>CM060935.1:734265663-739265663 GCA_030765085.1 Allium cepa | reverse complement strand
CTAAACAATATCAGAATCTCACAGTCGCAGCGGAATAAAATATAATAGTAACTATAGAATTTTACACAAAATGAAATCTATATCTGTTTATATACAACATATCATCAGAGTAACTCATACATCAATCAACACATAACAGACATACCATACAACATAGCAGCGGATATATATAGGTACATATAATACGTCTCGGACTCCAGCTCCTCTCCTGCTCCATAGCAACCTATCCTGAACAAATAATACTCGGTCTGACCCGAGCATTATAATGAAATAACACCCGAGTCAGTCTGGCATACCAGCTGATAATAATGCACACAATTGATTATTAAAGTTTCAAAAATCCTTTTGAAAACAAAAGCATCTCGTAAGACCACGCCACAAATAAACATGTCGGGTTTTTACCTTACGATAGCTAAAACACTTTTTATAGAAATCCTCTGATATTATAATAGGGTCTATTTACAAATACTTATAAAATAGCCGAAATTGTTACATTATTAAATTCCAGCTACTAGCCACCGAAGTGGGTAATACAAACAAAACTCGTAAAAGGCACGTAGGGAAAATGGATTTCCAACAATGACTAGGCACTGGGGTACCACCTGTCACAGTACGTGGTCTAGATCACAGTACCGAGGACTACTCCCTTCGTCCCCTGCAACACAAGGCCGGAATCACCTATGGGCAATTCCGAATAAGATCACCCCGCGGTTGGGATCAGCAACCGCACCACTAAGCCGAAATAAAAAGGAACCTCTAGACAGGGATGACCTTACTCTCCAGTGGGGGCTACCCACGAAGCCTTGCTGCATATCCCCTGATTTTCAGTCATTCCCGGTTGATGAGGCTTGAGGCTAAACGATACCTTTATAGCACATATCCCTTAGAATGCCCATCGTCCGCTGACGATGTCACGAAGCATTCGTCCATACAAGTCCGTCCCGGGTTCGAACGGAACCGAAGGTACTATTCCTACTACATCCATTTTGGAAATATCCTCAGGATTAGCAGCGACTAGCCCTTGCACTTCACTGCTCCATCTTCGACTCCGAAAACGTTTTATCGCACGAAAACGTACAAACCGGATCGAAGTGGTTTTCGAGAAATAAATCTCGATCCCGGTCTCTTCGAAACGATCATCGCATTTGTCCAATATTGATAGTCGGTGATTTAACTATCAATTAATATGCATAAACATCCATAGCATCCATCACACAATAAATAATTCCCAAATTATTTATTGATCTCAAATATCTTTTTAAAGATATATTACCAAATTTCCAAATCTCATTTGAAAACACTTTCCCAAAATTCTCCATTTACAAGGTAAATCCGTTACCATATATTTCCATTGGAAAATATCCAAGTTCAAAACAGTTTAGATTTAAAAACAGTTAAAAAACATTTTAATTTAAAATATACTTTGAAAGGGATAAATTACTACTAATTATTTACTCAAAATATAATCTCAGAATATTTAAAACAAAACTATTATATAAGATATAACTTGATTTAAAATAAGGCTTTGGTTATACTATAATTAAAAAGTAGAGTTTTTAAAGAAATTAATAAATTTCAAACAACTTTATTCAGAAAACTAGCTTTAAGCAAAATCCATTTGTAAAAATAATTATTAAGATATTAATAAAATTCTACTATTGCTAATTTATAAATAATCACTTTAAAACGATAATTTTTAAAACATTCTTTAAAATTAGTTTAGATTTTAAACTTTCTTTTTATAAAATCAATTTAAAACTCGAACTTGGATTTTCCCAGGGAAATCTCATTTCTACTAAATCATCACAGAAATTCTTAACACGATTTCTGTCCATTTATTTTAATTTAGTTTTATATTTTAATAACATAAATTTAATTTCCCAAATCTTCAACTAATAACATTTATCTTTGATTACCATTCCAGATTTTATAAATTTTCACTTTCCATTCTAAATAGATTTCCAATTTAACCCTTTTAAATTCATTATTAACCATATCTTTTATTTCTCTAAACTCAATTTATCCATTTATAATTAACTTTGGATTTATAAATTTATCCAACAATATTTCTATACAAATTCATTTCAGTTTTCCATCCAAATCAGGTTTTCAAACATTTATATTCTCTTATTTTCTTATTTAACAATTTCTCAATTTCTTTGAAACCCAAATTTAATTTCTTTATAATTTAAACTGCAATTTCCTTTATAATTAATATTCTAGGTTTATAGTCTAATTCACAATATCACAATGCAATTCAACTCCAAATTTATCAACCTCAATATATAAACAGGTATCATAATCAAGTAAGTACTATATTGTGAGGAATCCCGTTGGATCCCTCCAACCTGTTTCCCTGCATCCACAAATATTAGCACAACAGTATATATATCAATTCAATTTGATAATAACTAACATATTCAGCTAAACATCCAAACAAACAATCAATACTAGCTATCTACTTTACTAGTATCCAGATGTGAGTGAGAATAACTCACCTTGAGTTTCGGCGAGCGTTCGAAATTCAAATTAAACCGAACGACGTTCGATTTAACCTAAATTTCTACTTGCCCGGATTGGTTCCGGATCTGTTCCACAGCGTAGAGCTTCCTTCTGCGATTCCAACAAATCCAAAATCATCGAAATCTGAGGTCGTATGAATTGGTTAGGATTTTATAAAGTTTGAATCGGATTTTACACAATTTCTTATTTTTTTTTTATATAATACCTAAATATACGGCCCGCTACCATACTCATCTTCCTCTTCACGCGATACTACAGGAAGCCGAACCCAAAAAACAAAAACTAGGGCTCACCGCCGCTCGTCCTCCAGCCCACTCGAGCGCGATCAGGTACCGCCATGCTAAAGCTCGTCACAGTCTCCACCACTGCCCTCGATGCGGTGAAGCTCGGCTCACCCATCTCGACCAAACACGCATACGAACGGCCCACGTTCGGCACCTCCAAGCGCCTCCTACGGTCAACGATATCCCAAATCAACCGTTGGATCTGAAGCCTACGTCGATCTCTACAATGTTCTAGTTGGGAGATTCGTGAATTACTGAGTGGATTATGAGATTTGAGAGGAAGAAGCTAAATCGTTTTCGGCCATTGACATATGCCTAGCGGCGGCCGGTAAAAATAAACTAGGGTTTAGGGTTAAAATGAATATATAATATAATAAAATATTATTTAAATGTTATCTCAAATTATTTTACCACTTATGCAAACGAATCCCAAATCACACGTTCCGACAGGCTATCCTGGGGTTTTTCCGCGTTCCGGACACAATGGAACATGTTTCGTAAGCTAATACGATCATATGCACGAGTTACGAAATTAAACGATCAATTTGAAATTAAATCGATTAAAACGATTTCGATGCGTTTCGAGCTGCCGGGGTCAAACGACAACTCCGATTGCTACGAAAATTGAAATCCGGTAATAACTAACTATTACGGATCCAATGAAACTGGTTTCGTCAAATTCCGAGACTGTGCCCCGGAAGGCTATTTTAACTCGTCTATTTAATTAAGCGATTTTCGAAATTATCGAAATCACTCCAAATCTCCACTTTTAAAATTTTACTAACTTAACAATAATTCATATAACATTTATAAACACATTAAAAATCGCTTTGACTCATTCCGGACCAAAATCTAATCTATTGCAATTTTAATAATATTAAATTCATTTTAAATTAATATAAAATTCCAAATAATAACGTATCAACCTTTAAATTCTTCCAAAAATCCCATAATATCAATTATGTCCAATTGAACTTAAAAACACATTTAAACATCATTTTTATATAAATTCACATCCAATTTTCCAAATTATCTAAATCCAATATTCAATTATTATTATTCAATTTCTAATTTAGCTTCCGTATTTGAATTTTTGACTAATTTTATTAACTTAACCCAAGTCATCTATCTCTAAATTCAAATTATAATTCATATTCAACATTTAAAATGAATTAAATGTTCAATTTGAATAGCTTAAAAATACGGGATGTTACAAATTTACTCATTCTTCTCGATTTATTTCCAGTTTAATTTACGTCCCAAACCCATAAATTACTTTTCCACACTTTTAAAAATAAACCACTATTTATTTTTAAAAACATATCATGCTTTCGTTTTAATTTCCCACCGTGAATTTATACCTCCAAATTATTCACTGAGAAATATTTCACTTTATTTATATATCCCATTTATAAATTCCATACTCTCATTCTCCTTTAATCACAGTTTCAACACTTAGTCAGTTTTCAAATCGATTTCCAAAATTAACTCCATTTTAAAATAAATTATTTTACTTACCCAAATTTATTCCAATACCCATTAGTTCCATTTTCACTTCTTTATTTATGATTTAAAATCTTATTTTAAACTGAAATATCTATTTCATTCTTTGTTCAAAATTCTCTCTTTTATTTCTTCCCAATCATTTTAAATCTTAAAATTTAAAAATAAAACCCTTTAATTCTTAGGCAATATCACTTAAGTCTCCAAAAATCTTTTAGTTTCGTTTATTTAAAATCTTTATTTTTTCTATACCCAGAATTTATTTAGTAGAATTTAAACTCAAACTTTTATTCTTTTCCAGATTCATTCTTTTAATTCATCTAAAATTATTTTACTTAATATTTCTCTCTTTGTTTCTATTTTCAAAATCAAATCTTTGATATTTTTCATATCTTCAAATATCCAAAATATGTTCAGCAAAATCCATAGAATTCTGTACTTCCCATTTCCAATAATATCTATCAGAGATAGTCAATCAATCATATCACAGACTATGAAAACAAATTTCAATATTTTGAGGAATCCAGTTGGATCCCTCCAACCTGGTTTTTCCCTGCATCCACAGATGTTGGTTAACAAATAAAATACCAAATCCCACTTCGAGGTGGACATCGCGGTATAAAGGGTCATCCGCTATTATGCGGACGCTTAGGGTCTCATCCGCTATATAATGCGGGAATATGAATCACTCCAATATATATATATATATATATATATATATATATATATATATATAATAATAATAATAACAACACATCCAAAACTGATAATAGATCATCAATTCAAGCAACCAAACAATAATTTAATTTTAACTATTTAAATTAACTGATAATCCAGATGTGAGTGAGATTAACTCACCTTTGATTTTAATTTGCAATCCAATCCAAATCGGCTTGTCTCTCCATGATTTCAAACCTTATACAAATATTTATACAGTTTATTAATATTAGAAGTAATCGAACAATTTATTTCCTTTTTAACAAATTTAATTAGCTAACACTTTATTTTTAATAAAAAAATTCCTTTTTTAAAGAAAATCTTTTAGTAACTAAAAATAATTAAATAAGTTAAATGAACAAGTTAATCACTAAATCCATTGTTTAAAAATAAACTAGCAAATTTAAAATAGGTACATGTATATTTATTTTTCCTTTGAAACTACATATACTGAATATATATATATATATATACACCGATTTAAGAATCCACTAATTTTACTTCAAACCCTATAAGCATTTAAAGATTCCCATTTTCAAAATCTTACATTTATATTCTTAGTGTTTTAAATAAAAATATGCGAGTTAATATATATATTTATTAAATTAAATTTGAAAAAGAAGAAAAAAGTAAACTACTATATGCTTAATACCTTACAGTAATAAGACGAACCCAGACTATCCTGCTAACCCTTGCAGCTCCACTGCACGGCCACAAATCCCTCCCTGATTCCGAATCAACCGCTAAACACTGACATCGCGTGCCTCAATCTTGCCTCGTTCACGCACATGCAACGCGGTGCCCTCCTCACAACCCAACTATGAACGGGGACCACCAACCTAGCCTGACAATCTTCTCCGTGACATCGTCCAGCCTCCTCATCGAGCTTGAGCAAAAATCAAAACACCATCATGCGAAAATAACCATCAGCCGCTTCCACTTCATCGAGCTCGAGAATAACCCACCATCATGCGAGCCTCCTCCCGCGTTCGAGCAAAAATCAAAACACCCAAAGCGAAAATGGCCTGCCGAGCCTCCCTAACCCTCGCCTACCACCACCCAATCGTGAATTTCGAACCCACGCGCGATTCATCTCTGCCTCATCTACGGCCATTGATCGATGCCATCAGATATGCTCAATACATCTACATGTGTAATAGATTAAGTATTGGGTTGAAGTGGATTGAAGTGAACTCGAGTTCAACTTTTTTAATTTTTTTTTACTTTCAAAATTGAACAGACGAAGGAAAACTTCTTTTCATTTCGAACGATTTCCATTGTTGTTTTTTTATTCGAATTGAAAGATAGAAAAGAAAGGTTGCGTGATTTATAAAAGAAAATCGATTTGATTTTGAACAGGTAGGCAGCAGGATTTAAGGTAATGGGTAACATGTTGAATCATCTTGTGTGTAGAAATTTCCTAGCTACAGTGATATTCGGAACGACGGCAAAAATTCCTGATGTGAGAATATATGTCAATCAACCAAATTTATATATAAATATTTAAAATTTTAAATCGTTTCGATTTCGCAACCTAAATCTCGATCTCCTATCGAGGTGTGCCGCTAGGCGTTTATAATGTTATATCCCTATTCCGAATGCAATGGAAAAGGTTACTAGTCCAAATTCGATCGTATGGAGAAGATAGCATTTTGAACCCAGTTATTATATTGAATTTTCGATATAAATTTCAGCACGTTTATATCTCGTACGATCAAATGATAACTCAAACGCTAAGAAATTTGAAATACGATAATAATACAATATTACAGATTCAATGAAACTAGTCTCGTCGGATTCCAAGACTGTGCCTCGGAAGGCTATTTTAAATATCAACTTAAACGATACATTTTTAAAACTGAACAAATAACTTTTAAATTCAATTTTTAAAAGTTCCATTATCTTTAATATTATCAATATAAATTTTATAAGCCTTTGAAATATTTTTAACAAGCTTGAAACTCCAAATTCACTATTTTACCTAATTCCCAATCATTTTATTCTACAATTAAATCACCCAATAAATAGTTATATTTGAAATTCAAGTTAAAAATTATCTTTTAAATATTTAAAATTAATTAAATATTCCAATTTCAAATGTTCAAAATTCCAGGTTGTTACATAAACTTAGTTTATTTCTTGGGAAATGATTATTTCGATAAAAGTTTGGAAGAGGAATAATTGTTGTTTTATAAATAAGTGGACTTAAAAACACACTTTAGAATACAAAAGTTATTGATTTTATAAAATAAGTGCTTTTGGAATAGTTTTGGATCAACAGAATATTTTAATAAATGATAAATCTGATCAATGTTTTGATGGCCTTAGTTCTACAATTTGAGGAGTACTAATAATCGACTTATTGACATCGATTGGTTTAAATGCTTTCACATAACACTTCGTCGAATATAATATAATTAATTGAATAGAATGTTTGAGTGGAATTTACTAGCCCATTTAACGAATACTCGAATTTCACCGGGTAATGTGGGATGCCTTGGTTAAATTCTTGTGATCGTATTTGGAAAGTACTTAACACTTTGGAGTTGTATTCTCTTCTGGTGTGCGAAAAGTGGTTGCTAGATCCTTAAGAGGATATGGTTCAGGTTTTCCAATGGCATCCATAATAAGTGATATTTACTAGTTTTTAGTAAATACTTCAATTTCACAATACGATATAGGATGTATTGGTTAAATTTTAGTGATTACTGAAGGTGATAGTATTTGGCACTTTAGAGTTTACTTACTTTTGGTGTGCGACAAGTGTTGCTGATCTTTAAGAAGTTTATTCCTGGATTTTGTAACATCCTGCCATTTTGGACCATTCAAATCGACAATAAAACAATACACGTCGGACTTGAATAATTCAAAACAACAAATTTTTAATAAAATTTGGGGCAAATAAAATCAAACACAGAATTACAGACACAGAATTTCAAAATAACTCAAAGAGGAATAAAATAACTATAGTAGTTCATGAAGCTACTAGATACAGAGTCTCAAAACTATTACATAATACCAAAGTCTGGAAACAAATACACTTGGAAATTCTAGGTATATAAGTTCTCTACTGCAAAAGCAAAAGCTGAGTGGAAATAACTGAAATGGAAATATCAAGTAGACAGCTAAACCTCTGGTGGATCTCTAGCTCCAAAAAGGATGAATCCATAGCTATGAAACTCAGGCTGACCCGAGCGTAAAGCAAAACACAAAACACTCGAGTCAGGACATACATACTTATAAAATATAAATCAACTCAAGTGAACTGCAAAAGAAATGCATCAGTAACTTAAAGGATCCTTGGGATCGCCTATCTTTAAAGGATCCATTAAACTATCTACTATGTAGTAATATACGCTATTATAATAATGTCTAAGGTAAAGTAAACTATTAAAATAGCGTTAAGGCTTTGCATTTTCCACCTTAACAAATTTTTATCAATCTATACTGTACCGTAACTCCTAATAAACTGGAGCCGCTAGAGGATACCCCATAGGTACAACACAAATCAAACTCGTAGAAGGCGCGCTAGGGTAGGTGACACGACACAACTAGGCAATGCCAGGTTAGATATACCAATTACCCTTTCATACCGTTGGTAAAGCATAGCCGCAACTACCGTCCAGATCGATCCACACTCCCGAATCAAAGATGCGCACCAAATCAATCACAATGTAATAGAATGGCTAACGATGAAGTGTGTCCGATTGGAGTAGCTAGCTCACTTGGCTCGTCGATTGCTCCTGTTTTAGCTACCTTATGCAAACTTACGGAAGTTAGGTCCATGTAAATATACCTTTAGGATCGTCTCCACCATCTTACTTCATTCTGGAATCTCCACCACGTACATGGTTGTTAAGTGGTTTTCGGTATCAATAGAGAGTATGCCCATATCCGATCCTGGTCTCTTTAACAACCAATCGTTATTATAGCCATTGGTTATATAAATCTCAAATGGTTTATATTTCATATCAAACATATTCCTTCCAAAACCATATAAATTCTATATCATTATTCTTTTAACATAATATTCATTTTTTCCAAAGTCGTAGCACTTCCAAATTCATTTAATTATAACCCCTTAAAACATAAAAATTTATAGATCATAACACTTAAAAATGTAACCTTTAAAAAGCATATCATTTGGCATTAAAAACCTTTTAGAAAAATGGTAGCATTCTGGAAATGTTACTTTTTAAGAAAACGCAGCAGTTCTGAAATGCTACTGTATGAATTCGCAGCAGTGCAGAACTGTTACCATTAGAATTTGCAATAGTGCAGAATTGTTACTGTAAGAATCTGCAACAGTGCAGAACTGTTACTGCAAGAATTTGCAATAGTCAGAATTGTTACAATAAGGAACTGCAGCAATGCAGAATTGTTTCAGTAGGAAATTGCACCAGTTTTAAATTGTTACCATAAGAAATCATGCATCTTTGAATTCTTACCGTAATACTTCCTACTACCATAGTTTATTTAATCGAATAGTACATACATTTGCAATTTTTATCATTTTTATTACCCAAGTTATACCATTTACATTAGTTAAAACTTACATGTTAGGACCAGTTTATCAACAGATTCTCACTAATGGGGACTAGGGCAGAGGAGCAGCCCCCTTCATTTCCTTCTTCGTTTCTAATCTTTTCAACCCCTCTACGCTACATCTATTGCTGCTCAACTGCTTCTAGCTTTCCTCACTACTGTCTATCTGTTGATAGCTCCACTCTCAAACCCCTTCCTTATTTTCCAGATCTGACCCTTACCCTTCGGCCTCTGATTCTCTTCGCCGATGATTCGCCCATGTCTGGAACCTCCGGATCTCCTGCGCCCGCTCGTATGACAACGTGGTCTGCTGCCATAGTGACTGATTTCAGCGTTAGGCAGATCTGCAGCCGCGTTTGTCGTCTCGGGACTCTGGTGAGCTATCTCGGTTTTGGTTATGCATTTTCTGCGTCTGGTTTTGAATCTGGGTCGTTTGTTGTGAATTTTGTTGGATCTGATCTCGGGGTTCTGAGTGGATATTGGCTTCTCTTCGCAGGAGCTTCTCCTCAGCTCTGCTCCACTTTCGCTGCCTCGCTCGGTCGCGATAGCAATGCTACGGCTGAGATTGTGTGTTCAGTGGTTGTGTGGTTCTGCTGTTCTTGGAGTCTGCTAGTTTGCTTTGCTCGATGTCATCTTCTTATGCAACTGCCAGCTCCATTTTGCTCATGTACGTGTCCTTCTGGTTGTGACTCCCCTTCGTAATCTTTGTTTGCTTCGTGGCAGATGTCTGGCTTTGCCTCTAGTGATGTGTTCGTGTGCAATTGATCAATGTCACCTGTTAGCAGTTGCTGGCTTGTTATGTGCTATGTCAGAGTTTTATGTTATTGTTTGCTTTGGAAATGTTTAGGACTTTGTAATTTTTTTTCCTTTTGGTTATCTGTAGTTATGATTGCTCCCTGCGTGGTGCATACATTACTAGCTGTCTAGATATGTTGTCTTGTACCTATTCTCCAAGCTAGTTAGTTTTAGTGGTCGCTTCTCATTGTAGCATAGGTGCTCTGCCTATCTCCTGTTCCTTGTATTTTTTTATTACGTTTGTTGTAATAATAAGTGGACGGTCCACTTTAAAAACCGGTTGGCCTTGCCAAAAAAACTTACATGTCAAATGTACATTTTAACTTACATTTTTTTCACAAAATATAATCATTTATCATTTTAATCACTATTACATGAAGTAAAACTTACAATTTATAGATCAGAATGAAATATCATTATTAGGACAAATCGCATTACTAAATTTCAATTAACCTCCTACTGTAAATTATATTTCAAAATTTACACTTCCAACTATTTATTTCTTATGAAATCATAACCCATATAAACAAATTTACAGAAATCATTACATTAAATTTTTATTGAGATTCATATATAAAAATCCAAAATACTAAATAGTTTTTAGGAAATCATTTAAATCAACCACTGAGTCTGTATAAAATTCTCTACTGTAAGGTCAAGTAAATACGAACATACATTATTACAACCCGCAATTTATTAATTTTTTGGGTTTTATATCATTTCAAACCCGCAATCCCAAGTCAAATAAAATTTCTCAAGTCTATCATTTCAGCCCATAATAATTTTCCTTAATCTAAAGATCGTTTCGGGTATGTATCATTTCAACCCATAGTGAAGGAACTTACAGTGTGAGAATAGAATACTAAATAACATAACAATAAATAACATATCATGGCATATGGTTATAATAGGTATAATATGATATGAAATAACATAATATAATCATATGAAATAACATAACATAATCATGTGAAGTAACATATTATAAACATACGTGAAGTTCTCGACTTGCATATACAAATCCATTCAATTCCATTATCATCAATTCACCAAAATATAAGTAAGTTGCCAAGAGTGATTACTCACCTTTCTTTGGTTAGAGAAGTGATTCAAAATGCAACACAATGACTACAACAAGCATGACAATTACGGACAAGCGTGAGCGAGCGGAGAATCCAAATCCGACAGTTTGAAAAATAAAATAAATTCCATAATAAACAAATAATTCGCAAAGAAAAATAAAAGTAGAAAAATTTATACGTTTGTAAACATATGAAATGGCTTGTCAAAGGGGAAAATAGGCTCGGCCACAGGGGTTGTTTCAGTTCGGCCACAGGGTTAAGGTTTGGGTTTGGGTTCGGTCTAGGCTAGGGTTAGGGTTTGGGTGCAAAGGCTCGGCCATTGCTAGGTTTTGGGTTCAGTGGGTTTTGGCCATAGTGGTTTTGACTAGGTTAGGCTAGGTTTTGGTGGAGAAGGCTCGGTGTAGGGTTTGGTAATGGTGAAGGTGGTCACGGCCATGGCAAAGCAAGGGGAAGGGTTTGAGGAAGTTCGGCTATAGGTTTTGGTTGGATTAAGAGAAGGTGGAGGCCGAATTTGTGAAGAGGAGAAGGGGAAAAGGAAGAAGCAAAAGTGGGTTTTGGCTAGGGTTTATGTTGGAGAAAGAGGAAATAGGTGTGGCCTAATTTGTAGAGGGGAGGAGGAGGAAAAATTGTAAAGTAAAAACACAAAATTTAGAGAAGAAGAAGAAGGTCTAGGGTTTTTAGAAGGAGGAAGAAGAACTTACATCAATTTCTACGGAGGCACAAATGAAGATGAGGAGTCTAAGCAAAAACCTAGGATATTATATAGCCATCTCAAGAGGTGGCTTTTCATGTACTAAAGAAATTCCTAGCCCATTAGTATAAGCCCAAAGTCACAATGTAAATAAGATGAATGTTAAGGGAAAATAACTGCGTGTAACAGGCCAAAAGTTGTAAATTTTGAGAAGTATGAATCAAAATTTAACAAAAAGATAAACAAAGAAAATGTTTGAATTAAATCCATCTTCATAAAAATGGTAAAAGTTAAAAATCCAAATTTTTAAAATTTCCACAGAAAGTCAAACTTTGACCAAAGTTGACCAAAATTTGCATTTTAAGAAAAATATTTATTTTATTAAATTTGGAAGAATATTTCACATCAAATCCCAAAATTATACATTGTATTTCCAAATTTATCAATTTTAAAATAATTATATTCAACATTTCTACGAGTTTACATTTAAAATATTTCAGAAATTTTGTGGGTTGTTACAGATTTCTTAATAATTTAATAATATTAAATAAATGTGGATTTATCGAGTCATGATTTCTACGATTACCTTGATCGGTATGGACTAGCCTTGAGGTCATTCTGTGATTCTGTGTCCCCGGTCTGAGTATGATCCTTGGTATCGGATCGGTTCGAGTGTACCAATTTGTTTGTTTGTTTGCCATGGATTTTGAGTACAATCATTGCGATTGTTTTGGACGATCATTACGATCGGTTTGGATTAAGATCTCTTGGATTCTGGATATTTGAATTTTGTGATTGTTCCATGTTCGTAAAGGAAGTATATATGTATTCTTGTGTTTGTGAAATAAACATATATTCTTGTGTCGCGTGTTCGTGAAATAAATATATGTTCTTGTATCTTGTGATGGATGTTAAGTTAATTCTATTATTTTATGTTTAGTGACTAGTTCGTGTTTGTGACATAAACTTATAACATGTACTGGGTTAATCATTGATATTTGCATGCTTAGAGATATTGTGTTTTGTTATGTGAATTCAATCCTGAACATCTGTATTTACTTATATGTTGTTTGTTCTTGTGGTATATCTTGTTCTCACCCTATTGGATATTTAGAGAAAGTCTGACCTGGGTGTTGTTTTGCTCAGGTCAGGTCGAGACTTTTCATGTTATAGGGCAGGTTGATCTTTGAATGGTTATGCTAGCAAGGAGATAAACATTTGGACTTTTAGTTTATCACATTTAGGAATTTAGACCTTGTATATAAGATGTACAATTGAGATTAGAGAATTGTAAAAATTTGAATAACAATCGAGTTTAATGTTTCATTTTGTAAACTAAATAATTTGTATATGTATAAGTTGAGATTTATTCCGCTGTGATCCGTGACTGTTATTTATAAGATATATTGTTCTGATTCTGAGAAATCAGTTTGTCTATTACTTTGTATTAATATTGTACACATCAAATTCAGTTCAGATATTAAGTGAAAAGGTATAAGTAACGTGTCAGTATTAGTATAAAAATATATTCACATTCGACCGTCCTTAACATGCTGTATTCTCCAGATTAACAGAAGACATTACTTGTAAAGTTCTTTGCTAATCTGGGTATCGCGGTGGGGTCGTTATAGGTATATTTGGTATATTGGGTTTATAATACTCTCACATATGTACGTGAATCATACACATCTACTCCCTAGTAGATTAAGACCTAATAACCAATATATATGTTGCTACATGCCCAAGACCGCATCGATCCTAGGTACTACCCATAGTACCTTCTGTATCCTCATCGAAAAGGACACAATCGTCTCGCTACTAGAGTGCACTGTTTATCATCTGTAAAGGATAGCTTTGTGATGCCTACAATACAGATGTTCCATCGTCTACTATGAAAACGTAAAACTGCATTCGCACTAGCTTATACTACTGCACGGACATCCATAATGTACCACCCAATGCGTACCTTGAGGACTACGCATAATCGTTCTGTCTACTCCCTGAATTCCGCCAATAAGGTCTACCTTGTATGGAACTCAGTCGAGGATTTTCTACATCTGTAAAGGTCGACTTCGTTAGGTCTGCAATACAGATATTCTACTTGGTCTGTCTCTTTTCACATCGTGGCTATGGCCCCACGCGGCCCCCTCAACTAATCAAAAGTCCTCTCAAGAGCTAAGTGGTTGTGCCATACTACAAACAATCTAAACATCCAATTGGTTGTGCCCCTCATCCAATGTCTCGATAGTGAAAGAATCATTGACCTGTTGGTTTAACTCTAGTTTTCCCAAATTCGCTCGGATTGATGATGGTTGATATCCGCATGCGATTATCCGTATAGGTCCTGCCTACTATAACCTACTCGCAAACTAGAACATGGTGCCATACGAATATCCTACTCCATCATTAACTTTTTGATTGCCCACAAAGGTCCGCTTCGTTTGGCCTGTAATGCAAAAGCAGCCAAGACATACTCTCTTGATAGAACACCTACAGACCTGCTTGCAAGGGTGAAGCTTCGTTAGGCCTACCCCATAGAGTCATCCTAGAGAATCATCACGTCCCATCAAAGTATAATACTTCCTTTTAGCCCAAAATAACTAAATTGGACGTGCTCTTTCTGTACTAAAAATCTACGACGAACTGCTATTTATTTTTGCTTAGTAACTTAATCCAAGATCTAAGTTTGATAAAATAAGTCTCTTTTATTTCTTTCTTTTTAATTATAACCTACGTGTTACAATTATACTTGCAATTGTCACTTTTATATTTGTTTCTTTCTTTTATAACCTACGTGCTATAAATGTAAGTTGCAAGTGTATTTTTTTATTCTAGTCTAAGTTTATCTTTTCTACTCTAGTCTATCTTCTTTAATTATGATACTAAATTCTCTTTAATTTTCTTATATTATGACATTCTTAGCATAGGACTACGTCCAACTATCACAAATTACTTATCATAATAACTACTTTACTTTTTTTACTACCTGGCAGTAAATGTTGATCTAGTCACATTTTCTGTTTATTATTTCTTGTCTTGTCAAATATTAACTTGATTATTTCCTCTTCTTTAATTTCTTTAACGCTTCATGTTATTCTCTTTTATTCTAGGAAGTAATTCTATTCTATTTGGTTTGTTACAAAAACGGTACTAAAATCTATTTTCATATTTTAATACTAAATAATGCCATAAACAATAACTCGTAACTGCAAGATATTTCTTTTATTGTTCCTTTAATTGTTCGATAATGCAAAATACAGTAATGTGTCTATTTTGCACTAATTCTACTTTTCTTGCTTTTATTCTTGCAATTACGTTTATCGTTTTTCTTATAATATTAAACTATGGAATGTATTCCCTTTTCTACACTTGCCTACTTATCTATCACTAACTTCCAAATCAAGTTATTAGATTTCCCCTTT
The DNA here is from genome assembly GCA_030765085.1 of Allium cepa. NCBI lineage: Eukaryota > Viridiplantae > Streptophyta > Magnoliopsida > Asparagales > Amaryllidaceae > Allium > Allium cepa. The sequence goes on along the minus strand of CM060935.1, from coordinate 739,250,101 downwards.
TATTTCAATCCCTGGGTTTTAATATAATTTATTGTAAATTTCTCACTTTTAGGCTTATGCCTTTCTCTATAATTTTTAAGCCTAATATTACTTATATTTAATTGGATTCCTTTCTTTTTCTATATAAACAACATTTAAATATAAGTACACTTCTCTTATAAAATTTATAGTTTCAACATAACTAACTAGTAGGACTAATTACTGAAATTAATTCAAATGCTAAATTAAAATATTTAATGGAATCTATATATGTCATCAACGAAAGAGTTATATAATTTAAATCCACTCACCTGAAGTGAAAACACTCCAATTTCTAGATCAGATTTTTAGTCCAATTTTATTATCCATAGCCTACCCCTTTGCAACCCCATTTGGATGCACAAACCGAAATTTGTATGGATTTATAAATCTACATCTAATTGAAGAAAAATAAACAGAGAAACTAGAAAACCAGATTTGAAAACTAACCTCATAGGATGACTTAATTTGGACATCTCTTATCAAGATCTACTGTTTCTACCTCCAAATTGCGAATCAAAAAACCAAAATCTAATATATTTGATTTTTGAAGAATTGGAGGAGAAAGAAAAGTGACAGGGCTTCCACGCCCATTTTAAAAAAATATGGGTTTGAAGGCAAGCCCTTCATGTTTATTTATAGAGAACCAAAGCAACATCATCCATTCGTTTAAAGCGATTGAAATCTAGCTGCTAAAAATAAGCAAAACGCGTCAGTTTTGACGTGTTTAACCTTTTTTGTTTTATACGTATTAATTTATTTCCTCTATTTTTAAATGTTAACTTTTACCGTTTCCTATTCATTCTAATTAATTTCCACCAATTGCAAATTTAATTCCCTTTATAACACATGTTTATTTTGAAATTCAAACACTGCTGATTAATGTAAATTAACTTCCCTTAATTGCTGATTTGATTAACGTTGTCTACTAATGTTAATTAATTACCTCTAATTGCTGATGTCAATTAATTTCCTTTATGACGCGCGTCTATTTTGAAATTCAAATGCATGTTATTTTTGGAATTTATACGTGCATATATTTATAAACAGATATATTCACGCACATTTACATGTATAATTATTTTTCGATACGGAACTTCGAACGTCAATAACTTTTTAATATGAAGTCCTTTCGAGGCATATTATATATGTAAATTAATCATAAAATCGCCACAAACACAATGGTATAAGTTTCGAGGCCATATTCTGACAATTCCAAAACACTCATTTTCACCATTTATAATTATTTTGGTTATTTAATTATCTAAAAATATGGGGTGTTACAAATATTCAATCAATTTAAAACTTGTTCAAATTCTACTATCTCTCCAAATCAAGCGCTATATAAAACTTAAATTATATAAACATTTGGCTTCCAAATTCTATTATCTTCTAAGTTCAAATATTGTACACCTATATCTTTATATTTTCACAAACAAATTAGCTTTAAATCCTTATACAAATTTCGAAGTTTTCGACTATCCAAAATCGCCGAAAACTCCATTTCATTTCAATAACTGAAAACCACCGATCAACGTATCAAACAAAATGCATAACCAAACTTACCCTAGTGCATAGGATATATGAGTCCATAAGTATCTTAACTAAAAACTTGGGAACCAAACACCCGATTTCCATTTTAAATCATTTTTAAATATATATACTTATTAATTTTGTATACTAAATCATACTTCCAGTATTTAAATCGAAATCTGTTTTACCAAAACAACTCTGTAGAAAATTGCTACTGCAACAACCCCCACTTTGAAACTCGAAAATAAATGCTGATGATGTTGTAGACATCATCAGAATCATTTTCTAACTATAGAAATGGGTTCAGTATATCCAAACAATGCCTTTCAGATTTAACAAAAATCATTATCAAAATGGTATCAAATACTTCATAAGTATTACTAAGTATTATGATATCAATTCCATATACCTATTACAAAATATTTACTCCCAAATAATACTAGCATTATTTTTCAAAACCTTAGACAACCAATTTCTAAAATACCAGGATTTAAGTCCTCAAATTCTTAGTTAAATTCCTTTTCATACTTATAAACTATACTTATTTAAGCCACTTCTTATATAAAACTACCACCAAAGTGTTTATCTTGTTTGGTTATAATATACAATTTTTATTAAAATCAAATTTAGCCCAACATTATCGTTGAATGCCTTATCACCAAACTGTGAAACTTAATTCACCAGGTGTTCATTTCAATGTTTCCACAAGTTATTATCCATCCAACCCATGTGATGAAAAGGTAAAACTACTCATAAATTTGTTGAGCATAACAAATCAAACAACAAATTATAATAGTAGAATATTATTATTTCCTAACAAACAAACACATCATTAATAAATATATCCAATTATGAAACGTATTATTTCATATACAAAGTATAATCTAAGGTAAAATTATTTCATCTACCAACTTCAAAAGCATTGTGTTGGTTTGCTCTTCCAAGTGTTTAGAGACCCCTTTCGATAATGGTAGAAACCTGTATTGATCAGGATCTTTAGGCCACTTTACATACCAATCAACACATTACAGAACATTTTTATAAGAACAACATATACACACTCTCATATATATACACTAAACTCATAATAAGGCATTCTAGTATGCAATCTCTTAATGAGTTATATCCGCCAAAGCCAAGGTTCCCACTTAACCTTTATCTCTGATACCAAGTGTAACAATCTACCTTTTCAACCCTCGAATGTCGATACTAATACATCTATGGTATTCACATGTCGAGCAACCAAGTGTTGGAAAGACGAATTGTTAGGGTATAATAGAAAGAGAAAGAGATGGAACACAAAAAGAAGAGAACACAATATCAGAATCTCACATGTGGAACGATAATATATAATATTTCAAAAGACATTACCTAAAAGAAAATCTTTAATATACATGCATCAATCAGAGAAAACTAACCTATCATTAGCCTAGACAATTATAGCATCCTATCCTCACAAATGTTAATAGATACAATCTAGTAATGCAACAGAAATAAAGTATGGTAGGAAATCATTCAGCTCATCTCCAAGAGCTCAAATGAATCATTGCTAAATCTAGAAACATACTCAAGCTGACCCAAGCATTATAATAGAATAACACCCGGATCAGTCTGGTAAATCAGCGTAAGAAACTCAAATCATGTAGATTTATTATATCTTAAAACCCTTCAAAATAATGGTATCTCTTAAGACCACGCCGCCATTAAACATGGATGGATTTTTACATTATGATAACCAAACCATTTCTAATAAAAAAATTGGTTACAATATAATAATATCTACGGTATGAAATATAGATAATCGAATAGCTGCAATGCAAGTGAGTGTACATCACAACAATAATAGGTATACAATCATAACCACTAAGCCACGTTCGCTAATTGTTAGGATTCCATGTAGATCTCTTCGGGGAAGCCGAATCTAAACTACTGCATAAATTATCCTTTTGAAGCATCGTACATCTCTAGTGTATGTACCATAGGAAAACCATAGCTAGTCTTGCTAGGACCCGATGCATCACTCCCACATGCATATTTTAGTAAGTATCTCTAGAAATGGAGTCACATGCACCTTATGGGTTTGTCAACCCTACTGGCTATGTATCCTATCGCTAGTTTTAGTCATACCCATTGATGAGGCTACGTCTGACATTCCAGCTCATGAGTCACCACTCAAACAGATCTTCCACAAGAGCTTCAACTCAAATAGATCTTGGAAGCACACAAGATTCACATATCTCAAATAGAACTCAGAATCACAGATGGATCCTCACATTCTGAATAGATCACAAACATATATATGTGTTCGAGCATCTCAAATAGATCTCGAATCTCCATATAGATTCACAAACCAATCACGAAGCCCTCACAAAGTAAGAACGATGCAATCATGAACCAATCATGAAGTAATCACGAACCAATCATGAACCAAGAACACGTATATGGTTTTGGAGGGGTTACAGTTTCAAGTCATCTCATATAAGTACACTCCCCCACTTACCGAGTGCTCCAAAAACAATCAAACGTAATCTCAACACCGGTTCTATGGGAAATAAACAAGCATACATAAAAGCAGAGATCACCTTCTAACCATTTAAGACGATCGATTCCCTTACCAAAGTCCTAGAAGAGCGAAACGGGTTTATACGTCTGTATAGCATCACTAAAGATAACTGTACCATATAATACTCGTGTTTCTTCTAGATGTTTCCAGAGTATATTTGGCCAAGATTTGATAGTCGGTCATTTATTACCAAATAAGCATATGACCCAATACAATGAGAATAATCACCTACGGGAAACCAAGTCCCCATATACTGTTTGTAAGGAAGTAACACACAAAGCACGATCGAAACAATAAGGGCGACTAAGTCATATAAACGACTTCTAATACCCTTCTTAATTAATCTTCCTTTATTAATAAAAAAAACCTCTTTTTTAGAAAAACTCATTTTTCCTCAGTAAACCGTTTATAAATGAATCTCCACTTATTAATTAAACTCCAATTTTCAATTAAAATATTACTATTCCATTCAACACATTTCAACACATTCCAAAAGGATTCATACACTTATCTCAACCGCATAAGTATATTCACAAATCAATTTAAAAGGGCTTAATACCAATGTTACTAAAACACTGTGACTATAAACCCAAAACCATTTCACTTAAGAATATCTTTAAAATTCCATTTTAAAGCCTACTTACATACATAAGTATAGTCAAAACGGGTTAAAGGCGAAAGTTACTAACACATTGCCACATAAAACCCAAAACCATTTCATATTTATTATCCTCTTTTAAATTCCCTTATTAAAGATCTAAGTATTTTCCAAGCTCATTTAGCAATATTTTTACACTTAAAATATTGCCCGTCGGTTTAAAAACAAATACGACTAAAACATTGTTTACAACAGACCCCAAAACTAATTACTATTTCATTATCTTTGAAATTCTATTTTAAAGATCCAATTAATTTTCAAAATTATAGCTAAATGGGTTAAAACATATGTTTCATAAACAACGATACTATAAACCCAAAATTCACTTTATACACGCCATTTACATTAAAGTATCCATTTAAAGTTCTAAGTATAACTTTACTTATTAAATAAGGTTATATACCTTTTTAATCAATTCATAAAACAATTCATTATAACATAAGTGTTATAAATTGAAAATCTCCTTTTATATCCCTTTACAAATACTAAACTTTTTTTCCACAAATTACATCCTTATATATTAAAATACTTTTAAAAATATATATATGCATATACTAATTTATGAAAGGGAGTGCGGATTAAGGATCTTAAGGCAAATTTAAAACTAGAGGGGGTGAATAGTGCTTAATGGATTCTAATATTCATATGGAGTAATTTAAAAATTTTGATATAAACGAATGCAAAATTTAGTCACAGAACAGTCACAGAATCAAACACAGATGTAGAAAGTAAATAAAAAGCAGTAAAGGAAAGAGCATATCGGATTTTATACTGGTTCGAAATTACCTTACATCCAGTCCTGTACTAAGGCAAACACCTCATACGGATTTTTATTATACCAATATCGAGATTACAATCTTCAATTTCTAAAGGCCTTGAGGTACCCTCTTGTCTCACGAGTCCGAGGCAAACTCTCTTGATTTACGGGACTCAACATCACCCAATTGATTTCTAGGCACAACCACACCTTATAGAGAGACCCGATAAACTTTCGATTACAAACTGATCCTATAACTCTGAATACTACTTTGATCTTCGAGCGAGGGCAGAGAATCAAGCAAGAATGAGACTCTAATTTGGTTCACTTGAGAATTCGGCAGAATTTCGACATGATCTTAAAAGTATGAAAATTTTAGAATATGGATTTGTGGAGAAGGAGTGAAGAAAATAAGAAAATTGATAGTTAAAAAATTTGTTTGCGAAGGCTATTTATAAAGCACCGACGGTTATAACCATTCTTGAAGAGATTTAAACGAATAGACACTTCTTTTAAAAATTAAAACTTTTGAATTTAACGGCCACCATGTCGATAGAGGGTATCCCATGATGTCGACATCCTTACATTAAAAAACAATGTAAATATTTTTTTTGAAAATGAAGTTTAAAACAAGAGTTTATTTTAAAATGAAAACAAATAATGTTTTATAGCTAAAACATTTTTTTGAAAATCATTTGAAAAGAAATGGCTAAAATATTTTGAAAAATGGTTTTGAAAATCATTTTGAAAAACCATTTTAAAGTAGTTTTGCAAGCTTCTTCCTACAGAATATCTCATCACATCTGGACTCGAGAACTTGTACAAAACCAGGATGTTCGTGCGTTATAAGCCACTTGTCGTAGGTTTGTAAGCTACTTGTTGTGGGTTTGTAAGCCACTAAGAAGCTAGAAATGGTTTCCATCCCAAATGAACTTCGGAATGAAGATTTCCATGCTATTATGAAGTTTTAACAAAAACTAGACATATATCTTGAAATCTTGATCATGATACTCATGAGTCTTCAAATTTGATTTCTTCATTCTTGATCTTTATACTGTACAGTCTTCAATAATTAGTACCTGCCTTATATATTCTGCATAATAACATTCATATATATCTAGACAATAGTGTTAGTATATAAGTTATAATAAAATAAGTTAGAAAGGTTATTATCATCAAAACCACTATCTCCAGTTCCTAACAATCTCCCCATGTTTGATGATGACAATCTTATAAAATATACTGACCACTTCGATCATACCATAACTCCCCCTTACACCAACAACTCCGCCTTACTCCAAGCCTGCTATTTTATATATAACTTATCCCCCTTTTTCATCAACAAAAATACCCTATAAACCTTAACTTAATAAAAATGAGATAAACAAACATATGTCATAAGAATAATAACTATGAGTGAAATATAGCATCCTAAGTTAAGTGGAATTCAAGATTTTATACTCTAAAGATTGTTTTTAGAAGAACATTAATTAAGAAAACACTTATATGCAAATTGACACACCAATATACAATCAAGAAAGAGAGAAACGAAAAACGCTTAACGAGGACCCTTAACAATTGTTGATTTATGGACCGAACAATTTGGATAGTGGAGACAAAAGTTTCCACATTGTTCGACAAGTTTCCACTAGCGTTAAAAAGGACCTCTCCAACACAAATCACACCATCGTCTTGGTCCATATGAACATTCAGATTCGGCAAAGGATGTTCTTCTTCTTGATCTTCTTGTGGTTCTTCTAGAGGCTCTTCTTCAGAATCCATGGCTTGTGATGATTCTTCGATGACAATGGGATTGGCATGGCTATCCATAAGGAAGTCTAGTAAATTCCTAAGGATTTTGCCTTGCCTCTCTTGTTCTCTTTCCATTCGCAATTGACTTACTTGGATTTCCGTCATCATTTGAAGCAAATCTTTCATCTTCTCTTGCACCTTGATGAATCATACGTGTGTGAAACGTTGAAAAGGACAAGAATGAGGAGAAGTGGGTGAAGAAGATTTATTATTAGAAGAGGAAGCCATTAATTTACTGTTTCAGAAGTTTATTACAGAGAATAGAACAGAAAAAAGGAGTAAAAGTCGAAATATAAATATATAACTTAGTAACTAATTTTAGAGGGAAATTTAAATTTGAAAATTTCGGCTTGTATGTCGACATAGGGGGATGGGTCATGTCGACATGCCTAGTTCAATTTTTGAGAAATTTTTATTTATATTAATTATGGACTATACTGGTATTATTTATAATTTATATTTCAGTTAATGAACATATGCCTAATTCTCTTCTAAATTTAGTGAAGTTTTGTTCATTTAATGGTTTGGTTAATATATCAACAATTTGTCTTTTAGTATTAATATATTCAAGGGTTATGACTTCTTTACTTATACTATCTCTAAGAAAATGATGCCAAATATCAATATGATTTGTTCTAGCATGATGAGTTGGATTCTTAGATAGATTTATTACACTAGTATTATCACAATAAATTGGTGATTTAGTTATAGTTAATCCAAAATCTTTTAATATTTGTTGCATATATATATAACTTGAGAACAAGCCAAAGTAGCAGATATATATTCTGCTTCAGTTGTTGACAAGGATACAGTGTTTTGCTTCTTACTAAATCAGGAAACCAGAGAATGTCCTAGAAAGTGACAAGTTCCACTTGTACTTTTTCAGTCTGATTTACAACCAGTGTAATCAGCATCACAATATGAAATTAAATCAAATACATCGTTTTTAGTGTAAAATTAACCATAATCTAAAGTATGTTTTACATATCTTAAAATTCTTTTAACAGCTTTTAAGTGAGTTTCTTTAGGTTGAGATTGGTATCTTGCACAGAGATAGACACTATGCATGATATTAGGATGACTTGTTATTATATAAAGCAGCGAACCAATCATTCCTCTATATAATTTTTGATCAACATCTTTTGATTTATCTTCTCTGCTTAAAGCTACATTAGTTGTCACTGGAGTTGATTTTCCACCAGAAGTGATCAATCCAAAATTATTAATTAAATCCTTAGCATATTTTTCTTGACTAATGAAAATTCCTTTATCTAATTGTTTGATTTGAAGTCCTAAGAAGAAACTTAGTTCTCCCATATAACTCATTTAAAATTCTTTAGTCATTGTACCCGAAAATTCTTATTCATTATGTTATTAATTGATCCAAATATTATATCATCTGTACATATTTATACTAATTGAACATCATTTTTGTTTCTTTTAATAAAAAGAGTTGTATCACTTTTACCAATTTCAAAACCAGATTATAGTAAATAAGATCTTAGTCTTTCATACCAGGCTCTAGGAGCTTATTTCAGACCATGTAAAGCTTTATTTTATTTATATACATGATTTGGAAATTTATTATCTTCAAAAAGTGGAGGATGTTCACCATAAACATCTTCTTTTACAAAACCATTTAGAAAACACTTTAACATCCATTTGACATAACTTGAAATTATTGCAGTTTGTGAAAGCAAGTAGAATTCTGATAGCTTCTAGTCTTGCTACGGGAGCAAAGGTTTCGCCATAATCAATTCCTTCTTCTTGAAAATAACCTTGCGTGACTAAACAAGCTTTATTTCTCACGACCTCACCAAGTTCATTCATTTTACATCATTTCTGGTGAACTGATTCAATTCTTCTTGCATAGCAAGAATACATGAATCATCAAATGATGCTTCCTTTGGATTTTTAGGTTCAGTGGTTGAAGCTACATTACTCATACTATTTAGTTAATTTCTTATTTTAACTATAGATTCAATATTTCTTAGTATATTTTCTATAGGATGATCTTTTAATAGCCTAATCTTTTTATTTGATTGAATGACTTCACAATTAGTTTCATTAGGTTCATTATTTAAAGTTATAAAATCTTCTTCATCTTTTATTTGTACAGTATCTTTAAAATTTTCATCAAAAGATACATGCATTGTTTCTTCAATAGTATTAGTTCTTAAATTATAAACTCTAAATGCATTACTTCTATTACAATATCCGATGTATGTCGGATTTAGGTTCAAATTTATCTAAATTATCTTTTGTATTAAGAATTAAAAAATTACTACCCAAAACTTTAAAATAAGCTACTATGGGTTTCTTATTGTGAAGTAATTCATATGGTGTTTTATTAGTTAAAGGTCTAATTATAATCTTATTTAATATATAACAAGCTGTAGCGACTGCTTCAGCCCAAAACTTTTAAGGTAAGTTACTATCAGAAAGCATTGTTCTAGCACACTCTTGAATCGTTCAATTCTTACGTTCTACCACTCTATTTTGTTGTGAAGTTCTTGGAAAAGAGAAATTATGAGTAATTCCTTTTTGATTACAGAAATTCTTAAAATTTTCGTTTTCAAATTCTCCATCGTGATCACTACGAATTGTTTTTATTTTTAAAGAAAGTTGATTTTGAATTCTTTTAGAAATATTTTTAAATAATTCAAAAAAAATCACTTTTAAATTTAAGAAAAATTGTCCAAGTATATCTAGAATAATCATGTTGCAGATGCCAATCACATATCCTTTTGAGTTATCTCCAAAGTTGACCAATCCACCATCTTGATATATAATGTCATTGAGTATCTCGGGATTTCCAATCATATGCCTTGAACAGCCACTATCAAGTATCCATTTATCCTTGTTAATTTGCACATTTTGTCCATTGATTGTTGATTATTCAAAAGCCATGTAACATGTCTATTCCTGCATAACAAGCCAGTTCGGTAGATAACTTGATTTTTCGTAAAAACTATATGTAGACTTATGGTACTTTGATGAAATGCATAAATTCAAACTAGTATTAACAAAATTTCCAAAAAAAATCCATTTTTAACTTTTCAAGTTTCAAGTTATGAAAACTATGAAAACCTATGCTCCGATACCAATAAAAAGGGAGTGCGGATTAAGGATCTTAAGGCTAATTTAACACTAGAGGGGGTTGAGTAGTGTTTAATGGATTCTAAGACTTATATGGACTAATTTAAAAATTATGATATAAATAAATGAAAATCTTAATCATAGAACAGTCACAGAATCAAACATAGATGCAGAAAGTAAATAAAAAGCAGTAAAGGAAAGAACACACTTATACTGGTTCAGAGTTCCCCTACGTCCAGTCATATAACAAAGCAAAGACCTCATACATATTTTTATTATACCGATATCGAGATTACAATCCTCAATTTCTAAAGGCCTTGAGGTGCCCTCCTATCTCACGAGTCTGGGGCAACTCTCTTGATTTACGGGACTCAAGATCACCCAATTTATTTCCATGCACAACCACACCTTATAGAGAGACTCGATAAACTTTTCATTACAAATTGATCCTATAACACTGAATAGCACTTTGATCTTTGAGAGAGGGCAGAGAATCAAACAAGAATGAGATTCTAATTTGATTCACTTGAGAATTTAGCAAAATTTTGGCATGATCTTAAAAATATGAAAAATTTAGAATATGGATTTGTGGAGAAGGAGTGAAGAAAATAAGAAAATTTTAGTTAAAAAATTTGTTTGTGAAGGTAATTTATAAAGCACCGACGATCATAACCATTCGTGAAGAGATTTAAACGAATAGACACTTCTTTTGAAAATTAAAACTTTTGAATTGAACGGCACCATGTCGACATGGGGTATCCCATGATGTTGACATCCCTACGTTAAAAAACAATGTAAAATTTGTTTTGAAATTGAAGTTTGAAACAGGAGTTTATTTTAAAACAAAAACAAATAAAATTTTAAGGCTAAAACATCTTTATGAAAATCATTTGAAAAGATAATTTTATGGCTAAAATATTTTGAAAAACAGTTTTGAAAATCATTTTGAAAAACCATCTTGAAGTAGTTTTGCAAGCTTCTTCCTGTAGAATATCTCATCACATCAGGACTAGAGAACTTGTAGAAAACCAGGATGTTCGTGCGTTTGTAATCCACTTGTCATTGGTTTGTATGCTACTTGTCGTGGGTTTGTAAGCCACTAAGAAGGTAGAAATGGGTTCCATCCCAAATGAAATTCGGAATGAAGATTTCCGTGCTATTATGGAGTTTTAACAAAAACTAGGCATATATCTTGAAATCTTGATCTTGATACTCATGAGTCTTCAAACTTGATTTTTTTTCATTCTTGATCTTTACACTGTACAGTCTTCAATAATCAGTACCTGCCATATATATATCCTGCATAATAACATTCGTATATATCTAGATAATAGTGTTAGTATATAACTTATAATAAAATAAGTTACAAAGATTATACTATATTTTAAACCTTTATTTAAAACATCATTCAAAATATGTTTTATAATTTAAAACCATTACTTTATAAATTTATAAATGATTTTAGAAATATATTTAAACCTTGTTATTTTTCTGATAATAAGTACGCTATAACGATCTGGAATTTCGAACACTTCGTATTTAAATATCCAAATTATTTAAATACTTGAATCCAATATTTAATGTGATTAAATATGATTTTATAACCTTATTAAACACTTTTTTTTATTAATAACAATGTCATAAAAATTATTTTTGGAATGTGTTTACAAAAATATACGCTTTGGATAAATACTGAAAATGTGACTGGAAAACGTTTCGTTAAAAATCAACTTTTTATACAATACAAATTATGTGAATGTCATGGACCGTTTCTTCGACTCCCGAAGGCCGACATCAATACGTCCACTATATCAACTGCCGAGCAATCGAAGGCCGGAAAGTCGAACCATGAGGGTTTAAAAGAAGAGGTAGAAGAAAAAGATAGAAGAAGTAAGAAAACAGAACAGAAACAATATCAGAATCTCACATATTGCAGCGGAACAACATATAATAGATAAATGAATAATCTTTAAATCAAAGAGCTATATCAGTTATTACATTACATTACATCATCATCAGAATCAATATACAACACAACAAACAATGGACAGTTATACAGCATGTCCTTACAAATGAAATACATAGTGGAAAACATAATATCATATACAAGTAATACGTCTCGCCATCCAGCCGCCTCCTGAGCTGCAAAGCACTTCTGAATCTAGAATGACCTGAAAACCTAACTCTAGACTGCTCGTGTTGAAAATTAGGGGCACCCAGAGTTTAGGAAGAGAACAATAAACTCCAGGTCAGTCATGGGACTGGTGTGAGAACTCAAAACAGTTATTTAACTTTTAAAACAACAACAACAAGAGAAGTGAATAATATCCGCAATGCTTTTGGAAAATGAAACTACCATGACAATGCAAACGCAGAACTGGAGGAGATTTCTCCTTATGATAGTCAAAGATGCTTACTACGCAGAACAAATCATTTTTTTGATATTATTATTAGTGCGTAGTGATGAAAGCATTTCGAAAATAGAATATAAATCTTAGCCAACATACGACCATTATCGTATGCCTACTACAGCTACCATGTTCAATAGAAGGTTACCGCCATATTCCATGGCAGGTTATACAACTAAATCCGTACAAGGCTCGTATTGTTTCTTTGGATTTTCCAACAAATGGTCAGGGTAAGGAACTTCCTACTGGCACATAGGATCGCCTCTGGCGGGATGTCCCGAGAACCTAACGTTACGGTTAGATCTCTGCCAACACAAGGCCGGTTTACCTCTGTAACTAGGTAACTACTACACGAATATGCCACCCCCCGGTCCTTTGGGACCTTTATCCGAGGGCCTTCGATCTGCAAGCAACAACCACACAGAAAAATGAGATCGAAGAAACCACATAGGTTAAGAATCAGGGCTCCATACCTGACACCACCCTTTTCCAGAAGGGAATGACATACACTAAAGGAAGCGACCCTCGCTACCTTGCCGCATATTCCTATTGCGACCATTTCCGAGGTGTGAGGTCTGACGAAACCTCGTCCACAAAGCTACGCTTTTTCACAAAGCCACACTTTGATCAACAAATAATCAATAAATAATCATCACACTACAACACTCAGCATGCCACATTACCAAATTGGGAGTATATTGCTGATAACCTTCAACTACAAACCTCTGATCTCATATGTCTCGGAGAAGGGTGTTAAGCTAAGAGAATAAATTCTCCGCCACCAACAGAGATGTATTTGAAAGAAATCTGATTAATATCTCAAAATGTAATGGCAGACACGTAACCGTACAAGTCTGTTCTGGGTTCGAACAGAACCGAAGGCACTTCAAAAGAAGCCCTTGCAATCCGGGTATTCACAATCCCGATCGAATTTCCCATCACAAAGGAAATCTCCATACCGTAGCTAATGGTGCAGAGACAATCGATAGGTCATCCTATCGTTTTCACAAATACCTGGTCTTCACCACCGGTCTTCAATGCTATCCATTACATCGTATCACTATTCGGAATGGGTAATCCGAATAACGAGCGCAACAATTTAAAAATAAGTGTAGCATTCAATTTCAACCAATTCACAACAAATAGCCATTCAAGGGTCAATATCGATAGTCAGTTATTTAACTATCAATCAATATTCACAACATCATCGTATTTCAAATAATTTCCCAAATTATTTATTTTCCACAAATATCTTTATAAGATATATATTCCACACTTCAACCATTTGAAAACAAATTCCAAATATATTTTTCCACATTTACAACTTCCATTTCAAAATGGTTCATTTAAACCAATCAAATAAATCCTTATCGATTTATTAAATTTACGTTCCAAATTCGTAAATTTATTCCCACACTTTTAAAAATAAATCAATTTTTATTTTTAAAAAAAATCTCCCTTATAAATTTCCATTGTGAATTTACATTCCTAAATATTCACTTTTTTATACGATTTTTCAAATCGATTTCAATTATTCACTTTCAATTTATCTTTAAAAGATATAATCTCAAAACATTCACTTCATATTGGAAAACATTTCCATACTTATTTAATAATAAGTAATTCACCAATCTATTTACTTCCAACATTTTGAAAATATTCAATATACTTAAATCACAACTAAGTATAAATTTTATTCTTTAAGGAAAACATTCTCTTAAACACATTTATTTGGGTCAAAACGAATGTTATGTAAAACATCGTTACGACAATCCAAAATCACTAGTATAGGGATCCGAAATATAAGATAGATATATAACCCCAGTACTATACAAAACTTTTCCTTTGGAAAATCATTTACTATAACAACAGTGTTATAGTCCACCATTTCCTTCTATTTCTCGAAACCGTCTATTTTAACAATGAATGTTGAAATCTATTGTTTCAATACTTAATATATTTTAAACATCTTTAAATCGTTTTAATTTTATTTAAAATATCATTTTCCCAAAATATTTCTTTAATATATTATTTACTGTCCATAAATCGTGAATATACTTTGTTAACCAGATTCAATTTCTACATATTTTATTTGAAGGATTATCCACTGTCCCAAAATCGTGGATATATCTCCTTTAATAAGCTATAATAATTAAACTTATTAAAATAAGTCAATTTCGGATTTATAAAACAACGTTTATAAATTCCATTTATACTTTATAACAACTTCAACTTATAAAATCACTTTATTAACAAATTCTATCCGTATTCCATTCACATGCCAAAATCCAGTTTATAAGTTAATTACTTATAAATCTTTTATTTTACAAAATCTATTCAATTTATAACTTCACAATTTATAAATCTATAGATTTCATCCACTGATGAAATCCATTTATATTTCATTTTAATACTTATAAAAACTCGTTTTACAATTCCAATATTTTAATTTATAAATATCAAATTTATAAGTCTTTTATATAAATCATTTATAATAACTCAAAAAACCCAATTTAAACCATTTTATAAATTAATCAACTACTTATTCCAAAAATCATAATTTTTATAATAAAAGTACAATGTTTATTCATTTAAAATGAATCAATTACAAAATTAAATTTTATTATGAATTCTCGACTTAAATTTTCAAAAATCAAATTTTATTTATTTTCGCCATCTAACGGTACCAAAAATATATTTGGCTAAAATTTAGCCTTTAACGATTTCCAATCACAAAGGTAATCACGTAGATCAATAAATAAATCAACACACAACATTGAAACCAATTCAATCATTTGAGGAATCCAGTTGGATCCCTCCAACCTGTTTCCCTACATCCAAAGATGTTAGCACAATACCAATTCCGCTTCGAGATGGAATATTACGGTATATAGGATTTATAAAATACTATCCGCTATTATGCAGCGCTATAGGGTCTCATCCGCTATATAATGCGAGAAATCAACTCCAAATACATGTATAATACCAATTCCATTCAAGTTGGATTATCGCGGTATACGTTTTTAATAAATAATCTCCGCTTAATATACGGCGTATAGGGTCTATTTCAATACAACAGATAATAATTAACATCCAATCACATAATCAAGCAATTTTAAATCTAACTATTTAAAAATTTAAATCGAAACAATTCGATTGAGTGAGAAGTTCTCACCTTGAGTTTCCGATAACAGTTGTAGCATTTTATTTTGAATAAAATTAAATGTGCGTTTAATTTTACCCGAAATTTTCACTAGTTCATTGCGTAGTGCTCGACAAAACGAAGCCAACGCAATTCGTTTCGTGCATTTTCGACGTCGTATGAAAAAGATATGTTATTCCAAATTTACACGATTTTTAAATATAAAAATTTACAATTTTCTTTTCATATTTTTAACCTAACAAATCCTGGACGTTGATTTCAACTTCCCCAAGATTAGAGCCGCACTTATGCTTCTTTTCAATATCGTTTCCAGGCTATTCACGAACGCGTTTGAACCCATAGAGCCGCCTCCTTTCACGAATTTTCGCAGCATCTTGGATGAACTATGCAACGATCAACTTGCGCCACGTCGAAGCATTACTCGAGCACCACCATCAGCCAAGAGCACTTCAAGCTCAGCCCCCCTTGCTTTCGAAAAACGTGTCCAAACACGCAGAGAACGTGGCCACAAAGCTCATCCTCCGATCGACAATAGCCAATTTCCACCGTTAGATTTATAGAGCTCGATACGCTCTACAACATTGTAGTTGAAGTCGAGACGTGAAAGTGGATGGATTGGACGAGATTGAGGGAAGATCATTGGCTATTTTCGGCCATTTATCTAGAGGGTGGCGGCTGAAGACAATTAGGGTTAGGGTTTTGCAATTGTGAAGAGGATGGGTCCTTTCATAGAAAACCGACGAACATTATTCATCTCCAATTTTCCAAACTCCAAATCTCGCGCGATGATCGGCGTTTCTAGGGTTTAACCCACGTTCCTGACACAATGGAATAGGTTTCGGAGGCTAATTCGATCATCTGTGCGAGTTACGGCAATAAACGATCAAATTTAAATTAAATCGATTAACCAAATTTCTATGCGTTTTGGCTTGCCCCGGACAAACAGTAGGTCCGATTGACACGAAATTTGAAACCTTACAATAATATGACATTACGAATCCGATGAAACTGGTTTCGTCGAAACCCGAGACTGTTTTAAAAATGGCTATTTTCACTAGTCAATTAAATATTAAAATATTCAATTTTCACAAATCAACTTTTAATTCAATTTTAAAAGTTCACAAACATCATTTTAACTCCAATATGATTTAATATAACTTTATAAATCATTTTTACTCATATTAAACCCAAATTCCAAATTTCTCTATAATTTCAAATATTAAACCGTCGATTTAATTATCCAATTAAATTTAGATATTCGAAATATAAATTATTCAACTTACAAATTTTACTTGTTAATATTTAAAATCAATTAAATATCTGAATTTCAAATGACAGAAATCCTGGGTCGTTGCAAACTTCCCCTCTTAAAAGAATTTCGTCTTCGAAATTGCCAAGTAAGAAAGAGTTTTGAAATCCATTAACTTTTCAAAACAATTCAATTCAGATTTCAAATTCACTTAGGTGTTTAACTTTTCCAAAATTCATAGTTAAACTTCTTACAAAATATTTGCTATGTTTTCAAACCCATATATAGTTATCTTTTCAAAACCAACTATATAGTTTAACCTTTAACTTCAAATCAAAACATAGTTTTCACAAAAATTTTCCAAAATTTCCTGAAAATTTTCTAACGCCTTAACTTTCAAAAAATTTCACCATAACCTCCTTTGCGGGGCTAGCTGAGTACGACTACAAAATGCCACAAGGGACCCCTAATTTCAAAAAGAAAACGAAAAGCCAAGCAGCTAGACAAGAAGATCATCAAATTTCATACTGAAATTCAAATACATACCTTTTTGTAGAGCAATTCAATTTTTATCTTCAAAATCAAAATCCCAATTCCATTTCTTTTAATACACCTGTATATCCTGCTAGCCATAATATCCAATTACAACTTTCAAATTTATTTTGCACATTCCTTTACAAAATTTTCAATATATACTTCTTATACCATTTTTACTTTAAGTTTGAAGTTATATATCCATTTTCATTCTAGATTGCATTATCAATTTCATTCGAATTCAATTTACACTTTCAATTCTGTTTGGATTCAATTTACCTTTTGAATGTTGAATTTATCAATTATCTTTCATTCACAATTGATTCATATCACTACTTTAAATTAGTTTTATTTACAAATTCAATTACTTTAGCTTTTAATTTCACTAATTCAATTTCATTAACACTTAATGAATTTATATACAACCAATTTACAATCAAATAACAACCAATGTATATTCAACACAACCGAATTCGTTCACTTTACATTCAACATTCATGTTCAACTTTTTTTTACCTTCAATTTGGTTTAACACATTTAATTAGCTTTAATGAATTAACACTTACATCCATTATTTCATATCAATTTACTTAAATTTGATTGATTAACATTCAATCCATTCATTAATCCAATTGCTAATTCATTTAACATTTCAAGTTGAATTTCATTTATTTAGCTCAAGTTTATATTAATTCACTTTATTATTTTACATCGATACAAAAATCAACTTCATTCAACATTCAAATTCAATTGCATTTACTTGATTTGTAAATTTATTTATCCATTCACAATTTTGTTTTCATAATTCAAACTCACTTCCAATTCATTTGTTGCTAACCCAAACTTATTTTTAACTTAATAAATTTTCTTTAAGTAATCATTTCTTATATATATAAGATCATTTCACTTAGCCTCTTAGACCTTTCTTTAAATTCACTTTATTTAATTGATTCACTTATACTTACTTTCATTTAACTCCATCCTTTACGTTAAATTTATTCTATCAAAATTCAAATTGTATAAGTTATCAACTCATTTATTATTGCCATACATATTTTAAATAGGATTTCAGAGTCTTTTCAACCTTTCAAAACCAATTTTTTTGAAATAAATTCAAATTATCTTTTGAATTTCCAAAACCAAACCCAAATTTTTCCAAACAACTTTAATTTAAAACAATCTGGCAGCAATTCCTCTTTTGGAAACCCGAAAATGAACACCGATGACGTCGCGATCATCATCGGAATTATTTTCCAGCGACCTGAAAGAGTTTAGAGCTTCTATCCCTTCCAAAATATTTCTCCAAAATCTTTGAAAATCATTTTCAAATCAAAAAGGATTTAAACTTCCCAAATCTCTAAAACTTCAAATCTTTTCGAAAACATTTCTTTGGAATTCCATTTCAAATTACAATTTACATTTACAATTTATTATTTACAAATTCCATTTGTATGTGAATTTATTTCTTAACTTTGGAGTTACGATTTCAATTTCCTATTTAATAATCAATGGTAACAATTTTAACATTATCAATTCCTAACAAACAAGTAGCCATATACTATAATAATTAACAAAAATTATTCCCTTTTATATACAAAATAGTTTTGGATAAAATTATTCCATTTACCCTATTTTAAAACAATATTGTGTCGAGTTATTTTGATCAAGTGTTTAGAGATCCCTATCGATAGAGTTGTACAGACTATACCGACCAGAATCCATATACCACTCAACAAACCAATCATCACAATATAAAACAATTTTATATTCACTAACAAATACGCTCTCATATCTATTATTACACTCAAACTCATTCTAGAGTACTACTGACTCTATCTCTAATGAGTAATTCTCAACAGAGCTAAGGTTGTCACTTAACCAAATGCTCTGATATCATGTTGTCATATCCCGTTTCTTCGACTCCCGAAGGCCGACATCAATACGTCCACTGTATCAACTGCCGAGCAATCGAAGGCCGGAAAATCGAACCATGAGGGTTTAAAAGAAGAGGTAGAAGAAAAAGATAGAAAAAGTAAGAAAACAGAATAGAAACAATATCAGAATCTCACATATCGCAGCGGAACAACATATAATAGATAAATGAATAATCTTTAAATCAAAGAGCTATATCAGTTATTACATTACATTACATCATCAGAGTCAATATACAACACAAAAAACAATGGACAGTTATACAACATGTCCTTACAAGTGAAATACACAGCGGAAAACATAATATCATATACAAGTAATATGTCTCGCCATCCATCTCGCCTCCTGAGCTCCAAAGCACTTCTAAATCTAGAATGACCTGATAACCTGACTCTAGACTGCCTGTGTGGAAAATTAGGGGCACCCAGAGTTTAGGAAGAGAAAAATAAACTCCAGGTCAGTCAAGGGACTGGTGTGAGAACTCAAAAAAGTTATTTAACTTTTAAAACAACAACAACAAGAGAAGTGAAAAATATCTGTAATGCTTTTGGAAAATGAAACTACCATAAGGCCTCCCCACACACACACAATGCAAGCGCAGAATTGGAGGAGATCTCTCCTTATGATAGTCAAAAATTCTTACTATGCAGAATAAATAATTTTTTTGATATTATTATTAGTGCATAGTGATGAAAGCATTTCGAAAATAGAATATAAATCTTAGCCAACATAAGACCATTATCGTATGCCTAATATAGCCACCATGTTCAATAGCAGATTACCGCCACATTCCATGGCAGGTTATACAACTAAATCCGTACAAGGCACGTATTTTTTCTTTGGATTTTCCAACAAATGGTCAGGCTAAGGAACTTCCTACTGCCACATGGGATCGCCTCTGGCGGGACGTCCCGAGAACCTAACGTTACAGTTAGATCTCTGCCAACACAAGGCCGAGTTACCTCTGTAACTAGGTAACTACTACACGAATATGCCACCCTCCGGTCCTTTGGGACCTTTATCCGAGGGCCCTCGATCACCAAGCAACAACCACACAAAAAATGAGATTGGAGCAACCACATAGGTTAAGCATCAGGGCTCCATACTTGACACCACCCTTTTCAAGAAGGGAATGACATAACTTAAAGGGGGCGACCCTTATAACCTTGTCGCATATTCTTGTTTTGACCATTTCCGGGATGTGAGGTCTGACGAAGTCTCGTCCACAAAGCTATGCTTTTTCACAAAGCCACGCTTTGATCAACAAATGATCAATAAATAATCATCACACAGCAACACTCAGCATGCCACATTACCAAATTGGGAGTATATCGCTGATAACCTTCAACTACAAAACCTCTATGCTCATACATCTCAGAGAAGGGTGTTAAGCTAAGAGAATAAATTCTCCGCCACCAACAGTGATGTATTTGAAAGAAATCTATTTTATTTCTCAAAATGTAATGGCAGACACGTAACCGTACAAGTCTGTTCTGGGTTCGAACAGAACCGAAGGCACTTCAAAAGAAGCCCTTGCAATCCGGGTATTCACAATCCCAATCGAATTTCCCATCACAAAGGAAATCTCCATACCATAGCTAACGGTGCAGAGACAATCGATAGGTCATCCTATCATTTTCACAAATACCCGGTCTTCACCACCGGTCTTTAATGCTATCCATTATGTCATATCACTATTCGGAATGGGTAATCCGAATAACGAGCGCAATAATTTAAAAATAATTGTAGCATTCAATTTCAACCAATTCACAACAAATAGCCATTCAAGGGTCAATATTGATAGTCAGTTATTTAACTATCAATCAATATTCACAACATCACCATATTCCAAATAATTTCCCAAATTATTTATTTTCCACAAATATTTTTATAAGATATATATTCCACACTTCAACCATTTGAAAACAAATTCCAAATATTTTTTTTCCACCTTTACAACTTTCATTTCAAAATGGTTCATTTAAACCAATCAAATTAATCCATACCGATTTATTAAATTTACGTTTCAATTTCATAAATTTATTCCCACACTTTTAAAAATAAATCAATGTTTATTTTTAAAACAAATCTCCCTTATAAATTTCCATTGTGAATTTACATTCCCAAATATTCACTTTTTTATACGATTTTTCAAAACGATTTCAATTATTCACTTTCAATTTATCTTTAAAAGATATAATCTCAAAACGTTGACTTCATATTGGAAAACATTTCCATACTTATTTAATAATAAGTAATTCACCAATCTCTTTATTTCCAACATTTTGAAAATAGTTAATATACTTAAATCACAACTAAGTATAAATTTTATTCTTTAAGGAAAACATTCCCTTAAACACATTTATTTGGATCAAAACGAATGTTACGTAAAACATCGTTATGACAACCCAAAATCACTAGTATAGGGATCCGAAATTTAAGATAGATATATAACCCCAATATTACACAAAACTTTTCCTTTCGGAAATCATTTACTATTACAATAGTGTTATAATCCACCATTTCCTTCTATTTCCCGAAAACGTCTATTTCAACAATGAATGTTGAAATCTATGGTTTCGATACTTAATACATTTTAAACATCTTTAAATCGTTTTAATTCTATTTAAAATATCATTTTCCTAAAATATTTCTTTAATATATTATTCACTGTCCAAAAATCGTGAATATACTCTGTTAACCAAATTCAATTTCTACATATTTTATTTAAAGGATTATCCACTGTCCCAAAATCGTGGATATATCTCCTTTAATAAGCTATAATAATTAAACTTATTAAAATAAGTTGATTTCAGATTTATAAAACAACGTTTATAAATTCCATTTATACTTTATAACAACTTCAACTTAAAAAATCACTTTATTAACAAATTCTATCCGTATTCCATTCACACGCCAAAATCCAGTTTATAAGTTAATTACTTATAAATCTTTTATTTTACAAAATCTATTCATTTTATAACTTCACAATTTATAAATCTATAGATTTCATCCACTTATGAAATCCATTTATATTTCATTTTAATAATTATAAAAACTCGTTTTATAATTCCAATATTTTAATTTATAAATATCAAATTTATAAATCTTTTATATAAATCATTTATAATAATTCAAAAATCCCAATTTAAACCATTTTATAAATTAATCAACTACTTATTCCAAAAATCACATTTCAGTTATATTTCACAAAAATCATAATTTTTATAACATAAAAGTTACAATGTTTATTCATTTAAAATGAATCAATTACAAAATTAAATGTTATTATGAATTCTCGACTTAAATTTTTAAAAATCAAATTTTATTTATTTTCGGCATCTAACGATACCAAAAATATATTCGGCTAAAATTTAGCCTTTAACGATTTCCAACACAAAGATAGTCGCGCAGATTATAAATAGATCAATAAATAGATCAACACACAACAATGAAACCAATTCAATCATTTGAGGAATCCAGTTGGATCCCTCCAACCTGTTTCCCTGCATCCAAAGATGTTAGCACAATACCAATTCTGCTTCGAGACGGAATATCGCGGTATATGGGATTTATAAAATACTGTCCGCTATTATGCGGCGCAATAGGATCTCATCCGCTATATAATGCAGGAAATCAACTCCAAATACATATATAATACCAATTCCATTCAAGTCGGAATTATCGCGGTATATGTTTTCAATAAATAACCTCTTCTTAATATACGGCGTATAGGGTCTATTTCAATACAACAGATAATAATTATCGTCCAATCACACAATCAGGCAATTTTAAATCTAACTATTTAAAAATTTAAATCGAAACAATTCGATTGAGTGAGAAGTTCTCACCTTGAGTTTCCGACAACAGTTGTAGCGTTTTATTTCGAATAAAATTAAACGTGCGTTTAACTTCACCCAAAATTTTCACTAGCTCCAAATTATTCCAATCCAGTTCCATTGCGTCGTGCTCGACAAAACGAAGCCAACGCAATTTGTTTCGTGCGTTTACGACCACGTATGAAAAAGATATGTTATTCCAAAGTTTACACGATTTTTAAGTATAAAAATTTACAATTTTCTTTTCATATTTTTAACCTAACAAATCCTGGCCGTTGATTTCAACTTCCCCAATATCAGAGCCGCACTTATGCTTCTTCCCAATATCGTTTCCAGGCTATTAACAAACGCGTTTGAACCCATAGAGCCGCCTCCTTTCACGAATTTTCGCGGCATCTTGGATGAACTATGCAACGATCAACTTGCGCCACGTCGAAGCACTACTCGAGCACCACCATTGGCCAAGAGCACTTTGATTCGGCACCCCTTACTTTCGAAAAACATGTCCAAACATGTAGAGAACACGGCCACAAAGCTCCTCCTCCGATCGACAATAGCCAATTTCCACCGTTAGATTTATAGAGCTCGATACGCTCTACAATATTGTAGTTGAAGTCGAGACGTGAAAGTGGATGGATTGGACGAGATTGAGGGAAGATCATTGGCTATTTTTGGCCATTTATCTAGAAGGTGGCGGCTGAAGACAATTAGGGTTAGGGTTTGACAATTGTGAAGAGGATGGGTCCTTTTATAGAAAACTGACGAACACTATTCATCTCCAATTTTCGGAACTCCAAATCTCGCGCGGTGACCGGCGTTTTTAGGGTTTAACCCGCATTCTGGACACAATGGAATAGGTTTCGGAGGCTAATTCGATCATCTGTGTGAGTTACGGCAATAAACGATCAAATTTAAATTAAATCGATTAACCAAATTTCTATGCGTTTTGGCTTGCCCCATACAAACGGTAGATCCGATTAACACGAAATTTGAAACCTTACAATAATATGACATTACAGATTCGATGAAACTGGTTTCTTCAAAACCCAAGACTGTTTGAAAAATGACTATTTTCGCTAGTCAATTAAATATTAAAATATTCAATTTTCACAAATCAACTTTTAGTTCAATTTTAAAAATCCACAAACATCGTTCTAACTCCAATATGATTTATATAAATCATTTTTAATCATATTAAACCCAAATTCCAAATTTCTCTGTAATTTCAAATATTAAACTATCGATTTATTTATCCAATTTAAATCCAAATATTCGAAAAATAAATTATTCAACTTACAAATTTTACTTGTTAATATTTAAAATCAATTAAATATCTGAATTTTAAATGCAAGAAGTCCTGGGTCGTTATAGTGAACATATTTCAACTTGAATAGTTATCATGTGTAAACATATGATAAGAATTAAACACATCTTTTCCTAAGCTAAAATTAAATAAAAGTATCCATTTTTAATTAAAGGAACATTAAGGACAAAAAGACCCTTAAATCACTCCTCGATTTAAGGAAAGCTTGCTTGTGTAAGAGCATGATCTTACATGCTTAACTTCATGGCTAAGGAGGGTGTTTTTCACACTTTTACCTAAAATTCCTAAGCTTATAAATAGAGGGGAGTGGCCTCTTCATTTTTACACAACTCCACTTCTAAAACATTATCTTCTTCTTCCTCCTCTCTAACTGTAACGACCCAGAATTTTTATTAATTTAAAATTTGAATATTTAATTAATTTTAAATATTAATGAGTGAATTTATAAGTCGAATAAATTTTATTTTGAATTATTGGATTTAATTGGATAATTAAATCGATAATTTAATATGTTAAATTATGGAAATAATTGAAAATTGAGTTAAATATGATTGAAAATGATTTGTAAAATTTTATTTTATCATATTAAAGTTAGAATGATATTTTAGAACTTTTAAAATCGAATTAAGAGTTAATTTGTGAAAATTGAATATTTTAATAATTAAATCGACTAGTGAAAATAGTCAATTTTTGAACAGTCTCAGAATTGAACAAAACCAGTTCCATTGGATCCGTAATAGTTAATTATTACCGGATTTCAATTTTCGTGTCAATCGGAGTTGTCGATTGATCGTGGCAGCTCGAAACGCATCAATTTATTTTTAATATTAATTTGGCGAGTTAAAATAGCCATTTTTCAAAAAGTCTCGGATTTCGACGAAACCAGTTTCATCGGATCCGTAATGTGATATTATTGTAAGGTTTCAAATTTCGTGTCAATTGGATTTACCGTTTGTCCGGTACAAATTAAAACGCCTAGAAATCGATTTAAATCGGTTTAATTTAAATTGAACGTTTGTTGCCATAACTCGCACAGATGTCCGAATTAGCTTTCGAAACCTGTTCCATTGTGTCCGGAACGTGGGGTAAACCCTAGAAACGCTGGTTACGGCGCGTGAATCGGAGTTCGGAATTCTCGGGTGAATAGTGTTCATAAAATTCTCTATAAATAGACCTTAATTTCCAAAAAAAATAAAAAAACACTAAACCCTAAACCTAACTATCATCAGCCGCCAGTTAACAACCAAGGGCCGATACTTTCTCTCCTTCTCTCTTTGATTTCTTCAAATCTATTCAGTTTCATCAAATTTGTTCAACTACAATGTTGAAGGGGGCAACACGAACTAGCTAATCAACCGTTATGATGGAAAAACTCGAAGTGGATTTGCCAGAATCTGGCCGTGAAGTGCACTCGTTCGCACGCGTTTCTAGACGAAGAGGGGCAGCCGAGCTCTGTACCCTTCTGGCCGTGGGTAGCTTGTGTGATGGCGAAGCGAATGGGAGTGGCTGATCATGCTGGAGTTCAACGTGGAGGTTGCTAAAATTAACCCTAATCTATGGATATTGGGTTCGGCTTTGTGTCTGTAAATTGCGTGAGTGGAGAGGAAGATATAACGCACGGTGATGATGGGGGAGGCTTGGATCCAATGGCCAGAAACTGTTATAGGTTTAAATATAAAAAGTTATGTTGTAATTTTATTAAATAAAATTCGTGTAACTTGTAAATTACATATCTTTTTCATACGAGGTCGAAAACGCGCGAAACCAGTTGCGTTGGAATCGTATGGACGAGCACTACGCGATGAAATTGGGTTGGAGTCGTTTGGAGTTAGTGAGAATTTCGGGTAAAATTAAACGTCCGTTTAATTTTATTCGAAATAAATCGCTAAAACGGAATTTAAAATCAAGGTGAGAACTTCTCACTCAATCGAATCAGTTTCGATTTTATTTTAAATAGTTAGATTTAAAATATTTGAATGCATGTTTGAATGTTGATTGTATCTATTGATTGTTAAAATAGACATTATACGCCGTTAGTAAGCGGATGTTATTTATTAAAAACATATACCGCGAATATTTCATAAACAGTGAAATTGGTATTATATATATAATAGCAATATATATATATTGGCATATGTATATATTGGAGTTATTGATTTCCCGCATTTTTTGTTTAGCGGATGAGACCCTATTGCGCCGTCTATTAAGCGGATAATATTTTAAATCCCATATACCGCGATAATTTCGTACTGGAGCGAAATTGGTATTGTGCTAATGTTTGTGGATGCAGGAAACAGGTTGGAGGGATCCAACTGGATTCCTCAACAGTATTTATTTGATTTCAGATATTTAGATATTTGATGGATTATCATATCGATATATGATATCGTTGTTGTCGTGATTGACTATTTGGTGTGTAGCATCATTGGACCAAATTTGGAATTTTAAAATGATTTCAAAGTGATTTTTGAAAGTATACGTTATAAAATATTTTTGGAATTGATTCATTTTAAAATAAATAAACGTCATAATTTTTAATGTTATAAAAATTATGATTTTTGAGAAAAATAGTTAAAAACTGATTTTTGAGAATATGATGCTAACGATTTTATAAAATAGTTTAATCAGGATTTTAGAATTATTGTGAAAAGTTTAAATATAGGATTTATAAAATTTAATTATTTTATGAATCAAAATGGTGAAATAATAAAGGAGATTAAAGAAGTTTTAAAGAATAATATAAATTGATTTATATTAAGAGATTTATAAATGGATATTTATAAATTGAAATATAGACATTATAAAACGAGTTTTTATAAGTGTTTGAATGAAGTGTAAATGAATTTCATAAATGAATGAAATTTATAGAATTATAAATGGAGAAGTTATAAATGAGATTTATAAATAGTAAGATTTATAAATTGTGAAGTTATTAAAAGAATAGTTTTGACTAAATCAATGAATCTTATAAGTTATAAGATTTATAATTATGAAGTTTAAAAGAACGATTTTGTAAAATAATCGTTTTATAAGCATTTAACTTATAATATGGACTTTTAGTTCATAATTGGGATATAAATCGAATAGGTTAATAAAGGAGATTTATAAAGGAAGTTGTTATAAAATAAATAGAAATGGAATTTATAAACGTTGTTTTATAAATTCGCAAACAACTTATTTTGATAAGTTAATTGTTGAAACCTATTAATGGAGTTATATTCACATTTTTGACTGTGAATGATCCTTTAAAATAAAATGAATAAAAGGGTGAAATCTGTTAACGTAGTATATTCACGTTTTTGAATAGTGAATATTATGTTAAAAGAAAATGTTTAGATTTGATGTTTTGAACAGAATTAAAACGATCTAACGATGTTTTAAATGTGTTGAGATTCGAAACCATAGATTTCAACATTTATTGTTGAAATAGACGTTTTCGAGAAATAAAAGGAAGTGATGGACTATAACACTGTTGTTATAGTAAATGATTTCCGAAAGGAAATATTTTGTATAGTATTGGGATTTATATATCTATCTTAATTTCGAATCCCTATACTAGTGATTTTGGGTTGTCGTAACGATGTTTTACGCAACATTCATTTTGGCCCAAATAAATATGTTTAAGAGAATGATTTCCTTAAAGAATGAAATATATGCTTAATCTCGATTTAAGTATATTGAATATTTTCCAAGTGTTGAAAATAAATAGATTTGTGAATTACTTATTAAATAAGTATGGAATTGTTTTCCAATATAAAGTGAATATTTTGAGAATTTATCTTTTTGAAGATAAATTGAAAAGGAATATTGAAATGAATAATTGAAATCGAATATTCATAGATATTTTGGATTATAAATTCACTAAGGAATTTATAAGATGAAAAGGGGAATTGTTTAAAAATAAATATTGATTTATTTTTGAAGAATTGAAATTATATATCTTGTAAAGATATTTTGGAAAATAAATAATTTGGAAAATTATTTGGAAACTGGTGATGTGTGCATATCAATTGGTAGTTCAATAACCGACTATCAATATTTCCCTTTGAATGGGTAATTGATGTGATTTGTTGAATGTGAATGCTACACTTATTTTTGAATAAGCGCTCACTATTCGGGTTAACCGGGAAAGGACCATGGGGTCGTATAACCCATTCTGAATATGTGATACGTCGTTATGAATTGCATTTGATGACCGGTGTTGAAGACCGAGTATTTGCAAAAGCGATAGGATGACCTATCGATTGTCTCTGCACTGGGTAGCTCCTGGTATAGAGATCTCCTAAGTGATGGGAAATTCGATCGGGATTGTGAATACTCGGATTGCAAGGGCTTCGTAAGAAGTGCCTTCGGTTTTGTTCGAGCCCGGAACAGACTTGTATGGATTGTGTGTCTGACATTACAAATTGAGATATAAAGCCGATTTCTTTCAAATATATTTCTGTTGGTGGCGAAGAATTTATTCTTTAGCTTAACACCCTTCTCTGAGACGTACGAGCTCAGAGGTTATATAGTTGAAGGTTATCAGCGATATATTTCCAATTTGGTAATGTGACATGCTGAGTGTTGCTGAAATGAGTTATTTGTGATAGGATCATTTATTTGATCGTCTATCTTGGTGATCATTGTGTTGATCATTTGTTGACCCAAAGCATGGCTTTTGTATAAAGTATGTTTTTGTGGACGTGACTTCGTCGAGCCTCACACCCCGGAAATGGTCAAAACAGGAAAGATGCGGCAAGGTTATGAGGGGTAGCTCCCTTTAGGGTATGTGCATTTCCTTCTGGATAGAGGTGGTATCATGGTATGGAGCCCAGATATTTAACCTATGTGGTTACTGCGAATTAATTACTTTGTGGTTGTTGGTTATCGGGATCCCGTGAGAAAGGTCGTTTACGATCGGGGAATGGCGTGCTCGTGTCAGTAGTTATCCAGTTAGGGGTAACCCGGCCTTGTGTTGGCAGAGTTCCGGTTTGGTTCTCGGGAATGTCCTTCCAGAGGCATTCTCATGTGGCAATGGGAAGTTCCTTGGCCTGACCATTTGTTGGAAATCCAAAGAAACAATACGAAACTTGTACGGTATTAGTTGTAGAACCTATCATTCACTTATGGTGTCGCAACACTGTTTAGATGGTGGCTATAGTAGGCATAGTTCGAAATGTCTATGTTGGCTAAGATTTATATCTTTATTTTCGAAATAATTTTCTACACTATGCACTAGTAATAATATCAAATGCTTCTTTTTAATGCGTATCAAGCATCTTTGACTATCATAAGGAGAAATCTCCTCCGATTCTGCGTTTGCATGTGTGTGTGTGCGGGAGGCCTTATGGTAGTCTCATTTTTAAAAGCATTGCGAATTGAATTTAAAAATATCTCTCTATTTTGATTTTAAAGTTAAATAAACTGTTTTGGGTTCTCACACCAGTCTCATGACTGACTCGGAGTTTATTGTTTTCCTTCCTAAACTCTGGGTGCCCACCAATTTCCACACGGGCAGTCAAGAGTTAAGGTTTATCAGGATATTCTGGATATTCAGGAATTGCTGGAGGCAAGCTGGATGGCATGGCCTATTACTAGTATATAGCATTTCTTTTCCGCTGTTTGTTGTTTGTTGTTGTACACTCTGATGTAATGAAATGTAATGTAATGTAATAACTGATATAGTTCTTTGTTTAAAGATTATTCATTTATTATTATATGTTGTTCCGCTGCGAATTGTGAGATTCTGATGTTGTTTTGTTGTTCTGCTGTTATTTCTTCTGTTCCGTTCTATTTTAAAATTTTCTATTTTCTTTTCCCTCTATCTTCTACCTTTTTCTCTCTTTTTCTTTTCTTAAATTCTTTTTAAAAACCCTAACTATTCAGTTTTTCGGCAACGAAAAATCGACATGTTACATTTGGTATCAGAGCATATGGTTAAGTGACAACCATGGTTCTGTTGGGTATTACTCATTAGAGATAGAGTCAGTAGTACTCTAGAATGAGTTTGAGTGTAATAATAGCTAATAGAGCGTATTTGTTAGTGTATATAAAATTGTTTTATATTGTGATGGTTAGTTTATTGAGTGGCATATGAACTTTCGTCAGCGTGGTCCGCAAGACTATGCCGAAGGGATTTCTAAACACTTAAATAGAACAATTCGGCACAATATTGATTTTAAAAATTGGGTAAATGAAATAATTTTACCTTGATTATATTTTATATATAAAGGAATAATTTTTCAGAATTATTAAAGTATATAAGTTGATTGTTTGGTTGTTTGAATAATCTAAATAAGGGAATAATTGTATAAGCAAAAGAATTATAAGAATTGAATTTTAATTAAAGTGATTTACAATTGTGAAATAAACTTATATATATAAGAAGTGAAACTATATGAATATATTTATGAATATGAGTAGTAAATAAAAATGAATTTAAAGTTAAATGGAAAATTTACTTTAGAATTGAAATCTGAATTTATTTACAAGTGGGAATTAAGTTAAGTAAAACAAAGTGATGTTTGTAAATGAAGTATAACTTAAGAGATGTTGAATGAAGTTGATATTAGTATCAAAGTAAATTAATAAAGTTAAGTGGTGGATGTGAACTTGAGTTATATAAATGAAATTCAACTTTGAAATTGAATTGAATTAATGGATTAAATGTTAATCAATTGAATGTGAATTAAGTTGATATGAAATAATGAATATAAGTGTTAATTCATTAAAATCTAATGATATTAGAAGTTGAATAATTAAATGAAAATCAATTTGATTAAACCAATTGAAAGTGATGGTGTTAAGCCAAATTGAATGAATATAAGCAAAGGAATTTGGTTGTAATTAATATACATTGGTTGTTATATGATTGTTAGTTGAGTGATTGTATATAATTCATTAAGTGTTAATGAAATTGAATTAATGAAATTGAAAGCTAAAGTAATTGAAATTCAATTGGAAGTTAAATGAATCTTAAATGGAATTGAATTTGTTTTGGAAGTGAACCAACTTGAATATGAATTAGTGAATATAAACTAATTAAGAATGAATGTTAGTAAGAACATCCACTATTAATGAATCGAATGTGATTTAAATTGAAAACCATTTCATTGAATATTAATGAGAATATGAATGAATATTGATTTGGTTATGGATGATAGTTGGTTGATATTGCATTTGTTGCTTTTACTTCATTTTCTATGTTGACATATATAGTTATTATGTTGCTATATGTTGTATATCGATACTATTTTCATATATGCATGTTCTCATGTTGTTTGTTGAGTGATTAGTAGGTGCGGATCGCGTTTGCTTCGCATTTGGAGCTCGCTTTCGCGCTATATTAGCCGTATATGCTTGCTAATAAAATATAAGGTACATATCTCGGATTACATATCATACTTTTATACTTTTTCCCTTCGGGATGCCTCATTACTTGATGAGATGTATATTTGTGATATATAGACTGTCATTTTTTTTCGGATCGAGCCGCGCAAAGGAGACTATGGCAATTTTTCCGAAAATTTAAGGCGTTAGAAAATTTTTGAGAAAATTGGAAAATTTTGAAAACTTAAACTTTGATTTGGGAGTTGAAAGTTAAACAATAGTAGTTGTTTTTGAAAAGATAACTAAGTATGATTTGGAAAACTTAGTAAGTATTGTAAGAAGTTTAACTATGAATTTTGGGAAAATTAATAAATTCTGTAACTTTTCTTACTTGATAATTTCGAGAACGAAATTCTTTTAAGGGGGGAAGATTGTAACGACCCAGAATTTTTATTAATTTAAAATTTGAATATTTAATTAATTTTAAATATTGATGAGTGAATTTATAAGTCGAATAAATTTTATTTTGAATTATTGGATTTAATTGGATAATTAAATCGATAATTTAATATGTTAAATTATGGAAATAATTGAAAATTGAGTTAAATATGATTGAAAATGATTTGTAAAATTTTATTTTATCATATTAAAGTTAGAATGATATTTTAGAACTTTTAAAATCGAATTAAGAGTTAATTTGTGAAAATTGAATATTTTAATAATTAAATCGACTAGTGAAAATAGTCAATTTTTGAACAGTCTCAGAATTGAACGAAACCAGTTCCATTGGATCCATAATAGTTAATTATTACCGGATTTCAATTTTCGTGTCAATCGGAGTTGTCGTTTGATCGTGGCAGCTCGAAACGCATCAATTTATTTTTAATATTAATTTGGCGAGTTAAAATAGCCATTTTTCAAAAAGTCTCGGATTTCGACGAAACCAGTTTCATCGGATCCGTAATGTGATATTATTGTAAGGTTTCAAATTTCGTGTCAATTGGATTTACCGTTTGTCCGGTACAAATTAAAACGCCTAGAAATCGATTTAAATCGGTTTAATTTAAATTGAACGTTTGTTGCCATAACTCGCACAGATGTCCGAATTAGCTTTCGAAACCTGTTCCATTGTGTCCGGAACGCGGGGTAAACCCTACAAACGCTGGTTACGGCGCGTGAATCGGAGTTCGGAATTCTCGGGTGAATAGTGTTCATAAAATTCTCTATAAATAGACCTTAATTTCCAAAAAAATAAAAAAACACTAAACCCTAAACCTAACTATCATCAGCCGCCAGTTAACAACCAAGGGCCGATACTTTCTCTCCTTCTCTCTTTGATTTCTTCAAATCTATTCAGTTTCATCAAATTTGTTCAACTACAATGTTGAAGGGGGCAACACGAACTAGCTAATCAACCGTTATGATGGAAAAACTCGAAGTGGATTCGCCAGAATCTGGCCGTGAAGTGCACTCGTTCGCACGCGTTTCTACACGAAGAGGGGCAGCCGAGCTCTGTACCCTTCTGGCCGTGGGTAGCTCGTGTGATGGCGGAGCGAATGGGAGTGGCTGATCATGCTGGAGTTCAACGTGGAGGTTGCTAAAATTAACCCTAATCTATGGATATTGGGTTCGGCTTTGTATCTGTAAATTGCGTGAGTGGAGAGGATGATGTAACGCACGGTGATGATGGGGGAGGCTTGGATCCAATGGCCAGAAACTGTTATAGGTTTAAATATAAAAAGTTATGTTGTAATTTTATTAAATAAAATTCGTGTAACTTGTAAATTACATATCTTTTTCATACGAGGTCGAAAACGCGCGAAACCAAAGTTGCGTTGGAATCGTATGGACGAGCACTACGCGATGAAATTGGATTGGAGTCGTTTAGAGTTAGTGAGAATTTCGGGTAAAATTAAACGTCCGTTTAATTTTATTCGAAATAAATCGCTAAAACGGAATTTAAAATCAAGGTGAGAACTTCTCACTCAATCGAATCAGTTTCAATTTTATTTTAAATAGTTAGATTTAAAATATTTGAATGCATGTTTTAATGTTGATTGATATCTATTGATTGTTAAAATAGACATTATACGCCGTTAGTAAGCGGATGTTATTTATTAAAAACATATACCGCGAATATTTCATAAACAGTGAAATTGGTATTATATATATAATAGCAATATATATATATTGGCATATGTATGTATTGGAGTTATTGATTTCCCGCATTTTTTGTTTAGCGGATGAGACCCTATTGCGCCGTCTATTAAGCGGATAATATTTTAAATCCCATATACCGCGATAATTTCGTACTGGAGCGAAATTGGTATTGTGCTAATGTTTGTGGATGCAGGAAACAGGTTGGAGGGATCCAACTGGATTCCTCAACAGTATTTATTTGATTTCAGATATTTAGATATTTGATGGATTATCATATCGATATATGATATCGTTGTTGTCGTGATTGACTATTTGGTGTGTAGCATCATTGGACCAAATTTGGAATTTTAAAATGATTTCAAAGTGATTTTTGAAAGTATACGTTATAGAATATTTTTGGAATTGATTCATTTTAAAATAAATAAACGTCATAATTTTTAATGTTATAAAAATTATGATTTTTGAGAAAAATAGTTAAAAACTGATTTTTAAGAATATGATGCTAACGATTTTATAAAATAGTTTAATCAGGATTTTAGAATTATTGTGAAAAGTTTAAATATAGGATTTATAAAATTTAATTATTTTATGAATCAAAATGGTGAAATAATAAAGGAGATTAAAGAAGTTTTAAAGAATAATATAAATTGATTTATATTAAGAGATTTATAAATGGATATTTATAAATTGAAATATAGACATTATAAAACGAGTTTTTATAAGTGTTTGAATGAAGTGTAAATGAATTTCATAAATGAATGAAATTTATAGAATTATAAATGGAGAAGTTATAAATGAGATTTATAAATAGTAAGATTTATAAATTGTGAAGTTATTAAATGAATAGTTTTGACTAAATCAATGAATCTTATAAGTTATAAGATT
Organism: Allium cepa; assembly: GCA_030765085.1. Classification (NCBI taxonomy): domain Eukaryota; kingdom Viridiplantae; phylum Streptophyta; class Magnoliopsida; order Asparagales; family Amaryllidaceae; genus Allium; species Allium cepa. Next base: position 739,214,856 of record CM060935.1, on the reverse strand, counting down.
TATAATTATGAAGTTTAAAAGAACGATTTTGTAAAATAATCGTTTTATAAGCATTTAACTTATAATATGGACTTTTAGTTCATAATTGGGATATAAATCGAATAGGTTAATAAAGGAGATTTATAAAGGAAGTTGTTATAAAATAAATAGAAATGGAATTTATAAACGTTGTTTTATAAATTCGCAAACAACTTATTTTGATAAGTTAATTGTTGAAACCTATTAATGGAGTTATATTCACATTTTTGACTGTGAATGATCCTTTAAAATAAAATGAATAAAAGGGTGAAATCTGTTAACGTAGTATATTCACGTTTTTGAATAGTGAATATTATGTTAAAAGAAAATGTTTAGATTTGATATTTTGAACAGAATTAAAACGATCCAACGATGTTTTAAATGTGTTGAGATTCGAAACCATAGATTTCAACATTTATTGTTGAAATAGACGTTTTCGAGAAATAAAAGGAAGTGATGGACTATAACACTGTTGTTATAGTAAATGATTTCCGAAAGGAAATATTTTGTATAGTATTGGGATTTATATATCTATCTTAATTTCGAATCCCTATACTAGTGATTTTGGGTTGTCGTAACGATGTTTTACGCAACATTCGTTTTGGCCCAAATAAATATGTTTAAGAGAATGATTTCCTTAAAGAATGAAATATATGCTTAATCTCGATTTAAGTATATTGAATATTTTCCAAGTGTTGAAAATAAATAGATTTGTGAATTACTTATTAAATAAGTATGGAATTGTTTTCTAATATAAAGTGAATATTTTGAGAATTTATCTTTTTGAAGATAAATTGAAAAGGAATATTGAAATGAATAATTGAAATCGAATATTCATAGATATTTTGGATTATAAATTCACTAAGGAATTTATAAGATGAAAAGGGGAATTGTTTAAAAATAAATATTGATTTATTTTTGAAGAATTGAAATTATATATCTTGTAAAGATATTTTGGAAAATAAATAATTTGGAAAATTATTTGGAAACTGGTGATGTGTGCATATCAATTGGTAGTTCAATAACCGACTATCAATATTTCCCTTTGAATGGGTAATTGACGTGATTTGTTGAATGTGAATGCTTCACTTATTTTTGAATAAGCGCTCACTATTCGGGTTAACCGGGAAAGGACCATGGGGTCGTATAACCCATTCCGAATATGTGATACGTCGTTATGAATTGCATTTGATGACCGGTGTTGAAGACCGAGTATTTGCAAAAGCGATAGGATGACCTATCGATTGTCTCTGCACTGGGTAGCTCCTGGTATAGAGATCTCCTAAGTGATGGGAAATTCGATCGGGATTGTGAATACCCGGATTGCAAGGGCTTCGTAAGAAGTGCCTTCGGTTTTGTTCGAGCCCGGAACAGACTTGTATGGATTGTGTGTCTGACATTACAAATTGAGATATAAAGCCGATTTCTTTCAAATATATTTCTGTTGGTGGCGAAGAATTTATTCTTTAGCTTAACACCCTTCTCTGAGACGTACGAGCTCAGAGGTTATATAGTTGAAGGTTATTAGCGATATATTCCCAATTTGGTAATGTGGCATGCTGAGTGTTGCTGAAATGATCATTGTGTTGATTATTTGTGATAGGATCATTTATTTGATCGTCTATCTTGGTGATCATTGTGTTGATCATTTGTTGACCCAAAGCATGGCTTTTGTATAAAGTATGTTTTTGTGGACGTGACTTCGTCGAGCCTCACACCCCGGAAATGGTCAAAACAGGAAAGATGCGGCAAGGTTATGAGGGGTAGCTCCCTTTAGGGTATGTGCATTTCCTTCTGGATAGAGGTGGTATCATGGTATGGAGCCCAGATATTTAACCTATGTGGTTACTGTGAATTTATTACTTTGTGGTTGTTGGTTATCGGGATCCCGTGAGAAAGGTCGTTTACGATCGGGGAATGGCGTGCTCGTGTCAGTAGTTACCCAGTTAGGGGTAACCCGGCCTTGTGTTGGCAGAGTTCCGGTTTGGTTCTCGGGAATGTCCTTCCAGAGGCATTCTCATGTGGCAATGGGAAGTTCCTTGGCCTGACCATTTGTTGGAAATCCAAAGAAACAATACGAAACTTGTACGCTATTAGTTGTAGAACCTATCATTCACTTATGGTGTCGCAACACTGTATGGATGGTAGTTGTAGTAGGCATAGTTCGAACTGTCTATGTTGGCTAAGATTTATATCTTTATTTTCGAAATAATTTTCTACACTATGCACTAGTAATAATATCAAATGCTTCTTTTTAATGCGTATCAAGCATCTTTGACTATCACAAGGAGAAATCTCCTCCGATTCTGCGTTTGCATGTGTGTGTGTGCGGGAGGCCTTATGGTAGTCTCATTTTTAAAAGCATTGCGAATTGAATTTAAAAATATCTCTCTATTTTGATTTTAAAGTTAAATAAACTGTTTTGAGTTCTCACACCAGTCTCATGACTGACTCGGAGTTTATTGTTTTCCTTCCTAAACTCTGGGTGCCCACCAATTTCCACACGGGCGGTCAAGAGTTAAGGTTTATCAGGATATTCTGGTTATTCAGGAATTGCTAGAGGCAAGCTGGATGGCATGGCGTATTACTAGTATATAGCATTTCTTTTCCGCTGTTTGTTGTTTGTTGTTGTACACTCTGATGTAATGAAATGTAATAACTGATATAGTTCTTTGTTTAAAGATTATTCATTTATTATTATATGTTGTTCCGTTGCGAATTGTGAGATTCTGATGTTGTTTTGTTGTTCTGCTGTTATTTCTTCTGTTCCGTTCTATTTTAAAATTTTCTATTTTCTTTTCCCTCTATCTTCTACCTTTTTCTCTCTTTTTCTTTTCTTAAATTCTTTTTAAAAACCCTAACTATTCGGTTTTTTGGCAACGAAAAATCGACATGTTACACTAACTTTCTTAAACTCATGTCAATTCAACTCCATTCTTTTCCGAACTCTACCAAATTTCTTATATTACTTAGAGAACATGCTTTAGCCTCAAAACATTTGAAGGTATATGGAAGTATGGGATGGCCTTGAAGCCATGACCATGGGAGGAAAACATGCCTTGGGCCATGAGCAACTTTTGATGGAGTGGAGCCATGGATGTGTTCTTGGGTTGTATGGAAGCGATAGTAGAAGTGTTGATAGATTGAATGTTGGTAAGAATTATATAGGTTAATGAAAAGTGAGTAAATCTCACTTTGATTTGCATTATATTTTGTTGAATGTTAAGTTGAAATATTGCTTGAAATTGTTAAATAATCACTTGTTAAATCGATTGCTAATTCACTTGATATTGTCACTTGAAATATGGTTGAAATGTTGCTTGCTAAATCACTTGATAAGCTTATTCAAACATTTATTAAAATGCTTACTATATATTAATAATAATAGATGCTAACTATTTAAACTTACACCCTTATATATGTGTTTTATTAGACATGTAAATGGATAAAATAGTTTTTCATTAAACCATTGAATTGCGATAAGCTAATATGAACATTTAAAATGGAAAAATGGTTTAAATACATATGTTTTTATATGTTATAAATGATTTGGTTTGAACATGAAACGATAGAAGTGTTTAAAAGTGGATAACACCAAATATTGGATTGAATACGGAATTGTCCGTATAGCTATAGTCGCTATAAACGCACTTTGAATCCCTTAAACTATAACTTGTGAAAATGGTGATTTAATAATATATCTTAATAATAACTTGTTTGGTTATTATCTACACTCTATAATTGTTTATAAAAGCAAATAATATGTTTTGGAAAGTTAGAGAAAATGTAAATCAAAGTTACAAAAGATTGAAGTAAAAAGGTCGCTATAGTGACATTGTTAAAAAAAGTCCGTCTTTGAAAATAACATGAGTTTTTGTGGAAACTTTTTTAGGCATTATTTAGCATATAATCAAGTAGATAAAATATTAATTTTATTGGAAAGATTTGAATCCTAATTCATTTGATAGCTAGTTGAACGAAATGCAAAAAAATTATAGGAAAATACTCGTCATAATGCAGTTTGGTAAAATATAACGTATTCGGGAAATTCTCTAAAATAATCAAAAGAAATTCGTCAGGATTTTTTTCGGCTTCCAAATACCCAAAGTATACCAACTATCGTAAAAAGAATGGACCTAAAATCATTTTCTAGGGTATTGAAAACTAGACACATAATTGTAGCAAAACAATATTCAAAATGGTAACAAAACTTTTGATAGCTATTCCAGAAATGCTACGTTTTCTATTTTGAACTACAAAATGTTTTTAAATGATATTTAAAATATGCACTTTCTTCTTTTTATGGTTTTTTTATAACTTATAAAAAGTGTTTTAAAATTGGTTTCAAGTTTAAATATATTTTTAACAATTAATTATGAATTTATAAACTAAGTAGCTTTTAAAATTAAAACTTATTTTCGTATTTATTTCAAAATTCCTTATTTTTAATAATATTCTATATAAATAATTATCATTTATTTTAAGTAGTTTTAAAAGTATTTTAACATACTAATAAGTATTTTAAAGATATTTCTATACGTATAAGTTCTAAATATTAAATTAAGTGTTTTATAAATATAATAAAGGAGTTCGGATTTTAACACTTGAGTTAAAATAAATTATTTTTTTGAATCAACTAAAAGTGTATTTCCTCAATTAATAATTCTAGATATGCTTTGATCTTTAAATAAACGTTTAAAATTGTTAATGGATAAGTAAATAGTTTTAGGTTGTTGCAAATAGTGTTTTAGCACACTTGTTTTTAACCCTTATTATTAATTATACTTGAGAATATAGTTAGATATGTACTAATGGATATTTAGTAGAAAAATACAAGGAAATGGTTTTGGGTTTGTTGTGACAAATGTTTTTAGCAACACTCGTCTTTAACCCTTAAATATAAATAAGTGTAACGACCCGAAATTTTTTAACAATTTTAATTGATTTTATAACGTATTTAATTGAATAAATTTTATAATAATTGGATTTTTAGAAATTTAAATAGTAATATTTTGAAATAAAATTTTATCTTTGGATTGCGTACAATGTAACATAGCAAATGGTAAATTTCGAATTTATTTGATGAAAGTTTATTTATTATGAATTCTATTAAAATCATATCAGTTAATAATTGTTGATAATAAAATAATTTCCGAACTCGTATATTTTTCTATAGAAAATTTCTAAATCCTCTTCAGAGTAAGGCGTCATCTTTCGTTTTTCTAAATTCGGACGTCTACTGCTCTGTTTACCTTATTTCTGACCAATTAGCAGCATTTTTGGTTCCGATCATCGACTTTTGATCGGATGATCGTACCACTGATATCTGTATACCGTTGTGATTGTCTCGTCGTGCTGATCTCAATAGTATATTTATTTTTGTATTTTGAGGTCTGGTACGCGACAGAACCAATAAAATATTCGTTGTAACGGTACCTTAAATGTTGACCGTTAGCTTTGCTTTTCAAACTTCAACGTGAATCCCAAGCAATAAAATAAATTGCATTAATAACTTCTCAATCAGCGTACAGCTGCTGCCATCCCGTGCCATTTCAAAGGTTTGAAACGTATAAAATGTTGTATGCCCATTCATTTATTTCCTTTATTATTTTCTGTACGTCATTCATTTTTGAACGGTTACTTTTACCTTTATAGCTTTCCTTTTTTCTTTGATTGATTTCCTGGATTCACGGGCACGTTTGCTTTTTCTTCTGTTATAAAATAAATGGTGATTTCTTTCTTCCTCTTGCTGGCTTGTAAATTCTGGCTTCCACTTATCATCTTCCTTTTATATATATTGTTATATCTTACCCGTCGGAAATTCATTATTTCATCATCAATCAAAACCCAAGAACCGCCTCCAATATCTCACGCACCCTATCATCCACACACCGCCTGTAGCCACCTATCTCCTCCTCTCCCTCATCACTTCATGCTTACCAAACCCGACCTCGCCTGAGCCGCCGATGCAGCATCTTCCCACGCCTACAGTTCATCCAACAAACCCACGACATCCCACCAACAGCCGAGAAACCCATCCTCTCACCTCGCAACTCCTTTCCCGACCTCTGCCCTCCCTGACTCAAGCACACGGCCTTCGCCTCCGACCCTAAACTGGACCTGCAAGAGCTCCTCCTCCACCTCAGCCTTGTCCAGCCTTGACTCACGTTTTTCCAGCTGCTCCTCTCTCTCGACCAACTCCCCACCCCGCCCGAGCATTTTTTTTTGAGGTATAAATACATATATATGTTTTAGTTGGTCGTAAATATATAATCAGTATTTTAATATATAAGTTTTATGATCTATTTATTATATATATACGCGTAGGATGCATATGTATATATGTGTTATAGCTACTGTCATATATGTTTCAGGTTTTGGTATATAAGCTATATATATTTCTACTGGTTGCTTTAATCCCTTGTTTCCTAGCCTACAGTTTTAAAATTTTAACAGATAGTATATAAAATAAGTTGTTTCGTATATGTAGGCTAGCTATATGATATGATAGCATAAGTACTTTGTATTTTACAATGTTATACAATAATACAGAAGTTGATACGCGGTATGATCAAGTATAGATTTGCAGATTGGATGTGGTGTAGGAAGTATTGTCATTCACCTGCATACTAGCATCTGCAGTAAATAAATTTTTGATAAGTATAATTTATTTACTATAGGTTACTGTATATAAGGTTGGTTATGTGTTGTAATAAATGTGAGTTGATAGTGGAATTTGCTGTTGTTGTGCATATTAGTTTTATAATAAATATGGTTATTAAAGCATATTTATGTTAGAGATAAAGTTACTGTGTGAAGTACATAGGGAATTGGTTTTTTTCAAATGCGTTATTTTATAGCAAAGATAAATTTTTGAACTGAAAATAAGTATGTATGTTTTAATTTAAAATACATTTAAATTTAGGATATGGTTTTATAAATATAGTTATATATATTTACAATTTTACCTATATCAATTATCTTCGTCAAATCCAGCCTGATTTGATTTCATCAATTTCTCGTTATCAGCTTTGATCGTCGGATTCGTGCCGATCTTTCTTCGCTTTGATTCGTAACTCAAATCAGCTTCGTTGTCCAACTCTTTAGCCTCGAAAGGTGAGCAATCACTCACGATTAACGTTCTTTTATTTATTAAATTTGATTTCAATTGAAACGACAATTGAAATATGTTGCTGTAGTTATTTAAATTGTTATATTTGTGCTATTACCTGTATCTGTTCACCTACGGGATATGACACCATATCCTATTGTTTGTACTTTATTTAATTACTGATCATATATTCATGTTGTATATTATTATCATATCCTGCTATATTTTCGTTATCTGTTATCACTCTGCAAGTTCCCTGTAGTTTAGAATTCACTATGGTTTGAAATGATACATACCTGAACAGACTTTAGAATAGAAGAATTTCGTTATGGGTTGAAATGATAGACCCAAGCGATTTTCATTTAATTGAATTTGGGATTATGGATTGGAATGATATCCACCAGTATATATTTAGTGTACGGATTTAAATGATAAATATCCGTAACACTTGATCAGATGATAAGGAATATATACAGACACCGTGGTTCATATATAAATATTTTGGAAATAAATTCTTTGTTTGGAAAGAAATATATGGTCTTAGTAAATGTTAATTCTTAAATTTCTATATATGTAGATTTAATAATATTTAATTTAATTAAGTTTGATTTAATACATAAACTATGTTAATATTTATGTAAATTATATTTCAAATAGATTTTTGAAATAATTGGGATAAATTAAGATGGGAAGATAAATTTGAGTTTATTAAATGGTATCTAAATAAGGATTTATTTAATTAAATAGATCTAAAATTTTTAAATGGGAAATTTTAAAAAGGTAGGATTTTATAACTAGATTTTTGATTTAAACGATAAAATGCATATTTCACGTTTAAGTAAATTAAAGCAAATATTGAGAAAAATGGAATTTAAGGTTAATTAAAAAAATATTGAATCAAATGAGGAAGTATTTCAAGACTAAATAATAATGAGGTTAAATCGAGATCAATATGAAACGGTTAAATTGAACATTTAAATTTTTAAGCCTTAAACTATATTGGAATTTAAATGGTTTAAATTTGAGATTCAGATCTGTATTTGAAATCAATATAGTTGAATTTGTTATTTAGAAACTAAATTGAATTAAAATGAAAATTTAGGTTGAACTAAATTTAAATTTATTACTTAGAAAACTAAATTAAATAAAAATTTACTTGAAACGTTAAATACTTAAAGGTTTAAAAATATTGAATATAAAGGGGTATTTTGTGATTACAAATCCGAATTTGAGATCGATAAAATTGAAGTGGTTATTTTAGAAATTAAGTTGAATTTAAATTGATAAATTGAGATTGAATTTAATTTAAATGGGAAGGTCGGGTTGATGTTGAAACAATTTGTTAGGTTGAGGGAATTGAAAATATTTTACGGCATAAATTATTTAATATATCTAAATACTATTTTGGAAAATAACTATATTTGAAGTGAAATGATATTTGATTTTGAGGTATAAATTAAGACGAAAGAACCACGGTGTTATAGTGTATATTTCTACCCTGTAGATAGTTCTATAGACCCTTAGAGGATTGTTATTCCAAACATCCTTTAAGTTATTTGTATTTCAGTTGATATTTCACTTGAGTTGGATTTATTGATATAAGAATGTTAATCCTGACTCGAGTGTTTTGTGTTTTGCTTTATGCTCGGGTCAGACTAAGTGATACATCATTTGAGACTCACCTTCGAAGTTGGAGCCTTGCTTGAAGATCCGGTTATCTATCTTTTCAGTCATCCTGTTGATTTGTTCAAGGAAGTCATCTGCTCGTACTGGAGACTTCACTGCATCTGGGATATTCTGATGTATTTTATTTTTCTCACCTCGATGTATATAGTAGCTTCATGAACTACTATTCTTTATTTATTCCGCTGCATTTTATTACTCTGTGTCTTTGATCTGTGACTGATTTATTTACTGTATATGTTGAGTTTGTCACATTTAAATTAACAACGCGGTATTTTGAATTATTCAAGTCGGACATGTATGGTTTTATCGTCGATTTGAATGGTCCAAAATAGCGGGCTGTTACAGTTGGTATCAGAGCTTTGGCTCTAGGCAAAACTTAGCATATATGGTAAATTTATTTACAGAATCACTTTCGCTCGAGTTGAATCTCTTCCTTTTGACTCGATTTCCTTTGAATTTTGGAATGTCCCTCGGTTCCGAAATTCGTTCTTGTCTCTCCCTATTTATATTCTTTGACTCTGGAATATCCAATAACTCCACTAAATGATCTTTAAAGGGGGAAACTCCTTTACAATTAGCATTGATTCACCGAATATTTCTGTATCCTCGGTTTACGATGCTGCTATATCTTGTTATGCCGAATTTTATAACGGGGGATCGAATGTCGATTTGTTTTGGAACTCCACATTGATTATGTTCCTGAAGTCACGGATGACCCGGTTAAGGTCGCCCGCGATTTATAGAAGTATATCCATCGTCTATTTTGAATTGTATTTCCTCATCTTCGTTCGAGCTTTTCCACTTGTTTTGAAACTTCCTTGGGACAAGTTTCCCCTTAAAATTTTGAACCTCTATCTTGTTTGATTTTAGACTCCTTGAATGATAGGAAACTATTTTGTAGATGGCAAAATCGGAAGAGCAGAAAGCAGCTCGTCGAGCTCGAAGAGCACTAGCCCGTAAGGAACAAGAGGAAGCAATGGAGAAGTGGGAAAGGCTGTGGAGGGAAAGGGCAGGACCTGGTCCTTATGACCATGTCATCTGTTATCGGTGTCAGGAGAAGGGACATTATGCAGCTATGTGCGGAACGAGAGATGAAGGAAAGAAGAAAGAGGGCAAGCGTTATCGATCCAAGATCTTCTGTTTTAAATGCCGAAGTACGGGGCACTTTCCCAGTCACTGCCAAGAGGTGAAGAAAGTAAAAGCTGCACCCACTGCATCAGTCAACCAATCAACCATTTGCTATCACTGCTGGCTGCCTGGGCATACAGCCAGGATTTGCCCTGTGAGGAAGTACGGAAAGAAGGCTGCGTTTCCGCGGTTCGTTATGGAGGATGGGCGTGTCGTGCATTTATGCAAGAAATGCAGAAGTTGGGGCCATATTGAGGGGGAGTGTTCTGGACCCGTTGAAGTCCCACCCGGTAGAATTAATACCCATGCTTTGTTTATGTAGGGGTGGTATCCTGTGGATCTGTTTGTTTTCAGTAGTTCTTATGTTATTTTCGGTAAACTCTAGTGTATCTTTTGCTTAACTAAAATTCTCAAATAAGATATTCATGTTCCTGTTTTCGTTGATATGAAATTTGAGTCTCTGTTGTTTGAAATCTACCCTTGAATCATCCTTTGAAAGATCGAGTACGTTTGTATTTTTGAAATTGTTTTATATATCAAAATTATTATTTTAATAACTATGATTCTATTTTGTATATATAAAAAAATATACCTATATATATAAGGAAAATGTTTTCGGTAGAGATAATATACCTATACATAAAACAAATAAGAAATGTTATTCTGTATAAAAAAGTTTTGAAAGGATTTGAAATTTTGAAAATTTATAACAAATTGATTTATATGAAAATGATTTACAACTGAAGGGTTAAATTTGAAATTCAAGAATTGAATTTCGGTATTTTGAAACTGGATTTAAGATTTTGGAAAATATATAAAAATAATACGATTTAAAGGTATTTTTTCAAATAAGAAATGTTTCAAATGAGTTTCAATAATTTTGAAAAAATTTCAAAGAAGTTTTCAAGAAAATAAAAGTCCAGAACTCACGTATGTCGCTGGAAAATAATTTCGGTGATGAGCGCACGCATCATCGACATTGATTTTCGAGTTCCAGAGTGGGGAGGGGCCACTTTAATAGCTCGCTATGCGAGTGATTTTGTGAAACCGTTATGATTTCAAATTTCAAAGTATAATTTGATATTTTCGAAAGATATATGTATATATTTGAAACAATTTAAAGTGAGACCAGTGTTCAGTCCTCGAGTTTCGAATTTGTTTTGGTATAACCCTATATATTGAAATTGATTATTGTTGATTTCCAACTCTTGAATTGAAAATGTGATTTCCCCTTATCATTTTGAAGGTTCGAACACTTCCAAGTCAAGGTCTAAAATTTTAAAACTAAGAAATTTCGAAGAGTATAAAATGTTTGATAAAGAATATCAATTTAGTTTGAAATGTTTTGAAAAAAAAAATAGTTTTGAATAATAGTTTTCAGAAAGGTAAATTGAATATTTCAACTAGAAATAGATAGTTTAAAAGTTTTAAAGGGATAATTATAAATTTGGAAACCATTTTGAGTATAATTGATTTTGGGAAATTATTTGGTTTTGAAATTTAATTGGAATCAAAAACCAGTACTTATATGGTGATTTTGGAAATGAATTTGTTTGATTTGAATTATTTTAATTTAGAAACTGGGATAATTTTCTGAACCTATTATTTTGGGAACTTTGAAATTTAGATACTTAATTTGGAAGAAAATTTGGTGAAATCATATATGATTTTGAAACTGGATTGATATTGAAATGATTTGAAATTGAGAACCTTATATCACTAAGCACTTGATTTGGGAGTGGTCGAACTTATATAAAATGGATTGTATAAGTATGAAGTTGATTTGAAATTTATTGATTTGAAAAGTACTCAATTTGGAAAGAGTTTTTGTATAATCGAAGTCTATATAAGTATGATTTGATCTACTATTGATTTGGAAAGTATTCGATTTGGGAAAAAATAGAATCCTATATATATGGACTTTATATAAGTACAATATTTGAAAGTGATTTGAAAAGGTACTATATGATATATATTTTTGAAGTAAAGATATGGAAAGTGCCTTCTGCTTGATATCTGCTTTGTGGCCACATCGTGGATTCATTCTATCGATATTATTCTCTCTGATTTTTGGTTTTCCGGATGTAATACTCGAGTGCTCCGACCGTGGCGTAACCCATGGTTTTTTTTTTACTCTCGCGAATGCATAGCGCAATTGCCTGGCTGAGTCTTGCCTGGGGGTACAGATTGTTTCCTGGGGGATCCAGGCGTAACCATTGTGTATCCTGCAGTCTGTGTAGGTTGCGAATAGTAGCGTAAGTTCCTGGCTGAGTCTTGCGTAGGGGTACGGATTGTTTCCTGGGGGATCCAGGCGTAACCATTGTGTATCCTGCACTCTACTAGTCATCGTGGCGTAACTCGCAGGGCTGAGAAAGCTTACGGATATGGATTGTTTCCTGGGGGATCCAGGCATAACCATTGTGTATCTGCGAACCATGGTTGGACAAAGGTTTTGGTTTGGTTGTTTGTTTGGATTGTACTTTCCATATCTGTTTTTAAAAGGTTTTTCAAGTATTTTCACTGGGAGTTGAAACAGGTCTACCAAGTACTTAAAGAATTCTAGCTTTGCGCCTGATCAACGCATGGCCAGAGTCTGCAAGAACGAGGATAAACTTGTTGAAACATCGAGTTATAAAAGTATTTTCGAAGGGAAAATTTATTCCGATATAATAGTATTTCATTATAAAAGTATTTTTTTTAAGGGTATTTTATTTTAAAAGTATTTTTAAGAAAGAAATTCTGTATTAATATTCGAAATTGAAATTCTTATGGTTCTAGATTAATTATTCGTGCCTGATACTATTCTTTTGAATCTACCTTATCTGCTCAGCTTATTTATTCACCTATATTCTGTTTCCTGAATCTACCTTTCTTTCCTTTTGAACATAATCTTTGAAATACTGTTTATTTGTATACTATTTGGTTTAATAGAAGATTTTAAATATTGTAAATATTTTGAAGTTATTAATTAAATAAAACATCTTTAAAGAAAATAATTATCAATTGATAATATTTGAAAGGTGTCTTGAGTTAAATTAAAAATTTCATAAATTTTGGATTTCATATTTTCAATAGTCTTTGTAAATATAATAATAATGCAAATAATTGTTTCAAAGGAGTTTGAAAAATATTAAATATTAAAGAAAATTAAATTGCAAATGAAGTTTTCAAATGAATATTTCAAGTAAAATTTATATAGTTTTAAATTAATTATTTACCCTTGACTTTCAATTTACCTTTATTCCTGGTTGTTCTACTCTCCTACCTCCTTCCTTTTCAGGGACGAAAAGTTTTGAGTGGGGGAGAGTGTAAAGACCCGGAAAATTTTAACAATATTTTGAGAAATTTAAATAGTAATATTTTGAAATAAAATTTTTATCTTTGGATTACGTACAATGTAACATAGCAAATGGTAAATTTCGAATTTATTTGATGAACATTTATTTATTATGAATTCTATTAAAATCAAATCAGTTAATAATTGTTGATAATAAAATAATTTCCAAACTCGAATATTTTTCTATAGAAAATTTCTAAATCCTCTTCAGAGTAAGGCGTCATCTTTCGTTTTTCTAAATTCGGACGTCTACTGCTCCGTTTACCTTATTTCTGACCAATTAGCAGCATTTTTGGTTCCGATCATCGACTTTTGATCAGATGATCGTACCACTGATATCTGTATACCGTTGTGATCGTCTCGTCGTGCTGATCTCAATAGTATATTTATTTCTGTATTTTGAGATCCGGTACGCGACAGAACCAATAAAATATTCGTTGTAACTGTACCTTAAATGTTGACCGTTAGCTTTGCTTTTCAAACTTCAACGTGAATCCCATGCAATAAAATAAATTTCTTTAATAACTTCTCAATCAGCGTACAGCTGTTGCCATCCCGTGCCATTTCAAAGGTTTGAAACGTATAAAATGTTGTACGCCCATTCATTTATTTCCATTGTTATTTCCTGTACGTTATTCATTTTTGAACGGTTACTTTTACCTTTATAACTTTCCTTTTTGCTTTGATTGATTTCCTGGATTCACGGGCACGTTTGCTTTTTCTTCTGTTGTAAAATAAATGGTGATTTCTTTCTTCTTCTTGCTGGCTTGTAAATTCTGGCTTCCACTTATCATCTTCCTTTTACATATATTGTTATATCTTACCCCTCAGAAATTCATTATTTCATCATCAATCAAAACCTAAGAACCGCCTCCAATATCTCACGCACCCTATCATCCACAACGCCGCCTGTAGCCACCTATCTCCTCCTCTCCCTCATCACTTCATGCTTACCAAACCCGACCTCGCCTGAGCCGCCGATGCAGCATCTCCCTACGCCTACAGTTCAGCCAACAAACTCACGACATCCCCACCAACAGCCGAGAAACCCATCCTCTCACCTCGCAACTCCTTTCCCGACCTCTGCCCTCTCTGACCCAAGCACACGGCCTTCGCCTCCGACTCCAAACCGGACCCGCAAGAGCTCCTCCTCCACCTCAGCCTTGTCCAGCCTTGCCTCACGTTTTTCCAGCTGCTCCTCTCTCTCGACCAACTCCTCACCCTGGCCGAGCATTTTTTTTGAGGTATAAATACATATATATGTTTTAGTTGGTCGTATATATATAATCAGTATTTTAATATATAAGTTTTATGATCTATTTATTATATATATATATACGCGTAGGATGCATATGTATATACGTGTTATAGCTACTGTCGTATATGTTTTAGGTTTTGGTATATAAGCTATATATATATTTCTACTGGTTGCTTTAATCCCTTGTTTCCTAGCCTACAGTTTTAAATTTTTAACAGATAGTATATAAAATAAGTTGTTTCGTATATGTAGGCTAGCTATATGATATGATAGCATAAGTACTTTGTATTTTACAATGTTATACAGCAATATAGAAGTTGATACGTGGTATGACCAAGTATAGATTTGCAGATTGGATGTAGTGTAGGAAGTATTGTCATTCACCTGCATACTAGTATCTGCAGTAAATAAATTTTTGATAAGTATAATTTATTTACTATAGGTTATTGTATATAAGGTTGGTTATGTGTCGTAATAAATGTGAGTTGATAGTGGCATTTGATGTTGTTGTGCATATTAGTTTTATAATAAATATGGTTATTAAAGCATATTTATGTTAGAGATAAAGTTACTGTGTGAAGTACATAGGGAATTGGTTTTTTTCATAGGCGTTATTTTATAGTAAAGATAAATTTTTGAACTGAAAATAAGTATGTATGTTTTAATTTAAAATACATTTAAATTTAGGATATGGTTTTATGAATATAGTTATATATATTTATAATTTTACCTATATCAATTATCTTCGTCAAATCCAGCCTCATTTGATTTCATCTATTTCTCGTTATCAGCTTTGATCGTCGGATTCGTGCCGATCTTTCTTCGCTTTGATTCGTAACTCAAATCAGCTTCGTTGTCCAACTCTTTAGCCTCGAAAGGTGAGCAATCACTCGTGATTAACGTTCTTTATTTATTAAATTTGATTTCAATTGAAACGACAATTGAAATATGTTGCTACAGTTATTTAAATTGTTATATTTATGCTATTACCTGTATCTGTTCACCTACGGGATATGACACCATATCCTATTGTTTGTACTTTATTTAATTACTGATCATATATTCATGTTGTATATTATTATCATATCCTGCTATATTTTCGTTATCTGTTATCACTCTGCAAGTTCCCTGTAGTTTAGAATTCACTATGGTTTGAAATGATACATACCCGAACAGACTTTAGAATAGAAGAATTTCGTTATGGGTTGAAATGATAGACCCAAGCGATTTTCATTTAATTGAATTTGGGATCACGGATTGGAATGATATCCACCCGTATATATTTAGTGTACGGATTTAAATGATAAATATCCGTAACACTTGACCAGATGATAAGGAATATATACAGACACCATGGTTCATATATAAATATTTTGGAAATAAATTCTTTGTTTGGAAAGAAATATATGGTCTTAATAATTGTTAATTCTTAAATTTCTATATATGTAGATTTAATAATATTTAATTTAATCAAGTTTGATTTAATACATAAACTATGTTAATATTTATGTAAATTATATTTCAAATAGATTTTTGAAATAATTGGGATAAATTAAGATGGGAAGATAAATTTGAGTTTATTAAATGGTATCTAAACAAGGATTTATTTAATTAAATCAATCTAAAATTTTTAAATGGGAAATTTTAAAAAGGTAGGATTTTATAACTAGATTTTTGATTTAAGCGATAAAATGCATATTTCACGTTTAAGTAAATTAAAGAAAATATTGAGAAAAATGGAATTTAAGGTTATTTAAAAAAAAATCTTGAATCAAATGAGGGAGTATTTCAAGACTAAATAATAATGAGGTTAAATCGAGATCTATATGAAACGGTTAAATTGAACATTTAAATTTTTAAGACTTAAACTATATTGGAATTTAAATGGTTTAAATTTGAGATATGGATCTGTATTTGAAATCAATATAGTTGAATTTGTTATTTAGAAACTAAATTGAATTAAAATGAAAATTTAGGTTGAACTAAATTTGAATTTATTATTTAGAAAACTAAATTGAATAAAAATTTACTTGAAACGTTGAATACTTAAAGGTTTAAAAATATAGAATATAAAGGGGTATTTTGTGATTACAAATCCGAATTTGAGATCGATAAAATTGAAATGGTTATTTTAGAAACTGAGTTGAATTTAAATTGATAAATTGAGATAGAATCTAATTTAAATGGAAAGGTCGGGTTGATGTTGAAACAATTTGTTAAGTTGAGGGAATTGAAAATATTTTACGGTATAAATTATTTAATATATCCAAATACTATTTTGGAAAATAATGTAACGATCTCGAATTTTATTAAGTTTATACTGATAACTAAATTTAATTTTTGTATAAAAAATTTGTGAAATTAATTGGTGATTAATATAAAATATCAGTTAAATTATGAATTATTGAAAAAAAATTATTTAAATTAAATTGAATTGAGATTTATAAATAATATAAAGATATTTGAAGTCAATCCTATGAAATGGGTTTTTGAAGTTGTGTAAATATAACAAATTTTTTGAAATAAATGTTTAAGTTAAAATGAAAGTAAAAATAAAACACAAACAAAATGTACTTATAAAATACATCAAAATATAAACTATTGAAATAAATACATAGAGAATGAAGATAAAATAAATACTTAAGCTAGAAATAGGAAAAAATTTATAAGATAAATTATAAAATATAAAGAAAACACATTAGCAACATATTAAAATAGAAGCTCATTTATATTGTAAAGTATAAGTCAAAATAATAATAATAATAACAACGTACAAAAGTATACAAAAGAAGAAATAAGTAAACAAAATAATTGAACAAAAGTAAACAAACTTGTTTTATTTTAACAACATATTAAAATAGAATCTCATGTATATTACAAGTATAATAATTAATAAATGTTGGCTGTAAATTCATAAGAATGCAAAAGTATAAAAAACAAAACAAGAAATAAAATCAAGTATGAAAGAAAACCAGATTTGTGTAAAATAAAAATAAAAATAAATAAACAAAACAAAAGTATAAATAAAAGAATTGAGGCATAAGCTTATAAAAACAAAGTAAAATAACCAGAAAAGAAAAATAAAACTGGATTAGGTCACAAAAGAAAAGAAAACTTTCAATGTAAGACTTGGTACTTGCAAAAGAAATCAAACAGCATATCTATATAAGTGTATGCATAATGTACTTGTAAGAATTAAAATAAGATGGTTGTTACATTGAAGCATGAAGCATTTAATGCTTTCAAACCAGCCCATACCTACTGTACAAAACTGTTTCCATATATTTATATACATCCATATTAGCTTATATTCGTTCAAAAACAAAACTTAAGCAAGCCAGTAAAAAGAAATTCAAAACTGAGAACCCAAAGCAAAATCAAGCCTGAGACAACTTCAACTTGAAAGCAGATGTGGATTGAAGTCTGCAGCCTATTTGAAGCTTTAAAACTAATTCAAAACTATCAAAGAAAACAAAATGCCTGTCTCTGTTCTTCTTCTCAGACTTGTGAGTAAACTCCTACCTAAACATACTCTATTTTGTTGTTTATTGATGCTGTGAGTAACTTCACCTTTAAACTTTAAGTATGATTTCTGGTTGCAAGTCATTGCTCTGTTCAGTATGGTATTATGAAGTATATTGTGTTTTCATATTGTTGAACTGCTGGGGTAATATGTATGCATTCACTTGAAGTCATTGCTCTGTTTCTTTTTTTGCAGTTTTTTTTTTAGTTAGAAAATTTCAGTATCATCTTAGTTAGACAATATCAGGTTTTGTTTTCTAAACAAAAGATGTAGTTTTAACAAGATTTAAATTTTTAAAAATAGTTTTAATTAAATCAAAGCAAAGTTTCTCAGGATGTCTAGAAACTTCAGTCAAATATAAAACATTTTAAAATCCAAACATTAAATACTGTTGTTTCAAGATGGTAACTTGAATTCGTACACTAAAACTCGATTTTTAAAGCTTCAACCATAATTTTTAAATTAAGGATAAAAGAGCATTTTGGGTTTGTATGAATTTCATAGTTTTAGTGATCTACGGGGATTCACTGATTTGAAGAGGTTGAAGTTTTGGTTGGTGACAGAGGGACGTACGGGGTTGCTTGGAAAAATAGTCGGAGGTGGTGGAAGCGACTGTGGCGTCGGCGGTGGTCGAGCAAAGTTTTTAACCCTAATTTTTATCAGGGGCGAGTTTTGATTTCCTTCGCCCCCCTCAGTGGACCGAGTGGCTTGGGGTTTTGGGATACGAAAGCGTGGTGGTTGTCGAAGCTGTGACCGGAGTTGTGTAGCCGCTAGTGGCCGAGGCGGTGAGAAATTGGTGATGACAGGTTTGTGGAGGGAGGTCTGTTCGTATGTTCCAGGTTTCGATTTTGTTTTCTGTTCCAGGTTCATTTGAGCGACTCGAAATTGATTTCGAGTGTGATGGAGTGACTTGATGATGGGGATCGGGTTCGTGGTTGCTCAGCGAGATGTTGCGATCATCGCTGATGAACAGAAGCGATGAAGGCCGCCGTGCATGTGCACGGTGCAGTAGTTTGTCAGGTGAAATTTTGTGGGTTGCAGTGTTTTTGAGCTCGAGTTTCTCTCGGGTAATTTGAGGGTTGGACTCGGAGTTGTTGTTAATTGGCTCGAAGCATGTTGAAGATGTCTCGGGTAAAAATTGGTATTGCTACAGATTTGTGTAAAACCTGTCTGAGATTTGAAAATTTAAAGAAAATTTAAAATGAGATTTAAAATTCAAACCAGATTAAAAAAAAACAGGTTTTTAAATCCAGTTTGAAATGTGGATTCAAATTCACTTTTGAATTCTAATCTAAAAATGTAATAAAGTTTTAAATAAGTAAATATTGGTTTCAGGTTTTTAAACCTGGCAGTTTCAGATTCTAAATTCAATTTAAATTTGAAACCAGAATTTAGACAGGGGTTAAATTCAAAGTTTAGTTTATATTCAAATAGAACTTTGAATCTTAATGTTTTAAAAAAAAAGAAATTTAATTTTAAATCAAAGTTGTAAAGATTTAGAAGGTGGGTTTTCAGGTTCTTCACCTGACAGTTTCTATTTTTATAATCTAATTTAAAAATCTGAAACATAATTTAAACTAAGTTTAAATTTAAAGGTAAAGTTTAGTTTTCAAATAAACTGTTGAAATCTTAAATGGTTTTAAAATGAAATTTGAATTTAAATTTAAAGTGTAAGCTTAAAATACACTTAAATGATTAATGAAATCATTAATAAAGAAATTAATTAGCTTAGAGATAATTAAGGTAATTAAAATGATTGAAATTATTAAGTAATAAAAGTAATGTGATAAATTTAGATAACAAATCAGATTAATTGATTAAATCAATTGTAAATTGTTAATTACTTAATGAAAGCAATTAAGGGGTTAATTACTAATTGTAATTAAATTTGAATATTTTGATTAAATTAATGATAAAGATAAATTGGTAATTCATGATTTGTTATTATGAGATGATTGCTTAATGGTAAATAATAAAAGAGTAAATTTCTTGAAATAATTAATTGAGAAGTTAATCAATTATATAATTGGTCCAAGAGTCAATTTAATTAATATGATTAATTAAGAATAATTTAATTAATTAAAGTGTTTGATAAATTAATTTATATCAAATGATTTGGAATTAATAAATCATTATTAGATAATTAATTCATAAGTAATTTATTTGACTTAAAATAAATTGAATTAATTAGGATTAAACAATTAATTAATCGTGCTTACAAATGTTTATTGAATGCTTATGAATGATTGTATTGTATGAAATGCCTTGAATTGATTATCCTATCTGATTTGTGATATTTTGTTCCGTAGATTGAGCAGTGTATATTTATTTGCATTTGTATATTATCTGTGAATCTGTGAATAGACGATGAGCGTTATA
This sequence comes from Allium cepa, assembly GCA_030765085.1. Lineage (NCBI taxonomy): Eukaryota > Viridiplantae > Streptophyta > Magnoliopsida > Asparagales > Amaryllidaceae > Allium > Allium cepa. Next base: position 739,194,416 of record CM060935.1, on the reverse strand, counting down.
GTTTTATATCGCTTATCAACTATATTTCTATGTTTTAATCTGTGATGATTGAAATGATGTTGCACTAGTGTGTTGAACCCCTTGACCACACTTATACACACACACCAATATGGATTTCACGAGGAAATCGATTAAGTCGTAGATTTTTGAAATAGTTAAATTTGAATTTTTAAATCCAAATGTTTTGGAAATGGAATCGGAATAAATGTGAAAAGCTTTTGGAATGGGATTTCGAAATAAAATTTATTATCTTTAAATTACTTGATTAAGTTTTGGAATTTAAATAATTTGACTTAAATTTAAATTCAATACTTGAAATTGAATTCTATGATTTGAAATTAGGGATTAAAAATGTTATATTGGTTATATAGGGATTAAACCACTTTTAAGTATTGTTTCTTGGGAATTTGAATTTAACCCAAGGATTTCAACTCGTATAAATGAATCAGATTTCCAAAATGGAAACTGTTGTTTTCAAATGATAAACACTTTTAGATAAGAACTGAGATTCCAGTTAATTAGGGGAATTTCAAGATTGAATAGAGAAATGATTTTCCTAAGTTATGAATGAATTCTTTTTTGAAAGCTATGAATTAAATCTGTTTATTTTTAACAGATTTAAATTGATGATTTGTTTAAATCAAATTGAATTGAAATTGTTTTGAAGGCTATAAGTTAAATCTTTGATTTAAAGATTTAACGAGTTAATCAAATTGAAATGAAAATTGATTTGGAAAATCTGTGAATGAATCTTTTGTTTAAAAGATTAAAAACGTGAAAATTGTTTAAACCGTTAAAGGTTGTGAAAATGAATCTTTTTGTTTAAAGATTGAAAATGGTAATTTGTTAAGCCATTTGAAATAAAAGTTTCGGATTATTAAGTTGTGACTTAATTGAAATTCCTTATCCATATGTTTGAAATACTACGCTCACTGTTCGGTTTAGCCGGGAGAGAACCTTTGTGTCATATATCCCATTCCGAATATGTGATATGTCGTTATGGATAGCATTTGAAGACCGGTGTTGAAGACCGGATATTTTCGAAAACGTAAGGACAACTCATCGAATGTCTTTGCATCGAATGGTCCCCGGTATAGAGACTCCATATGTGATGGGAAGTCCGAACGTGATTAGTGAATATCCGGATTGCAAGGACTTCTTTGTAAGTGCCTTCGGTTCTGTTCGAACCCGGAACAGACTTGTATGGATTGTATGTCTGACATTACAATTGAGATATAAAGCTGATTTCTTTCAAATATATTTCTGTTGGTGGCAGAGAATTTATTCTCTTAGCTTAACACCCTTCTCTGAGACGTACGAGCTCAGAGGTTATATAGTTGAAGTTATCAGCAATATATTCCCAATTTGGTAATGTGACATGTTGAGTGTTGCTGTGAAATGATCATTGTGTTGATTATTTGTGATAGGATCATTTGTTTGATCGTCTATCTTGGTGATCATTTCTATGATAATTTGTTGACCCAAAGCACGGCTTTTGTATAAAGTGTGTTTTTGTGGACGAGACTTCGTCGAGCCTCACAAACCGGTAATGGTCGAAACAGGAATTGTGCGGCAAGGTTTCCAGGGATTGCTTCCCTAGGGTATGACCATTCCTTTTGGAAAAGGGTAGTATCATGGTATGGAGCCCAGATACTTACTCATGTTGAAACACTTATTATTATGGTGTGATGTTGGTTAGAGAGCTCTCGTTTAAAGGTCCCAAAGGACCGGGGGTGGTATGTCTGAGGGTTTGTAATATTCCTTGGGAAAAGGGATTCCCGGCTTTGTTTAGCGGAGAACGGTTGGTTCTCGGGGCGTCCATCCAGAGGCGTTTCCACGTGGCAATGGGAAGTTCCTTGGCCTGACCATTTGTTGGAAATCCATTCTTCAAATACGTACCTTGTACGGTTTTAGTTGTAGAGCCTATCATTCACTTATGGTGGCGCCCCACTGTTTGGATGGTAGCTATAGTAGGCATAGTTCGAAATGTCTATGTTGGCTAAGATTTATATCTTTATTTTCGAAATGAATTTTCTCTACACTATGCACTAGTAATAATATCAAATGTTCTTTTAATGCGTATCAAGCATCTTTGACTATCATAAGGAGAAATCTCCTCCGATTCTGCGTTTGCATTGTGTGTGTGTGCGGGAGGCCTTATGGTAGTCTCATTTTTAAAAGCATTTCGAATTGACTTTAAAAATATTCCTCTATTTTGATTTTGAATAAAAGATAAACTGTTTTTGTTGCTCACACCAGTCCCACGACTGATCCGGAGTTTATTGTTTCTTTCCTAAACTCTGGGTGCTCAAAATTTCCTACACGAGCAGTCTAGAGTTGGGTTTTTCAGATAGCTAGGTTTAGTAGATTATCTGGAGTAGTTCAGTCTTTGGACCACACCAGTCTTGCTTATGCTAGGTGCATCGTTATTGGGGGTTCGAGCTATTGCTGGATTGATTCTTGGAGATGGAGTTGCAGTTCTCGGAGTTCTTCCTTGAAGACTATCTTAGAGTATATCGTTCCGCTGCTAGATGTTGTCATCTATTTTCTTTTCCGCTGCTATTTATTGTATCATATCTCTGATGTATATTGATATTCATTATACCATTTTGTTGTATCAGTATTGTATATCAATGTATTATTCTTTTATTCCGCTGTGTTATTTACTTAATGTTGTTATAAGCTCCGACGAATCGGATTTGAACGGTCGAATCTATGGCATTCGAATACGATATGAAGTATGGATGTCGATTTTCGAGCGGGCAAAATCCGGGTCGTTACATTTGGTATCAGAGCTAAGGGTTGAACTTTAGCTCAGGAGTATAACACATTAAGTAACTCATTAGAGATAGGGTGAAGTATACCCTAGAATGAGTAATCCCTAAGATATCCGTTTTAACGCCTCAGTAAATTCTCTTACTATCCACTGATAGTAAGTATGAGTGCAAGAAGAGAACGAGATAGGGGACAGGGAAATACGACTATAATTGGTCGATACTCTGTAACAACAATGGAAATAATCTTCTCTATCAATTTTCTTTGATTCGTCTTTCCAAATTCTTTTGATTGCTTCATGACAGCTCCAGAAAGAAGTTTTGGTGTGATGATGGCCCTACGAATTGTTATAAGAAATTTTTACTTCGTATTTCATCGGTTTCTTATCAGTTTAGGATTTAAACTTTAATGAATATGAATTTGAAAATTGAAATTGGAAATTTTGAATAAATTAGAAATTTTAAATTGAGTTAAAATTGATTAATAGAATATGAAGGATAATTTGAATAGCATCGATAAAACGATTTCGTTTAAAACTAAATTTGAAATTCTATTATAATTTCTTGTATCTATTGTTGATATTCTGATTTGGTGAGCCAAATGCAGAATTGGTATCCAGTTTGATCTGAAAGGATATTTCTCTATCTTTCATCTATCCTTGTTGTTTTCGTGCCTGCGAATTTCGAGGACGAAATTCTTTTTAAGGGGGGAAGTCTGTAACGATCTCGAATTTTATTAAGTTTATATTGATAACTAAATTTAATTTTTGTATAAAAAATTTGTGAAATTAATTGGTGATTAATATAAAATATCAGTTAAATTATGAATTATTGAAAAAAATGTATTTAAATTAAATTGAATTGAGATTTATAAATAATATTAAGATATTTGAAGTCAATCCTATGAAATGGGTTTTTGAAGTTGTGTAAATATAACAAAATTTTTGAAATAAATGTTTAAGTTAAAATGAAAGTAAAAATAAAACACAAACAAAATGTACTTATAAAATACATCAAAATATAAACTATTGAAATAAATATATAGAGAATGAAGATAAAATAAATACTTAAGCTAGAAATAGGAAAAAAATTTATAAGATAAATTATAAAATATAAAGAAAACACATTAGCAACATATTAAAATAGAAGCTCATTTATATTGTAAAGTATAAGTCAAAATAATAATAATAATAACAACGTACAAAAGTATACAAAAGAAGAAATAAGTAAACAAAATAATTGAACAAAAGTAAACAAACTTGTTTTATTTTAACAACATATTAAAATAGAATCTCATGTATATTACAAGTATAATAATTAATAAATGTTGGCTGTAAATTCATAAGAATGCAAAAGTATAAAAAACAAAACAAGAAATAAAATCAAGTATGAAAGAAAAACAGATTTGTGCAAAATAAAAATAAAAATAAACAAACAAAACAAAAGTATAAATAAAAGAATTAAGGCATAAGCTTATAATAACAAAGTAAAATAACCAGACAAGAAAAATAAAACTGGATTAGGTCACAAAAGAAAAGAAAACTTTCAATGTAAGACTTGGTACTTGCAAAAGAAATCAAACAGCATATCTATATAAGTGTATGCATAATGTACTTGTAAGAATTAAAATAAGATGGTTATTACATTGAAGCATGAAGCATTTAATGCCTTCAAACCAGCCCATACCTATTGTACAAAACTGTTTCCATATACTTATATACATCCATATTAGCTGATATTCATTCAAAAACAAAACTTAAGCAAGCCAGTAAAAAGAAATTCAAAACTGAGAACCCAAAGCAAAATCGAGCCTGAGACAACTTCAACTTGAAAGCAGATGTGGATTGAAGTCTGCAGCCTATTTGAAGCTTTAAAACTAATTCAAAACTATCAAAGAAAACAAAATGCCTGTCTCTGTTCTTCTTCTCAGAATTGTGAGTAAACTCCTACCTAAACATACTCTATTTTGTTGTTTATTGATGCTGTGAGTAACTTCACCTTTAAACTTTAAGTATGATTTCTGGTTGCAAGTCATTGCTCTGTTCAATATGGTATTATGAAGTATATTGTGTTTTCATATTGTTGAACTGCTGGGGTAATATGTATGCATGCACTTGAAGTCATTGCTCTGTTTCTTTTTTTTGCAGTTTTTTTTTTAGTTAGAAAATTTCAGTATCATCTTAGTTAGACAATATCAGGTTTTGTTTTCTAAACAAAAGATGTAGTTTTAACAAGATTTAAATTTTTAAAAATAGTTTTAATTAAATCAAAGCAAAGTTTCTCAGGATGTCTAGAAACTTCAGTCAAATGTAAAACATGTTAAAATCCAAACATTAAATACTGTTGTTTCAAGATGGTAACTTGAATTCGTACACTAAAACTCGATTTTTAAAGCTTCAACCATAATTTTTAAATTAAGGATAAAAGAGCATTTTGGGTTTGTATGAATTTCATAGTTTTAGTGATCTACGGGGATTCACTGATTTGAAGAGGTTGAAGTTTTGGTTGGTGACAGAGGGACGTACGGGGTTGCTTGGAAAAATAGTCGGAGGTGGTGGAAGCGACTGTGGCGTCGGCGGTGGTCGAGCAAAGTTTTTAACCCTAATTTTTATCAGGGGCGAGTTTTGATTTCCTTCGCCCCCCTCAGTGGACCGAGTGGCTTGGGGTTTTGGGATACGAAAGCGTGGTGGTTGTCGAAGCTGTGACCGGAGTTGTGTAGCCGCTAGTGGCCGAGGCGGTGAGAAATTGGTGATGACAGGTTTGTGGAGGGAGGTCTGTTCGTATGTTCCAGGTTTCGATTTTGTTTTCTGTTCCAGGTTCATTTGAGTGACTCGAAATTGATTTCGATTGTGATGGAGTGACTTGATGATGGGGATCGGGTTCGTGATTGCTCGGCGAGATGTTGCGATCATCGCTGATGAACGGAAGCGATGAAGGCCGCCATGCATGTGCACGGTGCAGTAGTTTGTCAGGTGAAATTTTGTGGGTTGCAGTGTTTTTGAGCTCGAGTTTCTCTCGGGTAATTTGAGGGTTGGACTCGGAGTTGTTGTTAATTGGCTCGAAGCATGTTGAAGATGTCTCGGGTAAAAATTGGTATTGCTACAGATTTGTGTAAAACCTGTCTGAGATTTGAAAATTTAAAGAAAATTTAAAATGAGATTTAAAATTCAAACCAGATTAAAAAAAAACAGGTTTTTAAATCCAGTTTGAAATGTGGATTCAAATTCACTTTGAATTCTAATCTGAAAATGTAATAAAGTTTTAAATAAGTAAATATTGGTTTCAGGTTTTTAAACCTGGCAGTTTCAGATTCTAAATTCAATTTAAATTTGAAACCAGAATTTAGACAGGGGTTAAATTCAAAGTTAAGTTTATATTCAAATAGAACTTTGAATCTTAAAGTTTTAAAAAAAAGAAATTTAATTTTAAATCAAAGTTGTAAAGATTTAGAAGGTGGGTTTTCAGGTTCTTCACCTGACAGTTTCTATTTTTATAATCTAATTTAAAAATCTGAAACATAATTTAAACTAAGTTTAAATTTAAAAGTAAAGTTTAGTTTTCAAATAAACTGTTGAATTTTTAAATGGTTTTAAAATGAAATTTGAATTTAAATTTAAAGTGTAAGCTTAAAATACACTTAAATGATTAATGAAATCATTAATAAAGAAATTAATTAGCTTAGAGATAATTAAGGTAATTAAAATGATTGAAATTATTAAGTAATAAAAGTAATGTGATAAATCTAGATAACAAATCAGATTAATTGATTAAATCAATTGTAAATTGTTAGTTACTTAATGAAAGCAATTAAGGGGTTAATTACTAATTGTAATTAAATTTGAATATTTTGATTAAATTAATGATAAAGATAAATTGGTAATTCATGATTTGTTATTATGAGATGATTGCTTAATGGTAAATAATAAAAGAGTAAATTTCTTGAAATAATTAATTAAGAAGTTAATTAATTATATAATTGGTCCAAGAGTCAATTTAATTAATATGATTAATTAAGAATAATTTAATTAATTAAAGTGTTTGATAAATTAATTTATATCAAATGATTTGGAATTAATAAATCATTATTAGATAATTAATTCATAAGTAATTTATTTGATTTAAAATAAATTGAATTAATTAGGATTAAACAATTAATTAATCGTGCTTACAAATGTTTATTGAATGCTTATGAATGATTGTATTGTATGAAATGCCTTGAATTGATTATCCTATCTGATTTGTGATATTTTGTTCCGTAGATTGAGCAGTGTATATTTATTTGCATTTGTATATTATCTGTGAATCTGTGAATAGACGATGAGCGTTATAGTTTTATATCGCTTATCAACTATATTTCTATGTTTTAATCTGTGATGATTGAAATGATGTTGCACTAGTGTGTTGAACCCCTGGACCACACTTATACACACACACCAATATGGATTGCACGAGGAAATCGGTTAAGTCGCAGATTTTTGAATAGTTAAATTTGAATTTTTAAATCCAAATGTTTTGGAAATGGAATCGGAATAAATGTGAAAAGCTTTTGGAATGGGATTTCAAAATAAAATTTATTATCTTTAAATTACTTGATTAAGTTTTGGAATTTAAATAATTTGACTTAAATTTAAATTCAATACTTGAAATTGAATTCTATGATTTGAAATTAGGGATTAAAAATGTTATATTGGTTATATAGGGATTAAACCACTTTTAAGTATTGTTTCTTGGGAATTTGAATTTAACCCAAGGATTTCAACTTGTATAAATGAATCAGATTTCCAAAATGGAAACTGTTCTTTTCAAATGATAAACACTTTTAGATAAGAACTGAGATTCCAGTTAATTAGGGGAATTTCAAGATTGAATAGAGAAATGATTTTCCTAAGTTATGAATGAATTCTTTTTTGAAAGCTATGAATTAAATCTGTTTATTTTTAACAGATTTAAATTGATGATTTTGCTTAAATCAAATTGAAATGAAATTGTTTTGAAGGCTATAAGTTAAATCTTTGATTTAAAGATTTAACGAGTTAATCAAATTGAAACGAAAATTGATTTGGAAAATCTGTGAATGAATCTTTTGTTTAAAAGATTAAAAACGTGAAAATTGTTTAAACCGTTAAAGGTTGTGAAAATGAATCTTTTTGTTTAAAGATTGAAAATGGTAATTTGTTAAGCCATTTGAAAGAAAAGTTTTGGATTATTAAGTTGTGACTTAATTGAAATTCCTTATCCATATGTTTTAAATACTGCGCTCACTGTTCGGTTTAGCCGGGAGAGGACCTTTGTGCCATATATCCCATTCCGAATATGTGATATGTCGTTATGGATAGCATTTGAAGACCGGTGTTGAAGACCGGATATTTTCGAAAACGTAAGGACAACTCGTCGAATGTCTTTGCATCGAATGGTCCCCGGTATAGAGACTCCATATGTGATGGGAAGTCCGAACGTGATTAGTGAATATCCGGATTGCAAGGACTTCTTTGTAAGTGCCTTCGGTTCTGTTCGAACCCGGAACAGACTTGTATGGATTGTATGTCTGACATTACAATTGAGATATAAAGCTGATTTCTTTCAAATATATTTCTGTTGGTGGCGGAGAATTTATTCTCTTAGCTTAACACCCTTCTCTGAGACGTACGAGCTCAGAGGTTATATAGTTGAAGTTATCAGCAATATATTCCCAATTTGGTAATGTGACATGCCGAGTGTTGCTGTGAAATGATCATTGTGTTGATTATTTGTGATAGGATCATTTGTTTGATCGTCTATCTTAGTGATCATTTCTATGATCATTTGTTGACCCAAAGCACGGCTTTTGTATAAAGTGTGTTTTTGTGGACGAGACTTCGTCGAGCCTCACAAACCGGTAATGGTCGAAACAGGAATTGTGCGGCAAGGTTTCCAGGGATCGCTTCCCTAGGGTATGACCATTCCTTCTGGAAAAGGGTAGTATCATGGTATGGAGCCCAGATACTTACTCATGTTGAAACACTTATTATTATGGTGTGATGTTGGTTAGAGAGCTCTCGTTTAAAGGTCCCAAAGGACCGGGGGTGGTATGTCTGAGGGTTTTCAATATTCCTTGGGAAAAGGGATTCCCGGCTTTGTTTAGCGGAGAACGGTTGGTTCTCGGGGCGTCCATCCAGAGGCGTTTCCATGTGGCAATGGGAAGTTCCTTGGCCTGACCATTTGTTGGAAATCCATTCTTCAAATACGTACCTTGTACGGTTTTAGTTGTAGAACCTATCATTCACTTATGGTGGCGCCCCACTGTTTGGATGGTAGTTATAGTAGGCATAGTTCGAAATGTCTATGTTGGCTAAGATTTATATCTTTATTTTCGAAATGAATTTTCTCTACACTATGCACTAGTAATAATATCAAATGTTCTTTTAATGCGTATCAAGCATCTTTGACTATCATAAGGAGAAATCTCCTCCGATTCTGCGTTTGCATTGTGTTTGTGTGCGGGAGGCCTTATGGTAGTCTCATTTTTAAAAGCATTTCGAATTGACTTTAAAAATATTCCTCTATTTTGATTTTGAATAAAAGATAAACTGTTTTTGTTGCTCACACCAGTCCCACGACTGATCCGGAGTTTATTGTTTCTTTCCTAAACTCTGGGTGCTCAAAATTTCCTACACGAGCAGTCTAGAGTTGGGTTTTTCAGATAGCTAGGTTTAGTAGATTATCTGGAGTAGTTCAGTCTTTGGACCACACCAGTCTTGCTTATGCTAGGTGCATCGTTATTGGGGGTTCGAGCTATTGCTGGATTGATTCTTGGAGATGGAGTTGCAGTTCACGGAGTTCTTCCTTGAAGACTATCTTAGAGTATATTGTTCCGCTGCTAGATGTTGTCATCTATTTTCTTTTCCGCTGCTATTTATTGTATCATATCTCTGATGTATATTGATATTCATTATACCATTTTGTTGTATCAGTATTGTATATCAATGTATTATTCTTTTATTCCGCTGTGTTATTTACTTAATGTTGTTATAAGCTCCGGCGAATCGGATTTGAACGGTCGAATCTATGGCATTCGAATACGATATGAAGTATGGATGTCGATTTTCGAGCGGGCAAAATCCGAGTCGTTACAATTTGAAGTGAAATGATATTCCATTTTGAGGTATAAATTAAGATGAAAGAAACACGGTGTTGTAGTTTATATTTCTACCATGTACATAGTTCAATGGACCCTTAGAGGATGGTTATTCCAAACATCCTTTAAGTTATTTGTATTTCAGTTGATATTTCGCTTGAGTTGGATTTATTGATATAAGAATGTTAATCCCGAGTCAAGGGTTTTGTGTTTTGCTTTACGCTCGGGTCAGACTGAGTGATACAACATTTGAGACTCACCTTCGAAGTTGGAGCCTTGCTTGAAGATCCAGCTATCTATCTTTTCAGTCATCCTGTTGATTTGTTCAAGGAAGTCATCTGCTCGTATTGGAGACTTCACTTCATCTGGGATATTCTGATGTATTTTATTTTTCTAGCCCCGATGTATATAGTAGCTTCATGAACTACTATTCTTTATTTATTCCGCTGCATTTTATTACTCTGTGTTTGTGATCTATGACTGATTTATTTACTGTAAATGTTGAGTTGGCAACATTTAAATTAACAACGCGGTATTTTGAATTATTCAAGTCGGACATGTATGGTTTTATCGTCGATTTGAATGGTCCAAAATAGCGGGCTGTTACAATAAGTCTTTAAGTAGGGAATTTTAACGAGGAATTTTTTCATAGCATAAAATGTTTGGGTTTGTTGTGACAAATGTTTTGAGAAACACTTGTCTTTAACCCTTAAATGTAATTAAACCTTTAAAAGGAAAGTTTTAAATATGATGATTAAATGGAATGGTTTTGGATTTATAGTAAATGATGTTTAGCAATATTTGTTTTTAAATCCTTGAATTATATTTTGGAAGAAATATTATAAATCTTCAATAATGGAATTTTAAAGATAATAACAAGTATTGAAATATTTTATACAGAGATAGAAAATGTTATATGTAAAATTTATAAAAGAAAAGGAGTTTATTATAACAATGTTTTGATGGTAATTATTTTAATCTCTTTGATTATATTTCAAGTAAATAAAACTTGTTAAACAATTTGTGAATACACTTGTACCATTGGAATAAGTATATGAATACTGTTTAATTATTAAAAGAATAAATCAATTGTTATATTTATAAAGACAAGTATATATCTTTTATAAAGAGAAATCCAATATATTTATATAAATATGTAAAGGAATTTTTAATTTATGAAAGAGTATTAATTAATAAAGGTTGTCTTGATTTATACAAGACGTTCTATTAGATAAAAAAATGTTTAGTAATAAAAAAGGTTTTAATTAATAAAGGATAAATTAATTATAAAGGATTAAATGTTGTTTAATGACCTTAGTTTGATTGTTTATGGAATATTAGTACTAATATGCTCAACACTAAAAGTCGAATGAGTAAGCATCTATATATATGAAAGTCAAGACTGATATTTAGGTAGGGATAGAGCAATAGAGCTCTAACCTATTGTGACGACCGCCCATGACTCCTACACTAAACAAGGAAATAGTGCGCTGTAAAGTATGCCAGGCCGCCATGGACGATCATCAGGGTAAAGTAAACACAGAATAGTCTATCGTATTACTCATAGCGCATGGATAAAATACAATAGAAAGTATACATAGTGAAGCTCTATAGAACAGAATTCTCATCATATAAGCTCATAACAATTTGATACAAACATCTGAATAGCCAACACATCAAGCCTCACTACATAACACTCAGAGAATCATACAAACAGCGGAACATCCAATACATATAGTAAGAAAACAATATGCAAAAGCCTCCAGCTCGTCTTCGTCATCAACAGCGTTGATCACTAAGAACAGCACCTGTCACCTGCTACCTAGTCCGCTCATCCCAACATGGATGAACAGCCCAAGGTAATAAGAGTTAAACATAAAACCTCGAGTCAGACAAAAGTCTTAGTGAGCAGTAAATCAACTATCAAACATACCAAAAGAGCATAAAGGGTAAAAAAGAATAGGAACTCAACCATCCCACTCCACCTCTTTCTACAGTGATAGCCCACAGACACACAAAGCAGAAACAAACATAATAAATCATACATTTAAAGTAAAGCTATTATCACTCGAGTCAAGGTCGGTGTTTTCCGAGTACAGACCCCTAAGGCCTAAACCAAGATCAGGTAAGCACCCAGAAAGCATCGCTCTTGAGACCGAATGATGGTTCAACCAACACCCTAACATCCATGACTCTGGCTATCACTGTTATCATTGCCTCGATATCACCGTTAATTGAATGACCGGCTCATTCTTTCATCCGTCCGTCAAGGGCTAATGGTAACCCCGGTTCTAGACATAACTCCGCACGTCGTCGCAGCCCGTGCCTAGGACTATCGAATCTGCCCAGAGTACTTAGCAAGTCGTCGCAGCCCGTGCCTGGGACTATCGAATCTGCCCAGCGTACTCTTGCTTTGAGCATGCTAGAACCTTCAACAACGATGAGATCTCAGCCTTCTAGTCATCCTCCTCGACGACTATTCACATACTAGCTCAAGCGCCTCTCGAGCCAACCATTATCAACAAACTCGAACCACATCACCGAGCTATCAACATGCTTGGAATGATCCCGTCTGGATTAAACCAAGGCTTTCTCATATCATGCTTTGCTTCATCGCATCATAGCAAAGTCCCATCTCAATATCATGATCAAATCTATCCATATGAGCTTTATCGTCCGCTTCATATGCCACAAGCCGCTTTCCTTATTCAAGAGCATTTCCACTTAGCTTTTGAATCATCTTCGACCAACTTTGTCCAAATTCAATCACTAATCAACTAATAAATCAAATCAGTCATTCATCCAAGTAATCAATCATTCAAATAAGATCTAAATAAACAGTTATAACAAAAATGGCAATTTCGCAAATAAAGAATCTAAATCTAACAATCATGAATTCTAAGTAACATCTTGATGAATGAACTAGCATAGGTTAACATGTAGTAAAGTAGATATCAAAACTTCATGAACAATAGATCTACATGCAGACTTGAGGAAAATGCATAAAATCACTATCTTTAACACATAAACAAACCACCGGTCCAATATACTCCTTTGGGTCTGTGTGAGAGATAACCACCACTCACCGAATTACCTAAACACCTCAAAAGCAACAAACTCCAGATCTGGACAGCAAAGGATCTAGCTTGATCCGACAAGATTCCGCTTCAGACGATGAAATCTCTCTTCAATGGATGGAGATCTTCAACTTTGGCTCTTGGATCTTCGATTTGATCTTCAATCTTGGATGAAAGCAAGCACTAGAATAGAGTGGAGAAAAGAAGTGAAGAAGTGTTGTAGTCGAGCTCTCAAAATAGCAGCACTTCGTCGCTTCAAAATCCGGATCCCAAAATGAAGATAGAACCGTGTATTTATAGGAAGAATTTAGGTCGCTCGATTTTAGGTCGGTCGCTCTTAGGTCGGTCACGACCTAACGACCAAACTATATAGCCGACCTAACGACCCAACAGCTTAGGCACTCACGCGACCTAATTCTAAGTCGTTCCGCGACCTAACAAAAGTCACGACCCAACACACACACACACGGCTTAGCACGCACACGACCTAACACTCAACGCAACTGCGCGACCTAACGGCTTAACGACCTAACACAAGTGCCGACCTAACGAAACAGACCACCTACGACCTGACAAACCCAACGATCTACCTTAGGTCGTTTAACGACCTAACTATATTGCCGACCTAACGCATAGCCGACCTAACTAAACACACGGCCAAGCGATCACGACCTAGCTTCCTTAGGTCATTAACTCGCTTCGACCGACCTATCACTAAGTCGCTAGCCACTAACTCGCTTCACCCTCTTAGATCGCTTACTCCACTAAGTCGCTAACATCTATAGGTCGGTCAAACTCTATAGGTCGGTCAAGTCTATAGGTCGGTCAATACCCTAGGTCGCTCCAAATCCTATAGGTCGCTCCACCGACCTAAGCACTACACGATCTAACCCCTTAGTTGCTCTATCTCCTTAACTCGCTCCAACTCCTTAGGTCGCTAGCTTCCCCTAACTCACTCACACAACCTAACTTCCACACGAGCTAACTCTGGATGACTTAAACAATACTAACGACCTAGTGGCAACTATTTTACGATATATCGATACCTAAAATACGGGTCGTTACATTCTCTTCCCCTTAGGAATTTCGTCCCCGAAATTCCAAACAAACAAGAGCAACCAAAACTATTCTGCATGCCTACCATCCATAGCACTCAACAAACCATGCATCTAATTACTAACCTAGCATGCAGAATTCTAAGAATAGAACAAGTTACAAATTCATGAGATGTCACGACACCTTAGGGCCATACCTTGAAGAGTTCAGGATGAGCTGCCATCATCCTCTCTTCCTCCTCCCATGTACAGTCGTTAACATCATCACCCCATTGTACCTTGAGCAACGTAATCGTCTTCCTCCTAAGCTGTTTCGTGTCGGTTTCAACAACATGAAGCGGCTTACGAGGTCTCGTAACAACCGGATCAACCTCTAAATCTTCATAGCTATCTACAGAAACCACTGTACTTGGGTCGTGCACATACCTCCGTAGATACGATACATGGAAAACCTTGTTCACACCTGACATCTTTTCTGGTAATTCCAACTTATAAGCGAGCTTTCCAATTTGCTCGACGATCAGGAATGGTCCAACAAATCTCGGAGTCAATTTTTCTTTCTTCCCGAATCGAATAACATTCTTCAATGGAGAAATCTTCACAAAAACCATATCTCCTACGTCGAATTCCGAATCCTTACGACGCTTATCGGCATAACTTTTCTGACGGTCTTGGGCTGCCTTCATTCGTCGCCGAATGGTCTCTATACAATCCGAAGTCTGTCGAATCATTTCGGGCCCAAGTATCAATTTTTCTCCTGTTTCCAACCAACATGTCGGAGAGTTACATGGTCTTCCATACAATGCTTCATACGGTGTCATACCAATACTTGACTGGTAACTGTTATTATAAGAAAATTCCACCAAATGAAGATGATCTTCCCATGATCCTCCGAAGTCCAAAACACAAGCTCTAAGGAGATCTTCCAAAACTCGGTTAACTCTCTCGGTCTGACCATCTGTTTGAGGGTGATAAGCTGTACTCAAACACAACTCGGTCCCCAAAACTTCCTGGAAGCTCTTCCAAAATCCACTAGTGAACAATGGGTCTCGATCGCTCACTATACTCTTCGGAATACCATGGAATCGAACTATCCACTTAACATACAACTCAGCCAATTTCGATGCAGTCCTAGTTGATCGAACAAGATTGAATCTTGCACTCTTAGTCAAACGATCTACGATGACCCAAATCCCTTCATTTCCTGCTCTGGTTCTCGGTAGTCCATCGATAAAATCCATCGATATTTGCTCCCACTTCCATGTAGGAACTTCTAATGGCTGAAGCAATCCACTTGGCTTCTTATGCTCGCTTTTATCAACTGGCAGTTCATGCACTTGGAAATAAAATTTCCAACATCCTTCTTTATACCTTCCCAGTAATAGGTTCTCTTCATATCCTGATACATCTTATTTCCACCTGGATGAATTGTCAGCTTCGAGTGATGACTTTCCTTCAGAACTTCATCTCTCAATTCATCTATTTCGGGAACAACTAGTCGTCCTTGCTTCCGAAGCCAACCCTCTCGATCGACTTCGAATCCTTTATCCTTCTTTGGGTCTGATCCAGATTCCAAATCTCGGATAATCTTGACAAGCTTATCGTCTCGCTTTTGGCTTTCGCCAATTCTTTCCACTAGAGTAGGTTTATCGATAAGTTTGCCAACATCTCAGGTTCCAATTCACATCTAGGCCTGAAGTCAAATCCAGCTAAATACTCGAGACTCTTCCATTCTGAAAACATGGCTCCCAATCCTGCATGTCTTCGACATAACGCATCTGCCACTGCGTTACCTTTTCCCGGAGTATAGGCTATACCAAAATCATATGATGCTAAAAACTCTAGCCATCGTTGCTGTCGAAGATTCAAATCCTTTTGGGAGAACAGATACTTCAACGACTTATGATCTGTAAACAACTCGAATCGAACTCCCAATAGGTAATGTCTCCACATCTTCAGAGCAAATACAATCGCCGCTAACTCCAAATCATGAGTCGGATAATTCCTTTCATGCGGCTTTAGTTGTCGACTTGCATATGCAACAACTTTATCCTTTTTCATTAGCACTGCTCCAAGTCCAATACCACATGCATCGGTGTAAACCACCATCTCATCATTCCCACTTGGAATAGTCAAAACAGGAGCACTTGTCAGTCGCTCTTTCAGGATTCCGAAAGCTTGCTCACACTTAGCTTCCCATCTAAATACTTGATTCTTTTTCATAAATCCTGTTAACGGTGCAACTATCTTGGAAAAGTCTTTGATAAACCGACGATAGTATCCTGTTAATCCAAGAAAACTTCTCACATCAGATGCATTCATAGGTCTAACCCAATCCTGGATTGCTGTCACCTTGGCGGGATCAACCGCTATTCCACTTCCAGAGATAACATGGCCTAAGAACCTCACTTCACTCCTCCAGAATTGACACTTCGAAAACTTAGCCTTCAGCTGATGTTTCCGCAAGATCTCTAAAACAACACGTAAGTGCGTCTTGTGCTCTTCTTCAGTTCTGGAATAAATCAGAATATCATCCACGAACACAAGTATGAACTTGCTCAACTGATCTCTGAACAATCTATTCATAAGATTCACAAAATATGCCGGTGCATTGGTCAATCCAAATGGCATTACCAGCCACTCATAGAATCCGGATGGTGTCCTAAAAGCAGTCTTTGGAACACTATCCTTTGCCACTCTCAACTGGTGAAATCCCGTTGCCAAATCCATCTGAGAAAACACCTTAGCTTCGTGAAGCTGATCAAACAAGTCATCTATTCTCGGCAATGGATACTTGTTCTTCTTAGTCACTTTATTCGGCTCACGATAATCCACACACAACCTCAACGATCCATCCGCTTTGGTTGCAAACACAACTGGTGCACCCCATTCGGACACACTGCGCCAAATGAATCCTTTCTGTAAAAGGTCATCAACTTGCACCTTCAACTCTTGCTGTTCCCTAGGCGCCATCCGCCTAATAGGCATCACAACAGGTCTGGCTCCTTCAACTAGATCGATACGAAACTCGATCTCTCTATGCGGCGGTAATCCTCTGACCTCGTCAAAGACATCCTCAAATCCATTCACAATAGGCACCGATGACAGTCCATCTCGTGGAACAACCAGCGAATACATGAAGCTCATGCGGACGCCTTCCTCATGCTTACATCGTATCACAACCTTTCACCTCTCCATATTCTCGACTGTCACCTCAAGCCTCTCACAATCAACCTTTGCCGCATACTTCCTAAACTAGTCCATACCCAAAATAATTCCGAACCCCGCAAAGTTCAGAACAAAACAATCACAAACAAAAGAGCAATCATGACTCGAGACAACTAGACCACGGCATATCATACCCAAACAAGACGAACCCCCAACTAGATTAGTCACAACTAATGGTCTATCAACAATATCCGGTTCCAAACCCAACCGGCCTACAAGTTCATTACAAACAAAAGAATGCAACGCTCCAGTATCAAACAACACCCTAACTGGAACACCACAAATGGAAAGAATACCTTGAACCACCACACTCTTTCCTTTCTCTTCCGCCATATGAGCTTTCGAAGATGATGGCACAGCCCGCAAAGCATAAGCTTGCACAACCTGCTTGTCCATCCTCGGTACCGGACAATTCTTCTTGAAATGCCCCGATTTGTCACAGTTGTGGCACTTCGTCGGCACTCTCGGTTTCTTACAATCTCTGGAGAGATGACCCTTCTGCTGACAGTTGTAGCAGGTCACTTCGCCCTTCGGCTTCTTCTGGCCTTCCTTACCCTTCTGCTGCTGCTTCCTCTTCTTGTTTCCACTTTGCTCCTTGGTCATGGAAACAACAGATCCTTCCTTAGGAAACGGATTCTCATGCCTGAGAGCCTTCTCCACAAGCTTCTCAAATGAATCGTCCAGATGATCGACCAACTGCCTCCCAAGATAACTATCCAAGCCTGTCACAAACTTCTCATTCTTCTGATAGGAAGATTCAATATACGACCGGGCATACTTGGACAAGGCTTCAAACTCAGAAACATACTCAAGAACTGGTCTTCCACCTTGCTTGAGTTCCACAAACTTCTTAAACAGAACAGATTTCTGAGCTGTAGAAATGAACTTAGCTTCAAATCTAGCTTGGAATTTCTCCCAAGTAATTTCTTCCTCTCGAGTATCAATGGTGATAGAGTTCCACCAATCAGAAGCTCTCCCTTGAAGCTGTCTTGATGCAAGATTTCTTTTGGTTGCATCCTCAATTCCCAAATCACCAAAAATCCTTCTACAAGCATCTATCCATCTCTGGACTTCTATGGTTGGTTCTGTTCCTAAGAAAACCTTTCCTCCAAGAGTAGTATAGTCTTTACACAACTTAGCAAAATCCACTGGTTTTGGAGCTTGAACTTGAACTCCAACATCTACTGATGGCCCTGGAGCTGGCATCCTTCTCATGATCGAAGTCATCATGGCCTCAAACATAGCAGCATAATCAGCAGTTTCTTCAGCAGCACAGCTTTCCCTAACAGCTTGTCTCTCTCTTCGACTCATTCTTAATATCTATAAAAAGAATGATTAGAACACCTTGAGAAACAACTACATAAGGAGTTCAAATCCTTCTAAGCTACTATATTATATATAGTAATCATCCATCAAAATTACAATTACGTCTCTCATACGTAGTTACGTCAGCGAGCGTTGGCTAAAATCGATTAAGCAAAGCTCTGATACCAAATGTGACGACCGCCCATGACTCCTGCACTAAACAAGGAAATAGTGCGCTGTAAAGTGTGCCAGGCCGCCATGGACGATCATCAGTGTAAAGTAAACACATAGTCTATCGTATTACTCACAACGCATGGATAAAATACAATAGAAAGTATACATAGTGAAGCTCTATAGAACAGAATTCTCATCATATAAGCTCATAACAATTTGATACAAACATCTGAATAGCCAACATATCAAGCCTCACTACATAACACTAAGAGAATCATACAAACAGCGGAACATCCAATACATATAGTAAGAAAACAATATGCAAAAGCCTCCAGCTCATCTTCCTCATCAACAGCGTTGGTCACTAAGAACAGCACCTGTCACCTGCTACCTAGTCTTCCCATCCCAACATGGATGAACAGCCCAAGGTAATAAGAGTTAAATATAAAACCTCGAGTCAGACAAAAGTCTTAGTGAGCAGTAAATCAACTATCAAACATACCAAAAGAGCATAAAGGGTAAAAAAGAATAGGAACTCAACCATCCCACTCCACCTCTTTCTACAGTGATAGCCCCCATACACACAAAGCAGAAACAAACATAATAAATCAGACATTTAAAGTAAAGCTATTATCACTCGAGTCAAGGTCGGTGTTTTCCGAGTACAGACCCCTAAGGCCTAAACCAAGATCAGGTAAGCACCCAGAAAGCATCGCTCTTGAGACCGAATGATGGTTCAACCAACACCCAAACATCCATGACTCTGGCTATCACTGTTATCATTGCCTCGATATCACCGTTAATTGAATGACCGGCTCATTCTTTCATCCGTCCGTCAAGGGCTAATGGTAACCCCGGTTCTAGACATAACTCTGCACGTCGTCGCAGCCTGTGCCTAGGACTATCGAATCTGCCCAGAGTACTTAGCACGTCGTCGCAGACCGTGCCTGGGACTATCGAATCTGCCCAGCGTACTCTTGCTTTGAGAATGCTAGAACCTTCAACAACGATGAGATCTCAGCCTTCTAGTCATCCTCCTCGACGACTATTCACATACTAGCTCAAGCGCCTCTCGGGCCAACCATTATCAACAAACTCGAACCACATCATCGAGTTATCAACATGCTTGGAATGATCCCGTCTAGATTAAACCAAGGCTTTCTCATATCATGCTTTGCTTCATCGCATCATAGCAAAGTCCCATCTCAATATCATGTCAAATCTATCCATATGAGCTTTATCATTCGCTTCATATGCCACGAGCAGCTTTCCTTATTCAAGAGCTTTCCACTTAGCTTTTGAATCATCTTCGACCAACTTTGTCCAAATTCAATCACTAATCAATTAATAAATCAAATCAGTCATTCATCCAAGTAATCAATCATTCAAATAAGATCTAAATAAACAGTTATAACAAAAATGGCAATTTCGTAAATAAAGAATCTAAATCTAACAATCATGAATTCTAAGTAACATCTTGATGAATGAACTAGCATAGGTTAACATGCAGTAAAGTAGATGTCAAAACTACATGAACAATAGATCTACATGCAGACTTCAGGAAAATGCATAAAATCACTATCTTTAACACACAAACAAACCACCGGTCCAATATACTCCTTTGGGTCCGTGTGAGAGATAACCACCACTCACCGAATCACCTAAACACCTCAAAAGCAACAAACTCCAGATCTGGACAGCAAAGGATCTAGCTTGATCCGACAAGATTCCGCTTCAAACTATGAAATCTCTCTTCAATGGATGGAGATCTTCAACTTTGGCTCTTGGATCTTCGATTTGATCTTCAATCTTGGATGAAAGTAAGCACTAGAATAGAGTGGAGAAAAGAAGTGAAGATGTGTTATAGTCGAGCTCTCAAAATAGCAGCACTTCGTCGCTTCAAAATCCGGATCCCAAAATGAAGATAGAACCGTGTATTTATAGGCAGAATTTAGGTCGCTTGATTTTTGGGTCGGTCGCTCTTAGGTTGGTCACGACCTAACGACCTAACTATATAGCCGACCTAACGACCCAACAGCTTAGGCACTCACGCGACCTAATTTTAAGTCGTTCCGCGACCTAACAAAAGTCACGACCCAACACACACACACGGCTTAGCACGCACACGACCTAACACTCAACGCAACTGCGCGACCTAACGGCTTAACGACCTAACACAAGTGCCGGCCTAACGAGACAGACCACCTACGACCTAACAAACCCAACGACCTACCTTAGGTCGTTCAATGACCTAACTATATTGCCGACCTAACGCATAGCCGACCTAACTAAACACATGGCCAAGCGATCACGACCTAGCTTCCTTAGGTCATTAACTCGCTTCGACCGACCTATCACTAAGCCGCTAGCCACTAACTCGCTTCACCCTCTTAGGTCGCTTACTCCACTATGTCGCTAACATCTATAGGTCGGTCAAACTCTATAGGTCGGTCAAGTCTATAGGTCGGTCAATACCCTAGGTCGCTCCAAATCCTATAGGTCGCTCCACCGACCTAAGCACTACACGATCTAACCCCTTCGTTGCTCTATCTCCTTAACTCGCTCCAACTCCTTAGGTCGCTAGCTTCCCCTAACTCGCTCACACGACCTAACTTCCACACGAGCTAACTCTGGATGACTTAAATAATACCAACGACCTAGTGGCAACTATTTTACGATATATCGATACGTAAAATACGGGTCGTTACACCTATTGACATTCTTCTAAGCTAAGGAATAGTTAAGCAGAAAGGTCGGAAACGTGTAAAGTGTGGAAACTTGATTCCCATAAGTAAGTGTTCAGGACTCAATAGTCGATTAGTTGACTACCGATCATGATCAAACTTAACTTAGGAAGTATACGGAATGCTTTGTGGATTTATAATAATAAGAATCTCCAAGGAGGAGTATTGATACGATATGCCTCTTGGTTTTGAATACTTCTGAAAGAACTGGAATTATGTTAACCGAAAATTTATCGATTGGTTTTGAAATGTCCAGGATCGGTAAGTGTTTTACTTGCTGAATACCACTTCGAAACTATTATGCAGGTTCCATGTTTTGGAAGTGAATAATGGGAACCATGTGTGGTTCTGGGATTCTACTGAGATAATGGAATCCTTATGGGATTCATTATGCGATCGACTTTTGTTGAAAAATCATGTGAAAGGCCGAACATGACCGAAATGGCTAAAAATAGAGTAGGCCCATAGCCAATGGGGTTTAGCTAACCTCAGAGGGTACTGATCAATTCTTTTATCTATAGTATGCTCATCGATTTTGCTACTAGGTGTAGATCGTATCTGAGACACGTTCTCTGCATGAACCGGATATGATATACTTATTTAGTATATTTTGTCTAGAGATATACAGTGCTTGCAAGGTTCTTTCCGACTCTTGCTAGGAGACTTGACTCGAGGTACTGGGACCCTCCAAAGCAAATCCACCTATACGAATTTCCCTTAGTAGTTTTATTTGTATACCTAAATATGATGTCAAATGTAACCAATGCAACCATTTCAACTATGATTTATATTTATATTGAGCATCCTAGACATTATTATAATATCACCAGATTTTCCTATAAAATGGTTCATTTATTGTAAGATAAAAAAACCCATCCATGTTTAGTTGAGGCATGGTCTTACGAGACACCCTTTTTCTTTAAATGGTTTTATAAATATAGTAATTCAAATTACTTGAGTCTTCTCACGATGGTTTACCAGACTGATCCGGGTGTTATTTTTATATAATGCTTGGGTCAGCCCCATGTATATTTCTAGATTTATTTGACGATCATTGGAGCTCTTGGACAGAGGGGTTGGATGGTTCCTTATCGTAGATTTTATTTCTACTCCATTACTTTGTTTATTTTTATATCAACAATTGTGACGACGGGTTGTTATAATTATTCAGACCGATGATAGGTTAGTTTACTCTGATTATTATATCTATACAATTTTCCTTTGTAAAAATATCAATTTGATATTATATGTTATTATTCCGCTGTGAGATTCTAATTTTGCATTCTTTTTTTCTTTTTCTTTTCTTCATTTTCTTTGCTTCTTTTATTTTACCCTAACGTTCTGCCTTTCTGGCACTTGGGTTCTTGGCACGTGAATACCATGGATGTATTAATGTTGACATTTGGGGGTCGAAAAGGCATTCATTACATCTTGGTACCAAAGCGCAAGGTTAAGAGAGAACCTTTGCTTTGGTTGGGTATAACTCATTAAGAGACTGGGTAATGAAATGCCTTATTATGAGTCCGAGTGTATTATACATATGAGTGTGTATTTTTTAGTGTTATAACAATATTTTATATTCTGTTGATTGGTTGCTGAGTGCTTATGGATTCCGATCGATGCGCCCGATCAACATTATTGATGGGGATTCAGAGACACTTAAATAGATTAAACCGACGCAGTATTATTTTCAATATTGGTAAATCAAATAATTTTATCTAGGGTTATATTTTATATAAAAGAATAATTTTCAAATAATTAACCTAGTTATTTTTAATGTATTTATTTGTTAGTAAATGATAATATTAAATTATTATCGTTTATTGCTCGATCAGTCGTACTCGGCCAATTTATGTGCATTGGCTAATGTTTATTAAATTTACCTTTTTCATAATATGGGTTGGATAGATAGAAATTTATAATAACATTGAAATGAACTGCTTATGAATTAAGTTACACAATTTGATAGGCATTCAATGATAATGTTGGGTTAAAAGGTTAATTTAAATAAAAGTTTTTAATAACTTAAGAGGAAAGGTAAGGTATTAAAAAGATAAATGCTTATGAAATGATTCCATATAAGAAACTAAATTTTTATAAATATGGTTGGTATAAATATGAATTATAAAGGATTTAAATTGAGAATTTGTGAACTTAAAACCTGGTGTTTTTGGAAATGGTTTCTAAGGGTTTTTGAGAAAATAGTAATATTATGATTTGAAACTATTCTAAAGGACTAACGTTATTAAAAGAGCTTTAAGGTTTGTTTGAGTTTGAGATTACTCTCGGAAATAATAAGTCGACTTGGGAAACAAAGTATTTTTATGTTAGCTAGTTCGAGTAATTCGAAAGTGAGTAAAAATGGGTAAAAGATGTGTTCCGTTGGAAAGCACTTCTCTTGAGTGTTACCCTTCTTAGTAAAGGGTATATATTATGCTATTTGGTAGAACCCAGTTCCATGTATCATTTTGTTGTTACTCGATGTTATGAATATTTTCTATGGATTTAAAAAAAATGTTGGAAATTGGTTTTGAAAATTATTTTGGTTTAATCTCGAAAAGTATGATTTGATATTAAAAAAAGATATAAGTATATATTATTATTTCAAATGACTTGAAATAAAACTTGAAGTTTGATTTTTAAAAGTTTTTTTTGTTAAGTTATATTATGATTGCATGTATTCTTTGTGGTAGGATAGTTTGATTGTGCATCTTATTATGACGTATTGTTTGTTAGTTTTTAATTATTAAAATAAAACGGAATTTTCGACGATTTTGGAAAGTCAAAAACTTCCAGATTAATATAATTAAAGTTAAGTATTTTGTGAAAATATAAAAGTTAAACTTTTATAACTCTTAATTTGAAAGGATAGTAAATTAAAACAAAATTAAAAATTTATTAAGCATCCTTGTTGAAAAGAACACTCGATGTCATTGGGCCAAAAAGACATCTTTACTTTCGGGTCTCCTAAGGAAAGTAGACTCTAATCTTGAGTTTGGATACCAGAGTCCTACCCTACCTAGCTATTTGCCTAACCCAATGAATAAAGAAGTCTATAAGGTTGACTTAATTATAAGATACAAATTTATTTCTGGTCTTCGTGAAATTTTAGAAAGTAATATTGTAAAATAATGTTTGGTATGTACTCCTAGGACATAAATAGTATTGTACGAATAATGAACTTAAGTCTTGAAATGTATTCAAAATTAAAATTTATTTTAATAAAATATTTAAAAATAATAAATAAATAAATAAATAAATAAAGTAGGTCTTTAGGAAATACTTATAAAATTTAAGTAATGTTTTAATAAATGTTGCATATATATTTTTATATGATATAAGAAATGATTTTGTGCAAATAATTGAGAATTGGAAAGAAATTGGTGCGGTTAAGTAAACAATTGAGGTAAGTGCATAAGTTGTATGTAGATCATTTTGTTCGCATGACATTTCTTGAACTAGGAATCGAGTACATGATTTCAAGGTGGTATACACCAATCCGAACAAGAACTTTTCACTAGATTCTGATGGAGAATGCTTGATATGGATTCTTGAGATGATCTTTAAGTTTTCTATCGTAGTTTATCGCTATGAAAGGAGAACGGAGGTGTCCAATCAAAGAACTACGTCGGAGTCTGCACTAAAGAAGTCAAGTGAGATATATTAGTTCGAAAGTGATATCTATGTGATCAGCTAGTCGTTAGATAAATACTGCATAGAGATGATATATATACACTATACGAGCTTAAGTATGATTACATTCTATGTTGTTTGGCGAGTTAGGGAAACAACTCTTTGAATTATTTAAGGTAATATGAATAATCAACTAAGTAATAACACGAGGCCATTGAGCGAAAGGTACACTTAATAGTTTATTTATCATCCTTATGCGATAAGAAGATTTTTGGCCTGAGAAACCATTGGTCTTGTTTATTAATAAAATTAATATTGTTAAGTATTATTGTATGGCTGTTTATCGAATTTTTTGTGTTGGAATTTCGAGGACGAAATACTTTAAGAGGGAGAATGTAAAGACCCTCAATTTCGAACACTTCGTATTTAAATATATGAATTATTTAAATATTTGAATCCAAGTTTAATGTGATTAAATATGATTTTATAACCTTATTAAACAATTTTTAATTAATAATCAATGTTAGAAAAATTATATTTGAAATGTGTATACAAAAATATACACTTTGGATAAATGTTGAAGATGTGATCGGAAAACGTATTATTAAAAATAACATTTTTATACAATACAAGTTGTGTGAACATATTGCAACTTGAATATTTATCGTGTGTAAACATATGATAAGAATTAAATACATGTTTTCCTAAGCTAAAATTAACTAAAAGTAACCATGTTTAATTAAGGGAACATTAAGGACAAAAGGACCCTTAAATCACTTCTCGATTTAAGGAAAGAATGCTTGCATAAGATCATGGTCTTACATGCCTAACTTCATGGATAAGGAGGGGTTTTGCACAATTTTACCTCAAATTCCTAAACTTATAAATAGAGGGGAGAGGGCTCTTCATTTCTACACAGCTTAACTTCTAAAACAATGTCTTCTTCTTCGTCCTCTCTAACTTTCTTAAACTAATGTCAATTCAACTCCATTCTCTTCCAAACTCTACCAAAATTCTTATATCACTTAGAGAAAATGCTTTAACCTCTAAAAAGTTGAAGGAATATGGAGCTATGGGGAAATGGCTTGAGGCTGTGAGCACGTGGGTGCAAGCATGCCTTAGGCCGTGAGCAAATTTTGATGGAGTGAAGGCATGGATGCGTTCGTGTGTTGTATGGAAGTGATAGTAGAAGTGTTGACATATTGAATGTTGGTAGGAAGTATTTGGGTTAATATAAAGTGAGTAAATGTCACTTTTATTTGCAATATATTTTGTTTAATGTTAAGTTGAAATATTGCTTGACACGTTGCTTGAAATTGTTAGATAATCGGTTGCTAAATTGATTGCGAATTCACTTGATAATGTAAATTGAAATATGGTTGAAGTGTTGCTTGCTAAATCGCTTGATAGATGCTCATTAAAACATTTATTAAAATGCTTACTATATATTAATAACAATATATGCTAACTACTTAAAGCTACACCCTTGAATATATGTTTTATTAGATATGTAAATGGATAAAATAGTTTTTATTAAACCATGAAATTGTGATGAGTTAATATGAACATTTAAAATGGACAAATGGTTTAAATACATATGTTGTTATATGTTATAAATGATATGGTTTGAACTAGGAATGATATAAGTGTTTATATGTGGAAACACCAAATATTGGATTGAATACGGAACTGCCGGTATAGCGATAATCACTATAAGCACACTTTGAATCCCTTAGAGTATAAATTTTGAAAATGGTGATTTAATAAAATATCTTAACAATAAATTATTTGGTTATTATCTACACTTCTACAAGTGTTTAGAAAAGAAAAGAATATGTTTTGGAAAGTTATAGACGAAGTAAATCATAATAACAAAAGATTGAAGTAAAAAGGCCACTATAGTGACATTTAAAAAAATAGTCCATCCTTGAAAATAACGCATATTTTTGTGGAAATTTTCTTAAGAGACTTTTTAGAAATTAATTAAGTAAATAATATATTATTCTTATCAGGGAAAATTTGAAGCCTAACTCATTTTATAGCTAGTTGATCAAAAGGCAAAAAGTTATAGCAATATAGTCGCTATAATTGCAGTTCATAAAATACCCTATTTTTGGGAAATTCTCTAAAATAATTAAAAGATATTCTTTGGAATTTTTCTTCATTGTTTCCAAGTATCCAAAGTATACTAGATATTGTAAAAGAATAGATCTAAAAGGAATGGAAACTAGACACAAAGTTGCAGCAAAATAATATTGATAGTGGCAGCAAAACTTTAGAGAGCTTTTCTAGAAATGCTACCTTTTTTATTTTGAACTATAAATTATTTAAAAATGATATTTGAAATATGTATTTTTCTCTAATCGTTTTAGAGTTGTTTTCTAACTTATAAAACAGTGTTTTGGTTTCAAGTTTAAATATATCTTTAACAATTAATTATGAATTTCTAAACAAAGTAGCTTTTAAAATTAAAACTTGTTTTTATATTTATTTCAAAATTCCTTATTTTTACATGATATTCTTTATATTTTAAGTAGTTTAAAAGTATTTTGACATATTAAGAAGTAATTTAAAGATATTTCTACATATATATAAGTTTTAAATATTAAATTAAGTATTTTATGAATATAATAAAAGGAGATTGGACTTTAACACTTGAGTTGAAATAAATAGTTTTATGAAATTAGCTAAAAGTGTATTGCCTTAATTAGTAAGTGTGGATATGCTTTGATCTTTGAATAAATGTTTAAAGTTTATAATGGATAAGTAAGTAGTTTGGGTTATTGTAAACAGTGTTTTAGCAACACTTGTTTTTAACCCTTTAATTATACTTGGGAATATAAATAGATATTTACTAATGGATATTTAGTAGAAAAATACAAGCAAATAGTTTGGGTTTGTTGTGACAAATATTTTAAGCAACACTTGTCTTTAACCCTTAAATATAAATAAATCTTTAGAAAGGGAGTTTGAAAGGGAATGTTTTCACAGTATAAAATGTTTGGGTTTGTTGTGACAATTGTTTTGAGCAACACTTGCCTTTTACCCATAAATTAATTAAACCTTTAGAAGGAGAATTTTAAAGATAATGATTAAATGGAATGATTTTGGGTTCGTGGTAAACAATGTTTTAGTAATATTTATTCTCGTACCCTTGAATTATATTCTAGAAGAAATATTATAAATTTTTAATAATGGAGTTTTAAAGATAATAACAAGTACTGAAATCTTTTAGAAAGAGATAGAAAAGGTTATATGTTAAATTTATAGAAAAGGAGTTTAATATAACATTGTTTTGGTAGTAATTGTTTTAATCTCTTTGATCATATTTCAAGTAAGTAAAACTTGTTAAACGTTTTGTGGATACACTTGTACCATTGGAATAAGCATATGAATACTTTTTAAGTGTTAAAAGAATAAATGAATAGTTAAATCTATAAAGACAAGTATATATTGTTTAGAAAGAGAAATCTAATATTATTTACACAAGTTTATAAAGGAGGTTTTAATTAACAAAAGAGTATTGATTAATAAAGGAATTCATGATTTATAGAAGAAGTTTTATTAGATAAAAAATGTTTTACTAATAAATAGGGTTTTAGTTAATAAAGGGTAAATTAATTAAAGGGATTGGAAGTCGTTTATGTGGCTTGATTATAATTAACAACTATGTAATGACTTTAGTTTGATTGTTTATGGGATGTTAGTACTAATATGCTTAACACTAAAAGTTGAATAAGTAAGCTTCTCTATTTGTGATTATCAAGACTGATGTTTAGGTAGGGACGGACTAATAGAGCTCTAACCTATCAACATTCTTCTACGCCGAGGACTTTTAATCAAATTAACGTATGTCAGTTATTAGGGATTTCAAAGCATGTTTATAACGACTATATCGTTTCTAACATCCATAACATATTATCACTTTTTACAATGCAATATCAAACATGTAAACAAGTAGTTTGGACCACGATACATATTTTACATAATCAAAAAGGGATTATACTCCAATATAATTTTATCACTTGTCTTACAAAATAAGGCAGGCTCCATAAGTAATGACTTGCATTGTTTGTTATACAGTTTATATTTTCAATAGAACAACAATTATATGTATACAACAATATATAATCAACTAGTAAGTAAAAATCATCCAAGTTTTAGTTTACTGAATCTACCTTCATCATCGTAGATAATCCCGATACGAGCGTAATGGCGAAAACGACCCTTCGATCAGACCTCGCATGAGCAAGATACGATCATTAAAACCTAGAGATAATTAAATTATAATTAACATTAATTAATTAAGGTAACTAGGCTAAATTGCCTTCTCCTTTACCTCGTTCAAACCCAGGACATAACTCACGAAACGTAATGCGACGTTTATCCAACCATCATTGCCGCTACGACACTCCGACTGTCGCCGCTCGCCTCCAGGTGGGAGATCCGATCCTCCGCAGCCCCATGTTACCTGCGGCTCCACCGCTCTCATCGCCTTTCGTGAGAATGAACCAAAGAAGATCGCCAATGTTCATCTCTGCCTCCCTACTGCCATGGTCGACGTGATGCCACCAAACTCCACCCATCGTAGCCCTCATCCTCTCTACCTTCCCCATCAGTGCCGTTGCCTGAAGTTCATCGACGGCAAAGAAATTGTCCAACCTAGTTGCAACATTCAACTCCACCTAGCCGCCACCTTTCTTCAATCTATGACAATTCGATCATTTATAACACTCCACTCAGCCTCGTGAACATTATCCTAGTGGGAACCATTGCCTGAAGCGGCCCCTAGAGGCACCAATCAACCATGATCGTCGGATGAGACTAGAGTTAGGGATATATTTTTAGAAAACAAAGATAGCGAGGTCCTTATATAGAAGATTTTCAAACATTGTTCACCATGCAAAATCTCAAACTCCAAACGAGACGTGCTCACCAGCATTCCTAGCTAATTGCTCCTATTCCGAACATAATGAAACTAGTATCGGGAACCAATTCTATCATATATAGAAGTTAGCTTTTCAAATCAAATTATATTATATTTAATTTCTGTAACAACCCAGTATTTTGTGATTATTTTAATTGTTTATTTTAATTATTTAAATTGAAACTCCTGATTTAAAAAACTTTATTATATTTATTAAAAATGTATAAATTTTATTATTTTAAGAATATATTTTGATTTTTGTGTGAATTATAATTTCAAACCTGAATAAATTGAATATTTCTAGAAAATGTGGATTTTGGTCAAACTGGTCAAACTTTGACTTTTAAATTTAAAATTAAATATTTGAATTCATAAATTTTATCTTTCATTATGAAAATAAATTAAATTTTAAAAATACTATTTTTCATTCGTTGAAATCTAGTTTATATTGTGAAAGTTGTGCTTTTTACAATATTGGGTGTAAATTGATTTATTTAATAAAATTATCTATTTTAATTTGTATAAATAATATTTTTATTTGTCAAATCATGTTCTTATATGTGTTATATGACATGTTAGATATATATTTTATTTTTAAACATTTTTAAAGTGATGTTATAAATTTTCCAAAGTTTATTGCATTTATTTTCTATTTTTAAAGGCTAGTTTTCATTTTCTGCTATCTTTTTCATTTAAATTATATTTAACTAAAATTTATTTATTTATTTTTTTGAATGAAATTTTATTTTGTGTTTTTATCTTTGTTTATAAATATTTTTCAAGTACATAAAAATTTTCCAAAGTTCATTGCATTTATTTTCAAATTTTCTAGCCTAGTTTACATTTTCTTTGCTAAATTCTTAATTTAATTATATATAATTAAAATTTGTTTGTTTATTTATTTTTGTTTATCTACTAAATTTTCGTGTTTTATCTTAATTTATAAATATTTTTTAGTTATTTAAAAATTCCAAAAGAAATGTGGTAAATTGAAGAGTTTGGTGACCTTTTATATACTAAGACCATTTGTATTCCTGCCTTTTCATTTTCAACCAACACCACTTTAATTTTTGGCCGTTCCTTATTCTATCTTCAGCCGACTTCCTCATTTCATTTTCATGCATATCACAAGGTTTCTTAACACTAAAATTCATGTCCATTTCCTGAAGCAAAGTGCTGGTAAACTTCTTCTTCTTTTCTATGAAATTTCTTCTTGTTATCTATTCTATGTTGCACTTTCCTTCACCTTTGTAGCTCAGCCCTCACCGCTCCAGCCACCTTGCTGCCTCCTTCACCCCCTGAACCAGTCACCACCACCTCCTTCTCACTGACCAAGCCATGTCGTGGACCCTAGGTTGAAAATCCACCATACAAATGCATCAAACTCCAACTATATGACCATAGCCGAGCACACTAGTCTTCCACCACCACAAACACCTCCTTGGCCGCCACCTACGCCACCATCTCCAGCCCCTAACTGACCTGACACCTCTGCCACGTCATCCCCTGACCCCACCTGAAGTTGGCCGTGCCCACCTGTGCTTTGGCCGAGCCCTTTATGCCTTGAAACATTATTGTGTGCCTTTGTGTTGTTGTTTCATGCTCACCAAATTTTACACCATCATCTTCTCATGTTTGGCCGACCCTATGAACCCACAACTAGACCCAAACACACTCCTTAGCCGTGCCCTTCCACCCTATACTAAAACACAAGTGGTATAAAGCAAGTGCAAACACTTTGGTGATGTTTTATGCATTCATTTCTAGCTTTGTTTAATTGAATTTGGGTTGAAAACTTATGTTCGTTATATTGTTTTGTTTGAATGTTTGCAACGTTATTAGATTTTCTCTCCCACACTCGAATCTTTATCGTGCTTTTGTGGATCTCAGTTGTGCATTTGATTTGTTGTCTTCAGCTTATACCTGTGAGTTATTCTCACCAGACAGTTTTATACTTATATGACTAGTAAACTGATCACAATTAAATCTGTAAAACATATCACCATGCTATATTTGTTATGTTATGATCATATGATGTTCACCCATGCTTATTTACCTTTTATATTATATATTACTATTACTTTATGTTGTTCTGTTATTTATATCAGTTTATCACACTGCAAGTTCCCTTTAGATTAGAATCTCTATGGGTTGAAATGATACATACCCAAACGGACTTTAGAATAGGGGAAAATCGTTATGGGCTGAAATGA
This sequence comes from Allium cepa, assembly GCA_030765085.1. Classification (NCBI taxonomy): domain Eukaryota; kingdom Viridiplantae; phylum Streptophyta; class Magnoliopsida; order Asparagales; family Amaryllidaceae; genus Allium; species Allium cepa. The sequence continues at coordinate 739,162,172 of CM060935.1, read as the reverse complement.
TAGGCCTGAACGATTTTCCATTATTTCATTTTACTTGGGACTGTGGGTTTGAAATGATAAAACCAGGGTTTTCTTTGTAAATTATGGGTTGAAATGATATATTACCCGTATCACTTTACCTAGTGTAGAAAATGATATACAAACCCGTGGTTAAAATATATTTTTCTACATTTTTTAAATTATTATAGAAATGTAAATATTATAATATTTGATTTAAACTTAATTAAAAGTGATTTTGTAAAGTATTTTGATTTTTTTGAGAATTTATAAGTGAAATAAATTAATGATAAAGTGGAAATTTGAAGTATAAGTTATTTTGTAAATTTTGATTTAATTCTAAATGGAATTTAAAATTAAAAATGAAAATATGATAAATTCATGATATTTTGAATTAAATGAATTTATAATATATTAATGGATTTTGAATAAGTTAAAAATGTGAAATAAATGAAATTGAGTTGAATTTTGAAATATAACTTAAATTGGAAAATTTTGAATTTGGTTCAAAAGTGAATTTTGAAGTTAAGTAAGTAAAATGAAAATAATTTATATTTTTAAATTTAAACATAAGTGTTAAAATAAAAATTTAATTATATGAATTGAAATTGAATGTTGGAATTTAATAAGTGAATTATTATTAAATATTGATTTTTCAATGGAAATTTAAGTTTATAAAATCATGAATTTAAGGAAAATTAAATGATGGTTATAAAAGTGAAAATATATGATTTTATAAGTTTGAAATGGTTTAAATAAAAATTTAATGGTTTGTGAATGTATAGTGAATATTTGGAATTTAATTAACAGCATTTTGAAATGCTATTATTTCTAAAGTAAAGGATATTACAGCATTTGTAAATGTTGTAGTTAATATAAATAAACTAAAGGGCTAAATTGAATTAAAGGCTATTATAGCACTTCGTAAGTGCTATAATTATTTAATTTAACTAAGGTTTTATTTGAATTAAAGCAATCTTATTACAACATTTTGAATGCTGTCATTTGTTAAATTGAATTGTTATAAAGTAACTTTCCGTAGCAATTTCTAAATGCCGCGAAGGTGAATTTTCATTGTCTTATTAAGTTTAAATGAATAAATGAACTTTGAAAGATTTAGATTTTGGAAATTTAATAATTTAATTATTAAATATAATAACTTCATTTTTATGATTTAAAATGAAGTAATTTGTTTATAAACTATTTTGAAGTATGTGTTGAAATGGTATTTTAAATAAATGAATGTGGTTTGGAAGATACGATATTTTGATATTTTGAAATGGATTTTTGAATGATATTGAATTTTGAAATGATATTTTATTTCGAAGTATAAAATACCATTTTGAAATTTTAACCACGGGATGTATTTAATTAATAGTTTAACTGATTCTTAAAGGATGGGCGATCCTAAGCATCCTTTAAGTTATTGTGCATTTCTACTACAGTTCACTTGAGTTGGTTTACATTATATAAGTATATATGTCCTGACTCGAGTGTTTTGTGTTTTACTTTACGTTCGGATTAGCCTGAGTATTTAAAGCTTAGCTTTGGTTTTCTTTTCTGGAGCTAGGAATCGTTGGATATTCTACTTGTCTTGTTATCTGTTCCCTTTCAGTTTCAGTTGTTCTATTTCAGTTCTGGTATTTATAAACTTCTTTATATATGGGATTTCTATTGTATGTGTTTCAGACTGATATTATGTATAATGTTTTGAGAGTTTGTTATAGTAGCTTCATGAACTACTATGGTATTTTAATTTCCGCTGCGAGTTATTCTGATATTTCTTTATCTGTGATTCTGTAATTGTATTTCATTTGCTCTAAATTTATTTACAATGCGGTATTTTGAGCAATTCAAGTCTACATGTGTGGGTGCGAATGGCTGAAAATATCGGGTTGTTTCAGTTAATATCAGAGCTTTGGTTTTTAGGCAAACCATAGCCTACGGAGCAAAAACTCATTAGAGATAGGGTATAAATACCCTAGAATGAGTGAAATCAATCTCAGAATCATTTCGTTGTGAGAGAACGTATTTTTGATGTATAAAATAATTTTCAAATGATTTTTTTAAAGGATTTTCAAAGATTATTTTAGTATAAATTTTTTCTTATTTTGAAACCAAGATTTTCTAAACTTCATTGCTTCTGTATCCACCTTGTGAGAAATCTCTTGTTTGGGATTCTTATCGATTAGGATTACTTGAACTTTGGAATTCTCCCACTTGTTCTGAAATCCTGTCTTGTTTTCCCTAATTTATCCTTTTGATTTTGGAGCATTCCATAATCCCACTTTGGAATGACCTCTATAAAGATCAGTGGTTCCGTAAATCTTTGAATGATTTGTAAGGGGGTGAAACTCCTTTACAATTAGCATTGATTCACCGAAGATTTCGGTATCCTTGGATTTCGATGCTATTAATCTCCTGCTCTACCTGGATTCTATCTCCGACGATAGAATGTCGATTTGCCTTAGATTTTCGATCGGTTATATTCATGAAATCACGGTTGACCGGTTAAGGTCGCCCGCGATTTATAAGGGCTTATCCATCTTCTATTTGGTAATAAAATTTAATTATCTTCGTTCGAGCTTATCTTCGAACCAGAATTCTATTTGATTAGAGTTCCTCTAAATTCGAATCTCCGTATAGTTTGAAATCTAACCTTGAATCACTCTTTGGAAATTTGTGTGATTGTATTTTGAATTTTTACATACATCGAAATTATTGTTTTGATAAGGATGACCCTATTTTGTATATAAAAGTGAAATATTTTCAATAAGTATTTTATATCTTTTGAAAATGAGAATTTGACGTTTCGAAATGATTTGACATTTTGAAAATTTATAAGAATTTGACTTATATATAATGATTTATAATTGAAAGGTTTTGAATTTTAAATTTCGAGGAATCGAACTCCGGTGTTTTGAAATCAGTTTTAAGATTTTGTAAAATATATAATAATAATATGATTTAAAGATATTTCTTCGAATAAAAATGTTTCGAATGTATTCGAACTAATCCCAACGATATCGAAGTGATTTCAAAGAAGTTTCAAGAAAATCAAAGTCCAGAACCCATTTATGTCGCTGGAAAATAATTTCGGTGATGAATGCATACATCATCGACATTGATTTTCGAGTTTCTGGGTGGGGGAGAGGCCACTCTAGTAGCTTTGCTATGCGAGTGATTTTATGAAACCAATTTTGATTTCAGATTTTGAAGTACGATTTGATATTTGAAAGATATATGTATATATATATATTTGAAATGATTTAAAGTAAACCGATGTTTAGTCCTCGAGATTCAGATTTGTTTTGGTATAACCTTATCTATTGGAATTGATTTACTGATTTGTTGGTGATTTCCAACCCTTGGATTTGAAATTATGATTTCTTCGACTATTTTGAAGGTTCGAGCCCTTCCAAATCAAGGTTAACTTTTCAAAGCTAAGAAATTTTGAAAGGTATAAGGTATTTGATAAAGAATATAAGTTTAGTTTGGTATGATTAATGTATAAAGTAATATGATTTATATAAGTTTGAAACTGTTTTTTGAGTGAAATAAATAAGACAATGTTGAATTATACTGGTATGAAATACAGATTTGAAATGTTTTGAATAAAGTATATATATAGAATAAAAATCTTTCCATTGGTAAATTGGATTTTCATACAGAAATAAATAATTTGAAGGTTTTAAAAGAGATGGTTTTAAACTTTGTAACCATTTTTGATATTTTGATGATTGAAATGGTTTGGAAATGGTTTAATCTTTATTTTGATAAAGAATGTGAATTTGAAATGATAATTGATTTTGATAAATGAATATTTGAAGTTTATATTTGTATGGAAGGATATTGGGTTTACTTGTAATTTGAGTTTATTTAAAAATGATGGATTTATGAAATGAATATTTCAAAAACTAGGTAATAATGAAGTAAAATTTGAGATATATGAAATTATAAAATCAGTTTTGAAATATGGTATATTTAAGCTTTGAAACATATTAAAGATTGAATAGTTTATTTTATGGATCAAATCTTTATATGAAATTTGATTATATTTGAAATGGTTTTGCTGGAAAACTAAATTGAATTAAAATTGGAAATTTTTAGATTTGGGTTTAATTGAATAAATTTGTGAAATGTAAAGAATTAAAGGAATGTTTTATGATTTCAAATGTATGATTTCGAAAAGTTATGATTTTCAAAGTGTAACGATTTCAAGTATTTTGGTTTCGAAAGATTTATAACTTTGAAAGTATATGATTTTGAAAGTGAATATATGTTTGAAATGGAAATGAATTTGTTGGACATAAATTTTGTTGATTTGGAAATTTGGATTATTTTCTAAATCTATTGTTTTAAGAAACTTTGAAACTGAATATATGTAACTACGAAGAAATGATTTGGCGAAATCATATATTATTTTGAAACTGAATTGATATTGAAAAGGAATTGAAAGTGCGAATCTTGTTTTACTAAATACAGTGATTTGGGAGTTATCAAACTTATATAAACTGGATTTGTATAGGTATAAAATTGATTTGTATAAAACTGATTTGAAAACTGTTGATTCGAAAAGGTACTCATACTCAATTTGTAAATTGACATCTTATATAATCGAAGTCTATATAAGTGTGATTTGATATACTATGGATTTGGAAAATATTTGATTTGAAATGGAATCTTATGTATAATGGACTTTATATAAGTATGATATTTGAAAGTGATTTTGAAAGGTACTATATGATACATATTTTCGAAGTAAAGATATGGAAAGTGCCTTCTGCTTGATATTCGCTTTGTGGCCACTTTGTGGATTCATTGTATCGATATTATTCTATCTGATTTGGGTTTTCTGGATATGATACTCGAGTGTCCGTCGAATTCCATGGCGATCTCCATGGTCTTATGTTTACGACTGCATAACGTAATTCGCCTGGCTGAGATGGCCTGGGGATACAGATGTTTCCTGGGGGATCCAGGCGTAACCATTGTGTATCCTACGATCTATGTAGGTCGTAGCAGTAACGAAATTCGCTGGCTGAGATAGCTTAAGGGTACGGATGTTTCCTGGGGGATCCAGGCATAACCATTGTGTGTCTGCGGTCTACTAGTCATTATGGCATAATTCGCAGGGCTGAGATAGCTTATGGATACAGATGTTTCCTGGTGGATCCAGGCGTAACCATTGTGTATCTGCGATCCATGGTTAGACAAATTTTTGGTTTGATTGATTTGTTTGGATTGTACTTTCCATATCTGTTTATAAAAGGTTTTTCAAGTATTTTCACTGGGTGTTGAAACAAGTGTACCAAGTACTTGGAGAATTCTAACTTTGCGCCTGATCAACGTATAGCCAGAGTCTACAGGAGCGAAAGTAAACTTGTTATGACATCGAGTTATAGAAGTATTTTGATAAAGTATTGTATAAAGGATATTTTGATCATTTATTTTACTTTTCTAAATAATTTAAAATGTTTTAAATATTGTTTGCTTCAAACTATCAGATTTGAATCAAATGACTATTCATTATATTATAAAATGTTATAAAATTTTAGTTGAAATTTATATGGTTTTAGAATAAGGTTCATCCTTTTGCTTTCAACCTATTCTTCATTCTAGCTATTTCTACCTTCTTCCTCTTCGCGGGTCCTTTTCGCATTGTGGAAAGAATTGGTTCTTTGGCATAATGATTGGATTTGCCCAAGAAGCATTCTGGAGTGCATAATGTACTCCACGTCTCAATCATCTCTGGTATCTTCTTGGCCTATCTCTTCTTTTCAGCCTTATGCCCTTGATGGTTAGGATATTGAGCCTAATCTGACTGTCGAGAGTAAGCCATTTTGTATTGTCGACAGAGGTACGAAGCAGCTAAGAAGGAAATATGTTAGTTTGATCGAAGTACGATGGGGTATCGATGATCGAGATTGTACCTGGGAAACGGAGGAGAGCGTTTGAGCTTCGAATCCGAAATTGTTTTTCCAAGTACTATTTGTTGTCTATCTTGCTTTTCCTTATTTTCCTTGTTCGTTCTTTTCGAGGACGAAAAGATTTGAGTGGGGGAGAGTGTAACAACCCAGTATTTTGTGATTATTTTAATTGTTTATTTTAATTATTTAAATTCAAACTCCTAATTTAAAAAAAACTTTATTATATTTATTAAAAATGAATAAATTTTATTATTTTAAGAATATATTTTGATTTTTGTGTGAATTATAATTTCAAACCTGAATAAATTGAATATTTCTAGAAAATGTGAATTTTAGTCAAACGTTGACTTTTAAATTTAAAATTTGAATATTTGAATTCATAAATTTTATCTTTCATTATGAAAATAAATTAAATTTCAAGATACTGTTTTTCGTTTCGTTGAATTCCGATTATATTGTGAAAGCTGTGCTTTTTACAATATTGGGTGTAAATTGATTTATTTAATAAACTTATCTATTTTAATTTATATAAATAATATTTTTATTTGTCAAATCATGTTATAATATGTTTATATGACATGTTAGATATATATTTTATTTTAAAACATTTTTAAAGTGATGTTATAATTTTTCCAAAGTTTATTGCATTTATTTTATATTTTTAAAGGCTAGTTTCCATTTTCTACTATTTTCTTCATTTAAATTATATTTAATTAAATTTATTTATTTATTTTTGGGAATGCATTTTTATTTTGTGTTCTTATCTTTATTTATAAATATTTTACAAGTACATAATTTTTTTTCGAAGTTCATTGCATTTATTTTCAAATTTTCTAGCCTAGTTACATTTTCTTTGCTATTTTCTTAATTTAATTATATATAATTAATATTTATTTATTTATTTATTTTTATTTCCTAAATTTTCGTGTTTTATCTGAATTTATAATATTTTTTAGTTATTTAAAAATTCCAAAAGAAATATGGTAAATTGAAGAGTTTGGTGACCTTTTATATACTAAGACCTTTTGTATTCCTGCCTTTTCATTTTCAACCAACGCCACTTTAATTTTTGACCATTCCTTATCCTATCTTCAGCCAACTTCCTCATTTCATTTTCATGCATATCACAAGGTTTATCAACCCTAAAATTCAGGGCCATTTCCTGAAGCAAAGTGTTGGTAAACTTCTTCTTCTTTTCTATGAAATTTCTTCTTGTTTTCTATTCTATGTTGCACGTGCCTTCACCTTTGTAGCTTAGCCCTCACCACTCCAGCTACATGGCTACCACCTTCATCACTTGAACCAGTCACCACCACCTCCTTCTCACTGACCAAGCCATGCCGTGGACCCTATGTTGAATATCCACCACACAAATGCATCAAACTCCAACTATATGACCATAGCTGAGCACACTAGTCTTCCACCACCACAAACACCCCCTTGGCCGCCACCTACACTACCGTCTCCAGCCCATACCTGACCTGACACCTCTGCCACGTCAACCCCTAACCTCACCGGAAGTTGGTCGTGCCCACCTGTGCTTTGGCCGAGCCCTTTGTGCCTTGAAACATTGTTGTGTGCCTTTGTGTTGTTGTTTCATGCTCACCAAACTTTGCACCATCATCTTCTCATGTTTGGCCGACCCCATGAACCCACAACCAGAACCAAAAACACTCCTTAGCCGTGCCTTTCCAGTCTATAACTGAAACATAAGTGGTAGAAAGAAAGTGCAAACACTTTGGTGATGTTTTGTGCATTCATTTCTAGCTTTGTTTAATTGAATTTGGGTTGAAAACTTATGTTAGTTATATTGTTTTGTTTGAATGTTTGCAAGGTTATTAGCTTTGTCTCTCCCACACTCAAATCTTTATCGTGCTATCGTGCTTTTGTGGATCTCAGTTGTGCATTTGATTTGTTGTCTTTAGCTTATACCTGTGAGTTATTCTCACCAGACAGTTTTATACTTATATGACTAGTAAACTGATCACAATTGAATCTGTAAAACATATCACCATGCTATATTTGTTATGTTATGATCATTCGATGTTCATCCATGCAATTTATATCAGTTTATCACACTGCAAGTTTCCTTTAAATTAGAATCACTATGGGTTGAAATGATACATACCCGAACGGACTTTAGAATAGGCGAAAATCGTTATGGGCTGAAATGACGGGCCTGAATGATTTTCAATTATTTCATTTTACTTGGGATTGCAGGTTTGAAATGATAAAACCCGGGTTTTCTTTGAAAATTACAGGTTGAAATGATATATTACCTGTATCACTTTACCTAGTGTCAAAAATGATATATAGACCCGTGGTTAGTGTTTGCACCAAAATTGGGCAACACTCTTCGAAAGTTTTTGAAGAGATAATAAATGAAGAAATCAAATTGAAAATGAGGATTATCTAACAAAAACTCCAAGTCATAGAAAAGTAAATTGTATGGAAGACAATAATTTTGAGTGGTTCGGCGATTTGCCTACGTCCACTATGAAGTTTTATCACTTTATTGCTTGATACTCAAAGATTACAAGTGTTCTAGAGCGAAGTACAGCAGATAATAAGCTTAAATTCGAGATCAATAGCAGTGATGATGATATGGAATGATTCTGGCAGCGTCCGGGCTCTATTTATAGGCGTAGGATGCTGATATTTCATTGAAAATTCAGGAGACCACTTCTGGCATGTGAGGGGCCCACATGCCCGGCCTTAGGAAATTTGGGCCCACTTTGGGGATCGGTTCGAACTCCATTCGAATCGATCAGAAAATCATCCAATCGAGGTGAAATTTGGTGTGGAAATTCTTCGACATGTATGCAAGCTTCTGTGAAAATTTCATAGCATTTGGACATGTAGATCTCGAGTTATGGTCAATTCAAAATGGCGATCTTCGCCAGACAGCTTCCTTCGAATCAATAAGGTTGAATTGATGGTGTTGCGCGTGAGGTAATTGACGTGGCGCGTGTTTCTCGGGTTGATCCGGTTTTTTCTCCGAGTTTACTTGGTCGACTCCATGGTTTTAGCCGCCTTAACCTAATGGACTTGAAGGCTTCATTCACTCATGGATTCGAACGGAGGCATGTTCGTATCGATCGTGATGTGTATTAGTTGATCGACACGAAGTTGCTACAGCTGGATGGATTCGAACATGTGCTCTTCCATGGTTTCGAAGCAGAGGAGACTTGATGGACTCAAACATGTGGCTTTGGGCGATGGATACGAAGCTTGACCACCTGATGGGTTCGAACAAGGAGGTGGCGATCGTTTCGGAGGAAACATATGTTGATGGATTCGATCAGGAGCTCTGCCTATGGATTCGAACTAGGTTCGCTTCCTCCAACTTGCATCGATGATAATTTGATCGTACAAACTCAGATTGACCTGAGATTTGGAACGTTTGCTTTCACGGCTTTGCTTGATGTGTCTTATCAATTGTAGCCCGATCCTGACTCGTGTAAAATTCATTGATATCCGTGGTTACCCAATAGCTATCTGATGCTGAGGATGTATGACCCTTATTCTCCGGTCAGTTCCTTGATATCTCGTCCTTTCCAAAAGGCGGGATAACATTTGCCCCCCAAAGTACGTCTTGTGTAAACATGACGTGCTTTGAAAAGCTGCAATTTCATGTTGGACAACTATGACATGTTTCGTTGAAAGCCGACTCTGTGTCGTTGTGACTGACTGTCGCATGGTAGTGATTAGCTGTTCGTCATCGAAATTATGACGAGGTGATCATTTGACCCCCGTGAATGTCATAAACCGAATATTAGTCAGATATATGTGCATATATGTTAACTTGACTTTCGGTAACGTTGCGTGTTCAAAAGTCGTTGCCAGTTCAATTTTTTATCGAATTTTGTATCGATCCTCTCCTGAACCGATTTGAAATTCGAGTTTGTAACAATGTTTTGACAATTGTTTTTGATTATCCTCTTGTATCGATCCTCTCCTGAATCGATGTAAAAGGTTGACAAGTAATTTTTCACGTTGGTGCAGGTTGGATTGGTGGATACGAAGTGTTCACCCTCGTCGATGGTTTTCGATGGATTCATAGTGAACATTCGTATCGTTAGTCTTCGAATTGTTGTGAGCCGATGGTCGTGAAATGCATGCTTCGAATCGATAAGGTTTTGGCGATTTCAAGTCATCTCTCATTAATCGCTTCGTATCGATGAAGCCTCGTGGTCACGTCGCTTTGATGGATTCGAAGTGCAATGGATTTGAACACGATCGTTCGAATCCATCCTGTGTTTTGACCGGTAGTGATCGGTTGAAGTGACCGGGAGGTGAATCGCCTCGTTTCCTCTGTAGGATCCATATAAATACCTGGGACTCGGCTCACTTTCACTTTTTACTTTTACTGTTACCTTGCCTTCTTCTTCGCATCGACCCAGCAAATTTCAGAGAGACGTTCCTTCGAACCGAACAAAAACTTCGATTCTTCAATCATAACTATAAAAATCAGGTAACTGATGGATAAGGCTATGCCAAGAACGATGAAACTGGAAATCTTCACCATCAGTTTTAAATTCTTCTGAGATCAATTTCGAAGGGTTTTGAGATCTGAGCAAAATTGATCGAAACGAGGGATGGAGTGTGACAAAGTGTTGAGGTTTCTTGGAGAAGAAGGAGATTCTGAGAGATTATTTCTTTGCCTCGTATCGATCCAGGACGGGGTAGTTCGAGTCGATCTTGATTGTATTGCTTCGTATCGATGTTTGTGGGATGAAGTGGTTCGTATCGATCGAATGTGGTTGGAGTTCGTGTCGATCTGTTGCAAGATGCGATCGATTCGAACCTACAAACCAATCGATTCGAAGATATTGAGCCTGATCATACGAAGTCGTTGTCCTTGGTCTATATGAATGCTCTCCTAGTTGATTCGAAGCGCTCCTTCAATTGATATAAAAAAAACATCGATTCAAGGCCCGTCGATACGAAACGTATCGAGTCGACCCTAATCGATACGAGGCACATCGAGTCGATCTGTATCGATACGAAGTTATCGATTCGACCGTGCCTGATACGAAATTTTTTTTATCTCCGACTCGCTTCAAAACCTAAACTTTGACTGATCCCAAGCTGAAAATTGGGAAACGTAGTGAATTTAGCACACTTGAACACTTGATTCCGACGAGCTTCCGCCTTGCATAATTGGACTTAACCGTAGGACTGTACATTTGACTGCCTTTTGAAGCTTGTCGATGGAACTGCGACCTAACAAAAGTATAACGGACTTAAGCTTGAGTCGACCGATAGGATCTGGATGGCATGGTTGTGACGGTCAGCGATGACGGTCATTTCCGGTCTGATTTTTAGAGTTTTGTCGTTCGCAGCGTTTTGGTTTAATCTTGTGAAATTTGCTTAAGTAACGCACATCACTTGCACTGCACAGCACATCCATATACTCTACACTGGGGAATGCAAGGGCTCTTTATGTACTTAACGTTGCTTTCTGATGAGTTAGTCAGTTATGGAATCTTCAAGCTCCCAACAACAAGAGGTACAGAGTTCGCCCCCTCCTGCGCTTGAAATTCCTGATATTCCTGCCGAAGTAATTGATCCGGCCCCGGATGAATTGCCAGATGCTTTATTTATCGAGGACCCTATTAACTCCGTCTAATCCAATATTTCTTAGTCTTTGCTTGGTCGGATATGTATGAAACATAACCTATCTCCGGATGACGTGTTGTTACCGGGTGTTGATGACAGACCTCATAATCTATCGGAAGGATACATTGCCTTCTATCGTCATGCCTGTGCGGCTGGAACTCTCCCTCCGTTCAATCAATACATCAGAGAGATGCTATCGTTCTTAGGAATTGCTCCCTCACAACTTCATCCTAACGGGCACGCATTGCTGAATAGCGCCTTTGTCATATTTATGGATTGTTTCTTTCGCCCGCCAAGGCCGGCTGAGATTAGATACATATTTAACTTCAAAAGTAGGGGTGATAGCCCATCTTTTACTTTTCTGGAAGCGGTCAGAAACTGCCAGGTTGTGACCGGGGCTTGGAGTAGACTTAGCTATTTTAAGGCCGAATGGTTTTTTGTTCGGTGCCCCCAGGGTTTGCTAGGTGATGGCTGTCTAGACGTAAGTGTTGTAAATATTTCTTGAATGGCTAATCTTAGCACTTTTACTAATACTTTGTCCTTCTTATAACCATCATTTCGAGGCCCGACGGTGGATATTATAAAGGCATTGTTCGGAGCTTACAGGAGATCCTGAGCGATTTAAGGCATATCGACTCGGTGTTAACTGATGACAACTTAAGGATGCTGGGTTTAATCGAGATGAACCAGAGCATTGTTATTGAGGGGTTGGCGAAACCGGCTTCGAAGAAAAAGAAGAAAACGGTGAAAAGAAAACCCGACATAGTAGTAAGAGAAGCGAGCGACGATGAAAGGATGCCCATAGATACTGAGCTAGCGGCTGATCTTTCTCGAATAGAAGAGAAGCGGAAAGGCAAGGCTGTTGTCCCTAAATTTAAGAGACGGAAGTCTGTAGTTGTATCTTGTTTGATCCTCGGAATTACTATCTTTGACGCCGCTCCTTGTCAATCAGGAGATGCTTTTAGAGGACTGGATGACATTTCCATCCCGAAGTACGTATCTCTCCACCACGAGTCCGGGTTGGAAGAACTCCGGGAAGCGTTAAAAATAAGCGAGCCTTTACCCGTTAGTGCGATCGACACTTCTGGTTGGTCGGGGGTTTTGCACATTTGCATACACTTCCATAACACTACATGACTTCTGCATACATCGTATTGCTTTCACTTGGTGTTTAATTGAGTTGCTTCTCTTTTGCAGGTGCTATGTCTGGCCGTCAATCTACACTGGATAAACTCCGACGAGTGCATCATCCTTCGTCCTACTATGAATCTCGCCGTGGGGATTCCGATCGTGATCGCAAACGGAGGTATTATGGACAAGAATATTATGCAAGGGACAATCCCCGTAGTTACTCTAGTCAGGAGCGCTTGGACAAAGATCGGAGACACCGTTCTCCTTCTCGCTCTTCTCCGCCACCCAGAAGCCATACTCATGTACCTGAGCCTTTGCGACAGCAGCCGTCTTCACAGGTTTCGAGGCACGAGTCGCATCGTTCTAGGACCGAGGTTGTTACGACCACGGCTATGGAGGAGGCTCCTATTGAACCATCCGGTAAAGGGGCTATCAGACTTGCTCAACTGAAGAAAGACTTCCCGAAAGTATGTTTTGACGCTTGCATCTTCCCTCCTAACCTTAAAAGAAATCCCGAAGACGTTGTGACCACAACACTTAGTTATACCCGCGACTTGTATGCTCAGTACAAGGAATGGTATAAGGCGGCCATTAAAGCTTCAAAAGCAGCCTTTGACCGGGCCAAAATTATTGAGAAACTCGAAGCTGACTTGGCCCAGAAGAATCGTATCGTCAATATACTTCAATCTGAGGCGGAGTCCTCCCGCAAGGCCGAAGTTGAATCGCTAAAAAAGGTCGATGAGACATAAGTAGAGATGGCAAAAATGCAACAGGCGCACTGCACCTTAGTAGAAGACTTGGGCCATCGATACAAAAATGTTGAGGCCGAGCGGGACGCGGCAGTTAAAGAACTGGATGAGTTAAAGGCCAAGTTTGTCGACATAAGCAAGGAAAGGGATGATGCTAATACGGCCTCAAGAAGCGTGTGAGCAAGCTGTGTCTCTTCGGGCTGAGCGCGATGCAGCAGTTGCAAAGGTTAAGGAGGTGGAAACGGAAGTGGAGGAGGAAATCCAGGAGGAGAGGTTCAAGATGGATGTTGAGTTTGACGAACTCCTGGATACGTATAATGCAAATGTTTTAGAGCACAGAAATCTCGCCTGGCTAGGAGATTACTCTATGCTTCTCTACAGTGCTTGGAAAAAACTAGTGGAGAATGAGAGGATATCTTGTCCAGATGAGGCACTGGATGAGTTTGAACTTGAGTCACGTCTGCTTAGCGAGGAAGAGAGAAGAATTATTCATGAAGCGATAATCTCCGTTGAGAAAGAAAAACTCGGTATTCAGCAGACGGAGATCGGCGAGGGTTCGGGTGTTGCGCATCACAACGAAAGCATTGAAATTTCTGTCCCGACTTCGTCCGGTGCTACCTCGCGGTTGATCCACAAGTCGTTCCTGCCTACAATCCGGATCAACCGGGGTTATCTCCTGCTAAGACTGCTGTCTCTAAACCTGTTCAAGCTCCGTGGCAAGGCAAGGAAGGTACTTCGAATATTTCCCTCATGTCTTGAAACAACTATCTTAGAGTGAATTTATTGGACTGACTATTTTTGCTCTTCTTTGTTCAGTGACTGAAAGTGTTGCGTCCGCGCCCCCAGTACCTCCGTCCTATATCCAATGCAGCGGGCAATTATCATTGAAGCAATTACAATTGCTGCCATGACCGGCGATATTGGAGAGGGGAGCTCGATGTCATTTGATGCACAAATGATTGAGGAGCTTCTTGGTCATTCTCTTGAACCTCTTCCTGATCCTTCGTTCGTAATGAGCGGAGTTGCTCCAGTTTTTAGTTCTGTCATGACGACCACCAGCATATCCAGCGCAGCTCAGTTGTCTCGAGAAGAAGAGATTTTTGCTGAGATAAGCGTTGAGATTGCCGCGGTGACAACGGCCGGTGGTTCTGGAAGCGTCACTGACCCATCAAGCTTATCTTCTTTGATGGTGATTTCACTCGACGGCACAGTGACCGTCTCAAGCGTTGCTGCCCAGACACCTGTCACGGCTCCTTTGCCTTTAGTTCGCCCTTCCAAGAGAATCTCTGTCCCTTCCAGCTCCGAGGAAGATGCCGATATAATGCCAGATCCGAAGGATGAACCGAAGAAGGGCAAGAAATCTCGGAGGAAATCGGGTAGTGGTTCCAACGGCTCGACTCCAAAGAAGAAGACTCGAAAGAAGAAGGATTGAGCTTCTTGACTTGTCATGTAGTTGTAAATAGCAGTTATTTTACTTCTTCTTTCGTTCTTTTAGAGCCGTGTATAAGTGTGTATTCGGCCTCCACTTAGTCGAAACTTTTTTCATTTGCCATGTAATAAAACTCCTTTTTTGTAAGTTGATGGAATGAGAAATTGTCCTTTTCTTTTGTTTAAGTATTTGCAGTGTTTGGCTTTCAATCCGGTGTACTTGTGGTGTTTTTTACTGTCAAGTAGAGTTCGTTTTTATTTTCCAAGTCTGAAAAAATCGATCATATGTCGTGATTGATGAATGAGTTGATCTTCGGGGATTATATTGCTTCAGTTAGCGATTAATACTTAAGTTTTCTTGCCTCCCAGTTTCGGGGAACAACATTTGTGTTTTTGGTGGTTGATCGCACTTATTGCAAATCTTAAGCACATGTCCACATTATGGGGACTTATGATAATTTAAGATCGATAATCTGGTTCGCACTCTGGGAATTTGAGAGTTATCGATGTTTGTAACACGGTTCGCGCTCCAGGAACCTGGAATTGATGTTTATACTCCACTTCACGCTCTGAGAACTTAGAGTTAGAATTGATATTTCAGTTCGCACTCCGGGAACTTGTAATTTTATACTTCGATTCGCACTCTGGGAACATGGAGTCAGCACGGATGCTTTGGTTCGCGCTCCGGGAACCTGTAATTTATGTTTATACTCCAATTCACGCTCTGAGAAGTTGGAGTCCATTTGCGCTCTGGGAACGAATTTATTGGATTTTTATACTCCAATTCGCACTCTGGGAATTTGGAGTCCGTTCGCACTCTGGGAACGATTTATTGGATGTTTATACTCCAATTCGCACTCTGGGAATTTGGAGTCCGTTCGCACTCTAGGAACGATTTATTGGATGTTTATACTCCAATTCACACTCTGTGATTCGGAGTCCGTTCGCACTCTGGGAACGAGTTATTTGATGTTTATACTCCAATTCGCACTCTGGGAATTTGCAGTCCGTTCGCACTCTGGGAACGAGTTATTTGATGTTTATACTCCAATTCGCACTCTAGGAAATTGGAGTCCGTTCACACTCTGGGAACGAGTTATTTGATGTTTATACTCCAATTCGCACTCTGGAAATTTGGAGTCTGTGGAAGGATTGTCGTGTATCAATCCTTGTAAATGCTGATGTAGTGTTCTGCCCCCGAGCTCGGGTTTCACTTAGTGAGTGACCGGTCGTATCACAGCCACTCCCTATTTGAATAAATCCCACCGTATGATGGAACTTAGCTCTCCGTGCATCGTGATATTGTGCGTCACATTCAATAAATCACAACTCTGGCTCGAAGAGATGGCATTTTATTGCTGAAATGAAAGAAACATGGAAAAATCAGTTGCCTTATTACAAACGTCGAAATAAAATGCAAAAGAAGAAATGGACTAAAATAGATAAATAAAGCCTGTCATGTGTAGTAAGGATGGAGACTTTCGCTATTCCAGGCTCTCGGCAAAGTAAGACCGTCAACGGTCGACAACTTGAACGTGCCATCTCCGAGCTTTTGTGAAATCACATACGGCCCTTCCCAATTTGGCTTCATGTACGAAGGGACCAGATAAATTCTCTTGAGTACGAATCGCCGAGTTCAAAGGTTTGTGGTCGGATCTTGGCATTGTATATTCGGGAGACTCGACCCCGATATGCGGCTGCCCTCAAATCAGCTTCTTCACGCTTCTCATCGAGTAGATCCAAAGATTCAGCAAGTAGTATAGCATTGGTTTTCGGATCATAATATGTCAAACGATGAGAGTGAACTTCCATTCCAACTGGAATAACGAGTTCAGAGCCATAAGATAGAGAAAATGGAGTGTGTCCGGTTGTTGTTTTGTGAGTCGTCCGATAAGCCCATAAAGCCATAGGAAGTTCATCAACCCACTTGCCCCCTGGCTTTTTCCAGTCATTTCTTCAAAATTAATTTGATAACCTTATTGACAGCTTCAACTTGACCATTCGCTTAAGGGTGTGCTATTGCAGAGAATTTCTTATGGATGTGGAATCGTTGACAGAAATTCTTGAATTCAACACTTTCGAATTGGGCTCCATTATCGGTGATGATAGTATGCGAGAGACCAAACCGGCAGATGATGTTGCGTACTACGAAGTTGATTACTTTCTTTGTTGTAATTGTTGCAAGAGGCTCAGCTTCAGCCCATTAGGTGAAGTAATCAACTACGACGATGGCGTATTTCGCGTCACCTTTAGCTAAAAGCAATGCGCCAGTTATATTAACTCCCCATACTGCGAGTGGCCATGGACTGACCATTTGGGTTATCTCAGTAGGTGGGGCTCTAGGAATCCGAGCGTGTTTTTGGCATTTATCACATTTTTTAGCATAGTCCATAGCATCGCGATTAACAGTAGGCCAATAATATCCATATCGGAGTATTTTCTTGGCAAGTGCTTGCTTCCCAGTGTGATCGCCACATTCTCCTTCGTGCACATCGTGTAACACTCGTTTGACTTCATCATGCGCGATACACCGGAGAAGAGGAATAGAATACCCCCTTCGATACATGACTCCATTTTGAATGACAAATCATGAAGCTTTTCGAAGAATTTGTCTTTTCTCACTTCGACGCTCGGGTAATATACCATGCTCAATGTAATCTTGATAGGGGGTCATCCACGACTCCCTGCTGGAAGTAGCTTCAAATGTGAAATCATTCCCCATTCGATCAATGCTCGGAGAGGAAAGAGTTTCAACAGGAACGAGTCCCAAGTGTTGAGCTTCGCCCGTACTTGCCAACTTTGCCAACGAATCGGCTTTCTGATTGTGCTCTCGGGGTACATTGAAAATGGTATAATAATCAAACTGATCAAGCATCTCCCGAACCCGGGTTAGATAAGCAGCTAGTCTTCGATCTTTGGCCTGGTATTCACCCCGAACTTGGCATACTACCAACTGGGAATCATAGTAAATTTCCAGATCGATAATTCTTAGGCCATGGGCTTACTTCAACCCAGTAAGCAAAGCCTCATATTCAGCTTCATTGTTGGTTGCACGGAAATAAAACTTCAAAGCGTAGCATATGGATCGGCCCTCGGGGTTTTCAAGCACCACCCCTGCGCCCGAGCACCGATCGTTGGATGCACCATCAGTGTACAGCTTCCATATCTATTCGGGAGATTTGCTAGTTTCAGGTAAGTCTTCAGGAATAGTGAATTCGACAATGAAATCTGCTAGGACTTGACCGCGCATGGCCCTTCTCGGAGTATATGTGATGTCAAATTGACTCGGTTCAATGTTCCATTTCAGTAACCTGCCAGACGTCTCAGGTCGTGTGAGGACCTGCCGTAACGGCTGATCGGTGTACACATTGATGGAATGAGCCTAAAAATACGGACGGAGCTTCCTCGAGGCGATGACTAGGCAATATGCCAACTTTTCTAGCCTTGGATAATTTCTCTCGGCTCCGGTTAATCGTTTACTAACATAGTAGAACGGTTTCTGCACTCGACCTTCCTCCCGAATTAACGCAGCACTGATTGCATTTTCAGATACCGCTAGGTAGAGATACAACTGCTCATGGTCAGCGGTGAGGAAAGATGTTGAACTAGTGATTGAAATGCGCCCTCGCATTCCATAGTCCATTCGAAGTTTCGTTTCCCTTTTCGGATCAGATCGAAGAAGGGTATGCATTTGTCAGTTGACTTCGAGATAAACCTGCTCAGTGCTGCAACCTTCTCGTTAAGACTCTGAACCTGCTTTATGGTCCTTGGAGTTTGAAGATTCCTGATAGCCCAGATCTTTTCAAGGTTGGACTCTATTCCTCGGTCGTTGATGATGAACCCAGGGAATTTTCCGGATGCGACTCCAAAATGACATTTTAGCGGATTAAGCTTCATCCTGTGTCTCCGGAGGACATTGAACATTGACTCTAGGTCTTTGACGTGATTAGTGGAGTACCGCGATTTCACCAACATGTCATCTACATAAACTTCCATAGTCTTTCCGATCTGGTCGGCAAACATCCGGTTGACTAACCGTTGGTAAGTTGCTCCGGCATTCTTTAATCAAAAAGGCATGACCTTGTAGCAGTATAGTCCCAGATCAGTTACAAAGATCATATGTTCTTGGTCGGGCACATGCATGGGTATCTGATTGTAACCGGAGTAAGCATCCATGAAAGATAGTGATTCATGTCCGGCCGTTGAATCCATAAGTTGATCAACTCGGGGAAGTGGAAAGCTGCCTTTCGAACAAGCCTTATTTAAGTCAGAGTAATCAATGCATGTTCTCCATTTTCCATTTGGTTTTCGGACAAGTACAGGTTTGGATACCCACTCCGGGTACAGAGCATCCCGGATAAACCCATCCGCCTTTAGCTTATCAACTTCTTCTTTGAGGGCGACAGATCTCTCTGGATCCATGCCGCGTCTCTTTTATTTCACCGGGATATACCGTGGGTCAATATTCAAGGTGTGGCTCGCAATGTCTGGCGAGATTCCACACATATCAGAGTGCGTCCAAGCGAATACGTCTAGATTTGCTTGGAGAAATTCGACCAATTCCTGTTGTACTAGTGGGTTTAGCTGAGACCCAATTTTTAACATTTTTGAATTATCATCATCATCAATTGGAACATCAACCGTCATCTCGGCTGGGGAAGCTTGACTTTCTTTAGATTCATCATTATCTTCAGTGTCTTTGGGGTCAAGATCCCTCTGGAATTGGTCGTGATACCCGGACCGAGGCCCAGGCACTAATTGTCAATCGTCGGCGAAACGGACGCAGAGAGATTCCTCCACGCCCTTTCCTTTTTCCTTTCACTGCGCTTCTCACAGCTCAGCAACATAGCAGGCTCTCCCAGCAGCCTGATCTCCCTGAATGACTCCAATCCCACGATCGGTGGGGAATTTCAAAGTTAAGCACCACGGGGCAATTGCTACCCTGAATTCGGCAAGGGCCGGTCGGCCCAAAAAAGCATTGTACGGAGAGTGGATATCTAAGACAACAAACTGTAACATTCGAACTCTTCGGCGCACTCCGACTCCTAACTCCACTGGCAACTCCACCACTCTAGTGGTTATATTAGCACTTCCGACGAAGGCATGGATTCTAGATTGGCAAGGCTTTAAATCTTTGGCTTCCATCTTCATTTTATCATATGCTCTCTTAAACAAGATTTTTACTGAATTCCCACTGTCCACCAGGATCCTCTTCATCCAAGCAGGACCAACTTCGGCAGATATGACTAGTGGGTCTATTGTTGGGGCTTCGACCTTATCAGCGTCTCGGTTTCTAAATACGATGTCATCTGCCATCGTTCTCTGTTGTTTGGCCGGGACCTCTTCATCAAGCGTACTGCAACTCTCGAAATCCGCATGCCTGATCGAATTGGCGTATGATTCCATTTCCCTCCAGCTTCGGTCTGCTGGATGCGGACCACCACTAACTGTATTAATAACCAATCTCCCGCCTGTACGAGTCGGCTTCTCTTGTCTTTCTTGGTTTTGTGCACGGTTTTGGTTCGATGGGCCCACACCACCAGCCTGTGGCTTCTTCATGAATAGGTCTAACTTCCTTTCCCTGATCAGTTTTCAATGAGATCTTGCAAATGTCTGCAATCATTGGTATTATGTCCGTAACTTTCATGGAATCTACAGAACTTTCCTGTTTGAATCTATCTCTCCAACGATGGCTTCGGAGTCGGCTCTTTATACTGCATCGCATTACAAGTCTGTAGATACACGTTTTCTAGTGACGTGTTCAGTGGTGTATAGCTTTCAAACATTTGTGCCCTACGCCGCGGGCCACGATTCTGATCTTGCTTCTTATTTCTGTTATCACCGTTCCTCGGCTGGGTTTGCTTGTTTTGAATATTCAGTTGGACTTTTCCAGAGCTCTCCCCTGACTATTTAACTGCCGCATTGCTTTGAATCCCTTCATTGCTGGGTCTTGCATCATCCTGTTTCCTATATTGTTTCGCATCCTCACGCCTTAAGAATTGAGCGGCTTTAGAGTAGAAACGATCCAATAATGCGGGAGGCTTCCCAGCTAACCAATTTCCAAATTCAGAGTCGGGGTCGATCCTCTTAGTCAAGGCCATCAAGATTGAATTATCATTGGGGTTAGTGATCTCCACACAAGCGGCATTGAATCTTTCCAAATATCGCCTGAGTGTCTCTCTTGGAGCTTGAGTGACACTAGATAAAGTATTTACGTCTTTAGGCCTGGCAATGTGCATGTGAAACTGTTCAACAAATTTAGTAGCCAATTGATCAAATGAAGAGATAGATCGTGGTGGTAATCGTGTAAACCACATCATCGCAATTCCCCCTAAAGAAACGGGAAAACTACGGCACTTTACTGCATCATCAGCTCTTGCAGCAGTCATCGACCATTCGTATTTCAGAATATGCTGATTAGGGTCGAAACTTCCTTCATACATAGGCAAAGTCGGCATCTTGAATCACCGAGGAGGTTCAGCATATAATATGTCATCAGTGAACGGAGTATGACTTCGGGAGATTCCCCAATCGTCATTTGTTAAGCCCTGACTTTCGCGAATCATTTGGCGTACCATGGCTGAGAGGTCTGGTGTTACTATATTCTGAGGGCGGTGAGCCAAAGTGTGGTCGGATTCCACAGTGCAAGGTGTTATCGGGCGCTGTCGACGATCCGTATCTCGCCTCCTTGGCTCGATGTCTTCTGTGACATATGGTTCTGGAGCATGTTCCTGCTGGCGGTAGTTCTGATTGGAGTGATTTCGGGTATCAACACCTATGTCAACTGCAGTAGCGGTGGCATGGTTATCCGTGGTATACTGTGGAACAGTGCCTCCTCGGAAGCAGGGTCCTGTATGAAAACTAGCAGAAGGCCCAACTCTTATCTGCCCAACAGTTAATGCCTGCTGGTGACCAGCAGCATGTGCATTACTTCCGTCTACCCTGGGACGAGTGGATCTACCGCTGTAATCAGACGAAGCAGAACTTTCAGTGGAAGAATAAGGGGCGTGATCCCTTCTGGATCTTCTACGCCTTTGGCGATTTAGTTGATTAGTCAACTCAGCATTGGCGCGCAACTGTTCAGTCAGCTGTTGCCGACTTTGGGTTAGTTCCTGGAGTAATGTCTGGAACTCTTGTCGAGTGACCGGAACTGATGGATCTGAATGTCCGGTATCCTCTTGATTAGGTGGAGGTAGTTGCGTGGGATTCTGTCTATCCCAGCCTTCTTGACCAGCGGCGGTAGAAATGGTTCTCGTGCTAACCATCTTGAGGTGTAGAATCCTTTCCTAGATTTTGGCAAATCTGAATAGTATGGAAGGAGTCTGAAATTGAAGTCTGGATCTCTCTCTTAGATTTATTCAATCCGGTATCGATGGCAGATCCAACGAGCAGGAGAAAATCTGGGTTTTCTCAGTGAAAGCACCAAAGTGTTTGCACCAAAATTGGGCAACACTCTTCGGAAGTTTTTGAAGAGATAATAAATGAAGAAATCAAATTGAAAATGAGGATTATCTAACAAAAACTCCAAGTCACAGAAAAGTAAATTGTACAGAAGACAATAATTTAGAGTGGTTCGGCGATTTGACTACGTCCACTATGAAGTTTTATCACTTTATTGCTTGATACTCGAAGATTACAAGTGTTCTAGAGCGAAGTACAGCAGATAATAAGCTTAAATTCGAGATCAATAGCAGTGATGACGATATGGAGTGATTCTGGCAGTGTCCGGGTGTGCTTTTTCTCTTGAAATTCTCTGATCCCCTTTTCGAATGACTAGGGGCTATATTTATAGGCGTAGGATGCTGATATTTCGCTGAAATTCGGAAGACCACTTCTAGCACGTGAGGGGGCCCACATGCCCGGCCTCAGGAAATTTAGGCCCACTTTGCATTCGAATCGATCATAAAATCATCCAATTGAGATGAAATTTGGTGTGGACATTCTTCGACATGTATGCAAGCTTCTGCGAAAATTTCATAGCATTTGGACTTGTAGATCTCGAGTTATGATCGATTCAAAATGGAAATCTTTGCCAGACAGCTTCCTTCGAATCGATTCCCTTCGAATCGATAGGGTCGAATCGATGGTGTTGCGCGTGAGGTAATTGACGTGGCACGTGTTTCCGAGGTTGATCCAGTTTTTTGCTCTGAGTTTACTGGGTCGACTCCATGGTTTTAGCCACCTTGATCTAATGAACTCGAAGGCTTCATTCACTCATGGATTCGAACGGAGGCATGTTCGTATCGATCGTGATGTGTATTAGTTGATCGACACGAAGTTGCTACAGCTGGATGGATTCGAACACGTGCTCTTCCATGGGTTCGAAGCAGAGGAGACTTGATGGACTCGAACATATGGCTTTGGGCGATGGATACGAAGCTTGACCACCTGATGGGTTCGAACAAGGAGGTGGCGATCGATACGGAGCAAACATATGTTGATGGATTCGATCGGGAGCTCTGCCTATGGTTCGAACTAGGGTTGCTTCCTCCAATTTGCATCGATGATAATTTGATCGTACGAACTCAGGTTGACCTGAGATTTGGAACATTGGCTTTCACGGCTTTGCTTGATGTGTCTTATCAATTGTAGCCCGATCCGGACTCGAGTAAAATTCATCGATATCCGTGGTTACCCAATAGTTATCCGATGCTGAGGATGTATGACCCTTATTCTCCGATCAGTTCCTTGATATCTCGGCCTTGCCAAAAGGCGGGATAATAGTTAAAATATATTTTTATAAAATTTTTAAAATATTTTAGAAATGTAAATATTATAATATTTTGATTTAAACTTAATTAAAAATGATTTTGTAAAGTATTTTGATTTTTCTGAGAATTTATAAGTGAAATAAATTAATGATAAAGTGGAAATTTGAAGCATAAGTTATTTTGGAAATTTTGATTTAATTATAAATGGAATTTAAAACTAAAAATGAAAATATGATAAATTTATGATATTTTGAATTAAATGAATTTAAAATGATTTTATAATATATTAGTGGATTTTGAATAAGTTAAAAATGTGAAATAAATGAATGTTGAGTTGAATTTTGAAATATAACTTAGATTGGAAAATTTCGAATTTTGTTTAAAAGTGAATTTTGAAGTTAAGTAAATAAAATGAAAATAAGTTATATTTTTAAATTTAAATTTAAGTGTTAAGTTAAAAATTTAATTATATGAATTGAAATTGAATGTTGGAATTTAATAAGTGAATTATTATTAAATATTGATTTTTGAATGGAAATTTAACTTTATAAAATCATGAATTTAAGGAAAATTAAATGATGGTTATAAAAGTGAAAAATATATGATTTTATAAGTTTGAAATGGTTTAAATAAAAAATTAATGGTTTGTGAAAGTATAGTGAATATTTAGAATTTAATTAACAGCATTTCAAAATGCTATTATTTCTAAAGTAAAGGATATTACAATATTTGTAAATGTTGTAGTTAATATAAATGAACTATAGGGCTAAATTGAATTAAAGGCTATTATAGCACTTTGTAAGTGCTATAATTTTTGAATTTAACTAAGGCTTTATTTGAATTAAAACAATCTTATTACAGCATTTTGAATGCTGTCCTTTGTTAAATTGAATTATTTTAAAGTAACTTTCCATAGCAATTTTTAAATGCTGCGAAAGGTGAATTTTCTTTGTTTTATTAAGTTTAAATGAATAAATGAACTTTGAAAGATTTATATTTTAGAAATTTAATAATTTAATTATTAAATATAATAACTTCATTTTTTTTGATTTAAAATGAAGTAATTTGTTTTGAAATATAAACTATTTTGAAATGTGTGTTGAAATGGTATTTTAAATAAATGAATGTGGTTTGGAAGATACGGTATTTTGATATTTGGAATGGATTTTTGAATGATATTGAATTTTGAAATGATATTAGATTTCGAAGTATAAAATACCGTTTTGGAAATTTTAACCATGGGATGTATTTAATTTATAGTTTAACTGATTCTTAAAGGATGGGCGATCCCAAGCATCCTCTAAGTTATTGTGCATTTCTACTACAATTCACTTGAGTTGGTTTACATTATATAAGTATATATGTCCTGACTCGAGTGTTTTGTGTTTTACTTTATGCTTGGGTCAGCCTGAGTATTAACAATTTAGCTTTGGATTTCTTTTCTAGAGCTACGAATCGTTGGAGATTCTGCTTGTCTTGTTATCTGTTCCCTTTCATTTTCAGTTGTTCTATTTCAGATCTGGTATTTTTAAACTTCTATATATATGGGATTTCTATTATATATGTTTCAGACTGATATTATGTATAATGTTTTGAAAGTTTGTTATAGTAGCTTCATGAACTACTATGGTATTTTAATCTCCGCTGCGAGTTATTCTGATATTTCTGTGTCTGTGATTCTGTAATTGTATTTCATTTGCTCCAAATTTATTTACAATGCAGTATTTTAAGAAATTCAAGTCCGGCATGTGTGTATGCGAATGGCTGAAAATATCGAGTTGTTTCAATATCTAAAATCAATTGCTATGCATTTCATGCACGCACAACCACACAATACGTATGAACTTCACTATACTCGACGGCAGTCTCAATAGCACTAGTTTTGTCAAAATCCGAGATGGTGCCCTATAATGATCATTTTATATGTTCCTTAGAACGATTTTAGTCGCTTTTAATTCTAAAAAGTTTTTCCATATCATTCTTATTTAAAAATAATTTAAGTTAGCTTTTAAAAATATTTTTTCATATTAACCCTAAGATTCAATAATTCCAATATTTAACTTTAAACTACTCAAAAATCTAGGTCGTTACAAGAATAACTACATTAGCCCTAACTGCAAGACATATCCCGGTTAGTATTAATGGTTATGTTAATAAAATTATTTTGCCACAGTAATTTTATTAATAGTTAAAATATAATGAGTGCCCGAGAGTTTAAGGAAAATAAACTACTCGGGTCAGACAATAAGGTTATATCAAACTTAAATATAAACTTAAACCTATAGTCACTATTTATAGGTTCACTCAACCTTTTAAAGGTAGAATTTAAATATTCCAAATATGTCTAGTTTTGTATCCATTGTTGTGATTGAATGTTAATTAAAATGATATGGCAAGATACATATGTGACTATGTTACAATGCTTAAAGTTTATAACACCATATATATATATATATATATATATATATATATATATATATATATAAAGTAATAAATATGATACTTGTTGTACTATTTAAGGGTATACCTTAATTTTGTTGTATAATTATTTAACTTTTGTAATACCAATTCTATTTTGTATTAATTATACCATTTTTTAGTAATTAAGCTTATATACATTTAAGGATTGTAGGTCACATTGTTAAGGACGTAACAATTTAATGTATAAGTGTAGTTATATACCAACAATTATGAAGGAACCTTAATGTGTAAATGCATTTTTGAATCCATACCTCTAATAATAACCTTATTAAATGTACCATTTGACCCGTTAAATCCGTTATGAATTACCATTGGTGCTTCTTTTCTAAACATTTATATACGTTTTGGTTTTATAATAAAATATTAACTATATATATGTCACTTATACATAGATTGGAAGCCGTTTAAGATATGAATAGTACATAAAATTAGCATGAGAGTATACATAGATCACTATATTGTCACATCTTGTTTAAGTTTAACAACACAAACCCCTTGTCATGGGATATATGAATACACCAATAGTATCACATAGTTCAAGTAGACGGATGGTCACCTCCAAGTAGGGGAACATTACAACAGGTATCAGAGCTTAGGTTGATTTTATAAATATTTAATAAGGTTTGTTGAACATAATTATGCATTATATAAAAACTTACTATGAGGATAAATTTAATTAAAAATCACAAGTATATGTACACTTTTCTTCTAATAATTAAAAGGTAAAAATGATTAATATAATCAGTATTGTTTTAATAATATCTAAATTTTTTGTAAATCCGATGGTAAATAACATATACATAGTTATAATCATAAGACACATCCTTTATGTTAAAATTATATAAAATCAACTTTATATACTATGTTTGACGACCCGCCCTTTCGACCCATAGAAATCGAGACTAACACATCCTTGGTATTCACGCGTCGCAAAACCAAGTGCAGGAAGGACGGATACTAAAGGGAAAATATGAATTAAAGACAGAATAAAACCTAATACGAATTGAATAACATATATTAGTTCAATGTATATGAGCTTTACAGTGGAAATTTTAAATACATTTATCAAAGCATATCTTATAAATCAGCCTGGACGGTTATAAATCTCTATCCTTATAAATGTTGAATACAATTAGTAAATTAATGCAGCGGAAATGGAAATGGAAAACTATCTACGACAACATATTTAGCTCCAGACTTCAAACTCCATCACAACGCTCCAAGTTCAACCTGACTACTTCATTGCCTAAAAAACAGGAACCTAAAGTTTAAGTAAAAAGAAAATAAACTCTGGGTCGGTCATGGGACTGGTGTGGGAAATTCAAAATACAGATATCTCAAAACAAAGGGTATCGCATAAGACCATGCCATAAATAAACACGGAACGGGCTTTTAGCTTATGATAACCAAAATCTTTACTATGCAAAATTTGGTAATATTATTTTTAATGTCATTCTTTTGAAAACACTTTTCGAGTAAAATTATGTAACCTTAGCCGAAATTGTTAAATTGATTAAATTCCTGCATAATAGGTTCTACAATCAAGTCCAAAGGCACTTATTGAAGTGTAATGGCCTGTAAATTTCGATAATTAAATTGGTTAATAAGATTTTTGTAATTAAATTTAGAACGAAATAAAAAATTTATAGTTTATAATGAAATGAATGTTAAGAATGAAGTGTAGCAATGGTTATTAAAACTAATGATTGACAATTGAAGTGAAATCACAATAATAATGAAATAATGTAAATTGTGGCACTTGGGTACGAAATTGAAAATAAGTAAATAAAAGTAAGCATTGAATTAACCAATGAAATAATATATTGGTTGATAATAGACTTAATAAAAGAGTTGAATTGAATCAATCCATTTATTTGAAACTAATCAATTGGTATTCAAATTTATAATAAATGGGTTTATTGTAATAAATTGAAATTAAATACTACGGTAAATTGGAATTAAGATGAAATTGGGAATATTAGTGTAATAGATATAAACCCATGTTGACATCACCTTTAAGATAGTAAGTTAATAATTGGTTCATAATGAGATTAAAATCAAATACATGGATTTATTGGAATTGCAATTGATAACTAGTGAATCCTTTAAAATTGAAAGTTAAATACTATAGTTGTGAAATGATTACTTTAAATTGATATGGAAATTGGTTATAAATGATTAAAATTACTAAAGTAATCCAAGATGATAAAATTTATGAATTATAGAATTTGAATTTAATGGTGATTAATTAATTAATATTAATTTATTTAATTAATTGAAAAATAGCCACTTTGGCCACTGACTCATATTTAGACGAAACAAGTTTCATCGGATCCGTAACGGTGAATTATTATCGGATTTCAAGTTTCGTAGCGATCGGACTTGTCATTTGATCGTACGGACTTGAAATGCCTAGAAATCAATTAAATTGAAATCCATTGAAATCAATTTGAAATAACTTGATTTTAGCATAACTTATTCGTGCGATGGAATTTGGACTTGAAACCTGTTCCATTGATTTTAAAATATTCAAAAACATCTATTTTGATATATGGATTGACTCAATTTCGTTCCGGAGTCAGAACGGGCTTTTCGGGCCATTTATCGTTCAACAGCCCAAACCAATCGTATCCGTTCCTCTATCTTCAGCTCTGCCTATATATATCCAGTTATAAACCCAAGCAGCCTTTCTATTTCTCATGTCTGTATGTACAGAAATTTTTGTTGCTCCTCTTTCTCAATGGCAGACAAACCCTAAAATTCACAACCCACTTTCAATTCAAATTCTACTTCAAAAATTCAAACTCCTCAAACTATATCGAATTTTATATCATTTTGAAGCTCTCAACGAGTGTAATCCTCTGGAACGATCCATTTTTCAATTCGAATTATCGTTTGTTCAGAAATAGACGATGAAGCTCGATCGTCCGTTGCTAGGGTTTCCTAATGGACGGTGGATCTTCAACTTGAGGTCGGTCGGTGGCCAGGGTCTGGTGGAGACATCGAGGTTTGTCGATCAGTGGGTTTAATTTGGTCACTAGACGTCGGAGTTTGCCTGTATGTGTTCATTTGTGCGACGGCGGCGAGTAGCCCTTCGGCGCAGCGAGGTTGCCGAGGTGGGGTCTAGGGGGGTTGGCCGAGCCTGAGGAGGCCAGCGGTGCTATTGGATCGGAGAGAAATCGCGTGCGGCGACGACGAAAATTCGATGACGTTCGGTGAATAGGCGACGACACCAGTAGGGTTTTGCGCATTGAAGTTTGCTGTAGTCGTGAGAAGAGAGGTGACGTTTACGATAATTTTATTTATTTATTTATTTTATAATTCAATTTGTATAATGTTCTAATGCGTGTAAATTTCTCACACGAGGTTTAATTCACGCGCGGTTTTCTCCGCTTGGATCATAATAAAATTACGGACATTCTGGTGTGGGTTTGGATGGATTCCAAGACTGTTCAAATTTTGGGTTTAAATTGGATTTAAATTCAATTAAATTCGAAAGGTGAGTGTTTTAACCCACTCACAACTTCTAAAATCTGTTATGTTTGTTAAATTGATGTATGATGTGATTAGAAATCTATTTATGACTCTGTTTGGCATGTTTTTAACCATCATCTCAGTTAAATTGTTATTTAATTTATTATTGCATATAAACTGCCAGTTAAATTGTTATTTAAATATAAACTGCCAGTAGGTACCTGTTATTTATTATATGTTCTATATGGATGTTATTGATTGAATTGGATGATGATTGTGATAAATGTTTGATTATTGATATTGGATGAATGGACGTTGTATTTTATATTGTTATAAACTGCAAGTTGTTATGGATTTTGCTTCGTTCGGGATTACGGTTTGAAATGATATATAACCGTATTTATATTTTAAATTACGGATTGAAATGATAAATATCCGTATCACTTGACCATTGGATAGAAAATTATATACAGACACCGTGGTCTATATATAAAAAATATTTTGAATGATTTCTATGGTTTTGTAAAGAAATATATGGGTTATATAAATATTGGTTTCGGATGTTATATAAATTTTATTTTATTATTGATTTTTAGCTTTGTGTAAATACATATGGAGATATAAAATAAGTTAAATAATAAAGTTTGGTTGCTTTTATACAATATGGTTAAGTATTTGTTTAAATTATATTGTATATAGAGTTTATAGTGACTTAAATAAAATTTAGGTTGGAAGACAAATATGAAATTGATTTGAATCAAATTATTTAAGAATTATACTCAAATAAATTTGATTTTAAATTTAAATAAAATTAAGATTTTAAAGGGTATGATTTTATAACTTGATTTTGGTTTAGAGTGATTTAAATGAATATCGAGTTGATTTAAGTGAATATATCAAGTTAAATAAATTGAAAGAATATCCAGTTATTTGAAGTTTAAAAGTTTTACTTAAATTATATTGGATTTATTAAGTAAACATTTCAAATCTAAATAATAGTAATTGGATTTGATATATATGGAATTATCAAAGAATTAGTTTTGAAATGGTGGAATATTTAAAGCTTTGAAATATATGGAAATTGAAATGGTTTATTTGGGGATTCAAATCTGTATTTGGAATTGATTTATGAATTTAAAGAAGCTATTTTATTATATAAAATAATTTAATATTTAACCATTTAAGTACTGGAAGTTATGTTTCAAAGTTATGGGTTTCAAGGTATTATGATTTGAAAGTGCTATGATTTTGGAAAAAGGATATATTTGAAATAAAAATGATATTATATTGTTTTGGGTTTTTAGAAAAATGAGATATTGATTTGGTATTTAATGCAGAAATGATATCGTATTTAAATGGTTTTGAAAGAGATATTATATTCTGGTTTTGAAGTATAAATTATTTTGAAATGACCGAGGTGTTATAATAACGTTTGGTCGTTAAAGAGACCGAGATTGGAAGTTGTCATACTCTCTGCCCACTTCGAAAACCACTTTAACAACCGTGTACGCGGTGGAGATTCCAGAATGAAGTAGGATGGTGGCGACGTTTCCTTTGAGGTATATACGTGGAACCGACTCCCGTGAGTTGGCGTAAGGTGGCTAAAACAGGAGCGATCGACGGGCTAAGAAGGTAGCACCTTTTATCGGACACACTCCTTCGATGCCATGCTATTACTTTGCGATTGATTTGGGCCCTTTGATTTTGGGTTGTGGCCCGAGGTGGGCTGTAGTAGCTGCTACGCGTTACCACCGGTCCGGAAGCGTAATTGGTATATCTAGCCTGGCATTGCCTAGTTGCGCCGTGTCACCTACACTATCGCGCCTTGTACGAGTTTGGATTTCTCCCGTAGCCCGTGGAGTATTTAGGGTAGTCTCCCGATCTGGAGATGCGCTGATACTGGATGGACTACTGGGACTATTACGTGTTAAGGTGGAAGATGTAAAGCCTTAACGCTATTTAAAAGTAAGTTTATTTTACCATAGACATTATTATAATAGCGACATATTGCTACATAGTAAATAGCTTAACGGATCCTTAGGAGATGTGAATCCCGAGCATATCTTAAGTTGCTGCACTCACATTGACACTGGATAGGAGATGTCAAATCCCGTAAATATCTCTGATGTCGTCCCACTCATATTATTTACCATTTATTTAACTTATACAAGATCTTTTAGTTCTAATCGAGTGTTTTGTCTTTTCAGTTCGCTCGGGTCAGTCTGAGCATTTCAAGGTTCGAAGACTTTATTTCTGGAGGACGAAGACAAAGATTGTATTACTATTACTTATTATATTATTCCACTACATTCATACTATTCTGCTGCATTATTTATTATTCTGGTATGTGTAACTCTGGTATGTGTTGTATAAGTATAATCAAATGTTTTGTAAAACAGCTTCATGAACTGTTATTTGATTATTATATTTTGTCATTCCGGTGTGAGATTCTGTTTTTTTTCTGTTTCTTTCTTCCTTTTTCTTATTCACCCCAATAAAAATTCTCCCTATTGTATGGTATGAGTCCGACGTGGGTGGCTGATCGTCGATTTAAAGGGTACAAAAAGGCGGATGTTACATCTGGTACCGGAGCTTTGGTTTAGCGATAAACCTTAGCTTTGTGGGATCTGACTCTTTATTAATAGGGTAGCAATACCCTGTGATGAGTCGCTACGTGTATATATGAGAGAGCATATTTGTTAGTGTTATAAAGGTTTTGATATTGTGTTAATTTGTTCCATTTTGTATTTATAAATTCTGGTTGGTGCATGGGACGCAATGACATCAATAGGGATTTCTAAACACTTAATAGGACAGACCGACACAATATTTGTTTGAATATTAGTGAATGAAATAATTTTGCCTATTATATTTTCTATATATAAATTAAATTTTTTATAAATGGTATATTTTGTTGTAATATATTTAGTTGTTAGGTGGTAGTTGGAAATAAGATTTAAAAAAATAAAATAAATGAAAATTGGAAACTGGAAATTTAGAATCTAAGTTTCAGGATTTTGAAAACTACTTTCAAAGGATTTTTGGAATATAATAATGTTGTTTATAAGTATTTTTTTGATATAAATATTTCAACATTATTTGATAGAATTGTTTTAAAGAAATTTTGAAAAGAAATAAGTTCTGTACTCCCCATTCTGTCGCTGTAAAATAATTTCGGTGATGAGTGCGCGCATCATCAACATTCATTTTCTTCAAACTCAGAAAGCCACTGTAATAGTTTTACTACAGATTTATTTTGATAAACAAATATAAATTTCAAATTGTTTTAAATGTAATTGGATATATAAATTCCAAGTGTATACATCTGTCTATTATTTTAAAATGTTTTGAAACTTAACCCGGTATTTAGTTGTTATGTTTCTGTTAATCAATAGTTTCAATTATTGTAGTAAAATGGGTTGTAACTAATTAATAATTGGAACCTTTAATTAAAATAAGAGATTAAATGCTAGGTTATAAATGAAATTTCCAGGAAGTTAAAATTTGTAACCTATAAAAAACAGAAGATATGATTTTTGAAAGTTAATTTATAAGATGAATTTGTATAGTTTTCAATTGCATTCTTAAAAGCATATATATAACTTACCAAAAGATTTAAAAGCTGAAATGTCTGTAAAGAAAATGCAATGGAAAATTTGCAAGCAAGACTTATGTAATAGAAAGGTTCAATGAATTACTTTTATAAATAAGGATTTGATGTTATAATGGCTATAAACTTAAGATATGATTGAAATGATACTAATTTAATATAATAGAAATGTAAGTATTATAAATAAATGATAATAAACTTAAGTGAATGTTGAAGTTATTTATAATAAAAATAAGTAGAAAGATGAATATTGTAAGTAAAAGATTTTGAACTTAGGAAATGTTGAATACTATCGATAAATGAAAATTTGAAAGAGATAAATGTGAATTAAAAAGATAAATCATTGTACAAAACAAAAGAAATCAAACAGCAAATATTATGAAATGAAATTAATAACAATGAACTTGATCTATTGTTTGAAATTGTTGTTGTTTGACTTGTGGTTGGTTGGGCAAGGATACTTTAAAATTGTTTGGATTAATGAATAATCTGTCTAGTTTCATCTAAGACTGTTGGGTAAATGGTGCACTTAATAGTTTATTTTCCATTCTGTAAAATTTAAAGTTTTAAACCCAAAACAACTATTTGTTTTGCTTGCTATGGATATATGGATGTTAGATTTTATTTACCTTATGTGATGGTTGTATGCTTTGTTGCAAGTGATTGTTGTTTATATTGATTGTTGTTAGTGGTTGAAACAACTTTAAATATTTCATTTTATATAATTATTAACTCCTCTTGGATTATATAAGTGAAATGCAGGTTATGGAAGCAATTATTGCTGCTTTTGGTTTCATAATTAAGCGTTATTGCCCGACAAATAGGTACGTTTTCGAATTATGGTTTTATAGCGCTATTATATATATATTTTCCCGTTGTTGGGATATATTATTTTGAAATATTGTTGTATATTTTTATATTTAATATTATATTTTCTCCCGAGCCTCTCCGTGCAAAGTAGACTCTGCCGAAATTTTACGTAAATTTTGGACTTAGAAAAATTTTGAAAATATTTTCCAAACATTATTAATTTGAGTATAAAAAGATTTAATGGTTACAAAATTGGTATATTTTATTTTAATTAATTGACTTTGTAAATTTATTTGTTTATAAAGTTAACATTTTTGAATAAGATGTATTGTTTACTTAATTCTTTCTTTTCCTTTCTTTTCCTTTTCAGGGACGAAAAGTTTGAGTGGGGGAGAGTGTAACGACCCGTAAATTTTGATAATTAAATTGGTTAATTTAATAAGATTTTTGTAATTAAATTTAAAATTAAATAAAAAAATATATAATTTATAATTAAGTGAATGTTAAGAATGAATTGTAGCAATGGTTATTAAAACTAGTGATTGACAATTGAAGTGAAATCACAATAATAATGAAATAGTGTAAATTGTGGAACTTGGGTACGAAACTGAAAATAAGTAAATAAAAGTATGCATTGAATTAACCAATGAAATAATATATTGGTTACTAATAGACTTAATAAAAGAGTTGAATCGAATCAATCCATTTATTTGAAACTAATCAACTGGTGTTCAAATTTATAATAAATGGGTTTATCGTAAGAAATTGAAATTAGATACTATGGTAAATTGGAATTAAGATGAAATTGGGAATATAGTGTAATAGATATAAACCCATGTTGACATCATCTTTAAGATAGTAAGTTAATAATTGATTCATAATGTGACTAAAAATCAAATAAATGGATTTATTGGAATTGCAATTGATAATTAATGAATTTATTAAAATTGAAAGTTAAACACTATAGTTGTGAATTGATTAACTTTAAATTTGTTAACCCCGTTTCACCCACGAGTTAAGGAGCTAACGACCTAGCAAGATAAGACTCGGAAAAGATACCGACTTAAGGTTCAACAGGGGATGCCGACCTAAGGCATTCTGGAGCCCGACCTAACGGGTTGAGAAGCATGCCGGCTTAAGACTCAAAAAGGGCTACCGACTTAAGAGAGATGCCGATCCAGTGATCTGATGAATGTGCCAACATAAGACTTAAGGCCTCCACGACTCAAGAAACCTACGACTTAAAAGAAGGGACAGCGACTCAAAGTACTTTGCGACTCAAATACCTTTACAAAAGTTTCCGACCTAAGGCTTTAAATGGATAACGACCTAATGCCTTAAGGAGTACCGACTTAGGAAGTCTACCGACCTAAATTGAGTGTTGATCTAATTACCTAAGGAAGCTGCCGACCTAATTGATCTGGACTTGGAAAGGTGCACGACCTATACTTAAGTCGGCAACCGACTTAACAACGTATGCTAAGCCGTCCACGACCTAAAGGCTACTAAAATGCAAGTCCGATGCCGTGTTATGGAGATAATGCTATGTTGACTCGGGGGCGACCTAGGTGAAACCGTAGAAGGGCCAGGTGACTCGGCCGCGACTTGCCTTAAGCCGGCCACAACCTAGCTTATCTCGGCGACGACTTAAGACAGATGGTATGAGTTCAGGCAAGCTTGCTTCCGTTAAGCCATGGACTTGGCTCGGTGAATCGGCCACGACATATGGTAAGTCGGCCACGGCTTATACTAAGTCGGCCGCGACTTAGAACTTGGAAATAAATTCTGCCCAGAAAATCACGCCTATAAATACAGCACTAACTCCAACTAGAAAGGGACTTTTGGGGGCACATTCTCTTCAAGCGCTGATACTCTGCTGCATTCCAAACCAATTCAACACTTGAAGCTCTTGAGACACTAGGAACACTACATACAACTTCAAAAAGAGATCGTAAACATCCAACATGGATTCGAAGACTCTCATTTCCATTGAAGTTTAAGCTACTTGCTCTAAGTCTTTTGTAATTCAAAGTGTATTGTACTTGAGAAGATTTGTATCAACTTGTAACGTGATCATCAATAAAAGTACTTAAAGTGGACGTAGGCTATACCCATAAGCCGAACCACTATAAAATTGCTGTTGTTTACTGCTTTTCCGCTATTACTTGCTTGTAATTCTTTCCCGATCTATCGGGTGGTGCTTTCACAACTACACTTCACACACCGGGGTGTTAGCGTTCAAATTTAAGCGTTAACATTTTTGGTGCTTTCACTGAGAATTGAACTCAGGACAGCTGTCATCATTGCTTCGCAGAGATTTGAAGAAAGAATTTCCTTAAAAACCAGAAGTATATCTAAGATTATGGCTCCTGGAAGGAAAAGTAGATCTATCAGATCTGGGAACATTCAAGAGGGAACCTCCGCTTCCCCTGTACCTAATCTACCCACTCCATCTGTTGGAGTTACGAAAGCGGAATTGGATGCTGTGATTCTAGGGCTAAACCAGCAGATAAACGCCCAAAATGCACAACTAGAGGCTCAAAGTGCCCAGAATGCTCTGATTCTGAATAAGTTGAACGACTTACTTGGGGCAAACAATCAACCGGCTGGTAATGAAAGGAACTATGCTGGCAACATTCATGATGTTAATGAAAGAAATGCTCCTGAAAGGCCTACTAGTCCCTTTGAGCAGGCAGTACCTGAGGCCGGTGGATCTAGAACTCGACATGATGAAGAATATCTTTCTGGAATGGTCCGGCAGATCATGAAAGAAAGTATGCAAAGGGTCGAAGATGAGAAGGAATGGGGTTTTGCTCCAAGTAAAACTCCGTTTACTGAAAAAATCTTGAAGGCGGAATTTCCAAGGAAGTTTGTCCCTCCAACTATTCCAGCTTACAAAGGGACAAGTGATCCGAATGAGTTCTTGTATAAATATGATTGGCACATGACAGGTGCCAGGGCCTCCGACGAAATAAAGTGCCGATATTTCCCCGTATACCTGGAAGGCGTGGCTTTACTGTGGTTCACCAAGTTGCCAGTCCGATCTATCGATCAGTTTTCAGACTTGACCAGAAAATTCAAGGAGCAGTTTAGGCTATATGCTTCGAAGGCCAAGGATATCATGTCATTGTCCAGTTTAGAGCAGAATCCTGGTGAGTCTATCAGATCTTTCTTGAACCGTTTCAATATAGCATTGGCTGAGGTGGACAATGCTGAACCACGAATGATATTGACTTATCTGATGAGGGCTATTGATAAGTCAAGCGAATTTGGGAAATGGTTAAATATGAAGGAGCCAACCTCTCTCGAGAAGTTCTACAAAAAAGCAGACGAATTCATTCGCTTGGAAAGTCGTCCTTTGCCAGTAAAGGCAGTGTTGGAAAAAGCTGAAGACAACACTGTCGCTCCACGCAAGAATGAGTCGGTGGGGCAGAAAAGGGAGAATAATAATGGAAAGAAACAGGGTAATCTGAAAAAGCCCCGGTCCTTCAAGCCATCAGAATATACTCCATTATCACATACGCCGGAGCACATCTACCTTGCCACTAAAGATTCCGTCGATTTCCCTAAACCTATCCCTTTGAGAACTGGGAGAAAAGCCATACAAAGTGGGAAATTCTGCCGCTTCCACAATCAACCAGGTCATGAAACTGATGAATGCCGCCAGCTGAAAAGTCTGATTGAAGAGTTGCCAAGAGAAAACAAGTTGCAGCAATTTGTGAAAAAGAATAGCAACAATCCTGCATCGTCGAGTCAGGGGCAGCGGGCTCCTGTTCATCAGCCTGGGGCAGGAGAGAAAGCTACGGGGCATGAATCTGGAAGGCCCGTTATCAATGTCATTTCAGGAGGACCTCACCCAGCTGGCAAAAGTTGGGGTGAGATGGAGAGATATTCCAGGGCTTTGAAATATGCTCCAGCCGAAGAAGACGTCTTTGTTCTAGAAGACACTACGCCCCTTAAACAACAGAAAACTTTCAGTGATGATATTATTTTCAGAGCCAGAGATTCCACAGGTATTGAAGCTCCTACTTTAGATCCCTTGGTCATCTCGGCTGGTATTGGACCAGCCATTGTCAGAAGAGTCCTCATTGACTGCGGAGCATCATGTAATATTCTCTTCAAGAAGACATTTGACCAGATGAAAATCCCTATGATCGATGTGCAAGCCTCATCACAGAAAATCGTTGGCTTCACTGGGGAGCCAAAGCAACCAGTAGGAACCATCGATCTGTTTGTAGAACTTGGGGAAGGAGAAAGGAAAGTGGTCCGAAAGCAAACCTTTGTGATCGTCGACGAATATTCTGCTTATAATGCTTTTCTTGGCCGTCCAACACTCGCAGCATTCAAAGCTATCCTAGTCCCGTGGTGCCTCACTGTTAAATTTCCTACTGACAATGGAGTAGGAGTTATAAAAGGGGATCAAAATGCTGCGCGAGAATGCTATTGGACAGAGCTGCGAGAGTCAAGAAAAAGAGAAATGGGAAAGGATGCGGCAACTCCAGTCCGCATCAAGGAACCAGCTTTGTAGCAATTACAGAGCGGACCCTGCACTGGCGAGCACAGCGGGGCACGGAAAGAAATGGATCCCAGAAAAGCCAGTACAGGGGAGAATAGAGTAGTACCGGTGGAAACGACAATTCCGGTACCTGTTGACCCGAAGGACCCAAATAAGGTGTTGAATGTGGGTTCACAGCTTAATGTGTCAATTCAGAATGTCTTGATATCTTTCCTGAAAGCAAATCTGGATGTCTTTGCTTGGACTCATGCCGATATGTGTGGGATATCCCCAGAAGTTGCAGTACACGCTCTGAATATTGACCCAAAGTTTACGCCAGTTAAACAGAAAAGAAGAACCCAAGGTCCAGAAAGGTCAGCAGCATTAAAAGAAGAAGTTGATCGACTCATGGAAAATAACTTCATCAAAGAATCTACATATCCGAATTGGGTTTCAAATCCTGTGTTGGTCAAGAAAGCTAATGGAAAATGGAGAGTGTGCATCGATTTTTCTGATCTAAACAAGGCTTGCCCCAAAGATTGCTTCCCATTACCCAGGATCGATCAACTGGTAGACGGAACTGCGAGACATGAATTGTTATCCTTCATGGATGCCTACTCCGGTTATAACCAAATCATGATGCATGAGCCGGATCAGGAGGATACAAGCTTTATCACAGATGTTGGACTTTATTGCTACAGAGTTATGCCCTTCGGATTGAAAAACGCAGGGGCAACCTACCAAAGACTTGTTAATGCTATGTTCAAACCGCAATTGGGCAAAACTATGGAAGTCTACGTCGACGACATGTTAGTGAAGTCCAGGAAAGCAGTGGATCACATTGAACACTTAGCAGAAATGTTCGCAGTCCTCCGGAAATACAGAATGAAACTTAACCCTCTGAAATGTACATTTGGGGTCGAATCCGGAAAGTTCTTAGGTTTTATCGTCAGTGCTAGGGGCATTGAGGCCAGCCCAGCTCAAATTACCGCCTTAAAAGAAGTTAAAGCTCCTAGAACGAAGAAGGAATTGCAAAGTCTCAACGGAAAGGTCGCCGCTTTGAGTCGGTTCATTTCCAAAGCTACTGATAAATGCATCCCATTCTTCGATGCCCTGAAAAAAGGAAAGAAGAACTTTGAATGGACTCCCGAATGCCAAAAAGCCTTTGAAGAGTTGATCCGTCATATGGAAACGCCTCCGATACTTTCTAGGCCAGGCAATGGTGAGGATCTTCTTATATACTTGGCAGTATCATCTCATGCTCTAAGTGCAGCGCTGATACGGGAAGACAAAAGGATTCAACATCCAGTTTACTATATCAACAAAAGACTCACTGGGGCAGAGCTGAATTACTCCAAGTTGGAAAAACTCGCCTATTGCCTACTAGTTGCATCGAGGAAAATGAGGCAATATTTCCAAGCTCATCCTATCAAAGTACTCACTGATCAACCTCTAAAGCAAGTCCTATTTCGCCCTGAAACTTCGGGTCGTCTTCTAAAATGGAACATTGAACTTAGTCAATATGACATCACCTATCACCCCCGAAAAGCAATCAACGGACAAGCTTTAGCTGATTTCATTGCAGAATTCACAGAGAAAGATAATGGTGAGGAAAAAGCGATCAATGATTCTCCAATCCAGTGGAAGATGTATGTTGATGGCGCAAGAAATGACTACTGTTCTGGAGCCGGAGTGGTACTTGAAACTCCTGAAGGTCGATCATTATATTATGCACTAAGACTGGAATTTCCTTCAACAAACAATGAAGCAGAATACGAAGCTCTTATTGCAGGTCTGAAAATCGCTAAAGAGCTAAACATTCGGGCACTACAAATTTTCAGTGATTCCCAGCTTATTGTATGCCAAGTCAAGAAGGAATTTCAAGCAAAAGGTGGAAACCTGCCTTCCTACTTGTCAAAGGCTTGGGAACTCCTATGTGAACTCGATCACTATTCAATAAGCCACATTCCTCGGGAAGAGAATATGAAGGCAGATTCCCTCGCAAAATATTCAAGTTCTGGTGAAGCTCAACCATTGGGATTGGTCCCTGTAGAAGTCCTTTCAGCGCCAAGTATAGACGAGATGGATATAGACTGGATTATGAATGTATCTCAAGAACAAGAGTCATGGATGACTCCAATACTGGATTACCTACTCAAAGGTTCTCTGCCAGAAAACTCAATAGAAAGACGAAAGCTACTAAGGAAGGCCTCCCGCTATGTGATTCAGGATGGCCGATTGTACAGACGGGGATTCTCAATGCCATTGCTTCGATGTGTATCCCGGGAAGAGTCCAAAACAATCCTAGCAGAAGTGCATGGAGGAGAATGCGGTGATCATTCAGGTGGACAAACATTAGCAAAGAAAATTCTCCGATACGGATATTTTTGGCCAGAAATTACTCGGGATGCTGCAGATTACTCCCGAAAATGTGACAAATGCCAAAGATATGCCAAAATTCCTAGAGCACCTTCTACCGAACTCACACAGATGGTCAGTCCATGGCCATTTGCAATTTGGGGAATGGATCTCATTGGGCCGCTACCAACTGCTAAATCAGGGATTAAATATGCTATTGTTGCAGTTGATTATTTTACTAAGTGGGCTGAAGCTGAACCATTGGTTACGATCACTTCAAAGAAAATGATAAGCTTTGTGACCAAGAATATCATTTGCAGATACGGTGTGCCTCAGAAAATAATCACAGACAATGGTACTCAGTTTGAAAGCGAGGAATTCCAGGATTTTTGCAAGCGATTCAAAATCCAGAAAAGCTTTTCGGCAGTAGCTCATCCGCAGGCAAACGGGCAAGTGGAAGCAGTGAACAAGATCATCAAATCAACCATCAAAAAGCAACTCGAAAGAGCAAAAGGTGGTTGGGTCGATAAACTACCACTTGCACTATGGGCATACAGAACTACTCACAAAACTGCAACTGGGCATACTCCTTTTGCGTTAGCATACGGATCGGAAGCAATGATCCCGGTTGAAGCAGAGGTCCCTTCATACAGAAGAATCCAGTTCAATCAAGCAGAAAATGAAAAGCTGCAACTTGAAGCGCTGGATCTCCTTGATGAAAAAAGAGATGAAGCTAACCTCAGAGTTGCAGCTCATCAGCAAAGGATAGCCAGACATTTCATTCCAAAGTTCGTCAACGCAGCTTTGAAATTGGAGATCTAGTCCTGAAAAGAATTATGACCGCGACAGGTGTGTTTGGGCCAAATTGGGAAGGACCATATGTAATAGGTCAGAAGCTTCTTGACGGCACATTCAAGCTCACCACTATTGATGGAGATCAAATTCCAAGGGCATGGAACAGCAACCATTTGCGTCCATACTTTACTTGAAAATTTTGTTGAAACATTGTAAAAAGAATTATGAATGAATGATTCTTGTAATTAAAAGCAATTGTGAAACTGATGCAAGTAAATAATGAAAGAATATAAAGTGGATGTAGGCCCAATTTCATGGCCGAACCACTATAAATCTTGTGTTCCTTATTATCATTATATGTTTGCTTTGTTTTCGATATAAAAATACATAAAATGTATTGCTGAAATATCGATTTAAATTTTTGCAGACAATGGAGATAAAACTTGCGCATAATAAGACCGAGCGATTCTCACCATCATTCAACAAGCAAATTTCAAGTCACAAAGACCCCGAATTCAAATCCTAGATAGGAAATACTTCAATTGAACGGCTAATGATTTCAATAGAAACGAGCCCTTGCTGATAAATTGAGATCGTTTGAACAAACAAACATCCAATTAGGAAGCTAGTGCCCGTTCTCACGAACTTGCCTGGCAATGAAGTACACTTCCTTGGATTAAACAAGCCACTTGTGAGAGAAAGGGGAATGAAAACTTGAAAAGAAAAAAAAAAAAAAAAAGAGGATCGCTGAAAAGGCATAAGCAAGTGAACAGAGGAACAACCAAAGCTACCATCAGCAGCACAAGTCCTCTTCGGAGGCGCAACTCTTCGGAGGATAAAAGACCTCTAATGGGTCATACGCCACAAAAAAGAAAGTTCTCTACTCAACAAAAAAGATTGGAGGAGTCATGACCCTCCAACCATGAGAGAGTAACTTCCAGGCGATGAAAACCCTCTCTGAGGCACATTTCACCAGGAGTTGAAGTGTTATAACCGCTCTTCGGGATTTTACTTCACCAGAGTTGAAATGTAAACAAAATAAAAGCCCTCTTCGGAGGCCCATTTCACCAGGAGTTGAAGTGTTATAACCGCTCTTTGGGATTTCACTTCACCAGAGTTGAAATGTAAACAAAATAAAAGCCCTCTTCGGAGGCCCATTTCACCAGGAGTTGAAGTGTTACAACCGCTCTTCGGGATTTCACTTCACCAGAGTTGAAATGTAAACAAAATAAAAGCCCTCTTCGGAGGCACATTTCGCCAGGAGTTGAAGTGTAGCAACCGCTCTTCGGAATTTCACTTCACCAAAGTTGAAATGCAAAAACAAAGACCTTCTTGAAAGCCCACGTTTCACCAAGATTGAAATAAAACTTCCAAGTGTTGAAACGTGAAAAGGCTTTCTTCGAAGGCACAACTCTTTGGGGGTACACGTTTCACCGAGATTGAAATAAAACTTCCAAGTGTTGAAACGTAAAAAATCCCTCCTTAGAGGTACGACCCCCTCCCGGGGACACAATCAAGAAAAAAGACCTCTTTGGAAGCACACGTTTCACCGAGATTGAAATAAAACTTCCAAGTGTTGAAACGTGAAAAGGCTTTCTTCGAAGGCACAACTCTTTGGGGGTACACGTTTCACCGAGATTGAAATAAAACTTCCAAGTGTTGAAACGTGAAAAATCCCTCCTCAGAGGTACAATTTTGCATAAAAAAAAAAAAAATCCTCATCAAAAGCGTACTTTAACTTTCAAATGGAAAATGATCGTAAAAAGAAAAAGAAGTTAAAGTACCCTTCAGAGGTCCGCTTTACCACATAGAGGAATTCACTTGGTAAAATATGCACATAAGCAAAAGAAAAAAGTGATTTCTTCGAACGACAAAGCGTAAAAACTTATACGAAGGGAGTTGTACTCTATAAAATTTTCTTTAAAGAATAAAATAATTATTCTTTAACAAATAAGAGTGCAAGTCCCCTCGAAGTATAAAACATTGCAACAAGCTTAAGGTATGGGGGCAACATGGTATAGTAGTATAGCTGCATCAGTAAAGTAATACTCAAACAACATACCATAAGCCCGCTGCAATGTTATATAAACAAACTTGTGCAAAAATAAATAGTAAATGCATTCTCAAATTCAAACAGAAGTTTGTACAAACGAAGAATCATTTTATTCAACTATAATGCAGATACAGGTTTTCAAGACAAAAGCGGGGGCCGATACCCGCACAACTCTCGGCCAGTTCATATAAAAGACAAAAAGCTAAAATCTTCACTTCTTCTTCCCTCCTTTGGATCCTTTACCCGGTCGAATGACCAGCTTTCCAGGTCGGCCAGTGGGTATAAGGGAAGTAGGAGAGGTAGGTGTAACCGGTTCAACTTCCGGCTCCTCTTCAGTGGCGGTGATTTTCTTCCCCCTCCTCTTTGATATCCCACGCTTCTCTCTCCTTTGTGAGGAAGACTCACTTCCCGGAGTGACAAGTTTTGATAGAACAATGTCGTCAGAAGGAGTCCGTTCCGGGGATATGTCACCTCCCTCAGGTCTCTCATCTTTCTGCTCTTGCGAAGCGATGGGATCATCCAAGCCGTGAAGAGCCTCTATTTGTTCCTCCTGTGATCCAGGT
The DNA here is from genome assembly GCA_030765085.1 of Allium cepa. Classification (NCBI taxonomy): domain Eukaryota; kingdom Viridiplantae; phylum Streptophyta; class Magnoliopsida; order Asparagales; family Amaryllidaceae; genus Allium; species Allium cepa. Next base: position 739,117,965 of record CM060935.1, on the reverse strand, counting down.
TGCGAGGCAGAAGGAGGCACCGCCTGAAGAGATGAAGGAAGGATGACCGGAGGAGTAGAAGTTTGAGCAGTGCTTGGTACTTTCTCTACAGAAGAAAAAAGGTTAAAGTCAGTAAAAAGAGGAGATGAAGGTTCACCAATGAAGTCAGTAAAGAGAGGAGATGAAGGCTCGTCAAGGTTGAGAAAATAGCCAAGGAGCTCGTGAAACTCATGTGAAATAAACGAGTAACCCGCTTGAGCAGAATTGACAGTAGCGAGATTAACAGTGAAGTTACCTGGAGAAGCTGGTTTCCTGATATCGACTTCATAAGCTTGCGCATCAGCACTCTCTTCACCCTCGTCTCCGCCTTGTGTGCTTGTAATATCAGCGGTAACTTTGGTGGGAGATGCGAGATGGGAACTGGAACCAATAATGTCGACTTCAGATGAAGAAGGTGGCTGGACTAGAGTAGTTGAAGTGGTTTTCCCCAGCTGGTCCCCTTCCGTCACTTCGGTTCTTAGTTTGGCAAGTTGTTCCTTTCCCCTGGCGAGAGCAGCGCGAGCGTCTTCATCAAAATAATGCCTTTCCAGGGCTGATTCGTCGTAACCGGCACCTTCAGCACCGAGCATCTCAAGAGCGGCCTCCCACACTTCCGCTAAAGTGATCTCATACTTGGGACCAAGAAAGGCGAGGCTTCCACGCCCCAAGACGCTATGCAAGTAGAAGTCGAATAATGTTGAGCCGAAGCTGTTTTTGGTCGCCTCATGAGATTCTTCGGCTGCGATTTTGCCGGCGACAGCCTCATCGCGCTCTCTTTCAGTTTTGGCAAGCTGAAGCTTAAGCATTTGTATCTCCGCCTCCTGGGAGTTGTTTTTCTTTTGAAGCTCAGCAATATCAGAGACATAGCCGTCACTGATTCTTTTTTGTGCTTCAAGCCTGTCCTCAGCGTCCCTCTGACTGGCATGAGCATCTCTAACTTGTCTGAGAAGCACTTCTTCTTTTTGAGAGTATGAAGTAGAGGAAGCAGCAAGCTCATCTTTCAACTTCTCAACCTTTGCTTCGAGCTCCTCGTTGTAGGAAGTAATGCTTCTCATCTCGGTATCATGCTGCTCAAGGACCTTTTGCCACTCAGCCTTATCGTTTTCCATGGTGAGCATAGCCTCTAAGTTGGCGCGGTTAACTCGTTGAAGCTCATCAACAAGCTTCTGCCAGTTTGACATCCTCTCGATATCAAGTTTAACGGCGTCAAGATTTCGTAGCATAGCAGGCTTGTCAATAGGGACTAGGTCGAGATCGAACCTCACACCCTTTAAACACCACTGCGGAAAACGACTTTGTAAAGTGGCTGGGCCCGGTCCCACTTGAAATTTAGGCCTGCTTATTATTGTCTGGATGTCCTCCTTCCCAAGAGCAGGAGAGTCGGAAGTAATGTCAAGAGGGGCAGGGGCAGTAGGCTTTTCGGGAATAGTGGAAGCATGTCTCTCACCATATCGGGCTCGTTTGCCTGAATCTTCAGCTACATGACCTTTTCCCCGGTCGTCGTGAGATTTCCTTTTGTAAGAGTCGTCACTCCTCTGCAGAGAATCATGGTGCTCATCCCTATCCCTTCTGTCATAACGCTCTTCTGCATCCCTCCTTTCACGAGCCTTTCGAGCAGCCCTCTCTTCGTCAGACTCTCTATAGGAAGGAAAGTAACGCCGATAATCATATTGACCACGCCCCCCGTAGCGCTGGAAATCCTGATAATATGACCCGCCGCGTGTCATTGAAGAATCTGAAATAAGAAAAGATAAGCTTTAGAAATCTTTAAAGTATAAGAAGATAAGTGCATAAATGTGCTGGAAAATCCTAAGTGTTGTGTGATGTGCAAGCTACACGCATTAAGCTACAAACCACTCTTTGGTGCAGAGGTGATGATAGCTTGGGTATGAGGAGTTGATGTTTGTGTTGGTGTTTGTCGAAGAAGAGACGTCGCCTCAATTACAGAAGAGATAGTTTTAGATACGTCATCTCTAAAAAGCTCCTGCGAAGTCACTATTATGTCGCTCAACCCCTCGTAAACGTCGTCACCATCATGCTTGGTGGGACTTGTTTTCTCAATTCCTACATCAGCTAATTCCCCGAGAGGCCGTGAAGGTTCTTCTTCTTCCTCGATCGGGGCAAGCACCGTCTTACTGGATGACCCCATAATGTCGGTAGGAGTGGAACACTTCACCAGTGAAGCTTCAATATTAGACTCTTTTGATGTGAGTTGTTCGACAGTAACCGGGGCGTCAGGAGTTTTCATCGGAGAATCGGGAACTTCTGTTGGAACTTCATGAGCATGCGTAGAACGAGAAGCGTGTAGAAGCCCGTATTGGTGTAAAAATTCATCCTTCAGCAGAAATTTTATGCTCCTTTCTTCCGCAGCCACGGCACTCAACCTCTCGAAAACTTGTTTATGAATCGGATCTCTAGAAGGGAGAGGAAGTGCTGAAAAGAGCAAAAAATGAAGTTAGCAACTGAAAGTTCGGATCTCGGAAAAAGTTTCAAAAACGAAAAAATGGAAACACTAGTCTTACTTCCTATTCTCCAGATGGCATAAAACCCTGGAGGGCAGCGAGCAAAGAAAAACTGGTTCAAAAATCCATGAACACTTTCAGTGAGATCGGAAAGGAGCTTGCGGTTTCTAGCACTTCTCACAATAATGAGTGAAGGATGATCTTTACTCTTTGTAAACGAGCACAGATAACGAATTTCTTCAAAACTCGGTAGGCGATCAAGAGTTCTTCTAAACAAAACACACAACCTCATCAAGATGGCATAACCATTAGGATGAAGTTGAAATGGAGAGATCGTCAACCGGAGAAGAAGAGTTCGAAGGAAGTCATTAAAAGGAGGAATCGCCCCACTTAAGCACATATGGCGGTTGACTGCAACGAAACCATAGGGAGGATTATCAGCAGTATCATTTGACCCAGGGAATAGGACATCGTTTTCAGCAAAGCCAAATTGAGTGCGCAGCTGAATAAATGTTCTTAAAGATAGAATAGTCGAAGTTCTTTCCGGAGGATTCTCTATCGGAACTGTTGTCGGGAAAGTTTCTTCTTCTTGAGTTACCACTTCTTCTTCTCGGTGGGAAGTCATTCTACATAAACAACTGGGTATTCAAACATGAAGGTGCACGTTTCCTAAAGTGTGTGAAGTGTTGTGTAGAATCAATCAAGCAGCAAACAAATATAACTGGACTGAAAACTAGCAAACATTTGTTAGTAATAAAATTCAGGGATTATTGTTTTAAGCCTAGATATGCAAGTAAGATGTTAGTGCAGACAAATCAGTTCAGATTGTTGATACTTTGCACTAATATTTAACCCTAATTGATTGATTCGCAAACATTTCATGCAATATAATTAAGTTGTTTGTTTTGTCTTGACTAATCTGTCATCTGACGTGGGCAGTTAATGGCAGTATTTTCGCCTTGGTTCTCTTTGTTTGTTATTTTTAGCAGGTTAGCGGCTTGTAAGTTAATGCGGCATAATACAAGGAGATTCAGGCAAGTTTAAAGTTCAAAAATTCAGACAATTTAGTTCGGTAGCTCAAGGCAAATGCTCAAAGTAGGCCTATGCTCCTAAATGATAACACGTCTGAAGCTCAAGTATTAAGTCGGCTACGATCTAGGAGTCTTTCACGCGTTAAGGCTAAGTTCCTGGGTCTTTAAGTCGGTAGTCCTCTAGGTCGTAAAGGAGTAAAAGAGGGGAAGGCTAAGGTTCAAGAAGTGGTGTGAAGTTCTCCAAGTGTTAACTCGGCTGCGGTTTAAAGGCTTAACTCGGCCGCGGTTTAAAGGATTAACTCGGCCACAGTTTCAAGGCTTGGATCGGCAGAAGGTAAAGTCGGTAAATCTCCCTCAAGTGATAGCACGGCCGCGATTTAAGGATTGGGTCAACCAAAAGCCAAGCCTCCCAAGGTCACCAGGTCACATCTAAATCAATACCTCGCCACGCTCAACCCGTTAACCCATTAACCACTCTCTCAACCAAAAAATTCCCACTTCAATTATACTATTTCATGCATTCAGATCATCCAAGACACCAATTCGAAACCTCTGCTAAGTCAGCGCCTGGCAAACCTAGCACAAATTAAAATCGTCTAGCCTAAAGTAGTAAACCATCTTCATCATGTCACTAAACATTTAAAGCCAAATCGAGCAACCTAAGGTTCACCAACCATAATTGTAACGGAATTCATGATGAAGCATCGTACGAAGAGGCGGTTTGATTTTGGGAGACGGAATTCATGAATCAACGATAATCTATGATCAGGGAAGAGGAATGTTTACTTACACAGTGGATAACAGAGGTTGTCAGTAGTTAATTGATCGAGATCGCCTTTGAAAGCTTAAAGATGAGACAATGGCAGGAACGGTTCAGGAGATAAGCAATGAGAAGAGTGAGATAGGAGGAACGACTTAAGCTTTTATATCAGGAGGCACTGGAACTTAAATCGGCGCAACCGGGTTATGATAAGTCGAAGCACACGACTTACGACTTAAGCGTGTGCTTCGAGGGGCAAATGTTAACCCCGTTTCACCCACGAGTTAAGGAGCTAACGACCTAGCAAGATAAGACTCGGAAAAGATACCGACTTAAGGTTCAACAGGGGATGCCGACCTAAGGCATTCTGGAGCCCGACCTAACGGCTTGAGAAGCATGCCGGCTTAAGACTCAAAAAGGGCTACCGACTTAAGAGAGATGCCGATCCAGTGATCTGATGAATGTGCCAACATAAGACTTAAGGCCTCCACGACTCAAGAAACCTACGACTTAAAAGAAGGGACAGCGACTCAAAGTACTTTGGACTCAAATACCTTTACAAAAGTTTCCGACCTAAGGCTTTAAATGGATAACGACCTAATGCCTTAAGGAGTACCGACTTAGGAAGTCTACCGACCTAAATTGAGTGTTGATCTAATTACCTAAGGAAGCTGCCGACCTAATTGATCAGGACTTGGAAAGGTGCACGACCTATACTTAAGTCGGCAACCGACTTAACAACGTATGCTAAGCCGTCCACGACCTAAAGGCTACTAAAATGCAAGTCCGATGCCGTGTTATGGAGATAATGCTATGTTGACTCGGGGGCGACCTAGGTGAAACCGTAGAAGGGCCAGGTGACTCGGCCGCGACTTGCCTTAAGCCGGCCACAACCTAGCTTATCTCGGCGACGACTTAAGACAGATGGTATGAGTTCAGGCAAGCTTGCTTCCGTTAAGCCATGGACTTGGCTCGGTGAATCGGCCACGACATATGGTAAGTCGGCCACGGCTTATACTAAGTCGGCCGCGACTTAGAACTTGGAAATAAATTCTGCCCAGAAAATCACGCCTATAAATACAGCACTAACTCCAACTAGAAAGGGACTTTTGGGGGCACATTCTCTTCAAGCGCTGATACTCTGCTGCATTCCAAACCAATTCAACACTTGAAGCTCTTGAGACACTAGGAACACTACATACAACTTCAAAAAGAGATCGTAAACATCCAACATGGATTCGAAGACTCTCATTTCCATTGAAGTTTAAGCTACTTGCTCTAAGTCTTTTGTAATTCAAAGTGTATTGTACTTGAGAAGATTTGTATCAACTTGTAACGTGATCATCAATAAAAGTACTTAAAGTGGACGTAGGCTATACCCATAAGCCGAACCACTATAAAATTGCTGTTGTTTACTGCTTTTCCGCTATTACTTGCTTGTAATTCTTTCCCGATCTATCGGGTGGTGCTTTCACAACTACACTTCACACACCGGGGTGTTAGCGTTCAAATTTAAGCGTTAACAAAATTGATATGGAAATTGATTATAAAGATTATAAATTACTAAAGTAATCCAAGATGATAAAATTCATGAATTATAGAATTTAAATTTAATGGTGATTTAATTAATTTAATATTAATTTATTTAATTTACTGGAAAATAGCCATTTTGGCCACTGACTCAGATTTCAACGAAACCAGTTTCATTAGATCCATAACGGTGAATTATTGTAGGATTTCAAGTTTTGTAGCGTTCGGACTTGTCGTTTGATCGTACAGACTCGAAACGGCTAGAAATCGATTAAATTGAAATCAATTTGAAATAACTTGATTTTCACATAGCTTCTTCATCCGATGGAATTTGGACTTAAAAACCTATTCCATTGATTTTAAAATATTCAAAAACATCTATTTTGATATATGGATTGACCCAATTTCGTTCCGGAGTCAGAACGGGCTTTTCGGGCCATTTATCGTTCAATGGTCCAAACCAATCATATATGTGACGACCCGTCCTTCTACTACCAGAAAAACGTATCATCACTAAGAAAAGAAAGGGATAGAAATAGAAAGAAAGAGAAAGAAAGAACAACAACATCAGAATCTCACAGCGGAACGGAATAAAATATAATATATCACACAAATATTACATAGTTTTTACATATATCAGAGCTATACAGATCATACAACACATACTAGATAGTTATAAACTCCTGTCTAGTTAACACAAGTCAATATACAATACAGATAGACAGCTCAGAGATATCAACACAGCGGAACACTATATATATACATATATCTACAACGTAGAACCCTCCTGCTCCAATGCTCCTCCAGAATTCGTCAAATCTAACCTGAATCCCTTGGCTACCCGTAAAAATTTGGGTACCCGAGAGTTTATGAAAACAAAAATAAACTCCGGGTCAAACATGGGTCTGGTATGAGTAAACGGTTTAAAGGTGTTTAACTTTGAAAAAAAAAACATTTGAAAATAAAGGTATCACGTAAGACTCCCCACAAATAAACACGGGTAAGTTTTTACCTTACGCTAACCAAAACATTTCATAGGAAATCCAATGATATTATAATAGTGTCTAGGGTTTTCAAGTAAATAGAAAATAGCCGAAATTGTTACATTCATTAAATTCCAGCTGCTAGCCACAAAAGTGGGTAATACAAATCAAAACCGTAGGGTCTCGTAGGGAAAATGGATTTCCAACAATGGCAGGGCTACTGGGGTACCGCCCGTCACAGTACGGGGTCTAGATCACCGTACCGAGGATCACTCCCGACCCCCTGCTACACAAGGCCGGAACCATTCCTTACTGAACAGTCCCGAACAAGATAAACCCCGTGGTTGGCGCGACCAACCACCCACTAAGCCAAAATAAGAAGGGACATCTAGACAGGGGAAATATCTTGTCCTGCTTGGGCATGACCCACCTAACCTTGCTGCATCTCCCCTGTTTTAGCCATTCCCGGTTGATGAGGCGTGAGGTTGCGATTACCTTTACAGAACATATTACTTTGAATGCTCATCGTCCGCCTGACGATGTGCTGGAAGCATTTAATCCATACAAGTTCGTTCCGGGTTCGAACGAAACAGAAGGCATTATCTCGTCACACTCATTTTGGAATCACCCTCAGAGTCAACGACGATAACCCTTGCATTCTGAAAATACCATCTGGACCTCCATTCCATGATTCACGACCTAACGTTTTAAATTGGATCGATGTGGTTTTCGGTGAATCAAAATTGATTCTTCCGATCCCAGTCTCATCGGATCCAAACGCCATTTTAAGGGCCAAGTTGTCTAATTAACTTACAGTTTAAATAATTTAAATTCAACAATTGAATTATCATCGCAGTTATCACAGATAAAACATATACAAGCATCATAGATATAACACAGCATATCACAGAGTAACATATAATATCATTCATAAATATCACAATTAGGTATTCAATCACAATGGTCCATAAGCAGTCACCTTTAAATCTTATTTGTAATTAATTTAGAATTAATTACATAAGAGTCAACCACTTAACTCTGTTTAATTAATCATTAATTATCAATTAATTACTTATTTCAAATTGTCTTAATGATTTCTTAATCAGCTATTAAATCCTAATTACAGCCTATTTCACACTATTAATTACTTCCTTCTCAAGTGATTTAACTTTTATTACTTATTTATCTGCTCCCTGATTATTAATTAATAACTTTATTATTATTTTTCTTTATAAAACTTAATTATTCAGGTATTATCTGCTAACAACTTAATTAATCAATAATTAATTCTTAATCAAGTTTCTTAATTAATTAACAATTAATTCATAATTTAGTCACTTGTTTAATTAATTTCATATTTACCCCTTTTCATAATTATCGATCTCTGATTAAAATTATAAAGTAATTACTCTCAGTCACCTTTCAAAAATAATTAATAAATATTAATTATTCATCTTAATTAACGTTTTAACAAAAACAATTTTCCTTAACTTGAAAAATCAATTTATTTTAACTACGCAACTCAAATGTTAATTAACTTATACTTAGCTTAGATTAATTGCCTAATTAAAAGATAATTAAGTGTTTGAAAACATAGTTACGAAATAAATAAAGTCATCATAACTCAAATCTAAAATCTTCTCAATATTTCAAATTTATGGAAACAACTTAATTAACTATAACACTATTGCAAAATCGCATTTTTCAAAAAAGAACCCGAGTCGCCCCTTTTCTTAAACTCGAGTATTACTTCGAGTAACCCCCCCCAATATCACCGAGACCTTCCCGTTACTCCTTCTTCTCCCTCCCTTCTCTTATCCATTTCTACAGGTAGTTCAGTTTTAAACTTAAGTTAAAATTCAAACTTCAGCAAAACTAACCACACACGAACGAGACAAACTCGGAGGGAAGCCCATAATCATGCGAGCATAACCCGAAGAAAGAACACAGCCATACTCTGACACGCAAACCCAACTCCCAACGCCACCGTGCACGTGCACGGTGGTTAGCCGCACCTCCAGCGGCCCTCGCCAACACCCACAAACCCCAATTCCTTTCCTCACCCACAATCGAAACCCAGGAATACGAAATAAGGTCAAAAACGAAAAATCACCAGAAACTTGCACACGCAACAGCAGCACTTCACCGAAAACCACCACATCCTGCACCCCACATCGCCAGAGACTAAACCGCTCCACCTACACCAAGTCCTGACCCTCAGCAACTCCCTCCTCGAAGCACAGAAAGCTCGATAACACTATGATGCCGAAATCAAAAATTTACAGAGTACAGGAAACTTTGAACAAAAACCCTATTTTATGTTCATTCGATTGCTTCATGAATTAGAAAAATTATTTAACATTTTTCCCGACATTACGAATATACAAACTTGCTTCACGACAGATTTCTCTGATTTTTATTGATTGAATTTTCTGGAATTGAGAAATTTGCAAATTACCTTCATCTAAAAACTGCTCTCTACATATTGATCTAAAAATTCTTGTTTTTGTTTTGAAAATCTTCAATCTCATTAAGGATTCGAAATAAAATCTTGAATTAGCTTCTGGTACTACTTGAAATTATCAATGAATTTACTTGGTTACCTGTAAAACCATATCACAGTACCATCCGTTTATAAAAAATGTTTATAACAGTTTACAAGGCTTGGTTTTAGCTGCAATACTTGGTTTGATTGAAAAAATTAAATCTCAACATGGTTTAGGAGCAAATAACTTTAAGTTTCATTCAAATATTCACCCTGTATTCACTTAACAGGGAAGCATATGCAAGTCACAGAATCATATGCAAATGTAAAACATATACCACAGAATCACTCAATCATCATAAGGGTTTTATTTAACTTAAAGTTTTAAGAATTTTGTTTACTCGCCAAAAATACTGTTGAAAGTTGAAACAGAGGATGGTTGAATGATGCAAGAAACAGCAGTTGAAGTTTTGAGTTCCTGCAACTTTCTTTTGCTTTCTGAATTCTGTTTGAACTTGATAATATGAAATTTGTTCATACTTCTTTGCTTCTATTTTTTCCAGGGCTTTACTTATAAGTTTTAATAACTGAACTAAACGATAAGAACAGATAGAATAAAAGAACATACATTTATATAACTTTGAAATTAATGCCTTCTTGAGGAAGCTTTAACTTAATATAATATTTGCTTTATTTGTAATTGTACTAAGGCCTGAGATGCTTCAACAAATTTCGGCTGGAAGATGTTCTTTAGACAGAAAAGTGGGCTAATTAATTGCTTATGTTTTTACTTATGCTAACATAATCAATGCTTGCTGACACATACAATATACATAAAGATATTTGCAGTTTTTGTTTGTACTGTTATGTTTATATGCTGTGAATTCTTGGCTTACTTATACATATAAAGTTTGCAAGTTTTCAATTTGTCTTCATACTTATGATGTTTTAGCTGTACATAAATATTGTATGCAGACATACATTTGCAGGCCAAAAGCTTGTGTGAGAAGCTTTGTGTAAAACATTTGTTCTCTTTTAGCTTATCTTGTTTATATACATATGGTTGTAATTATTATTATTATTTTTATTTCCTAGCTTGAAATAATTATATACATACTTGTCCGGTAACACTGTCATATATATATGAAGATACTTGTGTATTGTATAAAAATGCTTGTTTCATAGTTTGGCCTTGTTTTCATTCTATCTATACACTTTGCTTATTTTATTTTATATCTTATATTTTCTATTTTGGCCATTAATATTTGAATTAGAGTCATAAGTTATATTTACATTTATTCTCATTTTTATGATTCATTTGTATTTATTTAAATCATATACATAAATTTGACTCATAATTTACCTTTATATTTTGTATTGCTATAATTAGATTTTAAACTTCAAACATTATCAAGCATATGTATTTATTTAACAAATGTTAACAATGTATAGCATTTTAATTTAATTATATGAGTTAAATTGTATTAATAATATTGTTACGAAACTTGTTTTAGAATTTCAAACATTATTATCTATATGTATTATTTTATACTAAATATAAATAAAGTAAAGTATTTTAAGTAATTATATAAGATAGATTTTTATTGTGAATATTATTGAAATACTTATTTCAATTTCCAAATCAATCTCCTTTTAAAAATACATTTTATATAAATAGATGGCAATATTTCCAAATCATATTCATTTAAATATGAACAATTCACATTTTATATTTAATTAGATCAAACATTTATTAAAATAACCGGGGTCGAAATCCAGGATCGTTACAATATATGTTCCTCTATCATCGGCTCTACCTATATATATCCAGTTATAAACCCTAGCAACCTTTCTATTTCTCATGTCTGTACGTACATAAATTTCTACTGCTCCTCTTTCTCAATGGCACACAAACCCAAAAATTGACAACCTAGTTTCAATTCAAATTTTACTTCAAAAATTCAAACTTCTCAAACTATATCGAATTTTATACCATTTTGAAGTTCTCGACGAGCGTAATCCTATGCAACACTCCATTTTTCAATTCGAATTATCGTTTGTTCAAAAATAGACGATGAAGCTCTGTCGTACGTTGCTAGGGTTTCCTAGCGGACAGTGGATCTTCAACTTGAGGTCGATCGGGGGCCAGGGTTTGGTGGAGATCGTCGAGGCATGTCGATCGGTGGGTTTAATTTGGTCACTGGATGCCGGAGTTCGCCTGTGTGTGGTCTTATATGCGGCGGCGACGAGCAGCCCTTCGGCACAGTAAGGTTGCCGAGGTGGGGCCTGGGGGGTCGGTAGAGGCTGAGGAGGCCAGTGGCGCTATTGGATCGGAGAGAAATCGCGTGTGGCGACGACGAAAATTCGATGACATTCGATGAATAGGCGGCGGCTCCAGTAGGGTTTTGCGCGTTGAAGTTCGCTTTAGCCATGAGAAGAGAGGTGACATGTATGATAATTCCATTTATTTATTTATTTATTTTATAATTCAATTTTTATAATGTTCTAATGCGTCTAACTTTCTCATACTAGGTTCAATTCATATGCGGTTTTCTCCACTGGGATCGTAATAAAATTTCCGACATTTTGGCCCTTGTTTGGATGGATTCTGAGACTGTTCAAATTTTGGTTTTAAATTGGATTTAAATTCAATTTAAATTCGAAAGATTAGTTTTTTGCCCCACTCATAACTTCTAAAATTTCTTATGTTTGTTAAATTGATGTATGATGTGATTAGAAATTTATTTATAACTATTTGGCATATTTTTAATCACCATCATAGTTAAATTGTTATTTAATTTATTATTGCGTGTAAAATACCAGTTAAATTGTTATTTAAATATAAACTGCCAGTAAGTAACTATTATTTATTATCCGTTCTATGTGGATGTTATTGATTGAATTGGATGATGATTGTGATAAATGTTTGATGATTGATATTGGATGAATGGATGTTGTATTTTATATTGTTATAAACTACAAGTTGTTATGGATTTTATTTCTTTCGGGATTGCGGTTTGAAATGATATATAACCGTATTTATATTTTAAAGTACGGATTGAAATGACAAATATATGAATCACTTGACCATAGGATAGAAAATTATATACAGACACCATGGTCTATATATAAAAAAATATTTTGAATGATTTCTATGGTTTTGTAAAGAAATATATGGGTTATATAAACATTGGTTTCGGATGTTATATAAATGTTATTTTTTTATTGATTTTTAGCTATGTGTAAATTCGTGTGGAGATATAAAATAAGTTAAATAATAAAGTTTGATTGTTTTTATACAATATGGTTAAGTATCTGTTTAAATTATATTGTATGTAGAGTTTATAATGACTTAAATAAAATCTAGGTTGGAAGATAGATATGAAATTGATTTGAATCAAATTATTTAAGAATTATACTTGAATAAATTTGATTTGAAATTTAAATAAAATTGAGATTTTAAAGGGTGTGAGTTTATAACTTGATTTTGGTTTAGAGTGATTTAAATGAATATCAAGTTGATTTAAATAAATATATCAAGTTAAATAAATTTAAAGAATATCCAGTTATTTGAAGTTTAAAAGTTTTACTTAAATTATATTAGATTTATTAAGCAAACATTTCAAATCTAAATAATAGTAATTGAATTTGATATATACAGAATTATCAAAGAATTAGTTTTGAAATAGTGGAATATTTAAAGCTTTAAAATATATAGAAATTAAAATGGTTTATTTGGGGATTCAAATCTGTATTTGGAATTGATTTGTGAAATTAAAGAACTATTTTATTATATGAAGTAATTTAATATTTAAACCATTTAAGTATTAGAAGTTATGTTTCAAAGTTATAGGTTTCAAGGTATTATGATTTGAAAGTGCTATAATTTTGGAAAAAGGATATATTTGAAAAAAATGATATTATATTGATTTGGGTTTTTATAAAAATAATATCATATTGATTTGGTTTTTAAAGCGGAAATGATATCGTATTTATATGGTTTTGAAAGGGATGTTATATTCTGGTTTTCAACTATAAATTATTTTGAAATGACCGCGGTGTTATATTAACATTTGGTTGTTAAAGAGACCTGGATCGGAAGTTGTCATACTCTCTTCCAACTTTGAAAACCACTTTAACAACAGTGTACGCGGTGGAGATTCCAGAATGAAGTAGGATGGTGGCGACGTTTCCTTTGAGGTATATACGTGGACCCGACTCCCATGAGTTGGTATAAGGTGGCTAAAACGGGAGCGATCGACGGGCTAAGAAGGTAGCACCTTTTATCGGACACACTCCTTCGATGCCATTCTATTACTTTGTGATTGATTTGGGCCGTTTTATTTTGGGGTTGTGGCCCGAGGTGGGCTGTAGTAGCTGCTATGCGTTACCACCGGTCCGGAAGCGTAATTGGTATATCTAGCCTGACATTGCCTAGTTGTGTCGTGTCACCTACCCTATCGTGCCTTAAACGAGTTTGGATTTCTCCCGTAGCCCGTGGAGTATTTAGGGTAGTCTCTCGATCTGGAGATGCGCTGATACTGGATGGACTACTGTGACTATTATGTGTTAAGGTGGAAAATGTAAAGCCTTAACGCTATTTAAAAGTAAGTTTATTTTACTATAAACATTATTATAATAGCGATATATTACTACATAGTAAATAGTTTAAGGGATCCTTAGGAGATGAGAATCCCGAGCATCTCTTAAGTTACTACACTCATTTTGGCACTGGATAGGAGATGTCAAATCCCGTAAGCATCTCTGACGCTATCCCACTCATATTATTTACCATTGATTTAACTTACATAAGATCTTTTAGTTCTGACTCGAGTGTTTTGTCTTTTCAATTCGCTCGGGTCAGTTTGAGCATTTCAAGATTCGAAAACTTTATTTCTGAAGGACGAAGACAAAGATTGTATTACTATTACATATCATATTATTCCACTACATTCATACTGTTTCGCTGCATTATTTATTATTCTCTGGTATGTGTAACCCTGATATGTGTTGTATAAGTATAATCAAATGTCTTGTAAAACAGCTTCATGAATTGTTATTTGATTATTATATTTTGTCATTTCACTATGAGATTCTGTTTTGTTTTATTTCTTTCTTCCTTTTTCTTATTCACCCCAATAACAATTCTCCCTTTTATATGGTTTGAGTCCGACGTGTATGGCTGATCGTTGATTTAAAGCATGCAAAAGGTGGATGTTTCATGGAGAATGCATTTCCATAAATGGCAGGTGCCTTCCGTACAATACATCTTTAAAGGGATGTACCGAGGATTAGCACCTTTGAAACCTTTGCACCTGGTAAGACTGACATACCCGCAGACCCATCTGGTGGCGGATTGAACTGAATATGACATCACCATGATCATTCCTGACCTATTTGAGAGCTCTCACAACATACCCAATATATAGAGGATAATCTAGAAAGGTGATGACCATACCCTAATGGTTGCAAACCACGTAGCCTTATGACATGCCTTGTTTAAGCCATTTCCAAATGATGAGGCTCGAGGTAAATATTAGCTTTCACATAACACATTCCACTTTGAATGCCCATTCCATCACACACTATTGATTTCTCCAAATGTACAATCTCTGAGCTCATACGTCTCATAGAAGGGTGTTAATTGCAAGAGAGTTACTTTCTACGCCACCAAACAGATGTACGTTTGTAAAAATCAATGCACATGTATTTTAGAAATTCAATGTCAGACATTCATCCATACAAGTGGTTTAGGAATTGGAAAAACTAAAGGAACTCTCTTACTACATAATATCGAGAATCACCCCTAGGGTTAGTAGGGAGCAGCCCTTGCATCAAAGAACAAATGAAGATACTACTGCCACATGTATAGGATATGAGAAATATCTCTCGAAGGTCAGTGACAAGCAGCCCTTCAATCCATTTATTATCATTCCATGTCTTCACATTCGAACACAAAATTGGTTTGTATTGGTTTTTCGATAGGAATCGCCCCAAATCTGATCTTGGTTCTTTCAAACCAATCATCGATAAAAAGATGTTAAGTATGAGGGTGAGTATCATTTCATTTATTGATATCTTTTATTAAATAAAATATCTATTTTAAAATAGAAATCTTTAAATCATATTCCTTTCCAATATATACGAAATCATTAAACCTCTCTTTAACTTTGAAAACACTAAATCAAAATCAATTATCATAAACCACATTACAAAACCTATTTGAGTAAAAAGGTCGATAGAAATTATACAAATTCTTCTCAACATCAATTTTAAATTCAACCTTTACTATCCATCAAATAGCGGTGGAAACACCTTTTAAATTCACGTAAATAGTATGGATTTCCTCCTTGGAATTTAATACCAAGTATAAGAAGATTATTTCAATACAATCCAATTTGTATTAAATCTGGAAAAATTAAATCTTTTGTAATTGCCTCGTTTCCGACAATTCAACCTTATCTATCCCTCGCCCAGAAAAGATTCCAAGTAAGCCAGGGCATTGGCTGCTCTTGAACATCTTCTAAGTTTAAGCATTTACATTTGGATCTGATGAATAGAAAAAATCTAGTCTATTCATCGGTTTTTAGAGCCAAGATTAAATCACTTACTTGTAACAGCTTTTATTTAAATCATTTATTTAAACTTTCTAAAAAAATTATAAAACCTCCAAATCATCTTCGAAATACTTAATTATTTATTTGAAAACATTCATAAAAGGTCTTGGAAAGAATACTTAAGTTTAGAACCATAATTCACAAAGTTATTAAAAAAGCTGCAAAAATTACTGTGAATAGTGCTTTTAAGGCTTATTTGATTAAAACATCTTTTCTATCATTTAGAAATCCATTTTTATAACTCAAGTCTATTTTAGAAAATTATAATATATTTATATAATTTATTCCATATTGTTGAAGAATTAAAAATATCAATTTAAAGAATTCATCGCTTTGGTTTCCAAACTACCAAACCGCGACTCTTTTGAAAACTTTTCTTGCTTATATTTCAACATCTACTAAAGGGAATCTGTATCATTTTCTTTTGTTTGAAAACTACGATTATAAGAGTTTAGAAAATTCTTATTCCAGCAAATACCGACTCTGAATCTATCGTATAAATGGACTTAACTTTCTACAGCGCGAAATTGCATATTACCATTACGCGACACGTCTATTTTAACAAATTTTCATGTCCTTTTCAAACTTTGTCGAACACTGTTAAATGTACATAAAACAAATTTAAATCATTTTAAACCATTTTAAAGAGGTCTAGCAATCTTATATACACCAATTCATTTATTAAAGAAAGTGATTTCATTTGTGATATTTGACGTGTATTAAATGTAAATAGTTTACACATCCAAATAAACATATTGTTATATCCAAACATGGTTCACAATCATCACAACCTAGCATAACCAAACATATATATCATCTGATATATCATAATATAAATAGAGTTTCTCACCTTTATTAATTTCTAACTTTACGGAAATTCGTTATAGCTTCGGTATGATCGAGTCCAAGCCTATGGAATCGAGCCTTAGACCATTGAATAGCCACAACCTAAGCTTGCAAGTGGAGATGGGCTCGACGTTGGGTGGTGGATGATGTGGTTGTGGGTTTAGAGTGGAGGAAGGAGTGGTTTGAGCTTGTTTTAAAGTGGATTGCTAATTTATATATACCTGTATAAATTTATTTTCTACTTCTTAATTTTTCTTCATAATTTTCCTAAGGTAGGAAGCCATTAAAATGAATATGAAGAGGTGAAGAAGCTTAGGCATTTATAGACTACTGAAGTGAAGATGGATTTTGGTATTTATAGGAAAGATCGAACTAAAATATCATGATATTTTTGTGCACAGACACCATTATTTCATCACCACCACACCTTCCCCCACCATCACTATGCACGGCCGAGCACTCTCCCTCCCATGTGGCATCTAACGACCTAGAATTTTAATCATTTAAATTCGAAATATTTAATTGATTTTAAATATTAAAAAGTTATTTTTATAACTTAAATAACATATATTTCAAATTTAGCGATTTATTGGATAATTAAATTGTTAAATTTAATTATTTGGAATTATTTAAATAATTGAATCTTGAATTTAATGTAATGAAAATGATTTCGAAGGTTGATTTAAATTCTATTTGAATAAGAATGGAAATAGTAAATTTTTAAATCTGAATTAAAAGTGATTAAACTGATTTTAGAAAGAATTTGTTTTAATTAATGTAGGAAAATAATCTTCTGGGGCACTGTCTCAGATTTCGACGAAGCTAGTTTCATCGGATCCGTAATCGTAAATTATTGTATACCATCGAATTTCTTGGCGATTGGACCAATCGTTTGGTCGTGTGAGTTCGAAATGCGTAGAAATTAATTTAAGTTTTTTAATTTAATATAATTTGATTTTGAAAGTTAACTTATGTATATGATGGGATTGGCTCATGATATATATACCATTGTGTTCGGAATAGGGGTATAACATATAGAACGCCAGGCGGCATGCTTTGATTGAAACTCGAAATTTTAAAGCGTGAATAGTGCTTTCGAAATTTTTATAAAAGGGCATTAACTTCCTTCATTTGCAAAACCCTAACCCTAAAGTCAACAGTCGCCATTAAAACAATAGCTCCATCCAACGGCCATAATATCTCTGACTCATCCAAGCAAAATTAGCTGAAATGTTCAACATGAAAGTTGGAGAGCTCGATTCGACGAGCTTATTCATACCAACCAATCGTCGATTGGAGGACCACGGCGGTGGCTAGAGGGCAAAATCATGAAGTAGGTGTGTTTATTTTTGGTTCACATGCAAAGCGTAATAGCGCATGACGAGGCGGCAAAGTGAACGGTATTGAGGTGAGGCACTGCACGGCGCGTGCGAGCAGGTGGAGGCGGCGATGAAATCGAAATCGCAATCGAAGCCTAAAAAAGAGAGGGAGATGCACTGCTTGGAACGAAGGGAGAGGGAAGAGATAGTGATGAAGGATTTAAAATTTAAATTAATTTAAGTTAATCGTATTTAATTATCTCATACGTTCGTTAATCCATAACATTTTCGTATGAGGTCCAAATCAAACGTGACAAGTTGTACTGCGATTGTATCGACGAATTCCACACTATGGAGTTGGATAGGATGGATTCGTAGCCAGTAATAAGTTTGAGTTAAAATTGAACTTCCATTTAATTTTAATTCAAACTGTAGCGCTTTGGCAATTTCTGAAATTTCTATGAGTAAACTCACATCTCTGGCCTACTTATATTTTTATACAAGTGTGAATAATTTTATTTATGTTGTTTGTTGCTTGTTTGGATGATTTACTATATTTATTAGTTGATTTGGATATATTCCTGCATATTGGAGTGGATGAAACCTTATTACGTTCCCATGTAAGAGCAGATGACCCTTTGCATATGATCTCGCCTTGAAGCAGTTGATTTATATTTTATGATTATATTCTATATGTGAGGCAGGGTAATAGGTTGGTGGGATCCAATAGGATTCCTCGTCGCTGTTGATTTTACTTTTCATATATATGGTGAAAGATGATGTGTTGGATGCCATATTATTGGTTGTGATATGATTTGACTTATTTGGTGCTATAGTAGCATTGGGCTTTATTCTTGGTATTTTGAAATACTAAAATAATGATTATTAATTGGAAATGATTTTTAAAGTGATTTTTGAATTTATATATTTCAAAAAAAATTGAATTACTAAAAGAAAGGAATTTATTTAAACAAATAAAAGTATGATTTTTGGTATTTTCAATTAACTGTTTTGTAAATTGGTTTTATATAGAGATTTTAGAATAATTTATATATAAAAGTATATTGTATAAATAAAGTATTTGATTTTATATGTTGTTTTGTGAAATATTAAATGGATTTGGAATCCATATTTTGTAAATGGACTTTCTACGTAAATTAGATTATCAAAGAAAAGGGATTTATAAATGGATTTTATAACTAAATGAAATTTTGAAAAGAATGGATTTATAAATAGAATTTTATAAATAAAAAGAAGTTATAGAAATAATTTTTTTATAAGATAGAAGTGAAATTTATAAATGTAGTTTATAAATATAGAAATGATTTATGTTGAGATTTAGGTATGGAGTTAATCGTTTTAAAGTTGGTTTATCTTTCAAAGGAATGTTTGAAAGTAATATTTTTATGGATTCAATGGTTTTAAAAGTAAATTATCATTTTAAAGTAATGTTATGGAAAATAATAATTCCAAATGGAATTTAGGAGTTTGAAAATGATTCAAAATGTGGTAAGTATCGAAAACATATATTTCAATATTTATTGTTGCAATAGACGGTTTCGGGGAAGTAAGGAAGGCATGAGCTATAACACTGTTGTTATAGTAAATGGTTTCCGAAAAGAAACGTTTTATACAGTATACGATATATATATATATATATATATATCGTATACTGTATAAAACGTTTCTTTTCGGAAACCATTTACTATAACAACATTGGAATACATGTACTAATGCTTTGGGTTATCGTAACGATGTCTTACTCAACATTCGTTTTGAACCAAATAAAGTGCATTTTGAAGAACACTTTCCTTAAGATTTGTGTAACTTATTTTCATTTTAAGTATATGGATATATTTTTCCAAGTGTTGAAAATGAAATGATTTCTGAATATACTTATATCGATAATATAAGTATATGGAAATGTTTTCCATTATCGAATAATCTGAAATGGTTTTGTCAATATATTTTTCTAAAAAGATTTGAAGTAAATATTAGGAAATTGATTTAGCTAATAAGAGATATATTAAATAGCCTTAGTGAATGCTTATACGCTAGATTTTATTGTTGCTTTGATAGTTAAATAGCCGACTATCAAATTTGGCCTCTTTATCATTATTGATCAAGAGAGACTAGGATCTATCTGATCTGGCACCTACAGCTTATGTTGGGGTGTGCTCCATCAGTTGGAGTGTGCAGCGTGATAGGAGGTTCTCGCTTTGTAAACTGTGACGAAGCTTAGACTCTTAATCCTACAGTCCCTTGTGATAAAGGGCTGGTTGTTAGTCATGAGGCTGGCCGTAAAATTAGATTCGAGGTAACTAGATGTAATCGCCACCCCGTTGAAAACAGGTGCACATTACAGCATGGTATCGGAGCTTAGCTTATGCGAACACATAGGCTTTGGATATGGTACTCATTATAGATATGGTTAGTAATACCCTAGATTGAGTTTAAGTGTATTATATATATGAGAGCATATTTTTTAGTTATATAAAAAATGTTTTGTATTATGTTAATTTATTGGTTGAGTGGCTTACGAATTATGGTCGGTACATAGGATGCCACGATATCAATAGGGGTTTATAAACGCTTGAACTAGGCAAACTGACACATAATTGTTTTGAGAAATTGGGTAAATGAAATAATTTTACCGTGATTATATTTTATATATAAAGGAATAATTTTTGAGAAATAGTTATATATGGTGTGTTTTTGGTTGTTAGTGAATGATAATAACTAATTATTATCATTTGTTATTTGTGGTTGTGTTTTAATAAAAGTTGTTATTATTACAAATGGAAACAAAGATAAAAAATTATGAATTGGTCTTATAAGAAAGGGTAAAATAAGTGAAATTATATAAATATAATTTTTTTAATCTGATTTATAAATAAAATATATTTTAAAGGAAATAAAAACACTTAACTCGCCATAGTCGTTGGAAAATAATTCTAGTGATGACTGTAGCATCATCGACGTTCATTTTCAAGTTTCTGAGTGATGAATTGCTACCTTAATGATTTTCCATTGAAGGTATGTTTGGTTAAAGCAAGTTTTGATTGTAAAATTCCTAGTATGATTTGATAAATATATGAAAATAAGTTTTCGAACTTATAATTTGAAAGTATTATAGATAAGAGATAAGTTTACAACTTATGAATTTGAAAAGGACAAGTAAAACAAAATTTTAGAATATTGGATTTGAATGTTAAGAAAAGAAAATTTGAAATTTAACTACGAAATAAATTTAAATTAAGTTAAACAAAATGAATTTTGGAAAGGAATTTGACTCAAGTAAAGGTAAATGAAGTGAAATAATGGAATGAGTTAAATGGAACTGAATTTGATTTGTAATGAATTAATAAAATGAATTAGTGAGATGGATACGAATTTGAGTTAAAATGAAATTCAACTTAAGTCGTAAAATGAATTGAATATGATTTAGAATGTTATTTGATAGAATTGAATATGAACTTAAACTGTAAAGTGAAAATAAGCATAAGAAGTGTTGTATATAAAGTTTATAATAAACTTAATTGAAGGTTTATAAATGACAGTAGTATTAAAGAAAATGTTTACAAACTTGAGTAAAATTTCATGAAAATGATTCATAAATGAATTTAGTATGGAGTGAAATGTCGTTAAACATAAAATGAACGTAAACGAAAATGAATAAAAAAATTGTAAGTAAATGAATGAATGTGAATAAAGCAATACGAACAATGATTACGAATAAATGAATGTAAATAAAGGAATCGGGAAAAAGGAACAAGAGATAACAAGAAACCAATTGAATAAATATGAAAGTTATACACATTTTATTTTATTCGCACAATTATTTGATTTAGATTCGAATATACAATTTTGAGGTGATCTACGTCGATCCGAGGTAAGATTTTTCACTCGATTCTTGACGGAGAAATCCAGATATGGATTTTTGATTGATTTTAAATTCTCTATCATAGTATATGGCTATGCAAGGAGAATGGTGGTTTCTAATAAAGGAACCAAATCTGAGTCTACACTAGAGTGGTCGTGTGAACGACACTTGTTCGGAAGTGAAATTATGTAATCGAGCAGGCGATCATGTATGGTTTTGCATACGAATGATATATGTACATCATACGGGCTCTAATAAATTAAATGTTAACATTGGAAAATGTAAAGTGATATGGTTATGGATTAGTTCGATGAATATTAATATGAATTAAGTACATGTTATATATTGATACTACCTTCTATATACTCGTTCTCATTGGTTGTTGAGTGACTAATAGGTACAAATGGCGTATGCTTCATGGTTGGAGCTCGCTTTCGCATTATATGATTATATATGCTTGCTAATATATAAAAGGCACACATCTTGGGTTACATATCGTATTTTTATATTTTGTTTCCCTACGGGATGCCTCATCCTGGAAGATGAGATGTATATTTGTGATTATATAAACATCATAAATTTTTCTGACCAAACCACAGAAAGAAGACGCTGGCCAAATTTTCCGTAAATATAAGGCATTACAATTTTTTTGAGAATTTTGTAAAAAAATTTTGATAACTGAAATTTGATTTGAGTTATAACTTTGAATGAACGAATGGATGGTATTAGTTGGAATCTTTGAGTGGAATTTTAAAGGCATAGAAATTGTATAATATATTTCAGCTAATTGGTTTTGAAAAGTTAATGGGGAATTTTTCTTACCACGGAAATTTCGGGAGCAAAATTCTTTTAACGGGGAGAATGTAACGTCTTGGAATTTAAGTTATTTAAATTTGGAATACTTAATTGATTTTAATCATTGAAAAGTTAATTTTATAAGATAAATAACTTATATGTCAAATATAGCAATTTATTTGATAATTTAATTGTTAAATTTAGTTATGTGGAATTGTTTAAATAATTGAATCTTGAATTTAATGTGAATGAAAATGATTTCAAAGGTTGATTTAAATTCAATTTTAATAAGAAGGAAGATAGAAAACTTTATTAAAAGTTATTAAACTGATTTTAGAAATAACTCGTTTTAATTAACGTGGAAAAATAACCATCTGAGACACTATCTCGAATTTCGATGAAACCAGATTCATTGGATCTGTAATAGCAAATTATTGTATGCTGTCGAATTTCATGGCAATCGGAATTATTGTTTGGTCATGCAAGTTCGAAATACATAGAAACTAATTTTAGAAATTTAAAATAATTTGATTTTTAAAGTTAACTTCTGTATATGATGGGATTTCCCCTCGATAAATGTACCATTGTGTCTGGATTAAGGGTATAACATATAGAACTCCAGGTGGCACGCTTCGATTGGAGTCTAAAATTTTAAATTGTGAATAATGCTTTGGAAATTTTCTATAAAAGTGCATTGACTTCCTTCATTTGCAAAACCCTAACCCTAAAGTCAACAGCTGCCATTAAAACAACAGCTCCGTCCAACGCCCATAATTTCTGTGACTCATCTAAGCAAAATTATTCGAAACGTTCAACATGAAAGTTGGAGAGCTCGACTCCATGAGTTCATCCCAACCAATCGATCGTCAATTAGAGGTACATGATGGAGGCTAGGGGAGCATTCATGAAGCATATGTACTCATTTTTTGGTTCATTTGCGCGGCGCAGTCATCTGTGGTGAGTCGGTGAGGCGAACAGTGATGAGGCGAGGCGCTGCGACACGGTGCAGGCACGCGTGCGGATAGGTGGAAGCGGCAACAAAATCAAAATCATGGTCGAGGCCTTAAAAATGGAAGGGATATGCATGGCCTGGATCAAAGTGGGAGGGAAGGGATAGGTGATTAAGGAATTAAGATTTAAATTAATTTAAGTTAGTTATATTTAATTATCTTGTACGTTCGTTAATCCATAAATTTTTCGTACGAGGTCCAAATCGAGTGCGACAAGTTGCATTACGATCATGTCGACGAATTCTTTGTTATGGAGTTGGATTGGATGGATTTGGAGCTATTAGGGAATTTTAGTTAAATTGAACGTCCATTCAATTTTAATTCAAACTGGAGCGCATTGGCAATTTTTGGAATTTCCGTAAGTAAACTCACCTCTTTGGCCTGCTTATATTTTTATATAAGTGGGAATAATTTTATTTATGCTATTCATTGCTTGTTTGGATGATTAAAATTTACAATATTTATTAGTTAGTTTGGATATATTCCTACCTATTAGAGCGGATGGAGCCCAATTACGTTCTGGTGTAAGAGCGGATGACCCTTTGTACACGATCCCGCCTCGAAGCGGTTATATTTTATGATTATATTTTGTATGTGAGGCAGGGGGATAGGTTTGAAGGATCCAAGAGGATTCCTTCCCACTATTTATTTTACTTTTCATATATATGGTGATATATAGTGTGTTGGTTCCTATATTATTGATTGTGATACGATTTGACTTATTTAGTGCTATAGTAGCATTGGGAATTATTTTTGGTATATTGAAATACTAACACAATGTTTGTGTAACGGCCTAAAGTTTTAGTGATTACAAATTAGAATATTTAATTAATTTTAAATACTAAAATGGTAATTCTATAGGTTAAATGAATTGAATTTCAAAATTTGCGATTTAATTGATAATTTCATCGTTGAATTTAATAATTAAAATTGTTTAAAACATTGAATCTTGAATTTTTAGCTGGATAAATATGAATTAAAGGCTTATTCAATTTCTATTAACAAGATTGAAGGTGATTGAACTTTTAAAATGGATTTAAAAGTGATTTACTCGATTTTGAATATAACTCGTTTTAATTAACGAGTGAAATTAAACTTCTAGGGCAGTGTCTTGGATTTCGACGAAACCAGTGTCATTAGGTATGTAATAATGAATTACAATATGCCGTCAAATTTCTTAGCGATCAAATGTTTCGTTTGGTTGTGCGACATTGAAACGCGTCGAAATTAATATCAGAAATTTAAGATTATAATTGTATTCAAAACGTTATCTTCTGCATACGATCAAATTAGGTCTCGAAACTTATTCCATTGCATTCAGAATAGGGGTATAATATTAGGAACGCCAGGCGAGACGCCTCAATCGGGGTTTGGAATTAAATATTTAGATACTTTGAATTTTAAATATTATATTTTCTTCAATTTAACCTTACCACACATCTCCATCAGCCCACAATACATATACTCAGTCGGCCTACCGGCCCTCCCTGCCCCTGCGATATCTGCCATCTTTCATGCCTTATTTAAAAAGGTCAACAAGCAAGTTTTTCACAAAAAAAGCCTTCAAATAATTAATTTCTCTAATTCCACTCAATTAAAAAAATCTGAGACTAGCTTTAAAAATCATGATTCGAGGAGAGCATCATGTTGATATAGGTTTAGTAGTGCTCCACCATGGTTTGTGGTGATCGATGTGGGGAACGATGCTAGGGTTCGACTGTTCTTGCGATATAACCAACGATATGTGAATCAGAGGTTGTTTTAGGGTTCGTGAGGTCGAGAAGCTCTGGTAGTGAAGAAATAGGGGCGCTATGCTTTTTGGTGGAACACGACATTACTATGCACCGAGGGGGACTAGAGGTCGCGGTGAAAGGAGAGACTTCGATCGTGATGAGGTGGTGGCCGACAAGTCAAGTACGATGAGAGAGAGCCAATGGCATCGTCGAATTTGGATTCTGTCGAGTGGTTTGATGTATCCTTGGTTATGCGTGCACAATTGAAGAAGGGGCAACTATCAGCACGCATTTGGGGAAGAAGGATATAGCGGGACGGGTTTGCTTTGTGGGCTGGGTTTTAGATATATGGGTATTGAAATAATAATGTAATTAAGTGAATATAAATTATTTTAATAAAATCGAAAGCTTATAAAATTCATAACTCACTTGTTTTAGGTCCAAATCCAACGCGGTCAGTCGCGTTAGACTCCACATAAGCTTCGTTATGGAACTGGATTGTAACGATCCCGGTTTTTGAGTCAAATTTTATTTGGTAACTAATATAAATTATGGATTAATTTGAATTTTTCAAACTAAATAAAATATTTGTTTGTTCATTCATATATATATATGCGTATAAATTGAATATAAATAGAATTTTGGTTTGAAATTCAAGGATAAATATCTTATGAATAATATTTGGATTCGGAAATTCTATAATTAAATACTAATAGAATTTTTTTTTTCTAATTCTAATATACATATATTTTGAAAGTTATGATCTAAATAAAATATAAATAAAAACTTATTCATTTAAACGGATGATAGTTTGGCATAAAAATTGGATAAAATTTGTTTTCTATTATATATACACACACACATATATTGTAATTTGAAAGTTATATTTTGAATTCAATATAAAAAATTTCCAAAAGCTATTTAAAGAGTTAAATTCAAATATATGCATATTATACATTTATTTATTAATGTTTAATTAATTTTAAATCACATTCTTTAAAGTTATAAATATACATGTAAAAGGGAAAAGATTTATTTAAATTGAAAATATGATATAAAATTTTATTTAATTATAAATACATGTAAAAGACATGTGCAAACCTTATAATAAGAATGAATACAAGTGTAAGCTTAGTTTTAACAAGTGTCATCTTTTTAGAAAATTTCTTTTCCTCTTTAAAATTTAATAAATAAAAAGAATTTCAAGTATATGTGCATCTATCTCCTTCTATTCTTGATACAATTCACAACCAAAACCAGTAAAATGAAATTCAAACTAAAATCAAAACCTAAATGCAACTACAAATTCAAGCTTCATTCAATCTAAAATCTGGAATCCATAAATCTGGAAAGCAAAAGAAATAAAGATCAGTTTCAAAAGCAAGCAAAAAATCAAAATCTGAAAACAAGTGAACATCAAAGAAGGAAAATCATCTCAGTAATCAAACAAGATCAAGAAAAAACTTCAACCTGAAGCTATGGATTCAACTCGAAACTAAATTAAGTAGCAGATCAAAAATTAAACATTGCTTCAGTTCATCAAAGTTCCTACTTCTCTGTTCAAAATCCTAAAACCTGAGAACAAGATGAAGCAATTTATAGATTCAATTTAGTTTGGATTTAGATCATCTCAATCCTCAGGATGCAAATCAAAAGGAAAACCAAGTCCTGATCAAAATTTCAAGTTTCCAGATCAAAAAAGAAACCTGTTCTATGCTTTAAAACAAGGTGAGTAAACTAACTCATTAGGCTTGAATTTGTCAAATCTTGATATTTGTGATTATGCTTGAAGTAAAAATTGAGAATCTGCTTGCATGTACACCAATTTGTGTGTGTATATATATATGTGTGTGCGTGCGTCTGTGTAGATATGTTGTGCATGTCTGTTGTGCAGGCATGCATTGCTGTTTCTAGGTTTTACAAAAGTTAAACCTATTCAAAAATTCATATCACCCAAACGAATCCATATTCGGCTTTGATCTCTAAATATAATTTGATTGTAAGATTACAATATTAATTGTAAAAATGGTTTCAAATATTTATAATTAGAAAATATTCAGAAAATAGAAAATACAGTAAAATATTTTTTAAATCTAGAAATTTGATATCTTTAATTTCGAGTTTTGTTTATATCATCATATTCAAATCTAAATTTTTTGATTTTTAAGATAAATATCATGGTTTTAAACTTTGTATATCATCAGATATTGGAAGTTGATTAGAATCGATAATTTTCTCGACTTCTGTTGATCGCATAGTTGTATAGCTTCGAATTTGTGCCTGAAGGAATGTGGAGGTCTGAGGATTCATCGAAAAATAATGAGTGATTTTATAATATGACGTGGTGGTCGATCGGCGTTGATTTAGGGTTTAGAAGCAACTTTTGGTCGACGAGAAATTCGAATCTGATGTGGCGTCGTCGAGGCACCGGAAGGGGCGGGACCTTGGGGATTGAAGCTAGGGATTGTGTTGTTGATCTGGTCGGGATCATGAGGTCGCTGATGATCTATGGTGGCAGTACGTGGTGATTTTTGATGATCGAATTTTGTAGTCTGATGTGCTCGACTGGGTCGAATTCGATTTGGAAGGGTGGAGCTAGTTCTGGGTGGTCGTAAGGCTTGAGGGGATCACCGGCGATTTGCCGAAGGTCACGGTGATGGTCGGAGACAATCTGAGCTCTGGTGCACGTGCATGCAAAGCATGGGTGTATTTGGTTTTGTTTGAGTATTGAGGAAAAAGGTTGTTCTCATGTATATCCCGAGACGGTTGCGAGTTTGCCTCGAAGTGGATTGGGTTCGTGAGTTGTTTGCGAGTGACTTGGGTGCTTGGACGAGTTTTATTAGGGTTTGGCTCGGTTCTTGTTATGTTGGTAAGTTTGAAAAATAAAAAGAAATATAATGTTTTAAAGTTTAAAACTTAATTAAGTTAAGCAATTTATTAACCACTTCTTCTAAAATAATTAATTTTCATTTAAAATGGAATTTATTAAAGTTTGAAAATAAAATTATTTTGAGTTTCAGTACATATATAACTATTATTTATAAAGTCTATTTTAAATAAACTTAATGTGGAAATTAAGAAGTTAATGGAAAGATGAAATGTTTTCAATTGTTAATCAACTTAAAAATCTAAGTTAATTTATAGATTTATAATAATTTTATTTCAAGGATTAAAGGTTTAAAGATTAAATATTTTAAAGTTAATTGATGAATAATTACTTTTTGTAATTAAATTTAAATTGATTTAAAAGCTAATTACTTTGTGCAATTAAATTAAAGTTAGTTACTTTGTGTAATTAATTTAAGGCTAATTAATTATTATGATTAAATTAAAGAGTAATTAAGGGTAATTGATTACATAAAGATAATTACTTAATGAAAGTAATTAATTAATGATTAATGGTTGATGAATCAAGTGATTAAACAATAATTAATTAAAGTGTAATTAATTTATGAGATTAATTAATAAAGGTAATTAATTTAAGGATAATGAATTAAAGGTTAATTAATTAATGAAGTTGATTAGGGATAATTACTTATTATAATTAAGGATAATTAATTAAATGGTAATTAATTAAGGATAGTTAATTAAATGGTAATTAATTAAGGATAATTAATTAGATGGTAATTAATTACGGGTTAATTAATAAATGTAATTAATTAAGAACAGTTAATTAAAGAATAATTAAATAATTAAAGTTTAATTATTTATTGATTAAAGGTTGATTTATTTATTAATTAAGATTGATTTATTAATAATTAAAGGTTAATTAATTTATCATTAAAGGTTAATTGATAAATGGTTAAAGGATAATTAGTTAAAATGGTTTGTAATTAATTAAAGTTAAATAACCAGGATTTGTAATTTATTCATAAGTAATTAATCTGATTTATATTGATTAGATGTTAATTGATCTTACTTATGAATGTTTGGATTCTATTAAATGTTCGAATTGTTTGATATCCCTGATGTGTGATGCTCTGTGATATGAATTGTCTGATTTGAGCCGTGATGAATGCAATTTATTATCTATGATCAATTTATATTACTTATCTCTGAATCTGTGAATGTAAATAAGCGTTATAAGATTATACCGCTTATTGATATTGCTGTGCTTGGATTTGTGATGATTGATGATATTGTATTGTTGTGTGTAAAACCCCTGGACTACACCATACACATACAAAAATGGATTGCACGAGGAAATTGGTTAAGTCACAGAGATTTGAATTTAATATTATGAAATGGTTTTAAAAAGATTGAATTTTGAATCCAAATGATTTGAAAATGGAGTTGGGTTGAATTTTAAAAGCTTTGGAAAGAAATTTTGAAATTGAAAATTGGTTTGAATATAATATATCATGTTTAAAATTTTGAAATTAATTTGGAAACTATGCTTTGAAAAGTGGTGATATAAGTTATATATAATATATATGGATTTTTAAACCATCTGTAAAGTATTTTAAAAGTATTATTTTGGGAATTTAAAACTAACCCAAGTTTATACTTTAAAGGCTATAACTTGTGCATAATTGATCGGATTTTTCCAAAACAAAAACTCTTTGTTTTTAAATGATAATTGCTTTCATTTTAATGAAAGAATTTCCAATTTTGTTAAAAGGGTTTTCCAAGTTATGAATGAATCTTTGGAAATGGTTTTGAAAGCTATGAATTGAGTCTTTGATTTAAAGATTGGATGAGTTAATCTAATTTGAAAGGGAAATTGTTTTAAAAGGCTATGAATAAATCGTTGTTAAAGATTGGTGAACCTTGTTTTAAATTGAAAAGGGTTTTAAAGGTGAATCTTTTGTTTAAAAGATTAAAGTGTAGAAATTATTTAAACCATCGTAAGGTTTTGGAAATAAATCTTTTGTTTAAAGATTTAACGTGGAAATTTGTTTAAACCATTCAAGGGAAAGGTTTTTTGAAATATGTTGTGACTTAATTAAGATCCCAATATTCATATGATTTTAAAATTAAGCGCTCATTATTTGGTTTAGCCGGGAGAGGACTTTATGTCATATAACACATTCTGAATAATGATATGATGAAATGGATAGCATTTGCAGACCAATGGTAAAGATCGGATATTTTCGAAAACGGAAGGATTACCCGTCGAATGACTCTGCACTGAGTAGCTACGGTATAGAGATCTTTATATGTGATGGGGAGTCTGATTGGGATTGTGAATACCCAGATTACAAGGGCTTCTTTGGAAGTGCATTCGGTTCCGTTCGAACCCGGAATGGACTTGTATGGTTGTATGTCTGACATTACGCTTTGAGATGTAAAGCTGGTTTCTATCAAATATACTTCTGTTTGATGGCGGAGAATTTATTCTCTTAGCTTAACACCCTTCTCTGAGACATATGGGCTCAGAGGTTATGTAGTTGATGGTTACTAGTGATCCATTCCCAATTTGGTAAAATGGCATAAGAAGTGCTGCTGGTCATTTGTTGATCAAAACATGGCTTTTGTGAAAAGCGTAGCTTTGTAGACGAGACTTCGTCGAACCTCACAACCTAGAAATGGTCGAAACAGGAAAGTTGCGGCAAGGTTATTAGGGGTCGCACCCCTAGAGTATGTCCATTTCCTTTTGGATAAAATGTGGTATCATGGTATGGATCCCGGATATTTAATCTATGTAGTTGTTGCTATTTGTTGGTGGATCCCGGGATAAAGGTCGGTAACAACCGGGGATGACATACTTGTAGGTGTTACCTAGTTACAGAGGTAACCCGGCCTTGTGTTGGCAGAGATCTGGTTAGGTTCTCGGGGGCGTCCCTCGAGAGGCATTCCATTCGGTGTAGGAAGTTCCTTTACCTGACCATTGTTGGAAATGCAATCATTCATTACGAGCCATGTACAGTTTTAGTTGTAGAACCTGCCATTTAATATGTTAGCTATAGTAAGCATATTATAATGGTATGTATGCTGGTTAAGATTAATATTATACTTCCGAAATGTTTTCTACACTATGCACTAATAATAATATCAAAGAATTTTTCTCGTATCAAGCATGTTTGACTATCATAAGGAGAAATCTCCTTCAATTGTGCAATTGCATTGTGTGTGTGCAGGGAGACCTTACGGTAGTTTCATTTTCCAAAAGCATAACGGATTTATTTTTAAATTGTTTTTGTACAAACAACTGTTTTCGTTTGTTCACACCAGTCCCATTACTGACCTGGAATTTATTGTTCCCTTTCTAAACTCTGGGTACCCACAATTTTCCACACGGGCAGCCTAGAGTCAGGTAGTCAGATAGTAGATGTAGATTTGATTTTTTGGAGTCTTTTGATTTTGGCGATTGCATTATAGACCTGACCTTGCTTAATACAAGATGATGGTGGTTCGAGCTTATAGTTTCGGAGATCTTTGGAGCATTGGATTGGAATGCATTTGTTGGGATTTCTATCCTTCTCCATTTTGAAGGCATATGTTGGTGTTCCTCTTTTGGAGTTGTATCTTTCCCCAGCTTTTTTTTCTATTGTTGTATCTATCTCTGATAGTGTTTTTCATATCTGTTGTATCATATTGTATCAGATATTGTATCCATTATTGTATCAATGAAATTATTCATTTTTTTCCGCTGTGTTGTTATTATATAATGTGTTTTAAACTCCAACGAACCAGATTCGACGTTTGAATCTACGACATTCGAATATGGGTGATGTATTTAGTGCCGATTTTTGAAGGTCGAGTCAGAGTCGTTACAGCAGTATCAGAGCTGAAGGTTGAGTAAGAACTTTTGCTCAGGAGTATAACACATTATGTGACTCATTAGAGATAGGGTTACAAATGCCCTAGAATAAGTATATCCCTAAGATATCCGTCCGTATGCCTTAGTAATTTCTCTTACTATTCACTGGTAGTGAGTATGAGTGCAAGAACAGGATAAGGTAGGGGATAGGGGAGCACCACTACAAATGGTCAATACCCTGCAACAACGGGAATAACTTTTTCATTAATTACTTCCAATTCTTGGACGGTTTCTTGGCAGCTACAAGATAAGCTTTGGTGTGGTGTGGCCCTGCAAATCGTTGTAGATAAATTCCTATTTCATATTCTCTTCATCGGTTCCCTATCAGTTTTTTTTCTAAACTTTAATTAATTTGAAATTTAAATGGAAATAATTGGTTAACAAAAATATAAAGCCAAATTGAATTATATCTGTTTGTCTATTCTTTGGGGTCCAGGTATATTCTACGAGTGGTTAGTTATTCCTTCGGACTAACTAATGCCCTTGCATATTTCGCAGATCAGATGACCTGAATATTTCGTGAAGTATTGAATGAGTTTGTTCTCATATTTATTGATATTCTGATTTGGTAAGCCAAATGCATTATAAATATTCAGTTTGACCCGGTAAAACATCCTCTATCTATTCTTTGGTTGTCTCCCTGTCTAGCAAATTTCGGGAATGAAATTTTCTTCAAGGGGGAATCTATAATGATCCCGGTTTTTGAGTCAAATTTTATTTGGTAATTAATGTAAATTTTGGATTAAATTGTGGATTAATTTGAATTTTTCAAATTAAATAAAACATTTGTTTGTTCATTCATATATATACATATATACATATATATATATATATGTATATAAATTGAATATAAATAGAATTTTGGTTTGAAATTCGAAGATAAATTTTTTATGAATAATATTTGGATTTGGAAATTCTATAATTACATACTAATAGAAATTTTGTCTCTAATTCTAATATACATATATTTTGAAAGTTATGATTTGAATAAAATATAAATATACACTTATTCATTTAAAGGGATGATAGCTTAGAATAAAAATTGGATAAAATTTGTTTTCTATTATATATATACACACATACATTTTAATTTGAAAGTTATATTTTGAATTCAATATAAAAAAATTTCAAAAGCGATTTAAAGAGTTAAATTCAAATACATATTATACATTTGTTTACTAATGTTTAATTAATTTTAAATCACATTCTTTAAAGTTATAAATATACATGTAAAAGGAAATAGATTTATTTAAACTAAAAATATGATATAAAATTTTATTTAGTTATAAATACATGTAAAAGACATGTGTAAACCTTATAATAAGAATGAATACAAGTGTAAGCTTAGTTTTAACAAGTGTCATCTTTTTGGAAAATTTTCTTTTCCTTTTTAAAATTTAATGAATAAAAAGAATTTCAAGTATATGTGCATCTATCTCCTTCTATTCTCATTTTCCTTGACATAATTTAAAACCAAAACCAGTAAAATGAAATTTGAATTAAAATAAAACCTAAATGCAACTACAAATTCAAGCTTCATTCAATCTAAAATCTAGAAGCCATAAACTTGGAAAGCAAAAGAAACAAAGATCAGTTTCAAAAGCAAGCACAAATCAAAACCTAAAAACAAATGAACATCAAAGAAGCAAAATCATCTTAGCAATAAATCAAGATCAAGAAAAAACTTCAACCTATAGCTATGGATTCAACTCAAAACGAAATTAAGTAGCAGATCAAAAATTAAACATAGCTTCAGTTCATCAAAGTTCCTGCTTCTCTGTTCAAAATAATAAAACCTGAGAACAAGATGAAGCAATTTATAGATTCAAGTCAGTTTGGATTTAGATCATTTCAATCCTCACGATGCAAATGAAAAAGTAAACCAAGTCCTGATCAAAATTTCAAGTCTCCGTATCAAAACAGAAACCTGTTCTCTGCTTTAAAACAAGGTGAGTCAACTAACCCATTAGGCTTGAATTTGTTTAAATATTGTTATCTGTGATTATGCTTGAAGTAAAAATTGTGAATCTGCTTTCATGTACACCAATTTGTGTGTGTCTATATATATATATATATATATATATATATATATATATATAGGTAGATACATTGTGCATGCCTGTTGTGCAGGCATGCATTACTTTTTCTAGGTTTTACAAAAGTTAAACCTGTTCAAAAATTCATATCACCTAAATAAATCCATATAAGGCTTTGATCTCTAAATATAATTGGATTGTAAGATTACAATATCAATTGTAAAAATGGTTTCAAATACTTATATTTAGAAATTATTTTGAAAAATAGCAAATACAGTAAAATCTTTTTAAATCTGGAAATTTGATATCTTTAATTTCGAGTTTTATTTATATCATCAGATTCGAATCTAAAAATTTTGATTTTTAAGATAAATATCATGGTTTTTAACTTTGTAAATCATGAGATATTGGAAGTTGGTCAGAATCAAGAATTCGCTCGATTTCTGATGATCGTGTAGTTGTATAGCCTCGAATTTGTGGCCGAAGGAAGGTGGAGGTCTGGGGATTCATGGAAAAATTATGGGTGATTTTATAATGTGCCGTGGTGGTCGATTGGAATTGATTTAGGGTTTAGAAGCAACTTTTGATCGATGGGAAATTCGAATCTGATGTGGTGTCGTCGAGGCATCGAAAGGGGCTGGACCTAAGGGGATCGAAGCTAGGGATTATGATGTTGCTCTGGTCGGGATCGCGTGGTCGCTGATGATCTGTGGTGGCGGTACGTGGTGATTTTTGATTATCAAGTTTTGAATCCTGATGTGCTCGACTGGTTCGAATTCGATTTGGAAGGGTGGAGCCAGTTCTGGGTGGTCGTAAGGCTTCAGGGGATCACCAGCGACTTGCCGAAGGTTACGGTGATGGTCGGAGAGAATCTAAGCTCTGGTGCACATCCACGCAAAGCATGGGTGTATCTGGTTTTGTTTGAGTAATAAGGAAGAAGGTTGTTCTCGTGTCTATCCCGAGACAGTTGCGAGTTTGCCTCGAAGTGGATTGGGTTCATGAGTTGTTTGCGAGTAACTCGGGTGCTTGGTCGGGTTTTATTAGTGTTTGACTCGGGTTCTTGTTATGTTGATAAGTCAATAAAAAAGAAAAAAAAGTTTTAAAGTTTAAAACTTAATCAAGTTAAACAATTTATTAACCACTTCTTCCAAAATAATTAATGTTTATTTAAATTGGAATTTATTAAAGCTTTGAAAATAAAATTATTTTGAGTTTCAAGTTTTTCAATATATATAACTATTATTTATAAAGTTAATTTTAAATAAACTTAATGTTGAAATTAAGAAGTTAATCGAAAAGATGAAATGTTTTCAATTGTTGATTAACTTAAAAATCTAAGTTAATTTATGGATTTATAATAATTTTATTTCAAGTATTGAAGGTTTAAAGATTAAATATTTTAAATTTAATTGATGAATAATTACTTTTTGTAATTAAATTTAAATTAATTTAAAAGCTAATTACTTTGTGTTATTAAATCAAAATTAGTTACTTTGTGTAATTAATTTGAGGTTAATTAATTATTGTGATTAAATTAAAGAGTAATTAAGGGTAGTTGATTACTTTAAGATAATTACTTAATAAAAGTAATTAAAAGTAACTAATTAATTATTAAAGGTTGATGAATTAAGTGATTAAACAATAATTAATTAAAGTATAATTAATCAATGTGATTAATTAATTAAGGTAATTAATTTGAGGATAATTAATTAAAGGTCAATTAATTAATAAAGTTGATTAGGGATATTCACTTATTATAATTAAGGATAATTAATTAAATGGTAATTAATTAAGGATAATTAATTAAATGGTAATTTATTAAGGATAATTAATTAGATGGTAATTAATTAAGGGTTAATTAATAACTGTAATTAATTAAGGATAATTAATTAAAGAATAATTAAATAATTAAAGGTTAATTATTTATTGATTAAAGGTTGATTTATTTATTAATTAAGATTGATTAATTAATAATTAAAGGTTAATTAATTTATCATTAAAGGTTAATTAATAAATGATTAAAGGATAATTAATTAAAATGGTTTGGAATTAATTAAAGTTAATTAACCTGGATTTGTTATTTATTCATAAGTAATTAATCAAATTTATATTAATCAGATGTTAATTGATCTTACTTATGAATGTTTGGATTCTATTAAATGTTTGAATTGTTTGATATCCCTGATGTGTGATACTCTATGATATGAATTGTTTTGATTCGAGCTGTGATGAATGTAATTTATTATCTGTGATGAATTTATATTATTTATCTGCGAATGAAAGTAAGCTTTATAAGATTATACTGCTTATTGATATTGCTATGCTTGGATTTGTGATGGTTGACGATATTGTATTGTTGTGTGTAAAACCCTGGACTAACACCACACACACACAAATATGGATTGCATAAGGAAATTGGTTAAGTCACAGATATTTGAATTTAATATTATGAAATGGTTTTAAAAAGATTGAATTTTGAATCCAAATGATTTGAAAATGGAATTGGGTTGAATTTTAAAAGCTTTTGGTAAGAAAGTTTGAAATTGAAAATTGGCTTGAATATAATATATCTTGTTTAAAGTTTTGAAATTATTTTGGAAACTATGGTTTGAAAAGTGGTGATACAAGTTATACATAATATATATGGATTTTTAAACCATCTGTCAAGTATTTTAAAAGTATTATTTTGGGAATTTAATGTAACGACCCGGAATTTTCGATCTCGAAAATTCTCAATAGTTAGGGAAAAGAAGAAAGAGATAGAAGAAGTAGAAGAAACAAAAACACCAAAACATAGATTCTCACATCGCAGTGGATCAAAATAATATTAAATAAAATAGAAGTTATACAAAGGAAAACTGTATTAGTTAATTTACATCAATACATAAGAGTTACAACATTTACACAAAACACTGGACAGATAAAATCAACATGTCCCATAACTACAATATATCACAGCGGAATGCACTCCATACGTTCCTGCCATCTAGCTCGCCACCTGAGCTCTTGAACGCCCTCACATGAAAATTTATAATACTCGATCTGACCCGAGCATTACATCAAAGTAACACCCGGGTCAGGTTGGAAACTAGCGTGAGTAAACCCATCTAACATGAAATACAAGGATATAAAATTTATTTGAAAGACCTGGGGTAACTCGTACTTCACTATAAGTTTTAACTTGCCATAGTCAAATACACATCCTATAATCATCTAAGTATCATTACTCGGACTAAATGACCAAGGTTACATTATTTATTCCACTTCAGCCTATTTATTCCAAAGTCAAATTCATAAAGAATTATTATAAATTACAAATCGAAGTGGTTTTGGATATTTACTGACACCCGACCCCGGTCTCTTCGAATCCAATTTCATTCTTAACCCAAGTATTCAAGTGAATACAATACAAATTTTAAATACAGGATGCCACTTACGCAGCAATTCATCATCAATAGATAACCACATTATCACTATACAACCCAACATATCATATCAAAAAACATTTTATATCAGAGATATCAACCAATTTAAGGCATTCATATAATCCAATCATCCATAAGCAAGATTAATTAGTCACACCATTTCTAATTAATTTAAATAAATTAAATTAATTACTTTAATTACCTTTAAATCCTGCTTACTTAACATTAATTAATTACAACCAATTAATTTATCATCTCTTAATTATCTGCCTAAATTAATCATCCTTGATTAATTATCCTTCAATTACATTAAGTAATTGTCCTTTAATTATCTATTTTAATTAATCATTCTTGATTAATTTCTCTTTAATTACTCTAAGTAATTAACCTTTAATTAATTAAGTAAATTAATAATCTTTAACCATTATCATAAATTAATCTCAAATTAATCTCATTAATTAATTACATTAATTAATGATTCTCTAATTACTTTTATCAATTAGTTCTTCTTTTAATTAATTACTTTTAACAAGTAATCTTTAACTTAATCACATTTATTTATTAACCTTAATTAATCACACCCAGTAATTAATTATCCTTAAATTAATTACACTAATTAATTATACTTAAATTAATCACATTGATTAATTCTTTATTTAATTACACTAAATAATTAATCCTTAATTACTTCCATTAATTAATTGTCTTCTAGTTACTTTATTTAAGTAATTTTCCTTTATTTAATTACTTTCAGTAATTACCATTCAATTACTTACCTAAGTAATTACTCTTTTATTACATTCAGTAGTTATCCAGCAATTACTTCACTAAGTAATTATACTTAATCAGTTACGTTAAATGATTATCTTTAATTAGTTTAAACTAATTAATTAACTTAAATTAATTATATTAATTAATTAATTATCATTTAATCACTAGTTAATGATTTTTCCCTTAAATACATTCATTAACTATTCACTAATTTAATTTACCTGTTCAATAAACAATTAATTTACTAATTGACTTTACCTAATTTTATTAATTAAATAACTTTAATCAGTTACAATAGTTAATTAACCATAATTAATTTATCATCCACAAATTAATTACATAATTAATTTTCCTAAATAAACCATTCAAAACAACCAAATCAGATTTTAGGCCAAAGTAA
The DNA here is from genome assembly GCA_030765085.1 of Allium cepa. Taxonomy (NCBI): domain Eukaryota; kingdom Viridiplantae; phylum Streptophyta; class Magnoliopsida; order Asparagales; family Amaryllidaceae; genus Allium; species Allium cepa. The sequence goes on along the minus strand of CM060935.1, from coordinate 739,079,098 downwards.
ATAACACTTCATAAAACTCGAGTCAAAGCACCAAAACGTCGAGTCATACCAGTTCCAAATACCACTTACTTTTCCTTGCCAAAAACTCGTGCCAAAACTCATCTTCCTCGAGCACTCTCTCATACCCGACCCAATCTCAAGCAAATCTACATACATCAGAACCATATGCACGTGCACAAATCGACGTTGGTGTTCCGACCGCCATTATCATCGCCTATTAGTCGCCGATGACGAACCCCTTCAATCCCGACCATAAAATCGATAGCTCGAACTCGCATTCAAATTCGAGCTAATGAACCCATCCTGAAACCAACCTCTTCGACAAACATGCCCTGCCGACGACCACACCAACCACCATCGTCCCCATCGTCAAGATCTTAGCTTTGTCTGACTATCCTCTGCCTTTCCTCCACAATCCATCACGTCTAACCAACGATGAAGTCTCAATGGTTACGAGAACAACCACGATTCCATCACAGGTCAGAATCCTAGTTCACCTTCAATCCGCCACCGTAGTGCTCGAGAAATTCATTTGGTATTTTTCCACCGACCACCCGACTATCAGCTTCTTCCAGTACCATGACTGATGCAAAACTCGATTCCATTCGACGGCGATCGACGAAAATGCCCAGTCTATTCAACCCAGAAATTTCCTATACATACAATCTTAAAAATCCCAATTTTTATAAAAAAAATCATCATTTTCTATCCTGAATCAATCTACGAATTCCAAACTTGAGATCGTAAACCTTGATTTTTAACTTATTTATGATTTTTTTTCTGACAATTCCTATTCTTGAATTAATTTTTATATTTAAATACCTGAAACTGTTTTAGGATTTATATAACATTGTAATAATCAAATTCTACTTATACATCACAACCTAAAATTTCTTGGATGGGAAGTAAAAAAATTTAAACACGATCCTGAGCCTGTAAAAAAAACAACAGAGGATATGTATATATAGACAGTACCCAGGCATTCCAGTTTATCCATATGTATTTATGCTTTTATACATTCTTGCAAAACATAATTCACATCATAATAATTGTTTACTCACCTTATATAGAACAGAGTCTTGGAACCTGTTAAATTCTATTTAGTTTGATCAGAAAACTCTGATTCAATCAGGATTTTGATTCATGTTGATTTTGATTGATCCTGGGATCAAATCCTAGCATTGCTGAAACTTGAAACTGAAGTAGTTGTTGCTAGCTTGATCATCCTCTAATTTTTCTTTTCGGTTAATCTATTACTATTTTTCTTTTCTGATTTTCCTTTTCCTGGTTTCCTTTGTTTTACAGAGTTTTTTTTTTTGAAAATATGTGATAAAAGAAAATGAGAGAGAAAAAGGAGTATACATATAATGTGATTTTATCATCTTTCTAAAATAAAAGAAAAATGGAATAAAAACTCGACACTTGTTAAATTTTTACATTACAAATGTTACACTTGTTTGTTTCTAAGTAAAATGATTTACATTTGTTAATTTGTGTGCTAAAATCTTAACATTTGTCTTTTGCATGAGAATTGTTATTATATAATGTATATATCCTTTATATTACTTATATTATATTTTATGTTTTTTATACATATATATGTGTTATAAATTTATATTTATACTTGTCTTTTATTTGTACTTATATAACCTTTAAGAAAATAATTTTGAAACTAATTTATACATAAATAAACAATCACATTCTCATATATATATATATATATATATATATATATATATATTTAAATCCAATTTCATTTTAAGATTTTTATTTTGAATTTCTAATTCAAATTCTAGTTACAACCTTCTCATATATATATATTTATTCACGTATAAATCAATATTTTCTAATTATATATATATATATATATATATATGAAACCTAATTATATATCAAATAATAACCAAATATCTATAGTTGTAAATTTGTTCTCATGATATTGCTTTAAATTTTCAAATCAAATTTTATTTATAAACCATAAATGTATGTAAAAATAAAATAGCTATCATATGACAAGTTTTGCATATATGTATTTATAAAAGAAAATCATTAAAATAATATTGTCGAATTCAACAATTATATTAGGAGATTATCAAATACATATTTATCCGAATATTAATTCAGCATTTATTATGGTTCAAATTCACCTATATATATTTAATTTATAATTTTTTTATAATTTTATATTTCTCAAACAAACAAAATTTATATCTCAATAGAGAAAAATTCAGTTAATTGCCCAATTACCGGATGTCCAAAAATACGTATTACTACATTGTCCCCCTTTGAATCATTTCGTCCCCGAAAAGGAACGAAGCCAGAATTTATTAGAATACTTAATATTAGAAAAATTACTCTTTGAACATTTTAAAACATTTTAAAATCTATTTAATATTGCCAAAATAGTTTTGTAAAAATACTTTTATAACCGATGTTTCAACAAGTCCATCCTTGTTCTTACAGAATTTCGGTCATACATTGATCAGGCGTAGGATTGAAAACTACAAGTACTTGGTAGACCGTTTCAACACCCAGTGAAAATACTTGGAAAATCATTTTATTGAAAATATAGAAAACATTTTTGAAAATAGAGGGAACATCTTTGGTGAGAATGCTCTGGAAATCATTACCCCCATCCATGGTCGCAGTTAACCCGATGGTTACGTTGCCATCCCGGCAAAATCCATAGATAACTGTAGGAACTCCGCGCCTCTCGATTACACCATGGAACCCGCAACAGATCGCAGTTACATCTGGGGTTACGTTGCTATCACACCAAAAACCCATATAACTGTAGGCATCAGCGCTCTCGAATTCCGCTGCCAAAAGAATGAAATTTCTCCACTCAACCATAGATTGTAGTCTACCGATGTTACGTTGCCTTTCCCAACAAAATCAAGCGTAGACCGTTGACACTCACCTCCACATGATTTCCACTATGGTCCACAATAGATCGTAGCAACATTGAGTTACACTACCTCACAACATAACCCAAATGCCTCCATAGGCATCAGCGCCCTCGACTTTCGCTACCCAATAATCTTCAGGACCTTCAGTTTGTCCGGACTTCCTCACTGGATCAACTTTAGAAACCCCCCTTATGGCTCAAGGCAGTACCGAGCTATGGTACTCCTAAGAAGTTCATTTGAAGGACGCGCCTTTTTCTCCAAAGCCATTTTCAAAACACTTTATAATATACACATATAGTATCTTCCAACTCATACACCTAGTATGAATCCCATATAAATCTCCTTTTCTCAAAATCGATTATCCCAAAATCGATATTCTCAAACTAGGCTTTTCCAATTTCCAAAATTGATTTTTCCCCAAAAATCAAAAGCCTTTCCAAAATCCGTAGGTTCCAAAACCCTTTTCCAAAATCATTCTCATAAAATTCTTCATATACATATATAGATATATATAATTTTGAAAATCTTTGGATCGCTTAATATTTGACTATAAATCTTTTCAAAAATCTTTTCTTTTGGCTATAGATTCAACAAGGGGGGTTTATCATATATATATACAAAGATACATAACTTTGTTTACTCCAAATCAAATATCCAAATCTGATTACTCTTTATAAAGTTATCAACCATATTACCTTTCTTTATAAAGTGAACCTTTAATCATAGCAATATCCAATTTCCATTTTATTTCATCATTTATTGTTCAAAATATACTTTTCCATTTCAAAAATCATTTTACAGTACTTATCCACAAATTTTCAATACCAATTACATTCAAATCCATACGATGTACTCATATCATCCGTACGCAATATCAATCTGATCGCTCACTCGATCACACAATTTCTCTTCCGGACTAGTATCATCCACCCGACTTCCTAGTGCGGACTCAGATCTGGTTTCTTGATCAGAAACCGTCATTCTCCTTGAATAGCCTAACTATGATAGATATTTTCCAGAACCAATTCAAATCCATATCCAGGTTCGCTGTCGAAAATCGAGTGAAAAATCCCAACTCAGATCGATATACTATTACGAAATTTTGTGCTTGAATCTGGATCAAATCACTATGCGAATAGAATAATATATTACATCCTACGTATCTATCTTCATTGATTATTTCCTAAATCAATTCCCTTTCTATTCACATTCATTTTTGATTCTATTCACTTATTCACTATTGTTTCAATTCCCTTTGGATTATCACTTTAATCCTTATCTCAATTGGTAATTAATCATAAACAGTCTGCACTCTAACCAGCTTAAATTTAGAAAATAGCATAAAAGGTTACAAATAGGTAAGTAGTTGAAAAATAATTATTAGTTTGTAAAATAGCTGTAAAATAGTTAAATAGTTGTAGAATAGTTATAAAATAGTTAGGTAATTGCAAAATAGTTTTTAAAATAGTGATCAGTTATAAGTAATTGAAAAATAGTAATTAGTTTATAAAAAAGTTGTAAACTAGTTCCAAAAATAATTGTAAAATAAGTATAAAATATTTGGTTTTAAAAAGAAAGGTTGTATATAGTAAATAGTTTGGAAAAATAGATTTAAACAGTTTATATTAAAATAATCCATTTGAAAATAGTTTCAGAGCCAAACTGTTCAACTTCCCAATATCCATTCCCATCAATTTATCATCCCATTAAATTGATTTAATTCCAATTCAACTAGAATTAACTTTAATGCCTTTCCCAAATTTAAATCAGTTCCCATTTTAATTTGAACTCATTCAGTCTTCAATTTTGCTTCAAACTAATTTAATTCAAATTTTCCATTTGAATTTATCCCAATTTCAATCTCAATTTTTAAATCATCTCGAATTATATAAATTCGAGTTAAATTTTTAAATGTTGATTTACTCCTTTAAATCAATTAACCTTTGCTTTTAAATTAACAGCTTAAATCTTTAAATCATTTAATTCAGAGTCCAAATTTCAAAATTCTATTTTAAATTACCTTTACTTCTCCATAAACCTATTTCTAGGTTCAAATAATAATTCAAATTCTTTTTTAAACAATTTAATCTTTGAAATTCAATTTATTACCCAATTTCAATTTTTGAAACCAATCCTTAACAATTTAAATTTCCAAGTTTATTTCGAACATTTAAATCTAAATTTTAAAGTAATTTCATCTCCACAAGTTAAATTTCCTGATTAAAGTTCTATTTCCATTTAATTTCTGCAATGGACATATATATTACTCCAATCCATCAACAGCATTCATCACCCATTCCCAGATCTCAAACCCATTTGAGATCTTATATAACTCCCTTCCAAACCAACCCATTTAACTTCCTAATGTTAAATCTGAATTTCATCTTGAAAATTTTCAATTCAGGTTGTTCATTCCAAACTTATTTAATTCCCTTTAAGTTAAATCCAATTTAATCCCATTAACCTAACTCAAATTTGAACTCCCACTCCAAATTTCAAATTTCTATCACTTAAAAGTTCAAAAACTTATAGTCAAGCATTTATCACACACAAAAGTTTTCGGGTTAAATGTCCATGTTACTCAATTTATTCCTTAAGTTTAACCACCCTTGATTTTTAATTCAAAACATATTTCTTTAAATTTTACAAACAACTTCTTATTTTAAAATAAGATTACATTCAAAAATAGTCTGAATAATATTATTTATTCTTTTCTTTTAACACTTTGAAACAGTTCAAAAGTTTCTAGACTTAGGTTTTAACACTTCACAATTTAAAATCTACTAAAATTTACAACTCATACTATCTAAAGGTTACTCCCTTAAAACATTTTATTTGCTTTATCATTAATTATTATCAGGAAACAAACATCACATTATTTGATGCGATAACCATTTTTATATCCTGGTTGGAAATCAATTCCAATTTATCTTATTTGTATAGTTCATATTATCCTTCTTATTTGGATATATGTATATATACCACTTAATTCTTATTCAATTTCAATAACCAACAACCAATTTCCTTAATATATAATAATTAGAGAATTATTTGCTTTACATATCAAAATATAACCTTTTATCAAAGTCATATGTTTTTAAAACAATTTTTAAACCTTTATATAAAAAAATAACAAGTACGCTCTCATATATATACACTCTCAACTCATTCTAGGGTACCACTGACCCTATCCTTAATGAGTAAATGCACCAGAGCCAAAGTTCTCACTTTACCTTCTGCTCTGATACCAAATGTAACGACCCGAAATGTTCGATGCCGAAAATTCCATATAGTTAGGGAAAAGAAGAAAGAGATAGAAGAAGAAGAAACAGAAACACCAAAATACTGATTCTCACATTCGCAGAGGATCAAAATATAATATTAAACAGAATAGTAGTTATACAAAGGGAAACTGTATTAGTTAATTTACATCAATACATCAGAGTCACAACATTTACGCAAAACACTGGACAGATAAAATCTACATGTTACAGATAACTACAATATATCACAACGGAATACACTCCATATGTTCCTGCCATCCAGCTCGCCACCTAAGCTCCAGAACGTCCTCACCTGAAAATCTGTAATACTCGGTCTGACCCGAGCATTAAGTCAAAGTAACACTCGGGTTAGGCTGGAAACTAACGTGAGTAAACCCATCTAACATGAAATACAATGATATAAAATTTATTTGAAAGACCCGGGGTAACTTGTACATCACTATAAGTTTTAACTTGCCATAGTCAAATACACATCCCATAATCATCTAAGTATCATTACTCAAATTAAATGACCAAGGTTACATTATTCATTCCACTTCAGCCTATTTATTCCAAAGTTAAATTCATAAAGAATTATTATAAATTTCAAATCGAAGTGGTTTTGGGTATTTACTGATACCCGACCCTGGTCTCTTCGAATCCAATGTTATTCTTAACCCAAGTATTCAAGTGAATACATACAAATTTTAAATACAGGATGCCACTTACATAGCAATTCATCATCAATAGATAACCACATTATCACCATACAACATAACATATCATATCACAAAACACTCAGTAACTAATTATCCTTAAATTAATTACATTGATTAATTATACTTAAATTAATCACATTAATTAATTCTTTAATTGATTACACTAAGTAATTAATCCTTAATTACTTCCATTAAGTAATTGTCTTCTAGTTACTTTATTGAAGCAATTTTCCTTTATTTAATTACTTTCAGTAATTACCATTCAATTACTTATCGAAGTAATTACTCTTTTATTACATTCAGTAATTATCCATCAATTACTTCCCTAAGTAATTATACTTGATCAGTTAAATTAAGTAAATATCTTTAATTAGTTTAAACCAATTAATTAACTTAAATTAATTACATTAATTAATTAATTATCACTTAATCACTAGTTAATGATTCTTCCCTTTAATACATTCATTAACTATTCACTACTTTAATTTACCCTCTCAATAAACAATTAATTTACTAATTACCTTTACCTAATTTTATTAATTAAATAACCTTAATAGTCACAATAGTTAATTAACCTTAATTAATTTATCATCCAAAAATTAATTACATAATTAATATTCCTAAATAAACCATTCAAAACAACCAAATCAGATTTTGGGCCAATGCAAATAAAACTTCATAAAACTCGAGTCAAAGCACCAAAACCACTAGTTATACCCGTTCCAAATACCACTTACTTCTCCTTGCAAAAAAATCGTGCCAAAACTCATCTTCCTCGAGCACTCTCTCATACCCGACCCTATCTCGAGCAAACCCAGATACGCAGAACCATGTGCACGTGCACAGATCGACAATGGTGCTCCGGCGCGAAAACTATCATCGTCGATGAGTCGGCGATGACCAGCCCCTTCAATCTCGACCACAAAATCGATAGTTCGAACTCGCATTCAAATTCGAGCTAATGAACCCATCTTGAAACCAACCTCTTAGACAAACCCGCCCTGCCGACGACCACACCGACCACCATCATCCCCGTCGTCAAGATCTTAGCTTCCTTTGACCGTCCTCTGCCTTTCCTCCATAATCCATCACGTCCGATCCAATGACGAAGTCTCAATGGTTATGAGAACAACCACAATTCCATCACAGGTCAGAACCCTAGTTCACCTTCGATCCGCCACCACAGTGCTTGAGAAATTCGTCTGGTATTTTTCCATCAACCACCCGACTATCAGCTTCTTCCAATACCATGCCTGATGCAAAACGCGTTGCCGTTTGACGGCGATCGACGAAAATCCCCAATCTGTTTAACCCAGAAATTCCCCACACATGCAATCTTAAAAATCCCGATTTTTATATCAAATTCTACTTATACATCACGGCCTAAAATTTCGTGGATGGGAAGTAAAAAAGTTTAAACATGATCCTGAGCCTGTAAAAAAACAACAGTGGACATGTATATACAGACAATATCCATGCATTCCAGTTAATCCATATGTATTTATGCTTTTATACATTCTTGCAAAACATAATTCACATCATAAATGCAAAGATTATCTCATTTATCAGGTTATCAAATTATTTAAAGTTTTAAAAACAATTGTTTACTCACCTTGTAGAGAACAGAGGCCTGGAACCTATTAAATGCTATTTAGTTTAATCTGGAAACTCTGATTCAATCTGGATTTTGATTCATGTTGATTTTGATTGATTCTGGAATCTAATCCTAGCATTGCTCAAACTTGAAACTGAAGATGTTGTTGCTAGCTTGATCATCCTCTAATTTTTCTTTTTAGTTAATCTTTACTCTTTTCTTTTGTGATTTTCCTTTTCCTGGTTTCCTTTGTTTTACAGACTTTTGTTTTTGAAAATACATGATAAAAGAAAATGAGAGAGAAAAAGGAGTATACATATAATCTGATTTTATCATCTTTCTAAAATAAAAGAAAAATGGAATAAAAACTTGACACTTGTTAAATTTTTACATTACACTTGTTTATTTCTAAGTTAAATGATCTACATTTGTTAATTTGTGTGTTAAAATCTTAACACTTGTCTTTTGCATGAGAATTGTTATTATATAATGTATATATCCTTTATATTACTTATATTATATTTTATGTTTTTTTATACATATATATGTGTTATAAATTTATATGTATACTTCTCTTTTATTTGTTCTTATATAACCATTAAGAAAATAATTTTGAAACTAACTTATACATAAATAAATAATCACATTCTCATATATATATATATATATATATATATTTAAATCCAATTTCATTTTAAGATTTTCATTTTGAATTTCTTATTCAAATTCTAATTACAACCTTCTCATATATATATTTATTCACTTATTAATCGGTATTTTCTAATTATATATATATATATATATATATATATATGAAACCTCATTATATATCAAATATAACCAAATATCAATATATACTAGTTGTAAATTTATTCTCAAGATATTGCTTTAAATTTTCAAATCCAAGTTTTATTTATAAACCATAAATGTATGTAAAAATAAAATAGCTATCATATGACAAGTTCTGCATATATGTATTTATAAAAGAAAATCATTAAACTAGTATTGTCGAATTCAACAATTATATCAGGAGATTATCAAATACATATTTATCCAGATATTAATTCAGCATTTATTATAGTTCAAATTCACACATATATATTTAATTTATAATTTTTTTTAGAATTTATTTTGCTCAATCAAACAAAACTAGTATCTCAATAAAGAAAAAATCTATTAATTACCCAATTACTGGATGTCCAAAACTTCGGGTTAGTGCATTTAAAATTAACTTAAATTTACACTTTAAAGGCTATAACTTGTGCATAATTGATCGGATTTTTCCGAAACAAAACTCCTTCTTTTGAAATGATAATTGCTTTCATTTTAATGAAATAATTTCCTGTTCTGTTGAAAGGGTTTTCCAAGTTATGAATGAATCTTGGGAAATGGTTTTGAAAGCTATGAATTGAGACTTTGATTTAAAGATTGGATGAGTTAATTTAATTTGAAAAGGAAATTGTTTTAAAAGGCTATGAATGAATCTTTGTAAAAGATTGGTGAACCTTTTTTTAAATTGAAAAGGGTTTTAAAGGTGGATGTTTTGTTTAAAAGATTAAAGTGTAGAAATTGTTTAAAGCATTGAAAGGTTTTTGGAATTAAATCTTTTGTTCAAAGATTTAAAGTGGAAATTTGTTTAAACCATTGAAGGGAAAGGTTTTTTTGAAATATGTTTTGACTTAATTAAGATCCCAATATCCGTATGTTTTTAAAATTAAGCACTCATTATTTGATTTTTCCAGGAGAGGACTTTATGTCATATAACGCATTCCGAATAATGATACGATGAAATGGATAGCATTTGAAGACCGGTGGTGAAAACCGGGTATTTTCGAAAACGAAAGGATTACCCATCGAATGACTCTGCACTGAGTAGATATGGTATAGAGATCTCCATATGTGATGGGGAGTCCGATCAGGATTTTGAATACCCGGATTGCAAGGGCTTCTTTGGAAGTGCCCTCGGTTCCGTTCGAACCCAAAACAGACTTTTATGGATGTATTATGACATTACACTTTGAGATGTAAAGCTGGTTTCTATCAAATACATTTCTGTTTGGTGGCGGAGAATTTATTCTTTTAGCTTAACACCCTTCTCCAAGACGTACGAGCTCAGAGGTTGCGTAGTTGATGGTTACTAGTCACACATTTCCAATTTGGTAATGTGGCATACGAAGTGTTGCTGATCATTTGTTGATCAAAGCATGACTTTTGTGAAAAGTGTAGTTTTGTGGATGAGACTTCGTCGAACCTCACAACCTGAAAATGGTCGAAATAGGAAAGTTTCGGCAAGGTTATAAGGGGTCGCTCCCCTAGAGTCTGTCCATTTCCTTCTAGATAAAAGGTGGTATCATGCCATGGAGCCCAGATATTTAATCTATGTGGTTGTTGCTATTTGTTGGTGAATCCCGGGATAAAGGTCAGTCACGACCAGGGATGGCATACTTGTAGGTGTTACCTAGTTAAAGAGGTAACCCGGCCTTGTGTTGGCAGAGATCGGTTAGGTTCTCCGAGGCGTCCCTCCAGAGGCGTTCCATTCGGTGTAGGAGGTTCCTTTGCCCGACCATTGTGGGAAATCCAATCACTCAATACGATCCCTGTACGGTTTTAGTTGTAGAACCTGCCAATTAACATGGTAGCTAAAGTAGTCATACTATAATGGTACGTATGCTGGCTAAGATTAATATTATACTTTCAAAATGTTTTCTACACTATGCACTAATAATAATATCAAAGAATTTTTCTCGTATCAAGCATGTTTGACTATCATAAGGAGAAATTCTCCTCCAATTGTGCGATTGCATTGTGTGTGCGCGGGGAGGCCTTGTGGTAGTTTCATTTTCGAAAAGCATAATGTATTTATTTTTAAATTGTTTTTATACAAACAACTGTTTTCGTTTGCTCGCACCACTCCCATGACTGACCTGGAGTTTATTGTTCCCTTTCTAAACTTTGGGCGCCCATAATTTTCCATACGGGCAGCCTAAAGTCAGGTAGTCAGTTAATAGATGTAGATTTGATTCTTTGGAGTCTTTGGATTTTGGCGATTGCATTATGCACCTGACCTTAGTTAATACAAGATGATGGTGGTTCGAGCTTATATTTTTGGAGATCTTTGGAGCATTGGATTGGAATGCAATTGTTGGGATTTCGATCCTTCTCCCTTTTGAAGGCATGTGTTGGTGTTCCTCTTTTGGAGTTGTATCTTTCCACTGCTACTTTTTATGTTGCTGTATCTATCTTTGATAGTGTTGTTCATATCTGTTGTATCATATTGTATCAGATATTGTATCCATTATTGTATCAATGAAATTATTCATTCCTGTTTCTGTTGTATTGTTGTGTTATAAGCTCCGCGAACCAGATTCGACGTTTGAATCTACGACATTCGAATACGGGTGATGTATTTAGTGCCGATTTTAGAAGGTCAAGTCTGGGTCGTTACATGGATTGTAGCGATTTGGAGCTTCCAGAATTTTTAGCTAAATTCGAAAGCAATTCAAATTTGGTCAATATCGGGATGTAGAAGCGACATTGGAATCAAGTGCGTTACTCACTCATTTTGGATAATTCATTTTATTTTAAATAGTTAAAATTATTTATTGGATGATTGGATGGATTGATAAATTATTGTCTGTTGGATGTTATATTATATATTGTAGTATATATATATTATTATTATTTGGGTATATTTCCTGCCGATTGGAGCGGAAGAGAAACTATGCGCCTTGCATAATAGTGGATGACCCTTTTTTATTGCGATATCCCATCTCAAAGCGGGATTTATTATTTTATGTTATATAATATATGTGGTTGCAGAAAACAGGTTGGAGAGATCCAACTGGATTGTAACGTTTGAGATTTTTCGACTCACGAAAGTCGACATTAATACGTCCACTATATCAACTGCCGAACAATCGAATGCCGGAAAACCGAACCGTTAGGGTTAAAGAAGAGGTAGAAGATAGAAGAAGAAAGAAAAAGCAACAGAACAACATCATAATCTCACAATCGCAGTGGAACAACATATAATAGATGAATGAATATCTTTAAAACAAAGAACTATATAAGTTATTACATTACATCACATTACATTACATTACATTACATTTCAGAGTTTACAACAACAAACAGCGGAAAAGAAATACTATATACTAGTTGATATGCCAAGCCATCCAGCTTGCCTCCAGATCTCTACAGCATCTCCTCGATTCCAGAATAACCTGATAACCTGACTCTAGACTGCTCGTGTGGAAATTGGTGAGCACCCAGAGTTTAGGAAGGAAACAATAAACTCCAGGCCAGTCATGGGACTGGTGTGAGAACTTAAAACAGTTATTCTTCAAAAACAAACAAAGAAATATTTTTAAACAGATTCGCAATGCTTTTATAAAATGAGACTACCATAAGGCCTCCCGCACACACACACAATGAAAACGCAGAATCGGAGGAGATTTCTCCTTATGATAGTCAAACATGCTTGATACGCAAATTTTCTTTGATATTATTACTATAAGTGCAAAGTGTAGGAAAACATTTCGAAAGTATAATATAAATCTTAGTCAACATATGACCATTATCGTATGCCTACTATAGCTACCATGTTCAATACCAAGTTACCGCCACATTCCATGGCAGGTTATACAACTAAAACTATACAAGGTTCGTATTGTTTCTTTGGATTTCCAACTAATGATCAAGCCAAGGAAGTTCCCATTGCCACATGGGTATGCCTCTGGAAAGACGCGCCGAGAACCTAACCGGATCTTTGCCAACACAAGGCCGGGTTACACCTAACTAGGTAACTACTGACACGAATATGCAATCCTCCGGTTGTGACCGACCTAAATCCCGGGATTCACCAACAACCACAAAATAATAAGTTTGCAGCAACAACATAGGTTAAGTATCAGGGCTCCATACCATAATACCACATATATACAGAAGGAAATGACATATGCTATGGGGGCACTGCCCCCAAATAACCTTGCCGCATCTTTCCCGTTTTGACCATTTTCGAGGTGTGAGGTCCGACGAAGTCTCGTCCACAAAGCTACGCTTTATACAAAAGCCACACTTTGATCAACAAATGCTCAAGAGCACTCAGCATGCCACGTTACCAATTTGGGAATATATCACTAGTAACCATCAACTACATAACCTCTGAGCTCGTATGTCTCAGAGAAGGGTGTTAAGCTAAGAGAATAAATTCTCCGCCACCAACAAAAATATATTTGATAGAAACCATCTTTACATCTGAAATTGTAACGTCAAACACACATCCATATAAGTCCGTTCCGGGATCGAACGGAACCGAAGGCACTTCCAAAGAAGCCCTTGCAATCTGGATATTCACTAATCACGACCGGACTTTCCATCACAAAGGTTGATAAAATATCTATATCGGAGATCAGCCAATGCAGAGTCATTCGACTGTAATCCTTCCGTTTTCGTAAATACCCGGTCTTCAACACCGGTCTTCAAATGCTATCCACTACGACATATCACTTATTCGGAATGGGATTTATGACACAAAGGTCCTCTCCGGCTAAACCGAATAATGAGCGCTTATTTTAAAAAAAATGTAGCATTCAAATTCAAGCAAATCACAACAAATACCTATTTAAGGTAAATATTGATAGTCGGTTCTTTAAGTATCAAGGCCAACAATCAAATATCCAGCACCATAACAATCACTAGGCCTTTTTTATTAATCTTCCATAAATTAAATAACTTGCCAAATATTCACTTCAATTCATCTTTAAAATGATATAATCTCAAAACATTTCACTTCATATTGGAAATCATTTCCATACTTATTTAATAATAAGTAATTCACAAATCTATTTATTTTCAATACTTAAAAAATATTCAATATACTTAAATCGCAATTAAGTTTATATTTTATTCTTTAAGGAAAATATTCTCTTAAACACATTCATTTGAGTCAAAACGAATGTTGTGTAAAACATCGTTACGATAACCCAAAATCACTAGTATAGGGATTCGAAATTAAGATAGATATATAAATCCCAATACTATACGAAAACCTTTCCTTTCGAAAATCATTTACTAAAACAACAGTGTTATAGTACATCTTTTCCTTATTTCTCGAAAACGTCTATTTCAACAATGAATGTTGAAATCTATGGTTTCGATCCTTAACACATTTTAAAACAACTTCAATCGTTTTAATTCCTTTTAAAAGATCACTTCCTAAAACATTTCTTTAACATGTCATTCACCGTCCCAAATCGTGAATATACTTCGTTAACCAGATTCAACGTTTCTACACATTTTTTTAAAGGATTATCCACCGTCCAAAATCGTGGATAATCTCCTTTAGTAATCTAAAATAATTGACTTATCCAAATAAGTCAATTTCGATTTATAAAAAACCGTTTATAAGTTCACATCTATATATATTTTTATAAAAACTTCAACTTATAAAATCCCTTAATTTACAAATTCTATTTAAATCTCATTTAAATGCCAAAATCCGATTTATAAGTAATTGCTTATAAATCTTTTATTTTACAAAATCTATTCATTTTATAACTTCACAATATATAAATCTATAAATTTCATTCACTTATGAAATCCCTTTATACTTCATTTTAACGTTTATAACAACTCGTTTTATAATTCCAATATTTTTAATTTATAAAATATCTATTTTATAAATCTTTTATATAAACCGTTTATAAAAATTCAAAATCTCAATTCAAACTATTTTATAAAGTAAATAAACTACTCATTTCAAAAATCACATTTCGGTTATACTTCACAAAAATCATAATTTTTATAACATTAAAATTATAACGTTTATTTATTTAAAATGAATTAATTCCAAAATTCAATAAAATGTATACTTTCAAAGATCACTTGAAAATCCTTTTAAATTCAAAATCGTTACTTTAACACTTTTAAATTTTCCAAAATAGGCCCAATGCTGCAACAGCACTAAATATAACAATCATGGCATCCAAAACATCATATATCATATGATAACAGAATATATCACAATATTTGTAAATAAATCAATACGGTTGAGGAATCCAGTTGGATCCCTCCAACCTGTTTCCCTACATCCACAGATGTTAGCACAATACCAATTCCGTTGCAATATGGAATATCGCGGTATATGGGATATATAAAAATATTATCCGCTATTATGCTGCGCAATAGGGTCTCATCCTCCATATAATGCGGGAAAATCAACTCCAAGTACGTATATAATACCAATTCCACATCAAGGTGGAATATTGCAGTATATGTGTTTAATAAATTACATCCGTTTAATATACGGCGTATAGGGTCTATTTCAACACAATAGATAATAATTTATCATTCAGTAACACAATCAAGAAATTTTAAATCTAACTATTTAAAATTTAAATTGAAACAAATTCGACTGAGCGAGAAGTTCTCACCTTGCTTCCAATAACAGTCGAAGTGTTTTATTTTGAATAAAATTAAACGCGCGTTTAATTTCACCCAAAAATTTCACTAACTCCAATCGATTCCAATCCAGCTCCATCGTGTAGTATTCACGAATACGAATCCAACGCAATTCGTTTCATGCGTTTCGACCTCGTATGAAAGAGTTATGATATTTTAAAGATTTAACGAATTAATATATAATAAATTTCGTACTTTATTTTATTCTAAAACCCTAACCAAATCAGTCCATTCAATTTCTTTTTGCAACACCTGGGCGTGCCCTCTTTCTTCCATCTCATGCGCCGACCGATCGAGTACCACCACTCCAAATGCCAACATGAGCTCCACCTTCGGCTCGAGTATCAAGGAGCTCGGTCGTCGTTTTGTGTAGAAAAACGCGGGTTAACGTGCGACCCTCTTGAGCAAATTGCGACGATCGGCTGCTTTGATTTCGATCATCACCGTATGGAATCGAAGCTCTCACTTAGATCTACACCTCTCGTTTTGAAGATTTCTCGAATTAGTTGAGGGATTATGTGATGCCCCACCTCTATACCCACGCTAGCCAAGAACACTACGGAGTAATGCTGTCGACTAGCATGGAGAATAAGGCTGTTGAGGAGCGACCATCTGTATAATTGCTTTGTGCGAGTACTGATATGCCGGATAAAAATATAACTTTTCATCTCAAGAGGAAATCCGACATACCGACACAAACTCAAAGCTACTACACAGTGGCTATAAAGGTCTTCGGAAATAAATATAGAAATAAACATAACACAAATCAGTCATAGATAATTCATATCACAAAGGCGGAAATAGATATGAATATAACACATGAAAGTGTATATCAAAGTAGTGGTCAAAAAGATCCACCATAATACAAAAGAATAGCCACACGTGCTATACAAAAGAATACATTTATGAGTCCATATCTCAAGTGTATACAACAAAATAAACTACTAATCTAAGTAGTTAGCCAAAAGATCATATGATAACCCCAGAAGAGAAGTCAAGCAGAAGCACCTGTAACATCTCGGTCTGACCCGAGTATTATTTAAGAAGAATATAATAAACGGATCAGTCTAGCTATAAATATCAGAAGAAATGATATAGAATAAGAGATATGACTAAACGTATAATAATCACAATGCCAAGCTGTGATAAATAAATAATTGAAAAATCAATAAGAGATTAATCAATATCACAAAGATCTTCTCAAAGATAAAAAAGGAATGTTGTACTCCTAATTTCATTCACCAAGCCACAATAAATGACATATATATCAATGCCAATCATAAAAGTTGGTGAAACATAAATTCCAGAATTCCACACATGAAATCCAGAAATCACAAGAAAATGATGGCCAATACATTGATGTAGTGCAAACGGTACATCCAATGAATCACAAAGAAAAGACATTGATGTAGTGCAAATGGTACATCCAATGTATCAAAAGCATATCATTGAGGTAGTGCAAACGGTACAACTAATGAATCAAAAGCAAAGACATTGATGTAGTGCAAACGGTACATCCAATGTATCAAAAGCATATCACTGATGTAGTGCAAACGTACATCCAATGAATCACAAGCAAAGACATTGATGTAGTGCAAACGGTACATCCAATGTATCAAAAGCATATCATTGATGTAGTGCAAACGGTACATCCAATGAATCAAAAGCAAAGACATTGATGTAGTGCAAATGGTACGTCCAATGTATCAAAAGCAAAGACATTGATGTAGTGCAAACGGTACATCCAATGTATCAAAAGCATATCATTGATGTAGTGCAAACGGTACATCCAATGAATCAAAAGCAAAGACATTGATGTAGTGCAAACGGCACATCCAATGTATCAAAAGCAAAGACATCACACATGCTAGTCTAAAACATAAAATGGTCGTCATGATCAAAGAGAAGTGTCAATTACAGTAAGCTAGTAAATATATGAGCTTAGCTTCATGTCCCATAACCACTAGCTTAACTTAAATATTTACGAACAAATTGTAGATCTCCACTAGAAAATTGTCACAAGAGTTTCAATCGAACAAGTCCAAGAATTAACCAGCGAAGTAAACGCAAGCGTTTCATACCACTTGTTTTACTAAGCCGTTTAATTAGATTTCTCATACGAGTGAGGTAAAGGTTTGTATATACTAATAGATTGGAAATCGGTTTGAGAAAATGAGCTTTGTTATAAAATAGTGTTGAAATCATTTCAAGAAAGAGTTTTGATATTTACTACTAGTATAGAAAACCTTTATATTTTTAAAGTGACAAATCACGAAGAATATCGTAGGAACAATCCATCACTAAAATTCACATTCGAAGACGTGAATGAAAATCCAAAGAAATCGATAAAGGATCCATCGAAATGGATATTCCAAGAATTCTCGAAGAAAATAAGTCATCAAGGTCAATAACGAATGATAACAACCAATAGGAAACAACACGAATCGATTAAAGTTGGAAATTCAAGCAACTAGGCAAAATAGGCATAGTTGGCAAATAGCAGCAGGTCGGTCAACCGGACTCCCTGAGTCGGTTGACCGAACCAGGGGTTGGAAGTGCTCGGGCACCAGGTCGGTCGACCGGCCCAAGGGCTCGGTCGGCCGAAGCCTGTAACCAGCACTTCCAAACAGAGGCAGGAAGTGCATGGGCTACAGGTCAGTCGATCGGCCCAGGGGCTCGGTCGGCCGAACCTGTATGCTTGCACTTCCTACCCTATTTCAAATGAGGTGCAATCTCTCTCAATTTGCAAACCGCCGAGCAACGGCGCTAAGGGTTTACGCCAATCGACTACCCTGCCATAGAAGCTCTTTGGTTCATCACCAAAAACACATTTGAACATCAAAGCCATGATTTTTAAAGAATTGAACACAAAACACCAAAAATTAGAATATTCACCAAATCAATCCAAACCAAAAGCTAATGCACACGAATAAGTGTTAGGAATTCATACCTAACATTCGAAGATAATTATAAGCATAGATTTGAGATAAAAATCTCACCTTTGAACCCAAATCAATGAAGTAGAAGCTTTAAGACAAGCTAAGATCAATTCCTCTTCAATAACAACTCAAGAAGATTCAATCTAAGCTTAAAAGAGAAACATTTCCTAAATTAGGTTTAGGAAATTTGTGAAATCAAAGAGAGAATGAGTTGGAGAAGAAGAAGGAGATGCTTACTAATGGGTTCTCTTTGATTTTGGAGCAAGAACTTGAGCTAGCAAGAGGAATTAGGGTTTGGAGTTTTAATTTCCACTCTCTTCCACCATTGTTGCTAAAGCTTGAAGAGTTAGGAATTAGAAATGAAGTAATGAAGAATTGGAGTGGGTTGGAACTGAGTTAGTAAGATGGGTTCAGCCCAAACCAAAGCCCTAAGTGAAAAAGGTCAAAATTCTACTATCTCCAAACATATCGAAGTTTATACTCGAAAAGGTCACAAACGTCATTTTGAACTCAATAGGGGTGGTTTCGAGTCTCAATTAGACTGTTTGCAGAAAGTAGCTTTTCGGACTAAAATCCGACGAACGATGAAATATTTAAATAAAACATTTAAATATACAATCGATAAATATGCGGGTTGTTACAGACTCGCCTCCTTAGAGAAATTGCATCCTCGCAATACTTAAGAAGAAAATAAGAAGTAACAACCATAGAAGCATATCAACATAAAAGAAAATTTGAAATAGGAAGTTCACTATAAAGAGCACGAAAGAGTTAGCACGAACGGGATTGCTCGATGATTCTCTAGATTCCCAAGAGTAATCCCTAGGATTTGAGAACCATTGAACTCTCACAAGAAGAACATCTTTATTCCGAAGGTGCTTAACCTCTGAAGTAATGATGCGAATGGAATGTTGCTCATAAATCAAATCTGGTGAAACTTCAATTTCATCAATAACACCAGCTCGAGAACAAAAATAGGAAACCTAAAAGCATTTCCATAGTTAAAGGACGCAGAAAACGTCAAGAATTGCAGAAAATTGAGCTGGTGCAACGACGTAGTATAATAACAGTATGCCCGAGGAACTGGAAACTCAAATAATTTGGAATATCAGCGTAGTACAAAAACGGTACGCCCAATGAACCAAAGCCCGAATAATTTCGGAACATCGACATAGTAAAAAAAGGTACGTCCAATGTACCAAAGCCCGAATAATTTCGGAACACCGACGTAGTACAAAAATGGTACGTCCAATGAACCAAAGTCCGAATAATTTCGGAACACCGACGTAGTACAAAAATGGTACGTCCAATGAACCAAAGCCGAATAATTTCGGAACACCGACGTAGTACAAAAACAGTACGTCCAATGAACCGATAAACTGGAACAACGATTTTGTAAAATAATCGTACATCCATTGATCCAGATAAGACGGAACATCGATGTAGTATAATAACAATACCTCCGATGAACCGAACACCATAAAAGAACATCGGACGCTAGTCCATAAAAGAGATGAGATAAAACTCAATAAAACGAAGTACGTCAAAACTCCCGATGAACTTGGTAAAACGATCATAAGATACAAGGAATCTCGAGCCAACGAGGTTGACGCAAATTAAGTTCCTTATGAGAAATAAATATTCCAAAGATTATGATCAAGGTGGAGAACAAATTTCTCATCCAAAAATGGTGATGCCAAATTTTAAAAGTAAAAACAATAGCCGCGAGCACTAGATCATGAGTGGCATATCTAGTCTCGATAAGCTATAATGATTTAGAAGCACAAGTGATAGCACGTTCTCCTTTGCAAGAGAACGACATCCAAACCAATACGACTAGTATCGGTACAAATAGCAAAGTCTTGGTTCCCTTCGGTAAACACAAGAATAAGAGTATCGAAAAAGAATTCTTTCAAATAATCCTCTTTCCCAAAAACTAAAACTTTCAAAATCACAATTATCTTATGTAATCATCTTTTTAGAAAATTTTACTTATTTGAAGTGAATTTTACTTTGTTTGATTGTCTCATCAAAGCGTTTAGGAAATTCCTATCGATAACGTTGATCACGCGCATCGACCAAAATTCTTAAAACACTAAATGGGCAATACAATCACAAAATCATCTTTTATAGGATAAACATGTTTCTAAAAACTTTTGAAAATTCTCTTTGTTCGTTCCAAAAACAGAAAATCCTATTTATACTTAAAAATAAATCTTATGAAAATGATTTGCAAAAATTTTAAATTGCTAAGTTCATCCAAAAATCAATAAATTTAAGAATGGTCTCACCGGAATATTCATAGAATACTCGATTAATAAAATGGATGAAATAAGCTAGACGAATCGAATGACATAATAATTCATTCATAGGAATCATAACAAGTGCGGAATGCGGTAAGTGGAATGCTAACTTCCGCAACTCGTAGCAAATGAAAACCGGTGGCAAGGTCGAGCTGAAAAGACCTTAACACTACTCAAAAGATTGCTTAGGTGACAGTCCTAAGACAGATTCAAAAATACCGGAAAATTTCTCAAACTACATGAATGAGAGAAACAACACTTTCCTTATAAGTGGGCTTAAGGAATAAAATGATGCCATCAAGTTGGAATCAAAATCATAAAGGAAAAACAGAAATCTGCTTAACGGATTGAAAATGTCGAAGATGAATAGTCCACACACGACAAAGGATATGGCCTCATAATAATTAAGCCAATCTTACAAAAGTAAATTCTGAAGCCTAAGTAAAAATCGGCTCGGACAGAAAAATCACATAAAATAATTTTGACATCAATAAAGACAAATTGAGTGTTGCGGATCTACCATTCGGATTCACAATCCTCAAAGAAGTCATCAAGCCCAAAATATTCAAAGAAAAAGAATCGACAAGTTCTTTTGATATAAAAATAATGAGATGAAACCCATATAAAAAAGAACTCGAATAAGAAGATCACGAAATAAAACAATGCCATCAAGGATTGAGTGAAAAATACCTTGACCAAGAGAAGAGTTGCTAGGGGCTTGCAGCTTTCCTTCTCTCTTGCTTGGAAGCTTAGGAACGAAGATAAAAGATGGCCCGAACCTTTGCAATACCGACAAAGAGGGGTTTCGGGCACTCCCTTGCATAATGGTCCGTGGAACCACAATTGTAGCATTGACCACGACTAGAAGTAGGAGTCTTTGCTACCAGAATTTGTTGCTTCCCTTTCTTATTAGAATTGGGGCCTTTGAATTTGATAGGCCTCTTCAATTTATTGTCGAAGTTCTTTTGGGCACGCACAACTTCAACATCACCTTCATTATCGGCCTCTTCAAGACGAAGAGCGATATCAATAAGCTGATCAAATGAAACCTCAAATTTCAGGAGTAATGGCTTCTTAAGATTCTTACTCAAGCCATAGACAAATCTATTATTTTTCTTCATCGGGGTATTAATATACTCAGTCCCGTATTTAGAAAGAGATTCGAAAGATGCGACATAATCTGACACAGAAGATTCACCTTGAACAGGGTCGACAAAACGCCGGGCCAAAGTTACCTTTTCAGCCTCCGGCACAAATTTCAATTCGAATCTTCTCCGGAATTGATCCCAAGTAAGATCCACTTCAATGATTTCGGAAACCAAGAGCTCATACCAATTTAATGCTCTTTCTTGGATCATGCTAGAAGCCACTTGGACTCGATGTAGATCAATAAGGTTCATGCGAGAAAAGATACGATCGCATGATTTGAGCCAAGTCTGAATTTCTATAACACTCTCGGATTCTTTGAATGGCCTTCCACCCAAATCGGTATAGTCTCTGCACAAGCGTGCAAAACCAGATCTAGGATGAGTGGGCTCTGGATTGGGACCGGCTGCTTGAGCGTTCTTAACAAGATCTAGAAGCTGCTGGGCAGACATAAAAACTCCATCTTGGGGAGTAGCACTAGATTGACCGGTGCTGGGACGGCCTGGTCTAACCATTTCTCTTCTTTAAGAAAGAAAGAAAGAAGAGGAAAAAGTTATTCTCAAAATAAATATTAAGCAATCTTGATAGATAAAACAAGGAATCATAAAAGAAAGTAGGATAGAATGGTACGAAGACTCGAATAAATCCTAAGGCACAACTCCTAAGAAAGACTTAGGACATGATCCTTGCTAAATTATTCTACATTGTTCCAAAGTTTGGCTCTGATACCAAGCTGTGACGCCCCACCTCTATACCCACGCTAGCCAAGAACACTATGGAGTAATGCTATCGACTAGCACGGAGAATAAGGCTGTTGAGGAGCAGCCATCTGTATAATTGCTTTGTGCGAGTACCGATATGCCAGATAAAAATATAACTTTTCATCTCAAGAGGAAATCCGACATACCGACACAAACTCAAAGCTACTACACAGTGGCTATAAAGGTCTTCGGAAACAAATATAGAAATAAACATAACACAAATCAGTCACAGATAATTCATATCACAAAGGCGGAAATAGATATGAATATAACACATGAAAGTGTATATCAGAGTAGTGGTCAAAAAGATCCACCATAATACAAAAGAATAGCAACACGTGCTATACAAAAGAATACATCTATGAGTCCATATCTCAAGTGTATACAACAAAATAAACTACTAATCTAAGTAGTTAGCCAAAAGATCATATGATAACCCCAGAAGAGAAGTCAAGCAGAAGCACCTGTAACGTCTCTGTCTGACCCGAGTATTATTTAAGAAGAAAATAATAAACAGATTAGTCTAGCTATAAATATTAGAAGAAATGATATAGAATAAGAGATATGACTAAACGTATAGTAATCACAATGCCAAGCTGTGATAAATAAATAATTGAAAAATCAATAAGAGATTAATCAATATCGCAAAGATCTTCTCAAAGATAAAAAAGGAATGTCATACTCCTAATTTCATTACCAAGCCACAATAAATGACATATATATCAATGCCAATCGTAAAAGTTGGTGAAACATAAATTCCAGAATTCAACACACGAAATCCAGAAATCACAAGAAAAGGATGGCCAATACATTGATGTAGTGCAAACGGTACATCCAATGAATCATGAAGCAAAGACATTGATGTAGTGCAAACGGTACATCCAATGTATCAAAAGCATATCATTGAGGTAGTGCAAACGGTACATCCAATGAATCAAAAGCAAAGACATTGATGTAGTGCAAACGGTACATCCAATGTATCAAAAGCATATCATTGATGTAGTGCATACGGTACATCCAATGAATCACAAGCAAAGACATTGATGTAGTGCAAACGGTACATCCAATGTATCAAAAGCATATCATTGATGTAGTGCAAACGGTACATCCAATGAATCAAAAGCAAAGACATTGATGTAGTGTAAACGGTACATCCAATGTATCAAAGGCAAAGACATTGATGTAGTGAAAACGGTACATCCAATGTATCAAAAGCATATCATTGATGTAGTGCAAACGGTACGTCCAATGAATCAAAAGCAAAGACATTGATGTAGTGCAAACGGTACATCCAATGTATCAAAAGCAAAGACATCGCACATGCTAGTCTAAAACATAAAATGATTGTCATGATCAAAGAGAAGTGTCAATTACAGTAAGCTAGTAAATATATGAGCTTAGCTTCATGTCCCATAACCACTAGCTTAACTTAAAAATTTACGAACAAATTGTAGATCTCCACTAGAAAATTGTCACAAGAGTTTCAATCGAATAAGTCCAAGAATTAACGGCGAAGTAAACGCAAGCATTTCATACCACTTGTTTTACTAAGCCGTTTAATTAGATTTCTCATACGAGTGAGGTAAAGGTTTGTATATACTAATAGATTGGAAATCGGTTTGAGAAAACGAGCTTTGTTATAAAATAGTGTTGAAATCATTTCAAGAAAGAGTTTTGATATTTACTACTAGTATAGAAAACCTTTATATTTTTAAAGTGACAAATCACAAAGAAGATTGTAGGAACAATCCATCACTAAAATTCACATTCGAAGACGTGAATGAAAATCCAAAGAAATCGACAAAGGATCCATCGAAATGGATATTCCAAGAATTCCCGAAGAAAATAAGTCATCAAGGTCAATAACAAATGATAACAACCAATAGGAAACAACACGAATCGATCAAAGTTGGAAATTCAAGCAACTAGGAAAAATAGGCATAGTTGCAAATAGCAGCAGGTCGGTCAACCGGACTCCCTGAGTCGGTTGACCGAACCAGGGGTTAGAAGTGCTCGGGCACCAGGTCGGTCGACCGGCCCAGTGGCTCGGTCGGCCGAAGCCCGTAACCAGCACTTCCAAACAGAGGCAGGAAGTGCCTGGGCTACAGGTCGGTCGACCGGCCCAGGGGCTCGGTCGACCGAACCTGTATGCTTGCACTTCCTACCCTATTTCAAATGAGGTGCAATCTCTCTCAATTTGCAAACCGGTGAGCAACGGCGCTAAGGGTTTACGCCAATCGACTACCCGGCTATAGAAGCTCTTTGGTTCATCACCAAAAACACATTTGAACATCAAAGCCATGATTTTTAAAGAATTGAACCCAAAACACCAAAAGTTAGAATATTCACCAAATCAATCCAAACCAAAAGCTAATGCACACGAATAAGTGTTAGGAATTCATACCTAATATTCAAAGATAATTATAAGCACAGATGTGAGATAAAAATCTCACCTTTGAACCCAAATCAATGAAGTAGAAGCTTTAAGACAAGCTAAGATCAATTCCTCTTCAATAACAACTCAAGAAGCTTCAATCTAAGCTTAAAAGAGAAACATTTCCTAAATTAGGTTTAGGAAATTTCTGAAATCGAAGAGAGAATGAGTTGGAGAAGAAGAAGGAGATGCTTACTAATGGATTCTCTTTGATTTTGGAGCAAGAACTTGAGCTAGCAAGAGGAATTAGGGCTTGGAGTTTTAATTTCCACTCTCATCCGCCATTGTTGCTAAAGCTTGAAGAGTTAGGAATTAGAAATGAAGTAATGAAGAATTGGAGTGGGTTGGAACTGAGTTAGTAAGATGGATTCAGCCCAAACCAAAGCCCTAAGTGAAAAAGGTCAAAATTCTACTATCTCCAAACATATCGAAGTTTATACTCAAAAAGGTCTCAAACGTCATTTTGAACTCAATGGGGGTGGTATCGAGTCTCAATTAGACTGTTTGCAGAAAGTAGCTTTTTGGACTAAAATCCGACGAACGATGAAATATTTAAATAAAACATTTAAATATACAATCGATAAATATGCGGGTTGTTACAGATTAGAAGAGATTAAGGGAGAAAAATCATATATTATCGGCCATTATAATGTAAGGTGGCGGCAGAAGCTTTAGGGTTAGGGTTTGATGCAAAAACAAAGATATGAGGTCTGTAACAACCCTAGATTTCTGTGTATATTTTAAATTTTGACTTTATTTCATTTTGAATTTTTTAAACTTGTTTCATTTCAAACATTTCGTTTTTAAATATAAACTTTGATCATTATGTGAATTATAATTCCAAATGGTATAAATTGAATATTTTCCTGAAATGTTGACTTTCGTCAATTTGGGTCAAACTTTGATTTTTAAATTTCAAATTTAAATATTTAAATTCTTAAATTTTATCTTTTATTATGAAAATATATTAAAATTTAAGAATACTACTTTTCGTTTCGTTGAAATCCGATTTATATTGTGAAAGTTATGCTTTTTACAATATTGTACGTAAATTGATTTATTTAATAAAAAATTGTCTATTTTAAATTTATATATAAAAATATTTTTTATTTTTATTTATATGTGTAATATGTTATATTATATATTTTTTGTCTTATAATTTTTCCAAAGTTTATTGCATTTATTTCTTATTTTTAAAGGCTAGTTTCTATTTTTCTTCTATTTTTTTCATTTAAATTATATTTAATTTAAATTTATTTATTCATTTTTGTGAATGAATTTTTATTTTATGTTCTTATCTTTATTTATAAATATTTTTCATGTACATATAAATTTTTCAGAGTTTGTTCCATTTAATTTCAAATTTTCTAGACTAGTTTTCATTTTCTGTGCTATTTTCTTATTTTAATCATATCTAATTAATATTTAATTATTAATATTTTGTTTATCTGTTATATTTTCGAATTTTAACTGAAATTATAAGTATTTTCAGTTATTTAAATGTATATAAATATATATGAGAAATATGAAAGGTTTTGTGACTTTTTATTTCTTAAGGCTCTTTGTATTCTCACCTTTTCAACTCCAACCATTACTTTTCATTCAATTTTCTGCCGTAACTTCCTATCTTCAGCCGACTCCTCTATCATTTCATGTGAAATTTCCATTTATCATCTCTAAAATTTCGGCCTCCATCATTTCCACGAAGATTGGTAAATTTTTTTCTTCTTTTCTATGCAACTTTTACTTGTTTTCTTATGATTTTGCACTTATTTTCTCACCTTCTATGCTCAGCTCCTCCTTCCTCCTCCACCTTGGCCTCTTCCACCACCACCACATCTGGTCATCACCTCCTCCAGCCCAGGCCCAAGCCATGGCCATGCCCCTTGATGAAGAAGACCCACATAAAAATGAACAAAACTCCACCTAATTGTTCATAGCCTAGCCTAACTTGTTCCACCACCTCTCTCCATCACTTTGGACGACCATACACCACCACCACCAGCAAATTCTTGACCTGAGCCCACTGCCACATCATCCTCCAGCCCACTACAGACCTGGCCGTGCTCTCCTTGGCCTTGGCCGAGCCCTCTAGTGCATAGGAATCCATGATATTTGCCTTCTAGTGTTAGTTCATGCTCATATATCTTTGCTCCATCATTTTGCCATGCTAGGCCGACCTTTAAGAACCCAAACCAGATCCAAGTCATGCCATTAGCCATGCCATTTCAGATTTGGAGTTGAAGCATAGGTGGTAGAAAGCAAGTGCAAACACTTCGGTGATGTTTTGTGTATTCATTTCTAGCTTTGTTTAATTGAAATTTTGGGTTGAAAACTTATGCTGTTTGTATTGTTTGTTTGATTTGTATTCAAGGGAATTAATCCTTAGCTCCTCCATTTCGTATCTGTATCGTGCTTTTGTGCTTGTGTAGATCTCGTTATGCAATTCTTCGTTGTGTCATCAGCTACAAACAGTGAGTAAATCTCACCAGACTAATATGTACTTATGTAGTGATAAACTGACATCACCTGAATCTGTAAATGCATATCATCCTGTTATAACTGCTATAGTATATTCATATGATGTTCACACCTATATTTACACCTGTTATATCATCTGTCACCGTTATTTCATGCTATTCTATTACTTTCATCAGTTTATCACACTGCAAGTTCCCTGTAGACTAGAATCACTATGGGTTGAAATGATACATACCCGAACGGACTTTAGAATAGGAGAAAATCGTTATGGGCTGAAATGATAGGCCTGAATGATTTTCAATTATTTTCTTTTACTTGGGATTGCGGGTTTGGAATGATCAAACCCGGGTTTTCTTTGTAAATTATGTGTTGAAATGATATATTACTCGTATCACTTTACCTAGGCTAGAAAATGAAATACAGACCCGTTGTTAAAATATGTTTTTCTAAAAAAATTTAAATTATTGTAGAAATGTAAATATTATAATATTTTGATTATATTTGATAAAAAATGATTTTTGTAAAGCATTATTGATTTTCTGAAAATTTTTAAGTGAAATAAATAAATGGCAAAGTTAGAAAATTTGAAGTGTAAGTTATTTTGGGAAATTCTAATTTGGTGATAATTAGAATTTAAATTAAATATGAAAATATTATAAATTCATGATAATTTGGATTTAAGTGAATTTAAATGATTTTATAAAATATTAATGATTTTGAATAAAGTTAAATTGTGAAAAGAATGAATATTTAAGCTGAAATTTTGAAATATAACTAAAATTGGAAATTTGTGAATTTGACTTAAAGGTGAATTTTAAGTTAAGTAAATAAAAATGAAATTAATTATATTTGAAAATTTAAACTTAAGTTTTAAGTTAAATTTAATTTAATGAATTTAAATTTAATGTTGGAATTTAATAAGTGAATTATTATTAAATTTTGATTTTTGAGTGCAGATTTAACTTTATAAAATCATGAATATAAGGGTATTTGAATGATTGTTTTAAAAGTGAAATTATATGATTTTATAAGTAAAAAATGATTTAAATAAAAATATAATTGTTTGTGAAATTATACTGAATATTTGAAGTTAATTAACTGCATTTCAGAAATGCTATTACTTCTAATGTAAATGATAATACAGCATTTGTAAATGCTGTAGTTGATAATAATGAACCAAATGGCTAAGTTTAATTAAAGGCTATCATAGCATTTTTGTAAATGTTATAATTTTTGAATTTAATTAAGTTTTATTTGAAACTAATGTAACCCTATTACAACATTTTTAAATGCTATCTTTTGTTAAACTGAACTGTTTTGAATGTAACTTTCTGTAACAATTTCTAAATGCTGCGAAAGTTGAATTTTCATCTGTTTTAATAAATTAAGTGGATAAATGAATTTTGAAAGACTAAAATTTTGTAAATTTAATAATTTAATTATTAAATATAATAACTTCATTTTATGATTTAAAATGAAGTAATTTTTTTTGAAATATAAACTATTTTGAAATGTGTTTTGTAATGGTATTTAAATTAAATAAAAATGAATGTGGTTTGGAAGATATTATATTTTGAAATGGATTTTGAATGATATTGAATTTTGAAATGATATTTGATTTTGAAGTGTAAAATACCATTTCGAAATTTTAACCATGGGATGTATTTAATTTATTGTTTAACTGATTCTTAAAGGATGGGCGATCCCAAGTATCCTTTAAGTTATTGTGTATGTCTACTACAGTTCACTTGAGTTGGTTTGCATTATATAAGTATATATTATCCTGACTTGAGTGTTTTGTGTTTTACTTTACGCTCGGGTGTGACGCCCCACCTCTATACCCACGCTAGCCAAGAACACTGAGGTGTAGTGCTGTCAACTAGCACGGAGAATGAGGCTGTTGAGGAGCGACCATCCGTGTAATTGCCTTGTGCGAGCACCGATATGCCAGATAGTAAAAAAATAAAACATTTCATTTCAGGAGGAAATCCGACATGCCGATGCAAACTCAAAGCTACTACACAGTGGCTATAATAGTCTAGGACAAAATATAAACTAATAACACAGATAATATGAATGCGGAACACAGATGAAATAGAAAATCTCATATACATATATAATAACTGATGTCAGTTACAATACATTTGACACGGTACATGTGATACAACTACAACAGTCGACTCAGGAAGTTAAATATACAAGTACATTATCGACTAATACACATGAATACATATCAACCTATACTATGACTCGACAACTCCAAAAGATATGAAAAGTCTTCATAGCTCAAGCAGCATCCCAAAGCAGAATGTCTACAACCTGAAAATACTCGGCCTGACCCGAGTATTAAATTTCAAAAGAAAATAATACTCGGGTCAGTCTAATTCAAACTCAGTTATTAATGCACAGAAGCAATAATAATTAAATAATGAATAGATGAAAGTCACAGAAATAAATTTACCTATCCGATTCTTAAATAAGAAATCGGATAACGGTAAATATAACGTGAACCAATTCAAAACAATTGGAACATCAATTAAAAGGTCAACACGAGTAGGGCTGCAGTATACGCACGCATATACTGCCTCGCCACTACAACATATGGAAGGAAATAGATCCATAAATCAAAAGCAAAAGAAATAACACCAAAACCAATACCGTGTGGCTGCAGTTCACGCTTGCGTGCGCTGCCTTGCCATGACAGTGACGATGTACCCAATGAATACCGTGTGGCTGCAGTTCACGCTTGCGTGCACTGCCTTGCCACTACAGTGACGATGTACACAACCGGGCACAAGGTCAAACCCAAATGAATTACGGTTCAACCCAGGGCAACATAAGTGTACAAGGTCAAATAATCAAATATACAACATGGAATGCAGGCTGACCAAAAAGAAGCCCAACTAAGTACCCATGAACCAGACATGAAACGACAATTTTGACAAAACAGTTTCACGAATGCAAAGGCCAGAAAAGTGAGCAATGCACTAAGCAAATGAAGCAACGTACATATATATGTACACATAACTGCACAATGAATTAGAGTGGACAGGGATGGCAACTGCAAAAATCAAGTCAGATGCACAAGGCAGATGATACAAATGAACATGAGACAAATAGCAGCAACATGACAGTGAAAACTCGAGTCACAGTACAGGCCACAACATGTTAATGCAACTACAAAGACCAGCAACTCAGTGCAACTCAGTGGCAAATGAAGCAACAGAGTGACCAAAATCATCAATGCAATGCAACACAAATGTGTTCACATATACCAGGCACCAACAGAAACTAAGTCAAGAACCAAGTGAAGGTTTGAAGATGTGTAACAATCAAGTTCATGTCCAGGGAACAGCAACAGTTCGAACTATCTACTGAAACAAGTTCAGTGCATCAAGACAAGTGCATCCAGAAGAAAAAAATTGCCTCCAACATAACAGATCAAAAGAAACACAGTGACAACATCAAAATACATGCCAGAAGCTCAAGACACAAGTGATACAAATCAGACCAAGTAGCAGTATGAAGCACTGTGA
The DNA here is from genome assembly GCA_030765085.1 of Allium cepa. Taxonomy (NCBI): domain Eukaryota; kingdom Viridiplantae; phylum Streptophyta; class Magnoliopsida; order Asparagales; family Amaryllidaceae; genus Allium; species Allium cepa. The sequence goes on along the minus strand of CM060935.1, from coordinate 739,047,552 downwards.
ACCTGAACAGGTACACAAGTGTGCCAAAGAAAGAAAGGTCACAACACAGCATCATGAATATGCACAATGCAGACACAAGTCAGCTGCAACATGAAACAGAGGCAACAAGACTATATGCAAGCAAAAGTCTCTACATGGTGCAGCAGATATCAAGTGAAGGCCAGAAAATCAAGGAGCAATACAATGAACAAGTTCATACAAGCTCAGACTCAAGTTCAATAAAATGACCAAAGGCACACTGGAATATACAGTGCATCAAAATGAAGTAGTGGAGATGTACACAGAGCAGTGTATATAAATCAACAAAGTGTGGATAAAGAAACCAGACTACAAAATGAACACATGAGTCAATGCTACAACTAGAATGAGGAAGTGCACCAAGTATGCTTGAGACAAAAATGCTATCAGGTTAGAAAGTATACAACATGTCAAGATGCAGACATAAAGCACTTCAACAAAACACATCAAGACATGTCAACAGTACATGAAGACAGTTCGAAGAAGACTACAATATCAAGTTGCAAACAGTTCCAAGCTTCGACAAATTAGAACAGAATGGAAGCAGTAATTCAAGGTAAACTAGCAACAAACATGAAGTGAATCATGTCAAAGGCAATACACGAGAGCATACAAGTGCAGACAACAGGGCTCAAACTAGTGTTAACAAAACAGCAATTAAGCACATGTATACAGCATCAAGTCAGGCGTGAAGAGAACACAGTGAAGAGACCAAGTGCACGACTACATCTAAAATGCAACAATACTTATTAATGGAGGAAGAACCTGTCAAGTCATTCAACAAGACTGTAATGCTCAAGTAAAGTTAAGAAAAGACCAAAGCTATAGAATAACAAATCAAAGTCAAGCCGATGCCAACTAAGAAAAATGCAGATCAAAACAACTGCAATGAGTCAGCTCAACAGGCCTCACAAGTTTCAAATCAGGAATCAATGGAGATAAATCCACATAACCAAAGCATTAAACCAAGCATGAATTGAGATGTGAGTGAAAAATCACTCACCTTATCAATCGGTCGAAAGTTTGTAGCCGATGCTCCAGAAAATCGAAAGCCCAAATTATCGAAGAAGAATGAGCATTGGAATTGAAGCCACGGCATCTCGAAGTTGAACGAAGCCCTAATTTTTGCAAAGAGGGGCGAACGAGAAGAGGGGCCGCCATTTTTGTTTCTCTCGTCTTGTTTTTAGGTTATGAATGAAAGAAAGATAAAGGAAAATGGGGGGCCGTTTATTTTTCTTTGTTACCCGTCATGGCAACAAAAGTAATGGGCCAAAACAAATTTTTAAAGCCCAATGAAATTCTTAAACAAATTTATGAAAAGAATTTTAATTCAAAATTTAAAAACTTCAAATAGAAATTTGTTTCAATATTAATCGTTTAAATTGTTGATTATAATTGATGCAAAATACCGGGTTGTTACAGACTCCCCTCCTTAAAGAAATTGTGTCCTCGCAACCCTAAGGAATAAATGGATAAAAGGTAACAACCATAAGAGCATATCATCACAATATGAAGAAATTCGAAGTAGGAAGCTCACCATAAAGAGCATGATAGAGTAAGCCTGAACGTGTTTGCTCGATGAATTCTCTGGATTCAAAAGTGAAATCCATAGAACTAGAGAACACTGAACTTTCACGAGAAGAACATCTTTATTTCGAAGGTGCTGAACCCCCGAAATATTGATGTGAATAGAATGTTGCTCAAAGTCAAATCTGGTGAAACTTCAATTTCTTCAATAATACAGGGTTCAAGAATAAAATCGGAATCCCTAAGGCATTTCCATAGAAGGAAGACGCGTGAAACACGTCATGCATAACAGAAAATTGAGCCGATAATAAGAGACGATAAGCCAAGAAACCAATACGTTCAGTGATAGGAAATGGCCCAATATATCGAGGCACTAACTTTCCCGACCGACTGATACGCACAACACCTATCATAGGTGAGACACGAGTAATTTGGAACAACAGCGTAGTACAATAACGATACGCCCAATGAACCAATCAACATAAAAGAACATCAGACGTAAGTCCATAAAAGGAATGAGACGAAGCTCAATAAAACGAAGTACATCAAAACGTCTGATGAACTTGGTAAAAAGATGATTCCATACGGACATCACTAAAGAAACAACCACTTGTTGCCTACGACTAAGTGCATCGGCAACACGATTTCCCATCCGGGAGTGGTAAATAATATCAAGATCATAAGATGTATGGAGCTCGAGTCAACGTGGTTGACGCAAATCATGTTCCTTATGAGAAAATAAATATTCCCAAGATTCATGATCAGGGTAGAGAACAAATTTCTCACCCAAAATAATGATGCCAAATCTTGAAGAACGAAATCAATAGCCAAGAGCACTAAATCATGAGTGACATATCTAGTCTCAATAGGCATTAATGATTTAGAAACACAAGAGACAGCACGTTCTCTTTTGCAAGAGAATGGCATGCAAACCAACACGATTAGCATTGGTACGAACGATAGAGTCTTGGTTCCCTCGGGAATCACAAGAATAGAAGTGTCGGAAAAGAGTTGTTTTAAATAATATTCTTTCCCGAAAAGCTAAAACTTTCGAAATTTACAATTTACTTTATGTAATTATCTTTTCAGACAAATTTACATTTAAAAATTCAATTTACTGTGTCTGATTGTCTCATCAAAGCGTCTAGGAGATTCCTATCGATAACGTTGATCAAGCGCATCGACCAAAATTCTTAAAGCACTCAATGGGCAATACAATCACAAAATATTCTCTTAATTTCATAAAAGGAATTTACAAATTTTCACCCTCAAACGGACAAGTCCGGAATTAAACGAATCAGTAAAAGAAAGGGGTCATAGTCCTCGATTTTGCTGAAACGTTTAAATCGCTTCCTCATTCTTTTGAAAGCGTAAACTATAAAAATTTTGAAAACGATTTTTATTTTGAAACAATTTTTAAAACACGTGATTAAAACAGTGATATCAGTAGTAACTTCGATAAGTGGATTTTCATTCATCAAAAGTGTCACAAGAATCTTCTCAAGATAGAAAGGATATCATACCCTAAACTTGTATTCATAACAAGTCAATAACACACGAATTCACCAATGCACAAGAATTGATAAAACTTATCAATAGAAATCACGAAAATTGGTGAAGCACAAATTGTAGAAATCTACACAAGAAATCCAGAAATCACAAGATAAGAGTATGAAAACTCGAACGGGAGTATGAAAACTCGAATGAGAGTATGAAAACTCGAACGGAGCATGAAAACTCGAAGGAGAGTATGAAAACTCGAACGGAGTATGAAAACTCGAAGGAGAGTATGAAAACTCGAACGGAGTATGAAAACTCGAATGAGAGTATGAAAACTCGAACGGAGCATGAAAACTCGAACGGAGTATGAAAACTCGAAGGAGAGTATGAAAACTCACCTACACGCGAGCATGAAAATTCATCAACACATGTAACGCATAACGAGAACGGGAGCACGAAAACTCACCTACACGCACTCATCAGCACATGTAACGCAAAGCGAGAACGGAAGCATGAAAACTCACCTACATGCGAGCATGAGAATTCATCAGCACGTGCAACGCATAACGAGAACGGGAACATGAAAACTCACCTACATGCGAGCATGAAAACTCACCAACACGTGCAATGCAAAGCGAGAACGGGAGCACGGAATCTCACCTACACGTGAGCATGAAAATCACCAACACGTGCAACGCAAAGCGAGAACGGGATCACGGAATCTCACCTACACGTGAGCATGAAAAATCATCAACACGTGCAACGCAAAGCGAGAACGGGAGCACGGAATCTCACCTACACGCGAGCATGAAAATCATCAACACGGGCAACGCAAAGCGAGAACGGGAGCACGGAATCTCACCTACACGCGAGCATGAAAATCATCAACACGGGCAACGCAAGGCGAGAACGGGAGCACGGAATCTCACCTACCCATGAGCATGAAATTCACCAACACGTGCAACGCAAAACGAGACGCTATCTCATGGTTGCAAGCCATTAATTTTGACACACGAATGGCCCGAAGACCGTGGGGCGCTACCCCACATGTGTGAGTCGAAATCACACAGATTGAGGTCCAGACTAACCAAAAATCAAAAAAGGTATGTGCGAGTGGAATCACACAAGTGGTGTCTAGTCTAACCTCGCAAACAAAAAGATATGTGTGAGTCAAAATCACACCGACGAGGCCTAAGCTATTGTAACGACCCAGAATTTTTATTAATTTAAAATTTGAATATTTAATTAATTTTAAATATTAATGAGTGAATTTATAAGTCAAATAAATTTTTATTTGAATTATTGGATTTAATTGGATTTTTAAATCGATAATTTAATATGTGAAATTATGGAAATAATTGAAAATTGAGTTAAATATGATTGAAAATGATTTGTAAAATTTTATTATATCATATGGAAGTTAGAATGATATTTTAGAACTTTTAAAATTGAATTAAAAGTTAATTTGTGAAAATTGAATATTTTAATATTTAAATCGACTAGTAAAAATAGTCAATTTTTGAACAGTCTCAGAATTGAACGAAACCAGTTCCATTCGATCCGTAATAGTTAGTTATTACCGGATTTCAAATTTCGTGTCAATCGGAGTTATCGTTTGATCGTGGCAGCTCGAAACGCATCGATTTATTTTTAATTTAAATTTGACGAGTGAAAATAGCCATTTTTCAAAAAGTCTCGGATTTCGACGAAACCAGTTTCATCGGATCCGTAATGTGATATTATTGTACGGTTTCAAATTTCAAGTCAATTGGATTTACCGTTTGTCCTGTACAAATTAAAACGCCTAGAAAATCGCTTAAATCGGTTTAATTCAAATTGAGCGTTTATAGCCATAACTCGCACAGATGTCCGAATTAGCTTCCGAAACCTATTCCATTGTGTCCGGAACGCGGGGTAAACCCTAGAAACGCTAGTTACGGCGCCTAAATCGGAGTTCGGAATTTCCGGGATGAATAGTGTCGCTCGTTCCTTATAAATAGCCCTACCCCTTCACAAAAAAAAAAAAAAAAAACTAATACAACCCTAGCCGGCCCTAGAAACTGAATGGCCAGAAATTAGTTTCGATTCTCCTCATTTATCTCTTGATCCATGCATCGATTCAAGAAAGTTTCAACTAGAAACTCGTAGAGGATGGTGAGATCTTGGATTTCAATGGTTATGATCGAGTTTGGAGTTGTATAAAGGGAGATAGGAGGCCGCGTTCTCCATGGCATGTGCACGCATCCCAAGGCGATGCTGATGACCGAGCTTCACAAGCTCACAGCCGAACCTAGAGGGTGTTGGGAGCTTCGAGTTGCAACGTCTTGATCGAGTTTTAATCGAGTGAAGAAGCTCGAAATTCAAACCCTAGTAAGCAAGAATGGGTTCAAGTGTTCGGCCTTGTTCCTGTAGCCAACGTGAAGGAGGAAGAGGATGGGGACGGTCCAGATGTGGTTGGGGTTGAGATGGAGGGCTGTGATTTATTTTAGGTTATAAATATTTTAGTTATGTTGAGATTTGTTTATTTAAATCGTGTACAAACTTCAATAATTCATAACTTTTTCATACGAGGTCGAAAACGCACGAAACCAGTTGCGTTGGAATCGTATGGACGAGCACTACGCAATGAAGTTGGTTTGGAGTCGTTTGGAGTTAGTGAGAATTTTGGGTAAAATTAAACGTCCGTTTAATTTTATTCGAAATAAATCGCTAAAACGAAATAAAATCAAGGTGAGAACTTCTCACTCAATCGAATTAGTTTCGATTTTATTTTAAATAGTTAGATTTAAAATATTTGAATGCATGTTTGAATGTTGATTGATATCTATTGATTGTTAAAATAGACATTATGCGCCGTTAGTAAGCGGATGTTATTTATTAAAAACATATACCGCGAATATTTCATAAACAGTGAAATTGGTATTATATATAATATCAATATATATATATTGGCATATGTATATATTAGAGTTATTGATTTCCCGCATTTATTTGTTTAGCGGATGAGACCCTATTACGCCGTTATTAAGCGGATAATATTTAATAAGAACATGTACCGCGATAATTTCGTACTGGAGCGAAATTGGTATTGTGCTAATGTTTTTGAATGCAGGAAAACAGGTTGGAGGGATCCAACTGGATTCCTCAACAGTTTTTATTTGATTTCAGATATTTTGATATTTGATTGATTATCATATCGATATATGATATCGTTGTTGTCGTGATTGACTATTTGGTGTGTAGCATCATTGGACCCAGATTTTGGGATTTTAAAATGATTATAAAGTGATTTTTGAAAATATAAAATAATTTTGGAATTGATCCATTTTAAATAAATAAACGTTATAATTTTTAATGTTATAAAAATTATGATTTTTGTGAAATACAGTTAAAAACTGATTTTTGAGAATATGATGCTATTGATTTTATAAAATAGTTAAATCGAGATATTTTAGAATTATTGTGAAAAGTTTAAATATAGGATTTATGAAATTTAATTATTTTATGAATCAAAAATGGTGAAATAATAAAGGAGATTAAAGAAGTTTTAAAAGGATAATATAAATTGAATTATATTAAGATATTTATAAATGGATATTTATAAATTGGAATATGCACATTATAAAACGAGTTTTTATAAGTGTTTGAATGAAGTGTAAATGAATTTTGTAAATGAATGGAATTTATAGAATTTTAAACAGTGAAGTTATAAATGAAATTTTATAAACAGTAGGTTTCCAAAATTTATAAAGTTATTGAAAGAACGAATTTTGGATAAATAAACAATCTTATAAGTTATAAGATTTATAATTTGGGAAGTTAAAAAGAACGATTTTGTAAGATAATCGTTTTATAAGTATTTAACTTATAATATGAACTTTTAGTTTATAATTGAGTTATAAACTGGAATAGGTTAATAAAAGAATTTATAAAAAGGAAGTTTTTATAAATAAATAGAAATGGAATTTATAAACGATGTTTTATAAATTCGCAAATGACTTATTTTGATAAGAAAATTGTTGGAACCTATTAAAGGAGTTATATTCACATTTTTGAATAGTGAATAATCCTTTGAATTAAAACGAATAAAAGGATGAGATTTCTTAATGAAGTTTATTCACATTTTTGAATAGTGAATAACACGTTAAAGAAAATGGTTTGAATGTGAATGTTTTAAATAGAATTAAAACGATCTAACGATGTTTTAAAAAGGTGTTGAGATTCGAAACCATAGATTTCAACATTCATTGTTGAAATAGGCGGTTTCGAGAAATAAAAGGAAATAGTGGACTATAACACTGTTGTTATAGTAAATGATTTCCGAAAGGAAATGTTTTGTATAGTATTGGGATTTATATATCTATTTTAATTTCGAATCCCTATACTAGTGATTTTGGGTTGTCGTAACAATGTTTTACGCAACATTCGTTTTGGCCCAAATCAATATGTTTAAGTGAATGATTTCCTTAAAGAATGAAATATATACTTAATTTCGATTAGAGTATATTAAATATTTTCTAAGTATAGAAAATAAAAAGATTTGTGAATTACTTATTAAATAAGTATGGAAATGTTTTCCAATATAAAGTGAATATTTTGAGAATTTATCTTTTTGAAGATAAATTGAAAAGATAAATTGAAAATGAATAATTGAAATCGAATATTCATTGATATTTTGGAATTATAAATTCACTAAGGAATTTATAAAGGAAGTGGAATTTGTTTAAAAATAAATATTGATTTATTTTTGAAGTATTGGAAATTATATATCTTGTAAAGATATTTTTTGAAATAAATAATTGGAAAATTATTTGGAATCTGGTGATGTGTGCATATCCATTGATCGTTCAATAACCGACTATCAATATTTCCCTTTGAATGGGTAATTGATGTGATTTGTTTGAATGTGAATGCTACACTTATTTTTGAATAAGCGCTCACTATTCGGGTTAACCGGGAAAGGACCATGGGGTCGTATAACCCATTCCGAATATGAGATACGTCGTTATAATTGCATTGAAGATCGGTGTTAAAGACCCGGTATTTGCGAGAGCGATAGGATGACCTGTCGATTGTCTCTGCACTGAGTTGCAACGGTATAGAGACTCCCTAAGTGATGGGAAATCCGATCAGGATTGTGAATATCCGGATTGCAAGGACTTCTTTGTAAGTGCCTTCGGTTTTGTTCGAGCCCGGAACAGACTTGTATGGATTGTGTGTCTGACATTACAAGTTGAGATATAAATCCGATTTCATTCAAATATATTTCTGTTGGTGGCGAAGAATTTATTCTTTTAGCTTAACACCCTTCTCTGAGACGTACGAGCTCAGAGGTTATATAGTTGAAGTTATCAGCGATATATTCCCAATTTGGTAATGTGACATGCTGAGTGTTGCTGAAATGATCATTGTGTTGATTATTGTGATAGGATCGTTTATTTGATCGTCTATCTTAGTGATCATTGTGTTGATCATTTGTTGACCCAAAGCATGGCTTTTGTATAAATTATGTTTTTGTGGACGTGACTTCGTCGAACCTCACACCCCGGAAATGGTCAAAACAGGAAAGATGCAGCAAGGTTATGAGGGGTAGCACCCTTTAGGGTATGTACATTTCCTTCTGGATAGAGGTTGTATCATGGTATGGAGCCCAGATATTTAACCTATGTGGTTACTACGAATTTATTACTTTGTGGTTGTTGGTTTTCGGGATCCCGTGAGAAAGGTCGTTTACGATCGGGGACTGGCGTGCTCGTTTCAGTAGTTACCCAGTTAGGGGTAACCCGGCCTTGTGTTGGCAGAGTTCCGGTTTGGTTCTCGGGGATGTCTTTCCAGAGGCATTCTCATGTGGCAAAGGGAAGTTCCTTGGCCTGACCATTTGTTGGAAATCCTAAGAAACAATACGTGACTTGTACGGTTTTAGTTGTATAACCTGCTATGGAATGTGGCGGTAACCTGCTATTGAACATAGTTAGCTATAGTAGGCATACGATAATGGTCGTATGTTGGCTAAGATTTATATTCTACTTTCGAAATGAATTTTTCCTACACTATACACTAATAATAATATCAAATGTCTTTTTAAATGCGTATCAAGCATCTTTGACTATCATAAGGAGAAATCTCCTCCGATTCTGCGTTTGCATTGTGTGTGTGTGCGGGAGGCCTTATGGTAGTCTCATTTTTAAAAACATTGCGAATTGAATTAAAAAAAATTCCTCTATTTTGATTTCAAAGATAAATAAACTGTTTTGAGTTCTCACACCAGTCACATGACTGACTTGGAGTTTATTGTTTTCCTTCCTAAACTCTGGGTGCTCACCAATTTTCACACGGGCAGTCAAGAGTAAGGTTTATCAGGATATTCTGGATATTCTGAAGTTGCTGGAGGCAAGCTGGATGGCATGGCGTATTACTTATATAGTATTTCTTTTTCCACTGTTTGTTGTTGTTGTACACTCTGATGATATGATGTAATGAAATGTATAAAATGTAATAACTGATATAGTTCTTTGTTTGAAGATTATTCATTTATTATTATATGTTGTTCCGCTGCGAATTGTGATATTCTGATGTTGTTCTGTTGTTTTCTGTTCCGTCCTATTTTCTTCTGTTTTTCTTTTTCCTCTATTTTCTTTTCTTTCTATTTTAAAATTTTCTATCTTCTTTTCCCTATCTAAATTCTCTATCCTTTTCTTCTCTTTTCTTAAATTTTTCTTAAAAACCCTCAGTGTTCGGTTTTCCGTCGTTCGATTTCTCGGCAGTCGATAAAGTGAGTGTCGATGTCGAATTTTCGGAAGACGAAGAATCATGTCCTGACATGTGGTATCAGAGCTTATGGTTAAGCGACAACCATGGTTCTGTTGGGTATTACTCATTAGAGATAGAGTCAGCAGTACTCTAGAATGAATTTGAGTGTAATAATAGCTATGAGTGCGTATTTGTTAGTGAATATATAAAATTGTTTTATATTGTGATGGTTGGTTTATTGAGTGGCATATGAACTTTCGTCAGCGTGGTCCGCAAGACTATGCCGAAGGGGTTTCTAAACACTTGAATAGAACAATTCGACACAATATTGTTTTAAATTGGGTAAATGAAATAATTTTACCTTGAGTATATTTTATATATAAAGGAATAATTTTTCAAAATTATTAAAGTGTATATAAGTTGATTGTTTAGATGTTTGAATAATCTAAATAAAAGAATAATTGTATAAGCAAAAGAATTATAAGAATTAAATTATAATTAAATGTGATTTACAATTGTGAAATAAACTTATATATATAAGAAGTGAAACTATATGAATATATTTATGAATATGAGTTGTAAATAAAAATGAATTTGAAGTTAAATGAAAATTTACTTTGGAATTGAATTGAATTGAATGAATGGATTGAATGTTAATCAATTAAATGTAAATTTAAGTTGATATGAATAATGAATATAAGTGTTAATTCATTAAAATCTAATGTTATTGGAAGTTGAATAATTGAATGAAAATCAATTAATTAAACCAATTGATAAGCAAAGGAATTTGGTTGTAATTATATATACATTGGTTGTTATATGATTGTTAGTTGATTGATTGTAAATAAAATTCATTAAGTGTTAATGAAATGGAAAGCTAAAGTAAATTGAATTCAAATTAGAAGTAAGTAAATTTGAATAAAATTGAATTTGATTTGGAAGTGAACCAACTTGAATATGAATTAGTAAATATAAACTAATTGAAATTGAATGTTGGTAAGAACATTCACTGTTAATGAATCAAATGTGATTTATATTGAAAACCTATTTCATTTAATATTAATGAGAATATGAATGAATATTTATTGGTTATGAATGATAGTTGGTTGATGTTTGCATTTGTTGCTTTTATTGCATGTGCTATGTGACATATATAGTTGTTATGTTGCTATATGTTGTATATTGATACTATTTTCATATATGCATGATTCTCATGATGATTGTTGAGTAATTAGTAGGTGCGGATCGCGTTTGCTTCGCATTTGGAGCTCGCTTTTGCGCTATATTAGCCGTATATGCTTGCTAATAAAATATAAGGTACATATCTCGGATTACATACCGTACTTTTACACTTTTTTCCCTTCGGGATGCCTCATTACTTGATGAGATGTATATTTGTGATATATATACTGTCATTTTTTTTTGGATCGAGCCGCGCAAAGGAGACTATGGCGAATTTTTCCGAAAATTTAAGGCGTTAGAAATTTTTTGAGAAAATTGGAAAATTTTGAAAACTTTAATTTTGATTTGGAATTGAAAGTTAAACAATAGTAGTTGTTTTTGAAAAGATAACTAAGTATGATTTGAAAACTTAGTAAAGATTTGTAAGAAGTTTAACTATGAATTATGTAAAATTAATAAATTCTATAACTTTTCTTACTTGTAATTTCGAGGACGAAATTCTTTTAAGTGGGGAAGATTGTAACGACCCAGAATTTTTATTAATTTAAAATTTGAATATTTAATTAATTTTAAATATTAATGAGTGAATTTATAAGTCAAATAAATTTTTATTTGAATTATTGGATTTAATTGGATTTTTAAATCGATAATTTAATATGTGAAATTATGGAAATAATTGAAAATTGAGTTAAATATGATTGAAAATGATTTGTAAAATATTATTATATCATATGGAAGTTAGAATGATATTTTAGAACTTTTAAAATCGAATTAAAAGTTAATTTGTGAAAATTGAATATTTTAATATTTAAATCGACTAGTAAAAATAGTCAATTTTTGAACAGTCTCAGAATTGAACGAAACCAGTTCCATTGGATCCATAATAGTTAGTTATTACCGGATTTCAAATTTCGTGTCAATCGGAGTTATCGTTTGATCGTGGCAGCTCGAAACGCATCGATTTATTTTTAATTTAAATTTGACGAGTGAAAATAGTCATTTTTCAAAAAGTCTTGGATTTCGACGAAACTGGTTTCATCGGATCCATAATGTGATATTATTGTAAGGTTTCAAATTTCAAGTCAATTGGATTTACCGTTTGTCCTGTACAAATTAAAACGCCTAGAAAATCGCTTAAATCGGTTTAATTCAAATTGAGCGTTTATAGCCATAACTCGCACAGATGTCCGAATTAGCTTCCGAAACCTATTCCATTGTGTCCGGAACGCGGGGTAAACCCTAGAAACGCTGGTTACGGCGCCTAAATCGGAGTTCGGAATTTCCGGGATGAATAGTGTCGCTCGTTCCTTATAAATAGCCCTACCCCTTCACAAAAAAAAAAAAAACTAATACAACCCTAGCCGGCCCTAGAAACTGAATGGCCAGAAATTAGTTTCGATTCTCCTCATTTATCTCTTGATCCATGCATCGATTCAAGAAAGTTTCAACTAGAAACTCGTAGAGGATGGTGAGATCTTGGATTTCAACGGTTATGATCGAGTTTGGAGTTGTATAAAGGGAGATAGGAGGCCGCGTTCTCCATGGCCTGTGCACGCATCCCAAGGCGATGCTGATGACCGAGCTTCACAAGCTCACAGCCGAACCTAGAGGGTGTTGGGAGCTTCGAGTTGCAACGTCTTGATCGAGTTTTAATCGAGTGAAGAAGCTCGAAATTCAAACCCTAGTAAGCAAGAATGGGTTCAAGTGTTCGGCCTTGTGCCTGTAGCCAACGTGAAGGAGGAAGAGGATGGGGACGGTACAGATGTGGTTGGGGTTGAGATGGAGGGCTGTGATTTATTTTAGGTTATAAATATTTTAGTTATGTTGAGATTTGTTTATTTAAATCGTGTACAAACTTCAATAATTCATAACTTTTTCATACGAGGTCGAAAACGCGCGAAACCAGTTGCGTTGGAATCGTATGGACGAGCACTACGCGATGGAGTTGGTTTGGAGTCGTTTGGAGTTAGTGAGAATTTTGGGTAAAATTAAACGTCCGTTTAATTTTATTCGAAATAAATCGCTAAAACGAAATAAAATCAAGGTGAGAACTTCTCACTCAATCGAATTAGTTTCGATTTTATTTTAAATAGTTAGATTTAAAATATTTGAATGCATGTTTGAATGTTGATTGATATCTATTGATTGTTAAAATAGACATTATGCGCCGTTAGTAAGCGGATGTTATTTATTAAAAACATATACCGCGAATATTTCATAAACAGTGAAATTGGTATTATATATAATATCAATATATATATATTGGCATATGTATATATTAGAGTTATTGATTTCCCGCATTTATTTGTTTAGCGGATGAGACCCTATTACGCCGTTATTAAGCGGATAATATTTAATAAGAACATGTACCGCGATAATTTCGTACTGGAGCGAAATTGGTATTGTGCTAATGTTTTTGAATGCAGGAAAACAGGTTGGAGGGATCCAACTGGATTCCTCAACAGTTTTTATTTGATTTCAGATATTTTGATATTTGATTGATTATCATATCGATATATGATATCGTTGTTGTCGTGATTGACTATTTGGTGTGTAGCATCATTGGACCCAGATTTTGGGATTTTAAAATGATTATAAAGTGATTTTTGAAAATATAAAATAATTTTGGAATTGATCCATTTTAAATAAATAAACGTTATAATTTTTAATGTTATAAAAATTATGATTTTTGTGAAATATAGTTAAAAACTGATTTTTGAGAATATGATGCTATTGATTTTATAAAATAGTTAAATCGAGATATTTTAGAATTATTGTGAAAAGTTTAAATATAGGATTTATGAAATTTAATTATTTTATGAATCAAAAATGGTGAAATAATAAAGGAGATTAAAGAAGTTTTAAAAGGATAATATAAATTGAATTATATTAAGATATTTATAAATGGATATTTATAAATTGGAATATGGACATTATAAAACGAGTTTTTATAAGTGTTTGAATGAAGTGTAAATGAATTTTGTAAATGAATGGAATTTATAGAATTTTAAACAGTGAAGTTATAAATGAAATTTTATAAACAGTAGGTTTCCAAAATTTATAAAGTTATTGAAAGAACGAATTTTGGATAAGTAAACAATCTTATAAGTTATAAGATTTATAATTTGGGAAGTTAAAAAGAACGATTTTGTAAGATAATCGTTTTATAAGTATTTAACTTATAATATGAACTTTTAGTTTATAATTGAGTTATAAACTGGAATAGGTTAATAAAAGAATTTATAAAAAGGAAGTTTTTATAAATAAATAGAAATGGAATTTATAAACGATGTTTTATAAATTCGCAAATGACTTATTTTGATAAGAAAATTGTTGGAACCTATTAAAGGAGTTATATTCACATTTTTGAATAGTGAATAATCCTTTGAATTAAAACGAATAAAAGGATGAGATTTCTTAATGAAGTTTATTCACATTTTTGAATAGTGAATAACACGTTAAAGAAAATGGTTTGAATGTGAATGTTTTAAATAGAATTAAAACGATCTAACGATGTTTTAAAAAGGTGTTGAGATTCGAAACCATAGATTTCAACATTCATTGTTGAAATAGGCGGTTTCGAGAAATAAAAGGAAATAGTGGACTATAACACTGTTGTTATAGTAAATGATTTCCGAAAGGAAATGTTTTGTATAGTATTGGGATTTATATATCTATTTTAATTTCGAATCCCTATACTAGTGATTTTGGGTTGTCGTAACAATGTTTTACGCAACATTCATTTTGGCCCAAATCAATATGTTTAAGTGAATGATTTCCTTAAAGAATGAAATATATACTTAATTTCGATTAGAGTATATTAAATATTTTCTAAGTATAGAAAATAAAAAGATTTGTGAATTACTTATTAAATAAGTATGGAAATGTTTTCCAATATAAAGTGAATATTTTGAGAATTTATCTTTTTGAAGATAAATTGAAAATGAATAATTGAAATCGAATATTCATTGATATTTTGGAATTATAAATTCACTAAGGAATTTATAAAGGAAGTGGAATTTGTCTAAAAATAAATATTGATTTATTTTTGAAGTATTGGAAATTATATATCTTGTAAAGATATTTTGTGAAATAAATAATTGGAAAATTATTTGGAATCTGGTGATGTGTGCATATCCATTGATTGTTCAATAACCGAACTATCAATATTTCCCTTTGAATGGGTAATTGATGTGATTTGTTTGAATGTGAATGCTACACTTATTTTTGAATAAGCGCTCACTATTCGGGTTAACCGGGAAAGGACCATGGGGTCGTATAACCCATTCCGAATATGAGATACGTCGTTATAATTGCATTGAAGATCGGTGTTGAAGACCCGGTATTTGCGAGAGCGATAGGATGACCTGTCGATTGTCTCTGCACTGAGTTGCAACGGTATAGAGACTCCCTAAGTGATGGGAAATCCGATCAGGATTGTGAATATCCGGATTGCAAGGACTTCTTTGTAAGTGCCTTCGGTTTTGTTCGAGCCCGGAACAGACTTGTATGGATTGTGTGTCTGACATTACAAGTTGAGATATAAATCCGATTTCATTCAAATATATTTCTGTTGGTGGCGAAGAATTTATTCTTTTAGCTTAACACCCTTCTCTGAGACGTACGAGCTCAGAGGTTATATAGTTGAAGTTATCAGCGATATATTCCCAATTTGGTAATGTGACATGCTGAGTGTTGCTGAAATGATCATTGTGTTGATTATTGTGATAGGATCGTTTATTTGATCGTCTATCTTAGTGATCATTGTGTTGATCATTTGTTGACCCAAAGCATGGCTTTTGTATAAAGTATGTTTTTGTGGACGTGACTTCGTCGAACCTCACACCCCGGAAATGGTCAAAACAGGAAAGATGCAGCAAGGTTATGAGGGGTAGCACCCTTTAGGGTATGTACATTTCCTTCTGGATAGAGGTTGTATCATGGTATGGAGCCCAGATATTTAACCTATGTGGTTACTACGAATTTATTACTTTGTGGTTGTTGGTTTTCGGGATCCCGTGAGAAAGGTCGTTTACGATCGGGGAATGGCGTGCTCGTGTCAGTAGTTACCCAGTTAGGGGTAACCCGGCCTTGTATTGGCAGAGTTCCGGTTTGGTTCTCGGGGATGTCTTTCCAGAGGCATTCTCATGTGGCAATGGGAAGTTCCTTGGCCTGACCATTTGTTGGAAATCCAAAGAAACAATACGTGACTTGTACGGTTTTAGTTGTATAACCTGCTATGGAATGTGGCGGTAACCTGCTATTGAACATAGTTAGCTATAGTAGGCATACGATAATGGTCGTATGTTGGCTAAGATTTATATTCTACTTTCGAAATGAATTTTTCCTACACTATACACTAATAATAATATCAAATGTCTTTTTAAATGCGTATCAAGCATCTTTGACTATCATAAGGAGAAATCTCCTCCGATTCTGCGTTTGCATTGTGTGTGTGTGCGGGAGGCCTTATGGTAGTCTCATTTTTAAAAACATTGCGAATTGAATTAAAAAAAATTCCTCTATTTTGATTTCAAAGATAAATAAACTGTTTTGAGTTCTCACACCAGTCACATGACTGACTTGGAGTTTATTGTTTTCCTTCCTAAACTCTGGGTGCCCACCAATTTTCACACGGGCAGTCAAGAGTATGGTTTATCAGGATATTCTGGATATTCTGAAGTTGCTGGAGGCAAGCTGGATGGCATGGCGTATTACTTATATAGTATTTCTTTTTCCACTGTTTGTTGTTGTTGTACACTCTGATGATATGATGTAATGAAATGTATAAAATGTAATAACTGATATAGTTCTTTGTTTGAAGATTATTCATTTATTATTATATGTTGTTCCGCTGCGAATTGTGAGATTCTGATGTTGTTCTATTGTTTTCTGTTCCGTCCTATTTTCTTCTGTTTTTCTTTTTCCTCTATTCTCTTTTCTTTCTATTTTAAAATTTTCTATCTTCTTTTCCCTATCTAAATTCTCTATCTTTTTCTTCTCTTTTCTTAAATTTTTCTTAAAAACCCTCAGTGTTCGGTTTTCCGTCGTTCGATTTCTCGGCAGTCGATAAAGTGAGTGTCGATGTCAAATTTTCGGAAGACGAAGAATCGTGTCCTGACAGCTATCCTCGCCGACAAAGAGATATGTGTGAGTCAAAATCACACCGACAAGGCCTAAGCTATCCTCGCCGACAAAGAGATATGTGTGAGTCAAAATCACACCGACGAGGCCTAAGCTATCCTCGCGGACAAAGAGACATCGCTCAATTGCTAGTCTAAATCATAAAAGTGATCGTCATGATCAACGAGAAGTGTCAATTACACTAAGCTAGTAAATGTAAAAGTTTAGCTTCATGTCCCATAACCACTTGCTTAACTTAAATATTTACGAACAAACTGTAAATCTTCACTAATAAAATTATCACTAGAGGTTCAATCGAACAAGTCCAACAATTAACCGACGAAGTAAACGCAAGCGTTTCATACCACTTGTTTTACTAAGCCGTTTAATTAGATTTCTCATACGAGTGAAATAAAGATTTGTATATACTAATAGATTGGAAAACGGTTTTAAAAACGAGTTTGGTATTGAAAATAGAGTTGAAAACATTTTGATAAAAGAGTTTTGATATTTACTACTAGTATTGAAACCTTTATTTTTTTTAAAGTGACAAATCACAAAAATGATTGTAGAAACAATCAATCACAAGAATTCACATACGAAGACGTGAATAGAATCCAAAGAAATCGATACCGAATTCATCGAAAGGTATGTTCACAAAAATCCCGAAGAAAAGGTCATTAAAGTTGCTAATAAATAATAGCAACAAATCGGGAAATAATCAAGAATCGATTAAATTCGAAAACCAAATCAATTCACTAAGATTCACATTCGAAGACGTGAATAAAATCCAAAAAATTTGATTCCAATCCATCAAAGTAGGAATACCCAAAAATTCCTGAAATAGAAGTTATCAAAGTCGACAAAGGTGATAACAACTAATCGAAAAAGAAGAATCGATCAACAATTGGAAAAACGAAGCAAAACGAGCATAAATGCATGAATGACTTTAACAAAAGTAAAAGTCAATGTCGATATCGACAAGGCAAGGACCAAGACAATTTCTTTTATACCAAAGAAATTTTAAAACTATCAGAGAGAGGCACATGAAAGCCAACAAACCATGGATAAACAGACAGAGTCGACAATTGAAATGCAATATGTCGGATAAACAGACAGAGTCGACAATTGAAATGCAATATGTCGGATAAACAGACGGAGTCGACAATTGAAATGCAATTTGTCTCAAAGATTGATACTCACAACCCAATTGCGTGGAGACTGCATTAAGTACACGAATCAGAGACAAGAATGCATATATACAGCAGCTTGAATAAACAATGCTAGTTCAAATCGAAGTGGGTTCAAGTTGCAGTAATGCTCATGAAGAAGCGTTAGGAATTCATACCTAACAATCAAAGATGATCTTAGATAAAGATGTGAGATAAAACATCGACAAATAGTTGTAACACATGTTCCTGTCTAAGTTATATTTTATATTCGTCCTAAACCCCAGGCTCTGATACCAAGCTGTGACGCCCCACCTCTATACCCACGCTAGCCAAGAACACTACGGTATAGTGCTGTCAACTAGCATGGAGAATGAGGCTGTTGAGGAGCGACCATCCGTGTAATTGCCTTGTGCGAGCACCGATATGCCAGATAGTAAAAAAACAAAACATTTCATTTCAGGAGGAAATCCGACTTGCCGATGCAAACTCAAAGCTACTACACAGTGGCTATAATAGTCTAGGACAAAATATAAACTAATAACACAGATAATATGAATGCGGAACACAGATGAAACAGAAAATCTCATATACATATATAATAACTGATGTTAGTTACAATACATTTGACACGGTACATGTGATACAACTACAACAGTCGACTCAGGAAGTTAAATATACAAGTACATTATCGACTAATACACATGAATACATATCAACCTATACTATGACTCGACAACTCCAAAAGATATGAAAAGTCTTCATAGCTCAAGCAGCATCCCAAAGCAGAATGTCTACAACCTGAAAATACTCGGCCTGACCCGAGTATTAAATTTCAAAAGAAAATAATAATCGGGTCAGTCTAATTCAAACTTAGTTATTAATGCACAGAAGCAATAATAATTAAATAATGAATAGATGACAGTCACAGAAATAAATTTACCTATCCGATTCTTAAATAAGAAATTGGATAACGGTAAATATAACGCGAACCAATTCAAAACAATTGGAACATCAATTAAAAGGTCAACACGAGTAGGGCTGCAGTATACGCACGCGTATACTGGCTCGCCACTACAACATATGGAATACGAAATAGATCCATAAATCAAAAGCAAAAGAAATAACACCAAAACCAATACCGTGTGGCTGCAGTTCACGCTTGCGTGCACTGCCTTGCCACGACAGTGACGATGTACCCAATGAATACCGTGTGGCTGCAGTTCACGCTTGCGTGCACTGCCTTGCCACTACAGTGACGATGTACACAACCGGGCACAAGGTCAAACCCAAATGAATTACGGTTCAACCCAGGGCAACATAAGTGTACAAGGTCAAATAATCAAATATACAACATGGAATGCAGGCTGACCAAAAAGAAGCCCAACTAAGTACCTATGAACCAGACATGAAACGACAATTTTGACAAAACAGTTTCACGAATGCAAAGGTCAGAAAAGTGAGCAATGCACTAAGCAAATGAAGCAACGTACATATATATGTACACATAACTGCACAATGAATTAGAGTGGACAGGGATGGCAACTGCAAAAATCAAGTCAGATGCACAAGGCAGATGATACAAATGAACATGAGACAAATAGCAGCAACATGACAGTGAAAACTCGAGTCACAGTACAGGCCACAACATGTTAATGCAACTACAAAGACCAGCAACTCAGTGCAACTCAGTGGCAAATGAAGCAACAAAGTGACCAAAATCATCAATGAAATGCAACACAAATGTGTTCACATATACCAGGCACCAACAGAAACTAAGTCAAGAACCAAGTGAAGGTTTGAAGATGTGTAACAATCAAGTTCATGTCCAGGGAACAGCAACAGTTCGAACTATCTACTGAAACAAGTTCAGTGCATCAAGACAAGTGCATCCAGAAGAACAAAATTGCCTCCAACATAACAGATCAAAAGAAACACAGTGACAACATCAAAATACATGCAAGAAGCTCAAGACACAAGTGATACAAATCAGACCAAGTAGCAGTATGAAGCACTGTGAACCTGAACAGATACACAAGTGTGCCAAAGAAAGAAAGGTCACAACACAACATCATGAATATGCACAATGCAGACACAAGTCAGCTGCAACATGAAACAGAGGCAACAAGACTATATGCAAGCAAAAGTCTCTACATGGTGCAGCAGATATCAAGTGAAGGCCAGAAAATCAAGGAGCAATACAATGAACAAGTTCATACAAGCTCAGACTCAAGTTCAATAAAATGACCAAAGGCACACTGGAATATATAGTGCATCAAAATGAAGTAGTGGAGATGTACACAGAGCAGTGTAATCAACAAAGTGTGGATAAAGAAGCCAGACTACAAAATGAACACATGAGTCAATGCTACAACTAGAATGAGGAAGTGCACCGAGTATGCTTGAGATAAAAATGCTATCAGGTTAGAAAGTATACAACATGTCAAGATGAAGACATAAAGAACTTCAACAAAACACATCAAGACATGTCAACAGTACATGAAGACAGTTCGAAGAAGACTACAATATCAAGTTGCAAACAGTTCCAAGCTTCGACAAATTAGAACAGAATGGAAGCAGTAATTCAAGGTAAACTAGCAACAAACATGAAGTGAATCATGTCAAAGGCAATACACGAGAGCATACAAGTGCAGACAACAGGGCTCAAACCAGTGTCAACAAAACAGCAATTAAGCACATGTATGCAGCATCAAGTCAGGCGTGAAGAGAACACAGTGAAGAGACCAAGTGCACGACTACATCTAAAATGCAACAATACTTATTAATGGAGGAAGAACCTGTCAAGTCATTCAACAAGACTGTAATGCTCAAGTAAAGTTAAGAAAAGACCAAAGCTATAGAATAACAAATCAAAGTCAAGCCGATGCCAACTAAGAAAAATGCAGATCAAAACAACTGCAATGAGTCAGCTCAACAGGCCTCACAAGTTTCAAATCAGGAATCAATGGAGATAAATCCACATAACCAAAGCATTAAACCAAGCATGAATTGAGATGTGAGTGAAAAATCACTCACCTTATCAATCGGTCGAAAGTTTGTAGCCGATGCTCCAGAAAATCGAAAGCCCAAATTATCGAAGAAGAATGAGCATCGGAATTGAAGCCACGGCATCTCGAAGTTGAACGAAGCCCTAATTTTTGAAAAGAGGGGCTAACGAGAAGAGGGGCCGCCCTTTTTGTTTCTCTCGTCTTGTTTTTAGGTTATGAACGAAAGAAAGATAAAGGAAAAAGGGGGGCCGTTTATTTTTCTTTGTTACCCGCCACGGCAACAAAAGTAATGGGCCAAAACAAATTTTTAAAGCCTAATGAAATTCTTAAACAAATTTATGAAAAGAATTTTAATTCAAAATTTAAAAACTTCAAATAGAAATTTGTGTCAATATTAATCGTTTAAATTGTTGATTATAATTGATGCAAAATACCGGGTTGTTACATCGGGTCAGCCTGAGTATTCACAGCTTTGGATTCTCTTTCTGGAGCTGGTCTTTGCTGGAGTTTCTGCTTATCTACATTTATACCTACTTTCTGTTTCAGCTATTCTAGTTTATCTCATGTATTAGTGAACTTCTATGTATTTGGGATTTCTATTATGTTGTTTTCAGACTGTATTATGTATTTAGTTTGAGACTCTGCCATAGTAGCTTCATGAACTATTATATATTTTATATTCCGCTACGAGGCATTCTGTTTGTTCTGTGTCTGTGATTCTGTGATTTATATTTCATTTGCTCCATATTTATTTACAATGCGGTATTTTGAGCAATTCAAGTCTGACATGTGCGGATGCGAATGGCTGAAAATATCGGGTTGTAACAGTTGGTATCAGAGCTTTGGTTTTTAGGCAAACCTTAGCCTGCGGAGCAAAAACTCATTAGAGATAGGGTAGAAATACCCTAGAATGAGTGAAATCAATCTCAAAGTCCTTTCTTTGTGAGAGAACGTATTTTCGAAGTATAAAATGATTTCCAAATGATTTTTAAAGGATTTTCAAAGATTATTTTGTATAAAAATGTTCTTACTTCGAAATCAAGATTTTCTAAACTTCATCTCTTCGGTATCCACCTTGTTAGAAATCTCTTGGTTATGATTCTTATCGATTAGGATTTGTTGAACTTTGAAACGCTCCCACTTGTTCTGGAATCCAGTCTTGTTTTCCCCATTTTTCCTTTTGATTCGGAGCATTCCGTAACTCTACATTGGAATGACCTCTCTAAAGAGCGATGATTCCGTAAATCTTTGGATGATTTGTAAAGGGGTGAAACTCCTTTACAATTGGCATTGATTCGCTAAAGATTTTTGTATCCTCGGATGTCGATGCTATCTATCTCCTGCTCTACCCGGAATCTATCTCTGGCGATCGAAGGTCGATTTTCCTTAGATTTCCGTATTGATTATATTCCTAAAGTCTCGGTTGACCGGTTAAGTTCGCCCGCGATTCATATAGGCTTATCTATCCTCTATTTGGTAATTAAACTATCTCATCTTCATTTGAGTTTATCTTCGAACGAGAATTCTATTTGATTAGAGTTCCTCTAATTTTGAATCTTTGTTTGTTTGAAATCCTTCCCTGAATCATCCTTTGGAAATTTGTATTTGGTTGTATTTTGAAATTGTGCATACATCGAAATTATTAAGGATGGCCATATTTTGTATATAAAAAGTGAAATGTTTCCGATAAGGATATTATACCTTCTAAAATGAAAATTGGAAGCTTTGAAAGAATTTGAAATTTTGAAAATTTATAAGAACTTGATTTATACAAAAATGATTTATAACTGAAGGGTTTTGAATTTGAATTTCGAGGAATCGAACTCCGGTGTTTTGAAATCGGTTTTAAGATCTTGGAAAATGTATAATAATAATATGATTTAAAGATATTTTTTTTTCAAATAAGAAATGTTTCAAATGTATTCGAATGAATTTCAATGATTTCTAAGGAATTTCAAAGAAGTTTTTCAAAGTTAATTGAAGTCCATAACTCACTTATGTCGCTGGAAAATAATTTCGGTGATGAATGCATGCATCATCGACATTGATTTTCGAGTTTCTGAGTGAGAGAGAGGCCACTCTAGTAGCTTTGCTCTGCGAGTGATTTTGTGAAACCAATTTTGATTTCAGATTTCGAAGTATGGTTTGATATTCGAAAGACAGATCTGTATATATATATATATATATATATATATATTTGAAAAGATTTAAAGTAAATCGGTGTTCAGTCCTCGTGTTTCAGATTTTGAAACCTAACTTTTGAAATTGATTTACTGATTTAGTGTTGATTTCCAACTCTTGGATTGAAAATATGATTTCTTCGACTATTTTAAGATTCAAGCACTTCCAAATCAAGGTTAATTTTTCAAAGCTAATTTTTTTTGAAAGGTATAAGGTATTTGATAAAGAATATAAGTTTAGTTTGTATGTTTCAAGTATGAAATAATATGATTTTATAAGTTGAAACTCTTTTGTTAAGTAAATAAATAAGACTATTTTGAATTATACTAATATGAAATTTAGTTTTGAAATGTTTTGGATAAAAATTAGTCTTCAAATGTTTGAGAAAATTTTGGTTTTAAATGTTTTAACTTAGTAACATCTTTATGAAACTATTTATTTAACAAGTTAGAATAGATACATAAGTTGTACCTACGTTGTTTTATTCGCATAATTAATTTGATCCAAGTTTGAGTACACAAGTTCGAGGTGAATTACACCATTTCGTGTTAGGATTTTTCATTTGATTCTTGATGGCGAACATTTGATATGGATTTTGGGCTTGATTCTATAATTCTCTATCATAGTATATAGCTATGCAAGGTGACAGATGGCTTTTAGTCAAGAAATCATATCGAAGTCTGCATTAGGGAAGTCGAATGGACAATACTAGTTCAAAAGCGAACTTGTGTGATCGAGCGAGCGATCGAATGTAATGTTGCGAAATGATGACATATGTACGTCTTATATCCTAATATCATTGGTATACTTGACGCTGAAATTGAAAGTTGTTGGGTTGTATATCTTTGTAATTTAATTGGAAATTTTCTTTTATGAAAAACCACTATCAAATTTAAAACCATTTTTCAAAAATATTTTTCTTTTTCTTAAACTAACTGTTTTATTCTATTTTTCATAAAAACTATTTTATATACAAAACTATTCTTAATTAAAAATCTTTTAGTAAGCAAAGATGTTCAATCCCATATGGCATTTCATGCAGCGAAATTTATTTTTTTGAAAATTTTGATCCTTATATAAGATAAACTTTATGTAAGTATAAGATGATTTTGAAAACCATTGATTTTGATAAATGAATAATTGAAGCTTATATTAGTATGAAAGGATATTTGGTTTACCTGTAATTTGAGTTTATTTAAAAATAATGGATTTATGAAATAAATATTTCAACAGTAAGTAATAATGAAGTAAAATTTGGGATATATGAAATTATGAAATTTAGTTTTGAAATATGGTATATTTAAGCCTTGAAACATACCTAAGATTTAATATTTTATTTTGTAAATCAAATCTGTATTTGAAATTGATAATATTTGAAATGGTTTTGTTGGAAAACTAAATTGAAACTGATGGTTTGAATTGAATTAAAATTGGAAATTTTAGATTTTGGTTTAATTGAAACAAAAAAATTGAAATGTAAAGAATTAAGGGCATGTTTTATGATTTCAAATGCATGATTTCTAAATGTTATGATTTTCAAAGTGTAATGATTTCAAGTATTTTAGTTTCGAAAGATTCATAACTTTGAAAGTATTATGACTTTTGAAGTGAATACATGTTTGAAATGGAAATGGATTTATTTGACCTAAATTTTGTTGATTTGGAAATTTGGATTATTTTCTAAACCTATTGTTTTAAGAAATTTTGAAACTGAATATGTATAACTTGAAAGAAATGATTTGGTGACATCATATATGATTTTAAAATTTATTTGATATCGAAATGGTTTGAAATTTAGAACCTTGTTTTATTAAATACTTGATTTGGGAGCTATCGAACTTATATAAAAATGATTTGTGTAAGTAAACTGTTGAATTGGAACTACTGATTTGAAAGGGTACC
Organism: Allium cepa; assembly: GCA_030765085.1. Lineage (NCBI taxonomy): Eukaryota > Viridiplantae > Streptophyta > Magnoliopsida > Asparagales > Amaryllidaceae > Allium > Allium cepa. The sequence goes on along the minus strand of CM060935.1, from coordinate 739,022,192 downwards.
CAAATTTTGAAAAGTGAAATCTTATATAATCGAAATCTATATAAGTGTGATTTAATATACTAGTATTTTGAAAAGTATTTGATTTGAAAGGAAATCTTATATAAAATGGACTTTATATAAGTATGATATTTGAAAGTGATTTTGAAAGGTACTATATGATACATATTTTCGAAGTAAAGATATGGAAAGTGCCTTCTGCTTGATATCCGCTTTGTGGCCACACTGTGGATTCATTCTATCGATATTATTCTCTCTCTTTGATTTGGGTTTTCTGGATATGATACTAGAGTGTCCATCGAATTCCATGGCAATCTCCATGGTCTTATGATCGCGACTACATAGCGCAACTGCCTGGCTGAGTCTTGCCTAGGGGTACGGATTGTTTCGTGGGGGATACAGGCGTAACCATTGTGTATCCTGCAATCTGTATAGGTCGCGAAGAGTAGCGCAAGTGCCTGGCTGAGTCTTGCCTAGGGGTACGGATTGTTTCCAGGGGCATCCAGGCGTAACCATTGTGTATCCTGCATTCTACTCGTCATCATGGCGTAACTCGCAGGGCTGAGAAAGCTTACGGATACGGATTGTTTCCTGGGGGATCCAGGTGTAACCATTGTGTATCTGCGATCCATGGTTAGACAACTGTTTTGGTTTGGTTGATTTTTTTGGATTGTACTTTCCATATCTGTTTTTAAAAGTGTTTTCATTATTTTCACTGGGTGTTGAAACAAGTCTACTAAGTACTTGGAGAATTCTAGCTTTGCGCCTGATCAACGCACTGCCAGAATCTATAGGAACGAGGATAAACTTGTTAAGACATCGAGTTATAAAAGTATTTTGATAAAAGTATTTTGATAAAGTATTATATAAAGAATATTTTGATCAGTTATTTTCCCTTTTAAAAATTTAAAATGTTTTAAATATTGTTTACTTTGAACCATCAGATTTGAATCAAATGACTATTCATCATACTAAAAAAAAAATTAAATTGAAATATATAATGGTTCAAATAATGGTTCATCCTTGTCTTTCAACCTGCTTTACCTCCTAGCTATCTTTTTTTTCCCTACCTTCTTTCGGGGATGTATTCCAACCTATTGCTCTTTCTTGTTGTTTCTCCGCTTCCTTCCTTTTCGAGGACGAAAAGATTTGAGTGGGGGAGAGTGTAAAAACACTAGATTTCTATGTATATTTTAAATTTTGACTTTATTTCATTTTGAATTTTTTTAAACTTGTTTCATTTCAAACATTTCATTTTTAAATATAAACTTTGATTATTATGTGAATTATAATTCCAAATGGTATAAATTGAATATTTTCCTAAAATGTTGACTTTCGTCAATTTGGGTCAAACTTTGATTTTTAAATTTCAAATTTACATATTTAAATTCTTAAATTTTATCTTTTATTATGAAAATATATTAAAATTTAAGAATACTACTTTTTGTTTCGTTGAAATCCGATTTATATTGTGAAAGTTATGCTTTTTACAATATTGTACGTAAATTGATTTATTTAATAAAAAATTGTCTATTTTAAATTTATATAAAAAAATATTTTTTATTTTTATTTATATATGTAATATGTTATATTATATATTTTTGTCTTTTAATATTTTTAAAGTGACGTTATAAATTTTCCAAAGTTTATTGCATTTATTTCTTATTTTTAAAGGCTAGTTTCTATTTTTCCGCTATTTTTTTTCATTTAAATTATATTTAATTTAAATTTATTTATTCATTTTTGTGAATGAATTTTTATTTTATGTTCTTATCTTTATTTATAAATATTTTTCATGTACATATAAATTTTTCAGAGTTTGTTCCATTTATTTTCAAATTTTCTAGACTAGTTTTCATTTTCTGTGCTATTTTCTTATTTTAATCATATCTAATTAATATTTAATTATTAATATTTTGTTTATCTGTTATATTTTTGAATTTTAACTGAAATTATAATTATTTTCAGTTATTTAAATGTATATAAATATATATGAGAAATATGAAAGGTTTTGTGACTTCTTATTTCTTAAGGCTCTTTGTATTCTCACCTTTTCAACTCCAACCATTACTTTTCATTCAATTTTCTGCCATAACTTCCTATCTTCAGCCGACTCCTCTATCATTTCACGTGAATTTTCCATTTCTCATCTCTAAAATTTTGGCCTCCATCATTTCCATGAAGATTGGTAATTTTTTTCTTCTTTTCTATGCAACTTTTACATGTTTTCTTATGATTTTGCACTTGTTTTCTCACCTTCTATGCTCAGCTCCTCCTTCCTCCTCCACCTTGGCCTCTTCCACCACCACCACATATGGTCATCACCTCCTCCAGCCCAGTCCCAAGCCATGGCCATGCCCCTTGATGAAGAAGACCCACCTAAAAATGAACAAAACTCCACCTAATTGTTCATAGCCTAGCCTAACTTGTTCCACCACCTCTCTCCATCACTTTGGACGACCATACACCACCACCAGCAGCAAATTCCTGAACTGAGCCCACTGCCACATCATCCTCCAACCCACTACAGACCTGGCCGTGCTCTCCTTGGCCTTGGCCGAGCCCTCTAGTGCATAGGAATCCATGATATTTGCCTTGTAGTGTTAGTTCATGCTCATATATCTTTGCTCCATCATTTTGCCATGCTAGGCCGACCTTTAAGAACCCAAACCAGATCCAAACCATGCCTTTAGCCGTGCCATTTCAGATTTGGAGTTGAAGCATAGGTGGTAGAAAGCAAGTGCAAACACTTCGGTGATGTTTTGTGTATTCATTTCTAGCTTTGTTTAATTGAAATTTTGGGTTGAAAACTTATGCTGTTTGTATTGTTTGTTTGATTTGTATTCAAGGGAATTAATCCTTAGCTCCTCGTATCTGTATCGTGCTTTTGTGCTTGTGCAGATCCCGTTATGCAATTCTTCGTTGTGTCGTCAGCTCCAAACAGTGAGTAAATCTCACCAGACTAATATGTACTTATGTAGTGATAAACTGACATCACCTGAATCTATAAATGCATATCATCCTGTTATAACTGCTATAGTATATTCATATGATGTTCACACCTATATTTACACCTGTTATATCATCTGTTACTGTTATTTCATGCTATTCTATTACTTTCATCAGTTTATCACACTGCAAGTTCCCTGTAGACTAAAATCACTATGGGTTGAAATGATACATACCCGAACGGACTTTAGAATAGGAGAAAATCGTTATGGGCTGAAATGATAGGCCTGAATGATTTTAAATTATTTTCTTTTACTTGGGATTGCGGGTTTGGAATGATCAAACCCAGGTTTTCTTTGTAAATTACGGGTTGAAATGATATATTACCCGTATCACTTTACCTAGGCTAGAAATGAAATACAGACCCGTTGTTAAAATATGTTTTTCTAAAAAAATTTAAATTATTGTAGAAATGTAAATATTATAATATTTTGACTATATTTGATAAAAAAATGATTTTTGTAAAGCATTATTGATTTTCTAAAATTTTTAAGTGAAATAAATAATGGTAAAGTTAGAAAATTTGAAGTGTAAGTTATTTTGGAAAATTCTAATTTGGTGATAATTAGAATTTAAATTAAATATGAAAATATTATAAATTCATGATAATTTGGATTTAAGTGAATTTAAATGATTTTACAAAATATTAATGATTTTGAATAAAGTTAAAATGTGAAAAGAATGAATATTTAAGTTGAAATTTTGAAATATATCTAAAATTGGAAATTTGTGAATTTGACTTAAGGGTGAATTTTAAGTTAAGTAAATAAAAATGAAATTAAGTTATATTTGAAAATTTATACTTAAGTGTTAAGTTAAATTTAATTTAATGAATTTAAATTTAATGTTGGAATTTAATAAGTGAATTATTATTAAATTTTGATTTTTGAGTGGAAATTTAACTTTATAAAACCATGAATATAAGGGTATTTGAATGATTGTTTTAAAAGTGAAATTATATGATTTTATAAGTAAAAAAAAACGATTTAAATAAAAATATAATTGTTTGTGAAGTTATACTGAATATTTGAAGTTAATTAACTACATTTCAGAAATGCTATTACTTCTAATGTAAATGATAATACAGCATTTGTAAATGCTGTAGTTGATAATAATGAACCAAATGGCTAAGTTTAATTAAAGGCTATCATAGCATTTTTTTAAATGTTATAATTGTTGAATTTAATTAAGTTTTATTTGAAACTAATGTAACCCTATTACAACATTTTTAAATGCTATCTTTTGTTAAACTGAACTATTTTGAATGTAACTTTCTGTAGCAATTTCTAAATGCTGCGAAAGTTGAATTTTCATCTGTTTTAATAAATTAAGTGGATAAATGAATTTTGAAAGACTAAAATTTTGTAAATTTAATAATTTAATTATTAAATATAATAACTTCATTTTATGATTTAAAATGAAGTAATTTTTTTTGAAATATAAACTATTTTGAAATGTGTTTTGTAATGGTATTTAAATTAAATAAAAATGAATGTGGTTTGAAAGATATTATATTTTGATATTTTGAAATGGATTTTGAATGATATTGAATTTTGAAATGATATTTGATTTTGAAGTATAAAATACCATTTCGAAATTTTAACCACGGGATGTATTTAATTTATAGTTTAACCGATTCTTAACGGATGGGCGATCCCAAGCATCCTTTAAGTTATTGTGTATGTCTACTACAGTTCACTTGAGTTGGTTTGCATTATGTAAGTATATATTGTCCTGACTCGAGTGTTTTGTGTTTTACTTTACGCTCGGGTCAGCTTGAGTATTCACAGCTTTGGATTCTCTTTCTGGAGCCGGTCTTTGCTGGAGTTTCTGCTTATCTACATTTATACCTACTTTCTGTTTCATCTATTCTAGTTTATCTCATGTATTAGTGAACTTCTATGTATTTGGGATTTCTATTATGTTGTTTTCAGACTGTATTATGTATTTAGTTTGAGACTCTGCCATAGTAGCTTCATGAACTACTATGTATTTTATATTCCGCTGCGAGGCATTCTGTTTGTTCTGTGTCTGTGATTCTGTGATTTGTATTTCATTTGCTCCAAATTTATTTACATTGCGGTATTTTGAGCAATTCAAGTCCGACATGTGCGGATGTGAATGGCTGAAAATATCGGGTTGTTACAAGGTCCTTTTATAGAAAATTGCAAAACACTATTCACCCGAAATTTTTTCGGACTCCAAACGAAGCGTGCCGCCTGGCGTTTATAATGTTTTACCCCCATTCCAAATGCAATGGAATATATATCGGGAGCCAATTCGATCATATTTGGATAATACGATTTCAAATCGATTAATTTAAATTTGAAATTCACTCAAACCGATTTCAGTGCACTTTAGCTGCCTCGGACAAACCGTAAGTCTGATTGACACGAAATTTGAAACCATACAATAATTTAACATTACGGATCCGATGAAACTAGTTTTCTCGAAATCCGAGACTGCCTGAAAAATGGCTATTTTAGCTCGTCAATTAAATATTAAAATATTCAATTTTCACAATTTAACTTTTAATTCAATTTTAAAAGTTCTATAACACAATTCTAACTCCAATATGATTTAATATAACTTTACAAATCATTTTTAATCACATTAACCCCAATTTTCAATTATTTCTATAATTTCAATATTAAATTATCGATTTAATTATCCAATTAAATCTAGATATTCGGAATAAAATTTATTTGACTTACAGATTTTACTTATTAATATTTAAAATCAATTAAATATACGAATTTCAAATGACAGAAATTCTGGATCGTTACAAACTTTCCCCCTTAAAAGAATTTCGTCCTCGAAATTACCAAGGAAGAAAAAGTTACAGAATCCATTAACTTCTCAAAACCATTCAAATTAGATTTCAAATTCACTTAAGTGTTTAACTTTCCCAAAATCCAATAATTAAACTTCTTACAAAAAATTTACTAAGTTTTCAAATCATACTTAGTTATCTTTTCAAAACCAACTAATATCGTTTAACTTTTCACTCCAAAATCAAAGTTATAGTTTTCAAAATTTTTCAATTTTCTCAAAAATATTCTAACGCCTTAAATTTTCAGAAAAATTCGCCATAGTCTCCTTTGCGCGGCTCGGTCCGAAAAAAATGGCAATATATATATCACAAATATACATCTCATCAAGTAATGAGGCATCCCGCAGGGAAAAAAGTGTAAAAGTACGATATGTAATCCGAGATATGTACCTTATATATTATTAGCGAGCATATACGGCTAATATAGCGTGAATGCGAGCTCCAAAAGTGAAGCAAGTGCAATCCACACCTACTAAACACTCAATAATAATGAGAAACATGCATATATGAAAATAATGTCAATATACAACATATACCAACAACTATATCTGCCAATATAGCAAATGCAATCAAAAGCAATAAATTCAACCATCAACCAACTAGCATTCAACCAACATCTATAACCAAATCAATACACTTTCACTTCTCATTAATATTCAATGAATTGGTTTTCCAATTTAAATCACATTTGATTCACTAACATTGGACTTTACTAACATTTATTTTCAATTAGTTTATATTCACTAATTTATATTCAAGTTAGTTCACTTCCAAATCAAATTCAATTCTATTTAAGATTTACTTACTTCCAATTTGAATTCAATGATTTATAGCTTTCATTTTCATTTATTAAATTTCATATGAATTTTCTGTACAATCAACTAACAATCATATAACAAACAATGTATATCCAACATTACCAAATTTCTTTACTTTGCTTACATTCATCCAATTTGGTTCATCACTTTTAATTAGCTTTAATGAATTAACACTTACATCCATTATTTCATATCAATTTATTTACATTCAATTGATTTACATTCAGTTCATCCATTAATTCAATTGCTAATTCATTTTACCATATAAAGTTGAATTTCATTACATAACTCAAGTTCATATTCATCACTTCACTTTATTAGTTTACTTTGATACCAAAATCAACTTCATTCAACATTCAATTTCAATTTCATTTACTTGCAATTGTAAATTTATTTATACATTCACAATTTTATTTTCATAATTCAAAGTCACTTCCATTCATTTGTTACTACCCCAAACTTATTTTTAACTTAATAAATTTTCTTTAAGTAATTATTTCACTTAGCCTCCTTAGACCTTTCTTTAAATTAACTTTATTTAATTGATTCACTTATAATTACTTTAATTTAACTCCATCCTTTAAGTTAAATTTATTCTATCAAAATTCAAATTGTACAAGTTAATAACTCATTTATTATTGCCATAATATTTCAAATAGGATTCCAGAGTCTCTTCAACATTTCAAAAATCATTTTTGAAATCAATTCAAATTATCTTTTGAATTCAAAAATCCAAGCCAGTTTTGCAAACAACTTTCATTTAAAATAATTTGGTAGTAATACTTCTCTTGGAAACTCAAAAATGAACACGGATGATGTCGCGATCATTATCGGAATTATTTTCCAGCGACCGAAAAGAGTTTAGTGCTTCCTTTCCTTCATAACAATTCTCCAAAACCCTTGAAAATCATTTTCAAACTTCAAAGAATTTAAATTTCCCAAATCTCAAAATTTCAAATTCTTTTTTGTTTTCAAATATTACTCTGGAATTCCATTTCAATTTATGAATCACAGTTTACAATTTATATTTATAAATCTCATTTGTATATGGATTTATTTCTCAGCTTTTAATTATGATTTCATTTTCTTATTTAATGATCGATGAAAATAATTTAATATTATCACTTCCTAACAACCAAGCAACCATAAAAATTTTAGGAAAATCATTCCTTTTATTTACGAAATAGTCTAGGTAAAATTATTTCATTTACCCTATTTAAAACAATATCGTGTCGAATTGTTTTGTATGAGTGTTTAGAGGTCCCTATCGATAGAGTTGTATGGACTATATCGACCAGAATCCATATACCACTCAACAAACCAATCATCACAATAAAAAAATTATATTCACTAACAAATACAAGCTCGTAGCTATTATTACACTCAAACTCATTCTAGGGTACTGCTGACTCTATCTCTAATGAGTAATTCCCAACAGAGTCAAGGTTGTCACTTAACCATATGCTCTGATACCAAATGTAACGTTTGAGATTTTTCGACTCATGAAAGTCGACATTAACACGTCCACTGTATCAATTGCCGAACAATCGAATGCCAGAAAACCAAACCGTTAGGGTTAAAGAAGAGGTAGAAGATAGAAGTAGAAAGAAAAAGCAACAGAACAATTTCAGAATCTCACAATCGCAGCGGAACAACATATACTAGATGAATGAATATCTTTAAAACAAAGAACTATATCAGTTATTACATTACATCACATTACATTACATTATCAGAGTTTACAACAACAAATAGTGGAAAAGAAATACTATATACTAGTTGATACTCCAAGCCATCCACTTGCCTCCAGATCTCCACAGCATCTCCTGGATTCCAGAATAACCTGATAACCTGACTCTAGACTGCCCGTGTGGAAATTGGTGGGCACTCAGAATTTAGGAAGGAAACAATAAACTCCAGGTCAGTCATGAGACTGGTGTGAGAACTTAAAACAGTTATTCTTCAAAAACAAACAAAGAAATATTTTTAAATAGGTTCGCAATGCTTTTAGAAAACGAGACTACCATAAGGCCTCCCGCACACACACACAATGCTAACACAGAAGGGGAGGAGATTTCTCCTTATGATAGTCAAACATGCTTGATACGCAAATTTTCTTTGATATTATTATTATAAGTGCAAAGTGTAGGAACACATTTCGAAAATATAATATAAATCTAAGCCAACATACGACCATTATAGTATGCCTACTATAGCTACCATGTTCAATACCAGGTTACCACCACATTCCATGGCAGGTTATATAACTAAAACTGTGCAAGGCTTATATTGTTTCTTTGGATTTCCAACTAATGGTCAGGCCAAGGAACTTCCCATTGCCACATGGGTACGCCTCTGGAAAGACACCTTGAGAACCTAATCGGATCTCTGCCAACACAAGGCCGGGTTACCCCTAACTGGGTAACTACTAACACGAATATGCCATCCTCCGGTCGTAACCGACCTAAATCTCGGGATTCACCAACAACCACAAAATAATAAGTTTGCAGGAACAACATAGGTTAAGTATCAGGGCTCCATACCATAATACCACCTCTATCCAGAAGGAAATGACATACACTATGGGGGCGCTGTCCCCAAATAACCTTGTCGCATCTTTCCCGTTTTGAGCATTTTCGGAGTGTGAGGTCCGACGAAGTCTCGTCCACAAAGCTACGCTTTATACAAAAGCCACGCTTTGATCAACAAATGCACAACAGCACTTAGCATGCCACGTTACCAATTTAGGAATATATCACTAGTAACCATCAACTACATAACCTCTGAGCTCATACGTCTCAGAGAAGGGTGTTAAGCTAAGAGAATAAATTCTCCGCCACTGACAGAAATATATTTGATAAAAACTAGCTTTACATCTTAAATTGTAACGTCAGACACACATCCATGCATGTCCGTTCCGGGATCGAACGGAACCGAAGGCACTTCCAAAGAAGCCCTTGCAATCCGGATATTCACTAATCATGACCGGACTTCCCATCACAAAGGGTGATAAAATCTCTATATTGGAGATCAGCCAATGCAGAGTCATTCGAGAATCCTTCCGTTTTCGAAAATACCCGATCTTCAACAACGGTCTTCAAATGCTATCCATTACGACATATCACTTATTCGGAATGGGATTTATGACACAAAGGTCCTCTCCCGGCTAAACTGAATAACGAGCGCTTATTTTAAAAATAATTGCAGCATTCAAATTCAAGCAAATCACAACAAATACCTATTTAAAGGTTAATATTGATAGTGGGTTCTTTAACTATCAAGGCCAACAATCAAAGATCCAGCACCATAACAAGCACTAGGCCTTGTTTATTAATCTTCCATAAATTAAATAACTTGCCACATATTGACTTCAATTTATCTTTAAAAAGATATAATCTCAAAACATTTCACTTCATATTGGAAAACATTTCCATACTTATTTAATAATAAGTAATTCACAAATCTATTTATTTTCAATACATAGAAAATATTCAATATACTTAAATCACAATTAAGTATATATTTTATTCTTTAAGGAAAACATTCTCTTAAACATATTCATTTGAGTCAAAACGAATGTTGCGTAAAACATCGTTACGACAACCCAAAATCACTAGTATAGGGTTTCGAAATTAAGATAGATATATAAATCCCAATACTATACAAAAACCTTTCTTTTCGAAAATCATTTACTATAACAGCAGTGTTATAGTCCATCTTTTCCTTACTTCTCGAAAACGTCTATTTCAACAATGAATGTTGAAATCTTTGGTTTTGATCCTTAACACATTTTAAAACAACTTCAATCGTTTTAATTCCTTTCAAAAGATCACTTTCTAAAACATTTCTTTAACATATCATTCACCGTCCCAAATCGTGAATATACTTCGTTAACCAAATTCAACGTTTCTACATATTTTTTTAAAGGATTATCCACTGTACAAAATCGTGGATAATCTCCTTTAATATCTTAAATAATTGACATATCCAAATAAGTCGATTTCGGATTTATAAAACAATGTTTATAAGTTCACATCTATATATATTTTTATAAAAACTTCAACTTATAAAATCCCTTAATTTACAAATTCTATTTAAATCTCATTTAAATGCCAAAATCCGATTTATAAGTTAATTACTTATAAATCTTTTATTTTACAAAATCCATTCATTTTATAACTTCATAATTTATAAATCTGTAAATTTCCTTCACTTATGAAATCCCTTTATACTTCATTTTCACGTTTATAAAAACTCGTTTTATAATTCCAATATTTTTAATTTATAAAATATCAATTTTATGAATCGTTTATATAAACCGTTTATAAAAATTCAAAATATCAATTTAAACTATTTTATAAAATAAATCAACTACTCATTTCAAAAATCACATTTCGGTTATATTTCACAAAAATCATAATTTTTATAACATCAAAATTATAACATTTATTTATTTAAAATGAATTAATTCCAAAATTCAATAAAATGTATACTTTCAAAGATCACTTGAAAATCCTTTTAAATTCAAAACCGTTACTTTAACACTTTTAAATTTTCCAAAATAGGCCCGATGCTGCAACAGCTCTAAATATAACAATCATGACATCCAAAACATCATATATCATATGATAACAGAATATATCACAATATCTGTAAATAAATCAATACGGTTGAGGAATCCAGTTGGATCCCTCCAACCTGTTTCCCTGCATCCACAATGTTAGCACAATACCAATTCCATTCCAATATGAAATATCACGGTATATGGGATTTATAAAAATATTATCCACTATTATGCGGCGCGATAGGGTCTCATGCACTATATAATGCAGGAAAATCAACTCCAAGTACATATATAATACCAATTCCACATCAAGGTGGAATATCGCGGTATATGTGTTTAATAAATAACATCCGCTTAATATACGACGTATAAGGTCTTTTTCAACACAATAGATAATAATTTATCATTCAGTAACACAATCAAGAAATTTTAAATCTAACTATTTAAATTTTAAATTGAAACAAATTCGATTGAGTGAGAAGTTCTCACCTTGCTTCCAATAACAGTCGCAGTGTTTTATTTTGAATAAAATTAAACGCGCGTTTAATTTTACCCATAAATTTCACTAACTCCAATCGATTCCAATCCAGCTTCATCGCGCAGTATTCCTGAATATGAATCCAACGCAATTCGTTTCGTGCGTTTTCGACCTCGTATGAAAGAGTTATGATATTTTTGAAGATTTAACGAATTAATATATAATAAATTTCATACTTTATTTTATTCTAAACCCTAACTAAATCAGGCCGTTCATTTTCTTTTTGCAACATTTGGCCGTGCCCTCTTTCTTCAATCTCACGCGCGTGTTCTAGGTCCTAGAACCCATCGGCCGCCTACGTTCATCAAATTTTCGAGGCTGCTACGATCAACTTCGCGTCGATCGAGTACCACCACTCCAAACGCCAACGTGAGATCCACCTTCGGCTCGAGTATCAAGGAGCTCGGCCATCGTTTTGTGTGGAAAAACATGGGTTAACGTGCGAACCTCTTGAGCAAATTGCCGACAATCGGCTGCTTTGATTTCGATCTTCACCGTATGGAATCGAAGCTCTCACTTAGATCTACAACTCTCGTGTTGAAGATTTCTCGAATTAATTGATGGATTAAAAGAGATTAAGGGAGAAAAATCATATAATATGGGCCATTAAAATGTTACGTGGCGGCTGAAGCTTTAGGGTTAGGGTTTGATGCAAAAACAAAGATATGAGGTCCTTTTATAGAAAATTGTAAAACACTATTCACCCGAAATTTTTTCGAACTCCAAACGAAGCGTGCTGCCTGGCGTGTATAATGTTTTACCTCCATTCCGAACGCAATGGAATATATATCGGGAGCCAATTCGATCATATTTGGAAGATACGATTTCGAATCAATTAATTTAAATTTAAAATTCACTCATACCGATTTCAGTGCGTTTTAGCTTGCCCCGGACAAACCGTAAATCCGATTGACACGAAATTTGAAACCATACAATAATTTAACATTACGGATCCGATGAAACTGGTTTCGGAAAAATCCGAGACTGTCTGATAAATGGCTATTTTAACTCATCAATTAAATATTAAAATATTCAATATTCACAATTTAACTTTTAATTTAATTTTAAAAGTTCTATAACGCAATTCTCACTCCAATATGATTTAATACAACTTTACAAATCATTTTTGATCACATTAACCCCAATTTCCAATTATTTCTGTAATTTCAATATTAAATTATCAATTTAATTATCCAATTAAATCTATTTATTCGGAATAAAATTTATTTGACTTACAAATTTTACTTGTTAATATTTAAAAGCAACTAAATATACGAATTTCAAATGATAGATATTCTGGGTCGTTACATGGATTCCTCAAAAATTTTGATTTTAATTTCATATATAATGATATATGATATGTGTGAATAATTTGTTATAGATTATGATATGATTTGATTTATTGGATGTTATAGTAGCACTGACCTTAATTTGGTATTTAGATACCATAGATAATATTATTGAATTTTAAAAAGGAAATTAAAATGCGATTTTTGAATTGATATTTTAAAATGAATTTTAAAATTATTAAAAAGGGAACTGATTTGGATAAAATAAATAAATAAATTTTGGACATTTATTTAGCTATTTCGTACAATGATTTCAGTAGAGAATTTAAAATTTAGGGTTTTAAAACAATGATTTTTTAAATGAGAATCTCAAAATATGAAATGGAAGTCAAAAATTGAAATTTGAATAGTTTTGGAATATAATTTTGGATTATTTAAGAAATATATGTAACGACCCTGAATTTTTGGACATTTGAAATTGAAATATTTAATTGATTTTAAATATTTGGAAGTAATTTTGACTTGAATTTCAAAGTATAACTATGGATTTGGCAATCAAATTACTGAATTTAATTTATTGAAATTGGATAAAATATTGAATCTTGATTTTTAAGCTTATTAAAAATATTTCAAAGGCTTAGGAAATTCATATTGATAATGCTGAAGATAATGGAAGTTTCGGAATGGGATTTGAAAGTGATTTGTTCAGTTTTAAAATTTTATCGTTCAAATCAATATTTAAAAATAGCCTTCCGGGGAACAGCCTCGGAATTCAACGAAACTAGTTCCATTAGATCAGCAATATTGTATTATTTTCGGATTTCAATTTTCTTAATGTTTGGAGTGATCGTTCGGCCGTACGGTCAATAAACGCATTGAAATTTAAATCGAAAATTCGATATTTTAACTTGTTCAAAAAGCTATCTTCTCCATACGATTGAATTTGGCCTCGGAACCTTTTTCATTGTGTTCAGAATAGGGGTTAGACATTATAAATGCCTGGTGGCATGCCTCGATTGGTGATCGAAATTTTGAATCACAGAAATCGGAACGATTTGAATTTGTATTTGAATTAAATATATACATATATGTATTTAATAATATTTTTATAAGGCAATCCTACATGTATCCTTTTGAACAACACATGCCTCGTTTTCTCTGATAACTTACCATGCATTTGTTGAAAATATGATGAATATCTCGCTCGAAAGAAAAATAAACGAAACATTTTCTTTCGTTCAAATAAAAATGGCCGAAGACCTCCTTCTCAAAATAGATCACAGTCCCTCCCATTCCTCTCGTTGTTCAAAATCAAAATCAAAATCCATAGCCATGAAAAAAGAAAAATCAAAATTCACCTTCTTCATTTTTGTTTAATTCGCGAAAAAATAAAATAAAAATATGATGATTGATCTCGAAAAAGGGGGCGTTCGATGTCGAACTCAATTTCGACTATTTACTGAATGCTTGGGATGCAAGTGCAGTTTAATGAATCGAAAGCACGTAGGCACACGATGCCTAGATGCGCGGCATCGATTTGTGGGTCAGAGTTGCTGATGCAAGAGAAAGCAGGGGTTTGGGTTTCGCGAGATTAGGAATCGCGTGGCAACGTGAGGTCAAAGGATTTCCGGGAAGAGGCAGTGACATTGCGTGAGCGGTGGCGAAGCTGCGGCATGCTTGGATGGTTGCAGAGCTCGATGCAGTTACATGCGACTGGGTAGGAGGGTTTTGCGATGGTTGTACTCTGTCGCGATTCTGCTGTGCGCGAAGCTAGGGACAGTGAGGTATTTTCTATTATTTTGTTAAATTATATATATATATATATATATATATATGTAACATCCAAAAAAATTTGTTAGTTTAGATTTGGTAAATTGTTAGAACTTTTGAAATTTAATTTGAAAAGTTTCAAAAGAAATAAAATATTATTAATATTAAATTAGACAAAGATATATGGATTTAAATAAAATGTTTGGTAGTTTAAGTTTAAATAAATAATAATAATAATAATAATAATAATAAATAAAAATATATATAACAAACAAGAATTTGTGTTAAACCATGAAATAAAATGTATGTTGTAAATTAAATGTTGATAGTTAAACTTTAAATAGAAATAAAATTTAAGATTTATGTTTGTAATAAGATTATATGGTTATAAAATGACATATCACATACATATAAAGTTGCATGTAAATTATGTAAACCAGGAAACAATCAAACAAAAATGTATGCAAGAAAGAAAAAAAATCTACAAAAAAACAAAAAGAATTGTACTTACAAAAAATCAAATAAGATTATCTGTTAACTTAGATGGGAACAATGGCATTTAATTCTATCTATGCTTAGCACAAAAACAAGTCAATTTGAAATGTAACAAAAATCATTTCAGCTGCAAAACCAAATTTTACTTAGTCAACAAGGAAAAAAAAATCTGATTAGAGAAAAAATGTTGCACTAGTTATAACCTACCCTTATACAAAACTGCCTCCTTTATATATATACACATCCATATTCATTTCATTTCGTTCAAACAAACATAGTAAACCAAAAATATAACATCACCGTATCTTCAAGCTTAAACACAATTTGCTGAAAAGAAAACAAAGAAAAAAAAAATTAAACTGAAGTTTTTCAAACAAAAAAGTGCTCTCTGTTTCTAAAATCTGCCCAGGTGAGTAAACAACTGTTTCAAAATTTTGAATTTATGTGTTGGATTCATGAATAACCTTTATTTGCTGTATATTTCAAATAAGAAGTTTTGTATGATTCTGTGCACTGAGAAATTTTGTTTTCCTGTATCTTTAGTTTCAGGGCAGGGTAAAGTTGAAGCAAATCAAAACATCTTCATACCAATATTTTTAAGCTTAAGATTCTGAACAAAATAAGTTGTTTAAACTTGAATCACGACCTAAATTTTGTTTTAAACTTAATCGTGAAGAGGTTGACTCTGTAGTCTAAATTTTACAGTACAAACAAAATTTTACGATAAATTCAAGTATTTTAAATCGTTGATTTGATTATATAATTTGAATGAACATACAAAGATATTATTTTTAAAATTTATACGATGATTTTTAATTAAGTATTCGTAGCGCAATTCGTATGTGAATAAAATAGGCATTTTGATTATTTTCTGATGATCAATCCAATACTGGATGTTGGAATTTTGCGCGAAGCAAGGTTGAACATCATTTATCTCTGGAAAATTATCAAATAATTTTTCCATTGCATGAATCAAATGGACGAAGCGAATTTAGGGTTTAAGTTCGAGGTTTGAAGTGGGTTCGAAGTGTGGTGATTTCGTCACTATGGGGTTATTAAATTGCTCGAGATGATGGGCGATGGTAGTATGGAGTGTTGACGTGGTGTGGACAGAGTGGGAGCTCGTCTGTTGGCCTGAGAAGCGGCGGCGAGGTGATTTACTTAGGGGAGTAAGTGCAGTTTTTCGAACGAACTACTAAAAATTCGATTTGAAATGTTTAATGTTGAATCTAGTTTCGATCTCGTATTTTTGGATGATTTGCGACTTGCCGCAGATTTTGGGGTTCGCCAGAACGGCGGGGCGACGACGTGCACGTGCACGAGTTGTTTTGGGTGTCAGGAAGTTCTGCGTTTGGCCATTTGAGTTGATACTCGAGGAAGATGATGCATGGCTTCGGTGAGGAACTCGAGTACGCGAGTATCCTTCCTGTCATCTTAGTTTGAAAACTTAAGTTTTGCTCTAATTGAAAAAAAAAAGATGAAGAACAGGAAGAAGAAGAGCAAAACTGGGAATGCCTCGGGGGAAGCTGGTGAGAAACTCGAGCGAATACTCGAGTAAAAACCTGGGTTGCTCGGGTTGTTTTTAAAATGGTTTAAGCCCAGTAAATCTAAGTTAATGTTGTTAAATAAATTCTAGTGCTAATAAAGTGATTGTTGTTTGACAACTTAAATAAGAATTTGTTTCAAGTTTTAATTAACCCAGCAAATACTTAACAATGTTTTTCTATTTAATACTTCCACTAAATAATTTAATTTAATTTAAGTATTAAAGTTAATTAACATTCAAGATTTCTATAGTAATAATAAATTGATTTAGAAATAAAGAAGATTTTTAAATGTTAATTTAGATAAATAATTATTATTAATCAACTGTTTTGGAAAACAATCAAGAATGATTAAAGTAATAATTATAATTAACTAGCAAATTAAAGATTTATATTGTAATTAAAGATTGGTTAATTAATAATTAAGTATCTAATTAATTTGTAAATTAAGAACTATTAATTAGATAATTTAAGTTAATCGATTTATAATTGACAGTTAATTAAAATAATTAATTAAGAAATAATTAATCAAGTTAATTGAGATTTAATTAATTTATCAAAATTAATCATTGATTTAAAATAATCAATAAAAATAATTATTTGGTTAATTTATTAAATCACACTCACATTGGAAAATAATTAACCATTGTTGTGCACTGGATTGATATTTCTGTTGTGATACTATGTGATGTGAATTGCTCTGTGCTGGACTGTGATTTTTGATTTAATTCTGTGTTGATGTGAAAACCCTTTTTCCCGTAAAACGACATTTAAACTTCGATGCGACAGGGAGTCGGATTTCAGTTAGTTATTCAAAACCCACACTGAACCCTGAATGTGAATCTTTGTGATTGATACATCTACGTGTTTTAAAAATTAATGCTCATTATTCGGTTTAGCCGGGGAAGTACCATTGTGTCATATAACCCATTCCGAATAGTGATACGTCGAAATTAATAGCATTTGAAGACCGGTGTTGAAGACCGGGTGTCTTCGAAAACGATAGGATAACCTATCGAATGTCTCTGCACCGAGTAACTACGTTATAGAGATTCCCTAAGTGATGGGAAGTCTGATCAGGATTGTGGATACCCAGATTTGCAAGGGCTTCTTCCTTTATTGGACGCAGTGCCTTCGGTTCTGTTCGAACCCGGAACAGACTTGTATGGTTGTATGTCTGACACTACACTTTGAGATATAAAGTAGATTTCTTTCAAATATGTATCTGTTGGTGGTGGAGAATTCATTCTTTTAGCTTAACACCCTTCTCTGAGACGTACGAGCTCAGAGGTTATGTAGTTGAAGGTTATCAGCGATATACTCCCAATTTGGTAGTGTGGCATGCTAAGTGCTGCTGTGTGTTGATGATCATTTGTTAATCATTTGTGATCAAAGGATGGCTTTCATGTAAAGCGTAGCTTTGTGGACGAGACCTCATCGGACCTCACAACCCGAAAATGGTCGAAACGGGAAAGATGCGGCAAGGTTATGAGGGTCGCGTCCTTTAGGGTACGTCATTTCCTTCTGGAAAAAGGTAGTATCATGGTATGGAGCCCAGATATTTACCTATGTGGTTGCTTCAATCTCATTTACTATGTGGTTGTTGCTTTGTGGTTGAGGGCCTCAGATAAAGGTCCAGAAGGACCGGGGAGTGGCATACTCGAGTAGTAGTTACCTAGTTACAGAGGTAACCCTGCCTTGTGTTGGCAGAGAGATGGTTAAGTTCTCAGGACATCCCGCCAGAGGCGTACCCATGTGGCAGTAGGAAGTTCCTTAGCCTGACCATTTGTTGAAAATCCAAAGAAACAATACGAGTCTCGTATGGTTTTGGTTGTATAACCTGCCATGCAGCGTGGCGATTACCTACCACAAAACATGGTAGCTATAGTAGGCATACAATAATGGTTGTATGCTGGCTAAGATTAATATTATACTTTCGAAATGTTTTTACAGTATGCACTAGTAATAATATCAAAGAACTTTTCTCGTATCAAGCATATTCGACTATCATAAGAAGAAATCTCCTCCAATTCTGCTATTGCATTGTGTGTGTGGTGGGAGGTCTTATGGTAGTTTCATTTTCCAAAAGCATAACGAATTTTCTTTATAAATCTTGTTTTATTTAGAAGCAACTATTTTCGTTTACTCATACCAGTCCCATGACTGACCCAGAGTTTATTGTTTCGCTCAAACTCTGGGTGCCCATAATTTCCACACGGCAGCCTAGGAGCAGGTTTCCGTGTTCTGGTGTTAGCAGTATTTTGGAGCTTTTGTTTTGGAGATATTTTAGAAGCTTTTGGGACTTTAGGTGCTTAGTTTTTGGAAGTTTTCTATCGCTCTATTTCATTTGAATACTTTTGGTATATGATCACTTGTTGTACTATTATGATGTTTATTTGGAGTTGTGATATATGTATAAAAATACTCTGATGTAGTTATGGATATTATGTGGATGTTGTTTCTATGATGTAATGCATGATATTCATTCTGTTTCCGTTGTTTTACATTCATCTGATATTGTTATAAGCTCCATCCGACTGGAGTTCGATGTTTGAATCTTTGGCAGTCAAATACAAGTGAGGTATTTAGTGTCAATTTTTGAATATTAGATTTCGGATCGTGACAAGTGGTATCAGAGCTGAAGGTTGAGTAAGAACTTTAGCTATGGAGTATAACACATTAGATGGCTCATTAGAGATACGGTGAAGTATACCCTAGAATGAGTATAACTGAAACCGAAACTCCAAATTTTCTTAGTCTATTTTCTTTTAACTGCTGATATTCCTTAAGATATCTCGTCCGTATATCTAAACCAATTTTCTTACTAATTACAGATAGTAAGAATGAGCGGACGAAGAGGAAGAGCTAAGGGTCAAGGAAATGCCACAACACCTAGTCAAGTGCCCCCAACAGCAGTAGCAGCAATACCTATTCAGCAGCAGCCGAATCTGGCTGATTTATATAAGAAATTTTCAAGGCTTGGTGGTAAGCCGTTCACGGACAAGGAGTCGATTATTGAGGCTCAAGCATGGATAAGATCATGTGAGAAAATCTTTAGAGGGCTAAAGCTGCAAGACGATCAGAAGCGACTCATAGCTTCTTGGCAACTTCAAGAAGAAGCCTTAGCCTGGTGGGAGACAGTCACTGTAGATAAGCCAGAAGATGAGTTTACTTGGGAGGAATTCAAAGAAGTATTTAAGAAGCGCTATCTGCCATCAGCTGGAATTTCTCGAATGTACCAGGAATTCATGGACTTAAAGCAGGGAAGTTTGTCATTCGAGGAGTATCTAAACAAATTCAATGAATTGTCTCGTTTTGGTCCAGAATTAGTGAACACGCGTTTAAAGAAAAATGAAAGGTTCGTTCATGGGATGAATAAGAAAGTCTACAAAAGGATGACTGGCCACGTCAAAGAATCCTTTTCAGATTTGATTGATATGGGGTACAGATATGCGACACTTGATATGAAAGAAGCCCCGGTGGAGAAAGGAAATTCGGGCAATCAAAATTGGAAGAAGAGGAGATTTGGAGGCAAAAAACCATGGCAGGGTAAGGAGAAAAAGAAGAGCAATCAGGCAAGCAAAGTAGAGAATGTCACTTGCTATAATTGCTTGGAGAAGGGCCATTATTCGAGCAGATGTATGAAGCCTAAGAGACAAGTCAATCAATCCGTTCAAGCAAGACCCAGGAAATATTATTATTGCCAGAAGGCGGGGCATAAAGTTAAAGACTGCCCAACCATGAAGCAAGCTCAGACAGCAAAGGTGTATGCAATCAAAGACTAACCTGCATCTTCCAAAGTGGAAAAGGGAAAGGAGTTCTGGAAGGTAATTTCATTATTTATGATAGCATTATTAGAGTTCTAGTTGACACGGGCGCTACACATAGTTTTATCTCTCAGCAAGCTATAAATGAATTAAATCTTGAACCCGATTTTGTTGATGAGCCTATATGCGTAAAGAATCCAATTGGAGGTCCCTCGAATCTTTGTCTTAGATGTAGAGACATTCCTATCTCATATTCTTGTTACAAGTTTCCTATCAGTCTTTTTGTTCTTGATTTTATCGAGTTTGAAGTCTTACTCGGAATGGATTGGCTAGCAAAATATGAAGCCAAATTGGATTGCAATAATCAATTGATTTCGATTAAAACCAAATTTAGAGATTTTATTGAGATTTCTTGTGAGGATCCTAGTCCTAAAAGAGAAGGGTTGATATATAATTTGGGTTATCCCAAACCCAGACTAGAGTCCATACCCATTGTTAGAGATTTTCCGGACGTGTTCGGAGAAGTGAAATCTCTACCTCCACATTGGGAAATAGAATTCATAATTGCCTAGTACCCAATGCTCGTCATGTCGTTCATGCAAGTCGCGGCATGGCACCCAAGGAAAAGGTTGAATTAGTTCAGCAAACCAGGGATTTACTAGCAAAAGGATTAATTCGTCCCAGCGTTTCTGAATGGGGTCAGCAGTCGTGTTTGTTTCTAAATCGGATGGATCTTTGAGATTGTGTGTATTTTACCGCGATCTCAATAAGCTGACTCTCAAGAATAAATTTCCACTACCTAGAATCATTGATCTGTTTGATCAATTGCATGGTGCTCATTTCTTTTCGAAGATGGATCTAGCTCAGGGGTTCAGCTACGAATCATCGAAGATTGTGTCCATTTGACCGCTTTCAGGGGTCCTAATATGTTCTACGAATGGTTAGTCATGCCTTTCGGACTAACTAATGCTCCAGCATACTTCATGGATCTTATGTCTCGTGTGGTTCGGGAAGTATTAAATAAATTTATGCTCGTATTTATTGATGATATTTTGGCCTATTCCAAGACCGAAGAGGAGCATGCCTAGCACCTTAGAATCTTTTTGGAAATATTAAGGAGAAATATTCCATTCCCAAAATTTTCTAAATGCCACTTTTGGGTCAAAGAAGTTAAATTTATCGGCCATATTGTTAATGAAGAAGGAATTTCTGTCGATCCTAGCAAATTTCTGCTATTCTTGATTGGAGGAAACCCACTACCCCAAAAGAAGTTCGAAGTTTTTGGGTTTAGCAGGCTATTATCGGAAGTTTGTTCAGGATTTTTCTAAGATAGCTAATCCGTTGACTAAGCTAACAATGAAGGATGTAAAGTTCAATTGGACTTCGAAATGTGATGAAGCTTTTCAGGAGTTGAAGAGGAGATTAACCACAGCTCCCGTTCTCGCTATTATCAACGGGAATCAGGGATTATCTGTTTATACCGACGCTTGCGGTGATGATTTGGGTGCGGTATTAATGCAGAATGCGAAGGTAATTGCCCACGCGAGTAGACAATTACGTCCTCATGAAAGAAACTACCCAACCCATGATTTAGAACTCTTAGCTGTTATCTTCGCTTTGAAAATATGGCGACATTATCTTCTGGGTAAGAATCTTTTCAGCTTTCTTAACAATTTACGAATTTAACTTAACTTAATAATACCTAATGAGCTCTCTTCCTTTAGGTGAAAATTTTGAATTATTCACCGACCACAGACCTTTGAAATATTTCTTCACCCAGGAAGATTTAAATCCGCGACAACAACGTTGGTTGGAATTTCTGGCATCTTATGACCTAGATATCCAATATACACGGGAAAAAGCCAATGTAGTTGCCGATGCTTTAAGTAGGAAACATGATGTTCTTGCACATCTTGTTGTTGCTCCTACTCTCCTTGAAAAGATCGCCAGCAAGCAAACTGAAGACAAGTTTATTCGGGAAATTCATAGAAGAATATGTCGAGGTGAAGATTCTAGTTTTGAAATTGATGGTAATGGAGTTATAAGGATGAAAGGCAGAATACGTGTTTCACACATTTCTGATCTGAAGCGTGAAGTGTTAGTTGAATGTCATAAATCTAAATTCAGCATCCATCCAGGAGTTAATAAAATGTATCGTGATATCAAAAGAACTTTCTGGTGGAAGACGATGAAAAGAGACATATCTATACATGTGAGCCGCTGTGCTACTTGCCAACAAATCAAAAGCGATCAAAAGAAAATGAGGGGTTTACTTCAGCCTTTAGAGGTACCCAAGTGGAAATGGGACCAAGTATTGATGGATTTCATCGATGGGTTGCCTCATACTCGAAAAGGCAATGAAGCAATTTGGGTTATTGTGGACCGTTTGACTAAGACAACCCACTTCTTGCCAGTGAAATATACCCGCACGACTGCAAGTTTAGCCGAATTATATGTGAAAGAAATTGTTCGTCTCCATGGTATTCCTAGTAGTATCGTGAGTGATCGTGACCCGATCTTCACTAGTAGATTTTGGGAGGCATTTCAAGACGCATTGGGAACAAAACTGAATTTCAGCACTGCTTATCATCCACAATCTGATGGGCAGACTGAGAGGATTAACCGAATCTTGGAAGACCTATTGCGTGCTTGTATACTTGATTTTGGTGGTTCTTGGGAGAACCATTTACATCTGGTCGAATTCTCATATAACAATAGCTATCAGGCCAATATAGAGATGGCTCCTTTTAAGGCTTTATATGGTCGTCCGTGTCGATCACCCGCGTGCTGGATAAGTGATAGACTCATCCTTGGACCAGATATGATTAAAGAAGCCACAGAAAAAGTTGATTTTATATGGAAGAAATTGAGGACAGCTCAAAGTCGTCAAAAGAGTTATTATGATCGCAGAAGAAGGGATTTGGAATTCTAGATTGGAGACTCTGTTTTTCTTAAAGTATCTCCAATGCGAGGAGTATTAAGGTTTGGAAAGACCGGTAGGCTAGCACCACGATATATTGGTCCTTTTCCTATTCTGGAGAGGATCGGTTCTTTAGCCTATCGAGTACAACTGCCTAGCTGGTTGTCTGGCGTGCATGATGTGTTCCACATTTCTAATCTCCGAAAGTATGTGCACGATCCAGATAGCATTATTGAAGAAGCTGCTCAGCAGGATCTCGAAATTACTCCCAATTTAACAGTTAAAAGAGAACTGATAAAGATTGTAAATCGTGATGAAAAACAATTGAGAAACAAAGTTGTGAAACTGGTTAAAGTTCAGTGGAATGGCAATCCAAAGAACTCCACTTGGAAAACCGAAGATAATATGCAGAAATCATATCCCAATTGCATAGTGGATATCTCAGCTTAAACTGCTAAGCCGTTTCCTTATTTTTTTCTGAATTCGTATATTCTTAGTTTACTTTTCTCTCTCTTTCAAATTTCGAGGACGAAATTTTCTTAAGGGGGGATATTTGTAACACCCCCAAAAAAATTGTTAATTTAAATTTGGTAAATTGTTTGAACTTTTGAAATTTAATTTGAAAAGTTTCAAAAGAAATAAAATATTATTAATATTAAATCAAACAAAGATATATGGATTTAAATAAAAGGTTTGGTAGTTTAAGTTTTAAATAAATAATAATAATAATAAATAAAGAAAAATATATATAACAAACAAGAATTTGTGTTAAACCATGAAATAAAATATATGTTATAAATTAAATGTTGATAGTCAAACTTTAAATAGAAATAAAATTTAAGATTTGTTTGTAATAAGATTATATAGTTATAAAATGACATATGAAATACATATAAAGTTGCATGTAAATTATGTAAACCAGGAAACAATCAAACGAAAATGTATGCAAGAAAGAAAAAAAAATCTACAAACAACACAAAAGAATGTACTTACAAAAAATCAAATAAGATTATCTGTTAACTTAGATGGGAAAAATAGCATTTAATGCTATCTATGCTTAGCACAAAAACAAGTCAATTCGAAATGTAACAAAAATCATTTCAGCTGCAAAACCAAATTTTGCTTAGTCAACAAGGAAAAAAGAAATCTGGTCAGAGAAAAAATGTTGCACCAGTTATAACCTACCCTTATATAAAACTGCGTCCTTTATATATATACACATCCATATTCATTTCATTTCGTTCAAACAAACATAGTAAACCAAAAATATAAACATCACCATATCTTCAAGCTTAAACACAATCTGCTGAAAATAAAACAAAGAAGAAAAAATCAAACAAAAGTTTTTCAAACAAAAAAGTGCTCTCTATTTCTAAAATATGTCCAGGTGAGTAAACAACTGTTTCAAAAATTTGAATTTATATGCTTGATTCATGAATAACCTTTGTTTGTTGTATATTTCAAATAAGAAGTTTTGTATGATTATGTGCACTGAGAAATTTTGTTTTCCTGTATCTTTAGTTCCAGGGTAGGGTAAAGTTGAAGCAAATCAAAACATCTACATACCAATATTTTTAAGCTTAAGATTCTAAATAAAATAAGTTGTTTAAACTTGAATCACGGCCTAAATTTTGTTTTAAACTTGATCATGAAGAGGTTGACTCTGTAATCTAAATTTTACAGTAAAAACAAAATTTTATGATAAATTCAAGTATTTTAAATCGTTGATTTGATTATATAATTTGAATGAACATACAAAGATATGATTTTTAAAATTTATATGATGATTTTTAATTAAGTATTCGTAGTGCAGTTCGTATGTGAATAAAATAGGAATTTTGATCATTTTTTGATGATCAATCCAATATTGGATGTTGGAATTTTGCGAGAGGGTTGAACATCGTTTATCTCGGGAAAATTATCAAATAATTTTTCCATTGCACGAAACGAAAGGACGAAGCGAATTTAGGGTTTAAGTTCGAGGTTTGCAGTGGGTTGGAAGTGTGGTGATTTCGTCACCATGGAGTGATCGAGTTGCTCGAGATGATGGGGGATGGTAGCATGGAGTGTTGACGTGGTGTGGACGGAGTGGGAGCTCCTCTTGTGGCCTGAGAAGCGGCGGCGAGGTGATTTACTGAGGAGAGTAAGTGCAGTTTTTGAACGAACTACTAAAAATTCGATTTGAAATGTTTAGTGTTGAATCTAGTTTCGATCTCGTATTTTTGGATGATTTGCGACTTGCCGCAGATTTTGGGGTTCGCCAGAACGGCGGCGCGGCGACGTGCACATGCACGACGTTGTTTGGGTGTCAGGAAGTTCTGCGTTTAGCCATTCGAGTTGATACCCGAGGAAGATGATGCATGGATTTGGTGAGGAACTCGGGTATGCGAGTATCCTTCCTGTCATCTTAGTTTGAAAACTTAAGTTTAACTCTAACTGGAAAAAAATAGAGAAGAAGAACAGGAAGAAGAAGAGCAAAACTGGGGAATGTCTCGGGGGGAGCAGGTGAGAAATTCGAGCGAATACTCGAGTAAAAACCTGGGTTGCTCGGGTTGTTTTTAAAATGGGTTAAGCCCAGTAAATCTAAGTTAATGTTGTTAAATAAATTCTAGTGAATATAGTGATTGTTGTTTGACAACTTAAATAAGAATTTGTTTCGAGTTTTAACTAACCCAGCAAATACTTAACAATGTTTCTAATTAAAACTTCCACTAAATAATTTAATTTAAGATAAGTATTAAAGTTAATTAACATTCAAGCTATCTATAAGAATAAATTGATTTCAAAATAAATAAAGAAGATTTTTAAATGTTAATTTAGATAAATAATTATTATTATTCAACTGTTTTGGAAAACAATCAAGAACGATTAAAGTAATAATTATAATTAACTAGGAAACTAAAGATTTATATTGTAATTAAAGATTGGTTAATTAATAATTAAGTATCTAATTAATTTGTAAATTAAGAATTGTTAATTAGATAATTTAAGTTAATCAATTTATAATTGGCAGTTAATTAAAATAATTAATTAAGAAATAATTAATCAAGCTAACTAAGATTTAATTAATTTATCAAAATTAATCATTGATTTAAAATAATCAATAAAAATAATTATGTGATTAATTTATTAAATCACACTCACATTGGAAAATAATTAACCATTGTTGTGCACTGGATTGATATTTCTATTGTGATACTATGTGATGTGAATTGCTCTATGTTGGACTGTGATTTGTGATTTAATTCTCTGTTGATGTGAAAACCCTTTTCCCTATAAAACGGCATTTGAACTTCGATGCGACAGGGAGTCGGATTTCAGTTAGTTATTCGAAACCCACATCGAACCCTGAATGTGAATCTTTGTGATTGATACATCCACATGTTTTAAAAATTAACGCTCATTATTCGGTTTAGCCGGGGAAAGACCTTTATGTCATCTAACCCGTTCGGAATAGTGATACGTCGAAATTAATAGCATTTGAAGACCGGTGTTGAAGACCGGATGTCTTCGAAAACGATAGGATAACCTATCGATTGTCTCTGCACCGAGTAGCTACGTTATAGAGATTCCCTAAGTGATGGGAAATCTGATCGGGATTGGGAATACCCGGATTTGCAAGGGCTTCTTCCTTTATTGGACGCAGTGCCTTCGGTTCTGTTCGAACCCGGAACAGACTTGTATGGTTGTATGTCCGACACTACACTTTGAGATATAAAGTAGATTTCTTTCAAATACGTATCTGTTGGTGGCGGAGAATTTATTCTCTTAACTTAACACCCTTCTCTGAGACGTACGAGTTCAGATGTTATGTAGTTGAAGGTTATCAATGATATACTCCCAATTTGGTAGTGTGGCATGCTAAGTGCTGATGTGTGTTGATGATCATTTGTTGATCATTTATGATCAAAGCATGGCTTTCGTGTAAAGCGTAGCTTTGTGGACGAGACCTCATCGAACCTCACAACCTGGAAATGGTCAAAACAGGAATGATGCGGCAAGGTTATGAGGGTCGCTCCCTTTAGGGTACGCCATTTCCTTCTGGAAAAAGACAGTATCATGGTATAGAGCCTAGATATTTACCTATGTGGTTGCTTCAATCTCATTTACTGTGTGGTTGTTGCTTTGTGGCTGAGGGCCCTTGGATAATGGTCCCAAAGGACCGGGGAGTGGCATACTCGAGTGGTAGTTACCGAGTTACAGAGGTAACCCGGCCTTGTGTTGGCAGAGAGCTGGTTAAGTTCTCAGGACGTCCCGTCAGAGGCATACCCATGTGGAAATAGGAAGTTCCTAAGCCTGACCATTTGTTGGAAATCCAAAGAAACAATACTAGTCCCGTACGGTTTTAGTTGTATAACCTGCCATGCAGCGTGGTGGTTACCTACCGCAAAACATGGTAGTTATAGTAGGCATACAATAATGGTTGTATGCTGGCTAAGATTAATATTATACTTTCGAAATGTTTTTACACTATGCACTAGTAATAATATCAAAGAATTTTTCTCGTATCAACCATATTTGACTATCATAAGAAGAAATCTCCTCCAATTCTGCGATTGCATTGTGTGTGTGGCGGGAGGTCTTATGGTAGTTTCATTTTCCAAAAGCATAACGAATTTTCTTTATAAATATTTTTTATTTAGAAGCAACTATTTTTGTTTACTCATACCAGTCTCATGACTGACCCGGAGTTTATTGTTTTCCTCCTAAATTTTGGGTGCCCATAATTTCCACACGGGCGACCTAGCAACAGGTTTCCGTGTTCTGGTGTTAGCAGTATTTTGGAGCTTTTGTTTTAAGGATATTTTAAAAGCTTTTGGTTCTCAGGTGCTTAGTTTTTGGAAGTTCGCTATCGCTCCATTTCATTTGAAAACTTTTGGCATATGATCACTTGTTGTACTATTATGATGTTTATTTGGAGTTGTGATATATGTATAAAAATACTCTGATGTAGTTATGGATATTATGTTGATGTTGTATTTGTGATGTAATGCATGATATTCATTCTGTTTCTGCTGTTTTACATTCATCTAATGTTGTTATAAGCTCCATCCGATTGGAGTTCGATGTTTGTGTGATATCCCGGAAATTTGGCAATATAAATTTAATAATCTGTGTTAAAAATTGAATTGATTTGATAAATTTTGATAATAAATATCGAATTGATTTAATAATCTTCTTTTAATAAATATTTAAATTTGTAGATTTTATCTTTTTAAAGGAAATAAATTATTTTCTGTTTATATATATAATTGTATATATTGCAAATTGATAAACTTTGATTTGGAATTTAGTAAATGAATTAATTTTCTAGTTCTAATTTACTTTGGTAAATTTGAAATTTGATTTAAATTTAACATTTAACTATTCAAAGAAATTCAATAAATAATTATATGGTTTATACTTAAGGTAAATCTTATTTGTTTAAATTCATATTTTTAATTAGGTTAAATATGAATTTAAATTAGATTAACATAAAATCTTAGTTTTATTTTCTTTTTAAAATATTGCTTGAAATTTTATATAAGAATTTAAAATACAATATTAATATATTGAGTAATAGGACTAATTTATAATCTCTTTTATGAATTATTTAAAATTTATTTAATTTTTTATTTTCAAATAATAATGATAATACTTAAGTTCTTTTGACATAAATAGATTTTAATAAAAATAGGATTTGTTATTTTTAAATTTAATAAGAATTATATATGCACACATATATAACTTGATTTTTTTTAAAATTGGATTTGGTAAATTAATTTAAATTTGAATTTGATGTTGTGAAATTCAAAGGAATAAATACTTAAATTTTTTTGAATAAGCTTATATTATTAATTTGTTTGTTTCATTTCTTTTTAATTAGAAAAGGAAGAAATTCATTTATATTTATACATAAAAAACAATAAATTAGATTTAAAAGTTTAAAACAATTTAAATTAAAACTAGAATACTTAAATTACATGTGTTAATCTTTTAACATCTTAAAAGAGATGTGTTAATTTATAAAGCTATCTAAGTGACAAATGTTAAAATTTGAACAAATGTAATATTTAAATTTTCTTTTTTATTTTATTTTAATTTAATCAAAATATAATCATATTGTGACGCCCCACCTCTATACCCACGCTAGCCAAGAACATTACGATGTAATGCTGTCAACTAGCACGGAGAATAAGGCTGTTGAGGAGCGGCCATCAGTAGTTAGGCCTTACACTAGTATTGGTTATCTCGATAGGAGTGGTATATATATATATATTCTTTCATTTTTCATCTCTGATTTTATTTACTCCCATCGACATACCCCAATTCCAGTATAAAACAAACTACGATGGTTCATAATAGTTTAGGACAGTAGATATAATAATAACACAGATAATATCAATAAATGCGGAACACAGATAAAAACAGAAAAGTCTCATATATATTTATATAACTGATTTCAGTCACAATACATTTGACACAATACATATAATACAACTACAACAGTCAACTCTGGAAGTTATATATACAAGTACATTATCGACTAATATACATGAATACATATCAACCTATACTATGATACGACAACTCCAAAAGATATGAAAAGTCTTCATAGCTCAAACAGCTACCCAAAGCAAGATATCTACGACCTGAAATAACTCGGTCTGACCCGAGTATTAAATTCAAAAGAAAATAATACGCAGGTCAGTCTAATTCAAACTCAGTTATTAGCGCACAGAAGCAATAATAATTAAATAATGAATAGAAGACAGTCACCATAAATCTCGTCTATCCGATCCTTAAATAAAGAAATCGGATAACGATAAATATGGCACGTAACAGTGTTAAACAACAAAACAGCAAATTAAACCAAATCAGAATACAATTCAGAATATTGAATTGAATAAACAAAATAGTTCAAACAATTGAAATATCAATTAAAATATTAATTCGAGTAAGGCAGCAGTACACGCACGCGTGCACTGCCTCGCCACTACAGCATATGGAATATGCAAAAGGTCAATAAATCAAAACAAGATAGAATATCATAAAATCCATACCGTGTGGCTGCAGTTCACGCTTGCGTGCACTGCCCTGCCACTACAGTGATAATGTACCCAAAAACTCAATTCCGTGTGGCTGCAGTTCACGCTTGCGTGCACTGCCTTGCCACTACAGTAATGATATACACAACCGGGCACAAGGTCAAAACCGAACTATTAGCTGGATTCAACACAAGGTAGGTGTACAGGCTACGACCCCAAGCATAAAGCAATTCAATATCCAAGCAACAATGAAAACAATGGAACCAACTCAAAACAGTCACAATATGAAGACAGCAAGTAAAATTGCAGTGCTCGAACTCAGGTGGACAGTACTGACTTAAGTACACAAGTGACACATCAATGCATAAAACCAAGACACAAAGGAATGTCAAAATGGTAGTGAAGTGGTCCTAATCCATACAACATGAAGTGGCCAGACCACAAAGATAATCAAAGTGGTCAGGCAGTCCAAAATACAAGGAAATGCCTTGATGCACAACACTGTGCAACAACTAAAACAATAAAAGCTGCAAATGTATGAAGGCAGAAAGGCCAACAGACCAGAGCAACAGGAAACAGCAGCTACAAGTGACTCGGGGAAATGTACAGAAGCAACAACAATTTCAAGTGCAACATAAAGCAACAGTGGGCAGGATCAATGCTACTGAAACAAGAGCTAAACTACAAATGCACTTACAACTGAAACTGTAGCTCAAAGTAAAACCAAAGTATCAGCAACCAACAGATTACTGCAAACCAGTTTGGAAATCACTCAAGAAAATTATCACCAAAAGGCTACCACTTCAACAACATATATATATATATATATATATATATATGCACATATATGTATACATGTATATGAGCTCGTAGCAGTGACAGTAACCAATGTGCAAAATGTATACAAAGACTCCAAGTCTTCAAGCACCATGCAAATGAAACCAAAAAAATACACAAGCAAGACCAGAACCAATCAAAGACATAAAAAAAAATGTGTTCTGCCTCAACGACAACAGTGGAGATGACCAGATGTCAAGGATGCAGCATGTACACATGAATACATGAAGTAATGCAACAAAGCCACAATACTCAGAACTTCAATGAAACAACAATTGCAGACTCGATGCATCAGTGGACATAAGCACAATGCAAATCATCACAATATCATATAATCAAATACCAGACACCACAATGCATCAATCACTGATTCCAGTAAACAGTAAACAGCAAGAGGGATGCAAGGATCAAGCTGCAGTTTTAAAACAAATGACCAAAGTCGAGTATGATACAAAAATAACAAAATTATGGAATCGCCTAAACAGAGTCAAGTGACTAGGAAGAGATTGTCACAGCAGAGTTCAAAATTGATGCTGTGAAAATCAAGTAATCAAGCATCACAAAATATATACGAATTGGAAAAGGTCAGAGATAAATCTCAACATTCAATCAAAATCATACGGCCGAGATAAAGCAATTGACAGTTTCAAATAAATCAAAACATTGTCGATCAAGTAACCCGAAAAGAACAAATTGAATAACTCAGAGAAATCATCAACATCGACACGAAATTATGCTGCTGAAGCATGGAGTCGAATTAGTTGTGAGTGAGGATTCACTCACCTTTGTCGCGAATGGAGCAGCCGAAGTCCCCTCGAGCACGATCAACAATGAAGCAGCCAGGACGAAGCCGTTGAAGTTGGCGCCTTCGAATTCCAGAAGCGAACGATAGAAGAAGCCTAAATTTGAGGAACGAACGAACGCGAGAGCCGAAGTCGGCATTTATTTTCAAGTCCTAGCTTCGAAAGGGGGAGAACGAGAGAGACCGCCATTATTGTTCGCTTGTTTTATTTGGTTAGGGTTGAGAAAAAATGATAGAAGGGGACGGGTCGAATAAAAAATAAAAAGGGAATGGTTATTTGCCTTCGTAAATTTTCACTGCCACATAAAAACATGGGCCACTCTCTAGTTTTCCAAGCCCATCAATCTTTTTAACAATTTATAAAAGAATTTTAATTCAAATTTAAAAACTTCAATTGGGAATTAGCTAGGAAAAGTAATCGTTCAAAGACGATAATTAATCGATACGAAATACCGGGTTGTTACAGACCCCTCCTTAATGAAATTGCGTCCTTGCAATCATAAGGAATAAATGGGCAAAAGGTAACAACCAAAAACATAACAACACAAAAGGAAGAAATTTGAAATAGGGAGTTCACCCCATAGAGAATGAAAGAGAAAGCCAAGGCGTGTTTGCTCGATGAATTCTCTGGATTCCTAAGTGCAATCCTTAGGATTTGAGAACCATTGAACCTCCGCAAGAAAAACATCTTTATTTCGAAGGTGCTACACCCCTGAAGTAATGATGTGAATAGAAGGTTGCTCAAGAATAAAAATCGAAAATCCCTAAGGCATTTCCGTAAGTGGAAGACATGGAAAACGTCATGAATAGCAGAAAATTGAGCCGGTACACCGGCGTAGTACAATATAAACGCCAAAGAAATCTTTTAATTCCATAAAAGAAATTCACAAATTCTCTACAAAATTTAATTATCAAATAGATAATCAGAATACAGAAATCACAAAATAGCAATATCTAATCATCGATACGATAATTAGAAGACAACAAAATCTAATTATCAACAAAGATAATTAGAAGAACAAAAATCACAAGTCGCAAAATTGCAAATATCTAATTATCAAAAACGATAATAAGAAACAACAAATATTCGATTATCAAAAACGATAATCAAATCTCAAATATCTAATTATCAAAAACGATAATTAGAAACAACAAATATTTGATTATCAAAAACGATAATCAGAAATCACAAATATTTCAATTAACGAGTCCGGAATTAACCGAAATAGCAAACGCACATGACCCATAACCACGAGTTTTACTAAATCGTTTAATTCATTTCATCGTTTTCTTGAAAGTGCATATTTGTGTATTTTAAAAATAACGTTTCACATTCTCAAACGGACAAGTCCGGAATTAAGCGAATCAGTAAAAGAAAGGGGTCATAGTCCTCGATTTTTCTGAAACCTTTAAATCGCTTCCTCATTCTTTTGAAAGCGTAAATTGAAAAAAATACGAAAACAATTTTAATTTATATTTTGAAACAATTTTAAAAATAACAAATTTTTAAAACACGTGATTAAAACAGCAACATCAGTAGCAATTTCGACAAGGAAATTGCACTTCTCAAAATACCGTAAGAACGGACAACAAAATCAGCATTGCGGGATTACCGCTTGAAAACTCATTTTAAAATTGACGGTTACTGAAGTTAATACGTCAAAATCTCATCAAGATAATTGGCATCAAAATATAATACCAATGAATTTTCATTCATCAAAAATGTCACAAGAATCTTCTCAAAGATAGAAAGGGGTATCATATCCTAAACTTGTATTCATATCAAGTCAATGACACACGAATTCACCAATGCACAAAAATTGATAAAACTTATCAATAGAAATCACGAAAATTGGTGAAGCACAAATTCTGAAAATCATCACAAGAAATCCAGAAAACACAAAATGAGAGTATGAAAACTCAAATGGGAGTATGAAAACTCACCCACACGTGAGCATGAAAACTCACCAACACGTGTAACAGAAAGCGAGAACGGGAGCATGAAAACTCACCTACACGTGAGCATGAAAACTCACCAACACGTGTAACGCAAAGCAAGAACGGGAGCATGAAAACTCACCTACACGTGAGCATGAAAACTCACCAACACGTGTAACGCAAAGCGAGAACGGGAGCATGAAAACTCACCTACACGTGAGCATAAAAACTCACCAACACGTGTAACGCAAAGCAAGAACGGGAGCATGAAAACTCACCTACACGTGAGCATGAAAACTCACCAACACGTGTAACGCAAAGCGATAATGGGAGCATGAAAACTCACCTACACGTGAGCATGAAAACTCACTAACACGTGTAATGCAAAGCGAGAACGAGAGCATGAAAACTCACCTACACATGAGCATGAAAACTCACCACACCGGTATCACAAAACGAGATGCTATCTCATGGTGGCTAACCATTAAATTTTGACACACGAATAGTCCGAAGACCGTGGGGAGCTACCCCATATGGATGAGTTGGAATCACCCAGATGAAGTCTAGGCTAACTAAAAAGCAAAAAGGTATGTGTGAATGGAATCACACAAATGGTGTCTAGCCTAACCTCGCAACAAAAAGGTATGTGTGAGTGGAATCACACAAGTGGTGTCTAGGCTAACCAAAAAGCAAAAAGGTATGTGTGAATGGAATCACACAAATGGTGTCTAGCCTAACCAGAAAGCAAAAGGATATGTGTGAGTGGAATCACACAAATGGTGTCTAGGCTAACCAAAAAGCAAAAGGGTATTTGTGAATGGAATCACACAAATGGTGTCTAGCCTAACCTCGCAACAAAAAGGTATGTGTGAGTGGAATCACACAAGTGGTGTCTAGGCTAACTAAAAGGAAAAATGGTATATGTGAATGGAATCACACAAATGGTGTCTAGCCTAACCAGAAAGCAAAAAGATATGTGTGAGTGGAATCACACAAATGGTGTCTAGGCTAACCATAAAGCAAAAAGGTATGTGTGAATGGAATCACACAAATAGTGTCTAGCCTAACCAGAAAGCAAACAAAGAGACATCACACAATTTCTAGTCTAAATCATAAAATGATCGTCATGATCAACGAGAAGTGTCAATTACACTAAGCTAGTAAATGTAAACGTTTAGCTTCATGTCCCATGACCACTTTCTTAACTCAAATATTTACAAACAAACTGTAGATCTTCACTAGAAAATTGTCACAAAAGATTCGATTGAATAAGTCCAAGAATTAACCGGCGAAGTAAACTCAAGCGTTTCATACCACTCGTTTTACTAAGTCGTTTAATTAGATTTCTCATATGAGTGAGGTAAAGGTTTGTATATACTAGTAGATTGGAAAACGGTTTAGGAAAAGAGCTTTGTAGTAAAATAGTTTTGAAATCATTTGGAGAAAAGGGTTTTGATATTTACTACTAGTATAGAAAACCTTTATAAGTGACAATCTCAAAAATGATTGTAGAAACAATCAATCACAAGAATTCACATACAAAGATGTGAATAGAATCCAAAGAAATCGATACTAAGTTCTTCAAAAGGTATGTTCACGAAAATTCCGAAGAAAATGTCGTCAAAGTTGCTAGTAAATGATAGCAACAAATCGGGGAATTAACAAGAATCGATTAAATTTGGAAACCAAATCAATTCACTAAAATTCACATTCGAAGACGTGAATAAAATCCAAAGAATTCGATTCCAAATCCATCAAAGTAGAAATACCTAAAAATTCCAGAAATAGAAGTTATAAAACCTAATCGGAAAAGAAGAATCGATTAACAATTGGAAAAACAAAGCAAAACGAGCATAAATGCATAGATGACTTCAACAAAAATAAAAAATCAAGTCAATGTCGAAGTCAACAATTAATGGCCACAGTTGAGTACAAAACGAATCAACATATCATCAAAGAATTCAACGGTAAACAAAGTCAGAGTCTTGGAAATCAAAAAATTAGCAATTTCACAAAAATAAAGTGACCGAAGTCGAATGGAAATCAAGCCGAGGAAAACACAAAATATCAAGTTCAAAATCGCTGAGATTCGAACAAAATCAACATCGGCTAAATCAATTCAAAGCCGAAAACACAAGAACAAAATCCTCATCATCAAAAACTCAACTTGAGTTCGCAAAGCAAACGGAGGCCGAAGCCAAAATACTTTCACGAAATCAAAATAAAATGCACATAAATAAGCATTAGGAATTCATACCTAACAATCAAAGATAATCATAGGCAAAGATGAGAGATAAAACATTGACAAATAGTTGTAACACATGTTCCATCTAAGTTATGTTTTATATTAAGTCCATAAACTCCAGGCTCTGATACCAAGCTGTGACTCCCCACCTCTATACCCACGCTAGCCAAGAACACTATGGTGTAATTCTGTCAACTAGCGCGGAGAATAAGGATGTTGAGGAGCGGCCATCAGTAGTTAGGCCTTACACTATTATTGGTTATCTCGATAGGAGTGGTATATATATATTCTTTCATTTTTCATCTCTGATTTTATTTACTCCCATCGACATACCCCAATTCCAGTATAAAACGAACTACGATGGTTCATAATAGTTTAGGACAGTAGATATAATAATAACACAGATAATATCAATAAATGAGGAACACAAATAAAAACAGAAAAGTCTCATATATATATAATTGATTTCAGTTACAATACATTTGACACAATACATATGATACAACTACATAAGTCGACTCTGGAAGTTATATATACAAGTACATTATCGACTAATATACATGAATACATATCAACCTATACTATGACACGACAACTCCAAAAGATATGAAGTCTTCATAGCTCAAACAGCTACCCAAAGCAAGATATCTACGACCTGAAATAACTCGGTCTGACCCGAGTATTAAATTCAAAAGAAAATAATACGCGGGTCAGTCTAATTCAAACTCAGTTATTAGTGCACAGAAGCAATAATAATTAAATAATGAATAGACGACAGTCACCATAAATCTCGTCTATCCGATCCTTAAATAAAGAAATCGGATAACGATAAATATAACACGTAACAGTGTTAAACAACAAATCAGCAAATTAAACCAAATCCGAATACAATTCAGAATATTGAATTGAATAAACAAAACAGTTCAAACCATTGAAATATCAATTAAAATATTAATTCGAGTAGGGATGCAGTACACGCACACGTGCACTGCCTCGCCACTACAGCATATGGAATATGCAAAAGGTCAATAAATCAAAACAAGATAGAATATCAAAAAATCCATACCGTGTGGCTGCAGTTCACGCTTGCGTGCACTGCCCTGCCACTACAGTGATAATGTACCCAAAAGTTCAATTCCGTGTGGCTGCAGTTCACGCTTGCGTGCACTGCCTTGCCACTACAGTAATGATGTACACAACCGGACACAAGGTCAAACTCGAACTATTAGCTGGATTCAACACAAGGCAGGTGTACAGGCTACTACCTCAAGCATAAAGCAGTTCAATATCCAAGAAACATTGAAAAACAATGGAACCAACTCAAAACAGTCACAATATGAAGACAGCAAGTAAAACTGCAGTGCTCGAACTTAGGTGGACAGTACTGACTTAAGTACACAAGTGACACAGCAATGCATAAAACCAAGACACAAAGGAATGTCAAAATGATAGTGAAGTGGTCCTAATCCATACAAAATGAAGTGGCCAGACCACAAAGATAATCAAAGTGGTCAGGCAGTCCAAAATACAAGGCAATGCCTTGATGCACAGCACTGTGCAACAACTAAAACAATAAAAGCTGCAAATGTATGAAGGCATCAAGGCCAACAGACCAGAGCAACAGGCAACAACAGTTACAAGTGACTCGGGGAAATGTACAGAAGCAACAACTACTTCAGGTGCAACATAATGCAACAGTGGGCAGGATCAATGCTACTAAAACAAGAGCTAGACTACAAATGCACTTGCAACTGAAACTGTAGCTCAAAGTAAAACCAAAGTATTAGCAACCAACAGATTACTGCAAACCAGTTTGGAAATCACTTAAGAAAATTACAACCAAAAGGATACCACTTCAACAGCATATATACATATATGTACATATATGTATACATGTATATGAGCTCGTAGCAGTGACTGTAACCAATGTGCAAAATGTATACAAAGACTCCAAGTCTTCAAGCATCATGCAAATGAAACCAAAAAAATACACAAGCAAGACCAGAACCAATCAAAGACATAAAAACAATGTGTTCTGCCTCAACAATAATAGTGGAGATGACCAGATGTCAAGGATGCAGCATGTACACATGAATACATGAAGTAATGCAACAAAGCCACAATACTCAGAATTTCAATGAAACAACCATTGCAGACTCGATGCATCAGTGGACATAAGCACAATGCAAATCATCACAATATCAAATAATCAAATACCAGACACCACAATGCATTAATCACTGATTCCAGTAAACAGTAAACAACAAGAGGGATGCAAGGATCAAGCTACAGTTTCAAAACAAATGACCAAAGTCGAGTATGATACAAAAATAACAAAATTATGGAATCGCCTAAACAACGTCAAGTGACCAGAAAGAGAACGTCACAGCAGAGTTCAAAATTAATGCTGTGAAAATCAAGTAATCAAGCATCACAAAATATATACGAATTGGAAAAGGTCAGAGATAAATCTCAACATTCAATCAAAATCATACGACCGAGATAAAGCAATTGATAGTTTCAAATAAATCAAAACAGTGTTGATCAAGTAACCCGAAAAGAACAAATTGAATAACTCAGAGAAATCATCAACATCGACACGAAATTATACTACGGAAGCATGGAGTCGAATTAGATGCGAGTGAGGGTTCACTCACCTTTGTCGCGAATGGAGCAGCCAAAGTCCCCTCGAGCACGATTAACAACGAAGCAGCCAGGACGAAGCCGTTGAAGTTGGCGCTTTCGAATTCCAGAAGCGAACGATCGAAGAAGCCCAAATTTGAGGAATGAACGAACGCGAGAGCCGAAGTTGGCATTTATTTTCAAGCCCTAGCTTTGAAAGGGGGAGAACGAGAGAGGCCTCCATTATCGTTCGCTTGTTTTATTTGGTTAGGGTTGAGAAAAAATGATAGAAGGGGACGGGTCGAATAAAAAATAAAAAGGGAACGACTATTTGCCTTCGTAAATTTTCACTGCCTCATAAAAACGTGTGCCACTCTCTAATTTTCAAAGCCCATCAATCTTTTTAACAATTTACAAAAGAATTTTAATTCAAATTTAAAAACTTCAATTGGCAATTAGCTAGGAAGAGTAATCGTTCAAAGACGATAATTAATCGATACGAAATACCGGGTTGTTACACATATAAACATATTACTTCTTATCCTTTTTCTTTTTTTATTCTTTCTTCCTCAAAACTTTAAGAGAATTTTCAGATCTGAAATCCAAACTCATCTTTGATCAAAACAGAAACTTTGTTCAACAAAATCATGTAATCTCCCCTCTAAACTATATGTAAATTTTTCTCCAAAGCCTGAAATGCAAATCATCCTTAAAACTGAAGCTCTCTTCAAATACATCAACTTGAAATTTCAAATTGCAATTCAATCCTGCAATCTAAAACTACATGCAACAGCAGTTCATCAAGCCTACAGCC
This sequence comes from Allium cepa, assembly GCA_030765085.1. NCBI lineage: Eukaryota > Viridiplantae > Streptophyta > Magnoliopsida > Asparagales > Amaryllidaceae > Allium > Allium cepa. The sequence continues at coordinate 738,982,362 of CM060935.1, read as the reverse complement.
TTCATTCTGTTTTAAATCAACCGTGCCTGCAATTCTTTTTCTGGAAAGCATGCAAATGAAATCAAGGAAAGCATTATACAAAAGCAAGATGAATGTTTTAATAGAAAACTGCAGTTTAAAAAGCAAATTGAGTTCAAATTCATAAGCAAAAATAAAAGAAGAAATCTGAAGCTTTCAAATTTAAAGCACCATTTAAGTTCAGGCTTTTCAAAAACAAGGGCTCTGCTCCTAAAATTAAGGTGAGTAACATTTTTTTATTTTTTATTTAAACTAATTTAGGTAAATTTAGTTTCTTGAATTTTTTTACTGGTATAGTCATGATTATGTGAAAGAATATGATAGGATTTCCTATGTATGGCTACTGAATATATGCCCGCTGATTGAAAATATGATCTTGCCTATTTCTAGAATTCTAGGCTTTAATCCTGATCAAATTCCATGATTTCATATTCCAACCCTTGAAGTTTAAGTTTTAAACAAAGTATGGTATGTATCATAGTTAAAGTTTTAATTTTATTAAATATGAAAAATAAAATGAAAACTGTATTGTCTCTAAAAAACACTAAGTCAACAGAGCAATCTTTTGAAAGTAAGAATTTAATCATCTAAATTCTTTGATTTAAGATTATCAACAGGTTGCATTATCAAAGTCATGAATTTTAAAACTAAAATTAGAATTTATAGTTTGAAATAGATTGAGTATTTCTGGTTTAACCAGAAATCCTATCTTGGGTTTGAACTGTCGATCTAGAAAGTTTAGGTGGCCATGGTTTTCTATAGTGATTGAGTGATGATCGTAGATGCAAGGAAAAATGATGGGAAGTGAATCAGAGAAGTGTGGCTTTGGGGATTTTGAATCAAAGATTTAAGCCCTAGTTTTGTTCATTTGGAAAAAAGTTATCACCGCAACCCCTAGGAATAACCGAGCTGTTCCAGATTTGTGTGGATGATTGGTGGAGTGTGGAAGAGCTCATGGCCGGAGGTGAAGTTTTTCCAATGATCTGATCTTGGTGTTTGAGGCGGTTACAGGTTCGACCATTGTTCCAGTTTTCGAGCTCAAGGCTAGATTTTGATTTCTAGTTTCTACAGTTGGTTTGAAGGACGAATTGGAGTTTGGTGATGACCGTTGACTTACTCGTGAGGTCATGAGAGGTCAGAATTGGATGAAGTGGTGGTGCAGGTGCACGAAATTCTTGGTGTATCAACTGATTGTTTTGGGGAAGAAGGGGAACTCGTGTTTGTATCGGGTAGATTTGTGATTGGCTCGAAGCAGTAGGTCATTGGACTCGAAGACTTTATGTTGTGGGCTCGGGTGAGTTTGATAGTTACAGGTTTGTGTTAGACCCATCAATTTTAGTTTGAAAGGATTTCAAGATGAATTTTGTTACTTGAGTTATTTTAGTGTTTAGTTCGAGTTAGTTTGTTAAATTTTGAAACTTGTCCTATTTCAAAATTTAAACTAAATTTTAAACATTAAGCAAAGATTTAAAATGAGTTTAAATCTAGTTTTAATTATGGATTCAAGTATAAATTGAATCAAAGCTGAAAATGAATAAGTTTTAAAATTCAAATTTGTTTAAATAATTTTAAAAAGGGGTTAAGTGTTTTTAAAAGAAAAGAAATTTGAATTTAAATTGGAAATTGAAATGTAAAGAAATGTTTTAAACAAAGTTTAAACTGAATCAAATCTGAATTTGAATCTTTGGTTTAAAATAAATTTAAGTTTTATAAATTTAAATGTTTAAAGCAAATTTGAATGATAATGTAAAATTTAAATGTTTGAATTTAAAAAGAAATTGTTTTAACTCTTGTAAAATTTTTTTTATAAGAAAAGTATTATTTATCATGTAATGTAAAAATTTTAAATTGATTTTCAAACTTGTTGAAGTTAAATTATAATTTAATGATTTATTATGCATTTAATTATTAGGGTAATTAAATGGATAATTAATTTATTAAATAAATTAATGAAATAGATAATTTCTTAAAGTAATTGAGGGTTTAATCTTAAAGGTTTAAGATTAATTATTCTTGGAATAATTAACTTGTAATTTAAGAATCATTAATTTAATAAGATTAGTTTTTAATTAATGATTAATTAATCAAGTAATAATTAAGTTACAGTTAACACTTAATTAATTAAATAATTAGGGATTAATAAAATGGTTATTAATGATTAATTAAATTGTAATTATTAATGATTAAAATAGTTAATTACTTTAGAAAAATAATTAATGAATTATTAATAGTTAATGAGTTTATTAACTAAGGATTATTTAATAATTAATTAATGTAATTAATTTTTAATAATTAATTAAGATTAATTAATTTAAAGATAATCATTGGTGTAAAATGTTAAATATAATCACTTATGGAAGTAATCAAGGAATTAATTACTTATTGTAATTAATTGGGTTTAATTTGATTAGATAAGTTAATTAATTCATTTTAATTAATTTAGAATAATCATTTGATGATCCGTGAAGTATAATTACTTGATGTAATTTAATGAAGAGAAATTACTTGGGAAGGTAATTAATGGCTAATTACTGTATGCAATTAATTAAAGGTGATTTGATGGTGGAAGTAATTTGAGTATAATTACTTTGTAAATTAATCAAGGGATTAATTAGAGATAATTAATTAATGAGTAACTAATTTGTTTGAAAAAGTAACTAAGGGTAGTTAGTTACTGAATGGAGTTAATCAAGGGTGATTAACAATTATGGTTTAATTGTAGATTAATTACTTAATGTAATTAATTTAAATAGAAAATATAATTAGAGATCATTAATTATTATAATTAATGATGTAATTAAGAATAGATTTATTTGGAAATAATTAATAAATAAAGGAATTAATTAATGTAATTAATTAAGAATTAATGTAATTAATTAAGAATTAATGTAATTAATTATTGTTAATTAATTAAGGAAGTAATTACAGGTTAATTACTGTATTTGGTTAGTATAATTAATTTGAGAAATTAATTAATGGATAATTACTTGAATGTATAAAGGTTAATTAATCAGGGATGATTGATTAAAATGAATAACTGGTTGATGATTAATTAATTGATTGATAATTAATTAATAGTGATGTAAGCATGATTTATATTGATGACGTAATTAATTTAATTCACTTTAAATTAATTTGAATGATGTAATTAATTTAATTCATTTTAAATTAATTATATTTGGTGAGGTTATTAATCATTGCTTATATAGATGGATGATGTTGTTTGCCTTGAATGGTTTGAATCTCAATGATGAGATAAGTATTGTTGAGTGATATGGATGCATTGGTTGCATTGTGACAATGATTTGGATTACCTTTTGATAATTGTAGTATGGATTATCTGTTGTGATGATAATATTGATTATCTATTATGAATCTGTGATTATCTATTTGTGTGTATATAGATAATTAAATTGTTTTAAACCTTTAAAACAACTCGGACCTAAAAGATACGCTTTGGATTTCGATGAGACCGGGATCGGGTTTCCATATTTGGATATCCGAAAACCACATCGATCCAAATTAACGATAGGTCGTGAATCTTATGTGAAGAGTGAAGACTCGAGGTGCAAGGACATTGGTCAATATAACTCTGGGGGTGATTCCATGATGAGTTTGACGGAGTAGTACTTACATGTTAGAGATGGAGATTCAGAGTGCAAGGGTTATCGTCGTTAACTTTGAGGGTGATTCCAAAATGAGTGTAACAAGATAATGCCTTCGGTTTCGTTCGAACCCGGAACGAACTTTTATGGATTGAACTCTTTCAGAACATCGTCAGGTGGATGATGAGCATTCTAAGAGATGTGTTCTCTAAAGGTAATCGTAGCCTCAAGCCTCATCAACCGGGAATGGCTAAAACAGGAGAGGTGCAGCAAGGCTAAGTGGGTCATGCCCAAGTAGGACGAGATTTTCCCCGGTCTAGAGGTCCCTTTTTATTCGGCTTAGTGGGTGGTTGGAACGTAAGCCAACTGCGGGGTTGTCTTGTTCGAAACTGTTCAGTAAGGAATGGTTCCGGCCTTGTGTTGTAGTGGAGCGGGCGTACTCCTCGGTACGTTGATCTAGGCCACGTACTGTGACGGGAAGTACCCCGGTAGCCCTACCATTGATGGAATCCAAAATCCAATAAGTGCCAACGGTTTTGATTGTATTATCCACTTTTGTGGCTAGTAGCTGGAATTTAATAATGTAACAATTTCGGCTATTTCATATTTACTTGAAAACCCTAGACCTATTATAATATCACTAGATTTCCTATCAAATGTTTTGGTTAGCCTAAGGTAAAAACTTTTCCATGTTTATGTGTGGGAAGTCTTACGTGATACTTTTCTTTTCAAAGGTTTTTCAAAGTTAAGCAACTTTAACCTGTTACTCACACCAGAGCCATGTCTGACCCAGAGTTTATTTCCATTTTCTTAAACTCTTAGGTACTCAAATTTTTACGAGTAGCCAAGGGATTCAGGTTAGCTTTTGACGAATTATGGAGGAGCAATGGAGCAGGAGGCTTCATCATTAGATATATAGTTCCGCTATGTGTTCTCTGTGTTGGTATCTCTTGTTCGAGTTGTGTTGAATTGTAATAACTAGACAGGTGTTTATAATTGTCTAGTACATGAAGTATATGTTGTGTAACTCTGATTAGTGTTGTAAGCTATGTAATATTTATGTTATTAATATAATTTATTCGTTCGGCTGTTGAGATTCTGATGTTGTTTCTTCTTTCTCTTCTCTCTTTTCTTTTTCTATCCCTTTCTTTCTTCATGATGATGCGATTCTCTATGGTGAGGAAACCGGGTCGTCACAGGTGGTATCAGAGCGCTAGGTTGAGTGAATACCTAGGCTTTGAAGTGATTTATTTCTTGAGAGAGCGTATTTGTAATTTTGAATATATATATATATATATATATATATATATATATATATATATATATATATATATATTTCTGCCTATTTGTTAGGTTACCCGTACAGGTTTTCCAATATAAGTTATAAAGGTAGATAAGGTAGTGGGGTGTGTAACACGAATACTACCAATGGTTGGAGTTTGAGGGTTGAGGTTGGAAGTATATCTGTCGAGACTGTAGAACTAATACCGTCTCGAGTGAGTTGTGCAGAGTGTAGAGATTTCATCGATCTCTGAAGGTAACCTGTAAAGGTTCGGAGTTCATATTTGAGTTGGATGAGTAGATTTGGATCTGTCGGTTAGGCAGAAGAGAATAATGGTATCTTGATATGTAAGGAATTAGTAGTTGTGTGATGAGATGCAGTGACTATGGATGTTTTCGAAGATTTTTGTTTGGAACAAGTTTAGAAAGTATGTCTGCTTCGGTGTTGAGGCTGGGTTTAGCAGGATGTTTCTGTTTGGTTTGAGGTCCGAGTTTCTCGAAGAACTTTGGATTAGGAAGTATTTTGCGTCGGTATCAGCAGTGCAGCTCGGAGTATTCTGTGTGCCAGCAAGAAGGTCTTCTGGTTAGCAATTTTTCTAGAGGTGGAGTTCAGAAGTAGCAAAGTGGATCCATTTCTTCGATGGGTTGGTTAGATAAGCGTAAGCTGTTCAGATTGGTAAAGAGAGAACGGTTTTCTTTGGATATTGGACTGGTTGGTCGCAAAAGTGACTTGCGATAGTTTGAGTGTTCTCTTGAGCTATGAGAAGTTGTCCGTATTTGGAGGTAGAGTTTTCTTATAGACTGGATTCCAGGAGTGCTACCAGTGGTTCAGTTTAGTAGAAGGATAGGACATCTGAGTTTTCTTTTATGGAACTGTTGAACCATGTTTCTGAGATGTGTTGACCAGTTTGTGCTCGAGTTTTCTTCTACTTTAGATCAGAGTTGTGCAGCGGAAGCAGTTTGGAAGTGCTTTTGATTTATCTTTTTTGGATAAGGAGAAGCAAGTTAGTCTTCTGATGTTTGTGGAGTAGAGTTGGTGATCTTGGTTTTGGATTGATCTTGAGGAGATCATTCTGTTGGGTTGTTTTGGTCCAGTTTGTTTCTAGGGACATCAGCGAAGGTTGAGCTGATCGGGAGAGGTAATGGCAGCCCAGGATCATCAGAAGTGTTTTGTGGATAAGAGACGAAGGAATTTGGATACCGGGGTCGGAGATTTGAGATTGAGTAAGACGGGGTAAGTCAGCTCCGAGATGTTTTGGATCTTTTCTGTGTTTTTGTGAGGATTGGTGTTTGATTTCCAAGTTTGAATTTCTAGTTTGGATAACTGGGATTCGATGTGTTTCACGTATCTCTGAGGGAGTACGTGTATGGTCTATCTCTGGTTGTGGAACCAGCAGTTCAGGAGGATGTGATTGTTGAGTCAGACTTGTCTGTAGTCTAATATCATGTTTAGTTTTGTAGATCTTGTTGGATAGGAGCTCTGTAGCTTAGTAGTATTGATTGTTTGGATTCTGTAGAGCGAGTATCCCCGATATTTATACCGGGAAAACTTGAGGAAACTCTATCCAGAATTTTGTCTGGATAGTTAGATTTGTTTGTTTGAATGAATTGGTTGCTATGGTTGTTAGCATATGATTGATATATGATTGTGTTTTAAAATAAAATCTTAAGTTAGATTATTAAATTACCTTTTCTTTTAAATTTCGTGGACGAAATTCTTTTAAGGGGGGAGGAATGTGATATCCCGGAAATTTGGTAATGTAAATTTAATAATCTGTGTTAAAAATTGAATTTATTTGATAAATTTTGATAATAAATATTGAATTGATTTAATAATCTTCTTTTAATAAATAATTAAATTTGTAGATTTTATCTTTTTAAAGCAAATAAATTGTTTTCTGTTTACATATGTAATTGTATATATTGTAAATTGATAAACTTTGATTTGGAATTTAGTAAATGAATTAATTTTCTAGATCTAATTTATTTTGGTAAATTTGAAATTTGATTTAAATTTAACATTTAACTATTCAAAGAAATTCAATAAATAATTATATGGTTTATACTTAAGGTAAATCTTATTTGTTTAAATTTATATTTTTAATTAGCTTAAATATGAATTTAAATTAGATTAACATAGAAACTTAGTTTTATTTTCTTTTTAAAATATTGCTTGAAATTTTACATAAGAATTTAAAATACAATATTAATATATTGAGTAATAGGAGTAATTTATAATCTCTTTTATGAATTACTTAAAATTTGTTTAATTTGTTATTTTCAAATAATAATGTTAATACTTAAGTTCTTATGAACATAAATAGATTTTTATAAAAATAGGATTTTCTATTTTTAAATTTAATAAGAATTATATATGCACACATATATAACTTGAGTTTTTTTAAAAATTGGATTTGGTAAATTAATTTAAATTTGAATTCGATGTTGTGAAATTTAAAGGAATAAATGGTTAAATTTTTTGAATAAGCTTATATGATTAATTTGTTTGTTTCATTTCTTTTTAATTAGAAAAGGAAGAAATTCATTTATATTTATACATAAAAAACAATGAATTTAGATTTAAAAGTTTATAAACAATTTAAATTAAAATTAGAATACTTAAATTACATGTGTTAATCTTTTAACATCTTAAAAGACATGTGTTAAGTTATAAAGCTATCTAAGTGACAAATGTTAAAATTTGAACAAGTGTAATATTTAAATTTTCTTTTTCATTTTATTTTAATTTAATCAAAATCTTCTCATATAAGCATATTACTTCTTATTTTTTTTCTTTTTATATTCTTTCTTCCTCAAAACTTTAAGAGAATTTTCAGATCTGAAATCCAAACTCATCTTTGATCAAAACAGAAACTTTGTTCAACAAAATCCTGTAATCTCCCCTCTAAACTATCTGTAAATTTTTCTCAAAACCTGAAATGCAAATCATCCTTAAAACTGAAGCTCTCTTCAAATACATCAACTTGAAGTTTCAAATTGCAATTCAATCCTGCAATCTAAAACTACATGCAACAGCAGTTCATCAAGCCTGCAGTCTTCATTCTATTTTAAATCAACCATGCCTGCAATTCTTTTTCTGGAAAGCATGCAAATGAAATCAAGGAAAGCATTATACAAAAGCAAGATGAATGTTTTAATAGCAAACTGCAGTTTAAAAAGCAAATTGAAGTTCAAATCCATAAGCAAAAATAAAAGAAGAAATCTGAAGCTTTCAAATTTAAAGCACCATTCAAGTTCATGCTTTTCAAAAACAAGGCTCTGCTCCTAAAATTAAGGCGAGTAACATTTTTTTATATTTAAACCAATTTAAGTAAATTTAGTAGCTTGAAATTTTTTACTGATATAGTCATGATTATGTGAAAGAATATGATAGGATTTCCTATGTATGGTTACTGAATATATGCCTACTGATTGAAAATATGATCTTGCCTGTTTCTAGAATTCAGGTTTTAATCCTGATCAAATTCCATGATTTCATATTCAAACCCTTGATATAGTTTAAGTTTTAAACAAAGTATGGTATGTATCAAAGTTAAAGTTTTAATTTTATTAAATATGAAAAATAAAATGAAAACTGTATTATCTCTGGAAAACACTAAGTCAACAGAGCAATCTTTTGAAAGTAAGAATTTAATCATCTAAATTTTTTGATTTAAGATTATCAACATGTTACATTATCAAAGTCATGAATTTTAAAACTAAAAATAGAATTTATAGTTTGAAATAGATATAGTATTTCTGGTTTAACCAGAAATCCTATTTTGGGTTTGAACTGTCGATCTAAAAAGTTTGGGTGGCCATGGTTTTCTCTGGTGATTGAGTGATAATCGTGGATGCAAGGAAAAATGGTGGGAAGTGAATCTGAGCAGTGTGGCGTTGGGGATTTTGAATCAAAGATTTAAGCCCTAGTTTTGTTCATCTGGAAAAAAGTTATCACCGCAACCCCCAGGAATGACCGAGTTGCTCCAGATTTGTGTGGATGATTGGTGGAGTGTGGAGAAGTTCATGGCCGGAGGTGAAGTTTTTCTTATAATCTGATCTTGGTGTTTGAGGCGGTTATAGTTTCGACCTTTTTTCCAGTTTTAGAGCTCGAGGCTAGATTTTGATTTCTAGTTTCTGCAGTTGGTTTGAAGGACGAATTGGAGTTTGGTGATGACCGTCGACTTGCTCGTGAGGTTGCGAGAGGTCGGAATTGGATGAAGTGGTGGTGCAGGTGCATGAAATTCTTGGTGTATCAGCTGATTGTTTTGGGGAAGAAGGGGAACTCGTGTTTGTATCAGGTAGATTTGTGATTGGCTCGAAGCAGTAGGTCACTGGACTCGAAGACTTTGCGTTGTGGGTGCGGGCGAGTTTGATAGTTACAGGTTTGTGTTAAAACTTTCAATTTTAGTTTGAAAGGATTTCAAGATGAAGTGTTACCCGAGTTACTCGAGTTATTTTAGTGTTTAGCTCGAGTTAGTTTGTTCAAGTTTGAAACTTGTCCTATTTCAAAATTTAAACTAAATTTTAAACATTAAGCGAAGATTTAAAATGAGTTTAAATCTAGTTTTAATTACGGATTCAAGTATAAATTGAATCATAGTTGAAAATGAATAAGTTTTAAAATTCAAATTTGTTTAAATAATTTTAAAAAGGGGTTAAGTGTTTTTTTTAAAAAAAATTGAATTTAAATTGGAAATTGAAATGTAAAGAAATGTTCTAAACAGAGTTTAAACTGATTCAAATCTGAATTTGAATCTTTGGTTTAAAATAAATTTAAGTTTTATAAATTTAAATGTTTAAAACAAATTTGAATGATAATGTAAAATTTAAATGTTTTAATTTAAAAAGAAATTGTTTTAACTCTTATAAAATTTCTTTTATAAGAAAAGTATTATTTATCATGTAATGTAAAAGTTTTAAATTGATTTTAAAACTTGTCGAAGTTAATTTATAATTTAATATTTGTTATGCATATAATTATTAGGGTAATTAAATGGATAATTAATTTATTTAATAAATTAATGAAATAGATAATTACTTAAAGTAATTGAGGGTTTAATGTTAAAGGTTTAAGATTAATTATTCTTGGAATAATTAACTTGTAATTTAAGAATCATTAATTTAATAAGATTAGTTTTTAATTAATGATTAATTAATCAAGTAATAAAGGAATAATTAAGTTACAGTTAACACTTAATTAATTAAATAATTAGGGATTAATTAAATGGGTTATTAACGATTAATTAAATTGTAATTAATAATGATTAAAATAGTTAATTACTATAGAAAAATAATTAATGAATTGTTAATAGTTAATGAGGTTATTAACTAAGGATTATTTACTAATTAATTAATGTGATTAATTTTTAATAATTAATTACGATTAATTAATTTAAAGATAATAATTGGTGTAAAATGTTAAGTATAATTACTTATGGAAGTAATTAAGGAATTAATTACTTATTGTAATTAATTGGGTTTAATTTGATTACATAAGTTAATTAATTCACTTTAGTTAATTTAGAATAATCATTTGATGATCTATGAAGTATAATTACTTGATGTAATTTAATGAAGAGAAATTACTTGGGAAGGTAATTAATGGGTAATTACTGTATGCAATTAATTAAAGGTGATTTGATGATGGAAGTAATTTGAGTATAATTACTTTGTAAATTAATCATGGGATTAATTAGAGATAATTAATTAATGAGTAATTAATTTGTTTGGTAAAGTAATTAAGGGTAGTTAATTACTGAATGGAGTTAATCAAGGGTGATTAACAATTATGGTTTAATTGTAGATTAATTACTTAATGTAATTAATTTAAATAGAAAATATAATTGGAGATCATTAATTATTATAATTAGTGATGTAATTAAGAATATATTTATTTGGAAATAATTAATAAATAAAGGAATTAATTAATGTAATTAATTAAGAACTAATGTAATTAATTATTGTTAATTAATTAAGGAAGTAATTAAAGTTTAATTACTGTATTTGGTTAGTATAATTAATTTGAGAAATTAATTAATGGATAATTAATTGAATGCAATTAAAGGTTAATTAATCAGGGATGATTAATTAAAATGAATAATTAGTTGATGATTAATTAACTGATTGATAATTAATTAATAGTGATGTAAGCATGATTTATATTGATGATGCAATTAATTTAATTCACTTTAAATTAATTTGAATGATGTAATTAATTTAATTCATTTTAAATTAATTATATTTGGTGAGGTTATTAATCATTGCTTATATAAATGGATGATGTTGTTTGTCTTGAATGGTTTGAATCTCAGAGATGAGATAAGTATTGTTGAGTGATATGGATGCATTGGTTGCATTGTGATGATGATTTGGATTACCTTTTGATAATGATAATATGGATTATCTGTTGTGATGATAATGTTGATTATCTATTGTGAATCTGTGATTATGTATCTGTGTGTATATAGATAATTTAATTGTTTTAAACCTTTAAAACAACTTGGACCTAAAAGATATGCTATGGATTTCGATGAGACCGGGATCGGGTTTCCATATTTGAATATCCGAAAACCACATCGATCCAAATTAACGATAGGTCGTGAATCTTATGTGAAGAGTGAAGACTCGATGTGTAAGGACTATTCGTCAATATAACTCTGGGGGTGATTCCGTGATGAGTTTGTCGGAGTACTACTTACAGGTTCGAGATGGAGATTAAGAGTGCAAGGGTTATCGTCGTTAACTCTGAGGGTGATTCCAAAATGAGTGTAACGAGATACTGCCTTCGGTTTCGTTCGAACCCGGAACGAACTTGTATGGATTGAATGCTTTCAGAACATTGTCAAGTAGACGATGAGATTCTAAGAGATGTGTTCTATAAAGATAATCGTAGCCTCAAGCCTCATCAACTGGGAATGGCTAAAACATGGGAGGTGCAGCAAGGCTAAGTGGGTCATGCCCAAGTAGGACGAGATTTTCCTCTGACTAGAAGTCCCTTTTTATTCAGCTTAGTGGGCGGTTGGAACGTAAGCCAACTGTGGGGTTGTCTTGTTCGAAACTGTTCAGTAAGGAATGGTTCCGACCTTGTGTTGTAGGGGAGCGAGCGTACTCCTCGGTATGTTGATCTAGGCCACGTACTGTGATGGGCGGTACCCCGGTAGCCCTGCCATTGATGGAATCCAAAATCCAATAAGTGCCAACGGTTTTGATTGTATTACCCACTTTTGTGGCTAGTAGCTGGAATTTAATAATGTAACAATTTCGGCTATTTCATATTTACCTTAAAACCCTAGACCTATTATAATATCACTAGATTTCCTATCAAATGTTTTGGTTAGCGTAAGGTAAAATCTTTTCCATGTTTATGTGTGGGAAGTCTTACGTGATACTTTTCTTTTCAAAGGTTTTTCAAAGTTAAGCAACTTTAACTTGTTACTCACACCAGACCCATGTCTGACCCGGAGTTTATCTTCTGTTTTCTTAAACTCTTAGGTACTTAAATTTTTACGAGTAGCCAAGGGATTCAGTTAGCTTTTGACGAATTATGGAGGAGCAATGGAGCAGAAGGCTTCGGCATTAAATATATAGTTCTGCTATGTGTTCTCTGTGTTGGTATCTCTTGTTTGAGTTTTATTGAATTGTAATAACTAGACAGGTGTTTATAATTGTCTAGTACGTGATGTATATGTTGTGTAACTCTGATTAATGTTGTAAACTATGTAATATTTATGTTATTAATATAATTTATTCATTCCGCTATTGAGATTCTGATGTTGTTTCTTCTTTCTCTTCTCTCTTTTCTTTTTCTATCCCTTTCTTTCTTCATGATGATGCGATTTTCTGTGGTGTGGAAATCGGGTCGTCACAGTTTGAATCTTTGGCAGTCGAATACAAGTGAGACATTTAGTGTCAATTTTCGAACATTGGATTTCGAATCGTGACATATATGTTAGTATTAATAATAATAATAATAATAATAATAATAATAATAATAATAAGCAAATTGTATTGTTCACAGTAAGGCATTTTCGATTTATTTAAATTTTATATACTTATATGGATATAGTATAGAAACAATGTATATATGTCATAGCAGTATAATATAAAACAACTCTGATATATATTTTAATTTAATATTATATATGGGTTAAAAAAGGAATTTATTTCTAGTAGTATGTAATGTATATAGATTATTTTTACAAATATATATATATATATATATATATATATATATATATAGTTTCAAGATTAAGAATAAATACATTTTGAATTTACTAGTCTATTTTGAAAATAATTTATTAAGGAAATTCGTTTAGTATTTAAAATAAATATATATTTTTAATTTACCAATTTATTAATAAATTAAGGAAATAATTTGTTTAACTGGATTAATCAATTATTTTGGGTTACCAAAGATAATTTGTTAAAGTAAACCAGTTTTAAACCAAATCGTTAATTAATTAAAATTAATAAATGGCAATTGAATTGCTCAATTTGTTTCGAATATTAATTAACTCATCTGATATTTATACAAGGTCAAGATTATGGAAAAAACAAGTCGAATTGGAAGTGGATCGCAAATAAAAAGCAAAGGTGAGATCTTCTCACTCAAATTATAATAATTAAAAATTTCAGTTATAGATTGATTGTTGAATTGTGGTAGTTAAATTTAAAATGGTTGATTGTGTGCTTAAATGATTAATTATTATATGTATATTGAATTAGACCCTATGCGCCGCATAATAGCGGATGATATTATATTTAAACCCATATACCGCGATATTCCACCTCGAAGTGGAATTGGTATTATTTATGTATTTGGAGTGATTGATTTCCCGCATTACATAGCGGATCAGACCCTATGCACCGCACAATAGCGGATTATATTCTATAAATCCCATATACTGCGATATTCCACCTCGAAGTGGAATGTCAATTCAATTATTGTGCTAACGTCTGTGGATGCAAGGAAACAGGTTGGAGGGATCCAACCAGATTCCTCAAAAATTTGAATTTGTTTCAATATTGTGTGTTGGTTATTTATAATCCGTGTGTGATAATATTTGTGATTGAAATCGTTGAAGGCTATAGTTTAGCCAAATTTATTTTGGTATCGTAGGATACCGGAAATAAGTAGAATTAGATTTTTAAAATTAAAATTGAATGTTTATAGGAATTGGATAAATTTAAAAAGAAGGAATTTTAAAAGGATAAGGTTTTATTTTTGAAAACCTATTAAATAAATTCGAAATTGCGGAAAAGGGTTTAATAAATGGGTTTTAAGTAATATTGTTTATTAGTTGAAGAATTTATTTAATATTCGGATTTTAAATAATTTAGAAGAGATAAAGGAATTTATTTAAAAAGGAAATAAAATTGGAAATAAAATTTAAAAAAATTGATTTGGTGTTCGAAATAATTTTGTAAATCAGTTTGCAAATTGATTTGGTGCCTAAAAATGAATCTTTGGGAAATCAATTTGAAATTTGATTTGGTGTCTGAAATAGATTTTTGGAAAAAAATTTGGAAAATTGATTTGGTGTTGAAAATGAATATTTGGGAATCAATTTGAAAATCATATATCAGTGAATATTTGAAATTTTAAATTCACAATGGGAATTTTATAAAAGAAAGGGAAATTTGTTTTAAAAAAAATATTGTTTATTTTTAAAAGTGTGGAAAGGAATTTACGGATTTGGAACGTAAATTTAAAATAAATCCAGAAAGATTTATTAATTGATTTGAATGAACCATTTTAGAATGGAAGGTGCTTCCCCGGAAAGTCGAGTATATTTTTAAAATAGCTTTTGAAATAAAATTAAGAGTTCTAGATTTGGTTTTAAAAGAATATTGTTAAAAAATTATTTTTGGGAATTTTTTTAAATCTTTAAAGTAAAGATTTATTTAGTTAATTATAGAAATGATTATTTTAAAGATTTAATTGATATTTGATTTAGAATTTGGGTATCTAAATATTTATACTCTATCTACTAATTTTATTTCAAAATTTTGTTTTGGACTTAAAGTTTATATGTGATATTAGCATAATATTTTCATAACTATAATTAAGTAAGTGTTAAAATAGTTTTATTTTAAAATGTTTCCAAGTATATTTTGGATAAGTGATTTAAATTATTTTTATAGTATTTGAACTTGGCAAATTTTCAGTGGAATTAAATAAATATTTGAAAATTTATTCCACATGAGGAAAGTGATTTGAAATTTGTTTTCAAAGGATTGAAGTGTGAAAAGCAATTTGAATTTTTTTTTCAAAAGATTGAAAGGTGAAAAGTGATTTGAAATTTGTTTTCAAAGGATTGAAGTGTGAAAAGCAATATGAAATTTGTTTTCAAAAGATTGAAAGGTGAAAAGTGATTTGAAATTTGTTTTACAGTGATGAAGTGTTAAAAATATATCTTGCGAAGATATTTTGAAAATAAATAATTGGGTGAAGAATTATTTAATTCTGGTGACTGTTGTGAATATTGATTGATAGTTAAATAACCGACTATCAATATTGGCCTTCAAATGGCATTTGAATTTCGATGCGACTAGGGGTCGGATGCCTAATGGATATTTGAAATCCACATCGAACCTTTGTGATTGTGATGGATCTTTTGTTTAAAAGATCAAAGTGGAAATTTTGTTGTGATTTGTTTAAAATCCGATTGAACACTTATTTTAAAAAAATAAACGCTCATTATTCAGATTAGCCGGTAGAGGACTTTGTGCCATAAAACCCATTCCGAATAATGATACGACAAAATGGGATTGCATTTGAAGATGGTGTTGAAGACTGGGTATTTCAAAAACGAAAGGATTACCTGTCGAATATCTCTGCACCGGGTTGCTCCGGTATAGAGATTTTATCACCCTTTGTGATAGGGATTCCGGACGTGATTATTGAATATTCGGATTGCAAGGGCTTCTTTGAAGTGCCTTCGGTTCCATTCGATCCCAGAACGGACTTATATGGATGTGTGTCTGACATTACACTTTGAGATGTAAAGCTGGTTTCTATCAAATACATTTCTGTTGGTGGTGGAGAATTTATTCTCTTAACTTAACACCCTTCTCTGAGACGTACGAGCTCAGATGTTTTGTAGTTGATGGTTATTAGAGATACATTCCCAAATTTGGTAACGTGGCATATGAAGTGCTGCTGATCATTTGTTGATTGAAGCATGGCTTTGTGAAAAAGTGTAGCTTTGTGGACGAGACTTCGTCGGATCTCACACCCCAGAAATGGTCGAAACAGGAAAATGCGGCAAGGTTATGAGGGTCGAGCCCTTTAGGGTACGTCATTTCCTTCTGGAAAAGAGCAGTATCATGTCATGGAGCCCAGATAATTAACCTATGTGGTTGCTGCAAATTTATTATGCTTTGTGGTTGTTGCTTTATGGTTAAGTATCCTCGGATAAAGGTCGCAAACGACCGAGGGATGGCATACTCGAGTAGTAGTACGTAGTTACAGAGGTAACCCGGCCTTGGGTTGGCAGAGATCCGGGTAGGTTCTCGGGATGTCCCTCCAGAGACGTACCCATGTGGCAGTAGGAAGTTCCTTAGCCTGACCATTTGTTGGAATCCAAAGAAACAATATGCACCCTGTACGGTTTTAGTTGTATAACCTGCCATGGAATGTGGTGGTAACCTGCTATTGAACATGGTAGCTATAGTAGACATAGAATGATGGTTGTATGCTGGCTAAGATTAATATTATACTTTCGAAATGTTTTCTGCACTATGCACTAATGATAATATTAAAAATGATTTTGCGTATCAAGCATGTTTGACTATCATAAGGAGAAATCTCCTCCAATTCTGCGTTTGCATTGTGTGTGTGGAAGGAGGCCTTATGGTAGTTTCATTTTCCAAAAGCATAGCGGATTTTTTTTGTTTTCTTTGTGAAAATAATCTTTTTTAAGATCTCACACCAGTCGCATGACTGACCTGAAGTTTATAGTTCCCTTTCTAAACTCTAGGTGCCCATAATTTTCCACACTGGCAGCCTAGAGTCAGGTTATCATTATTTTGGATCGAAGTCATGAAAGATATGTTGTGGAGATCTGGAGTTCAAGCTGGATGTCAAAGCGTATCATTTATACTATGTAGTATCCGTTGCGTCTGGTTGGTGCAAAGTAAATTTTCTGTGTAAGTCAAGTTATAATGACTATCGGTGATGTATTGTGTGGTTGAAAACTCTGATGATGTGTGTATAAACAGATATATTTCTTTGTTTTAAAGATTATTCATTTGTCTATTATATTTGTTCTGCTGCGAAATATGAGATTATGTTTATTGTTTCTATTCTTCTTCTATCTCCTTCTTCTTAAACCCTAACGGTTCGGTTTTTCGGCATTCGACTGTACGGTATTGGTTACCGTGGATGCATCGATGTCGTCTTTCGGGCGTCGAAAAATCGAGGCGTTACATGTGGTATCTGAGTATTTTCTTAAGCGACAATCTTGGCTCTGGTGGGAAATACTCATTAGAGATAGAGTCAGTAGTACTTTAGAATGAGTTTGAGTGTAATAATAGATATGAGCGCGTATTTGTTAGTTAATATAAAAAATTGTTTTATATTGTGTTGACTTATCGATTGATTGTTTATAGATTCTGGTCGGCGCAGTCTAACTAAATGCGTCGATAGGAGTTTCTAAACTCTTAAACGAGATAAACCGACATAGTATTGTTTTAAAAATTGGGTAAATGGGATAATTTTATCCAAACTATTTTCGTATATAAAAGAAATGATTTCCCATAAAATTTTATAATATATGGTTGTTTGGATGTTAGGAAGTGATGATATTAATTATTATTGAATAAGGAATTGAAAACATAATCGAAAGCTGAAAAATAAATTCACATACAAATGGGATTTGAAAATGTAAATTATAAATGAGATTTATAATTAGAAATAGAATTCCAGAGAAGTGTTTTGAAGGGTTTGAAATTTGGAAAATTTGGAAATTAAATCCCTTTTGAGTTTGGAAATGATTTTCAAGAGTTTTGAAAAATAGTTTTGGAGGGATAAAAAGCTCTAAAACTCTTTTCGGTCGCCAGAAAATAATTTCGATGATGATCGCGACATCATCGGTGTTCATTTTCGAGTTTCCAGGAGAGGAATTGCTGCCAAATGATTTTAAATTGTAAATTGTTTGCCAAAGTTGGGTTTGTTTTGGAAATACAAAGGGTTTTGGATATAAAATTGACTTCAAAATTATTTAATAAATCCTTAAAACTCTGGAATCCTATTTAAAATAGTTATGGAATAATAAATAAGTTTGAAAATGTAGCAACCCGCATATTTAACGATTTTATATTTAAATATAGCGTCATTAGTCGAATTTAGGTCCGAAATGTTACTTTTTGCAAACGGCCGAATTGGATCTTGTAACCACCTCCATTGGTTCCAAAATGGCGTTTGCGATCTTTTTGAGTATAATCTTTGATATGTTTGGAGTTTGTGAAATTTTGACCCTTTTTCTATTGGGTTTTGGGTTTGGGTTCAGCCCACTAGCTTAACTAATACTCTAACTCAGCCCTTTCTCTTCATTCATCTTCATTTCATTTTCATTTCTTAAGCTAAAACTGAAAATGGTAGAAGGGAAGAGGAAATAGAAATTGCAAGCCCTAATTCCATTTGCAAACTCCAAATTCTTGCTTGAAAATCATAGAGAAGCCATAGGTAAGCTCCTCTTCATCTTCTACAACTCTTCTCCTCTTCAATTTCAGAAAATTTCCTAAACCTAAATTGGGAAATATGTGTCTTATTCTTAGATTGAAGCTTGTTGAGTTGAAGTAGAGTTTGGTTGGTCTTCTCCTTGCTATTGAGCTTCATCTTCTTTGTTTTTGGAAAAAGGTGAGTTTTGAACTCACATCTACTTCTCTTGGTTTCATTGATGTTGGGTATGAATTCTTAACACCTTGTTCATATGCACTTGCTTTTGGTTTGGATTGAATTGGTGAATATCCAAGTTTTTAGTGTTTGGGTTCAATTCTTTAAAGATCCCAACTTTGATATTTGAACATGTTTTTGGTAGCGAATCAGAGAGTTAATGGAGCTGGGGTATCTATTGGTTAAGGCTCCTTAACTCCATTGCTCGAACAGTCGCGTTTTGGAAGAACTTGCATTTCATTGAAAAAGGGCAGGAACTGCAAATCATCAGGTTCGGCCGACCGAGCCCTGTAGCAGGTCGAACGACCTACTATCCCGAGTTTTTTTTATTTCCTGCATCTGGCCAGCCGACCGAGCCCTGTATCCGGTCGACCGACCTGCTCATGTTTTGCCTGCTTTGCCTATTTTTGCATATTTTGATTGGTTTTTCAAATTTTATCGATTCAAGTTGCTTTCTAATAGTTGTTATTGCATCTTTGACTTTGATAACTTATTCTTGACTTTATCCACGGGTTTTAATATAATAATCCCTCTAAAACGCATTAAAAGCTCGTTTTCTCCGATTTATAAATTCTATTTAAAACGCACGCACAATTTCGCACTTCGAGCGGAGTGGAAAGGAGATTAAATGGTTAGGTAAAACATGGACCATGAATCCATGCGGTTGTCTTGCGATTAATCCCCGACCTATTCGATTGATCGTTTTGGCCTTTTGGTCTGGTTTACCGATTAAACGAGGTGAACTTTGTACTGCTTTGAGTGTGAAATTAACTAACGGATAGTAAACCGTTTAGTGCGAACGAGTGGTTATGGGACTCACGTTACCACTTTTCGGATTCCTTTTTGAGAGTTATGACACATTCCGCCAGTTAGTGGTGTCCAGTACTGGGCCTCCGGACCTTCACCACTACGGTTTGTTGCCTTCGGGTATGTGCCTTCGGGTTTGTTGCCCTTTAGTATCGCTTCCGATGTTGGTCGTTATGAGCCGCATGGGTGATTTTGGGTTGCCCTTTAGTATCGCTCCCGATGTTGGTCGTTATGAGCCGCATGGCTGATATTGAGTTTGGAGCCTTCAGGCTCATGGATCCTTGTTTATACAGTACTGAGCTCGAGCAATTTTCTGATGTTTCATTCATATGTATATTCCCTAGGTATCGCCCTTCGATGTTGGTCATTATTAGCCGCATGATGCGTAGCGATTACCTTGTGGAACTTGTATACCTTATTGGTATTTGTTATTGCCTTATGGCTTGTTTTGGATATTCTTATCCTTAGTTTCTATATGTTGCCGATGATATGAGGCTTGTTATCATATGATTCATCTTTTGTTAGATGATTATGTAATTTCTTTAAGAGATATTTATTATGCTTTGTAACCTTACAGGTTTATTGTTGTTCAGTTTATCTAACTGATTTGTTTAGCTAGACTGACCTGTGTATTTTATACTCGGGTCAGACCGAGATGTTTCAGGTTAGGTGCTTTTGGACTTAGCCTATTTTGCTTCCGCATGGACTACTCCGCTAGCTTCTTTTTGTCATTGCTTTTTTTGTGTAGTCCCATTTTTGTAGTAACTCTGATATGTATTCATCTGGAATCGTTTGTATATTGTGGTTTGTTATACCACTTGACAAGTATTATTTTGTATACTCTGCTATGTATCAGTATATGTGTATATGATGATCTACTGTTCTGTGATGTATATTACATTTGAGTTGTTATATTCTGTTCTGATGGATCCTTCAACCACCTATGGTTTTGTTTTAAGTATTCATTGGGTATGTCGACATACTTGGTATGTTTATTGTCGATGTATTCGATAGATAGTTAGAGCAAAGCTATAGATGGTCTCTCCCAACCAGCCTTATTCTCCGTGTTAGTTGACGGCATTACCTTGTAGTGTCCTTGGCTAGCGTGGGTATACAGGTGGAGCGTCACAGCGTGGTATCAGAGCTGAGTTCAGGACAAAATATGAGAAACACATAATAGAGCACATATTACGGTACATCAAAGTGTACAAGTGATACAAATCTTTGAATCATCGTGTCTCTTTATTCCATCAAAGGTTAGATAGGATTTGGGAATATGTCTAGGAAAACATTTGAATTCCGTAGTATTCCATATTGAATTATCTACCTTGGGAATAATCTTTACCTTATCTTAACTTTCAGCTTATGGCTGGAAGAGGCAGGGGTCGACGTTCGGATGCTGGGCAATCCAGTGGCTCACATCCGGATGGCGTATATATGTCTGCTGATTAGTTTATGGAGTTGTTTAGGAGCACTCAGCCTCCAGTTCCTCCTCGAGTGTCTCCACGTCCCAAGTCTGCCTTTGCACGCCAGTGCAGTGATTTTGCTCATCTTGGAGGAAAGTCGTTTAAAGGCTCTGAATCCGTTCTTGAAGTCCAAGCTTGGTTTCGCACATGCGAGCGTATCTTCTCTCGTATGGATCTTTCTGACCATGATAGAGTTCTTGTAATTTCTAGCTTATTACAAGAGCGTGCTCTTGATTGGTATGAGCTTCTTGTAGCCGAGATTGATGAGTCTACTCTTTCTTGGACTCAGTTTCGGGAGCGATTTGAACTCAAGTTCATTCCTGAATCTGAAAAAGTTTTATTGACCTGTCGCTTCCTTGAGTTGAAGCAAGGGAAATCTTCTGTTTCTGAGTATGTTGCATCATTTGAGGCTTTATCTAAGTATGGTCTTGAATTCATCAACACTTCTTATAAGAAGAATTTGAAGTTTGTTTCTGGTCTTAAGAAATATCTTAAGAAGTCCTTGTTGCTCCAGCTTAAACTTTCTTTTGAGGAGTTGGTTGATTCGACACTTCACCTCGAGACCGTCGAGAAGGAGTCTGATAGTGATGTTGATGTTGAGGTTTCCAAGAACCCCAACAAGAGGCCGTTTCCAATTCAAAAGTCTAGGCCTTTTCCTTCTAAGAAGAAGAAGACTGGTGGTTCTAGCTCTCAGCCTCAGTCTTCCGGAACATCTTTTATTCGAAAGTGTTTCAATTGTGGTTCTCCGGATCATATTATTCGAGCTTGTCCTAAGCCTCTCTTCTGCCGTTATTGCAAGAAGGAGGGTCATCATGTTTCAGCTTGCCCCACTGTTCCGACTGGTGCCAAGTCTAGCAAGCTTTATGCTGCTAAGGCTTCTGAAGGTCCCTTTCAGCCCAAAGGTATATCTCCATCTATTTTGGAAGGTTCTATTTTATTTCGTGATCATAATATTCGAGTTCTTTTCGATACGGGTGCTTCACATTCTTTCGTATCGAAAAAGCTCGTTCATTATTTATCTTTGGATGTTTCTTGTTTGGTTACTTCTTTGAGGATTGCGAATCCTATTGGGGGATCCGCGACCCTTAGTATGCTTTGTGATGATATTGAGATTGCTTTATGTGGCTTTTCTTTTTGTGCGAATCTGCACGTTATTTCATGTCTGGGATTTGATTTGATTTTGGGAATGGACTGGCTAGTGAGATATGATGCCAGGATTATTTGTTCGGAGAGAATTATATATCTTCGACATCCGCCTACTCAGCTATCTCTTATTCTTCGGGATGTGGATAATTCCGAAATGGCTTTATATTCTCTTGATTCGCGAGATGATGATGATATATCTCGTATTCCTATTGCTTGTGACTTTTCTGATATTTTTGAACCTGTTTCGGGTTTGCCACCCAAGCGGGCAATTGAGTTCCGCATTGATCTCATTCCAGGCGCGCAGCCAGTTAGTCGTTCTCCCACGAGGATGTCTACAAAGGAAAATGAGGAACTCAAGAAGCAGCTTTTATAGCTTAAGTCCAAGCAGTTGATTCAGTCCAGTTTTTCTCCGTGGGGATCCGCGGTCGTCTTTGTGAAGAAGTCTGATGGAACTCTTAGGCTTTGCATTGATTATCGCAAACTTAATGAGTTGACCATCAGGAATAGGTATCCATTGCCCAGGATCGATGATATGTTCGATCTATTGAGTGGTGCTAAAGTCTTTTCTCAGCTTGACCTTGCCACGGGTTTTCATCAATTACGAGTCGCGGAGGATAGCATACCTCTTACAGCTTTCCGCACTCGATATGGTTCTTTTGAGTGGCTCGTTATGCCTTTCGGTTTGACGAACGCTCTTGCTTTCTTTGTAGATCTAATGAATCGAGTATTCCGGGAATATCTCGATAAGTTCGTCCTTGTCTTCATTGATGATATCCTTATTTATTCTAAGTCTGAAGCCGAGCATGCTAATCACTTGAGAATTGTCTTGAGTACTCTCCGCCATCATCAGCTTAGAGCCAAATTCTCCAAGTGCCACTTTTGGGAGAATAAGGTTATGTTCTTAGGCCATGTTGTATCTTCCGATGGCATTTCTGTCGATCCCTCAAAGATCGAAGCCATCCAGAATTGGAAGAGGCCCGAGAATGTTCATGAGATCCGTAGTTTCCTTGGATTGGCGGGTTATTACCGACGGTTCATTAAGGATTTTTACCGTGTTGTGCTTCCTCTCACTTGCCTTACTCGGAAAGGCATTCGTTTTGATTGGTCCGACAAGTGTGAAGCTTCCTTTCTGTCATTGAAGGAACTTCTCACTAATGCTTCTATTCTTGTGGTTCCCGAGGGGAATCATGATCTTGTTGTCTATACCGATGCTTGTGGTAGTGCTCTCGGTGCTGTTCTTATGCAGAAGGATCGGGTAGTTGCTTATGCTTCTAGGCAACTGCGTCCGAATGAAGTTCGCTAAGCCACTCATGATCTTGAGCTAGCCGCCATTGTCTTCGCCTTGAAGATTTGGCGACACTACTTATTAGGCGAGCGCTTCATTCTCTATACCGATCATAAATCCTTGAAGTATTTGTTCACTCAGAAGGAACTCAATATGAGACAACAACGTTGGCTCGAGTTTCTTGCCTCCTATGACTTTGATATCCAGTATACCCCTGGTAAGGGTAATCGTGTTGCAGATGCGCTTAGTCGCAAACATTCGGCTGTTGTTTCTATGATGCTTGCTGAATGGGATGTTCTTGAGACTCTATCTTTTTGTGAAATTCGGGATCAAGGTTCATCATCTGATACTCCTATTCTATTATTTAGTTTGGGAGCTCGACCTATTTTCTTGGATCGTATTGCCAATGCCCAACGGCGTGATCCTGATTTGTTGCATCTAATTCAGCTTTGTGAGTCTGGATCTTATGAAAAGGCGTTGCAAGATTTTAGCATTGATTCTCATGGGTGTCTTCGTAAGAAGAACCGTCTTTTGTGCCTTCTGATTTTGCGCTTAGGCATGACATTCTGGATGATTGTCACCGTTTAAAGTATACTATTCATCCTGGTAGTATTAAGATGTATGCCGATATGCGTTGTCTTTATTATTGGGAAGGCATGAAGCGCGATGTGGCGAGTTATGTGAGTAATTGCATAACTTTTCAGCATTTTAAGGCCGAACATCAGCGTCCTTCTGGTCTTCTTCAGCCTCTTGAAATTCTATTATGGAAATGGGATCATATTTCTATGGATTTTATTGACACCTACCTTGTTCGAGATCAGGCCATTCTAGCATTTGGGTTTTGTTGATCGCCTCACCAAGTCTGCTCATTTTGTCCCTATTAAGTCTAATAGGACAGCTTCGCATTTGGCTAAGTTGTATGTCAAGGAAATCGTGAGACTTCACGGTGTTCCTAGTTCTATTGTGAGTGACTGTGATACTTTATTCACGAGTCATTTTTGGAAGAGTCTTCAGCAAGCTTTGGGAACAAAGCTTATTTTTTCTACAGCTTATCATCCGCAGTCTGACGGACAGACTGAACGGGTGAATCGTATCTTGGAAGATCTTCTTCGTATTTGTATTTTTGATTTTGGTGGAAGTTGGGAGGATCACCTACCTCTTGTAGAGTTCTCCTACAACAATAGTTTTCAATCTAGTATCGGTATGGCTCCTTTCGAAGCCTTATATGGGAGGCCGTGTCGATCACCTTCTTGTTGGTTGGAATCTGGGGAGAAGCTTATTCTTGGTCCAGATTTTGTTCGTGATTCTTCCGAGAAGATTGATCTTATTCGGTTGAGAATGAAAGAGGTACAGAGTCACCAGAAATCCTATGCTGACAACCATAGGAAGCCTCTCGAGTTTTCGATTGGTGATCTTGTTTTTATTCGTGTTTCTCCTTTGAAAGGGGTTATGCATTTCAGTACGACTGGAAAATTGGCTCCTCACTATATAGGACCATTTTCTATTACTGAACGTATTGGCCCTGTGGCTTATAGAGTTTCACTTCCAGCTCATTTATCTGGCATTCATGACGTGTTCCACGTCTCGCAACTTCGAAAGTGTCTTCGGGTGTCGGATTCTGTTATTACTTCTCCTGATTTACAAGAGCTTGAGATCTCACCGGACTTATCTATTGTACAGCAACCTATTCGTGTGCTTGACCCGGAGGTGCGACACCTTCGAAACAAGGACGTGCCGCTCGTTAAGGTTCAATGGTCTGCTAATCCCAATGACTGTACTTGGGAAACCAGAGAGTTTATCGAGCGATCTTATCCGGGTTTTCAATCTTAGCTTGTAAACGGTGAGTATGGCTTTTCATCTCAAGCTTATTTCCCTTTTCTTTTGAATGTTGTATGCATGTAGTTGTTACAAATATCATCTTTAGGAATTGCGGGACGCAATTTTTGTAAGGAGGGAGATCTGTAACAACCCGCATATTTAACGATTTTATATTTAAATGTTTTATTTAAATATAGCGTCGTTAGTCGGATTTAGGTCCGAAATGTTACTTTTTGCAAACGGCCGAATTAGAGCTTGTAAACACCTCCATTGGTTCCAAAATTGTGTTTGCAATCTTTTTGAGTATAATCTTTGATATGTTTGGAGCTTGTGAAATTTTGACCCTTTTTCTACTGGGTTTTGGGTTTGGGTTCAGCCCACTAGCTTAACTAATACTCTAACTCAGCCCCTTCTCTTCATTCATCTTCATTTCATTTTCATTTCTTAAGCTAAAACTGAAAATGGTAGAAGGGAAGAGGAAATAGAAATTGCAAGCCCTAATTCCATTTGCAAACTCCAAATTCTTGCTTGAAAATCATAGAGAAGCCATAGGTAAGCTCCTCTTCATCTTCTCCAACTCTTCTCCTCTTCAATTTCAGAAAATTTCCTAAACCTAAATTGGGAAATATGTGTTGTATTCTTAGGTTGAAGCTTGTTGAGTTGAAGTAGAGTTTGGTTGGTCTTCTCCTTGCTATTGAGCTTCATCTTCTTTGTTTTTGGAAAAAGTTGAGTTTTGAACTCACATCTACTTCTCTTGATTTCATTGATGTTGGGTATGAATTCCTAACACCTTGTTCATATGCACTTGCTTTTGGTTTGGATTGAATTGGTGAATATCCAAGTTTTTAGTGTTTGGGTTCAATTCTTTAAAGATCCTAACTTTGATATTTGAACATGTTTTTGGTGGCAAATCGGAGAGTTAATGGAGTTGGGGTATCTATTGGTTAAGGCTCCTTAACTCCATTGCTCGAACGGTCGCGTTTTGGAAGAACTTGCATTTCATTGAAAAAGGGCAGGAACTGCAAATCATCAGGTTTGGCCGACCGAGCCCTGTAGCCGTTCGACCGACCTACTCTCCCGAGTTTTTTTATTTCCTACATCTGGCCAGCCGACCGAGCCCTGTATTCGGTCGACCGACCTGCTCATGTTTTGCATGTTTTGCCTATTTTTGCATATTTTGATTGGTTTTCCAAATTTTATCGATTCAAGTTGCTTTTTAATAGTTGTTATTGCATCTTTGACTTTGATAACTTATTCTTGACTTCATCCACGGGTTTTAATGTAATAATCCCTCTAAAACGCATTAAAAGCTCGTTTTCTCCGATTTATAAATTCTATTTAAAACGCACGCACAATTTCGCACTTCGAGCGGAGTGGAAGGGAGATTTAATGGTTAGGTAAAACATGAACCATGAATCCATGCGGTTGTCTTGCCGATTAATCCCCGACCTATTCGATTGATCGTTTTTTCCTTTTGGTCTGGTTTACTGATGAAACGAGGTGAACTTTGTACTGCTTTGAGTGTGAAATTAACTAACGGATAGTAAACCGTTTAGTGTGAACGAGTGGTTATAGGACTCACGTTACCACTTTTCAGATTTCTTTTTGAGAGTTATGACACATTCCGCCAGTTAGTGGTGTCCAGTACTGGGCCTCCGGACCTTCACCACTACGGTTTGTTGCCTTCGGGTATGTGCCTTCGGGTTTGTTCCTTCGGGTTTGTTGCCCTTTAGTATCGCTTCCGATGTTGGTCGTTATGAGCCGCATGGGTGATATTGGGTTGCCCTTTAGTATCGCTTCCGATGTTGGTCGTTATGAGCCGCATGGGTGATATTGGGTTTGGAGCCTTCGGGCTCATGGATCCTTGTTTATACAGTACTGAGCTCGAGCAATTTTCTGATGTTTCATTCATATGTATATTCTCTAGGTATCGCCCTTCGATGTTGGTCATTATGAGCCGCATGATGCGTAGCGATTACCTTGTGGAACTTGTATACCTTATTGGTACTTGTTATTGCCTTATGGCTTGTTTTGGGATATTCTTATCCTTTGTTTCTATATGTTGCCGATGATATGAGGCTTGTTATCATATGATTCATCTTTTGTTAGATGATTAGGTTATCTCTTTTAGAGATATTTATTATGCTTTGTAACCTTACAGGTTTATTGTTGTTCAGTTTATCTAACTGATTTGTTTAGCTAGACTGACCCGTGTATTTTATACTCGGGTCAGACCGAGATGTTTCAGGTTAGGTGCTTTTGGACTTAGCCTATTTTGCTTCCGCATGGACTACTCCGCTAGCTTCTTTTTGTCATAGCTTTTTTTGTGTAGTCCTATTTTTGTAGTAACTCTGATATGTATTCATTTGGAATCGTTTGTATATTGTGGTTTGTTATACTACTTGACATGTATTATTTTGTATACTCTGCTATGTATCAGTACATGTGTATATGATGATCTAGTGTTCTGTGATGTATATTACATTTGAGTTGTTATATTCTATTCTGATAGATCCTTCAACCACCTATGGTTTTGTTTTAAGTATTCATTGGGTATGTCGACCTACTTGGTATGTTTATTGTCGATGTATTCGATAGATAGTTAGAGCAAAGCTATAGATGGTCGCTCCCAACCAACCTTATTCTCCGTGTTAGTTGACGGCATTACCTTGTAGTGTCCTTGGCTAGCGTGGGTATGAGGTGGGGCATCGGAGAAAACTTAAAAAATTCAGATTTAAAATGAAATTAACTTGAGTTAATTTGAATAAAGGTGAATTTTAGAAGTCCAATAGACTAAAATGATTGGAATAAATTTTATTAAGATGGATAATAAATTATGAATGAATAAATAAATCTGCACTTGCAAGTAAATGAAAGTGAATTGAATTTTGAAATTCATTTCGAATATATAAGCAAATAGAACTGGAATTGGAATTGAATTTGGTTTGTGATAAACAAAGTGAAGTATTGAAATAAAATTAGTAAGTAAAACTAATTAAAGGAATGACAAAATTGAATATGGTTTGAAATGAATTGAATTTAATATTTATAAATAAAAGGTAAATTAAATTCATATGGAATTTGAAATCCAGTTTAAATATAAGTGGTTATAAACCAAAATGGTGAACTGAAATTGAATTGTGTTTGGGAATGAGCAAAAGAATAAAACTGAAATGGAAACTGAATATTTAAAACCAATTTGAATTGTGTGAAATAAAATGAAGTTGTTGAATTAGTTCGAAGTGAACTAAAGGTAATAAAGATGGAAAAAAAATGGTTTGAGATAAAATGAATTGGAATTTGTAATGAATTAATAAATGAAACTAGTTTAAAATAGTGAGATGAATCAGTTGTGAATGAATGATAGCTGATAAAACTCAATATTCAGAAGGTAAGTTGAATCCGAATAGAATTGAAATTGTAAATTGACTTCGAATGAAATTGAAAATGTAAAATTGAATGAAAATGGATATTTAACTTCAACAGTGAAGTAAAAATGGTATAAGAAGTATTCAAACTTTTGTAAAGAAATGTGCAAAAATTATTTTTGAATGTTGAAATTGGACATTATGGATATCACGATATGCAGGATGTTAAAGACAAAGGATAAATTGGATTTTGATTCTGAAGATAATTTAAATTGCTCGACAAAAAGGTATGCATTTAAATTTCAGTATGAGATTTGATGATCTTCTTGTCCAGCCGCTTGGCTTTTACTTTTCTTTTTGAATATGGGGTCCCGGTGTGCTATTTTATAGTCGTACCGAGCTAGCCGCACAAAGGAGACGCTAGCGAAATTTTTCGAAAATTTAGGGAGTTAGAAAATTTTTGAGAAATTTAAAATTTTAAAATTTTGGATTTGAATTTAAATTTGAATTGTGAAGTAAATAAAGTTGTTTGGAAACTATGGTTAAGATATGGAAAGTTAGTTGAAGTAATGATCTTTAATAAAAAGATTTGTAATAGCAAGTTGATAAAACTATTTAGTTTTGGAAAACGATAAATGGGTTGAGGATCATTCTTCTTAACTAGTAATTTCGGGACGAAATTCTTTTAAGGAGGAAGAATATGACGACCCTGAACTTTTGGACATTTGAAATTGAAATATTTAATTGATTTTAAATATTTGGAAGTTATTTTAACTCAAATTTCAAAGTATAACTATGGATTTGGCAATCAAATTATTGAATTTAATTTATTGAAGTCGGATAAAATATTGAATCTTGATTTTTAAGCTTATTAAAAGTATTTCAAAGGCTTAGGAAATTCATATTGATAATACTGAAGATAATGGAAGCTTCAGAATGGGATTTGAAAGTGATTTGTTCAATTTGAAAATTTTATCGTTCAAATCAATATTTAAAAATAGCCTTTCGGGGCACAATCTCGTAATTCAACGAAACTAGTTCCATTAGATCCGTAATATTGTATTATTATAGGATTTCAATTTTCGTAGTGTTTGGAGTGATCGTCTGGCCATACGGTCAATAAACACATTGAAATTTAAATCGAAAATTCGATATTTTAACTTGTTCATAAAGCTATCTTCTCCATATGATTGAATTTAGCCTCGGAACCTTTTCTATTGCGTTTGGAATAGGGGTTAAACATTATAAACGTCTAGCGGCACGCCTCAATTGGAGATCGAATTTTGAATCATGGAAATCGGAGCGATTTGAATTTGCATTTGAATTAAATATATACATATATGTATTTAATAATATTTTTATGAGGCAATCCTACACGTATCCTTTTGGACAACACGTGCTTCATTTTCTTTGATAATTTCACACGAGTTCGTTGAAAATATGATGAATAGCTCGCTCGAACGAAAAACAAACGAAATATTTTCTTTCGTTTAAATAAAAAAGGCCGAAGCCCTCCTTCTCAAAACTGATCACAGTCCCTCCCTTTCCTCTCTTTGTTCAAAATCGAAACCAAAGTCCATGGCCGCGAAAAAAGAAAAATCGAAATTCCCCTTCTTCATTTTGGTTTAATTCATGAAAAAATAAAATAAAAATATGATAACCTATCTCGGAAAAGGGGGCGTTCGATTTCGAACTCAATTTCAACTATTCACTGAATGCTTCGGATGCAAGTACATTTCGAAGAATCGAGAATGCGTAGGCACGTGATGCTTGGATGTGCGGCATCGATTTATGTGTCAGGGTTGCTCACGCAAGAGAAAGCAGGGTTTGGGTTTCGCGAGATTGGGAATTGCATGGCAACATGAGGTCAAAGGATTTCTGGGAAGAGGCAGCGACGTCGCTTGAGCGGTGGCGAAGCTGCGGCATGCTTGGATGGTTGCAGATACTCGACGGAGTTGCACGCGACTGGGTAGGAGGGTTTCGCGATGATTGTACTCTGTCGCGATTCTGCGGTGTGCGGATCTAGGAACAGTGAGGTATTTTCTATTATTCTGTTAAATTATATATATATATATAGACACATATATATATGTTAGTATTAGTAATAATAATAATAATTAAATAGTACTATTCACAGTAAGGCATTTTCAATTTATTTAAATTTTATATACATATATTGATACAGTATAGAAACAATGTATATATGTCATAGCAATATATATATATATATATATATATATATATAAAACAACTCTAATATATTTTTTAGTTTAATATTATATATGGGTTAAAAAAGGAATTTATTTCTAGTAATATGTAATGTATATAGATTATTTTTACAAATATATTGTAACGACCCATAAAATTTAGTGGTTTTATTTATTTAATTAATTGAAATTTTGTGAAATTTAAACAATAAAATTTTGAAATAAAAATTTAATATTTGAAATACGTCTATTTTAACATAGCAACTGGTAAATTTTCATCGGATAATATGGAAGTTTATTTCCTTGTGTAATTTTATTTCATTTCAAATCAGTTAATATTAGATGATAATAAAAATTTTTCCAAACCTGAATATTTTTCTATGGAAAATTTGTAAATCATCTTCTGAGTGAGGCATCATATTTCATTTCTTCAAATTTGGACTTCTATTGCTCCGTTCATCTTATTTCTGACAGATTGCAGCATTTTTCGATACCGATACCGACTTTTGAACAGATAATTGTATCGCTGATATCTGTATACCATTTTGACCGTCTCGTCGTGCTGATATCCACGGTATATTAAATTCTGTATTTCGAAGTCTGGGAGAGGACAAAATCTACGGAACAATTTTTATATCGGTTCCGCAATTTGACTTTTTTTTAGCTTCCCATACCCTTTCCTATTCAGCCATAAATTATTCTTTGAAATCATCAAACGGTCGCTGGCTATTATTATTATTATTTGTGTTTAATAGGTGGCTTTTGCATTTCCTAAATTTCAATCTTTCTACCGGTTCATTTACCATTCCATTATTTTCTGTTCTGGTTCATCCCTGTTCAATAGGTGGCTCTTTCTCTTGCTTGCTCCTTTATTTTCATGGCTGCAACCGTGACCTCCTCCATTAGCTAGTTCTGCCTTCCTTTCCAAAGACAAACACCCTAGCCGAACAAGCACAGCCTATGCCATATAAACTGCACCACCTGCCTCTGGACCCATCGACCCCGACCCCAAACCATCACCGCCCTGCTTTCGATAGACCCGAGCTCGTAGCCATGGCCTCACCCCTCCTTCCAGCAAGCACCGATCTCCCATCCACGCGTCAGTCTCAGCCTAAAATTTCACAGCTACCCAGACATTAGCCGAGCCCGTCCACTGCTTCCCCTTCAAACCCGAAGACACCACCTTGCAAACCGAAGCAGCCAAAGCCGCATCTTGAACCCTAGCTCGTGCCGAACCCCACCAACCCGACCCTCATCACCGCCTTCGTCGAGCGTGGCTTTCCACCTTCCCTAGCTCGGCGAAGCCTTGCTCCTCTCGTTTTTATATTGGTATATATTTTTAAGTTCTTTTAAGTCTGTTATAGTATTTTATATGATAGGTAAAGTAAATTTCATTCACATATATATATATACTTGTTTACATTTATGTTAGTTTATATATGGATGTTGTGTGTATGTTGTATTATATTCTATCAAATTTCAGTATATTCTAATATAAGTTTGTATGGATGAAATTCTGTTGACTAAATATATGTATAACTAAGCTATATTTGTTTTATAATAGTATATATATACACACTCTGTTTTATATGTTAAATATCAGCTCTGTTTTTACAAATATTGGTTTATACAAGTATATTTAAGTTTAATACAAATCTAAGTTGATATACCCGCGGTTTCAAGTGAATTCAATGCAAGTTTTGGGCATCCAGCTTTATATATGTTTGTAAGTTTAGATGTGTGTGTGTGTGTGTGTATCTTTAGTTGTTTGCACCTTTTTATTTGGTTTTGGTCTGCATAAACATTGGATCCGCTGTGTGTGTGTGTGTGTGTGTGTGTGTGTAAGTTACAAGTACATATAATTATGTTTTGATAATAGTCTCAGCTTATATTAGTATACACTTTATATTAACTAAATATATAATAGTTCATAAACTTTTACTTTCTGGTTTATAGTTTAAGTGTGTGTGTGTGTGTGTGTGTGTCTATACAACAGTTTATATATGTTGGGTTATGTATCTTGGTTGAAGTGTAACTTCCTGTAGAGTTAGTATATGTGCCAATAGTAGATATTTGTATAACATAATATATTGGTTAGCTGTATATTTGCATGTCAGAAAAAAAAAGTAATTTGGGAAGTGATTTCACTTACATGCACATGCATACTAGCAATTGCTGTTATATAATTGTTTATAAGTATCACGTGTTATGTTGTATTTTCTGCTTTGTTAAGAGTATATAGGCTTGAGCATGCTCTGTTGAGTTTATGTACATATTTTTAATAAAATGTGCGTCTGTATATGATTTCAAAACACATATTAGTTATATAAAAGGCATTCAATGTTTTGCTATATGTGTTTGAACCCATGTGCTTTATATTCAGACTTTGGTTTACAAATTTTAGAAAGGTATGTTACAGATTTTGTTATATATTGATCTTTATAGTTAGTTATATATTCGACCTTCATAATGTTCATGTAAGAAAATTTTGTTATTTTTAACAGTATTGTTTATATAAGTATGAGTTATATGGGTTAGTTTATATATTATTATATATTTGTTTATAAATAGTTGATTTATTTATATATGTCATACGTAAGGTCTGCATACATATACTATAATATATATAGTTTGGAAAAAATGCAAGTTATATAAGATTTTTTGTATGATATGTTATTTTAAATATATGTTGATTTGAAATTTTATGCATGGATTTGTATTTTTAGTACATGTTTCTAAAATTTATTTGGTAAGCATATGTATATAATATAGATATTAGTTTCAGTTTATATCAAAACTGATTTTGATTTGTTCTCATCAGTTTCTGTTATTCAGCTCTATCCGTTGAATTCATGCCCATCTTGTTTTGCTTTGGAATTCGTGTTTGGATCCACAATTCGCTTCCATTTCCGTTCACCCCTTTAGCCCGAAAGGTGAGAAATCACTCACGATTAATGTTCTTTTATTTATTAAATTTGATTTCAATTGAAACGACAATTAAAATATGTGACAGTTGGTTATTTACACTGTTACATATGCTATTACCTGTATCAGTTCACCTGTGACATCTGACACCATTATCTGTTAATTATGCGATAAACCTAGTTTGATTGATAATTGATTGATTGTTTGATGTATACATTGGACGTTAAATTGTTAATGTTTAAAGTGATAAATAATATGCAATTGAATTGATATAGGATAAAATTGATATATGTGTTCAATTCGATTTGTTAAAGTTGTATAATATGACCCCTTTTAAAATGTTAGATAAATTGACCTGTAGAAATATGGTTACTTACACCTTGAACCATTTAAATGTATGTTGTTTAAATTGATGTAGTATGAAATTGAATAATAGATATCAAGTGAAGATCCATATAAATACTATTGTAATAATTTTTAATCTACATGAAATGATAGTGTAGATTCTAGAAATAATTATATTAATTTGCATAAACAACAAATGTAAATTAATACGATTATTTCGGAATTATTTGAATTAATTATTGGATTGTTATTGATTGTTGTTATCGATTGTTGTATTGCTTGTTTATTTACTTTGATACCATTCCAGTTATCACACTGCAAATTCCTTTTGCTATGCTTTGATTTTTGGATTGAAATGGAATCGGGTTGAAATGATAAATACCCAAATGAACTTGACTTTGGATAGAGAATTAAATAAACCCGATTGGTCAAAAATTTGATTTAAAAACAAAATAAAGATTTTATTTGGATAAATAATAAGGTTTTGAATGAAGTTGGAATTTGAATTTAATGAAAGGAAAATGTTAACATTTAAATTCTGAAACAAATATTAACATAGTAGTTGTTGAAAGAGCGTTGTTTGTGTAATTAATTATTGACCATTAAATTTGGAATTATTCATTGAATTAAGTTTGAAATTATTCATTGAATTAAGTTTTGAAATTTGTTAATAATTAAGTTTTGAAAATATTTAATAATTAAATAAGATTGGATTATTTGATAATTAAGTAAAATTTGAATTCTTTGATAAGAGAAATTGAACTTTTGAATAAGTGAATTTTGAACTTTGTTAATAAATAAAATTGGGTTTCTTTATTTATTAAGTTTTGGAGAATTATTTAAGTATGTTAATAAGAGAAATTGAACTTCTTGAATATGTGAAATTTAGTTTCTTTATTAATTGAGTTTCGAAATTTGTAACTAAAAAAAGTGAAATTGAATTTCTTTAACAAGAAATAAAACGTGATTTATTGGAATAAATATAAGACTTGTAAGTTAAAGAACTTGATTGACGAACCTAATTTAAATTCAATTTGAAGTTTTGATATAATAAAGTTGAACTTGAGTAATTGACTTAATGAATTAGAAATTTAATAGAAATCGGTTTGAGTGATAAATTAACTTAACGAATATTGAATGAAATCGATCTATGAATTTAAATTGATTGAACATTAAATTAAATTAATTTAAATGTTTTCGGAATGAAATTTATATACAAACTTAAATCAATATTTGAATTGTTTTAAATAAAAGTTGAAATTGAATTGTAAGATTTTGAATGGGTAATTTGGAAGTTTTGAATCGTAAATTATGGAAATTGATATAGAAAGACGAACGGAATATTGGTTTGCAAATTTTAATTTGGAATTGAATTTGATCTGGTTTTGAAATTTATTAAACGACCAATCGGGGTAAAAGTTACAAAAGTTATTAAAGAGACCGGAATCGGTTATGGTCATACTCTTTGTCTAAACTGAAAACCACTTTAATAACTATACACTTAGTGTGATCTAGAACGAAGTGGATGGATTGACGTACGCGATGACTGAAAATAGGAGCCGCGCCGAGCCAAATGCGGTTAGACACCTCGAGCGAACACACTTCTTCGTAAACTACTCATTACTTGTTATTGATTGGTGCACCCTCGTACTTTTGGGAGTGTTGTTTCGCGGTGTTGCGATCGTTGCGGCGATGCGTTTTCACCAGTCCGGATCAGGCTAACGGTAGTTTCACTACCTTAGGTATTGCCTCATGTGCCTTGTCATACTTGTATCCATATATATGCGACCACTACGAATTTGATTTGTGTTATACCTATGGAGTACCCCCTGATATCCCACTAGTTTAT
Source organism: Allium cepa (assembly GCA_030765085.1). Taxonomy (NCBI): domain Eukaryota; kingdom Viridiplantae; phylum Streptophyta; class Magnoliopsida; order Asparagales; family Amaryllidaceae; genus Allium; species Allium cepa. Next base: position 738,946,342 of record CM060935.1, on the reverse strand, counting down.
GGTGGAGTTTACAGTGATGTATAGACTATAACGCTTATATAAAATGTGTTAAGGGGGATAATGGTAACGCCATAACACTATTTTGATATTTATATTACTGATAGACATTATCTACTTAGCGTACACTACTACATAGTAGATAGTTTAATGGATCCTTAGAGGATGGTTATTCTAACATCCTTTGAGTTACTTGTATTTCAATTGTTATTTCACATGAGTTGGATTTATTGATATAAGAATGTCAATCCTGACTCGAGTGTTTTGCGTTATGCTTTACGCTCGAGTCAGACTGAGTGTACCAGTATTCGAGACTCACCTTTGGAGTTGGAGCTTCGCTTGGAGATCCAGCTATCTATCCTGCTTTCAGATATTCAGTTGATTCCAATGATGTATTCTGATACTTATATTTGACTATTGTATTCAAGACTTCTGACGTAACTTATTTAGCTTTGTTATATATATTGTAGGTTCATGAACTACTATCTTTTGCTTCCACTGCATATTATTACTATGTTTCTGTGATTCTGTGATTATTTATTTACTGTATATGTTCAATTTTGCCAAATTTAAATTAACAATTCGGTATTTTGAATTATTCAAGTCCGACATATGCGGATACGAATAGTACAAAATAGCGAGTCGTTGTAGTTGGTATCAGAGCTTTGGTAGCACTAGGAAAAACTTAGCATATAGGGTAAATGTATTTATAGAATCACTCTCATTCGAGTTTCAATCTCTTCTTTTTAACTCGATTCCTTCGAATTTTGGAACGTTCCCTCGGTTCTGAAATTCATTTTTGTCCCTCACTATTCATATTCGTCTGAATTCCTGGAGTATCCCATAACTCCACTTTGAATGACCCTTATAATGAATCGGCGGTCTCGCCAATCTTCGAATTATTTGTAAATGGGTGAAACTCCTTTATAATGGCATTGATTTACCGAAGATTTCTGTATCCTCGGTTTGCGATGCAAACTATCTCCTGCTATGCCTGAATTCTATTTCCTTAGATCGAATGTAGATTTGCCTCGGAATTCTGCAACGATCTCATTCGTGAGTCACAATCGACCCGGTTAAGGTTGCCCGCGATTTATACAAACTTATCCATCTCCATATTTTGTTATTTAAATCATCTTATTTTTGTTTCGAACCTATCTCCGAATCAAAATTATCTTTGATTTGATTTCCATCAAATTTAAATCTCTACGCTTGCTTTGAAATCCATTGTTGTATCGTCAAGCGGGGAAGTGTATTTGAAAATTAATATTAAAAATGTTTTATATATTGTGTTGTTTGAGTTGTTAATATTGATTTGGGTTTCCGATCGATTCGTCTGATCAACGCTATCGATAGGATTTCCAAAACACTTGAACAGAGCAACCGGACACAATACTGTGTTCAAATTTAGCTAATGAAATAATTTTGTATGATTATATTATATGTAAGTATAAATTTCTCTGAAATTAAATTGTTAATGAATATTTTGTCAAAAATGATAATATTTGATTTTCATTTCTTATTTCGTACACCGTTGTCCATTGCATAATATAATGAAGTTACATAACTTAGTTATAATTTGATTTGGAATTTGAAATGAATTTAAATCAAGAATTCGAGAATTTAATATCCAGTGATTTCAAACTTTGATTTGAAGTTTTAAAGTGTATATAATTTAAATATTTTCAAATAGAAATCGTTTCAAAGAATTTTAAATGTTTAAATTAGAGCTCTTCTCTTTTGTCGCTGGCAAATATTTTCAGTGATGACGGCCGCATCATCGACATTCATTTTCGAGTTTCGAAGTGGAGAGACTATTCTGTAGCTTTGCGACGGTTTGTTTCGAAAAATAAATTGATTTGAATTTCTTAAAGCATGATTTGATTTGTAAATATATATATTGGTATATGATTAAATCTGATTCGATATATTATACATATATATTTATTTATCTCTAAATAAACTTGAAGTTACTTGGAATTTAATTCTTAAATTTATGATAAAAGATAATTTCAATTATAATATGAAATCGAAATTTTGAATACAAATTTAAGCCTGAATAATTAAATTAGAAATTTTCTTGTATAATACTAAATTGCATTCAATACAACTTACCAAAATTTTCAAAAGTTAACTATGTAATTGAATATTATACAGTATAAAATGATGTTGAAGGAATGAATACATAAATTTATGTGGTTATAATAAGTAAATATACTTAATATATATGTGATAAGATATATTAATGAGAATAAACTTAATAATAATTTGAAAAAAAGAATTAAATTTGTCAAATAAAATATGATTATAATAAATGACTATTCAAATGTATAATCTTTGAAATTGTTCATTTAAGAAAATTGGATAATATACAATATAAATTGTCTTTATAAATAAAATGTGAGTGCGTATATTAAATTTCATTCACTTAAATTTTAATTATAAAATGTTTGTGGAGATAAATAGAATAATAAGTTAAATAGATAATAAGTGTGATTGATAAAATAAAACTTTTGTTTTGAAAGTTAATAAATTGAAATTAAATCAACTAAATGAGGTATCTTGAATTAATTGAATTTACATTAAATTTCATTTGAAAGAAACCTTTTGTACCTAACATTAATATATGTGAAATCAAATCAATTTAATGAAAATCTTGAATTTAAAAACAAATTGCTGAATATAAATTTATTTAAATCGAAATCTTTATGGTCTAAATTAATTGTTTATTATGTATTTCAAATCTATTTTTCTTGAGGTTGTCCCTATTCTACTACCTCCTTCCTTTTCGGGGACGAAAAATTTTGAGTGGGGAAGAGTGTAACGACCCGTAAAATTTAGTGGTTTTATTTATTTAATTAATTGAAATTTTGTGAAATTTAAACAATAAAATTTTGAAATAAAAATTTAATATTTGAAATATGTCTGTTTTAACATAGCAACTGGTAAATTTTCATCGGATAATATGGAAGTTTATTTGCTTGTGTAATTTTATTTCAATTCAAATCAGTTAATATTAGATGATAATAAAATGTTTTCCAAACCTGAATATTTTTCTTTAGAAAATTTGTAAATCATCTTCTGAGTGAGGCGTCATATTTCATTTCTTCAAATTTGGACTTCTATTGCTTCGTTCATCTTATTTCTGACAGATTTGCAGCATTTTTCGGTACCGATACCGACTTTTAAACAGATAATCGTATCGTCGATGTCTGTATACTGTTTTGACCGTTTCGTCGTGCTGATATCCGCGGTATATTCAATTCTGTATTTCGAAGTCTGGGAGACGACGAAATCTACGGAATAATTTTTATATCGGTTCCGCAATTTGACTTTTTTTAGCTTCCCATACCCTTTCCTATTCAGCCATAAATTATTCTCTGAAATCATCAAACGGTCGCTAGCTATTATTATTATTATTTGAGTTTAACAGGTGGCTTTTGCATTTCCCAAATTTCAACCTTTTTACTGGTTCATTTATCATTCCATTCTTTTCTCTTTTGGTTCATTCGTGTTCAATAGGTGGCTCTTTCTATTGCTTGCTCCTTTATTTTCATGGCTGCAACCGTGACCTCCTCCTTTAGCTAGTTCTTCCTTCCCTTCCAAAGACAAACCCTCTAGTCGAACAAACACAACCTATGCCACATAAACTGCACCACCCGCATCTAGACCCGCCGAACCCGACCCCAAACCATTACTGCCCTGCTTTCGCTCGACCCAAGCTCGTAGCCATGGCCTCACCCCTCCTTCCAGCAAGCACCGATCTCCCCTCCATGTGTCAGTCTCAGCCTAAAATTTCACGGCTACCCGGACATTAGCCAAGCCCGTCCACTGCTTCCATTTCAAGCCCGAAGACACCACCTTGCTAACTGAAACAGCCAAAGTCGCATCTTGAACCCTAGCTTGTGCTGAACCCCACCAACCTTGACCCTCATCACCACCTTCGTCGAGCGTGGCTTTCCACCTTCCCTAGCTCGGCCAAGCCTTGCTCGTCTCGTTTTTATATTGGTATATATTTTTAAGTTCTTTTAGGTCTGTTATAGTATTTTATATGATAGGTAAAGTAAATTTCATTCACATATATATACTAGTTTACATTTATGTTAGTTTATATATGGATGTTATGTGTATATTGTATTATATTCTATCAAATTTTAGTACATTCTATTATAAGTTTGTATGGATGAAGTTCTGTTGACTAAATAAATGTATAACTAAGCTATATTTGTTTTATAATAGTATATATATATATATACACACACACACTCTGTTTTATATGTTAAATATCAGCTCTGTTTTTACAAATATTGGTTTATACAAGTATATTTAAGTTTAATACAAATTTAAGTTGAGATACCCGCGGTTTCAAGTGAATCCAATGCAAGTTTTGGGTATCCAACTTTATATATGTTTGTAAGTTTAGATGTATCTATGTATGTGTGTATATATATATATATATATATCTTTAGTTGTTTGCACCTTTTTGTTTGGTTTTGGTCTGCATAAACTTTGGATCAGTTGTGTGTGTATATATATATAAGTTACAAGTACATATAATTATGTTTTGATAATAGTCTCATCTTATATTAGTGTACACTTTATATTAACTAAATATATAATAGTTTATAAACTTTTACTTTCTGGTTTATAGTTTAAGTGTATATATATATATATGTATACAACAGTTTATATATGTTGGGTTATGTATCTTGGTTGAAGTGTAACTTCCTATAGAGTTAGTATATGTACCAATAGTAGATATTTGTATAACATAATATATTGGTTAGCTGCATATTTGCATGTCAGAAAAAAAAGTAATTTGGGAAGTGATTTCACTTACCTGCACATGCATACTAGCAATTGCTGTTATATAATTGTTTAGAAGTATCACGTGTTATGTTGTATTTTCTATTTTGTTAAGAGTATATAGGCTTGAGCATGCTCTGTTGAGTTTATGTATATATTTATAATAAAATATGCATCTGTATATGATTTCAAAACACATATTAGTTATATAAAAGGCATTCAATGTTTTGCTATATGTGTTTGAACCCATGTGCTTTATATTCAGACTTTGGTTTACAAATTTTAGAAAGGTATGTTACAGATTTTGTTATATATTGATCTTTATAGTTAGTTATATATTCGACCTTTATAATGTTCATATAAGAAAATTTTGTTAGTTTTAACAGTGTTGTTTATATAAGTGTGAGTTATATGGGTTAGTTTATATATTATTATATATTTGTTTATAAATAGTTGATTTATTTATATGTGTCATACATAAGGCCTGCATACATATACTATAATATATATATATATATAGTTTGGAAAAAAATGTAAGTTATATGAGATTTTTGGTATGATATGTTATTTTAAATATACGTTGATGTGAAATTTTATGCATGCATTTGTATTTTTAGTATATGTTTCTAAAATTTATTTGGTAAGCATATGTATATAATATAGATTTTAGTTTCAGTTTATATCAAAACTGATTTTGATTTGTTCTCATCAATTTCTGTTGTTCAGCTTTATCCGTTGAATTCGTGCCCATCTTGTTTTGCTTTGGAATTCGTGTTTGGATCCACAATTCGCTTGCATTTCCGTTCACCCCTCTAGGTGAGAAATCACTCACGATTAATGTTCTTTTATTTATTAAATTTGATTTCAATTGAAACGACAATTGAAATATGCGACTGTTAATTATTTACACTGTTATATATGCTATTAACTGTATCAGTTCACCTGTGACATCTGACACCATTATCTGTTAATTATGCGATAATAATCCAGTTTGATTGATAATTGATTGATTGTTTGATGTATACATTGGACGTTATATTGTTAATGTTTAAAGTGATAAATAGTATGCAATTGAATATATATAGGATAAAATTGTTATATGTGCTGAATTCGATTTGTTAAAGTTTTATAATGTGACCCCTTTTAAAATGTTAGATAAATTGCCCTATAGAAATATGGTTACTTACACCTTGAACCATTTAAATGTGTGTTGTTTAAATTGATGTAGTATGAAATTGAATAATAGATATCAAGTGAAGAACCGTATAAATACTAGTGTCGTAATCTTTAATCTACATGAAATGATAGTGTAGATTCTAGAAATAATTATATTAGTTTGCATAAACAACAAATGTAAAGTAATACGATTATTTCGAGATTATTTGAATTAATTATTGGATTGTTATTGATTGTTGTTATTGCTTGTTTATTTACTTTGATACCTTTCCAGTTATCACACTGCAAGTTACCTTTGTTATGCTTTGATTTTTGATTGAAATGGAATCGGGTTGAAATGATAAATACCCAAAGAACTTGACTTAGGATACAGAATTAAATAAAACCGATTGGTCAAAAATTTGATTTAAAAACAAAATAAAGATTTTATTTGGATAAATAATAAGGTTTTGAATGAAGTTGGAAATTGAATTTAATGAAAGGAAAATGTTAAAATTTAAATTCTGAAACAAATATTAACATAGTAGTTGTTGAAAGAGCGTTGTTTTTGAAATTAATTATTGACCATTAAATTTGGAATTATTCATTAAATTAAGTTTGAAATTATTCATTGAATTAAGTTTTGAAATTTTTTAATAATTAAGTTTTGAAAATATTTAATAATTAAATAAGATTGGATTATTTGATAATTAAATAAAATTGGATTCTTTGATAAGAGAAATTGAACTTTTGAATAAGTGAATTTTGAACTTCGTTAATAATTAAAATTGGATTTCTTTATTTATTAAGTTTTGGAGAATTATTTAAGTAAGTTAATAAAAGAAATTGAATGTCTTGAATATGTGAAATTTAGTTTCTTTATTAGTTGAGTTTTGAAATTTGTAACTAAAAAAAAAGTGAAATTAAATTTCTTTAACAAGAAATAAAAAGTGATTTATTGGAATAAATATAAGGCTTGTGTAACAACCCGGAATTTTTGATAGCATATTTTAATGCATATTTAATCTAATTTAAATTAAATATAAGCTTGTCAATGTCTAAATTGATGAGATCTTGGATATTTAATAGTTATATGTTTTATAAAAGAAAGTTTTGATTTGAAAAATTTAAAATAGAATGCTTCGAAAACCATTTAAAACAAAATCTGTCTTTTACACTAAAATCAAAGATTTTATATGGTTGATATTTAATCTAGTATACCTATAAAATGAAATTGAAATAATAATGTTTAAAATAGACAAATATAGTAATATTAACATAAACATGGCAATCTAATGCATAGGTATAAAACAATATAAATAATTATAAACATAAACATCCAAAACAAGTACGAATCATAATTATAAACATAAGTATAAACCATAATTATAACATCGTAAATATAACTAACAATATAAATATACGAATATAAGTTATAATTTGAACTATATAAGTAACAGTGTATGAACATGAGAACACTATAATATTAATATAGGTATAAATGAACAAATAAATGAAATTTTGGGTAATAAAAGTTTAAATATATTGATGCATAAGGAAACAAAAGATCTTACTTCAAATATAATGAAACAAAATTTGTGTCTTGTACAAAATAAAACATATTTCTGTATTAAACATATATGTGCTATTATACAGTTTATATTGATGCATAAGAAAACAAAGTTCACTTAAATATAAAACAAAAATCTGTATCTTGTACAAATATATGCAGGCCGAAATTTGATAAGTATTTTTGTACAAATTGCAACTATCAGTAAAACATTAAATACATGTTGTCATAATTAAAAGCAAAAGCATTAATTAGCATAACATATTGATTAACAAGTACAGGCAGCCAAAATCTTCTTATCACTTCATTCTGCAGGTGTATGTCATGTAACCAATAAAAAAATGAAAATACAAATACACTCTGTCCAGTTACAACCTATTGTTAAGTAGCTTCAATCTATATATATCCACCTATAAACTTTCAGTTCGTTTATAAAAACTTACACTAAAAGAAAAACCTGAGAAAAATATTGATTTGTTATGCAAACTTAGATTTAATTCAACAGTAAAACCAACAGGGAGAGTTTTAGAGAATTCTACTGCAAATTCTTCAACTCATCAATTCAGTTCAACAGTTTTATGTAAGTAAACTTAATATTTTCGAATTTAAACTTGTGTTTTAACTCACAAATGTTATGTGCTCTGTTAAATAGTAGTACTAAGTACTCTGTGTTGCTCTGGTAAATTGATATGTCTGTTCTTTTCAGTTTTGTTCCAAGATTCTGAACATAGTAAAGCAAAGGAAGTTGTAAATACTTCTTCATGTAGATGTTTTAAAACTTGGATATTGATGCAAACTTAAGTTGTTATCAAAAATCAAAGGCTTACAATCTAGTTTTGGAGGGTTAAAGGTATTTTATCAATACTGTTTATTCAAGTATCAAGAAATGAGAATTAAAGTTTAAATTTTGAATGTTTAAATTTGAAATTTTAATAACATAATCAGATTTCGTATACATACTTAGGATTTTTAGCATAAAAATTTTGATTTATAAGCAAAGATTTTCAGAGCACTTTTAAAAATAAGCTTTACTGAATTTTTGTCAATTTTGGAAGATCGAGTAAATTTAATCTCTGGAATTTAGAATGAGGCAAGGTTGACGTTGTATTAACACTAGAAAAATGTCAAATTATTTTTCAAATGCATAAATTTTGAGATTGAATCAAGAGTAGGGTTTAGTGCCTATTTTTTTTTATGCTCTATAAAATTTTGATTTCAGCATCATAGGTCAACCGAGTGGAACGCAATTGTAGTTGGAGTTAGGGGGGACGTGATCGAGATTTTGGTGGAGTTTCATCACCTCCGGTGATGGAGGGTGGCCGCACGAAGGAATTGTTGGTAGACGATGCGTCGCATGTTTCGAGCTTCAGGCAAAATTTTGCCTTCGATCGATTTGTGTTGTTTTGAGAGATGTAATCGTTTGAGTGGATATTTTGTGATGTGTGGGGGCTGTCGCGAGGCGCCGGAGGCCTAGCGCACCAACGTCCACGTGCACGGTGGCGTGAGTGTGTCGGTGAAGTCGTGGTGACTTTGTATCGTGTGATACTCGAGTGGAAGGAGAGGCGACTTCGTGTCGTTCTCGTGTGTGGCTTCAACTGTTTTATTACTTTAACTTTTTAAAAAAATAAATAAGAAGAAGGTAGGAAACTGGGGAGAGGAGAAGAAGATGGGGAGAGAGACGCAAGGAAACAGGGGGGGAACTCGAGACCGTCACGAGTAGAAAGGGGAATTGTCTCAGGTCCTTTACCAAGCGAACGTACAACATAATTTTGTTTAATATTTTTATAATTAAGTAATTAAGCAATTAGTAGTTTAGGTTAATATTTGTTTAAAAGTTTAATAATGGTAAGTGATGTAAAGATGGTTTGACTAATATAATGTAATTAGAATGTTAATTAATTTATATTTGAAATTAAATTGATAACTTTAAATTGATTTTTGTAATTAGAAATAAATCATATGTTAAAACAATTTAAATCATAAAAATGTTAGCTAATTACTTAAAAGTTAATCCATGAATGATAATTAACATAAGTGATTAATTGAAGATTATAGTTAATAAATTGATAAAGCTATTCTTTTCTATTTCTATCCCTTTCTTTCTTAATGATGAAACGTCTTTCTGGGGTTGAGAAAGGCGGGTCGTCACAGTTGGTATCAGAGCGCTAGGTTAAGCGAGAACCTAGGCTCTTGTGTTATATCTTGAGAGTGCGTATTTGTATTTTCATATAATATTATATATACCTATCTAAATTTGTTGAGTTACCTGTTCAGGTGACCGACAGGAGTTCAGGAAGAAGAGGTAGAGTTAGGGATAGTACTTCTACAGATAATGGACGGAGTCAAAATGTTAGTGAGTCTGTCAATCCAGTACCGTCTCAAGTTAGCTTTGCAGCCTTATGCAAGGATTTCAAACATTTTGGAGGTCAGCCATTCAAAGGTTCGGAGTCAATAGTTGAAGATCAAGACTGGCTACGCTCTTGCGAACGTATTTTCAAGAGCATGAAATTGATGGATGAGCGTAAGAGGCATATTGCATCGTGGCAACTGCAAGGTGGGGCAGTAGCATGGTGGGATTCAACTATTGCAAATATTTCTGAGGATGACATTTCATGGGACATATTCAAGGAATTGTTTGAAGAGAAGTTTGTGCCAACGGCAGGAAGAACCCAATTGTATCAGGATTTTCTGTATTTGAAGCAGGGTAGTATGTCTATTTCGGAGTATGAAACCAGATTCAACGAACTCTCTTGTTATGGACCAGGACTCATCGATACTCCTTTGAAAAAGAATGAGAAATTTGTGCAAGGATTGAGGCCTGAATCCCATGGAAAATTGACGGTGCTTTTGAAGGGATCTTTTGTTGATTTGATTGATATGGCATTGAGGTATGAAAGTTTGATGAGTAAAAAGCCGGTGGCTCCAGTTGCAGCTTCAGGTGGGAATTTCACTAATTCGAATAAGCGAAAGTTCGATCCCAAATGGAGGAAACCGAATAAGAAGAAACCTGGGAATAACAACGGACCTCGGAAATGCTACATTTGTCAACAGGAAGGACATTTGGAAAATTAGTGTCCTAGAAAGGGATTCCAGAAGCAGCAGCAACCGCATTAGAGTGGCCCAGGATCAACTATGGTTCAGAGATCATTGTGCTTTAATTGTCATCAGCCAGGATACATGATCAAGAACTGTCCACTTCTGTAGAGAGCGCCTCAGAATAAAGTTTTTGCTTCGGAAGCCGGACCATCTTCTGCTTAGATGGGCAAAGGAGTATTAGAAGGTACTTTACTTTTAAATGGAATATATATTAAAGTTTTGTTTGATTCAGGAGCTTCCTTGAGTTTTATTTCTTTGGACTCTGTTGAAAAGTTCTCTCTTACCCCTAGTTGTGTAGACAGTCCTCTCTTGGTATCTAATCCTATATGAGGGGTGACCAAATTAGACACTATTTGTAAGGACTTGAAGCTCTCTTATCTATCCCACAGTTTTTCTTGTGACCCGTATGTGTTGAATTTTAAAGGATTTGATCTTATTTTGGGTATGGATTGGATGGAAAAGTATAAAGCCGTTTTGAATTATGATGAAAGACCAGTTTCGTTGGAAACTGATCTGGGTAGAATTGCCAGAGTGTCATGTGATAATTCTGGAATTCACTTAAGCAGTCTTTTGCATGGAATTGAGACTTTTGAAGAGAGTGTTGAAGACATCGATGTGGTACAAGATTTTTTTGATGTTTTTGAAGAAGTTAAGTGTCTGCCACCACATCGAGAAATAGAGTTCCGTATTGATTTGATTCCAGGAGTTGTGCCAGTGATTCAACCTAGTAGGAGAATGGCTCCTAGGGAAAGAGAAGAGTTGATTAAGCAGACTCAGGATCTTTTAGAGAATGGATTGATTAGACCCAGTTTTTCTTGTTGGGGTTCAGCGGCAGTGTTTGTGACCAAATCGGATGGATCACTGAGGTTCTGTGTGGATTATAGGGAATTGAACAAAGTGACTGTCCGTAGTAAATATCCTCTTCCTCGCATCGATGATCTTTTTGACCAGTTGCATGGTGCTTCTATCTTTTCTCAATTGGATCTAGCTTCAGGTTTCCATCAGTTGAGGGTAGCTGAAGACAGTATTCCCTTGACTGCATTTAGGGGACCGAATTGTTTCTATGAGTGGTTGGTTATGCCGTTCGGATTAACCAACGCTCATGCCTATTTCTTTGACCTCATGAATCGAGTCTTTAGGGATGTGTTGAATAAGTTTGTGCTGGTATTCATTGATGATATCTTGGTCTATTCCAAATCCGAAGAAGAGCACAGGGAACATTTGAGGATTGTATTGGAGACTCCGAGGAAGCATGTGTTGAAGACGAAGTTTTCGAAGTGCCATTTCTGGAAATCGGAAGTTAAATTTTTAGGGCATATTGTTTCTGGTGAAGGCATTTCTGTAGACCCAGCGAAAGTTGAAACTATTCTAGAATGGAAACAGCCAGAGACACCGACGGAAGTTCGTAGTTTTCTAGGATTCGCTGGCTACTACAGGAAATTTATCAGAGATTATTCCAAGATTTCTTCGCATCTGACTAAGCTGACCAGGAAAGGAGCAAAATTCAAATGGACGCCTCAGTGCGAAGAAGCTTTTCAGGAATTGAAGATAAGGCTAACTAGTGCACCAGTACTTGCTATTCCGTATGGGAAAAGCAAATTCGAGGTTTACACTGATGCTTGTATTGTTGGTTTGGGAGCAGTTCTGATGCAGAACGGAAGGGTTATTGCGTATGCTAGTCGGCAGTTGAAGCCTCATGAGAAAAACTATGCTACGCATGATCTTGAATTGCTAGCCATTGTTTTTGCTCTGAAAATTTGGAGGCATTATCTTTTAGGAGAGAAATTCGAATTGTTCACGGATCACAAACTGTTGAAATATCTATTCTCTCAAAAAGAGCTTAGTCTGAGACAGCAGCGGTGGGTTGAATTTCTTGCATCTTATGTTTTGGATATTCTATACACTCCGAGGAAAGCAAATGTCATACCTGATGCTCTCAGTAGGAATGCAGTTCTTTCTCTTCTGGAAGTGGTTCCATCTCTTATTGAAAGAATCTCAAGCAAGCAAGAATCTGATAAGATGTTGAGGAGGATCATTAAAAGAGTCAGGAAAGATCAGTGTCCTAGTTTCGAAATTGATGGCCAAGGAACACTAAGGATCAACGGGAGAATCTGTGTTCCGAATGATAAGGAGTTGAGGCAAGAAGTGTTGTCTGAAAGTCATTGTTCCAAATTGAATATTCATCCGGGAATCTCAAAGATGTACAAGGACATGTGGAGAGTATTCTGGTGGCCGAATATGAAGAAGGATGTTGCTAGATTTGTGAAAAGTTGTGTCATTTGTCAACAAGTTAAAGGTGATCAACAGAAATCTGCCGGGTTATTGCAACCTCTGGAAATTCCGAATTGGAAATGGGAAATGATCTCGATGGATTTTATTGATGGTTTGCCTAGAACCAGGAAAGGGAATGACGGTATATGGGTTATTGTAGATCGTTTAACTAAAAGTGCTCATTTTATACCAGTTAAGGCAACCCGTACTGCAGTTTCTCTGGCGGAAATTTTCTTGAAGGAGATAGTTCGATTGCATGGTGTTCCCGTCAGCATAGTAAGTGACTGCGATCCTATTTTTACTAGCAAATTTTGGGAAGCTCTGCAATCAGCAATGGGAACAGATTTGAGATTGAGTACAGCCTATCATCCTCAAACAGACGGACAAACGAAGAGGCTGAATCGTATTCTTGAGGATATGCTACGGGCTTGTGTTTTAGATTTTGGAGGATCTTGGGAAGACCATCTTCATCTAGTGGAATTTTCTTATAATAACAGTTATCAAGCGAGTATCAAGATGGCTCCTTATGAAGCTTTATACGGAAGACCGTGTAGATCCCCATCTTGTTGGATTGAATCGAAGGATCCTCTTGTGCTCGGACCTAATCTTATTCGAGAAGCTTCTGCGAAGGTTGAGCTTATCAAGAAAAGGATGAAAGCTGCTCAAGATCGTCAGAAGAAATATGCTGATAGAAGACGAAGACCATTGGAATTTGAGATCGGAGACTTGGTTTTTGTTAAAGTTTCCCCAATTAAAGGTCCTATAAGATTCGGAAAGACGGGAAAACTTGCTCCAAGATACATTGGACCATTTCGAGCATTGGAAAGAATTGGAACTATAGCCTAAAGGATTGAATTGCCAGAGCGGATGTCTGGAATTCACAATGTGTTTCATGTATCGCATTTGAGGAAATTTGTTCATGATCCCTCATTGGTTGTAGAACCGGTAGTTCAAGAAGATTTGGAAGTTGAACCCAATTTAACTGTAGTCAGAAATCCAGTTTAGATCGTGGATCGAGACGAGAAGCATCTTAGGAACAAAGTGGTGGAACTCATCAAGGTGCAATGGAGTGAGGATCCCAGAGATTGTACCTGGGAAACTCTCGATAGTTTTAGAAGTGCTTATCCGAATTTATGTTCGGATAACTAATGATGTTTGTTAGAATAGATTGTCTGTTTGTTTGCTATTGTATGAATGATATGTATGTTTGTATGGTTAACATAAAAGTTTTTGAATTAACTGTTGTTTAAAATTTCGGGGACGAAATTCTTTTAAGGAGGGAGGAATGTAACAACCCGGAATTTTTGACAGCATATTTTAATGCATATTTAATCTAATTTAAATTAAATATAAGCTTGTCAATGTCTAAATTGATGAGATCTTGGATATTTAACAGTTATATGTTTTATAAAAGAAAGTTTTGATTTGAAAATTTTAAAATAGAATGCTTCGAAAACCATTTAAAACAAAATATGTCTTTTACACTAAAATCAAAGATTTTATATGGTTGATATTTAATCTAGTATACCTATAAAATGAAATTGAAATAATAATGTTTAAAATAGACAAATATAGTAATATTAACATAAACATGGTAATCTAATGCATAGGTATAAAACAATATAAATAATTATAAACATAAACATCCAAAACAAGTACGAATCATAATTATAAACATAAGTATAATCCATAACTATAACATCGTAAATATAACTAACAATATAAATATACGAATATAAGTTATAACTTGAACTATATAAGTACAAGTGTATGAACATGAGAACACTATAATATTAATATAGGTATAAATGAACAAATAAATGAATTTTTGGGTAATAAAAGTTTAAATATATTGATGCATAAGGAAACAAAAGATCTTACTTCAAATATAATGAAACAAAATTTGTGTCTTGTACAAAATAAAACATATTTCTGTACTAAACATATATGTGCTGTTATACAGTTTATATTGATGCATAAGAAAACAAAGTTCACTTCAATATAAAACAAAAATATGTATCTTGTACAAATATATGCTGGCCGAAATTTGATAAGTATTTTTGTCCAAATTGCAACTATCAGTAAAACACTAAATACATGTTGTCATAATTAAAAGCAAAAGCATTAATTAGCATAACATATTGATTAACAAGTACAGGCAGCCAAAATCTTCTTATCACTTCATTCTGCATGTGTATATCATGTAACCAATAAAAAAAAGAAAAAGAAAAATGGCAATACAAATACACTCTGTCCAGTTACAACCTATTGTTAAGTAGCTTCAATATATATATATCCACCTATAAACTTTCAGTTCGTTTATAAAAACTTACACTAAAAGAAAAACCTGAGAAAAATATTGATTTGTTATGCAAACTTAGATTTAATTCAACAGCAAAACCAACAGGGAGAGTTTCAGAGAATTCTACTGCAAATTCTTCAACTCATCAATTCAGTTCAACAGTTTTATGTGAGTAAACTTAATATTTTCGAATTTAAACTTGTGTTTTAACTCACAAATGTTATGTGCTCTGTTAAACAGTAGTACTAAGTGCTCTGTGTTGCTTTGGTAAATTGATATGTCTGTTCTTTTCAGTTTTGTTCCAAGATTCTGAACATAGTAAAGCAAAGGAAGTTGTAAATACTTCTTCATGTAGATGTTTTAAAACTTGGATATTGATGCAAACTTAAGTTGTTATCAAAAATCAAAGGCTTACAATCTAGTTTTGAGGGTTAACAGTATTTTATCAATACTGTTTATTCAAGTATCAAGAAATGAGAATTAAGGTTTAAATTTTGAATGTTTAAATTTGAAATTTTAATAACATAATCATATTTCATATACATACTTAGGATTTTTAGCATAAAAAATCTGACTTATAAGCAAAGATTTTCAGAGCAGTTTTAAAAAGAAGCTTTACTGTATTTTTTTCAATTTTGGAAGATCGAGTAAATTTTAATTTCTGGAATTTGGAATGAAGCAAGGTTGAAGTTGTATTAACACTGGATCAAATTATTATTCAAATGCATAAATTTTGAGTTTGAATCAAAAGTAGGGTTTAGTGCCTTTTTTTTTTTATGCTCTGTAAAATTTTGATTTCGGCATCATAGGTCAACCGAGTGGAACGCGATTGTAGTTGGAGTTAGGGGGGACGTGATCGAGATTTTGGTGGAATTTCATCACCTCCGGTGATGGAGGGTGGCCGCACGAAGGAATTGTCGGTGGACGATGCGTCGCATGTTTCGAGCTTCAGGCAAAGTTTTGCCTTCGATCGATTTGTGTTGTTTTGAGAGATGTAATCGTTTGAGTGGATATTTTGTGATGTATGGGGGCTGTTGCGAGGCGCCGGAGGCCAAGCGCACCACCGTGCACGTGCACGGTGGCGTGAGTGTGTCGGTGAAGTCGCGGCGACTTCGTATCGTGTGATACTCGAGTGGAAGGAGAGGTGACTTCGGGTCGTTCTCGTATGTGGCTTCAACTGTTTTATTACTTTAACTTTTTTAAAAAATAAATAAGAAGAAGGTAGGAACCTGGGGAGAGGAGAAGAAGATGGGGAGAGAGACGCAAGGAAACAGGGGGGAACTCGAGACCGTCACGAGTAGAAAGGGGAATTGTCTCGGTTCCTTTACCAAGCGAACGTACAACATAATTTTGTTTAATATTTTTATAATTGAGTAATTAAAAAATTAGTAGTTTAGGTTAATATTTGTTTAAAAGTTTAATAATGGTAAGTGATGTAAAGATGGTTTGACTAATATAAAGTAATTAGAATGTTAATTAATTTATATTTGAAATTAAATTGATAACTTTAAATTGATTTTTGTAATTAGAAATAAATCATATGTTAAAACAATTTAAATCATAAAAATGTTAGATAATTACTTAAAAGTTAATCCATGAATGATAATTAACATAAGTGATTAATTGAAGATTGTAGTTAATAAATTGATGATAGATTATTAGTTTAAATAATTTGTGACAAATTGAATAACTAATTAATCTTTAATAAGTAAGTTAATAATTAACAAAGAATCAACTAACTAACCGAGTAATTAAGTAACAGTTAATGAATAAAAGTTTATTAATTAAATAAGTAATTAAAGATTAGTTGATTAATAAACTAATAATTAATGATAATTAATTAATTAATTATTCATTAATAAGCTGATTAATTAGTGATTAATTAAATAAAATAAAGTAGTTTATTCTTAAGCAAATAATTAGGTTAAGTATAACCAAACTGTTTGTTATGCATTGATAACTATGTTTGATTGACTTTGATATCTGTTGATGATATTTCTGTGATATGTTGTGATATATTATGGATATCAGTGACAACTGTGTATGATTTATCTGATATACCTGTTATGTGAATTCTGATATTGAATTGAACTGTTAAGTTAAATAGACAACTTGGCCCTTAAAAAGGCGTACGGATTCCGATGAGATCGGGTCGGAAGAATCAATTTTGATTCTCTGAAAACCACATCGATCCAAATTAAATGATAGGTCGTGACTTATCAAATGGAGATCGAGATGGTGTTTCAGAATGCAAGGGTTATCGTCGTTAACTCTGAGGCTGATTCCAAAATGAGTGTAATGAGATAATGCCTTCGGTTTCGTTCGAACCCGGAACGAACTTGTATGGATTGAATGCTTTCAGCACATCGTCAGGTGGACGATGAGCATTCTAAGATATGTTCAATAAAGGTAATCGTAGCCTCAAGCCTCATCAATCGGGAATGGCTAAAACAGGGGAGATGTAGCAAGGTTAGGTGGGTCATGCCCAAGCAGGACAAGATATTCCCCTATCTAGATGTCCCTTTTTATTTCGGCTGTGTGAGAAGTTGTTGGCCACAACTGCGGGGTTATCTTGTTCGGGACTGTTCAGTAAGGAATGATTCCGGCCTTGTGTTGTAGGGGGTCGGGAGTGATCCTCGGTACGGTGATCTAGGCCCCATACTGTGACGGGCGGTACCCCAGTAGCCCTGCCATTGTTGGAAATCCATTTTCCCTACGAGACCCTACGGTTTTGATTTGTATTACCCACTTTCGTGGCTAGTAGCTGGAATTTAATCATGTAACAATTTCGGCTATTTTCTATTTACTTGAAAACCCTAGACACTATTATAATATCATAGAATTTCCTATAAAATGTTTTGGTTAGCGTAAGGTAAAAACTTACCCGTATTTATTTGTAGGGAGTCTTACGTGATACCTTTATTTTCAAATGATTTTCAAAGTTAAGCAATTTTAACCTGTTTACTCATACCAGACCCATGTCTGACCCGGAGTTTATATTTTGTTTTTCATAAACTCTAGGGTACTCAAATTTTTATGAGTAGCCAAGTGATAGGTATTTAGGTGTGTTGATTTTCTGGAGGAGCTATTTTGGGGAGAAGACCATACGTATGTATCTATATATGTAGTTCCGATGTGTAGTTAGTGTGTGTTGTATTTTGGATGTATGTATGGACATGTATGTATATGACAGTCCTGTTATATGATATTGTATGACTCTGATGTATGTATAACTATGTAATAGTTATGTGATGTATTATATTTTGTTCCATTCCGCTGTGAGATTCTGATGTTGTTGTTCTTTCTTTCTATTCTTTTCTATTTCTATCCCTTTCTTTCTTAATGATGAAACGTCTTTCTGGGGTTGAGAAAGGCCGGTCATCACAACTTGTAAGTTAAAGAACTTGATTGACGAATCTAATTTGAATTCAATTTGAAGTTTTGATATAATAAATTTGAACTTGAGTAATTGATTTAATGAATTAGAAATTTAATAGAAATCTGTTTGAATGATAAATTAACTTAACGAATATTGAATGAAATCGATCTATGAATTTAAATTGATTGAACGTTAAATTAAATTAATTTAAATGTTTTTGGAATGAAATTTATATACGAACTTGAATCAATATTTGAATTGTTTTAAATAAAAGTTGAAATTGAATTGTAAGATTTTGAATTGGTAATTTGGAAGTTTTGAATCGTAAATTATGGAAATTGATATAGAAAGACGAACGGAATGTTGGTCTGTAAGTTTTAATTTGGAATTGAATTTGATTTGGTTTTGAAAATTATTAAATGACCAATCGGGATAAAAATTACGAAAGTTTTTAAAGAGACTGGAATTGGTTATGGACATACTCTCTGTCTAAACCGAAAACCACTTTAATAACTATACGCGGAGTGTGATCCAGAACGAAGTGGATGGATTGACGTACGCGATGACTAAAGAAAGTGAACGATAATGGATAGCCTTGACACTTGTGTCAAATTGGAAATGACTAAAACAGGAGCCGTGCCGAGCCAAATGGGGTTAGTTACCTCATGCGAACACACTTCTTCATAAACTACTCATTACTTGTTATTGTTTGGTGCACCCTCGTACTTTTGGGAGTGTTGTTTCGCGGTGTTGCGATCGTTGCGGCGATGCGTTTTCACCAGTCCGGATCAGGCAAACGGTAGTTTCACTATCTTGGGTATTGCCTCATGTACCTTGTCATACTTGTATCCCTGTATATGCGACTACTACGAATTTGATTTATGTTATACCTATGGAGTACTCCCTGATATCCCACTAGTTTACAGTGGAGTTTGTTGAATATGCGCTTATATGTTTTTGTTTGATGATAATAAACATATATATTCATTTAAATGTATTTGGTTATGTACTATTTTGTTTTGCATAGATAAAATAAATATTTGTTGAATAAAATAAATTATACAGAATTTGAATTTAATTCAAACAGAACAAGTTACACAGATTTTGAATTCAAACAGAAATTTTATTCAAACAAATATTTATTACAATCTTGAATAGTACAAATTCATGCTCTCACTATACATATACATTTTTGATTACATCACGATTACATCACAAATATTTTTACATTGATAACCTCACTACATATCACTCACACTCGTATTTTGTCTTCAACTGCATTCCAGTTTGAATCCAGCATCTGAGAAATCTGCAAAAATATTCACTAACGCAGTAAAATTGAAAAAGAAATATTTTTGCAATATAAAATTAAATATGACTTTTGAATATATGGTTTGCCTCAGTTATTTGGGTTGTTCGTCATCATTCACACTTGAATTCATCACAAAGTCGTGCATATAGATATTACAGGGACAGGTAACCATAAGTGGCTGCAATACAAACGTGTACATTCATACACGTGTGCACTGCCTCGCCAACTCGTATGCGCAGCCAACAAGAGCAAGTGTACAACAGTGTCAAGTTGCAAACAGTCAAAGGCAAGACACATGGAACAATGCAACACAGACCAAATGCTCAAGCCACCAAGATGACCAGAACAATGATCAAGCAAGTCCAATTCGAATTCATGATAGCAGACCAGTGTAAAAAAATCAAGTGGTCAACACAACAATGAAGAAACAACAAGTCACAATGTCACAGCAAGGTCAAGTGACAACAGAGCAGACAACTCAAATTCCAAATGCATCAGTACATGAATACTGTAACAAATGCAAGCTCGACTATCAGTGCAATGAACACTACAACAATGACCAATGAACAAAGAACAGAGACCAGACAGGTCAAGCAACAAGGCAGATCACAAATGCATGCAAGTGTCAAAGTACAGGTGCAAGTGTACATAAGAGAAGTACAAAATGACCAAACAGCAATGCAAGTATAAGTATGGCAGTGAAATTCAGTGAAGTGCACAAACAACATGACAACTGACATGAATACATCAATAAACCAAGTAGCAGTATGAAGCAATTTGAAGCAACGGTGAACCTGAACAGGTACACAAGTGTGCCAGAGAAAGAAAGGATGAAAGCTACATGATACAAAGTGATGCATAGCAACTGCACAGCAGCTACACAACAAAGCAATGACCAGAACACAAGTACAAGCAAATAAATGCAATACGAAGTGATATAACAGCAACTACAGGTACTCAACAAGGTGAAATCAAAGTGTGCAACTCGAAAATGGATACAAGTGACTCAGACCAAATGCAGTAACATACTGCAACAACCAAAACCAGTTCAACAAGTATGAACCAGTCAAGGCAACTTGAAGCATACAAGCTCAATGAAGATTGCAGCAATACACAGATGAACAAAATAACCAAGTGCAACATCAAACAGAATGAAATGCACAATGTCACAGCAAACTGGCACCAGTTAGAAGATCAACTCGAAGCAATTGACCACAAACAACAATTTAGCTCGAAGAAGTGACAGTAGACAAGTCAAAGAATAACATTGCAGACTCAAATTATCAACTAATCAACAGTGCACAACCAACTCGAGAATATACACGATCAAGACCAAATGCAAACTGCAGTAGTACACTTGAACAACATTGAAGCCGTGGATATGATTCAAGAAATCAAAACAGTGCAGTGATGATCAGGGCACAAAACCAAGTAAGAAATTCAAGTGTGTAAATTTGAAAAAGTCAAATGAATTCAACACCGTGGTGACCACGTAAATCACTGCCGTATCGATCACGTTGAGAAAGAAAATCAGGAAAGACGTGCGCAACAGGTAATTGAGAATTAGGAAAGTATCAAATTGATACGAAGGAATTCAAGTGTCGTGAATTCATATAAATTCAACCCGAAGGTATCATCATCAGTCATGAGCTTCAATTCACAATCAAACTATCAATCACAAACCCAAGTTCATCATCGGCAAGCAGAGCAACCATCGAATTCAAGCATTCAAGCAAAAAGGAATGTCACATACCAAATTGAAGCCGAATTCCAGAAGCCCTAATTTCACAATCGATCAACAGAGGAACAACTCAAACCAGAAACCATCATAATCGAAGCAGTGAGCAAGGGCAACAATCGAACATCAGAGAAGCAAGAGCATCTCAAACCAGAGGCAAAGCCCTAATTCGAGAAAGAAGCCGAAGCCCTAATTCGACAAGAGATCGGCCATCATTGTTTACAGTAGAAAGAGGAAAAGAGGAACGGCTAGCAAGTGAATCTGGTTAAAAAATAAGAGGCCGACATTTTTCACAAGCAAAAGAAAAGGGGACGGTGAAATTCAAGTGGGCCAGCCTTATTATTAAAAAAAAAGGGGAATTTAGTTTTTAATTTTATAAAAGGGGTTTTTAGTTTTTTATTTTGAGCAAAAATTACAGATTCAAGTTCGTATTTTAATTTTTGCTCCTGCGGTTATTTTTGAAGTTGTTTTTTCTTTTCGAGTCAAAGAATTTGTAAATCACCACCTAGAGTTTAGGTAGTGTCAGATTGTCTATTTAGAATTAGTTCAGTGAGCAGGGAGTGCGAGTTTGCAAAGCTCTATAGGCGGGAGCAGTGTTTGCGAGTGAGCGAAACTCTATAGGCGGGAGCAGGGTGTGCGAGTCTAGTAGAGTGTTTGTGAGCGGGAGCAAAAGGGTCTGCGAGTCTAGTAGAGTTGTTGTAAGCGTGATACTGTTTAATTCTAATAGAAATCTGTGAATGCAGCAGTAGGCAGGGGTTGCCGAAGCTGGGTAAATTTTGTGTGATTTACTTTTCAGCATATTTATTTCTGCAGTTTATTTCTGTGTTTAAATTGAGAAAATTTTCTATAACCCTATTCACCCCCCCTCTAGGGTTAATCTAGATCCTACAAGTGGTATCAGAGCCCGGTATATTTTTTATTTAACTCTAGAGTCATGAGTCTACAAAATAATGCTTTTTCTGAGGGGCAATCTATCGTTAGGCCACCCATGTTTAACGGGAACGATTATGCTTATTGGAAATTTAGGATGAGTATTTATCTTAGTTCCGTTGATTATGATGTTTGGGATATTATTGAAACTGGCTATAAACCTCCCACTATAATCGTTGGTGGTACTGAGATTCCTAAACCTAAGGATAGATGGGATGCTAACGATAAGAGATTGAAAACAACAAATGCTAAAGCCATGAATGCTTTGATATGTGCTCTTGATAAAAATGAATTTAATAGAATTTCTCATTGTACAACAGCACAGGAAATTTGGCACACTTTGGAGGTGACACACGAAGGAACTTCTCAAGTCAAGGAGTCTCGTCTAGACCTATTCAGCAATGAATACGAGAACTTTGTGATGGACAAAGGCGAGAACATAAAAGACATGTTTGGACGCTTTTCAACTTTGGTGTACAACGCTAGAGCACTTGGGAAGGTATTCATTGAGGTAGAGCTTGTGCGGATGATACTACGAGTCTTACCAATGATCTTTGAGGCAAAAGTCACGGCAATCCAAGAATCGAAAGATCTGAGTAAGCTAAGCATGGAGGAGTTAATTGGAAACTTGATGACATATGAGCTTGAGCTAAAAGCAAAGGAAGAACGCAACAACTCCGAACCAAAGAAAAAGACGATTGCCTTAAAGAGCAAAGAAGAAAGCGATGAAGAAGATCCAATTGAAGAGCTTGCAATGGCTGTCAATAATCTTAGAAAATGGTCGAAATTCAAGCCACGCAAGAAGAAAACAAATCGTAATAGGCCAAAAGATTCTGACAATTCCGATAATGAACCGACATGTTATAACTGCAACAAGCCTGGCCACATCAAACCAAAATGTCCACTTCTCAAAAACAACAAAGGAAAGAAAAAGGCGAAGAAGGTATTTGCAGCGACTTGGGATGATGAAGAAGGAGAAGAAGCTTCGGATAGCAGCGCAGAGGAGGCTAACTTGTGTCTTATGGCGAAATCAAATTCAGATTCAAGCTCAGAGGAATCTAGTGAGGAAGGTGAGTATTCCTATAGAGATCTTGTTTTTATGTGTTCTGATCTTACTAAAGTAGTTGATGCTCTTGAATCTAAAATTGAAAAATTGAAAACTGATAGGAGAGAACTTGCTCGTAAAAATTTTAGGTTAGAAACTGAACTTGAAAATATTCAAAACCTAGAATGTAAAAGATGTAAAGTTTTAGATTCAGAATTGACAAAACTTAAGAATAACTCTGAGAATCTTGAAAAAGAAAACTTGAATCTTAAGGAAACCATCGACACTAGGAAAAAGGATTTTATAAATCGATGCACCTCACTTGTCACTGAAAATACAACACTAAAAACCAAAGTCCAAGATCTTGAGAAATCTTTGAATAACTTTTCAAGAGGCGAAAAATCTTTCAACATGCTATTGGGAAATCAAATTTTTGCTAACAACAGAAAAGGACTTGGTTTTGGGAAAACACAAGCTGAGGATAATGCAAAAGGGAAAAGTGTCTTTGATATATGTGAAATAATTGGACATCATTCTGAAAATTGTAGTCATAGGAACAAGAACACAAAATTTATACAAGTTTGGGTTCCTAAAAATTCTACAAACAAATTTCATGTCTATTGGAACAAGAATGAAAAGTCTAAACAAGTTTGGGTTCCAAAGGATTTGTTTATTCATAATGTTACTGCCACTAACAATCATGGACCTAGAAATAGGTCACAAAAATCTTTCATCGTGTAGGTGTGGTGGCAGGCTAAGGAACGACAACGGTGTTCTCTGGATTTTGGCTGTTCCAGAAACACAACGGGCAACAAAGCAAAGTTCCTTAGCCTAGTATAAAGGTGACAGAATCACAATGGGCAATCACGAGAAATTATCGTAAAGGTAAAACAGGTGAAGGTATATTAAATGTGATAATCTGCACCATATTCTGAATTAACTCAGCCAAAATTGTGATAATGATGTGATGATGACTTTAATTCTGACTTATTGATATAATTTTTTTTTTGACTTTTTCTTACTTTGATTTGTGCTCAAAAGTAGACCAACCATCCTTTCATCATTGAACTTAATATGTTTGGTCAAATGATGGTATTTTATTGATCCTTGATCACTCGTGCTACACTTAGACATATTTTGACATTTTGATCATTGCTTGTAAATTTGCACGATTTCAAACTCATGTGAAAAAGGATTTTAAGAAATTGCTGAAACTTCAAGAAATTGTTTTTGAAATAATTAAGATGTTGATTGACTGTTGATTACTCATGAATAAAATTGTTTATCCTATGGTTTCTGAAATTAACACCATGATATTTGCTTGAGTGTGAACATGGCTTCAATTCAAAATCCAAAGAATGTCATTTAAATTGTTGCTAAATTTGGGTTTAAAATTTTTGATATACACTTCATGTCTGGTTTACCAAATCCAGTTAGTAATATTTTCGATTGAAAAAGAAATTCAGATGCAATTCATACTAGTAATCTAGTTGATAGAAAACTTACGAGTTGAACGTGATTTATTGTGAAACATTCATGTGCTGCATCGGTTTTTTTCAAAGAAAATATCTGCATATTTTTCACTTGAAATAATTTTTTCATATAACCCCTTCGATAAAATAACTGTTTGACCATATTTTCAGATTAGTTAATTTTATTTGATTTTAAATGACAAATTTTGACTGATCCGACTCCCTACTAATTATCAAAGAGATAAATAGTGATTGAAAAAGTGATGAGTGTTGATATTTAACATACATTACTCAAGAGAGTATATTTGGAAAATTTCTTTAGGAATTAAAACAAGAATTATAAAACTTTTTGTTGGGTAAAGATTCCATGACCATTTCTATATCTATCATTAATTCTATCGACCATGGTTTATCAAATATTCAATATAGTTTGTCGATATGTGGTACTATAATCAGGAATCATTTGTTTTTCATGTCATATTTTTTAAATAAATAAATAAATATCCAAAGTATTCACTCTCATTTAAAAGTCCTCACGGTTATGCATGGGTGAATTACTTGAATTTTTTTTCATTATGTGCTTCCATGCTCATTTAAAAGTCCTTACGGTTATGCATGTATGGAACGCATATCAAAATTAAATTGTTTAAATAAACAAGTTGATTCTAATCCCATTTAAAAGTCCTCACGGTCATGCGTGGTTAGAAGATACTTGATTTCATTTTTTTTAAAATTAAATTCGAATACTACTAATCTCATTTAAAAGTCCTAACGGTTATGCATGATTAGTAGATATTCAAATTCCTGATATAAATACCACAAGTTGATTCAACTGTATGATTTTATATGAACACCATATCCATCATTTCTAAAATTGGAATATGCGCCTAACAAGGGTAGTTATGGTTTTTGTTTGATTCTTATTGAAGTTTAATATTTATATTCAATTTGAGATTAATGTTGGATTAATATCGATCACTTTATCTCTATTTTTCTCTCACACTATTATTCTTTTGCTGATAACAAAAGGGGGAGAGAAAAGTTAAGATTTTGTAAAATAGAATCAAGCAAAGGTCAAATAATTTTTCCATATGCATCTAGGCTCATTTGAATATATTTCTATTTGTATGCATATATGTAGGGGGAGCATCATGTAGAGAGGAAGCATTTAAATAGGGGGAGCAATTAGAGTATATAATTGGTCAAATACATTTAACACGGTCAAAATCTTAAATATATGTTTGTTATCATCAAAAGGGGGAGATTGTTGAATATGCGCTTATATGTTTTTGTTTGATGATAATAAACATATATATTCATTTAAATGTATTTGGTTATGTACTATTTTGTTTTGCATAGATAAAATAAATATTTGTTGAATAAAATAAATTATACAGAATTTGAATTTAATTCAAACAGAAAAAGTTACACAGATTTTGAATTCAAACAGAAATTTTATTCAAACAAATATTTATTACAATCTTGAATAGTACAAATTCATGCTCTCACTATACATATACATTTTTGATTACATCACGATTACATCACAAATATTTTTACATTGATAACCTCACTACATATCACTCACACTCGTATTTTGTCTTCAACTGCATTCCAGTTTGAATCCAGCATCTGAGAAATCTGCAAAAATATTCACTAACGCAGTAAAATTGAAAAAGAAATATTTTTGCAATATAAAATTAAATATGACTTTTGAAAATATGGTTTGCCTCAGTTATTTGGGTTGTTCGTCATCATTCACACTTGAATTCATCACAAAGTCGTGCATATAGATATTACAGGGACAGGTAACCATAAGTGGCTGCAATACACACGTGTACATTCATACACGTGTGCACTGCCTCGCCAACTCGTATGCGCAGCCAACAAGAGCAAGTGTACAACAGTGTCAAGTTGCAAACAGTCAAAGGCAAGACACATGGAACAATGCAACATAGACCAAATGCTCAAGCCACCAAGATGACCAGAACAATGATCAAGCAAGTCTAATTCGAATTCATGATAGCAGACCAGTGTAAAAAAATCAAGTGATCAACACAACAATGAAGAAACAACAAGTCACAATGTCACAGCAAGGTCAAGTGACAACAGAGCAGACAACTCAAATTCCAAATGCATCAGTACATGAATACTGTAACAAATGCAAGCTCGACTATCAGTGCAATGAGCACTACAACAATGACCAATGAACAAAGAACAGAGACCAGACAGGTCAAGCAACAAGGCAGATCACAAATGCATGCAAGTGTCAAAGTACAGGTGCAAGTGTACATAAGAGAAGTACAAAATGACCAAACAGCAATGCAAGTATAAGTATGGCAGCGAAATTCAGTGAAGTGCACAAACAACATGACAACTGACATGAATACATCAATAAACCAAGTAGCAGTATGAAGCAATTTGAAGCAACGGTGAACCTGAACAGGTACACAAGTGTGCCAGAGAAAGAAAGGATGAAAGCTACATGATACACAGTGATGCATAGCAACTGCATAGCAGCTACACAACAAAGCAATGACCAGAACACAAGTACAAGCAAATATATGCAATACGAAGTGATATAACAGCAACTACAGGTACTCAACAAGGTGAAATCAAAGTGTGCAACTCGAAAATGGATACAAGTGACTCAGACCAAATGCAGTAACATACTGCAACAACCAAAACCAGTTCAACAAGTATGAACCAGTCAAGGCAACTTGAAGCATACAAGCTCAATGAAGATTGCAGCAATACACAGATGAACAAAATAACCAAGTGCAACATCAAACAGAATGAAATGCACAATGTCACAGCAAACTGGCACCAGTTAGAAGATCAACTCGAAGCAATTGACCACAAACAACAATTTAGCTCGAAGAAGTGACAGTAGACAAGTCAAAGAATAACATTGCAGACTCAAATTATCAACTAATCAACAGTGCACAACCAACTCGAGAATATACACGATCAAGACCAAATGCAAACTGCAGTAGTACACTTGAACAACATTGAAGCCGTGGATATGATTCAAGAAATCAAAACAGTGCAGTGATGATCAGGGCACAAAACCAAGTAAGAAATTCAAGTGTGTAAATTTGAAAAAGTCAAATGAATTCAACACCGTGGTGACCACGTAAATCACTGCCGTATCGATCACGTTGAGAAAGAAAATCAGGAAAGACGTGCGCAACTGGTAATTGAGAATTAGGAAAGTATCAAATTGATACGAAGGAATTCAAGTGTCGTGAATTCATATAAATTCAACCCGAAGGTATCATCATCAGTCATGAGCTTCAATTCACAATCAAACTATCAATCACAAACCCAAGTTCATCATCGGCAAGCAGAGCAACCATCGAATTCAAGCATTCAAGCAAAAAGAAAAGTTACATACCAAATTGAAGCCGAATTCCAGAAGCCCTAATTTCACAATCGATCAACAGAGGAACAACTCAAACCAGAAACCATCATAAGCGAAGCAGTGAGCAAGGGCAACAATCGAACATCAGAGAAGCAAGAGCATCTCAAACCAGAGGCAAAGCCCTAATTCGAGAAAGAAGCCGAAGCCCTAATTCGACAAGAGATCGGCCATCATTGTTTACAGTAGAAAGAGGAAAAGAGGAACGGCTAGCAAGTGAATCTGGTTAAAAAATAAGAGGCCGACATTTTTCACAAGCAAAAGAAAAGGGAACGGTGAAATTCAAGTGGGCCAGCCTTATTATTAAAAAAAAAAGGGGAATTTAGTTTTTAATTTTATAAAAGGGGTTTTTAGTTTTTTATTTTGAGCAAAAATTACAGATTCAAGTTCGTATTTTAATTTTTGCTCCTGCGATTATTTTTGAAGTTGTTTTTTCTTTTCGAGTCAAAGAATTTGTAAATCACCACCTAGAGTTTAGATAGTGTCAGATTATCTATTTAGAATTAGTTCAGTGAGCAGAGAGTGCGAGTTTGCAAAGCTCTATAGGCGGGAGCAGTGTTTGCGAGTGAGCGAAACTCTATAGGCGGGAGCAGGGTGTGCGAGTCTAGTAGAGTGTTTGTGAGCGGGAGCAAAAGGGTCTGCGAGTCTAGTAGAGTTGTTGTAAGCGTGATACTGTTTAATTCTAATAGAAATCTGTGAATGCAGCAGTAGGCAGGGGTTGCCGAAGCTGGGTAAATTTTGTGTGATTTACTTTTCAGCATATTTATTTCTGCAGTTTATTTCTGTGTTTAAATTGAGAAAATTTGCTATAACCCTATTCACCCCCCCCTCTAGGGTTAATCTAGATCCTACAGAGTTTACAGTGCTGTATAGATTATAACGCTTATATAAAATGTGTTAAGGGGGATAATGGTAACGCCTTAACACTATTTTGATATTTATATTACCGATAGACATTATCTACTTAGCGTACACTACTACATAGTAGATAGTTTAACTGGATCCTTAGAGGATGGTTATTCTAACATCCTTTGAGTTACTTGTATTTCAATTGTTATTTCACTTGAGTTGGATTTATTGATATAAGAATGTTAATCCTGACTCGAGTGTTTTGTGTTTTGCCTTACGCTCGAGTCAGACTAAGTGTACCAGTATTCGAGACTCACCTTTGGAGTTGGAGCTTCGCTTAGAGATCCAGTTATCTATCCAGCTTTCAAATATTCAGTTGATTCCAATGATGTATTCTAATTCATATATTTGACAATTGTATTCGAGACTTCTGATGTAACTTATTTAAATCTGTTATATATATAGTAGCTTCATGAAATACTATCTTTTGCTTCCGCTGCATATTATTGCTCTGTGTCTGTTATTCTATGATTATTTATTTACTGTATATGTTCAGTTTTGCCAAATTTTAATTAACAATTCGGTATTTTGAATTATTCAAGTTTGACATGTGCAGATACGAATAGTCCAAAATAGCGGGTCGTTATATATATATATATATATAGATATATATATATAGTTTCAAGATTAAGAATAAATACATTTTGAATTTACTAGTATACTTTGAAAATAATTTATTAAGGAAATTTGATTGGTATTTAAATTTTTTTTTTATTTTGCCAGTTTATTAATAAATTAAGGAAATAATTTGTTTAGCTGGATTAATCAATTATTTTGGGTTACCAAAGATAATTTGTTAAAGTAAACCAGTTTTAAACCAAATCATTAGTTAATTAAAATTAATAAATGGCAATGAAATTGTTCAATTTGTTTCGAATATTAATTAAATCATCTGATATTTATACAAGGTCAAAATCATGGAAAAAAAGTCGAATTGGAAGTGGATCGCAAATAAAAATCAAAGATGAGATCTTCTCACTCAAATTATAATAATTAAAAATTTCAGTTATTGATTGATTGTTGAATTGTGATAGTTAAATTCAAAATGGTTGATTGTGTGCTTGGATGATTAATTATTATCAGTATATTGAATTAGACCCCATGCGCCGCATAATAGCGGATGATATTATATTTAAACCCATATACCGCGACATTCCACCTTGAAGTGGAATTGGTATATCTGTATTTGGAGTGATTGATTTGCCGCATTATATAGCGGATGAGACCCTATGACCGCATAATAGCAGATGATATTTTATAAATCCCATATACCGCGATATTCCACCTCGAAGTGGAATGGGTATTTGATTATTGTGCTAAAGTCTGTGGATGCAGGGAAATAGGTTGAAGGGATCCAACTGGATTCCTTAAAAATTTGAATTTGTTCAATATTGTGTGTTGATTATTTATAATCTATGTGTGATAATATTTGTGATTGAAATCGTTAAAGGCTATAGTTTAGCCGAATTTATTTTTGGTATCGTAGGATACCGGAAATAAATAAAATTGGATTTTTAAAATTGAAAGTTTATAGTAAAAAAATTATTTTGAGAATTGGATAAATTTAAAAAGAAGGAATTTTAAAGGATAAGGTTTTATTTTTGAAAACCTATTAAATAAATTCCAAATTGCGGAAAAGGATTTAATAATTGGGTTTTAAGTAATATTGTTTATTAGTTGAAGAATTTATTTAATATTCAAATTTCAAATAATTTGAAAGAGATAAAGGAATTTATTTAAAAAGGAAATAAAATTAGAAATCAAATTTAAAAAAATTAATTTAGTGTTTGAAATAATTTTGGAAATCAATTTGGAAACTGATTTGGTGCTTAAAATGAATCTTTAGGAAATCAATTTGAAATTTGATTTGGTGTCTGAAATAAATTTTTGGAAAACAATTTGGAAAATTGATTTGGTGTTGAAAGTGAATATTTGGGAATCGATTTGAAAATCATATATCAGTGGATATTTGAAATTTTAAATTCACAATGGGAATTTTATAAAAGAAAGAGAAATCTATTTTAAAAATAAATATTGTTTATTTTTAAAAGTGCGGAAAGGAATTTACGGATTTGGAACGTAAAATTAAAATAAATCCAGAAAGATTTATTAATTGATTTGAATGAACCATTTTTGAATGGAAGGTGCTTCCCCTGGAAAGCCGAGTATATTTTTAAAATAGCTTTTGAAATAAAATTAAAAGTTATAGATTGGTTTTAAAAGAATATTGCTAGAAAAATTATTTTTGGGAATTGTTTCAAATCTTTAAAGTAAAGATTTATTTAGTTAATTATATAAATGATTATTTTAAAGATTTAATTGATATTTGATTTAGAAATTTGGTATCTAAATATTTATACTCTATCTACTAATTTTATTTCAAAATTTTGTTTTGGACTTGAAGTTTATATGTGATATTAGCATAATATTTTCATAACTAATAATTAAGTAAGTGCTAAAATAGTTTTATTTTAAAATGTTTCCAAATATATTTTGGATAAGTGGTTTAAATTATTTTTAAAGTATTTGAACTCGGCAAATTTTCAATAGAATTAAATAAATATTTGAAAATTTATTCTATGTGAGGAAAGTGATTTGAAATTTGTTTTCAAAGGATTGAAGTGCGAAAAGCAATTTGAAATTTGTTTTCAAAAGATTGAATGGTTAAAAGTGATTTGAAATTTGTTTTCAAAGGATTGAAGTGTGAAAAGCAATTTGAAGTTTGTTTTCAAAAGATTGAAAGGTGAAAAGTGATTTGAAATTTGTTTTCAAAGTGATGAAGTGTTAAAAATATATCTTGCGAAGATATTTTGAAAATAAATAATTGGGTGAAGAGTTATTTAAATCTGGTGACTGTTGTCTGTATTGATTGATAGTTAAACAACCGATAATCAATATTGGCCTTCAAATGGCATTTGAATTTCGATGCGACCAGGGGTCGGATTCCAAATGGATATTTGAAACCCACATCGAACCTTTGTGATTGCGATGGATGTTTTATTTAAAAGATCAAAGTGGAAATTTTGTTGTGATTTGTTTGAAATCTGATTGAACACTTATTTTAAAAAAATAAGCGCTCGTTATTCGGATTAGCCGGGAGAGGACTTTGTGTCATAAAGCCCAATCCGAATAATGATACGATGAAATGGGAATGCATTTGAAGATGGTGTGGAAGACCGGGTATTTTCGAAAATGAAAGGATTACCTGTCGAATGTCTCTGCACCGGGTTGCTCCGGTGTAGAGATTTTATCACCCTTTGTGATGGAGATTCCGGACGTATTGGTGAATATTCGGATTGCAAGGGCTTCTTTGAAGTGCCTTCGGTTCCGTACGATCCCGAAACGGATTTGTATGGATGTGTGTCTGATGTTACACTTTGAGATGTAAAGCTGGTTTCTATCAAATACATTTCTATTGGTGGCAGAGAATTTATTCTCTTAACTTAACACCCTTCTCTGAGACGTACGAGCTCAGAGGTTATGCAGTTGATGGTTATTAGTGATACATTCCCAAATTTGGTAACGTGGCATATGAAGTGCTGCTGATCATTTGTTGATCGAAGCATGGCTTTGTGAAAAAGTGTAGCTTTGTGGACGAGACTTTATCGGGCCTCACACCCGGGAAATGATCGAAACACGAAAGATGCGGCAAGGTTATGAGGGCCGTTCCCTTTAGTGTACGTCATTTCCTTCTGGAAAAGGGTGGTATCATGGTATGGAGCCTGTGTAGCTAATGCCCCGCTATTACCTCGCTACAACCCCGCTATATCTCATAGCGGATTTCTATCGCTCTGATTTTTCCATATAGCCCCAAAATATAGCCTTTCCGCTTCCGCTATTTCCGCTATATCCCGTTATTTCCGCTATATTCCGCTATTTCCGCTATATCTTTTTAAATAAAATGAATTGAAAATTTGCATTTGTACATTAGAAAATATGAAAATAATTTATTTATTTAATTTTTTTAATATATTTTCAGAAATGAAAATACTATAATATTCTACCAAATTCAATTATGTTATATAACAGTTTTTTGTTTATTTAAAGTATTTCCGCACATATTTTTATTTAAAATTATTTATGTATTATTTATAATTCAATTGAATGATAATTTTTCATTTAATTACCGTTTATATATTTGTAAAAATGTTAAGCATGAGTTTTATATTCTATTTTAGAGCCATCCGCTAAATCCCGCTATATCCTCGCTTTATCCCCGCTATGACTTTTTGCACCTCCGCCACTTTGAATCTACCGAGCGCATTAACTGCACAGTATGGAGCCCAGATATTTAACCTATGTAGTTGCTGCAAATTTATTATACTTTGTGGTTGTTGCTTTATGGTTTAGGATCCTTAGATAAAGGTCGTAAACGACCGGGGGATGGCATACTCGAGCAGTAGTTACCTAGTTATAAAGGTAACCCGACCTTGTGTTGGCAGAGATCCGGGTAGGTTCTCGGGGACGTCCCTCCAGAGGCGTACCCATGTGGCTGTAGAAAGTTTCTTAGCCTGACCATTTATTGGAAATCCAAAGAAACATTACGCGCCCTGTACGATTTTAGTTGTATAAGCTGCCATGGAATGTGGCGGTAACCTGCTATTGAACATGGTAGCTATAGTAGGCATACAATAATGTTTGTATTCTGGCTAAGATTAATATTATACATTCGAAATGTTTTCTACACAATGCACTAATGATAATATTAAAAGAATTTTGCGTATCAAGCATGTTTGACTATCATAAGGAGAAATCTCCTCTAATTCTGCGTTTGCTTTGTGTATGTGGCGAGAGGCCTTATGGTAGTTTCATTTTCCAAAAGCATATTGGATTTCTTTTTATTTTCTTTGCGAAAATAACTGTTTTTAAGATCTCACGCCAGTCCCATGACTGACCTGGAGTTTATTGTTCCCTTTCTAAACTCTGGGTGCCTATAATTTTCCACACGGGCAGCCTAGAGTCAAGTTATCATTATTCTTGAGCGAAGTCAAGAAAGATATACTGTGGAGATCTGGAGTTCAAGCTAGATGGCAAAGCGTATCATTTATACTATGTAGTGTCCGTTGCATTTGGTTGGTGCAAAGTAAATTTTCTATGTTAGTCAAGTTATAATGACTATCAGTGATGTATTGTGTAGTTGAAAACTCTAATGTTGTGTGTATAAACAGATATAGTTCTTTGTTCTAAAGATTATTCATTTCTCTATTATATTTGTTCCGCTGCGAAATGTGAGATTCTGTTTATTGTTTCTGTTCTTCTTCTGTTTTCTTCTTCTTAAGCCCTAACCGTTCGTTTTTTGGCATTCGACTATACGACATTGGATACCGTGGATGTATCGATGTCGACTTTCGGGCGTCGAAAAATTGGGGTGTTACATATATTTACGGATCGAATTTCAATTAGAAATCAATTTATAAATGGATTTTAGTAATATGAACCTGTTATAAAGATGGAAATGAGTGTATGAAATTTACAGAATAATTATGATTTGATAAATTGGATACATGAATTCACAATGTGAATTTAAAATGAGATATGCAAATTGGCTTAGAAAGAAATAGTAAATTCTATTTTGGAATATGGAAGAGTTATGGAATTGGAAATATGAATCGATTTGTGATAAATAGAGAGAGGTTATAAGTATAAGGATATGTTGAACTTTAAATGGTTTTTCACCAGAAAGTTAAGTTTTGTTTTAGAAAAGTTTTTATTTATTAAACTATGTAGTTTTAAAAACTATTAATTGGATTAAAAAATTTCAGGAAGCTAGTTATTTAAATATTTAAATTTACTAAAATGAATTCGTAAACAAGTTTTGTAATCGATTAGAAATTTTATAAACGAAGTGCAGTTAGTTAGTGACGGTTATTTTAAAAGTGCTTTGGTGTTTTAAATAATTATTTTACCATGTTTTTGAAAATTATTATTATTATATATAGTTTAAAAGTAAGTGATTGCAATTTTTTTATAAATACTCTCAAGATTTGTGGACAGGGTTTTATTTAATGGATGTGATTTTATAAGAGAAAATCTTACAATGTAATTCGGGAACATAAGAAAATTTGAGAAAAAGGAAATTTCCCAATTGTTTAGATATGGTAACTTCGGAAATGAATCTGAATTCATAAAAGGAGAAATAAATTGTTAGTTGGATTATTAATAAGAATAATCGATAATTTTTGGAAATTGTAATGGGAATTAATAAAAATTCCGAAGATTTATGAGTTAAGTATGAAATATTTCCTAAGTATAAATATTAGAAATGATTTTGGGAAAAAGACTTATAATATTTTACTAAGTATGAATATTAGAAATGATTTTGGGAAAAAGACCTATACTATTTTCCTAAGTATTGGAACTAAAGGCCTTGGAGATATTTTAGCAACGAAATGATTTATATAGAAATATTTTTCTAAGTAATGGATTATAATTTGGATTTGTAAATATTGTTAAGTGTTAATATGGGTTGAAATATCTTATTATGCATTTAGGTATTGAAATCATTTTAAAATATTGAAATATTGGAAGATAACTGATATGCACGTAATTGTGCACATATTTACATCCATATTTTATCTCTTTTTATTTAAATAATCATCATATTTGGGAATTTTAACATGTTTAAAACCAAAATTCAATTATTTCCAACCATCATATTTTCCTCTTCATTCAGGGGCAAAACGGTCATTTTGTGCATGTGTCAATATAAGAATTTTTACTTGGACATTTTTTGACAATTTTTATAGGAATTTGGATGCGTATAGAAGAGGCTTATATGAAGATATATGCATGCACAAATGAATACAAAGGAAAGAAGAGGGAAATAATTCAAGCCATGAACATGGAGGACCCCACCCACTTACCTAAATGTACAATTTGGAGCTAATGGACAACTAAGTGAAGGTTAAAGCTTCATGCAAAACAAATGATGGATTAATTAGTGGATAATGGTTACTTGGTGGCCACACTTCCTAAAGGGCAATTTAGGAAGCTCCCTAAAAGTAGAATTAGGGTTTTATGCATGTATAAATAGCCCTCTTATGTACATGAAAAGATCATCTTCTACTCTTTCATCTTACTTAGGAAATTAAGAAATCAAGTGTAAGCACAATGTTCTATGAAATAAAAATGGCTTCCAAGCCTCTTTCTTCTCTCTTTGCCACATGCTTTTCTTTGTTTTATTGTTAATGTTCATTTCTATGCTCTCTTTCTCCTTATGTTCATAGCCTAGATTCATGTTTATGCAAGTAGTTAGTAGCTAATCTCTTTTGCCTTCTTTACTTATTTTCTATTTTTCTTTTCTTTTTAATGTTGAAACTTACATGTGATGCTTCAATGCCACAAATGAGTAGCTAAACCCCTTCAATTTAGGGGTGATGAAGCTCTCTAACTTTATGTAATTTCAACATTTTTATGATTTATGACCTCTTCGTTTATGCTTCATGAATGTGAATTTTGATGTAAGTTTATACAATTGGGTTTGATAGCTTATATTGCTTATGCAAATGAGCTATTCTTATTCAACATAAACACAATTTACATCATCATTTGCTAATTAATTTTTGATTATCAAATGAAAGTAAAAATGAAATTTGATGATCTATATTACTAGTTACAATAATAAATAGATCATACTTAAAATAGCTTTTGCTTTGGCTTCATTTTCATGAGAATTATAAGTGGTATAATTGTTGTACTATAGTTTGATGGTTTGAGTTATGTTAAATAATAACATAAACAAACCATACTTATGATAAATACAATGATTATTCCACTTAATATCAAAGTTAGAGATCATAAATTATGTATTTGTTGATTTACAAAAAAATTTGAGAGTGGATTTGCCTCTAAATTGTTCTTTAGTCTAATAGATTTCAAATCACATTTTTCTAGTGTTAGCCTCATTTTATTTCTAGTTAACAATTTCTAAACTTTGGGTTACTTTGATTGAGTAGGAAATTTAAATCAACAATTCCTTGTGGATCGACCCGTATTCGCCGCGTGCTACATTCGTACACTGTGCGCTTGCGGTATAAATTTTATTTCAAAATTCGTTCGACGGTTTTCTAAACCGATAGAATTTCCGTCGACGAACAAGTTTTTGGCGCCGTTGCCGGGGATTTGTTTTGATTTTAATTTTCTATTCCTCGAATTATTTTCTTTGATTTTGTGTGTTGTATATATATAAAAAAAAATAGTTTCTGTGTGATTTTTGTTTGCCTTGTGCTTGTGTGTGCATGTTCTAGTTTTTATTTTGCATTGCATATTCTACCAAAAAAAACATAAAATTTCATTCAAAAAGAAAAAAAAATCTTTTATTCCATTACTTTTTTTTTACATTGCTTTGACAATTTTCAAATTAAAAAAAAAACAAGCACTGTTGCATTGTATTTCCATTGCATTTACACTGTTCCTCCCTGTTACATATCAAACATCATTCCTGCTCACTATTTCCTTCCAACTGCTAACATCATTTCTTAAAACCCACTACCATTTCTACCAATATCTCACTCATATCATCTCTGTACAAACTTGCTATCCTTTCCCCGACCATAACTTGCTATCAACGGCACACCTGCCAGGCCATACATCACCATTTCTGTAACAAACATGTCACTGTGAAAAATCACATCCTTGCCTTACTGCTTGCAAACAATCAAACCTCTCACACATAACTGCAACTACCTATACACTCCATTCCCATTACCATTCCCACTACCTCCCCTATCACCTACCTATTCACAATCCACCAGTTCCATTCCACTACAAATGCTACATTATCTTCAACCTGCAACATCCCCCCTTTAACAGTCATCAGCGACTACATCATCTGGCCTTCCAAAACCATCAGACTTCATCTCCAATTTCATTCAACTTACAAACTGCTTGTCACAAACTGCTGACGAAACCCCACACCATATCACAAACTGTGCACTGATACGACAGATCACAACTTCACCCTCCATCCTTCACAGTTTCAAATTTTACTACCTGTCTTCA
This sequence comes from Allium cepa, assembly GCA_030765085.1. Taxonomy (NCBI): domain Eukaryota; kingdom Viridiplantae; phylum Streptophyta; class Magnoliopsida; order Asparagales; family Amaryllidaceae; genus Allium; species Allium cepa. The sequence continues at coordinate 738,907,939 of CM060935.1, read as the reverse complement.
TCTGCTGCTCAAACAGTGTCGATCAACACTTCCCGACCACTGCATAGTGCTTCATCTCTACTAACAACATTTCCACACTTCCATATCAGTTCATCAATCTGCAGTACACAAGCAAGTGACAGTCGCACAAACTATCATATACAAGCTTCACTTCAAACCACCTCTTCATTGCCTCTACCATTCAACTTGATCACCGTACTTCACCTCCAGTCAAGAACCACCAACAACGAAACATCACCATACCTTCCTGCAAAAGCAATCGCCAATTCCCCTCTGACAAATCACATCGCGACTTCAACAAAGCAACCTGACCGCAAATCCTCTCCTCGGCCACCCAATTCACGAAACTAACTCGTGAGCCTCCTCAAAATCCAAACTCCGACAATTCCTCTAACCCGCAACCTGAAGCCAACCAATCGAATCGCCTCCTGCGACCAACATTGCCGACCACGAATCCATTTCCTCAATCTCAATCTCGAACCAAGCTTTAACAATGAACAACCAATCGAACAGTGAACTCTGGCATCCTTCAAACAGAAGAAATATTGAATTAGTTTCGTGAATTGAATTTTTTTTTTGAATTTAATTTGGATTGGGAATTGAATTTGCTGGGGATTTGAGAACGTGTTTTGAGCTTGAAGTGAGCTGTGAATTATTGTGAAAACTTTTAATTGGGTCGGGTATGGATCTTTAGGCTGAGTAATTTTTTCTTTAGTTTTTGTTTATATTTTCTTATTTTGTTTTGTCTTAAAAAAAAAAGAAGTTTGATTAGTGTTGTTTTTAGTTTGTTCATTCTGGTTTCACTTGTTTTTCTTTGACTTACTTTCTTCTTCTACTTTTTAAAAATTTTTTTTTTTAAGTAAAACCCTACTTTTAATTTTCCTATCAAAAAGAAAAAACAAAAAAAAAAGTTTGTTTAGTGAAGATTTTGAATTTTTTGGGGATTGTGAGTGTTTGATTTTAGTGTGTCTTCTTTTGTTTTTTATTGTTTTGTTTAATTTCTACCCAAAAAAAACAATTGTCATAGAAAAAATTGTTTTGGTTTGGTTCTTTTGTTTCAATAGTTTTGATTTTACTTTGTTTAGTTTTTCCTTTGATATACAAAAAAAAACAAATAAGTTTCTCTCTGCTTTGTTTGAAAATCTTTTGTTTTGTTTCCTTTGATTTCAACAGTTGTTTTATTTTCCTTTGTTTTATTTCGTTCGATATAAAAAAATATTTGTAAATATATCTTGTTCTTCATTTCAGGTTGCCAAAGCAGAAATTCAAAAGGGAAAAGTGCTTGCCAACAAATAAACCGCTTTGCTTTGTTAAGAAAAATCGCCACTAAAAAAAATTATTGCTAATAATCTGCACGCTCTGGTATTGTGCTTTCATCTCTAGTGCATTGTTGGTTGCTTGCATTTGCATTTGTGTGTGTGTGTGTGTGTGTGTGTGTGTCTATAAATTCAAAATCCAAAAACAAAAACAAACTTCATTTTAGTTGCATTGTAATTTCACTTTTAATTTCTGCTTTGCGTTCATTTCATCTTGGTTTTCTTTTCTAAGGGCAATACCCTAATTCACATAAGGTGAGGGATTTCATCACCCTTTCCTTAACCCACAAACGCATTTCATCGTAGAATTTGACCAATAATAAAGGTTAGACGTTGGACCTAAGGGTGTCACGAGCTCACTTAGGGCTTAATTGTATCTTCACAATTATTTTATTTGAACGATTTTATTTCTTGGTGTCTAGGCTACGGTAGAGTAATAACCAGTTATAAAAATTACGGTGATACGTAAATATTATACTGGTTGTTCCTCTGAAGGTACTTAAACCTTCGGCTGCATTGCTACGGTGATTCGTGGTGCACCGATAACTCCTGCCCGTTACCTGGCTGAGAAATATTTTTGTTGATAAGACAAAGTGTAATTATACAATTTTGGGTTAGGAGCTACTAAGGACAGAAAATTGTAATTAAGTCCTTTGCATTCATTTAGTTGCATTAGTTCATGCATATTTAAAAAAAATTAAAAAATCCAAAATCCAAAAAAAAATTGTAAATTTTAACTTGATTTTTCATTCACAAAAAATCCTTTTCTTTCTTTCCTTTGAAAATATTCAAAAATCCAAAAAAAAATATATAATCTTTTCAAAAAAGAAAAAAAAAATTGAAAAACAAAAATCAGCTTCCATTTTCTTAAAGAAAAAAAAATCTTTTTGGTAAATATTTGAAAATTCAAAAAACAATAAAAAATACAAAACCAAAAACATATAAAAAAAATTTGAAAAACCAAAAACAAAATAAAAATTAAACTTTTCTTTTGAAAATAAATCTCACTTGTTAAATAGTTTTCTCCCTTGTAAAAAAAAATTCAAAAAAAAAACACGTTTTCAAATCTTCTTTCACTCCCTAAACTCTGTTCTAACTCCTTTCTCTTCTCGACTTTCACTTGTGCATGAGTACTTGGACTCGTGACACAACAACGAATCGTTGGACTCGCGACCCTTCTACAAACCGTTTAACTCGAACAGACGATCCTCCTGAAATGGCGAACGAAAACGCCCCTCGAACTCTTATGGATAGAATCTTTCCCGATAGAGTTTCTATTCCATCTTGCATCACGTTACCCGCCCCTACGGGTAACCATTTCGAAATCCATTCGAACCATATTGCCACGCTTCCAAAATTTGGCAATTTCGAGCACGATGATCCATACATCTTTTTGACTAAATTCGAGCAAGTTTGTGCAACCATTAAACTCCAACAACTTTCTGATGACGGAATCAAACTTCGATTAATCCCATTTGCTCTACGGATTACGCTGAAAAATGGTTGTACAGCTTACCTTCGAACTCAATTAAAACGTGGGAAAAATTTGTAAAAGCTTTCTTAAAAAAGTTCTACCCCTTGGAAAAAACAAGTAGAATTCGAAACGAAATTGTAAATTTTCATCAATTCAAGGGTGAACCATTTGGAAAATATTTTGAAAGATTCAAAGAGCTTTTGATAAAATGTCCACACCATAACTTTGAAAAATGGACGATTTGCCAAATCTTATACGATGGACTAGAAAACAACTCACGAACGATGCTCGAATTAATATGCCAAGGCAATTTTCTTGCCCAACATCATGATGATGCTTGGAAATTTCTTGAAAACCTCTCTGAAAAGTCGTCCCAATGGGAACGCTCGAACGAAAAATCAATCTACTCACGATCGAGTGCACACTCGATAGGATCTTCTGTTGCTTTGGAAGCTAAGATCGACGCAATGATTAAAAAATTCGATAACGTTTTCTCATCGAATCAAATGAACCAAGCTTCCCAACCGATGTGTTATAAATGCAATGATCCTAATCATATAGCCGATCAGTGTCCCAACTCTATCGAACAAATCAATGCTTTCAATAAAGCCAAAAACGACCCGTTTTCTCCAACGTACTACCCTGGTTGGAGAAATCATCTGAATTTTGCGTGGAGCCAAAACAATCCCAATACGAATACGATTCGTCCCAATTTTCAAGCATTTTCGAATAATGTATCGAATCCTCCCTTTCAGCCCAATAATTTTCAACCAAACCTTGCGGGCCCGTCTCATAATCAACCACAACAACCAAATTTTCCACCAAATTCTGCTCATCCTCCACAAGACGATAAACGTTTAACTTCGCTTGAGAAAACTCTTGAAACGTTGGCTAAGGCAACCACTCAAAGCCTTAAATCAAACAGCAATTTGCAAAATTTATTGACTTCATATATGCAAAACACAAACCAATCGATTACAAAACTCGAAATGCAAATGAGTCAATTAGCCACGTCTGTAAGTGAACGTGAACGAGGAACATTCCCAAGCCAGCCCCTTCCAAATCCCAGAAATCAAAACGCAAATTCAAATCAAGCCCATGTTGTTCAAGATAGCAACGTCACCCAGTTGAATGCTATCACAACTCTCCGTTCTGGTAAACAAATCGATAATCATGTCATTAATCCAAATGATTTACCAGAAACTTTTCTCGACACTTCTAAAACAACGAACGACTCAGAACAGAACGTGGAGCCAAACGTCGAATCGAACGACAATCAAAATTCTTCTTCTTCTACTCGAGTAGACCCGCCTACCGAGTATCGTGTTCCATTTCCACATCGTCTTCGACCAAAGAAGCACTCAGACCAAATGGAAAAGATGTTGGAAATTTTTAAACAAGTAAAAGTGAACATCCCGCTTCTTGACATCGTTCAGCAAGTCCCCACTTACGCGAAATTTCTTAAGGACTTGTGCACCCAAAAGCGACACACTCAAGTACCCAAAAAAGTCTTCTTAGCCGCTAGTTTGAGTGAAGTCTTGTCCCAATCCATGCCCGTTAAATACAAAGATCCTGGTTGCCCTACGATATCGTGTACAATTGGAGACAAAACGATTAACAAATGTTTGATAGACTTAGGAGCGAGTGTCAACTTGATTCCATACTTCGTGTACAAACAATTAGGCTTAGGTGAGCTCAAACCTACGAAAGTTACGCGTCAATTTGCCGATCGTTCCATTAAGAAGCCCGTGGGAGAAATCGAAGACGTGCTCATTAGAGTAGGGCAATTTATATTCCCCGTTGACTTTATCGTTCTCGAAACACAACCCGTGACGAATCCCTCGATACAAATTCCATTGATTTTAGGCCGACCATTCTTAGCCACCTCAAATGCCTTAATCAATTGTCGTAACGGATCAATGAAAATATCTTTTGGAAATATGACTTTGGATCTTAATATTTTCAATCTTGAAAGCCAATCGAATGAACCTTGTGACCAATCGTTGGAAGTTAGTGCCATTCACGAAAATGTTGAAAATGAAACACTTGATCTTAATGATGAACGTGAGGCCGAGTATGAAAAATTGTTTTACAAAATTCCCAACGATATTGAATACACTCTTCCTTTTGAATCGCTTCCAGTTGAGTCCGAATCTCAACCTAATTCTTCGATCGAAAAAACTCCAAAGTTGGACCTCAAACCGCTTCCCGACCACCTTAAGTACGCATACTTAGGTGAAAATGAAACTTGTCCTGTCATCATTTCTAACAATCTTTCTCTTGACCAAGAAGCTTCTCTTCTCTCTATCCTTTCGAAAAATAAGGAAGCAATGGGATGGTCGATTTTCGATATAAAAGGAATTAGTCCCGCTCTAGTTCAACATCGCATCCATTTAATCGATGATGCCAAGCCTGTTCGTGACGCGCAACGAAGGCTTAATCCAAAAATGAAAGATGCGGTGCGTGATGAAATTCTTAAACTTCTCGACAACGGAATCATTTACCCAATCTCTGATAGTTCATGGGTTAGCCCAATTCACGTTGTACCGAAAAAGTCCGGGCTAACCGTTGTCAAGAATGATTCAAACGAGCTTATTCCAACTCGTACTCAAACGGGTTGGCGCGTTTGCATTGACTATCGAAAACTAAATGCCGCAACACGTAAAGATCACTTTCCTCTTCCTTTCATTGACCAAATGCTCGAACGATTAGCCGGCCATGAATTTTACTATTTCCTTGATGGTTATTCTGGCTATAACCAAATTCCAATCGCTCCCGAAGATCAAGAGAAAACAACTTTCACATGTCCATTTGGTACCTTCGCTTATCGACGTTTGCCACTCGGACTATGTAACGCTCCTGTGACTTTCCAACGATGCATGGTTGGAATCTTTTCCGACATGATAGAACGCTTTCTAGAAGTTTTCATGGACGATTTCTCAATCTTTGGCGATTCTTTTTTCCAATGTTTACATTATCTCGAGTTGGTTCTAAATCGATGTAGAGAAAAACATTTAACTTTGAATTGGGAAAAATGCCACTTTATGGTCAAACAAGGCATAGTCCTTGGACATATCATCTCAAATAAAGGCATTGAAGTAGACAAAGCAAAAATTGATGTCATTGCAAATCTACCCATTTCCAAATCCGTTAAGGACATTCGATCCTTTCTAGGACATGCTGGCTTTTACCGTCGTTTTGTGAAAGACTTTAGCAAAATCTCCCGTCCTTTGACGACCCTTCTTGGAAAAGACGTTCCTTTCGATTTTAGCTATGATTGTACGTATTAAGAGCGAACTCATTTCTGCCCCAATCATTTGCGCACCCAATTGGGATCTTCCTTTCGAAATAATATGTCCCAAGTGAAATATTTCTATTGGGACGATCCATATTTGTTCAAATATTGTCCTGACCAAATCATCCGACGTTGCATTCCGGATAATGAGATACGGAGTGTTCTTTCATTTTGCCATGATCAAGCGTGCGGTGGACATTTCGGTCCTCGAAAAACTGCGGAAAAAGTGCTTCGGTGTGGTTTCTATTGGCCTTCTCTTTTCAAAGACTCGTTTGAATTTTGTAAAACTTGTGATCGATGTCAAATGCTTGGATGAATTTCTCGACGAGATATGATGCCTTTAAACCCCGTTCTTACGATCGAAATCTTTAATGTATGGGGTATTGACTTTATGGGACCTTTTCCCAATTCTTTTGGAAACTTGTATATCCTTCTCGCTGTCGATTACGTTTCAAAATGGGTCGAAGCCGTTCCTTGCAAAACCAATGACCATAGAATTGTTGTGAAATTTCTCAAAGAAAATATCTTTTCGAGGTTCGGCACACCTCGCACAATAATCAGTGATAACGGGACCCATTTTTGCAACCGTTCTTTTGAAACTTTAATGAAAAAATACTCGATAACCCACAAGTTATCCACTCCGTATCATCCTCAGACTTGTGGCCAAGTTGAAGTTTCAAATCGACAAATAAAACAAATCTTGGAGAAAAGTGTCAATAAAAATCTAAAAGATTGGTCTCAGAAATTGACCGACGCACTTTGGGCTTACCGTACTGCTTTTAAAACTAACCTTGGGATGTCCCCATTTCGTTTAGTTTACGGTAAAGCTTGCCATTTACCCGTTGAAATTGAAAACAAAGCGTTGTGGGCAATAAAAAACTTAAACTTTGATCTTGAAAAAGCTGGCGAAAATCGAAAACTACAACTCAACGAACTCGAAGAACTTAGGAATGAGGCGTATGAAAACGAGAAAATTTACAATGAAAGAACCAAAGTTTTTCATGACAAGTCAATCCTAAGGAAAACGTTTTTGCCTAACCAGAAAGTTCTTTTATATGACTCGAGACTTCATTTATTCCCTGGGAAACTTAAATCAAGGTGGACTGGACCATTTGTGGTACGAACTATTTTTCCACATGGTGCCATAGAAATAGAAAACCCAAAGGATGGATCAATTTTCAAAGTCAATGGTCATCGTTTAAAACCCTTCTTGGAATTGCCCGGTAACCAAGAGGAGGATCTCATGATTCTTCATGAGCCAAGCTACGTCTAGTAAGAATGTTAACCCTCTTTTGTAAATATGTACATATTTTTCCCCGTTACACTATTATATCATGCATCGACTATGGGGACACAGTCAAAATTAAGTGTGGGGGGAGTCTCATTTTCATTTTTTTTGTTTTTCATGGCATTTTTTTTTTGAATTTTCATTTTCTTCAAAAAAAAAAATCTCAAAACTCCTAAATCTCAAAAACATTTTCTTTTAACCATTTTGATTTATTTTTGAAGAAACACTATGGGATAAGTATAAGTTTTGGTTAATAAATTGAAAATTTTGAAAATTTATTTGTCTTAAAATAAAAATAAAAATGAAGTTTGATTACAAATAACAATGGTTTAACTAGTATATAGGAAGGTTCATCTATGCTAATAATGAAGTATGTTCTAATTGAAAATCTTTGTTTAAAAAGTGGTAAATTTAAAGTAAAGGATATAACATGTTTGTCTTCTAAGTTAAATGGTGCTAAGATGATTTTGCAAAACTCTCTCCTTTAAAAAAAAAGATATATATATATATATATATAAATAACATCCAAAGTATTCACTTTCATTTAAAAGTCCTCACGGTTGTGCATGGGTGAATTACTTGGAATTTTTGATTATGTGCTTTCATACTCATTTAAAAGTCCTCACGGTTATGCATGTATGGAACACATGTAAAAAAAAAGAACAGATTTAATAAAAACCACCTACGGTCGATAGGTGTATGCACGAAAGTGTGTGCACTCGCCATGCTCTGTACTCCCCTCACATAAGCCCGAAAGGCAGTGCATGGGTGGTATATTTGGCCTCAGTTTACCTGAGCTAGGTGTGTAATTTTTCTTGCAAATAATGAGAGAGCAAACAATTGAAATCCAAGCACTAGTTTAACTTGTTCGATTTAACTTGTTATTGAAAAGAAATGAAAATACCACTTTAACAAACTTTGATACTAAACTAAGGATTCATTTCATGGTTACATTATGTTATCAACCAAAACAACTAGATAAACTGTGGTCTATCTGTTATAACAACTTGATTTTTATTAGAAATTTTGACGAGTAAAAATTTTCAAGACAATGACCAAAACTTGTATTTAACTTATTCGTGTCAATTTAAAAATAAATCCTTCATTTTTAAATATTTCCAAAAACTCGCATTCATCTCTTTGTAAATAAATCTTGCATTTTGTAAATATTTTCATCCTGCATTTGGATTTTGTGGGTAGTATCCGCTGAAAACCCTCACGAGACAACACTCGTCCTACTGGGGACACCCAGAGGTTTAACGGCTTGTTGCATACGCTCAATGCAATCGTGCTCCCTGCGAAAACGAATTTATCTTAGTTTTCCTTTATTCGAGGACGAATAAAAAGATAAGTGTGGGGGTATTTGATATGCACGTAATTGTGCATATATTTACATCCATATTTTATCTCTTTTTATTTAAATAATCATCATATTTGGGCATTTTAACATGTTTAAAACCAAAATTCAATTATTTCCAACCATCATATTTTCCTCTTCATTCAGGGGCAAAACGGTCATTTTGTGCATGTGTCAATATAAGAATTTTTACTTGGACATTTTTTGACAATTTTTATAGGAATTTGGATGCATATGGAAGAGGCTTATATGAAGATATATGCATCCACAAATGAATACAAAGGAAAGAAGAGGGAAATAATTCAAGCCATGAACATGGAGGACCCCACCCACTTACCTAAATGTACAATTTGGAGCTAATGGACAACTAAGTGGAGGTTAAAGCTTCATGCAAAACAAATGATGGATTAATTAGTGGATAATGGTTACTTGGTGGTCACACTTCCTAAAGAGTAATTTAGGAAGCTCCCTAAAAGTAGAATTAGGGTTTTGTGCATGTATAAATAGCCCTCTTATGTACATGAAAAGATCATCTTCTACTCTTTCATCTTACTTAGGAAATTAAGAAATCAAGTGTAAGCACAATGTTCTATGAAATAAAAATGGCTTCCAAGCCTCTTTCTTCTCTCTTTTCTACATGCTTTTCTTTGTTTTATTGTTAATGTTCATTTCTATGCTCTTTTTCTTCTTATGTTCATAGCCTAGATTCATGTTTATGCAAGTAGTTAGTAGCTAATCTCTTTTGCCTTCTTTACTTATTTTCTATTTTTCTTTTCTTTTTAATGTTGAAACTTACATGTGATGCTTCAATGCCACAAATGATTAGCTAAACCCCTTCAATTTAGGGGTGATGAAGCTCTCTAACTTTATGTAATTTCAATATTTTTATGATTTATGACCTCTTTGTTTATGCTTCATGAATGTGAATTTTGATGTAAGTTTATACAAGTCGGTTTGATAGCTTATATTGCTTATGCAAATGAGCTATTCTTATTCAACATAAACACAATTTACATCATCATTTGCTAATTAATTTTTGATTATGAAATGAAAGTAAAAATGAAATTTGATGATTTATATTACTAGTTACAATAGTAAATAGATCATACTTCAAATAGCTTTTGCTTTGGCTTCATTTTCATGAGAATTATAAGTGGTATAATTGTTGTACTATAGTTTGATGGTTTAAGTTATGTTAAATAATAACATAAACAAACCATACTTATGATAAATACAATGATTATTCCACTTAATATCAAAGTTAGAGATCATAAATTATGTGTTTGTTGATTTACAAAAAATTTGAGAGTGGATTTGCCTCTAAATTGTTCTTTAGTCTAATAGACTTCAAATCACATTTTTCTAGTGTTAGCCTCATTTTATTTCTAGTTAACAATTTCTCAACTTTGGGTTAATTTGATTGAGTAGGAAATTTAAATCAACAATTCCTTGTGTATCGATCCGTATTCGCTGCGTGCTACATTCGTACACCGTGCGCTTGCGGTATAAATTTTATTTGAAAATTCATTCGATGGTTTTCTAAACCGATAGAATTTCCGTCGACGAACAATAACTGAATATATATCTTTGCAAAGTATTTCGAAATAAATATTTTGAAAGATATATAATATGGCCTAGTGACTGCTTAAGTGTGTATAGCTTGATAGTTAAATAGCCGACTATAAAATATGGCCAAATTCGTTGATCGTTTTGAAGAGCTTGGGATCAGATTTGATTATCCAAAAACCACTTCGATCCTATTTGAGCATTGCAAATTGATATATCGTTAAGATAATGAAGATGGTGATTTTAAAAATTTGGTTTGTTCAGACCCAAAACAACTTGTATGGATGAATGCAATCAACACATTGTCATTACAAGGCAATGAGAATTCTAAATGTAAATTTCTTGAAAGGTAATTGTAGCCTCAAGCCTCATCAACCAGGAATGATTGAAAATCAAGGGAGATGCAGCAAGGCTAAGTGGGTCACACTCATTAGGGTATGTTGTCACCTTTCTAGATACCCTACATCTACATATTTATGGATTGGTTGTGCATGAGATCTTAAAAAGGTTGCATAGAAACCAGGGTGATGACATATAGGGTACTATCCAGTAAGGCGTAGGGCAGTCTTGTGTTGGCAGGGATCGATATGTTCGATCCTGATATATTTTCTAGACGCGTATCGTGAAAGGTGGTACCCCGCTATCTAATCATCGTATGGAATCCAATCTCCAATAAGCGCTGTACTGTTTTGATTGTGCCCAACTATGTTGAAATGTAAGATGCAAGCATTTCAGCTATTTTAAATAAGTATTTGTACTTAGATGCTATTATAATATCACATGATTTATATATAAAAGTGTTTTGGTTATCGTAAGGTAAAAACTCATTATGTTTATGTGTGGCGTGGTCCTACGAGATACCTTTGATTTTCAAAGATTTCCGAATGACTTTAAATCCAGTTGGGTGTGTTTTTCTCACGTTGGTTTTCCAGACTGACTCTGATGTCATTTTATTATAATGCTCGGGTCAAACCGAGTATATTACAGATTAGTTCTGGATGCTTGAAGCTTCAAGGGACAAGTTGGAGGCCTAGAGACGTATACACGTAGAAGGTTATATTTTCCGTCGTATTCATTATTGTGTTATCAACAGTTGTGAGGTCAGGCTGTTATAACTATCCATGTTGAAATAGGTTAGTATACTCTAATTGATGGTTGTACATACATATATTACAGTTTTTCTTTTGTGTAAAGACTTGTGATATATAATAGATTATTCTTTCGGCTGTGAGAATCTATGTTGTTTAGTTTTCTTCTTATCTTCCTTCTTCTACTCTTCCCCTAAAAATTGGGTTTTCCAACATTTGATTTCTCGACATGTAATACAGTGGACGTATTAGTATCGACTTTCGAGGGTCGAAAAACTTGGTCATTACATTTGGTTTCAAAACTGAAAGTTAAGCTAGAACCTTGGATTTGGTGGGGTAACTCATTAGAGATAAGGTCAGTATCACCCTAGAATGAGTTTGACTGTGTGTGTATAAAAATGAGCACGTATTTGTTAGTGATATAAAAAAAATTATATTGTGTTGGTCGATTTGTCGAATGGCTTATGGATTCTGGTCAATAAGAGTAATTAATGTTGTTGATAGGGATCTCTAAACACTTGAACAGAGAAACTCGACATGGTACTGTTTTGAAACTGGGTAAATGAATTAATTTTACCCTAATTATAGTTTTATATATAAAGAAATGATTTTTTAGAAAATTATTATGGTATATATGGTGTGCTTGGTTGTTAGGAAATGATAATGCTAAACAATTATCATTTGTTGTTTGTTGTTGAAAATGAACAAAAGTGTTAATATTATAATATAAACAAGATTAACAGTTAAATGTGATTTTATAAAACCAAGGTGAGATTATATAAATACATGATTTATAAATGTGATTTATAAAATTTAAAGGAAATAAAATTCATGAAGTATATTACGAATATGAATTTTAAGTAAGAAGAGTTTAAAAGATGTAAACTTGGGAATTTAATTTCCATTAGGTTTGGAAATGATTTTTCAAAGTTTCGAGGAATAGTAATAGTATTGTTTGTGTAACGACTCGGAAATTTCGATCCCGAAAATTTCAGATAGTTAGGAAAAAGAAGAAAAAGATAGAAGAATAAGTAGAACAGAATCACCAAAATCTCACATTCGCAGCGGATAAAATATAATAACAAATAATAACAGTTTACAAAAGAATTCTGTATCTTTCAATTACATTTATAATACATCAGAGTTATACATATATACAAATACTGATATACACAATTACCATGCCTCAGATGTACAACAATATAATACAGCGGAAACACTCCATACGTTCTTGCCGTCCAGCTCGCCTCCTGAGCTCCAAAACGTCCTTACCTGAAAATCTGTAATACTCGGTCTAACCCGAGCATTACATCAAAGTAACACCCGGGTCAGGCTAAAAACCAGCGTGAGTAAACCCATCTAACATGGAATACAAAGCATACAGCTTATATAAACCCGGGATAACTCGTATCAATTTACAAATTTACAATTGGTTATAGACATCACTTATTTCACACATAAATTTTCCAAGTACCAAAATTTAGATCAAATAGTCCAATTCACTTAAATCATTTCATTCCAGCCTATTGATTTCACATATCAATCTATATAAATTCGAAGTTGTTTCGGGTATTTTCTAATACCCGACCCCGATCTCTTCGAGTCTCATGTCATCCTAACCCAAGTTATCCAAATGAAATACACTTCAAACTTTAAATACAAGATGTCCCTTTACAATAAGTCGTCATTGATAGATAACCACAATTCCTGTCCTCCCAAACATATGATACGACAAATCATTTCATATCAAAGATATCAACTCATTCAAGGCATCCAATACCATTCAGTCATCCATATGCAAAATTGATCACTTCCAAAATAAATTTAGTCACTTCTAATTGAATTACCAACCTCAATAACTTAGACTCCTTCACTTGACATTAATTAATATCAAATCAATTAATTAATCATCCCTTAATTATCCATCTTGACTAATCACCCTGGATTAATTATCCTTCAATTACATTCAAGTAATTATCTTTAATTAATTACACAAATTAATTATTCTTAACCAAAAACAGTAATTAATCTTTAATTACTTCACAAATTTAGTAACTATAATTAATTACATTAATCCTTAATTACTTATATTAATTAATTTCTCATACATCACTTATCATTTTAATTTATACTAATCTAAATTAATTACATTAATTAAACCACAATATTAATCACTCTTGATTATTCCCAACCTGTAATTAACTATCTTTTTATTTACTTCATTAAATAAATTAATTACTCATTGTATAAAGGAAATTTAAAGGAATTTAAAACCAAATTCATTTTTAAATTCAAATCAATTTAAAAATGCACTTCATTCAAGTTGTTAAAACAATTTAAATTTAAAAACTTTATTTGTTTAAAAACCGAGATTCATTAACTTGAATTCCAGATTTAACTTTGATTTAAAACTTGTTTTAAATCTCTACTTTACAATTTAACTTTAATTTTTTTTAAAAATCACTTTCATATCTTTCCAATTCCTTCTTATATTTTCTTTTCAAAAATTCAATTCTATATATTTGACAACTAAGTGCACCGGAATATCCAATCAAACCATGGTATCCAATATTTCAATTATCAATATAATTCATCACAGCATATCAAAACATTCATACATAGAATATTAAACAATCTAAATAATTTTGAGCAATCCAGTTGGATCCCTCCTACCTGTTTTCCTGCATCCATAGATGTTAGCACAATACCAATTCCACTTCGAGGTGGAATATCGTGGAAAATGGGATTTATATAATATCACCCGCTATTATGCAGCGCATAGGGTCTCATCCGCTATATAATGCGGGAAATCAATCACTCCCATATATACTATATACTACTATATATAATATAGCACATCAAATTAATTCAATCATTTAAATTTAAATAAAAATCCAAAAGAGTGAGATTAACTCACCTTTGACTATGATTTGCAATCCGATCCACACCAGCTTGATTTCTTTCGGATTTTAACCTTGTATAAACATTTATATAGTTTATTAATATTTTGAAAATATCGAACAATCTATTAGCATTTATTTATTAATTATATTTAAACCAATTTGTTCGAAATTAAGTCCACTTTAAAATTTTAAAGTGTTATTAGAATTTCTAGATTTACTTTACTGTCCTATATACATAACTGATCCCAAAATAAAATTGTTTAAACCTTTTGTTAATTCACTATTTGAAATCAGCAACTCTAAACTTACTTTTTTTTTAAATCAAAGCTTCAAAATCAATGTTAATATACCTTACAGAAAAGATGAACCTAGACTCTGGCGGATCTTCCTCACCATCGCAAAGTCGTTCGCAAAACCCATTACCATCACCAAACCATCGAACGATGCAAAACCCCCTCCAATTGACGCCGACCAACCCAAAGCTTGAAGACGCCAGTGGGACTTCGCCTCAGGCCTCCTCGCGACCTCCACAGTCCACAATTGCGCACGCTCGAGCCCCTAAGCACGACTCTGCCTCCTAATCCCTTTTGCGATACCCCCTTACGTTAGCTTCTACGTAAACGCCATGTCCACTGCCGATGCACTCCTCCCCTTCGCCATCACAGAACTCGAATTGTGCAACCTCCTCGCGATGATTGCATTCCCTAATAATAAGAAATCGAACGGCTTTGGAGTTTTTTTTTCTTTCGAATTTGATTTTGAAGATGAAGAGGGCACGACTTTGATTTGAATTGAAAGAGAAGGAAGCATCGGCTTCGAACTAGTAAGGAGGAAGAATAAAGAAGGCCACGATTTCAATTTCAAAAAAAAAGTTTATGTTCTGCCATTTTTGTTTCTCCTACTATTTTAAAAATGAAGAGAAGAGAGACAATCAGAAGAAGAAAGAGTAAACACGATTATAGGGTTGCTGAAGTGGATATAGGTGCGGCTGAAATGAAAGGGTTCAGTGTATAGTTTAAATCGATGGAATTATATTATATTAAAATTCAAAATATCTAGATATTTAATCCAGAACCTTGATTGAGGCATGCCGCTAGCCGTTCCTAATGTTATACCCCTATTCCGAACGAAATGGAACAAGTTTCGAGTTCTAATTCGATCATATGGAAAAGATAGCTTTTTGAACCTAGTTATTATATTAAATTTCCATAAAATTTTCAGCACGTTTATCTATCGTACGGCCACACAACAACTTCAAACATTACGAAAATTAAAATTCGATAATAATACACTATTACTAATCCAATGGAACTAGTTCCGTCGAATTCCAAGACTGTGCCTCGGAAGGCTATTTTTAAATTCAATTTAAACGATATATTTTTAAAACCGAATAAATCTCTTCCAATTTCAATTTAAAAGCTTTTATTATCTTCAAAACTATCAATATAAATTTTACAAGCCTTCAAATTATTTTTAATAGGCTTAAAACTGAAGATTTAATAATTTACCCAAATTCAAATTATTAAATTCATTAAATTCAATTGCCAAATTCAAACTGATATTTGAAATCCAAGTTAAACTATCTTGCAAATATTTAAATTAAATAAATATTCCAATTTCAAATGCTTAAAAAATTTCGAGTCGTCACATTCCTCCCTCCTTAAAATAATTTCGTCCCCGAAATTACTAGTTAGGAAGAATGGTCCAATACCCATTTACTTTTTCCCAAAACCAACAATTCAACAACCTACCAACTATCTTTTTATAGAAGACCCATTGTCATTCTTACTAACTTCCCAAACTCTCCCAATATTTTCAATCAATACTATTTGCTCAATCATTCAAATTTCAATTTAAAACCGAATTTTGAATTATCAAAATTTTCTTAAAATTTTTCTAACTCCTTAAATTTCCGAAAAATTTCGCCAGCGTCTCCTTTGCGCGGTTACCTCGGTATAACTACAAAATGCCTCTACGGACTCCCAAATTGCAAAGAAAACAAAAGGCCAAGTGGCTAGATTAAAAACCCAATCAAATTTCATACAGAAATTTAAACACATACCTTTTGTTGAGTAATTCAAATTTATCTTCTGAAATCAAAACAAATTTTCCTTTCCCTTTATAATACATGCATATCCTACTTAGCAATAATATCCAATCATAGCTTTTAAAATCATTTTATACATTTCCTTACAGAAGTTTCATATCTACTTCTATTCAAATTAGTTTTCCCATTTCCATATGAATTCAATTTACCTTCAACTCTGAATATTGAATTTTATCTTCCATTTATAACTGATTCATATCATTACTTTAAATTAGTTTCATCCATTAATTTATTCCAATTTCAAATTTGAAATCGTTTTGTCGCTAACAAAAAAAATTTCCCCAAAATTTTTCAAAAAATTTCGAACCCCCAAAATTTTAAGAAAATTTTGGTAGTCTCCTTTGTAAGGAGGAGCTTTTGCAATTTGACAAGAGATATAAATACATATACATCGACCCACACGGCCGGAAAAACAAAAATAGTTCATAGTTCCTATTTTTATTGCGTAGGCGTACCTTTATTTAGCATTTTAAGCAAGCGGCTTATTAATTTAGTGATTAGCGCGTCCAAATCCAGCCAAACGGCTTCCCGGTACATGTACTTACTCAATTTAAACACGTAAGTGCCAAAATCATGTAACTTAACAACATTTTACATATTTAACTAGCAAACATATAAGTTTCTATAAGAAATGCAGGTTAAACAATATTCATAAGCAACTTATAGGGTTCCGACATTAATTTTAATTGTTTACAACCAATTCATACACAACTTCATTCAATTTAAATGTTTACAACTCAATTTCTTACATTCAATTCATTTTTAAGCAAAAAAAACTCATATTCACTTCAATTGCTGTTAAAACCAATTTATTTAATCTTCATCAACTCATAGAATTTTAATTACCTTCGTTTATATCAAACGACAATTCATTTTATGCAATTTGATGATATCCACGTGAATAAATAATTACTTAAGCTTATAGCCATTTTAAGTTGATTTTAACTCAATTTATAAATTCTTTCCATTTTAATTTTTAATTCACCTTCTCAATTAATCAAAATAATATCCAAGCACATACTTAACTCATTTATACTCAAATTGGATTTTATTTGTAACTCAAACATTTCTATTATAATCCAATTCCATTTTATTTTTACAACATCTCCACTTATTTTAATTCATTATCAATCCAAATCGAATTCTATTTATAATTTCAATTTATTTCCAAACATTATTATTAACTCACAATCCATTTTATTTAACCGAGTTAAATTTTATTAACAAACTCTATCAAATAATTTATTTAGCTAATTAGCTTACTTCCACTTTTATATCAATATTCGATTTTATTTTCAAAAATTGCTTCATCAAATTTTCCCGAGTTCAATTTTATTTTATAATTCCAGTTTGGATTTTCTTTCGTCTTCCAAAATTCCAACACTTTTATTTTAAAATTTTAGAAATACTATTAAATTCACATAATACTATTAAAATAGCTTTTTATAAGAATACTTCTTACAACTCATGCCTCAACCAGTCCATCCTTGTTCTCACAGAAATTTGGTTATATGTTGATCAGGCGCAGGATTGAAAATCTATAATACTTGGTAAACCCGATTCAACACCCAGTGAAAATACTTGGAAAATAATTTTATTGAAAAGATAGAAAACGGTTTTTGAAAATAGAGGAAATATCTTTGGTGAGAATGCTCTGGAAATCATCACCCTCATCCATGGTCGCAGTTACATCCTGGGTTACGTTGCCATCGTAGCAAAAGTCCATGTAACTATAGGCACTCCGCGCCCCTCGATTACGCCATGGAACCCACAACAGACCACAGTTACATTCCAGGTTTATGTTGCCATCACAGCAAAAGTCCATGTAACTGTAGGCATCAGCGCCCTCGATTTTCGCTATCAAAAATGAAACTTCTCCACTCCCACATAGATCGCAGTCAACCGATTTAAAATCAAACCTAGACCGTTGGCTCTCTGCGGCACACACGACTTTCGCTATGTTACCATTGGTCGCAGTCTACCGATATAAAATCAAACGCCGACTGTTGGCTTTCAGCAGTACACACGACTTTCGCTATGGTCTGCAGTAGATCGTAGTGACATCGAGTTACACCGTCGTCACAGCATAACCCAGATGCCTCTGTAGGCATCAGCACCCTCGACTTTCGCTACACACTACTCATAATCCTCAGGAACTAGTTTTGTCCGGACTCCTCACAGGATCAACTTTAGAACCCCCCTTAGGGTTTAAGGAAGTACCAACCTATGGCACTCCCGAGAAGTTCATTTCAAGGGAGCGCCTTCTTCCCCAGAGCCATTATCAAAACACTTTATACTATACACATATAGTATCTTCCAAATCATACACCTAGTATGAATCTCATATAAATCTCCTTTTCTCAAAATCGATTATCCAAAATCGATAATTCTAAAACTAGGCTTTCCAAATTCCAATATTGATTTTTACCTAAAAATCAAAAGCCTTTCCAAATCCAAAGGTTCCCAAAACCTTTTTCCAAAATCCTCATAAGATCCTTTATATATATAATAATAATATTATTTTTTAAACTTTGGATCATTCCAAACTTGTATAAAACTCCTTTTATACTTCAAAACACCTTCAAAATCCTTTCCTTCCAGCAATAGATTCAACAAGGGAAGATTTATCTTATATAACAAGGATATATAACTTTGTTTATTCAAAATCAAATATTCAAATTTGATTACTCTTTTTTTTATAAACTTGTTTCCATCTTACTTAAAAATATCCAACTTTCACTTTTATCCATTGTATATTTCAAAAAGTATATTTCCATTTCAAAAGAAATCATTTCACCTTTCTTATTCACAAATTGTAAATATCAATTTCATTCAAATCCATATGCTATACCAATCTGATCGCTCACTCGATCACACAATTTCACTTCGGAACTAGTATCGTCCACCTGACTTTCCAGTGCGGACTCAGATCTGGTTTCTTAATCAGAAACTGTCATTCTCCTTGCATAGCCTAGCTATGATAGAGAATATCCAAAATAAATCAACAATCCATATCCAGGTTTGCTATCGAAAATTGAGTGAAAAATCCCAACTCGGATCGATATAATTATCTCGAAATTCTATGCTCGAATCTGGATCAAATCACTATGCGAATAGAACAATATACGTACATCCTACGTATTTATCTTTATTGATTATTAGCCAAATCAATTTCCTTTCTATTCATCCTCACTTTGATTTTACTCACTTATTCACATTTGCCTTAATCCCCATTTGGATTATCACCTCAATTCTTACCTTAGATGGGTATTTAATCAATAACAGTTTGAACTTCGAACAGTTTATATTTATTAAATAGCTTGAAAATTTTAAAAATAGACAAGGAATTGAAAAATAATTATTAGTTTGTAAAATAGTTGTAAAATGGTTAAGTAATTGTAAAATAATTGGAAAATGGTTGAATAGTTATAGAAATTTTAAATAATTGCAAATTAGTTGTAAAATAGTAATTAATTTGTAAAATAGTTGAAAAATAGTAATTAGTTTATAAAACAGTTGAAAAATTGTTAAATAGTTTCAAAATAATTGTAAAATAAATATAAAGTAATTTGGCTTTAAAAAGAAAGATTTTATATATTACATAGCTTGGAAAAATAAGTTTATATTAAAACAATTTATTCTGAAAATAGTCCAGAGCCAAACTGTTCACTTCCCCATCAGTTCAATTTAAATTTCCACTTCCATTTAAATTGACTCAATTTAAATTTGAATAACTTCAATTTCCATTGAAATTTATTTAACCCCAATTCAAGTTGAACCAATCTTGATTTCTTTCCAAATTCAAATCAAATTCCATTTGATTTTAAACCTACTCAACTTTAATTACAATTCCAATTTATTCCAATCAATTTGGACTAATATCAATTGAACCCCCTTCAATTTCAAATCATTTCAATTCAATCCAATTCAAATTTTCCATTTAAAATTTTAAACTTATACATCTTCAATCACAAATCCAATTAATTCAAATCAGATTTAATTTGAACGAATTCATTCAAATTTCAAATTTAAACCATCCCGAATTATATAAATTCGAGTTAAATTTTTAAATGTTGATTTAATCCTTTAAATCGAATCAACTTATCTTTTTAAACCATTTAATTCTGAATCCATTTCAAACTTATCTTCATTTAATTTTAATTTGGTTGTATTTCTATTATCACTTAATTTTCATTTTAAAAAAATTCAAATAATATAACAACCAATTACCTTAATATTGATTAGAAAGAAATATTACTTTATATATATCGAAATATATTCTTATATAAAATCATTTAAAACCTTTATATAAGAAAATAGCAAGTACGCGCTCATATATATATATATATATATAGACACACACACACACACATACTCAACTCATTCTAGGGTACCATTGACCCTATCCTTAATGAGTAATCCCAACAGAGCCAAGATTCTCGCTTAACCTTCAGCTCTGATACCAACTGTAACGACCCGGAAATTTCGATCCCGAACATTTTAGATAGTTAGGAAAAAGAAGGATAGAAGAATAAGGAGAACAGAATCACCAACATCTCACATTCGCAGCAGATAAAATATAATAACAAATAATAACTGTTTACAGAAGAATTCTATATCTGTCAATTACATTTATAATACATCAGAGTTATACATATATACAGACACTATATACACAATCATCATGCCTCAGATATACGACAATATAATACAGCGGAAACACTCCATACGTTCTTGCTGTCCAGCTCGCCTCCTGAGCTCTAGAACGTCCTTATCTGAAAATCTGTAATACTCGGTCTGACCCGAGAATTACATCAAAGTAACACCCGGTTCAGGCTGGAAACCAACATGACTAAACCCATCTAACATGGAATACAAAGCATATAACTTATATAAACCTGGGGTAACTCGTATCAATTTACAAATTCACAATTGGTTATAGACACCACTTATTTCACACATCAATTTTCCAAGTACCAAAATTTAGATTAAATAGTCCAATTCACTTAAATCATTTCATTCCAGCCTATGATTTCACATATCAATCTATGTAAATTCGAAGTGGTTTCGGGTATTTTCTAATACCCGACCCCGGTCTCTTCGAGTCTCATGTCATCTTAACCCAAGTTATCTAAATGAAATACACTTCAAACTTTAAATACAGGATGTCCCTTTACAACAACAATTCGTCATTGATAGATAACCACAATATCCTGTCCTCCTGAACATATGATACTACAAATAATTTCATATCAGAGATATCAACTCATTCAAGGCATTCAATACCATTCAATCATCCATAAGCAAACTTGATCACTTCCAAAATAAATTTAATCACTTCTAATTGAATTACTAACCTCAATCACTTAGATTCCTTCACTTGACATTAATTAATTTCAAATCAATTAATTAATCATCCCTTAATTATCCATCTTAATTAATCACGTTGGATTAATTATCACAATTATCTTTAATTAATTACACAAATTAATTATTCTTAACTAAAAACAGTAATTAATCTTTAATTACTTCACAAATTGAGTAACTATAATTAATTACAATAATCCTTAATTACTTGTATTAATTAATTTCTCATATATCACTTATCATTTTAATTTATACTAATCTAAATTAATTACATTAATTAAACCACAATATTAATCACTCTTGATTAATCTCAACCTGTAATTAACTATCTTTTTATTTGCTTCATTAAATAAATTAATTACTTATTTTATAAAGGAAATTTAAAGGAATTTAAAACCAAATTCATTTTTAAATTCAAATCAATTTAAAAATGCACTTTAACATTCAAGTTGTTAAAAAAATTAAATTTAAAAACTTTATTTGTTTAAAACCGAGATTCACTAACTTGTATTCCAGATTTAACTTTGATTTAGGACTTATTTTAAATCTCTACTTTCCAATTTAACTTCAGTTTTTTTTTTTAAAAATCACTTTCATTTCTTTCCAATTCCTTCTTATATTTTCTTTTCAAAAATCCAATTCTATATTTGATAACTCAGTGTACCGGAATATCCAGTCAAACCATGGTATCCAATATTCCAATTATCAATATAACTCATCATAGCATATCAAACATTCATACACAGAATATTAAACAATATAAATAATTTTGAGGAATCCAGTTGGATCTCTCCTACCTGTTTCCCTGCATCCACAGATGTTAGCACAATACCAATTCCACTTCGAGGCGGAATATCGCGGTATATGTGATTCATATAATATCACTCGCTATTATGCGGCGCATAGGGTCTCATCCGCTATATATAATGCGGGAAATCAATCACTCTAATATATACTATATATTACTATGTATAATATAGCACATCAAATTAATTCAATCATTCAACCAATTATTTAATTTCAACCATTTAAATTTAAATAAAAATCCAGAAGAGTGAGATTAACTCACCTTTGACTATAGATTTGCAATCCGATCCACACCAGCTTGATTTCTTTCAGATTTTAACCTTGTATAAACATTTATATGGTTTATTAATATTTTTAAAATATCGGACAATCTATTAGAATTTATTTATTAATTTTATTTAAACCAATTTGTTCGAATTGAAGTCCGCCTTAAAATTTTAAAGTGTTATTAAAATTTCCAAATTTACTTTACTGTTCTATATATATAACTGATCCCAAAATAAAATTATTTAAACCTTTTGTTAATTCACTATTTGAAATCAAAAACTCTAAACTTATTTTTTTATTAAATCAAAGCTTCAAAATCAATGTTAAAATACCTTACAGAAAAGATGAACCTAGACTCTGACAGATCTTCCTCACCATCGCAAAGTCGTTTGCAAAATCCCTTACCATCACCAAACCATCGAACAATGCAAAACCCCCTCCAATTGATGCCGACCAACCCCAAGCTCGAAGACGCCACCGGGACTTCGCCTCAGGCCTCCTCGCGACTTCTACAGTCCACGTTTGCGCACGCTCGAGCCCCTAAGCATGACTCTGCCTCCTAATCCCGTTCACGATACCCCCCTTGCGTTAGCTTCAGCGTACATGCCATCTCCACTACCGATGCATCTCCTCCCCCTTCGCCATCACCGAACTCGAATTGTGAAACCTCCTTGCGATGACTGCATTCCCTAATAATAAGAAATCGAATGGCTTTGGAGTTTTTTTTTTGCTGTTGAATTCGATTTTAAAGATGAAAAGGGCACGACATTGATTTGAACCGAAAGAGAAGGCGGCATCGGCTTCGAACTAGTAAGGAGGAAGAACAAAGAGGGTTACAATTTCAATATCAAAAAAAGTTTATGTTCGTCCATTTTTGTTTCTCCTGCTGTTTTAAAACTGAAGAGAAGAGAGGCATTTAAAAGAAGAAAGAGTAAACATGATTATAGGGTGGCTGAAGTGGATATAGGTGCGGCTGAAAAGAAAGGGTTCAGTGTATTATTTAAATCGATGGAAATATATTATATTAAAATTCAAAATATCTAGATATTTAATCCAGAACCCTGATTGAGGCATGCCGCTAGGCGTTCCTAATGTTATACCCCTATTCCGAATGAAATGGAACAAGTTTCGAGTTCTAATTCGATCGTATGGAGAAGATAGCTTTTTGAACCTAGTTGTTATATTAAATTTCGATAAAAAATTTAGCGTGTTTATCTATCGTACGGCCACATAACAACTCCAAACATTACGAAAATTGAAATCCGAAAATAATACACTATTACGGATTCAATGGAATTGGTTCCATCGAATTCTGAGACTGTGCCTCGAAAGGCTATTTTTAAATTCAATTTAAACAATATTTTTAAAACCAAATGAATCACTTTCAATTTCAATTTAAAAGCTTTTATTATCCTCAGAACTATCAATGTAAATTTTACAAGCCTTCAAATTAGTTTTAACGGGCTTAAAACTGAAGATTCATTAATTTACCCAAATTCAAATTATTAAATTCATTAAATTCAATTGCCAAATTCAAACTGATATTTGAAATCCAAAAAAAACTATCTTGCAAATATTTGAAATCAATTAAATATTCCAATTTTAAATGCCTAAAAAATTTCAGGGTCTTCACAGTTTGGAAAATATTTTTGAATGAAAATATTTTAAAAGGATTTTAAGGAGATAGAAAGAATGAACTCATTTCAATCGTTGGAAAATAATTTTGGTGATGACTGTAACATCATCGACGTTCATTTTCGAGTTTCTAAGAGAGGATTGCTACCATTGGAGTTTTGTTTTGGAGAAACTAGTTTTGATTTTAATATCCAAAGGGATCGTGTGTGTATACATAGATGATTTCAAAAATGATTTGAGATACCTTAGAGCAAGTGTTTAAACTCTGGGGTTTTCATTAAAAATGTTTTATCGAAAATATGAGAAAATAAGTTTGATAACTCATAAAATTTGAAAATTTTCAAGTTAAAGCAATATTTTAAAAAATTGGATATGAATGCAAGGGAAGATAAGTAAAAATTTGAAATTGAATTGTGGAATGAATTTACTTAAATTGAGTTAAATAAAGTGAAATTTGGAAGTTTAGCCAAGTTAGACTAAATGAAATAATTCTTGGAAGTAGAATTGATTGAGATTGAAATAAATTAACGAAATAGGCAAATTAAATTAATTAATGAATTAGATATGGTTTGGAATGTTGATTGATAAAATTGAATGTTGAAATTGGTTGAAGTTGGGGTAGAAGTAGATATGACTTAAGTAGTAAAATTGTAATAAGCATAAGAACTTTTGTATAAAATGTTTATAATAGGCTTAAGAAAATTTGATGGAGTAATTCTTAACAGTTGATTAGTATTGAAAGGAATATACTAAGTAAATAAGAGAATGTGAATAATGATTGTGAATAATTGATTGTAAGTGAAATGAATGTGAAAAAGAGAATTTGGTATAGCTAAGAAATTATTGGAAATAAATACGTAAGTAGTACATATATTACTTTATTCGCATGACAGTTTGATCCAGATTCGAGCATAGAATTTTCTGATAATTTATATCGATCTGAGCTAGGATTTTTCACTTGATGTTCGACGGTGAACACAAGATATGGAATTTTGATTGATTCTGGGATTCTCTATCATAGTATATAGCTATGCAAAGAGAAGAACGATTTCTGATCAAGAAATCAGATCTGAGTCCGCAATAGAGTGGTTATGTGATTGATACTAGTTCGGAAGTGAAATTGTGTGATCGAGCGAGCGATCAGATTGAGATGTGCATACAGATGATATATGTACATCTTATGGTTTTAGTAAAGAAAATGTTGGAAATTGAAAATGCTAGATAATATGATTATGAATTATGTGATTGGATATTATTGGTAAATAAGGTGTAGGTGTATAAGAGCAAGAGATAACTTGATACCTTGGTTTCTTAAGTAAAATTTGGTTGACCAACAAAGAGATACATGTTTAGACTGTTGTTCATTTGATGGTTTTATGATTGAGCCACATGGATTTTGCTTTCTGTGCTTATTTGGGCCCGTAGTGGCAGTTTGTAGTTGTTCTGATCTAGCCGCGCATATTGGACGCTGGCCAAATTCTTCAGAAATTTAATGAGTTAGAAATTTTAAAGAAATTTGTGATAACTAAAAAAATTGATTTTGAGTTATACCTTGATATGATTGAATGGATAATACTATTTGGAATCTATGGATGAATTTGGAAATATAGTAAAGGTAATAATAAGGTTTCAACAAATTGATTTTGGGAAGTTAAAGGCTTAAATGGATTTGGGAAGTTATTTCAACTAATTTGTTTTAGAAAAAAAATAGGTATGGACATTTTTCAAACCTTGGCTAATTTGAGGAAGAAATTCTTTTAAGGGGAGGAATGCAATGACATAGAATCTTAGTGATTTAAAATTAGAATATTTAATCAATTTTAAATATTGAAAAGATAATTCTATAGGTTAAATGACATGAGTTTCAAAAATAGCGATTTAATTGATAATTTAATTGTTGAATTTAATAATTAAAATTATTTAAAGCATTAAATCTTGGATTTTTAGCTGGATAAAATGATTTATAGCCTTATTTAATTTTTATTAACAAGAATGAAGGTAAATGAACTTTTAAATTGGATTTAAATGTGATTTACTCGATTTTGAAAATAACTCGTTTTAATTAACGAGTGAAAATAGCATTCTGGGGCACAGTCTCGTATTTCGACGAAACCAGTGTCATTGGATCCGTAATAATGAACTATAATACGCCATCAATTTTTGTAGCGATCAGATGTATCGTTTGGTCGTGTGAGATTGAAATGCATCGAAATTAATATCGAAAATTTAATACTATAATTGGGTTTAAAAAAGCTTTCTTCTGTAACGATCAAATTAGATCTCGAAACTTGTACCATTGCATTTGGAATAAGGGTATAACATTAAGAATGCCAGGAGGCACGCCTCGATCGGGGTTCAAAATTGAATATCTAGATATTTTGAATTTTAAATATTATATTTTCTTTGATTTTACCTTACCATACATCTCTATCACCCCATAATACTTACACTCTGCCGACCTACGAGCCCACCCTACCCCTGCGTTATCTTCCATCTTTCCTGACTTATTTAAACTGGTCAGTAAGCAAGTTTTTCAAATGAAAAAAAATGAGCCTTAAAAAAATTAATTTCTTCAATTCCACTTGATTAAAAACTCCGAGACAAGCTTTAAAAATTGTGATTCGAGGAGAGCTTCACGCTGATATATGTTTGGTAGCACTCGACCATGGTTTGTGGTGATCGACGTGGGGAATGTGATGCAAGGGTTCGACTATTCTTGTGACAGAGGCAACGATGTGTGAATTAGAGGTTGTTTTGGGGTTTGTGAGGTCGAAAAGCTCTGGTGGTGAAGAAATGGGGGAACACGATGCTTTTTGGTGGAACGCGACATTACCGTGCATGCGAGGGGGCTATAATTCATGATGAAAGGAGAGACTTCAGCGGTGGCGAGGTGGTGCCAGACAAGTCAAAAGTGATGAGAAAGAGCCAATGGCATCGCCAAATTTGGATTCTGTCGAGTGGTTTGACGTATCCTTGGTTATGCATGCACGCTTGAGGGAGGGGGAAGTATCTGCGTGCATTTGTGGAAGAAGGAGATAGTTGGTCGGGTTTGTTTTGTGGGCTGGTTTTAAGTTATATGGGTACTGAAATAAAAATGTAATTAAATGAATATAAATTATTTTGATAACTTCAAAAGCTCATAAAATACATAACTCATCTGTTTTAGGTCCAAATCTAAAGCGGTCAGTCGCGTTAGTGTAACGACCCAGAATTTTCAATCTAGAAAATTCCAGATAGTTAGGGAAAGAAGAAAGAGATAGAAGAGGAAGAAGAAACACAACAAAGATTCACTCATTCGTAGCGGATCAAAATATAATATCAAATAATAACAGTTTACAAAAGAATTCTGTATATGTCAAATACATTTATAATACATCAGAGTTACACATATATACAGACACTGGATATACACAATCATCATGTCTCAGATATATAACAATATAATACAGCGGAAACACACCATACGTTCTTGCCATCCAGCTCGCCTCCTGAGCTACAGAACGTCCTTACTTGAAAATCTGTAATACTCGGTCTGATCCGAGCATTACATCAAAGTAACACCCGAGTCATGCTGGAAACCAGCGTGAGTAAACCCATCTAACATGGAATACAAAGCATACAACTTATATAAAACCATGGGTAACTCGTATCTACAAATTCACAATTTGTTATAGACATCACTCATTTCACACATCAATTTTCTAAGTACCAAAATTTTGATTAACTAATCCAATTCACTTAAATCATTTCATTCCATCCTATTGATTTCACATATTAATCTATAAAAATTTGAAGTGGTTTCGGGTATTTTCTAATACCCGGCCCCGGTCTCTTCGAATCTCATTCAAGGCATCCAGTACCATTCAATCATCCATAAGCAAACTTGATCACTTCCAAAATAAATTTAATCACTTCTAATTGAATTACCAACCTCAATCACTTAGATTCCTTCACTTGACATTAATGAATTTCAAATCAATTAATTAATCACCCCTTAATCATCCATCTTAATTAATCACCCTGGATTAATTACTCTTCAATTACATTAAAGTAATTATCTTTAATTAATTACACAAATTAATTATTCTTAACCAAAACAGTAATTAATCTTTAATTACTTCACAATTTAATTATCTATAATTAATTACGTTAATCCTTAATTACTTATATTATTTAATTTCTCATAAATCACTTATTATTGATTAATTAATCTTAATTAATCAGCCTTTAATTACATCATTAATTATATAAATTAATGATTTCTAATTACATTTTAATTTATCCTGATCTAAACTAATCGCATTAAGCAATTAATCATTAATTAAACCATAAATATTAATCACTCTTGATTAATCTCAACCGGTAATTTACTACCTTTTTATTTACTTCATTAAATAAATTAATTACTCATTTTATAAAAGAAATTTAAAGGAATTTAAAACCAAATTCTTTTTTAAATTCAATATTCCAATTATCACTATAATTCATCGCAAACACAGAATATTAAAAGTCTAAAACATTTTAAGGAATCCAGTTGGATTTCTCCAACATGTTTTCTTGGATCCACATATGTTAGCACAACATAAAATACCAATTCCATTTCAAGGTGGAATATCACGGTATATGGGATATATATCCGCTACTATGCAGCGCATAGGGTCTCATCCGCTATATAATGCGGGAAATCAATCACTCCAATATATACTATATATTACTATATAATATAACACATCAAATCAATTCAATCATTCAACCAATTATTTAAATTTAACCATTTAAATTTAAATAACTCAGATGAGTGAGATTAACTCACCTTTGATTTTTTTGCAATCCACTTCCATTCTTGCTTGGTTCCCGATTTAGACCTTGAATAAACATTTATACGGTTTATTAAAATTCAGAGTAAATTGAATTATCAATTGCTATTTAATAATTTGATTAACTAATAATCGATCCATAAATTTTTCCTTTTAAAAAATTAATTAAATAACAATTTCATTTGAACTAATTTTCCTTAAAAAAAACTCTTTCAATAATAAATTATATAAGTTAACAAGGTAATCATATTACATTGTTCTAAAATAAACTAGTAAATTTAAAATGTATGTTTTTTTTGAAATTACCTATATACTAAAAATATATATACAGATTTAAGAAATCTGTATAAGAATATTTGTAAACCCTCTAACATTTAAATCTTTCCACTTCCAACATCTTACCCTTATATATTCCTACTGTTTTAAATTAAAATGTGAATGTGAATTTGTATATTTATTTAAATCGAAACTGAATTATTCCATACCTCACTGTCTACAAACTGCAGAACGTGAGATTCCAAAACCCAAATTTTTGAACCATCCCATCCAGGCTCCACCGCCGTTCGCCACCGTGAGACCACGAACCTTCGACCCTACATGCTCGAGTAGAACTGAGCGTCGCCCAACCCTAGAATGCCTCGTGCCTCCCTCCTTTGGCTAATTCGTCGTAGTTGCAAACGAAATGCCTTGACTGCCCACGTCTCATCCATCATCCCCACATCTCGAGCTCGGATTCCAATCGTCGGCCTCCATTCTCTGACTCGAATTGATTTCGAGCCAATCTTGAGAAGACGAAGTACGCGGTGACCTAATTTTAGGAACGAAGCTTTTAGCTAGAATTGATGCTTTGCGATTTTATTTATTTTTTCGATTTAGAATTGCTTTGAACTGGGAAGAAGGGAATATGCTAAGATGTTGGCGGCCTTGAGATAGACGTGTTCCATTTTATTTTATTTTTTTCGAGTTACGGCCATTTTTTTCTCTTCTTCCTTTTGATTTTCAATACCTCTACTGAAAAAAGAGAGGAAGAGGACGCGGTATTTCGAAAAGGAGATGGCGTGCAAAAGAAGACTACATTGATTTGAGGTGACATGGAAAAGCTCAGATGTGAGTGGCATTGATCAGTCAACAAATATAAATATTTAAAAAATTTAAACGTTCCGAAATCCTCACGCAAAATTTTGATTTCCTATCGAGGCATGCCGCTAGGCATTTATAATGTTATACCCCTATTCCGAACGCATTAGAAAAGGTTTCGAGTCCTAATTCGATTGTATGAAGAAGATAGCTTTTTGGATCAGTTATTATATTGAATTTTGATATAAATTTCAGCGCATTTACATATCATACGGTCCCACAACAACTCTAAACACTACGAAAATTGAAATCCGATAATAATACAATATTACGGATCCAATGGAACTGGTTTTGTCGAATTACGAGTGTGTGCCTCGGAAGGCTATTTTTAAACGTCACTTAAACGATGAATTTTCAAAACTTAACAAAACATTTCCAAATTCAATTTCAACACTTTTATTATCTTCAATATTATCGATATAAATTTTACAAACTCTTAAATTATTTTTAACAGGCTTAAAACTCCAGATTCAACATTTGACCCAATTTCCAGTAATTAAAACCAATAATTAAATTTTCAAATAATAGTGATATTTGAAATTTAAGTTACAACTTACTTTTAAATATTAAAATCAATTAAATATCCTAATTTAAATTGTCCAAAATTCTGGGTCGTCACAGCTAGACTCAAGTCAATATAAGCTTCATAATGGAATTGGATTGCAGGGATTTGGAGCTTTAGAATTTTGAGCTAAATTGGGACGGTATTCGAATTTAGTCAAAACCGGAACGTATAAGCAGCGACTGGAATCAAAGTAAGTAAACTCACTCATTTTGGATAATTGGTTTTATTTTAAATAGTTAAAATTACTTATTGGATGATTGGATGGATTGATAAATCATTATCAGTTGGATGTTTTATTATACATAGTAGTATGTATATTATTATTTGGGTATATTTCCCACCAATTAGAGCGGATGAGACACTATGTGCCCCGTATAATAGCATATGACCCTTTTTATAGCGATATCCACCTCGAAGAGGGATTTATTATTTTATGTTATATAACATATGTGGTTGCAAGGAAACATTTTGGAGGGATCCAACTGGATTCCTCAAAAATGTTGATTTTGATTTCATATATAATGATATATGATGTGTGTGAATAATCTATTAAAGATTATGTTAGGATTTGATTTATTGAATGTTATAGTAGCATTGGCCTTAGTTTTGGTGTTATAAATACCATAGATAATATTTTTGAATTTCAAAAGAAAATTAAAAGGCAATTTTGGAATTGATATTTTATATTGAATTTTGGAATTATTAAAAAGGAATTGATTAGGATAAAATAAATAAATTGATTTTGGATATTTATTTAACTATTTCATACAATAGTTTCAGTAGAGAATTTAAAATTTTGGGTTTTAAAACAAAGGATTTTTTAAACGATATTCTTAAATATGAAACGGACGTTGAAATCAAAACTTGAACAATTTTGGAATATAGTTTTTGATTATTTGAGAAATTGATTTATAAATGGATTTTAGTAATATGAACCTGTTATAAAACTGAAAACGAGTTTATGAAATTTATAAACTATGTTTATAAAAAAGTGGAACGATTATCATGTGATCAATTGGACATATAAATTCACTGTATGAATTTAAAATAAGATATTGGAAATTGGCTTAGAAAGAAATAGTAAATTCTATTTTGGAATTTGGGAATAGTTATGGAATCGGAAATATGAATCGATTTGTGATAAATTGAGAGAGATTTATAAGTATAAAATGGGTTTGTTGAATTTCAAATGGTTTTTCACCAAAAGTCAAGGTTTTTTCAGAAAAGGATTTTTATTTATTAAAATATGTACTTTTAAAAACTATTAATTGAATTAAAATATTTTAGGAAGCTAGTTATTTAAATAACTAAATTTATTGAAATGAATTCTAATTATTATAAGCAAGTTTTGTAATCGACTAGAAATTTTATAAATAAATTGGAATTAGTTATTGACGGTTATTTTAAAAGTGGTTTGATGTTTTTAATAATTATTTAACAATGTTTTTGAAATTTATTAATATATATAGTTTAAAAGAAAGTGATTGCAATTTATTTATAAATGCTCTCTAGATTTGTGGACCGGGTTTTATTTAATGGATATGATTTTAGAAGAGAAAATCTTATAATGGAATTCGAGAACTTAAGAAAATTTGAGAAAAAGGAAATTTCCAAATTGTTTAGATACGGGAACTTCAGAAATGAATCTGAATTCATTAAAAGAGAAATACATTGTTAGTTGGATTATTAAAAAGAATAATCGATAATTTTTGGAAATTGTAATGGGAATTAATAAAAATTCCGAAGATTTATGTTAAGTACGGAATATTTCCTAAGTATGAAAATTAGAAACGATTTTGGGAAAAGAACTTGTAATATTTTCCTAAGTATTTGAATTAAATGCGTTGGAGATAGTTTAGCAACGATTTATATAGAAATATTTTTCTAAGTAATGGATTATAAGTTGGATTTAGAAATATTGCTAAGCGTTGATATGGGTTGTAAAGACTCGCTATTTTGGAACATTCAAATCGGAAATAATACCATACATGACCGACTTGAATAATTCAAAACACCGAATTGTTAATTTAAATTTGGCAAAACATATATAGTAAATAAATCAATCACAGATACAGAGTAGTACAATAATACGCAGCGGAATAAGTGAATAGTAGTTCATGAAACTACTATATAACAAAGTTAGAAATAAAATACATCAGAATATCCCAGATACAGTGAAGTCTCCAATGCAACAGCTGACTTCTCTTAACGAATCAACTGGAAGTGCTGAAAGCTAAGCAATAGTTGGATCTCCAAGCGAAGCTCCAAACTCCAAAGGTGAGTCTCAATGCTGTATCACTCATTATGACTCGAGCGTAAAGCAAAACACAAAACACTCGAGTTAGAATTAACATTCTTATATCAATAAATCCAACTCAAGTGAAATATCAACTGAAATAAAATTAACTTAGAGTGCTTTTGGGATAACCATCCTCTAAGGATCCCTGGAACTATCTATAGGGTAGAAATATACACTATTTCACCGTGGTCATCTCAATTTTATTTATTATTCAAAAACAAAATATCATTTCACTTCAAATATATTTGTTTTCAAATTTGATCATTTTCAAAGTTACGATTCAAATCTACTCCAATCAAAAATTCAAATTTAGTCAAATCTCAATTTGTCAATTTAAAATTCAACTCAGTTCCTAAATAACCACTTCAATTTTATAGATCTCAAAATTCGGATTTGTAATCACAAAATACCCCTTTATATTTCAATATATTTCAAACTAAATTTTATTCAATTCAGTTTTCTAAATAATAATTTCAAATTTTAGTTCATCCTAAATTTTCATTTTTATTCAATTTAGTTTCTAAATAACAATTCAACTATATTGATTTCAAGTACAGATCTGAATCTCAAAATAACCCATTTAAATTCCAATATAGTTCAAAGCTTTAATATTTAAATGTTAAATTTAACAGTTTCATAAAGATCTCGATTAACCTCATTATTATTTAGTCTTGAAATGCACCCTCATTTGATTCAATATCATTTAAGTAATCTTAAATTACATTTTACTCCATATTTTATTTTAATTTATTTAAACGTGAAATATTCATTAAATCACTTAAATCAAAAATCCAGTTATAAAAATCATACCTTTAGATTTCCCATTTAATAATTGCAAATCGATTTAATTAAATAAATCATTATTTAAATACCATTTTTAATAAATCCAAATTTATCTCCCAGTCTTAATTATTCAATTTATTACAATAAAATCTTTTGAAATATAGATTTATATAAATACTTAACCATATTATGTGTATTAAATCAATTCTAATTTAAATCAAATATTACTACTAAATCTATATATAAAATTTCCATCTTAAGAATCAATATTTATTAAACCATATATTTCTTTCCACAATCATAAAAATTATTTCAAAATATTTATATATGGACCAACGGTGTCTGGTCTAGTGCTATGGATATTTATCATTTCAATCCGTACACTAAATATATACGGGTGGATATCATTTCAACCCGTAATCCCAAATTCAATTAAATGAAAATCGCTTGGGTTTATCTTTTCAACCCATAATGATTTTCTCCTATCCTAAAGTCCGTTCGAGTATGTATCATTTCAACCCATAGTGATACTATACTAACAGGGCACTTGCAGAGTGATAACATATATGATAATAATATAACAACATGCATATGTCATCAATAATAATATAATATAAACAATAGGATATGTTGTCATATCCCACAAGTGAACAGTTATAGATAATAGCATAAATATAACAATTTAAATAACTACAGCAGCATACTTCAATTGTTGTTTCAATTTAAATCAAATTTAATAAATATAAGAACATTAATCGTGAGTGATTTCTCACCTTTCGAGGCTAAAGAGAATATACAATGAAGTTTAGTTACGAATTCCAAAGCAACGCTAGATAGACACGATTCGACGAAGAAAACAGGCACGATGAACAAAGCTGATAAATGGAAGAGAAAAAAATCAAATTCAAATTAGAACTAGATCGATGAAGATGAATGATATAAGTGAACTTACAATTATATATATAATTATATATAACTATTTACATATATGAAACATATTCTAAATTTAATATACATACATTTCAAATCATTGTTTTTAAACCAAACACATATACAAAAAAAAAATCAAACATATATGCAATATATATGTTGAAATAATACTTATTAAAATAAAAACTTATATATAATGTATGTTCATTGCAACATATCTACTGCCGCGTATATAACTTTTAAGTTTTATCTTATAAAATATAAACTGTATAAACTTTTATAACTTAATAAACTTTATATTATAAATATAATATATACACTTAAAACCTATGCATGTGATACTTATATTTAAATAATAATATAACCATTACAACATAAACCGCTTAGGCATGCTTAAAATTTACTTTCAATACCGTTATAAATACCATATACTTACCGACCAAATGTATAAACTCGAATGCTTAGATATATATATGGTTTTCGTTCTTTTTCTCACTCGCTATTTTGTTGTTTCCAGTACATTACATTAAGAAAGAGTAATATATAACAAAACCACCAAAACCCCATAAAGATTCAAAAAAAAGTATATATATTTTTAAATCACCTTATATTATTTCATTTAATAACATGATATGAACAGCTTCACTTAAATCAAAATCACGTTTAAAATATTATATAAAAAAACAAAATACTAAGCTTAAACAAATTAGATCAAAAAGCATCTTTACATACAGCAGCCAAAAAAGGAAAATTTCATTTTATAAACTAATATAACAGCATATATACATATATACACAAATACATTTATATATATAAAAGAATAACTTTGACATATATATGTATATATAAAAAACCATATAATAGACGCTGAAAAATTTGTATAATATGTTATTAAACTGGAAATAGGGAAACCCAAGACAATATAACCCATGTAACAAATTCACAGATATATATATATATATATATATATGCTAACAGACAGAAGTACTATACCTAATATATGCGAAAGTATGCAAGCTAGTGGTGACGAGTGTCTGATGGGTGATGGCGATAGGGGTATGTGGTTATGGCCTTGAAGAGGCGCTGTAACAACTTGGGAAAGAAAGAAAATAGGCTTCAGGGAGGAAGAGGAAGCAACGGTAGGTATAAACCCAAAGTTATAAAGGCAGAGGAAAAACGCTTTGCACAATTTAAGGTGAGCTTTAAATTTTTAATAAATACAAAACGTATCTAAGTTTATAACTTTCCAGCTGTAGTGTATATATATAATGAACGGTCATAATGAAAGAAGTGGAAACAGAGAGTGTAGGAAAGAAAGGTTAAAAAAATAAAATTTTCACCCTTAAATTCCGGAGAATAATAAAGTAACATACCTCTTTAATGAAATGTACAGCAACGGTCACAAGCTAAAATTTAGCTGAAAGTTTAAAGAAATAAGGGGAAGATAGGTTTTTAAATTAATCACTTCCCAGAATTAATATGTCAATGAAAAAAGGAAAGGAGATGAATCAGGGAAACGTATTATAACGTATATATAACTACTTAACGGATAGATGGAAGAAAAGGTGAGCAGGTGAGTAAAAGTGGAAACTGATTTATAAGCGAAATGGAATGTGAGCTGTTGCCTGGGAAGAAAATGGAACAGTTCAAAAATTAAAGGCAATGGACTGCTGAAATTAAATGAGTATAAAACGTGTAAAAGTTATATACTGAAACGGCTATAAATTTCAATTATTATTATAAAACGGGGAATAACGAAAGGCAAGGACGATGATTTCAAAGTGTATTAATGGCTAGGAATGGGGAAGTTTATCTGTGAATTGGAAAAATTATTAAGCAACTGAAATTTTAACGATAGAAAAAGTAACAATTACACATTGTTTTAGAAACAATCAAAGCAATTAATAGCTTGATTGGACAACAAGAATAAATATGGAAGGACACGTTATAAAGGCAAAATGAACCGTTCGAAACTGAATAAAAGAAATGATGGCAAATAAAACAACTGTGCCTTGAATTTCCCAAAATAAATTATTTTATGAACATCAATTATTACTGACTTAAATTGAACAGAATCACACTCTAAAATATACTTCCTTAATTTTTGATGAAAATTTATCATTTGCCACATTTAACTATACGTAATCCAAATGTAAAATTTTATTTCATAATATTATTATTTAAAATTTCTCAAAAATCAAATTAAATACGCTAAATAAAACCATTAAAAATTAACAAAATTTTACTGGTCGTTACATGGGCTGAAATATCCTGTTACGGATTTAAGTATTTGAAATTGTTTCTAAATATTGAAGTATTGAAAGAGAATTAAATGTATATATTTGTAAAGATATTTCGAAATAAATATTTTCAAAGATTTATAACATGGCCTAGTGACTGCTTGTGTGTGTGTAACTTGATAGTTAAATAACCGATTATCAAATATGGCCACATTCGTTGATCATTTCGAAGCCGGGATCAGATTTGGTTATCCAAAAACCACTTCAATCTGATTGAGCATTGCGAATTGATATATCATGAAGAATAAAGACGGTGATTTCAAAAATTTGGTTTGTTCAGACCCAGAATTACTTGTCTAGATGAATGCTATCAGCACATTGTCATTGGAGGGCAATGAGCATTCTAAGTGTAAATTTCTTGAAGGGTAATTGTAGCCTCAAGGCTCGTCAATCGGGAATGACCGAGAATCAGGGGAGATGCTGCAAGGCTAAGTGGGTCGCTCTCATTAGGGTATGTTGTCACCTTTCTAGATACCCTACATCCATATATTTACGGATTGGTTGTGCATGAGATCTTAAAAGGGTTACTGGGAAATTGAGGTGATGACATATTCGGTACTATCCAGTAAGGGGTAGGTCGGTCTTGTGTTGGTAATGGTCCATAGGTTTGATCTTGGTACGTTTTCTAAATGTGTACCATGAGAGTGGTACCCCCGTGCCTAGCCATTGTATAGAATCCATTCTCCAATAAGCGCCATACGGTTTTGATTGTGCCCAACTATATTAAAATGTGAGATACAAGCATTTCAGCTATTTTAAATAAGTATTTATACTTAGACACTATTATAATATCACAGGATTTTTATATAAATGTGTTTTAGTTATCGTAAGGTAAAAGCCTGTCGTGTTTATGTGTGGCGTGGTCTTACAAGGTACCTTTGATTTTCAAAGATTTCCTTATGACTTTAAATCTACTTGGGTGTGTTTTTCTCATGTTAATTTTCCAAACTGACTCGGATGTTATTTTATTATAATGCTCGGGTCAGACCGAGTATATTTTAGATTAGTTCTGGATGCTTGAAGCTTCACGAGACGAGTTAGAGGCCCAGAAACGTATTCACGTAGATGGTTATATTTTCCGTTGTATTGATTGTTATATTATCAGCAGTTGTGAGGATAGGCTATTATAACTGTCCAGGCTGAAATAGGTTAGTATACTCTGATTGATGGTTGTACATACACATATTAAAGTTTTTCTTTTGTGTAAAGACTTGTGATATATTATAGATTATTCCTTCCGCTGTGAGATTCTATGTTTTTTAGTTTTCTTCTTATCTTCCTTCATTCACTTTTCCCCTAACAATCGGATTTTTCGACATTCGATTTCTCGGCATGTAATACAGTGGGCGTGTTAGTGCCGATTTTCGAGGGTCCAAAATCCTGGTCATTACAGACTGTGAATTGGAAATGATTTTTAAAGTTATCTTGGAATTCTATATGTTTTAATAATTTTAAATTATTAAAAGAAAGGAGTTTATTTTGAAAAAATAAAAGTATGATTTTTTGTATTTTTAATTTACTATTTCGTAAAGTGTTTTTAAATAAAGATTTTAGAATAATATATATAAAGGATTTATAAAAGTATATTTCATAAATAAAGTAATAGATTTTAAATAGTGTTTTATGAAATATTAAATGGATTTGAAATAAATATTTTGTAAATGGATTTTCTATATAAATTAGATTATCAAAGATAAAGGATTTATAATTGGATTTATAAATAAATGAGATTTAGAAAAGAATGGATTTATAAATAGAATTTTATAAATAAAGTGAAGTTATAAAAATATAAGTTTATAATATAGAAGTGAAATTTGTAAATGTAGTATATAAATATAGAAATGATTTATATTGAGATTTAGGTATGTAGTTAATCGTTTTAAAAGTGGTTTATCTTAAAAAGAAATGTTTGAAAGTATTAATTTTACGGAGTTATTTGTTTAAAAAGTATTTTATCTTTTTAAAGTAATGTTTTGGAAAATAATAATTCTAAATGGAATTTAAGAGTTTGAATATGATTTAAAATGTGATAAGCGTCGAAAACATAGATTTCAATATTTATTGTTGCAACAGACGTTTTCGGGGAAGTAAGGAAGGCATGGGCTTTAGCATTGTTGTTATAGTGAATGATTTCCGAAAAGAAATGTTATATATATACATATAACTGAATCCCTATACTAGTGTTTTGGATTATCATAACGATGTAATACACAACATTCGTTTTGACCCAAATAAACTGAGTTTTGAAGAGTACTTTTCTTAAGATTTGTATATATACTTACTTTTGTTTTAAGTATATGGAGATATTTTTGTAAGCGTTAAAAATGAAACGATTTGTGAATATACTTATATCGATAATATAAGTATATGGAAATGTTTTCTTTTATTGAATAATCTGAAATGGTTTTGAGAATATATCTTTTTAAAAAGATAGTTTGAAGTAAATATTCAAAAATTGATTTAGTTAATAAGAAATTTATTAAACAGGCTTAGTGACTGCTTATGCGCTAGATTTTATTGTTGCTTTGATAATTAAATTACCGACTGTCAAATTTGGCCTATTTATCAATGTTGATCCGTAGAGACCAAGATCGGATTTATCCAAGAATCACTTTGGACCAATGTATGCATTTTAAATTACAGGTTTATGATGATGATTTTTAAAGATAGAGATCGTCATGATGTAGGGCTGCTTGCCACTAGACCCTTATGGAAATTACCCTATCATATACTTATAGTGGAAGTAGTGCTCTGTTATGAAAATCTTTGATTGGCAAGGACTACTCTACTGATCCTTGGGGTGATTTCCAAAATAGGATGTGGTAGGATAAATACCATCAGTTTGTTATGCTTCTGGACAACTTGTATGGACAAATTTATGACATTGCATTTCTAAATCACGAACGTTGATTTTTACAAATGTAGTCTATTGGTTGTGTAGGAGGCAACTCCTATTAGCTTAACACTCTTCTCTATGACATACGAGCTCGAAGGTTGTATTTTTGTAGAAGTCAATTAGTGATAAATGGAAATGGAATGTGGCATTCCAAGTGAAATGTGCAATGTGAAAGGTAATCGTTACCTTAGGCCTCACACCCGGGAATGACCAAAACAGGATAAATGAGGCAAGGCTATGTGGTTCGCAACCATTAGGATATGATCATCCCCTTCTATATATATAAATTCTCGCTATGATGTCGGGTTTTAAATTATTGTGGTATATGCAAAGAAAGCCCCTAGATAGGTCGGTAACGACTGGGGTGATGACATATTTGGTATTATCTAGTTAGAGGTAGACCCATCTCGTGTCGGTAGAGGACCATCAGTCGGGCCTCAGTACATTCCTCTAAAGATGTACCGTCAGAAGGTAGTCCCTTCACTTGGTCATTTGTTGGAAATCCATTCTCCATTACGTGCCTGTCATTTTGATTATAGAGCCTAGTATGCTGGAATTTAACAATGGTAACATTTTTGGCTATGCTTAATATTATTTGTATACCAGGTGCTGGTATAATATAACAGAATTTGATGTGAAATGTTTTGGTTATCGTAAGGTAAAAACACATCCGTTTTTATGTGCGACGTGGTCTTACGAGATACCTTTACTTTGAAAGGTTTTTATAACTTTCAAAAAGTTCAGTTGAAATGTGTTTTCTTATGCTGGTCTGTAGACTAACCCAGGTGTTCTTCCCTTTCAATTCTCTGGTTAGACCGAGCGTATATATAGATTTAGATTTTTATGCTTTGGAGTTTCAACAGGCGAGCCGGAGGACTTCAGGTCGTATTCTCGTAGATGTTTATTTTCCCGCTGCATTGTTGTTTAAATTATGAGCATTTATAAGGAAGGGTTGTTATAACTGTCCAGGAAAATGATTGTTATTTATTGTTGTACTCTGATGGATGTATGTATATTACAGTTTCTCTTTTGTAAAGTTCATTAATATTATATTATATATTGTTCTACTGCGTTTGTGAGATTTTGTGATTGTTTTTGTTCCGTTTTCCCTTCTTCTCTTCTCTTCTTCTTTCTTCTTTCTTCCCCATAACTACCCATCTTTCCATTCAATTTGGGTCAGATATGTGCGGTTTATTTTCAACTTGAACTGTGCGAATTTATGGGTCGTTACAGTGGCTCCATGTATGTGAGTTGATGAATGTATGAGTGAAGTTTGTTTTTTAAGTGTGAAAATATGTAACGATCCCCTTTTTAGGTCAAATTTAAATTGGAAATTAATATAAAATTTTGGATTAAATTGTGAAATTACCTTGATTTAAAATTCAAAAGTATAGAAAGTAGATTTTAAATAGATTTGGATTGGAAATATAAGAATAAAATATATTATAAATAGAATTTTGGTTTTTGAAATTCAAAAATAAATATTTTTGAAATAAAATTGGATTTAAAAGCTTTATACTTTAAGAAACAAATATATATATATATATATATATATGAATATATGATTATTTAGTAAAGTGTAATTTAGTTTCAAAACATTTTTCTTTAAGGATGTATAAGTATAAATAAAGATAGTTTAAATATAAACATTTAAAACATAACACACATATATATAAGTAATCCATACATAAATAAAAGAAAATAATAAAATAATTGTTTTCACATTTGTAAAATTATAAGGTACTTAACAACGTAAGAAAATAAAAATTTAATAAAGGAATGATATTCTTTCTCTTTAAAATAATACATATATAAATAGTTTTAAAAGGAAATATAATTAGAAAATAAAAAAAAATATTCAAACATTAATGACATGCAAAATAACATGTGTAAGTTTTTTAACATTGAATTATATAAGTGTGAAGTATTTAACATACAGTAGGACATTTGAAAATTTTATACAACATATAATAAACAAGTGTCAACTATTAATTTTCTATTTTTATTTTCAAAATTAATAAAATAAGATTATATATATATCATTATACTCCTATACTTTATTTTCTTTCATGTGATTCAAAACAAAAACTTAAGAAATCAAAACAAGAAAACAAAACAAACCTGAGAAACAAATCAGAAAGAAAATCAAAACAAAATCAAAACCTAAAGCTATGCAAAAGAAAAACCAAAACCTGGAAGAAACTCAACAAATTAAAACAAGTTTCAGATTTTAGATTAAAACCTGAGCAAATTTAAACAAAAACAAGATCAAACAAAGTCAATCGAGTTAAAGCAATTCAAAGATTCATTGCTAGTTTTCAAATCTGGAAGCAATCAAGCAAAGCAACAAATCATCAACAATCAAGCAAGATCATCTCAAACCAAAGATCAGATCATTTCAACATCATATTCTAGTTTTAAATTCAAAAGCAATTCCAGGCAAAACTCTCTGTCTTCATCCAGGTGAGCAAACTTTACCTATAAAACCAAATCTTCTTGAATCTTATGTCTGTGATGATTATGATTTGGTAATGTTGTGGAAAAGTAAATATATTTGCAAAAATATTCATATATCTGTGTGTGTGTGTGTGTGTGCGTGTGTGTGTGAATGGATGTATGCATGTCTGTGTTATGCATGTACATCTCTCTGTTTAAACATTTACAGGCTAAGCCCACTTCAAAAATCAAATCCTCTTCATACAATCCAGTATAGGTTATGATGTTCAAAGAGAAATTGTTTATAATGATGTAACATAAATTTTAAAAATGATTTCAAGCTAAATCTGAAGCCAGTTTTAATAAAAAGGAAGAAGAATAGTAGGATTTTAAATCCTATCAAGTATTCAACTTGAATGATTTCTAGTTTCAAGTATATAATCATTTTTGTTCTCGAAATCTAGGATTTTTAAAAATTAAATCATGATTTGTAAGTGTGTAATTCGAGAGAAGTTGCATGTTGAACGGAAAGTGAGTTTTGAGCATTTTTTGGTGATCGACGCAACTAGGGTGGTCGGGGTCTCTACTAAAGCAAGCCTGGAGATATGCGATGCTAGCAAAAATGGTCGTAAGATTTTACGACCATCAAGGTGTCGACGAGGGATCGAAGTAGGGTTTAAAACCTAAAATGGGTTGAGGTCTGGAACTAGGTTGTTACGGCGCTATGGATGATCGGAGCTCATCGGACCAGGGAGAAAGGTTGCATGGATGACCGGAGAGGGTGTGGCCGGAGTTTCAGGAACGCTGGTGGTTGGCGTCGTCAAGTCGAGGGGTTTTAAGGTGATGGTTTCTGGTTCCAGGTTGATCGAATTTCCTCGATTTCAAATTTAGGTTCCAGATGAACTTTGGGTGGTCGGAAACAAAGGGGTTGGTTTTCGTCGACTTGATGACGGTAGCATAGGTGATCGAAGCATCACCGCTGACCTGTACATGTGCACATGTTGTTGGCGGTGTCAGTGATGTTGTGTTTGGAGAAGGAAGCATCGACTCAGGGAAGAACTTGAAGCAGCTGCCTAGTGTCTCGAGTATGGACTCGAGTAGGATCGTGAGTGTAAATCATATTTCAGTTTTAAAATTTCAAACTAGCAAAGTTTTGAAAAAAAAAAGGAAGGGAAAACTCGAGATAGGTCACGGGTGAGGATCGGGTTGAACCCGCAGTAAAGTTTAAACAGTTTTAAGTTTAAATATAAAGAAAATTTTAAATTTAAATCAAATCTGGTTTAAACTATTATATGATATATATGTTTAAATTATTTGATTAAAGAAGTTATATGATTTGTTAACTTAAATTTGTTAAACAAGTTTTTCCAAATTTTAATTTAAAACAAATTTAAACACCTTCTTGTTAATTCTATTAAAATAATAAATGCATTATTTGAATTTTTAGGATTAGTTAAGTTT
Organism: Allium cepa; assembly: GCA_030765085.1. NCBI lineage: Eukaryota > Viridiplantae > Streptophyta > Magnoliopsida > Asparagales > Amaryllidaceae > Allium > Allium cepa. The sequence continues at coordinate 738,863,845 of CM060935.1, read as the reverse complement.
TAAAAGAAATTATTTCAAATTAATTTAGTTTTAAAGTGTGTGTGTGTGTATATATGATCTTTATTTTAAAAGTCAATTTGATATTGTAATTATATAATTAATTAAGGAAATGTTTTCAATTATGGATTAACTTAAATGTTTTTAGTTAATCTACGTGTTAATAATAATTAATTTTAAAGGTTTATAAAATAAACTTGAATAAAACTAAGTAATTAATTGAGATAAATGGGTTATTTTAATTTGAAAACTCAATGATAATTACTTAATTAAAGGTTAATTAAGTATTAATTAAGGATTAATTAATCATGAGTTAAGTTATTAATGATGAGTAATTAAAATATAATTAATTAATGAGATTAATTAAGTTTAATTACTTAATGTCATTTATAAAAGATTATTACTTAATGAGATTAAGGTATAATTACTTTGTGTAATTACAATAAAGGGTAATTAATTAATTAAGATTAATTAATGAATGTAAATTAAGTATAATTATCAAGACTGATTGATTTATTAAAGGTTAATTAATTAATGAAGGTAATTAAGGGATAATTTATTAATTAAGGGTTAATTGATTAATATAATTAATTGGGGATAATTAATTAAAGAATAACTAAATAATTCAAGGTTAATTATTTAATGATTAAAGGTTAATTTATTTATTTATTAAGGTTGATTACTTAATAATTAAAGGTTAGTTAATTTATTAAAGGTTAATTAATAATGATTAAAGGACAATTAATTAAAATGGTAATTAATTAATGTTAACCAACCAGGATTAGTAATTCATTCATAAGTAATTAATCTGTTTAAATTAATTATAATTAGATGTTAATTGATCTTACTCATGAATGTTTGGATTCTACTGAATGTTGAATTGTTTGATATCCCTGATGTGTGATGCTTTGTGATATGAATTATTTTGATTTGAGCTGTGATGAATGTAATTTATTTATCTATGATGAATTTATATTATTTATCTATGAATCTGTGAATGAAGATAAGCGTTATAGGATTATACCGCTTATCGATATTATTGTGCTTGGATTATGATGATTGATGATATTGTATTGTTGTGTGTAAAACCCCTAGACTATACTATACATGCACAAATATGGATTTTACGGAAAATCGGTTAAGTCATGGGTTTTTGAATTTAAAATGATTTAAAATTTGAATTTTGAATCCAAATGGTTTTGGAAATTGAATTGGGTTGAATTTGATTTGGAAAGAAAGTTTGAAATTGAAAATTGGTTTGAATATAATATATCTTGTTTAAAGTTTTGAAATTGTTTTGGAAATTTGGTTTAAAAGGTTTATACATGTTATAAATATATATGGATTTTGAACCATTTTTGAAGTATTTTAAAAGTATTATTTTGGAATTAAAATTTAACCCAAGTTTATACTTTAAAGGATATAACTTGTTCATATTTGATCGGATTTTTCCGAAACGAAAACCCTTGTTTTTCAAATAATAATAGCTTTTATATATAGAAAGGATTTTCAGTTTGTGTTGAAAGGATTTCAAGTTTTGAAATGAAAATAATTACGAATGCTATGAATGAATCTTTGTGAAAGAAGGTGAACTTTGTTTCAAATTGAAAGTGATCTTAAAAGGTGAATCTTTTATTTAAAAGAAAGGTTTTAGGTAATAAGTTGTGACTTAACTAAGATCCCAATATCCATACGCTTTTTAAAATTAAGCGCTCATTATTCGGTTTAGCCGGGGGAGGAATTTGTGTCATAAAACCCATTCCGAATAATGATACGATGAAATGGACAACATTTGAAGACAGGTGGTGAAGACCTGGTATTTTCGAAAGCGAAAGGATTACATATCGAATGTCTCTACACCAAATGGCCCTGGTATAGAGATTTGATCACCCTTTGTGATGGGGAGTCCGGACTTGATTATGGATTATCCGGATTTGCAAGGGCTTCTTTGAAGTGCCTTCGGTTCCATTCGAACGCGGAATGGACTTGTATGGATGTATGTCTGACGTTACACTTTGAGATATAAAGCTGCTTTCTATCAAATACATTTCTGTTTGCTGGCGGAGAATTTATTTTCTTAGCTTAACACCCTTCTCTAAGACGTACGAGCTCAGAGATTATGTAGTTGATGGTTAATTGTGATACATTCCTAATTTGGTAATGTGGCATACTAAGTGTTGCTGATCATTTGTCGATCAAAGCATGGCTTTTGTAAAAAGCATAGCTTTGTGGACAAGACTTCATTAGGACCTAACAACCCGAAAATGATCGAAACGGGAAGGATGCAGCAAGGTTATTGGGGATAGCGCTCCTTAGGGTATGTTCATTTCTTCTGAATAAAAAGTGGTACCATGGTATGGAGCCTAGATATTTAATTTATGTGGTTGCTATAAATCTATTGCTTTGTGGTTGTTGCTTTGTGGTTGAGGATCCTCGGACAAAGGTCGGTAACGACCGGGGGATGGCATACTCGTGTCCGTACTTACCTAGTTACAGAGCTAACCCGGCCTTATGTTGGCAGAGAGCTGGTTAAGTTCTCGGACCGTCCCTCCAGAGGCGTACCTATGTGGCATAGGAAGTTCCTTAGCCTGACCATTGTAGGAAATCCAATCATCCAATACGCGCATTGTACGGTTTTAGTTGTAGAACCTGCCATTTAACATGGTAGCTATAGTAGGCATACTATAATGGTATGTATGCTGGCTAATATTAATATTATACTTGCAAATGTTATCCACTATGCACTAATAATAATATCAAAAGGATTTTTTCGTATCAAGCATGTTTGACAATCATAAGGAGAAATCTCCCCCAAGTGTGTGATTGCATTGTGTGTTCCAGGAGGCCTTATGGTAGTTTCATTTTCCAAAATGTATTGCGAATTTCTTTTAAATGTTTTTTTTTGTTTTTGTTCAAATAAACTATTTTCGTTTGCTCACACCAGTCCCATGACTGACCCAGAGTTTATTGTTCCCTTGGGTGACCATAATTTTCCACACGGGAAGCCTAGAGTCAAATTTTCTGATATCAGCTAGTAGATATAGATTCGGTAGCCTTCAGCTTTCTGTTTGAAATTCTTTGGAGTCTTTGGATTTGCGATTACATTTGTTTCACATGACCGACCTTGCTTAAGTTAACATGATGGTGGTTCAAGCTTGAAGTTTAGAGCTTTGGCTTTGGAGCTTTGGATTGGGAATGTAGTATATGGATTCATTCTCTTTTGAAGATCATGTTGGAGTTATCTCTTCCGTTGTTACCTTTTTTGCTATTATATATTCTTTGATATTGTTGTAACCATATTATATCAACTGTTGTGTATCAAAAAATTATTCATTTCTGTTTCCGCTGTGTTGTTGTACTTAATGTGTTATAAGCTCCGACGCGAATCGGATTTCAACGGCTGGATCTACGGCATTCGAATACGGGTGAAGTATGGACGTCGATTTTCGAGAGCTGAAATTCGGGTCGTGACATTTTGGTATCAGAGCTGAAGGTTGAGTAAAAACTTTAGCTCAGGAGTATAACACATTAGGTGACTCATTAGAGATAGGGATATAATTGCCCTAGAATGAGTATCCTAAGATATCCATCTGTATGCCTCAGTAAATTCTCTTACTATCCACTGATAGTGAGTATGAGTGCAAGAAGTGGATGAGATAAGGGACATGGAAGTACCACTATAAACGGTCAATACCCTGCAACAACGGAAACAACTTTCTTTATCAATCTCTTTGATCATCGTTCACTTCCAATTCTTTGATTGCTTCCTGGAAGCTACAAGAAGAAGCTTTGGTGTGGTGATGGCCCTACGGATCATTGTAGAAAGATTTCTAATTCGTATTCTCTTCATCAGCTCTCTATCAGCTTTACATTTTGACTTTAATGAATTTGAAATTATAATTCAAATAATTGGTCAAAAAAAATATAAAGTTGAATTAAATTAAAACAATTTTGGTCAAAACCAAATTTGGGAATTTTGTTGTAATTTCTTGTGTGAAACCAAGTCCGAAGAAGGACAAACTAGCATATATTTTGGGGTATTCCGACTTGAGTTTAGAATCCATTTGTCTATTCTTTGGATCTCGATACATTCAACGAACGGTTAGTTATCCCTTCAAACTAACTGATGCCCTACATATTTCGCAGACCGAATAACCCGAGTATGTTGTGAAGTACTAAATAAATTTATTCTCGTATTTATTGATGATATTCTGATTTGGTAAGCCAAATATAGAATAAATATTCAGCTTGATCTAAAAAGTTATTTCTCTATCTTTGATATGTTCATCTGTTCTTGGTTGTCTCCCTGTCTAGCAAATTTCGAGGATGAAATTCCTTAAGGAGGGAATCTACAACGATCCCCTTTCTTAGGTCAAATTTAAATTGGCAATTAATATAAAATTTTGGATTAAATTATGAAATTAATTTGATTTGAAATTCGAAAATATAAATAGTAGATTCTAAATAGATTTGGATTGGAAATTTAAGAATAAAATATATTATAAATAGAATTTTGGTATTAGAAACTCAAAAAATATATTTTTTAAACAAAATTGGATTTAAAAGCTTTATATTGTAAGAAACAAGTATATATATGAATATATGATTATTTACTAAAGTGTAATTTATTTTCAAAACATTTTTCTTTAAGGATGCATAAGTATAAATAAAGATAGTTTAAATATAAACATTTGAAACATAACACACATATATATAAGTAATCCTTACATAAATAAAAGAAAATAATAAAATAATTGTTTTCACAATTGTAAAATTATAAGGTACTCAAGAACATAAGAAAATAAAATTTTAATAAAGGAATAATATTCTTTCTCTTTCAAATAATACATATATAAATAGTTATAAAAGGAAATATAATTAGAAAATAATATAATATATATTCAAACATTAGTTACATGGAAAATAACATGTGTTTTAACATTGAATTATACAAGTGTGAAGTTTTTTACATACATTAGGAAATTCGTAAGTTTTATACAACATATAATAAACAAGTGTCAACTATTAATTTTCTCTTTTTATTTTCAAAATTAATAAAACAAGATTACATATATATATATATCACTATACTCCTATACTTTCTTTTCTTTCATGTGATTCAAAACAAAAACTTAAGTAAGAAATCAAAATAATAAAACAAAACAAACCTAAGAAACAAATCAAAAACAAAATCAAAACAAAATCAAAACTTGAAGCTATGCAGAAGAAAAACCAAAATCTGGAAGCAACTCAACAAATTAAAACAAGTTCCAGGTTTCAGATCAAAACCTAAGAAAATTTAAACAAAAACAAGATCAAACAAAGTCAATCTAAGTTAAAGCAATTCGAAGATTCATTGCCAATTTTCAAATCTGGAAGCAATCAAGCAAAGTAACAAATCATCAACAATCAAGCAAAATATCTCAAACCAAAGATCAGATCATTTCAACATCATATTCCAGTTTTAAACTCAAAAAGAAATTCCAGGCAAAACTCTCTTTCTTCATCCAGGTGAGCAAACTTTACCTTTAAAACCAGATCTTCTTGAATCTTATGCCTGTGATGATGATGATTTGGTAATGTCGTAGAAAAGTAAATATATCTGCAAAAATATTCATATATATGTGTGAATGGATGTATGCATGTCTGTGTTATGCATGTACATCTCTCTGTTTAAACATTTACAGGCTAAACCCACTTCATAAATCAAATCCTCTTCATACAATCTAGTATAGGTTATGATGTTCAAAGAGAAACTGTTTATAATGATGTAACATAAATTTTAAAAATGATTTCAAGCTAAATCTGAAGCTAGTTTTAATAAAAAGGAAGAAGAACGGTAGGATTTTAAATCCTATCAAATATTCGACTTGAATGATTTTTAGTTTCAACTATATAATCATTTTATTTCTCGAAATCTAGGATTTTTAAAAATTAAATCACGATTTTTAAGTGTGTTATTCAAGGTAAATTTCATGTTGAACGGAAAGTGAGTTTTGAGCATTTTCTGGTGATCGGCGTAACTAGGGTGGTCGGGGTCTCTGCTGAAGCATGCCTGGAGGTAGGCGATGTCGGCAAGGGATCGAAGTAGGGTTCAAAATCTAAAATGGGTCGAGGTCTGTAACTAGGTTGCTGCGGCGCCTATGGATGATCGGAGCTCATCGGACCAGGGGGGAGAGGCTGCGTGGATGACCGGAGAGGGTGTCCCCGGAGTTTCAGGAACACGGGTGGTCGGCGTCGTTGAGTCGAGGGGTTTTTAGGTGATGGTTTATGGTTCAAGGTTGATCGAATTTCCTGGATTTTTAATTTGGGTTCCAGAAGAACTTTGGGTGGTTGGAAACAAAGGGGTTGGTCATCGTCGACTTGACAGTGGTAGCAGAGGTAATCAAAGCATCACCGTTGACCTGTGCATGTGCACATGTATTGGTGGTGTCAGTGATGTTGTGTTTGGAGAAGGAAGCATCGACTCGTGGAAGAACTCGAAGCAGCTGCCTGGTGTCTCGAGTATGGACTCGAGTAGGAGCATGAGTGTAAATCATGTTTCAGGTTTAGAATTTTAAAGTAGCAAAGTTTTGAGAGAAAAAAAGAAAGGGAAAACTCGGGGTAGGTCTCGGGTGAGGATCGGGTCGAACCGAAGTAAAGTTTAAACAGTTTTCAGTTTAAATATAAAGCAAGTTTTAAATTTAAATTAAATCTAATTTAAACTATTATATGATAAATGTTTTTAAATTATTTGATTAAAGAAGTTATATGATTTGTTAAACTAAATTTGTTAAACAAGTTTTTCCAAATTTTAATTTAAAACAAATTTAAACACCTTCTTGTTAATTATTTTAAAATAATAAATGCTTTATTTGAGTATTTCGGATAAGCTAAGTTTTTAAGAAATTATTTCAAATTAATTTAGTTTTAACATGTTTTTATATATATATGATCTTTATTTTAAAATCTATTTAATACTGTAATTATATAATTAATTAAGGAAATGTTTTCAATTATGGATTAACTTAAATGTTTTTAGTTAATCTACATGTTAATAATAATTAATTTTAAAGGTTTATCAAATAAACTTGAATATAATTAAGTAATTAATTGAGAGAAATGGGTTATTTTAAATTCAATGATAATTACTTAATTAAAGGTTAATTAAGTATTAATGAAGGATTAATTATCTTGAGTAAAGTGATTAATGATGAGTAATTAAAATATAACTAGTGCAAACCCGTGCTACGCACACTGAATTCATGTAATTTTTTAAATGAATATTTCTAGAGTTCTTTTAGTGACATGAAAATGAATATATTTGCACGATTAATGGTTACAGCATCATATCTTTCATTGTTATATCACCAACAAAGAATAGGATAATGTGTTTGAAAGTGAAAAACTACAACAAAGATAATGACTGATTTGGTGAGTTTATTTATATAATTGTGGATGGATAAAATAAGGGAAAAGATGAAATTAGACAAAGAATCATACATATTTGTATACGGTGTAGATCTATACTACAATATTATTATTGAGTTAGACTTCAAGAGCACACAGACCTTCTTCATGTTTTGGAAAATGAACAGTCACGTTTTTAATTTCTTTTTATTCCAAACTTTGAAGTGATAACTTTTTCTACATTAATTGGATTTAAGAATTGATTTCACTATTAAATCTCAAATTTAATATGCTTTCCAATGATATCCATTGTTGATAGCTAAGAATAAATTTTTTAAAATCATATTTTTTGGATTATTCATATTATTAAAGTTATTAAATCTGTTTGACTTTATTTCTTTTAACTAATCTACGTCGTTGATTGTTTTGAAAATTTTCAGCCTCTGATTCTACTTTCACAAATTGCAGCCAAGTCTGGTGAAATCCAACATTACCAAAATACAGCAACAATGTTAGATGGAATTAGAAATGGAACCAGAAAGCTCAAAAGCATTAAATGCAATTATATGCTTCTTATTATATTGAATTTGCTTTGACTATAAAAGAAATACAATGATATTCTTCACATTAAAATAAATATTGTTGAATAATGGTTGTTAGTTCCAACACTTCAGACATAAAATATGTATGCTTTAGATTTAGCATATTTTTCACAAGAATCATTCAAAACAGAAATAAATCTCTTTATCCTCTAATCTTATCATTCTACAATAGTATGATGTTGCATAATGTGTTCCTAGACATAGTCATTTATGGGATCATCATCAACACTTGCGGTCTCATGAATCATGTCAACGTTGCTTTTGGCATATTTGGACCAATGGTCAAGTGTAAACCAAATGTTGTTACCTACACTGCTCTTATAGATAGTTATTACCGAAGCAGCAAATGGAATCAACGACATCAAGTATTCAAGGAAATGATTGATAAAGGTATCTCACCAAATGAAGTTACATATAATATAACTGATGCATGGAGCAATAGCCGATGCACACAATAAATTTATATGTGTATTGTGTGAAAATTTTATCTTTGAAATCATTTTTGCTCGATATTTTTCAATTGTTTATCAAGCACCAGTACTATCTGCATTACTATTTTCAAAGATTTATACACAAGTTTTAGAGAAAATGCAAACTTATTTGAAAATTGATAAAAAAAGATCACTATTTCTTAATCAATGAACCATGTAAATCATTTAAACATGTTATGATGATAAGAGGTTGAGTGCGGTCCGTATGCGAAGCACGGGTTCGCACTAGTGAATTGTAATGATTCAAACGATATTGGCAGCCATAATGACTATCTTTATCCATGCAGAAACATATTTTCATCATTTTAATTTTTTTGGCAAGGTTGTTAATTTACCACTTCTAAATATGGTGGTGAGCAAACGGTTGCAACTTTGTTAAATTTTTAGCTCGGTGATATGGGTTATAACTACTCAAGTGCTACCGTGGCATTGGAAGGAAAACCATGAAGCTAAATCAAAACCAGATTTTGCGGTAGCATTGATCGGGTGTACTGCAACTTAGAAAAGAACATTAATCTTAGTATGTAATTGCTAATTGTGACAGTTAAGAAAGTATATGTTGGGAGTTGAAAAAATAAACGTGGTAAAAGTAAAGCTAAGACGAAATGGATGAGATATCTGGATAAACTGTGTGTAAGTTTCAGTCAGGCATAAAGATCGTCACACTATTGTAGTGGAACACTGCATAATATTTTAGGTGGCTGTTATTGCTAAATTTAAGATAGAAAAAATGCTACATGGACATAATTTTTATTATAATTTTCAGCAAAAACATTAGTTAACCGCTAGTTGACAGCAAATACACCGACCACATAAAGAGCAACATAGGATAGTGTAGCACTGTGAATATATTGATTGGGGAAAACCATGGACAGAAGGCATGATAAAAGCTTTATTATCAGTTGATAGCAATATATTGGTTTGGTACATTCAGGTGCATAAGTCAAGACAAATCATATAGTATAAGTAGCATGCCAGTGCACTCTATAGTTGTTTGTTAGTATTTTCATCTTCATCCAGCCATACTACCATCGTGATCGAGTTATTCTTCAACGACACGACTGCAAATACTTGATGTATAATAATAGTTAGAAAACATAATGGTTAAGGTAATGCCCCGTGGCTTATCATTGGAAAAATACAATTAGGCTGCTATTCTATTATAATATAAATGGCCATCTCCATTCCATTTGATTCTGTCATCAATAAACAATGTCAAACGGGTTCTATTATCGTATAAATAATGCCCTGTTCTTTCTAGTGTATAAGAAGTAAACATCATGAGTTAAAAGAGAATGGGTGGATCAAATTGTAACGACCCTGACTCGGCCTTCGAAAATCGGCACCAAATACGACACTCGCATTCAATTGCCGCATATTCAAACGTCGAATCTGGTTCGCCGGAGCTTATAACACATCAAGTATAACAAAACAGCGGAAGAAAAAGAAATGAATATCATTGATATACAACATACGATACAACAATGATACAATATGAATCAAATCAAAGATACAAGATAACAATGTTACAGCGGAAAACCCAATGAAACTGGCAGCGGAAACAAACAGGATTTGATACTCCAGAAGAAACACCAATATCAGCAATCTCCATAGATAGCCCGGACCACCATCAAGTTTCACCTAGCTGAGCAAGGTTAGTCATCCATGAATCCAAAGACTCCAATATCCAAGATCTCCAAAGAATACCAAAGAGAAAGCTGAAAGCTAGTGGATCGATATCTATATCTACTATCTGAAAAACCCAACTCTAGACTGCCCGTGTGGAAAATAATGGGCACCCAGAGTTTAGGAAGGGAACAATAAACTCCAGGTGAGTCATGGGACTGGTATGAGCAAACAAAAACAGTTTTGTCTTTAGAAACAAAAAAAGAATTTAAATTTTGAAATCCGCAATGCTTTTTGTAATCATAAGGCCTCCCGGCACACACACCATGCAATCGCACACTTGGGGAAGATTTCTCCTTATGATAGTCAAACATGCTTGATACGCGAGAACTATTTGATATTATTATTAGTGCATAGTGGAAAATATTTCGAAAGTATAATACCATTCTTAGCTAGCATACGTACCATATAGTATGCCTACTATAGCTACCATGTTAGATGGCAGGTTCTACAACTAAAACCGTACAAGGCGGGTATTCTAACTGGATTTCCAACAAATGGTCAGGCTAAGAAACTTCCTGGGCCACATGGGTATGCCTCTGGAGGGACGTCCCAAGAACCTAACCGGATCTCTGCCAACACAAGGCCGGGTTGCCTCTGCAACGAGGTAACTACTACACGAGTATGCCATCCCTCGGTCGTAACCAACCTTTATCTCGAGATTCACCAACAACCACAAAGTAATAAATTTGCAGCAACCACATAGGTTAAGTATCTGGGCTCCATACCATGATACCACCTCTATCCAGAAGGAAATGAACATACCCTGAGGGGGCGCTACCCCCAAATAACCTTGCTGCATTCATCCTGTTTCGACCTTTCCGAGTTGTGAAGTTCGACTAAGTCTCGTCCACAAAGCTATGCTTTACATGAAAGCCATTCTTTGATCAACAAATGATCAACAACACTTCGTATGCCACATAACTAAATTTGGGAATGTATCACTAGCAACCATCAACTACGTAACCTCAGAGCTCGTACGTCTCAGAGAAGGGTGTTAAGCTAAGAGAATAAATCTCCGCCACCAAACAGAAATGTATTTCATAGAAACCGATACTACATCTCAAAGTGTAATGTCAGACATACATCCATATAAGTCTGTTTCGGATTCGAATAGAATCGAAGGCACTTCCAAAGAAGCCCTTGCAATCCGGATAATTTCCAATCACGTCCGGACTTCTCATCACAATGGGTGCTCAAATCTCTATACCGGGGCCATTCGTTGCAGAGACATTCGAGGGTTATCCTTTGGTTTTCGAAAAATATCTGGTCTTCACCACTGGTCTTCAAATGCTATCCATATCATCGTACCATTATTCGGAATAGGTTATATGACACAAAGGTCCTCTCCCGGCTAAACCGAATAATGAGCGCAATATTTAAAATCATATGGATATTTGGATCTTAGTTAAGTCACAACTTATTTTCCAAAACTTTTCTTTCAAATGGTTAAACAAATTAACATTTACAAATCTTTTTGAACAAAAGATTCACTTCGCAAAATTTACGAAGTTCACAAAGTTTACCAATCTTTCACAAAGATTCATTAATATCTTTCCAATTCAAATCCTTTATACAAAAGAAATGCTTTTCAGATCCCTTTTCAATTTGAAAATAAACTTCACCAATCTTTAACAAAGATTCATTCATATCTTTTCAAAAAGATTTCCCTTTTCAAATTGGATTAACTCATCCAATCAAAGATTTAATTCATAGCTTTCAAAAAAAATCATTTCCAAAGATTCATTCATAACTTTCAAAGACATTCTATTTCAAAATTGAAATCTTTTCATCAAAATTTGGAAAATCTTTCCTTATATAAAAGCTATTATTATTTAAAACCACTTGTTTCTGCTTCTGAAAACCCGATTTTATTTGCACGAGTTAAGGCCTTCCAAATATAAACTTGGGTTAAATTCAAATTCTCAAAACTATACTTTTAAAATGGTTTAAATACCCATATAAACACATTTATAGCTTGTATAACCTTTTTACATCATGAATACCAAATATAAAATTCAATTTCATATAATAAATTCCAATTTAAATTAAATTATTCAAATTTCAAATCTTTATTAAGTTATTCAAAATAACTTTTATTTTTAAAACACCATTTTAAAAGTTTTTCACCTTAAACTCAATCCATTTCCAAAACCATTTGGATTTAAAATTCAAATTCAAAACTATTTTAAAAATCTGTTACTTTACCAATTTCCACGTGCAATCCATATTTGTGTGTGTATAAGTGTGGTTCAGGGGTTTTACCCAACAGTGCTACATCATGAATCATCACAGAATTCAAACATAGCAATATTGATAAGCGGGATAATCCTATAACGCTTATCTATATACACAAAACCACAGATAGATAACATAAATGCATTATAGATAAATAAATTATATTCCACAGCACAAACATATCACATAACATTACACATAAGGGATATCAACATAATTCACAGCATTCCATACTATCCATACATTCATAAGTATAATCATCAAGTCATTCTGATTAATTTTAAACTAGATCATTACCTATGAATAAATTTCTAATCATGGTTAACTAATAACTAATTAATTACAAACCATTATTATTAATTATTCTTTAATTAATCATTTATTAACCTTAAATTAATAATAATCCTTTGATTAATTATCCTTAATTAATTACAAAGATTTAATTAATTAATCCTTAATTAATAATCATCCCTTAATTACTTTCATTAATAATCTTTAATCAATGATTAATTATCATTAACTACAATTGATATTAATTAATCATTTCCTTAATTAATTATCTTAATTAATTAACTATTAATTGTAATTAATTAAATCTAATTTACTTTTATTAATTAATTATTCCTTACTTAATTACTTTAATTAATAAACCCTTAATTATTAATTAAATCTTAATTACAGTTAATTATCGTTAACTGATTATTCTTAATTTAATCGCCCTAATTAATTAACCACATTAATTAGGTTTTAAAGTAATTAGCCCTTAATATTTGATTTGTCAATCCTAAATCTTTAATTATCTACTCTTAATTACTTTCATTAAGTAACTATTTCTATTTAATCATTCATTAATTAACCTAATAATATAATTTACCTTTAGCTAATAAATTATTCTCAACTCAATTACCTTTATTAATCTATCACATTAATTAATTACCTATTAAATTAATCAACCTTTAACACTTGATTAATCAAGTTTTAAATCATTAATTATTCGTCCTTAATGACTTCAAATCAAATAATTATCATTAATTTAACTTAATTAATTAACTTTTAATTGCCTAGAACTTTAATTAACATAAGATATCCAACTTATCTTAATCGCTTAGCATTATTAAATTCTTGAAAAAAATTAGAGTTAATTATCATTGACCAATTACTTTTAAACCTTTAAATTAATTTATTTCTTCTTAATCCACTCCTTAATTATCTTTATTTAGTTTTTTAAAATAAACCCTTAAATTAAAGGTTGTGCTTATTAAGATATCTTGGAATTTAAAAACAATTTCACTTTCAAACCTTTAATAAAGTACAACTTAAATTAGCATTGATTGTTTACAGGTAGTAGTTAATAAATTATTTAAGCTTGGTTAAACACTCAACTTAAAATATGTTTCTACAACTAGCTTTGAAAACTTATTTAAATTTTTGTTTTTTTTATAATGCCTGATAGTAGCTTAAAACCTGGAAACACATTTTGGCTTAATAAATAGAAAACTGTAGTTATTAAATCTACCCAGGCCAATCTTCAAATTTCTCCGAGCCCAAGCCTTGTTACCCCGAATTCAACCCTAGCTAATTACCCAACGTTCCCGTGTATATTTTTTTCTTCCTTCTGTTCAAACTACAAAAAGAAATTTACCTAAGTTCTTAAGTGTTTACCTAGTTTCACGAAATTTCCCTTGAGACGAACTCGAGCCATAACCTTGATTCCCTAAACACGACTTCGAGAAAATCACTTTTCATCTTCTTCCCCAAAGTTTTGCAGTAACCACACCATCATACACCACGTGCACATGTATGATCGCCACAAACACTTCCGGTTGACCACGTTGATCTCGACATGTCGCAAATGACTCCCACGAGCTCCTTCGCCACCTAAATCAACTAACTCCACGACGAATTGAAAATTTGCATCTCGAACCGAACTGGAAACCAACTTCGTCCAGGAAATCGCCTAGCGCCGTTGATCACCGCCACCGGAACTCACGCGAACTCGACCAACACTTTGACACTCACTCACGATCCTCCTCCCCTTGGTCTGATCCCTTGGAGCACCTCGACGACGTCGCGGCAATCACGTCACTGCCATTGTTCAAAACAAAACCTTAAACCCTACAAGTTCATCGCGCCGCCACAATGCCCCATTACAATTGCTCCGAATATTTTTTTGATAATAATCAACATGCAAGCTACCTTCACCCTTGATCTCGGTGTCCAATTCGATTATAATTGTCGGAATTTGGACAATGGGTGTTTTTTGTTCAAACCAATATTCCCACTTAAATTTGAAACCAAAAATCAAAATTTTATTTTTAAAATTCAACACTCCTGAGTACAAATTAGATTGTATAATCAGAAACAAGAATTAAATCACTAGAATTTTCACTATTAAAGGTCGTCACTGTGAAATTTTAATTTCCAATAAACTATCTGTTAATTTTTTTTGCTTATTTACATTTTTATAAATAATGTTATACCCATGTAAACATAATTCATTCAACAATCAAATCCTAATATGTTTTGTGTTGGGATGATTTTAAATTCTTAGGTAAGGTTTGAAACCTGGAACAGAGGCAAGTTGGTTTGCCTGCACACTAACATACACCCAGTTTTTTTCACATATATATAAAAGCATACAAACCAATACACACAGTCATTCAACCATAATCCATACATACTTCAAAGACAAATCCAAGCATTAAAAAAACATATCAGGCTAAGGGATTTGCTACCTTGAAAAATTGAAGACACGGGAAAGAACATGCTTTTGTGTTTTAGTTCTGGAAATTGTTTTCGAGTTTGAAAATCTGAAATTGATCTTGCTCTCAATTTTTAATTATGTTAAAGATGTTTGAGTTGCTGGAATTTTGCTACAGACTTTAAACTTGAGTTCAGATCCTATGTTTGCTTGCCTTGATTTAACTCAGTTTGAAGAAAAAATTCAGGCTACAATTTTGAAACAAAGATGAAATCTGATTTTTTTTTGCTTAATGATCTGCTACAGGCTAAAGGTTTGATTTTTTGAAAATGAACAGGTTTTCTGGTTTGAAGAGAAATGTTTGTTTTCGTGAGCTGGTATTTGATTTAGCTCAGATTTTGAAGAAGAATGTTTAGGCTAGATTTTTCATCTTGCAAAAGATTTTGCAGTTATCTCAAGTTTTAAAGAAGATGTTTGTAGGCTTTAGTTTATTGAAAATAAAGAAAATTAAAATTTTAAAATGACATTTGTTAATACTTCAACGTTTGTCATATACTCTAGTTTGGTACTTAACACTTGTTAGAATTAAGATTTATATACATACACTTGTCATTTAAGCAATTTCATTTGTTTTAAATGTAAATAAAAGATTTTAAACCTACTTTATAATTCTTATCTAAATTTATACATGCATTACTTTTAAAGAAAATGGTATAAAACATATGCATATATTTTAAAACCCAAAATACTTTAAAATATTTATCTTTTGAATTTTATTTTTTTTTTAAAAAATCCCATTTTATAAATTTACAATTCAATTTTACATATATAATATTTTACATTTTCATAATTTTTAAAAGAGAAGGATTTGAAAATCTAAATACTAATAAAAATTAACATTTATTTATATATGTATATAAGATAATTTAACTAAAAATAATCTCTTGAAAATAATTACATTAACTCTTAAATCATATCAAATATTAATATATATTAAAATTTAGAAAACAAACTTTTATTAGTCTTAAAGCTTTAAATTTTATTTTGTACTAATTCAATTTAAAACAAATGATTTGAAAAGTTATTCATTACAGATAAATAATTTTATATATATATATACATATATCCATATATATTAGTCCTTTGGAAATACAAAATCAATAAATCCAATTTTATTTCTAAAATAATTTTGAATTTCCAAATTCAAAATTTAATATACAATCAATTTGTACTTACAAATGAATAAATAATCAAATACCTTTTTATAAATATATTTTTATATTCCATTTATCATCTATTTCTTTTAAAGTTCAAATTAAATTCTTATTTATAACAAACACATATCCTATTTATCTTTGAAATATAAAGTTTGATATATCTAAAATTTATTTATAAAAACTTATTCTTATATTCCAAATCAAATTCTATTTATAATCCATTGGATTTCAAATCAATTAATTTTATTTATTCTAATAAATTTTCTAATTAATTTATAATTAAATTTGTAACTTAATTTCAAAAATTAAATTAATTGTCAAATTATTTTAACTAAAATTTCAGGGATGTTACAGATTCCCCCCTTAGAAAATTTCGTCCCCGAAATTTATAGGTAGGGAGATAACAAAAGAATATAGAGAGATAGAGAGATGAATTACCAGATCAAACTGAATATCTATTTTGCATTTGGCTTATGAAATCAGAATATCACTAATAATTATGAGAACGAGCTCATTCAATAGAAGACACTCGGGTCACCAGATCTACGAATATACAGGGGTATTGATTAGTTCAAAGGGTAACTAACCCCTCGTAGAATATATCGAGACCCAAAAGAATAGACAGATATATGGACGCAATCTAATTTTTTTAGTTTAAACAGCCAAAATATACCTATCAACCATAGCAACCAAAGCAAACAATTCATCCAAACAAACAATTCTGACCCATCTGGAGTTTATGTCCCATGCAAATATACCAAAGCTTCTTACTGGAGCTGCCAGGAATCATCAAAGAATTAAAAAG
Source organism: Allium cepa (assembly GCA_030765085.1). Classification (NCBI taxonomy): domain Eukaryota; kingdom Viridiplantae; phylum Streptophyta; class Magnoliopsida; order Asparagales; family Amaryllidaceae; genus Allium; species Allium cepa. The sequence continues at coordinate 738,846,719 of CM060935.1, read as the reverse complement.
ACGAATCAAAGAAGATTGATAGAGAAATTTGTTTCCGCTATTGCAGGGTACTGACCATTTGTAGTAGTACTCCCCTGTCCCCTATCTCGTTCTCTTCTTGCACTCATACTCACTATCAGTGGATAGTAAGAGAATTTACTGAGGCATTCAATAGGATATTTTAGGGATATGCTCATTCTAGGGTATACTTCACCCTATCTCTAATGAGCTACCTAATGTGTTATACTCCTGAGCTAAAGTTTCAACCTTCAGCTCTGATACCAGATGTAATAACCCTGACTCGACCTTCGAAAATCGGCATCGACTACGACACTCGAATTCAAATGCCGTAGATTCAAGCGTCGAATCTGGTTTGCCGGAGCTTATAACACATCAAGTATAACAAAACAGCGGAAGAAAAAGAAATTAATATATTGATATACAACATACGATACAACAATGATACAATATGAATCAAATCAGAGATACAAGATAATAATGTTATAGCGGAAAACCTAATGAAACTGGCAGCTGAAACAAACAGGACTTGATAATCCGGAAGAAACACCAATATCAGCAATCTCCATAGATAGCTCGGACCACCATCAAGTTTAACCCTAGCTGAGCAAGGTCAGTCGTCCATGAATCAAAAGACTATAATATCCAGGATCTCCAAAGAATACCAAAGAGAAAGCTGAAAGCTACTGGATCGATATCTATATCTACTATCCGAAAAACCCAACTCTAGACTGCCCGTATGGAAAATAGTGGGCACCTAGAGTTTAGGAAGGGAACAATAAACTCCAGGCCAGTCATGGGACTGGTATGAGCAAAAAAAAACAGTTTTATCTTTAAAAACAAACAAAGAATTTAAATTTTGAAATCCGTAATGTTTTTTGTGAAATTAAACTACCATAAGGCCTCCCGGCACACAAACCATGTAATCGCACACTTGGGAGAGATTTCTCTTTATGATAGTCAAACATGCTTGATACGTGAAAACTATTTGATATTATTATTAGTGCGTAGTGGAAAACATTTCGAAAGTATAATACTAATCTTAGCCAGCATACGTACCATTATAGTATGCCTACTATAGCTACCATGTTAGATGGCAGGTTCTACAACTAAAATCGTACAAGGCGCGTATTGTAATTGGATTTCCAACAAATGGTCAGGCTAAGAAACTTCCTGGGCCACATGGGTACGCCTCTGAAGGGACGTCCCAAGAATCTAACCGGATCTCTACCAACACAAGGTCGGGTTACCTCTGTAACTAGGTAACTACTACACGAGTATGTCATCCCCCGGTCGTAACCAACCTTTATCCCGGGATTCACCAACAACCACAAAGTAATAAATTTGCAGCAACCACATAGCTTAAGTATCTGGGATCCATACCATGATACCACCTCTATCCAGAAGGAAATGAACATATCCTCAAGGGGTGCTACCCTCAAATAACCTGGCTGCATTCTTCCTGTTTTGACCATTCCATGTTGTGAAGTTCGACGAAGTCTCGTCCATAAAGCTACGCTTTACACGAAAGCCATGCTTTGATCAACAAATGATCGGCAGCATTTCGTATGCCACATTACCAAATTTGGGAATGTATCACTAGCAATCATCAACTACATAACCTCTGATCTTATACGACTCAAAGAAGCGAGTTAAGCTAAGAGAATAAATCTCCGCCACCAAACAGAAATGTATTTGATAGAAACCGGTTTCACATCTCAAAGTGTAATGTCAGACACACATCCGTACAAGTCTGTTCCGGGTTCGAATAGAACCGAAGGCACTTCCAAAGAAGCCCTTGCAATCCGGATAATTTCCAATCACGTCCGGACTTCCCATCACAATGGGTGCTCAAATCTCTATACCGGGGCCATTCGATGCACAGACATTCGAGGGTTATCCTTTGGTTTTTGAAAAATATCCGGTCTTCACCACCGGTCTTCAAATGCTATCCATATCATCGTATCATTATTTGGAATGAGTTATATGACACAAAGGTCATCTCCCGGCCAAACCGAATAATGAGCGCAATATTTAAAATTATATGGATATTGGATCTCAGTTAAGTCACAACTTATTTTCCAAAACTTTTCTTTCAAATGGTTAAACAAATTACCATTTACAATTTTTTTGAACAATAGATTCACTTCACAAAATTTACAAAGTTCACAAAGTTTACCCATCTTTCACAAAGATTCATTAATATCTTTCCAATTCAAATCCTTTATACAAAAGATACGCTTTTCATATCCCTTTTCAAATTTGAAAATAAACTTCACCAATCTTTAACAAAGATTCATTCATATCTTTTCAAAACTATTTCCCTTTTCAAATTGGATTAACTCATCCAATCAAAGATTTAATTCATAGCTTTCAAAAAAAATCATTTCCAAAGATTCATTTATAACTTTCAAAGCCATTCTATTTCAAATTTGAAATCTTTTCATCAAAATTTGGAAAATCTTTCCTTATATAAAAGCTATTATTATATAAAACCACTTGTTTCCGCTTCGGAAAACCCGATTTTATTTGCACGAGTTAAGGCCTTCCAAATATAAACTTGGGTTAAATTCAAATTCTCAAAACCATACTTTTAAAATGGTTTAAAAACCCATATAAACACATTTATAGCTTGTATAACCTTTTTACATCATGAATACCAAATATAAAATTCAATTTCATATATTAAATTCCAATTTAAATCAAATTATTCAAATTTCAAATCTTTATTAAGTTATTCAAAATAACTTTTATTTTTAAAACACCTTTTCAAAAGTTTTTCACCTTAAACTCAATCCATTTCCAGAACCATTTGTATTTAAAATCAAATTCAAAACTATTTTAAAAATCTGTGACTTGACCAATTTCAACGTGCAATCCATATTTGTGTGTGTATATGTGCGGTCCAGGGGTTTTACCCAATAGTGCAACATCATGAATCATCACAGAATTCAAACATAACAATATTGATAAGCGGTATAATCCTATAACGCTTATCTATATACACAAAATCACAGATAGATAACATAAATGCATTATAGATAAATAAATTATATTCCACAGCACAAACATATCGCATAACATTACACATTAGGGATATCAACATAATTCACAGCATTCCATACTATCCATACATTCATAAGTATAATCATCAAGTCATCTGATTAATTTTAAACTAGATCATTACCTATGAATAAATTTCTAATCATGGTTAACTAATAACTAATTAATTACAAACCATCATTATTAATTATTCTTTAATCAATCATTAATTAACTTTAAATTAATAATAATCCTTTGATTAATTATCCTTATTGATTACAAATATTTAATTAATTAATCCTTAATTAATAATCATCCCTTAATTACTTTCATTAATAATCTTTAATCAATGACATTATCATTAAATACAATTGATATTAATTAATCATTTCCTTAATTAATTATCTTAATTAATTAACTATTAATTGTAATTAATTAAATCTTAATTACTTCTATTAATTAATTATTCCTTACTTAATTACTTTAGTTAATAAACCCTTAATTATTAATTAAATCTTAATTACAGTTAATTATCCTTAATTGATTATTCTTAATTTAATCACCCTAATTAATAAACCACATTAATTAGGCTTTAAAGTAATTAACCCTTAATATTTGATTTATCAATCTTAAGTCTTTAATTATCTACTCTTAATTACTTTGATTAAGTAATTATTTTTATTTATTCATTCATTGATTACTTGATTAATTAACCTAATAATTTAATTTACCTTTGATTAATAAATTATTCTCAACTCAATTACCTTTATTAATATATCACATTAATTAATTACCCTTTAATTAATTAACCTTTAACACTCGATTAATCAAGTTTTAAATCATTAATTATTCATCCTTAATGACTTCAAGTCAAATAATTATCATTAATTTAACTTAATTAATTAACTTTTAATTGCCTAAAACTTTAATTAACATATGATATCCCACTTATCTTAATCGCTTAACATTATTAAATTCTTGAAAACAATTTAGAGTTAATTATCATTGACCAATTACTTTTAAACCTTTAAGTTAATTTATTTCTTCTTAATCCACTCCTTAATTATCTTTATTTAGTTTATTTAAAATAAACCCTTAAATTAAAGGTTGTGCTTATTAAGATATCTTTGAATTCAAAAATAATTTCACTTTCAATCCTTTAGTAAATTACAACTTAAATTAGCATTGATTGTTTACAGGCGTAGTTAATAAATTATTTAAGCTTGGTTAAACACTCAACTTAAAATATGTTTCTACAACTAGCTTTGAAAACTTATTTTAATTTTTTTTTTATAATGCCTGGTAGAAGCTTAAAAACTGGAAACACATTTTGGCTTAAAAAATAGAAAACTGTTGTTATTAAATCTACCCAGGCCAATCTTCAAATTTCCCCGAGCCCAAGCCTTGTTACCCCGAGTTCAAACCTAGCTAATTACCCAACGTTCCCGTGTATATTTTTTTTCTTCCTTCTGTTCAAACTACAAAAAGAAATTTACCTAAGTGCTTAAGTGTTTACCCAGTTTCAGGAAATTTCCCCTGAGACGAACTCGAGCCATAACCTTGATTCCCAAAACACGACTTCGAGCAAATCACTTTTCATCTTCTTCCCAAAAGTTTTGCAGTAAGCACACCACCGTACACCACGTACACATGCACGATTGCTGCAAACTCTTTCGGTCGACCATGTTAATCTCGACATGTCACAAATAACTCCCACGAGCTCTTTCGCCACCCAAATCAACTAACTCCACGACGAATTGAAAATTTGCATCTCGAACCGAACTGGAAACCAACTTCGTCCGTGAAATCGCCTAGCGCCGCTGATCCCCGCCACTGGAACTCACGCGAACTCGACCAACACTTCGACACTCACTCACGATCCTCCTCCCCTTGGTCCGATTCCCTGAAGCCCCTCGACGACGTCGCGGCAATCACGTCACTGCCGTTGTTCAAAACGAAAACTTAAACCCTAAAAGTTCATCGCGCTGCCACAACGCCCCATTACAATTGATCCGAATATTTTTCTAATGATTATCAACATGCAAGCAACCTTCACCCTTGATCTCGGTGCCCAATTCGATTATAATCGTCGAAATTTGGCCAATAGGTATTTTCTGTTCAAACCAATATTCCCACTTAAATTTGAAACTAAAAATCAAAATTTTATTTTTAAAATTCAACACTCCCGAGTACAAATTAGATTGTATAATCAGAAACAAGAATTAAATCACTAGAAAATTCAATAAACTATCTGTTAATTTTTTTTCTTATTTACATTTTTACAAATAATGTTATACCCATATAAACATAATTCATTCAACAATCAAATCCTAATATGTTTTGTGTTGGGATGATTTTAAATTCTTATGTAAGGTTTGAAACCTGGAACAGAGGCATGTTGGTTTGCCTGCACACTAATATACACCCAGTTTTTTTTAACACATATATAAAAGCATACAAACCGATCCACATAGTCATTCAACCATAATCCATACATATTTCAAAGACGAATTCAAGCATAAAAAAACATATCAGGCTAAGGGAATTGCTCACTTGAAAAATTGAAGACAGAGGAAAGAACATGCTTTTTTTTAGGTTGGAAATTGTTTTCAAGTTTGAAAATCTGAAATTGATCTTGCTCTCAATTTTGAATTATGTTGAAGAAGTTTGAGTTGCTGGAATTTTGATACAGACTTTAAACTTGAGTTCAGATCCCATGTTTGCTGGCATTGATTTAACTCAAATTGAAGAAGAAATTCAGGCTACAGTTTTGAAATAAAGATGAAATCTGTTTTTTTTAGCTTGCTTAATGATCTGCTACAGGCTAAAGGTTTGATTTTTTGAAAATGAACAGGTTTTCTGGTTTGAAGAGAAATGTTTGTTTTCCTGAGCTGGTATTTGATTTAGCTCAGATTTTGAAGAAGAATGTTTAGGCTAGATTTTTCATCTTGCAAAAGATTTGCAGTTTATCTTAAGTTTTAGAGAAGATGTTTGTAGGCTTTGGTTTATTGAAAATAAAGAAAATTAAAATTTTAAAATGACACTTGTTAATCCTTCAACATTTTTCATATACTCTAGTTTATTACTTAACACTTGTTAGAATTAAGATTTATATACATACATTTGTCATTTAAGAAATTTCATTTATTTGAAATGTAAATAAAAGCTTTTAAACCTACTTTATAACTCTTATCTAAATTTATATATGCATTACTTTTAAAGAAAATGTTATAAAAACTTATGCATGTATTTTAAAACCCAAAATACTTTCAAATATTTAACTTTTGAATTTCATTTTTTTTTTAAATCTCATTTTATAAATTTACAATTCAATTTTACATATATGATATTTTACATTTGCACAATTTTTAAAAGAGAATGATTTGAAATTTAAATAGTAATAAAAAATAACATTTATTTATATATGTATATAAGAGAATTTAACTAAAAATAATCTCCTGAAAATTATTACATTAACTCTTAAATCATATCAAATATTAATATATATTAAAATTTAGAAAACAAACTTTTATTAATCTTAAAGCTTTAAATTCTATTTTGTACTAATTCAATTTAAAACAAATGATTTAAAAAGTTATTCAATACAAATAAATAATTATATATATATATATATATATATCCATATATATTAGTCCTTTGGAAATATAGAATCAACAAGTCCAATTTTATTTCTATTTTTAAATTTCCAAATTCAAAATTTATTATACAATCAATTTGTATTATAAATGAATAAATAATCAAATACCTTTTTATAAAGATATTTTTATATTCCATTTATCATCTATTTCTTTTAAGTTCAAATTAAATTCTTATTTATAACTAACACATATCCTATTTATCTTTGAAATATAAAGTTTGATATATCCAATATTTATTTATAAAAACTTATTCTTAAATTCCAAATCAAATTCTATTTATAATCCGTTGGATTTCAAATCAATCAATTTTAGTTATTCTAATAAATTTTCTAACTAATTTATAATTAAATTCACGATTTAATTTCAAAAATTAATTATCAAATTATTTTAACTAAAATTTCAGGGATGTTACACAAATCGAATGATAGAGAAATTGAAAACAAACCGAACCAATAATGTCAAACAGTTGAAGAGTAGCAAATGGTCCAAAAAGCGATAGCTAGCGTAAAACTGCTTATTAGACGTACCTTTTTTATCCAAGAAATACTTATGGTTTATATTTCAAATTTTGCATTCAATTGAACGGTGTTTAATATGATGCCTATACTAAATTGAAATTTAACGTCAATTTTGAAATAGAGAAATATCCTCACACAAACGCAACCTACTTTCAATTTATCGCAAATGCAACCTAACCTTGGTTTAACTTAACAACCATGTTTCTCTTCTCATACATGAGGAAGGTTGGTTCCACATGCATAGTTTAAAATCATGTGATTTATACTTTTCCTATAACTTACTCTATTTGCGAACAGACCAACTGATTTAGTAGTTTTATAATATTCACATTTGATACTGTCATCATTTTAGGTATAAAAACTCAACTTTTGATAATAATCACACCACCTAATGCATTCAATACTATCAACTTTCCTATTCTAAGCAGAACAACATTGTTTCCATCAACTTTTTGTAAAACTTGTTAAGCACAACAAAAATACACCATGACATAAAAACACCTGACCTAGTTAACTTAATAACATGTTCCCACCATCTTCCATATATCAGGCAAAGCTCTCTCAAGAATTACCTGAGAATAAACATGTAAAATAAATTCATAGAATTATAAAATAAAAAGTTTGGTAGTTTGTTGCTCAACAGTGCACCTGACAACCCTTCAGTTATTCTTTATAACAAACATGAAAGCACCACAATAAGACAAAAAAAATACTTATTAAATCACATAATGTTGATCAAACTATCAGCATAAATTCAGCCAGCTAAAAATATTAGACGATTGACGTATACCTTTTTAAACTATAGCTTTATAAGGTTTGTAAATTTATCAATCTAATTGTTGCAGTAAGTGCTTTTAGTAGCAAAAGGTTTCTCCTTGAGAAAGCTATTATGGGTTATCTGTCAATCAAAAAAGTTATCAAGCTGCTTGAAGTGAAAATAACAATAGTTGATTATATGATAATGTAAGTTAACACACAATGATACAAATTTGATATAGTCTACGTCATCTCAATTCATAATCAGTTCAAACAAAAGTTTTAAAAAAAATTACAATTTTAACTTATGACATTTTCGGCCTATAACATTAATCAACGATGATTTAGTTTGCATTTTTGTTCTAGATGAAAAGCACAAAAACCATTTGTATTAACTCTAACAGTGAAAATCAAAGTGCATTATCATATATATATATATATATATATATATATATATATATATATATATATATATAGTTAGTGTCTAAATATAAATGAAAAAAAATTCTTTCAAGGTTGTGTAGGCAATGGCTTAGTTGATATAAGTTAAACAAAGATACATTCTCAAAATCAATTATGGAGGTACGTAGAACAAAAAATAGTGCCATGGATAAACCATCCACATGGTTTGACTTCTAATGCCTAAAAGGTATGAAGTCGATTCAGTTTTTATAAATAAATTTATGTTTATTGTAAAGTAAAATAATCTGTATTAATAACTGTTTAGATTCAAATTGAACAAAAATGCACACTTATCCAATATTTATTCATTAGATAATTAGAGTATATCACTACCAAAAAACAATGAATTAAAGACTGAAATTTGAGTCTCTAGTTAAAAAATTCGGTCTTTAATTAACATTTAAAGACAGATTAAAGACCGAATGATTCAGTCACTGATTCCTAAGTCTCAAAAAGTTTTAAGACCGAAATTTTCGGTCTTAAAATTTAAAGACCGAAATGTAGTCTTTAAATTTTGTACAGACTGAATTTTACAGACTGACATTTGGTTTGTAATCGGTCTCAATCGTAGAAATATTTATATTTTAATTTACCTACTTCGTGTATATATAGTGTATGTATGTATATACATGTCGTGTATGTATGCGTACAGAGACATACATATATTCAGATAACGATACCAATTCTGGAAAATAATCAAGATATTACAACATAATTCCTTTGCAACTTCATAATTTATCAACCTGTAAAAGAATTTACACAAACATATACTCTACAAATAAATCTAAGGCTCTTACTAGTTCAAACCAAAAACAATTCATATAAATAATTATAATTTAGACAAAGCCTTATTAGGTGAATTATAGATTAAAAATAACTCATAGTAAATATGTCAAATTTTTTCTACACAGTCGTCACCCACTGTCAATGTCCATCTTATGAATTTGAAGTCTCGCCATTCAAAGCAGAGGAAACTAGCTTCAGTGAAATCGCACTATCTACTGCCATCTAAAGTTTTAACCGACTCATCGTAAGGATAAGAGCTCTCATTGACAATGAAATAACAACAGTACGTTAATTTCTTTTACATCGCAGAAAATATTTATCTTCTCCTACTTGAGAGCAGAATCAAATCTCAAATTATACTTATGGACCATGTTTTCCTGAGAGATCGCTGCCTACATTCAAGAAGATGCTTCACTCAAAAACAGAGGAAACCCATCAATTAATCACTCATCAACTGTAGTGTAACATGCTTTGTAACTTGATTTTTTACAGCCCCTGTTCTTGGCTCGGATCATTATTGTAAACTTTCAGCTGCTACCATTTATTTACTAAGGAATTGGGTTGAACAGAACATTTATTGAAACCCTAAAAGAACATGGAAGCGAAACTTGATAGAGAAAAAAAACGGAGGAGATGTTAAGCATTGATTTTATGGAGTAATCGGAGGTAATTGCTTCAATTTAATTAGGAAGTGGAGAAGTTACGCAGGAGTCAAATTCAATTAAATGCGTGTGAGAAGGGGAAAGTGGTGAAGCTACATGCGTGAGTGGGGAGGATATTGCTGTAATTTGTTAGGATATTAAAATAATTATTTATTATATTGGAAGATCCAAAGCAGCATGACATGGATCACCAAGTATGATCGTTAGATTAACAGAGTTAAAATATTTATCAACCATTGATATTAGGTTAGTTAAATACCGATGACAAACCGATGTTAAGACTGAAATTCAGTTTGTAAAAAATCATAAATTTTACCGACCGACTAAAGACCAATTGACGGTCTCTAAAGTTAAAAATTAAAGACTAAATTTTTCAGTTCCTAATCGGTTTTTGATTAAATACTGAAATTTTTTGGTTTTTAATTTTCAGTCTTTAGTTCAAAGTTTTTTTGTAGTGTATGTACATAATTTTTATAAAAGATTCATTGAACTCAAAAAATGAGAATGAAAGCCTAGCAAAAAAATTCAAAGTAGTTCAAGATTTTAAAAAAAATTCATCGGACACCTTAGGAACCTCAGCAAACGACAATCACGTTGATAATATTATCTCATTCTAATTCACTTGCATTAAGGCATCATCCTGCAATATCAAACATAGGCCATAAAATTTATACTGTAATCATCATCCATGCATGCATTTGCCAGTGAATATTTCATTACAGCTAGTATATGGCTGAATATTTCAATATTTACGCCTTATTTGCATCAGTATTTTTCTAAATACTACTTGTAATGAAACAATGTTATAATATAAGATTTATTGATGTTTAGTAATTCGTATTAACCAAAATATGCATGACTCGTTCTTATATAAGAACACCAACTTATTTGGACGCATGTATGGGATATGAATAGCCAAAACCCGATAAAGCTTACAACATTATAAATATTATACCTATTAGCATCAAGCAGCATGAAAATTTATTGATGCATATAAGGTATAAGTAATAGCTTAAGTGTGTGTGTAACCAATAACAGTAGCATATATGAATAAACTCACGCGGTATACAGGAAATTTGAATAATAATTACAGTGCAAAATTGCACCTGAATCATATCACATAGACTATATAACCAATTTTATATAAAAATAACTAAAATCAATACTACAAAAATAGATTTTACAACATATAGAAGAGACTTTTTTAGTTTTTCAAATATGATCGAACCCTTGATACATAATGGAACAGTGGAAACAATGTGTTTTGTAAGGTCCCAAAAATAATATGTTTGAACATAGATAGCCACATAATTAAATTGGTACATATAACACTCTATAAACTTCATATGCATCAAATTTATTGTAAATTCACCAATTAACATGTATTGTTCGCATGTGTGCATCTGAAATTATATGCTATCTTACTGTACATCGTGCTCAAAAAGCGTGCTCAAAAAGCCAACCGGAAAACTTTCAGATGTAACAATTTTTAATAGTAGTACTCATATTTATTATCTACAAAAACTTATAATAAATGTTCTAATGTGAAGTAAATTGATAAATAAATATATATATTTTTTGATCGAAATCATACCTTGTAAATGATGAGTCCTTGATCAAGTGATTCTAAGGAAACCAAAATCATTTAAGTTGAGTTATGACTTACTGTAGTGACTGAAATACAACAAAGAGGATTAACATTTTGTATATTCAAATAAAATGGTTTTAGTGGCAATTTCATCTGTGGAACAAAGTCAATAGCCTAACTTTTTTTATTGGTGATGTCAAAAGTTTACTTTATGCAGCAGCGTATCCCTTGACCTGGCAAAATAGAAAAAAAAAACAATGTTTGCTTAGTAAACAGAAACTTCTTTTGAGTGACCTTTTTCAAAATATCTAAGTGCAATTTCCAGTAATCATCATAAAATAAATTTCAAACATGTCGTATATGCAAAACCAAATCAAATCAATCATACGTATACGTATTAAGGGTAATGTACAATACAATAATCTGTTTGCCTCCTGAATACCTACATCAACAAAACCTGTTGACTGACCTTGAAAAGAAATACTTGGTAATGGTGATGGTACCTGAAATACAGAGGATGAAAGATGCACGATGCCATACTGATAAGGCAAATGATTAAGCAATTAAATTGAGATCAGTCAAAGTAGGAGACGAAGATATATGCAAATCGAATGAATTAGGAAATTAAATCATAATAGTTCTATCAATCCAAAATAATCGATCAAAAGACTGAAAATTACCTCAATTAATAGGAGACTGGAGGAGAATCATGGAAAAATAGAAATAATAGAGGAAGATTTAATATATAGGACGAAGGAGATGAGCGGTCCTTGATTGCCATGCCGGTGCTGTAACGCCCGCAAATCCGTACCCCTTTGAGTTAACACTATTCTACAACAATCAACTCAAATTGTACAAAAATACGAACCATTTAGGTTAAAGAAGAAGAGGTAGAAGAAGAAAATAAAAAAAACAACATCAAAATCTAACCATCCCAGCGAAATAAAATATAATAGATATTAAATGTTCTTTACTCAAAATCAAATATCTCTGTTTATATATTACATCATCAGAGTACAACAATCACAGCTTAACAACAATATCATACAAATGGATACACAAAAACTCAAAACAGCGGAAATATGTATATAAACAAGTACGAGAGTACGTATCGTCATCCAGCTCGTCTCCTGAGCTCCACAGCATCATTCTGTATCCTATAATACTCGGTCTAACCCGAGCATTACAGTTAAATAATAACCGAGTCACTCTGGAATACCAGCGTGAGAAAATCACACCCAATTGATTATTAAAGTTTCAAAAATCTTTTGAAAAACAAAGGCATCTCGTAAGACCACGCCACAAGTAAACATGTTAGGTTTTTACCTTACGATAGCTAAAATATTTTTTGATTAAAGTCCTCTAATATTAATAGTGTCTATAGAAAGTAAAATAGAATCTAACTGAAATGCTTGCATCTCACGTTTCAGCAATAGTTGGGCTTAATCAAAACCGTACGGGCATGTAGGGAAAATGGATTCCAACTAATGGCTAGGCTCTGGGGAACCACCTGTCACAGTACCTGGTCTAGATCAGCGTACCGAGGAGCCAACCTAACTCCCCTGCAACACAAGACCGGAACCATCCCTTACTGGATAGTCCCGAGCAAGATAACCCCGCGGTTGGGATCAGCAACCGCCCACTAAGCCGAAATAAAAGGGACATCTAGACAGGGATGATCTCACCCTCTAGTGGGGGCTACCCACGAAGCCTTGCTGCATAACCCCTGATTTTCAGCCATTCCCATTTGATGAGGCTTGAGGCTAAGCGTTACCTTTTTAGAATATAAGCCTTAGAATGCCCATCATCCACCTGACAATGTTTCGCAAGCATTCATCCATACAAGTCCGTCCTGGGTTCGAACGGAACCGAAGGCACTATTCTTACTACATCCATTTTGGAAATATCCTCAGGATTAGTAACGACTAGCCCTTGCACTTCACTGCTCCATCTTCGAATTCAAAATCGTTTTCCACGAAACGTAAAAACCGGATCGAAGTAGTTTTCGAGAAATAAATCTCAATCCAGGTCTCTTCGAAACGATCAACGCATTTGTCCAATATTGATAGTCGGTGATTTAACTATCAATTAATATTCACAAACTACCATCCAACATAAATAATTTCACCAAATTATTTATTTACCTCAAAATATCTTCGCAAGATATATTTCTATTTTCAATCCTTTAAAAAAACAGTTTCAAAACCATCTTTCTTTTTAAAATAAACTTTCCCAAATATTTTCTATCTCCTCTAAAATCACCAAGCACAAAACTAGATTTCTAAAATAATTTAAAACACTTTACTTTGAAATATACTTTAAAACATTTAAGTTAAAACTACATCAATACTTTATTAAAAATACCATACTATATGAATATTTGAAAATAAGGTTACTTAATAAATATAAAACTAGATTTATACTTTTAAAAACATAATAATAAGTCATTCTTTAAAAAATTACTAATATAATAAATTAAGAGAAAATACTTACTTTAGAATTTAAATATTAGAAATAAGAAATTTTCCAAAACTTGCTTTTTAAAACAACTTTTAATCTTTTAACTTATATTTAAAAATTTACTTTGGAAATGTACTTGGTTATCCAGGGAGAATTCCAACTTCAATCACTTAAATCAAATTTTCCAAATTGATTCCCAATTTATACTACTTGAATTAAATCTCTTCACTTACTCAATTCCTTCAAAATTCATTAATTATGTGTTTTATTATTAATGTTATTAATTTATGTTTGATTTTAAATCTTTTAACTGAAATATACAAATTCCAGATCTTATCCCAATGTCTTCTTTATTCTTCCCAATATTTTAAATCTTAAATTTCAAATAAATGTTTTGTTCTTTTTAAATAATAACATTGAATTTTTAAAATTCATTAATTCCCTGTTTATTCAAAATTTCCCTTCTATACTCAAGATTTATTTACTAAAATTTTAAAGGGCACATTATTTCTTTCCCAATTCATTCTTAAATTTTATTCAAATTTCTATAATTATTTTACTTACAAATTTACTTCTTTTATTTTCTTTCTAGAATTCAATATATATATTTTTGGTAATTCACTATATCCAGTTATATCCAATCGAACCATAGCATATAATATTCTAATATAATTCATCATAGAATATCAAATAATCACCACAGAGGATATTAAATAATAAATGTTGAGGGATCCAGTTGGATCCCTCCAACCTGTTTTCCCTGCATCCACAGACTTTAGCACAATATAAGATATCTTCACTATAAAATGAGGGAAATCAATCATTTTAAGGTGTAGTGTATACTACTATATAACACAACAATCAATTCAATCATACAAACAAGTATTTAAATTTAATCATTTAAATTTAAATTTAACTGAGTGAGATTAACTCACCTTTGATTTTACCATATGCAATCCATTCCAAACTGATTTGTATCCTTGATTTTTAAACCTTGTATAAATATTTATACAGTTGATTAACATTTGAATTAAACGGGACATAAATTACCGTTTATTAATCTAATTGAAACTAACTTTAACCCACTTTTCTTTAAGAAATTATTCTTAGTTATTTAACTAACTAAATTAAATAGGTTTATTAAACAAGTCAGTTACTAAAATATATTTTTTTATAGAAAAATAATAGTAAACTTGTAGGTAAAATATGTATATGCATACTTATCTCTTACAGTAAATAAACGAACGGTAATTTCCTTTACTGTTAAGATTTTTAACATGTTTACATTTTTGTAAATAAAAATCTGGATTTATAATTCTTATGCACATATTACCTTCCTCTGTTCCTTATTATACAAACATATATATATATATATATATATATATATTACTTTCTAAAAACTCCTTCTTTACTATAAACAGCCAAACAATTTGAAATTATTGTACTGTAACATTTTTTTTATAATGTTAAACATTTAAATTGATAAAACAATCGATAATATACCTCACTACCCTGACATGCTGCCCAAATTCATAACCTAACTGCGCAAGCGCCTCTAGTTCCTCCCTGATCAGCTCACCAACAGGAACCGCATCAATCCACACCATGAACTTTGAGTTCAACGTCACACGGTATGAAGCTTCCTAATTCGAGCCCTAACTCCCACATCGCGGCCAACCGTCGCGCCTCAGGCCAACTATCGGACCCAATTGTCCGCGTCACCCTCCTTGCTCCAAGACGATCGAACTAATATTACCCAGCCTCCCCTAAAGTGGCGAGTCGAAATTGATTTTGATGCCGTACGAGTATTATGCTTGAGTGATTGAATGGATTCAATTGAGGAGGCCATTTTTTTAGGAACGAAATCATTTTCGCTTGGATCTACAAGAAATGAAACGACCGAGCTATTATTTTCTTTTGTTCGAGTTTTGGTTTGATATGACCTGATGAGGAAGGAAGATACGTGATTTTATTCTTGGATTTGTTTTAAAAAGGAAAGTGTGTTCAAGAAGGCTCGGTCAGCTACAGTGATCTTTGACTTAAAGGGGAAAGTACTGATGGAAAGGAAACAGTTGATGTGGGGATTTTGACCAGTCAAATAAATATATGTTATATTTAAATTAAATTTTCGTTGTAAATTTCAACGCGTTTACATATCGTACTCTCACACCACCACCCCAAACACTACGAAATTTGAAACCAGGCAATAAAACACTATTACGGACCCAATGGGACTGGTTTCGTCGAATTCCGAAAGTGTGCCTCGGAAAGCTATTTTTAAATTCGATTTAAACAATAAAATTTAAAAACTGAACAAACCATCGTAAATTTCAATTTTACAACTTCTATTACTTTCAGCATTATCAATATAAATTTTACAAGCCTTTAAATTATTTTTAATAGGCTTAAAACTCCAGATCCAACAATTTACCCAACTTCACTTATTTAAATTTAATAATTCAATTATCAAATAAATTTTGATATTCGTAATTCAAGTTAAAATTACTCTATTGAATATTTAAAATCAATTAAATATTCTGATTTTAAATGCTCGAAAATTTCGGGTCGTCACATTCCTCCCCTCTTAAAAGAATTTCGTCCCCGAAATTACTAGTTAGAAAGAATGGTCCAATGCCCGTTTACTTTTTTCCTGAAACCAATCGGTTTCTAACAATTCAACATCTTGCCCACTATCTTCTTATAAAAGACCCATTATTATTCTTATTAACTTCTCAAACCTTTCCATAGTTCACAAACAACTTTATTTATACAATCATTTACATTATAATTCAAAACTAAATTTTGAATTATCAAAATTTTCTAACTCTCTAAATTCCCAAAAAATTTCACCAGCGTCTCCTTTGCGCGGCTAACTCGGTACAACTACAAAATGGCTCTACGGCCTTCCAAATCCAAAAGGAAAACAAAAAACCAAGTGGCTATATCCAAAAACCTAATCAAATTCCATATAGAATTTTGAAGACATACATTTTTGTCGAGCAATTCTAATTTATTATCTCAAATCAAAACCAATCTTTCTTCCCTTTTTCATACCTGAATATCCTGTTTAGCAATAATATCCAATCACAACATTCAAAAACATTTATTGACCTCTTTTACACATTTCCAATATTTGTTTTACTTAAGCCCGTACGACGCACATATATCATCCCTACGCAATACCAAATCCAATCGCTTACTCGATCACACAATCTCACTTCCGAACTAGTATCGTCCACCCGACTTCCTAGTGCGGACTCAGATCTGGTTTCTTGATTAGAAACCGGCATTCTCCTTGCATAGTCATAACTATGATAGAGAATTTCCAGAACCAATCAAAATTCCATATCCAGGCTCGCCGTCGAAAATCGAGTGAAAAATCCTAGCTCGGATCGATAAAATTATCTCGAAATTCTGTGCTCGAATCTGGATCAAATAGTTACGCGAATAAAATAATATACGTACATCCTACGTATTTTCCCCAATTGATTACCAATTATATCAATTCCATTTTTATTTTAATTTATTTTAATTGTTATTCACTTATTCTCACTTTCCCTTGTCACAACTTCAGTTAAATTTTCTTTCAATTATTCACTCGGAATAATTTTCCTTAATACCAATTTACTTAAGAATCTCACCATTCATTTCTTAGGTTTAATAGAATTATTTTATACACTTCTTTCATAAATTTGTTTTCAATTCACTATTGGAGTTTATATCTATTTTATTCAATTTGCCTTTACAATTCCATAAAAATTTCAATTTGCTTCACTTTGTTAATTACTTTCAAATATAAATACTTCTTCCCAATTTTACTTAAATTCAATTCATTTCCAAACTTTAAATATTGAATTTTGATTCACCCTATCTCAATCCATATTTAATTAACCATTTCCCTTGTCGTTTTACTTACTAATTTATTTTTATATCTCAAATAAAAGTTTATTTGCAAACTTTTTCTTCTTTTAGTTTCTTTGAACAATTCTTCAGCTCATCACACTTTACTTATACAATTTAAATTAAATTTCAACATTTAGTTATAATTCTATTTGCTTAACAAACTTAATTCATTTGTCGTTAGTGAAAATTTTCAAAAGATTCAAAAAAATTCTAACTCCCAAAATTTTCGAAAATTGCAGAGTCTCCTTTGTACGTAGGAGCTTCTGCAATTTGACAAGAGATATAAATATATATACATCGACCCACACGGTCGGAAAACAGAAAAACAGTTCATATTTCCTATTTGTATTGCGTAGGCATACCTTATTTAGCATTTTAAAGAAAGCAGCTATTTATTTAAGAAATTGGTGCAGTCAAAACCAGTCAAACGGCTTCCAAAAACCTGTACTTACTCAATTTAAACATGTCAGTGTCAAATATACAAAATTTATTAACATTTCACTTTATTATAAATAACAAAAACATGGATTCTATAAACATTGCATATTATATACTTCCATAAGCACATATGAAATATTTCGACACTTATTTTGAATGCTTCCAACAATATTCAGACCATCCTATTCAATTCAAATGATTTCATAACTCTCTTACTTAACTTACATTCATTCCAAGCAAACTTATTTAAATTGAATTGATTTCCAAAAGCATTCTAACTCCCATTTTATTCGAAGTCAAGCTCTCATTAATATAACTTAAGTTAATTAACTCAATTACTAATTCCATTTACCAAACAAGTTTCATTTCAAATCATTTCATAAAACTCGGCACCACCATATCTGAAATTATTTAAGTCAAGCTTTTATTCAAATATTACTTAAGTCATTTATTTTTCATCAAGTTATTTCAACTTTTAAAACTCAAGTTATATATATTTTATAAGCACTCTCCTATTTAAATCCTTAATTGATTTTAATTACCAACCAATTTTGATGTCATTTCATTCAATCCCAATGGTTTACAATTCAATTTATTTTTCATCCAAATAAACCCATATTTATTACAATTGAATCAAAAACCAGCTTCATTGGCTTCTGTTAACCATAGAATTTGCATAATCTCATTTGCGTCAAACAACAATTATTTTTACGCAAATTCAGTGATATTTACTTAAAAGAATATTCATTCCAGTTTATAACTATTTTAAATTAATATCAATTCAATCTATTATTTGATTTCATTTTAACTGATTCTGTTCAATTTATTTTGCATTCTATATTCATGTGCAATCATTTCAATTTTATTTTTATTCACTTGAATTTTATTTACCACTCAAACTATCACTATTTCAACTCTATTTTGTTTAATTTGAGTTCATTGCCAGCTCCATTCGTTTAAATTAAATTAGTATATTTCATTGAATCCGTATGAATTCTAATTCACATTCAATAATCTATTTCTAAATTTCTCTCATTTTATAACGAGACCATTTCCAATTTATCTCTACTTAGATTTTCATTTGCAATATAAATCATTTTTTTATGTTAATTCAATTCCATTCAACTTAAATTTAATTCACTTACAATTTTAAGTTGAATTTCTATTAATAACTCAAATTTCACTTTCAAATTCTATCATTTATTCACAACTCAAATTTTTTTATTAACCAATTTGAGTTCCATTTCCATATTCCATTAATCAATCAAGTAGTCTATTTAAAATTTTACCTAATATTTGATTTTATTTGGATTATATTCATTATCATTACAAACAATCTTATTTGGCCTATTTATTTTACTTCCAACTTTATAAGTCACAATTCATTTATATCATATTTCATCTATTTACAATCAATCTCATTCTCATTTTACTTTTTAATTCGGAATTATACCTTTTATTTAGCCAATATATCTTTATTATTCCATAAATATTTTAAATGAGATTCCAGAGTTTAAAAAAATTTTCAAAATTCAAAATCACTTTTGAAATCAACTATATCCAAAATTCTTTGGTAAATTCAATTATCCTATTGAATTTCAAAACCAAACCCAGTTCGCAAACAATTCCAAGTTAAAACAACTTGGAAGCAATTTCTCTTCTAGAAACTCGAAAATGAACTTCGATGATGCTACAGTCATCACCGAAATTATTTTCCAACGATCGAAAGAGAATTAAATGCTTTTATCTCTTTAAAATCCCTTTCAAATATTTTTAAATTCCAAATCTCTCCATATTCAATTCCAATTCAAAAATATTCCCGAAATAATACCACTATTATTTCTCCAAACTTTGAAAACCACTTTCAAATCCAAAGGAATTTAAACTTTTCCCAAAAATTCCAAACTGCAATTCCTTTAATTCTATATTTAAACATTCTCTGGAGTTTTATCTCATTTCAATTTCAAATGTTTCTTTGGAATTCTATTTTCAAAAATTATAATCACCTTTACAGTTTAGAGTTTACAGTTTACATTTACAAATCTCATTTGTATATGAAGTTTATTTCAATTTATAATTTTCATTTATAATCTATATTTCACATTCCATTTTGTTATATAAATTTATTCTTCAACTTTAGTTATAAGTTTCAATTTCTTATTCAATTCTACACAATAGTGTTAACAATTTAATATTATCAACCTTTAACAATCAAGCATACAAATACAACTACTTTACAAAATTTATATCTTTAATATACAAAAATAATTTGGGTAAAATTATTCCATTTACCCCACTTTAAAACAATACTGTGTCGAATTGTTCTATTTAAGTGTTTAGAGATCCCTATCAATAACGTTAATTACTCGTATTAACCAGAATCCATAAACTACTCAATAAACAAATCAACACAATATAAAATCATTTTATATTCACTAACAAATACGCACTCATATTTATTAATACGCTCAAACTCATTCTAGAGTGCCATAGACTCTATTTAATAAGTAATTGCCACCAAAGCCTAGGTTGTCGCCAACCTAAGCTCTGGTACCAAGTGCAACGGCCCGCAAATCCGTACCACTTGAGTTAACACTATTCTACAACAATCAACTCAAATTGTACAGAAATACGAACCATTCGGGTTAAAGAAGAAGGGGTAGAAGAAGAAAATAAAAAAAATAACATCAGAATCTAACCATCGCAGCGAAATAAAATATAATAGATATTAAATGATCTTTACTCAAAATCAAATATCTCTGTTTAAATATTACATCATCAGAGTACAAAAATCACAGCTCAACAACAATATCATACAAATGGATACACAAAAACTCAACACGGTGGAAATATATATATATAACAAGTACGAGAGTACGTATCGTCATCCGGCTCGTCTCCTGAGCTCCACAGCATCATCCTGTATCCTATAATACTCGGTCTGACCCGAGCATTATAGTTAAATAATACCCGAGTCAGTCTGGAATACCAGCGTGAGAAAATCACACCCAATTGATTATTAAAGTTTCAAAAATCCTTTGAAAAACAAAGGCATCTCGTAAGACCACGCCACAAATAAACATGTCGGGTTTTTACCTTACGATAGCTAAAACATTTTTTTATTAAAGTCCTCTGATATTATAATAGTGTCTATAGAAAGTAAAATAGAATCTAGCTTAAATGCTTGCATCTCACGTTTCAGCAATAGTTGGGCACAATCAAAACCGTACGGGCACGTAGGGAAAATGGATTCCAACTGATGGCTAGACACTGGGGTACCACTTGTCACAGTACTTGGTCTAGATCAGCGTACCGAGGAGCCACCCTAACTCCCCTGCAACACAAGACCGGAACCACCCTTACTGGACAGTCCCGAGCAAGATCACCCCGCGGTTGGGATCAGCAACCGCCTACTAAGCCGAAATAAAAGGGACATATAGACAGGGATGACCTCACCCTCTAGTGGGGGCTACCCACGAAGCCTTGCTGCATAACCCCTGATTTTCAACCATTCCCATTTGATGAGGCTTGAGGCTAAGCGTTACCTTTTTAGAATATATCCCTTAGAATGCCCATCGTCCACCTGACGATGTTTCGCAAGCATTCATTCATACAAGTCCGTCCCGGGTTCGAACGGAACCGAAGGCACTATTCTTACTACATCCATTTTGGAAATATCCTCAGATTAGTAACGACTAGCCCTTGCACTTCACTGCTCCATCTTCGAATCCAAAATCGTTTTCCACGAAAAGTACAAACCGGATCGAAGTGGTTTTCAAGAAATAAATTTCGATCCCGGTCTCTTCGAAACGATCAATGCATTTGTCCAATATTGATAGTCGGTGATTTAACTATCAATCAATATTCACAAACAACCATCCAACATAATAATTTCATCAAATTATATTTACCTCAAAATATCTTCGCAAGATATATTTCTATTTTCAATTCTTTAAAAAAACAGTTTCAAAACCATCTTTCTTTTCAGAATAAACTTTCCCAAATATTTTCTATCTCCTCTGAAATCACTAAGCACAAAACTAGATTTCTAAAATAATTTAAAGCACTTTACTTTGAAATATACTTTAAAACATTTAAGTTAAAACTACATCAATACTTTATTAAAAATACCATACTATATGAATATTTGAAAATAAGGTTACTTAATAAATATAAAACTAGATTTATACTTTTAAAAACATAACATTAAGTCATTCTTTAAAAAATTACTAATATAATAAATTAAGAGAAAATACTTACTTTAGAATTTAAATATTAGAAATAAGAAATTTTCCAAAACTTGCTTTTTAAAATAACTTTTAACCTTTTAACTTATATTTAAAAATTTACTTTGAAAACATACTTGGTTATCCAGGGAGAATTCCAATTTCAATCACTTAAATCAAATTTTCCAAATTGATTCCCAATTTATACTACTTGAATTAAATATCTTCACTCACTCAATTCCTTCAAAATTCATTAATTATGTGTTTTATTATTAATGTTATTAATTTCCGTTTGATTTTAAATCTTTTAACTGAAATATAAAAATTCCAGATCTTATCCCAATGTCTTCTTTATTCTTTCCAATATTTTAAATATTAAATTTCAAATAAATGTTTTGTTCTTTTTAAATAATAACATTGAATTTTTAAAATTCATTAATTCCCTGTTTATTCAAAATTTCCTTTCTATACTCAAGATTTGTTTACTAAAATTTTAAAGGGCATATTATTTCTTTCCCAATTCATTCTTAAATTTTATTCAAATTTCTATAATTATTTTACATACAAATTTACTTCTTTTATTTTCTTTCCAGAATTCAATATATATATTTTTGGTAATTCACTATATCCAGTTATATCCAATCGAACCATAGCATACAATATTCTAATATAATTCATCATAGAATATCAAATAATTACCACAGAGGATATTAAATAATAAATGTTGAGGGATCCAGTTGGATCCCTCCAACCTGTTTTCCCTGCATCCACAGTCGTTAGCACAATATAAGATATCTTCACTATAAAATGAGAGAAATCAATCATTTCAAGGTGTAGGTATACTACTATATAACACAACAATCAATTTAATCGTATAAACAAGTATTTAATTTAATCATTTAAATTTAAATTTAACTGAGTGAGATTAACTCACCTTTGATTTTACCATATGCAATCCATTCCAAACTAGTTTGTGTCCTTGATTTTTAAACCTTGTATAAATATTTATACAGTTGATAAATATTTGAATTAAACTGGAAATAAATTACTGTTTATTAATCTAATTGAAACAAATTTTAACCCACTTTCCTATAAGAAATTATTCTTAGTTATTTAACTAACTAAATTAAATAGGTTTATTAAACAAGTCAGTTACTAAAATATATTTTTTTATAAAAAAAATATTAAACTAGTAGGTAAAATATGTATATGCATACTTATCTCTTACAGTAAATAAACAAACGGTAATTTCCTTTACTGTTAAGATTTTTAACATGTTTGCATTTTTGTAAAATAAAAATCTGGATTTATAATTCTTATGCACATATAACCTTCCTCTGTTTCTTATTATACAAACATATATATATTACTTCTTAAAAATTCCTTCTTTACTATAAACAGCCAAACAATTTGAAATTATTGTACTGTAACATTATTTTTTATAATGTTAAACTTTTAAATTGATAAAACAATCGATAATATACCTCACTGCCCTGACGTGCTGCCCAAATTCATAACCTAACCGCGTAAGCGCCTCTAGTTCCTCCCTGATCAACTCACCAACAGGAACCGCATCAATCCACATCATGAACTTTGAGTTCGACATCGCACAGCATGAAGCTTCACCCAAGAAAACCTAATTCGAGCCCTAACTCCCACGTCGTGGCCAACCATCGCGCCTCAGGCCAACTATCGGACCCAATAGTCCGCGTCACCCTCCTTGCTCCAAGACGATCGAACTAATATTACCCAGCCTCCCCTAAAGTGGCGAGTCGAAACCGATTTTGATGCCGTACGAGTATTATGCTTGAGTGATTGAATGGATTCAATTGAGGAGGCCATTTTTTTTAGGAACGAAATCGTTTTCGCTTGGATCTACAAGAAATGAAACGGCCGAGCTATTATTTTCTTTTGTTCGAGTTTTGGTTCGATATGACCTGATGAGGAAGGAAGATGCGTGATTTTATTCTTGGATTTGTTTTAAAAAGGAAAGTGTGTTCGAGAAGGCTCGGTCAGCTACAGTGATATTTGACTTAAAGGGGAAAGTACCGATGGAAAGGAAACAGTTGACG
This sequence comes from Allium cepa, assembly GCA_030765085.1. Taxonomy (NCBI): domain Eukaryota; kingdom Viridiplantae; phylum Streptophyta; class Magnoliopsida; order Asparagales; family Amaryllidaceae; genus Allium; species Allium cepa. Next base: position 738,822,150 of record CM060935.1, on the reverse strand, counting down.
TGGGGATTTTGACCAGTCAAATAAATATATGTTATATTTAAATTAAATTTTCGTTGTAAATTTCAACACGTTTACATATCGTACTCTCACACCACAACCCCAAACACTACGAAATTTGAAACCCGGTAATAAAACACTATTACGGACCCAATGGGACTGGTTTCGTCGAATACCGAAACGGTGCCTCGGAAAGCTATTTTTAAGTTCAATTTAAACAATAAATTGTAAAACTGAACAAACCACCGTAAATTTCAATTTTACAACTTCTATTACTTTCAGCATTATCAATATAAATTTTACAAGCCTTCAAATTATTTTTAATAGGCTTAAAACTCCAGATCCAACAATTTACCCAACTTCACTTATTTAAATTTAATAATTCAATTATCAAATAAATTGTGATATTCGTAATTCAAGTTAAAATTAATCTATTGAATATTTAAAATCAATTAAATATTCTGATTTTAAATGCTCGAAAATTCCGGGTCATCACAGGTACGACTCTATGTGGCTTCAGGCAAATGATAAAGTTCTCAACAACAGAAGGCTTCATACCGGAATTGGACTGTACTTGGCTGGCGACGTTGGTGGGAGGGGTGGACGACGATGGTAGAGCGTAAAAGACACAAAATGAGGGGGGTCTTGCAATTTAGGGTTGGAAAAAAGAAGGAAAGCGAGAGGCATGATAAAGGAGGAAAAATCGCGACCAATTTAGAGAAGGCTTCTGCGCTGCTGAAATAATACAGATACGGAGACCATTCGGTTGCCAAATTTCAAGGGGGCCTATGTGCTTTTGAAATTGAAATCACTAGTAATATAATAGTATAGATTATTTAATGAGGTTAATTTAGTTTAATTACTCAATGTAATTAATAAAAGATTATTACTTAATGAGATTAAGGTATAATTACTTTGTGTAATTACAATAAAGGATAATTAATTAATTAAGATTAATTAATGAATGTAATTAAGGATACTTATTAAGATTGATTGATTTATTAAGATTAATTAATTAATGAAGGTAATTAAGGGATAATTTATTAATTAAGGGTTAATTAATTAATATAATTAATTGGGGATAATTAATCAAAGATTAATTAGTTTATTAATTAAGGTTGATTAATTAATAATTAAAGGTTGGTTAATTTATTAAAGGTTAATTAATAAATGATTAAAGGATAATTAATTAAAATGGTTTGTAATTAATTAATTATAATTCACCAGGATTAGTAATTCATTCATAAGTAATTAATCTGGTTTAAATTAATTATAATCAGATGTTAATTGATCTTACTCATGAATGTTTGGATTCTATTGAATATTGAATTTTTTGATACCCATGATGTGTGATGCTTTGTGTTATGAATTATTTTGATTTGAGCTGTGATGAATGTAATTTATTTATCTGTGATGAATTTATGTTATTTATCTGTGAATCTGTGAATGAAGATAAGCGTTATGGGATTATACCGCTTATCGATATTATTGTGCTTGGATTGTGTTGATTGATGATATTGTATTGTTGTGTGTAAAACCCCAGGACTACGCTGCACACACACAAATGTGGATTTCATGGGAAATCTGTTAAGTCATGGGTTTTTTAATTTAAGATGATTTAAAAGTTGAATTTTGAATCCAAATGGTTTTGGAAATGGAATTAGGTTGAATTTGAAAAGTTTTTGGAAAGAAAGTTTAAAATTGAAAATTGGTTTGGATATAATATATCTTGTTTAATGTTTTGAAATTGTTTTGGAAATTTGGTTTGAAAGGTTTATACAAGTTATATAAAATATATATGGATTTTAAACCATTTTGAAGTATTTTAAAAGTATTATTTTGGAATTTAAATTTAACCCAAGTTTATACTTTAAAGGATATAACTTGTGCATTTTTGATCGGATTTTTCTGATACAAAAACCCTTGTTTTTATAATAGCTTTCATATAAATAAAGGATTTCCAATTTGTGTTGAAATGATTTTAAGTTTTGAAATGAAAATAGTTTTGAAAGCTATGAATGAATCTTTGTGAAAGATGGTGAATTTTGTTTCAAATTGAAAGTGATCTTAGAAGGTGAATCTTTAAGATTAAAATGGTAATTTGTTTAAACCATTTAAAGAAAGGTTTTGGGTAATATGTTGTGACTTAACTAAGATCCCAATATCCATATGCTTTTTAAAATTAAGCGCTCATTATTTGGTTTAGTCGGGGGAAGACTTTGTGCCATAAAACTCATTCCGAATAATGATACGACGAAATGGATAGCATTTGAAGACCAGTGGTGAAGATCGGGTATTTTCAAAAGCGGAAGGATTACCTGTCGAATATCTCTACATCGAATGGCCCCGGTATAGAGATTTGATCATCCTTTATGATAGGGAGTCCGGACGTGATTAGGGATTATCCGGATTTGCAAGAGCTTCTTTAAAGTGCCTTTGGTTCCGTTCGAACCCAAAACGGACTTTTAGGGATGTATGTTTGACGTTACACTTTGAGATGTAAAGCTGGTTTCTACCAAATATATTTCTGTTTGGTGGCGGACAATTTATTCTCTTAGCGTAACACCCTGCTCTGAGACGTACGAGCTCAGAGGTTATGTAGTTGATGGTTACTAGTGACACATTCCCAATTTGGTAATGTGGCATACTAAGTGTTGCTGATCATTTGTTGATCAAAGCATGGCTTTTGTGAAAAGCGTAGCTTTGTGGACGAGACTTCATCAGGACCTTACAACCCGGAAATGGTCAAAACAGGAAGGATGCAGCAAAGTTATTGGGGGTAGCGCCCCTTAGGGTATGTCTATTTCCTTCTGGATAAAAAGTGGTATCATGGATGGAGCCCAGATATTTAACTTATGTGGTTCTGCAAATATATTGCTTTGTGGTTGAGGGTCCTTGAATAAAGGTCGATAAGACCAGGGATGGCATACTCGTGTCAGTGGTTACTTAGTTACGGAGGTAACTCAGTCTTGTGTTGGCAGAGAGCTGGTTAATTTCTCGGGGCGCGCCTCCAGAGGCGTACCCATATGGCATAGGAAGTTCGTTAGCCTGACCATTGTTGGAATCCAACCATCCAATACGCGCCTTGTACGGTTTTAGTTGTAAAACCTGCCATTTAACATGGTAGCCATAGTAGGCATACCATAATGGTACCTATGTTGGCTAATATTAATATTATACTTGCAAATGTTTTCCACTATGCACTAATAATAATATCAAAAGTATTTTTGTGTATCAAGCATGTTTGACTATCATAAGGAGAAATCTCCCCCAAGCATGCGATTGCATTGTGTATGTTCCGGGAGGCCTTATGGTAGTTTCATTTTCCAAAAAGCATTGCGAATTTCTTTTAAATGCTTTTGTTTGTTTTTGTTTAAATAAACTATTTTCACTTTCCCACACCAGTCCCATGAGTACTTGGAGTTTATTGTTCCCTTTCTAAACTCTAAGTGCCCACAATTTTCCACACGGGCAGCCTAGAGTCAGATTTTCAGATAATCAGCTAGTAGATATAGATTTGGTAGCCTTTAGCTTTCTGTTTGGAATTCATTGGAGTCTTTGGATTTGGGATCGCATTTGTTTCACACGACCGACCGTGCTTAAGTGAGCATGATGGTGGTTCAAGCTTGAAGTTTAGAGCTTTGGCTTTGGAGCTTTGGATTGGGAATGCAGTATGTGGATTCGTTCCCTTTTGAAGATCATTTTGGAGTTATCTCTTCCGTTGTTACCTTTTCCGCTGTTATAGATTGTCTCTGATATTGTTGTAACCTTATTATATCAACTATTGTGTATCAATAAATTATTCATATCTATTTCCGCTGTGTTGTTGTACTTAATGTGTTATAAGCTCCGGCGCGAATCAGATTTCTACGGCTGAATCTGCGACATTTGAATATGGGTGAAGTATGGATGTCGATTTTCGAGCGCTGAAGTTCGGGTCGTGAAAAAATATCTTAGATTTTTTGTAATACACATATAAGCATATATGTATATTTGTATTTATATATGTGTTCATGTATATGTTAGAGCGTGCATGTGTATGTTATATATGTGCACAAGAAATATAAACAACGTTGCAACAATTTTGAACAACTTTCGTTCATTAAACCGTCGAAAATCGAAAAGACGATTCTCGGTCACTTTTCAATTATAAATTAAATTTACATATAAACGTAAACAAAATTTGAAAACTAATTTTCCCATCATTATCAATTAATTAAAACGGTCACATTTGAATTATAAAACCATATAAATTTGTATTAAACGGTTGTTTACAGAAAGTGCTAATATATCGATAATGCGATATCAATTTTTCTTATAATTTCCAATCAATATATAGTTTTATAAAACTATTATAAATGATTTATTATCACTTCATAACTGAGTAAAATGAATTATTATCATTTAGAACAATTATTTGAATAATTATAATAATTATTAAATGATTAAATCTCAATTTAAAATTTTAGAAAATATATAAAATTGATGGCATGTCTGATGATGTCATAAATACATTTTATTTCCCAAAAATATAATAAATAATTTTATTTCATATTCTTATTTAAGTATATAAATAAGTGTATGTATCCAGCTCCGTGCGTGACTTTTGACGTCTATAGAGTTGTTTATCGATAAAACGATTTTCTGTCATTTTATCGATATTTCTTTAAAGTTTATATTTTTGTAAAAACTTATCCAAAATAAGATTGCCATCGTTATTGTTTAAAACATCATAATCTATGTTCTAAAAACTTATATCTGAATATTTATAAATAAACATAATTTATCAAATTGATAAATTTGCGAGGTCGTTACACTAGACTTTCTTAATTATAGAAATTTCTCCTTAACAGTTTGAACTTGTTAAAACTACATTACTTACCAAACGCCTCATAATCAAATCATAAAATTAAATTCACACACTGTTCATATCTAAATTTAAAATCAAACAACCAATAAATGATCATAACTAACACATTACCCTACTTTGGTTTTCATATATTGTACTTAATTAATAACCTTTTTTACTATTCAAGTATGGTTGAAATGTTATGATTTAAAAGTGTAAATTGCTTTTAATTAACTTTCCCCACTATGTAAATCGAAATTATTGAGTTTAAATATAAGTAACCATACTAATTTTTTCAGATTAGCTTTGGATGCTTTGGAGCTCAGGAGATGAGCTGGGGTCCAAGACGTATCTCTCGTAATTTTATAACTTTGTTTTACATAAAACTAACTCAATTTTCTCTCTCCCTTCTCCACTTTTATTTTCAACCTTTTTAAAAAAAATTCAAATCCTTTAAGCTTTTTGAAGTATTAATGGCTTCCAAAATTTCAAATTTTCTTTTCTTTTCCACTTTTATATGCTTAAAAACTTGTTTTTAAAACTTTTTCTTCTTCCTACATCTCTCCTCTTTTCAATGGAATAACATTAAGACGTTAATTAATACCCAAACCATATATTATATATACATGACACTACTTTTAGGTTTATTAATTTAGGCATTTTTGTACTATATTATTTTGTATTATATGTAACATGGTTACATGGACAACTAACATTATTTTCCACTTTGAAATTAACCATACATCATTATGGAGTACTCTGATACGTAATTTTCTATATATTAACTGGATGTCCCATGATGAGTTAACCATTAATTCTCGCTTAACCCTCAGCTCTGATCACAGTGACTAAAAAAACGCATTTCTCCATATTTGATCGCACGAGTAGAAACTTCGGGGGATGGTGCCTCTTAACGCACCAAAAGAAACCATAACATGCTAAACGTGGTATAAAATTTAAGGATCAATTCATTTAAAGACAACTTTCTTTTATAAAGAATAGTTTTTGTAATGATCCAGAATTTCACTGCTTTGATTTATGAATATCTAATTAATTTTGAATATTCAATATATAGGTTTTATAATAAAAATAAAACTCTTTTTAATAATAAATAATGGTTGTGAAATAGTTTTTAAAATGTGTTTATGAAAATATATAGTGCGATGAAAAACCGAAAATGTGACCAGAAACTGTTTCGCAAATCTTCGACATTTCATCTTATAAAAGTTATTTGAAATATTGTGCACACTTGTGTGTGTGTGTGTGTGTATATGCACACATATATTAAGTACATAATATAACTTAGGATAATATAATTAGGTTTATTTAAGTAAATTAAGTTAATTTAATTAAGACAATCATGATATGATACTTTGGTAACTAATATAAAAAAAAGGAGAATGTCACATCAAGGGGACATAATGTGAAATATTGTCAACTAGGGGGACCAGAGTACATGCAGAAGTATTTTCATGTTTTGCATGTAGGATATGGAGGGAGGGTGGTGAAGTGTCATTGAGTTTGTGGAGGGTAAAGGACGAGGGGTAATATGGTAATTTAGTAAATGCACTTCGTATATATGCAAATTTCTAATTTTCTTCTTCCATTTCATTTTCATTCTTCCATTTTTTTCCTAAAGCTCCATCTTCTTCTAAGCTTTTGAAAAACTTTTTAATGGCTTCTTAACCATTTTAAAGATTTAAATTTTCAAGTTTTAATTTTTTTTAAAATGTTTTAAACTTAGTTTAAACTCCTTCTTTTCCGAAGAAATTTCTTCATTTTTACCCGAAATGGTTGCGGCCATAACTTCTTACAAACTACACCAAAACAAAATTTTATTTTTTTCAAACCCCTTACAATTTCAATGGCTACAAGTTTATAGTTCACTACTTTTTCTGATTTTAAGATTAGTTACCCCAAAAAATCACTTTTATATAGTGTTTTTGAACTTAAATTCTAAAGGCCGACAATGGTCCTCTTTGTTTCGGCCATAAATTCCTCAAAATTGAACATTTTTGAGTAATTATTTTTTAAAAGATATAGAAAATAAAAATATAAAACTTTCCTTTAGATTACTTTACCAAAATCAGAGAGAAAAAGGTCCAAAAGTCGAGTGTAAAATGATTTATCTTAAAGAAGAATTTGCGGTTTTCCAAGCTTTCCTAATGCTAAAGTATTTCCTGTTTTCAAAGCTTTTGGTGAGTAAATTTATTTAACTTTGGGAAGTATTTACATTATACGTATGTATGTTGGATATGTGGTTATATCGGTTAGATATATATAATGTTGTGTTTGGTTTATGGTATGTTTGGATATGAATGTATGTGCTAACTTGTAGTTTAGCATTTGACTTTGAAATCGATGGTTTATGCGATATGTTTGGATATAAAGTCATGAGCTATGATGTGTTGAAGTTATGATTTGTATTTGCATATACTTGGGTATGTTTTTGAATAATAACTTAGGAAAGAAATTCTAAGTTGTTACATTCATAGCGATAGTCACTATGAGTGCAGTTCAGAAATTACGATTTCCAGGTTTTCAAAGTTTGCTTTTAATTTTTTTTTAAAACCATTTTAAATTAATTAGTAAGAATGTAACTTAATTAATTTTGTTCCAAGGTAATTAGTTTGATAATTAATTAATTTATTAAATAAAGATAATGGTTAATTAATTGAGTACTTAGAGTTTAAGAATTAATTAACTAAGTTAACTAATTTTAATTAATTAAGAAAGTTGTAATTGATGATTAATTAAGTTAAGAAGTAACTAACTAATTAATTTTATTTTAATCAAGTTAATTATTTAATTAAAGATTGGATTATTTTATTAATTATTATTTAAATGTTGATTATTTATTTAATTATTATTCAACTAAAAGTTTAATTTTACATTTTTTAATTAATTATGATTAAAAGGATTTAACTTATTATTCAAGATTAAATATTATTTAATTAATTGCAATTAATTAATATTTAGTTGTTAATGAAGGTTTAACTAATTATTTAATAATTAATAAATGATTAATTTGGGTTTTAATTAATAATTAATTATTGTTTAACTATTTAATTAAATTAAGTTAAGATTCAATTAAATTTAATTATGATTTAAATATGGATTTAACTTATAATTAATTATTTTAAAAAGGATTTAAAGGTTTTAAATACTTTGGTTTCCAAAGGTAAATTTGTTCAAAGGTACTTCTTTTGTTTAAAGATGGTTTTGAATGGTAAATTTGTTCAAAGGTACTTCTTTTGTTTAAAGATGGTTTTGAATACAAGTGATTCAAGTGTTGATACCATTAAGAAACCATATAACTATGAATGAGTTATAATGTAGATTGTTAGGTTATTTGGACATGTGTTAGCGGAATGAATCACTGTTCTGTTATAAGTTGATTGTTCTGTAGTATGTTTGGACATTTGTTAGCAAACTAAATCCCTATTCTGCTATAAGTTAATTGTTTGTTTATTGTTTGGTAGTTGGACATGTGTTAGCAGAATAAGCCCCAATTCTTCTATTAATTGATTGAATAGTTTGGACATATGTTTAGCAGTTAAAATCACCATCCTGCTATTATGTTATTTGTACATGTATATGCTAGTCATCTTATATTGACATATTATTCCCTGATTTGGATATGAGTTGTATTTACATATATGTTGATCTATGTAAATAACTGTTAAGTGAATTGGAATTGAAATTGAATGGTAACATAAATTAGTACCATTGGGATTACTAAGCCTCATTTTGAAATTTATAAAGTATGTTTTTGAATTAACTTCTATTCTTTAATCAATTTGGATTTTGAAGATTTAAATGATTTCCAAGTTACACTATTATTTTATAAAGTTATCTGTAAGTAATAATAAAGGGGTTTTTACTAAGGGTTTACTTAAGGTGGTTTACAAAAGATATTTCGTAAATGATATTTTATGGAGGAAATTTATAAAGTATTTAAAAAGAAAAGTTTTACAAATGGTTTGAGATTTAGAAAAGAGTATTTTTCTAAAAATTTAACTTGTGAACTTCTAAAGAAGTTTTATAAATAAATTGAAATTATTTATAAAATAAAGAGATGTGGAAAGAATGTTTGATTTGTATAGCGTAATTAAAGTAGCAGATATTGCCTACAGTTTACTATGTTTTTTCGCTGGGATGGTGTGACGCCCCACGTCTATACCCACACTAGCCAAGAACACTACGGTGTAGTGCTGTCAACTAGCATGGAGAATAAGGCTGTTGAGGAGCGACCATCCATGTAATTGCTTATCACACGGTGATTATAAATAATCTTCGAAAACAAACATAGAAATAATCATAACACAAATCAGTCACAGATATCCATATCACAAAGGCGGAAGAAGATATGAATATATAACTAACACATGAAAGTGTACATCAGAGTAGTGGTCAGTAAGATCCACGATAATACAAAAGAATAGCAACACGTGCTATACAAAGGAATACAACTATGAGTCTATATCTCAAGTGTATACAACAAAAACTGCTAATCTAAACAGTTAGCCAAAAGTCAGAGTGATGAATCCCTAGGAAGAAGTCAAGCAGAAGCACCTGTAACATCTCGGTCTGACCCGAGTATTATTTAAGAAAATAATAAACGGGTCAGTCTAGCTATAAATATCAGATGACATGATATAACATAAAAATATGGCATAAACATAAAATATCCATAATGACATACCACTATAAGTATGTAAATAATGATCAACAGAAGATCAATCAATAAGAGATAATCAATATCACAAGAATCTTCTCAAAGATTCGGAAAGGGCATCATACCCCAAACTTGTACTCATAACAAGTCAATGACATAAATTCTAGAAATCAATGCAAGAAGTCCAGAAATCATAGAAAAGAGAAAGAGGCCTATCACATGACGGTCCGAAGACCAAGGGGAGCTACCCCACATGTGTGAATGGAATCACACAGATTAAGGTCCAGACTAATCAAAAAGCAAAAAGGTATGTGTGAGTGGAATCACACAAGTGGTGTCTAGTCTAACCTCGCAACAAGAGACATCGCACAGTTGCTAGTCTAAATCATCAGAATGGTCGTCATGATCAACGAGAAGTGTCAATTACACTAAGCTAGTAAATATAGAAGTTTAGCTTCATGTCCCATAACCACTTGCTTAACTTAAATATTTACGAACAAACTGTAAATCTTCACTAATAAAATTGTCACAAGAGGTTCAATCGAACAAGTCCAAGAATTAACCGACGAAGTGAACACAAGCGTTTCATACCACTTGTTTTACTAAGTCGTTTAATTAGATTTCTCATTCGAGTGAGGTAAAGATTTGTATATACTAATAGATTGGAAAACGGTTTTAAGAAAAGAGCTTTGTCATTAAAAATAGAGTTGAAATTGTTTGTTAAAAGAGTTTTGATATTTACTACTAGTATTGAAACCTTTATATTATAAAGTGACAAAACACAGAAGCAATTGTAGAAACAATCAGTCACAAAAATCGCATACGGAGATGTAAATAAAATCCAAGGAAATCAGCTCAATGTTTTTCAGATAAGATCCCCTACGGAGGGGGGGTCCGGGGGGGTGGCAACCCCCAAGGTGGGGGTGCGGGGGCAACGCCACCGCTTACGGGGTTCGACCTGCCCGGTCAGGTCGCGGGGGTCCGGGGGGCAGCGCCCCGTCCAAAACGGTACGACCTAGTGAAGACAAAATGAGGTCTAACGACCTAAGAGGAATAGGGTCGAGCGACCTAATGGTTGCGACCTAGGGGTCTAAGGGGTCAAACGACCTAGTGGTGTTCGCGACCTAACGATGACTCGCGACCCAACATGGCCAACCTAACAGAGGTTGCGACCTAACAGAGCAACAGGACGAGCGACATAACAAAGTGGCCGAGCGACCTAACTGGAGCAGCGACCTATAGGTCATGCGACCTAAAGTAGTAAAGAGCCGTGCGTGTTAACGAGTTAACGACCTACGACCTAGGTCCATACGACCTACGACCTAAGGTCCCTACGACCTACGACCTAAGGTCCATACGACCTAAGGTCCATACGACCTACGACCTAAGGTCCCTACAACCTACGACCTAAGGTCCATACGACCTAAGGTCCATACGACCTAAGGTGCATACGACCTAAAACGTCGCGACCTAGCGACCTAAGGGGATAAGGGCCGAGCGACCTAACACTCAAACGACCTACGACCTAAGGAGCTTGCGACCCACGACCTAAAGCCCAACGACCCACGACCTAATTCTGAAGGGCCGAGCGACCTAACGTTATAGGCCATTTTAGGTCGGAAACGAGCTATTTGAAGGCCGAGACTTTTCCACGTGAACGACCTAGCAAAGGCAAAGCGACCTAAGGGCAGATTTTCACCAAAACCACTTAAAGTTGGAATTTTTCGCCAATCCAATCCAAACCAAATGCAAATGTACATGCTAAAGTGATAGGGAATCATTCCCAACAGTCCAATATAGATATAGACTAGATTTGTGGGATAAAAATCTCACCTTTGCACTAAAATTTATGAAGATGAAGCTTGAAAGCAAGGAGAAGCAATCCAAAGCTTGAATCCAATATTTTATACTTGAATTTGGAGTTGAATGTTGGATTTGCAATTGAATTTGTGCTTGGAGTTTTAATTTCCCATTCTCTTCACCATTAATGCCAAAGCTTGAGTTAGTTAGGAAATTTATGAAGAGTGAGGAGAAGGGGGCTAGAACTTGGGCTTAATAGGCTAAACTAACCCAAAGTCCAAAGCGGGAAAAGTTAGTGAAATTCCACTAACTCCAAACCTATCAATGTTTATACTTAAAAAGGTTGTAAATGGCCTTTCGAACTCAATGGAAGTGGTCTCGAGTCCTAATTTGACCGTTTGCAAATAGTAGCTTTTCGGACCAATATCCGATTAACAACAAAATATTTAAACAAAATATTTAAATATAAAATCGATAAATATGCGGGTTGTTACAGATGGCGACGTAACCATTATGCAAACTACGATCTATGGTTGATTTCATGGCATAATTCAAGAGGCAGAGATTGCTTGAAGTTAAGTTTGGATTTCTATAGGATAGAGACATAACCATTGAGCTGCGATCCATGGTCGACACCGAATGGTACTTTCCATATTTATTTTTAAAAAATTTCCAAGTATTTTTGAAAAGAATGTTTTGTGAATATACTTATACCGAAGAGATAAGTATATGAAGCAATTTCAAATTAGTTTATAAGGCTTTAGTGATTTCAGTGGGAAAGGTAATCTTTGTTTGGATGTTTGTTTATTTGATATTTAAATAACCAACTATCAAATCTTGGCCCAAATATGAAATCCTTCCTGATTTTGGTCGTAGGGAAACAATTCCCTTCTTAACACCAAAGGTTTTAACTCTGAAAATATCTAAGAGAAATAAGGGAATTATATGGTACAATTACCATCGGTGGTGCTATATTGTACGTATAAACTCATTTGTTCTTCCAGGATAAATGATAAGGAGATCCGTCCACTTAAACGATTAGGAGGTGTTCCTCGCTCTTATGTATTGTCTAATTATTTTCTAAAGAATCGGTATTGAGTAATCCAGAAAATCGACGATTAGTTTGTGGAGCATCCAACAGGTTTTTCCTATAGTACCCTGGCTAGACGGGTACGATGCTTCAGAATGATAACTCTGATCCTTGTGCAGGAGGACCGTTCTCGAAGTACCGAGGGCCACCTTCATGGAAATCTTACACAATTAGCGAACATGCCTTAGCGATTTTTGATTTTATACCTAGTATTTTTGTGGTGTACACTACACGAGCGTCACGGCTATTTGGTTATAATTATTTTCACCCTTAGACATTATTAAAATATCACAGGATTTTATATAAAAGTGTTTTGGTTATTGTAAGGTAAAAATTAGTCCATATTTATGTACGGCGTGGTCTTACGAGATACCTTTGATTTCAAAAGATTTTTAAAAATAGTAATTCGGTTGCTTGAGTTTACTCACACAAGACCCATGTCTGACCCGGAGTTTTGTTTTCTTTCCCTAAAACTCTTGGCTACTTAAATTTTTACGAGCAGCCAAGTAGTCCAGGTTTTCTGCGGATGTATTTTTGGAGGAACTTTGAGATGAGGCTTCACCTATAGTTAGTTATTATCTTCTTTCCATTGTATATTATATACTTTATATCTAATGTATAAGGACAGGCTGTTATAGTAGTCCTTGGGTAGAATTGCATTAATATAACTCTGATGTATCATTTTTGAAATGACTTTGTAAAGTATTATGTTGATTGTTATATGTTATTTCGTTGGGTTGTGAGATTCTATGATTTTTTTTTGTTCTTCCATCTTCTATCTCCTTTCTTTCCCCTAAAGATTCGTTTTTTTATTCAATTTGAGTTGGACATATGAGGTTTATTGTCGACTCAAAAGGTACGGAAAAACATGCCTATTCATTTGATATTAGAGCGCAAGGTTAAGCGAAAACCTTGGCTTTGGTGGGGTTAACTCATTAGAGATAGGGTTTGTAATACCCTAGAATGTGCTTGAGTGTATTTTATATACGAGCACATATGTGTTAGTGATATAAAAATGTTTTATACTGCGTTGTTTGATATGTTGAGTTGCTTATGAATTTTGATCGACACGCTTGATCAACGTTGTTGATAGGGGTCCCTAAACATTTAAACTTGGCAAATTGACATGGTATGGTTTTGAAATTGGATAAATGAAATAATTTTACTCAAGATATATTTTACATATAAAGAATGATTTCTAAAATAACATAGTATTTTTGAGATGTTGTTTGCTAGGAGATAATAATATTTTATTATTATCATTTAGGGTTTTTTTACTTATGATCGTCCAGTTTAGACATTGACTATTGTTAGTGTGTACGGGTAGCTCCCTTCTTAAGATTTGTATTGGGTAAATAGGAATTGGGTAAAACATTGAAACAAACAAATTTTGAATTAAGCTTCACAATTTAACCATAAGGCGTTCGATGTTAAGGTTAATTGAAATTTGATTAACAATGTTATCAAAGGTCAGAATATTTTGAAATAAATATTTAGAAACTGTAACGACCCGGATTTTTGACGTCTATTAGTTTGGTGGTTAACTGATTTTATTTTTGAAATATTGATTTTATAAGTCGAACAAATAAATTTCTAACAATTAAAATATCAGAATATATATAAATTGATTTAAAAACTATAATAAATAATGAATCATAAAATCTCTGGATATGATAAATCTTATAGAAATAAATAATATATATAAACTCCACCATTAAAATTAAGATAAAAGATCCATATATACACACATAAGCTTTATGGTGTTTGATAATATATATAAGTACAAATGTGAATATGTATATATATGTATATGTATGTATGTATATAATGGAAAAAGATACATAAGTAAATGTATATGTATATATGTTATATGGAAGGGTGAGGCTTGTAAATTCAAAAATAAAGTATACATGATGACAGACATATGTGAGTAAATGAATATGTTATGCATATAAAAATTTTATATAGGTAAGTGCAGGTTAAAAGCTTCATGATGGGGAATAAAATAAATATGTATATATACATAAGCTAGATGATAATTAAAAATATACTAGTAAATAAGTAATATATATATCTATATGAATAAGTGTGTGTATAAATAAATGTAAACATATGAATATATATATATATGACAAGTACATATATAAGTAAATATATGTATGAAGTGTACATGTATGTACACAAGGGGACAACCCCATAAATGCATATCAAATTCCATGGAAATCAACATGATAAATCAAGTCAAACATATAAAAGATCAAATCCATGAAAAATAAATCAAATCCCTAAATTTAAGGAGATCAAATCGGCTTTTTTCAAAAAAAAAAGTGAAAGCTTGTAAAACAAGCTCCGCCTTGTTCTTTCCTATCCTCTTATATATGTAGAGAGCTTATAGTTTACTCTCGCATAGGGAAGAATAAATTAAAAGGGTAAAGTCTGTACAAAATAAAAAGAAGAAAATTTGTCATTAAGCAAACAAAAAGGAGATCAAAGCCTGAAGCAGAGGAAAAAGCAAGCAGTGTTTATTTCTTTTGATAAAGGTGAGTACCACACTTATATTCTCAACTGATATACATATATATAAACATACAAATTGTGTATGTAAATGAATTATTGTTATGGGTTAAATGTTTATATGTTGAGCTGGGTATATATGTGTATATAAGAATTAGACAGGTAGGAGTTTGACTTACTGGAAAGTACACGTACTCTGTTCACTATTTTTGGTTAAAAACAGCTAACCTTCCTCTTTAAAGATCAATTTATCTTCATACAATTCATTTTAGGCTTCAATTCCAAAGGCAAAACCCATTGTTTTTTAATGTAGTTTTTTTTAATTTATTTCATTTGATACCTTCGAATGGAGAGAAAGAAAAGTATGTTTATAGGTAAACGAACTTAAAATGTCAAAATCCAAATATCATAACTTAATACTTTGTTTATGTTCTTATGTTAGTCATCAAAAATGATGATTTTTGATGTTGAATACGGAATTTTTAGTGATGCTTAGGGTGGGAATTTTGAAGTTGAACGGAATGGCGTTTTTGGGCATTTTCTAGCAAGGCAGACAATGATGGAGGTTAGGGTGTGGTCATAAGTTAGCTTGGAAGAGGGGGGACGTGGGAAAAATGGTGCAGTGATTTATGGGGGCTCGTGCTAGTCGGTCGTGGATGAGCTAGGGTTCGACTAGAATTATGAAGGGTCTCAGTTTTTTGGTCGTGGTGTTGGCGTGAGGGGGAGATGGACGTGCGCGCCAAGATCAAAAGGAAGTGGAGTGATGACGAGGCTGTAGGCAGAGTATGGTGGTCGATGATGGTCAGGGTGGTAGTGGCGTGGCATTGGATGGGTATGGAGGTGTTTCAGGTTTTGGTGGAAAGTTTGATTTCGAACGGAGGGCTTTGTCATGGGTTTCCACGTGAGGAGGTGAGACCATATGGCCGTGGGTGGTTCGCGTGGGTGGTCGTCGGTGGGTTGTCGTGGCCAGAGGCGTTGTGCACGTGCACGGGTATGTGCACGGTTGTTTGGGTATGGAATAAGTTAGTAGAAAAGGTAGGGGAAGAGAGGAGCTAGAAGGAAAAGAAGAAGAGAAGCAAAAGGAGACGGGTCGGTTTAGGCTAAGAAAAAAGAAAAAAGAAAAAAAGAAAAAAAATAGAAGTGAAATAAAAAGAAAAGAAAAGAAGAAGGAATAGAATTTATAATTTATACATAAGATAATTCATATTCCCATTTTAATTTAAAGTGAAATGATATTTTATAATTTAAAAAGATAATTTAATCGTAATTAATTATCATTATCATAGACTTAAACTTATGGATAATGAATAGTATTTTATAATATTTATTATTTAATAAATTATTTAATTTGAAATAAATTAGGACAAAAAAAATGAATGAGATCAGCTAAGTAAAGTTAATAAAAATCCTAGGGGGTAAATTGTCATGATATTCGTCATTTAAATTAGTGATGATCTGTATCATGCTTATCTCTATCGGATATTCATTTCAATTATACTTGCCTGAAACATCGAGTGGTCAATTAAGTTAGAATAATTGGATTAAAGATAATAATAGGTTTTATTTTGAATAAAGATCTGTAACTATGACAACCCACTATCTCATGCAATTCAAATCAACAATATTCCACACATGACGAACTTGAATGATGAAAAAAAAAACATATTGTAAATAAATTTGGAGCAAATGAAATCAAATACACAGAATTACAAACACAAAAATATCAAAATAGCTCGCAGCGGAATATAAAATACCATAGTAGTTCATGAATCTACTATAACAAAGTCTCAAAAACAAATACATAATATCAGTTTGAAAACAACATAATAGAAATCCAAATACATAGAAGTTCACTAATACTTGAGATAAACTTAAACAGCTGAAATGGAAATAGATATATAAATAGATAGGCAGAATCTCCAGTAATGACCAGCTCCAGAAAGAGAATCCAAAGCTGTGAATACTCAGGCTGACCCGAGCATAAAGCAAAACACAAAACACTCGAGTCAGGACACATATACTTATATAATTTAAACCAACTCAAGTGAACTGTAATAAAACTACAAATAACTTAAAGGATGCCTGGGACCGCCCATCCTCTAAGGATCTGTTAAACTATTTACTATGTAGTAATATTGCGCTATTATAATAATGTCTACTGTAAAATAAACTTACTTTAAAATAGCGTCGCAGGGTTACCCATATAGTCCCCAAAATTTTGAATTCTAAACTCGATAAATTATTTGAAATTTTGAATTTAATTTGAAAGTTTCAAATGAAATAGAATATTATTAATATTAAATAAAAGAAAGATATATGGAATTAAATAAATATTTGATAGTTAAGTTTAAATAAATAATAATAATAATAATAATAAATAAAAATATATAACAAACAGGAAATTGTTTTAAACAATAAAATAAAATATATGAGATGAATTAGATATTGATAGTTAAACTTCAAATAGAGAAAAATTAAGGATATGCTTATGATAAAAATTATATAGTTAAAATTATATGGTCATCAAAGACATATGAATACATATAAGATTGCGTGAGAAGTTTATAAACAAGGAAATAACAAAATAAAAAGTTGAAGTCAGAACAAATCAAACAAACTTGATTACAATAGGAAAAATCTGCAAGGCTTGTACAAGGAGATAAATATCTTCAATAAAACAAAAATTAGTACTTATAATAATCAACACCATATATATGTAAACACAGACATTAAATGCTATCTATTCTTCAACATGAACAAGATCATATCAGCCGAAATAATTTTTGGCTTAGTCAACAAAAATAAACAAAAGAAATATAAAATGTCTGATCAAAGAAAACTGTTGCTCCCTTAGTACAAACCTGATTCTATATATATATACATGAATATTTCATCAGTTCATTCATCAACCTGAAAGAAAAAATATAGCAAACCATCAAAATAACTACAACCTGAAAATAAATACAGTAGCACATCAACAAACTTGAAGATTGGAACAAAGATTGGAACAAGGAAAATCAAAAGTGTTTCTTCTCAAGCCTAAAAGCTCTTTGTTTCAAATATTACCTCTGTGAGTAAACTTATTTTTTTTTGAAATCTATGTATTTGCTTCATGAATCTTGTATTTTAGTTGTATATTGGAAAGAAGATGCTGTTTGTATGTTTCTGGACTACTGAGAACAGTTTGCTCTTATTATTTTAACTCGGAACAAAGTAAATTGAAGAAGAAATCAAAGAAACTTCACACAATCCTTTTTAGCTTAGGGTTTTAAATAAAACAAGTTGTTTAAACTTAAATTACAGAAGAAAAAATTTGTTTCATGCTTGAACAGGAAGTATTTGTCTTTGCAACTTAGAATTTTTAGTAAAAACAAGATCATGTGATAATCTCAAGTATGTTAAATCATTGTTTTGATCATATAACCTGAATAAACACACAAGGAGATGATTTTAAAAATAAATATGATGATTTTTCATTCAATATTCTAAGTGCAGTTAGTGGTTGTGTGAAAATTGTGATTTTTCCATTTTCTAGCAATCGATCAAATGATTGTTGATGAAAATTTGGGTGAAGCTAGTTTTTTGATTTAAGGCTTCACGAAAATTGTCGAATAAAAAATTCATTGCGTAAATCGATGGATCGATTTCAAATTAGGGTTATAACTGAGGTTGTTTGCGTGTTTGTAAACAAGGCGATTTCATCACCTAGGAGTGATCGAGCTACATGCGACAATGGGGGAGGGTAGTATGGGGTTCTGACGGGACTGGCCGAAGTTACAGCGTCGCTGGTGGTCTGAGATGCGGCGGCGAGACATTTTGATGGGTGATGTTGACTGCAGTTTTTCGATCAAAATGCCAAACTTTGGTTTTGAGACGATGGCTTCGAATTGGGTTTCGATTTTGATTAAGGGGGTGGATTGTGACTTGCTAAGGGTCGCGACGGCCATCAAAACGACGGCGCGATGTCGTGCACATGCATGACGGCGCGACGTCGTGCATGACGTCGATTCATTGTCATGGAGAGTTGGGCCTGGGGATAAGCTCGAAGACGCACTCGAGTAGAACGTGGGTTGACTCTAGTCCCCTTGCGCTCGCATGCGGGCTGTTTCAACAGTTGGTTAAGAAAAAAAAAAGAAAAAAAACTTAGCTTCAGAAGAAAAAAAGAGGAATAGGTACGAGGGGAGGGGAGAAAGTACTCGGGGAGAGGACGAGAAGAACTCGAGTGTGACTCGTGTGAAACCTGGATTTTACTCGGGTTTTGTTTTGAAATTGGGTTGGGCCCAATAAAATTTTGAGTTTACAACGTTAAGTAAATTTTGTATTTACAACTTAACTAATGTTAATTTATGTTAAGTGAAAAAACTTACTATAAGTTTTTTTTTCTAACAATGATTTAAAATTTAATTAACCCTTTAATTAAATAATTAAAATTAAAATAAGAATTGAAATTAACTTACATTAAAACTTTTAATGTAACAATAAAATGATTCTTAAGATATAAAGAAGGTTTTCAAATGATAATCAAGGTAAATCATTTCCTATTGACTATTGGTTTTGAAAAGTAATTAAAAATGATATATAATTTGTAATTAAAATTGATTAATAAACGATTAAGTGTCTAAATTACTTATAATTAAGAATTGTTAGTCAAAAAAATTTAGTTAATCAATTTATAAGTAGTAGTTAATTACGTTAATTGAGTGAGGAATAATTTATTAACAAAATTGGTATTTAATAAATTTGTTTATCGTTAGGAATAATTGATCATTGATCAAAATAATTATGTTGCAAATTCACTTAAACCACATTGGAAAACAATTAACCATTGTTCTACACTGAATTGTTATTTTTGCTATGATCATAATACTGTGTGATGTAGATTTCCATGTACTGCACTGTGATCTGTGATTTGTTCTGTATTGATGTGAAAACCTTATTGCCCGTAAAACGGCATTTAAACTTCGATGCGACAGGGAGTCGGATTTCAGTTAGTTATCCGAAACCTACATCGAACACTGAATTTGAATCTTTGTGATTGTTCCACATGTTTTAAAATTAAGCATTCACTATTCGGTTTAGCCGGGAGAGGATATTTGTGTCATATAACCCATTCTGAATAGTGATACGTCGAAATGGATAGCATTTGAAGACTGGTGGTGAAGACCGGTGTCTTCGAAAATGATAGGATAACCTGTCGATTGTCTCTGCACCGAGTTGCTTCGATATAGAGATTCCCTAAGTGATGGGAAGTCCGATCAGGATTGTGGATACCCGGATTTGCAAGGGCTTCTTTCTTTATTCAACGAAGTGCCTTCGGTTCTGTTCGAACCCAGAACAGACTTGCATGGTCGTATGTCTGACACTATACTTTGGGATATAAAGCAGATTTCTTTTAAATACTTATCTGTTGGTGGCGGAGAATTTATTCTCTTAGCTTAACACCCTATTCTGAGACGTACGAGCTCAGAGGTTATGTAATTGAAGGTTATCAGTGATATATTCCCAATTTGGTAGTGTGGCATGCTAAGTGATGCTGTGTGTTGATGATCATTTGTTGATCAATTGTGATCAAAGCATGGCTTTCGTGTAAAGCGTAGCTTCGTGGACGAGACCTTATCGAACCTCACAACCCAGAAATGGTCGAAATAGGAAAGATGCGGCAAGGTTATGAAGGTCGTGACCTTTAGGGTATGTCATTTCCTTCTCGAAAAAGGTGATGTCATGGTATGGAACCTAGATATTTACCTGTGTGGTAGCTCTAATCTCATTTACTGTGTGGTTGTTGCTTTGTGATAGAGGGCCCTCGGATAAAGGTCCCAAAGGACAAGGGAGTGGCATACTCGAGTAGTAGTTACCTAGTTACAGATGTAACCCGTCCTTGTGTTGGCAGAGAGCCGGGTAGGTTCTCGGGACGTCCAGCGAGAGGCGTATCCATGTGGCAGTAGGAAGTTCCTTAGCCTGGCCATTTGTTGGAAATCCAATTCCCAATACGAATCCAGTACGGTTTTAGTTGTATAACCTGCCATTTGCTTATGGTGGTCACCGCTGTTTAGATGGTAGCTATAGTAGGCATAGTTTGGAATGTCAATGCTGGCTAAGATTAATATTCTACTTTCGAAATGATTTTCTACTCTATGCACTAGTAATAATATCAAACAAATTTTTCTCGTATCAAGCATGTTTGACTATCATAAGAAGAAATCTCTTCCAATTCTGCGATTACATTGTGTGTGTGGCAAGAAGTCTTATGGTAGTTTCATTTTCCAAAAACAAACCGGATTTTCTTTTATAAATCTAGTTTATTTAAAAGCAACTGCTTTTGTTTACTTATACCAGTCCCATGACTGACCTTGCTCATCTAGGTGAAATGTGATGGGTGGTTCTCGCTTTTTGTTAGGTGGCGAGCAGGAGACTCTTACCCCCACACGTCCTCTTTAAGGGGTTGGTTAGGCGTAATCTATGATAGTCGAAAGGCTGGCCGTAAAAGCAAGGGTAGGGTACCAGTGTGAGCCACGGCTGGGCTGGGATGGTTGAAAATCCTACCAGTCGAGATTGGCCGCTGTCGATGGTTGAAAAGCCTAAACTATCACATTTGGTATCGGAGCTGAAGGTTGAGTAAGAACTTTAGCTACGGAGTAAAACACATCAGATGGCTCATTAGAGATAGGGTGAAGTATATCCTAGAATGAGTATAATTGAGACTGAAACCCCAATTTTTCTTAATCTAATTACTGCTGATATTCTTTAAGATATTTCGTATGTATATCTAAATAAATTTTCTTACTAATTACAGATAGTAAGAATGAGCGGATGAAGAGGAAGAGTTAGGCGTCAAGGAAATGCCACAACAACTAATCAAGATTGCCCAACAGCAGTAACAGTAGTACCTATTCAGTAATAGCTGAATCTGGTTGATTTACATAAGAATTTCTCAAGGCTTGGTGGTAAGCCGTTCACCGGCAAGGAGTCGATTGTTAAGGCTCAAGCATGGATCAGATCATGTGAGCAAATCTTCAAAGGGCTAAAACTGCAAGACGATCAAAAAGGACTCGTAGCTTCTTGACAACTTCAAGAGGAAGCCTTAGTCGGTGGGAGACAGTTATTGTAGATAAGCCAGAAGATGAGTTTTCTTGGAAGAAATTCGAAGAAGTATTTGAGAAGCGTTATCTGCTATCAGCTGGAATTTATCGAATGTACCAGGAATTCATGGACTTGAAGCAGGGGAGTTTGTCATTTGAGGAGTATCTCAACAAATTCAATGAATTGTCTCGTTTTGGTCCCGAATTGGTAAACACAGCTTTAAAGAAGAACGAAATATTTATTTGTGAGATGAATAAGAAATTCCACAAAAGGATGACTGGCCATGTTAAGGAATCTTTTTCAGATTTAGTTGATATGGGATACAGATATGCCACACTTAATATGCAAGAAGCCCTGGCTGAGAAAGGGAATTTGGGCAATCCAAATTAGAAGAAGAGGAAACTTGGAGGCAAGAAACCATGGCAAAGCAAGGAGAGAAAGAAGAGCATTCACGGAAGCATGGAAGAGAATGTCACTTGCTATAATTGTCTAGAGAAAGGCCATTACTCAAACAGTTGTAAGAAGCCAAAGAGAGATCATTCCGTTCAAGCGATGCTCAAGAAATGCTATTATTGTCAAAAAGTGGGACATGAAGTTAAAGACTGTCCAACTATGAAGCAAGCTCAAACAGCAAAGGTGTACACAGTCAAAGACCAACCTGCATCTTCCAAAGCAGAGAAAGGAAAAGGAGTTCTGGAAGGCAATCTTATCATTTATGATAGCATTGGTACCCGATTTTGTTAATGAGCCTATATGTGTAAAGAATCCAGTTGGAGGTCCCGCAAATTTTTGTCTTCGATTTAGAGAAGTTCCTATCTCATATTCTTGTTATCAGTTTCCTATCAGTCTCTTTGTTCTTGATTTTAACGAGTTTGAAGTCTTACATGGAATGGATTGGCTAGCAAAATACGAAGCCAAATTGGATTGCATTAATCGATTGTAAAACCGAATTTGGAGATTTCATCGAAATTTATGGTGAGGACCCTATTCCTAAAAGAGAAGGATTGATGTACAACTTGGGTTATCCCGAACCCAATTTGGAGTCTATATCAATTGTTAGAGATTTTCCAAACGTATTCGGAGAAGTAAAATCTTTACCTCCACATCGAGAAATAGAATTCAGAATTGACCTAGTACCCAATGCTCGTCATGTTGTTCACGCAAGTTGCAGGATGGCACCCAGGGAAAAGGTTGAATTAGTTTAGCAAACCGATGATCTACTAGCAAAAGGATTAATTCGACCCAGTGCTTCGGAATGGGTCTCCGCCATCGTATTTGTTGCTAAGTCAGACGGATCTTTGAGATTATGTGTAGATTACCGCGATCTCAATAAGATGACTCTCAAGAATAAATTTCCACTACCCAGAATTGATGATCTATTTGATTAATTGCACGACGCTCGTTTCTTTTCGAAGATGGATCTAGCGCAGGGATTCAATCAACTACGAACCGCCGAAGATTGTGTCCATTTGACCGCTTTCAGGGGTCCTAATATGTTCTACGAATGGTTAGTCATGCCTTTTGGACTAACCAATGCACCAGCATACTTCGTAGATCTTATGACCCGTGTGTTCCGGGAAGTATTGAATAATTTCGTGCTCGTGTTTATTGATGATATTTTGATTTATTCCAAAACCGAAGAGGAGCACGTCAAGCACCTTAGAATCGTTTTGGAGATTTTGAGGAGAAATATTTTGTTTGCAAAATTTTCCAAATGCCACTTTTGGGTAAAAGAAGTTAAATTTTTTGGCCATATTGTTAATGAATAAGGAATTTCTGTTGATCCTAGAAAAATTTCCGCTATTCTTGATTGGAGAAGACCTACTACCCTAAAAGAAGTTCGAAGCTTTTTGGGTTTAGCAGGCTATTACCGGAAGTTCATTCAAGATTTTTTTTAAGATAGCTAGTCCATTGACCAAGCTAACAATGAAGGATGTAAAATTCAATTGGACTCTGAAATGCGATGAAGCTTTTCAGGAATTGAAGAAGAGATTAACCACCGCTCCTGTTCTCGTTATTGTCAACAGGAATCAGGGACTATCTGTTTATACTGACGCATGCGGTGACGGGGTAGGTGCAGTATTGATGCAAAATGGAAAGGTAATTGCCTATGCGAGTAGACAATTATGTCCGCACGAGAAAAACTACCCAACACATGATTTGGAGCTTTTGGCTGTTGTTTTCGCCTTAAAATTCTGGCGACATTATCTTCCAGGTAAGAACCATTTCAGCTTTCTTAACAATTTACGAAATTAACTTAATTTAAACAATATACTTAATGAACTCTTCTTTCTCTAGGTGAAAATTTTGAATTATTCACCGACCATAAATCTTTGAAATATCTCTTTACCCAGAAAGATCTAAATCTACGACAATAACGTTGGTTAGAATTTCTGGCATCCTATGACTTGGATATTCTGTATACACCAGGAAAAGCCAATGTGGTTGCCGATGCTTTGAGTAGAAAGCATGATATTCTTTCTCATCTGGTAATCACTCCTACTCTTCTTAAAAGGATTGCGAGACAGCAGTATGAAGATGAATTTCTTCGAGGAATTTATAAAAGGATTTGTTATGGAGAACACACTAGTTTTGAGATGGATAATAGAGGAGTTATAAGATTAAAAGGCCGGATTTGTGTTCCAGACTTCCCTGATCTGAAATGTGAAGTTTTGGACGAATGCCACAAACCTAAGCTCAGCATCCATCCAAGAGTTAATAAAATGTATAGAGATATTAAAAGAACTTTCTGGTGGAAGGCAATGAAGAGAGACATATCCATATATGTGAGTCGTTGTGCTACTTGTCAACAAATTAAAAGCGACCAAAAGAAAGTAGCCGGTTTACTTCAGCCATTGGAAGTACCAAAATGGAAATGGGATCAGGTATCGATGGATTTCATCGATGGATTACCACGAACCAGGAAGGGAAATGAAGCAATTTGGGTTATAGTGGACCGTCTAACCAAAACTGCTCACTTCATTCCAGTGAAATCCACTCGGACTGCAGCAAGCTTAGCAGGGCTATATATAAAGGAAATTGTTCGACTCCATGGTATTCTCAGTAGCATAGTGAGTGATCGAGATCCGATCTTCACTAGCAGATTTTGGGAGGCATTTCAAGCCGCTTTGGGAACAAAATTGAATCTCGACACTGCTTATCACCCACAATTTGATGGGCAGACTGAGAGGGTTAACCGAATCCTAGAAGACCTTTTGCGTGCTTGCATTCTCGATTTTGGTGGTTCTTGGGAGGACCAGTTGCATCTGGTCGAATTCTCTTATAATAACAGCTATCAAGTCAGTATCGAAATGGCTTCTTTCGAAGCTTTATATGGTCGTCCGTGTCGATCACCCGCATGCTGGATCAAATCAGGTGATAGACTCGTCCTTGGATCAGATATTATTAAAGAAGCCACGGAGAAGGTTGATTTTATTCGAAAGAAATTAATAACGGCTCAAAGTCGTTAGAAGAGCTATTGTGACTGCCGAAGAAGAGATTTGGAATTTCAAGTTGGAGATTCTATATTTCTGAAAGTATCTCCGATGCGGGGTGTATTGAGGTTTGGGAAAACTGGAAAGCTAGCACCACGTTATATTGGTCCTTTTCCTATTCTAGAGAGGATCGGTCCTCTAGCATATCGAGTGCAGCTACCCAGCTGGTTGTCTGGTGTACACAATGTGTTCCATGTTTCTAGTCTTCGGAATGTGTGCACGAACCAGATAGTATTATTGAGGAGGCAGCTCAACAGGACCTTGAGATCACTCCTAACTTGGCTGTAAGAAGAGAACCAATAAAGATTGTAGATCGTGATGAAAAACGATTGAGGAATGAAGTTGTGAAACTTGTTAAAGTTCAACGGAGTGGCAATCCAATGGACTGTACTTGGGAAACTGAAGATAATATGAAGAAATCATGTCCCAATTGCAGAGTAGACATCTCATCTTAAACTGGTAAGCCATTTCCTTATTTTTTTTCTTTTGAATTTATATATTCTTTGTTGCTTTCCTCTCTCTTTCAAATTTCGAGGACGAAATTTTCTTAAGGGGGATATTTGTAACATCCCAAAATTTGAATTCTAAACTCGATAAACTATTTAAACTTTTGAATTTAATTTGAAAGTTTCAAATGAAATAGAATATTATTAATATTAAAAGAAAGATATATGGAATTAAATAAATATTTGATAGTTAAGTTTAAATAATAATAATAATAATAATAATAATAATAAATAAAAATATATAACAAACAAGAAATTGTTTTAAACAATAAAATAAAATATATGAGATGAATTAGATAGTGATAGTTAAACTTCAAATAGAGAAAATTTAAGGATATGCTTATGATAAAAATTATATAGTTAAAATTATATGGTTATAAAAAACATAGGAATACATATAAGGTTGCATGAGAAGTTTATAAACAAGGAAATAACAAAATAAAAAGTTGAAGTCAGAACAAATCAAACAAACTTGGTTACAAAAGGAAAAATCTGCAAGGCTTGTACAAGAAGATGAATATCTTCAATAAAAAAAAATAGTACTTATAATAATCAACACCATATATATGTAAACAAAGATGGAAACACAAACATTAAATGCTATCTATTATTCAGCATGAACAAGATCATATCAGCCGAAATAATTTTTGGCTTAGTCAACAAAAATAAACAAAAGAAATATAAAATGTCTGATCAAAGAAAACTGTTGCTCCCTTAGTACAAACCTGATTCTATATATATATAATATATACACACACACACATCAATATTTCATCAGTTCGTTCATCAACCTAAAAGAAAAAAAATATAGCAAACCAGCAAAATAACTACAACCTGAAAATAAATACAGTAGCACATCAACAAACTTGAAGATTGGAACAAAGATTGGAACAGGGAAAATCAAAACTGTTTCTTCTCAAGCCTAAAAGCTCTCTGTTTCAAATATTACCTCTATGGGTAAACTTATTTTTTTTGAAATCTATGTATTTGCTTCATGAATCTTGTGTTTTTGTTGTATATTGGAAAGAAGATGTTGTTTGTATGTTTCTGGACTACTGAGCACATTTATACAGTTTGTTCTTATTATTTTGACGCAGAACAAAGTAAATTGAAGAAGAAATCAAAGAAACTTCACATAATCCTTTTTAGCTTAGGGTTTTAAATAAAACAAGTTGTTTAAACTTGAATTACAGAAGAAAAAATTTGTTTCAAGCTTGAACAGGAAGTATTTGTCTTTGCAACTTAGAATTTAAAGTAAAAACAAGATCATTGATAATCTCAAGTATGTTAAATCATTGTTTTGATCATATAACCTGAATAAACACACAAAGAGATGATTTTTAAAATAAATATGATGATTTTTCATTCAATATTCTAAGTGCAGTTAGTGGTTGTGTGAAAATTGTGTTTTTTCCATTTTCTAGCAATCGATCAAATGATTGTTGATGAAAATTTGTGTGAAGCTAGTTTGTTGATGTAAGGCTTCAGGAAAATTGTCGAAAAAAAATTTCATTGCGTAAATCGATGGATCGAGTTCAAATTAGGGTTATAACTGAGGTTGCTTGCGTATCTGTAAACAAGGTGATTTCATCACCTAGGAGTGATCGAGCTGCACGCGACGATGGGGGAGAGTAGTATGGGGTTCTGACGGGACGTGGCCGAAGTTACGGTGTCGCTGGTGGTCTGAGATGCGGTGGTGAGACATTTTGGTGGGTGATGTTGACTGCAGTTTTTCGATCAAAATGCCAAACTTTGATTTTGAGACGATGGCTTCGAATTAGGTTTCGATTTTAATTAAGGGGGTGGATTGTGACTTGCTAAGGGTCGCGATGGCCATCAGAACGACGGCGCGACATCGTTCACATGCATGATGTCGATTCGGTGTTAGGGAGAGTTGAGCCTGGGGATAAGCTCGAAGACGCACTCGAGTCCCCTTGCGCTCACGTGTGGGCTGTTTCAACAGTTGGTTAAGAAAAAAAAGTAAAAAAAACTTAGCTTCAGAAAAAAGAAAAAAGAAGAAGAAGGAACAGGTGCGAGGGGAGGGGAGAAAGTACTCGAGGAGAGGACGAGAAGAACTCGAGTGTGACTCGGGTGAAACCTGGGTTTTACTCGGGTTTTGTTTTGAAATTGGGTTAGGCCCAATAAAATTTTGAGTTTACAATGTTAAATAAATTTTGTATTTACAAGTTAACCAATGTTAATTTATGTTAAGTGAAAAAACTTACTATAAGTTTAATTTTTTTTAACAATGTTTTAAAATTTA
Source organism: Allium cepa (assembly GCA_030765085.1). Classification (NCBI taxonomy): domain Eukaryota; kingdom Viridiplantae; phylum Streptophyta; class Magnoliopsida; order Asparagales; family Amaryllidaceae; genus Allium; species Allium cepa. The sequence continues at coordinate 738,793,879 of CM060935.1, read as the reverse complement.
ATTAACCCTTTAATTAAATAATTAAAATTAAAATAAGGATTGAAATTAACTTACATTAAAACTTTTAATGTAACAATAAATTGATTCTTAAGATATAAAGAAGGTTTTCAAATGATAATCAAGGTAAATAATTATTTATCGACTAATGGTTTTGAAAAGTAATTAAAAGTGATTTATAATTTGTAATTAAAATTGATTAATAAACGATTAAGTGTCTAAATTACTTATAATTAAGAATTGTTAGTTAAATAATTTCAGTTAATCAATTTATAAGTAGTAGTTAATTACGTTAATTGAGTGCGGAATAATTTATTAACAAAATTGATATTTAATAAATTTGTTTATCGTTAGGAATAATTGATCATTGATCAAAATAATTATGTTGTAAATTCACTTAAACCACATTGGAAAACAATTAACCATTGTTCTACACTGAATTGTTATTTCTGATGTGATCGTAATAACGTGTGATGTAGATTGCCATGTACTGCACTGTGATAAGTGATTTGTTATGTGTTGATGTGAAAACCCTATTTCTTGTAAAACGGCATTTAAACTTCGATGCGACAGGAAGTCGGATTTCAGTTAGTTATCCGAAACCCACATCGGACACTGAATATGAATCTTTGTGATTGTAATGCCCACGTGTTTTAAAATTAAGCGTTCACTATTCGGTTTAGCCGAGAGAGGATCTTTGTGTCATGTAACCTATTCCAAATAGCGATTCGTCGAAATGGATAGCATTTGAAGACCGGTGTCATCGAAAACGATAGGATAACCTATAGATTGTCTCTGCACTGAGTTGCTCTGGTATAAAGATTCCCTAAGTGATGGGAAGTCCAATCGGGATTGTGGATACCCGGATGTGCAAGGGCTTCTTTCTTTATTCGACAAAGTGCCTTCAGTTCTGTTCGAACCCGGAACAGACTTGTATGGTCGTATGTCTGACACTATACTTTGGGATATAAAGCAGATTTCTTTCAAATACGTATTTGTTGGTGGCGGATAATTTATTCTCTTAGCTTAACACCCTTCTCTGAGACGTGCGAGCTCAGAGGTTATGTAATTGAAGGTTATCAGCGATATATTCCCAATTTGGTAGTGTGGCATGCTAAGTGCTGCTATGTGTTGATGATCATTTGTTGATCATTTGTGATCAAAGCATGGTTTTTGCGTAAAGCGTAACTTTGTGGACGTGACCTCATCGGACCTCACAAGCCGGAAATGGTCGAAACAGGAAAGATGCGGCAAGGTTACGAGGGTCGCGCCCTTTAGGGTATGTCATTTCCTTCTGGAAAAAGGTGATGTCATGGTATGGAGCCCAGATATTTACCTGTATGGTAGCTCCAATCTCATTTACTGTGTGGTTGTTGCTTTGTGATAGAGGGCCCTTGGATAAAGGTCCCAAAGGACCGGGGAGTGTCATACTCGAGTAGTAGTTACCTAGTTAAAGAGGTAACCCGACCTTGTGTGGGCAGAGAGCCGGGTAGGTTCTCGAGACGTCCCGCCAGAGGCATACCCATGTGGCAGTAGGAAGTTCCTTAGCCTGACCATTTGTTGGAAATCCAATTCCCAATACGAACCCAGTATGGTTTTAGTTGTATAACCTGCCATTTACTTATGGTGGTCACCACTGTTTAGATGGTAGTTATAGCAGGCATAGTTCGGAGTGTCTATGTTGGCTAAGATTAATATTCTACTTTCGAAATGATTTTCTACAGTATGCACTAGTAATAATATCAAAGAATTTTTCTCGTATCAATCATGTTTGACTATCATAAGAAGAAATCTCCTCCAATTCTGCTATTGCATTGTGTATGTGGTGGGAGGTTTTATGGTAGTTTCATTTTTCAAAAACATACTGGATTTTCTTTTATAAATCTAGTTTATTTAAAAGCAACTGTTTTTTTTTCACTCATACCAGTCCCATGACTGACCCGGAGTTTATTGTTTCTTTCCTAAACTCTGGGTGCCCATAATTTCCAGACGGGCGGCCTAGTAGCAGGTTTACGTGTTCTGGTGTAGCAGTATTTTGGATGTTATGCTTTGAAGATATTTTAGAATTTTTTGGGATCTCAGGTGTTCGGTTTTTGGGAGTTCGTTACCACTTCATTCCTTTGAAGACTTTTTGGATATATGATCACTGTTGTATTATTATGATGTTTATTTGGAGTTGTGGTGTATGTATATTGAAAAACAAATACTCTGATGTAGTAATGGATATTATGTTGTCGTATTTGTGATGTATGCATGATATTCATTTTGTTCCACTGTTTTATATTCATCTGATATTGTTATAAGCTCCGGCGAACCAGATTCGATGTTTGGATCTATGGCATTTGAATGCGAGCATCGCGTTCGGTGTCGAGTTTCGAAAGTCGAGTCAGGGCCGTCACATGAGACTACCTTATATACTCCATGGGCTACGATAGAAAAACAAACTCGTAGTAAAGGCTCGGTATGGTAGGTGACAAGCCATACGAGGCAATGTCAGGGTAGATATACCAATTATGCTTCCAGGCTGGTGGTAACGTGCAGCAGCCACTACCGCCCACCTCGAGCCACACTCCCAAATCAAAGGTGCACGCCAAATCAATCACAAAGTAATAGAATGGTATCGAAGAAGTGTGTCCGATCGGAGGAATGACCTCACTTGGCCGTCAATCGCTCCTGTTTTAGCCGCCTTAAGCCAACTCACGAGAGTCGGGTCCACGTTCATACCGTAATAGGATCGTCGCCACCATCCTACTTCGTTCTGGAATCTCCACCGCGTACACAGTTATTAAAGTGGTTTTCGATATCGACAGAGAGTATGTCCATATCTGATCCCAGTCTCTTTAACAACGACTCGTTATTATAACTCATGGTTATAATTAAAAAATGGTATTTATATTTCAAAAATCAAATATCATTTCAACAATTCAATATCATTTCAAATCCATTTCAAAATATCAAAATATCATATCTTTTCAAAATCTCGTTCATTTTATTTAAAATTAAAATACCATTTCAACTCGCATTTAAATAGTTTATATTTCAAATCAAATACTCCATTTTAAATCATTTAAAATGAAGTCATTATATTTAAAATTCACATATTTAATTCTCAAAATTAAATCTTTTCAAAGGTCATTTATTCACTTAAATTTATTATAACAATGAAAATTCAACTTTCGTGGCACTTCGAAAATGCTACGGAAAGTTATGTTTAAGAAAAATTCATTTAACAAAAGATAGCATTTAAAATGCTGTAATAGGTTTAATTTAGTTTCAAATAAATCCTTAGCTAAATTCTGTAACGACGGCACTTACAAGTGTTGTAATAGCCTTTGTTCAATTCTAGCCACTTAGTTCATTTCTATTTAAGCATTTACAAATTCTGTAATATCCTCTACATTAGAAATAATAGCATTCCAAAAATGCAATCAATTAAAATTCAAGGTTTCAATACAATTTCATAAACAATTAAATTTTACTTTAAACCATTTTTAACTTATAAAATCTTATTCTCACAATTTATAATGATCATTTAAATACACTTTTTAATTTATGATTTTATAAAGTGAAATTCCACAAACTAAATATCAATTTTTAATAATTTGCTTATTAAATTCAATATACCATTTTCATAACATTTTCATATACTTATTCTTTAAATTTAATTTACCATTTTTATAATTTAAATTAAATTCCATTTTATTTATATCACTTAACTTTTTTTTTCTTTAAATAAAATTTCCATTTTATAAGTCAAGTTATACCTCAAATTACATTTTTCTCATTCATTTATTTAACTATTTTTAATTTGTAGAAAAATAAATAACATTTTATAAATCATCTTAAATTAAAATTTTAAATCTATTTATCATATTATTTTTTACTTAATTTAAATTCCATTTATAACCAAATCATAATTTCCAAAATAACTTACATTTCAAATTTCTAACTTTACCATAAATTTATTTCACTTATAAATTTTTAAAAAATAAATAATACTTTATAAAATCATTTTTTTATTAAATTTAAATCAAAATATTATAATATTTACATTTCTAAAATACTTTAGAAATTTAGAAAAATATATACTAACCACGGGTCTGTATATCGTTGTCTATCCTAGGTAAAGTGATACAGATATATATCATTTCAATCCGTAATTTACAAAGAAAACCAAGGTTCTATCATTTCAAACCTGCGGTCCCAAGTAAAATGAAATAATTAAAAATCGCTCAGGCCTATCATTTCAGCCCATAACGAATTTTCCCTATTCTAAGGTCCGTTCGGGTATGTATCATTTCAACCCATAGTGATTCTAATCTACATGGAACTTGCAGTGTGATAAACTGATATAAATAAACAGAATAGCATAATAAATAGTAACAGATGATATAACAGGTGTATAAGCATGGGTGAACATCATGTGATCATAGCATAAACATTTATAACATGATGATATGGGTTTACATATTCAATTGCAATCAGTTAACTAGTTATATAAGTGTAAATTTGTCCGGTGAGAATTACTTACCTCTACAAGCTGGAGATAACAACCAAACACACAAATAGAGATACACAAAGGCACGAAAGCACGACTATGATTCGAAGGAAGGAGTGCCAAAGCTATTTGTCTTGTCACATATCAAACAAAATAAGATATACAACATGAATTTCAAAACAAAGTTAAACATAAAACAAGCTAGAAATACATGCACAACAATTAGCCAAAACTCTTGCACTTGCATTCAACAACCTTATGCCCGGCCATAGGTTAGAAATACAAGACTAAGGGGTGAATTTGGGTTAGGTGTGGGTTCAACAGGTCGGCCATAACATGGACATGAAGGAGTATAAGGATATAGGCATGCACAATACAAATCAAGGCAACCAAAGTGGTTTCTATGCAATCTAAGTCTCGGCCATAAGCGTATATGGGCACGACCATGTTTTATGAGGACATGAGGTGATGTGGAAGAGGTCTCAGGTCAGTAAGTGGCTGATGGTGGTGGTGCAAAGGTCGGCCAAGGTGATGTGGTGGAGTGGTGAAGCAAGGGTGGTTGGCCATGGAGTTATCAAGGCATAAGGCAATATTTGGTGGGGTTTGGAAACAAGATGATGCACGGCTAGGCTTGGACAGTGGGATGGAGGAGGTGGCAGCCTGTTGTGGTGGTGGTGGAGGTGGCTATGGTGATGGAGGAGGTAGTGTCGAGCTATATAGGTTTAAGCAATGCAAGAATCAAAACATAAACAAGGAAAAAGATAAAAAAGAATGAAAATTTACCAAAACTTTTGCTCAGGTAAAGGCCGAAGTTTTTTGAGAGTTTGAGAAAGTTTTTGTGCATGAGAAAGTGAGGAGAAGTCAGATGAAAGAAGGTGATATGGTCAGCAATTGAATGGATGTGATGATTGGAGTGAAAAGACAAAGTGAATGTGAAAAGGCAAGGTATGTTAAAGGTCCAAAAACTCTTCATATTTCCAAATTCTTTTTGCATTTTTAAATACATATGAAATTGCATATAAATAAAATAAAAACACAAAAAAATAATGAATGAATAAAAATAAATAAATAAATTTTAGATAAATATAAATAAATTAAGAAAATAGCTTAAAAATAGAAACTAGGCTTAAAAATTTGAAAATAAATACACTAAGCTTTGGAAAAATTCAAACACCATTTTAAAATATTTAAAAGATAAAATATATACATAATATAACATATTACACATATATATACAAATTAGAATAACATATGACAAATTAAAATATTATTTATATAAATTAAAATAAACAATATTGTTAGATAAATCAATTTATACACAATATTGTGAAAAGCATAACTTTCTCAATATAAATCAGATTTCAACGAAACGAAAAGCATTATTTTTAAAATTTAATCTAATTTCATAAAAAAAGGATAAAATTCAAAAATTAAAATATTTAAATTTTAAATTTAAAAGTCAAAGTTTGACCAATTTGACCAAAATACACTTTCATGGAAAATATTCTATTTATTCATGTTTGGATTTGTAATACAAATGAAAAAATAAAAATTTATATTTAAAATAACAAATTATTCATATAAAAAAGTTTTAAATCGGGAAATAAAATTTAACATAATGAAATATACAATAAAATAATTACAAAATACAGGGTTGTTACACTCTCCCCCACTCAAAACTTTTCGTCCCCGAAGAGGAACGAGGTACAGGAAAACACATAAAAGGATAGAATAATTGAATTACTAAGGAAAAAGAGAAAGAAAAAAAGAAAGAAAGATTTTATTGATCGTAGTGATCATGACTGGATCAACAGAAATTTTATTACTAGAAACTATATGTCCAAGGAATCGGACTTCATCTTTCCAGAAATGGCATTTAAAAAATTTATTAAGCACGGCACAAAAAACAAGATTCATCAAATCAACAAGGACAACAGGAGAATTAGTCAAACCAAAAGGCATGACTAACCATTTATAGAACCCATTCTCAAAGTTCCTGGAATAAGATCAATACCGAAATCAATTTCCCGCTTATAAGGTAAAGCAGTGACTTCACCAATTGCATCGGGATACAATCTGACTACAGGAGTCAATGAAGATCACTACCAAAGCAATGATCAGAATAGAAAAGTTGCACATGCTTAAAAATCCTATTAAAGTTTGCGGAGCCCCAATTGGGTTTGAAACACAAAGGTACAAAAGCAAACTCAGGAGAAAAGTGATACTCAAATTTATCACAAAAACCTAGAGAAATAAAACTATGGAAACTCCAATATTAAATAAACACGAACATGATATAGAAATAAAGAAAGGTTACACTGAAGAGCACCTTGATCATCACGAGGAACAGGAGCAGATGGAGGAACTAGAGAAGATGCAGATGAGACAGCAAATATACCAGAAGGCGTACCCTTCTGTTGGGTAGGACAATCCTTCTTAAAATGACTAGGCTGGAGACAGATATGGCAGAGATCATGCCTCACCAACTGAGCAGGTGAAGGGATAGTAGCACCAGATAAGGTTGGACAACTATTGGCATAGTGTCCCTTCTGATCACATCTAAAGTAGGCGATAGCAGAAAGATCAAAAGGCTGCCTCTGGGAAGGAGAAGATGATGAAGATCCCAAACCCGCATTCTTGAGCCAATTCTGCTTCTACTGCTAGAAATTAAGTTTTCTCTTCCTAGAATTGGCAGAGGAAGTCCGAGTTGAAGGAGCACCTGAAACAGTATGACCCTTTAGAAGTTGGGTTCTCATAACGGATAGGCATATCCATAAGCTGGGTGAAAGTGCCATGAACATGAGCAATGAGACGACTATAGTACTCAGGGCGAGCACCAGCAATAAACTTCTCATTCTTCTTGAGAGGAGTATCAATCAGGCTAGGACCAAACTTGGAAAGTTCGTTGAACTTCCTCTCATACTCAGCAAAAGACATGGTACCCTGCTTGAGATCTATAAATTCATGATAAAGCTGAGATTTTCCTGCTTCGGGCATCCATTTTGCCACAAAAGCCTCCCTGGAAAAGAGATATATAACAAACTTAGAAAAGGCACGAAGAAGATACCTAAACTTCTCTCAAGTAATATCATCCTCGACGGTGTTAGCCGTAATGGACTCCCACCAGTCTAGGGCAGCCTCATGCAACTGCCAAGCTACTAACTGACACTTCTAGACATTAGTAATCTCGAGACCGGTAAATATCCTCTCTAGACTCCGCAACCACTATTGAGCCTCAATGATGCTCTCTGAACCGGTGAATGGCGTTCCACCAAGTTGAGTGAATTCCTTACAGGGAACAGTGAATCTAACAGGAGCAACAGGTTGAAGAGTTGGGGCAATACCACGACCTTTGCCTCTGGCATTTCCTCGATTCATCCTGAATAATCAAGAATGAATTTAGGACAAGATATAGAGATGACAAAGATAAGATAAGAAAAATTCACTTGGATGAATATCCAAAAGAAAGAAAAATTTAACAAGGTAGATACGAAAGGAAGGACATTAGAAAACATTGAAAATCCTTTAAAACAAGAAATTTTTTATATCAAAATAATCTTTGAAAAATCCTTTAAAAATCATTTTATAATTTGAAAATATGTTCTCTCACTAAGATATGATTCTGAGATTGATTTCACTCACTCTAGAGTATTTCTACCCTATCTCTAATGAGTTTTTGCTCTACAAGCAATGGTTTGCCTAAAACCAAAGCTCTGATACCAAATGTGACAACCCACTATCGTGTACCATTCAAATCGATGATAATCAACACATGCCGGACTTGAATGATGCAAAATAATAGACTGTAAATAAGTTTGGAGCAAATGAAATCAAATACATAGAATCACAGACACGGAAATATCATAATAGCTCGAAGCGGAATATAAAATACCATAATAATTCATGAAGCTACTATAACAAAGTCTCAAAACCAAATATATAATATCAGTCTGAAAATAACATAACAGAAATCTGAATACATAGACGTTCACTAATACATGAGATAAACTAAAACAGCTGAAACGGAAATAGATATATAAATAGATAGTGTTACCTGGAGATTTGACCAGGCAGCTAGGCACTGGGCATTTACATACCGTTCGACATCCCGAGCGTTCGGCACAACATACTTGGTCGGTTTCCAGGTTCGTTCGACACAAATGGTTCGTTCGGCATTCAAGTTCGATCGGCTTCCAGGGACGTTCAACGTTCGGCATTGAGAGCCGTTTGGTATTGCATATCGTTCGGCATTAAGTGCGATTCGGCATCTATGGACGTTCGGCATGGCAGAGTCGTTCGGCATTCCATACTGCTCGACATCCAGACCTTGTTCGGCACTCAACCCCATTCGGCAAAAATCTCGATCGGCATTCGAGATCGTTCGGCATCCAGAGGTGTTCGGCATTCATGCCTTGTTCGGAATTCGAGATCGTTCGGCATCAAGAGGTGTTTGGCATTCATGCCTTATTCGGCATTCGAGATCGGTCGGCATCCAGAGATGTTCGGAGTTCATCCAATCTTGACCGGCTTCGATTATTGCTCGGCCTACACTCTCCACTCAGCACATCACTTCGTTCGGCATGAAGATATCGTTCGGTATTTTGCCATTCGGATCTATGGATCGGCACACATAACTCGCTCTTCATGGGCCGAGATATTTAGCTACCAGGCCTACCAGGGAAGTCCAACCCAGGTTCGTCTATAAATGAGAGACAAAGCACATTGAAAGGGACCTTTTTTGGAGAACACCAAGGAGACTCTACAGCATTCAAGCCTCATTCAAGACTTATCTTTTTTGCTTAGCAATTATATTTAAGTAATTGATATACAGATTGTATCTGTAGTTGATTATCAAGAAAAGCAATAAAGATCTACATCAAAGTGGACGTAGGAAATCACGCCGAACTACTATAAATCTGGTGTTCATTTTTTTTGCATTTAAATTTACGTACTGTTCTTTGTTTAACTCTACTTTCTTCATTAATCTCTTTACACAATCTCTCTTAAGGGTGTTAGTGACAAATTCTGGTGCGAACATCAGGACGATAGGATCTACTTTGTAGCTACTGGATTGAAAAATCCCCCGAAGGAGATCCAAATCCTTTGCAAGACATATGTTGATTCTACTCAGAGTTACAATCGACAACTCTACCATGGAGAGACCACGAACTAGATCGGCCTCTCACAACAAAGATGTCAATGAAACTGCTAGTGTACAATAGATAGGACATAACAATCAACAAGCAGTTCAAGGCACAGGAACCTCCACCTAGAACCAAGCGGAGGTCGTTTCTCGAACAGAGTTCAACGACTTATAAGAGAACTCAGGGAAAGTAGAAGGCAACTTGCTGAGAAGATCCAAGCCAATACTAATCTCATGACTCAGCTTGCCCAATAGCAGCATCAGAATGCTGGGAGTAGTCATGCTCCTTATTCTTCATCTGATAGCTCGACCTCAACTGACGAACCTCCAAGGCGTAGACGCCACAAGACAGAAACTGCACGGACAAGTGCCACTGATCGATCCGCCAGGGATCAGGCACGTAAAGAGACCGGATGCCCGGCTCATCGAGACACAAATCAAGTTGGCCTTCAAGACGCACGTTTGGCTTACCGTTAGCAGGCGGGACATCAACCCTCACGATCCTTGGAGCGGAACCCAACATCCCACCCTCCATACAAACTCCAGATTTATCAGCCATGGTCAGGAAATTGATGAGAGAGAACCAAGGCCTGACCAACGAAGATTGGGGAGTGTCCAGGAGTCATAATCCCTTCACAGATATTATCCTACAGGCTGAGTACCCCAAAAAATTCAATACGTCGACTATCGCAGCCTACAAAGGGAAGACTGACCCTAGGCAACAGGTGATGAGGTACGAATGGATGATGGATTCGGCAAGGGCAAATGACGCGACTAAGTGTAGGTGCTTCCTAATCACTCTTTCCGAAAATCGCCACTATGTGGTTTACCCGGCTTCCTCCGCGATCTATATCCAGCTTCGATGAGTTAGCGATGAAATTTGTTGAACAATTCAGGATACATGCTACTTGTCCAAAGGACATGATGTCCTTATCAAGCGTAATCCAGGCTCCTGGAGAGTCTTTGAAAGCATACTTACAAAGGTTTCATGTTGCCTCCACTGAAGTTAGCAATCCTAATGACCATGCAATTTTGATGGCGGTAATGCGAGGCGTAGATCCAGACTCGGAGTTCGAAGATTGGTTGGCGGGAAAGCCCCTGGCTACATTGGAATGATTCTATTCCAAAGCTCATCAGTTCATACGGAGGGAAGAAGCTCGGTGGACAAGACGAGACAAGGCACCAGGGCCTGTTCAGGAGACTGTGAAAAGTAACATCGCCGTGAAGCAGTCCGGCGATAAATCGGGAAGAGTTCAAGTCAACGTCCAGAACAAGCCTAGACAGTCTAAAGGATCCGGAGGTGGAAATCCTGGGAAGAAAAAAGAAGCTGGAAATGGAAGTCAAGGATTCCGACCTACAACGAATACACTCCCGTGAATACTTCTCTTGAAAAAATTTATCTATCTACCTATAACACCTTTGAATATAGAAAGCCGCGCCCAAAGGAGTCCATTGAGGAATAGAAACGGATAGGGAAGTACTGTCGTCTCCATGAGACCTATGGGCACAATACCGAGGAGTGTAGACACCTTTATGACGCCATAGAAAGGTTGATTAGGCAGAAAAAGCTGCAGGAATTTGTTAAAAACCCACCAGAGGGTAGGCAAGGAACGTTGGACCCTGGGCGTAGGCCGGCTCCACGTCACCCAGAGAAACCTGCGCGGACTGTAGGTAGGTTGATCATAAACACTATAGTCAGAGGACCTCATCCTACAGACAAGAATTGGCAGGAGATGGAACGATATGCTACCTCCTTGAGGCATGTGGATTATGAATGTTGTTCGAATGTGGAAGATGGAACCCCCGCAAAACAACAACGCATGATGACTAATGATATAGTGTTTAGGAGTCGAAACGCAAACAAGGTGGAGGCTCCAACTATCGACCCGATGGTTATATCTGCAACGGTCGGGCCAGCTTACGTGAAAAGAATTTTGATTGACTGTGGAAATTCTGTTAACACCATCTTCAAGAAGGCTTATGACCAATTGAAGATGGAGATAAAAGATTTGAAACCATGCAAAGCCCGTATCGACGGGTTTAACGGTGCTGCAACCGACGCAATGGGGTAACTGGAGCTGCCAGTTGAACTGGGGAAAGGTGAGCGTAGGAGAGTGCGAGTCCTACCGTTCATAGTAATGGATGTTGACTCTCCATACAACGTATTTTTGGGTCGTCCAGCCCTTGCAGAGTTTAGGGCCACTCTGGCCCCGTGGTGCTTGACATTAAAATTTCTGACAGACAAAGGAGTCGGTGTAGTACATGGCGATAAGGCGACCGGTCGTGCATGTTATGTGGAGGAGCTGAGAGAAGCTCGGCGAAGAGAAAAGGGAAAGGTTACGGATAGCTCCGTCCACATCCTAAAAACTGATAATTGACAAGTAGTGCCCGAGTCCTGTCTCGGGCGACATTCTCGGATCCTTAGAGACATAGATCCGAGAGATGATGATGATGGAGAATCCAGAGAAACGAATGCAGCACCGGCTGAGCTGACGATCGACATTCCAGTCAGCCGGGATGACCCATCACGAGTTCTTAAGATTGGATCCAACTCGGCCCTTTAGTGGCCAAGGATCTTACTGATTTCCTTCGGGCGAATCTGGACGTTTTCGCTTGGACACACTCTGATATGTGCGGGATTTCACCCGCCATCGCAAGCCATATGTTGAACATGGACCCAAAATAGTTCCTATGAAGCAAAAAAGGAGAGGCATGCACCCGGAGAGGTCTGCTGCTCTCAAAGAGGAGGTGGACAAACTCAATGCCAATGGATTCGTCTACGACGCCCTCTACCCTGAATGGGTATCTAACCCTATGCTGGTAAGAAAAACGAATGGAAAGTGGAGAACTTGTGTTGATTACTCCGATCTGAAGAAAGCATTCCCGAAGGATAGTTTCCCTTTACCTAGAATCGACCAGCTCGTCGACTCTACCGCCGGACACGAATTATAGTCATTTACGGACGCATATTCGGGATACAATCAGATCTCGATGCACATTCTAGACCAAGAACACACTAGTTTTTTCACAGACGTGGGGCTATATTGCTATGTGGTAATGCCTTTTGGATTGAAAAACGCAGGAGCAACTTATCAGCGTCTGGTGTATCGAATGTTTAAAGACCAAATCGGTAAGATAATGGAAGTCTATGTCGAAGACATGTTCGTGAAGTCACGGCAGTCAAATGACCACATCCGAGACTTAGCAGAAATGTTTGATATACTCAGGCATTACGGTATGAAGATCAACCCCTTAAAGTGCTCTTTTGGCGTTGCATCAGGAAAGATCTTGGGTTTCATTGTGAATGCACGTGGAATTGAAGCTAACCCGGAAAAGATTCAGGCTTTTCGGGACATACAAGTGCCTAGAACTATAAAGCAACTAGAAAGCTTGAACGGGAAGGTGGCCGCGCTGAGTAGATTCATATCCAGAGCCACGAATAAGTGTATTCCTTTCTTCGATGTGATAAAGAACGGAAAAAGGAATTTTGAGTGGACATCCGACTGCGAGGATGCATTCCGAGCTCTGGTAAGGCATTTGGAGAGCCCCCCGGTGCTATCGAAACCAATAGACCATGATATGTTGTATGTGTGCTTGGCAGTATCCCAACATGCTATCAGCACGGCTTTGGTTCGTGAAGAGGACCGATTTCAAAAGCTATTTTACTATGTTAGTAAACGTCTGACAGGGGCAGAAAGAAACTATCCCAAGATCGAGAAATTAGCCTATTGCTTGGTGATTGCATCACGCAAGCTTCGCCCATATTTTCAGGCACACTCAATCAGTGTTTACATTGATCAACCCTTGCGACAGGTACTCCAACGACCGGAAACTTCTGAAAGAACGTTAAAATGGAATATCAAGTTGAGTCAGTTCGATATTACTTACCTGCTTTAAAAGCCATACAGGGACAAATGTTAGCGGATTTCATCGCTGAATTCACCATGACAGACGAATTAAACGGCCGCAATGTATTACCTCCCGTTCGATGGAAGATGTACACCGATGGAGCATCAAACGACCATTGTTCGAAGGTTGGCATAGTTCTTGTAACTCCTGAGAACCGATTAGTTTGCTACGCTTTGAAGCTCGAATTCACGGCAACGAATAACGAAGCCGAGTATGAAGCATTGATTGCCGGCTTAAGACTCATCAAAGAACTGGGATTAAGATCGGTTGAAATCTTTTGCGACTCGCAACTGGTGGTGTACCAAGTGCGGGGAGACTACCAAGCAAGGGGGAAGAGACTTACCCCATATTTGGTCCGAGTTCAGGAGCTGCTAGTGAATCTCGAGTATTATGATATTTCACATATCCCGCGTGAGCAAAATAGAGCAGCCGACTCATTGGCAAAATTTGCAAGCACTGGTGATGCGTAGCAGATGGGATTGTTTCCCATTGAAACCTTACATGTTCCGAGCATAAATATGATGGAAGTAGATTTCATGTTGGAAACATAAATCAAACTGGAGTCATCGATAACCCCATTCAAGCAGTACTTGTTACATGGGGTCTTGCACGAAAGAAGAAGCGAAAGACGACGGGTCATTCGCAAGGCTTCGCTTTATGTGGTGCAAGATGAGGTAATGTATCGAAGGGGATTCTCGACCCCCTTACTCCGGTGCATTGCCCATGATGAGATAAAACGAGTCCTGAAGGAAGTCTAAGAAGGTGAATGTGGCGACCATACCGGATGGCATACATTGGCAAAGAAAATCCTCCGCTATGGATACTATTGGCCAACCGTAAATCGGGATGCCGTAGACTACGTGAGAAGATGTGACAAATGTCAGACATATGCAAAAATCCAAAGAGCTCCGCCGACAGAACTCACATAAATGGTTAGTCCCTGGCCATTTGCAATGTGGGAGATCGGCATAGTCGGTTCCTTACCCCTATCCAAAGGTGGTGCAAAATACGCAATAGTTGCGGTCGATTATTTTACTAAGTTGGCAGAAGTAGAGGCTTTGGCCACTATCACCACCAAAAAGGTCTAATTTCGTTGTACGAAATATTATATGCCATTTTGGCCTTCCACGAATCATCGTTACAGACAACGGAACTCAGTTTGAAAGCAAAGAGTTCAAGGAATTTTGCCAAAAATATGGTATTGAGAAAAAGTTTGCAGCAGTTTCTCACCCGAAAGCTAATGGATAAGTGGAAGCCATGAACAAGATAATCAAATCCATATTAAAAAAATGTTTGGAGAAGGCTAGAGGCAAGTGGGTGGATGAGCTTCCAACAACGCTTTGGGCTTACAGAACCACCCACAAGTCCGCGACTGACCACACTCCATTCGCACTGGCATATGCCATGGAAGCTGTCATACCCATGGAACTTGAAGTTCCATCACATTGGGTAACTTATTATGACCCCGAGTCAAATCAAGATCTCTTGCTAGAATCATTGACTTCATTGATGAAAAGCGCGAAGAAGCTAATTTAAGAGCGGCCGCATACAGGCACCAAATCGCTCGATATTATAATGAAAAAGTCCAACCGAGAATCTTTGACTTGGGTTCGTTTTGAAACGAGTTTTTCCAGTTCCATCACATATGAGCCCCGCATGGGAAGGTCCATACGTCATTGAACGGAAGCTTGGAGAAGGAACTTTCAAGCTAGCGACCGTTGATGGTGCGACACTCCCTCAAGCATGGAATAGTGAACATTTGCGGCATTATTACACTTAGTTCATTTCTTTCATATTTTGGTTGCATTTATTTCCAGCAAATTTTTATTCCTAGTTTATGGCATGAAAAAAGATGATTTAGCTTATTTGCATTAATAAAGGCTTGAAGCCATTTTCTCTATGAATTGTCGATGTTTCTGTGTATGATAACGCTGTGAAAAATAACTAAAGAATACATTATTCTGCCTGACGTACGAACGCGCTCGAGCACTCAAAATCTGCAAGTCCCCGGAGTGCGGACTGGAGTACTCAAGTTCCCGGAGTGCGGACCAGAGTATAAACGAATCAAAATCTCCAAGTCCTCGGAGAGCGACTGGAGTACTCTAAGTCGCTGGAGTGCGGACCAGAATATAAACGACTCAAAATCTCGAAGTCCCTGGAGTGCGGACTGGAGTACTCTGAGTCCCCAGAGTGTGGACCAGAGTATAAACGACTCAAAATCTCCAAGTCCCCTGAGTGCGGAGTGGAGTCCTCTAAGTCCCCGGAGTGCGGATTAGAGTATAAACGACTCAAAATCTCCAAGTCCCCAGAGTGCGGACCGGAATACTCTAAGTCCTCGGAGTGCGGACCAAAGTATAAAAGACTCAAAATCTCCAAGTTCCCGGAGTGCGGACTGGAGTACCCTGCGTCCCCGAAGTGCGGACCAGAGTATAAACGACTCAAAATCTCCAAGTCCCCAGAGTGCAGACTGGAGTACTCTAAGTCCCTGGATTGCGGACCAAAGTATTAGCGACTCAAATCTCCAAGTCCCTTGAGTGCGGACCGGAGTACTCTAAGTCCCCAGAGTGCGGATTCGAGTATAAATGACTCAAATATCCAAGTCCCCTGATTGCAGACCGGAGTACTCTAAGTCCCCGGAGTGCGGATTCGAGTATAAACGACTCAAATCTCCAAGTCCCTTGAGTGCGGATCGGAGTACTCTAAGTCCCCAGAGTGCGGATTCGAGTATACGCGACTTAAATCTCCAAGTCCCCTGAGTGCGGATCGGAGTACTCTAAGTCCCCGGAGTGCGGATTTGAGTATAAACGACTCAAATCTCCAAGTCCCCTAAGTGCGGACTGGAGTACTCTAAGTCCCTGGAGGCAGATTCGAGTATAAGCGATTCTAATCTCTAAGTTCCCTGAGTACGAACTAAGACACAAATGATTTGAATTTATCAAACCCCCGAAATACGGACTAAAAAATATTCTAAGTGCCTGAAACACGGAATGAAAAATGAACAACTCCCAAATAATTTCTAAGCTATATGAAGATGAACCGAGAAGTCTATGTTATTCACAATAGCTTGGATTTCAATCACAATCTCATAGAAAATTGAACGATAAGAGTCTTTTAAAAGACAGAAAAACTAAACTTTATTCAAAAATGAGTTTCTACTATAACTCCTCCAAAATTTGGAGTCAAAAGTCTATTTATAAGGACTATGTAAATAAATAAAAGTAATTACATAACCTAAACTAACTCTCGTTGAACGAGAATAATGATTACTTCTTGGATTTCTTCTACTTCTTCCCCGCCTTTGTCTTCTCAAACGACTCCTCTCATGTGCATTTACCCTTGGTAATCCTTTTTGATGGAGAGGTAGCGACCGAAGAAGTATGGGGAACTTCCATTGGCCTAGACCCGCCAGGAAGGATAATTTTCAATGGCCTGTTCAGGGGATCATTTAAGTCCACAATTTGAGGCTCGACTTTGACCTTGACTGTCTCTTTCTTCTCCCTCTCAAGCGGTTCCTTCATGCTCAGTTTGGATGTTTGTTCAGAAGCTCCCATAATCTCGACTTCATAACTCCCATCGATAGGAGAGGAAGTCCCGGACTTGTCCTCATCAAGCGCTCCGATCACCTGAGCATCTAAACCAAGAACCTCCCTTGCGTGAGTAGCCTCACTTGTTTTTTCCTCCACCCCCTTGGCGACATCGCTCCTCGGAGTGTGCTCGGGATCAGAACGGTCTACACAAAATCATGAAAAACAAGCATTAGAATACAATAGTCCTTCATGAAGAACGACGACTTTTGGAATCTTAAAGTGAAGAGTTATCTACCAGGCTCTGGCAAACTCTCAATCGTCTGAGAGGTATCACCCTCTATAATGGGAGACAGAATATGGACGCCAAGGCCATGGTCCTCCGGGTTGCAACCAATACGCTACTCAAATGGATCAAGTATCGGCCGAAAGGCCGACTGAGTAGGCACATGAGCTGGAGACATGGCCCCGAATGGACCGGTAATAGCATCTTTCCCTTTTGATGAGGGGGAGCCTTTGCAATAAAGGCCTTTCACTGCAGACAGGTCTGAAGGCTCGTTCCTCTTAAGATATTCCTTTATCGGAGCGTCCTCGTCAACCTCGTTGGTGTTAAGTTCAACCTTTCTAATTTCTATTAAGGTCTCCTACGCCTTGGCTAAAGATTCGAGATAGCCCTCGTCCAGAAAAGTTAAATACCGGTGCATGAGAACGCAGGCATTGAATTCCGCAATAAGCGGGTCGAACATGCTTTTGACTTCTTCCCTACCTTCTTCCTTAGTCGCTTCAAGACGGGAGTCGATCTCCGTAGATGCCATCTTTTTACCCTCTTCACGGGCTTCATTCTTTAGCACCTCAACTTTGGAAAGCTCATCCTCAAGTTTCGCCTTTAAGAGTCACGTAGCAACGATCTCGTCGTAATACCGTTGTGACTCTTCTTGGGCGGCAGTCTTCTCTTCTTGCTCTTTGCGGAGTTGCTCCTTAAGTTCTTAGGCTGAACGCATCCCTCTCTTTTTGCACCGAATCTCTTTCTAAAGCTAAGGCCCCACAGCGTTGGACCGTCTCATCGATTTCTTTTTTGTGGGTTGATTCCAAACAAGTTACGGTTTCGGCAGTATCTTTGGCGCTCTGCTGGGTGGCCTCAAGCTGAGATTTGTAGGATGCAAGCTCTTCGTCCTGAGCTTTGATAATGTTTTGTCATGGATAGCCTCAAGCTTCAGGCAATCAACCTCATGCTGGCGTTCTATGGAGACTTCTGACACTTTTTTCAGCAAGATGAACAAACGCGTCATGTTGAACATAGACGTCGTTGGTATAGGCGATAGCGCTCTGCTTGACATGTCCCGGAATAGGATGAATCGTCGGGAGAAATTTCAGGCCATCAAAGCAGATTTTCGAGAATTTAGCCTTGAGCTCATTAAATCTCTCCTGTATTGTTGGATCTGCTGCGGGAGCAGGAGGAGATGGCTTTGAAAGTTCAGTCCTCTTATGAGTATTCCGGGACTGTCGTGTGGTGGAAGAATCGGGTATTGATCCCGAGGGACATCTGATTGCGACCGCCTATGGCCGTGCTTATCTTTGCTTAGCCCCGAGTGAGAAGGGGGATTATGATGGTATTTGGGCTGATAATACAATTTCTTCCGAGATGATGAATCTCGGGAATGATAATCCCTATCGCCATCGTCATCCCTATCTCGGCGTCTTTCGAAACCTGAGTCCTTTCCTGATTGATGGAAAATCGATGAACCGTGAAGGCGGTCAAGTCCGTGTGCGCGTCCCATGTCACTTGCGTAGATTTTAAGTAACGACGAATTAGTAAAAAGTAAGTTAATGACAGAAAATTCAAGTGCAAAGTGTAATGTGTGTGTTTGTGTGTGTCCTAGTGTTTTACCCCGAAAGACGTATTTCTTTACTAATAGGAGTTGTCCTCCCTCCCTTTGGGCTTGAGCGTCGGCATCGCCTCTCACGGACGGGTGGAGCTTAAGGGCCTCGGGATCGTCGAAACCATAATTTAGCAGGTCGTCAGTTATCGTAAGGTTCGACGGACCTTTTAGAGAACTTTCCAGGTGCTGCGTGGAAGCTTCCTTCTCCGTTGGAATAAGGGTAACCTTAGAAGTTCCACCCACTTTCTCCTTCCTCGGCTTATACGTTAGTTTCTTCTTCCTCTTCGAAGGGGAAGACGACGTTTCAATGTCGTGGACTTCAACTATTGGATCCTGAGGTGAACTAACGGTTTTGCCTTGTACTTTGAGCATTTCGGTTTCCTTAATCTCCCCCTCTTCTAGTGTCAGGGGAGTTACTTGTCGAAGACTCGGCCTGCTTTTTCCCTTTGCCAGCGGTAGGCTTGGGTATGGTAATGCCCTGAAGGAGGCTTATCCAGCGACCTTCCGTAAACATGCCAAACCTTGAAAGCGACTCATTTGTAATGAGATTTTTGATGTCCCATTCTTCGACGGGAATGGCTCGAATAGCCTCAACGGCTTCAGAATATTCGGGTCCCTCAGGACGTGGGTTAATGCCTGAAAAGATGGAAAAGGGTTAGAAAAGGTACAACTTTAACCAAACATCAGTGTCAGTCTAGGAAAAAGACTTACTTCCTTCCACCCATCTCCTCGCAAAGCCGGGAGGACAGCGCACATAAAACCATTCCTGTTTATACAGGGTGAACTTGGTCCATGCCCCAGTTAAGATTTGACATTTGTTATGTGGCTCGAGAAACATAAAAGATGGGCTATACATCCGCTTCTTGATGCAATATATGTATCTGATATCGTCCGGAGTTGGAAGCCTGGAAAGGACACTCATGAAGAGGATACAGGTGTCGTAGATGAATGCGTGGCTGTTCAGGTGCAGTTGCGATGGGGCAATGTCGATATACTGCAACATGTCTCGAAGAAACGAGTTAAATGGTGGCACACTACCAACCCTACACATGAATTTATTATAAGCTGTGTATCCGACTGGGGGAAAGTGTGGACGATTATGCCCCAACGGAACTAGCACATCGTCAAAAGGGATTTCGTGGACAGAGCATATCCGACAGAGTGTACTTTCATTAATTTTCAAAGCATGTGAATCGACTGGGTTGTCCAAGAAAATTGCTGCCTCCAGAGCGTCGGGAGCCAAGTTATGAGCGGATTTGAAATATCTACGACTCCTTGTCAAGAGGATGGCCCAAGTCTGTCTGAGATTGTAGCAGAGCTAGATTTCCTAGACATCGCTGACAGAGATTGAATCTAATAGAGAACCTGTTTGAACTATAATTGAAAAGTAATCGACGTTAGACTTAACAGAATAATTATTCCCCCCGTGTGGTGTGTGAACTAGTGCGACCATTCAAGTATAAGTGCTGAAAAATTATATGTCACAAAGTTGATTGTATAAAGTTGAGCTTTGAACTGTCATCTTCGAAGACCGTCATCGCTAACCGTCTTCGAAAGCTAGCCTTGCAATGTTTTCAATTTTGGACTCGTACATTGGCAAAATCTTTTATCTGTTTTTATCGATTTAAGCTCAGGCTTGTGGTTATTGAAACTAGGAAGTGATCAGTCTAGATTAGTTCGATATGCTAGTATGCTTAGTTCCATGTCCTTATTTTCGTCATATGATTAGGCAAGGTGAATAGATGAATTCGACGAGGGTTATATTCAAGTTAGAACGATTTCGGCTATTGTTATCAACTCATCAAGGGTCAAGGCTGAGCGACACTTAAAACGCACGGCCTAAATGACGTTTGGCCTAAACGTCGCTCGTCCTAAATATTGTTCGGCATGAATATCAATCGGCCATTATTTTGTTTGACCATTATTTTGTTCGACCATTATTGTGTTCGGCCATTATTCTGATTGGCCTAAATTCAAGTAACGAACGGCATAAGTTTCAATCTTCCGACCCTTCTTATTCACCGTTCGGCATGCGGCAAATCATGTCGAATCCTGCTATGTCGAGCCACTTCGCTCGGCATTCTGCCCTTAACATCATTTTTCCTCTTTTCCTCCATCTCTCTCGACCAGCATGGCCGAGTCCTTCGGCAAGTCATACCGAACCGTGTCGATCGGCATCCTTCCCACTCCCTACTTCCATTCCGTTCTTCCACTCCAACCTCTTTCGGCATGATCCCCGATCCACACCACTAGGCCTTATCTTCGATTCCATTCCCATGCTCCCTTATGATCACTCGGCATTAAAAGATCATGCCGAGCCACAACAATGCATCTTCCACATTCCTCTTCTCCGTTCCACCCACCTTGAAATCACCTAAAAGCATACTAACTTCCGGCTCTAGGACGCGTCCGAACCTCAATTCGTCTCCCTCATCCACACGCCTCCTACTTTCTACAATCTATGAAGGATTTACGTGTTCGAGTTATGTGTTATACTTCCTAATTTGAGAAAGCGATCGAAAGGTTCTTACCGACGGGAACGTCAGGAGCTTGGAGGTCTGTGAGCTTAAGATTGAAAGATGTTCGAATTTAACTTGGGAAGGAGTTGTAGGAAGGGCGTGATGGATTCGAAGTAGGAAGGGAAGATCGGAGTGGTGAATAAAACTTAAGGAAGGTAAGTTACGTGTTCTTGGAAAATAGCGGAGGTGAAAAAGTAAAAAGAGAAGAAGGAGTGGAGTGCAGTGTTTTAGAGGAAGAAAGGAAGTCGAAGAAACGATAACCGGTAGAACCGGTCAAAGCGCTTCATTCGTTCGGCATCAGCTATACTGTTCGGCATCCAGAGCGCTCGGCTTCGACCATGCTGTTCGGCATTTGTGTAGCATCCCAAAAATTTATCAATTAAAATGAATAATATATTATAAACCCTTGGAATTTAATTTGAAAATAAATTGGAAAAAAAATGTTAAACAAATAAAATAAGTGAAAATTATATATGAATAAAATTCCAATTTATTTTGAGTTTAAAATTTTGAAATAAAGAATGTTTTAGAAAAAGTCATTTAAATTTATTTACATATATGTATATTGCATATATGAGTAGTTTTGAATGCACACATTAAATTTGAATTTAAGTTGTATAGGGATGGATAAGAATATATGAATAGACATAAATGGATTTTTGTAAATCAAGTGAATTGAGATTTGAAATAAATTTAAAAGTAAGTGGCATTTAAAATCATTAAGGAATAAAGTATATAATGCTTAAAAAAACTTTTCTTTTAAACATTGTATATACATATATACAAATGAATAAAGGGGTACATTCATTTATAAAATGAATATGATGTAAAAATTTATAAAAAAAATTCTTTTGTTTTGTAAAAATCACAAATGCTAAATATACATTCACATGGGAGATGGAGTAAAGAGATTAACAAAATTTAGATCTCATGATTATTGTTTACAAATGGCATTCAACATCATTAATTGAATAAAATAATCAAATTAAAAATTACAGAAAACTTTTCAGCTTCCAGTTTCAAATTTATTAAGCTACCAAATCTCTGAAAGTTCAGTAACCAACAGATTTAGCAATCTCAAACTCCAACACTCAAGAAAAAGTAAAAAAAATCAGAAAAAAAACTACCAACTTTCTCCAATTCAAAAGAAAAAATGTGAATCTTTCTTAAAGCATCAGTTGTAGTGTATTTTTACATCTCTTAGGTAAGTTTTTAAAACTTTATAGTTTAGTGAAATTATGATTTTAAAACCAAGTTTTTAACACAAACAAAGTTCAAAACTACAGATTAGTTTAAACAGGGAGCTTCAAGTTTTTGCTAGTGCAGTAATTTCTGAAATAATTTGAAGGCATGTAACTTTATTTCCTAAAAATTTGAATTTGAAGTTATGATCAGTAATAAAGAAAGAATTTAAGAAAGTGATGTTCAATTAGTTGCAGGGGAATCAAGCTCAAAGATTTAAAATCTATTTCTGGTTTCAACTGAAAAAAGGGCTTTCTCTGTTATATAAAAACTCCCACTGTAAGTAAATTTAAAAATTACTATTATTGATGAATTAAGTAAAAGAACACAACAAAAAGTAAGCAAGAATTTTTATATATAACTTGCAGATCTACACTTAAAAGAATTAAAGTATGAAAGAAAAGAAGAAAGATTCTTACAGGCTTCATCCCTGTCATGAAAAACTGTCAGGAACTCTCTGAAAAAATGTGAGTAAACCTATGCTTTATCCAATTATTTGTGTATGTATGCCTGAATGAATTGTGAATAGCTTTTGCTTGTGAATGAATTGTTGTGCTTGTGCTTTCTTTTGCCTGGGATGTTATGATCAGGTTTTGCTTTCCTGTTCTTCTGTTCCTTTTTTTTAGTCCCTGGTTTACAAAAATGAAACCATGATAGACTCAAAATCCAAACCTCTCTCTCCCTCTTTGCTTCTGAAAATGATTGTAAACAAGTTAAAAAATTGTTTAACCCTGTATTATATCTTAGTAACAAATTAAGGCAAAGGTTATATAGTTTTTTTTTTCTTTTGGAAACTATGAAATGCGGTCACCATTCAAAATTTGGCAAATATTCGAGCTTCACAAATTTTAATTTCAGTAATACTATATGAATCCCCTTTAAAAATAATGATTTTAGAAAGCAAAATGCAAAATTTTCATTAAGTTTTCATCAAGATTTTTGGGTTGATCAGAAAGTTGAACTTTTGCCAGATTCCGGTGATCTAAGTAATTGTAGGCCTCGAGTTCATTGTCACAGCAAGATTTAATGTTCGACATCACTAGAAAAATACCAGTGTGATTTATAAACCTTAAATTTTGAATTCGAGATCAAATTAGGGTTTAAGAACCCATCTTTGTTCGTGTTCGAAATGATAGTGCTGCGCCTTCAATGGGTGATCGGACTTCGTGCCTCCGGTGCCAACCGCGGCGTCGCGCGTTGATGGAGCTTCGGTCCAAATTTGGTGACCACTGTCGGTCGGAGGAGGTGGGGCAAGACATTTTTCTGATGATGTTTCTGATGGGTTGTTGGGTCGAGATGTCCCGATTCGTGTTTTCGAAATTAATCCAAGTTTTGGGTGTTCTTGGGGTTTTGGGGATGGGCGTCGACTCGATGGTGGCCGCAGCTTCGACCAACGGTGACGAATCCGACCGTGCACGTGCACGTGGTGGTTGTGGCATCAGTTTGATGGTTTAGGAAGAAGGAAGGAGTGACTCGAAGCACTACGCGGGGAATTGGGGAGAAGGCTCGAAGCCGAGCTCGTGTCAATTAAACGTTGCATCGGGTTGTTTTAAAAACTAAAACAATTTTTGAAAAAAATTGTTACTCTGGTGAATCTGCGTAGAAACTCGAAGTAAGGGGGCATTTTTCTCGGGGACAACTCGGGGCAGCCTCGGGTTGGTCATGAAAATAGCAAAAATCCAGTTTTAACTGAATTTTGAAAACACAAGTTAAATAATTTTTCACAATCCATTCTTCAGAAATTAATGATAGTTGTTAATGGAATATGAGGTAAATGGTATTGAAACAATTATTTGAAATTTATGAAGTTCAAAGATATTTTAAATCTTATATTTTCTTTTAAATAGAAGTTGTTTTAAAATTTAACTTAATAAAAATTTAGAAGTAAATCAAATATTCAAGTGTTAACTTTAAACCAAATTTATTTATAATAATGAGATAGTAATTAACAATTAATGTTTTGAATGATTTTATACTTAATAATTAATTAATTTAAAGAATAGTCAGTTAATAAAAGTAATTAAACTTAATCAGTTAACAATTAAGAATTAATAAATTAAAATAATTAATTAAAGGATAATTAGTTAATAAAGCCAATTAAGATTAAATTAATTCATAGTTAAGCAAAATTAAACATTGATTTAAAATAATTAATAAAGACAATTATATGGTTAATTCATTTTAATCACATTCACCTTAATTGAAGATGATTGACTATCACCAAATATTCTGTACTGGATTGACATTTCTGTTGTGATACTGTGATTGCTTTGTGCTGAACTGTGATTTGTGATTTGTTTCTATACGTATGTGAAAACCCCTTTTTGCCCGTAAAACGGCATATAAACTTCGATGCGACAGGGAGTCGGATTTCAGTCAGTTATCT
Source organism: Allium cepa (assembly GCA_030765085.1). Classification (NCBI taxonomy): domain Eukaryota; kingdom Viridiplantae; phylum Streptophyta; class Magnoliopsida; order Asparagales; family Amaryllidaceae; genus Allium; species Allium cepa. The sequence continues at coordinate 738,768,781 of CM060935.1, read as the reverse complement.
GAAACCCACATCGAACCCTGATGTGAATCCTTGTGATTGATACACCAACATGTTTTAAAATTGAGCGCTCACTAATCGGATTAGCCGAGAGAGGACCTTTGTGTCATATAACCCATTCTGAATAGTGATTCGACGAAATGGATAACATTTGAAGACGGTGTTGAAGACAGGGTGTCTTCGAAAATGATAGGATAACTTATCGATTGTCTCTCCACTGAGTTGCTTCGGTATAGAGATCTCCACCTGTGATGGGGAGTCCGATTGGAATTGTGGATACCCGGATTTGCAAGGGCTTCTTCCTTTATTGGACGAAGTGCCTTCGGTTCTGTTCAAACCCGAAACAGACTTGTATGGTTATGTGTCTGACATTACTCTTTGGGATATAAAGTTGATTTCTTTCAAATACATATTTGTTGGAGGCGGAGAATTTATTCTCTTAGCTTAACACCCTTCTTTGACACATACGAGCTCAGAGGTTATGTAGTTGAAGGTTATCAGCGATGTACTCCCAATTTGGTAGTGTGGCATGCTAAGTGCTGATGTATATGGATAATCATTTGTTGATCATTTATGATCAAAGCATGACTTTCGTGTAAAGCGTAGATTTGTGGACGAGACCTCATCGGACCTCACACCCCGGAAATGGTCGAAACAGGAAATATGTGGCAAGGTTATGAGGGTCGTGCCCTTTAGGGTATGTCATCTCCTTCTGGAAAAAGGTGGTATCATGGTATGGAGCCCACATATTTCACCTATGTGGTGGCTTCAATCTCATTTACTGTGTGGTTGTTGCTTTGTGATGGAGGTCCCTCGGTTAATGGTCGCAAACGACCGGGGGGTGGCATACTTGAGTAGTAGTTACCTAGTTACTGTGGTAACTCGGCCTTGTGTTGATAGAGAACCGGGTTGGTTCTCGGGACGTCCCGCCAGAGATGTACCCATGTGACATAGGAAGTTCCTTATCCTGACCATTTGTTGGAAATCCAATTCCCAATATGAACCCAGTACGGTTTTAGTTGTAGAACCTGCCATTTAACATGGCAGGTATAGTAGGCATGGTATCATGGTACCTATGCTGGCTAAGATTAATATTCTACTTTCGAAATGTTTTCACACTATGCACTATTAATAATATCAAAGAATTTTCCTAGCATATTTGACTATCATAAGGGGAAATCGCCCCTAAGTGTGCGATTGCACTGTGTGTGTGCCGGGAGGCCTTATGGTAGTTTCATTTTCCAAAAACATGAATGCCTTTCTTTTAAAATCTGTTTTATTTAAAAGCAACTATCTTTGTTTACTCATACCAGTCCCATGACTGACCTTGCTTATCTTTGTGAAACGTGATGGGGGGTTCTTGCTTTTTGTTTAGTGGCGAGCAGGAGACTCTTACCCCTGCACGACCTCTACGATGGGTTGGTTAGCCGTAAGGCGTGGCAGTCGAAAGGCTGGCTGTAAAAGGAAGGGCAGGGTACCAGTGTCTACCACGGCGGGCTGGGATGGTTGAAAAGCCTACCAGTCGAGACTGGCTGCTGTTGATGGTTGAAAAGCCTAGACCGTGACATGTGGTATCAGAGCTAAAGGTTGAGTAAGAACTTTAGCTACGGAGTATAACACATTAGATGGCTCATTAGAGATAGGGTGAAGTATACCCTAGAATGAGTATAACCGAGACCGAAAACCCTAAATTTTCTTAGTCTATTTCCTTTAGCTGCTGATATTCCTTAAGATATCTCGTCCGTATCTAAATCAATTTTTTTACTAAATAGAGATAGTAAGGATGAGCGGACGAAGAGGAAGAGCTGGGGGCGAGGAAATGCCACACCATCTAGCCAAGTTCCTCCTACAACAGAAGCAGCTTTACCTACTCAACATCAGCCGAATCTGGCTGATTTATATAAGAGTTTCTCAAGGCTTGGTGGTAGGCCGTTCACCGGCAAGGAGTCGATTGTAGAGGCCCAAGCATGGATTAAATCATGTGAAAGAATTTTTAAAGGGCAAAAGCTGCAAGATGATCAGATGCGTCTCATAGCCTCTTGGCAATTTCAAGAGGAAGCCTTGGCATGGTGGGAGACGGTCACTGTTGATGAGCCAGAAGACGAGTTTACTTGGGAGAGATTCAAAGAAGTATTTGAGAAGCGCTATATGCCATCAGCTGGGATTTCTCGAATGTACCAGGAATTCATGGACTTAAAGCAGGGGAGTTTGTCATTCGAGGAGTATCTAAACAAATTTAATGAATTGTCCCCCTTCGGTCCAGAATTGGTGAACACACCTTTGAAGAAGAATGAAAGGTTCATTCGTGGGATGAATAAGAAATTCCACGAGAGGATGACCGATCATGTCAAAGAATCCTTTTCAGATTTGTTGATATGGGATACCGATATGCTACACTTGACATGCAAGAAGCCCCATAGAGAAAGGAAATTCGAGCAATCAAAATTGGAAGAAGAGGAAATTTGGAGGCAAGAAACCATGGCACGGTAAGGAGAAAAAGAAGAGCAATCAGGGAAGCACAGCAGAGAATGTCACTTGCTATAATTGTCTAGAAAAAGGCCACTGCTCAAACAGCTGCAAGAAGCCAAAGAGAAATCAATCCGTTCAAGCAAAGCCCAGGAAATGCTATTATTGTCAGAAATTGGGACATGAAGTTAAAGACTGTCCAGTCATGAAGCAAGCTCAGACAGCCAAGTTGTACACAGTCAAAGACAAACCCGCATCTTCCAAAGAAGAAAAGGGAAAGGGAGTTCTGGAAGGTAATCTTACTATTTATGATAGCATTATTAGGTTCTTTTGACACGAGCGCTACATATAGTTTTATCTCTCAGCAAGCTATTAATGAATTGAATCTTGAACCCGATTTTGTCGATAAGCCTATATGCGTAAAGAATTCAGTTGAGGTCCCGCGAATCTTTGTCTTCGATGTAGAGACGTTCCTATCTCATATTCTTGCTACCAATTCCCTGTTGGTCTTTGTTCTTGATTTTAATGAGTTTGAAGTTCTTACTCGGAATGGATTGGCTAGCAAAATATGAAGCCAAATTGGATTGCAATAATCGATTGATTTCAATCAAAACCGAATTTGGAGATTTCATCGAGATTTCTTGTGCGGACCTTAGTCCTAAAAGAGAACGGTTGATGTATGATTTGGGTTACCCTAAACCCAGTCTGGAGTCCATACCTATTGTTAGAGATTTTTCAGATGTATTTGAAGAAGTGAAATCTCTACCTCCATACCGAGAAATAGAATTCAGAATCGACCTAGTACCCAATGCCCGTCCTGTCGTTCATGCAAGTCGCAGGATGGCACCCAGGGAAAGGGTTGAATTAGCTCAGCAAACCAAGGATGTACTAGCAAAAGGGTTGATTCAGCCCAGCGTTTCTAAATGGGTCTCAGCCGTCGTATTTGTTATTAAATCGGACAGATCTTTGAGATTGTGTGTGGATTACCGCAATCTCAATAAGCTGACTCTCAAGAAAAAATTCCCTCTACCAAGAATTGATGATTTATTTGATCAGTTGCACGGCACTCGTTTCTTTTCGAAGATGGATCTAGCCCAAGGGATCCATCAACTACGAATCGCCGAAGACTGTGTTCATTTGACAGCTTTCAGGGGTCCTAATATGTTCTACGAATGGTTAGTCATGCCTTTCGGGCTAATCAATGCTCCGGAATACTTCGTAGATCTTATGACTCGTGAGTTTCGAGAAGTTTTGAATAAATTTGTGCTCGTATTTATCGATGATATTTTGGTCTATTCCAAGACCGAAGAGGAGCAGTTGAGCACCTTAGAATTGTTTTGGAGACATTGAGGAGAAACATTCTATTCACAAAATTTTCCAAATGCCATTTTTGGGTCAAAGAAGTCAAATTTCTTGGCCATATTGTTAACGAAGAAGGGATTTCTATTGATCATAGAAAAATTTCCGCTATTCTTGATTGGAGGAATCCTACTGCCCCAAAGGAAGTCCGAAGCTTTTTGGGTGTAGCAGGTTATTATAGGAAGTTTGTTCAGGACTTTTCGAAGTTAGCTAGTCCATGGACCAAGCTAACAATGAAGAATGAAAAATTCAATTGGAATCCAAAATGTGATGAAGCTTTTCAGGAATTGAAGAAGAGATTAACCACCGCTCATGTTCTCGCTATTATCAACGAGACCTAGGGTTTATCTATTTATACCATGCTTGTGGTGAAGGTTTGGCTGTAGTATTGATGCAGAACGGGAAGGTAATTGCCTACGTGAGTAGACAATTACGTCCTCATGAAAGAAATTATCCAACCCATGATTAGGAGCTTTTAGCTGTTATCTTCGCTTTGAAAATATGTTGACGTTATCTTCTGGGTAAGAACCTTTTCAGCTTTCTTAACAATCTACGAATTTAATTTAACTTAACTTAACAAATATACTTATTGAACTTTCTTTATTTTTAGGTGAAAATTTCGAATTATTCACTGACCATAAATCTTAGAAATATCTCTTCATCCAGAAAGATCTGAATTTGCGACAACAACGTTGGTTGGAATTTCTGGCATCTTATGACTTAGACATTCTATATACGCCCGGAAAGCCAATGTAGTTGCTGACGCCTTGAGTAGAAAGCATGCTATTCTTGCTCACTTTGTCATTGATCCTACTCTTCTTGCGACAATCGCCAACAAGCAAAAAGAGGACAAGTTTCTTCAGGAAATATATGGGAGAATTCGTCGATGTGAAGATTCTAGTTTTGCAATTGATGACAATGGGATTATAAGATTGAAAGGCGGAATTTGTGTCCCAGACTTCCTTGATATGAAACGTGAAGTTTTAGACGAATACCACAAGTCTAAGCTTTGCATCCATCCGGGAGTCAATAAAATGTATAGAGATATCAAAAGAACTTTCTGGTGGAAGACGATGAAAAGGGACAAATCTATATATGTGAGTCGTTGTGCTACTTGCCAACAAATCAAAAGCGATCAAAAGAAAATGGCGTGTTTACTTTAGCCTTTAGAGGTGCCCAAGTGGAAATGGGACCAAGTATCGATGGATTTCATCGATGGTTTGCCTCGTACTCGAAAAGGCAATGAAGCAATTTGGGTCATTGTGGACCGTTTGACTAAGACATCTCATTTCTTGCCAGTGAAATCTACCGGCACGGCAGCAAGTTTAGCCGAATTATATGTGAAAGAAATTGTCCGTCTCCACGACATTCCTAGCAGCATAGTGAGTGGTCGTGATCCGATATTCACTAGTAGATTTTGGAAGGCATTCCAAGGCGCATTGGGAACAAAACTGAATTTCAGCACTGCTTATCACCCACAGTCTGATGGGCAGACTGAGAGGATCAACCGAATCTGAAAAGACCTATTGCGTGCTTGTATACTTTATTTTGGTGGTTCTTGGGAGGACCATTTACATCTGGTTGAGTTCTCTTATAACAATAGCTATCAGGCCAGTATAGAGATGGCTCCTTTTGAGGCTTTATATGGTCGTCCGTGTTGATCACTGGCATGCTGGATTGAGGCATGTGATAGACTCGTCTTTGGACCGGATATGATTAAAGAAGCCACAGAGAAAATTGATTCTATTCGAAAGAAATTGAGGACAGCTCAGAGTCGTCAAAAGAGTTATTATGATCATATAAGAAGGGATTTGGAATTCCAGATTGGGGATTCTGTCTTTCTTAAAGTATCTCCTATGCAAGGTGTATTGAGGCTTGGGAAGACCCGTAAGCTAGCACCACGATATATTGGTCTTTTTTCTATTCTGGAAAGGATCGGTTCTTTGGCCTATCGAGTGATGTTGCCTAGCTGGTTATCTGACGTGCATGATGTATTCCACATTTCTAACCTTCGGAAGTATGTGCACGATCCGGATAGTATTATTGAAGAAGCTGCTCAACAGGATCTCGAAATCACTCCCAATTTAAAAGTCAAAAGAGAACCGATAAAGATTGTTGATCGAGATGAAAAGCAATTGAGAAACAAAGTTGTGAAGCTAGTCAAAGTTCAGTGGAGTGGCGATCCAAAGGACTACACTTGGGAAACTAAAGATAATATGTAGAAATCATATCCCAATTGCAGAGTGGATATCTCAGCTTTAGCTGGTAAGCCATTTCCTTATTCTTTCTGAATTCATATATTCTTTATTTGTTTTTCTCTCTCTTTCAATTTCGAGGATGAAATTTTCTTAAGGAGGGGATATCTGTAACATCCCAATAATCTATCAATTAAAATGAATAATATATTTTAAACCCTTGGAATTTAATTTGGAAATAAATTGGAAAAAAAATATTAAACAAATAAAATAAGTGAAAATTATATATGAATAAAATTCCAATTTATTTTGAGTTAAAATTTTGAAATAAAGAATGTTTTAAAAAAGTCATTTGAATTTAAATTTATATACATATATGTATATTTCACATATGGGTAGTTTTGAATGCACACATTGAATTTGAATTTAAATTGTATAGGAATGGATATGAATATATGAATAGACATAATTGGATTTTTATAAATAAAGTGAATTGAGATTTGAATTTAAATTTAAAAGTAAGTGGCATTTAAAATCATTAAGGAATAAAGTATATAATGGTTAAAACAACTTTTCTTTCAAACACTGTATACATATATATATACAAATAAATAAAGGGGTACTTATAAAATGAATATGATGTAAAAATTTATAAAAAAATTCTTTTTTCTTGTAAAAATCACAAATGCTAAATATACCTTCACATGGGAGATGGAGTAAAGAGATTAACAAAATTTAGATCTCATGATTATTGTTTACAAATGGCATTCAACATCATTACTTGAATAAAATAATCAAATTAAAAATTATAGAAAACTTTTCAGCTTCCAATTCCAAATTTATTAAGCTACCAAATCTCTGAAAGTTCAGTAACCAAAAGATTTAGCAATCTCAAACTCCAACACTCAAGAAAAAGAAAAAAAAATCAGAAAAAGAAACTGCCAACTTTCTCCAATTCAAAAGCTAAAATCTAAGATCTTTCTTAAAGCATCAGTTGTAGTGTATGTTTACATCTCTCAGGTAATTTTTTAAAACTATGTAGTTTAATGAAATTATGATTTTAAAACCAAGTTTTTAACACAAACAAAGTTCAAAACTACAGATTAGTTTAAACAGGGAGCTTCAAATTTTTGCTAGTGCGGTAATTTCTAAAATAATTTAAAGGCATGTAACTTTCTTTCTTAAAAATTTGAGTTTGAAGTTATGATCAGTAATGAAGAAATATTTTAAAACAATAATAATCAATCAGTTGCAGGGGAATCAAGCTCAAAGATTTAAATTCTATTTCTGGTTTCAACTGCAGAAAGGGCTTTCTCTGTTATATAAAAACTCCCACTGTAAATAAATTTAAAAATTACTATTATTGATGAATTAAGTAAATGAATACAACAAAGAGTAAGCAAGAATTTTTATATATAACTTGCAGATCTAAACTTAAAAGAATTAAAGTAGGAAAGGAAAGAAGAAAGATTCTTACAGGCTTCAAAACTGTCTTGAAAAACTGTCAGGAACTTCTTGAAAAAATGTGACTAAACCTATGCTTTATTCAAATATTTTGTATGTATGCCTGAGTGGATTGTGAATAGCCTTTGCTTGTGAATGAATTGTTGTGCTTGTGCTTTCTTTTTCCTGGGATGTTATGATCAGGTTTTGCTTTCCTGTTCTTCTGTTCTTTTTTTTAGTCCCTGGTTTACAAAAATGAAACCATGATAGACTCAACATCTTTCTCTCTATTCTCCTCTGAAATTAAAGTCTAAACAAGTTAGAGTTTCGTTTTAAACTTGCACTATGTTTTCAGTAATAAAACAAAGCAAGTTTTGTAATTTTCTTTTGATTGGAAACTATGAAAAACACAGTTACATCTAAATTCTGGTTTACAGAGTAAACCATATCAAAATCCAAACCTCTCTCTCCCTCTTTGCTTCTGAAAATGGTTGTAAACAAGTTAAAAAATTGTTTAACCCTGATTATATCTCAGTAACAAATTAAGGCAAAGGTTATATAGTTTTTTTCTTCTGGAAACTATTAAATGCATTCACCATTCAAAATTTGGCAGAAATTCGAACTTTACAAATTTGAATTTCAGTAATACTATGTGAACCCCCTTTAAATAATGATTTTAGAAAGCAAAATGCAAAATTTTCATTAAGTTTTCATCAAGATTTTTAGGTTGATCAGAAAGTTGAACTTTCGACAAATTCTGGTGAACTAAGTAATTGTAGGCCTCGAGTTCGTTGTCACAGCAAGATTTAATGTTCGACATCACTAGAAAAATACTAGTGTGATTTATAAAACCTTAAATTTTGAATTCGAGATCAAATTAGGGTTTAAGAACCCATTTCTGTTCATGTTCGAAATGATGGTGCTGCGCCTTCAATGGGTGATCGGACTTCGTGCCTCCGGTGCCAATCGCGGCGTCGTGCGTTGATGGAGCGTCGATCCAAATTTGATAACCGCTGATGGTCAGAGGAGGTGGGGCGAGACATTTTTATGATGATGTTTCTGATGGGTTGTTGGGTCGAGATGTCTCGATTCGTGTTTTCGAAATTAATCCAAGTTTTGGGTGTTCTTAGGGTTTTGGGGGATGGGCGTCGACTCGATGGTGGCCACAGCTTCGACCAACGGTGACGAATCTGAACGTGCACGTGCATGTGGTGGTTATGGCATCAGTTTGATGGTTTGGGAAGAAGGAAGGAGTGACTCGAAGCACTACGCGGGGAATTGGGGAGAAGGCTCGAAGCCGAGCTCATGTCAATTAAACGTTGCATCGGGTTGTTTTAAAAACTTAAACAATTTTTGAAAATAATGTTATTCTGGTGAATTTGCATGGAAACTCGAAGCAATGGGGTATTTTTCTCGGGGACAACTCGAGGCAGCCTCGGGTTGGTCATGAAAACAGCAAAAATCCAGTTTTAACTAAATTTTGAAAACACAAGTTAAATAATTTTTTTGAATCCACTCTTTAGAAATTAATGATAGTTGTTAATGGAATATGAGGTAAATGGTATTGAAATAATTATTTGAAATTTACGAAGTTCAAAGATATTTTATATCTTATATTTTCTTTTAAATAAAAGTTGTTTTAAAATTTAATTTAATAAAAATTTAGAAGTAAATCAAATATTTAAGTGTTAACTTTAAACCAAATTTATTTATAATGATGAGATAGTAATTAACAATTAATGTTTTGAATGATTTTATACTTAATAATTAATTAATTTAAAGGATAGTCAATTAATAAAAGTAATTAAACTTAATCGGTTAAAAATTAAGAATTAATAAATTAAAATAATTAATTAAAGGATAATTAGTTAATAAAGCTAATTAAGATTAAATTAATTCATAGTTAAGAAAAATTAAACATTGATTTAAAATAATTAATAAAGACAATTATATGGTTAATTCATTTTAATCACATTCGCCTTAATTGAAGATGATTGACTATCACCAAATATTCTGTACTGGATTGACATTTCTGTTGTGATACTGTGATTGCTTTGTGTTGAACTGTGATTTGTGTTTTGTTTCTATATGTATGTGAAAACCCCTTTTTGCCCGTAAAATGGCATTTAAACTTCGATGGCGACAGGGAGTCGGATTTCAATCAGTTATTTGAAACCCACATCGAACCCTGAATTTGAATCCTTGTGATTGATACACCCACATGTTTTAAAATTGAGCGCTCACTATTCGGGTTAGCCGAGAGAGGACCTTTGTGTCATATAACCCTTTCCGAATAGTGATTCGACGAAATGGACAACATTTAAAGACAGTGTTGAAGGCCGGGTGTCTTCGAAAACGGTAGGATAACTTACCGATTGTCTCTGCACTAAGTTGCTTCGGTATAGAGATCTTTACCTGTGATGGGGAGTCTGATCGGAATTGTGGATACTCGAGTTTGCAAGGGCTTCTTCCTTTATTGGACGAAGTGCCTTCGGTTCTGTTTGAACCCGAAATAGACTTGTATGGTTGTGTGTCTGACACTACACTTTGGTATATAAAGCCAATATCTTTCAAATACATATTTGTTGGTGGCGGAGAATTCATTCTCTTAGCTTAACACTCTTCTCTGAGACGTACGAGCTCAGAGGTTATGTAGTTGGAGGTTATCAACGATATACTCCCAATTTGGTAGTGTGGCATGCTAAGTGCTGTTGTATATGAATGATCATTTGTTGATTGTTTATGATCAAAGCATGTCTTTCGTGTAAAGCGTAGCTTTGTGGACGAGACCTCATCGGACCTCACACCCAGGAAATGGTCGAAACAGGAAAGATGCGACAAGGTTATGGGGGTCGCGCCCTTTAGGGTATGTCATCTCCTTTTGGAAAAAGGTGGTATCATGGTATGGAGCCCAAATATTTCACCTATGTGGTGGCTTCAATCTCATTTACTGTGTGGTTGTTGCTTTGTGATGGAGGGCCCTCGGATAAAGGTCGCAAATGTCCAGGGGGTGGCATACTCGAGTAGTAGTTACCTAGTTACAAAGGTAACCCGGTCTTGTGTTGGCATAGAGCCGGGTGGTTCCCGAGACATCCCGCCAGAGGCGTACCCATGTGGCATAGGAAGTTCCTTAGCCTGACCATTTATTGGAAATCCAATTTCCAATACGAACCCGGTACGGTTTTAGTTGTAGAACCTGCCATTTTACATGGCAGCTATAGTAGGCATTGTATCATGGTACCTATGCTGGCTAAGATTAATATTCTACTTTTGAAATATTTTCACACTATGCACTAGTACTAATATCAAAGAATTTTCCTCGTATTAAGCAATTTGACTATCATAAGGGGAAATCTCCCCCAAGTGTGTTATTGCATTGTGTGTGTACCGGGAGGCCTTATGGTAGTTTCATTTTCCAAAAGCATGAACGGCTTTCTTTTAAACTTTGTTTTATTTAAAAGCAACTATCTTTGTTTACTTATACCAGTCCCATGACTGACCTTGCTTATCTTTATGAAACATGATGGGGGGTTCTCGCTTTTTGTTTGGTGGCGAGCAGGAGACTCTTACCCCTACACGTCCTCTTCGAGGGGTTGGTTAGCCGTAATGCGTGACAGTCGAAAGGCTGGCCATAAAATCAAGGACAGGGTACCAGTGTCTGCCACGGCGGGCCTGGGATGGTTGAAAGGCCTACCAATCGAGATTGGCCGTTGTTGATGGTTGAAAAGCCTAGACCGTGACAATTTGTATGTCGTTTGGCATGCATTACCTCACCCGGTATTCACAAGAAAACACCATCGAGAAGAATAAGCCAAGGCTCAAAGAAAAGCATGGAGGACTCGCGATTCAAAGCGCATCACGATCGATCACATGATGCACTTTGGGGGGCAAGTGTTACCTGGAGATTTGACCAGGCAACTAGGCAGTCGGCATTTGCATACCATTCGGCATCCCGAGCGTTCAGCACAACATACTTGGTCGGCTTCCAAGTTCGTTCGGCACAAATGGTTCGTTCGACATTCAAGTTCGATTGGCTTCCAAGGACGTTTGGCATTCTACATTGAGAGCCGTTCGGTATTGCATATCGTTCGGCATTAAGTGTCGTTCGGCATCTATGGACGTTCGGCATGGCCGAGTCGTTTGGCATTCCATACTTCTCGGCATCTAGATCTTGTTCGGCACTCAACCCCGTTTGGCATAAATCTCGATCGGCATTCGAGATCGTTCGACAACCAGAGGTGTTCGTCATTCATGCCTTGTTCGGTATTCGAGATCGGTCGGCATCCAGAGGTGTTCGGCATTCATGCCTTGTTCGGCATTCGAGATTGTTCAGCATCCAGAGGTGTTCGGCATTCATGCCTTGTTCGGCATTCGAGATCGGTCGGCATCCGGAGGTGTTCGGCATTCATCCAATCTCGACCGGCTTCGATTATTGGTCGGCCTGCACTCTCCACTCAGCACATCACTTCGTTCAGCATGAAGATATCGTTCGGCATTTTGTCGTTCCGCATCTATGGATCGGCACACATAACTCACTCTTCATGGGCCGAGATATTTAGTTACCAGGCCCACTAGGGAAATCCAACCAATCTTCGTCTATAAATAGAGAGGCAGGGGCATAGTGAAAGGGACTTTTTTCGAGAACATCGAGGAGACTCTGCTGCATTTAAGCCTCATTCAAGACTTATCTTTTTTGCTTAGCAATTGTATTTAAGTAATTGATATAAGGATTGTATCTGTAATCAATATTCGAGAAAAGCAATAAAGATCTAACTCAAAGTGGACGTAGGCAATCACGTCGAACCACTATAAATGTGGTGTTCGTCTTTTCTGCATTTAAATTTTCGTACTGTTCTCTGTTTAACTTTACTTTCTTCATTAATATCTCTACACAATCTCTCTTAAGTGTGTTGGTGACCGATTCTGGTGCTAACAGATAGGTAGAATCTCCAGCAAAGATCAGCTCTAGAAAAAGAATCCAAAGATGTGAATACTCAAGCTGACCCGAGCGTAAAGCAAAATGCAAAACGCAAACACTTGAGTCAGGACACATATACTTATATAATGTAAACCAACTCAAGTGAACTGTAATAAAAATACAAGTAACTTAAAGGATGCATGGGACTGCCCATCCTCTAAGGACTATGTAGCAATATTGCGGTATTATAATAATGTCTATAATAAAATAAACTTACTTTAAAATAGCGTCGAAGGGCTACCCATATAGCCCCCAACACATAATAGTCCCAGTAGTCCATCCAGTATCAGCATATCTCCAGATCGGGAGACTACCCTAAATACTTCATGGGCTACGGGAGAAAAACAAACTTGTAGTAAAGGCTCGGTATGGCAGGTGACAAGGCACACGAGGCAATGCCAGGGTAGATATACCAATTACGTTTCCGGGCTGGTGGTAACGCATAGCAGCCACTACCGCCCACCTCGAGCCACACTCCGAAATCAAAGGTGCATACCAAATCAATCACAAAGTAATAGAATGGTATCGATGAAGTGTGTCTGATCGGAGGAATCATCTCACTTGGCCGTCGATCGCTCCTGTTTTAGCCACCTTAAGCCAACACACGGGAGTCGGGTCCACGTTCATACCATAATAGGATCGTCGCTACCATCCTACTTCACTCTGGAATCTCCACCGCATACACAGTTGTTAAAGTGGTTTTCGGTATCGACAGAGAGTATGTCCATATCCGATCCTGGTCTCTTTAACAACCAGTCATTATTATACCCGTGGTTATAATTTAAAAATGGTATTTATATTTCAAAAATCAAATATCATTTCAACAATTCAATATCATTTCAAATCCATTTCAAAATATCATATCTTTTCAAAATCTCATTCATTTTATTTAAATTTAAAATACCATTTCAACTCACATTTAAAATAGGTTATATTTCAAATCAAATACTCCATTTTAAATCAATTAAATGAAGTCATTATATTTAAAATTCACATATTTAATTCTCAAAATTAAATCTTTTCAAAGTTCACTTATTCACTTAAATTTATTAGAACAATGAAATTCAACTTTCGCAGCACTTAGAAAATGCTATGGAAAGTTATGTTTAAGATAAATTCATTTAACAAAAGACAGCATTTAAAATGTTGTAATAGGTTTAATTTAGTTTCAAATAAATCCTTAGTTAAATTCTACAACTACAGCACTTACAAGTGCTGTAATAGCCTTTGTTCAATTCTATCCACTTAGTTCGTTTCTATTTACTACAGCATTTACAAATGCTGTAGTATCCTTTACATTGGAAATAATAGCATTCCAAAAATGCAATCAACTAAAATTCAAGGTTTCAATACAATTTCATAAACAATTAAATTTTACTTTAAATCATTTTTAACTTATAAAATCATATTCTCACATTTTAAAATGATCATTTAAATACCCATTTTAATTATGATTTTATAAAGTGAAGTTCCACAAACTAAATACCAGTTTTTAATAATTCACTTATTAAATTCAATATACCATTTTCATAAAATTTTCATATACTTATTCTTTAAATTTAATTTACCATTTTTATAATTTAATTTAAATTCCATTTTATTTATATAACTTAACTTTTTTTTCTTTAAATAAAATTTCCATTTTATAAGTTAAGTTATAATTCAAATTACATTTTTCTCATTCATTTATTTAACTATTTTTAATTTATAGAAAAACAAATAACATTTTATAAAATCATCTTAAATTCAAATTTTAAATCTATTTATCATATTGTTTTTTTACTTAATTTAAATTTCATTTATAACCAAATCATAATTTTCAAAATAACTTATATTTCAAATTTCTAACTTTAACATAAATTTATTTCACTTATAAACTTTTATAAAATCAATAATACTTTATAAAATCATTTCCTATTGCATTTAAATCAAAATATTATAAATTTACATTTCTAAAATACTTTTAAAATTTTAGAAAAATATATACTAACCACGGGTCTGTATATCATTTTCTATCCTAGGCAAAGTGATATGGATATATATCATATCAATCCGTAATTTACAAAGAAAACCAGGGTTCTATCATTTCAAACCCACGGTCCCAAGTAAAATGAAATAATTAAAAATCGCTCAGGCTTATCATTTCAGCCCATAATGATTTTTCCCTATTCTAAGGTCCGTTCGGGTATGTACCATTTCAACCCATAGTGATTCTAATCTACAGGGAATTAGCAGTGTGATAAACTAATATAAATAAACAGAATAGCACAATAAACAATAATAGATGATATAACAGGTGTATAAGCATGGGTGAACATCATATGATCATAGCATAAACATTTATAACATGATGATATGGATTTACATATTCAATTGCGATCAGTTTACTAGTTATATAAGTATAAATTTGTCTGGTGAGAATTACTCAACTCTACAAGCTGGAGATAACAACCAAACACACAAACAGAGATCCATAAAGGCATGAAAGCACGACTATGATTTGAATGAGGAAGAGCCAAAGCTATTTGTCTTGTCACATATCAAACAAAACAAGATATGCAACAAGAATTTCAAACCAAAGTTAAACATAAAACAAGCTAGAAATACATGCACGACAATTAACCAAAACTCTTGCACTTGCATTCAACAACCTTATGCTCGGCCATAGGTTAGAAATACACGGCCAAGGGGTGAATTTGGATCAGGTGTGGGTTCAATAGGTCGGCCATAACATTAACATGAAGAAGTATAAGGATTAGGCATGCACAATACAAATCAAGGAGCCCAAAGTGGTTTCTATGCAATTTAAGTCTCGGCCCTAAGTACATATGGGCACGGCCATGTTTTGTGAGGTCATGAAGTGATGTGGCAGAGGTCTCAAGTCAGTAAGTGGCTGATGGTGGTGGTGCAAAGGTCGACCAAGGTGATGTGGTGGAGTGGTGATGCAAGGGTGGCCGACCATGGAGTTATCAAGGCATAATGCAATATTTGGTGGGGTTTGGCAACAAGGTGATGCACGGCTAGGCTTGAGTAGTCGGCTGGAAAAGGTGGAAGCCTATTGTGGTGGTGGTGGTGGCGACGGCGGCTATGGAATTGGAGGAGGTAGTGCTGAGCTATATAGGTAGAAGCAATGCAAGAATCAAAACATAAACAAGGAAAAAGAGAAAAAAAGAATGAAAATTTACCAAAACTTTTGCTCAGGTGAAGGCCGAAGTTTTTTAAGAGTTTGAGAAAGTTTTTGTGCATGAGAAAGTGAGAGGAAGTCGGCTGAAAGAAGGTGATATGGTTAGCAATTGAATGGATGTGATGATTGGAGTAAAAAGACAAAATGAATGTGAAAAGGCAAGGTATGTTAAAGGTCCAACTCTCTTCATATTTCCAAATTCTTTTTGCATTTTTAAATACATATCAAATTGCATATAAATAAAATAAAAGCACAAAAAATAATGAATGAATAAAAATAAATAAATAAATTTTCGATAAATAAATAAAAATAAATTAAGAAAATAGCTTAAAAATAGAAACTAGGCTTTAAAAATTGAAAATAAATACACTAAGCTTTGGAAAAATTTCAACATTATTTTAAAATATTTAAAAGATAAAATATATACATAACATAACATATTACACATATATATACAAATTAGAATAAGATATGTCAAATAAAAATATTATTTATATAAATTAAAATAAACAATATTGTTAGATAAATCAATTTATACACAATATTGTAAAAAGCATAACTTTCTCGATATAAATCAGATTTCAACGAACGAAAAGCAGTATTCTTGAAATTTAATCTAATTTCATAAAAAAATTCAAAAATTCAAATATTTAAATTTTAAATTTAAAAGTGAAAGTTTGACCAATTTGACCGAAATACACTTTTATGGAAAATATTCTATTTATTCATGTTTGGATTTATAATTCACATTAAAAAATCAAAATTTATATTCAAAATAACTAATATTCATATGAAAAAATAAAGTTTTAAATCAGGAAATGAAATTTAACATAATGAAATATATAATAAAATAATTACAAAATACAGGGTTGTTACAATAACAAATCCCTGTAAATTGAATGTTGTCACCCTAAGTAATAAATTGTTTATTTTAAATAATTTACTCCTTTAAATTTCTAATATGGATCTGAAGACACCGGGGTCAGATATTAGTGATATCCGGAACCACTTTGATTTAATAAGCACTACTAACCTTTATGGTCTTGATTTTAAAGTTAAATAGGCTGGAATTGAGTAAATTTCACAAGTTCAACTATTTTAGATAAGTATTGTATTGTATATAGTATTACCATATCAATGGATTTCAGTAAAAATGTTTTGATTATAATCAGATAAAACTAGACATGTTGTACGAGTTACCCTAGTTCCAAAGGATTTTGATAACTTCAGTATTTCAAATTAAATGGGTTTACTCATGCTGGTTTCCATTCTGACTTGGGTGTTACTTTATTATATTTCTCGGTTCAGACCGTGTATTTCAGGTTAGGACGCTTTGGAGCTCAGGAGACGAGTTGGATGGCAAGGTCGTATTGATTATATTCCGCTGTGTATTATGGGTTGTATCTTAGTATCAGGGACAAGTTAGAATAATCATCCGGATTCATTTATTGATGATTGTACTCTGATAACTTGTATATAGATTAACAGATATAGCTTTTCTTTGTATAAAATGCTGCTATTGTATATTAAATTTTATACCACTGCGATTGTGAAATTCTGTGTTGTTGTTTCTGTTTCTTATTCTATCTCTTTTTCTTCTTAACCTTAACAGTCTGGGATTTTCGACACTCGATTGCACGGCACTCTATACAATAAATGTATTAGTGTCGATTTTCAGGGTCGAAAATCCTTCCGGCCTTAAAGACATGGATTAATAAAAATGGGTCTTTTGATTAAAAAGAAATTAGGTTGAAAACTTGAGAACCTAAATCGTGCGGTTTTTGAAAAGTGGTTTCCAAGGTTTGGGAAATAATAAAATTATTTGAAAGTAATTTTAATTTAAATACGAATTTTTGGGATTTAAAATGTTAAGAAAAAGGTGCTTTTTGAGGACAGACTGGGAAAATAAGTCTTGATTGTTTTGTGATGATCAGAATAATCTTCTAAGTGATGATCAGATGTTGGCCTAGGCAAATATTATAGGGAACTTAGTAAATTATTCTTTTCATCATTGTACGCTCATAACATGTTTGAACCCGAATGAAACCAAAGTAAGTTGTGAAAAATGCTTTATGGGAAAAATGAAAGGAATTGTTTCCAAAAATGAGATTTTGGAAATAGAGAAATATTTTTATGTTAACTAGTTCAAGTGGCTCGAAAATAACTTAAAATTCCGAAAGAGATGTTTTCGGATGGAAAACACTTGTCTTGAGTATTACCCTTCTGGGTAAGGGAATGTATGATGTTGTTTGGTAATACCCAGTTTCATAGTATCATTTTAGAGTTACTCGAGCTATATGTATGTATGTATGTATGTATGTATGTGTGTATGTATGTATGTATGTATGTATGTATGTATGTATGTATGTATGTATTCTACGATTGAAGTATAGAGTTTCATTTCAAAAAGTTTTTGAAATAAAAATCGGGTATTTGGATCTTAAGTTTTCTTAAGAACTTAAATTCGAAATGGAATAGTGGAATCGGATAGGGTTATATACTCTAAGACTGTAGTGGAGTATTATCCACGTTGAACCAGTGTAGTTTATGTAATTTTTCCATTAATAATTTAATGGGAATAGAATTGGTATTAGTAAGAACTAATTAAGTAAGTGCGTAGGATAGGCATAGATCATTTCTCCTTTTTATATGGTTTTGATCTAAGATTCAAGTATATGACTTTGAGGTGTTTGCACCATTTCGAATAAGGATCTATCACTCGACTATTGACGGTGAGCACTTGATAAGGGTTCTTGGTGTGGGACCAAATTTTTCTATCATAGTTACAATTATGTAAGGAAAACAGGGGTTTCAAATCAAGGAGCCTGATTGGAGTCTGTACTAGAAAATCGGATGAGCGATACTAGTTCGGAAGTGAAGTTATGTATTCAAGTTATGATCGAATCATATTTTTGTATAAGAATGATCTATGTACATCATACAAACTGATGTATAATGTTAAATGTTTTCTAGAGTTGTGATTAAATTTCAGAGACGAAATTCTGTTAAGAGGGGAAGAATGTAACGACCCAGAACTTCACTGCTTTGATTGAATATTTAATTAATTTTAAATATCAAATATATACGTTTTATAATAAAAATAAAAATCTTTTTAATAAAAAATATTGGCTATGAAATGTTTTTTAAAATGTGTTTACAAAAATAAATAGTTCGACGAAAACAGAAAATGTGACCAGAAACTGTTTTCCAAATATTCGACGTTTCATCATATAAAAGTTGTTTGAAATGTTATATACATTTTTGAATATATATACACACAAGTATATAATACGGTTTAGGATAATAATTAGGTTTATTTAAGTAAATTAAGTTAATTTAATTAAGATAATCATGTATGACACTTTGGTAACTAATATAAAAAATAAAAGGAGAATGTCACATCAAAAGGGGAATGATGTCACATAATAACAACATGGGGGGACAAGAGTACATGTAGAAGTCTTTTCATGTTTCATATAGGATATGGAGGAGACTAGGGTGGTGATGTGTCATTGAGTTTATGGAAGGTAAAGGACGAGGGGTTAGGCCTGTCAACGGATGCAAATGAATGCGGATATGGCTATATCCGCATCCATATCCGAAAATTAAAATCTGCATCCGCATCAGATATCCACAGCTATTCCAAAATTAACATCCGTATCTGCATCCGTAGATATTTTTGGATATCTAAAAATATCCACATCCAAAAAGAGGATGCAGATGTTTTCAAATAAACGAAAATATTCGAAAATCCGCATACGAAAACTAGATTGAGAGTTATGATATAATGAAAATTTTGATAAAAAAATTACAATTCATAGCATTCAAATAACAATCAATAAAAAAAAATGTACTTTATTTTCCAAGTTAACAACAAACAATCCACACAAAATCATAATAGAGTTACAAAATGCATAATTAATTAGCTTGTACAATTTAAATAATTAACCATAAAACCTAAATAAATATAGACAAAGTGACGAATAAGCATCTGATTTCTTTACAAAAGTGAAGAATAACATCCAATTTCTTTGCGTGAAGAATAAAAATCCAATTCTTTATTCTATCTTCAAAGTCTTGAACTTTCCACAGGACCCTATAAAACAAAACATAGTAAAATCGTAGCAAAAATATGATCCAATAAATCAAACTCATGTTCCTCAATATGTTCAATAAAAGTAGTTCACAAAAGCTTGTACCATGGTTTCACCTTTAAAGCCTGAATGTAAAACTATACCTAAACAACAAGATGAGAAAAAAGAGATATTTGGTGAAACCAAAACTTTGGTTGCAGACCACTACAATATTTGAACTTCATATATTTAATTAACGTATAGCTTACAAATACAAAACCAATCCCTCTACATGGCACCGATCTAGATCTTTATTCATTAATATTATAGAAGAAGAGAAAGATGGGCAATGGAATCACTTAAGCTTTCACCCTAAAAGTCCATGGATTGACATCATTTTGGAATGAGCAAGAGGGTCTATTTGTCATAAATTCTCATAACCATCAGCTTTTTTTGCTCTAAAGGTATGTATTTGATTAGCTTCATTATTTTTTGAAATTTTACGCAGGTGCTAATACCACCAGATTAATAATATGCCCACATATTGTATTTTGCACTAAAAGTGCTGGTGCTAGCAGCAGCACCAAGTGCTGCTACCAGAAAGTGCTGCTGCTTGCAGCAGCACCAAGCACTTTATGTTGCTGCTGCAACAGCAGCACATAAATGAAAAAAAAACTCTATATTTTTACCTTGTGTGATGGAAAGTTTATGGTAAGGCTGATGCTTCATCTACAAACTCTATATCTTTACATGTTAAATAAAAAGAATGATTATATTAAATGGTTAAAATTCTAAAATAATTTAGTATGTAAATAATAAACTAACCTATGTCTGATGGTAACCAATCCTTAATACAACTCAGTGCTTCCACTATGTCAGGAGATAATGAGGATCTATTGTTGTCGCTACTAAACGATGATTAGCTACGGTAGAAACTGGAACGGCTAAAATATCACGAGTAATCTTTGCGAGATTAGGAAATGTAGAACAATTGTTTTCCACCATATTAAAATATCAAAGTTGTCATTATCCTCATCCATCGGCAATAATTCATCTTCCAAATACTCGTCAAGCACGATCTTTGAAATTTGCAAACTTCTAATTTTTCGTTCTCTATAATTCTTCCACTTAAGATCCATTTTTGTTCTCTTTTTTAAACCATCATTAAAATTATCATCCATTGCACAAGAAGAAGATACATTTTTATAGAATGCACTTTCTTAACAGACTTCAAGCAGTCATTGATTTTCCTAACATGAACTTGTGCGTCTTCCCCATAAATCAAATCATAGAAAAATTCAATGTAAGTCATTCTATAAGGAGGATCGAAAACCATTCCAATACTCATCATTAAATTGCAAGTCTTCCAATATTTCTCAAATTTAACTCTCATAATTTGTGTCATGGAACAAATATAATCATGCTCACTTAGTTTCCAACTCATAATACTTTCATAAATATCACGCACGCTTTTAAAATAAAAATTCGCTGTTGAATATTTAACACTTGAAAATCTAAGAGTTACATCATAAAAGGATTTCAAACATTCAAAATTTTCTTTTCCCATCTCCCATTCTTCTCTAGAAGGAAAACTTAGATAATCCGAAGTTAACTCAACTAATCGCTCAAATACGGGATGCACTTCAATTGCACTTTCAAGCATAAGGTATGTTGAGTTCCATCGCGTTGGAACATCATAAGAAACACCTTTTCCAACTAATCTAATTTGTGCCAATCCGCTTTCCCAATTTTGTTTTCTAGACTGTGAAGACTTTGTGAAATTAACACTTTCTCTTATCTTTATAATAAGACCATGTACGGCTTTTAACCCATCTTGCACAATTAAATTCAAGACATGGGTGCAACAACGCACATGAAACAAACCACCATTTGAAATCAAAACCCCTTTACCATCTAACCATGCCTTAGATCTCCTATTGTAACATCGTTATTAGATGCGTTATCGCCAGTAATTGAAAATAATTTCTTATCCAAATTCCAACGCAATAGTTTTGTTTTAAGAGCAGCGCTAAGTGCAAGTCCAGTGTGTGGAGAGGGCATTTCATGATAAGCAATTAATTTTTTTTGAAATTTCCATTCATCGTCAATGTAATGACAAGTTATACAACAATAACCTATATTCTGATTTTCAGATGTCCATAAATCAATAGTAAGAGTAACACGAGTAGACAAACTATCAAACATCTGTTGTAAATCAATTCTCAAATCAGCATAAAGTTTCAGCACATCACAACGAACTGTATTTCTAGAATAGAGCTTAACGATTGGATTAATACTCTTAACAAATTATCGGAAGTAAGCATGTTCAGTCATATTGAATGGATAATCATGTTTGAGTAAAACACATTCGAGTCCTATTTTGATCAAACTTTCAACTAGCTAATTTGAATGGTTTATTGGGATACCTTTTAGTAGTCAAAAGTTTTTGTCCGGATCATCTTTTTTTAGTAGTATTTTTGGGACAAACTTTTATATGATTTTTCAAATGTAATGTTCCCAGTGAAGTGGCTCCATTGAATATCCTTAAACAATGTTTACAAGTTGCCTTAACACAATTACTACCCTCCAACACTTCTTTATTAAAATCTTTCCATACCATGGATTCAAGGGTTTTATATTCAAAGGTGCAGATATTTCTCCAATTGCTGGAATATTTTGAGTTGGTGAAGCACTAGAGTCTGTGCTTTCTAGCACAACTATGTTTTCTTTGACACAAGCATTTGATGCAGCGCATGCAACAAATTTACTGCTACAACTTGACGATGTGTTTTCCATTTTTATAAGTCTGTAAATATCCATAGAACTGCTTCAATATCATTTTTAAAAGTCTATAAAATATTCGTTATTGGACCAATTTAAAAGTCTATAATTTATTAATACCAATTTTAGAAGTACGCCAAAATACCCAAAAGATCCTATAAGGCGGCAGTGGTTATGCTGCTATGCAGCAGCGTATTAGAGAACAAAATACAATGGGGTAAAAAGTAGAAGTATGTTGTGCTGATATGTATCACTTTTAACACTGTATCAATTGAAATATATGTGTTATACAAAGCAGAAAATCAGCAAATAATAATTACACAAACAAATTATATATGTCATATGAAGTAGAAAAAATATAAAATTATTCATCAATCTTAAAATTATTTAGAAAAATGCTTTTTGAATAGTGCATACCACTATTTATTAAAAAGAAAGCAATATTTCATTTTTGCAATGTAAGCCACCTTCAAATCAACATATTCCATCTATACAATTTATACGATTTGAGCATTGTATAACATAACACACATTGAATTGCCATTAAATCTATGTTGCAAAGTACAAAAATCATATGTGTTTTCCATTTTTAAATGTCTATAATTATTCATAGAACTGCTTTAATATAATTTAAAATTCTGTAAATTATTCATTATTGGACCAATTTAAAAGTCTGTATTTCAAATAAAATTTAAAAATAGCAAAATAAAGCTTATTGCAGCAGCAAGCTTATTTCCATTTCAAAAAAAACGTTTAAAAACAAAATTATAAGCAATCAAAACTTATATATTTTCTAAATTTCTAATCATTTGAAACTTCTATTTCTTTGAAATCTGATGACGTATATAAAATCTGTATATTCAAAGCAATCAAAACTAAGCATTCATTTGAAAATTATAAGCAATCTTTTGAAACTTTTATTTCTTTGAAACTTCTAAGCAATCGAAATTTTTATATTCAAAACTATAAGGTTCTTTAAACGTTCCAAAAAATCTATATATATATACAAGGAAACTAACATATAGAAAACTATACGTGTATAAATAAGCACTTCTGAAATGATGCAAGCTGTGTCGTATCTTTTGCTTAAATTATTTATGTTTTATCGGCCTTCTTTTTTGATATTTGTCTTAGTTTCATAATTTCTTTTTATGTCCAAACAACAGCTATCGGTTTACTGTATATTAGTATACATACAGTCTTCAAATTTAAAAGCATTCACATGAAAATATCTACTGGAAACATAACATAGAAATATTAATTATTGGAAATTTCATAAAACATACTTAAAATTTGAATTCCACAATCTCTTTCTCAGTATCATGATTTAGAAAACACTATATTTTTTATTCTATTTAGACCACAAATATTTACATTTTTCATAAAAAATACTTACAGTGTATATTGTATATATAAATCTTTTTTTCAAAATAAAAGAAAGAAATGAAAAAAAATTGGTCATATAAACATAAGATTATGTTCGGGTTAGATTTTCCGGAATACAAACATGTATAAATAAGCACTTCCAAAAACGATGACTGAAATCGAACTTACTTAAGATGACAAAATTAACATATACATTCTAAAAACATTGACAATAACATATACATTCAAAAAAATCCTCAAACTGAAATCCATGAACCAAATCTTTTAACATTTAAAAAGCGAAAATACCAGAAGAGGAAATACCAAAAGTGTAGCCGTTAGGAGAAGAACCAAAGCGGAGCTGGAGCCAGAACCAAAGCTACGATGTGAGGGGCATTGTAACGAAGCCGGAGCTGCGATGTGCCAAAGCCGGAGCTATGAGGGGGAGAAACGTCAAAGTGATGTGAGGTTTTCGTTGATTTAGTGCTTGCGATTTTGGGTTTGATATTTTTTTGCGGCCGTGGAAAATCAAATTGTAAGTTTAAAACGAAAACGTGTATAATTTTGTTGCGGCTATGAAAATTGAATTAAGGTTTGGTACTTTCTTAGGCTTGGGCCAGCTTTAATTTTTAAACAAATTCTAAGTATAACTTGTTATGTGTATCTTTAAATAATAAATCAATATAATAATAACAATTTTTATCATAATTAATTTCGGATCGGACTGATGTTTTTCGGATATGGATACACTCATATCCGCATCTGCATCCGAAATTCTTTTCGGACAGCTGATATCCACATCTGCTTTTCAGATATCGAATAATATCCATATTTTCGAATATGAATTCAGACGGATTTTGGATTTTTGGGGTATCCATTGACAGGCCTACGAGGGGTAATATGGTAATTTAGTAAATGCACTTCGCATTTAAGCAAATTTCTAATTTTCTCTTCCATTTCATTTTCATTCAGCCATTTTTTTTCCTAAAGCTCCATCTTCTTCTAAGCTTTTGAAAATATCTTTAACGGCTTCCTTACCATTTTAAAGATTTAAATTTTCAAGTTTTAATTTTTTTTTAAATGTTTTAAACTTAGTTTAAACTCCTTTTCCAAAGAAATTTCTTCATTTTTACCTGAAATGGTTTCGTTCATAACTTATTACGAACTACTCCAAAACCATATTTTATTTTTTTATAAACCCCTTACAATTTCAGTGGCTACAAGTTTATAGTTCACAACGTTCTATGATTTTAAGCTTAGATACCCTAGAAATTCACTTTTATACAGAGTGTTTTGAACTTAGATTCTAAAGGCCGAAAATGGTCCTCCTTGTTTCAGCCGCAACTTCCTCAAAATTTAACATTTTTGAGTAATTCTTTTAGCTAAATGATATAGAAAAGGAAAATATTAAAAATTTCCTTTAGATCGCTTTACCAAATCCAGAGAGAAAAAAGGTCCAAAAGTCGAGTGTAAAATGACCTATTTTCAAGAAGAATTTGTGGTTTTCCAAGCTTTACGAATGCTTAAGTAATTCTAGTTTTTGAAGCTTTTGGTGAGTAAATTATTTAACTTTAAGAAGCATTGACTTTAGATATATATATGTTAGATATGTGGTTATATCGGTTATATATATAATGTTGTGTTTGGTTTATGGTATGTTTGGATGTAAATGTATGTGCTAACTTGTAGTTAAGCATTAGACTTTGAAATCGATGGTTTATGTGATATGTTTGGATACAAAGTCATGAGCTTTGATGTGTTAATGATATGATTTGTATTTGTATATACTTGGATATGTTGTTGAATGGTAACTTAGGAAAGAAATTATAAGTTATTACTTTCATAACGATAGTCGCTATGAGTGTAGTTCGGAAATTACGATTTCCAAGTTTTCGAAGTTTTCTTCTAAAATGTTTTTGAGAACCATTTTATACTTAATTAGTAAGAATGTAACTTAATTAATTTTTTTTCAAGGTAATTACTTTAATAATTAATTAACTAATTAAATAAAGATAATGTTAATTAATAAGTAATTAGAGTTTAAGAATTAACTAACTAACTTAATTAATTTTAATTAATTAAGAAAATTTTACTTAATGATTAATTAAGTTAAGATTAATTATTTAATTAATTTTTGTTTTAATCATGTTAATTATTTTACTTAATTATTTAATTAAAGATTGGATTGTTTAATTCATTATTATTAAAGATTATATATTTATTTAATTATTATTTAACTAACAGTTTAATTTTACGTTTTTTTTATTAATTATGATTAAAAGGATTTAACTTATTATTCAAGTTTAATTAAACATTATTTAATTAATTAATCGAGATTAATTAATATTTAATTATTAATAAAGGTTTAATTAATTATTTAATAATTAATAAATGATAAATTTCGGTTTAATTAATAGTTAATTATTGTTTAACTATTTAATTAAATTAAATTAAGATTCAATTAAATTTAACTATGATTTAAATACGGATTTAAATTATAATTAATTATTTTAAAAAGGGTTTAAAGGTTTTTATTCCTTTGGTTTCCAAAAGTAAATTTGTTTAAAGGTACTTCTTTTGTTCAAAGATGGTTTTGAATATAAGTGATTCAAGTGTTGATACCATTAAGAAACCATATAATTATGAATGAGTTATAACGTAGAATGTTGGGTTATTTGGACATGTGTTAGCAGAATGAATCACCGTTCCGCTATAAGTTGATTTTTTGTTTGTTTGGTTGTATGTTTGGACATTTGTTAGCACAATAAATCCTCGTTCTGCTATAAGTTAATTGATTGTTTGTTGTTTGGTTATTGGGCATGTGTTAGCAGAATAAGTCCCAATTCTGCTATTATTGATTGTTTGGACATCTATTTAGCAGTTAAAATCACCATCCTGCTATTATGTTATTTGGACATGTATATGCTAGTTAGCTTATATTGGCATATTATTCCCTGATTTGGATATGAGTTGTATTTACATATATGTTGATCTATGTAAACAATTGTTAATTGAAAATTGAATGATAACTTAAATTAATACCATTGGGATTGCTAAGCCTCCTTTTGGAATTTATAAAGTATGTTTTGGAATTAAATTATATTCTTTAATCAATTTGGAATTTAAAGATTTAAATGATTTCCAACTTATACTATTATTTTATAAAGTTATTGTAAGTAATAACTTGTTTATAAAAGGGGTTTTTACTAAGATTTTACTTAAGGTGTTTCACAAAAGATGTTTCGTAAATGATATTTTATAAAGGCTTTAAAAAGGAAAGTTTTACAAATGGTTTGAGATTTAGAAAAGAGTATATTTTTTAAAATTTAACTCATGAATTTATAAAGAAGTTTTATAAATAAATTGAAATTGTTTATGAAATAAAGAGATGTGGAAAGAATATTCAATTTGTATAGCGTAATTCGATTGGCAGAGATCACCAACTATTTACTATGTTTTTTCGCTGGGATAGCGACGTAACCATTATGCAAACTGTGATCTATGATTGATTTCATGGCATAAGTCAAGAGGCAGAGATTGCCTGCAGTTAAGTTTGGATTTCTCTAAGATAGAGACGTAACCATTGAGCTGCGATCCTTGGTCGATGTACTTTCCATATTTAATTTTAAAAGATTTCCAAGTATTTTTGAAAAGAATGTTTTGTGAATATACTTATCCCAATGAGATAAGTATATGAAGCAATTTCAAATTAGTTTATGAGGCTTTAGTGATTTCAGTGGGAAAGGTAATTTTTATTTGGATGTTTATTTATTTGATAGTTAAATAAGCGACTATCAAATCTTGGCCCAAATATGTAATCCATCTTAATTTTGGTCGTAGGTAAATGATTCCCTACTCAATACCGAAGGATTTTAACTCTGGAAATATTTAGGAGAAACACGGGAATTATATGGTACAGTTACCATCGGTGTTGCTATACTGTACATATAAACTCGTTTGTTATTCTAGGATAAACGATAAGGAGATTCATCCTCTTAAATGGTTAGGGGGTGATCCTCGCTCTTATGTATTGTCTTATTATTTCCTAAAGAACCGGTATTGAGCATTTCGAAAAATCGACGATTGGTTTGTGGAGCACCCGAGAAGAAGAGTGTAGTCGTAAGAGATGACTCGAAATTATAACCACACCAAAACCATATATGGTTTTATGGAGGAGATTCGTGATATATTGAGATGTTGGAATCCATATGTGGTTTCGAGACCCGTTGGGTTGCGGGAATCCGTGGGTGATACCAAGATCTATATTGAGATGTGGGAATCTTTATGTCATTCCACGACCCATGGGTTATAGGAATCCATAATGTATTCTGTGTTCTATTTTGGTGTGGTTCGTAAGCTGAAATGCCGGACGTAGCCTCAACAGCTGAAATGACTAAAACTAGAGATAGGAGACATGGATAGTAGGGTTGGCAAACCCATAGGGTGTAGTCGGCTTCCTTTCCTAGCAATATATCTATCATTTTGGCATGCCGGGAGCAATTCATTTGGTCTTAGCAAGACCATTTATGTTTTTTCAATAGTACCTCAGCTAGATGGGTACGATGCTTTAGAAGGATAACTTCGATCCTTATGCAGAAGGACCGTTCTCGAAGTACTGAGGGCGCTTCCATGGAAATCCTACACAATTAGCGAACGCGGCTCAGCGATTTTTGATTTTATACCCAGTATTATTGTGATGTACACTGCATGAGCATCACAACAATTTGGTTATTATTATTTTCACCCTTAGACATTATTATAATATCACTGGATTTTATATAAAAGTGATTTGATTATCGTAAGGTAAAAACTCGTCCTTATTTATGTGCGATGTGGTCTTACAGGATACCTTTGATTTTAAAAGAGTTTTAAAAATAGTGATTCAGTTGTTTGAGCTTACTCACCCCAGACCCATGTCTGACCTGAAGTTTTATTTTATTTCCCTAAAACTCTTGGGTGCTTAAATTTTTACGAGAAGACAAGTAGTCATGGTTTTCTACGAATGCATTTTGGAAGGAGCTTGGAGCGAGAGGCTTCACTGGTAGTTAGTTATTATCTTACTTCCATTGTATATTATGTACTCTATATCTGATATACAAGGACAGGCTGTTGTAACTGTCCTAGTGTAGAATTGTACTAGTATAACTCTGATGTATCATTTTTGAAATGACTTTGTAAAGTCTTACGTTGATTAATATATGTTATTCCATTGCGTTGTGGGATTCTGTGTTTTTTTGTTTCTTTTATCTTCTATCTCCTTGCTTTCCCCTAAACATTCGTCTTTTCGTTCAATTTGAGCTAGACATATGAGATTTATTCTCGAATCAAACGGTGCAGAAAAATGGGCCTTTACAGTTTTGAGCATAAGGAATTCAATTGTCGACACCATTAAGTAACCATATAAATATGCATAAGCTATACAAAATTTATGACATTTCTTTAGCAAAAAAAACAATGTTCTACTGTCATTTGATTAGATAAAATATGTTAAAATATTTATCAGTTACATTTAGTCATTGAGTAATAAACTATTAAAAGTACTTGAAAATGTTACCATACAAATGTAAATAAACCCCAAGATAATATACGACAACATAGTAAATAATCGCTTTAATTAGATTACCATAAATAAGTATACATATTGTATGTTTAGCCTCAAGATGTATAAATGCTACTATTTTCCATATAGGGATTTTGTGTTGTTTAGTTTAACTTAAATGTGTTTGTTATATAATATACCCAATTAGATATTTATACTTGGTATATAATCATGTATTAATTTTTTAGTTCGTCATCATGATATACATCCTTCATGTAACCAAAATTAATAAGATAACAAGTTTACTCATATTTTCAATTAATTAGTAATTAATCTCCACTTAATTATTATTAATAAACCTTGTTAAGACATATAATATACATATGAATCTTTAATTAATTTTAATCCTACTATTATAATTATGGGTAAACTTGGATTAGAATTAATACATGCAAGTCTAAATGATTGTTATCCTATATAATTAAGTAAAACATGTATTATAGGTAGCTCTCAACTCATTTAAATATAATCATTTTACATAAGGTTTACTCTTATTGTAGGAAATGCGGATTACGGATCTTAAGGCAGAACTACCACTAGAGGAGGGGTGAATAGTGTTTAATTAATTTTATGAATCATTTTGAAATCTTTTCAAATTAAATCCAAACAGATGCAATTCACAAACACATAAATAATCACAAAATCTAACATAGATGCAAATAGTAAATAAAAGAAATAAAGTAAAGGAAACACCGGAATTTTATACTGGTTCGGAGTCACCCTACATCCAGTCCAACATAATTTCTTATGCGGATTTCTTTATAAATATAATGTCGATATTACAACCTTGATTTCAAGGCCACAAGATTCACCCTCCTGTCTTCGAGTACAGGGAAAACTCCCTTGATTTAACCGGGCTGCAAGATCACCTGATTGATTTCCAGGCTACAATCACACCCAATTGATTTACAAGCTTAATCACACTGTTTCTAATATCACTTTAATAGATAGAGAGACTCGATATACTTCTTCGATTACAAATGATCCTATAACTCTGAATAGCACTGTGATTTTTGAGAGAGAGTGGTAGAGAATCAAACTAGAGATGATCAAGTTTGATTTACTTAGGATTTTAGTAGAGTTTTGTTAAGATATAAGAGAATATTTGAGTGGAGAAGAATAGGTGAGGAAATGAAGAAAAACTAACTTAAAATTCGTTGAAAACAATTGGTATTTATAGAAAAACAACAGTCATGTCCATTCGTGAAAAATTATGACGAATAAAAACTTCGTTTGAAAATTTGAAATTTGAAATTCTATGGTCACATGTCGACATGGGGTGATGGGGTATGTCGACATGCCCTAGTAAATTTTGAAAATTGATTTTGTTTTTAAAAGACATTTTCTTTCTAAAACCTATCAAAACAATTTTTGAAGTTTATAAACCAATTTGAATATAGTTTAAACTTATAAAGAGATTTAAAAAGTAATCTTAAAATTATATAATCTATAATATTAAAGTAATATTAAAAACTAAGTATAGAATACATTTTTGAGATTTAAAGCTTATAATATTCAATCCAGGAGATACTTAAAAACAAGAGATGATTTTGAAATCAAAATATAAAGATAATAAAAATAATTTAAGGCTAAAATATTAAATAAATTGTTTTGAAAATTTCATGGATTCCATTCCACTAGAGAAGTTCGTGAGTTTCGTACCACTAAAGAGCTTGTGGGTTCCATCCCACTATTAAAGCGAGAAGGTGCATTCCATTCCACAGTTATAGATTTTAGTGCTATCATGAAGTTTTAACATAAATTTAGACACTATTACTTATCTTGATATCTTGAACTCTTGAAATCATGAACTCTTGATATCTTGAAATCTTGGTACTCATGAGTCTTCAGTCTTGGTTTCTTCAATTTGAATTCATCAGTTTTGAATCTCTATACTATACAGTCTTCATTCTTCAGCACCTGCATATATATCTTGCATATACATATATATCTAGATAAGAATATTAGTATTTATATTTTATAACAAGTCCTAAGGTTATTGTCATCAAAACCATCATCTCACGAACTAATAATATCCCCTTTTTTATGATGACAGCCTTTATTTATAAAATCTACTCCACCAAACTCTGATTCTACTCCTACTCTCCCTTATTCCAACAACTCCCCTTTAATCTACTAACTCCTCCTTAATCTAAGCCTGTCTCACCTATTTTATAGTTCTCCCCCTTTGTCATCAACAAAAACTAATCCTAAACTACATAACTCTCCCTTAAACTAATACTTATGGAACTAAATACTAATAACGAAGTATAATTAAGCGAAACGTACATATTATTTTATTGTATACATGTTGTTATGTTACACATATAAACAGAAATATATATATACACATAATATATAAAAACATTAACATAAATACTATCTAATGAGAATCTTTTATAATTGGTGACTTGTGAATCGAACAATTTGGGTAATGAAGACGAAAGTTTCCATGTTGTTCGACTAAATTACCATCTTTATCAAAATAGACTTCTCCAATGCAAATAACTTTATCGCCATCGTCCATTATTCTTCGTCGTCGTCTTCCTCCAATGGATTATGAATATGAATGTTAGAGGAGTCATCTCCAATCACGATCGGGTCCGCATGATTATCTAATAGAAATTTTTGTAAATTTCTAAGGATTTTGCCATGTTTCTCTTATTCCTTAGCCATCTTTATTTGCATGACATGCAACTCAGTAATCATTTGCAAAGAGTCCTTCAAAGTTTCCTCTATCTTCCTGACTCGGGCTAGTGTAGTACGTTTAAATGGACCAGTATTAGGAGAAAGGAGTGAAAAGCTCGCATTTTGGTTTGATTTGGAAGAGGATGCCTTTATTTTATATTCTCAGAAGTTTATTACATAGAGAAATGAAGTGGAAGACGGAAGAATTCAAAATATATAGAATATATAACTACGAAACTAATTTTGTAGAGAAAATCAAATTTTCAAATTTTACCGTTGTATGTCGACATTAAGGGTAGGGGGATGTCGAAATCCTTATGGAAATTTTGACAGTTTTATTTTTCTTTATTTATTTAAATATATATGTTACTATATCTATATTCTATATCTCAATTACAGAGCGAGTACCTAGTTCTGTTCTAAAATTAGTAAAGGTTGATTGATTCAAGGGTTTGGTCAAAATACCAGCTATTTGATTCTCAATGTTGATAAATTCAAGAGAAAAAATCTCTTTACTTATATTATCTCTAAGAAAATGATGTATGATATTAATTTGTTTGGTTCTGGCATGATGAGTAGGATTTTTGGATAAATTTATTACACTTATATTGCCACAATAAATTGATGATTTTGAAATATTTAATCTAAAACCCTTTAGGGTTTGTTGCATATAGATAACTTAAACTAAAGAACTAGAGATATATTCTACTTCAGTTGTTGATAGTGAGACAGTATTTTTCTTTTTACTAAATCAGGAAACCAGATATGTCCTAAAAAGTGACAAGTTCCACTTGTACTTTTTCGGCCTGATTTACAACCATCATAACCAGCATCACAATATGAGATTAAATCAAATGAATCGTTTTTAAGGTAAAATAGGCCATAGTCTAAAGTGTATTTAACATAACTTAGGATACGTTTAATGTCTTTTAAATGGGTCTCTTTGGGTTGAGATTGGTATCTTGCATAGAGACAGACACTATGCATGATATCAGGCCTGCTCATAGTTTTATAAAGTGGTGATCCAGTCATTACCCTGAAAGTTTTTGGTCGACATCTTTTGACATGTCTTCTTTATTCAAGGCTTCATTAATTGCCATAGGAGTGGGTTTTCCACTTTCATTGGTCATCCAATTAGATCCCTAGCATAATTTTATTGACTGATGAAAATGCAACTACCCAATTATTTTATTTGAAATCCTAAAAAGATAGTAAGATTACCCATATGACTTATCGCAAACTCTCATTATTTTAGAAAACTCTTTGTTCATTTCATTGTTTTTTGATCTAAAAAATTATATCATCCACATATATCTGTACTAATCGGATATCATTTTTGTTTCTTTTGATAAAAAGAGTATTATCTACTTTACCAATTTCAAAATTTGATTGTAATAGGTAAGATCTTAGTCTATCATAACAGGCTCTAGGAGTTTTTTTCCGACCATATAAATCTTTCTTTAATTTGTAAACATAATTTGGAAACTTTTCATCTTTAAAAAGTAGGTGTTGTTCAACATTTTTTTTAACAGAACAATTTAAAATGCACTTTTGACATCCATTTTTAATAATTTGAAATTGTTGTGGTTTGCGAAAGCAAGTAGAATTATAATGGCTTCTAATCTTGCTACAGGTGCAAAGGTTTTATCATATACTATTCCTTCCTCTTGGCAATAACATTGCGCGACTAACCGAGCTTTATTCCTAACGACCTCACCTTGTTCATTCATTTTATTTTTATAAAACCATTTAGTTCCTATTATAGTTTCGTCCTCAGGTCTAGAAACAAGTTCCCATACATCATTTCTGGTGAATTGATTTGGTTCTTCTTGCACGGCAAGAATCCATCAATCATCAGATGATGCTTCCTTTGGATTTTTAGGTTCAATAGATGATATAAAATCTACATTACTCATGTTGTTTAATTGATTTCTAGTTTTAACAATAGATTCAATATTTCCTAGTATATTTTCTACAGGATGTTCTTTTAAAAGCCTGATCATTTTGTTAGGATGAATAGTTTCACAATTTTTTTCATTTGATTCATTATTTAAAGTAACAAAATCATCTTCATCATTTATTTAAGCAAAATCTTTGAAATTTTCGTCAAAAGATACATGGATTGTTTCTTCAATGGTGTTAGTTTTTAAATTGAGAACTTCGTATGCTTTACTTCTATTAGAATATCTATTGAAGATTCCTTTGTCGGATTTAGGATCAAATTTATCCAAATTATACTTTGTATTTCAAATTAAACATTTACTTTCAAAATCTTTAAAATAAGATACTTTAGGTTTCTTATTGAAATGAAGTTCATATGGTGTTTTATTTGTTAGAGGTCTAATTAAAATCCTATTCAAAATATAACAAGCTGTAGCGACTGCTTCAGCCAAAAAATTTATTGGCAATTTGCTATCTTAAATCATAGTTCTTGACACTCTTGAATCATCCTACTTTACGCTCTACCACTCTATTTTTTTGTGGAGTTCTTAGAAAGGAAAATTTATGAGTTATTCCCTTTCGATTATGGAAATTCTCAAAATTTTCATTTTCAAATTCTCCACCGTGATTACTACAAATAGTTTTGATTTAAGTTTATTATGAATTCTTTTTGCAAAAGTTTTAAATAAATCAAAAAAATCACTTTTAAGTTTCAGAAAAACTGTCTATGTAATTCTAGAATAATCATCTTTAATTACAAGAACATATTTACTATGATTTATTGATTGAATTTGAGATGGACCAAATAGATCTAAATGAAGTAACTCAAGAGGGGATGGAGTATGTCGGCGTGCCCTAGTAAATTTTGAAAATTGATTTTTGTTTTCAAAAGAGGCGTTCTTCCTAAAACTTGTCAAAAAAAATTCTAAAGTTTATAAACCAATTTGAATATAGTTTAAACTTATAAAAGAAATTTAAAAAGTAATCTTAAAAATATATAATCTATAATATAAAAGTAATATTAAAAAGTTAGTATAGAATATTTTTTTGAGATTTAAAGCTTATAATAATAAAACCAGAAGATAGTTTAAAAACAAGAGATTAGTTTGAAATCAAATATAAAAGATAATAAAAGTAGTTTAAGGCTAAAATATTTAGAATAAATCATTTTGAAAATTTCATGGATTCCTTTCCACTAGAGAAGGTTGTGGGTTCCATCCCACTAAAGAGATCATGGATTCCATCCCACTATTAAAGTAAGAAGGTGGATTCCATTCCACGGTTAAAATCTGAATAAAGATTTTAGTGCTATTATGAAGTGTTAACATAAATCTAGACACTATTACTTATCTTGAACTCTTGAAATCTTAAAATCTTGATATCTTGAACTCTTGATACTCAAGAGTCTTCAATCCTGGTTTTCAATCTTGAATTCATCAGTTTTGACTCTCTATATTATACAGTCTTCGTTCTTCAATACTTGCATATATGTCCTGCATATACATATATATCTAAACAAGTACAATAGTATTTATATTTTATAACAAGTCCTAAGGTTGTTGTCATCAAAACCATCATCTCAGGAACTAACACTTATAATTATCACTGAACCCAATCATCATAATCTTTGAAAACCCTACATCTAGCCATTCTGTAACGACCCACAAATAAATCGTTTTAATAAATTTATTTATTAAAGTTAATTTGAGATTAAAATGATGTAATAATTATTACAATGATTTTGATAACTCATTTTAAATAGTAATAGAGTAATAATTTATCTTTAGATTTATAAAGATATATACTTAATTTGAAATCACAAGGAAAATTTGTTTTGCTTTATCGATATAATAACAATTTAGAAAATAATTATTAATATTTACTTATATGGTTTTATAAATGAAATAGGATCATTTTAATTAGTTAAAAATGGTAATAAATTTATTTTTCAAATTTACAAATATATGCATATTAACTAAAAAGTGAAAATATGACCGGAAATCGAAATCGGGATTCGTAACGATACAGCGTATAGAAGTTATGCAAATTTGTGGATATATATAAAATGCATATACACATGTACATGTGCATACATGAAAACATATTCACACCCACATAAACATACATATAAACATATATTTAATATATAAATATTATATAAAATATATAAGATATTTTTGGTTTTCGTACTACTTAAGTATGCAAAAGTCATCATATGCATGCCTTAGAAAGTGATGAAAGTGACGGCCAAATGGGTGAGGGGATTGTAGCCGTGCATAAGGGGGGAGAAGTTATGAAGAGGGTGCATGTGATGGTGATGAAAATGGTGATGTATGCATAGATATTTTCACTCTCTTCTTTGCCTATAAATACCATACACTCTCCTCTTCATTTTCATTCATCTTCCTCTTTATTTCCTAAGCACTCTCTCCATACTTTCATGGCTTCTAACTAAAGGAAATAATGCTAAAAAATTTCTCAAAAAGAATTGAAAATTAAAATACATACTTATATACACTTAAGCACCTCAAAACGATTCCAAAGCTCCATATTTTCTCTCTACCATCCACAGCCTCTACCTCCTCCATCAAAGGCCGAGACTTCTTCCTCTACCCTAGGCTATGAGCTCCTAAAGCCATCCCAAGCTTAGGCCAAGCCACCAAGGAGTGTAAGTCCAAAGGATCATGAGCATTAAAAATCAAATAGCGGAGCTATACCAAATTTTTAGTTAGTCGTTGAAACCCGAGGTGTGAAACTCCTAACTATAGTATTATATGCTATTGGATGTTATATATGTTTGATTATGATTGCTAAAGATGGTTGTTTAATATGAGTATTATATATATATATATATATATATATATATATATATATATATATGCAATTCACGGGAATACACATCGATAAGCACCAAGGAAATCACTTTCCTCCATTTAATCCTCTATTTAATGAATTGGTGTATGTGAGATCTTAAACCTCTTTAAAAAGGTTAAAAAATGAGTTTGAAATGTTTTATAAACATATGTAAGTGTTTTGGTGAAGTTTAAATGGTAACTGAAAATTGAGTCAAAAATACGTGCGTCGTGTAAATTAGCAATTTCGTGCCGTAAAAGTTAAATCCTTTAATAGGATGGAATTGGAGTCAGATTTCTTTGCAATAAGAATTTTTCGAACTAATATATCCATAGTTTTCAAACAAAGAAAGAAAATCGAGATTTATATAAGTAAATTTTGAAATATGAGTTGTAACGATCCACCTTTTTAGACGGTTTAAATTGACAATAAACCACACACGTTAGACTCAAACTATTCAAAAGGAAGGACTGTTATGGGGTAAATAAGAAAAGAAGAGAAAGAAATAAAACAAACATAGAATCTCACAGTGGAATTGACAAAATATTATAATCAAAGAACAGTTCATGAATCTGTTTTACAAATACATTTGATTACCTCTTTACAATACAGATCAGAGTACATGCAATAGTAATAAATAAATAATGGAGCGGAACAACATAATGTCGTGGAATAAAGAAAATAAAAAATAACAGTACAAAATCTTCGTCTTCATCCTGCAACGACCCAGAATTTCAGTCATTTGAAATTCGTATATTTAATTGATTTTAAATATGAAAAAGTAAATTTTATAAGCTGGATAAATAATATTTCGAATATCTGGATTTAATTAGATAATTAATTTGTTAATTTAATATTTAAAATTGCAGAAATAATTGAGATTTGGATTTAAGATATGAATAAAAATGTTGTATACAGTTGAATTAAATTATATTTGAATTAGAATGATGTTAGAAAACTTTTAAAATTGAATTAAAAGTGAAATTGTGGAAATTGAATATTTTAATATTTAATTGATGTGTAAAAAGAGTCATTTTTCAAACAATCTTGGATTTCGAAGAAATCAGTTTCATTGGATCCGTAATATTATATTATTGTATGATTTTAAATTTCGCGTCAGTCGAATTTACGGTTTGTCCGGGGCAAGCTAAAACACATAGA
This sequence comes from Allium cepa, assembly GCA_030765085.1. Taxonomy (NCBI): domain Eukaryota; kingdom Viridiplantae; phylum Streptophyta; class Magnoliopsida; order Asparagales; family Amaryllidaceae; genus Allium; species Allium cepa. The sequence continues at coordinate 738,730,698 of CM060935.1, read as the reverse complement.
AATCTGTTTAAGTGAATTTTAAATTTAAATAGTCGATTTGAAAACCTATCTTTCAAATACGATCAAATTGGCTCCCGATATTTATTCAATTGCATTCGGAATTGGGGTAAAACATTATAAATGCCAGGCGGCACGCTTCGTTTCGAGTTTGGAAAAAAATCGGGTGAATAGTGTCTCGAAATTTTCTATAAAAGGACCTCACTTTTTCCATTTTTCACAAAACTTAGAGTTAGAAATCCTAGCCGCCACCATTTCAATCAATGGCTAGGAAATTCAAAATTTCTTCCCTCAATATCTCTCAATCCACAAATAATTAACAAAAATGTTCAACTGCAAAGTTGTAGACAACGTCGAGATCTTCAAATCCATACGGTGGTGATTTAAAACGATGGAGTGGATCGATTACTAGGGCCTCGTGTTTGGCCGGCTTTTGTGCACGTTTTTCGAAGACCAGTGATGACCGAGCCCCTCTATATTCACAGTTAGATAGAGCTAGTGGTGACCATTCGTTTGGCAAAGCCTGATCGTCGTCGAAGTGAGCGTGGTTGGAGCGAAAATTCATGAAAAGAAGGTGGCTACGGGTATGTGCGTTCGAACATGACCTGGGGGGAAGAAGAAGAAGCTAGTAACGGCCAGATTTAAAAGGTTATAAAAAATGTAAAAGAAATTGTAAATTATTATATTAAAATTCGTATAAACTTTGAAACGTTATAACTTGTTCATACGAGGTCGAAAATTGACGAAACAAATTGCATTAGGTTCTTGTTGACAAGCACTACATTATGGAGTTGGATTGATATTTATTTGAGCTAGCGAAAATTTTGGTTGAAATTAAATGCTTGTTTAATTTCAATCGGAATAAATCGCTATCGCGACGACAACAAGCAATGTGAATACAAATCACTCTTTCTAACTCACTGATATTTTTATATTAGTAAGAATAAATATTATTTATGATGATTGTTGATTGTTTGGATGATATATGATATTTTGATTGGTATTTGGATATATAAACTTGCCTAGTGGAGCAGATGACCCTATACATTCCCGTGTATGAGCGGATGACCATTTGTACACGCATCTGTCTTGAAGAGGACATTGTACACATATTTCTAATATGTATATTTGTTGCAAGTGATAGGTTGGAGGGATCCAACTGGATTGCTCAATGGTATTGATTTATTTACATATATTTTTATATATTCTATAATCATATGATATAAGATGTTTCGGATGCCGTGATTGTTGTATTTAGTGTTGTTGTAGTATTCGGCCTATTTTGGAAATTCAAAAATGTTAAAGTCATGATTTCCAAATTTAAAAGGGTTTTCAAGTGATTTTGAAAATATACGTTTTGTTGAATTTTAAAGCGTTAAAGGAATGGATTTATTTTAAATAAATAAATGTTATAAATTTATGTTATAAATATTATGATTTTTGTGAAATATAATCAAAATGTGATTTTTGAAATATTGAGTTAATGATTTGGTAACTAGTTTAAATTGAGATTTTTTACTTATTATAAATGGTTTTATATACAAGATTTATAAAAGTGATATTTTTATAAATCAAAAGTGATGAAATTGTAAAGAAGTTTTGTAATTGTAAAATGAAATATAAATGAATTTTATAAGCAAATAAGATTTATAATTTGTGAAGTTATAAGATAAATGCATTTGTCAATAGATGAATTATAAGTAATTAACCTATAATTTGGGTTTTGGCATATAAATAAGAGATAAATGGAATTTATAAACGTTGTTTTATAAATCCGAAATCAATTGAATTTGATAGGTTAAATATAGAAGCTTATCAAAGGAGATATATCCACGATTTTGGGTAGTGGATAATCCTTTAATTAAATATGTAGAAGTGTTGAATTTGGTTATAGATTTATATCCATGATTTTGGACAGTGGATAATTGTTGAATAAAAGGTGTAGAAATATTGAATGTGGTAAATGAACTATATTCACGATATTGGTTATTAAAAAAAATGGATATTTTTGGGAAGTGATACTTTCAAATGGAGTTAAACGATTTAAAGTTGTTTTAAAATGTGTTAAGCATTGAAACCATGGATTTCAACATTCATTGTTGAAATAGACATTTTTGAGAAATAAGGAAATGATGGACTATAACATTGTTGTTATAGTAAATGATTTTCGAAAGGAAATGTTTTTTTGTATAGTATTGGGATTTATATCTCTATCTTATTATCGAATCCCTATACTAGTGATTTTGGGTTGTCGTAACGATGTTTTACGCAACATTCGTTTTGACCCAAAATAAATATGTTTAAAAGAATCTTTTCCTTAAAGAATAAAATATATACTCAATCATGGTTTGACTATATGTATTATTTTGTAAGTGTTGAAAATAAATTGATTTGTGAATTACTTATTGTTAAATAAGTATTTGGAAATGTTTTCCAATATAGAAGTTGAAATGTTTTGAGACTATATCTTTTTAAAGATAAATTGAAGTAAATATTTGGCAATGATTTAATTAATAAAAGATTAATTAAAAGGCCTAGTGATGGTATACGGTGCTAAATATTTGTTTGTTTATTTTGATAGTTAAATAACCTACTATCAAACTTTTCCAAATTTTAGTTCCTCGACTTGACGTGGGAACTATTTAGTCGTACACTTAGTATGTAGCCTTCTGTGTAGGCTTGATTATCGTTTGTGTTGAGGATGTTGATTTGTATAGTGCGGAGTATTACTCCAATCTATCGAGCTTCCTTCTTGGCCCGAAGGATAGCAAGTTGAAAGCTGGAAACGTGATAAGTCTATGAGATTTAGTTTCTGTGTGAGGTTGAGAAACGCTTTTGCATTATTGGTGCGAAGAGACCAAGATCAGATTTATCTGAAAACCACTTCGGACCAATGTATATTCGATGATTGTGCAGGTTGCTTGTGGTGATATTGATATTCTGGATATTCATAGTGGGGGGCTGCTTGTTGATCATTTGGGGTTAAAATCCCAATATACATCCAGTAGCAGTGGTCTCTTCATTATGAAATATCCAGTGCAAGGTCTATTCGCTAATAATCCTAGGGATTTCCCGATAGGATGTGACAGGAAAGTACCTTCGGTTTGTCATGTTCCTGGACAACTTGTATGGTGTTTGTCTGACATTGCATTTCTGCAAATTACGTACATTGGTTTTTACAAACGTACATTAGTGATGGCGGAGAAGGCAACTTCTCTTAGCTTAACACCCTCCTTGAGACGTATGAGCTTAAGGGTTGTATTTTTGTGGAAGGCAATTCGTAGTCAATGGAAATGGTCGTGTGGCATTCTAAGTGATATGATTGTGATTGTGAAAGGTAATCGTTACCTCTAGCCTCATCAACCGGAAATGACCAAAACAGGGTTAGATGCGGCAAGGCTAAGTGGGTCGCTCCCATTTGGATATGATCATCCTCTTCTAGATGTATCTTTGCACACTATGACATCGTGTATCCGATTATTGTGGTTTGTATGTTAGAGGGCCCTCGGTAAGGTCGGTAACGACTGGAGGACGACATATTCGGTACCATCTAGTTATAGAGGTGGGCTGGTCTTGTGTTGGTAGAGAAACTTTGTGATGGTTTCTCGGTACATCTTCTAGAGTTGTACTGCCGGAAGGTAGTCCCTTCACCTGGTCATTTGTATGGAAATCCAAACCCCACTACATGTTTGCCATTTTGATTGTTTTACCCAATTGGGCTATATGCTGGAATTTAATCAATATAACAATTTCGGCTATGATTAATATTATTTGTATATAGTAGACACTACTATAATATAACATGATATTTGATATGAGATGTTTTAGTTATTGTAAGGTGAAAACATGTTCGTGTTTATGTGTGGACTTGTCTTACGAGATACTTTTGTTTTGATAAAGGATAAGTTTTGGTAATTTAATAAATTCAATTGAGTGTGTTTCTCACGCTGGTTTACCAGACTGATCCGGGCGTTCTTCCCTTTCAATGCTCGGGTCAAACCGAGTATATTTACAGGTTCAGTTTTAGTGCTTTTGGAGCATGAGCTGGAGATCTTCATTTCGTATACGCATATCTGTTTTGATTATTGACTGTCCGCTGTGCTTAATTGTTTTAAATTATCGGCATTTGTAAGGACATGTTATTATAACTATTGAGGCTGATAACTATTAATTGATTGTTGAACTCTAATTGATGTATGTATATACAATTCCTATTTTTAAATATCATTGATATGATATTATATATTTTCCGCTGCGATGTGAGATTCTGTATTATTCTGTTTCTTCTCTCTTTCTTCTCTTCTCTTCTTCTCTCTTTCTTCTCTTCTCTTCTTCTCTCTTCTTTTCTTTCTCTTGACTTTCCGTCAGTCTGTGCTTTTTGGGTCGGACATGTGTGGATTATTGTCGATTCAACGGGTATGGATTTTCGGGTCGTCGCACGTGTTATCAGAGCTTAGATTTTGTATATTCCTAAGCTTTGATGTGTACTCGGTATAGATAGGGTTAGTAGCACCCTAGTTGAGTTTGAGTGTATTGTATATATCAACGCGTATTTGTTAGTGAATATAAAATGTTTTATATTGTGTTTACTTATCTGTTGAGCTGTTTGTGAATTCTGGTCGGTATGTTGGACGCCATGTCATCGATAGGGATTTACAAACACTTAAATGAGGCAAGTCGACATGGTATCATTTTAAATTGGGTAAATGAAACAATTTGTAACGACCCAGAATTCCTGTCATTTGAAATTCGTATATTTAATTGATTTTAAATATGAACCAGTAAAATATGTAAGTCGAATAAATTATGTTTCGAATATCTAGATTTAATTGGATAATTAAATCGATAATTTAATATTTGAAATTACAGAAATAATTGGAAATTGGGTTTAATGTGATTTAAAATTGATTTGTAAACTTATATTTAACCATATTAGAGTTAGAATGATGTTATAGAACTTTTAAAATTGAATTAAAAGTTAATTTGTGGAAATTGAATATTTTAATATTTAATTGACGAGTAAAAATAGTCATTTTTCAAACAGTCTCGGATTTCGACGAAACCTGTTTCATTGGATCCGTAATGTTATATTATTGTAAGATTTCAAATTTCGTGTCAATTGGATTTACGGTTTGTCCGGGGCACGCTAAAACGCGTAGAAATCGGTTTAGGTGAATTTTAAATTTAAAATAGTCGATTTGAAAATCTATCTTCCAAATACGATCGAATTGGCTCCCGATATATATTCCATTGCGTTTGGAATATGGGTAAAACATTATAAACGCCAGGTGGCACGCTTTGTTTGGAGTTCGGAAAAATTTCGGAAGAATAATGTTTTAGAATTTTCTATAAAAGGACTTCATAATTCATTATTTTCACAAAACCCTAATTGCTTAACCCTAGCCACCGGCTTCATTTCAATGGCCGAAATGCATCTTCGTTCTCCCTTAATTATCTTCTAATCCGTAAATTTTTACAAGAAATCTTCAACTACAAAGTTGAAGAGCGTATTTAGATCATCTACTTCAACAGTTGTGATCGTTTTTTGAGCTATAAATCAACGGAAAAATGAGTTCAAAGCTGCACCGTTCAATCATGAATTTCGAGGCGATAATACAGCCGAGTGTGGCCGGTCTCTGGCCAATGGTTCATGGTGGAGTGGGCATTCGTTTAGCGAAGCTTGATCATCGTCTTGTTCATCAGTGGTGGCTGCGACATTCGTGAATAATCGAATGAGGATGGGTTTCGTGCGTGCTTTCAATTTCCTAGGAAGAAGAAGTATCGGTTGGCCTGGATTTGCTTGATCAAAATATGTGGCCTAGATTGAAGGTTTTAAAAAAATTGTGAAATTAGTTATATTATAAATTTGTACAAACTTTAAAAAGCTATAACTTGTTCATACGAGGTCCGTTTTGGACGAAACAACTTGCGTTGGAATCGTATGGACGAATACTACATGATGGAGCTAGATTGGGATTGATTGGAGCTAGTGTGAATTTTGGGTAAAATTAAACGCGTGTTTAATTTTATTCGAAATAAAACACCGCAACTGTATTTGAAGCAAGGTGAGAACTTCTCACTCAATCGAATTTGTTTCAATTTAAATTTTAAATAGTTAGATTTAAAATTGCTTGATTGTGTGATTGAATGATAAATTGCTATCTGCTGTATTGAAGTAGACCCTATACGCCGTATATTAAGTGGAGGTTATTATATTAAACACATATACCGCGATATTCCACCTTAAAGTGGAATTGGTATTATATATGTACTTGGAGTTGATTTCCCGCATTATATAGCGAATGGGACCCTATTGCGCCGCATAATAGCGGATAATATTTTATATAAACCCATATACGGCGATATTACGTCTTGAAACAGGATTGGTATTGTGCTAACATCTATGGATGCAGGGAAACAGGTTGGAGGGATCCAGCTGGATTCCTCAAATAATTGAATTTGTTTCAGTGTTGCGTGTTGATTTTTTTTTATGATCTCTGTATGATTATCTTTTTGATTGAAATCGTTGGAGGTTAAAACTTAGCCGAATAAAATTTTGGTATTGTTGGATACCGGAAATAAGTAATATTTGATTTTTGAAAATACAGGTTGAAAGTTTATATTAAAAATTTATTTTTGAGAATTGGATAAACTTAAAAGAAAGAATTCTAAAATAATAAAGTTTTATTTTTAATCTTATTGAATAAAATTTCAAAATATGGAAAAAGTTTAATAAATGGATTTCGGGTAATATTATTTAAAAGTTGAAGAATTTATTCAAAATAAGGATTTATTAAGTTATAGTTAACACTTAATTTATTAAATAATTAAGGATTAATCTAATAAGGTAATTAAAGAATGATTTATTTAGTTTATAAATAAATAATTTAGATCAATTTATAATCAGAAATGATTAACAATGAATTAATCTAAGATAATTTTTTATGAAAGTAATTAAGGGATTAATTACTAATTGTAATTAAAATTGGATATTTTGACTAATTTATTGATAAAGATTAATTGGTAATTAATGATTTATTGGTATGAGATGATTGCTTAATGGTAAGTAATTAAAGGTTTAATTTCTTAAAACATTAATTAAGGGGTTAATTAATTATGTAATTGGTTTAAAGGTTAACTTAATGAATATGATTAATTAAGAATAATTTAATTAATTAAGGTGATTGATTAATTAATTTATATCAATTGATTTGTAATTAATTAATTGCGATTAGATAATTAATTCATAAGTAATTAATTTAGTTGGAAATAAATTGAATTAATTAGGATTAAGCAATTAAATTAATCCTACTTATAAATGACTACTGAATGCTTGACCTTACTTATGAATGATTGTATTTTATGAAATGCCTTGAATTGATTGTCCTATCTGATCTATGATATTTTGTTCTGTGGATTGAGCTGTGTATAATTTATTAATTTATTTACATTTGTATATTATCTGTGAATCTGTGGATGGACGATAAGCGTTATAGTTTATATCGCTTATCAACTTTATTTCTGTGTTTTAATCTGTGATGATTGAATGATGTTAGACTGTTATGTTAAACCCCAGGACCACACTTATACACACGCAAATATGGATTTCACGAGGAAATCGATTAAGTCACAGATTTTGAAATAGTTTAAAAAAATTGAATATTTAAATCCAAATGGTTTTGGAAATGGATTGGGTTTAAAACGAAAAGCTTTTGGAATGGAATTTCAAGATAAAATTTATTTTTGAATAACTTGATAAAGTTTTGAAATGAAATAATTTGACTTAAATTTGAATTCAAGATTTGAAATTGAATTCTGTGTTTGGAAACTTGGGATTAAAAGGATTAAAAATGTTATATTAATTATACATGGGTCAAACCATTTTCAATGTATTAATTTGGGAATTTGATTTTAATTCAAGGGCTTTAACTCGTGCAAATAAAATTGGATTTTTCTGAAACGAAAACTATTTGTTTTCAAATAATAAAAGTTGTCACATAAGTAATGAACTACCAATTTGTGTTGGAAGGTTCCAAGTTTGAAATTGAAATGTTTTGAAAGGCTATGAATGAATCTTCGGAAACCAATTTTGAAAGCTATAACTTAAACCTTGATTAAAATATTTAACGAGTTAATCATATTGAAATGCAAATTGTTTTGAAATCCATGAATGGATCTTTATGAATGGGGTGAACTTTGTGAATTGAATCTTTTTTTTTAAAATATTTAAGTGTGGAAATTTGTTTAAACCATTGAAGGTTGTTGAAATAAATCTTTTTGTTTAAAAGATTGGAAATGGTAATTTAATTTGACCATTCGAATGAAAGGTTTTGGGCTTTAAGCCGTGACTTAACTAAGACCCCAATATCCATATGTTTCTTGTAAATATTGCGCTCACTATTCGTTTTAGCAGAGAGAGGACCTTTGGGTCATGAATCCCATTCCGAATAGTGATACATCGTAATGGATATCATTTGAAGACCGGTGTTGAAGACCGGATATTTTCGAAAACGGAAGGATTACCATCGAATGTCTCTGCATCGGCTAATCTCCGATATAGAGATTTTATCACACTTTGTGATGGAAGTCCGGACGTGATTAGTGAATATCCAGATTGCAAGGGCTTCTTTGAAAGTTCCTTCGGCTCCGTTCGATCCCGGAACGGAATTGTATGGATGTGTGTCTGACGTTACAATTTGAGATGTAAAGCTGGTTTCTATCAAATACATTTCTGTTGGTGGTGGAGAATTTATTCTCTTAGCTTAACACCCTTCTCTGAGACGTACGAGCTCAGAGGTTATGTAGTTGATGGTTACTAGTGATATATTCCCAATTTGCTAATGTGGCATACGAAGTGCTGCTGATCATTTGCTGATCAAAGTATAGCTTTTGTGTAAAGCATAGCTTTTGTGAAAAGCATAGCTTTGTGGACGAGACTTCTTCGGACCTCACACCCCGAAATGGTCAAAACAGGAAAGATGCAGTAAGGTTATAGGGAGTAGCGCCCCTTAAGGTATGTGCATTTCCTTCTGGATAGAAGTGGTATCATGGTATGGAGCCCAGATACTTAACTTATGTGGATGTCGCAAATATATATGACTTTGTGATTGTTGTTGGTTGAGGATCCTCGGATAAAGGTTGTTTACAACTGGAGGATGGCATACTCGTGTCAATTTACCTACTTTTGCAGACGTAACCCGGCCTTGTGTTGGCAGAGATCCGGTTAGGTTCTCGGGGCGTCCCGCCAGAGGCATTCCCATGTGGAAATAGGAAGTTCCTTAGCCTGACCATTTGTTGGAAAATCCAAAGAAATAATACGAGCCCTGTACGGTTTTAGTTGTATAACCTGCCATGGAATGTGGGGGTAACCTGCTATTAAACATGGTATCTATAGTAGGCATAAGTAAGGAATGTCTATGCTGGCTAAGATTTATATTGTACTTTCGAAATGTTTTCCTACACCTTGCACTTATAGTAATAATATCAAAGAAATTTGCGTATCAAGCATGTTTGACTATCATAAGGAGAAATCTTCTCCAATTCTGCGTTTGCATGGTGTGTGTGGCGGGAGGCCTTATGGTAGTTACATTTTCTAAAAAGTATCGCAGATCTATTTTAAAATATTTCTTTGTTTGTTTTTAAAGATAAACTGTTTTAAGTTATCACACCAGTCCCATGACTAACCTGGAGTTTATTGTTCCCTTCCTCAAATCTGGGTGCCCATCATTTTTCACATGGGCAGCCTAGAGTCAGGTTATCAGGATATTCTGGAACTCAGGAGGTGCTGTGAAGCTCAAGAGGCGAACTAGATGGAGAAAACATATCACTTGTATACGATATTATCTTTTCCGTTGTGTATTCAGTTGTAAGGACAGGTTTATATAACTGTCCATTATTGTGTTGTGTTGTATATTGACTCTGATGTTGCAATATATAAAATGTACAGTTCTTTTGATTTAAAGATTATTCATTTATCTATTATATGTTGTTCCGCTGCGACTACAAGATTTTGATATCGTTTCTGTTGCTTTTCTTTCTTTCTTACTTCTTCTATCTTTTTCTTCTTCTTTAACCCTAACGGTTCGGTTTTCCGGCGTTCGATTGTTCGGCAGTTGATACAGTGGACGTATTAATGTCGATTTTCGAGAGTCAAAAATCCCGTTTGTTACAATGTGATATCAGAGCATTTGGTTAAGCAACAACCTTGGCTCTGTTGGGTGTTACTCATTAGAGATAGAGTTAGCAGTACTCTAGAATGAGTGTGAGTGTAATAATAGATATGAGCGCATATTTGTTAGTGAATATAAAATTGTTTTATATAGTGATGATTGGTTTGTTGAGTGGTATATGGATTCTGGTCGATATAGTCCATACAACTCTATCGATAGGGATCTCTAAACACTCGTACAGAACAGTTCAACACGATATTGTTTTAAATTAGGGTAAATGAAATAATTTTACCTAAACTATTTTGTATATAAAAGGAAATAATTTTTGTAAATTATTATAGTATATGGCTGCTTGTTTGTTGGAAAGTGATGATATTAAATTATTATCATTAATGTTGAAAAAGAAATTGAAATCGTAACTCCAAAGTTAAGAAATAAATTCAGATACAAATAGAACTGGAGAATATAAATTCTAAATGTGATTTGTAATTTGAAGTAAAATTCCAGAGGAATATTTGGAAATGTTTTGAAAGGATTTGCAATTTGGAAAAGATTAAATTTCCTTTTTGAGTTTGAAAATGGTTTTCAAGGGTTTGGAAAAATGTTTTTGGAAGGATAAAAGCTCTAAACTCTTTTCAGTCGCTGGAAAATAACTTCGGTGATGACTGCAGCATCATCGGTGTTCATTTTCGGTTTCCAAAAGATGGATTGCTGCCCAGTTGTTTTAAATGGAAGTTGTTTGAAAAATTTAGGTTTGGGTTTTGAAATTCAAAGGATAATTTGAATTGATTTCAAAAATGGTTTTGAAATGTTGGAAAGACTCTGGAATCTGATAAAAATAGTGATGGATTTAAATTTATTGAGTTGAAAATAAATTTGGGGTAGAAACAAATGAATTGAAATTGAGTTTGGATTATGGAAATAAATTTATGAATGAATGAATTTACAATTTCGAGTAAATGAAATTGGAAACTAAATGTTGAAATTCATCATGAAATTGCAAGTAAATTGAAATTTTGTCAAGTTGGATCAAATGAAGCTAAGGATTAAAATAAAATTAGTAAGTAAAACTAATCGAAGAAATGACAAATTTAATATGGGTTGAAATGAATTGAATTCAACATTTATAAATAAAGGGTAAATTAAATTCATATGGAATTTGAAATCCGGTTTAAATATAAGTGGTTATAAACTGAAATAGTAAATTGAATTGTGTTTGGGAACGAACAAAAGAATAAAAACTGAAATTGAAAACTGGATATCGAAAACCAATTTGAATTGTGCGAGATGAAATAAGTTAGAACTTGTAATGAATTAGTAAAAGAAACTAATTTAAAATAGCAAGATGAATCATTTGTGAATGAAAAAATAATTGATAAAATTCAATATTCAGAAGGTAAATTGAATCCAAATAGAATTGAAATTGTAAATTGAATTCACATGAAATTGATAATGTGAGATTGAATGAAAATGGATATTATGGTTAGCAGGATGTACATGTGGATTAAAGGAAATTGGGATTTTGATTTCGAAGATAAAAAAAATTGAATTGCTCGACAAAAGGTATGTATTTGAATTTCAGTATGAAATTTGATGATTTTCTTGTCCAGCCACTTGGCTTTTTCTTTTCTTTTTGAAATCTGGGGGCCGTGGTGCCATTTTTGTAGTCGTACCGAGCTAGCCGCGCAAAGGAGACGTGGCGAAATTTTTCAAAAATTCAAGGCGTTAGAATATTTTTGAGAAAACTGGAAATTTTTGAAAACTATAACTTTGATTTTGGAGTGAAAAGTTAAACGATAGTTGGTTTTGAAAAGATAACTAAGTATGATTTGAAAACTTAGTAAAGTTATTATGAGAAGGTTAACTGTGGATTTTGGAAAAGTTAAAATGTTTAAATGAATTTGAAATTTAATTTGAACAAATGGTTTTGAAAAGTTAACGGATTCTGTAACTTTTTCTTACTTGGCAATTTCGAGGACGAAACTCTTTTAAGGGGGGAAGTTTGTAACGACCTAGAATTCCTGTCATTTGAAATTCATATATTTAATTGATTTTAAATATAAACCAGTAAAATATGTAAGTCGAATAAATTATATTTTGAATATCTAGATTTAATTGGATAATTAAATCGATAATTTAATATTTGAAATTACAGAAATAATTGGAAATTGGGTTTAATGTGATTTAAAATTGATTTGAAAAGTTATATTAAATCATATTGGATTTAGAATGATGTTGTAGAACTTTTTAAATTGAATTAAAAGTTAATTTATGGAAATTGAATATTTTAATATTTAATTGACGAGTAAAAATAGTCATTTTTCAAACAGTCTCGGATTTCGATGAAACCAGTTTCATTAGATCCATAATGTTATATTATTGTAAAATTTCAAATTTTGTGTCAATCTGATTTACAGTATGTCCGAGGCAAGCTAAAACGCATAGAAATCGGTTTAAGTGAATTTTAAATTTTAAAGAGTCGATTTGAAAATCTATCTTCCAAATACGATCGAATTGGCTCCCGATATATATTCCATTGCGTTCGAAATATGGGTAAAACATTATAAACGCCAGGCGGCACGCTTTGTTTGGAGTTCGAAAAAATTTCGGATGAATAGTGTTTCAGAATTTTCTATAAAAGGACTTCATAATTAATTATTTTCACAAAACCCTAATTGCTTAACCCTAGCTGCCGGCTTCATTTCAATGGCCGAAATGCATCTTCGTTCTCCCTCAATTATCTTCCAATCCGTAAATTTTTACAAGAAGTCTTCAACTACAAAGTTGAAGAGCGTATTTAGATCATTGACTTCAACGGTGTGATCATTTTTTGAGCTATAAATCAACGGAAAAATGAGTTCAAAGCTGCACCGTTCAATCATGAATTTCGAGGCGATAATACAGCCGAGTGTAGCCGGTCTCTGGCCGATGGTCCACGGTGGAGTGGGCATTCGTTTAGCGAAGCTTGATCATCGTCTCGTCCATCAGCGGTGGCTGCTACATTCGTGAATAATCGAACGAGGATGGGTTTCCTGCGTGCTTTCAATTTCCTGGGAAGAAGAAGTATCGGTTGGCCTGGATTTGCTTGATCAAAACGTGTGGCCTAGATTGAAGGTTAAAAAAAAATTGTGAAATTAGTTATATTATAAATTTGTACAAACTTTAAAAAGCTATAACTTGTTCATACGAGGTCCGTTTTGGACGAAACAACTTGCGTTGGAATCGTATGGACAAATACTACGCCATGGAGCTGGATTGGGATTGACTGGAGCTAGTGTCAATTTGGGGTAAAATTAAAACGCGTGTTTAATTTTATTCGAAATAAAACACCGCAACTGTATTTGAAGCAAGGTGAGAACTTCTCACTCAATCGAATTTATTTCGATTTAAATTTTAAATAGTTAGATTTAAAATTGCTTGATTGTGTGATTAAATGATAAATTGCTATCCATTATATTGAAATAGACCCTGTACGTCGTATATTAAGCGGAGGTTATTATATTAAACACATATACCGTGATATTCCACCTTGAAGTGGAATTGGTATTATATATGTACTTGGAGTTGATTTCCCGCATTATATAGCGGATGAGACCCTATTGCGCCGCATAATAGCGGATAATATTTTATATAAACCCACGTACTGCGATATCCGTCTTGAAACAGGATTGGTATTGTGCTAACATCTGTGGATGCAAGGAAACAGGTTGGAGGGATCCAACTGGATTCCTCAAATAATTGAATTTGTTTCAGTGTTGCATGTTGATTTTTTTTTATGATCTCTGTATGATTATCTTTTTGATTGAAATCGTTGGAGGCTAAAACTTAGCCGAATAAAATTTTGGTATCGTTGGATATCGGAAATAAGTAATATTTGATTTTTGAAAATACAAGTTGAAAGTTTATATTAAAAATTTATTTTTGAGAATTGGATAAACTTAAAAGAAGGAATTCTAAAATAATAAAGTTTTATTTTTAATCTTATTGAATAAAATTTCAAAATATGGAAAAAGTTTAATAAATGGATTTCGGGTAATATTATTTAAAAGTTGAAGAATTTATTCAAAATAAGGATTTATTAAGTTATAGTTAACACTTAATTTATTAAATAATTAAGGATTAATCTAATAAGGTAATTAAAGAATGATTTATTTAATTTATAAATAAATAATTTAGATCAATTTATAATCAGAAATGATTAATAATGAATTAATCTAAGATAATTTTTTATGAAAGTAATTAAGGGATTAATTACTAATTGTAATTAAAATTGGATATTTTGACTAATTTATTGATAAAGATTAATTGGTAATTAATATTTATTGGTATGAGATGATTGCTTAATGGTAAGTAATTAAAGGTTTAATTTCTTAAAAAATTAATTAAGGGGTTAATTAATTATGTAATTGGTTTAAAGGTTAACTTAATTAATATGATTAATTACGAATAATTTAATTAATTAAGGTGATTGATTAATTAATTTATATCAACTGATTTGTAATTAATTAATTGCGATTGGATAATTAATTCATAAGTAATTAATTTAGTTGGAAATAAATTGAATTAATTAGGATTAAGCAATTAAATTAATCCTACTTATAAATGACTATTGAATGCTTGACCTTACTTATGAATGATTGTATTTTATGAGGTGCCTTGAATTGATTGTCCTATCTGATCTATGATATTTTGTTCTGTGGATTGAGCTGTGTATAATTTATTAATTTATTTACATTTGTATATTATCTGTGAATCTGTGGATGGACGATAAGCGCTATAGTTTATATCGCTTATTAACTTTATTTCTGTGTTTTAATCTGTGATGATTGAATGATGTTGCACTATTGTTTAAACCCATGTACCACACTTATACACACACAAATATGGATTTCATGAGGAAATCGACTAAGTCACAGATTTTGAAATAGTTTAAAAAAAATTGAATATTTAAATCCAAATGGTTTTGGAAATGGATTGGGTTTAAAACGAAAAGCTTTTGGAATGGAATTTCAAGATAAAATTTATTTGTGAATAACTTGATGAAGTTTTGAAATGAAATAATTTGACTGAAATTTGCATTCAAGATTTGAAATTGAATTCTATGTTTGGAAACTTGGGATTAAAGATGTTATACTAAATATGTATGGGCCAAACCATTTTCAATGTATTGATTTGGAATTTGAATTTAATTCAAGGGCTTTTACTCGTGCAAATAAAATTGGATTTTTCTGAAACGAAAACTATTTGTTTTCATATAATAAAAGCTGTCGCATAAGTAATGAACTTCCAATTTGTGTTGAAAGGTTCCAAGTTTGAAATTGAAATGTTTTGAAAGGCTATGAATGAATCTTTGGAAACGAATTTTGAAAGCTATAAGTTAAACCTTGATTTAAAGATTTAACGAGCTAATCAAATTGAAATGGAAATTGTTTTGAAATCCATGAATGGATCTTTGTGAATGGGGCGAACTTTGTGAATTGGATCTTTTTGTTTAAAAGATTTAAGTGTGGAAATTTGTTTAAACCATTGAAGGATGTTGAAATAAATATTTTTGTTTAAAAGACTGGAAATGGTAATTTATTTTAACTATTCGAATGAAAGGTTTTGGGCTTTAAGCTATGACTTAACTGAGACCCCAATATCCATATGTTTCTTGTGAATATTGCGCTCACTATTCGTTTTAGCCGAGAGAGGACCTTTGGGTCATGAATCCCATTCCGAATAGTGATACGTCTTAATGGACAGCATTTGAAGGCCGGTGTTGAAGACCGGATATTTTCGAAAATGGAAGGATTATCATCGAATGTCTCTGCATCGGCTGATCTCCGATATAGAGATTTTATCACCCTTTGTGATGGAAGTCCATACATGATTAGTGAATATTCGGATTGCAAGGGATTCTTTGGAAGTGCCTTCGGTTCCGTTCGATCCCGGAACGGACTTGTATGGATGTGTGTCTAACGTTACAATTTGAGATGTAAAGCTCGTTTCTATCAAATACATTTTTGTTGGTGGCGGAGAATTTATTCTCTTAGCTTAACACCCTTCTTTGAGACGTACGAGCTCAAAGGTTATGTAGTTGATGGTTACTAGTGATATATTCCCAATTTGGTAATGTGGCATACGAAGTGCTGCTGATCATTTGTTGATCAAAGCATAGCTTTTGTGAAAAGCGTAGCTTTGTGGACGAGACTTCGTCGGACCTCACACCACGAAATGGTCAAAACAGGAAAGATGCAGCAAGGTTATAGGGAGTAGCACCCCTTAGGGTATGTGCATTTCGTTCTGGATAGAAGTGGTATCATAGTATAGAGCCTATATACTTAACTTATGTGGATGTCGCAAATATATATGACTTTGTGATTGTTGTTGGTTGAGGATCCTCGGATAAAGGTTGTTTACAACCGAGGGATGACATACTCGTGTCAGTAGTTACCTACTTTTGCAGAGGTAATCTGGCCTTGTGTTGGCAGAGATCCGGTTAGGTTTTCGGGGCATCCCGCCAGAGGCGTTCCCATGTGGCAATAGGAAGTTCCTTAGCCTGACCATTTGTTGGAAAATCAAAAGAAACAATACGAGCCTTGTACGGTTTTAGTTGTATAACCTGCCATGGAATACGGCGGTAACCTGCTACTGAACATGGTAGCTATAGTAGGCATAAATGCGGAATGTCTATGTTGGCTAAGATTTATATTATACTTTTGAAATGTTTTCCTGCACCTTGCACTTATAGTAATAATATCAAAGAAATTTGCGTATCAAGCATGTTTGACTATCATAAGTAGAAATCTCCTCCAATTCTGCATTTGCATGTTGTGTGTGGAGGGAGGCCTTATGGTAGTTACATTTTCTAAAAAGCATTGATGATCTATTTTAAAATATTTCTTTGTTTGTTTTTAAAGATAAACTTTTTTAAGTTCTCACGCCAGTCTCATGACTGACCTGGAGTTTATTGTTCCCTTCCTAAACTCTAGGTGCCCATCATTTTCTACACGGGCAGCCAAGAGTCAGGTTATCAGGGTATTCTGGAATTCAAGAGGTGTTGTGAAGCTCAGGAGGCGAGCTGGATGGCGAAAACGTATCACTTGTATATGATATTATCTTTTCCGCTGTGTATTCAGTTGTGAGGACAGGTTTATATAACTGTCCATTATTGTGTTGTGTTGTATATTGACTCTGATGATGTAATATATAAAATGTACAGTTCTTTTTATTTAAAGATTATTCATTTATCTATTATATATTATTCTGCTGCGACTGTGAGATCTGATATCGTTTCTGTTTCTTTTCTTTCTTTCTTACTTCTTCTATTTTTTTCTTCTTCTTTAACCCTAACGGTTCGGTTTTCTGGCGTTCGATTGTTCGGCAGTTGATACGGTAGACGTATTAATGTCGATTTTCGGGAGTCGAAAAGCCCGTTTGTTACATAATTTTACCTCCATTATATTTTATATATAAAGGAACAATTTTTCAAAATTATTAAAGTGTATATAAATTCAATTAATTATTTGGTTGTTTGAAAATGTAAATATATATAAGTTAATAAAAGATGTTTGAATAATTTGAATAAAAACAACAATTATAAAAGAATAAATTTTATAAGCAAATGAATTATATAGTATGGAATTATAATTAATATGATTTACAATTGTGAATTAATCTTATATATAAGAAATGAAACAATTTGAGTTGTAAATAAAAATGAATTTAGACTAAGAATTTGAGAAATTTGAATCCGTTTATTTTGAAAGTTGTTTTTCAAGGTTAAAGATATTATATTATTATGAATCTAAGTAAGATAAATAAATTTGAAATGTTCTTATATAACTAGAAAGATTTATAAATGTGATTTGTAAATATAAAAGAATATAAAGCACCGAATTCACTAATGTTGCTGGAAAATAATAAGGGTGATGACTGCAGCATCATCTGTATCATTTTCGAGTTTCTGTGTGATGGATTGGCTACCACTAGTAAATTGAAAATTTGAAGTTTTGTTTTGATAAACAAATTTGATTTAAAATCCAAGTTAAAATTGATAAAAATAAGTGAAACGAGTTTTGGACTTATAATATATGAGATAATAAATTTTTAGCTTAGGTAAAGTTGAAATAAATGTGAGTAGCATAATAAAATATATGACTTGAAATTTAACTAAAGGAAGGTTAATAAAGTGAATGGGATTTGAAATTATAAAGAATGAGTTTAGTGAATGGTAGTGAACTTAGGTAGATGTTCACGGAATTATGAATAAATAAGTTGTATAACTTATAAAATGAGAAAATGTAAGTGAAACCAATTGTTAAAATGGTTAAACAATTATGTTAAGCAAAACAAAATTTGAATTCGAATAGTGATGTGAATTTGACGTAAGTAAAGGTTAAATAAAATTATGAGTTAGAAGGAAATTTAGATTTATTGATTTTGAAATGTAAAAAAAATAGAATCTGGATTAAAATTAGAAGTGAACTCAAGTTGTATAGTGGAAGTAAATGCAAGTAAAAATTGGAATGAAATATAACTTAAGTGATGAAGTTGATTTTGGTATCGAAGTAAAATATTAAAATGAATTAATGAAGTGATGAATATGAATATGAATTTGAGTTAATAAACGAAATTCAACTTTAAGTTGTAAAATAAATTAGCATTAAAAATGTTGTTGTTAAGAAGTTGTGAATTAATAATAATACTGAAAGTGTTGTATAATAAGGTGATTATAGTGAATACTAGAATTCAATCTAAATTGAATATTAAACCAATTGAAATTAAATGTGTTAAATTAAATTAAATGTAAACGAAGTAAAGTGAATTAATTTGGTAATGTTGGTTATACATTGGTTATTAGATAAATGTTAGCTGATTGTATGGAAATTTATATGAAAATGAATTAATAAAATTGAAAGCTAAATTATTGAATTCAAATGGGAGGTTAAGTGAATCTAAATAGAATTGATTTGATTTGATTTGGAAGTGAACAAACTTGAACGAGATTAGTGAAAGTAAACTAATTGAATACGAATAAATAAATATTAGTGAAATCCAATGTTAATAAATCAAATGTGATTTAAATTGAAAAAACCAATTCATTGAATATTAATGAGAAATGAATTTATATTGATTTGGTTACGGATGGATTGGATAGATATTGGTTAGTTGGATGATAGTTGGTTGATGGTTGGATTTGTTGTGGTGATTACATTTGCTATATTGACATATATAGTTGTTGATATATGTTGTATATTGATAGTACTTTCATATACGCATGTTTCTCATTGTTTGTTGAGTGTTTAGTAGGTGCGTATGGCGCTTGTTTCGCATTTGGAGCTCGCTTTCATGCTATATTAGTTGTATATGCTCGTTAATAATATATAAGGTACATATATCGAATTAAATATCGTACTTTTACACTTTTTTCCCTTCGAGATGCCTCATCCTCGATGATGAGATGTATATTTGTGATATATATATATATATGTTGTGATCCTACTATGATCGAACCGCGCAAAGAAGACGCTGGCGAATTTTTTTGAAATTTAAGGCGTTAGGAAATTTTGGGAAAATTGGGAAAATTTGTGAAAACTAAATTTTTGATATCAAGTTAAAAGTTAAATGATATTGGTTGGTTCTGAACAGATAACTATAAATGGATTTGAAAACTTAGTAAATTTTTATAATAAGTTTAACTATTGGATTTTGGGAAAGTTAAACACTTAAGTGATTTTGGTAAATCTAATTTGAACGATTTGTTTTGAAAAGTTAATGGATTTTGTGACTTTTCTTACTTAGTAATTTCGAGGACGAAATTCTTCTAAGTATGGGAGAATATAATGACCTAGAATTTCAGTCATTTGAAATTCGTATATTTAATTGAATTTAAATATGCACAAGTAAATTTTATAAGCTGAATAAATAATATTTCAAATATCTGGATTTAATTGGTAATTAAATTGTTAATTTAATATTTGAAATTGCAGAAATAATTGAGATTTAGATTTAAGATATGAATAAAAATGTTGTATAAAGTTGAATTAAATTATATTTGAATTAGAATAATGTTAGATAACTTTTAAAATTGAACTAAAAGTCAAATTGTAGAAATTGAATATTTTAATATTTAATTGACGTGTAAAAATAGTCATTTCTCAAACAATCTCGGATTTCGACGAAATCAGTTTCACTAGATCCGAAATATTATATTATAGTAAGATTTCAAATTTCGTGTTAATCAGATTTACATTTTGTCGGAGGCAAACTAAAACGTATAGAAATCGGTTTAAGTGAATTTTAAATTTAAATAGTCGATTCGAAAACCTATCTTTCAAATACGATCGAATTGGCTCCCGGTATATATTCCATTGCATTCGGAATAGGGGTAAAACATTATAAATGCCAGGCAGCACGCTTCGTTTTGGGTTCGGAAAAAAATCAGGTGAATAGTGTCGCGAAATTTTTTATAAAAGGACCTCACTTTTTCCATTTTTCACAAAACTTAGGGTTAGAAACCCTAGCCGCCACCATTTCAATCAAT
Organism: Allium cepa; assembly: GCA_030765085.1. Classification (NCBI taxonomy): domain Eukaryota; kingdom Viridiplantae; phylum Streptophyta; class Magnoliopsida; order Asparagales; family Amaryllidaceae; genus Allium; species Allium cepa. The sequence continues at coordinate 738,710,004 of CM060935.1, read as the reverse complement.
CAAGAAATTCAAAATTTCTTCCCTCAACATCTCTCAATCCACAAATAATTAACAAAAATGTTCAACTACAAAGTTGTAGACAACATCGAGATCTTCGAATCCATACGGTGGTGATTTCAAACGATGGAGTGGATCGATCGCTAGGGCCTCGTGTTTGGCCGGCTTTCGTGCACGTTTTTCGAAGACTAGTGATGACCGCACCCCTCTATATTCGCGGTATAGGTAGAGCTAGTGGTGACCATTCGTTTGGCAAAGCCTGATCGTCGTCGAAGTGAGCGTGGTTGGAGCGAAAATTCATGAAAAGAAGGCGGCTATGGGTTTGCGCGTTCGAACATGACCTAGGGGGAAGAAGAAGCTAGTAACGGCCAGATTTAAAAGGTTATAAAAAGTATAAAAGAAATTGTAAATTATTATATTAAAATTCGTATAAACTTTAAAACGTCATAACTTGTTCATACGAGGTCGAAAATTGACGAAACAAATTGCTTTGGGTTCGTATTGACGAGCACTACATTATGGAGCTGGATTAAGATTTATTTAAGCCAGTGAAAATATTGGTTGAAATTAAACGCTTGTTTAAATTTAATCGGAATAAATCACTATCGCAACGACTACAAGCAATGTGAGTACAACCCACTCTTTCTGACTCACTGATATTTTTATATAAGTGAGAATAAATATTATTTATGATGATTGATGATTATTTGGATGATATATGATATATTGATTGGTATTTGGATATATATATATATACATGCCTAGTGGAGCAGATGACCCTATACGTTCCCGTGTATGAGCGGATGGCCCTTTGTACGCGCGTCTGCCTTGAAGCGGACATTGTACACATATTTCTAGTATGTATATTTGTTGCAGGTCACGGGTTGGAGGGATCCAATTGGATTCCTCAAGTATTGATTTATTTACAGATATTGTTATATATTCTGTTATCATATGATATATGATGTTTTGGATGCCGTGATTGTTGTATTTAGTGCCGTTGCAGCATTCGGCCTATTTCGGAAATTTAAAAATGTTAAAGTCATGATTTCCAAATTTAAAAGGGTTTTCAAGTGATTTTGAAAATATACATTTTGTTGAATTTTGAAGTGTTAAAGGAATGGATTTATTTTAAATAAATAAATATTATAATTTTTATGTTATAAAAATTATGATTTTTGTGAAATATAATCAAAATGTGATTTTTGAAATATTGAGTTAATGATTTGGTAAATAGTTTAAATTGAGATTTTTTATTTATTAGAAATGGTTTTATATACAAGATTTATAAAAGTGATATTTTTATAAATCAAAAGTGATGAAATTGTAAAGAAGTTTTGTAAGTGTAAAATGAAGTATAAATGAATTTTATAAGCAAATAAGATTTATAATTTGTGGAGTTATAGGATAAATGCATTTGTTAATAAATGAATTATAAGTAGTTAACTTATCATTTAGGTTTTGGCATATAAATAAGAGATAAATTGAATTTATAAACATTGTTTTATGAATCCGAAATCAATTGAATTTGATAAGTTAAATATAGAAGCTTATTAAAGGAGATATATCCACGATTTTGGACAGTGGATAATCCTTTAATTATATATGTAGAAGTGTTGAATTTGATTAGAGATTTATATCCATGATTTTGGACAGTGGATAATTCTTGAATAAAACGTGTAGAAATATTGAATGTGGTAAATGAACTATATTCATGATTTTGGACAGTGAATATATTTTTAAATAAAATGGTTATTTTTGGAAAGTGATACTTTTAATGGAGTTAAATGATTTAAAGTTGTTTTAAAATGTGTTAAGCAACGAAACCATGAATTTCAACATTCATTGTCGAAATAGACGTTTTCTAGAAATAAGGAAATGATGAACTATAACACTGTTGTTATAGTAAATGATTTTCGAAAGGAAATGTTTTTTGTATAGTATTGGAATTTATATATCTATCTTATTATCGAATTCCTATACTAGTGATTTTGGGTTATCGTAACGATGTTTTACGCAACATTCGTTTTGACCCAAAATAAAGATGTTTAGAAGAATCTTTTCCTTAAAGAATAAAATATATACTCAATCGTGATTTAAGTATATGTAATATTTTCTATGCGTTGAAAATAAATTGATTTATGAATTACTGATTGTTAAATAAGTATTTGGAACTGTTTTCCAATATAGAAGTTGAAATGTTTTGAGAATATATCTTTTTAAAGATAAATTGAACTAAATATTTGGCAATGATTTAATTAATAAAAGATTAATTAAAAGGGCCTAGTGATGGTATACGGTGCTAAATATTTGTTTGTTTGTTTTGATAGTAAAATAACCAACTATCAAACATTTCCAAATTTTAGTTCCTCGACTTAATGTGGGAACTATTTAGTAGTACACTTAGTACGTAGCCTTCTATGTAGGCTTGATTATCATTTGTGTTGAGGATGTTGATTCTTATAGTGCAGAGTATTACTCCAGTCTATCGAGTTTCCTTCTTGGCCTGAAGGATAGAAAGTTGAAAGTTGGAAATGTGATAAGTCTATGAGACTTAGTTTCTGTGTGAGATTAAGAAACGCTTTTGCGTTGTTGGTGCGAAGAGACCGGGATCAGATTTATTTGAAAACTAGTTCGGACCAACGTATATGCGACGATTGTGCAGGTTGCTTGTGATGATATTGATATTTCGGATTTTCATAGTAGGGGACTGCTTGTTGATCGTTTGGGGTTAAAATCCCAATATACATTCAGTGGTAGTGGTCTCTTCATTATGAAATATCCAGTGCGAGGACTACTCGCTACTAATCCTAGGGATTTCCCGATAGGATGTGGTATGAAAGTACCTTCGGTTTGTCCTGTTCATGGACAACTTGTATGGATGTTTGTCTGACATTGCATTTCTACAGATTACGTACGTTGGTTTTTACAAACGTACATCAGTGGTAGCGGAGAAGGCAACTTCTCTTAGCTTAACACCCTCTTTGAGACGTATGAGCTTAAGGGTTGTATTTTTGTGGAAGGCAATTAGTAGTCATTGGAAATGGCCTTGTGGCATTCTAAGTGAAATGATTGTGATTGTGAAAGGTAATCGTTACCTCTAGCCTCATCAACCGGAAATTACCAAAACAGGGTTAGATGCGGCAAGGCTAAGTGGGTCGCTCCTATTAGGATATGATTATCCTCTTCTAGATATATCTTTGCACGCTATGACGTCGTGTAGCTGATTATTGTGGTTTGTATGCTAGAGGGCCCTCGGTAAGGTAGGGGATGACATATTCGGTACCATCTAGTTATAGAGGAGGGCCAGTCTTGTGTTGGTAGAGAAACTTTGTGATGGTTTCTCGGTACATTCTTCTAGAGATGTACTGCCAAAAGTTAGTCCCTTCACCTGGTCATTTGTATCAAAATCCAAACCCCACTACGTGTTTTCCATTTGGATTTTATTACCCAATTGGGCTATATGCTGGAATTTAATCAATGTAACAATTTCGGCTATGATTAATATTATTTGTATATAGTAGACACTACTATAATATAACATGATATTTGATATGAGATGTTTTAGTTATCGTAAGGTAAAAACATATCCGTGTTTATGTGTGGACTTGTCTTAGAGAGATACTTTTGTTTTGATAAAGGATGTTTTGCTAATTTAATAAATTCATTGAGTGTGTTTCTCACGCTGGTTTACCAGACTGATCCGGGCGTTCTTCCCTTTCAATGCTCGGGTCAGACCGAGTATATTTACAGGTTCAGTTTTGGTTCTTTTGGAGCATCAATAGGAGAGCTGAAGATCTTCATTTCGTATACGCATATCTGTTTTGATTATTGACTATCCGTTGTGCTTAGTTGTTTTAAATTATCGGCATTTGTAAGGACAGGTTATTATAACTGTTCAGGCTGATAACTATTGATTGATTGTTGAACACTGGTTGATGTATGTTTATACATTTTCTGTTTTTAAAGATCATTGTTATGATATTATATATTTTCCACTACGATGTGAGATTCTGTATTGCTCGGTTTGGTTCTTTCTTCTTTCTTCTCTTCTCTTCTTCCCTCTTTCTTCTCTTCTCTTCTTCTCTCTTCTTTTCTTTATCTTGACTTTCCGTCAGTCTGTGCTTTTCGGGTTGGACATGTATGGATTATTGTCGATTCAAAGGGTACGGATTTTCAGGTCCTCACACATCCTCCAGAAATAAGGTCTTCAATACGGTGAAAAGCTCAGACTTAACCAAGTGTAATGAAAAGACAAAACATTCAAGTTAAAAGTAAAATATCTTATGTAAGTTAACTCAATAGTAAGTAAATATGAGTATAACAGCTTTAGAGATGTTTATGAGGTTTGACACCTCCTATCTAGTTTCAACATAAGTGCAATAACTTAAGAGATGTTTGAGATTTCCATCTTCTAAGGATCCAATAAACTATCTACGTACATAGTACAGTACGCTATTATAATAGTGTCTATAGTAAACTAAAGTATTAAAATAGCATTAAGGCATTACCCGTATCCCCCTTAACATATTTTTATATATTTCCATAGTCTATACAGATACAGTAAGCCCTAAGAAACTAATGGTATACTCGAGGAGCACTCCATAGGTATGGTACAAACCAAACACGTAATGGGCGCGATAAGGCATGTGATAAGGCACGCGAGGCAGTGCCAGGGTAGGATTCTACCATTTGCACTTTCAGACTGGTGGTAACACATAGCAGCTACTATCGTCCACCTCGGAACACACTCCCATAATCAAAATCGAAGGTTGGCCACCAAATCAATCACAAAGTCATAATATGGTATTGAAGAAATGTGCTCGATAGGAGTAGCGACCTCACTTGGCTCTAGCTCCTGTTTTAGCCACATAAAGCTGACTCTCGGGGGTCAGTGCTGCATAAATACCTCACAGAATCGTTCGCTAAACCATCCTACTTCATTTTGAAATCTTCATTACGTACACGGTTGTGAAAGCGGTTTTCAGTATTGACAGAGAGTATGATAATATCTGATCCCAGTCTCTTTAATAACTAAACGCTTATTTCACATCGGATGGTTCTTATTTTAAATTTCCAAAACCTTTTCATAATTGATATCAAAATATCATATTCTATTCAAACCATATCACATTCGAAATCATCTTCACTTTCGAAATCCTATCGAAAAAACTAGGTTAAGTCCACATTTCAAAAATCATCATATTTACTCAAATATGTCATTTCACTGGCAAATATCAGTTCAAATCTCAACTTAGGTTATAACTTCATTTAACCATATTCACTTTTAAATCAAGGATTTAAATATAATAGTCCAACCTTGCACCGTTTTATTTTAGAAAATAGTTTAGATTGTTCAAAATAGTTTTAATAGTTTGAAACAACTAAAATGTTTTAAAGTACTTTAAAATAGTTCAAAATAGATTAAAATAATTTAGGTGGATTTAAGATAGTTTAAATAGATTTAAAATAGATTAAATAGATTTAATGTAACGACCCAGAATTTGAGGCAATATCAATTTAATAATATGTAATAATAATTAAATTGATTTGATAATTTTCTTTATAATTTAAATTTAAATTGGTGAAATTAATCTTTAAAGGATAACAAATATTTAATCTGATAATTGTGATCAATATCTTTTTAACAATTTAAAATGGATAAGATTTATTTTTTCAAAGCTAATCAAATTTTATTCTCTTTATAATATATACATTTGATATATATTGGGAATAGAAGATCTTTTGTTTTAAATTAAAGATGAATTTTCAAATTGTAATATATATGTATGTATATGTTATAATTTGATATTGTTTTGAAAATTTAATTTAAATCTATTGATAATCTATATATGTATGAATTGTAATTAGAACTTTGGTTTAACTAATATTCTTCAAAAGCCAATCTAAAGACTAATTCATTTATTTTCAAATATAAGATTGTTATTTATTTTTAATAGGTTAGTTTAAAAAGGTTTTAAACTAATTTTTGTTTGTCTTTCTTTTAAAGTATTTAAAATATGATAGTTTAAAAAGAATTTAAACAAGCTTTGTTTATTTTAAAATGCTTAGATTTAAATGGTTATAAATGTATGTATAAGATGTATAATTATATTTGTATTATAATTAGTATTAGAATATTTCCTTTAAAAAGTAAATTTATTTACATATATGTAAGTATTTATTTACTTAGTACATTAATATGTTAGTTTATGTTTTCATTTAAATTAGATAAAAATTAATTTAAAATGCTTAAGACAAATGTAATCATATTAGTCACTTTAATAACACTTGTAAGAAGGTTAAGCTAGCCTATGACAAATGTTAATAAAATGAACATGTGGCATCATTTCTTTATAATTTAAATTTATATAAAAATGATAGTTTGAAAAGAAGATCTGTTTTTCACTTTTATTTCTTTGTTTTCTTTTCTAAAACCAAACCAAAAGATGTTCTCAAACCTGATAATGGAAAACCTAAAAGTAAATCAAATCTGAAGTAAATTAAAACCTGAAATCTGCAAGAAAAATCAATCCTGCAATCAAGTTTTTACTAGCAACTTAACCTACTGCAATCTCAACCTGCAACTCAAATGAGAGATTAAAATCATTTTCAAGCATCTGAAATCAGAGATCTGGCATGCAAGAATTCAATTTTATCTGCAAGCATCAGATTTAAAAGCATGCAAATGGATTTTCTTCAGCATATCAAATCCTGGAATGTTTAAAACTGCTCTGCTCTACTTATGAAAAGGTGAGTAAATTGATTTTAAAAACAGATGAGTTGAATTCTGTTCATGCATGTGATAATCTGTAGATTAATCTAGGTTGCATGAAAATCTTTTATATTTGTGATGAATATGTGTATACATGACTGTATATATATCAAACTCTGCTATCTGTTTCTTTCCAGACCAAGGTTTACATTCAAAAATTTCTAATCTCCCAAAAACATCAAAATTTGACTTTGATGATTCCATGGAAGTTGTTTGTTATTGCATAAGTACGATTTTAAAATGGAATTAGGATTTTTATTTAAGTAAATAATTTTTAACTGAAAATATACGGTAGAATCAATTTGCATGTCAAAAATAAAAGCTCATGATTTTGTAAATTGATTCCAGGAATGGGTTAATAATTGGAAGTGATGAATTTTAACATGCATATCATAATTTTTAATTAAGAAATTAAGTCGAATTTCGAATTTGAACATTTTGGGAATTTTTAAGAACTGTAGATGGTATACGTATTAATTTGAATGGATAATTGGGTTGAAGCTAGTATGAATGTTGTAGACTGAGGGAAAAATACGATTGGAATTTTCTATTGTGTGAATCTTTCAGAATTTAGCTAACTAGGGTTTTAGTTACAGTTTGTTTTCGGCATGAATGGTGGAACATTGCGTCGAGTATGATGAATTGAGCTCGCTCGCTTTTGGGGTGGATGTTGTGCTTAGGTGTTGCGACTCGGTGGCGGGGTTGGCGTTGGTCAACGGTGAGGGAGTGACCGGCGATGATGGGTTGTGTGGTTCGAGTGCTTTCCAGTTTCATGCTCAAGAGGGATTTTTGAATTCGAGTATTTAGTTCTTCGATCTGGGTTCGAGTTAGGGATCGCGCATGATTTTGTGACCGATATTGGCCGTCGCGACGAACGCTGGTGGCCGAAGGCCGTGGAGCAAGTGCACTTATGTCCATGCTATACACTGGGTAATGGGATTTGGGGAAGACGATGGAAATCTCGAAGGAGTTCTCGCGTTGGATCAGGGGGCGACTCGAAGTTGCGTTTTGGGATTTTGCTTCTGGACAGACCCATATTGTTTTCGAGTTCGTACTCGAGTTTTTGGGGGGTCGTTGTTTATGGGTATTGTTGTATAATATGAGTTGCTAATTTAAACCTGTAATTGACACTAGGTTGTATAATAAACTCGAGTTGAATAATGTAAGAATCAAACACCAAATTATAAACAAGTTTATAAAGAAAACTAAAGATAAACTTGTTATTTTTAAGTGGAAGTAAATTAAACATTCAAAAGTGAAATTTGAATTTATATTTCAAATTTAAAAATGTTTTAAGTCGTTTATTTTGAATGGATTTGCACCAATGGAAACCATAAATTTAATACACAAAAATATAGGTAGATGATGAATCTTTAGCTTTATAGATAGTAATCCATCATATCTATCTTTATTCCTCGGTACTGGTGATTGGTACTTGAAAAATTGCTGTATTTATTTTGTTTGAACTCATGATCTAAACGAGTCGCACATACACCCGAGTACATGTTCCCATCGTTGAGGGCACCCCCTAAGTGCGGGGGATTTCGTGATATTTCGTATTGGATGTCTTGTGTTTCTAATAAGTTGTTTAATTGTCGGCATATCATACATATATATAATAAAATAGATATCTTAATTAAGTTTTTAAAATTCAAATTTAAAAGAGTAATTTGAATTTAATTATTAAACCAAAGTTTTAAGTTAAATTTTGAAGTAATATTTTTAATAACAAAGTTTTCAAATTATTTTAAATAGATATGTTTAAATTGGATAATTAAAGTATTTTAATTTGATTTCTAAATTCTTTATTTTCAAATAAGGTTGTTATCATGATTTTAAAAATCTAAATTGAATAGTTTGTTTAAGTTGTTAAATTTGATTTAATTCAAATAATTTATTTATGAATAAATAAGGTTAATTTGAACAATTAACTTAAGAATACTTATTTGTTAATAAGTTAAGTTTGATTAAGATTTATGGTTTCCTTAATTTATTAAAGATTTTTCTTTGATATTAGAAGTAAATTAATTGATTGTTTAATTAATTTTAAATAATTAGTTAATTATTTATTTAATTTTAAACAATCATTTAATTATATATTGATTAAGTGTGATTACTTAATGGAGTAATCAATGGTTTATTTCAAATAAAATTAGAATAGTAATTAATTATGGAAGAAATTAGTAGAGGTTACTCATGGGAGTAATTTAAGTTAAAGTGACTATTGGATAATCACCAAATGATATTAATTAAGAAATTGATTAATATAATTGTTGAAGTTAATTAATTATTGAGTAATTAATTAATTAATTAATTAAGAATTATTAATGATGATCTTAATTAATTGTTAAGTAATCTATTAAGGGAGTAATTAAGAATTATTATTAAGGATGTAATTAGAGATAATTACCTATTAAGTAATTAAGAGTTAATTACTTAATTATTTAGTTAATTAATTGATGTGATTAAATTAATGAATGGAAGAATTTAACTTAAGATTAATTACTAAGTGTAATTAATTAAAATTGTAATTAATTTATAAAGTAATTAATTAAGGATTAATTGTTAATTTAAATTGATTAATAATTACTTAGTGAAGTAATTCGGGATTAATAAATTGGAGTAATTAATGAAGGATTAATATAATTAAATTAGAATTTAACTAATTAAGAAGTTAATTAATTAAGATAAGTAATTACAAATTGTTAATTGCTGATTATGATTAATGAATGATTAATTATAAGTTAAGTATTTAATTAATTAAAATAATTATTGTTAATTAATCAAGATTGATTAATATAAGTGATTAATTTAAGTGTGATTAAGTAATTATAACTAATTAAAGTCTAATGTAATTAATTATGATTGATTAATAAATGAAGTAAATGGATGATCATTAATTATTGAATTAATGATAGTAATTAAAGGTTAATTATTGAATATGGTTAAGGATGATTACTTGAATGTAATTAAAGTATAATTAATCAAGGAAGATTAATTAAGGAAGACATTAGAGATGATTAATTTATTTATTTGGAATAATAATTAACGAAGAAGGATTATGGTAATCCAATTGATTAAGAGTAATCAATTCTGTTTGGATGATTGATTAATATGGGTTGATTGATTAATATGGGTTGATTGAATGATATTGCATGATCAATATTTGATGATTAATATTGGATGATTGATATTGAGTGTTTGGTTGATACGGGTTGATACTGGATATCTATGTTATGTGATATGCTGTTGTGAGATGAATGTTGTTAGGAATTATCTATTGTGATAATGTGATTCATCTATCTGTTATATGTCATCCTAAATATAAGTTAAATGTTTAAACAAACCCTTAAGTACAACTTGGACATTAAAATGGCATTGGTTTCAATGAGACCGGGATCGGGTTTCCATATTTGGAATCCGAAAACCACATCGATTCCAATTAAACGTTAGGTCGTGAATCCAAGTGGAGCAAGTGAAGACTCGAGGTGTAAGGGCTATACGTCAGTACAACTCTATAGGTGATTCCCTAATGAGTTTGACAGAATAGTACTTATAGGTTCGAGATGATGATTTAGAGTGCAAGGGCTATAGCCATTGACTCTGAGGGTGATTCCAAAATGAGTGCAACGAGATAGTGCCTTCGGTTTCGTTCAAACCCGGAACGAACTTGTATGGATTGAATGCTTTCAGAACATCGTCAGGTGGACGATGAGCATTCTAAGATAGATGTGTTCTATAAAGGTAATCGCAGCCTCAAGCCTCATCAACCGGGAATGGCTAAAACAGGGGAGGTGTAGCAAGGCTTCGTGGGTAGCTCCCACTGGAGAGCAAGATTTACCCCTGTCTAGAAGTCCCTTTTTATTCGGCTATGTGGGGCGGTTGAATTCCAGACAACCGCCGGGGTTGTCTTGTTCGGGACTGTTCAGTAAGGAATGGTCTCGGCCTTATGTTGCAGGGGAGCGGGCGTACTCCTCGGTATGGTGATATAGGCCACGTACTGTGACGGGTGGTACCCTAGTAGCCCTGCCATTGATGGAATCCAAAATCCAGTAAGTCCCCGTACGGTTTTGATTGTGCCCAACTATGTTGGAACGTGAGATGTAAGCATTCCAGCTATTTCTGTATTTTATTTTGAAAACCCCAGACACTATTATAATATCACTAGATTTCCTATCAGATGTTTTGGTTAGCGTAAGGTAAAAACTTTTCTATGTTTATGTGTGGGAAGTCGTGATACCTTTTCTTTTCAAAAAAATTTCTAAAGTTAAGCAATTTTAACCCGTTTACTCACACCAGATCCCTGTCTAACCCGAGTGTTTATTTTCTGTTTTATTAAACTCTTGGGTACTCATATTAAGTATGAGTAGTCAAGTGATTCAGGTTTGCTTGACGAACTCTGGAAAAGATTTGAAGCAGGAGGCTTCCACGTATTGATATATTATGGTTCCGCTGTGTTTGTTTGGTATCTGTATCTGTTGTACTTGAGTTGTATAGTTAGACAGATGTTTATAACTGTCTAATATCTGTTGTATAAGTTGTGTGCTCTGATTAATAAGATACTATGTAATATTTTATATGATATATTATATTTCATTCGTTCCGCTGTGAGTTCTCTGATGTTGTTGTCTTTCTTCTTTCTCTTTCTTTTCTTCTTCTATCTCTTTCTTTCTTCTAGATGATGCGATTTCCTGGAGATAGGAAGTTGGGTCGTTAAATTTAAAATAGAATAAATAGATTTAAAATAGATTAAATAGATTTAAAATAAATTAAAGTGGGTTAATTAGTTTAAAATAGGTCAAATAGATTAAAATAGCTTAAGATAGATTAAAATAGTTTAAGTTGATTGAAATAGTTGAAAATAGGTAAAATTAGTTTAATAGTTCGAAAATCTTGAAAATTAGGATTTACAAAATATAAATCTTTGAACAGTATATATGAAAATAATTAAGTTTGAAATTGATATCAAAATAAACTATTTCTTCCTTTTCAACAAATCTGGACCATATACAGATTCACCAACTCGAATTTAAACTTTCAATTCAATTTTCATTAAACCATCTCAATTTATATTGATCGTAAATCCATGGTTGAACAACAATTTTAAGCCACTTCAATTTCATATATTTCAAAGCTTAAATTTTTAAACATTTCCAATAAATCTATTTCGATAAATTTTAGTTCTATTTCAAATTCAACTTTGAAATTTCCATTCTTATTGTTTTTAAAAATTCATTAAACCAACGCCAATTTCATCATTTAAACCTTAGATTTTGAAAATAATTCAATTTATACAACCCACATTATACTTCAAAATATCTTTTAACTGAATTCAAATTTTAAGGATTTAAAATCATTAGTTTAACCAATCCGTGTGCGTATATAATTTTCAACCCTATGGTCAAGTGATGCGAATATTTATCATTTTAATCCGCATTTTTTTTTATTTTACGGCTATATATCATTTCAACCGGCAATCCCAAATTTAACTTCAAATCCATGAATTCGCTCGAATCTATCATTTCAACCCATAATGATCTCTTCCTAATCTATCAGATCATTCTGGTATGTATTATTCAACCCATAGGGAACACGTAGTTCTATAACAATATGAAATATAACATCCAGTGATCCAATATCAACAATCAAACATCCATCACAATCATCATCCAAATCAACCAATAAATAACAATAATTTACTGATTATCAATAACAAGTGTTAACTGGAAATTTTAAAACAATATTAAATTAAATGGCAATTAAATTCAGTAAAAGTTGGATTTTACTAGAATGACAATTTATATATATACCAAACATCAACCAATCAATTTCTAATCACATCATAAATTCAATTTAACTAACATAAGATAATTTAGCAGTTGAGAGTGGGTCAAAAGACTCACCTTTGATTTTAAATGGATTTGAAATCCAAATCAGGCCCAAAATTGAACAGTCTCGGAATTCGTCTAAACTGGTGCTAATATATCCAAAATTTCAATACGATCTCAATGGAACAAACCGTGCATGAATCCAAGCATGTACGTAAAAGTTATGATGATTAGAACGATTAAATTTAAAACAAATTAATTAAATTAGTAACTCGATCCATGCTATGTCAGCACATCATCTCGTTCCATCACTTAGGAAAACCCTAACATGCACGCTAGAATCGACCATCTGCGCCTCAGATCTTGCTTCACTGCAAATGCCTGGATTGCCTCTAATCGACCGTCGACCTCCCCTACGCCCATCGACCTCCCACGCGATCAGCCACATCACCTAACGACAATGAATTTCCTTGCCGCCGCCGTAAGTACCATAACACTAATCCAATTATCAAGGCGAATCTGATTGTCCATTCGCCAAACAAACCACGCTAATGCACTCCACTCGCCAATTTCCATGCAACCATATCCTCCAATCGACGATCCACTAATGTTGATCATCCTCCGATTGAACGGTCGAGATTTATCCCTCAAATTCTAGACAGAAAGACCCAAATTGAAAAACAAACCACGGATCTAGCTTGCGCTCATCGAGAACTTCGAATCGGTATATAATATGATAGGATTAGGAGAGTTTGAAATTTTTGAAATTGGTTTGAGATTGAATTAGGGTTTGGATTTGCCGCCATTAGAAGAAAGAAGAAGTTGTAGGTTAAATAGACAGATACGTACAATAACAAGAAAAAAAACACTGCTAGGGCTTAGAAGAATCTATTTATTTGAACAAAGCCCGATAAGATAGAATGAACACATCTAGTTGGTTCGAAATGACAATAACGACCCGACAAGCCCTTTCGCTTTCGAAATGAAAATGGGTCATCCCTTATATCAAAATATATGTTTTTGATATTTCTAAATTCAATGGAATGGATTTCAAGTCCTAATTTCTTTGTATGAAGAAGTTAGCTTTTAAAATCGGCTTAATTGAAATTGATTTCAATAGATTGATTTCTACGTATTTCAAGCCCGCGCGATCAAATGACAAGTCTGATCGCTACGAAACTTGAAATCCTACAATATTTCGCTGTTACGAATTCGATGAAAATGGTTTCATTGAAATCCAAGACAGTGGTCAAAATGGCAATTTCCATGTTAGTTAAATAAGTGATTATTAAATTAATTAAATCACTTTTTCAATTCAAATTTTAGAATTAACTAATTTCATCATTTATAATTACACAGAAATTAACAATCTTTTTATAACCAATTTCCCATGTTAAATTCAATGTTAAATATTACACTAATGATGGTGTTTAATTTCATTGAATAAATTCATTTATTATTGTTTTTAAATTCCATATGTCCACTTATTTGATTTCACTCTTTATTTTTAATCAATCATTACTTTATGGACATAGTTAACATTGGTTTACCACCTATTACGTCAATGTTCTACAGTTACCATCTTAATTTATATTAACTACAATATTTAAATAGATTTATTGCAATTGGTTTCCAATTAAATTTCAATGGATTAAATAGTGAAATGGTAATTAAGCAATTTTTACAACTTGCCAATTCAAACATATTTCCAAGTTTATTGTTTGCAAACAAAAGCTAATAAATTCACATATTGATTGATTATTCTATATTAACCAATTTCAATTAATTACATACAATTTCATAGTTTAATATAACGTTTAATTTATTTCCTCATTTACATTTTATAACCAATTATAATTTTACAATCATTTTAATTAATCGAAATTAAATTAAAGTAGTTATTAATTACATTAAATCACATTATTACATTTCATTCTAATTATTTTCTCATAAATAAATCACAAATTTTTATTTCTTCCAATATTAAATTGCAATATCTTAATAAATTCAATAATTTAATTATCGAAAAATTACGGGTTGTTATACTCTCCCCTACTCAAAAAAATTTCATCCCCAAAAAGGCAAAAGAAGGAATTAACAAATTAATATATTTTATTTAAAATATTAAAATCATAAACAATTAATTTACATAATCAAATCATTTAAATAAAACGTATCAAATTATAAATAATTAAACCCTTTCATTTTCAAGGTCAATAAAACTTTGAAAACATTTCCACTTTCATAAAAAAAATCTGGGTCCAAAATTCATGGAAAATTTCAGCAGAGTCTCGTTTGCACGGAGGGATCCGTGAGAAATAATAATATCAAAAATAATCATATATATTTCAAAATGCAATTATTGAACATTTTGTTAACTAAAATAAATAAGATAAACTTGTGTAACATTCTATTACATCCTAAAGGACATATATATAACTTACCAAAATGTAAAGTTGAAATGTTAAATAGTAATATGTAATAAAATATTATACAAGTGAACTTAAATAATGGAAGTGTTCAATGGAACTACTCCTAAAATTTCATTTTTCTTTAACCTGTAAATTACAGATTTCAAATTTCTTATCTATTTCATTTATCACATAGCATCTAATTTCTTGTTTTCATTTATAAGTTTTCATTTATTAAAATAGTTACGGTTTCATTCATTACAATAATTGAAAACTACTAATTATCAGAAAGTTTTAAGAACTAAATCCCAAGTTCATTTCAGTCATTTAGAAAATAATATATCAATGTATATGTATGCATGTATATATCCCTTATAAATCAAATCATATTTAGGAATTCAAAATTAAGATTTATTCATCAAAAAAGATGTGTAGTAAAACCACTACAGTAGTCTTCCCACTTTGAAACTCGAAAATGAACGTCGACGATGCGTGCACTCACTACCAAAATTATTTTCCAACGACAGAGAGGGGAGTAAAGAATTTATTTCCTTTAAAATTTATTTTAAAACATTTCTTTCAAATCACATTGAAATATTAATATCAGAAAATACTTCTGAACAATACTAATATTATATTCCAAAACTCTTTGAAAACAATTTCAAAACCCTGGAACTTAAGTTCTAAATTTCCAATTTATATTTACTTTATTTGTAAATTATATTTGCGACCAATATTTACAAATTTCACTTCCTAACAAACAACAAATATATCACATACAATTATATACATTTATAAAGATTATTCTTTTATATACAAAACATAATACTAGGTAAAATTATTTCATTTACACATATTTAAAAAACAATATTGTGTCGGTCTGCTCTATTAAGTGTTTAGACATCTCTATCGATGTCATAACATCCTATGTACCGACCAAAATCTATAAATACTAAACTGTACAAATTAACACGTTACAAAACCTTTTATTACACAAACAAATACGCTCTCTCATATATATACACTCAACGATGCATTCAAGGGTACTACCTAATTTCTAATGAGTTAGACCCCACAAAGCTAATGTTATCGCTAAACCTAAGCTCTGATACCGAATGTAACGACCTACCTTTTTGGATGGTTTAAATCGACGATAAACCACATACGTTAGACTCAAACTATTCAAAAGGGAGGATTGTCAAGGGGTAAATAAGAAATGAAGAGAAAGAAATAAAACAAACACATAATCTCACAACGGAATTAACAAAACATAATAATCAAATAACAGTTCATGAAGCTGTTAAACAAATACATTTAATTACACCTTTACAATACAGATCAGAGTACACATAGCAGTAATAAATAAACAATGCAGCGAAAAAACATGATGTAATGGAATAAAGAAAATAAATAATAACAGTACAAAATTTTCGTCTTCATCCTCCAGAAATAAGGTCTTCAATACACTGAAACGCTTAGACTAACCCAAGTGTAATGGAAAGACAAAACACTCGAGTCAGAACTAAAAGATCTTATGTAAGTTAAATCAACAGTACGTAAATATGAGTGTAACGGCTTTAGAGATGTTTAAGGGGTTTGACATCTCCTATCCAGTGTCAAGGTGAAAGCAAAAATTTAAGAGAAGTTCGGGATTTCCATCTACTAAGGATCCGTTAAACTATCTACATACATAGTACAATATGATGTTATAATAGTGCCTACAATAAACTAAAGTATTAAAATAGCATTAAGGCGTTACTCGTATCCTCCTTAACATATTTTTATATATTCCCATAGTTTATGCAGATGTTCTAATCCCCACCAAATTGATGGGATACTCAGGGAGCACTCCATAGGTACGGTACAAACCAAACTTGTAATGGGCGCGATAAGGCATGTAACAAGGCACGCAAGGCAATGCCAGGGTAGGATTCTACCATTTGCACTCCCGGACTGGTGGTAACGCATAGCAGCTACTACCGCCTACCTTGAAACACACTCCCATAATCAAAATCGAAGGCTAGCCACCAAATCGTCACAAATCCATAATATGGTATCGAAGAAATGTGCTAAATAGGAGGAGCGACCTCACTTGGCTCGGTATAGCTCCAGTTTTAGCCACATCAAGCCGACTCACGGGAGTCAGTGCTACATAAATACCTCATGTAGAATCGTTAGCCAAACCATCCTACTTCATTTTGGAATCTCCACTACATACACGGTTGTTAAAGTGGTTTTCGGTATTGGCAGAGAGAATGACAATATCTGATCCCGGTCTCTTTAACAACCAAACGCTTATTTCACACCGGATGGTTCTTCTTTTAAATTTCCAAAACCTTTTCATAATCGATATAAAAATATCATATTCTATTCAAACCATATCACATTCGAAATCATATTCACTTTCAAAATCCTATCAACAAAAATAGGTTAAATCCTGATTTCAAAAATTGTCATATTTACTTAAATATGTCATTTCACTGGCAAATATCACTTCAAATCCCAACTTAGGTTATAACGTCATTTAATCATATTCTCTTTTAAATCAAGGATTTAAATATAGCAGTCCAACCTTGCACTGTTTTATTTTAGAAAATAATTTAGATAGTTTAAAACAGTTTGAAATAGTTTAGTAGTTTGAAATAGTTTAAATAGTTTAAAATACTTTAAAATAGTTTAAAATATATTAAAATAGTTTAGGTGGATTTAAAATAGATTAAATAGATTTAAAATATATTTAAGTAAATTAAAGTGGGTTAATTAGCTTAAAATTAGTCAAAATAGACTAAAATAGCTTAAGATAAATTAAAATAGTTAAAGTGATTAAAATTGTTTAAAATATTTGAAAATAGATTAAATTAGTTTAGTAGTTTGAAAATCTTAAAAATCAGGATTTTTAAAATAATAAATCTTTGAACAATATATATTAAATAATTAAGTTTGAAATTGATATCAAAATAAACTATTTCTGCCTTTTCAAACAATCTGGACCATATCCGGATATCAAATCACCAACTCGAATTTAAACTTTCAATTCAATTTTCATTAAACCATCTTAATTTATAGTGATTATAAATCCATGGTTGAACTACAATTTTAAACCTTTTTAATTTTATAGATTTCAGAGTTTAAATCTTAAAACATTTCCATTAACTTTATTTCGCTAAATTTCATCCATATTTCAAATTCAACTTTGAAATTTCCATTTTTATTCTTTTAAAAAATTCATTAAACCACCTCTAATTTCTTCATTTGAAGCTAGGATTTTGAAAACAATTCAGTTTATACGAGTCAAATTTTATTTTAAAATATCGATTAACTGAATTTAAATTTTAAGGATTTAAAATCATTCAATTTAATGAATCTAGTGTCCGTATTTAATTTTCAACCCTATGGTCAAATGATACGGGTATTTAACATTTTAATATGAAAATATTTTTACTTTTACGGCTATATATCATTTCAACCCGCAATCCCAAATTTAACTTCAAATCCATGTCTCGAGTCTATCATTTCAACCCATAACAATTTCTCCATAATCTATCAAATCATTTGGGTATGTATCATTTCAACCCATAAGGAACTTGCAGTGTTATAATAAAATAAAAAATATAACATCCAGTCATCCAATATCAACAATCAATCATCCATCACAATCATCATCCAAATCGACCAATAAATAACAATAATTTATTGATTATCAATAATAGGTATTAACTAGAAATTTTAAAATTCAATATTAAATTAAATGGCGATTAAATTCAATAAAATTAATTTTTACTGGAATGAAAATTTATATATATACAAAACATCAGCTAATCAATTTTTAATTACATCATAAATTCAATTTAACTAACATAAGTTAATTTAGTAGCTATGAGCGGGTCAAAACACTCACCTTTGATTTCAAATCAATTTCAAATCCAAAATAAGGCCCCAAATTGAATAGTCTCAGAATTCGTCTAAACTTGTGCTAGAATGTCTAAAATTTCAATACGATCTCAGTAGAACAAACCTCACGTGAATCCGAGCGTGTATGTAAAAGTTATGATGATTAGAACGATTATACGATTAAATTCAAAACAAATAAAATAATTAAATTAGTAACTCAATACATGCCACGTCAGCACGTCATCTCGTTCCATCACTTAGGAAAACCCTAACACACACGCTAGAATCGATCGCATGCCACCTCATATTTTTCTTTGCCGAACGTGCCATGATTGCCTTCAATCGACCGCCGACCTCCCCAACGGCCCATCGAGCCCCCACACGATCAGTCACATCGCCTAATGGCGATGAATTTCCCAGCTGCCACCGTAAGTACCATAAATCTAATCCAATTATCGAGGCGAATCTGACCTTCCATTCGTTGAACAAGTCGTGTTGATGCGCTCCACTAGCCAATCTCCACGCAACCATATCCTCCAATCGACGATCCATTGATGTTGATCATCCTCTAATTGAATGGCCGAGATTTATCCCTCAAATTTTGGATACATAGAGACCCTAATCAAAGAAAAAACTACAGGTCTAGCTTGTGCTCGTCAAGAGCTTCGAATCGCATATAATATGATAGGGTTAGGCGAGTTTGAAACTTTTGAAAGTGGATTTGAATTGAATCAGGTTTGGATTTGCAGCCGTTATAAGAAGGAAGAAATTGTAGGTTGAATAGACAGATACGTACAATAACAAGAAATAAAAAAATACTGCAAGCGTTTAGAAGAATCTATTTATATGAACAAAGCCCGATAAGAAAGAATGAACACATCAATTTGGTTCGAAATGACAATAATGACCTGACAAGCCCGTTTCGCTTCCGAAACGAAAATGGGTCATCCCATATATCAAAATAGATGTTTTCGATATTTTTAAGTTCAATGGAACAGGTTTCAAGTCCTAATTCCGTCGTATGAAGAAGTTAGCTTTTAAAATCAGCTTATTTTAAATTGATTTCTATGCATTTTGAGCCCGCATGGTCCAACGACACGTCCGATCACTACGAAACTTAAAATCCTACAATAATTCATCAAAATCCGAGACAATTGCCAAAATGACTATTTTCATGTCAATTAAATAAATGATTATTAAATTAATTAAATAACTTTTCAATTCAAATTTTAGAATTAATAAATTTCATCATTTCTAATTACACTGACAATCTTTTTAAACGGATTTCCCATGTAAAATTCAATGTTAAATATTGCACTAATGACTGTGTTCAATTTCAATTGAATAAATCCATTGATTATTGTTTTTAAATTCCAATAAATCCACTTATTTGATTTCACTTTTTTTGTTCAATTAATTATTACTCTATGGACATAGTTAGCATTGGTTTACCACCTATTACGTCAATGTTCTACAGTTACCATCTTAATTTATATTAACAGCAATTTTAAATAGATTTATTGCAATTGATTTCCAATTGAATTTCAATGGACTAAATAGTGAAATGGTAATTAATCAATTTTTACAACTTACCAATTCAAACAGATTTCCAAGTTTATTGTTTATAAATAAAAGCTAATAAATTCACATATTGATTCATTATTCTATATTAGCCAATTTCAATTAATTACATAAAATTTCACTGTTTAATACAACATTTAATTTATTTCCTCATTTACACTTTATAACCAATTATAATTTTACAATCATTTCAATTAATTGAACTTGCATTAAAGTAGTTATCAATTACATTAAACCACATTATTACATTTCATTCTAGTTATTTTCTCATAATTAAATCACAAATTTTTATTTCTTTCAATACTAAATTATAAAATCTTAATAAATTCAAAAATTTAATCATTGGAAAATTATGGGTCGTTACATGAGTAAAAATAAGTTTTTGGAAAAATTGTTGTTTCGCAATTCGGAATCCATATTAAGATTTCTTTGAAATGATATTTTAAAATTGTTTTAAAATACGAAATAAATTATGAATATTTTTAAAATGTTTTCAAAGTGATTTTAATTATTAAAAACAAATTTTCAAACGATAAAAAGTCATTTTGATCAATATAGCTTAAAAAGCACTTTCCGCGACACTTTTCCGCAACACTTCTCTATAATCTTTGAAATATAATATTAAACGCAACCGTTCTTTTCCAAATCTTCTGTAAATGTTTTCAAATGATTAATAAAGTATTTTATAGGTACTTTGAAGGATTTATGGAATGGTTAAATGTGAAATGATTTAGAGTCGATCAAATTACTTGACCGACTTATGGGTGGTAGAGATATTGTCTAGGCTTGAATTTGAAAAACCAGTTTCCTGCTCTTTCAGGCTATCCGAATTGGCCTAACGGAAAGAATAGTAAATTTTGTTTACTCGGATCAAAATTTTCCAAAGCTTAAAGGATGTAATTTTCCAAATATAAATAATATGGATTTTATAAGGATAATCTTCTTATACTCGGTGTTAAAGCCCGAAGAGGGAACTCATACTATTCATGGAATTTGAAAGGTGCTTTCATCATTATTCAACCCATTGGATTGTTGAATACGGGGATTGATATTGAGTAGAATTAGATGATTACTATAGATTCTGCTCACTTAATATTTATGAGTTTTGGATTAACATCCCTGATAACATGGTTTTAACTCAATCAAAATTTTGAGTTTTGAATTAGGAAATCTTTGTTAAGATTTAAATAAAATTATTTTGAATTATTCTCAATTTAAAAAGGTTTAAAAGTAATCAAAGGATTTGATAAGAGAGGTTTATTGATTCCGTATATATTGAAAATAAATGTTTTAAAGTTATATATCTCTAAAAAGAATATTTTGATAAAAG
The DNA here is from genome assembly GCA_030765085.1 of Allium cepa. NCBI lineage: Eukaryota > Viridiplantae > Streptophyta > Magnoliopsida > Asparagales > Amaryllidaceae > Allium > Allium cepa. Next base: position 738,688,191 of record CM060935.1, on the reverse strand, counting down.
GAATGAATTAATCATATATTATTCACCTATTTACTTGACCTCTTTTATTGATGATTGGTTCGAAGAAACTAGTGTCGGATTTGGGTAATTCCTATCCAAAGACCACTTTGAACCAATTTACATATTTGAAGTGAGGATACGGGTATGATTTGGAAGATGGAATGTAGGGCTGCTTGTCACTGACCCTTGGAGGAGATTTCCCATATCATATTATATGGCAGTAGTTCTTCATTTAACATCTTCAATGCAAGGACTTCTCGCTACTAATCCTAAGGGTAATTCCCGTCAAGATATGGTAGGAGAGTGCCTTTAGTTTTTCCTATTCTGGAGCAATTTGTATAGACGAATGTCCGACGTTGCATTTCTAATTACATAAATTGATCATTATGAACATGTCGTCTGTTTGGTGGCGAAGAAGGCAACTGCTCTTAGCTTAACACCCTTTCCTCAGACGTACGGGCTCAGGAGTTATACATTCGTAGAAATCAGTTGAGTGATTATGGAATGGCAATGTGGCATTGAAAGAGGAAAGATGATGTGTTATGTGTAAGGTTATTGTTACCTCAAGCCACATACCCGGAAATGATCACAATAGGGTAGATGCGGCAAGGCTATGTGGTTCGCAACCATTAGGTGTGATCATCCCCTACTAGATATATTTCTACCCGCTATAACGTTCGGGTTTAAATTATTGTGGTGTATGCTAAGAACCGTCTCGGATAAGTCAGTAAGGACCAAGGTGATGACACATTTGGTACTATTTAGGAAGAGGTAGGTCGGTCTTATACAGGTAGAGGACCATTAGTTGGGCTTCGGTACATTCCTCTAGAGATATACTATTGGAAGGTAGTCCCTTTACCTAGTCATTTGTATGCAAATCCATTCTCCAATAAGTGCTTGCCACTTTTGTTTGTAGAACCCACTTTGTGGCTAGTATGCTGGAATTTAATCAACGTAACAATTTCAGCAAATATTAATAAGTTTACTTGCAAATGTTTTCAAAGAGATGTCATTAAAGTATATCCCTTAAATTTACGTAATAAAGATTTGGTTATCATAAGGTAAAAACTCGTTCCATGTTTATATGCGACATGGCATTATGAGATATCTTTATCAAGTTGTGATGCCCCACCGTGAGACCCATATTAACAAAGAGTATTACTAGGTAATACCGTCTGCTAATGTGGAGAGTAGGGTTGGTTATGGGCGACCATCTATAGCTTTGTCTTAAACATCTATTAAATACATCGATTTAATGCTCTAATTTTTTTCTTTCTCAAGTGGATTGACATATTCAATAAATTCTTAATACAAAACTATAGTGGCTAACGGATCTATCAGAACAAAATACAACAATGAAATGTACAAAACATCACAGAACAGCAAACAGACATATATATACATATACACTGATGCATCCCAGTACAATACAAAATGATACATCATAACTGGTACTAGGACCACACTATATACAATGAGTCAAAAATATAGATACATATTAGATTCAATCAAAAAGACTACAAAACTACTCAAAAAGGGATAAGCAGACATCCAAGGCGAAAGCAATCAAAGAAAAGCCCAAAGTAGGTATCCAACCTGAAATAATTCGGTCTGACCCGAGTATACAAAAATGCATGCGTCGATCTAGCTAAAACATCAGATTAGTAACAGATATATGAAGCACAAGGTAAAGGGGTGATATCTCTTCTCGAATGAGAATAAGAATGCAAGGAACATATCATTAGTTCAAGTGAGGTAGTATCACTAAGTATATGTATCCTCTAAAGAGGTAAACTCAACAATAAAAGCAAAAAACATAAAGCATGCCTCATATCATCGGCATTTTCCCAAAAGCAAATATATTGGTTTCTCCAAATCATACTCCTAAATAGGGGAAACCTCAAAACTCAAAACTCACCGTAAATGGAAATCATAAATATATTCTCAAAATAGAGAAGTCCCAAAACTCAAGATATGCCAAAAATGGAAAACACCTATCTCTCCAAAAAGGAGATAAGAAATCTCAAAATAAATGCCAAGTGTTGGCAAACCCAAATCTCAAAGTATAGAACTCGATAAGGAGTTCAATTTCCCAAAGATGTAACGCCATATATAATGTCTCGAATGGATCGAATGGCCAATAATGTAAAAAGGCGATACATTTGGAAAATCAAAAATAAATCAATGAAATCATCTCAAAAGATAGCACACGCTTATAAAATGGCCGAAGCTCACCAAGTATTGTTCTCTCAAAATAAGGCGCCACGTCTCAAATGGACAAACGTCCTGAAGGACAACACCCCGAAGGAGAAATACGTCTTGAAGACAAACATCCTGAAGGACAACATCCCGAAGGACAAATATGTCTCAATTGACAAACATCTCGAAGGACAACATCCTGAAGGACAAATGACCCAAAGGTCCAGTACTGGCAATACTCGATAATGTGTCACAAACTCTCAGATAGGAACCCGAAAAGTGGTATGGGACACGTGCGTTTACTTTATCGGTTAATTCCTGACTTGTCCGTTTAAACATTTTGATCTTCGAGTCATATTTGCCGATGAGATGATGCAAATATTATTATTGATTTTCTAATGTGGCATTGGCTAGCGGTTAGTAAACCGATAAGTGAGAACGTGTAGTATGGGTTCAAACATTGTATCCTATGTTCTTACACCAGTCCCATGACTGGTTATTTTCCCTTTAAACTCTGGGTGCCCTATTTTTCGAGAAGCCAAGTAGTGAGGATCATGTTAGGAGCATTTTGATGAAATAATCTAGGAGGAATTTTTGGAGCATAGGGCAGGAGCATCTCATGTAGATATCCATCTATCTTTTTATTTTTCGTTGTGTCTAGTTGTTTGTACCACCAAGTGTGGAAGCAGGCAGTTATAACTGTTTTTGGCTGGGCTAGTTCATACCATAACTCTAATGCACCCTAGTTAGAGTGGTTGTATGTACTATTTATTTATATATTTAAATCAATATGAGAATTTGTTTTTCTATCTTTTACCTTTACTTTACTTTTACCCCTGATAATCTGCCTCCTCGGCACTTGTAATTATGACATGTGAATATCGTGGATGTATTAGTGTCAATTTTCGAGCGTCGAGGAGATGGGTTGTCACATTTGGTATTAGAGCTAAAGGTTAAGAATGAACCTTAGCTTTGATGGGGTATGACTCATTAAAGGGTTAGTAATACCCTAGAATGAGTTTATTCTTTTAGAGTGCGCATTTAAAACCCTTATCCGAATATAAATCAAGTTGTGCTAAGCTTAATACCCACTCGCCAAGATAATTTCGCCTTTGTATTATAAAGTTATCTTTCTATTATCAGATCATAAGACATGAATACTAGTACAAGACAAATGTGGGGAAATGGTAGCACCACAACAACCAATAATCGGGCTCCAACCGCTGTTGTAGAAGAAGAAGCTCACAACCCTAGGTTAATTTTTCCACCTTGTGCAAAAAAATTACCAACTTAGGAGGAAAACCATTCAAAGGCACGGAAGCTATCATTGAAGTACAGGCTTAGATCATATTGTGAGAAAGAATCTTTAAGGAATTGGATATTAGTAATGAGAAAAGGAGGTTTTTGGCCTCGTGGCAACTACAGGAGAGGGCTTTAGCTTGGTGGGAGTCCATTACCCTAAATGAATCAAAAGACGATTTCTCTTGGAAAGGTTTGAGGAAGTATTGGAGGAGCAGTATATGCCAGCAGCCGGAAAATCTCGTCTTTATAGAAGCTTTATGGATCTGAAGCGGGACAAAATGACTGTTGAGGAATATTCAAATAAGTTCAGTGAATTATCTTGTTCTGGGCCGGGTTTGATTGACATGTTTTAAAGAAAAATAAGAAGTTTATTTCCGGGATGAACAAGAAGTACCAAAGCAGGATGGCTGCCCATATAAAGGATCGTTTATAGACTTGGTGGATAAGGAATTTTGTTACAGAACATTGGATAAGTAGAATTCAGTGGTAGCTCATACCAACAACAATACCAATAATTGGAAGAAGTGGTAGTTCAATCACAGTGGGAGAAAGCCAGAGCAAGGCAAATCTGGAGGAGGATCGCAAGGTAACTATTTGAAGGATGCTACATGTTATAATTGCCAACAATAGGGCCACCTAACAACTAATTACAAGAACCTTAATGTGATAACCTGGACTTTTAGACATCTGTAATTGATAAAATAACTGGGTTAATTAATAGAATAATGAATTATAGATTAGACAAATGAATCAGATGACAGATATTTAAATTTGGATAAATATTTATTTGATCATATCTTAATATAATCACTTAGAATTGACAATTTTTTCTTTTATAAACAAATAATAATGTGTTGTTATATGAATATATATATATATATATATATATATTAGTAGAAATTAAATTAGAATTTGAATTTGAATTGGAAATTCAAAAGATAAATATCCTAAAATATTTTGGATTTAAAACTTATACTATATATGATTTTATTTAGAATATAATTGGTTTATATTATTTTCTTTAAAAGGTTTTATTTATATAAAATAAGAAAATATTTATTAATAGTAAAATGAATACAAAAGCTTTATATTAACATTTAAAAATAATTAAAAGTTGCATAATTACAAGTGTTAATAGATTAAACCATATTAGTAATAAGTGTAAGATGTTTAAAAAGCCAAATGACAAGTGTCCTTAATTTCTTTTTATTTTTAAAAAATAATTAATAAAAGAAGGAATAGGTTATATAATCCTCTCCGTCCCTCTCTTTCATTTCTTTTGTCAGTTCATTTTCTAAATCAAAAATTCAAAGCCTGTAATACAACATATACAAATCAAAATCAAAGCCTGTAAAAAATATACAACTCAATCCAGAAAAATAAAAAGAGAGAGAGCAAATTCAATAACAGCTTTGCAATTTTTCAACAAGCAAGATTCAACCCAAATTCAATCAAAAACAGCAAGCAATAAGGATCAATTCAACAATTAAAAACAGAGTTCCAGATTTAAAAGAAGAAACGGTTCTGTGTTTTATATAAGGTGAGTAAACTTTCTTTGAGAACAGTTTTAACTATGTTTGTGATGAATCCTTGAAGTATGGTATGAATTATATTGTGCATGATGATAAAGAAATGATCTTATGTATATATATGTGTTAGTATCTGTGTTCAGGTTTGGAACAGGCTAGCATGTCTCTGTTTAAAACATTACAGGTTTGAAAACCTGATTTAAAAATTCAAATCTTCCACTTAAGTGGTTTTTAGTCTTTAATCTCTGAACATAGTTTGTTAGTATGAGTGTAACATTTTTTTAAGAATTAATTCAAGTAAAATACTATGTAAATATCTCAGAAAAAAATAATTCAGTGAAGAACAAATTAATGTCAGAATTTGGATTGTCAAATTCCTAGATTTTTGATTGTATAATCGGATTTGTTTACGAAATCGATGAATTTTAATAATAATTTGGAAATTTTTAAGTTGATAATATTTTGAATTTTTGGGTTGAACACAAACCATGTTTCACCCAAATTCCGACAATCGACGTTAAGAGGGTGGTCATGCTTGTTCCAGAGGGAAGCTGAGGGACTGAAGATCATCGAGAAAATAGCGTATGATTTTATAACGTGTCGTGGTGGAAGCGGCGAGGCTGTTTAGGGTTTCGCCTTTGTTTTTGTCTGAGTTGTTCGCTGGAGTTTCTCGTCGTCGTAGAGGTGTCGAGGTTGACAGGAGTTAAGAGAAAAGAAGCATGTGAGCAAGGCAAAGGTATGAGTGGAGTTGCGTGTCCTCCGGTGATCGGAGGCGATGGCGTGGATGATTTTTCCCCGTCGAACTTGTAACTAGGTAAGGTCGATCTGTTAGATTGCGTTTGCTGGCGATTCGTCAGAGTTGAGTGGTAGGACTACACCAAAATAGTGATTTTGCAACATTTTATATATGTCAATTTCCAACACTTATAGATGTTATAAACTACCAACAGTAAAAAAGTGTTAGGGTGCCTAAAAAAGTGTTAGTAAAAATAAATAGTCATATACATAAACATTGCAACATATTGGTTATAATTTGCAACACAAATAAGTGTTATACTAGCCGGTAAACATGTAAATATTCGCTGAAAAATGGAGTGTTTCATAATTTTTCCATATGACATGTTTTTTGACGCTTCCCCCTTCCCATCAACTTTCGGCCGCATAAAATTATTTTTATTTTAACTAGGGTTTCATGCGATCCCCAATCTCTTGACTTCAACGACGGCGATTGGCTTCTAGAGCGGTCCTTCTTCTCCAGGAAACATTGAAGACGGCTTTCTTTTCGTGGCTGTGATATCGACTTGGGATTCCCGAACGCTTCCTCCTTGTCATCATATTACCCAATAACAGCGAGGAAATTTTGCAATATTTCATCAAGGTTAGTTCTTCCTCTATAATTTATTTGATTTTTACATGCCAGTTATAAATATTGATTGGATATGTTTGGTGTTCGAGCTTGTAGTCTTTAAATCCGAGGGTTGCATTGTTTTTTTTATGAAATTGGTTGTAAATAATTGGTTTTCTGCAAACTTAATAACCAATACTTCGATGCGCCTATAGATTTCTATGGAAATTCTATAGAAATAAAAAAGGAAAATGCCATATATACAGTGTTGGAGAAGGTCGACTGGAGTTTGGGTGTGGATGGTGGCTAGAATTCGAGGTTGTGGTAGATGACAGTGGGGATTTCGTGGTCGATTGGCGATTGGCGATTAGGGATTTGGGTGTGGCGATTTGGGAGAATTCGAAGGCGAATCATAGCGATTTTGGGGTGAGTTGTCAAAGATGGCGCAATGTAGAGTTGCTTGATGCTGTTTATAGTATGTTGAAGGGTGGAGTTTGTATGGATGTAAATGCAGATAGTAGTTGTATGGAGTAGATAGTAGTTGTATGGTTGTGGAAGTTTGGTAAAGCAAGTTTGATGTGCACGATGTGGCAACAGCAATGAGTTAAAGGCAGATGTATGTTATATTGATGATTGTGAAGTCAAAGGCAAGATGATGATTATGAACTTCAGTTATATTGATGTTGTATGGTAGAAGTGTGGTTTGGAATAGTGGAGGTTGCTGCTGTGGGTTGCAGTGGTGTGAGTTGATGGGTTGTTTGATGATGATGTGGTAAAAGTGAAGTTGAAGGCAGTTTTGCAGTGGAGGCAATAAGGTTGGTGATTTTGGGTGTGTGACATTATGGTTGTATTGATGTGGGTTGTGTTGTAGAGTTGGATGATGAAGCACTATGTTTGAATATGTAGGCTATCAGTTAATTACAAGCTTGTATGTGGTGAAGTTGTGGGGTAGTGTGGAAGAATTTGTGAATATGCAAGTAGTTGTGGGGTAGTGTGGAAGAATTTGTGAATATGCAAGTAGTTGTATGGGTATGTGGAAGTGATGCAATTGTCTCTATTTGAAGTGGATTGGTAGTATAGTGACAGAGGTGGAGTAGAGATGATTGGAGTGGAGCAGGAGCTAAGGCAGAAAGGAGTAATGTCTGAAGTGGTCAGGTGATGTTTACAGGGGGATGTTTGGCAGGTTGCAGTTTGAATGTGCAGGCTGAGCCGCTGATGGGAATAGCACAAAGGCAGTTGTGATTTGTAGTGATATGAGTGGGACAACAATGGAGAATTTACTTGTATCAGGGAATTGAAATGCAGGATAGAGGAGCAAGAATTGGAGACAGAAAGATTAATATGTTATCTTTTTATTTACTTATGTGATAATGCAAGATAAAGTAATTTTCCTTCTGTGATATAATGAAAAATTAAAATAAATCGAATCTCAATATATTATCTAACAATTTATGACTGAAAAATAATTATAACTTAAATAAAATTGAAATGAAGTGGTGAAGACAATGAGCAATAAATAAATTTTAAAAACACCAACACTGAGTACTTATGATTAATTATGTTTTTATTTGGTTTCGTAAAACATACAATCTTGAAAATAAATATAATTATGCCAATAAGCTGACATGTAGAATATGCTAATACATGCATCACTTATTATATGCCATTTAAATTGACCGCACACTTACATTTTATGGTTATAGGCCTGTGAAAAAAATTGTATATCATGATTTGTTTGCCTTAATGATTTTACACTAAAATTGTGTTAATGTGCACCATTTATTTTTTGCATCATTGCTTTATCTTGTTGGTTACTGTCATCTGTTATTTGTCCATTAAGGATACAAGAGTAGTTTGTTCAAAAAAAATGCAACCAATTGTTTCCTAAAAAATTCGTCGTGGTGTGACGTGGAATGGTTTTCATGTTTTACTTATTTATTTATTAATAAATTTGAGTGCAAATTAGTATAGCCCGATAACATAGTGTAGGTATGCTTTACATAAAACATACAAAGAATCTTTATTCATCAATTCGTTACTAGATTTATAATGATTTTCTATGGGCAATTACTGTTTACGGACTCGTGCAGGTGAACAATGTGAAATTACCTCATCAACTACATTGGTTGAACTTTACAAAGGAGAGGTTTGATTCTGGCTAAAAACTATTTTATATGCGCCACCCAGAGATTCTGAGCTAGAAATGAAATCTAAGTGAGCCATACAGCGATGCTAATTAATATTTTGTTTGTCTGTCTCTTATTAAAATAAAAAATAAAAATCTTAAATATGAATGACATCTAAGTAATCTAAACCGAAGGAATCCATAAAAAAGAGTAGTTGAAATAAAAAGTTTATTTGTTTATTTACTGCAACTATATGTGGACTTTTTATTTCCATGAACTCACTGCAAATACGATTACAAATAATTGCAATTGAAAATATGTTGGGTTTAATTGACACAGTGCTCATGCATTTTTCTTTGCAAATCTATATGGCACTAACGTAATATTATATATTATTTTAGTTATGACAGAACAAACGTCAAAAGGGTTGATTAAAAATCCACGTAGAAATGAGGATGAATATAAGCAAAGCGTTTAGAACTTCATCAACTTTGTAAAGCAACACTCACCACAAGATATCCAGTTATGTGTGTGTCCTTGTAAGAAATGTAAAAACTCCAAAAAAAATCTCAATAGAAACAGTTGAGAAACACTTGATATTTTTTGGTATGCTTTCGACATATGATGTGTGGTTCTTTCATGGAGAGAGAAACAATGCTACAGTACAAATGACTCGTACATCAGATTCCGCCCAAGAGTTTCCTATTCAAGACCAAATGCAAGTAGAAGAGCCTATTGAGGGCGCTCTTGGAAATCTCGTTAATAATGCATTTAGAGTGCATGATATGCCACAGGCCAGCGGTGAAGTGAACTTTGAAGAGATACATGTTCAGAAAATGTAACATGAATACAGAAGCAAAGCAAATGAGAAAATATATCCTTCTTGTGAAGATGGACTCACAACTTTAGGTGTAATGGTTGAGCTTCAGAACTTGAAAAATGAATTTAACTGGTCAGGAAATAGCATGATGGAATTGTTGAAATTATTTAAAAAATCTCTTCCAAAAGAAAATATATTACTCGACAAGTATCCCACGATGAAAAAAATGTTAAAAGATTTGGGAATGAAAGTAAAAGGCATTCATGCATGTGAAAACGATTGCATGTTATTTTGGAAAGAGAACGCTAACATAGTAGAATGTCCTCATTGTCTTACACCAAGATTTAAAGATAAGGCAAATGCGTTAGGCATAAAAAAATGACAACCCAACCGAGGAAAGTTCTAAGACATTTCCCTATAATTCCAAGGCTGACTAGATTATACACTATAACGTGGATAGCTCATAAAATGCAGTGGCATAAGCATGCTGATCCTTCTTGGAATTTCATGCGCCATCCCGTTGACTCGGCCGAATGGAGATCAATCAAATGTAAGTGGCCAGAATTTGCAAATGAAGGACGTAATATATGGCTTGGTATTGCTAGTGATGGATTTAATCTGAATGGTGTTCTCTCTAATAGTTACAGTTGTTGGCCCGTATATATGATTCCTTATAACCTACCCCTTCGTTATGCATGAAATCACAATTTCAAATGCTAAGTTTATTAATTCCTGGACCGAAAGCACCAAGTCAAGACATTGATGTATACTTAGGACCTCTTGTTGATGAGTTGAAGAACCTTTGGACAGAAGGAGTGGCTTCTTTTGACATGGACAAAGGAGAAATGTTTACAATGAAGGCAATACTATTATGGGGAATCCATGACTTACTAGCATTTGGAAATTTATCTGGTTGCGTGACGCATGGTTATAAAGCATGTCCAGATTGTGCTATGGATACCGAGTCAGAGTACATTGGTAATAAGGTTATTTATCCAAAGTATAGAAGATTTTTAAAGGATGACCATCCATATAGATTAGTAAAACATGGATGGTATAAGGATACCAAAGATAAAGAACCGCCAACAAGGTTAAGGGGACCATCCCTTTTGGAAAAGCTTAATTGTATACAATATTTTCTTGGAAAATTACCAAAGAATAAGAAGCGAACGATGTATGAAGCTACCGATAAAAGTTTCTTTACAGCTGGAGATGGTGACATAGAAAAATTGTCTTGGTATAAGAAGTCAATTTTCTATGACTTAATTTATTGGAGTAGTCATAAAGTGCGACATACTATTGATGTGATGCATACGGAGAAGAATGTTGCAGAGCATCTTATCAACTAATGTTTGACAAGGGAAATGAATCATCTAAGTTTGCATGGGACAAGATTCATAAAATGAATTGTTGTCAAGTTCTAAAAGATGCCAAACTTCCATCGTGTCTTGGGACAAGATTTGGTAGCCTTGTTACTATTCAACCACCTACTTTGCACATAAAAAAACATATGAGTATCCTATTTTTATGCAATACTTGCTTCCTATAATGGTTCAATATGCATATCCAAAGCTTCGTGAGTTACGACGAGCTATTTTACAAGTGAGTTTGTATTTTAACATAATATGCTCGAAAATTTTAGTTCGAGAACATGTTCAAGGCGCCAAAGATATGATTTCCGAGGCATTGTGTGTGCTAGCACATTATTTTCCTACAGACTTCTTTGATATAAGTTTTCATCTTATGGTGCATCTAGCTGACCAAGCTTTGCTATGTGGACCTACAAACTATATATGGATGTATCCATTTGAAAGGTGAGATATTATTTTTACAAGGTTTGTAAACATTATTTCAAAATGACAATTTCTAAATATATGTGCATGTGTACATGTGTGTAGGGCTATGAAAGAATGCAAAAATATACCTAGTAATAAGCTATATAAAAGGATCAATCGCTGAAGCATATCTTGTTTCAGAATTAGTTAGATATGCAATGGAATATATGTCGAGCCCACGTGATGTAAATCATTGTTCTACACAAGCATCATTTTTAGATGATGGTGATGAAATATATGAACGCCCCATCATTGAAGGCAAACATATTAAGCTAACTAGGATGCAACTTGTTCAAATTCGAAGGTGGATACTTTTCAGAATCGATGTTCACCAGATAGATGTATATTATAGGTATGAATTTTCTCCATATTATGATAAATACCGATGACATAAAATAGTGAATGTATTCACATTATAATATCTAATTTGTAGTGCATATCGCTCTCCTTTAGAAGGTGTGTCTCGTGGTAAAAGAAAAGTTACCACAATGGTAGAAGTAGTTGTACAAACTGAATTTATTCATTGGTTGCACAAAAAAGTAAGTTATTTCAATATGAAAATTGTAGGTTTTATTCCTTTTATGTTAGTCATGCAAATTTGTTAGTTCCTGACAGCTACTAGAAGAAAAATACATGAACACAATGTTGTGGCAATATGTTAGTGGTCCAAAGTGGGAAGCCAAAAGCTATCTCAAGTTTAGAGTGAATGGATATATATTCTCGCCTCAACGGTATGACGACACTCTTTTGACCCAAGATAGCGGTGTTTGCATGGATGCAATCACAACATTTGTTGCAAATGCAAAAGATATAAATCCTACAGACGATGACACTACTTGGTATGATATCATTAAGATATCATAGAAGTCAATTATTATGATTCTCAATATGTAGTATTCTATTGTGAATGGATAAACATCGCGGATAAGACAAATGGTTGTAAGATTTGTACCGATTCACATTTGTTGATGGTGAACTTGAAAAAGCTTAAAAATTCTAATGGAGAGTATGATGAGCCAGCTATTCTAGCAACCGAAGCAGGTCAAGTTTTCTACGTAAAAGACACTCAAAATCCTGATTGGTCCATTATTCGACGTTCTCTGAAGCGCATGACAGACAACATAGATGACTACACAATACCGACCGATTTTCAGTCTTTCATGAAAGAACAAGCCAACTTAGGACCATTGTTGAAATGTGTTGAAATGAAATAGATATCATTTTGAAATGAGTATTTGTGTTGCTTGATATACTTGGTACTTGGTAAACTAGCATATGAGTTTATGAACTTATATGCTCATGTTATTTGATATATTTTTATTCACAGTTTACTCCAAAACAGTCAAGGCCATGATTGAAATGATATTTAAGGTTCATTATGTACTAAAATCTTTTTTATGCAGGTTTAAGTATCGAACAATTGCAATGCTAGTGCACCTAAAGGTACAAATATAGAGCTTGAAGCATATAATCCTCCTCGTACAAGTGATAAAAAATACTTAATAACTGTTGATCTTGAGGGTGTTAAAGGTAAAGATGAAGCTAAATGGAGCTCTAGATGCGGAGCCCTAATTCGTTGTCATATACCGATTGGCTATGACGAGTGGAGAAACGTAGATGATTATTACAAGAACATTTTGTGGCAAGAGCTATTGGTATGTCACGAATTCATCTTATTTAGTCATTTATGTTTTTCACAAGATTTATCCTTAGTACTAAAATTTATTTGTTAAACAGAATGAATCTGACATGGATACAGATCCCGATCTAGCTCGACCAATTTTAGAAAAAACTTTTCCACGATATTATCTTACAGTAAAGTCTACTTTGCGGAATAAATTGCTTAGAGTCGGAGGAACCACCATACCCAAGAATATTGCTATTACTAAATGTCCCGTGGACATTGTCAGAGTATGGTGGGAAAAGTTTATAGATAATGAATATTCAGATAAAAAAAGAGCAATGTAGGAAAAACGCCAAAGCCAAAGCTAAAAATACTATCACTTATACACTATGAAGAAAATCATACCGTAGAGTTTACGACTAAATGGTAAGAAATAGTATAAAAAATATTTCTTGTAAATATTAATATTGAATAGTTAATTAGTTTAAAAATATTTGTTCTAGCAGGTCAAGGAAAATCCGAAAGAGAAAGTTACGCGGACAATGGTTTGGAAGGCGGGACATATAAATAAGAAATCCGGATAAGTTCTTCCTTCTACGGCAAAAGCCTATGTAAGTATTTTTACTTTGGTGTGAATTACTGATCAATTTGATTGCCATAAACACGAACTGCAATATTGAAGTACATAAATATGTGGATACTTTAATGAATAATATATATATATACACATATATATTCTTATCAAGATAAATTAAGAAGATTACTCTTATTCACTTACATTACTGATCAAATATTGTCCACTGCTAAGTAGACAAATGATATTAGTACATCAAACCAAAGTTACGAAGCCAATTTAAAAATAAACTATCATGTTTGTAAGTTGGTAACATTAAGGTAGTTTTACTTTAACCATTTAATTGCCGAACCTTACAAAAATGTGATGTTATAAGTTACAGAAAACACACCAGCTTTCATTCGTAAATAAAATGCAAACTAAATTTAAGAAATAAAACGCTTCTCATGGAAAATAAGCTTGCATAATCAAAAAAAATGATCACGGTAGTCATATCATCAACGAATTGTTTGAATTATAATTACCAGTTACCTGGCTTTGGACATTTCAACAAAAATTTGTGTTATCAAGGGAAAAAATTGTGTTTCGCATTTGTTGTTACAGTTTTCTTGTTTTGTTCGTTGGTGTTTGGTTCATTTGTGTGTTTGGTGTCATTTGGTTCTAATTTATGTAATTTTTCTTTATAACAGAAAAAAAAACAAGCATAATCATTTTGTATTTCATTTTGTGTTTACTTGATGTTTTCTCTATGCATTACTTTGTGTTACATTTTCTGTTATTTACAAACAACATTCACTTACTTGCATTTTAAAAAAAAGGTTACATTCACTGGTGCATTACTGCATTACAAGAAGTTACATTATTACATTTATATATTCGTGTGCATCTTACATTGTTACACTGCGCCTTGCATTGCATTTCAATTACTGTGGATTTCTGTTTTTATGCTTCTGTGCATACACGTTATGTTAGTTAGCGTTTTGTTTGAATTGTTAGTTTGTGAAAAAAAGCACCGAAAAAAAATTCACTACATTTTTCACAAAGTCTATGTTTCTATATTAATTTGGTCTCTGTTTCTTTGCTGTTTATTTGATGTGCATTTGTTCACTTTCTTTTTGTTCTCTGTTGTTGTGCACTTTGTATTTCAGAAAAAGATTTGCGTTTGTTCTCTGTTTATTGCACTATTCTTCTTTCATTTCATTTACATTGTCTTGTTTAAAATGAAAAAAGGACAATTAGGTTTGAAACTGTGAATTTCAGTATTCAATTCTCTATTACAATTGCAATTTCTCTCGTTTACTTTATAGTATGTGTGCTTACTGAGCCTTTTTTTGTTTTTTATATACAAGTACATGACAACTAACATTTCATATCAGTTTGAATTGCTTACTGAGTATGTGACAACTAACGTCGCATATCAGTTTACGTTATAGTATGTGTGCTTACTGAGCCTTTTTTTGTTTTTTGTATACAAGTACATGACAACTAACATCACAAGCTTACCTTGTTACGTATTGAATGAAGGCACTTGTAGAGGAAGAGGAAGAAAAACAAAAGTTGGAACGTAGCAGCAACGAGGAAGCAAACACATACGACCTTGATAATGATCACATCTCTAAAGTTTCTGGGTCCGATAGAAAAACTAATGTCGTGCAATTAGCTCCACTTCCTCTGCAAAACAAGTAAAGTTGATGCACGCTTTAAAAGCAATTGCCGATAAGAATAAAAAGGAAGATTTTCGTCAATGGTCTTCGAAATTACAAAACCAAGTGGCAATCAAGTTGCAAATCAAGTGGCGAATCAAGTGTCAAGCCAAATCAATGAGGCTCTTAAACCATTTGCTTCATCTTTCTTAACTATGGTACCGTGGTTACAACATAACCTTAATGGTGGTAATGTGACGCCTATGACTGAAACCGCATCTAACTTGAATAAATCTCCTTCGAATATTGGAGTTGCTAGTATTCCGTCAAATGATGTTGGATTATCTACAAGAGGTAAACAATTTGTAATGCTACTATCACAGGATACGAAGAAGAATGTAGCAAAAGCTTATATTGGAACACAAACTATGTGTCATTTCTGAGAGATAGTTCCAAATGTTGAGGAAGTTGTTTGGATAACATAAGTTTTAGAATCGGAAGCACCAATTTACGATGGTCCTCAAAATGGGCACCACAAGCTTTGTAAATTTTCAAATGGGGGCTTTGTGATATGGCATGTGTTTCATCTTTGCAATATCTAAAATTCTATTTATTAGTAGCGCATATTATATTGGATATTTAAAATTAGATATGAAATTGCTTTTTTATAATTTGGATATGATACTGTGGTATTTTGAAATTAGAAAGTTTGTAGCTCATATTATAGCATTATCTAAATATGATATTGTTGCATTTGAGATATAGAAGCATTTTAGACTTCATATTGAATTGATATGATGAACTATATATGATATGAACATCATCATCTATGAGATATTATATTCATTTATTTTAAGAATTTAATATAATTGTGTATAAAATAGTGTACAAAAATAATTTCAATTAGTAACGCATATAAGTGTTACCAATATTTTGGATAACAACACTTATCTACGTTACAAACCTAAATGATAAGCAAAGCATTTTATGTGTAACAACACATATATGTGTTACTAAGTAATCATTTTCTAACACTTATAAGCGTTACCGTATATTTCTGTACCAACACTTATAAGCGTTACCGCATATTTCTGTACCAGCACTTATAAGCATTACTGTATATTTATGTACCAACACTTATAAGCATTACCGTATATTTCTGTACCAACACTTATAAGCGTTACCGTATATTTTGGTACCAACACTTATAAGTGTTAGTAATACGTATGTTCGTAACACTTATAAGTGTTACAAATTTGGCCGCTTCATTCCTCACAGTCCACTAGTAACACTTAAAAGTGTTACTGAAATTATTTGTAACACTTATAAATGTTAGGATCTGCCTATTTTGGTGTAGTGTAGGAGCAATGGGATAGATCATGGTCGACTTGTGGGTGCCTCGGTGAAGGTCGGAGTCGATCGGAGGTGGGTGTGCATGTGCACCGTGATACAGCGTGCAAGTGGAAGTAAGGATCAGGAAGAAGAAGAATGGGATCTGGGAACAAGTATTGCTCGAAGTGATATTCGAGGTTTCAGCCGATTGGCTCGAATGGGTCTTCGAGTTCTTCGTGTGTGTGTTGTCCCAGATTTTAAGTATAACAGTTTTAAAATTTTAAGCAAGTTTTAAAATAAAAAAAAGAGAAAGAAATATCGGGCAAGTCTCAAGTGGGTATCGGGTTTAACCCGAAGCAGTTTAATCAAGTTTTAAAAAGCAAAGGTTTTGAAATTTAAATGAATTTAGTTTAAAAACTTTCTTAAATAAATTCTTTTACAAATAATGAATGTTTTCTTTAACATTTTGATTTAGAAGTATATGATTGATTAACTTAAATTTGTTAAGTAATTTTTTTAGGTTATTTTTTTGAAAACTTAATGTATGAAAATGATTAAGTGTTAATTAAAAAGATAAGTGTTTTTAAAGTATGTAATTAGGTAATTAATAAAGGATATGATTTATCTTAGAATTAATTAAGGAAGTAATTAAAGAGTGATTAATTAATTAGATATTTAGAGATAATTAATTAATTGATTAGAGATTAATTAATTAAGTAATTAAGTTGTAATTAAGCATTAATTAATTAAGTAATTAGAGATTTATCAATTGGTAACTAAGGATTAATTAACTAGTAATTAAGAATTAAGTAATTTGTAATCAAGTTTTATTAATTAATAATTAAGGTTTATTAATTAATGATTAAGAGACAATTAATTGTTGAATGAGATTAATTAAGGATAATTAATTAATATGATTAATTTAAAGATTATTTGTTAAATGTAATTATTTAAAAGAATAATTAATTATTGGAAGTGATTAGAGGATCACTATAATGAATGTCAGTAATTAATTAAAGATTAATTAATGTGAATGGTTAAGGCTAGTTAATCTATGCGATTAATTAAAAGACAATTACTAAATGTAATTATAAGATAATTAATCAAGAAGGATTAATTAAGATGGATCATTAATTGGGTTGTAATTTATTAATGTTAAGTAAGCATGATTAAGGTAATTCAAATAATAAAGATTGGTGATTAATTTAATTGGAGATTGATTAAATTAATTAGGACTTATATCTAAAAATAATCTTGCTTATGGATGATTGAATAATATTGGATTGCTTGGTTTGTTAATGTCACTGATAGGCAATTAAGATGTTCCGTGATATAATGGGTGAAACAGTAATATTGAGAGTAGTCTATCGATAATGAATTATTATGTGGTATGATATCCTGAATATGTATTGTATTGTTAAAACTTAACAATTTGGATTAGAGAGGATATTGAATTCAAAGAGACCGGGGTCGGATATCTGTAATATCTGAATCCACTTCGAATAGTAATCTAAAATTCCTTATAAATTGGATATGTGAGAATAATCAAGCTGGAATGGAATACGTCTAGTAATCTGGATATTTAATCCTAAGAATTGTTGTGTGTGATAAATGATTTACTGTAATAGGTAAGAACTCGTAAAGATTATGAGTTACTCTGGTAATTCATATAAGTTATATAGTTTTGTACTTCATATTATATGGATTTACTCACATTGGTTTCCAACCTGACCCGGGTGTTACTTTGATGTAATGCTCGGGTCAGACCGAGTATTACAGATTTTTAGGTAATTACGTTATGGAGCTCAGGAGGCGAGCTAGATGGCAGGAACGTATGGAGTGTATTCCGCTGTGATGTATGGTAGTTTGTATGGGGAATATGGATTGTGTATATCATGTGTTTTGTGAAATGTTGTAACTCTGATGTAAATCAGTGATACGGTTTTTCCGTGTATAACTATTGTTTTATTTGATATTATTTTTTGATCCGTTGCGAAAGTGAGATTCCGTCTTTCATTTTCATTTCTTCTTCTATCTCTTTTCTTCTTTCCTAACTATCTGAAATTTTCGAGATTGGAAATTTCGAGTTGTTACACCCAAGGTTCAAAACCGCCACTAAGGAACTGTTATAATTGTCTTCAACTAGGGCATCTGAAAAAGGATTCTCCATTTATAGGGAGGGGAGAGTAAGCCAGAGTTTATGTTGTAAAGGATGAACCTTCAACCTCTCAGGATGTTAAGGAAAAGGATTTTGGAAAGTAATATTTTTATCAAAGGAGTTTTAATTAGAGTATTATTTGATACAGGAGCTTCTCATAGTTTTGTTACTAAAGAAATTGTGGATGAATTAAAACTTGACCCCAAATTAGTTGATACCCCTATTTGCGTGACAACTCCTATAGGTGGTACAACTAACCTTTATATGATTTGTGAGAAAGCCCAAATTTCTCACTTTTCCCATAAATTTCCTTTTGACCTACTTTTCTTGAATTTTATTGGATTTGAAATTTTACTCGGTATGGATTGGTTCACTAAATATAAAGTTGTTCTCGATTGCGATAGAAGGACGATATCTTTATGGACTAGCCTTGGGAAGTTTATAGAAATATCTTATGAAGATCCTAGTCCAAGGAGGGAAAGTTTTCTTTATGCCTTAGATTCATCCCAAAAAGAACTAGAAACGGTGCCTATCGTTAGAGAATTCCCGAATGTTTTTGAAGAAGTAAAGAGTTTACCCCCATATTGGGAAATCGAGTTTCGTATTGACTTGATTTCTGGTTCAAGGCCAATTAAACAATCTGGTCGAAGGATGGCTCCAAAGGTGAGGGATGAGTTAAATAGCCAAACCTCGGAGCTATTAAAGAAAGGGTTGATAAGACATAGTCATTCAAGTTGGGGATCAGCAATAGTTTTTATTGCCAAGTCAAATGGACCTTTAAGGTTGTGTGTGGACTTCGAGATCTGAATAAGAAAACGATTAAGAATAAGTACCCCCACCCGAATAAATGACTTATTTGACCAGAATGGTGCTCGGGTATTCTCAAAAATGGTTCTAGCCACGGGATTTCATCAACTAAGGGTCGTAGAAGAAGGCATCTATCTAACTGCATTGGCCTGAGTACATTCTTTGAGTGGTTGGTTATGCCTTTTAGGCTGACCAATGCACCTACTTAATTTGTAGACCTTTGTGACAGCCCGCAAATCCGTACCCCTTGAATTAACACTATTCTACAGAAATTAACTCAAGTGGCACAGAAATACGAACCAATTTGGTTAAAGAAAGAGATAGAAGAAGGAGAAACCAAAACAATATCAGAATCTCACAGACGCAGCGGAATAAAATATAATAGCAACTATATACCTTTACACAAAAATTAAATCTATATCTGTTTAAATACAACATATCATCAGAGTAACTCATACATCAATCATCACATAACAGACATACCATACAACATAGCAGCGGATATATATATACATAGGTATAATACGTCTCGACTCCAGCTCCTCTCCTGCTCCATAGTATCCTGACCTGAACAATAATACTCGGTCTGACCCGAGCATTATAACGAAATAACACCCGAGTCAGTCTGGAATACCAGCTGATAATAATGCATCCAAATTGATTATTAAAGTTTCAAAAATCCTTTTGAAAACAAAAGCATCTCGTAAGACCACGCCACAAATAAACATGTCGGGTTTTTACCTTACGATAGCTAAAACTCTTTTCATAGAAATCCTCTGATATTATAATAGGGTCTAATTACAAATACTTATAAAATAGCCGAAATTGTTACATTATTAAATTCCAGCTACTAGCCACCGAAGTGGGTAATACAAACAAAACTCGTAAAAGGCTCGTAGGGAAAATGGATTTCCAACAATGACTAGGCACTGGGGTACCACCTGTCACAGTACGTGGTCTAGATCACAGTACCGAGGACTACTCCCTTCGTCCCCTGCAACACAAGACCGGAATCACCTATGGGCAATTCCGAATAAGATCACCCCGCGGTTGGGATCAGCAACCGCACCACTAAGCCGAAATAAAAAGGAACCTCTAGACAGGGATGACCTTACTCTCCAGTGGGGGCTACCCACGAAGCCTTGCTGCATATCCCCTGATTTTCAGTCATTCCCGGTTGATGAGGCTTGAGGATAAACGATACCTTTATAGCACATATCCCTTAGAATGCCCATCGTCCGCTGACGACGTCACGAAAGCATTCGTCCATACAAGTCCGTCCCGGGTTCGAACGGAACCGAAGGCACTATTCCTACTACATCCATTTTGGAAATATCCTCAGGATTAGTAGCGACTAGCCCTTGCACTTCATTGCTCCATCTTCGACTCCGAACACGTTTTATCGCACGAAAACGTACAAACCGGATCGAAGTGGTTTTCGAGAAATAAATCTCGATCCCGGTCTCTTCGAAACGATCAACGCATTTGTCCAATATTGATAGTCGGTGATTTAACTATCAATTTATATTCATAAACATCCATAGCATCCATCACACAATAAATAATTCCCAAATTATTTATTTGTCTCAAATATCTTTAAAAGATATATTACCAAATTTCCAAATCTCATTTGAAAACATTTCCCAAAATTCTCCATTTACAAGGTAAATCCTTTACCATAAATTTCCATTGGAATAGCCAAGTTCAAACAATTTAGATTTAAAATAGTTAAAAACATTTTATTTAAAATATACTTTAAAATAGGAAAATTAACTACTAATTATTTACTCAAAATATAATTTCAAAATATTTAAAACAAAACTTTTATGTAAGATATAACTTAACCTAAAATAAGGTTTTAGTTATACTATAATTAAAAATTAGAGTTTTAAAAGAAATTAACAAATTTCAAACAACTTTATTCAAAAACTAGCTTTAAGCAAAATCCATTTGCAAAAATAATTATTAAGGTATTTATACAATTTACTATTGCTAATTTATAAATAATCACTTTAAAATAATAATTTTCAAAACATTCTTTAAACTCAGTTTAATAATTTAAAAATTTCTTTTTATAAAATCAATATAAAACTCGAACTTGGTTTTCCCAAGGAAATCTCATTTCTACTAAATCATCACAGAAATCCTTAACACAATTTCTGTCCATTTATTTCAATTTAATTTTATATTTTAATAACATAAATTTAATTTCCCAAAATTTCAACTAATAACACTTATCTTTGATTACCATTCCAGATTTATAAATTTTCACTTTCCATTCTAAATAGATTTCCAATTTTAATCCTTTTAAATTCATTACTAACCATATCTTTTATTTCTCTAAACTCAATTTATCCATTTATAATTAACGTTGGATTTATAAATTTATCCAACAATATTTCTATACAAATTCATTTCAGTTTTCCATCCAAATCAGGTTTTCAAACATTTATATTCTCTTAATTTCTTATTTAACAATTTCTCAATTTCTTTGAAACCCAAATTTAATTTCTTTATAATTTAAACTGCAATTTCCTTTATAGTTAATATTCTGGGTTTATAGTTTAAACCACAATATCACAATGCAATTCAACTCCAAATTTATCAATCTCAATATATATACAGGTATCATAATCAAATAAGTACTATATTGTGAGGAATCCCGTTGGATCCCTCCAACCTGTTTTCCCTGCATCCACAAATATTAGCACAACAGTATATATATCAATTCAATTTGATAATAACTAACATATTCAGCTAAACATCCAAACAAACAATCAATACTAGTTGTCTACTTTACTAGCATCCAGATGTGAGTGAGAATAACTCACCTTGGGTTTCGGCGAGCGTTCGAAATTTAAATTAAACCGAACGACGTCCGATTTAACTTAAATTCCTACTTGCCCGGAATGAATCCGGAACTGTTCCATCACGTAGAGTATTTTCCTGCGATTCCGGCGCCGTAAATTTCACTGAAATCCGACACCGTATGAATGAGTTATTAAATGTTAAAGTTTGAATATAAATTAGAAAACATTTTTTTTTTATTACCAAACACGATCAAACCAGAACACGCAAACAAGGCCGCAAATCCATCTTCTTCGTTCGTGACCGCATAGGAACAAAAGAACCCACAACACGCCGACCAGGGCTTGAATTCGCCGCCGCCTCGAGCACCTTGGCCACGATCGGCCACCACCACACGCATGCTCTTCGAGGGATCCCCCCACGCCTTCAATTTCATGGAGCTCGGCAACCCCTAGGCGTGCGAAATAGCACAAGAACGGCCAGAGAACGCGACCGTCCCCTCACCTCCACGCCTCGCTAAAATCGATCACAGCCGCACACATCGAAGATCTCTCCGCCCTCTTCGATTCCCTAGTTGTAAACTTTTGATAAAAACGAGTGGATTGAGAGATTTATTAAGGGGAATAAGGGTAATTCGCGGCCATTGATGAATAAGGAGACGGCGACTCCCTTAACTGGCTAGGGTTTGAACGATTTTTATATTATATATTATATAGTTTAATATTATTTTATTAACAAATATCTTAATTAATATCGTACTGCAAACAAACTCCGAATCTCACGTTCCGACAGGCTATCCTGGGGTTTTTCCGCGTTCCGGACACAATGGAACAGGTTTCGTAAGCTAATTTGATCGTATGCACGAGATACGGAATTAAACGATCGATTTCAAATTAAACCGATTAAAAACGATTTCGATGCGTTTTGAGCTGCCGGGGTCAAACGACAACTCCGATAGCTACGAAAATTGAAATCCGATAATAACTAACTATTACGGATCCAATGAAACTTGCTTCGTCGAATTCCGAGACTGTGCCCCGGAAGGCTATTTTAACTCGTCTATTAAATTAAGCAATTTTTGAAATTATCGAAATCACTCCAAAACTCCACTTTTAAAATTTTATTAACTTAACAATAATTCATATAACATTTATAAACACATTAAAAATCATTTTGGCTCATTCCGGACCAAAATCTGATTTATTGCAATTTAATAATATTAAATTCATTTTTAAATTAATATAAATTCCCAAATATTAATTTATCGACTTTAAAATTCTTCTAAAATTCCAATAATATCTATTATGTCCAATTGAACTTAAAAACACATTTAAACATCATTTTTATATCAATTCACATCCAATTTCCCAAATTATCTAAATCCAATATTCAATTATTATTATTCAATTTCCAATTTAGTTCCCGTATTTGAATTTTTGACTAATTTTATTAATTTAACCAAAGTCATCTATCTCTAAATTCAAATTATAATTCATATTCAACATTTAAAATGAATTAAATGTTCAATTTGAATAGCTTAAAAAAAATACGGGATGTTACATTCCTCCCCCCTTATAAAAATTTCGTCCCCGAAATTTGTATAAGGTAGAACATACTCTCAAACCCATTTACTTACCCCATTTGCTTAGTTAAAAGCTTATATGTACTTTACAAAAATACTTTTGCTCAATTCCCAAACCTATTTGCTTTACTTCCCTAAAGCTTTAATTTCAACTTATAACCTTCCAAGTTAATTAACTTTTCCCAAAAACCCAAAAATATTCTAACTCCCAAAATTCCCAAAAAAAATTTGGCAGAGTCTCCCCTATACGGAGGAGCTTCTGCGACATCGCAGGATACACAAATATATATACATCGGCTCACACGGCCGAAAACCAAAATATATCACAATATATATATCATTTTCCAATTTTATTTGCGTAGGCGTACCTTTAAGCAAAATTAATAGCAAGTAGCTAATATATAATGCATATACGCGCTTCAAACCCTCTCGAACGCCTCGCATTCCTGCACTTACTCAACATACTCATTAGTTACAAGATATGTGCATTTTAATCAACATTTTCCAATATAAAAGCAATCCAACATATCTATGGCATAATCCAAACCAAGCAAATTTCAAAATTTACTAATATTAACCATCTTTTACCAACAATTCAAGATTTTAAATCATCTTTCCAATTATCTATTCAAGTCCAACATTATTTACTTTCACTTGAATGATTTATACTCAAATCAACCATATACAATTCATATTTATCTCAATAGGATTAACATATGCTTCATTAATAGCAATCTATTTCAATTCAATTCTAAATAGATTTTCAAACCAACTTCATTTTAAAATTTTGAAGCATTTACCTTACTATGATAATCCATTTTCATTCCTATGCAAAGTCAAGTAACAACATTCAAATCCTTTCCACACTTGCATTCACTTACACTCCTTTTGAATTGGATTCCAATACATATCAATTTATTCAAGAATCAATTCAATTGCATAATATCTCAATTCTTTCTTGCATACCAAATTTAGTTTCATTTTAATTTGACTTTACTTAATCAAATTCCAATTTATCCAAAACCAATTTAGTTGTTTAAACAACTCAATTCTAAATATATTCAAATATTCAAGTCATTCAAGCAAAACAATTGCCAACTAAGCTTAACCATTTAAAATTAATTCAACTTAAATTTATATTAGTTTTACTCCATTACAAGGTTCACAAACCAAACATTTTCTCTTTCCAATGCAATTGTTAAATTACATTTCCTTACATCTTATTTCATTAACCAATCCAAGTTTATATTAATATCATTCTACTTACAATCCAACTTTTTAAATAACATTCTTATTCACACCTTTCAAATTTTATTATTTATAAGTTTATATTCTTGCTTTTCATCTTTCAAATCTCATCCTTATATTTCCAATGCATTTCCATATCACAATATTATTAAAGCCATTCCACTTGCCAATTTAAATTTTATTATCTAACAAATTTAATTCAACATTACTTAATAAAGCCCATTCCCAACCATCATTTTATTATTTAACAATATTTTCATTATTTTCTTATCAAATTAATTTTATTTCTATTTGATTCTTATTCAAATCAAATTTCAATTCTATTTATAAATTTGCATGCTCTTTGTTTATAATTCAATCCATTTCCAAATTTATTTTGATTAACAAAGAGTCCATTTAAATTTATTTCACTCATTTGAATTTTCATCCACAATTCAAACCAACTTTAGTATATTCAAATTCCATTATTCTTTCACACTTCCAATATTTATTACCATAATTGAATCCCAATCCAAATCAGGATTTTTTTTATTTTTTTTATTTACCTTCAAATTTTGACTAACTATCAAATTCTTTCCATTACAATACAAATTCCATTAATTTGTAATTTAATTCAGTCAATAACATAATCCATATTAGTTTTCAATCCACTTTCTTAATTTACTCTGAATTCGTTCATAATATCACCATTTTCCAATTATTTCATTTGGCACATTTAAATTTTCTACCTTTCCTTTTTACTCCTTTAAATAGAATCTAAATTTCTTTCAATATTATTTATTACACAACTGAAATTCAATTTCAATTTCATTACCAAACAAACCTTATTCTCCCCATACATAAGTTCAAGACTTATTTTCCACTTAAGAACATTCACATTTATGTTCTCATTTTGCTTCATTAGACTTTGCATCTCATTTATGGTCAAAATTTAAATTTGCCACACCCTTCAACTCTTTCCATTAATGAATTCCAATTTCACTTCCATTCAAGAGTTTAAGTTGCTCATTTAAGTCCTCTTCCATTTAAAAAATTTGCAACTTTACTTCCATTCAAGATTTTAAAGTGCTCACTTAAGTCCATTCTCATTTTATAATCTCCAATTTAAGTTACTTAATAACTTAAGAATGTGAATTCCTTAATGCAATTATAAGCAATTTACATTTCACCTTTTATATCCAATTCATTTAGATTGGATTCATTTTCAAATTCCCAAATTTAATTCTCCATATACAAGTTCAAAACTTGTTTACTAACTTAAGTTCATTCACTTCTTTATATCCCACCTTACCTTATCTCAATTCACAATTTCATTTGAGATTAAGTTTGAATTCACCATACCATTCAACTACTTCCATTTGTGATTATAATCTCACTTTCAATTTTTATAAGTTCACCAACTTATTTATTTTAAAAGCTTATATTGCTCATTTTACTCCACCATCATTTTATATTCACAATTCTAAATTCCATATGTATATATATACATCTGAATTCTTCAGGATACAAATTCCCTTCATTCATTTCTTTGTAAACTTCAAATCCACAACCTCAAATTATAAGTATTATACTTAATAGCTTATGGGTATAATCCATTACTCAATGACCCAAATCTCAAAATCAACTTACCTTTCAATTTAATCCAAATAAATTTTATCTTAAGTCCAACTTATTTACTTATCCAAGTAAAATTCAAATTTCAATTCACTTCAACATATTTTATTTACTTCAACATATGTTATTCACTTTCACTTTCTCAAATTAAATTTTAATTCCAAGATTTAAGATTTTCGTTTCTTCCTTCTTATTAAAATTACTTTACATAATAAGTTTAATAGTTAATTCATTTCACTTATCCAAGTCAAATTCAAATTTTCTATTCACTTCCAATCTCTTAAGTTAAATTTTATTTCAAGACTTAAATTTTCATTTCCTTTTTATTAGTATTAACTTCACTTAACAAATTCAATAGTTGATTCATTCCAACTTTACACATTATTTAATTAAAACTTTCCCAGAATTCAATTTACCCGGTTTTATCTCAAAACTATTTTGAAATATATCAAATATATATATATCCGTTTGGTATATCAAATCAAATCTCCATGTTTTCCAAACCTATTTGGTTGTACCCAAAACAATTTGTTCATATCCCAAAACAAATTCTCATTTTTGAAATATCCAAAACAACTGTTATCCCCAACAAATCCAAACAATACCATAACCAATTACTAGGGAAGCAATCCATCACTTTAGAAACTCGAAAATGAATTCTAATGATGTGGCCAGCATCATCAGGATTATTTTCCAGCGACTACAGTGAGTTCAATGCTTCTAAATTTTCCCAAAATTATTTCAAAACGGTTGCCATTCAAAAATACTTCCCAAATCAACATTCCATTATTGGCTTCAATACATTGGAAAATATTTCAAACTTCCCAGGATTTTAAATTTCCAAACTTTTATTTTCAATACAGTTAAAATCTTTTCAAAACTTCCGTGTTAAAATTCTGGTTTAAATTCAAATTTTAATTTCACTTCTTATTTACAACATATCTAATTAATTCTATTTGGTTATAGACCATTTTCATATCTTATATTCTTATTAGCTTATCATTTCAAATTTTGATCAAATTCAAGATTTTTACTTAAATTATGGTATTAACAATCCAACAAACACCCAATATAATAAGCTAGAAAATCATTTCTTTTATATCAAAATATAAATTTGGGTAAAATTATTTCATCTACCCACCTTTAAAAACAATACTATGTCGGTTTATCTTGTTTAAGAGTTTAGAAACCCCTATCGATACGGTTGTACTTCCCGCACCGACCAGAATTCATAAACACTCAACCGATAAGTCAACATAGTATAAAAACAATTTTATATGCACTAACAAGTACGCTCTCATAACTATAAATACGCTCAACTCATTATAGAGTACTATCGACTCTATTAAATAAGTAATTTTCCCACCAAAGCCAAGGTTGTCGCCAACCTAAGCTCTGATACCAAATGTGACAGCCCGCAAATCCGTACCCCTTGAATTAACACTATTCTACAGAAATTAACTCAAGTGGCACAGAAATACGAACCAATTTGGTTAAAGAAAGAGATAGAAGAAGGAGAAACCAAAACAATATCAGAATCTCACAGACGCAGCGGAATAAAATATAATAGCAACTATATACCTTTACACAAAAATTAAATCTATATCTGTTTAAATACAACATATCATCAGAGTAACTCATACATCAATCAACACATAACAGACATACCATACAACATAGCAGCGGATATATATATACATAGGTATAATACGTCTCGACTCCAGCTCCTCTCCTGCTCCATAGTATCCTGACCTGAACAATAATACTCGGTCTGACCCGAGCATTATAACGAAATAACACCCGAGTCAGTCTGGAATACCAGCTGATAATAATGCATCCAAATTGATTATTAAAGTTTCAAAAATCCTTTTGAAAACAAAAGCATCTCGTAAGACCACGCCACAAATAAACATGTCGGGTTTTTACCTTACGATAGCTAAAACTCTTTTCATAGAAATCCTCTGATATTATAATAGGGTCTAATTACAAATACTTATAAAATAGCCGAAATTGTTACATTATTAAATTCCAGCTACTAGCCACCGAAGTGGGTAATACAAACAAAACTCGTAAAAGGCTCGTAGGGAAAATGGATTTCCAACAATGACTAGGCACTGGGGTACCACCTGTCACAGTACGTGGTCTAGATCACAGTACCGAGGACTACTCCCTTCGTCCCCTGCAACACAAGACCGGAATCACCTATGGGCAATTCCGAATAAGATCACCCCGCGGTTGGGATCAGCAACCGCACCACTAAGCCGAAATAAAAAGGAACCTCTAGACAGGGATGACCTTACTCTCCAGTGGGGGCTACCCACGAAGCCTTGCTGCATATCCCCTGATTTTCAGTCATTCCCGGTTGATGAGGCTTGAGGATAAACGATACCTTTATAGCACATATCCCTTAGAATGCCCATCGTCCGCTGACGACGTCACGAAAGCATTCGTCCATACAAGTCCGTCCCGGGTTCGAACGGAACCGAAGGCACTATTCCTACTACATCCATTTTGGAAATATCCTCAGGATTAGTAGCGACTAGCCCTTGCACTTCATTGCTCCATCTTCGACTCCGAACACGTTTTATCGCACGAAAACGTACAAACCGGATCGAAGTGGTTTTCGAGAAATAAATCTCGATCCCGGTCTCTTCGAAACGATCAACGCATTTGTCCAATATTGATAGTCGGTGATTTAACTATCAATTTATATTCATAAACATCCATAGCATCCATCACACAATAAATAATTCCCAAATTATTTATTTGTCTCAAATATCTTTAAAAGATATATTACCAAATTTCCAAATCTCATTTGAAAACATTTCCCAAAATTCTCCATTTACAAGGTAAATCCTTTACCATAAATTTCCATTGGAATAGCCAAGTTCAAACAATTTAGATTTAAAATAGTTAAAAACATTTTATTTAAAATATACTTTAAAATAGGAAAATTAACTACTAATTATTTACTCAAAATATAATTTCAAAATATTTAAAACAAAACTTTTATGTAAGATATAACTTAACCTAAAATAAGGTTTTAGTTATACTATAATTAAAAATTAGAGTTTTAAAAGAAATTAACAAATTTCAAACAACTTTATTCAAAAACTAGCTTTAAGCAAAATCCATTTGCAAAAATAATTATTAAGGTATTTATACAATTTACTATTGCTAATTTATAAATAATCACTTTAAAATAATAATTTTCAAAACATTCTTTAAACTCAGTTTAATAATTTAAAAATTTCTTTTTATAAAATCAATATAAAACTCGAACTTGGTTTTCCCAAGGAAATCTCATTTCTACTAAATCATCACAGAAATCCTTAACACAATTTCTGTCCATTTATTTCAATTTAATTTTATATTTTAATAACATAAATTTAATTTCCCAAAATTTCAACTAATAACACTTATCTTTGATTACCATTCCAGATTTATAAATTTTCACTTTCCATTCTAAATAGATTTCCAATTTTAATCCTTTTAAATTCATTACTAACCATATCTTTTATTTCTCTAAACTCAATTTATCCATTTATAATTAACGTTGGATTTATAAATTTATCCAACAATATTTCTATACAAATTCATTTCAGTTTTCCATCCAAATCAGGTTTTCAAACATTTATATTCTCTTAATTTCTTATTTAACAATTTCTCAATTTCTTTGAAACCCAAATTTAATTTCTTTATAATTTAAACTGCAATTTCCTTTATAGTTAATATTCTGGGTTTATAGTTTAAACCACAATATCACAATGCAATTCAACTCCAAATTTATCAATCTCAATATATATACAGGTATCATAATCAAATAAGTACTATATTGTGAGGAATCCCGTTGGATCCCTCCAACCTGTTTTCCCTGCATCCACAAATATTAGCACAACAGTATATATATCAATTCAATTTGATAATAACTAACATATTCAGCTAAACATCCAAACAAACAATCAATACTAGTTGTCTACTTTACTAGCATCCAGATGTGAGTGAGAATAACTCACCTTGGGTTTCGGCGAGCGTTCGAAATTTAAATTAAACCGAACGACGTCCGATTTAACTTAAATTCCTACTTGCCCGGAATGAATCCGGAACTGTTCCATCACGTAGAGTATTTTCCTGCGATTCCGGCGCCGTAAATTTCACTGAAATCCGACACCGTATGAATGAGTTATTAAATGTTAAAGTTTGAATATAAATTAGAAAACATTTTTTTTTTATTACCAAACACGATCAAACCAGAACACGCAAACAAGGCCGCAAATCCATCTTCTTCGTTCGTGACCGCACAGGAACAAAAGAACCCACAACACGCCGACCAGGGCTTGAATTCGCCGCCGCCTCGAGCACCTTGGCCACGATCGGCCACCACCACACGCATGCTCTTCGAGGGATCCCCCCACGCCTTCAATTTCATGGAGCTCGGCAACCCCTAGGCGTGCGAAATAGCACACGAACGGCCAGAGAACGCGACCGTCCCCTCACCTCCACGCCTCGCTAAAATCGATCACAGCCGCACACATCGAAGATCTCTCCGCCCTCTTCGATTCCCTAGTTGTAAACTTTTGATAAAAACGAGTGGATTGAGAGATTTATTAAGGGGAATAAGGGTAATTCGCGGCCATTGATGAATAAGGAGACGGCGACTCCCTTAACTGGCTAGGGTTTGAACGATTTTTATATTATATATTATATAGTTTAATATTATTTTATTAACAAATATCTTAATTAATATCGTACTGCAAACAAACTCCGAATCTCACGTTCCGACAGGCTATCCTGGGGTTTTTCCGCGTTCCGGACACAATGGAACAGGTTTCGTAAGCTAATTTGATCGTATGCACGAGATACGGAATTAAACGATCGATTTCAAATTAAACCGATTAAAAACGATTTCGATGCGTTTTGAGCTGCCGGGGTCAAACGACAACTCCGATAGCTACGAAAATTGAAATCCGATAATAACTAACTATTACGGATCCAATGAAACTTGCTTCGTCGAATTCCGAGACTGTGCCCCGGAAGGCTATTTTAACTCGTCTATTAAATTAAGCAATTTTTGAAATTATCGAAATCACTCCAAAACTCCACTTTTAAAATTTTATTAACTTAACAATAATTCATATAACATTTATAAACACATTAAAAATCATTTTGGCTCATTCCGGACCAAAATCTGATTTATTGCAATTTAATAATATTAAATTCATTTTTAAATTAATATAAATTCCCAAATATTAATTTATCGACTTTAAAATTCTTCTAAAATTCCAATAATATCTATTATGTCCAATTGAACTTAAAAACACATTTAAACATCATTTTTATATCAATTCACATCCAATTTCCCAAATTATCTAAATCCAATATTCAATTATTATTATTCAATTTCCAATTTAGTTCCCGTATTTGAATTTTTGACTAATTTTATTAATTTAACCAAAGTCATCTATCTCTAAATTCAAATTATAATTCATATTCAACATTTAAAATGAATTAAATGTTCAATTTGAATAGCTTAAAAAAAATACGGGATGTTACACCTTATGAATAAAATATTTAGAGATGTACTTAATAAACTCGTGTTAGTCTTTATCGATGATATCCTTGTCTATTCTAAGATAGAAGAAGAATACGAAAGGCATCTAGAAATTGCGTTGGAGATATTAAGGAATAATATGCTTAAAGGCAAATTCTCAAAATGCCATTTTTGGGAGAAGGAGGTAAGATTCCTTGGACATATTGTGTAAAGGGATGGGACTTCAGTAGATCCTATAAAGGTTGCAGCTGTTCAAAATTGGAAAGCAGTCACAAACCCCTAAAGAAATTCGTAGCTTCTTAGATTTGGCAGGATATTACAGAAGATTCATTCAAGACTTTTCAAAGATTACATATCACCTAAAAAAATTTGACAGTGAAGGATGCTAAATTTATTTAGACTCCTAAATATGAAGAAGCATTCCATGAACTTAAGAAGAGGTTGACAACCGCTCTAGTTCTAGCAATTATAAAAGGAAATAGTAGGTTAACCGTTTATACAGATGCTTCTGGAGAAGGAGTTAGTGCAGTTCTGATGCAGGAAGAAAATGTAATCACTTATGCTAGTAGGTAGCTAAAGACTCATGAGAAGAATTTTGCAACGCATGACTTAGAATTATTAGCTGGGTAAGAAGAAATATAGAGGAATTATTTACTGGGTAAGAATTTTTCATAGTTCATTTCAATAAAACTTTGAATTGACCTTAGTAAATAAAATTCCCTCTTTAAATAGGTGAAAAGTTTGAGCTCTTCAGGATCATAATTCTTTAAAAGTATCTTTTCACTCAGAAAAATTAAACTTGAGGTAGCAACGTTGGTTAGAATTTCTCGCATCTTATTATCTAGATATGCTATATACACCCGGGAAAACCAATGTAGTAGCAGATGCATTAAGTAGGAAAAATTCTATTATTTCTTATCTGGTAGTATCTCCGACTCTTCTGGAAAGAATTACCAGCAACCAAAAAGAAGATCAATTCTTAAAGGAGATTATTAAAGATATATACAAAGGGCATAATTCAAGCTTTGAAGTACCATGGAGTATTGCGGTTGAATTGGAAAATTTTGTTCCGAATATGGAAAATCTTAGGCAGGAGGTGTTAGCTGAATGCCACAAATTCAAATTTAACATTCACTCAGGAGTTAAAAAATGTATAAAGACATGATGCGCACATTTTGGTGGAGAAGTATGAAAAAGGACATATATATTTATGTTAGCCGATGTACAAACTATTAACAAGTCAAGAGCGACCAACAGAAAATTGCAGGGTTACTTCAACATCTGGAGATTCCAGCTTGGAAGTGGGATCAATTATCAATGGATTTCATTGATGGCTTACCTCAAACGAGGAAGGAAAACGAAGACATTTGGGTTATAAGAGACCGAGTAACTAAAAGTGCACATCTTTTTCCAATAAAGCCAACAAGGACCGCTGCGAGCCTTGCAAAGATGTATATGAGAGAGATTGTCTGATTGCATGGAGATCCAAGTAGTATAGTAAACGATTGGGATCCAATCTGCAGTAGTTAGTTTGAGGAAATATTATAGACAACTTTGGGAACAAGAATGAGTATAAGTATTGCATATCACCCTAAGACCGATGTATAGACGGAAAAAGTCAATCGTGTTTTGGAAGATGTTCTAAGAGCATGTATTCTAGACATCGGAGGCGCATGGGAAAATCATTTACATTTAGTAGAGTTTTCCTATAACAACAGTTATCAAGCTAGTATCGGCATGGCAACGTATGAAGCTCTATATGGTCACTCATACAAGTCACCACCATGTTGGATCGAGACTGGAAATCCGTTAATACTTGGTCCTGATATGATACGAGAAGCTTTATAGACAGTTGATATGGTTAGAAAGGAGCTAAAGGAAGCCTAGAGCAGGCACAAAGGAGCTCAAGGCGTAGAAATCTAGAATTTTCAGTTGGAGATTCAGTCTTTTTGAAAGTCTCTTCGATGAAAGGAGTAGTTAGGTTTGGAGGGGCTGGAAATTAGCACCCTGATATACTGGACCTTTTTTCATTCTTGAACGAATGGCATGCTAGCTTATCGGGTGCAATTGCCAGAAAGGTTGTCTAGATTGCACATCTTTCATGTATCTCGTTTGCGAAAACATGTTCATGACCCAAAAAAAATCATAGAAACGGTTTCTCTAGAAGACTTGAGGTGGAACCAAATTTGGCAGCTATTAGATGGCCTGTTTGAATCGTTGATCATGATGAGAAACAATTCAGGAGGAAGGTGGTAAGGTTAGTCAAAATTCAATGGAATGGTTATGCAGTAGACTATATATGGGAGGTAGAAGAGAGAATGTGCAAAGCCTGTCCAGAGTTAAGATTGGATACATAGTTGTATGTTGTATAGTGTACTCACCGACTTGTGGCGATGTTACTTGCTATATCTTATACATATGTATCACTTCGATATACATTTTTTTTTATTTATCTTCTATTTATCCTTAATTTTGAGGATGAAATTCTTTTAAGGAGGGAAGTCTGTAATGACTCGTAAATATATCACTTTAATAAATTTATTCATTTAAGTTAATTTGAGATTAAAATGATTTAATAATTATTATAATGATTCTGATAACTCATTTTAAATAGTAGTAATAATTTATCATTAATTTTATAAAGATATATACTTGATTTGAAATCATAAGAAAAATTCATTTCGCTTTAACGATATGATAAAAATTATGTAAATAATTATTAATATTTATTTATATGGTTTAATAAATGAAATATGATCATTTTAATTAGTTAAAAATGATAAGAAATTTACTTTCAAATTTTGTTTACAAATATATTCATATTAACTAAAAAGTGAAAATATGACCAAAACCAAAATCGGGATTCATAACAATACAACATATAGAAGTATTGCAATGTTGTGGAGATATATAACATACATATACACATGTGTGTGTGCATACAAGAAAACATATCCGTGCACATAAACATACATATACACATATATTTAAGTATATAAATATTATATAAAATATATAAGATATTTTCAGATTTCTTACTACTTAAGTATGCAAAAGTCAACATATGCATGCCTTAAAGTGATGGAAGTGATAGGCACATGACTGAGAGAATTGTAGCCATGCATAAAGGGAGGGGGGTGATGATGAGGGTGCATGTGATGGTAATGAAAATGGTGATGTATGCATAGATATTTTCACTGTCTTCTTTGCCTATAAATACCATACACTCTTCTCTTCATTTTCATTCATCTTCCTCTTCATTTCCTAAGCTCTCTCTCCATACTTTTATAGCTTCCAACCTAAAGAAAATAATTTCAAAATATTTCTCAAAAAGAATTTAAAATTATAATATATACTTATATGCAACTAAGCACTACAAAACGATTCTAAAGCTCCACTTTTTCTCTCTACCACCCACGGCCTCCATCTCCTCCATCAAAGGCCGATCCTTCTTCTTCCTCTACCTTAGGCCATGAGCTCCTCAAGCAACCCCAAGCTTAGGTCGAGCCACCTAGGAGCTTAAGTCCAAAGGATCATGAGCTTTAAAAACAAAATAGCGGAGCTATAGCCAATTTTTAGTTAGTCGTTTAAACCCGAGGTAAGGAACTCCTAAATTATAGTATCAGATGCTATTTGATGTTATATATCTTTGATTAAGATTATTTATGATGGTTGTTTAATATGAATTTTGAATATGTACACAAGTCACGGGAATATACGTCGATAAGCACCAAGGAAATCACTTTCCTCTATTTAACGAATTGGTGTATATGGGATGTTAAAACCCTTTAAAAAGGTTTAAAAATAAGTTTAAAATGTTTTATAAACATATGGAAGTGTTTTGGTGAAGTTCAAATGGTAACTGAAAATTGAGTCAAAAATAGGCGCGTCGAGTAAAGGCAGTTCGCGATTTTGCGCCGTAAAAGTTAAATCCTTTAATATGAGGGAATTGGAGTCGAATTTCTGTGCAATAAGAATTTTTTGAACTACTATATACATAGTTTTCAAACAAAGAAATAAAATCAAGATTTTGATAAGTAGATTTTGAAATATGAGTAAAAAACAAATTTTAAAAAATCGCGGTTTTGCAGTTCAGAATCAACAAAAGGATTTCTTTGAAAATGATATTCTAAAATTATTCAAAAGTATAAAATAAATTCTAAAAATCTTTTTAAATGTTTTAAAAGTGACTTGAGATATAAAAACAAATTTCTAAATGATAAAAATTCGTTTTGATCAGTGTAGCTTAAAAAGCACTTTCTATAGCACTTTTCTGCCGCACTTTTTTATAACCTTTTCAATATGATATTAAACACAACCATTCTTTTCCAAATCTTTTGTAAATGTTTTCAAATGATTAATAAATTATTTTAAAGGTAGTTTGAAGGATTTATGGAATGGTTAAATTATAAATGATTTAGGATCAATCAAATTACTTGACCGCCTTATTGGTGATAGAGAGATAGTGTCTAGCCTTGAGTTTAGAAAACCAGTTTCCATTCTCCCTGGCTATCCAAACTGGTCGATGGAGGGGATAGTAAATTTGATTTACTCGGATCAAAATTTTCCAAACTATAAATGATATAATTTTCCAAATACAAATAACTTGGATTTTATTAGGTTGATCTTCTTATACTCGACGTTAAAGCCCGAAGAGGGAACTCGTATTATTCGTGGAATGTAAAAGGTGATTTCACCATTATTCCATCTGTAGTACTTGTTGAATATGGGGATTAATGTTCAGTATAATTAGATGATTTGCCTAGATTATGCTCACTTAATATTTATTGGTTTTGGATTGACATCCTAGATAACATGGTTTTAACTCAATCAAAATTTTGAGTTTTGAATTAAGAAATCTTTGTTAAGGTTTAATTGAAATTATTTCAAATTAATCCCAGTTTGAAAAGATTTAAAGTAATAAAAGGATTTGATAAGAGAGGTTCAATGATTCTGTATATATCGAAAAGAAATGTTTTGAAGTTATATATCTCTAAAAAAACTATTTTTAATAAAAGGAATGAATTAACCGAATATTATTCACCTATTTACTTGACCTCTTTTATGATGATTAATTCGAAGGCAACTGGGTCGGACTTGTGTAATCTTATCCAAAGACCACTTTTAACCAATTTATGTATTCAAAGTGAAGGTATGGATATAATGTGGAAGATGGAATGTAGAGATGGTTATCACTGGCCCTCGGGGGAAATTTCCCATGTCATATTATGTGGCAGTAGTTCTTCATTTAAGATCTGCGATGACTTCTCACTGCTAATCCTAGGGATAATTCTCGATAGGATGTGGTGGGAGAGTGCCTTCGGTTTGTCCTAATCCTGAACAACTTGTATGGATGAATGTCTGACATTCCATTTCTAGTTACATAAATTGATCTATATGAACATATCATTGGTGGCAGAGAAGGCAGCTGCACTTAGCTTAACACCTTTTCCTCAGATGTATAAGCTCAAGAGTTATACGTTCATAGAAATCAGTTGTGTGATGATGGAATGGTAATGTGGCATTGAAAAAGGAAAGATGATGTGCTACGTGAAAGGTAATCGTTACCTCAAGCCTCACATGTGGAAATGGCCAAAACGGGATAGATAGGGCAAGGCTATATGGTTTGCAACCATTAGTGTATGATTATCCCCTTCTAGATATATTTCTACCCGCAATAGCGTTTGGGTTTAAATATTGTGGTGTATGCTAAGGGCCATCTCGGATAGGTCGGTAACGATAGGGGTAATGACATATACGGTACTATCTAGGATGAGGCGCGTCGGTTTTGTGTTGGTAGAGGACCATTAATTAGGCCTCGGTACATTCCTCTAGAGATGTACTGCTAGAAGGTAATCCCTCTACCTGGTCATTTTTATGGAAATCCATTCCCCAATAAGTGCTTGCCATTTTATTTGTAAAACCCACTTTTTAGCTAGCTAGTATGCTCGAATTCAATCAGTGTAACAATTTCAGCTAAGATTATTAAGTTTACTTGCAAAAAATTTCAAAGAGATGTCATTAAAGATAATATCCCTTAATTTTATGTCATAAAGATTTGGTATCATAAGGTAAAATCTCAATTTGTGTTTATGTGCGGCGTGGTCTTATGAAATACCTTTTTGTCTTTAAACATCGTATTTTTAGTTCTCATACCTGTCCCATGAATAACCGGAGTTTATTTTGTTTCCCTTTAAACTTTACGTGCCCTATTTTTTCGGGCAGCCAAGTAGTTAGTATTATGTTAGGAGCATTTTAGTGAAACAAT
The DNA here is from genome assembly GCA_030765085.1 of Allium cepa. Taxonomy (NCBI): domain Eukaryota; kingdom Viridiplantae; phylum Streptophyta; class Magnoliopsida; order Asparagales; family Amaryllidaceae; genus Allium; species Allium cepa. The sequence goes on along the minus strand of CM060935.1, from coordinate 738,649,826 downwards.
CTGAGAGGAGTCTTCAGAGCATTGAGCTAGAACATCTCATGTGGATATTGTTAACCCAAAAAATGTATCAACGCCCTAGATCAAGTGTGAAAGCACTAGTGCAGATAATTAATAACCCAAATCTAAGATAAACACAAATAAAAGCATAAGTAAGAAAAGAGATACCGAATTTTATAGTGGTTCGGCTGACTATGGCCTACATCCACTTTAATCAATCTTTATTATGATTATACTAGTTGAATCTCTCTAGATATCAACTAGTTAGTTCTTATATCTAAGTTACAATGAGTTAGAATAAGTCACAAGTACAAGGGTTGAGTGGAGAATCACAGTAACCCCCTTGATGACTGTTATAAGGGAGAAGAAAGAAGAAGTGAAGGAATTTTAGTAGAGTAATGGAGGCTCTTTCCTTGAAAAAATATCTATCTCCAATTATAGGTAGGTGAGTATTTATAGGGGAATTCATTGAGTATTGGCCCAGAAGTCAAGTGCAGAAGAGTCCAGTTGTTATGTCAAGAGATCACTAAAAATCTCAAATCAATCTGAATCATTTCTAAGGATCGCGAGCTATCTATGAAGGATGGATCACTACCATCAACTTAGCATATTTTTCTACCAGAAGCCTTATTTAGTGCTACGAAGGAGCTCAGAAAGTTTGAGGGAGGTCCGACCTATCTTGGTGGATCGCTAGCTAACTATAGGGGATGGATCGTTAGCTATCCATCCACTAAGCATTTTTTGAGTGATCTTTGTTTAGTTGTCTTCCTATCTTCTATTAAGTACCATATCTAAATATCAAGATGTTTGGAGTCAGTTTGATCTTCCATCTTCATGGGTCATCTAGTCTAGAAGAATCATCCATAACTTGCTCAAAACTTAATGAAATCAGATGAAACTTTTCAGGTACTCTCTCTAAGGTGTGTGGGACCTACTATAAAAAATTTGAGGTGGTGAGGTCCAATCTACTTAGGTCGCTAGCGACCCATCAAGATGGATCACCAAGGATCCATCATACTAACTCCAATCAATCCCATTTTTTCTATAAGCCTTCTTTTATATCTTCTAAGTTTTATCCCAAAATTTCAAATCAATCTGACTTCGTATGAGTTTTCTGGATCCATTTTAAGTTAGCTACTTTTGGTCAAACAGCTTGAATCGGATGATTCTTTACTTTTGGAGCTAGATTGTTTGGCATACAATGAAACTTAGTAAGCATGCTTATAAAATGGTAAAGAATCAATATGCAAGAGGTTTAGGAAACTCATGATGCTTCACTATGGATCGCTAGCGATTCGTGGGTGATGGATCGCTATCGATTCATCTGCTTGGCATTTCATTGGCTGATTTTTCTTGAATCTCATTGACTTGTTCGCTTGGTTGTTTTAATTGAGTCTCGAGTTATTTTACCATAGTTTGAATTTTCTAACTCCTGTTGAATTATGATGGGTTACAAACCTAGTTAACAGATGTATATCTATCTTTTTATTTTCCTTTGTGTCTAGTTATTTGTACTAGCAAGTGTGGGAGCAGGCAGTTATAACTGTTCCTGACTGGGTTAGTTCATACCATAACTTTGATGTACCTTAGTGTGATTGGTTTTATGTAATATCTATCTATACAGTTAAATCAATATGAGAATTTGTGTTTCTATCTTTTATTTACCTTTACTTTATTTTTACCCCTGATAATCTACCTCTCCAGCACTTGGAATTACGACATGTGAATATCATGGATGTATTAGTGTCGATTTTCGAGGGTCGAGGAGATGGGTCGTCACATATTCCCTCCACTTTCGACCATTGGAGGACAATTAGCCATGGTCAATATCTCAGCCTTGTCCCCTAGCTCCTTCCGAAACCTCTGCTACCTTCCCCGATCAACCAATCGTTGGAAATTATTTTTTACCAAAAGTTAAACAACAATATTCTACCAAACCACAGCATTAAAATTCATGAAACTGTAAAACTAAAAATCGTTACTCACTATGACAAACATGATTATACACTTCGTTCGTCAATTTGAGATCGAAGAAAAACTCACAATTAAATTCACTTGTTGTATTTTAGAGATTTCAAAAAATAGACTCAACCAAAAGTCCCACAGCTCTTTTTTGAATAATCCGTGGATCAAAATACACAATTCTCTAGTTGATGACATGTCAAAAATCAGTACGATTTGTGATTTGTATAATTTTGTAGGTAGAGGGAAGGATGTTTAATCCATTTCCAAAGGAGAGAAAAGGTGGAAGATTTGAAGCCTGTACCAGTATCTAGTGTAAATGCCTATTTACATTATGCACACTTATCCACTTCAAACAATATCTAACCAAAAACATGATTTTTACATAGCTACTTAACGTGAGTACCATTTCAAAACCAAGTTATCATCTAAATTATACGACATTTAATATATATATATATATATATCAAAAATATTTAACCAAAATTTGAATCTCGCCTCTTCCCATTTGCTAAAATGCTTGAAAGTTTAAACCCACTTAAGTAAATACAAATCTTTGATTTCTTGAGCAAGATGTAAACTTGAGTTTTATAACATTTTTATTTTAAAAATTTAAAGTAGAGAAGATGACTTATATGTGGGGAAACCTAATTATTTATTAATCACTATATATACATCATATTTGTTTGGAATTTAAAATTCCTTAAATAATGTAGTTCGAGAATTAGTATGTACCTTTAATCATCTTCTTCAATCAAGTGGGTTTACATCAAAGGATTTTATTACTCTTTGTTCATGTTAGAACCTAGAATTTTGATTTTTTTTTAACAACTATATAAGTAAATATTAAATGAACTAATCATACTTGCTGGAGAAGATATTGTTTTTACTCGAGAAATAATCTAACAATTTGCAGACCAGATTCCGGATCGAAGCTTCAGCAAAATATTTAGTCTAAGGTCTGAGTTTATTAGCAAATTCATGTTAAAATCTCTTCGAAGTGGTATATGCATACACACGTGCAGTTTGAAGTTTTTCAAAACAACGTTCATATGCTAAAAAAATTCAAAACATAGTTCATATGCCAAAAAGAAAATTCAGAAATTCTTTGATATGGTAGAAAACTACAAATTCAACCGACTAAACAATATAGTTCAGGCGACTAAATGTTGTGCATGTGCACAACTTATCTTGAATATTCAAACGGCTAAAATTTACCCAGCTGAATTGGGTCGTTTTTGCACTGTTTCCTTGCTGCATCAATTTTTAATCTATTCAGCTACGTAACAACCCGATATTTTCAACCATTTGCATCCGCACATGTCGGATTTGAATTGCTCAAAATACCGCGTTGTAAATAAAATTTGGCAAATCACCGAATATGCAGTAAATAAATAATCACATAATCACAAACACAGAGTAAATAATAATGCAGCGGAAGTAAAAGAGATAGTAGTTCATGAAGCTACTATATATAAGATACATCAGAGTTAACAAGATAGAACGGAAGAGTAACAAGATACATCAGGTACAAATCAGAATACATCACTGGAATCACTGGATACTGAAAGAAAAATAGATGGCTGGATCTTCAAGCAAAGCTCCAACTCCAAAGGTGGGTCTTGAATGTTGAATCACTCAGTCTGACCCGAGCGTAAAGCAAAACACAAAACACTTGAGTCGGGACATTAATACTTATGAACTGTAAATCAACTCGAGTGAACAGTAACAAAATGCATCAGTAACTTAAAGGATGCTTGAGATCGCCCATCCTTTAAGGATGCGTTAAACTATTTAGTATGTAGTAATATTCTCTATTATAATAATCTCTAATAGTAAAATAAACCTACTTTAAAATAGCGTTATGGGGTTACCCATATATCCCTTAACACGTAATAGTGCCAGTAGTCTATACAGTACCTGCATATCTTCTGATCGGTAGACTACGAGAAGATACTTCATAGGTACGTCACAAATCAAACTCGTGGTAAAGCTCGCTATGGTGGGTGACACGACACACAAGGCAATGCCAGGGTAGATATATCAATTACGCACACGGGCTGGTGGTAACATAGCAGCCACTACGCCCACCTCGGAACACACTCCCAATCAAAATCAAAGAATGGCCATCAAATCAATCACAAGTAAGAATATAGTATTGAAGAAATGTGTCTGATAGGAGGGATGACCTCACTTGGCCCGAGATCGCTCCTGTTTAGCCACCTTATGCCAACTCACGGGAGTCGGGTCCACGTTCATACCTCAATAGGATCGTCGCCACCATCCTACTTCATTCTGGAAACTCCACCGCGTACACAGTTGTTAAAGTGGTTTTCGGAGTTGGCAGAGAGTATGACAACTTCCGATCTCTGTCTCTTTAACAACGAATCGTTATTATTGGTCATTTCAAAATAGTTTAACTATAAAAAAATCAAATTATTTCATTTCAAAACTATATTCCTTTCAAAATAGTTTATACTTCGAAACCAAAACCATTTTTATTTCAAAACTATACTAAAATCAAAAATAGTTTATACTTTGAAACCAAAACCATTTTTATTTCAAAACTATATTCAGATCAATACAATACCATTTCCATTTCAAACATATATTCACCTTTCAAAAATCATAATACTTTCAAAGTTATAACTCTTTCAAGACTAAAATACTTGAAATCATTACACTTTGGAAATCATAACATTTCGAAATCATACATTTGAAATCATGGTGCTTTCCTTTAATACTTTACATTTTACAAATTTATTAGAATCAACTCAAATTTTCAAATTTCCAATTTAATTCAATTCAATCCATCAGTTTCAATTAAATTCAGTTTTCCAACAAACCATTTCAAATCATATCAATTTCAAATATAGATTTGATCCACAAAATAAATTATTCAATCTTTAGTATATTTCCAAGCTTTAATATCCCACATTTCAAAACTAAATTTTATAATTTCATATATCTCAAACTTAGCTTCATTATTACTTAGTTTTACAATTTTCATTTCATAAATCCAATATCATTTAAATAAACCCAAATTACAAGTAAACCAAATATCCTTTCATACTAATATAAACTTCAATATTCATTTATCGAATAAATCAAAATAAAATATCATTCCAAATTTACATTCTTTATCAAAATAAAGATCACTTCATTCAAAACCATTTCAATCATTAAAATATCATATCCTTTCAAAACCTCATTATCAAATCATTATTTGAATTCAAATCAAATAGTCAAATTTAATACCTTTTAAAAATCAATTATATAATTTATTTATTATTTCAAATATCATTACAAAACACATTTCAAAATTCCATTCAAAATTCGTTTATCTCATTATATTTCATTCCATTTAACACATAACATAGTAAACACTATTTAAATTCAAATTCAATTTACCAAAAAAATCAAAAATTAAATATTAATTATATTCAAAACTCCTTAAATTTCACAAATAATCAATTCCAAAAGTTAAATCATTTAACACTTATAAAATATGACTCAAACAGTGTTAAAATCTATAATATTTCAAAACATTGTCAAAGTTTAGCAACGACGGCATTTATAAAGTGCTACAGTAGGTATTTAGTTTCCAAAATAGCTCACTTCAGGAACAACAGCATTTATAAATGCCATAATAGATATTTAGTTTTTTCAAAACCTAGTTAAATTTCAAAAATGATAGCACTTAATAAATGCCAACGTAAAACCACAGCATTTTTGAAAATGCTATCAATAAAATTCCAGATTTTATTATAGCTTTTCAGAAACAATAAAACTTCAATTTTAGCAAATTTTAAACTTATAAATCATATTTTTAGGCTTCAAAACTTCACATTTAGATCAATTTAACATATGGTTTATCACAACAAAATTTTATAATTAAATATCCAATTTAAAACTCAATTCACTTGTTAAGTCAAAATTTCACTGTTTTCTTAACTTATTAATTGAACAAAACTTTTACATTTTACTTCAAATATCTTTTCAAAAATTTAAATATATTTTCCGTTATTTACTTTCATTTTTAAAAATATAAATTTAATGTCAAAATCACATTTGCTTCAAATTTACATACTTAAATTCACAATTCGAATCTTAATATTTAGCTTTCATAAAACCATAAAATGTATATTTTAAATCAAAATTTCATACTTTTAAAAATACATATCTTAAGAAAAATCATTTAAAAATATACCACGAGGTCTGTAAATAATTTTCTATCCTAGGTCAAGTGATACAGATATGTATCACTTCAATCCGCAATTTAAAAAGAAAAACCCGGGTTCTATCATTTCAAACCCGCAATCCCAAGTCAAATAAAATACAATAAAAATCACTTGAACCTATCATTTCAGCTCATAATGATTTTTTCCTATTCTGATGTCCATTCGGGTATGTATCATTTCAACCCATAGTGATTCTATTCTAACAGGGAACTTGCAGTGTGAACATATGAATAAACAATATAAACAATTACACTAACATGTTAATGTCACAATATATTCTCATTTATCATATGTCAGGTGATAATTAACAAAGTTAACATGGTAATAACATGGAATAACATATCATATAATCATCACTAACTTGCATAATATTTTAATTACTAATCACTTGTCATCCATTTACCATTTCATAAGTAATATTGTCAGAGTGAGAAGGACTCACCATTTCCAAAGTTAGAGACTACTACGACACACAAGAACGATTTCAAAGGCACGACAAGAACGATTAGCTTTGAATGGATGGAGAGCCAAGATATATGCCCTTGTATACAACAATTAAACAAAGTAAAATAAATAAATATATATATATTCAACACAAATATATAATAGAAATTTAAAACAATGAAAAAGATAAGAATTGAAATGGCACCACCTTGCTTTAAACATCAAGTGGGCTTGGCCATGGTCAAGTGGGATTGACCACACCTCGGCTCGGCCAAGGGCTTGATGCAACCTGAAAATCATGGCCATGGTGATTTACATGCATGTTAGGCTCGGCCATAAAGGAAGATGGCAAGGCAAAACAAGTAGAAGGTGAAGGCAAGCAAGTGGAAGGGTTTGGGTCAAGGAATGGAAGGTTTTGGTGCATCTACGCTCGGCCTATGGTGCTAACATGGCTCAGCCATGTTCATTTTAGGTCAGGTCAGAGGTGGAGCTGATGGTTAGAGGTCATGGCAGCAAGTGGTGATGGTGTTAGAGGTGGTGGCCAAGGCTAAACATGAAGGTGATGGTGGAAATGGCTTGGCTAGGCATTGTTTTGGAGTTTTACAATGTTTTTGTGGTGGAAGCTCATCTAGAAGGTCATGGCTAGATCTGGTCAGAGGAGAGGGGTGGTTTGCTATGTATGATGAGGAGAAGGAGACGGTGGTTGTGGTCGGTGAAGATGGTGGTGGTTGTGGCCGAGCAAAGGTAGAGAAAGCAAGGCAAAAATCAAAGAAAAAGTGAAGAAGAACATGAGAAAGAGGAAGCCATTAGTTACATTTTTTTCTCAGAATTGAAATGGCCAATGTGATGAAGAGAAAGAGAAGTTTTCACGTGAAAACAATTGAGAAATGCACGGCTATAGGTGAGGGTAAGTGGAAGGTCACCAGGAAAAGGAAGAGGCAAGCAAAGGAAAGGCCACAAGTTAAAAAGCACAAAGTCTCTTCGGATTTCCAATTTTAGTAATTCACTTTAAACAAATAAAAAGTCAAGTTAATAAAATAAAAGCTGAACAAAATAAAGTGGAAAATGAAAATAAAATAATGTCTTAGGAAAATAGAAAAATAATAAAGAAAATACTTTATTTAATTGAAACTAGAAATTAAAAATTGTAAACAAAATACAACTGACATTGGAAAATTTCAACTACACTTTTAAAATGTTTTAAAAATAAAATATACACATAACATCTCATGTTACACATGTAAACATAAATTGGAACATGACATGACAAACAAAAATATTATTTATATAAATTAAAATAAATAATTTTGTTAAATACAACAATTTACATACAATAGTGTAAAAAGCATAACTTTCACAATATTAATCAGACTTCAACGAAACAAAAGGCAGTATACTTCAAATTTTATTTACTTTCATAAAAAAGAAATAAATTTCAAATTTTCATATTTTAAAATTTTAAATTAAAAGTCAAAGTTTGACCATATTGACCAAAATTCACATTTCAGGAAAATATTCTATTTAGTCGTGTTTGGAATTCTAATTTACATCAAAAATCAAAATTTATATGTAAAATAACAAAAATTATTCATTTTAATAAATAAAATAAAGTTTTTAAATCACGAAATTTAATTTAAAATAATTAAAATATACAGTTAAAATAATCATAAAATATAGGGTTGTTACACTCTAAACTTTTCGTCCTCGAAAAGGAATAAGGTACGGGAAAACACAGAAAAAGATAAAATGAAATAGGATTAAGACAAGATGATAAGAAGATTAAAATTATACCTGATAACTATTATTATAGGTAAGTTTAACAAGGTGGAGATGATCTTCCCAAGATCCTCCAGAATCAAGAACACCAGCACGAAAAAAAATCCTTTAGAATCTGATTCACCCTTTCCACTTGACCGACGGTCTGTGGCTGCAAAGCAATGCTCAGATTCAAAATTAGTACCAAAGATTATAGAAAGGTTTCCAAACAGATGGTATAAGTAATAGTCTCCACATTCTGTAGCAAGAAAAGGGAAATAAGGACAACCAACAGATAGTTTAAAAAACAAAATAAGATAATAAATTTGAAACCATGAAAATTTAAACTTAAATTGATAATTAATTTTACATAAATAAATCTTAACTATCTCTAGTTTCATTATCTTATCATCCAATTATCTTAAATAAACAATCTCTAAAATCATGGATTTGAAAAAAAAAATCATTTATTATACTCATAATGTACTAAATAAATTAATTCTTCTTTATTCATAATTATAATTGAATTTATTCCTCTCAATATATTTTCTCACCTATGTTAAAAATATTTACACTTGTTATAACTGCTTTAATTTATCCTTAGTTCCTTTACTATCATTTTGTATTGTAAATTATTCCATTACCCTTTTTCTTTATTTACCTCTATTAATCTTTTTATAACTAAAATTTAAGTGTATAACATTTATTATAACCACTCAAATTTTATTTATAAAATCCTTTTTATATTGTGTATTATCCAATTACATATTCAACTTCTGTATAATTTAGGTAAGTTATATTAGAATGAAATTGTGTATTATACAAATAAAATTTCCAATTTAATCATTTCAAGCTTGAATATTTATCCAAATCTTGAAATTATACTTAAAAATTATCTTTCAAGATAAAATTTAGGAATTAAATTTCCGATAAATTCCAAGATATTTAGAGATAAATAAATGTACATACGCTATATATACATCCACTCGAATTTAAATCATATATCAGCATATGTTATAAATCCAGTCTTATTTTAGAAATTCAAATCAATTAAATACCCAAAACCAAAACTGTAGCAAGACTACAGAGCGGTCTCTTCATTTCAAAACTCGAAAATGAATGTCGATGATGTTGCAGTCATCACCGAAGTTATTTTCCAGTGACAAAGAGAAGAGCACTAATTTTAAACTCTAAAATTCTTTGAAAACAAATTTCTATTCGAAAATACTTTAAATAGTATATCCTTTTAAAACTTTAAATACAAGGTTTGAAACCATCGAAAATTAAATTCTTAAATTCTTGTTTTAAACTCATTTTAAATTTCCAAATAAATTTATAACCATGTTTTATAGTTCAATTATTCATATATGAAATAAGAGATAATGATATATAAATCAAATATTATTTCGTAACAACCAATTCAATAAATCCAGAAAAAGATTCATGATATAGTTACAAAATTTATTTCATTACTAGTTTGGAAAGAAAAACATATTGTATCAGTTTGCTATGTTCAAATGTTTTGGAAATCTTATCGATAGCGTTGATCAGACGAATCGATCGGAAACCCAAATCAACATCAACAACTCAAACAATCAATATATAAAACATTTTAAATATTAGTTTACAAATACACTTCAAGAATGATTTGAAGATAAGTTGGAAACAAAGATGAGATGACTAAGTAACAGAATATGAAGATGGATAAGCTTATATAAATCGCGGGCAACCTTAACTGGGTCAACCGTGACTTAAAGAATAAGATCTATGTGGATTTCTAGGGTAAATCTACATTTAGTCTCAAGAGATAGAGTTCGGAATTGTAAGAGATACTAGCATCTAAACCGAGGATATAAAAATCTGTGGTGAATCGATGTTGTTGTAAAGGAGTGTCACCCCTTTACAAATCAATTTAAGATTGGCGAGACCGCTGAATCATTATAAAGATTATTTGAAGTGGAGTTATGGGATACTCCAGAATCAAAAGAAGACGAATAGTGAGGGACACGAATGGATTTTGAAACCGCAAGGAACGTTCCAAAATTCAAAGGAATCGAGTCAAAAAGGAAGAGATTCAAACTCGAATGAAAGTGATTCTGTAAATACATTTACCATATGCTAAGTTTTCCTAGAGCCAAAGCTCTAATACCATATGTAGCAACCCGATATTTTCAACCATTCGCATCCACACATGTCGGACTTGAATTGCTCAAAATACCGCATTGTAAATAAAATTTGGCAAATCTCAGAATATACAGTAAATAAATAATCACAAACACAGAGTAAATAATAATGCAGCAGAAGTAAAAGAGATAGTAGTTCTATATATAAGATACATCAGAGTTAAACAAGATACAACAGAAGAGTAATAAGATACATCAGGTACAAATCAGAATACATCAACGGAATCACTGGATACTGAAAGCAAAATAGATGGATGGATCTTCAAGCAAAGCTCCAACTCCGAAGGTGAGTCTTGAACGCCGAATCACTCAGTCTAAGCCAAGCGTAAAGCAAAACACAAAACACTCGAGTCAGGACATAAATGCATCAATAACTTAAAGAATGCTTGGGATCGCCCATCCTTTAAGGATCCGTTAAACTATTTACTATGTAGTAATATTCGCTATTATAATAATGTCTAATAGTAAAATAAACTTACTTTAAAATAGCATTATGGGGTTACCCATATAGCCCTTAACAAGTAATGGTGTCAGTAGTCTATACAGTACCGGCATATCTCCTGATCGGGAGACTACGAGAAGATACTCCATAGGTACGACACAAATTAAACTCGTAGTAAAGCTCGCTATGGTAGGTGACACGGCACATAAGGTAATGCCAGGGTAGATATACCAATTACGCACATGAGCTGGTGGTAGCGTAGCAGCCACTACGCCCACCTCGGAACACACTCCCAATCAATATCGGAGGATGGCCATCAAATCAATCACAATTAAGAGTATAGTATTGAAGAAATGTGTCCGATTGGAGGAATGACCTCACTTGGCCCGAGATCGCTCCTGTTTTAGCCACCTTATGCCAACTCACGGGAGTCGGGTCCACGTTCATACCTCAATAGGATCTTCACCACCATCCTACTTCATTCTGGAAACTCTACCGCGCACACGGTTGTTTAAGTGGTTTTCGAAGTTGGCAGAGAGTATGACAACTTCCGATCTCGGTATCTTTAACAATCAATCGTTATTATAATGTCGTGGTCATTTCAAAATAGTTTATACTACAAAAAATCAAATCATTTAATTTCAAGACTATATTCCTTTCAAAATAGTTTATACTTCGAAACCAAAACCATTTTTATTTCAAACAATTAACAAAGCAATATAAATATATACATACATACATATATATATATATATATATATATATATATATTCAACACAAACTATATAATAGAAATTTAAAACAATGAAAAGGATAAGAATTGAAATGGCACCACCTTGCTTTAAACATCAAGTGGGCTTGGCCATGGTCTAGTGGGCTTGGCCATGGTCAAGTGGGCTTGACCACACCACACCTAGGCTCAGCCAAGGGCTTGATGCTACATAAAACTCATGGCCATGGTGGTTTACATGCATGTTAGGCTCGGCCATAGAGGAAGATGGCAAGGCAAAACAAGTAGAAGGTGAAGGCAAGCAAGTGGAAGGGCTTGGGTCAAGGAATAGAAGGTTTTGGTGCACCTATGCTCGGCCTATGTGCTAACATTGCTCACCCATATTCATTTTAGGTCAGGTCAGAGGTAGAGCTGATGGTTAGAGGTCATGGCAGGAAGTGGTGGTGGTGTTATAGGTGGTGGCCAAGGTTAAACATGAAGGTGATGGTGGAAATGGCCTGGCTAGGCATAGTTTTGGAGTCTTGCAATGTTTTTATGGTGGAAGCTCATCTAGAAGGTCATGGCCAGATCGGGTCAGAGGAGAGGGATGGTTTGCTGTGTATGATGAGGAGAAGGAGATGGCGGTGGTGGTCGGTGAATGTGATGGTGGTTGTGGCCGAGCAAAGCTAGAGAAAGCAAGGCAAAATCAAAGAAAAAGTGAAGAAGAACATGAGAAAGAGGAAGCCATTACTTTCATTTTTTTCTCCGAATTGAAATGGCCAATGTGATGAAGAGAAAGAGAAGTTTTCACGTGAAAACAATTGAGAAATTCACGGCTATAGGTGAGGGAAAGTGGAAGGTCACCCGGAAAAGGAAGAGGCAAGCAAAGGAAAGGCCACAAGTTAAAAAGCACAAAGTCTCTTCGAATTTCTAATTTTAACAATTCACTTTAAACGAATAAAAAGTCAAGTAAATAATATAAAAGCTGAACAAAATAAAGTGGAAAATGAAAATAAAATAATGTCTTAGGAAAATAGAAAAATAAATGAAGAAAATGCTATATTCAATTGAAACTAGAAATTAAAATTGTAAACAAAATACAACTGACATTGGAAAATTTCAACTACATTTTTAAAATGTTTTAAAAATAAAATATATACATAACATGTCATGTTACAAATGTAAACATAAATTGAAACATGGCATGACAAACAAAAATATTATTGATATAAATTAAAATAAAAATTTTGTTAAATACAACAATTTACATACAATAGTGTAAAAAGCATAACTTTCACAATATTAATCAGATTCCAACGTAACAAAACGCAGTATGCTTGAAATTTTATTTAATTTCATAAAATAAAAATAAATTTCAAATTTTAAAATTTCAAATTAAAAGTCAAAGTTTGACCATATTGACCAAAATTCACATTTCAGGAAAATATTCTATTTAGTCGTGTTTGGAATTCTAATTTACATCAAAAATCAAAATTTATATTTAAAATAACAAAAAAATTCATTTTAATAAATGAAATAAAGTTTTTAAATCAGGAAATTCAATTTTAAATGATTAAAATATAGAATTAAAATAATCACAAAAAACAGGGTTGTTACAAGCTGACTGATTCAGCTATTCAGAAGGCTAAATCTTCATAATGGCTATATTTTGAAAAGACACTTTAATTCAGCGAATAGGATTAACTCTTGATTCAGGAGTTGCTTCCTTATCCTTTCATAGCTACCTTTCATGAATGGTTACAACTTTTAATCACTATAAATAGCCATGAAATTCATTGTTTTAATTACTAATTCTGATTCTAATTCTCGTTCTTACTGTCTAAACTAGCCTACCATTTATTTTCAATATTTCATTTTAATCACTTATTCATTCAATCAAACTTTATTAGTGATTTAGTAAACTTCCTATCTTTATTAATTACACGATATACCACAAAGGAGAAGATTATAGGAAAGGCGTACGTTATTGAATTATCAGTGCTATATAAGAGCATGCTCAGTCAGAAACATTTCTACTATTTGTATTGGAAGTCCTATTCGGTTGCTCAGGCGGTTGAAGTCCTATTCTATTGCTTAGGCGGCTGAAGTCATGTTCGATTGCTCAAGTGGTGTAATACCCGTTCCTCTGGGTTAAGTGAGGGTTGATAGTTAAATTTCAGAAGGAGTCTGGGACTAGACATAGAACGGGAAGTTCGAGCCAATATAAAAATCTCTGGTGTCATTTACTTTATAATTTTACTTTTATATTTATATTCCGCATAAGTAAATAGTTTAGTTAATATTCCATATAACACGATCCTTAGTCACTTTCAGTTCAATCTCACATAACCTTTAATTATATTAAACATATAATCTTTTCTAAAAATTGTAACATTGTTTAATCTTATATTACAATATGCCAAAAAATTCATATTAGATAATAGGTATTCTCTATGTGTGTATAGTTCTTACTTGCCTTTTTATTTATGCTCACTCTTGTGTCGTGTGATGTTTGGTTGAATAAGTGACATATGAAAAGTATTTATGGAAATGTTTGTATTAAAAATATTGTTACCAACTTACTTTTAAAACATTCCCAAATAAATAGTTAATTAACTAACATTGAAACATCCTTTATAGTTATATCAGTATTTAACCTTAGATGTTAATAAAATTGGAGTTAATTTAAAACTAAACTTACAGATTCAGGAAGAGGCTTATTGACCATAGCAGTACTAAATAAATTACCATTTAATTTAAATTTGAATTTTCAAATAACAACACAAGTATTTATATAAACAATGGATACGTAAATAAAATCCATAAACCAAAATCAAGGAAAAACATCAATATAAACCAACTACAAATACATGTCCAAACTAATATAATACTAAGATGGTGATTTATCATGCTAAATAGATGTCCAAATAATCTATTCACTTAAGGTCATAGAAGAACAGAGATTTATTCTACTGAGTAGATGTCATCAATTTATTAACTTATTCACAATTGTATGGTTATGAATGGTGTCCACAATTGAATTCCTTGTGTTCAAACTATTATTTATACATGAAAGTTGTCTGTAAACAAATTAATCCTTGGAAAACCAAGAAATTAAAAAAAACTTAAACCACTTTAAAATAATTAATTACAGGTTAAATCCCTTATTAAATCATAATTAAATCTTAATTAAGTATAAATTTAACTCAATTACTAATTAATATATAATTAAACCTTTAATAAATAATTTATTATAAATTAAATCCCTTAATTAATTGATAGTTAAAAATAATTGAACACTTAACAATTAATTAATAATTAACCCTATACTTAATTAAATCCTAATCTCATACTTAACTCATAATTAATTAGAATATATCTCACTTAATCGATAATTAATTTAAAATTAATCTTACTTTCAAAAGATAATTAATTAATAAATAATCTCCACTTAATTATAATTAATAAACCTTGTTTAGTACTTAATTAATTATTAATTACCAAACTTAATTAATTAATAATTAATTATTAAATTCTTCATTAACTTTATTAAAAATAATTTGTTAAGTTTATAAAATATTTCTAAAATACTTTTAAGTATAAAACTTTATTTTGCCAAAAATTGGACTTTTATCGAAACTACAACCATAGAAACTATCGCTATGGATGTCATAACTAGAAAATGTTTCCATAGCTATCTTTTTAAAAAACTAACATTTTTAAAACTTACTATCTTTTTTAAAACTTACTAACTTTCCACAACATAAGGTAAGAGTTTTTAATCCTAGTGTGTAAATAATTTACATAGTGGTAGTATATAACAAATGATGCACAAGATTTATAAAACTTAATTTGACAAGTATGTATTTGTTCATAAGTAACAATTGTTTAAATTCAAATAGATATACAACCATTATTATCCATGGTATACAAAAATCAAATAAAATATGATAACTTATATACAAAGGTAATTAGTTTAAAGTGGATAGTTATCGGCTTTGTTATCATCTACTTGGATCGTTATTACACCTGATGGATGTTGATTAATTTTGGCATATGATCATCATGGGTAATTAGTATTAAATGGTATTGGTGACTTGGATTCCTCATGGAAGTTAAATTATTTTCAAAAATCAAAATCATTTTCAAGTTATAAACTTTGTTTTACTTTTTATAAAAACATACTTATGTTTTGGAAAGTTAGTATGCTTTTACATGTTAACTTTTCAAAATAAAAAGCTGAGAAACATTTTCTAGTTTTGGTATCCATAAGGATAGTCGTTATGGATATAGTTTTTCAAAATATGTTTACAAAAATAATTAGTTCGAAGGAAAATTGAAAACATGACCAGAAATGATTTTTTGAATTTTTGACTTTTCGATGTAGAAAAGTTATCGTAAACGTTGCACACACTATAGTTAACATATACACATATTTACAAATAATATAAGTTTGGATAAGTTAGTAATATGGTGAAAATATATTTACTTAGTAAATAAAAGAAGATATGACATCTTTTGAAAAGTTTAAATCAAAATAAAATTAAGAATGATATGTCACCTTTCACTTACATGCCTTAGTACAAGGTAGAGTTTTTTTTGTGGATAAAAGAGGGTACCTTGTAGGTGGCGTGTGGAGGAATTGTGGGAGGATGGAGATGGAAGGAAATGATGTATTCAAAAATTATTTTATAACCTAAGGTAAGTATCATTTGGGGATAAATATAATTTGAAGGTATTCTTGGTTAGGGAAAAGAAGAAGAAGGAAGACAAGAAGAAACTAAACAACGCAACCAAAGCCTAGGTGTTCGCTCAATCTAAGCTCTGATACTAAATCACTTATATATATATATATATATATATATCACTAGGTATATTAGCTATAAATTAATATATCTTAAAGTTAGTTTGGATACTGGCCTATTAAAGTTTATTTTAACCATTCGTGAAATACTTCTACTACATACATTTAAATAAAATATGCAAGTAACAACTATACACATATAGGGAACACCTCTTATCCAACGATGAATTTACTGGCATGCAATTCAACGTCCAAAGTAATGTAAAAGTAGAATGGGGATTTATTCTACTAAATGGATGCCTGAATTATCTACTTAATTTAATTATAGTAGAATAGGGATTTATTCTGCTAAACAGATGTTATCTATATTTTATCAAATTAAATAATAGCATAACGGTGTTTATTCTGCTAAACAGATGTATTTACTAGATAAATATGTGTTAAAACTAAATAACTCCACTATCATATTTTTGCCAACACAAATTTGATACAAACATTTTTGGTACTTAAAACAAAGTTTATAATTCAATTAACCCATTAAAATTCAACGTAAGTTAAATGATTATCTTTTTAACCATTATTACTTAAATATGTACTATTCGGACTGTTTTGTATGCATATTTTGTATCAGCAAGTGTATAATCAGAATGTTTAATTGCCAAGTTTGATAGTGGTAGTACTTTTGTGTAACTCCGTAGGATTTCGTTTCCACTTACAATTGGTTGTTTGTTCTTCAGTATACTGAATGTTTCCAATTTAATGAAGGCTTGATATCTAAGTAACCTATCATGCCTTTTCTCATAATAATATCATAATGTATTTAATTTTATACATAATAGGCATAATATTTATAATTAATATTAAATTATTTAAACCTCCAAGATAATTTTTAAACTTCTTTTACAGTCTCAAAATTATTTATAAAATCCTTTTCTATTCATAAAACTCATTTACCAATCATCCTCTATAATTCCTTATTCATACTCATTAAGTTTATAGGAAAAATCGCTAGATTAATTTTTTTTAACATAATTTAAATTAGTTAGATAAAAATATGTATCATAGTATCTTAAATGGATAGTAAGGGTTATATTATATTACCATTAATTAATAATTAGCCAATTCAGATCGTTGTTTTGGTAGAGGAAGTAGGCATGTTGTTAAATTAAACTGATTGATATTTATACCAAATATATTATTGTCTATAACCAATTAATTAATAACTTATAATTGATAAGTTATGGACCCTAAAGACAAGTAGGAAGCGCTAAAGGAAGGTAAAACGTAGCCTCAAGCCTCATCAACCAGGAATGACTAAAACAGAGGAGATGCAGCAGTGTTATGTGGGTTTTAAAAGCAAGGGAAAGGTGAGATTTTTACACCTTGTTTAAGTACTTGAATGTTATATAAATGGTTAATAATATTGATTGTGGTTTTGGATACGTTTACGCTTATAAGATAATGTAATCCGACTAGTACCAAATGGTACTTAGTTGTGCCTACATATGTATTTTCAAGCTTCACAGTTTGACTATAAGTCGTTAGGTGTTTTAATAGATGTAATTCCATAGAAACTTAATTGCATAGTTTAGACTTCAACGAGATGTTAAAATAATGAATTCACACATTGAAAATTAATATGATTATAAAGTTGATTATATTTATTTAACAATATTTTAAAGTAAATTATATTTTATTTGAAAATGTTTAATGTTAATTAATTATTTGCCAATGATTTTTTTATTTGACTAACTATTTAATTAATGGTACTTAAAGTTAAATAGTCAGTGTAAGCAATGATGTCTAAAGTTAATTAAATGATTTAATTAACTATGTTTATATTGATAAAGTGATTTATTAAAAGTGTTCATAAATTATATTTTGTAAATAAAGGAGATGGTTATAAATGGTATTTTATAAGTATAACAGTAAGGATTTAAAAATTATATTTTATAGATTAAGGGAATGGAGTTTAAATGCTATTAAGTATAGGCAAGTTTAAACGTATGGTCCATTTAGTGATAGTCACTATAGATGTAGTTTTGAAACTCTATGATTTCTTTCCATTGAAAATTTATCCATCTTAGACATTTAGGAATTCCTTTCAGGTATAATTTAGAAAGTTATATAATCAATTTAAGAAGGGTTTGGGAAAGTATTAATATATTTTAATGATTATTTAGAAATTGGCTTAAATGAATGTTTTGAGTAGGGAAACAAGATTATAAATAAAGTGGGATCTATCAAAGGAGTCTTATGTAAAAATTTAGTGATTTATAAGTTATGTCAATAAATAAAAGATTATACTTATAAATGTTATTCGTGCAGAAGAAGTTTTATAAATATGAAAGAGACTTATAAAGGGAAATTTTGAATTAAATAGGAGTTTTTAAGGGAATCTGATAAAAAGGATTTGTAAAAAGACTTGTAAATATGGGATGGTTTTTTAAAAGGATAAGGTGTTTTGGGTTTATAGTAAATAATGTTTTAAATGATAGTTGTTTTGACCCAATCTAATATGGTTTGGAAAATTTGATATCTTTCCTCATTTTGTGAATATACTTATACCGTAGAGATAAGTATATAATTATATTGTCTAAGTATTGAAATATGGTGTTTGTGAACATACTTATTATGTTGAGATAAGTATATAGAAAAGATTTCCAAATATTTACGAAGTGTTTAATTAATGAAACATTAATCAAAGAGGCTAAGTGTTTGTTTATGGGCTTAAGCGAGTTCAGTTTCCTATCAAATTAAATCTATGATTAATTGTTGTTTATTTGATAGTTAAATAACCGACTATCAAATATTGGCCAAAATATAACTCTAGAAATATCTAAGAGAAACACGTGAGTTATATGGAACAGTCATCTTCAACGATGTTGTGCATATAAATCTCATTCTATTCTCCTAGGACAAATGATAAGAAAATCCGTCCACTTAAATGGTTAAGGGGTAATCCCTGCTCTTATCTTGTATATTTATTTTCGAAAGAAGCGGGGTTGGATATACTGGAAACTATTGAATGTTATTTCGAAGAGATCGGGATAGGATAAGTATGAATTATCCAAAAACCACTTCAATCCAACTCAAGCGTTTCGATAGAAGACATCTTGAAGAGTATAGAATCAAAGACGGAGCTTTTGAAGTGCATGGGCTACTTGATACTAATCCCAAGGGTGATTCTTTCATGATTAAATTAGCAAAAGAATATATGACTGTCGGTGTATCAAAGTATTTAGATATTTAGAGATTCCTTCACATTATGGTTGGAAATAAGTAAAATATACGTGTAATCTGATACCACATGTAATGACCTGCCTTTTAGACCCTTAGAAGACGACATTAATACATCCACGGTGTTCATATGTTGAACAACTAAGTATCAAAAAGGCGTATAGTTACAGGAAAAAAGAAGAAAGAAGACAAGAAGAAACCAAATATAAAATGACATCGCAATAAATAATCTATAATACAATGATGATCTTTACAAAGGAAACTTTTGTATACATATATCCATCAGAGTACTGGCTTATCATCTACCGGGACAATTGTTACACTTGTCCTTACAATTTGTGGTAAATACAACAAACTATATAGCGAAACAAAATAGAAAATACAGAAGTATGCCATGGGAGCGTCTAGCTCATCTCCTAAAAGCTCCAAAACATCCAAAGCTAATCTAGAAATATGATCGGCCTGACCCGAACATTATAAGAAAAATAACGCCTAAGTATGGTAAAACCACTGTGAGAAGCTCAAATCACAAGGAATTCTATTTATTTCTTATAAAATATTTTAAAATTTGTATCTTGTAAGACCATGCCGCACATACACACGGATAGGTTGCTACCTTACAATAACCAAATTATTTTCTATAGAAAATCCAATGATTTATAATAGTGTCTAGAATGCAAATACGAAATAATCTTAGCCAAAATTGTTACATTTATTAAATTCTAGCATAACAGGTTTACAACTAAGTCTTAAGGCACTTATTGTAGAATGGATTCCATACAATGACAAGGTAAGGGACTACCTTCTGCATGGTACACCTCAAGATAAAATGTATGTCATGACCCATAATTTCAGTCATACAAATTGGGATAATTGATTTTAAATATTGAGATATTTTTTTTATAAGTCAAGTAGCTTAAATTTCAAAAAAGATATTTATTTGGATAATAAATTAAAATAGTTAGAATATTTAATTTTTTGAGTCTGGGATCTAATAGGAATAAAAATGATTTCGAAAGCTGATTAATTTCTGTTTGAATAAGAATGAAGATAGTAAAATTTTAATTTAGACTTAAAATTGGTTAATTTGGTTTTATAATAATTCGTTTTAATTAACGTGTGAAAATAGCTTTTCGGGACATTGCCTCAAATTTCAACGAAACCAGTTTCATTAGATCCAAATAGTGAATTTTTGTAAGTTAACGAATTTTGTGGCGATCGAACGTATCATTTGGTCGTGCAAGCTCAAAAAGCTTAGAAATTAATTATAGAATTAATATAACATAACTGAGTTCGAAAAGCTATCTTCTGTATATGATCGAATTAGGTCTCGAGACTTATTCTATTGAGTTCAGAATATGGGTATTACATATAGAATGCCAAGTGGCACGCCTTGTTTGGAGTTTGAGATTTTTGAACGTTTAAAGCTAGATATTTTCTAATTAAAATAATATATATACATATATAAACACACGCACACTAATTTATAACCATAACTTCAGCCTATACGCATATTCTGACCATACCCCCCTCCCCCAACGTTTTACCCATACCTTTCCTCTTTTATATAATATCATTCTTTGTAAAAGAAATGAGATTTCTTTTTTTCTATATTAAAAATTTGAAAATCAAGAAAAAATCGCATGACGAAAAAATAAAAAAATTTGTCCTTTAAGCCTGATATTGAGAAATCTTTAAGCCTAGTGAGTATTAGGTGGTGCGGTAATTGTTTTGGTGAGGTCAAGGTGGGTACGGCGAGTTATGGTTTGGATTTAAGGGGATTCTAGTCGTCAATTAGGGAATTGAAGTGTAGATTGAAGTTCATGAGTCTGTAGGGCACCTAAAGGCCTAAGATGGTAAGTGGTGGTGGGCTTTGGGGGGACGCGATATTGCTGCCTTGACGCGTACAGGTGGTTGAATGTGATGGAGAGGGGAAGGACTATACCTAGTATCAAGGGTATGGAAGGGTGCATTTCACGAAGAGATGATGGATAGCGAAGATGAATTGAAGAATCGTTGAAGACAGAGGGAGTTTTGGTTGACATGCATGACCATGCAAATTTATACCGTGTACAGGCAATGGTTAAGGGAAGGAGGAGAAGGATTAAGACTTAATTAAAGTAAATTATATGAGTAGTTAATTATATTATAATTTAAAATATCGATAACTTGATATTTAAATAGCTTTTGCATACGAGGTCCAATCAAGATGTAGATTTTTGCACTGAGCTCGTAACGTGAAAGCTTCGCAATGGAATAGGTTTGGTCAAATTTAGAGACTATTGAAATTTAGGCTAAATCAGACGTTGTTAGATTTTAGTTCCAAACCGAAACGACACGGCGACGATTGGAAACAAAGTGAGTTAATCTCATTTTTTGGTTAACCAGTAATACTATATAGTTGATAACTCATTGTTGATTGGATGTTTGGATGATTTACTATTTTATTAGTTGGTTTGTATATATTCCCGCCTTTGGAGCAAATGACCCTTTACATATACCCGCCTGGTAGCGGATGACCCATATTATATAATTATATATAAGTTGTGATGCAGGGGAACAAGTCGGAGGAATCCAATAGGATTCCTCACCACTGTAGATTTATATATATATATAGACACACACACACATATTGACATACATGAGTTATGATGCATGGGGACAGATTTGAAGGATCCAATAGGTTTCCTCGCTATTGTTGATTTATTTCCAATAAAATTCATGTTATATGGTTATTGAAAATGAAACCTGGACACTATTTCTTATGACAATGTGTATGTTCAAAACTGAAACCTAATAGTAATAGAAAAATCAATTTCAATATTAATTAAGCGTTGGATAACTATCAGCCTTAAATTAGTATTTTTAAATTCTGTAAATTTCCATTTGAGTTGGAATTGGTTTTGGAGACCGGAAATGATTTTTACCTGAAATTGGGTTTCAAAAATATTTTGTTTTTAAAGGATTAAATTTCAATTTTACTCCAACCTTATCATTTGTTCTTCCTAGTCATTTAGAAATGGTTTTAAAAAAGTTATTTACTTATATGGTTTAGAAAAGTTATTTATTTATATTATTATTATTTTAAAGTTATTTATTTATATTAATAGTGTTTTAAAGTTATTTATTTATATTAATATTATTTTAAAGTAATTTGCTTATAGTTAATATTGTTATAAAGTTATTTATCAATATGTTAATATTTTGGAAGGTAAATTATTTTAAAATAAATATGGTTTGAAGGATTTATTAATAATGTTCAGAAATAAATTATTATTAGTTATAATAATGGTAAAGATTAATTATCATTGTTTCATTAACAATGTTTTGGAATTATTACTTACTATTTTTAAGATGTTTTGAAGTTAATAACTATTATTTGTTTATAATGTTTATTGTTAATAATTATTATTATATAATGGAGTTTTGAAGTAAATAATTTTTATTTATTTATAAATGTTTTTGATACTTTTTTTGAGAAAAATGTATGATCCTTTATAAATAGAGGAGAGCATACATGCAACTATATATATCACAAAATAAGATGCTGCCTACATGCCTGACAGGTAACAAAACTAGATACAGGTATCAAATAAAGCTCAGGTACCCCTAAGATGAGTTTCGGCAAGTCCACCATCCATCATAACCCAATATCGAGCTTCGTCATGGCCACCGCCCGATATTAAGATGTTAGAAGTGCCTAAAACACTAAGAGAAGCCAATAATATTGGATGTCGTCACAAACTAGGAAGCTCCATGCTTCTAGTACGGCAACTACTCTGAAGTGGAACTGAAAAAGATTCTGAATGGAAACTCCGCTCTGAAGATTCTGTACAAATGGAAGAAGTGTCAAGCAGAAGAGAAGATGCTCCTGAAAATAAAATGCCACAATGAAGATGAAAGTGTCCTGAATCTGAGGTGGCCCTGCTAGTGATCCTTGGAGGAAAATTCTGCTCCGATGTCCTCTCTGCAATCTGAAATCCTACAATCTGAAGACACGAATACCTGCAAAGTGAACCTGACGCCCTATCACCCATACCTATGCCTGAAGGATGACTAAGAAAGTAATTAGAATGATACATATATATGTATGTTTATATACATATATATGTATTAACGAGGTAGGAAATAAAAAACCTAAATAAGACTAACTGGACAGAAACTAAAGAATTAAAAGACTTACAAACTAATACCAACAATGACTAGTACAATAATTGAAACAAATCTTAAAAAATCCTTATGAACCTTTAATCATAAGTAAGTTATGATTAACGGTGAGATCATCATATAAGTTTTAAAAAAAATATTAATACTATTATTATTAATGTTAAATATATTATTATTTTGTTTAAATATGTTAATATTATAACTAACCTTTTTAAGATACCCTTTAAATAGGTTATTTTTAGCTAATTGGGATTAGAAATCGGATTAAAACAAAATGACGAAATTGTAAAAATCAATTTATTAAAGTGACTATTATTATTACTAAAAATTCTTTGATTTCTTTCAAACCAAATATACCAACAAATAATGATGAATAAAGTATTTGGTAAGAATCTAATATTCTTTTTGAACCTAAATCTAAAATTATTCCAGTAGAAGTCACAATCCGCAATTTTAGTCATTATATTATAGTTAAAAAATTTAAGAATATTATTTAGAATGTAATAAGAATCTATGCAATCATAGTATATATGTTTAATATCTTCAAGTTGCATATTACAAAAATAACATTTATTATCATTTTGAATGTTTTTTTCTCTGTAAAAATTCTATAGTATTAAATTTTTCCATGCAGTATTAACCACATGTGAATTTTAGATTTAGGAGGAGCATTAGATTTCCATATAAATTTAAAAGAGGTATTTATTATACCCGAAAAATTAATAAATCTACAAAAATAATTAGAAGTGTATTTCTTACTCTTATCTCATTCCCAACTAATAATATCATTATCATTATCAATATTATAAAGATTTAATCTAGCATAAAGCAAAGAAAGTTGCCTAAGAGCTGAACCTACCAAATTCTGTTAAAACTAAAATTCCAAAGAGGATCATTTTCAAGAGAATAAACTTCAATAATTAAAGCAAACTTAAAATTACAGATTTCATAAAGCTCTTTAAATTCCATCTTAAGAGGTAAGACCGAAATCCAACGGTCATGCTAGAAAGAAGTATAATTACCAGAATGAATTAACGTATTAATATCTAAGTTAAAAATCTCATGACATTTTAAAATGGTTTTCCAAAAATTAGACAGATTTTGAGTGACTGGAGAAGTAATTTGATATAGATTGCTACTACCATTATAGTAATATTTAGAAATAATCTCTTTCCAAATAGTGTTATCATTTATATCCTTAAACTTCCATAACCATTTACCCAGTAAGAACAAATTCATATGATGCAAATTAATTACTCCTAAGCTACCTTCCTTTTTGGCTTTACAAAATATTTCCCAATTTACTAAACATTTTATGCTATTATTAGAGTTTTCCCCACTCTTTAAGAAATCTCTTCTAATTTTATCTATTTTATCAATAACCCAATTTGGAAATACATGCATGGACATCCAATAAATCGGGAGGGCGTATAAAACAGAGTTTTTAAAACTAATCTACTTGCTCTAGATAAAAATCTCCCATTCCAAATAGAGATCCTATTTTTGACTTTATCTATGATTATAAACTAGTCATCATGTTTAAGTTTAGAAGGTCTAATCACAAAACCAAGATAGTCAAAAGGAAAGTTCATAGTTTTGCAATTTAGAGTATCAGTGACTAAGTTTTCAAACTTTTTCAATATCGTTTAAAACTAAAACAGAATTTTTATCAAAATTTATGTTTAAACCTGATAGAAGTTCAAAACTGTATAAAATAAACTTAAGGGTGATAATATTTCTAGGTAAATGGGAGGAAAAAAGCAAGGTATCATCGTCAAATTGGAGGACCGATATACCATTGTGTGATATGTCATTGCCTACACATCCTAGAGATCCATTATCAACTGCTTTTTTAATAATCTTAGCAAAAACATCCGTGGCTAAGTTAAATAATAGAGGCGATAAAGGATCCCCTTGCCTTAAACCTTGCTTAGATTGAATTTTATTACCTAATATAACGTTAACCATAATACTAGAGTTACCAGTTCTAAGAAAATTCAAAATGCAGCTGATCCATCTATGACCAAAACCTCTAGCATGAAAGATATCTTCAAGAAAATCCCAATCTGCTGAATCAAAAGCTTTTGCAAAGTCCAGTTTTAAATCGCACAAGTTATATTATTCTTACAACGGTGATTAATGTATTCTTGAACAACTGCCACATCATCCGAGACTTATAAATAAAGGTTTATAAAATTGATTAAAGGCCTAAAGGAAGATTATTTACAAGGAAAAAGAGTTTTATAAATGGTCGGATATTTATAAATGAATTTTAGAAATGGGTTTTTCGAATTATAAAAGGAGTATTGTAATTAGTTTTATGGATTTACAAAGAGTTATAAATGATTTGAGAAATGGTTTAGAAATGATTGTAAATAGTTTTGGAAATTTCTAATGGAGTTTATAAATGGTTTTAGAATTGTGTAAAAAGGAAATCTTCCTTCGTTTTGTGGGCATGCTTATACCATTGAGATAAGTATATGTATATTTTTCCAAGCATTAAAAATATAAGGATTTGTGAATGTATCTTTGAATAATTAATCCGATACAAGTATTTACAAGGTGAGTTTAATTAATGAAAAGATTAATTCAAAAGGCTAATGATTGCTTATATGCTTAACCAATGTTGGTTTCCCCTTTTGAAAAACAATCCCTGATTTTGATGTATGTTTGTCGATAGTTAAATAACCGACTATCAAATATGGATCCAAAACGTAACTTTAGAAATATCTAGGAGAAAGACATAAGTTATATGGTGCCTTATCACAGATAATGCAGTACTGTGCCTATATATCTAGTTTCGTTTTCCTAAGACAAACGATAATGAAAGTCGTCCACTGACGGCTAGGAGATTATCTTTGCTATTATCTTTGACTATTTATTTCCTAAAGAATCGAAATTGAGTTTAACAGAAATTATCGAAAGTTTTTTCAAAGAGACCGGGATCGGATATGTTATCTGAAAAACACTTCGATCCAACTCAAGCTTTCGAAGTGAAGACATCTTGAAGATGACATATCAGAAGATGGACCTCTTTAAAGTGCAAGGGCTGCTTGCTACTAATCTTGAGGGTGACTCCCAAAATGGATGTAGTAAAAGTGGCACCTTCGGTTTCGTTCGGTCCTAAAACGAACTTGTATGGATGAATGATGGCTATTGTGTTATTGCTTGGAGGCCAGTGTTAGCATTCCAAGTAGGAAGTACTATATGAAAGGTAAAATGTAGCCTCAAGTCTCATCAACTAGGAATAACTAAATCATGAAAGATGCAGCAGGGCTAAGTGGGTCGCTCCCAATTAGGGTATGATCATCCCTAGAGTCGATATTATCTCTCATTTATATGCTTCGGGGCCATTAATGGATGGTGATCATATTCAATACTACCAGTCAAGTGGTAGGTTGATCCTGTGTTGGAAGGGGATCCTAGCGAGGTCTTTGGTGTTATTTTATCTAAAGATGCACCGTGATGGGTGGTGCCTCAATAGCCCAATCATTGTATGGAATCCATTCTTCAATACGTGCCCTTACGGTTTTGGTTATATACCTATTATGATGGAATTTAACAAACCTAATAGTTTCGACTATAATTAATAAGTATTTGTATCCTAAACACTATTATAATATCAGATAATTTCATATGAAATGGTTTAGTATCGTAAGGTAAAAACCAGTCCGTATTTATGTGCGGGGTGGTCTTACGAGATACTTTTATTTTCAAGAGATTTTTGAAACATTAAAATTCAATTGAGGTGTGTTTTTCTCACACTGGTTTTCAAAATGACTTAGGTGTTATTTATCATAATGCCCGACTCAGACCGAGCGTACTACAGATTGCTTTGGATGCATTGGATCTCAAGAGATGAGTTAGAGGTCCGGAGACATATTCACGTATATGGTTATTTTTCCACTACATTCATTGTTGTATTTTTTTCAACAAATTGTGAGGACATGTTGTTATAACTGTCCGTGCTAAAATTGGTTAGTATACTTTGGTTGATGTACACACACACACACACACACACACACACACACACACACACACATATATATATATATTGGAGTTTGCTTTGTGTAAAGATTTGTTTGATATTATAGATTATTCGTTCCATTGTGAGATTATGTGTTGTTTAGTTTTCTTGTCTTTTTTCTCCCTTCTTTCTTCTTTCTTCTTCCTTCTTTCTTTTCCCTAACTATCTGTCTTTCCGCTCAATTTGAGTGGATCATGTATGATTGATTGTCCGCTTAAACTGTACGGAAATGTGTGTTGTTACATTGTGGTAATAGAGCGCAAGGTTAAGCGAGAACCTTGGCTTTGGTGGGGTACTTATTATAGATAGGGTCGGTAGCACCGTAGAATAAGTTTG
Source organism: Allium cepa (assembly GCA_030765085.1). Taxonomy (NCBI): domain Eukaryota; kingdom Viridiplantae; phylum Streptophyta; class Magnoliopsida; order Asparagales; family Amaryllidaceae; genus Allium; species Allium cepa. The sequence continues at coordinate 738,621,519 of CM060935.1, read as the reverse complement.
AGTGCGTATCTATATAAGCGGTATTTATTAATGATATTAAAATGTTTTATATTGTGTTGATTGATTTATTGAATGGTTTATATATTTTGTTCAATAAAAGGAATTACCGTTATTGATAGGGATTTCTAAAACACGCGAATAGTGCAATTCGACATAGTATTGTTTGGAAATTGGGTAAATGAAATAATTTTACGTTGATTATATATTATATATAATGGAATAATTTTCAAAAAATTATCATAATATATATGGTATGTTGGTTATTAAAGAATAATAATATTGATTATTATCATTTGTTGTTTATGTTCTAATGAAAGTTGTTATTATTATAATGTAAACAAAGATAAACAATTAACGAATGATTTTATATAAACAAAGTAAAATTATATATAAGGAAAGTTTATAAATATGATTTGTAAATAAAAAGGATTTGAAAGCCGAGAATTTGAGAATTAAAATCCTATAATTTTGAAAATTGATTTCAAAGGTTTTGGAAGAATAATAATAGTTTGAAAACATTTTTTGAAATATTTTAAAACAGTGTAAAAGAAATAGAAGCACTGAACTCACTTCGGTCGCTAGAAAATAATTTCCATAACTACTACAAAATCATCGACGTTCATTTTTGGGTTTCTAAGAGTGGAATTGCTAACATTAGAGTTTTAAAACTAGTTTTGATTTTAAAATGTAAAAGAATGATTTGATATACCAAGGGGATTATGTATACTCATTCCCTATGGAGTGATAGGCCTCGCCAAATTGCTTCTGTTTATAAGTGCATGCTTGATTTATCACATAACATTGTTTGTCCATGGTACAAAAGGATTTGGAACTCAAGTTCATCTTCAAAAGATAATATGCTTCTCAGTAAAATTTTAGAAATGGTTTGCATACCCTTGATAAGTTGAAGGTTAAAGGAATTACCAATACCGACACATGTATTTTCTATCATAAGGCCAGGAATTCTATGGCACGTCCATTCTTTGAATGTGATTACTCCTTTTTTATTTGGGAGAGTGTTTCGAGGCTGCTTAGGTTGCATAGACCCACTCATATTCTACAGTTGAATGGTTCATGATTTTTAAAGCGACAAAATGGAAATCGTCTTTGAGTACTTTGTTACTTCGTGTCCTGAAAAAGACCCTATCTGTAATATGGAGGGAAAGAAACACTAGAGTGTTTGGAGGTGTTGTGACATATAAACATGTAGTGGTCCATTGTATCTTCCATTTTTTCAGTACTTGAGTCTTGTATTAGTATTCTGGGGTAATTCTTTTGGTTGTATTCTCTGATGGTATGCCATCGGTATTTGTACTTCATTTTTTCTAATATATGGTAGGGGCCCATTTAACTCCACTACCATTGCCAAAAAATGGTTTTAAATAAATAAGAACAGGGTGTTTAAAATTCTGAAAATTTTCATTTAATTATTTTATTAAAATATGAGAAAATAAGTTCAATAAATTATAAAATTTGAGAATCAGTAAGTTAAAAACAAAATTTTAAATTTGTTGAATATAAATGCTAAGAAAAGTAAAATTAGAATTGAACTATGAAATGAAATTGAAAATAAGTTAAACAAAATGAATTTTGACTCAAGTAAAGATAAATAAAGTGAAATGAAAAGAGATAAATGAAATTGAACATGATTTGAAATAGATATGAACTTAAGTAGTAAAGTGAAAATAAACAAAAGAAGGGTTGTATAAAAAGTCTATAATAAACTTAAGTAAAATTTGATGGAATGGTTCTTAAGTGATATTAGTACCGAAGGAAATATACTAAGTACTAAATTAATGAATAAAGAAATGTGGATAATGATTACGAATATATAGATGTAAATTAAAGAATTTGATATAGTTAGAGAACAATTGGAATAAATACGTAAGTTGTACGTATATTCGCATAACTGTTTGATCCAAATTCGAATACAAAATTTCGAGATGATTTACACCGATCCGAGTTAGAATTTTTCACTCGATTCTCAACGGAGAACACTGGATATGGATTTTTGATTGATTCTAATATTCTCTATCATATTATAAGGCTATGCAAGGAGAATGGCGATTTTTAATCAAGGAGTCAGATTTGAGTCCGCACTAGAGTGGTAGTGTGAACAATAGTAGTTCGGGAGTAAAATTGTGTAATCGAGCAAGCGATCAAGTATGATTTCGCATATGAATGATATATGTACATCATATGGGCTTAAATAAATTAAAAGTTGACATTGGAAAATGTAAATTGATATGGCTATGAATTAATTGAATGAATATTATTTGTTTGATGGTTTGTTTGGTTACCTTTGCTACATTTAAATAGAGCTATTGTATTATACATGTTATATATACTAATATTGCTTTACCTATACATGTTCTAATTGGTTGTTGAGTAATAAGTAGGCGTAGATGGCATGTGCTTCACATTTGGAGCTCGCTTTCGTATTATATAGATTGTATATGCTTGCTAATGTTAATAACAGGTACACATCTCAGATTACATACTGTATTTTTATATTTTTTTTACAGGATGCCTATTCCTTGAAGATGAGATGTAGATTATATATATATATATATATATATATATATATATTGTGTAAGCTTCTCCGATCGAATTGTGCAAAGGAGATGCCGGCGAAATTTTTCATAAATTTAATGTGTTAGAAAATTTTAGAGAATTTTGAGAAATTTTTGATAAGTAAAATTTGATGTTTATGTTATAACTTGGAATGGTATTAGTCAGTAATTTATGGATGAATTTACGAACTTAAAAGAATTTTACAATCTATATCAACTAATTGGTTTTGAAATGTAAAGGGTTTTGTGGCATTTTTCTTACCTTGCTAATTTCGAGGACGAAATTCTTTTAAGAAGGAAGAATGTAAAGACCCAGAATTTCGGTCATTCGAATTAGGATATTTAATTGATTTTAAATATTAAGATATTTGTTTTATAAGTCAAGCAGCTTAAATTTAAAAAATAGAGATTTATTTGAATAACAAATTTAAATAATTGGAATATTTAAATTTTTGAATCTTAGATCTAATGAGAATAAAAATGATTTTGAAAGCTGATTTAATTTCTTGTTGAATAAGAATGATGATAGTAAACTTTTAATTTAGATTTAAAAGTGATTAATTTGGTTTTATAATAATTCATTTTAATGAACGTGTGAAAATAGCCATTTTGGACACTATCTTGGATTTTGATAAAACCAGTTTCATTAGATCCGTAATAGTGAATTTTTGTAAGTTAAAGAATTTCACGGCGATCGAACATATCGTTTAGTCCTGTAAGCTCGAAACGCTTAGAATTTAATTGTAGAATTAATATTATATTACTGGGTTTGGAAAACCATCTTTTGTATAAGATCGAATTAGGTCTTGAGACTTGTTCCATCGAGTTTAGAATAGGGGTATTACATATAGAATGCCAAGCGGCACGCCTTGTTTGAATTTCAAGATTTTCGAACATTTAAAGCTAGATATTTTCTAATTAAAATAATATATATACTATTTTATAACCATAACTTCAGCCCATACCCATGTTCTCACCATCCCTCCTCCCCCATGTTTTACCCATACCTTCCCTCTTTTATATTTTATCATTCTCTGTAAAAGAAATGAGCTTCCTTTTTTACAAAATCAAAACTTTGAAAATAAAGAAAAAAAATCACTTAAAGAAAAGCTTTGCCCTTTAAACTTGAGATTAAGAGACCATTATGCCTATTGAGTATTAGGTGGTGCGACAACTGTTTTGATAAGGTCGACGTGGGTACGACGAGCTAGGGTTTGGATTTAAGAGGATTATAGTCATTGATTAGGGAATTGAAGCATAGATTGGAGTTCATGAGGCCGTAGGGCACCTAAAGGTTGAAGATGGTGAGTCGTGGTGGGCTTTAGGGGGTTGCGACCTTACTAACTGGACGCATACTGATGGTTGAACAAGATGGACCTTGTATCATGGGTATGGAAGGGTACAGTTCGCGTAGAGATGATGGATGGCGAAGAGGAATCATGGAAGATCGAGGGAGTTGTGGTTGATATGCATGGTCGTGCAAATGGGTATCGTGTACAAGCAATGGTTAAGGGAAGGAGGAGAAGGATTAAGATGCAACTAGAGTAAACTATGTGATTAGTTAATTATATTATAATTTAAAATATGACAACTTGAAATTTAAATAACTTTTTCATATGAGGTACAATCGAGGAGCGGATTTTTGCATTGCGCTCGTAACAACAAAAGTTTTAGAATGCAACTGGTTTGGTTGGATTTGGAGACAGCTAAAATTTGGGCTAAAATCAGACATTGTTCGATTCTAGTTCCAAACCGGAATGCCTCGGGGGTGACTGGAATCAAAGTGAGTTAGTCTCACCTTTTTTGCTAACCAGTAATACTATATAGTTGATAGATAATCGTTCATTGGATGTTTGGATGATTTACTATATTATTAGTTGGTTTGGATATAATCTTGTCCCTTGAGCGGATGACCCATATTATATAATTGTATATGAGCTGTGATACAAGGGGACATGTTGGGCGAATCCAACAGGATTCCTCGCCACTGTTGATTATATATATATATATATATATATATATATATATATATATATATATATATATATTTGTGTGCGTGTGAGCGTCCGTGATATATATGAGTTGTGATGCGGGGGACAAGTTGGAGGGATCCAACGAGATTCCTCGCTATTGTTAATTTATTTTCGATAAAATTCCTATTATATGGTTATTGAATATGAAACCTGATTTATGGACACTATCACTTATGATATCATGTATGCTTAAAACTGAAACCTAATAGTCACTAAAAAATCAATATAATTATTGGTGAAGCGTCGGATAGCTATTGGCTTTAAATTAGAACTTTTAAACATTATATAAATTCTCATTTGAGTTGAATTGGTTTTTTAGACAGGAATTAATTTTAAACCTGAAATTGGGTTTCGAGAATATTTTGTTTTTAAAGGATTTAATTTCTATTTTACTCCAACCTTATCATCTTATCTTCCTAGTCATTTAGGAATGGTTTAAAAAAATTATTTATTTATATTAATATTATTATAAAGTTATTTATTTATTATAATATTGTTTTAAAGATATTTATTTATATTAATATTATTATAAAGTTATTTGCTTATAGTTAATATTGTTTTAAAGTTATTTATCAATATGTTAATATTTTGAAAAGTTAATTATTTTAATATAAATATGTTTTAAATCAATAATAAGGATTTTTTAATAATGTTTTGGAATAAATTACTATTATTTACAATAATGGTAAAGTTAATTATCATTGCTTTATTAACAATGTTCTGAAATTATTACTTGTTATTTTTAAGATGTTTTAAAGTTAGTAATTTTTTTTACAATGTTATTATTAATAATTATTACTATATAATACGGTTTTGAAGTAAATGATTTTTATATATTTATAAATGTTTTCTAGACTTATAAATAGAGGTTTATAAAATGGATTAAAGGCCTAAAGGAAGATTATTTACAAGGAAAAGAAGTTTTATAAATGGTTATAAACGAGTTTTAGAAATGGGTTTATAGATTTATAAGAGGAGTATTGTAATTAGTTTTATGGATTTATAACTGGTTATAAATGATTTGAGAAATGGATTAGAAATTTTTATAAATTCTTTATAGAGATTTATAAAATAGTTCATAAATGGTTTTGGAAATTCATAATGTAGTTTATAAATGGTTTTAGAATCGTGTAAAAAGGAAGCTCCATTTCGTGGACATGCTTATACCATCGAGATAAGCATATGGATATTTTTCCAATTATTAAAAATATAAGGATTTATGACTTTATCAAAAGTAATTGGATACAAGTATTTACAAGATGAGTACAATTAATGAAAAGATTAATTGAGAAGACTGGTGATTGTTTACGTGCTTAACCACTGTTGATTTCCCATTTTGAAAAAAAAAATCCCTGATTTGGATGTGTGTTTACTGGTAGTTAAATAACCGGCTATCAAATATGGACTCAATACGTAACTTTGGAAATGTCTAGGAGAAACACGTGATTAAATGACACTGTCATCTCCGATTATGCTGCACTACCACCAATACAGCTTGTTACAACGTTTATATTTAAAACGTTGTAAAAAACCCCTCTAACCAAATTTTCTAAAAAAAAGTTGTAAAACCATCCTTTTTACAACGTTTATACAAAAAATGTTGAAACAAGGCTTTTTACAACATTTCCTCCAAAAACGTTGTGATAAACTACCTTTCACAATTTTTTTGTAAACATTGTCGCAACTATGTTTTAACAACAAGTTTAAAAAGTTGTAAAAACATTGTTTTTTATAACTAGATGTTAATTAACAACTTTTTAAATGTAATTGTACTTGTAGGGTTATGTTAATTTTTTTTAATATATTTAGTATTGCTTAAAATATTTTAATAATTTATAATTTATAATTAATAACAATTATTTGATACTTACTTGAATAATTTAAATGGTTTATAGTTGATAATTTCTAAATGAAAACTTAAACAGGCAATTATTTATATTTTATAACCAATGATTATTAACAGATAATTTACAATTACTAATTACTATCTATAGTCAATAATTATCTTTTATATTTAATTATTTACTATAATTAATCGTTAACAATTAGTAAATTATAGTTAATATTTATTACCTATACCTAATAATTAATAAATATAACTAAAAATTAAAAAGTAATATTAAATTATTATTATTAATAATTATTACTAAATAGTTAACAATTAAAATTTAGTTATAATTAATAAGCAATAGTAATAATTAATAAATAATAAATAAGAAGTAATAACTAATAATTAATGTTAAATACTTAATAAGTAATCTTTACAATTTTCTAAAATAAATTTAAGAACATTCATAAAATGTAGAAATAAAATTTTGAAACTTTTCTTAAATTCAAAAACAAAATCTTATAATAACGTTTTCCGCATTAAAGATTGCTTTCTATAAAAAAATTGTAAAAGGATTATTTTTTACTACTTTTCCCTAGAAGTTGTAGATATTAATTTACTACAATAAAAATCATTTTAATCATGAGTCAGAAAAATCTTTGAGAAAACGATCACCGCAGTAAATGATCAAATTAACATTAATTATTTTAAATAAATTCGATTTCGCTTTAAATACTATAATAACCAAGGAAATTGCGAATTTGAATTTTGGTTAATAATTAATAAATTATGCTTGATAATTTATAATAATAATAATGTATAAATTTTTATGCATATAAATCTATACTTGTTTACAATACTAGAATATTTAATAATTAGTAATTTGTAGTTGATAATTATAAAATCAAACACTTCGGATTAAATTATGGATTCATATCTCAAACTATATATTATCAATTATTAATTTCTAAACATCAATTAATAAACATCAACCTTCTTGCTTTTTACAACCTATGTCAACCATCCACCTTAACTGAAAGAAAAAAAAGACGAGGCGCCATAATTTTGAAGCTCGCTTCCATTTTCGTTCAACGCGCACCCTCCACCCATTTAATTTTCATTAGAACCCCAGATCCCAAATTAATCCCCAGATCCAGATCATCCACCTTCATCGTTGCTTCTCTACCTTCATCGATCCTAAATCCCTTAATCACAAATCCCACATCAGCCGCTTTTCTACATCCTGTTAGCCCTTCCCCTTGCCTGACATTGGTTCCTCTCCTTCGAACTGGAAGTCCGATAAATGCCAGAACAGTTAAGAAGAAGACACCGTTCATCCACCTTTCCTCTATTCCTATTTCATGTCCATTGAGACATATGAGTCTCTATGGATTGAGAGCTCGAATAGATCAGGTACGTCATATTTTGGGTTTCTCATAGCTGATACAGATTCATGGTTTGGGTATGGTATTGGGTTTTGCTACTGCTAATTAGTGTGTTTGAATAGGTTAGGTATGTCGATTTTGTGGAAGTTTAAACAATTATCTTAATGCACTGGCAGCTGCTTCATGTGGATTTTGCTATTGCAGATTCATGTCAATTTTGCTACTCCTTTCCCTCACCCGAGTTTGAATATGTTAGGTACATCTGCTGCTGCTTCTTTTTGGATTAGAGGTGAGATTTTATATCCATTTATTTAGAGTAGAGTACTGAGAGTAGGCACACTATTTACTGGTCTTTTCTCGAAGTGCTACTTTATATATCCTACTTGACATATGCTATTTTATATTTACTGTGCTTCATGTGGTTTCTTTTTCTTTGGAATAATATATCTTCTTTTCTTTTTTTACTCTTTAATCTATTTGTGCCTCGTCAATGTTCTTATAGGCAGAGGAATTATGTGAAGACTGTTATACAAATTGTCAAAATGATCATCCTCATCACAAGGAAAAGGTCTTTCCATACTTGATATATTTCTTGGAGAATCATTATCAATAAGTAAATATTAAGAAAATTTTGGTAATTTCTGGATTTCCGTAAATTGCTATTTATATATTTAGTCCGACTCTTTATGTTACCATATCTATGAGTTGATTTTTGGATTATGCATTTTTGTACAAGTTTACAATTTCCATCGATTTAGTTGAAAATTTTCCATTCATGGAAAACTATGTGTTGCATTTCTTAAATTAAGACTTTGTACATTCATTTAATCAAAATAGAAGCCTGCAAATATTGTATAAAAGATTGCTGCTGAGTATGTATATTAATGTAATATTTAACATAAGATAGTACCATTTATTGGGCTGGGGAATATACTTATTACTGGCGCGAATATTTGAGGTCTACATTATATTCACACATTAGGAATATAGAGGAATATGTGTGTGCATTCATTTCTCTGCTTTTGACAAAGGTTTAAAAGAAGAAAAATTATGTCTTCAACATATATGAGTTTCAAAGGCAGCATTTTGTCCAAAACTTGCAAATTAAGGAGAACTGCACAATACATAGGAGTTTTAGTCATCTATTAGGAAGTAGCAAACCATATGTTGATCAATAAATGTGGGTCTCTATACATTTGATAGTTTGGAGAAGTACTAAAATGTACTTAATATTTGATCTAGAGATCCTAGTTTATAAGTGAATTATGTTGGTTTTCAATCTTGCAAGAGCACCGAGCACATGATCCAACTCATAAATACCTAAATGAGTAGAGAGATCCTAAATGCTTTGCTTTTTTCCATCCTCCAAAACTGTTCCTTCCACCTGTAATACATCTATACACACATATACATACACACACATATAAATATACATACACACACATATAAACATAAACACACACATACATATACATGTATATACATACATGCATATGCATATATATACACATACACGCCGAAGGGATGAAATATGATAAGGTTACCATTATCATATTTATTTGAAAGATGGTCCGAAGTAACTGACTTATATCTTCTGACTACAGGCTGGACTTTTGATCATTGTGAATTTATTGCATACTGTATTTAGTATCTTTTTTATCAAAATTATATTGGTTACACTTATAGTTTATTGAGATATTGTCAGTTTAGAGACATAATTTCCACTATAAGTAGTTATACATCATACATATCACAAATCACAAAAGTACCACTAAATGCTGAAGAATATTTTTTTATTATTTGAACTATGTTAATGATTGTAGTGATTTTTTTTTTGATTTGAGCGAAAGCAGTTATTTGTTCAGAATCTAGTATTGCCTATTTAAATACCATTGACACTTAAAAAGAATTATGCAGTCTCACGAAAAAAATAACAGAAATAGAAGATACAGAAGATTTAACGTGGTTCAGATATGAATATCCTACGTCCACGGAGACCCAACAACTTTTTATTTCACTAAAGAAAAGAGTACAAAAGAGAGAGGAAAGAATAATGGTGGATACTACACTTGCTTGTTCCTATGAAGATAAATTTCCTTCATTTATATAGACTTGATAATGAAGGTTTGCTTGGAGATTAAGCAAATCAATTTCCCGATTACGCAGATATCTTTCCAATTTGTGTGATTTGATTTTGGTACAAATGGATGGCGTAATCTTCGTTTTCATATCTTTCCTTTATTCTCCATGCCTAATCATTTATTTCTTCATATAGCAGATATACATTGACTAATTAATTGATTGACTAATTAATTAGTTTCCTTCAAAATATCCTTTCATATATCAGCTAAATTAATTGATTTGATTGAATCAATTAATTAATTTCCTCTTTAACGAATATTTGAATCATCTAAATTCAACACTCCACCTTGATTCAAATATAACAATCTCTCTTCATCACCTTATCATCAAGTAATCAACATATAAGTTGTTGGGCCTAGCGACCCATGGCGCTCAAGTAACAGGTATCAAACTGATCAAGTTTGAGCAATGCTCAAACTTGTCCTTAGGAAGCGACTTTGTCATCATATCTGAAGGGTTATCCAAAGTACTCACCTTCAACAATTTAATTTTTCTTCGTTCTTCCTTAAGCATAAGAAAGAAACCTCTAACATCAATGTGCTTCGTCCGTGAACTATAAACTTGATTTTCTATAAGATGAATCGCACTCTGACTGTCTGAAAATAGCTCTACTGTCCGCTGCACCATTGAAAGATCATCCAACAACTGAAGTAAGTATAATACTTCCTTTGTTGCTTCCACAATCGATATCAACTCTGCTTCGGTAGTCGATAAAGCTACTATAGATTGTAGCTTTGATCTCCATGAAATCGAGCCCATGCCAAGTGTAAAACATAGCCCGACACTGACTTCCTAGCATTTATATCCCCATCGTAATCAGAATCACGGTATCCTCTAAAAAAGATGTCACCATCCATTCCACCATATAACAAGCCCACCGAAGAAGTGCCTCGAAGATATCTAAGAATCCACTTCACAGCTTGCGAATGCTCTTTGCCTGGGTTAGACATATATCGACTCACAACACCCACTACATGAGCCAAATCTGGTCTTGTGCACACCATCGCATACATAAGACTACCAACAGCACTAGAATAAGGTATATCAGTCATATACCTCTTATCTTCTTCCGATGAGGGAGATAAGTCTTTTGACAACTTAAAATGAGAGCCTAATGGAGTGCCAACCGGTTTAGCTTTTTCCATTCCAAATCGAGCGAGGACCTTCTCGATGTACTACGCTTGAGTGAGCCTTAACTCTCTTCGCTTTCTATCCCTGCTTATCTCCAAACCCAATATTCTTTGTGCCTTTCCCAAATCCTTCATATCAAACTCTCTACTAAGCTTCGCTTTCAACTCCTTAATTCTGACCATACTCCAAGATGCAATCAGCATATCATCAACATATAACAACAAATAAATCATACCACCATCACATCTTTTGAAATAAACACACTGGTCTTTGAAACTTCTGGAGTATCCATGTGAAAGCATAAACTTATCAAACCTCTTGTACCATAGTCTAAGAGACTGCTTCAGTCCATATAAAGATTTGTTGAGTTTGCAAACATAGTCTGGCCTTCTACTATCAACGAACCCTTCCGGCTGCTTTAAATAAATCTCCTCATCCAGATCATCATGCAAGAATGCAGTTTTGACATCTAGTTGCTCTAATTCCATATCATAATGAGCAACTAATGCAAAAGAATACGAATAGAAGTATGCCTAACCACTGGAGCAAAGATATCATGATACTCTACACCTTTCTTCTGAACATACCCCTTTGCGACTAACCTTGCCTTGTATATGAGATTTTCATTTTCGCCGTCTTTCACTCTATAGATCCACTTGCATCCAATAACTCTCTTGTCAGTGGGAAGAGGCACCAAATCCCAAGTATGATTTCTCTGCAATGATTCAATCTCCTCCTCCATAGCAACTAACCGAAACTGTTAACTGATGCAATAGCTTCTCTATAATCACAGGGCTCATCATGGACAACATTCAAAGCATACGTTGCCATATCGTCGAAGTTAATATCTTCGATGCTCATTCCAACAAACTCATCAAGCCACTTAGGCTTTCTTCTTTGTCTGACTGGCCTAGGTTTCGAATGAGCTCCACCTTGAGTTTGATCCTCAGTACCAACATCGATATTATCCTCATCAACCACTGTGTCATCGGAAACACCATTTGAACGTCTATGGAAAGAATCAACAGATGTCTTGCTTTGTGTCTGGTATTCTTCACATGTCCTCTCATTGTCATCCGATGAGGAAGGCTCCACCTTCAACATAGCCTTCTCATCAAAAGTCACATGCCTGCTCATAACAATCTTCTTGCTAATAGGACACCACAACCTATATCCCTTCACTCCTCTCCTACAACCTAGAAATATACACTTGCGAGCTCCAGGTTCCAGCTTCCCTTTGCTCTCATGCACATAAGCTGGACAACCAAACACTCTGAGAAATGAATAGCTAACAGGTCCATACTTCTTCAGGGATCTTCATATCTATGACAGTTGAAGGTGTGCGGTTGATGAGGAAAGCCGCCATAGATAAAGCTTTAGCCCAAAATTCCTTCTTCAATTTAGCGGTCAGTCTAAGACATCTTGTTCTTTCCAATAATGTCTGATTCATCCTTTCTGCAACTCCATTAGACTGGGGGTCGCCTGGTGTGGTGTAATGCCTCTTAATGCCTTCAGACTCACAATAATCGATGAATTCCTGTGATACAAATTCACCGCCATTATTTGAACGGAGAATTTTCAATTTTTCCCTGACTGCTTCTCAACCATAGATTTCCACTTCCGAAACTTGGCAAAGGTTTCACTCTTTGACTGAAGAAAGTATACCCATACTTTATGAGAGAAATCATCTATAAATGAAACAAAATATATGGCTTCACCTAAAGAAGGACAAGGGGAGGGACCCCAGACATCTGTATGAACATACTCCAAGACAGCTTTTGCTTTATGCTCTCCTATAGCAAAAGAAATCTTCATCTGCTTTCCAAGAACACACCCTTCACAAAAACCAAGTTTTGAATGATGAACTCCATCAATCAATCCTCGTTTTCTCGACTCATCCATGTTGTGCTCACCGATGTGACCCATCCGTAAGTGCCATAATCTGGAAGAATCCGAAACAATAAATGTAACAGAAGCTGATTCACCAATTACAGTAGTGCCCTTTAATAGATAAAGATTTCCTGCCCTCACACCTTTCATAACAATCATGGAACCCTTCGATATCTTCATTTTCTCTCCTTCCACTACAATCTTCAAGCCAAGTCTACTTAACGCCCCAACAGAAATCAAGCTCCTCCTCAAATCAGGTACATGTCTAACATCGGTGATTGTATGAATAACACCGTCAAACATCCTAATCATCACGCTACCAACACCCACCATATGGCAAGAAGCATCATTACCCATCAGAAATTCTCCTCCATCAATTTCACGGTAAGTGGAAAGCAGTTCCTATCGTATGATAGGATGCGCCAGAATCAATCAGCCATAAGTTGCTCTTCCTAGAAGAGCCAGAAGCTGTAAATACATCGGTGTCACTTTCTGTATCTGATTTCTCTACTGTAGAAATTGAGGCTTGCTTTGGATCTTTTCTTCTACCTTCAAGCTTGGGACATTGTGCTATGAAGTGCCCTGGTTTCTTACAATAATGACAAGTCAAATTCTTAGGCCCCCTAGACTGAGACCGTGAATATTTCCGTCCTCCACCTTTCTTCGACCTGCTTTGGCCTCTACCTCTCTGAACAGATAAGCCTTCAGTATCACTATCCAAGCTAGTGCTCGCCAATCTACCTCTTAATACTTCATTATGAAGACCAGCCTTTACATCAGACAGGCTAATTTTACTGCGGCCATAGATCATGGAATTAACAAAAGCAATATACTCCTTAGACAAGGAACATAAGAGGATCACAGCTTGAGCCTCATCAGTAATATCAACTTCCGCTGCCTTCAGGCTCATAATCAAAGTCGTCAAAGCATCTACATGCTCCATGAGATCAGCTCCAGGCTTCATCTTGAACGAATAAAGTTGTTGCTGAAGAATAATTCGATTAGTGAGAGACTTGTCTTGATATGCATCCGATAATGCATCCCATAATTCTTTCGCCGTCTTCTTTTGAGAGAATTCTCTAAGAACTTCATCTGAAAGGCTCAACTGAATTGTTGTAAGAGCTTCATCTTCCATCTCTTCCAAATCAGCTGCATCAATACCTTTCAATTTCTCAGGCGCAGAAACAACATTGTAAGTCTTCTCCTTCTTCAATACTGCCTCCATCTTCATCTTCCAAGTACCAAAATCTTCTTTTCCGTCAAAACATGTTACTCCATAATTGTGACGAACAGGATTTTTCGCGCTCGAAAATCAACATCCATACTTCAAATCGTATTCGAATGCCGTAGATTTGAACGTTCAAATCCGATTCGCCGGAGCTTATTACTACATTAAGTAAATAACACAGCGGAAAAAAAAGAATAATACATTGATATACAACACTGATACAACAGAGCGATACAATGAATATCAATATACATCAGAGATATGATACAACAAAATAGCAGCGGAAAAGAAAAATAGATAGAACCAGCAGCGGAACAAACAACTCTAAGATAGCCGTCAACGAAGAACTCTAAATCTGTAACTCCATCTCCAAGAACCAATCCAGCAATAGCTCGAACTCCCCATAACAATGCACCAAGCTAGGCAAGACTGGTGCGAACCAAAGACTGAACTAACTCCAGATAATCTACTACATCTAACTATCTGAAAAACTCAACTCTAAACTGCTCGTGTAGAAAATAATGAGCACCCAGAGTTTAGGAAAGGAGCAATAAACTCCGGATCAGTCATGGGACTGGTGTGAGCAACAAAAACAGTTTATCTTTTAAAACAATCAACAAGAGAATTTTAAAATAAATTCGCAATGCTTTTTGAAAAATGAAACTACCATAAGACCTCCCGCCACACACACAATGCAAACGCAGAATTGGAGGAGATTTCTTCTTATGATAGTCAAACATGCTTACTACGCAAAAAATCAAATCATTTGATTATTATTATTAGTGCATAGTGTAGAAAACATTTCGAAAGTAGAATATAAATCTTAGCCAGCATAGGCATTCCGCACTTATGCCTACTATAGCTACTATGTTCAATAGCAGGTTACCGCCACATTCCATAGCAGGTAATACAACTAAAACCGTACAAGGATCATATTGTTTCTTTGGATTTCCAACAAATGGTCAGGCCAAGGAACTTTCCATTGCCACATGAGAACGCCTCTGGAAGGACGTCCCCGAGAACCTAACCGGATCTCTGCCAACACAAGGCCGGGTTACCCCTAATTGGGTAACTACTGACACGAGCATGCCATCCCCCGGTCCTTTAGGACCTTTATCCGAGCGCTCGATAACCAACATCACACTATAGTAAACAGAGTGTTTTCCACATGAGTAAGTATCTGGGCTCCATACCATGATACCACCCCTTTCCAGAAGGAAATGAACATACCCTAAAGGGGCGCTACCCCCGAATAACCTTGCCGCATCTTTCCTGTTTTGACCATTCCAGGGTGTGAGGCTCGACGAAGTCTAATCCACAAAGCTACACTTTGGTACAAAGCCACGCTTTGGGTCAACAAATGATCAAAGTAATGATCACAAAGATAAATGATCAAACAAATGATCATATCACAAATGATCAAACAATATCATTACACAGCAACACTTAGCATGTCACATTACCAAATTGGGAATATATCGCTGATAACCTTCAATTACATCACCTCTGAGCTCGTACGTCTCAGAGAAGGGTGTTAAGCTAAAAGAATAAATTCTCCGCCACCAACAGAAATGTATTTGAAAGAAATCTGCTTTATATCTCAAAATGTAATGTCAGACACACAATCCATACAAGTCTGTTCCGGGCTCGAACAAAACCGAAGGCACTTCTTATGAAGCCCTTGCAATCCGGGTATTCACAATCCCGATCGGATTTCCCATCACTCAGGGAATCTCTATACCGGGAGCTACCCAGTGCAGAGACAATCGATAGGTCATCCTATCGCTCTCGCAAATACCCGGTCTTCAACATCGGTCTTCAAATGCTATCCATAACGACGTATCACATATTCGGAATGGGTTACTTGACACAAAGGTCCTTTCCCGGCTAAACCGAATAGTGAGCGAAATATTTAAAACATATGGATATAGGATTTCAATTAAGTCACAACTTAATAATTCAAAACTTTCTTTTCAAATGGTTTAATCCAATTACCATTTCAAATCTTTTAAACAAAAGATTTATTTCATAATGTTCACCTACTTTCATAAATATTCATTCTCGGATTTCAAAACATTTTCGCTTCAAAAAGCTTAACTCATCAAATCTTTAAATTCAAAGATTTGTCTTATAGTTTTCAAATCGTTCCCAAATTTTCAAAACTCATTTCCAAATATTTGTTTATAACTTGGAAAACTATTTTATTTTAAACTTGAAATCCCTTTCAATAAGATTTAAAACCAAAGCTTTTTATCATTTAGAAATAACAGCTTTATTTTGGAAAAACCCGATTTCCTTTTTATAAGTTACAATCGTTAGGTTAATTCAATTTCCCAAAAACAATACTTAAAAGTGGTTTAACTCATATATATCCGATATAACATCTTTAATCCCTAATTTCAAATCATAGAATTCAATTTCAAATTTAGGATCTAAATTTAAATAAATTTATTTAATTTCCAAAACTTAATCAAGTAAATTAAAATAAATTTTAACTTGAAATTCCATTCCAAAAGTTTTTCACTTTTATTCCGATTCCATTTCCAAAACATTTGAATTTTAAAAATTCAAATTCAAAACTATTTCAAAAATCTGTGACTTAATCGATTTCCTCGTGAAATCCATATTGGTGTGTGTATAAGTGTGGTCCAGGGGTTTAACACAATAGTGCAACATCATTTAATCATCACAGATTAAAACACAGAAATATAGTTGATAAGCGATATAAACTATAACGCTCATCTTTATTTACAGATAACAGATCACAGATATATAAATTACAGATAAATAAGTCACACGGCTCAAAACAAAGCATCACATATCAGGGGTATCAAACAAACCAATTATTCAGCCAAGTCCAAACATTCACAAACGAACTTATTAATCAAATAATTAATTTAAATCGGATGTATCAATTGTTAATCCGGGTTAATTATCATAATCTAATTACAAATTATTTGAAATAAATTCCGTTTCACAATTTATTAGTTAACCCTTAATTATTAACTATCGTTCTTAATTAATGAATCAATTAATCTTTAATTATTAAGTTAATCTTAATTAATCACATTATTAATTAATCCTTTTAAATTTATTAACAAATAATTTACTCAAATTTTAAATCACCATTTAATTGATTACATTCATTAATTATCTATTAATTACTTCTCTAAGTAATTTTATTTTCAAAATTATTAAGTGATTATTCTGAATTAATTAACTAAATTACTTATCTTGAACAAATTCAATTAACTCAATTAATGATACTGAATAATTAATTCCACAATTACTGTCATTAAGTAATTTTACTTAATAGTTCCACAATTGATTATGATTAAATTAATCAATCTAATTTATTGTCAAAATTTATCACATTAATTAATTATTCAAAATAAAATCTTAGTTATTGATTTCATTAACTATTAAATTTCTTTAATCGCCCTTTTAAAGAAAATTTCTTCTATTAATCATTTTTTTATTATAAATTAATTAACTATTAGGAACTCATTCGTTAATGAATTTTAAATCATAAATCTTCATTTTATTTTCTTATTTTTTTTTCTTTAAATTTACATAGTAAAATAACAATTGATTACTAAAGAAATTTTAAAGAGTTAAAAATCTATTTTCTCTTTAGCTGTAACATATTAAAATTTTCTTTAAACACTTAAGTTACAAATTTTAAATTGATTTCAAAATCTGGAAATCTGGTTTAAAATTATTTCAAGTTCTAAACTTTTAATTTTAACTTGTTTAAGTTTTTATTTTCAAATTCAATTCTATTTTAAATTCCAATTTCTCTACTACCTTTAATTGCTTTAATTTATTAAAACAAATGGAATGTAAAACTTTATTTATCTTTAGACTAAATTTCAATTCAACTTGACTC
Source organism: Allium cepa (assembly GCA_030765085.1). Lineage (NCBI taxonomy): Eukaryota > Viridiplantae > Streptophyta > Magnoliopsida > Asparagales > Amaryllidaceae > Allium > Allium cepa. The sequence goes on along the minus strand of CM060935.1, from coordinate 738,603,420 downwards.
ATATTTACATTTTGATTTAAACTCAGTTTTTAAACCTTGCTTGATAAATTTGAATTTGGTTTTAAAATTTCAAAAACAGAAAACAGTTCAGACATCAAAGCCTGGAACAAAACTCTGACCTGAGTCTCCATGAATTTACTTCGAGTAAATGACTCGAACCACTCAAGTACGACGCAAGAAAATTCTCGTTCCTCCCAGGCAACCAAATACCCAAAACACACAGTGCTCGTGCACGTGCACTTCGCCGCTGGCGATCTTCCGGCACCGCAACTACGTCGAACAAGTCGACGATCTCCCCCGTGCAAATCTCCGACCATCAGAACCTCCATCCTCCCTTCGAATCGAACAATGAGCATCAGGTCGAAACCTGGAACACGCGAAAACAAAAACCCCCCAAAACCTGGCAACGCCATGTTCTCCGACCCCCGACCACTGGCCAGCCTACAACTCCGGCCTTCGACGCATCAACTCGATCCCTTCCATCCCCTAGAACCCCGAGGCACTCGGTGCTTCCCCGAGACAGCGGTGCACAAATTTCTCACGTGGGTAAAAATTAGGTTAGCAAAACATATTCCCACACCGCCGCCACCACGACCAACCGGACCACCTGACCCTATTTTTTCCCGACCCTCCGATCGCACCTCCATCGCCAGAAGAAAGCTCGGCCCCTCCAGTTGCCACGATCATCAGGGAAACCCAATTTCATATTTCGTTCAAAACCTAAATTTTCTCACTCGATGCTTAACTAAAAAATGTGATTTTAGTCTTAAAAATCCTGACTTGTTGTAGGAATTCAATATATAATCTTGAATTTATAATTTATGACAATTGATTTTATCACTTTTCTACCTCCTTGCCTGTAAACCAAAGTTTCAGTGTATATTTTACACATCATGGTTTAAATTAGCTTTTAAAATCTTGATATAAGTTTAATAATTTGGTTTAGTTGAAAACTTAAACTTAGAGATGATCAAATGAAAATAATATGGGATTCTGAACAGATATACACTCTGTAATAAACACACAGAGTTTATGTTTTAAACTACCCAGTATTTAAATATACTCAATTCCAAACATACATCCAAATTTTAATTCAAGCATTCAGATAACACCCAGATATATTCACAAGAACAAGATGAAAACAAGATTTTAAACTGCTCTTAGAATTCATTTCAAAGTGAAGTTACTCACCTTTGTTCTCAGGAAAAAAGAACAGTTCTTCTTCAAATGTGAAACTGGTTTGTAAAACAAAGCAAGCTGAAGTTCCTCTTCTTAAATCCTCTGGGTTGTATTTGATTTGCTGATGTTGAAGTTTGTTTTAAATTAAAGATGATATTGCTTTAGTTTAGAATAGACGAATTGATGGAGAGTTTGATGTCTATATAAAAGAAGCTACAAGTTGATATATTATTTTGTACAGGTAAGGTTATTTGTTTAGTACAAATAGAGGCAGAGATATTCTTTTCATTTTGGAGGCTGATGTATATTTCTTGTATGCTAGAGATATGGCAACATTTAATGCTAAGGACATTTGGTATTAATGACTATTGTACAAATCTACATATACTATTCGTTTTTTGGTTTTGCTTTATTTATTTATTTTTTCCAGATTGTTTCCAAAATTAAATGTATATAGATGCTTAGAGGTGATGGCATTTATTTCTTTGTCTTATTTTTTTGCCAATATACTGAATGTACAGCATGGTCTTTGTTCTCCCCTTGCCTTTTCTTCATACTTATATTTTTATTTGTTTGTTCATACTTTAGATTCGACAAAGCTAGCATTTTGGTGGCTGCATACATTATTGTTGTTCTCATGTGTACAAACTTATCTCTTTTTTTCTTCTTCTTGAATTATACATTGTAATAAGAATGCGTTCGTATTTTATATGTTGTTATAATTTTATTAACATTTTGTTTGTGTTTTATTTTACTTTGTATACTTATTTTTATCTTAACTTAAATATTTATTTCAAAAATTTTGTTATATTTACACAATTCCAAAAATCCATTTCATCAGATTTTCAATTCAAATAATTTGACACATTTTTATTTGAATTCGGGGAAACTCGCATCAATTCATCGATACATTTCACAAATATTAATTCAAAAATTCAATTAATTATCAATTTAAACTTAATTAAAATCTGGGGTCGTTACAATAATTAACACCAGATCTGCCAACAGACTTGCTAGAAGTAGCCATTAATATCCAAACAGAAACAATAACACTAGCTCCGACACCAAACTGTAGTGATTTTTTTTTTTGATTTGAGCGGAAGCAGTTATTTGTTCAAAATCTAGTATTGCCTATTTAGATACCATTGACACTTAAAAAGAATTATGTAGGCTCACAAAAAAATAACAGAAATAGAAGACAGAAGATTTAACGTGGTTCGGATATGAATATCCTACGTCCACGGAGACCCAACAATTTTTTATTTCACTAAAGAAAAGAGTACAAAAGAGAGAGGAAAGAATAATGGTGGATACTACACTTGCTTGTTCATATGAAGATAAAGTTCCTTCATTTATATAGACTTGATAATGAAGGGTTGCTTGGAGATTAAGTAAATCAATTTCTCGATTACGCATATACCTTTCCAATTTGTGTGATTTGATTTTGGTACAAATGGATGGCATAATCTTCGTTTCCATATCTTTCCTTTATTCTCCATGCCTAATCATTTATTTCTTCATATAGCAGATATACATTGACTAATTAATTGATTGACTAATTAATTAGTTTCCTTCAAAATATCCTTCCGTATATCAGCTAAATTAATTGATTTGATTGAATCAATTAATTAATTTATTTCCTCTTTAACGAATATTTGAATCATCCAAATTCAACAATGATAATAATCCATGCCAAAAAACAGAGACTTCTCTACACTAAGCATGGACAAGGTAGGAGATGGACTGTGGTGTTTTGCAATTAGTTGTGGCTAACGAGTGTGTTGAAGTTCCCGACAATGTAACATGGACAAGGTATAAGGTTGTTGGTCTTGTCATTGCATCGGGGGAAATTCTAGTCTTAAAGATAAATTGGTAGACCACGTATGTAGTAATCTGTATGATGAGGCAGGAGGGAAGTCAGAAAATTTGGCTGTTCATAGAATGATAATGTGAAACACATGACTGGCTTTGTGGACAATATGGTAACTGTGCGTGATAATCATGATATAGCGCGGGTGGAAATTATAGATGATGTTGATAAAGAAGCTTCTGTGCCTGTTGCCAATAGGTGTAATGTTCTTGTTTTAGTACTTGAAAATGAGGGAACTTGTTTTATCTTTTGCAAAAAACTGGTCATGTTGGAACATGTATTTTATTTTGTAGTTGAACAATTATTAATATATTTTGAATGGAAGTAATTTTGAATAGTGTTGTTCAGTATTTGATCGTTGACCTTTATTTCAATTTTTGAAATTGTATTATTATTGCGCCTGTAATGTGCGAGTGGCAGGTTGAAATATCCATGCAACAATTTAAAAAGGTTGCGATATAAATATATTTCACAACTTTTCAAAAAAATTATAAAATATGCACCACAACAGTTTTAAATAGTGGTCAAATAATATTTTACAAAAATAAATAGTTGTAGCTTAACATATTACAACTAACAAATAGTTGTATATACTCTATTACAACGTTTTGGCGCAAAGTTTTTGAATAGTTGTACCTATTACAACTGTGGCTAAGACGACGTTTAGGAAAACATTGTAAAATACTTACTACAACTCTTTTTGAGAGCTGTGAAAGGCCTTTTTTGTTGTAGTGCTGTACTGTGCGCATAAATCTCATTTCGTTCTTCTAGGACAAACGATAAGGAAATCCGTCAACTAACTGCTTTGAGTTGATCTCCACTCTTATCTTTGACTAAATATTTTTGAAAGAACCAGGGTTGAGTTTACCGAAAATTATCGAAAGTTGTTTTCGAAAAGACCGGGATCAGATATGTTATCCGAAAACCATTTCGATCCAATTCAAGCGTTTCGAAGCGAAGACATCTTGAACTGATGGATTTGAAAATGGAACTCTTTGAAGTGCAAGGGATGCTTGCTACTAATCCAGAGGGTAATTCCCAAAATGGATGTAGTAAAAGTGGTGCCTTTGATTTCATTCAGTCTCGGAACGAACTTGTATGGATGAATGCTGGCAACTGCATTCTTTCTCGGAGAGCAGTGTTAGCATTCCAAGTGGGAAGTGCTATATGAAAGGTAAAACATAGTCTCAAGCCCCATCAACTGAGAATGACTAAAAAAGGGAGATGACATGGGGCAAAGTGGGTCGCTTCTAAGTAGGTATGATCATTCCTATCTGGAGTCGATATTATCTCTCATTTATATGCTTCGAGACCTATTAACAGAGGGGTTATCATATTCGATACTACCAATCAAGTGGTAGGCAGGTTCTATGCTGACAGGGGATCCTGGCGAGGTCCTTGGTGTTATTTTATCTACAGATACACCATGACAGGCGGTACCCTAGTAGGTCAGTCATTGTATGAAATCTGTTCTACAATACATGTCCTTACAGTTTTGGTTGTATACCCATTATGCTAAAATTTAATTAATATAACAATTTCAGCTATGATTAATTAGTACTTTAGACACTATTATAATATCATAGAATTTCATATGAAATGGTTTGGTTATCGTAAGGTAAAAACCATCTGTGTTTATATGTGGCGTGGTCTTACGAGATAATTTTGTTTTCAAAAGATTTTTGAAACATTAAAATTCAATTGAGGTGTGTTTTTCTCACACTGGTTTCTAGACTGACTCGGGTGTTATTTTATCACAATGCTCGGGTCAGACCAAACATATTATAGATTGCTTTGGATGCACTGGAGCTCAGGAGACGAGTTGGAGGCCTAGAGACGTATCCATGCACATTGTTATATTTCAGCCGCATTCATTGTTGTATTTTTCAGCAAATTGTGAGGACAGGTTGTTATACCTATCCTGAAATAGGTCAGTATACAATGTCTGTGTATCTTTTTTCTCTCTCCTTTCTTCTTCCTTCCTTCTTTTCCATAACCATTCGCCTTTCCACTCAATTTGAGTGGATCATGTATGGTTTATTATCTGTTTAAACTGTATGGAAAAGTGGGTCTTTACAATGTACCTAGGTCAACAAGAACATCTTGCACCCCTACAACACAAAACCGGCCTACCCCTTCTTGGATAGCACCGAATATGTCATCACCCCGGTTGCTTTGCAACCTTTTACCGAGAGCTCCCGTGCACAATCAAATCCATATATGTATATATATCTAAAAGGGTGATGACATACCTTAATGGGTGTGACTAACATAACCATGCTGCATATACCTCGTTTTAATTAATCCCATTTGATGAGGCTTAATGCTACGTTTTACCATTTTGGACAGCAATCCCACTTGGAATGCTAACACTATCCACAATGCAGAATTATAGTTACAACATTTGTCCATACAAGTTGTTCAAGATATGAAAAATCGGAGGCACTACTTCTGCTACGTCCATTTTAGATTCATCCTTAGGATTAGTAGCAATTAGAGCTTGCACACCAAAGGGCTCCTTCTTAGATCATCTTCAAGATGCTTCCACTTTGAACGCTTGAGTTGGTTAGAAATAGTATTCGAACAATTCATACTTATTTGATCCTGGTCTCTTTGAATCAACATTCGACAGTTTTCGATAAACGCAACTCCGGTTCTTTTGGAAATAAAAAGACGATGCATAAGAGGGAGGATCACCACCAAACAGTTAAAGTGGACGAATCTCCTTATCATTTGTCCTAATGGATCACACGAGTTTATACGTACAGTTGTATCATTTAAGATAATTGTACTCTATAATGCTCATGTTTTCTCTAGATATTTCCAAAGTTAAAAACTGGTCCAGATTTGATAGTCGGTTATTAACTATCAAATAAAGACACATCAAACATGGATTTAATTACCTATAGAAACCACCAAGCCTCACTTAAAAAATCTCCTATTAATTAAATATTTTTAGTTATTTACTCAAAGTAATTTATATACTTACCTCACTAGTATAAGTATATTCGCAAAGATGTTAAGAAAGATTCCTTATTTCAAAGTCATATTAAATGGGTAAAAAACAAACGCCTTTGAAAACACAATTTATTGTGAATCCCAAACAACTAATCCTTTAGCTTTAGGTAGGGAAATGCTTCCCTACCACCAAAATAAGGACTACTTATTTATTTCATTCATAACTTGATTAATACAATTGGTCGAATCAACGCTTGATAAACCCAATCTTTTCTTCGAAAATCTAGATTCTCTTTCTAAATATAAATCTTTTACTTAGTTCTTATTACTATGTAAAAACCCCTTTTATAAAACAAATTTTTACGCCTTTACCTTATTTATAAAACAATATCATTATTTAACAGCATATTCTTAAGTTAATTAAATTAACTGAAACTCCATTATTTCTTTATTAATTAACTATAATAAAAAGATTAAATAATTTCTAAACATCACTATTAAACACATAATCAATCTAAAATTAATAAAGTAATTAAGTAAATCTGAACCTTGTTAAAATAATTAATTAACTTTACTACCTTTATTTGAAAATAATTAATTAACCTTTAAACATGACTAATTAAAAGATTAATTACTTTAGACAACATTAATTAAAAGAATTAATTAGCTTAATCATTATTAATTAAGTTAATAATTAACTTAAAACAATTATTAATTAAATAATAATTAACTTTAAACATTTTGTTAATTGAATGGTAATTAACTTAAAACCCTTTTAGTTTGAAATAATAATTAACTTAACCCACTGTTAATTAATTAAACGATTAACTTAAATCATTATTAATTTAATAATAATTATCTTCAAACATCATTAATTTAAATTAATTTAAACTGTAAATAATTAATAAACTTAAACCTTGTTAATTAATTTAACAATTCACTTTAAATTTTTATAAAATTAAATTGATTTCAAATTCATTACTTGTACACTTTGGAAAGAGGCTTAGAAAATCACAAATGTTATTTTAACAAGTTACCATTATACTCAAATTGACATTCAAGTCGCAACACAAGTATTTACATAAATAACGGCTATGTAAATAAATTTCATATGATCAATCGATGAATAACAACTCAATATAATTCAATTGACAGGTAAATACATGTCCAAATTAACATAATAGCAAAACAATGATTTATTCTACTAAATAGATGACAAATAAAATCTATCCAGATTAAATATAGTGGAGTAGTGTTTTATTCTACTAATAGAAATGTTAGGGATTAATTATCATTTCAAAACAACGTAACTATATACAACTAGTATTAATTTACAATTAAATTATAATATAACATATGGGTCAAGTGATCACATTGGTGTTTTCTATAAGTCAATACGAACTCAACACCGGAAGCCGTGTGTCAAACGAATTCCAAAGAAAGGAGATATGAAATTTCTAAGTTTAAATTTAAAAATCTTTACACACACACACACACACTCTTAAGGCCCAGAGGCCCAAACAATTAAACACCCAAGCCACATAGCAATCTTCTTCTCCATTTCTAGCAAACCAAGAAAAACAACTCACATTCCATTTTTTTCAAAAAAACTGGAGCTTTCTTCATACGTGCACACTCATGCACATGCACACGCCATCAAAGCCACTTGCCTCCATGCTGACCCCACTAGCGAATGCCTCTGACCCTACGCACCCCTCTAGAGCCACCATGGATGATCCCAACACCCTCTATCAAAAAACGACACCCACCCGAAATCAGGTGACCTAGGAAAACAAAAACGCGATACGAAAATCCACTCCGTCGCCCATCCTCGTCTATCGATCATCGTCACAGCTAACATTATGCGAACCACAACTTCCCACTCCACCACTGGCTGAAGACGGACTAAATTCGATGCCTCCTTGGACCCACCATCTAGTCGCGACCATACGTCAAAGCTATTCCCAACAATCCAAACCAATATAGCACACACCTCCAACACATAAAAGGTCTATTTCCCTCCAACCTCTGTCCCGGTACCCTCCATGAACCTCTCAACCACAGTTCATCGAAATTTGATTTTTAACCCAAAATCAAATAATGATCAAAATCAAACAAAACACAATACTAAAAATCCTGAAACTATCATTTAAAATCATGATCTGCCTAGACGATCTTGAATATTAAGGTCGTTCGTTTGTTCGTGTTTGATGAGAAACTGCTGTTTGCATCAAAAATTGGTACAAACACCCGATATAATTTTGTATATAAATAATGAAAAATATAAAATGACAATATAGGAAATAAGCAATTAAATAATAAGAAACAACCAAGTAATAGAGACACAACGATTTATAGTGGTTTGACATTATTTTCCTACGTCCACTTTGAATAAATTGCTTTATTAATCCCTATGTAAACTGAGTAGAACAGGGATCAAATGAAAATCCTTAGTTACAATAAAGTATAAAGCAATTAGTAGTGTAAAAGTTACAAAAATGGACAACCAAGCCAGTATTTATAGATGAAGATGGTGAAATATCTCCCTGAAAATTAGGCAGAAGTTTCTCCAAAACAATATAGTCCCATAAAAGAGATCGCATGGCCCAAACCTAGGAATAGGGATCAGTGATGATCCTTATTTTAGAGTAATTTGGGGGTGGGATCCCTATGGTAGCTTCCCCTTGTTGTAATATGCTTATCCTCCATGTTTCATGCCAATTGGATTAGCAGAACTTGAGTTAGTGTTCGATCTTTGCTTCAATGTGAGTTATCTTCTGATTTTAGCCAATCCTATTTAAGGAAGAGGTCCGATCCCTATTCCTTCATCCTTTTGAGGTGCAATCCCTAGGATGGGATCCATAGCGTCCCTATATCTTGCTCCCAAAGTTTCTATGCATTGGACTAATGGATCTTGATATATTAGCTGTTTTCCATTAAATTGCCTTGCTTTGAAATATGCCGATCTCAATATTGGAAGACGATTATAGCCAATCCCTTCTCTATGTTAAACTATATTCCATACTTCAAAGATTCTGCATTTCATACCTCTAAATTTTATTCCACCACAACTTCATATCGCCATTTGTACTTGATTTCTGAACTCCACAATCATCATTCTGGACTTACTGGCCTAGATTATAGTCGAATCCAACTTGTCCAATCAGTTTGAATATAGCCGGGTCAAAATGCCGGATAATACTTGCCCCTCAAAGTATGTATTGTGCTGAACATGATGTGCTTTGAATCGAAATAAGTCAGACACATCAAAAAGAAATCCATCTAGTTTCCTGAATAGTCGCTATCCTTCCGTTGAATAATTTTCCCAAAATGTCGTATATCTCCTTGATCATCATGACGCTTGGTCGATTTCCAATAGTATACATTCAGGATTATACTTTGTCGGTTGGTATCTATGTCCAATTCATGAGACTATCAAGCTTTGGCTATTTGATCCAGTCTTGACCTTGAAAGCTTCATGTTTGAATTCAATTTCCGTCGATTTCAAAAATTAAACTTTTAGACTATACACATGCACGTTCAGGTACATTATCTTGTTGTTGCTCCTGGACGCGTTTGTACGCTCATGGGTCGTCACCAATTTTGTTGAATTATATGCAATTCCATTACATTTTATATTTATTTATATAATTTTAATTTGTTTATTTATTTTGGTGTATGTAGGGATCGACATTTTTTAGTCGATCCCCTCCTTTTATCTCTTTTCTCTTTTATATATATATATAAGGATCGACATTCTTATAGTCGATCTCCCTCCTTCTTTCTTTTCTTTTTCTTTTTTTTGGTGTTGATAGGGAACAGATGGATCCCCAAGTCAAGGGATCAGATAGATCCCCAAGTCAAGGGATCCTTCCTCATCCCTCCTCATCTCATTGGGAATTCAACTCATTTGGCCTCGTGGAAGATTAAAAGGCAAGCCGAACCCTCAACCTTAGTATATAAGCCAACACTCTCCTTTCCATCCCTTACTTCATAGTACCGAGATATAGCAGCATTCCCTTATTTAGAAGCTTGAAAAGAAACACTGATTATGCTGCAATCATTATCAGAATTATTTTCCAGTGATCGAAGTGAGTTCAGTGCTTTCTACTCCTCTAATTCCTTTAAAATATTTATAATCATTAATACTGTTAAATAATACCATTATTATTTTCTAAAAACCTTGGAAACCATTTTTCGAAGTACCGAGATTTAAATTCTCAAATTCTCAATTTAAATCAATCTTCATTTATAACCCATATTTATAAACCATATTTATAAAATTTCATTTCACAAATATATATAGCTCATATTTATAAACCATTTCGCAAACCATAGTTATAAAGGAATGTAAAAGTATTAGAACTTAGGTTGGGTGAACGCCTAGGCTATGGTGGGTTTAACTCATTTGAGATAGGGCAAGCGAGATCCTAGGATGAGTTGAGTGTATATATATAAGAGCATGTATTTGTTAGTGCCATGAAAATGTTTTATATTGTGATGTTGAGTGGTATGTGGATTTCGATCAATACGAGTGGCTGACGTTATTGATGGGGATCTCTAAACACTTAAACAAGGCAACCAACGCAGTATTGTTTAAATCCGTAAATGAAATAATTTTACCTAGGATTATATTTTATATGTAAAAGGAAAATTTCAAAGTAATGTACTATATTTTTGATGTAGTTGTGATAATATTCAATCATTATCAGTTTGTTTTGTCATGCTTGTCCAATATGAGTATTGACTACAATTAGGGGTTTTATAAGCAATCTTCCTTTTAGAATAGAAATTAGGAGAAACACTGAAATGAACACCTTGTGAATTAAGTTTCACAATTTGACTACAAGGTTTTCGATGGTAATGTTGGGATAAAATTTGATTGTAATAAAAGATGTTCATAAAAGGTTAGAACATTTTATAATAATTATTTGATAAATGATTTGAACAAAGAAATGATTTTATATAAACCCAATCTATAAAAAGTGTTCTACAAATAAAAGGTTTTAAGGATTCAAATTATGGAGTCTTAAAGAAGATTTCAAATGTTTTACGGTAAATATTAGTAATATTTTTACTTGAAAATATTTTTAAGTATAAATATTTTGGAAAAGAAAATTTTCAAGTATTTCTTTGGATTGGTTGGGGGAACGAGTCTTGATTTGTTTATGATGGTTCGAATAATCTTCCATATCACAATCGAATGTTTCCTAGACTAAATGTTATATTACACTTAGTAAATTATTCTCTTTATCGTTGTAAGAATGAAATTTCGAATCCAAACAAAACCAAAGCAAGTTGGCTATAAATATTTTGTTAAACTATTTATTTGGAAATTTGTAAAGTATTGTTTAAATATGGTAGTTTGAAATAGAAGAAATATTTTTTTGTTAACTAGTTTAAGTGGCTCGGAAATAACTAAAAATGCGAAGGAGATATGTTCGGATGGTAAGCACTTCTCTTAAGTATCACCCTTATTGATTAGGGAATATATGATACTATTTGGTAGTACCCAGTTTCTTATTATCGTTTTCAGGTTACTTGGCATGTATATATTTCTATGGTTAGAATGTATAGCATCCTTTCAAAAAGGGTTAAAATAAAACCGGGTATTCGGATCTTGAGTTTAGTTAGGGAATCAAATTCTAAATAAAAAGGTTTGAATTAAATAGTGGTATATACTCTCTGGATGTAGAAAAGTGTTATACAAATTGAACCTTAGTTTAGTTTTATGAAATGTTTTCATTAATAATTTTCGCAGAAATAAATTTGGTATTCATGAGAACCAAGAATATGAGTATGTAAATTGAACGTAGATCGTTTCTTTTTCCATATAGTTTGATCTAAGATTCGAGTATGCGACTTTGAAGTATTTTCACACCATTCTAAATAAGGTTCTTTCACTCGATTCTGGACTGCAAACACTTGGTGAGGGTTCATCCCTGAGAACCAAAGTTTTCTATCATAGTATATGGCTATATAAGGAGAATAGAGGTCCCTAATCAAGGGGCCTAAACGGAGTCCGCACTAGGGAATCAAGTGAGCGATGCTAATTAGAAAGAGATGTTATGTACTCGAGAAGAGATCGAATCAGAATTTGTATACTAATGACAGGTGGACTTATGAGTAATTGAGGGTACTCATACGATGAAATTTCAGGGTCATAATTTGTAACATCCCTTGTTTTGATGCCCGAAGCTAAGTGCTACAGATGCTGCAGTCATCTATATTAACTTCCAGTGATAAAATACAGTAATGTTAACGGTATCCATAATACCAGAAGCACATGAATATATTTTTGATGTGGTTGTGATAATATTCAATCATTATCAGTTTGTTTTGTCATGCTTGTCCAGTATGAGTATTGACTACAATTAGGGGTTTTATAAGCAATCTTCCTTTTAGAAATAGAAATTAGAAGAAACACTGAAATGAACAACTTGTGAATTAAGTTTCACAATTTGACTACAAGGTTTTCGATGGTAATGTTGGGATAAAATTTGATTGTAATAAAAGATGTTCATAAAAGGTTAGAACATTTTATAATAATTATTTGACAAATGATTTGAACAAAGAAATGATTTTATATAAATCCAATCTATAAAAAGTGTTCTACAAATAAAAGTTTTTAAGGATTCAAATTCTGGAGTCTTAAAGAAGATTTCAAATGTTTTACGGTAAATACTAGTAATATTTTTACTTGAAAATATTTTTAAGTATAAATATTTTGGAAAAGAAAATTTTCAAGTATTTCTTTGGATTGGTTGGGGGAACGAGTCTTGATTTGTTTATGATGGTTTGAATAATCTTCCATATCACAATCGGATGTTTTCCTAGACTAAATCTTATAGTGCATTTAGTAAATTATTCTCTTTATCGTTGTAAGAACGAAATTTAGAATCTAAACAAAACCAAAGCAAGTTGGCTATAAATATTTTGTTAAACTATTTATTTGGAAATTTTTAAAGTATTGTTTAAATATGGTAGTTTGAAATAGAAGAAATATTTTTTTTATTAACTAGTTTAAGTGGCTCGGAAATAACTAAAAATGGGAAGGAGACGTGTTCGGATGGTAAGCACTTCTCTTAAGTATCACCCTTATTGATTAGGGAATATATGATACTATTTGGTAGTACCCAGTTTCTTATTATCGTTTTCAGGTTACTTGGCATGTATATATTTCTATGGTTAGAATATATAGCATCCTTTCAAAAATGGTTGAAATAAAACCGGGTATTCGGATCTTGAGTTTAGTGAGGGAATCAAATTCAAAATAAAAAGGTTTGAATTAAATAGTGGTATATACTCTCTGGATGTAGAAAAGTGTTATACAAATTGAACCTTAGTTTAGTTTTATGAAATGTTTTCATTAATAATTTTCGCAGAAATAAATTTGGTATTCATGAGAACCAAGAATATGAGTATGTAAATTGGACGTAGATCGTTTCTTTTTCCATATAGTTTGATCTAAGATTCGAGTATGCGACTGTGAAGTATTTTCACACCATTCTAAATAAGGTTCTTTCACTCGATTCTGGACTGCAAACACTTGGTGAGGGTTCATCCCTGAGAACCAAAGTTTTCTATCATAGTATATGGCTATATAAGGAGAATAGAGGTCCCTAATCAAGGGGCCTAAACGGAGTCCGCACTAGGGAATCAAGTGAGCGATGCTAATTAGAAAGAGATGTTATGTACTCGAGAAGAGATCGAATCAGAATTTGTATACTAATGACAGGTGGACTTATGAGTAATTGAGGGTACTCATACGATGAAATTTCAGGGTCATAATTTGTAACATCCCTTGTTTTGATGCCCGAAGCTAAGTGCTACAGATGCTGCAGTCATCTATATTAACTTCCAGTGATAAAATACAGTAATGTTAATGGTATCCATAATACCAGAAGCACATGAATATATTTTTGATGTGGTTGTGATAATATTCAATCATTATCAGTTTGTTTTGTCATGCTTGTCCAGTATGAGTATTGACTACAATTAGGGGTTTTATAAGCAATCTTCCTTTTAGAAATAGAAATTAGAAGAAACACTAAAATGAACACCTTGTGAATTAAGTTTCACAATTTGACTACAAGGTTTTTGATGGTAATGTTGGGATAAAATTTGATTGTAATAAAAGATGTTCATAAAAGGTTAGAACATTTTATAATAATTATTTGACAAATGATTTGAACAAAGAAATGATTTTATATAAATCCAATCTATAAAAAGTGTTCTACAAATAAAAGGTTTTAAGGATTCAAATTCTGGAGTCTTAAAGAAGATTTCAAATGTTTTACGGTAAATACTAGTAATATTTTTACTTGAAAATATTTTTAAGTATAAATATTTTGGAAAAGAAAATTTTCAAGTATTTCTTTGGATTGGTTGGGGGAACGAGTCTTGATTTGTTTATGATGGTTTGAATAATCTTCCATATCACAATCGGATGTTTTCCTAGACTAAATCTTATAGTGCATTTAGTAAATTATTCTCTTTATCGTTGTAAGAACGAAATTTAGAATCCAAACAAAACCAAAGCAAGTTGGCTATAAATATTTTGTTAAACTATTTATTTGGAAATTTGTAAAGTATTGTTTAAATATGATAGTTTGAAATAGAAGAAATATTTTTTTTGTTAACTAGTTTAAGTGGCTCGGAAATAACTAAAAATGGGAAGGAGACGTGTTCGGATGGTAAGCACTTCTCTTAAGTATCACCCTTATTGATTAGGGAATATATGATACTATTTGGTAGTACCCAGTTTCTTATTATCGTTTTCAGGTTACTTGGCATGTATATATTTCTATGGTTAGAATATATAGCATCCTTTCAAAAATGGGTGAAATAAAACCGGGTATTCGGATCTTGAGTTTAGTGAGGGAATCAAATTCAAAATAAAACGGTTTGAATTAAATAGTGGTATATACTCTCTGGATGTAGAAAAGTGTTATACAAATTGAACCTTAGTTTAGTTTTATGAAATGTTTTCATTAATAATTTTTGCAGAAATAAATTTGGTATTCATGAGAACCAAGAATATGAGTATGTAAATTGGACGTAGATCGTTTCTTTTTCCATATAGTTTGATCTAAGATTCGAGTATGCGACTGTGAAGTATTTTCACACCATTCTAAATAAGGTTCTTTCACTCGATTCTGGACTGCAAACACTTGGTGAGGGTTCATCCCTGAGAACCAAAGTTTTCTATCATAGTATATGGCTATATAAGGAGAATAGAGGTCCCTAATCAAGGGGCCTAAACGGAGTCCGCACTAGGGAATCAAGTGAGCGATGCTAATTCGAAAGAGATGTTATGTACTCGAGAAGAGATCGAATCAGAATTTGTATACTAATGACAGGTGGACTTATGAGTAATTGAGGGTACTCATACGATGAAATTTCAGGGTCATAATTTGTAACATCCCTTGTTTTAATGCCCGAAGCTAAGTGCTACAGATGCTGCAGTCATCTATATTAACTTCCAGTGATAAAATACAGTAATGTTAATGGTATCCATAATACCAGAAGCACATGAATATGAAATAAAATCAACACAAATTTCAAAAACAGCTTGATTACATTTATCAATATTTCATGTTCAATTACATCCCAAAATGATTCTTGGTTTTGATCAAATATAATTATTACAAATTACGCTAAGAGAGACAAATGAAGATGCCCCCTTGGATGAGCAGAGTACTAGATAGATGGACATATTAGTCGTAAATACATTACAGTGGAAATAATACTAAATAACTCCTATATAGCTAGATTTGCCTCCTGCATGTCTTCGGAAGCTTATTCGTCCAACCTACTAAAGCTGAAAAGTCCTTAACTCTCAATCTACTTAAATTTAATTTTGAGCACCCGAGAGTTTAAGGGGAAAACATAAACTTCAAGTTGGACATAAATTCTAGTGTGAATAATTCTGTTATATCTCGGTTTATTGATATTAAGTGAGACCAGGCCGTTTAGAGTAACGGGTTTTCCCTCACTAATATTCTTTTAAAGTCATATCTTTTGTAAATCAAAATCCTGCAACCAAACTGACTATAACAATTATAGCAATAACATATATGCATATGAATCAGGTAAACAATGGACTATCTGTCTGAACAATATAGTTTTATCAAGCTGACTATTAACCACTGGCTGACTTGGGCTTACCAGGCATAATAAATATTCTAACTTCCATTAGATACAATATTGGACGATCTGTCCTTAACTTACTTTTCCTAGGGTCAACCGATCCTAATGGTTTTGCGGGCTCATTAATAACCTACCTCTACTTTGTACATTCCTTTATGTGTGTAACATCATTTAAGTCTTAGATGTGACAAAGCCCTACACACTTGAAATATGGACTTATATTAGCTATTGGCTACTAGCTAAAGTATAGGGCGCGACCCCACACCAGTCCCATCCGGTCATCTAATTTCTGAGTCATATACTTAGATTTAATTGCCCTATTCAATTTTCCTTGAAATCGTTTTTTTCAAATTGATTTAACCCTTTTAAATCGTACTTAAGCAAGGAAAATATACTCTTTACTTTACTCAAAATACCTATCCCATGATATACGCTTTTTACATAAAACAACGTTGATGAAAACTTAAAATAAATAAGGTTATCTATCCCTTTGAAATAAGTTAAAGCCCTTTTTAACTTAGAAAAAATTATGTTATAAAGCCAAAACAGTATCTTCGAAACCATTATTTAAAACCTTAAACAATTCCTTTCGAAATCATAGAAAACATCCCTTTCGAAATCATTGAAAGCATCCCTCTCGAAACAATTAAAACACACCTTTCAAAAACGATTAAAACATACCTTTCGAAGGCATTGGGTTCAAGGAAGAAGTTATGGAAGCATAGCTTTGTAACCACTAAAAGTATTACTTTCGAAATTATAGTTTGAAAACATAACAAACTGCAAAGTATAAAAGGGGAATACGAAAGCTACCCTTTTGAAAACATTAGGAAGGCAACTTCAATGGTTGCGGAGGGGTATTGCTTCGAAAGCTACCTTTCGCACTCATTGATCTAAGAGTTATAAAATGTGGCTTCTTACTGAAGCGAAAGGTTTTAATGCGGCGGCTAAGGTATCGTGGTGGTTCAAAAGCAAATAAAGGCGGCTTCAATCCTTCCGCAAGCATGCTTTTGACACCATCCTTTCTTTCCCCCTTTCTTTAATACACTACGTACTAATTAATTGATACCATGTGCACAGGTTTTGAATGGGGGCAAAACATTTACTGAATATGGTGACGGAAGTAAGCAAATGAAAGTGGATAAGTCGTAATTTGATATAAAATTGATTTTATGTCTTTTAAAGTAATTCCTTTCACTTAACTTACACAATTTGCCAAAATATGATTAGTTGCCAATACTTTACAAAAATTCTTTTCTAAAAAGTTACCAAACTCAACATTAAACAATTGAAAACATTTTAGCACTTAAGCCCTTCTCCTTAATAAAATGTTTAAAACATTTAAGTCCTCTGACTTAAATAATTTGTTAAGCATAGTAAAACATTTAGGAAAAATCTCCAAAAATCACAACAATTCACACAAAATATGTTTTCTAGCATATATAAATTTCAGACCTGAAAGATAACTTGGTCATATTTAATCTGACTGCACGCGATTTTTTGCATTGCACTCGTATCGACGAGTACAATATTTTAGTATAACTTGTTGATAGTTTGGACCAGGAATATATTTATGACATGTTAAAATGGTCTAAATTTAAACAACATTATTTTAAGTAATAACGTTGTTTAAATTAATATATCTTAATTGGTGATATCTATTTGGCCAAATAAAACACCAATAAGTTAAATCGAATTGAATAGATTATTATAGACTCCTATTAAGTAGAATAAATCCCCGTTCTATGCTTGCTAAGTAAAGTGTTATTTTGTAGAATTAATTAATATGTGGATTAATTAATATTGAGTGCTCGGTGAATTAACTATTGATTATTAATGGTTGAGTGCCAGAAGCTTGGTAGCTTGGCCATACTGAATATGACATTGACTTATATTAGAAGTTGAACCCCTTGTTAGATATAAAAAAATATGGCAGCTTTCTTAAGTACCATTGTGATTGCTAAGCCAAACTGCACCATGTTTTAAGCTTGCTAATTATCTTAATTGAAATAGTTTTAAAGTTTATTATATTTTATTTAATAATATTTAAATTTAATTATTATTTTGTTATGATATTTTAATGTTAATTATATTTAATTAGGGATGTATTAAGTTCATTAAATTATTTAATTAGTAAGGTTTAAGTAAGGCGACCCGACTTTCTACTCCCAGAAAATCGCGTCATCTTGAAGAAAGAAAGGGATAGAAGAAGAAAAGAAAGAGAAAGAAGAACACAAACAAACATCAGAGAACTCACATCGGAACGAATAAAATATAATATATATCATAAAGTATTACATAATATCTCATTACATCCGAGTACACAACTTAAAACAACAGATAATAGACAGTTATAAACTTCTGTCTGACTATACAACTCAAGTACAACAATACAGACACAACAAACACAGCGGAACCAATATATATATCTACACGTCGAAGCCTCCTGCTCCATATCTCCTCCAGAATTCGTCAAGCTAACCTGGTCCACTTGACTACTCATACATAATATGAGTACCCAAGAGTTTAATAAAACAGAAAATAAACACTCGGGTCAGACAGGGGTCTGGTGTGAGTAAACGGGTTAAAATTTCTTAACTTTAGAAAACCTTTGAAAAGAAAGGGTATCACGTAAGACTTCCTACACATAAACATGGAAAAGTTTTTACCTTACGCTAAACAAAACATTTGATAGGAAATCCAGTGATATTATAACAGTGTCTAGGGTTCTCAAGTAAATAAGAAATAGCCGAAATTGTTACATGATTAAATTCCAGCTACTAGCCACAAAAGTGGGTAATACAATCAAAACCGTAGGGTCTCGTAGGGAAAATGAGTTTCCATCAATGGCAGGGCTACTTGGGTACCGCCCGTCACAGTACGTGGCCTAGATCAACGTACCGAGGAGTACTCCCACTCCCCTGCAACAGAAGGCCGGAACCATCCCTTACTGGACAGTCCCGAACAAGACAACCCCACAATTGGCCGCGACCCAAGTGCCCACACAGCCGAATAAAAAGGGACTTCTAGACAGGGGGAAATCTTGCTCTCCAGTGGGAGCTACCCACGAAGCCTTGCTGCACTTCCCCTGTTTTAGCCATTCCCGGTTGATGAGGCTTGAGGTTACGATTACATTTTTAGGACATCAAATCTTAGAATGCTCATCGTCCGCCTGACGATGTACTGAAAGCATTCAATCCATACAAGTTCGTTTCGGGTTCGAACGAAACCGAAGGCACTATCTCGTTGCACTCATTATTGGAATCACCCTCAGAGTCAACGACCATAGCCCTTGCACTCTGATTCGCCATCTCGAATCTATAAGCACTATTCCGTCAACTCATTACGGAATCACCCACAGAGTTATACTGACGTATAGCCCTTACACCTCGAGTCTTCACTTGCTCCACTTGGATTAACGACCTAACGTTTAATTGGAATCGATGTGGTTTTTGGATATCCAAATATGGAAACCCGATCCCCGTCTCACCGAAACCAAACGCCATTTTAATGTCCAAGTTATACTTACGGGTTTAAACAGTTTAACTTATATTCAGGATGATATATATAAACAAATAGATGAATCATATTATCACAAGAGATAATTCATATCAACATTCATCTTCATAAACAGCATATCACTTAACATATATATCCAAATCATCCAGTATCAAACCAATATCAAACATCCACTATCAACCAATCATCCAATACCAATTTCCAAATATTGATCATCCAATATCAATCAGTTAACCAATATTAATCAATCAATCCATATTAATCAACCATCCAAAACAGAATTGATTATCACCTAATCAATTGGATTACCATAATCCTTCTACATTAATTAATATTCCAAATAGAATAAATTAATCATCTCTAATAATTTTCCTTAATTAATCTTCCTTTATTAATTATATTTAATTACATTCATGTAATTATCCTATCTATATTAAGTAATTAACCCTTTAATTACTATTATTAATTACAATAATTACTGATCATTCATTTACTTCTATTAATTAACTATAATTAATTACATTAATTCTTAATTAATTACAATTAATCAATCACATTTAAATTAATTACTTATATTAATCAATCTTGATTAATATCATTAATCACATTCATTAATGATCCTTATTAATACTTTAATTAACTAACTAATTAACTTATAATTAATTAACTCATTAATCATAATCAGTAATTAACAATTTGTAATTACTTATCTTAATTAATTAACTTCTTACTTAATTAATTCCTAATTTAATTAAATTAATCCTTGATTAATTAATGCAATTAATTAATCCTTAATTACTTCATTAAGTAATTATTAAACAATTAAATTAATAAATAAATCCTAAATTAATTACTTTATTAATTAATTACAATTTTAATTAATTACTCTTGGTAATTAATCTTAAATTAATCTCATTTATTAAATAATTAATCACATTGATTATTTAACTAAATAATTAAGTAATTAACTCTTAATTATTACATAGGTAATTATCTCTAATTACTTTCATTAATAAACCTTGATTAATCTCTTAATTAATTATTTAACAAATAATTAATATCATCATTAAATAATTCTTAATTCTTTAATTAATTATTTCATAATTAATTATCTTTAAAACAATTATATTAATCAATTCTTAAATTGATATCATTAAGTAATTAACCAATAATCACTTCAACTAATTACTCCATGAGTAATTATCATTAATTACTTCCATAAGTAATTAACTTCCTTAATTACATTCACAACTAACCATTATTTACTTTATTAAGTAATTACACCTAATTAATTCATAATTAAGTGATTATTTAAAATTAAATAAATAATTAACTAATTATTTAAAATTAATTAAACAATCAATTAATTTCTTATAATTTCAAAATCCTTAATTAAATTAAGAGGACATTAATCTTAATTAAATTTTCTTATTAATAATCAAATTTAATATTCAAATTAAAGATAAATTAACCTTATTTATCTTGTAATGAATTAAATTAAATTTTAACATCTTAAACAAGTTATCCTATTGGGTTTTCAAAATGATAATTATAATCTTATTTTAAAAAAAATAGAAAATTTAAAGACAAATTTCAAAATTTTCAATTCTTTTAAACATTTAAATTAATCTAATTTATTTCAAATATAAATTTGATATCTTAAGATTGAATCATTACTTAACATTTTAAACTTAACTTTTTGATTTAATATTTAAATTCAAAATGCCCTTTTTAAATTGAAATCCAAAATGTAAAATAAATTACTTTCAATATGAAATCCCTTTAAATAAATTTAAATTGAAATAAATTATATAATTTCAATTTATACTTTATAAATTTGATTTACATCAAATTTTTAAACAAGAAGTTTAGAGTTTTATTTTTATTTCTTTTATAAAGTTATTATCAGACAACACCCTAGGGAAAACCCAAAGCAAACCACCCTCCATCCCGAGTTAACCCCGAAGCAAACCCAAATCCACCCCCTTCGAGTCAAACCCGAAGCTTACATGATCCCCTACCCGAGACAACTCCATCTTCTCCAATTACCCCCACTTCCAGTGTACACTATGTACACGCGTGCATATGTCCCACCGTCGCCGTCCTCAGGCGAACGTCGCGACCATCCCCATCGGTCCCAAACCCTCTCGCGACCACTTAGGTGAACCCAGATCCTACGATCAACACGCAAATCGAAAAATGTCCATTCGAACCAACTGCAGAAACAACATCGACCCCAAATCTCTCTTCCACGGCCATGCTCCTCGACGCCGACCAACCCTGCTGTCCTCATCATCAAAGCGTCGTGACTCAAACTTCATTCCCACCAAAAATGAACTTACTCGAATCACTACCTATGTCGCAAAACCCATTACAGTTTGACCAAACCCAATTAACTCTAAAACCCTATTTTGTTCGATTTCGAACAAATTAAGCATTGGAAAAATTTTCGAATATTTTTCCCTAACTCACACGCAAGCTTCTTCCAGAATTACAACTCAAATTATTGCGTGAATCATCTGCAGTTCATAAAAGTTTTCAAAATGTTCAAACACGAATTTCGATTTAATTACTCAATTAAAAAATATGATACCAAATTTAAAAATCCTAACTTCCCAATTATAATTCGTTTATAAACTCAAAACTAGAAATTGAAACTATAAAATTTTGCCCATACTTGGTTTTCCACCGTATTTTGAAATTTTTGAGAAAATCATTCATTTTAAAATTCTATAACTATTTTTAGACGACCAATCACTTGATTGCAAACAACTTTCATTTACAAATCACAGTTCAAATCATATTCAAAATCAAGTTATTGATTTATTTATTTTTAAAATAAAACAAACCTGTATATCACAGGGTCCAGATGCAGGCATTCACTGTATTTTTTTTTATTTTTTATAAACTTACATGCAGGAAAACAAACATGCATCATCTAAATCAAATACTTTAGCATGCAACATTCAAACAAAGATTAAATCAAAACCTGTTTTTAAAATAAAATTTACTCACCTCAGTAAATTTGCAGGACAGATTTTATAACAGAGCAGGTCAGTACTTCCAGGCTTATGAACACTGAATGCATGCCTTTAATTTGTTATTTTAAACTTGCAGGTTGAACTCCTTATGCATCCCTTAAATTGATGTTTTAAAGATGTTGAACATATCTGAACTCCCTTTTGACATGCAGGTTGAAATTTTCAGTTTTGAACTGCTGTTGAACTTTGAAATGCAGACTTCCATTTTTTTTGCAGGTTGAAGTCTTTTGTACAGATTTTAAATTTGCTTTTGGGTTATGAAATTTCAGGTTTGAGGAAATATTCTAGGTTTCCATTAATTTGGTTAAGAGGTGAAGACAAAGGAAAGTGTTTGGAATTGAAAAAGAAAAATAATTTTCTTCTTTTTAATTTATTAAAGATTAAAGAAAAAAATGAATTTTAAAGATATGGACACTTGTCACTATATAGCCTAATTTATCAACACATGTGTTTAGAGAGCCTTAACATGTTTACACATGTATTGTAGCATTTTAAATAAATTTTTATAAATTTTCATTTAATTTAAAAGATAATATAAGCTTTCTTTTTTTTTCTTTCTTTTTAAGTTACTTAATTTGTAAATGTTCACATAAGTATATAAATTCACTTTTAAAAGTAATTATTCTAAAACTAATTATAATGCAAATATATATTCTTATACATGTATTTAAAAATCTAAAACTTATACATATACATTTTTAACCATTAAAATTTAAATGCTTTAAAGAAAGCATAAATAAAACATCGATAAATTTCTTTATAAACTATCATATTTAAAATAAATAATTATCTTATATTTGGAAAACAAATTGAATAAATCTTTGAATTAACTTTTAAAATTAAACAAAGCTCCAATTACAATATTCATTCATATCTAAATTATCAATAGATTAAAATTAAATCTCAAAACAACTCAAACTATAACATATACATACATATATATTATAATTTGAAAGTTTATCTTTAATTAAAAACAAAAGCTCTTCTATTCACAATATATATATCAATTGTATATATTATAAACAGAATAAAATCTGATTCGCTTTGAAAAACAATTCTTATCAAATTTAAATTGTCAGAAAGATATTGATTACTATTAACAGATTAAATATTTATTAACCTTTAAAAGAATAAATTTACCAGTTTAAAATTAAAATTACAAAGAAAAATTATCAAACCAGTTAAATTATTAATACAGATTATTAAATTTATATTGCCCAAAATTCCGGGTCGTTACAATCCTCCCCCCTTAAAAGAATTTCGTCCCCGAAATTTAAAAGCAAAGGTAATTTAATAACCCAATACAGATTTTAATTTAAATTAGCAAAGCATTCCTAACAACCAGTTACTAACATCCATAGCAAACACATAAACAAACAAAATTAACTAATTATTCTGACACAAATCATAATAAATTTCTAATACTATCTCGAGTTTCCCCAAGTATAAATCACCGGGAGACTCGCTCAGCAAAAGCCAACAAACTAACTACACCACCAAAATCCAGAGCTCCTCTCATCTCTAGATCCTTCAATCTGAACAGAACATCAAACTACTCTCAAATCCAGCTCAACATCCAGCTCCAACTGAACTACAGATTCAACAACCAATGATGAATCATACACGTACTCCCTCAGAGATACGTGATACACAATTAATTCCAGCTATCCGAACTGGCAATTCAATCTTGTCCTATCAAAAACACGGATAAGAAATCCTCAAATGCCTCAGCACAAACCAACCAAACTTATCCAATATCTGTTCTCTTAACCAGAGAGATCTAACAACACCGAAGTCTCCAACTTCAAATACCAGTCTCCTTATCTCATATCTGCAACTTAACAGACAAACCTGGGCTGCCAAACTTTTCCTGATCAGCTCAACATATGCTGATACTTCAAAAGCAAAACTGTCAGTGGATCCTATTCAACAGAAAAGCCTTCCAAAATCCGTCGAAATCCAAAACTCAAGCTCTACTATTCAAGCAATAGCAAACAGAACTTACTTCCTTCCTTGCACAGCAGCTACCTCGCTTCCGCTGCACAACTCTGATTCTGAAATATATAAGAATACTGCTGATGAACACGAATACAATCTTTTCCACTAAATTCGGAAACCTTGTTCATAAAATCCATAAAAATCTGAGTGACTTATCTGACTCAATCACAACCTTAAAACAGAATCCCATCCAAAAAGCTAGATCAGTCTAATTCCAATTCCAAAAATAATTCTGTGCTGCTACACCAACTCTCCTTTCTCCAAGAACCACCCAACTATCAGGCTAACTACCAAAATTGCTTCTGGAACCAAAACAATATGGAACTCAATCTCCAGATGCAGACAAACTTCTGATTACACCAGTAGCTCTTACTTCCACACGAGAATTCTCAGTCTCAACACAGATCACCCAAGATAAATTCCCAAATTAATCGCAAGTCACTTTTGCGATCCTACCTAGTTCGGATTTCAAATTAAACTGTCCTCTCTTTACCCATTAGAACAGCTTAAAGTTTTTCCCAAACTTGGTTAACCCTTCAAGGAAGCATCACCACCTTCAGCCAGACTGCTGAAAGAAAACCACAAAGATTCCTGGACCATCAGAGAAACAAACCACACTACTGCTTCCAAACTCTACCTCGATGATATTGCGAAGCTAAAAGATCTCCTCGTCAGCACATCGAACACTTCGAGCTGCACTGCTACCACAGCTAACCAAAACTCTAACCCAAAGGCTTCTCCAAAACCAAAACCATCAACAAACCACACAACGGACCTCCGAGATGGCAGACAACCTCTCAAGAAACTCGGACTCCAAACCAAGCATCAACAACTCGCTTTCCTTAGGGAATAACAATGACACCATGCCTGAAGAGAAACATCTCATAGACCTTAGTCTCCTATTCCAAAGCAGCCAATCTCCATGCTAAAGATCCAAACAACTTCTACACAGACGAGTCTTCCCTGCAGCAGGTAAAGACTGCTCCTCAACCTCTTCTAAGACTGCTTCAAGAGAAGACACCTTCAGAAAATATCCAAGGATACTGCATCACATCACCCAGTTATCAGGATACCATTACTTATTCCTGCACTTCCAACAAATCCAAACACAAGAAAAAAAACTCGCTCATCCGAGCAAAATCCAAACTACAAATCTTACTCGAGATGGTATTAGGTCTACAGCTCGACAAATACTTCCAACCTTAACATATGGACCCTCTTCCATCAGTGGTAGTCATGTTACACACATACACCACTACTCCATCTACCTCTAAAACTTATGTTGGAAAATCCATACAGATAAGCCAACAGATCAGGTAGATATATATAAATATATAGATATATATATATATAAATATATAAATTACAAGTACGCTCTTTCAAGAAAGACACCACTACAGAGCCTAGGTATTCACTCAACCTACTGCTCCTTAAAGAAAGATACACTTCAGAGCCTAGGTATTCACTCAGCCTAATGCTCCCTAAAGAAAGACACACTTCAGAGCCTAACGCTCTGATACCAAGTGAGACGACCCGACTTTCTACTCCCAGAAAATCGCGTCATCTTGAAGAAAGAAAGGGATAGAAGAAGAAAAGAAAGAGAAAGAAGAACACAAACAAACATCAGAGAACTCACAGCGAAACGAATAAAATATAATATATATCATAAACTATTACATAATATCTCATTACATCAGAGTACACAACTTAAAACAACAGATAATAGACAGTTACAAACTTCTGTCTGACTGTACAACTCAAGTACAACAGATACAGACACAACAAACACGGCGGAACCAATATATATCTACACGTCGAAGCCTCCTGCTCCATATCTCCTCCAGAAATCGTCAAGCTAACCTGATCCACTTGACTACTCATACATAATATGAGTACCCAAGAGTTTAATAAAACAAAAAATAAACACTCGGGTCAGACAGGGGTCTGGTGTGAGTAAACGGGTTAAAATTGCTTAACTTTAGAAAACCTTTGAAAAGAAAGGGTATCACGTAAGACTTCCCACACATAAACATGGAAAAGTTTTTACCTTACGCTAACCAAAACATTTGATAGGAAATCCAGTGATATTATAATAGTGTCTAGGGTTTTCAAGTAAATAAGAAATAGCCGAAATTGTTACACGATTAAATTCCAGCTACTAGCCACAAAAGTGGGTAATACAATCAAAACCGTAGGGTCTCGTAGGGAAAATGGGTTTCCATCAATGGCAGGGTTACTGGGGTACCGCCCCTCACAGTACGTGGCCTAGATCAACGTACCGAGGAGTACTCCCACTCCCCTGCAACACAAGGCCGGAACCATCCCTTACTGGACAGTCCCGAACAAGACAACCCCGCAGTTGGTCGCGACCCAACTGCCCACACAGCCGTATAAAAAGGGACTTCTAGACAGGGGAAAATCTTGCTTTCCAGTGGGAGCTACCCACGAAGCCTTGCTGCACCTCCCCTGTTTTAGCCATTCCCGATTGATGAGGCTTGAGGTTACGATTATCTTTATAGGACATCAAATCTTAGAATGCTCATCGTCCGCCTGACGATGTACTGAAAGCATTCACTCCATACAAGTTCGTTCCGGGTTCGAACGAAACCGAAGGCACTATCTCGTTGCACTCGTTATTGGAATCACCCTCAGAGTCAACGACCATAGCCCTTGCACTCTGATTCGCCATCTCGAATCTATAAGCACTATTCCGTCAACTCATTACGGAATCACCCACAGAGTTATACTGACGTATAGCCCTTACACCTCGAGTCTTCACTTGCTCCACTTGGATTAACGACCTAACGTTTAATTGGAATCGATGTGGTTTTCGGATATCCAAATATGGAAACCCGATCCCGGTCTCACCGAAACCAAGCGCCATTTTAATGTCCAAGTTATACTTAAGGTTTTAAACAGTTTAACTTATATTTAGGATGATATATCTAAACAAATAGATGAATCATATTATCACAAGAGATAATTCATATCAACATTCATCTTCATAAACAGCATATCACTTAACATATATATCCAAATCATCCAGTATCAAACCAATATCAAACATCCACTATCAACCAATCATCCAATACCAATTTCCAAATATTGATCATCCAATATCAATCAGTTAACCAATATTAATCAATCAATCCATATTAATCAACCATCCAAAACAGAATTGATTATCACCTAATCAATTGGATTACCATAATCCTTCTACATTAATTAATATTCCAAATAGAATAAATTAATCATCTCTAATAATTTTCCTTAATTGATCTTCCTTGATTAATTATATTTAATTACATTCAAGTAATTATCCTATCTATATTCAGTAATTAACCCTTTAATTACTATTATTAATTACAATAATTACTGATCATTTATTTACTTCTATTAATTAACTATAATTAATTACATTAATTCTTAATTAATTACAATTAATCAATCACATTTAAATTAATTACTTATATTAATCAGCCTTGATTAATATCATTAATCACATTCATTAATGATCCTTATTAATACTTTAATTAATTCACTAATTAACTTATAATTAATTAACTCATTAATCATAATCAATAATTAACAATTTGTAATTACTTATCTTAATTAATTAACTTCTTACTTAATTAATTCCTAATTTAATTAAATTAATCCTTGATTAATTAATGCAATTAATTAATCCTTAATTACTTCATTAAGTAATTATTAAACAATTAAATTAATAAATAAATCCTTAATTAATTACTTTATTAATTAATTACAATTTTAATTAATTACTCTTGGTAATTAATCTTAAATTAATCTCATTTATTAATTAATTAATCACATTGATTATTTAACTAAATAATTAAGTAATTAACTCTTAATTATTACATAAGTAATTATCTCTAATTACTTTCATTAATAAACCTTAATTAATCTCTTAATTAATTATTTAACAAATAATTAATCTCATCATTAAATAATTCTTAATTCTTTAATTAATTATTTCATAATTAATTATCTTTAAAACAATTATATTAATAAATTCTTAAATTGATATCATTAAGTAATTAACAAATAATCACTTCAACTAATTACTCCATGAGTAATTATCATTAATTACTTCCATAAGTAATTAACTTCCTTAATTACATTCACAATTAACCATTATTTACTTTATTAAGTAATTACACTTAATTAATTCATAATTAAGTGATTATTTAAAATTAAATAAACAATTAACTAATTATTTAAAATTAATTAAACAATCAATTAATTTCTTATAATTTCAAAATCCTTAATTAAATTAAGAGAACATTAATCTAAATTAAATTTTCTTATTAATATTCAAATTAAAGATAAATTAACCTTATTTATCTTGTAATGAATTAAATTAAATTTTAACATCTTAAACAAGTTATCCTATTGGGTTTTCAAAATCATAATGATAATCTTATTTTAAAAAAAATAGAAAATTTAAGGAAAAATTTCAAAATTTTCAATTCTTTTAAACATTTAAATTAATCTTATTTATTTCAAATATAAATTTGATATCTTAAGATTGAATCATTACTTAACATTTTAAACTTAACTTTTTGATTTAATATTTAAATTCAAAATACCCTTTTAAATTGAAATCCAAAATGTAAAATAAATTACTTTCAATATGAAATCCCTTTAAATAAATTTAAATTGAAATAAATTATATAATTTCAATTTATACTTTATAAATTTGATTTACATCAAATTTTTAAACAAGAAGTTTAGAGTTTTATTTTTATTTCTTTTATAAAGCTATTATCAGACAACACCCTAGGGAAAACCCGAAGCAAACCACCCTCCATCCCGAGTTAACCCCGAAGCAAACCCAAATACAACCCCTTCGAGTCAAACCCGAAGCTTACACGATCCCCTACCCGAGACAACTCCATCTTCTCCAATTACCCCACTTCCAGTGTACACTATGTACACGCGTGCATATGCCCCACCGTCGCCGTCCTCCGGCGAACGTCGCGACCAACCCCATCGGTCCCAAACCCTCTCGCGACCACTCAGGTGAACCCAGATCCTACGATCAACACGCAAATCGAAAAATGTCCACTCGAACCAACTGCAGAAACAACATCGACCCCAAATCTCTCTTCCACGGCCATGCTCCTCGACGCCGACCAACCCTGCCGTCCTCATCATCAAAGCGTCGTGACTCAAACTTCATTCCCACCAAAAATGAACCCACTCGAATCACTACCTATGTCGTAAAACCCATTACAGTTTGACCAAACCCAATTAACTCTGAAACCCTATTTTGTTTGATTTCGAACAAACTAAGCATTGGAGAAATTTTCGAATATTTTTCCCTAAATCACTAACTCACACGCAAGCTTCTTCCAAAATTACAACTCAAATTATTGCGTGAATCATCTGCAGTTCATAAAAGTTTCCAAAATGTTCAAACTCGAATTTCGATTTAATTACTCAATTAAAAATTGTGATACCAAATTTAAAAATCCTAACTTCCCAATTATTATTCGTTTATAAGTTCCAAACTAGAAATTGAAACTATAAAATTTTGCCCATACTTGGTTTTCCACTGTATTTTGAATTTTTGAGCAAATCATTCATTTTAAAATTCTATAACTATTTTTAGACGATCGATCACTTGATCACAAGCAACTTTCATTTACAAATCACAGTCAAATCGTATTCAAAATCAAGTTATTGATTTATTTATTTTTAAAATAAAACAAACATGTATATCACAGGGTCCAGTTGCAGGCATTCACTGTATTTGTTATTATTATTTTTATAAACTTACATGCAGGAAAACAAACATGCATCATCTAAATCAAATACTTTAGAATGCAACATTCAAACAAAGATTAAATCAAAACCTGTTTTTAAAATAAAATTTACTCACCTCAGTAAATTTGCAGGACAGATTTTATAACAGAGAAGGTCGGTACTTCCAGGCTTATGAACACTGAATGCATGCCTTTAATTTGTTATTTTAAACTTGCAGGTTGAACTCCTTATGCATCCCTTAAATTGATGTTTTAAAGATGTTGAACATATCTGAACTCCCTTTTGACATGCAGGTTGAAATTTTCAGTTTTGAACTGCTGTTGAACTTTGAAATGCAGACTTTCATTTTGTTGCAGGTTGAAGTCTTCTGTACAGATTTTAAATTTGCTTTTGGGTTATGAAATTTCAGGTTTGAGGAAATATTCTAGGTTGCCATTAATTTGGTTAAGAGGTGAAGACAAAGGAAAGTGTTTGGAATTGAAAAAGAAAAATAATTTTCTTCTTTTTCATTTATTAAAGATTAAAGAAAAAAAATGAATTTTAAAGATAAGGACACTTGTCACTATATAGCCTAATTTATCAACACATGTGTTTAGAGAGCCTTAACATGTTTACACATGTATTGTAGCATTTTAAATAAATTTTTATAAATTTTCATTTAATTTAAAAGATAATATAAGCTTTCTTTTTTTTTTCTTTCTTTTTAAGTTACTTAATTAGTAAATGTTCACATAAGTATATAAATTCACTTTTAAAAGTAATTATTCTAAAACTAGTTATAATGCAAATATATATTCTTATACATGTATTTAAAAATCTAAAACTTATACATATACATTTTTAACCATTAAAATTTAAATGCTTTAAAGAAAGCATAAATAAAACATTGATAAATTTCTTTATAAATTATCATATTTAAAATAAATAATTATCTTATATTTGGAAAACAAATTGAATAAATCTTTGAATTAACTTTTAAAATTAAACAAAGCTCTAATTACAATATTCATTCATATCTAAATTATCAATAGATTAAAATTAAATCTCAAAACAACTCAAACTATAACATATACATACATATATATTATAATTTGAAATTTTATCTTTAATTAAAAACAAAAGCTCTTCTATTCACAATATATATATATATATCAATTGTATATATTATAAACAGAATAAAATCTTATTCGCTTTGAAAAACAGTTCTTATCAAATTTAAATTGTCAGAAAGATATTGATTACTATTAACAGATTAAATATTTATTAACCTTTAAAAGAATAAATTTACCAGTTTAAAATTAAAATTACAAAGAAAAATTATCAAACCGGTTAAATTATTAATACAGATTATTAAATTTATATTGCCCAAAATTCTGGGTCGTTACATTAGGAGTAACCCACCATTAACATTTTTTAGTGGCTGAAATGGCCACAAACACTTAGTTACGTGAAAGCACCAAATCCAGTTACAGATCTCAGATAATATAACATAGAGAATATAAATTGAAGGATACTAAAATTAAAAAAGAAAGCAAGTAAAGAGAGACATAAATTTATAGTGGTTTGGCTAACTTCGGGTTACGATCATTCCAAAGATTTTCATTTAGTCGTTTATGCTGCTATTATAGTTGCAAATCCATGAAATGCTAAAATAAAAATAGCAGAGTATAGCCTAGGTAGAAGATAGAATGAAGTAGAAAAAAGATCATTTTGCTGATGTTATGTACGTTATATTTATAGAAGAAGACGTGAAAATATCTCACTCAAAACTTGGATCTGGAACCCTGACGTCAAGACGAGTTTGCCCAGAAAGTTTATGGCCCACCGGAGCCAATAATAAGGACCGGGGCCGATCCCTATTTCGGGGAATTTATGGGGTGTGGTTCCTATGATGGGTCCCTCATGTTGTGATATACTTCCCCTCCAAATTTAATATTGATTGCATTTGTAAATTTTGAGTTATTGAACGAGCGTTGCTATGAAGTTAAATATGACAGCTCTCTTATAGAGAAAAGGGCCGATCCCTCATAAGAAAGAGGGCTGATCCCTCAAAACTCCTCTGTTTGATGTGTGGTCCCTAGGGTAGACTCCTTAGGGTCCCTTCTTTTTGTTTCCAATGTTTTACTTCAGTTTGCCTTGTGGTTGTTGAGTTATGGAGTGATCATCATTGAGTTGTGTTGTGTGCATCCCATTTAATCCGATCCCTTTATTGTGATCCCTTTATTTCAATCCCTCTACTAGGAGAAGTATTAGTTCAACAATTAGCTATTTTTTGAGTGTTGTCCATCTGAATCCATCCAGCTATCGTCCATAATTTCAAATATAATCAATCTCTAATCCTAGTAACCATCTCTGTAGGCTTTCTGCCTTGATAATCGTGAAGTCTGTTGGGTTAAATCAACTTGTGTACTGCCCTGGAAAAAGGCAGGTTAACACTTTTCCCTCTAAAACATGTCCTGCGATAGGAAGGTGTGTGTTGAATTGCCATAAATCCAAAATCCAAAGTTCATAATCCATCGATATCCATTATGCAATCCACATCCAATCCATTACCAATCCAAATCCATGATCTCTTCGGATCGTTAGTGAAATCCATGACCGTTCCGAGTCGATATCCGATTCCAAATCCACGATCTCTCTATATTATTTTATCCAAATCTATATCCATCCGAAGCCAATTCCATTACTGTTCGTGGCTGATATCCAAACCCGTGACCTCTCCGAGTCATTAGCCAAAAGGGCGACCACTCTGGGCCCATATCTTAATCTGTGACCGCTATGGGTCAACGTCCAAATCCATAGCTATTCGAAGCTGATATCCAAATCTGTGACCTCTCCAGATCCTTACCGAGCAAAATCCAGACTTGACGACCGAGCAAGTTGATCCTGTCACTCTCCGATGAAGCGGCGTCACTTCTTGTACTCTGACACAGTGTCCCTGAACATTAAGTGATGTCTTAGCATTAGTGCAAGGCTGATTGTGGTCTCTCTGGACCTTTGCCGAGCATAATCCATTCTCGATGACTTGAGTAGGTTGATCTAGTTGGTTTTCGATGGAGCAACCTACTCTTTGCCATGCATAATCCATACCTGACGTCTTATTGGGTTTTATTCTCTGTCCTCGACTCTTCGATCAAGGACTTAATCCATGTATAAGTCTATTCTATTGCTCTCCGGCGAAGGGACTCGCACCTTGTGGTTACCCTCGAGTTACTTCGATCAGGACAATAATCCTATCCTGATTTATTTATCATAGTAACATGGACAACTAACCTAATAAATAATAGTTCGTACATCTAGAAAACCAGAAAACTAAGAAAAGCCAAAGGGTGCCTCTCTGGGCACGACGGTTCATCTTCATCTCAGAGCATGCCTAGGGACCGTCATCGATCTCGTACATGTGTAAATGACTTAGCCGCTTTATTATAGAGTTTATTATTATTATTATTATTATTATTATTATTATTATTATTATTATTATTATTATTATTATTATTATTATTATGATGGCTGGAGTTCAACTCCTGAACTCGGCCCTTACCATCACAATCAGTTGATGACGATCCATGACCCCGACTCGGGGCCGTGCCTATTTCCATTCGATGTGGACGATGGCTACTCCCGTCCCGCTGTCATCGTTTGATCCTCACGTACTGCGGCAGTATGTCATTCTTGATCCTCAATCATATCCTTTAAATGCCTATGTTCATATGTGGTGTGCCCATTTGATCCGTGGAACAGGCAGTACTTCCCAGACTTGCGCTCAAGCTCCATGGGATCCCTCGTTGCTGGTTTCTGATAGGGGACTTCCCTCTAGTGTCCAGATAAATCCATTCTAGGCTTTCTATTAAATCTGAGTAGGAAGAACACTTTTGCTCTTGCTCTTTCCATCACCTTTTCACCCCATCATATCCAGCACCCAGTTTCTGTTTGCCTATATCTTTCCTGTTTTCATCTCTTGATGACCCTCCGCTTTGCATAGCGTCCACCTTCGGTTTGTCGACTCGTGCGTCTTCCTACTGTACAAATCTTTCTACTTCATGATAAAACTCCCCAAAATCCATAGGTGGATCCCGCACCAATGAATCCTTGAAATCCATGGCATCGGCAACTCTTGATACAGCTGCCATCAAAACCATGGATGTATCTAGCTGATCCACTAATGTCGCCGTGCATTGAATCATGTTAGAAAACTCCTTAAAGACTCTCCGGTCTTTTGTTTCAGTGCTGTCAGATTCATCTCATTTTTGGGTCTCGAAATGTGAGCCATGAAATGCCTCATAAATATTTTGACATATTCCGTCCATGTGCCAATAGAACCGCTCTCCAACTTCTAGAACCACAAAGCAGCTATATCCGTTAGATACAAGGGAAAGCATCGTGCCATGACTTCCTCCGATGTCCCTAGTACTTCCATGTGTCGTATATATCTCATCCTATGCATAGTTGGGTCTGATTTTCCATCATATACTTCCACCGTTGGTATTTTAAACTCTTGTGTATTCGTAGCTTTCCTGATATTAGGAGTGAATAGACTTATATTTACATCCTCCAAATCCCTGTTTACCAATCCTGCTCACATAGCTCGCATGATCATCTCTGCAAACCAGCTATTGTCATTTAGCGATACTCACCTATCATCATTTCCAAACTGCCCCCTCCCCCCCCCCCCCCCCCCCGAGTCCATGAGAGAATTTCAGAATGTACTCCTCTACATGAGCATCCAAAGATTGATTTGCACCAAGCTCCGTGGGATCGACTGCAGGTCCTCTAGCATCGCGATCGACTAGACCCAGGGGTATGCCTGTAAGCCTTTGGGGATCGAGGCCATTCACTCTAGAGGAATCGAGGCCGATCCCTCTTGGGGACTACCCTCGGCTGCTCTACTCTGTTCCTTTGTCGAATAGCTCCATCTTTATGTTCTCTGTTATGACTTCCAGCGATTCCTGTTGCTTTAACTCCTTGATCTAAGTTGTCACTTGCTCCTGTTACTTTAATTCCTTGGTTCTGCACTCCATCTTGTCCAATTTGTTGGAGTAAATTCTGCTTCATCTCCTCCTGTCTTTTTAGCATCCTTTCCTACATAGCTTCCATAATCATTTCAATTTCAACCCTGGTGATGTAGATAGACGCTTGATTAGCTTCAGCCCTTGAGGAAGCCTTTCGACTCCCTCCATGGTGGCTTCTTTTCGGTAGCACTCTCCTTGTTTATTGTCTCACCATTGCTTAAAATCTAAGCTTTGGATCTTTTCCAAACACTGAATCCAAATTCCAAATCCGAAAGAGCTAGCTTTCTCAGCGAAAGCACCAAAATATTGGCTTTAAAAATGGCCACCAACACCCAGTTATGTGAAAGTACCAATATCCAGTTACATATCTCGGATAATATAATATAAAAAATGTTATCCCACCTTTTGGCAAAGCTATGACACCAAGGACGTGACTGGAAACCAAAGACAATTCGGCTCGAAGATCTACTATAAATTGGTTCAATATGGATAATGGTAAATTTTATCCGAGTTCGGATTGAGCTGCAATTAACATGATACGATAAGCAAAGCTGTGAATGCCAACGTTCTAAATTTCAAGTCAATAGAAGTTCGTATACTCAAGAGAGATCAAGAAAATCAACCTCATTCGTATCCATACAATTTCGTATCCATCCATGAAGGAAGAGTTAGTTCGTATCCATCAACTTCGGTTCTCCTACGTATCCATCCATGTCCCTCGTATCCATCAACTGCTGGCATCGATTAGATTTCATCTACTTGGCTTTAAACCCTCTTCGTATTGATCCTCCCAACCACACATTTCATATCGATCGGCCAACGATCGATATGAAGCTTCCCACGAAATACTCAATACGAAGAGCCCGTAATAGTTTAATACAAATGTCACCATTCCTTATTGATTCGAAGCATCTCGCAGTTATCCATACGAATCCAGCGGTAGAGATTGACACGAAATGACATCCAAGGATCGATACGAAAGGAATTATGTTAGATCGATTCGAAATAGCTTGGTCAACCAAAAGAAAACATTCACTCGGCACTAAATGTGGATCTTTACGTGATTGCCACTCCTCGTCATTAGAGTGCAACCGATCGACACACACATGCATCGATACGAAGTGATCGATTCGAACATGGATTGATACGAACTCGACAGCCAACTGCAAATACAAACTTGGATCGATTATATCTCAAAATTTACAAATCCAAATACTACCAAATTTTCACATGAGCTTGCCCTCAACATTGTCCTTGATCGATCTTAGCCCAAAAAGAGCTAATCTAGATCGATATGAACAAGTAGTGATCTATCAAGGATCGATCCCAAATGACTCGGATCGATCAAGTGGGCCCACCCACGGGGGAGAAGGGGTACTCCGAGATCTAAGTCAAATATTTCCTGACTATGCCTATAAATAGTAGCCCTATGCCTTCAGAAAAGGATCTATTTTTTATGCTATATCGATACTCTGCTGAAAACCCATTGTAACTCGAGTGCTTGAGTATTCTCTGTTGTAATCAGTTAGTATACATCAATAAAACATCAAACTTTCCAAACTGGACGTAGTCTACAATGATGAACCACTATAAATTCCTACGCTCTTGCATTTCTGTTTGTCTATTTTGACATGTTTATTAGATTAGCCTCTTTTTACATTTAAATTCTTCATTTTAATCTGAAGAGTGTTGTGTCCAATTTTGGTACACTTTGGTGCTTTCATTGAGAAAACCCAGTTTTTCTCCTGCTCATTGGATCTACTACCGTTATTGGATTATTGAAATCTAAGGAGGAGGTCTAGATCTGATATCCAGTAGTTCCTTCCATTCTATTCAAATTCCACCAGATCTAGGAA
This sequence comes from Allium cepa, assembly GCA_030765085.1. NCBI lineage: Eukaryota > Viridiplantae > Streptophyta > Magnoliopsida > Asparagales > Amaryllidaceae > Allium > Allium cepa. Next base: position 738,566,048 of record CM060935.1, on the reverse strand, counting down.
GGAGCTACATCACTCATTATGGTTACCACCAGAACCGCTTCAACTGCTGCAGATCCAGAAGGAAGGGATACATAGAATCCCACGCAGCTGAACACAACAGGTCAAGCATCCACTGGAGCTCCAGATCCACAAGGCCCTGTGACTAGGGAGGAATTCCATATTCTAATGCAAGAGCTAACCCAGAGCCGTCAGCAGCTTACCTAGCAGATCCATGTCAGCACGGAGCTCGCGAACTAACTGAATGAGGAAAGACGAAGGAGATATAGAAGGGATCATGATTCCTATTCATCCACCAAAAGCTCGGCTTCCTCTGATTACATTCATAGACCTACACGCCAACGGATGCATGGAAACTATGCGCAAGCCTTCGGGCATCTGCATGCTCTGAACCTCGGATAAGCCGAGGTTGGTCCTTCTTTGGGACACCAAGCTGGACCTTCCTCCTGAGGTGGGGCACTTCCTTATCACACCATCAATAGCCATGCAGCTGTTGCTGCTGCAGACTTGGAAGTTGAGATTCGAAACGAAGCAGATCCAACCCTTCGTCAACATGTTCATGCTCCAAAATGCTATGACCTTGAAGACCCAGAGCCAAGGAGGCAAGGAACAGACCTTCAACCGGGCCCGGACTGTCCCTACAATGTGGAACCCAACCACGCCATGGCCTCGAATGGCCAAGTGCTTGTCATTCCAACCATGATCCGCCAAATGACCCGTGAAAGTCAATGCCTTACTAATAACGACTAGGGAATCTCTCGAAGTCATACACCATTTACAGATAACATTCTTTATGCCGAGCCACCTCGTTGATTCAGGATGCCCACTTTGCCCATGTATGAAGGAAGTTCAGATCCTAATCAGCATATATTAAAGTATGAATAGCTCATGAGCGCCGCTCGAGCTGACAATGCAGTTAAGTGCAGGAGTTTCCCTACTTCCTTGGGAGGTATTGCAATAATGTGGTTTACTCGTTTACCACCCAGATCTATTTTCAGTTTCGACCAGTTGGCAATGAAGTTTGTCGAACAATTCCTTATGCATGTTACAAGGCCAAAGGATGACAACACCTTGTCCAGGGTTACCTAAGCTCCGGGAGAGACAATCAGACTTTATCTAGAAAGGTTTCATGTTGCCTGTGCTAAGGTCAGCAACCCATATGACAATTCTATCTTAATGGCACTAGCTAAAGGAACTGATCCCTATTTTAAGTTTGGCAATTGGTTGGCTGGGAAACCCTTACATCGTTGGATCGTTTCTATGCTAAGGCGTCCTGGAGAGAGGACGCTAGACGATCTAGGTAGCAGGACAATGTGGGGCCCAGTGGTAAAGGCGTTCAAAGTAATGTTGCTGTGAAAAAGACCGGTGAGAACTCTGACAACGTGCAATTGAATATAAAGAACAAGCAGAGCCAGTAGAAAGGCAATGGAGGTCAGTGTAAGAAGCGAGACCAAAATCGCGGACTACGACGTAAAGCTCCCATGTTTGACCAGTATACCCTTTTAAATGCATCCTTGGAGAATGTTTATTTACAAACTTGTAATATTGGACAGTATAAGAAACCAGCTCCGAAACAGTCATTTGAGAAGCAGATTCAAACCGGAAAGTTCTGCAGATTCCACAATTGTTATGGCTACAATACTAACGAATGTCATTATTTACAAGACATCATTAAGAAGTTAATTAGAGAGAGGAAGTTGGAACAGTTCGTTCGAGCGCCGCAGGCTGGAGGTGCGGGCCCATTAAACCCGAATCAAGGTCAAAACCAGGCTAGACCAAAGGAACCCACTTGTATTGGCGGAAGGTTGGTAATAAATACAGTTAGTGGTAGTGCTTATCCAACTAATCGAAGCTGGAAGAAAATGAAGTCGCATGCCAGTTTGATTGGGCAAGCGAACTTCAAGTGTTGCGGTTATATTGATGATGGGGCTCCAACGAAACAACATAAAACGATTACAGAAGACATCATTTTTTGGAACAGAGATACTGTTAGAGTCGAAACCCTCACCATCGATCCACTAGTCATATCAGCTCATATAGGTCTTGTTTGGATGAAGAGGATCTTGGTAGATAGTGGAAGCTCCATGAATATTCTTTTTAAATGAGCTTATGACCAAATGAGAATGGAGGCGAAGGACCTAAAGCCGTGTCAATCTCGCATACATGGCTTTAATGGAAGTGCAATGATATCTGCTAGGATGGTGGAGTTGCCCGTCGAGTTGGGAATAGGAGATCACCGGAGAGTTCGGATGCTACAGTTTGTTGTGTTAGACATTAATTCTCCGTATAATGCTTTCTTGGGCCGAACGGCCCTCGCTGAATTCAGGGCAGCAATTGTCCTATGGTGTTTGACTCTTAAGTTCCCCACTAATAATGGGGTTGGAGTGGTTCATCGAGATCAGGCAACTGGACGTGCCTATTATGTTGCAGAGCTGCGGAAGCCGCAGTGTCAACAGAAGGGCAAGGACATAGAGGAATCTCTCCACGTCCATTTTTTTGATAATTGACAGTTAACGCCTAGGCCTAGGCTTGGGCACCACAACCAGTTCCTAAAAGATCTTGATCCACCAGATAATGATAATGAAGAGGAAGTCAAAGACAGTCAGGCTTTCCCGGCAGAGTTGATGATCGTTGTTTCGATCGATGATAATGATGACTCTAGAATGATAAAGGTCGGATCTCAACCTAGCCACCAGATGAGAGAGGAATTAGTTGAATTTCTATGGGAAGACCTCGACATGTTTGCTTGGACTCACTCTGATATGTGGAGGATCTCGTTGGACATCGCAAGCCATGCATTGAATATTGACCTGCGGCATGTCTCGGTCACACAAAAAAAACACGGTATGGATCCAGAGAGATCTCCTCCCTAAAGGAAGAGGTAGATAAACTCAAGTCAAATGGGTTTATTCGAGACGCATTGTACCCAGAGTAGGTATCCAACCCAGTGCTCGCTAGGAAATCCAATGGGAAATGGAGAACGTGTGTGGACTACTCAAATCTGAATAAAGCCTACCCTAAACATAGTTTTCCACTTCCCAAAATTGATCAACTTGTAGTTCCAACGATCGAGCACAAACTCTTATCTTTCATGGATGCATATTTTGGCTACAATCAAATACCGATGCATCTACCTAATGAGGAGCATACCAGCTTTATCACTGATCTGGACTCTATTGCTATAAAGTATTGCCGTTCAGACTCAAGAACGCTGAGGCAACTTACAAAAGGCTTGTGAACCGAATATTCACTAACCAAATCGGGAAAACCATGGAAGTGTACATGGACGATATGCTTGTAAAGTCACAGCTGTCCATCAAACACGTCAAAGACTTGGAAATGATGTTCAACATCCTTCGACGGTACCGAATGAAGCTAACCCGTTGAAGTGTCATTTTGAAGTCACATCTGGAAAGTTCCTTGGATTCATTGTCAATGCTTGATGAATTGAAGCCAATCCTGAGAAAATATGGGTGATTCGGAATCTCGAGACTCCAGAACTATAAAGCAAATGTAGAGCCTTAATGGGAAGGTAGTAGCCATGAGTAGATTCATCTCCAAATCTACGGACAAGTCCATTCCCTTATTCGATCCGATCAGGAAAGGAAAGCACAATTTCGAATGGACGGTAGAGTGGGAAGGCGCATTCCAAGCATTGGTACAACATCTGGCGACGCCATCCATTTTGTTGAAGCCGGTTGACTATGAAAGATTATATATCTATCTGGCGGTTTCGGCAAATGCGATCAGTGCTGCATGGATTCGGGAAGAAGATCGAATACAATGATCGGTCTATTATACCAATAAGTAATTGACTGGGCTGAAAGAAACTGCCCGAAGTTTGGAAAGTTGGCTTATTGCCTCGTCATTGCCACAAGAAAGCTCCAACCATAATTTCAGACTCACCCGATCATACTCTACACCGACCAGCCATTACGACGTGCCCTTACATGACCTGAGACGTCTGATAGGTTGCTCAAGTGGAACATCGAGTTGAGTCAATTCGTTATTGCTTATACGCTGAGGCAAACCATTCAAGAACAAGTTCCGGCGGACTTTATAGCTAAATTTACCATACCATAGGACTTGCTAAAACCAGTGAATCTCCAAAATACATATAGAAGCTATACACTGATGGTGCATCAAATGACCACTGCTCAGGCACTGAAGTAGTACTTGAAACTCCCAAGGTCGATCCATATGCCATGCTTTGAAGTTTGACTTCCGTGCAACTAACAACGAGGCAGAGCACGAAGCTTTACTTGCAGGACTCATATTTGCCAGAAATTTGGGAATTATTACTATGGAGATCAACTACAATTCATAATTGGTCGTATGCCAGCTTTAGGGAGAATACCAAGCTAGAGACCGGAGATTGGCTGCTTATCTTGCTCAGGTTTAGGAAGCGTTGAACCAGTTTAACTACTATGCCTTCTACTGCATACCTTAAGAGCAAAATCAGAAGACCGATTATCTAGCAAAGTTGGCTAGCACCGGCAAAGCGCAACAAATGGGACTTGTCCTCATTGAGATACTTACCTCTCCAAGTATCGATCAAATAGAGATGGACTGGGTGCATGAGATAACGCTCGAGAAGAAGTCATGGATGACCCCGTTTAGGAATTATCTTGAGCACAGTGCTTTACTTGAGCGTCGAAGTGAGAGAAGACAGGTTCTCCGAAAAGCTTCGCGATTCATTATCCAAAATGGAGTCATGTACATGAGAGGATACTCTGTTCCTTTATTTTGGTGTATCGCCCACGATGAAATCAAACGAGTGTTACATGATGTGCGTGAGGGAGAATGTGGTGATCACATTGAGGGGCAAGCTTTTGCTAAGAAGATACTCCGATACAGATATTATTGGCCAATTATGAATCGAGACACATCGGACTATGCCAAAAATATGATAGATGTCAGAAGCATGCCCAATTTCGAAGAGCCCGCTTGTCGAAATCACTCAGATGGTCAACCCATTGCTGTTAGCCATATGAAGCATCGATATAGTAGGATCCTTACCTCTGGCTAAAGGTGGTGCGAAGTACGCCATCGTTGCAATTGACTACTTTACAAAATGGGTGGAAGTTGAGCCCCATACTACCATCACGATGAAGAAAGTGATCAACTTTATGTTACGCAACATTAACTGTCATTTTGGCCTCCTATAAACAATTATCACTGACAACGTAGCCCAATTCAACAATGTCGAGTTCAAGAGTTTCTATCAATGTTTCCACATCCAAAAGAAATTCTCGGATGTCACCCACCCTCAAGGAAATGGATAGGTTGAAGCTGTTAACAACGTTATTAAGTCCATCCTGAAGAAATGAGTGGAGAAGGCTGGAGGCTGATGGGTCAATGAACTTCCCATGTCCCTATGGGCATATCAAATTACCCACAAGTCTGCGATCGGCTACACTCCATTTTAACTTTCCTACGGCTCTAAAATTATTATTCCTGTTGAGTTAGGAGCACCTTCTCTTCGTGTGATATATTATGATCCAAAGACGAACGTCATATTACTTGCTGAATCTCTGGATTTATTGGATGAGAAGTGTGAAGAGGCATATTTGAGGGCAGCCGCACACCGAAGTTAAGTCGTGCGATTATACAATGCTAAGGTACGACCCAGAACCTTTAAATTTGGCGATCTCGTACTCAAGTGAATCTATCTGGTCCCTTCGCATATGAAACCAACATGGGATAAGTAATCGAGTAGAGACTTAGAGATGGCACATTCAAACTATCAACTGTTGGTGGTCTCATTTTACCAAGAGCATGAAACAGCGAGAGTCTCCATCGCTATTACACATAACAAGCTTTATTTAATCATTTTGTCCGCTTTCCTTTGAAATTTGTTTATGCATTAAAAAATTGAACTTGTAATAAGGCAACTGACTTTGCCATACTTTCGCATTTCAGTAATAAAATGCAAACTCGTCAAGCCAAAGTGGCGATTCTTGAAATGCGTCATGTGATCATCATGATGCACAAAGAGCTAAGTTCCATCTCTCGGTGGGACACATTCAAATAGGTATTGGTCATGATCCGACCGAGCTGAGTGAAACCCGAGCTCGGGGACCGACAACTTAAATCAAAAAGGATTAAAATATGACAATCCTCTAACAAATTCCGGTTCCCAAAGTGTGAGCTGGAGGGAAAATTCCAAATCCAAGCTCGAGGAGGATGGATTCGTCCATCTACGACTTCACTTGTCAAATCAAGATGGATGTGATCCGACGTTCACAACCTTGATCAACACCCTGTACGCACAATGCGAACAAGATCCAAATGCCTAAATAGATTTGACTAACCATCTGTCGGCCAACCTATATTCCTAGAATGTGAATTGGAGTATAACCACAATCGGGTGTGACTGACCACCCACTGACTCACTCTAGTCCTTAGAACGTGGACTGGAATATAAACACCAAAATGGGTGTGACTGACTGCCCCTTAACCAATTCCAGATTCTCAGTGTGCAAACTAGACTATAGACATTAACTAACTCCGATCCCGAGAGCGTGGACCGGAGTATAAACATTAAACTGGTGTGATTGACCGCCCGTAAAACAACTCTAGTCCCCGAAGCACGAACATAATTCTAAACATTAAACAGGTGTGACTGACCGCCCGCAAAACGACTTAAGTCCCTGGAGCATGGACCTAATTTTAAACACTGAATGGGTATGATTGACCGCCCATCAACTAACTCTAGATTCTCAGAGCGCAAACTGGAGTATAAAACATTAAACGGGCGTGAATAATTGCCCATAAAACAATGCTCATCCCCGTAGCGTGGATATGAATCCAATTACTAAACGAATGTGACCGACCACCCATGAATTATCTTATGTCCCTGAAGCGTGGACGTGATTTTAAATGATGAGCAGGCGTAACCGACTGCCAACACTCAAGCTTAATCTCTAGAGTGCTGATGCAAGTACTTATCGATGAACGTGTGTGATCGACCACTCAAATTCATCTCACTTTAATTTCATTCTGACTTAGTAAAATAAACGTCAACAAAGGCGAAAAGTGTCCGTCGATCGACTACTTCAATTTTCTTTGAGACTGGGGGCATAACTCAAGTACCAGCTATAGACCGGGATAGTGTAACATCAAAATTCGACTCGATGTTTGGTTATGTCCCGAAGCCATTACTTCCGGACTTAATGACCGAACTCAAGTTCGACTCAAAAATTAAAAGTGTCACAAGTACATTGATTGGAAATACGAGTGAAATGCTTAAGTCGATAAACAAGGAGTTGTGATGAAAAAAATGGAATCTCATTTCAACTATTCTTCAAAAGAAAAGGATAAGTACAATAAGTATTTCAAGAATTCCTTTAGGCAGAGGTCAAACCCGCATTTATACACGGCCTACGGAAAGCAAAAGGAAATTCCTACCTATCTTCCAAAAAAGGAAACAAAAAGACATGCCTACTCCTTCGACTTCTTCTTCTTCGGTGTTGATCCACTAGAGCAACTGCTCAGCTATCTTTTTAAGCCTTTGCCTCCCTGACCTCTTTTTGCTAGTTGGTCTTCGGTCGAGGGAACTATAGCGGTCTCTTCCTCCGAAATCATGGGGATCAAAATGTTCTCGGTATGAGGAGCCGGAGGAACGGAGACACTTTCAATGTTGGAAGATAGAGGAGGCATGCATGTATCAACGATCGTGCCACCTGGAGAAATGATAAGCATAGGGACTGGACCAAGGCGCCATGCCACCTTCCATGCTGCTAGCCTGCTTGGCTCGGCATTAATTTCCGCCATTATCTCCTCCTCTCGAACTGCTTGAGCATCCACTTGAGTGCTGCTAGTCAGGCCCAATGAGCTAGTTGTAAACACATTTTCACCTATGTTGAAAGGCGGGTCAATGATTGGGTCGCTATGGTGGCCAAGGAGTTCTTCCATCATTTGCTCGTTAAGAACGAAGCTACTTTTGTGCACCTCCCCGGTTGATGTAGCAACCATTGTGGTTGTTGCCTCCATTATAAGAGCCTTCTGCTCATGATGCAATTCTTAGGTTGTAGAAGGATTGGCTGGTGCAGAACCTATAACTGAATAAAGACACGAAAATGTGTTAGAGATGTCTTTCAACAATGCTCCGACCTTTAGATGAATTTAAGAAATGTTCGAAGTACCTTCCTCGGAGTGGCTCACACGCTGAGCCGACGTGCCTTCAAAAACATGTTCATGGACCGAGAAAATGTGCGGCCTATCTGGGTCGTACGCTGGAACAGCTGGAAGGTTAATTGTAGAAGTGAGCTCGGGTTGAGTCGTTGTAGGCATTTCAAAGCTTCCTTCATAGTGGTCAACTCCGGACCCCTCTCCAACATCTGGGTATGTAGTGGTTAGTTTCTCCTTTTCAAAAGTGACAATGGAATTGTGAAGAACTTTTCCAGAATAATGGGTCCAACTGGGACAAAGCGATCCTCAAGTGAAGTAGACCTTCCCGAATGAACTGATTGAAGGGAGGAAGCATCCTGGCTACACACATGAATATATTGCAAGCTGTGTATCCCTCCGGGGGTTGTGAGCTCTATCTTCCGATCCCGGCAATAAGACATCATTTAGCAGCAACCCATGCCTTAGGAAAATCCTGTCTAACATATCTTCGGAGATATTAGAGCGGACAGAATCCTGTGGGTTCATATAAAAACTGCTCCTAGCAATTCATCCGGAGCAGGGCTAATTACTTTAGCTGCAATGGTTGGTGCTTCGAATCAGAACTTTTGGGTTCCATAGCTATTGAACTCAGTAAAAATTATGATTAGATGGAAATAAACCCTTTTCCCCCTGTGTAAACCGCGTGAGCGTGTCATGCAGTGCAGTGCTACATGATACTTAGAATTCTGCAGAATTTGAGAGATGTTCAAACGACAAGTCTTCGAGATTCAACCGGAGTGACCATCATCGCTGACCGTCATGATTGTGCCAGTCAGATTTTGGAGAACGATCCAAGTTAGAGTTCATCAAATTTGTCAAGTTACAGTTCCATCGACGAGCTTCAAAGGGCAGTCAAATATACAACGAGACTGTTAAGTCCAGTTATTCATGGAAGAAGCTCGGCGGAGTCATGCGTTTGAGTGTGCAAGGTGTCCATCAAAATTCGAACTTGGATCGATCACCGAATGCCCAATTCGTATCGATCAAAGAAAAGCAAGCTTCATCGATAGGAAACTCTCACTTTCGTATCGATCTCTTATGAAGAATTTGTATCTATCATCGGTTCCTCAACTTCGTATCGATCACACTGCCAATACTTCATATCAATCACTTTAGATCGATACGAATTTCCACCACTCTAGACCGATATGAAGCTCCCTCTTCCTGCCATCGGTTCCAGATCAATATGAATTCCCGTCCCTGATCAGTACGAAAGGCGTTCCTTCTTTCCTCCATCGACACGAGATCAAATCCAAAGATCCTTCCACCGATCCTTTCATATCCGTCATCACTTCTTCTTCTCCAAATAGCCTAAACACTATTCTCTCCTCCCTCAACCATACCCCGAACCAACTCCGGCCTCAACATCACCAGAATCGGCCATGGTTATGAATGAATTGGCCTAAGAACTCGAGTCTCGTTGTTCTGAGATGAACAACTTCAACTAATTACCTAATTTAAGAAGTTAGTTCGAGAGATTAAAAGTTTAAATGGTTTGAAAGCAAAGGCAGTTTCTTCTTTCCAAGCTAATGGTCGATACAAAAGCGTGTGTAGGAATGAGGGCAAGTAAAAGTTTGGAAAAGTCCAAAATGAATTTATATGGGTGCAAAACCAAGGGGTAGAAATGATTCGTCTCCCAATAGCGTGGACGGATCGAAACAATTGAAGCCAGATCGATACGGAGGTCACTGTGCAAACCAACCTAAAGCGGTCCCACATATCATCGATATTGAAAAATCTTATTCGTATCCATCAATCCAGAACGGTTTAAAGAATAGCATTTCATATTCATCAGCTATCATTCTCATGATATGAACGCCGCTGCCAAGCCCTACTTAGACCGTTTGTTATCCATCGATACGAAATGTCGATTTCGTATCCATCCATTCAAAAACTAAAAGGGCTCATATCCATCGATATGGATCATCTAAAAAGGCCAACTACTTCGTATCGATAGCCATCGATATGAATCATACATCCAACTTCTCAAATCTATTCAGGAGAGGATCGATACGAAGGAAGGACTTAAAACAACCATTAAACGTTGTTACAACTCGAGTTTCACGTCAATCCAGAAGAGGATTGATACGAAACTCGATCCAAACGAAAACTAAAAGAACTTGACAACAACCTGTGAACGTGAAAATGTGAATAGGAGTCAAGTTAAGAAATGTGCATGTGTGACGAACTAATATTCAATTTTCAAAATTGACAGGAATTGAATGCTCACGTAATGAGAATCAAAATAGTGAACGACGAATTGCTAGCACTTGACACTCAATTACAACAAAAAAATGCATGATCATTGGCAGTCAACAATTCAGCCTTTATATTGTTGGAAATCGATCAAAGGTTACATCTTTCTACGAAATGGCAACGACTATTCAATGAATCAGATAGGAATTTTCAGGATAAAGAATGCAGCTTTTCAAAGCATATCATGTTCACACAAGACATATTTTGGGGGGAAAATGTTATCCCGCCTTTAAGCAGGGCCGTGACACCAAGGGTTTGACTGGAAACCAAAGACAATTCGACTCGAAGATCGACTGTGCACTAGTTCACTATGGATATTGGCAAATTTTGTCCTAGTCCGCTACAATTAACATGGTATGACAAGCAAAGCTATGGAAGCCAACGTTCCAAATTTTGAATCAATCGGAGTTCATATGCTCAAGATATAGATTTATTGAAATCAAGAAAATCAACCTCATTTGTATCCATAAAATTTTGTATTCATCCAAGAAGGATGAGTTAGTTCGTATCCATCAACTTCAGTTCTCCTTCATGTCCATCATATTCATTAAATGCTAGCATTGATCAGATTTCATCTACTTAGCTCTAAACCCTATTCGTATCGATCCTCCCAACTACACAGTTCTTATCGATCGGCCAATGATCGATACGAAGCTTCCCACCAAATACTTAATACGAAGAGCATGTAATAGCTCGATACAAATGCCACCATTCCCTATCGATATGAACCAGCCTGCAGTTAACGATACAAATCCAGCGGTAGTGATCGATACGAAATGACATCTAAGGATCGATAAGAAAGGAATTATGTTAGATCGATAAGAAATAGCTTGGTTAACCAGAAGAAATGTTCACTTGGCACTAAAAGTGGATCTTCGCGTGATTGCCGCTTCCCGTCATCAAAGCGCGACTGATTACCACATACAAGAATCAATACGAAGTGATTGATTCGAACATGAATTGATACAAACTCGACAGCCAACTGCAAATACAAAATTGGATCGATCATAACTCAAAATCTACAAGTCCAAATGCTACCAAATTTTCAAATGAGCAAGCTTACCACCTCAAAAATGTTCTTGATCGATCTCGGCCCAAAAAGGGCTAATCTTGATCAATACGAATAAGGTAGTGATCGATCAGGGATCGAACCCAAATCACGATCAAGTGGGCCCACTCGCATGGGAGAAGGGGTGTTACGAGATCTAAGTTTGATATTTGTAGACTACGCCTATAAATAGTAGCCCTATGCCAATAGAAAAGAGACTTTTTGATTCTGCTACGCTGATACTCTACCAAAAACCGATTGTAACTCGAATGCTTGAGTATCCTCTATTGTAATCAGTTAGTAGACATCAATAAAACAGCAAATTTTTCAAAGTGGACGTAGGCTATAATGTTGAACCATTATAAATTCTAGTGTTCTTGCATTTCTATTTACCTGTTTTGGCATTATTAGATTAGCCTATTTTTACATTTAAATTCTTTATTTTAATCTCTTTAAATACGTTTGAAGAGATTTGTGCCTAATTTTGGTACAAATAGAAAATATAAATTAAAGAATAATAAAATTAAAATAGAAAGCAAGTAAAGAGAGACATAGATTTATAGTGGTTTGGCTAACACAGGCCGATGTCCACTCCAAATATTTCCTTTTTATTCATTTATGCTATTGTTATAGTTACAAATCCATGAAATCGCAGAATAAAAATGGTATAGCCTTAGTTGAAGATAGGATGAAGTAGAAAGAATATCATTTTGCTAATGCTATGTCCGCTGTATTTAAAGAGATGATGTGAAAATATCTCGCTCAAAACCCAGATCTGGAACCCTGAAGCCAAGATGACCAGCTCAGAAAGTTTGAGGCCCACCGGAGCCTATAATAGGGATCGAGGTCGATCCCTATTTTTGGGGATTTATGGCATGTGATCCCTATAATGGGTCCCCCATGTTGTAAAGTACTTTCCCTCCAAATTTCATGTTGATTGCATTTGTAGATGTTAAGTTATTGACCGATCATTACTATGAACTTGAATACGATCGATCCCTTATAGGAAAGAGGGTCGATCCCTCGAAACTCCTCCATTTGATATGTGATACCTAGGGTCCCTTCTTTTTGTTCCCAAAGTTTTACTTCAATCCACCTTGTGGTTGTTGAGGCATAGAGTGATCATTATTGAGTCATGTTGTGTGCATCCTATTTAATATAATCCCTTTATTCTGATCTCTCTGTTCTGATACCTCTTCTAGAGCAAGTTCTAGTTCTATAGTTAGCCTTTTTTGAGTGTTGTCCATCTGAATCCATCCACTTTCATCCAATGTTCCAAATATAATCTATCTCCAACCTGGTAACCATCTCTTCACGCATTCTTCCCTAATGATCGTGAAGTCTATTGGGTTAAATCTACCTGTATACCGCCTTGGCAAAAGGTAGGTTAACAACATCGAATGCCTTATGGTCAAATTGTGAAACTTAATTTACAAGGTGTTCGTTCAATGTTTCTTAAAATTTTATTTTAATAATAATAAACAAGGATATTAAATTAAGAAACAATTTTATGTAAGAAAGTGAAATTATGTAAGCATGATTTATAAACATGGTGTATAAATACAATATATTTAAATTGAGAATTTGAGAATTTAAATTCCAGGTGCTTTTGAAAAATTGTTTTACAAAGTTTGAGAAGATAATAATGGTATTATTTGATAGTATTTATGAATATGAATGTTTTAAAGAGATTTGAAAAGATATAAATCACTGAACCCATTTCAATTGTTGGAAAATTATTTTGATGATGACTGCAGCATCATCAGTGTTTATTTTCAAGTTTATAAGTGGGGATTGCTACCATAGTAGTTTTGTTTGAAAAAAAAATCCTTATTTGATATACTAAAGTCATAAATGTGTATTGTTATTATTTCAAATTGATTTGAAATAAAACCCAGGTGTTTAAATTCTTAAGTTTCTAGTTAAGTATTATATTGACCCTAATGCATCCTATGCATTAGGGTAGGTTGATTTTGCATCTCGTTATGATAAATTTTAATAGTTCTCATTGTTTAAAAATGAAATGGAATTTTCGACGATGTTGGACGGTCGGAAACTTCCAAATTGATATAGAAATCTAAATTAGTTGTTTTGTGAAATTATAAGAAAATAAGTTCTTGTAACTTATAAATGTAAAGTAATAGAAGTTCAAACAAATTTCATATTTTTTAAATATTATGGTTAAGTAAAACTAAATTGAAATAAGATATATACTCTTAGGATTAAAAGAGTATTATATGAATATGAACTTTAGTTATGTGATGACCCACATTTCGAAAGGATTAAATCGACAATAATCCACACATATTTGACTTAATAAATCCGGAATGTAGATAATCAATGGGGCTAAATAGGAAAATAAGAAAAATAAGAAAAGAAGAAGAAAACAAAATACAGAATCGCACAGCTGAAATGATAAAATATAATAATCAAATAAACCATTCATGAAGCTGTTTACTATACATATGATTTTAATCTATACACATTTATCAAAGTTATATATACATTAGGGATAAATAATCAATACAGTAGAATAGCATGATGCATAGGATAATAATAATAGTAATATACCAAAACTATGTCTTCGTCTTCCAAAGAATAGTCTTCAATACGCTGAAAAAACTCGGGACTAACCCGAGCGTAATGAAAAGACAAAACACACGAGTCAAGACTAAAATACTCTTAGGTAAGTCAAATCAATATCACAATTATGAGTGCAACAACTTAAGAGAAGTTACGAGATTTTCCATCTCCTAAGGATCCATTAAACTATTTATATATAATAGTATACGCTATAATAAATAATGTCTATCAGTAAAATAAATATCAAAATAGCGTTAAGGCTTTACATTGATCCACCTTAACACATTTTTACAATTTTAAACCAAAGTCGTAATGGGCTCGTGTAAAGATAAATATGACAAGGCACGTGAGGCAATGGCCAAGGTAGGATTCTACTTGTTTACCCTTTCTAGCGGTCGTAACCCTTCCGTGGCCGACTGCGATAATCAATCCAACTGACAAAAAGGTGTACCCATCGAATATGAAATCATAATAGTAATACGAGGGATCAATGTCCCTTGAGGTAGCTAACCTCAATGGCCACACATAGGCTCCTGTTTTAGTCATTCTAATTATGACACAAGTGTCAAGGCTATCCATCATCGTTCTCTTACTTCATTCCAGCAAACGTCGCTAATTCAACCCTACATTCTGGGTATCATCCACCACATACACAGTTGTTAAAATGGTTCCAATATTGACAGAGTATATGCCAATAAGTGGCCTCGGTCTCTTTAAAAACCTATCGACATTTTACACACCAGTTGGTACTTTTATATTTCGAAAACAATTCGTACTTGATATCAAAATATCATATCCATTTCAAAACAAATCCATTTTGAAATCATCATATTTACTCAAAATATACTGTAACCATTTCAAAATCATCATATTCGCTTCAAAATCTAATCCATTTTTGAAATCATCATATTTGCTTTAGAACTATATTTTATTTCAAATGTTCATTCAATTCAATATATCGATTTCACTTCAAAACTTGATCGAATTAAAATTTTGGTTATAATTCACTTTAACCCAATTCGCATTTAAATCCAAGGTTTAAATATAAAAATTCCACCCTTTAACCAGTTTGAATTTTAGAAAGTAATTTAAATAGTTTTAAAATAGCTAAAATAGTTTAATAGAAAATAGGTTGAGTAATAAAATGGTTTATATAGTAAAATAGTTGGGAAAATTAAAATAGTTTGAATACTTAAAGAAAATAGATTTGAAATAATTTATACTAAAATAATTTATTTTAAAAAAATAATAGTTTTCAAGCCAAACTGATTCAATTCCAAAATTTCCAATCCAAATCAATTTCCATTCTGGTTTACTCGATTCAATTCTGATTTCAAGTCAAGTTTTAATTTCGGTTCCAAATTAATTTAAATTATAGTTCCAAATTAATTTCACTTCCAATTTCAAAAAAATTTAAATTCCAATTTCAAATTAATTTAAATTCCAATTTCAAATGAGTTTCAACTCCAATCCCAAAGTTTAAACCATTTCGATTTATATCAATCCCGAGTCCATTTCCAAATATCTATTCAGGACAATTAAATAAAAAAAATTCTTCAATATCCAATCAAAAATACAAATCTTTAAATATAACTAAATTTCGAACTAAATTTCAAAATATCATTTTACATCAGTTTTACTTAGCAATATTCAAAGTCCAAATAAAAATCCAACCTTTAAAACAAATCGGTTTCTGAAATTTAAATCATATTTTGATTATAACTTCAAAATCTCAAATTCGATTATTTAAACAATTTCGTTTATCGATTTTTAAATTCAACATTTCAAACTCCTGTTCAAAACTAATTCGATTTCCATAAATTCGATTTTCCATTTCTTAAAATCAAATCATTTAAATAATTTCAAAACAAAATTTAAAATCATTTATTTTAACCAATCCGATGACCGTATATAATTCTCTATCTTATAGGCAGGTAAATCAATTATTTCAATTTAAATTTCAGGAATGGATATATATCATTTCAGTCCAAAATAAATGCAATAGGTATATCTCATTTCAACCTATTTCTTAATTTATTCAAAATAATTCAATTTATAGTTTTGTATACTGTAAATAATATGCATGATGATAATATGATATATCAAAATAATTAAACGTTTAATAATTCAAATATTAACAAATTTTCATCCATCATAATCAATCAACCAAACAGTCAATAATCACGACAATCAACCAATTATCGAAAATTAGGGATTTTACTAGCAGTTAATTCTAATTCAGTCTAACTATCAATTCAAATGCTATCAATAAATTCAGATGTCGATTTAATTGTCAATTTAAATTTATCCAACAACCATCAATAAATTTAAATTACTTCACGATATAAATACATACTGACATAAAATAAAATAGTCAAATGTGAGCGTATAAACACTTACCTTTTATTTGAACTGAAAAAAAAATCAATTTCCAATAAATTCCAACTCGATCCTATATCGTAGAAGACCTCGATACAACATCTCAGCGACTTGTTTCACGTGGAATAGACCTCGTACGAGAGAGTTACGATTTTATCAATATCGATATAATTAAAGCTAATTAACAATAATTAAATAATCATTATAATTAATTACCTTCTACTAAATGCCTCAGCCTACTCACATCCATCTCCTTTCCTTCTTTTGCGTCTACAGTTTCCCCTTTTTTCGATCGACCACCAAAGCCAGAACCGCACCTAGCACCATGATACACCGCCGCTCTCCATGCGCCTCACCTAAGTGCCAACAGCCACCTTCCATCGTCGATTCCTTCATTTGCCGCACGAGCTAGACCCAAGAGCAACGAATCCAAACCGTAATCGATCGATTGTGATGTCGACCTCTTCTTTAACCTAGAACCCGCTCCTTTCAACCGCGCTGAAGAACTCGATCTCCACCAGCTGCCGCCGACCTACCCTAGTATGCCGAGATTAACTGCTACGAGCATCAATTGGAATTCTTTTTAATGTCGATCGAGTTTTGTTTGTTTTTTTTTTCATTTTGAATCTGCGATTAAGAGAAAAAGGGGAGAGGGAGCGTACGGGTTGGCATATAGGATATAGTGTTCTGAACGAGTGTTAACCTTTATCATATTATTTAAATAAAAAATATATCTCGCCCGATTGGTCCGCAAAATACTGAACTCCAAACGAAGCGTGCCGCTTGACGTACCTAATGTTTTACCCCCATTTTGAACACAATGGAACTAGTTTCGAGGCCTAATTAGATCATATGTGGAAGGTAGCTTTTCAAAGTCAATTATATAATTAAATTTCTACACATTTCAAGCTCGCATGGCCAAACGACAAGTCTGATCACCACGAAACTTGAAATCCTACATAATTCACTGTTACGAATCCGATGAAACTGGTTTTGTCAAAATTTGAGACAGTGGCCAAAATGGCTATTTTACTCGTTAATTAAAATATAAAATTACAAATTATTCACATTTAAATCCAATTTTAAATTTTAACCATCTTCGTTCATATTTTGAATAAAATATAAATCCATTTCCGATATCATTTTCGATCATCTTAAATCTAGAATTAAATTATTCAAATAATTCCAATATTAAATATTAACAATTTAATTATCCAATAAACCAATATTAATAAATAATTAAATTTTATTTCCATCCATATTTATCCAATAATTATATTAAATTTAAAATAGCCAAAAATACTGGTCGTTACATAGTCCCCCACTCAAAACTTTTCGTCCTCGAAAAGGAGTTAAGTAAAGAATTTAACATGCAATAGATTTTATTCAAATAATCACTTATAACTTTAAAAACTTACTTGGAAAATCTTTACAATGATTTTACTACGTCACTCCGCTATCGGTTTACAGAAAATATAACTTATATACAAAAATAAGTTATAAAAATTTTAAAACTTCAAAAAATTTCTAAATCTCGGATTTACGAAAAATTCGGCAGAGTCTCCTTTGCACGGCTTGATCGAATTTTTTTCACAATTTAATATATAACACAAATATACCCAATAGATATCAAATATACATCTCATCTTCATGATGAGGCATCCCTAAGGGAAAAATATAAAATCGCGGTATGTAATCCGAGATAGTACCTTATTATTAATAATATAAGCGAGTTCGCTCGTATTAAGCAAGTAAAGCATATAATAATCCACGTATACGTCCAACGGCCTTCATATGTACCTATCTTAACTCAATTTGGAATGTTAGTCACTTATAATATGATGTAGAACATGTATAAGCTCCAATAAGTATAAAACATGCATTCTGAATCCTTTCAAGCACAAGCACAAATATTTAACCATACAACCATCATATGCATTTAAAACAATTAAATAAAGATTTACACAAAGCAAATCATCTGACAAATCATTATTCATTCAATTCTATTCATAACTATCAAAATTTACATTTTCAATGTCAATATTTAATTTATACACTCTCATTCTTATTAACTTTAAATTTTTATTAACATTTATTTGATCATTTTCCATTTATTCATAACATTGAATCGAATTATATTCAACCCCATTTGTTTCCCATTTCCATTCATTTAAATGCTATTAAACACACATCCACTTATTTCATTCCAATCATTCATATAATTAACTACACTTAGGTAATTTAATTCCATACCGCATTCTATATAATTAAAATTATTTTCACTTAATAATACTCATTCGTTAATCATACAATGGATTTAATATCAATTCATTTGCTTTTAATTTACTTACATTCAACTAATCTGGTTTCAATCCATTTTCTATCAATCAATATTTATTGCATTCACGTTTGATTTATTACAATTCAATATATATTTACATTCAATCGATTTGTTACAATTACTTATATTTGTTTCATCCAATTTAATTACATTCCATTGATTTCTTTCAATTTATCATATTCGTTACAAATTCATTATATTCAATTTTATTCAATTCAATTTATGAAATTCCAATTGTTTCACTTTTTTTAACCTATTTCATATAAATTCATTGGTGAATCATTTATAAAATTATTCAACTTAACGATGCTTAAGTTAAATTTATTTTATTTCCACTTAATATATTCTCACTCCTTTTTATTATACTAACATCATTTGTAAATTATCTTGGTTTATTATAAATATTTTATACAACACAACTTACATTTATTATTATTACTACATATCTTAAATTATTTATTAATTTATCGATTCACTTCATTAATTCAAATTCATATTACTAATTTACTAAAGTAGATTTTCTATTTTATAACTCAATTCATATTAATAAATATATAATTTCCTTCCACGATCAAATCATTTAACCTCTTTTAAGTTAAATTCAATTTATAATATATTCTAATAACTCATTATATTATATTAGTTACATTCAAATATTTTTTAAACTACTCCACTTGCAATTTAAATTTCCCTTTATCCCATTTTAAATCAAATAAAATTACTCATACTAAATTTTTACTTACATTCATTTATTTTTATTCGATTTCTAACATACTTAAATTACATTTTATTTTCTAAAACCCATATCCATTTGATTAATTCATTTCATACTTAAGTGGAATTAATTCACTTTAATGATTCCTCAAGGTTTATTTAACATCCAATTCAATTTATTTAATATTAAGTTAAACTTCATTTCTTTTTAATCCATTACTCATTTTATTTACTCTTATTCAAATTAAATTTTCTTATCATTAACATTCATCAAATTTAAATCCGGTTTTAGCTTATTAATTCTCAAATCTGTAAGTTATAAAAAATTAACTTCTTAAAATTTCATTTCGTTATCTATCTACTTCATTTCAAATGCAATTTATTTTTATTTAAGCTTTTATGAGTTAAATATATTTTATTTACTTCATTTCACTACTCAATCAATTTAACATTCCTTAAGTCAATTATTTCATTTCGTATCTCAAACTCAAATTTTTCCTTTGTTTGCTTAACCAAAATTTAACCACTTTGAATTTGGTTTATTTTTCTATTCAAAATTGTAAGTTACAAACTTATTTATTTTCTATACTATTCTAAATTTATAAGTTATAGACTCATTCCTTATATACTATTTTCAATTATAAGTTCAAAACTATTTTCATATATTTTAGGTCATACTTAGAATTTTTTTTCATAGTTAAACCTTGTTTAATTGAAAAATAAATTTCTTCTAATAGAAATTCTCACTCAGTACTCAGAAATGAATACTGATAATGCTGCAGTCATCCCCAAAATTATTTTCCGACGACCAATCAAGTTTAATGCTTTTATTTTCCTTAAAAATCTCTTAAAAATATTTTTATAGTAAAAAATCCTTCAAATAATTTTAATTTTAGTTTTGAAGGCTTTGAAAACAAATTTTGAAATAAAAAGATTTTAATTCTAAAATTCTCAAATTTTAAAAATCATATCTATATATAAGCTATATTATAAATATACTTATATAAATTTCCTTAACTTATTTACTAAAATATTTCATTAGTTTACAACTTTGTCCATTTAACCCATTCTTATTTTGATTGATCTCAATTCAACTTAATTATCAAATGCTTCATAAAATAAAAATCATTAAGTATTCGTTTTATTTTAATTCAACTAACAATTGATGATAACTAAATATTATCATCTCCTAATAACAATTTTATTGAAAATTTCTCATTTTATATATAAAATATAATTTAGGTAAAATTATTCCATTTACCCTTTTTTTTTAAAATATTATGTCGACTTGCCTCGTTTAAGTGTTTAGAAACCCCTATTGATAACACGTTGTAACAACCCATAAATTTTCAATAATTAAATTCGTTAATTTAGTAAGTTTTGGTATAAATATGAAAAAAAACTTGTAATTTAATAATGAAAGGAATGCTAAAATGAAATGTAGTAATGGTAATTAAAATTAATTATGAACGATTGAAATGAAATCCCAAAAAATGAAATGATGCAATATTGTTATACTTGGTCATAAAATTGATATAAGAGAACAAATGTAAACATTGGATTAATAAATGAATTAGAGTGGAATAAATGACCATTTAGTAAAACTTGAGTTATGTAAGGAATTGTAACATTTGGGTGTAAATAATGAATTCATAAATGTAATTAGAAAGTTATAGAAACAGTTGTAAGTTACTATTTAATTGGTCATTAATCCAGTTGTAAACGTTACATTTGGGTATAAGTTTGAATATAAGTAAATAAATGTAAGTGTTGTATGGATAATGAATTAGTATATAATTTATGGTAACTGAATGAATTCAACATGATAATTTATGGAAATAATAAACTTAAGTGTAAATTAAAGGTTATAATAATTGCCTATTTAATTTGTTAATGAAATCAAATGGAAATCAATTATATTTAAATGTTAATAAATGTTCATTAATGTGAGTTAGGACAGTAATTGTAAAGTGTGAATGTAATAAAGTAATGGAAATGTATATTTTATTCATAAGGTAAAATAAAGGAATGAAACCCAGTTGAATAGATTAATTGAGATTTTTTTTATAATAAATATATATTTGACAAATTTAATTTAATTGAAAATAATGGCTAATACATAGGAAAGATGTAGATTTGAATATATGAATGTAATGAAAGACATGTAAATATTAACTAGGTTACAGAGTAATAATAGACTTGATAAAAAGATTAGAATTGGATCAAATCAGTTTATTCGGAATTTGTCAATTGGAATTCAATCTATACCAAATGGATTAATGGTAAGTGAATGAAATTAAATACCATGTTAATAGAAATTAGGATAAAATGGAAAATATTAATGTAATAAAAATAAACCAAAGGTAATTATACCCATAAGATAATAATTGGCTGAATAACAAGATTTAAAATCAAATAAAGGGATTTATTGGAATTTCAACTGATAATTAATGAATTTATTAAAATTGAAATTAAATATGGCAGTGGGCAAAAAAATCAATTAACTTTGAATTGATATCTGAGTTTGTTTAAATTATTGTAATTGTTTAAGAAATCAAAAATGATGGAATTTGTGAATTATTAAATTTGAAACGAAAAAGTGATTTAATTAATTAAATATTAATTTAATTTAATAATGTGAAATTTAGCCATTTTGTCCACTGACCCGTATTTCGATGAAACCAGTTTCATCGGATCCGTAACAGTGAATTATTGTAGGATTTTAAGTTTCGTATAGATCGGACTTTTCGTTTGATCGTACGGGCTCGAAACGCCAAGAAATCAATTTAATTAAAAATCAATTAAATTGAAATCAATTTGCAATAAGCTGAATTTAGGACAACTTCTTTATACGATGGAATTATGACTTGAAACCTGTTCCATTGAGTTTAAATTATTTGAAAACATCTATTTTGATAATGAATCTACCCAATTTTATTCCGGAGGCAGAACGGGTCTTTTCGGGTCGTTTATCATTCCAACCCAAATCAAATCCGATCCGTTATTTCTATTTTATAACCTACCTATAAATATCTCATTATAAACCCTAGCCACTCCTCATATTCATTTGTCTGTACGTACATCTCCTTCTCAACTCCTCATTCCAATGGCAGACAAATCAGAATCAAATTTCCAATTCAATTGCAAATCAAATCCAAATCAAAAAATTTAAAATCCTCAATACATATCGAATTATATATCGATTTGAAGATCTCGATGAGCGCAAGTCAAATATGTGATTCATTTTTTATTTGGGCTTCGATGTGGCCAGAAATCGATGAACTATTCAAGGCCGTTCATCACGCCGCGATCAAATTTGTGCGATCGTCAATTTGTGGGTATTATAGAGTGGACTGAGGGGGTTGGATCTGAGTTGTCCGTAGTTGAAGTTAACGGCTACATGTTTGCGGAAGATTCGATTAGGGTTGCTTTATTTCGACGGCTGGGTGTTCGTTTGGGTCACGAACGTCGTCAAGGTGGTTCGCATAGGAGAGTCGGAGGTCCGCTTGCATGGGGGTGGGCGGCGCTGCTGTAGTGGCAATGTGCAGTGGCGCTTCGCAGTGGCTTAACCTAGGGGCGCATGATTTCTTTCGTGAGGAGGAAGAAACCTGACTCTATGCTGAGGTGGAAGTCAACGTGTATGTTACCTCCTTTTGTTTTTCTTCTTTTTATTTTAATTTTGATTTCAATCTGCTGATTTAATCGTAACTCTTGCATACGAGGTCCATTTCACGCGCGTTTTGATCCGCTGGGATCGTATCAAGATTACAGACATTTTGACGCAGGTTTGGACAAATTCCGAGACTGTTTGAATTTTGGGTTTAAATTGGATATAAATTCAATTTAATTTCAGAAAGGCGAGTGTTTAACCCACTCACAACTTCTAAAATTTCTTATATTTGTTAAATTTAATTCATAATGTGATTAGGAATTTATTTATGATCGTTTGGTATATTTTTAATCATCATCTCAGTTAAATTGAATTTATTTGGATTAAATCATTATTTAATTTATTATTGCGTATAAACTACCAGTTAAATACCTGTTATTTATTATCAGTTTCTATATTGATATTTATAGATTGTTTGGATGATGATTGTAATGGATGTTGATTGTTGATATTGGTTGAATGAATGTTTAGTTTATATCATTATAAACTACAAGTTCATTATGGATTATTAATTCGGGATTGCAGTTTGAAATGATATACAACCGTAAAATATTAAATTGCGGATTGAAATGATAAATATCTGTATCACTTGACTATATGATAGAAAATTATAGACAGACACCATGGTCTATATATAAAAATATTTTTGAAATGATTTCTATGGTTTTGTAAAGAAATATATGGTTTTATATAAATATTGATTTTAGATATTATATAACTGTTATTTTATTCTTGATTTTAATCTATATATAAATTCATTTTAATATAGAATAAGTTTGATAATAAAGTTTGATTTTTTTGAAGATAATATGGTTAAGTATTTAAATTATGTTTTAATGTAGAGTTTATAATGATTTAAATAAATTAAGGTTGGAAGATAAATCTGAAATTTATTTGAAATTGAATTTATTTAAGAATTAAACTCCAGTAAATTTGATTTGAAATTTGTTAAGTTTGAGATTCGATCTTTATAACTTGATTTTGTTTAAGATGATTTAGAATATTTCAAGTTTAAATTTACTGAAGGAACTTTTAGGGATTTGGAATTTGGGGTTTATTTAAAGGATATTGGATTTGTTAAGTAAATATTTCAAAACTGAATAATAATGAAGTTAAATTAAGGTATATATGAAGTTACTAAATTTAGTTTTGAAATGGGGGATATTTAAAGCTTTGAAATATATGGGAATTGAAATGTTTTATTTACGGTTCAAATCGGTATTTGAAATCGATATAAATTGAAATGTGTTAGCGCCAAAATTGGTCACTAACACCCAAATGTAAATGAAAGCACCAACTAACAATCACTGGTAATAGATAAAGTGTGTGTAGAGAGTAATAATATGAAGAACAGTCAGAATAGAAATTAAGCAGTAAAGAACAACAGGTTTTTATAGTGGTTCGGTTAACTTCGGCCAACGTCCACTCCAGATATTTTCTTTTATTGATGTAACAATTAATTACAGTTACAAAGTGGTAGACTAGCCTCAGTCTTAGAAAGTAGAAAGTTAGAGAGTAGAAGAGAAGATTACCTTTCTGAAGCCTACATGCTCTATTTACAGACACGTCCAGGTAGTTGTTGGGCTCTCTGAATAAGCTGAGCCCATCAGGGCCGAACGGCCCACGCCGAACCAAAATGCCATGCCGAATGCACTCGTATGCCGAATGAGGTAGCCGTGCCGAACATGACCGCATGCCGAGCGAGGTTGCCATGCCGAACGATCCCTAAAGCCGAACGATCCATCCAATGCTGAACGCTCCTTGATGCCGAACAATCCATCCAATGCCGAAGGCTCCCTGATGCCGAATGATCCATCCAATGCCGAACGCTCCCTGATGTCGAATGATCCATCCAATGCCGAACTCTCCCTGATGTCGAACGATCCATCCAATGTCGAACGCTCCCTGATGCCAAGCGATCCATTCAATGTCGTACGCTCCTTGATGCCGTACGATCCATCCAATGCCGAACAATCCTTAATGCCGAACCTCCATCATGCCGAACCATGTCTGATGCCGAACCATGTTTGATGCCGGACAGTTTCTAATGCCGAGGGCCTATCATGCCGAACGATCTTCTAATGCCGAGCGCTTCTAAATGCCGAGTGCTTCTGGATGCCGAGCGCTCCTGGATGCCAAGTGGGGCTTGTGCCGAGCGAGGGGAGAATGCCGAGTGAGGTTTGTGCCGAACGACCTTAGTCCACTCCCGAGTGAACCTCTTCTCACTCCAATGCCGAACAGCTTCTGACTTCTAGAACGAACCACATTTCCTTGACCCAAATTATAGTCGATCCATCTCTGTCCAATCCAATTTCCATCTTTTAAGTGCGTTGCATCATCCATCCATCCAGTGGACTGAATCCATCATACACCAGCCTTGACAAACGTGCAGTCGATGAAGTTAAACCCGCTTTGCCTGTTGCCTTGTAAAAAGGCGGGTTAACACTTGCCCTCCAAAACATGCCTTGCTGTCGGAAGGTGTGTTTTGAATAATTCCGAATCTGATATCCAAAGTCCATAGCTAATTCCATATCCATCCAGACTCGATAACCGAGTCTTAATCCAACCTTATCCAATAACCAGTAACCGAATCCATGACCTCTCCGGGTCATTATCCGAATCCGTAACCACTCCGGGTTCTTGCCAAGCGCAATTTCCACATGACGATCGTGGTCCAGTGTCTCTGGACGTTGAGTAATGCCGTGGCTTAAGTCCTAAGCCGAATCCTGGTCACTCCGGACCCTTGTCGAGTATAGTCCATACCCGACGACCTGAAATAATAACCAATAAAACATGGCATAAGTCCTAGGCCGAATCTTGGTCTCTCCGGACCCTTGCTGAGCATAGTCCATACTCGACGACCTGAAGTAGTAACCGATAATATGGGGCCTAAGTCCTAAGCTGAATCTTGGTCTCTCCGGACCCTTGCCGAGCATAGTCCATACTCGACGTTCTGAAGTAATAACTAATAATACAAGGCCTAAGTCCTAGGCCGAATCCTGGTCTCTCCGAACCCTTGCCGAGCATAGTCCGTACTCGACGATCTGAAATAATAACCGATAATAATACAGGGCCTAAGTCCTAGGCCGAATCCTGGTCTCTCTGGAACCTTGTCGAGCATAGTCCATACTCGATGACCTGAAATAATAACCGATAATATGGGGCCTAAGTCCTACGCCGAATCCTGATCTCTCCGGACCCTTGCCGAGCATTGTCCATACTCGACGACCTGAATAAGCCAATTCACCTTATTTGGGCGAAGAGACTTACGCTTTGCCGGGCACAATCCATACCCAACGACCATTTATCGAAAACTAGATAAAATCAAAGGGCAATCCAAAATCCAGATCAAATCAGAAAGCAAAAAATCCATATCAAAAATCCAAACCAATATCCAAACCAAAAAAAAAATCATCCAAATAAAAGTCCAAACCAAGAAACAAACAAAACCAGAAGTTCAAACCAAATCAAAAAAAGGTAAGTGTCCAAACCAAAAAAGAGAAAGCAGTAGTCACAAACTAGAGCGTCGCGGTTTATCATCATCTCAGAGCATGCGTATGGGCAATCTCCGTCCCTGTACATTAGTAAGTGACTTGGAAGTTTGCCCATAGTTTTCTACTTATTTCGTAATATTCCAGTCATTTGATAACCAATCGACCATCATTCCTATGGCTCGTACCATCACCGCGTGAGGTAGACGGTGGTTGTTCCTGCCCCACCGCTGCATTCCAAGCTTCGACACATTGTCGCAACTGTCCATTCCTTACATGCTCCTCAATTATGTCCTTTAAGTGCCTACAGCTGTTGGTATCATGCCCGTCCAAATCGTGGAAGAGGCAATGTTTTCCTGATGCCCTCTCACGTTCGGAGGGTTCTCTCCTAGTCGGCCTTCGGTAGGGAAGGTGATTCCAAGTCTCCAAATAAATCCATTCCAGCATCTCGTTCAATCCTGTGTAAGTGGAGAATTTTGGCTTTCTCCACCGTTTCCTAGCTTTTCCTAATTCGTCATCCAGCTTCCTTTTTCCTTTGCCTTTATCTCTTTCCAAGCCTCCGCTGGATGGCCCTCCATCCTCAGCCGCGTTCACCTCCTTTAACTTCATATCTAAGCATGCATCTTCCTGCCGAATGAACCTCTCAGCTTCGTGAAAGAATTCCCCAATATCCATTGGAGGGTCCCGTATCAGTGACACTTTGAAATCTGAATTCTCTCTAACTCCTGACACTGCCGCCATTAAAACCATCGATGGATCCGGCCGATCCACCGAAGCAACCTCTGCATTGAACCAAGTTAAGAAAGCTCTAAGTGATTCCTCTGTCCTCTGTTTTACCGATGTCAGCGTCATTGCATTCTTTGGCCTTTTGATATGCACCCGAAAATGCTTCAGAAACATGTCCACTAACTCTGTCCATGTCCCGATAGATCCTTCTTCCAGCTGTTTGAACCACATTGCGGCTATGTCTGTTAAGAATAAAGGGAAACATCGAGCCATAACTTCTTCCAACGCCCCCAGCACCTCCATATGTCTTGTATATCTCATCAAGTGATCCGTTGGATCGGCCTTGCCATTGTACATTTCCATGTTAGGTAGCTTGAAATCTAGCGGATTCCGAGCTATCCTGATTTCACGAGTGAACAGACTCTTGTTTACTCCTTCCATATCTCTATTGGTCAAACCTCCGCGCACGGTTCGCTTGATAATCTCGGCTAATCCAGCATTGTACGTCAAGGGTTGCCCCCCGAGTTCCCGAGGGAATTTTGGTACATACTCTTCATCTCTTGCTCTTACATTCCTGCCAGCATCCTGTTGCACGGTGTTAGCTGGAACCCCTCCATGAACTGGTCCAGCATTTCCTGGTAGTGTGCCCCCGAGCCTAGGTTCTTCCAGATCGGTAGTTGTCTGCTGATTGGGGGCTGCCCCCTGTTGAGTCATTCCATCAACCTGCTGGTTGAGTTCCTCTAGTCCAGCTCCAAGACCTTGAGTACCTGCAGTTCCCGATTGTCCAAATTGCCTAAGAAGAGCCCGCATCTCCTCTTGCGGTTTCATCATCGCTTTCATCTCCTCTCTGGTGATGCAGACGGATGCTTGACCTGCTCCATTTCCAGAGGAAGCCTCCTGACTTCCCTCTTCAATGCTTCTTCCTATCAATTGCTTCCTTGTTGGTGGCCTAGCCATTGATCCTTAGAATCCAAGTTCCTAACTCCAAAATTCCCGAGTGCTTGCGTTCTTAGTGAAAGCACCAAAATGTTAGCGTCAAAATTGGTCACTAACACACAAATGTAAATGAAAGCACCGACTAACAGTCATTGGTAATAGATAAAGTGTGTGTAGAGAGTAATAATATGAAGAACAGTCAGAATAGAAATTAAGCAGTAAAGAACAATAGGTTTTTATAGTGGTTCGGCTAACTCTGGCCTACGTCCACTCCAGGAGTTTTCTTTTATTGATGTAAAAATAGATTACATTTACAAAGTGGTAGACTAGCCTTAGTCTTAGAAAGTAGAAAGTCAGAGAGCAGAAGAGAAGATCCCCTTTCTGAAGACCTACATGCTCTATTTATAGACACGTCCAAGTAGTTGTTGGGCTCTCTGAATAAGCTGAGCCCATCAGGGCCGAATGGTCCACGCCGAACCAAAATGCCTTGCCGAACGCACTTATATGCCGAACGAGGTAGGTGTGCCAAACATGCTCGCATGCCGAGCGAGGTTTCCATGCCGAACGATCCCTGATGCCGAACGATTCATCCAATGCCGGACGCTCCCTGATGCCGAACGATCCATCCAATGCCGAACGCTCCCTGATGCCGAACGATCCATCCAATGCTGAACGCTCCCTAATATCGAATGATCCATCCAATGCCGAACGCACCCTGATGTCGAATGATACATCCAATGCCGAACGCTCCCTGATGCCGAACGATCCATCCAATGCCGAACGATCCTTAGTGCCGAACCTCCATCATGTCAAACCATGTCTTATGCCGAACAATGTTTGATGCCGGACAGTTTCTAATGCCGAGCGCCCATCATGCCAAATGATCTTCTAATGTCAAGCGCTTCGAAATGCCGAGCGCTACTGAATGCCGAGTGAGGCTTGTACCGAGCGGGGGGAGAATACCGAGCGAGGTTTGTACCGAACGACCTTAGTCCACTGCCGAGTGAACCTCTTCTCACTCCAATGCCGAACAGCTACTGACTTCCAGACCGAGCCACATTTCCTTGACCCAGATTATTGTCGATTCATCTCTGTCCAATCCAATTTCCATCTTTCAAGTGCGTTGCGTCATCTATCCATCCAGTGGACTGAATCCATCGTACACCAGCCTTGACGAACGTGTAGTCGATTAAGTTAAACTCGCCTGCCTGTAGCCTTGTAAAAGGCGGGTTAACAAAATGGTTGATTGAAAACTGAATTGAGTTGAAATTTATGAATTGAATTTGATATATATTGAATTTTGGATTCAATTTGATTTGAATCAATTTGTGAAGTCGATAAAATTATTTTATTTTATAAATCAATTTTAAATTTAAAATCATTTTATCATATATACCATTTTAATATTTAAATGGTTTAAGTTGTGGAAGTTATGTTTTCAAAATTATGAATTTCAAAGAATTACGTTTTGGAAGTGGTATAATGTTAAATCTTTGGTTTCAAAATTGTTATAACTTTGAAAATACTATGATTTTTGAAATGATATCGTATTTGGTTTTGAAATGGAAAGAATATCGTATTGACATGGTTTTGAAATGGCAATGATATTTGGTTTTGCAGCATAAATTATTTTGAAGTGATCGTGGCGTAATAATAATGTTTGGTTGTTGAAGAGACCGGGATCGGAAGTTGTCGTACTCTCTGCCAACTCCGAAAACCACTTTAACAACCATGTATGCGGTGCAGATTCCAGAATGAAGTAGGATGGTAGCGACGTTCTATTGAGGTATATACGTGGACCCGACTTCCGTGAGCTGGCTTAAGGTGGCTAAAACAGGAGCGATCTCATGCCAATGAGGTAGCTCCTCTGATCGGACACACTCCTTCGATATTATATTCTGACTTTGAGATTGATTTGGTGGCCACTTTTGATTTTTGATTTGGGGGTGTGGCTCAAGGTGGGCGGTAGCTGCATGCAACGCGTTACCACCAGCTCGTGTGTGTAATTGGTATATCTATCCTGACATTGCCTCATTGTGCCGTGTCACCTTCCTTATCGCGCCTTGTACGAGTTTGAATTTCTCCCGTAGCCTGTGGAGTAGTTTGGATAGTCTTCCGATCTGGAGATGCGTTGATACTGGATAGACTGCTGGGACTATTATGTGTTAAGGGGCATATGGGTAAATCCTTAATGCTATTTAAAAGTAAGTTTATTTTACTTTAGACATTATTATAATAGCGTATATTACTGCATAGCAGATAGTTTAACGGATCCTTAGGAGATGTGAATCCCGATCATCTCTTAAGTTGCTGCACTAACGTTAGACACTGGATAGGAGATGTCAAAATCCTGTAAACATATTTGACGCCGTTCCACTCATAGTATTTACCGTTGATTTAACTTACATAAGATCTTTTAGTTCTGACTCGAGTGTTTTGTCTTTTCAATTCGCTTGGGTCAGCCTGAGCATTTCAGGGTTTGAAGACTTCACTTCTGGAGGATGAAGAAGAAGATTGTATTACTATTATTTACTATATTGTTCCACTGCATCACGTTGTTCCGCTGCATTGTTATTTATTATTCTTTGGTATGTGTAGCTCTGATTCTGTATTGTATAAGTATAATCAAATGTTTTTGTAAAACAAATTCATGAACTGTTATTTGATTATTATATGTTTTCATTCCGCTGTGAGATTCTGTTTTTTCTTTCTTTCTCTATTTTTTTCTTATTCACCCCAATAACAATCCGCCCTTCTATATGGTTTGAGTCGACATGTGTGTCTGCTTAAACGTACGAAAAGGTGGGATGTTACACACGGCGTCCCGCACATCGACCAGAATTCATAAACAACTCAACGGATAAGTAAACACAATATAAAACATTTTTATAACACTAACAAGTATGCTCTCTCATATATATACACTCAAATTGACTCATTCTAGGGTATTATTACCCTATCTCTAATGAGTCAAACCTCATAAAGCCAAGATTATAGCTAAACCTTGGCTCTGATACCAATTGTGATGACCCACATTTAGGAAGGTTTAAAGAGACAATAACCCACATATATCCGACTTAAACAATCCGAAACGTAGATAATCAATGGGGTTAAATATGAAAAATAAGAAAAATAAGAAAAGAAGAAGAAAACAAAACACAGAATCTCACAACGAAAACGATAAAACATAATAATCAAATAAACAATTCATGAAGCTGTTTACTATACATATGATTTTAATCTATACACATTTATCAGAGTTATATATACATTAGGGATAAATAATCAATACAGCAAAATAGCATGATGCAGAGGATAATAATAATAGTAATATACTAAAACTTCATCTTCGTCCTCCAGAGAATAGTCTTCAATACATTGAAAAAATTCATGACTGACCTGAGCGTAATGAAAAGACAAAATACTCAAGTCAGAACTAAAATACTCTTATGTAAGTCAAATCTATATCACAAATATGAGTGCAATAACTTAAGAAATGTTACGGGATTTTCCATCTTCTAAGGATCTGTTACACTATTTATATATAATAGTATATGTTACAATAAATAATGTCTATCAGTAAAATAAATATCAAAGTAGCGTTAAGGCTTTAGATTGATCCACCTTAACATATTTTTACAATT
This sequence comes from Allium cepa, assembly GCA_030765085.1. Taxonomy (NCBI): domain Eukaryota; kingdom Viridiplantae; phylum Streptophyta; class Magnoliopsida; order Asparagales; family Amaryllidaceae; genus Allium; species Allium cepa. The sequence goes on along the minus strand of CM060935.1, from coordinate 738,534,091 downwards.
TTAAACCAAAGTTGCAATGGGCTCGTATAGGGATAAATATGACAAGGCACGTGAGGCAATGTCCAAGGTAGGATTCTACCAGTTACCCTTTCTGGCTGGTCGTAACCCATCCGTTGCCGACCCTAACAATCAATCCAACCGACAAAAAGGCGCACCCATCGAATACGAAATCATAATAGTAATACGAGGGATCAACGTCGCAAGAGGTAGCTGATCTCAATGGACAAACATAGACTCCTGTTTTAGTCATTTTAATTATGACATAAGTGTCAAGGCTATCCATCATCGTTCTCTTACTTCATTCCAGTAAACGTCGCCAATTCAACCATTACATTCTGGATAACATCCACCGCATATACAGTTGTTAAAGTGGTTCTAATATTGACAGTGTATATGCCAATAAGAGGCCCCCGTCTTTTTAACAACCAATCATCATTTTACACACCGGTTGTACTATTATATTTCGAAAATAATTCGCACTTGATATAAAAATGTCATATTCATAAAAAAATCAATTTTGAAATCATCATATTTACTCAAAATATGCCGTATCCATTTCAAAATCATCATGTTCGCTTCAAAATCAAATCCATTTTTGAAATCATCTTATTCGCTATAAAACTATATTTTATTTCAAATGTCCATTTAATTCAATATATCGATTTCACTTCAAAATTTGATTCGAATTAAAATTTTGGTTATAATTCACTTTAACCCAATTCGCATTCAAATCCAAGATTTAATATAAACATTCCACCCTTTAACAAGTTTGAATTTTAGAAAATAATTTAAATAGTTTTAAAAAAGTTAAATAGTCAAAATAGTTTAATATAAAATAGTTTGAGTAATAAAATGGTTTATATAGTAAAATAGTTGGGAAAATTAAAATATTTGAATATTTGAAGAAAATAGATTTGAAATAGTTTGTACAAAAATAATTTATTTTAGAAAAATAATAGTCTCCAAGTTAGACTGATTCAATTCTAAAATTCCAATCCAAATCAATTTCCACTCCGATTTACTCGATTCAACTCCGATTTCAAGTCAAATTTTAATTTCTATTCCAAATTAGTTTAAATTATAATTCCAAATTAATTTCACTTCCAATTTCAAAATAAATTAAATTTCAATTTCAAATTAATTTAAATTCCAACATCAAATAAGTTTCAACTCCAATCCTAAAATTTAAACCATTTCGATTTATACCAATTCCGATTCCATTTCCAAATATCGATTCAAGATAAGTAAATCAAATTTTTCTGCAAAATCCAATGAAAAATCAAGATTTTAAATATAACTAAATTTCGAACCAAATTTCAAAATATCATGTTATATCACTTTTACTTAGCAATATTCAAAGTCCAAATAAAAATTCAATATTCAAAACAAATCGGCTTCTAAAATTTATATCATATTTTGATTATAACTTCAAAATCTCAAATTTGATTGTTTAAACAATTTTGTTTATAAATATTTAAATTTCTACATTTCAAACTCTAGTTAGAAATTAATTTGATTTCCATAAATTCGATTTTCCATTTCTTAAAATCAAATCGTTTAAATGATTTCAAAACAAAATTTAAAATCATTTTATTTAACCAATCTGGTGTACGTATATAATTCTCTATCCTATGGCCAAGTAAATTAATTATTTCAATTTAAATTCCAGCAATGGATATCTATCATTTCAATCCAAAATAAATGTCATATGTATATATCATTTCAACCTATTTCTTAATTTATTCGAAATAATTCAATTTACAGTTTTTAACTGTAAATAATATACAGGATGATAACATGATATATCAAAATAAATAAACATTTAATCATTTAAATATCAACCAATTTTCATCCATCATAATCAATCAACCAAACAGTCAACAATCATGAAAATCAACCAATTACCAAAAATCAAGGATTTTGCTAGTAGTTAAATTCTAATTCAATCCAACTATCAATTCAAATGCTATCAATAAATTCAGATGTCAATTTAAATGTCAATTTAAATTTATCCAGCAACCATCATTAAATTTATATTACTTCTTGATAGAAATATTTCCTGACATAAAAATAAAATAGTCAAATGTAAGTGTATAAAACACTCACCTTTATTTGAAACTGAAAAAAAATTCAGCTTCAAATAAATTCTAGCTCGATCTTATATCGTTGACGACCTCGATACAACATCTCTGCGACTTGTTTCATGTGGAATGGACCTCGTACGAGAGAGTTACTATTTTATCAGTATCGATATAATTAAACCTAATTAACAATAATTAAATAATCATTATACTTAAATACCTTTAATTAAATGCCTCAGCCTACTCACGTCCATCTCCTATCCTTCTTTCGCGTCTAAAATTTCCCTTTTTTTCGATCGACCAGCAAAGCCAGAATCGCACCCAGCACCACGACACGCCGCCGCTCTCCACGCGCCTCACCTAAGTGCCAGTATCCGCCTTCCATCATTCGCCATGCGCGCTCGACCCAAGAGCAGCGAAGCCTAAACCTAATCGATCGATTGCGATGTTGACTTCATCATTAACCCAGAACCCGCTCCCTTCAACCACGCTGAAGAACTCGATCTCCACCAGCTGCCGCCGACCCACCCTAATATGTCGAGCTTGACTGCCGCGAGCATCGATTGGAAATTTTTTTTCATGTCGATCGAGTTTTGTTTGTTTTTTTCATTTTAAATCTACGATTAAGAGAAAAAGGAGAGAGGAAGCGTACGAGTTTGCATATTGGATGCAGTGTTTTGAATGAGTGTTAACCTTTATCATATTATTAAAATAAAAAAATATCTCGCCCGATTGGTCCGCAAAACACTGAACTCCAAACGAATCGTGCCGCCTGGCATTCCCAATATTTTACCTCCATTCCGAACATAATGTAATTAGTTTCGATGCCTAATTAGATTGCATATGGAAGATAGTTTTTTAAAGTCAATTATTTAATTAAATTCGAAATTAGATTTCTACACGTTTCAAGCTCGTACGGCCAAATAACAAGTCTGATCATCACGAAACTTGAAATCCTATAATAATTCACTGTTACGGATCCGATGAAACCGGTTTTGTCAAAATCTGAGAAAGTGGCCAAAATGGCTATTTTTACTCGTTGATTAAAATATAAAATTTCAAATTTAAAATTATTCACATTAAAAATCCAATTTTAACCATCTTCGTTCATATTTTGAATAAAATTTAAATCAATTTCTGATATCATTTTCAATCATCTTAAATCCAGAATTAAATTATTCAAATAATTTCCAATATTAAATATTAACAATTTAATTATCCAATAAACCAATATAATAAATCATTAAATTTTCTTTCCATCCATATTTATCCAATAATTACATTAAATTTAAAATTTTAAAATAGCCAAAAATATTGGTCGTTACAAGCTATAAATTATAAAAGACTTAAGTTGGGCTTTATGAAATATTTTCATAAATAATTTAGAAGTAAATAGAATTGGTATAAGTAATATCCGATAAGAATACGTATGTGAGTTATATATAGATCATATGTTAGCATAATTGTTGTTGATTCAAGATTCATGTACACAACTTTAAGGTGACTTATATCGATTTGAATATGAATCTATCACTCGATTCTTAATGGCGAGCATTTAGTGAGGGTTCTTGGTATGCAACCAAAGTTTTCTATCAAATATGTGACTATGCAAGGAGAAAAAAGGTTCCTAATAAAGGAACATGATCAGAGTCCTTGTTAGGGAAATAGGATGAGTGATTCTAGTTCGAAAAAGAAGTTATGAACAGATGTCATTTATATTTTATCTAATCAAATGATAGTAGAACGATGTTTTATTCTGCTAAAAAGATGTCATCAATTTAGTGTAACTTGTTCACATTTGTATGGTTACTTAATGGTGTCAACAATCGAATTCCTTGTGTCTAAAGTTGGTTTCTTTATAAACTTAACAAATCCATAACATAAATATAAGCAACGGTCGACGTTCTACTTACGTACTTATTTTATTGGTTCTCACTAACACCAATTCTTTTTTTGTTAAAATTATTTGTGGAAACTTTTCAAATAAATAACTTAAGTTCAACTTGTATAATACTTTACTACATCTTGAGAGTATTTACCACTATTTAATTCAACCTTTTCATTTTGGATTATTTCCCTAAGAAAACTCAAGATCCAAATACGCGTTTTATTTCGAAACACTTTTTGAAATGATATTGTACATTTTTTTGAAACTGATATTGTAATTTCAACTATAGAAATATATATATATATTATATATATATATAGACCAAGTGATCCCAAAATGATACTAAGGAACTTGGTGTTACCAAACAGTATCGTTCATTCCCTAACCAAGAAGAGTAATACTCAAGAGAAGTGTTTACCATCCGAACACATCTCTTTTTTATTTTTAGTTATTTTCGAGCCACTCAAACTAGTTAATTTAAAAATACTACTTTCTATTTCAAAATCCCATTTTTGAAACAATACAGTATATATATGTAATAAATATTTATCACCAAATTACTTTGAGTTCGTTTGGATTTGAACTCGTTTTCATCGTATAATAATAAAGAAAATAATTTACTAAGTACTCTACAACATTCGCCTAAGCAAACATCTGATCGTCACTTAGAAAATTATTCAGATTGTCACAAAACAAATCAAGATTCGTTTTTCAAACTAATCCAAAGAAAATATTTCTTACTCCAAATTTCCATTTCTAAAAAAATTATACTTAAACAAAATATTTTCAAATAATACTAATTATTACTTTCCAAAACCACGAAAATCATTTTTCCAAAAGCACTGGAATTTGAATCCTCAAAATTCTACTTAAATTCTTTCCATAAAGATTAAATTTTACTTAATTATGAATTAAATGTGTCAATTTTATTAATTAAGAATAGGGTTAATTGTTAATTAATTATTAAGTAAGTGTTAATTATTTTTAATTATAAATTGGTTAAGGGTATTAATTTGTAAATAAATTATTTTTAAATTTTTAATTATTTCCTAATTAATAATTAAGTTAAGTTAAGTTTTAGTTAAGATTTAATTACGATTTAATGAAGAATTTAACTTATAATTAATTATTTAAACGCGGGTTAAGTTTTTAATTACTTTGTTTTTCAAGAATCAATTTATTTAAAAGCAACTCTCTTTTACAAAGAATAGTTTTGAACATAAGGAGTTCTATTATCGATACCATTATTAATCCTACAAATATAAATAGGTTATACTAAACTTTGACATTGTTAGCAGAATAGATCATCGTTCTGCTATAGTTAAACTTAATAGATTATTTGGACATCTATTAAGCAGCACAAATCACCATCCTGCTTTATTTGGACATGTACCTACCAGTTGGTTTATATTGACATGTTATTCCCTGATTTGGTTATGGATTTTATTTACATATATGTCGACTATTATGTTAATTGGAAGTTAAAATTTAAATAAATGATAACTTGGTTTAGTACCATTATGATTGCTAAGCCTCTTTCCAAATTTGTAAAAGCTATATTTTAATTTAACTTAAATTCTATCAATTTGAGATTAAGTTTTTTAAATGATTTTCTATCCAATTATTTTATTAAAGGTATTTATAAATAATATTTTTTTATGAAAAGGATTTGTAACATCCCCCAACTTGAAGGCCAAAAACTAACGGCTACGGATGCTACAGTCATTCTTAATTATTAGTCCTCAGCGACCAAATACGGCAGTGTTAGATACATTGATACAAAAAACACAAGAATATGGAAAAAAAATTAACAAATTAAAAACACATTTCCATATTCCATTCAAAACATTTCATGTTCATCACATAATCCTACGAACGTTAACCACGTTCAAAAAATATAATTATTACATGTACGCCAAGGCGACATATGAAGAAGCCCCCTTGGTTGATCAGAGTATATTATAAGGCTAATAAGTTTGCCTTCACATCCAAAATACACAGCGGAAATGATAACCCTAAATAACTAACTGACTCCTACACGCCTCGTTTAAGAAGAGAACTTGGAAACCCTAAACCTAGAACTACTCAAAATCAATTGAGAACCTGAGTGTTTAATAGGAAAAATAAATCTTCAACTCAGACATAAAGCCTGGTATGTATAATAATCTAATATCTCGATCCATATAGATATCTAGTGAGACCATGCCGCTTAGCAGAACGAGTTTTCCCCTCACTAGTATCCAAAAACCTCTATAAACCATATACTGTGCTCGTGCATCCACAATCGTTAAAAACATAGCATTTTAAAACATTGTGATAATATGCATATCTAGAAACATCTTGGATTTCCCATCTCTGGTTTAATTGACTCTATGTCATATTTATAGTTTCTAGGGTCACTATTAACCTATTGGTTTTTATAGGATCACTAAGAACCTATATGCTCCGGCCAGTTAACTTAATTAATTCATGGGTTCCCCTAAACCAATTGGCGACTTTAATAACTCATCTCTTACCCTAATTTTCATAGGTTGACTAGGAACCTATGCATTACTCCAGTAATTCCCTTTTCAGCCTAGTTTTCATGCATTAACTACGAACCTACCGATGTCTCTATTAACTTCTTTCTTATCCTAGTTTTCATGGGTTTACTAGGAACCTTTTGACTGATGTCAATACTTAATCCGAATATAGTTTCATGGGTTCACTACAAACCAATTGGCCCCTTCCAACCATCCTTAATACATTGTTTTCATGGGTTTACTATGAACCTGTTGGTTACATCCAATAACTTCCTAATCATAGTTTTCATGTGTTTACTATGAACCTTTCTCCCGGACAACTTCAAAGTTTAGGCATCCTATATTTTGGTCTCCCCGACTCCTTGGATGCAATTCTACTCATTCAGGAGTTTAATAAATTTATATTCACTACTAGGTTAACCTAGCTAGTTCTTCTACCCCCATATCCCCTAAAATACAGTTATGGGTTCTTTATTATGTGAATATATTCCTATTTGAAAAAGCAAATATAACAACTTAACAATACCACTCCTGTAACAACCCTGGTTGGAGATTACCGTTAATATTAAATTATAATGAGAATTATAATTTAATATTGGATTTATTGATTTAATTGGAAGTAAATTTTGAAGTATATTGTTTAGTTGATATTAACAATAATGTTGGATAAAATCTTGGGTAAATGAAATTAATTGTGTTTGATCGTGAGAATATGAGATTTGTTTCAATTTAAAATGGTTGAAATAAATTATAAAATGAAGAATTTTTTTATTGTAATTAAAAAATTATAAACATGTGGGGAAATAAAGTGATTACATTATTTCATGAATTTTTAATGTAGTGGTGCAACTATATTCAATTAACATGTAAAATTTGGTGATATTGTAATTTATGCCAAATTGTCTTTTCTTTGTTAAAATATAAAGAAAATTGTTGTTTAATTAATTAATTACAATAAATATGTTTGGAAAATGATGTTTTATGTTTTATAGATGTTAAAACAATTATTTACACTTTATTCGATGGAAAACGTATTTTATTTAACTAAAATATGTCAAATTTGCATTATTTCTTTAAATAGTAAATTTGTTAAAAATAAGAGTTCATTGATAAAATAACATTTAAAATTGTTGAAATATGATGATTTTATCATCTTAATAAATTCTAGACTCTGCAACGATCGCAACGCAATTTATTTCGTTTAAAAAGGATGAAAATTGAGAAAGATACGAATGAAATGCCTTTGTATATATAAAAACACTTCATTATTTAGGCTAAGTAATTAATGTTGGACTAATGGTTTGAATCCAAACCCAATCCCACTTGAGAATAGGCTTCACGTCTTCTCAAAATAGTAGAAAACTCTAGTAACTCAATAATGACCTCCATGCTAATTTTTATTGTTAATCTCCTAATTAAATTCGCAAAATCTAGAGTTTCTCTTGCTAAAAACATAAGCTAAGGTAATCTCCTACCTCAATAATCCTTAATTCATGAAAAATCTCAAGTTCAATTACTGTAAGTTTTGTTTTGATGATTTTTTTCCTTGCATGTTCTTGTTTCAGCTTCTATAGGTTCTCCTAGCTCCAATCCTCGCTGAAAGTCTCCATTTTGCAACCAAAATCATCATCTTTTTTTGCTAACAGAAAGTGAAAACTTTCAGCAAACCGTAAGCAAATAAAATACTTCGCCGTGTAAAAGTTTGGTACTATGATGTTTTGTTTTCGATCATTTTAATATGTTTATCCGGCAGAAATAGTGCCAATTTCATTTGCCCATATCTTGTTCATCCGGCATCGGATCGCTGTAAAACTTGTTCAGTTTGTAATAAATTTGATAGAATTCATTCCTGTAAAATTTTATCGAGTTTTGAGTCCATTTGGACCTCCTTGTTTGCTGTCAAAGTTACAAAACCGAGAGGGTATTTGCACAGAAAATAATAATAGCGCTCTATTGGCTGAAAAGTATTTCTGGCATAACTTTGGCGTTTCAAATTGTAATTTATAAATTTTAGATGTTCCAAAATCCTTGTGAAATATTCCACAACTTTTATATTTTCCATTTTGAATGATTTTTGAAGTATACATAGTGAAAATTTGACTTTTTCATTGTTGGCTTGCGTTGATAGCCCGTGCACATAATTTTTTTTCTAGGTAGTATTTCAGTCATAAGTTTCACGTTACTCTTCAGAATCTTGAAATTCAAGATGTTCTGGAATCCATAGAAAATATTCTACAACTTTTATGTTTTAAGTTTTGTATGATTTTTTTGTTTACATGGTGGAAAATTGATGTTTTTACTGCTGGCCTGTCATTGACAACCATAATATTTATATATTTGTCCGATTTCGACAATTTCATTTGCATTCTTTTGCAAAAAAAATTATATGAAATTTGATACTAATATTTGATCATTATGTCCAGCAATGGACTAGTCAAGTTAGGATGAGATTTGAATTTAAATTTAATTTAAATTCGATTTAAATTTGAATATCGGTTTATGCCGATTAAATTGCAAATTGATGTTTTCTTGAGTTTTAAAAATCCGAATAAATTCCATAAAATCTTCTAAAATCATGGTTTGTGTAATAAATGTTTTTATACATTTTTAAAGGTTTTTAAACAATTATTCTTTATTTTCTAGGCTTCAAAAATCATTAAAATTCTTTTAAATGATGAGTTTTCTCTCAAAATCCTTTAGATAAATTTCTAGAAATTGTTTTAAAATCCCGTTTTCTCTAGTAAAATCTTTTATTAATAATTTTATTTATTTTATTCACTGTGATGCTATTCGGACATATGAAGAAGTAAATTAAACGGTTTAGTAAAATTACGAGGTATGAGACTCATGAGTTTACTTTATCGGTTAATTTCAGACTTGTACGATCGAAACAATGTTTAGAAACCGTTTGAATTACTTTTTGATGTCTACTACTTTGTGGTATGTTTTTAATTTATTTAAATTCTATTTGGAGTATTCTTACATATTAATTTATTTGGTTAATATATATGTATAGTCCGAGAACTCTTAATCAGGAGTATATCCGATGATGGGCTATATTGAAGGAGATGCTCTTGCCGATGACATGAGGCAAGTACTTTGATGGAATTTGATGACGATTGATGACTTTATGGTACTTCCCATTTGTCGATGAGATGAGACGAGTTGGGTATTTTTACCACTCGCTGATGACATGAGGCGATTCTTATGATGGTTTGGATGATTTTCATAGTGTGGCATCGACTAGCGGCTAGAAAACCGCTAAGTGAGAACGTGCGGTATGGCACGTACGTTAACACTTTCCGAGTCACTATCCGAAGGTTTCGACACATTCTAGAAGGACAACCAGTACTTTGAGTCCCGATCGAGTCAAGCAATGTTTGGCTCGATCACTGTGATGGCGGGGGCTTAGCGGACAACAATTGGAGTGAAGACTCCAATCACTATGATGGCGGGTGTTCGAGATGGATATAAATGACGTCATAGACCAGAACAATTCGATGCGAGGACTCTGATCAATAGATGGATATAGTACCATAATGATGGTAATACTGGTAAGTAGAACGTGCATCATTGCTTCGACATGTGGGATCTGTCCAATCCGAGGTTTCTTTTGATGATTCATGATGATTTTGATTTCACCACCTTTTTATGTGTTTTCTCCAGCTTTATAGATGTGAGAAAGGCATATATGATTTCTTGGTGGATTTTGGTGATTTCAAATTTATGAATTGATACTTTGGATTTTATATGATTTTGTAAGGTTGATTATTTCATGAATGATTGTTAGGAGTTTTCTCTTATACCCTACTCACTCATTCTCTTATGTTAAACCCAAGTATATATATAGATGCAAACCACCTATAGTGACATGTAGAAGTTATATGTTATCTACTCTAGTAGCTTATATCTACTTACGTTTCCCTTTAGGCTATAAAGGAAAATTCCCTTTTACCTTATTGTATTTCTTTTCTAACGATAAGATTCTGTTTGCCTGACCCGTGTGTTTATCGCTGGGATCAGACCGAGTTGCAGGTTAGATCGGATATCTATCTTTTGTGCTTGGACCCATTTTTCTTTTTTTGAGGGGTCATGACTATGGACTTGGTTACATCTTTCGTGTAGTGTCTTTTGTGTCAGCTTATTGTACATACTCTTTTATGGGGATGGAGATGTATGTATATTGTGTGGTTACACGCCACTATGATGTAGGATATTACATTTGATGTTTGGCTTGTATTAGTATATATATCTGTGGCTGCTGTTCTGTGATGTGATTGTTATATTTATTGCATTTTGTTTTTGAATAGATCCTATAGCCATGTAGTATCGTATTAGTTAAATATTGAGTATGTCGATCACTTGAGATACACGGGGGAAAAATATATGGTAAAAATCGATGTACTTAGTCTTTAGCTAATGCATTACTATTCGATCATCCTTAACCAGCCCTATTCTCTGCATTAGTAGACAGAATTACTCGTTAATTCTCTTTAATAATGTGGGTCTTGGGGTGGGGCGTCACAGCTTGGTACCAAAGCAAGGATTCAGAACAAAATGAAATAAACGCAGAACGGTGAACACGATGAACCATACATCAAGTATAATACCCATGCACATCTCATCCCTTAATCGTGGCCTGCCTAGTCATATCCCTATCCTTTTCAATTCCTTTGGGGTAGATAGAAAGGAATACGTCTAGGAATGGTAAATGTTATTCCGCAGTATTTCTTATTTACTACATTTCAATTGCTATATATATATATATATATATATATATATATATATATATATATATCTACCCTGTGAATGATCTTCTCTCATTTTTATCTTTTAGCTATGTTTGGTAGAGGTAGAGCCCGCCCTTCGGCTATGGGACCGTCTAGTGGTTCTCGCCCCGAAGGCATTTACATGTCCATCGATCAGATTCGTGAGCTTCTTGGGAGCACTCAGCCTCCCGTGCCAGCTCCCTCTTCATCTCCTCGCAAGTCTGTATTTGCACGACTATGCAGTGACTTTACTCATCTCGGAGGAAAGCCGTTCAAAGGCTTTGAGTCGGTTCTTGATGTGTAAGCCTGGCTTCGCACTTGTGAGCGTGTATTCTTACGTATGGAGCTTTCATATCATCATCGAGTTCTTATGGCATCTAGTATGCTACAAGAGCATGCTTTAGATTGGTACGAGCTTCTTATCGCTAAGGTGGATGAGACTAACCTCACATGGCAGCAATTCCGAGACAGATTTGAGCTTAAGTTCATACTCGAGCCTGAAAAGGCTCTTCTTACTCGCCGCTTCATCGAGTTAAAGCAGGGTAACTCTTGCGTTTCAGATTATGTTTCTTCCTTTGAGTCCCTCTCTAAGTATAGGCTGGAATTCATTAGTACCCATAAAAGAAAAATCTTAAGTTCGTACCGGACTTAAGAAATCTTTAAAGAAGTCTTTAATGCTCCAACTCAAGCATTCTTTTGAAGTGTTAGTTGATACCACTCTCGATCTCGAGACAGTTGAGAATGAGAAAGATAGTGATGGCGAGGGTGGTGTTCAGTCTAATCTAAAGAAGAAGTTTCCTTTCTGTAAGCCTAAGTTCTTTCCTTCCAGGAAAAAGAAGCAAGTTGGATCTTCTTCTCAATATCAAGCCCCACCTCAAGCTAAGCCTTTTGCTTGCTACAATTGTGGATCTCCTAACCATCCAGTCCGAGAATGTCCTAAGCCCAAGTGATGTAACTACTGCAAAGCCGAATGACATTTGATTTCTGCTTGTCCTAAGAAGAATAGAGGTTCTCGTTCGGGAAATCTCAGTGTAGCAACATCTAGTGATGCGACTTAGCCGAAAGGTACATTTTCTCCCATTTTAGAGGGCTCCATTATTTTCCATGATCGATCGATTAGACTGCTCTTCAATACGGGTGCGTCACACTCACTCGTATCGAAGAGACTTGTAGATGCCTGTTCTTTGGATGTTTCTTGCTTGCTTACTTCTTTGAGGATTGCGAATCCCATCGGGGGGTCTGCAACCCTTAGCTTATATTGTGATAATGTTGAGGTTCTTCTTTGTGGATTCTCTTTCCGTGCGAATCTGAACATGATTCCTTTGCTTGGTTTTGATACGATATTTGGTATGGACTGGCTAGTTCGATACGATGCTACGATTCTTTGTTTTGATAGAGTCATTTATCTCCACCATTCAGACTCTCCTTCACAGTTATCTCTTATGCTTCGGGATACAGATTGTGATTCTGTAGCATCTTTTATGCTCTTGATTCTCGAGACGCTGAGGATGAGGTGTCTCAAATTTCAATCTTTTGTGACTTCGCTGATATTTTTGTGCCTGTTACGGGATTTCCACCCAAGCGGGCCATAGAGTTTCGTATTGACCTCATCTCTGGTGCACAACCAGTTAGTCGTCCTCCCACGAGGATGTCAACTAAGGAGAACGAGGAACTTAAGAAGCAACTCCTCGAGCTTGAAGATAAGCACTTCATTCGATCTAGCTCTTCACCGTGGGGTGCCGCGGTGGTATTCGTAAGGAAGTCCAATGGGACTCTTAGGCTTTGAGTCGACTATCGCAAGCTTAATGAGTTAACCATCAAGAATCGTTATCCTTTGCCGAGAATTGATGATATGTTCGATCAATTGAGTGGCGTGAAGGTCTTTTCTCAGTTGTACCTTGCCACGAGTTTTCATCAACTCTGAGTTGTGGAAGACAACATCCCACTTACGGCTTTTCACACTCATTATGGTTCTTATGAGTGGCTTGTCATGCCATCGGTTTGAAGAACGCTCCTGCTTATTTTGTCGATCTCATGAATCGGGTATTCCGGGAATATCTCGATAAATTTGTGCTTGTATTCATCGATGATATCTTAGTATATTCCAAGTCCGAAGAGGACCATGCTCGACATCTTAGAATTGTCTTGGGTACTCTTCGCCAACATCAACTCAAGGCAAAGCTTTCTAAGTGTCACTTATGGGATAAGCAAGTGAAATTCCTAGGTCATGTCGTATCTTCCAATGGTATCTCAGTCGATCCTTAAAAGGTCAAGGCTATTCAAAATTGGAAGAGGCCTGAGAATGTTCACGAGATTCGTAGCTTTTTGAGTTCTGTCGGTTATTATTGTCGCTTTATTAAGGATTTCTCTCGTATCGTGCTTCCTCTTACAAACCTTACTAGGAAGGGTTTTCGTTATGTTTGGTCAGATAAGTGTGAGGCTTCCTTCCAGCAATTGAAGGAGCTTCTCACACATGCTCCCATGCTAGTGGTTTCTGAAGGGAATCAAGATCTTATCGTTTATACCGATGTCAGCCAAAGTGGTCTCAGTGCAGTTTTGATGCAAAAGGATCGGGTAGTTTCCTACGCATCAAGGCAATTACATCCGAACGAGGTTCGGTATGCTACCCATGATTTGGAACTTGCAGCTATCGTCTTCGCATTGAAGATATGGCGTCATTATCTCTTAGGTGAGCATTTCGTCCTTTATACAGATCGCAAGTCCCTCAGATATCTCTTTTCTCAAAAAGATCTAAATATGAGGCAACAGCGATAGTTAGAGTTCCTCGCCTTATATGATTTAGATATCAAGTTTACCCCTATAAAGGGTAATCGTGTAGTTGATGTGCTTAGTCGCAAGCATTCGGCCGTAGTTTCTTTGATGATAGCCGAATCGGATTGGAGGCCTTATCTTGCTTTGATATTCGCGATCGAGCACCATCATCTGATTTACCTATGTTATTATTTAGTATGGAGGCTCGACCATCTCTTCTAGATCGTATCTCAAAGTCTCAGAGGCATGATGCTTATACTATGCACCTCATTCAATCATGCTCATCTGGGTCCTATGATGAGGAGTTGTAAGATTTTTGATTCTCACGGTTGTCTTTGACTGAAGAACCATATAGTTGTGCCTTCTGATTCAGAACTTAGGCGTGACATACATGATGATTGTCATAGTACTAAGTATACCATTCATCTGGGTAGCACTAAGATGTATGCAGATATGCATCACCTTTACTATTGGAAAGGCATGAAGCGTGATATTGCGAGTTATGTAAGCAATTGCATGACTTGTCTGCTTGTCAAGGCCGAGCATCAGCGGCCATCTGGTCTTCTTCAGCCTTTAGAGGTCCCACAGTGGAAGTGGGATCAGGTATCGATGGGCTTTGTTGACGGCTCACCTCGTTCGAGGCCGGGTCATTCTAGCATTTGGGTCATCGTAGATCGTCTCACGATGTCCGCACATTTTGTTCCTATTAAATCTAATAGGAATGCTCCTCTGTTGGCAAAGCTTTATATTAAGGAAATCGTGCGATTACATGGTGTTCCTTCTTCGATCGTATGTGATCGTGTTCTTTTGTTTACCGGTCATTTCTGGACCAGTTTTCAGCAAGCTTTGGGAACAAAGCTGAATAATTTTTTGTATAAATATTTTAGAATGGAAATTTTAAGTAAGGGGTATTTTCTTTGGTTGGTTCAGGAAATGAATCTCAATTCATTTTGTGATACTTGGAATAATCTTCTAAGTAATGATCGGATGTTTGCTTAGGTGAACGTTGTGGTGCACTTAGTAAATTATACTCTTTATGATTGCACAACAAAACAAGTTCAAATCCAAACAGACCTAACGCAAGTTGGCAACTGATTTTGTTAAAAGCTATTATTTGGAAGAATGAAAATTATTGTTTTAGAAAGGGAATTTAAGAATAAGAGGAGTATTTTTATGTTAACTAGTTCGACTGGCCAAAAAATAACTAAAAATGGGAAAGAGATGTGTTCGGAAGGTAAGTTCTTCTCTTAAGTATTACACTGTTTGGTTAGGGAATATATGGTACTATTTGGTAGTACCCAATTCCTTAGAATCATTTTGGGTTACTTGGGCTATATGTATGCATTTTCTTGGTAAAATATATTGTTTCATTTCAGAAAGGCTTCTGGAATAATAACCGGGAATTTGAGTTTTGAGTTTACTTCACAAATTTAAATTTAAAAAGTTTAAATTAGATAGTGGCATATACTCTTAGGATGTAGTAGGATACTGTACAAGTTGAACTTAAGTTAGTTTTATGAGTTTTCATAAATAATATTAACATAAAAGGGATTGGTATTAATGAGAACCAATAGAAAAATTATGCAAGTGTACTTAGATTATTTCTCTTTTTCACATTATTTTTGATCCAGGATTCGAGTACACGACCTTAAGGTGTTTCACACCATTCCAAATGATGATCTATCACCCGATTTTTGATGGCGAAACTTGGTAAGGGTTCTTGATATGGAACAAAAGTTTTCTACCATAGTACCTGGCTATGTAAGGAGAACGAGATTTTCTAACCAAGAAGCCAGATTGGAGTCCACAGTAGGAAATCGGGTGAGCGATACTAGTTCGAAAGAGAGATTATATATTCGAAAAGTGATCGAATCAAATTTTGCGATGGACGAACTATGAACATCGTGTGGACTTATGAATAAATTGTGGGTATTCATATGGTGAAAATTCGAGGTCGAATTTCTTTTAAGGGGGAGAATGCAACGGCCTAGAATTTTATCACTTTAAATGTGGATATAATATATTTTTAAATAATTATTAAATGATTTTATTACTTAAAAATACCTCTTTTAAATAATAACCAGTGAGGTGAAATTATTTTCGAAAAATGTTTACAAAAATAATTAGTTCAAAAGAAAATAGGAAATGCGACCGGAAAACTTTTTCTAAATATTCAATTTTTCACCATTAAAAAGTTTTTAAAAATTTTGTAAACGCCTTAAACACCTACTTATATAAACAATCTGTATTTGATTAAGTGGGTTAAAAGGGTAAGTATATGTTTACTTATGTTAAGAGAGAAGATGTGAAAATTTTCAAGATTTAAATAAAATAAAATAAAATTTTGAAAGGTCACATTATCATTTCACATCCTAAGTACAAGGAAGTGTTTTTTTTGTGGTTAAAAGGGTGGTGCCAGGGGGTAACGTGTTGGAGAAGGTAGAAAAGGATGAGGGTGATGATGTGGCAAGCATGTATGAGGGTATTGTAATTTAGGGTTATTTTGGTAATTTGATTATTTTAATATATATAAAAATAATTTCACCATCTCTTCCTCCTTTCATTTCATTTTCTATTTTTTTTCAAGAGGTTTTCACTTTAATCGTCTTAAAGGCTTTTCAAACTATTATACTGGCTTCCAAAATTTCAAAGTTTGAAAATTCTATTCTTTTCCACTTTTAAACACCTTTTCTTCACTTTCTACTCCTCCTTCCAAAATCAAGAACAAATCACCTCCACCATCCAATTTTGTGCCCACATCCACCAATTATCCGAGCCTAAAGGCCTTTGGTTGAGCCTACCTGGCCTTCTTTTAGCTAAAAATCAAGTTTTGGTTTTGAAAATGCAAGTTCTAGGGCTAAATTCAAGTTTTAAAGAGATTGTATTAAAGTTGACGAGTAAAATTCGCATCCTTTTTATAGAAGTTACATCATTTGTTTATGTTGATGTTACTACGTGGTATTGTTTTGTTCTTAGTAATTTACATGCTTTGTATGTGATTATATATGTGCTTATATATGTGATTATATATGTGCTTATATGTGTTGAATGTGATACTAGTTTAGAATTGAAAACAAAGCCTAAAAGTTGTATGGAAGGGGTAAAGTTGAGATTTTGCTCATGTTTTATGTTATTATTTATTATAGACATGAATATGTTATGATATGTTAAGAATGTTAGCACCTCTGTATGGTATTAAGGACTTGGATTCCTTATGGAAGTTGTGTTAAATTGTTTTCAATAATCAAAATCATTTTCAAGTTCTAAACTTTGTTTTACTTTTTATAAAAAAACATACTAATGTGTTGATAAAGTTAGTAAGCTTTAAAATGTTAAGTTTGCAAAGAAAAAGTTAGAAAACATTTTTAAGTTATGGTATCCATAGCGATAGTCCCTACGGATGCAGTTTCGCTAAAAAGTCCATTTTTTGCAAATTAAGTTCTTATACTTAAAACACTTTGAAAATGTTCTATGAAACTTAATAATAATGATTAAGAAGTTAATTAAGGATTTATTTATTATTTATTTATTAAGTTTGCTATTAATAATTAAGTATTAAACAAGGTTTATTAATTATAATTAAGTGCAGATTAGTTACTAATTAATTACCCTTTAAAGCAGATTAATTTTAGTTAACTATTGATTGAGTAATATTGAATTTTAATTAATTATGAGTTAAGTATATGATTAGTTTTTAATTAATTATTAATTAATTATATGGTTAATTGTTAATTAATTATTAAGTAAGTGAATAATTATTTTTAATTACAAATCAATTAAGGGTTTAATTTATAAATAATTTTTTTAAGTTTTAGTTATTTCTTAATTAATAATTAAGTTAACTTAAGACTTAATTAAGATTTAATTGAGATTTAGTAAAAGGATCTAACTTATAATTAATTATTTAAAAAGAGGTTTAAGTTTTTGGTTACTTTGTTTTCCAAGGATCAATTTGTTTTAAGGTAACTTTCTTTTACGAAGAATAGTTTTGAACACAAGGGATTCTATTATCGATACCGTTAGTAACCATACAAATGTGAATAGGTAGTACTAAAGTTTAACATTTGTTAGCAGAGTAAATCTCTGTTCTACTATACCTTAATTAAGTAGATTATTTGGACATCTTTTAGCAAAAAAATCACCACTTTGCTATACTTAAACTTAATACATTGTTCGGACATCTATTTAGCAAGATAAATCACCGGCATGCTATTATGTTAGTTTTGACATGCATCTACTAGTTGGTTTATATTGATATGTTATTCCTTGATTTGGTTGTGGATTATATTTACATATATGTTGGCTTATGTAAATTACTATTATGTGACTTGGAAGTCAAAATTTAAATAAATGATAACTTGGTTTGGTACCATTGTGATCACTAAGCGTCTTTCCAAATTTGTAAAAGTTATGTTTTAATTTAACTTAGATTCTATAAATTTGGGGTTAAGTGTCTTAATGATTTTGCAAGTTATTCAATTTTTTATTAAGGGGATTAACAAGTAATATTTTGTTTGTGAAAGGGATATTATTTTATAACGGATTTATTTAAAGGAGATTTGAAAATGATATTTTGTAAACGTTATGTTATAAAGGATTTTTATAAAGGAGTTATAAAGGAAGTGTAACAACCTACCCCGGAATAGGCCTAAATTTCAATCTAGAAAAGGCCCATCGAAACTTAGATCCATACTAAGGTTAACTATTGGTAGTACAAAGAAATATATTTACGAAGCCATAACTGAAATTTCAAAAATCTTAGGGAATGGAAAAAGGTATAATTGTAAAATATTCCCATTTATTTCAAATTCATAATAATGTCAAAATACAAGAGTACATCAAACCATAACATAATTCGTTACAACAATAGTCTGTAAACATGGATACATATGAAAGCAAATAAAAAATAATAAATACTACCGCAAGTCCATTACCTCCGTCTCTAAGTGTCGCCTTTCCATCAATGTCTTCAACCTATGTTGTAATGAGAAGGGAGTTAGAACAACAATATCTGATGAATAAAAACCTCGACTCTTACCTTTTTAGTATTTGGGTAGTATGTCTCAGAACAAGAATATGTCTATGAAAATAGACATTAAACCATTTAATACATCTTTATAAGGAAAGGAGGTAGGTCCAACCACTTAATACCTTCCATTCTAGAAGTAGGTTTCTAGAATCCTATATCCCAATCATACATCATAAACATCTAACAATGTAAGAGATGGTACCCAAGCCACTTAATAACTTTTATTGGAAAATACGCACACTCTGGTCACTTAATACCTTAATTAAGATCGACCCCGTCATTTAATACCTATTTCCAAGGTGTGCTCCTCAATGGCACTATCTAGTTGACATTGTATGGAATCTCTTAGGCCACTTAATACTTCCTTGTGGAAAATAGGCAGGCTCTTGTCATTTAATACCTTAATTAAGGCAAACCCCATCATTTAGTACCTATTTCTGAAAATAGGCCTCCTTATTGAGAAACCACCTAACATAACCGCATGGCCATTTAATGCTTCATCTGGGGAAATGAAGGGGGCCCTCAAACAACCACTTAATACCTCAAGACCCCGATGCATGCCCTTCATCTTCTGGCCCATACTCATAATGACGTCTCACATTAGTCCAACTATTAGTAGGAAATGGTAGCCAGAATAGCTGGGCAGAGTTCTCCTACAAAATTTGGGACTAACCCGCGTCATTACATATATTTATCATAAGGATATCTCATATCAATAAAGTGTACACAACTGCTGATAGCCTCAAAGTGAAGGCAGACTTTTGTCATGTAACCCTATTGACCTTGCATCCTTATAACATAGCTATACTTCAATTAATCTCCATACACACACACTCATCTCGTTGTTTCATGAATATGGCCCTATAAGGTATCTTAATTATTATGCCTTAAAATAATAATCAGGCTACATAAGAGTTCCCTCTTACTTTCGCCTACCAATCAATTACCTTCCTAGTGGGTGAAATAAATGAAAATAAATGCCTAAGTAACTACACCATATACACAATAATTATACGTTAATTACGTAAATAGAGGTAAATAAATATTCTTGTTGAATGAGTTCTGAACGCATGGATTTCACGCCCTAAACTAACGTTAAATGTCATTTTCCTAACCAGATACTACTACAAGTCCTTTTTCTTTAAATTTCCAAGATTCCAACATATCAAAGTAAGGGATTTCAATATCCAAATAGGGAATAATTATTCATAACCAAAATTTTAATAATGGACTTGTAAATAAATTAGAAACTCAATTTGTTACATTAATAAAATTGAATATACTAAACAATAGTGATTGCAATCTAAATCCCGTATTCTAATCGACTCCTCTTTTATGAAGAAATTGATAAGAAGGAAATTTGTGTGGACTAAGTGGTGTAGACTATGAATAAAATTCATAATCTAAACTCTTAATTTATCAGAGAATCACAAATTTGGACCATGGAGGGAGGAGAAGTGGAATAAAATATGAAACCACTCAAAATTGCATAACAAAACAAATCCTATCAAATTAATGTAAATAATCGAGAATCCCCATATACAATTGATATTTCAAAAGAAAAAGGAATTTTAGGGGGATTTTATTTCACATATTCAAAATCCTAAAATCCCTTTGGCATATTTAAATCGAAAAAGAAATACACTAAACAATTACTTAAAAAAGAAAAACTAAGGATTCCACTCATAGATTAGTCTTAGCTTCACTTAAATGGATTTGTCGCTTTCCAATCATTTCATGAATCTCTCTCTTTCGATATATGTACACATAATAGGAAAGATGCATATATATTCATTAGATTTGGAATAATTGGAGAAGAATATGATAAGAATAGAATGGAGGAAGAAGAAACAAATAGAAATAAGTTGAATTCTTACATAAATTCTCTATGGAGTTTCTAAATTTTATTAGAGAGATAGCAATGGCAGAATTTCATTGTATTGACCAGAATAATATAAATAAAAAGTGGAGAGGGTAGGATTCTATTTATAGGGGTTGAAGTCGACAAGAACCGTATGATGGAAGTAGGCGAAGAACGAATAAATATGGAGCGTTAAAATAATAACACGCCCCTATAAACCCTAACCGCCACTACCATAAATTTGCTTTAACCGTTCGACCACCCCTCTTCTGTCGGCCGACCGGTCATAGTGAGGGTGTCGACCGGTTGATTATTTTAGGTAATGATTGATTTTGTTGCTTTATTAATTAATTAATTTCCCCTCTTCAACTTTAACATTAAATGTTAATTAATGTTTACTTAGCTCTTAAGTTAATTCTTCAAATTCAAATCCTAAATTCAAATCCTTATTTAAATTTGAATTCAAGCTACATTTATTTAAATCTAAAAACATCAAATGCTCATAACCTCTTCATTTGAGCTCCATTTTAGCATATTATATTTGGATATAGATTGGAATTTCTCCATGAACACAACGGAATAATTTTTGTAGTCAAATTCCAATGTTTATAAAATTTCCATATTCTATTTTATCTATTTAATTAAATTTAATCCATTTATTTTTGGCCCATTTTACAGGGTGTTATGTTCTCCACACCTTAAAAAGGATTTCGTGCCGAAATCTTTCAAGGGGTGAATACCATAACGTGCAATAGCATCCATGTTATACAACCATTTTATCTACCCAACCATCTACTCAACCAATAATGCAATGTGATTATGTACTGCAGACATGTTAAAATGAGCTTAATCCTAGCATGTAGGTGTAATCGTGTTATGCAAGAATGTATGCAAAGCCCTAAACATGCATAGAATTTCTACATGAGTGCAAAGTGATTATGAAAAAGTGTAACAGCCATCTCCTACCATCCAATATAGAAACCACGATGCAATCAAAATCCTAAACTTTCGAGAGAGAAATTACCAGTGGAAGGCTCTGGGTGAGTGCTCTTCATCTTCTCCTCGGTCTTTGATGTGTTTTCCACCGAATAACCCCCATTGTACTCGGACTAGCCTAATTATTTTATTATGGAGTCTTCTAGTACAGTGCTCCACAATGCATGCGGTAGCGTAAGGCACTGCCGGCTCCGTCTCAAAATCCACCAACTAATCAGGCTCTACTCTATTAGCAGTGTCATTAAGGTATTTTCTAAGGTGAGAAACATGAAAAACATTGTGGACCCCTGCCAACTTGTCAGGAAGCTCCACATGGTATGCCAAATTTTCTATTCTTTCTAGAATTCTGAATGACCCAACCAATTTAAGTGCCAATTTTCCAGACTTACGCCTAACAACTTTTCTAAGAGTGGAGATTTTAACAAACGCCTTATCTCCAACCTCAAATTCAAGCTCTTTCGTTCTTTTATCCGCATAAGATTTCTGATAATCTTGTGCCACATTCTTCCTTTGCCTGATCAACTCTAATTTTTCTATGGTATCATCGATCAAATTGGTTCTAAGAAATACTATGTCGGTGGTTTACCACCAACAACTAGGTAATTTGTATGGCCGCTCATAAAGCTCTTCAAAAGGGGCCATACCAATCGTCGCTTGATAGCTATTATTATATGCAACTCAACCAAAGGTAGATGCTGCTCCTAATGTCCTTGGAAATCTAAGACACGACCTCTCAACAAATCCTTCAAAATCCTATTCAACCTTTATGTTTGTCCGTCGGTTTGTGGGTGATATGTCGTATTAAGGTTCAAAGAAGTTCCTAAAGCTATTTGTATGCTTCTTTAAAACTCGCTAGTGAACAAGGCGTCCTTATCATTGACTATGCTTATAGGAATTCCATGTAGATAAACTACTTCCTTAATACAAATCTGTGAGAGAGAAGCGGCAGTTCTATTTCTTGTAATTGAAACAAAATGAGAACTCTTAGTGAGTCTATCCACAATAACCCAAATAGCCTTATTGCCCTTCTGACTTCTAGGCAATCCTTCCACAAAATTCATTGAAATATGTTCAAACTTCCAAGTTGAAATTTCTAAAGGTAATAATAATCCACCAAGCTTCCCTTTCTCGGTTTTCTTTTTTGACATGTCAAACACTTAACAACAAACTCATCTACGCTTCCCTTCATTCCATTCTAAAAGAAAATTCTATTCGTGTCCTTGTACATCTTATCTTCTATGGGTGAATAGTCATTCTTGAGTGGTGACATTTGGTAAGCACTTCTTTCAACAAATCATCAATCATCGGAATACAAAGACGTCCATCTCCTCTCAAACATCCCTTCCGATCAACTGAATACCTCCTAGCATTGGGAAAATGCTCTCATTTTCTCAATTTCTCCTAAATCTCCACTAACTCCTCATTCTTCACTTGCTCATTCTCAATACGATCCATCAAGGCTGGTATAATCTTCATAACTACTAAAAAACCTTAAATAGGTTCCATTGATGGTTGGAAGTTAAAATTCTAGAGAAAATCCAACTATCTCCATTCATATATAACACCTAAGGTAGAATGTCTTCCACTAAGGACATTGCCAACTACATTCCTTTTTCAAATGGTATATTGAATTCTAAAGTCAAAGGATGATATATACTACATTCACCTCTGATGCCTAAGATTCAAGCATTTTTGGGAAAATAGGTATTTAAGTGATTTATAATCGGTGAATAACTCAAACCTTTCCCGTAAGAAATACTACCTCCACATCTTTAGGGCAAAAACAATGGCTACCAATTCCAAATCATGCACTAGATACCTCTTCTCATAGTCCTTCGCTATCTACTAGCATAAGCAACCACTTTCCCTTCTTGCATAAGAACTACCCCCAATTCTGTTTCGCATGCATCTATGAAAACAATAAACAGTTTGGTTCCATTTTCCGTTATCCTGATCCAACTATATTGGATTGATTGCACAAGATAGATTTGACAGTTATCAAGAATGATGACCATAGAGCAATGGCTGTAGGACCCAGAAAATTTGTAGATTGACGATGTAGGATGCTTGAGATATGGATTTTAGCTTGGACAAACAAGGGATCGACATGGCTCGGTGGTGCCATAGGGATCAACATGATTGGATAGGCAAGGGGTTGGCATGATAAAAGAAAAGGAGGGTTTGGCATAGAAGAAGGTAGATGGATCGGCATGGCTTGTTGGCTTGGGAAGGCATGCTTTAACTCAAAAGAATGAGACCGGTATAGCTTATAAGAGGGATCATCATGGCTTGACAATTAGCAAGGGATCGGTATACTCAAGTCCACAAAGAAGGGATCGACACATGCTATAACCTAAGTGCACTCTTGCCTTTGGCAATCAATATTTTGGGATCTAAAGGTCCAAAGAAATTGATATTTGGAGAGCAAGGTATATGGATCCTAGGGGACCTACTTTAGGGATCGCACGTCAAAAGGCCAAAGAAAGAGGGGTCGGCATGTAACTACTTGAAGGGTTCAGTAGAAAACAAATCACAAGTGGAGTTGAACCAAAGATCAATCCATGGAATGAGCTTTACTAGTCCAAATAACTTGATATTTGAAGAGCTAACACATCTAAGCATGAAGAAGCCACCGTAGTGATCGCTGCCCAGGAATCAACTAATGAAAGGATCGGTACCTATCCATTTTTATTGGGATTTGGGCCTAGAGACCCCTATGGTGAGCCCATATGGATTAGAAGGTCATATAGCCAAAGTTTCAGAGAGATTGGTGATCACCTTCACCTATAAATACTGGCCAAGGGGGTCATTCTAAGGATCTTTACGCTGCTGGTTACATTAGCCTTTATTGTAGTTTTTTCTTACTACTTGCTGCTTGCTGCTATAATCAAACTGTTAGTGAATCAAATAAAGGTAATCTCCAAAGTGGGCGTAGGCATACAACGCCGAACCACTATAAATTTCTGTGTTCTTGATTATTGTTCTAATTTGTTTGTTAGTTTATTATATTCCTTAATTTTACTGTCTTCGTTTACTTGTCTACATAAATCTATTCTTGGATGCTTATGACCAATTTGGTTGCGAACATTTTGGTGCTTTCATTGAGAACCTAATTCTTAGATTATTAGGATCCCTTTTGTGGCTACAAGATTGGGCAAATCCCCCAAAGGAGATCCATAGTTATCTCATTAAAGTTGCATGTACTATTCATATATACTGAAATCTAAGCGAGGAGATTAATAATGGTGAGACATACTATGTCTACTTCTCAGAATGTGGATGGAAATGAGACCGCTATCATTCAACAAGGAGGCCCAAGCAATCAAACTATAAATTTGAATACTAATCCGATTAAAGTTTAGAACCTTGCTGATTCTATAACCAGAGCTGAATTTCATAGTCTAATGAGAGAGTTGATGGAAAGTTGTCGACAACTAAATCAGCAAATTCAGACTAATATTAATCCGATCAAACAGATTACACAACAATAGCATGGAAAGGCCAGAAGGGATCCCACTCCTTACTCGGCATTGGAAACCTCAAGTTCATCGGATGAATACCATAGGTATAGGCATCACAGGGTTGAAGGAGATCATGCAGAAACATCGGAGCACCACTTGGCAGAACAATATGGTTTTCCAAGGTCGATCGTTGTTGATCCCTCCTTAAGTATCGATCCCTCCTTAAGTATCGATCCCTCCTCCTGAGGAGGGATTCCCCCGTCACACTTAGGGAATCACACTGGAGTTATTTTCGGAAGCTTGGATGGAGGAATTCGATCGAATGCTGACCACGTACCCCACTAGAATGACGGTGAGACAAATGTTTAAGGTGCACATAAAGAGGATGGTGAACCTAGAAGGCTTGAAAAGGCCCGTATACATCGACCAGGCCATTCACGTGAGGTGAAGCGTGACCACCGCTTGGCACCACCCATCCAAACGCCAGAATTGTCCACGATGGTCAAACAGTTGGTGAGAGAGAACCAAGACTTGACTAATGATGACTGGAGAATTTCGAGAAGCCATAACCTATTTACTAACAATGTTCTGGATGTAGAATATCCGAAAAGGTTCAACATGCCATCAATGCTTGCTTATGAGGGAAAAACCGACTCTAGGCAGCATATTACAAGATACGAATGGCTGATGAATTCTGCAAGAGCCAATGTTGTGATCAACTTCAGATGCTTTTCCATGACTCTACTTGGAATAGAGATGATGTGGTACATGAGATTACCCCCGCGATAAATTTTTAGATTCGATGGGTTGGAAACCAAGTTTGTAGGGCAATTCCGAATGCACGCGACTCATCCTAAAGACGTGATGTCCTTTTCCAACATGATCCATGCTCCATGGGAATCGTTGAAGGACTATTTGCAGAGATTTCATACCGTCGCCACGAAGGTCAGTGACCCAAATGATTATGCAATACTTATGGTCATGACGAGAGGGATTGATCCAGAGTTCGAGTTTGGTGATTGACTGGCTGGAAAACTACCTGCCACGTAGGAGTGCTTCTATTCAAAGGCAACTCAGTTTCTAAGGAAGGAGGAAGCCATGTCCTCTAGGAAAAAGAATGCTACAGGACCAAGTGGAGAAGCAGTATAGAGTAATAATGCGATAAAACAATCTAACGACAGTTTCGGGAAAACCCAGGTGAACGTTCAGCCGAGTCAGCCAAAGAGAGATGGAGATAGGAATCGAGAGCGGAAGAGGGATTTTGGGAGACTAAAGCCTCAGATTCCAGTGTTGATAATACACTCCGTTAAACAGGTCCCTGGAGAATATTTATCCATCCACTTGCAATAACATGCAATATAGGAAGTTGTCTCCAAAGGAGTCAACAGAAAAGTAGAAGTAGACTGGGAAATATTATATGTTTCATGAGTGTCATGGGCACAATACGAATGAATGTATGCATCTCTTGAATGTTATAAAAAAGTTAATTCGAGAAAGAAAACTGCAGCAGTTTGTGAAAACCCCACAAGATTGTGATCGGGGACATCTGACCCCAATCTAGGACAAGCTCCGTGTAGGGATTAGGAGGCTGCGCAGACTGGTGATAAGTATGATAGTTGGAGGACCGCACCCAGTGGACAGGAGTTGGAAAGAGATGGAGTGCTATGCTAGTGCGATGAGGCATGTAGATTTTGAATGCTGTTCAAATACGGAAGATGGAGCATCGACGAAACAGCAAAGCACAATGGCAGATTATATTTTATTCAGAAGCAGGGATGCAGACAAGGTAGAGGCCCAATAATTGAGCCGATGGCCATTTCAGCTATATTTGGTCCTGCATTGATGAGAAGGATTTTAATTGATTGTGGAAGCTCGGTGAACATAATCTTTAAAAAGACACATGATCGGATGAGAATGGAAGCCAAAGACTTAAAACCATCTAAAGCTCGTATTCATGGTTTTAATGGCGATGCAACTGGACCTGTTGGATACGTGGAATTATCTATTAAATTTGGAGAAGGTAAACGAAGGATAATGCGAATCTTTCTGTTTATTTTTTTGGATGTTGACTCTCCATACAATTTTTTTCTAGGCCGAATGGCCCTGGCTGAATTTCGGGCAGCTCTAGCCCTATAGTGTTTAACTTTGAAGTTTCCGATGGATAACGGTGTAGGGGTTGTTCATGGAGATCTGGAGACTGGACGTGCCTATTATGTAGCTGAGTTGAAGGAGGCTCAACACAAATACAAAAGAAAGGGTGTGGACAAGGCTGTCCGCATCCAAGCCACCGAAGATTGACAACCAGCGCTGAGCCTTGGCTCGGGCACCACAGTCGGTTCTATAGCGATATAGATCTAAGTGATGATGAAGAGGAGCCCAAAGAGACCAAGGCTGCACCAGCTGAGCTGACGATTGATATCGATCTGCCACGACGACCCATCACGAATCTTGAAGATTGGGTCATGGCTCAGCCCCTCGATAATCGAAGAACTTAATGATTTTCTTCGAGCGAATCTAGATGTATTCACTTGGGCTCATTCTAACATGTGTGGAATCTTGCCCGCCATTACAAGCCATACATTGAATATTGATCCGAAGTATGTTCCTATGAAGCAAAAAAGATGGGGCATGGATCCAGGGAGATCTGTCGCTCATAAAGAGGGGGATGATAAACTAAAAGGCAATGGGTTTATCCATGATGCCCTCTATCCTGAATGGATATCTAATCCCATACTTATGAAAAAGGCAAATGGAAAATGGAGAATATGCTTTGATACTCATATTTGAAAAGCATGTCTAAAAGAAAATATTCCCCTTCCAAGTATTGACCAGCTAGTTGATTCAACCGAGGGATATGAATTGCTATTTTATATGGATGCGTACTCGGGATATAAGAAAATCCTAATGCATATCCCCGACCAGGAGCACATCAGTTTTGTTTTGGATGTTGGATTGTATTGTTACGTAGTAATGTCATTTGGATTGAAGAATGCTGGATCAACCTATCAGCGTTTAGTTAACAGGATGCTTATAGATCAAATTGGCAAAACAATGGAAGTGTATGTGGACAATATGCTTATGAAGTCACGTCGATCAAGAGACCACATCGGAGATTTGGCAGAAATGTTTGACATTCTTAGATATTACAAGTTGAAAATCAATCATTTGAAGTGTTCATTTGGTGTTGCATCAGGAAATTTCTTGGGTTTTATTATCAATGCTCATGGAATCGAAGCTAACGGAGAGAAGATTCTGGATGTCCGTAATATCCAAGCACCAAGGACCATTAAACAAGTGCAGAGTTTGAATGGAAAAGTTTCCGTATTTATTCAATTTATCTTCAAAGCCACCCAAAAAATGCATTCCTTTCTTTGATTTGATTAAGAAGGGGAAAGAAACTTTGAATGGACGCAGGATTGTAAAGACGCGTTCCAAGATCTAGTGAATTATTTGGAGAGTCCCCCTATTTTGTCAAAGCTGGCAGATTTGAGGAGTTGTACATTTATTTGGCTACATCATCACATGTTATAAGTGTCGCCTTGATTCGTGGGGAGAATCGGATCCAAAGGCCGATGTATTACGTCGGTAAACGATTAACAAGAGAAAAAAAGGAACTATCCAAAAATAGAGAAATTGGCATATTGCTTGCTACTTGTGTCACAGACTTCATCTGTACTTCCAAGCACATCTAATCAATATTTACACCCACCAGCTGTTATGATAGGTCCTACAGCGATCTGAGATGTCTAGAAGGTTACTCAAATGGAACATAGAGCTCAGCCAGTTTGACATCACTTTTCTTCCTCGAAGAGCTATCTAGGGTCGGGCTTTGGCGAACTTTATAGCAGAGTTCACTATGTAAGATGATCTTCCAGAAGTAGCGAAATCCCTACTATACTATAGAAATTATATACCAATGGAGTATCTAATGATCATTGTCCTGGAGCTGGGATTGTGCTTGTAACTCTTGAGAATCGGTCAATTTGTTATGCTTTGAAGCTTGATTTTCCAGCAACAAACAACGAGGCTGAGTACGAAGCTTTGATTACTGAACTTAAGCTCACTAAAGAACTTGGAGTTAAATCTCTTGAAATCTTTTTTGATTCGCAATTGGTGGTGTATTAAGTTAGAGGAGACTATCAGGCTAAGGGACAAAGGCTTGCCCCATACCTTACCCGAGTTTAGGAGTTATTGATGGAAGTTGAATTCTATGACATCTCACATATTACACATGATCAAAATAGAGAGGCTGATTTCTTGGAAAAGTTTGCTAGTACTAGAGATGCACATCGGATGGGCTTGGTTCCAGTCAAAGTATTAGATACCCTAAGTATAAACATTATGGAAATCGATCAAACAATGGAGGCAAAATTTAAAGGGAGTCATGGATGACTCCAATTAAGGACTATGTACTACGTGGAGTCTTTCCAGATAAAAGAAATGAAAAATGATAGGTCCTTTGCAAAGCTTCACGGTATATTATGCAAGAAGGAGTTATGTACAAGAGAGGTTTCTTAGTCCCTCTACTCCGGTATATCACTCATGATGAGATAAAGCATGTTTGAAAAGAAGTTCACAAAGGAAAATGTGGTGATCACACAGAGAGGCAAACTCCAGCAAAGAAAATATTCTGTTATGGGTATTATTGGCTAACCATAAATCGAGATGCCACTAATTACGTTAGACGATGTGATAAATGCCTGATATATGCAAAAGCCACGAGAGCTCTGCCAACAGAAATCATGCAAATGGTCAGCCCATGCTCGTTCTCCATGTGGGGTATAGACAGTATCGGTTCACTACCAATCTCTAAAGGTGGTGCGAAGTACGTTATTGTGGCAGTTGATTACTTCACAAAATGTGCTGAGGCGGAACCTTTAGCTACAATCAAAACCAAGAAAGAAATCAACTTCATCATCTGAAACATCATATGTCGTTTTAGTCTTCCACGGACTATTGTAACTGATAATAGGACTCCATTCGATAGTGCTAAATTCAAAAACTTTTGTCAAACATATTATATTGAAAAGAGATTTGCAGCGGTCGCTAACCCTCAGGAAAATGGACAGGTTGAATTAGTAAATGAAATCATCAAGTCAATTCTGAAGAAGCGTTTGGAGAAGGCTAGAGGCAAGTGGGTGGATGAACTCCCCTATGGCACTTTTGGCTTATAGAACCACTCACAAGTCCGTGACTGGCCATACTCCATTCGCCAGGTATTCCTATCGAACTTGAAGTTCCTTCTCATCGGGTGACTTATTATGATCCCAAAACAAATCAAGATCTCCTTTTGGAATCTCTAGAATTTATAAACAAGAAGCACGAGGAAGCCAATCCAAGGGCAGCTGCACATTGACATCGAGTTTCCCGGTATTACAACACTAAAGTTCTACACGTTACCTTCGAAATTGGTGATCTTGTCTTGAAATGGGTTTTTCCTACCACATCACACATGAATCTGATTTGGGAAGGACCATATGTCATTGAATAGAGGCTTGGAGAAGGAACTTTGAAGCTAGCAACTATCGATGGCATTCCATTTCCAAGAGCGTGGAATAGCGAATATTTATGATGCTATTTCACTTAGATTATTTCCTTTACATTTCACTTGTATTTATTTTTAGAATTTGCTTTAGCATTTGATTTTTCGAATATGTAATAAGACATTTTATGTTGTTTCTTTCCATTTAATCAATAAAGCTTCAGGCTTCCTCTGTATTTATGTTTGCTATTGCATTGTATGATAACTGCATAATGAAACTGATTGATATCGATGTGTATAAGTAGGCTCCCGAAGTTTAGAATCAATCAATACCGCTAACTCCCGATGGGATCAAACAAGATGAGCCCAATCAACTTGTTCGTTTAATAATTCCCATTTATATCCAAAGAATGGGATACGCAATAAGGAACGAATGTTTTTTTTGAAGGAGCGTAAAAAGAGGGCCCAGCCCAAATACAAAACAGGTATAGGGTAAAAACCCAAATACACCCGAAACCAAACAAAAAAAAACTCAAACCCTAGCCGACAACCTCATATCTCAGCAAAAGAAAACAGAAGAAAAAATGGCGACCGATAGTTAACTATCGCCTCCTCCATTCTTCTCTTCATTGCTATCTCCACCACCAAACTTTACACCACTGCTTTCGCCTCTCTCCCAGTACGAGAGGCATTTGTTAAACTTATCTCTCATACCAATAATCTCTTCGTTAGTAAAATTATAGTTCTGATGAGCTTGCTTTCTGTTGAAATCAACAGATCTGTTGTCATAGCGACTCAGATCTGTTGATTTATACTTCTGAGAAGCATTGCGCGCTTGATTGGTGTTCTTTTGAGCTCTATTGGAAATATTTTCATGGTTGGAGACAGAGTTGACTCTGTTGTCGGCACTAGATAGAGAAAACTCTTCAGATAACAAATTCCCCGTCCTAATATGCTTTGGATGAGAAAGAATTTGTTCCAGATGCTTACTGCCAGCTTCGAAACTCCATCCATCGGCTAAAATAGCGAAATTGGTTTGATCATTCATAATTTTCTTAGATTTACTAAGCAAAATCTGACAGTCAGTTTCAATTCTGAACCATAATTGCTCTTTACTGCTGCTAGCTTTATTATGAACACGTGAATTTCTTTCTCTCCATATGAGATAAACTGCAGTAGTGATATAAATGTGAGTTTGATCTCTTTCATAAGATTTCCTTTTGAACTTATTGTTCACCAGCTTAATAATATGCTTGAGCTCTAAAATAGTGTTGGTATGAATATCCAGGATAGCTTTAATATGACTCCATATAAACTGAGAGTAACTGCAGCAAAAAATAGATGATTAGAACTTTCATTATCTAGACTGCATAAGTAACAGAGTGAACTTGAGGTATTACCCCATTTATTTAATCTGTCCCAAGTTGGCAATTTATTATGTAAAGCAAAAAAAGTACAAAAAGCCATCTTGAGGTTGTTCACTCTATTCCAAATACAATCATACCAATCAACTTTAGTGACTTTATTTCTAATGGCATTCCAAGTATTTTTGAAAGAGAATTTCCCTTTATTATCTGCTTTCCATGTCCAGTGATCAGAGTCTGCATTATTATCAATAGTAAACTTACAGATTTCAGAACTGTGAGGAAAAGTAATTGGATGAATCTGAGGTTGCCACTGATTGTCAATAATAATAGAAGACACTGTAGCATTAGGGTCCCCAAAAATAACTAAATTACTCCAGCCTATTTTATTGACAAATGAGTCATTACGGAACCAGGGATCAAACCACAAACTAGTTTCATTACCTGATTTAAAATTTCTATCCAAAAGAGACTTACCAATATCTCTACAGTGTAAAATATATTTCCAAGCATTAGACTGCTTACTGTTTGGATTAATATTCTAGAAATTACCTTTTTTGAGATATTTAGCCTTCATCCAATTTGCCGATAGAGAATCTGCACTCAAAAATCTCCAAAGCAATTTTAAATGACAAGTAAGACTAAGATCTTTCATGTTTCTAATGCCAAACCCACCTTCATCCTTAGGTTTACAAACTGTATCCCAACTAATTTTGTGGTATTTACCTCTCCACAAAAAATTTGCACATCTGCCATCTGGTTTTTTAATAGAAGCAGCTGGGATATGAAAAGTTTGTAACCAGTATAGAATAATAGCATAAACAACAGTTTTGATAAGTTCAACTCTTCCTGCAATAGATAAGAGTTTACTAGACCAAGTTTCCATTCTATCTTAAATTTTATCCAATAAGATAGCACAGTCAGAATCCTTTAATTGATTTACAGATAATGGTAAACCCAGATATTTAATAGGGAGATTACCTTCAGAAATATTAAGAACTTCAAGAAAATCATTTTTATAGCTGCTGAATTTACTGAAATATGCTTTACTTTTATCTGTGTTTATTTGCAGACCAACATATTTATTCAGTTTATCAAAAATACTTTTAATGGAAATAGCATTTTTCCTATTGGCCTTAATAAAGACCATTAAATCATCAACATATATAAGGTGATTAATACAAGGTTGAACCCTATTTATGGGATTAACATTCCCTTGAATAGTTTCTATTTCAATTAAAATAGAGAAGTATTCCATCACCATAGTGAATAAGTAGGGAGACAGGGGGTCACCTTGTCTAATACCCCTATTGCTATTAATAAAACCTACTGGTTTACCTTGTATAAGAATAGAGAAGGTAGGAGTGTCAATACATTCTATAATTAGATCACAGAATTTTCTAGGAAAACCCATGCACTTCATCATATGAAAAATAAAATGCCTATTAACTTTATCATAAGCTTTCTGAAGATCAAACTTTAAACACACATTGTCACCTTTTTTGTACTAAAATTCCTAACCATCTCGTGGGCTAACATAGAATTTTCAGATATTAGCCTACCAGGAACAAAAGCACTCTGATTTTCAGAGATGATGAAAGGTAAAAAATGTTTAATTCTGTTGCTTAATATAGTAGAGATGATTTTGTATATGAAAATGCAGCAAGAAATTGGTCTATAGTCACCAATATTAGATGGATTTTTCTTTTTAGGAACAAGAGTAATAAAAGTGTGATTTATGCTCTTAAGTAATTTTCCTTTATCCATAAATTCATTGATGACTTCAAAATTTTGATTTTTAATATTAACCCATTGATTTTTATAGAACTTTGCATTAAAACCATCTGGAACTGGACTTTTGTTATCATCTGCTTTGAAAATTATATGTTTTATTTCCTCTATAGAAACAGGAGCAAGTAGAATATCTGAAGCATTGTCTTTCAAAATATTTTTACTAATAATATGAGGAAAATCTTTAGCACCAGACTCATTAAAGTAAAGGTTTTCAAAATACTCAATAGCTTCATTAGCAATTTTGGAAAAATCATTTGAAATATTAGCAGACAGATCTATGATATTGCCAATATGGTTAATACGCTTTCTGTTGCTCATTTTGGCATAAAAGAATTTTGTACAATTATCCCCAAAAGTTAACCAATCTACCTTGGCCTTTTGTTTGGCATTTACTGTATTTTTATAGATTTCATTAGAAAGATTTTCCTGATTATTAAAGAAACAGCTGACAATATTCAGATTGCCTGGATCATTATCCACTTGGCTCTGAAGAATTTTACCCTCCTTTCTAAAAAAATTCAGACTATTATTATTATCACTATTATTTTTATTCAAGATTTTGATATTAGATTTAGTATTTTTCAAAAGCATACAAAACTGAAATTGTTTAGTTCCACTACATGAAAAGTTTAAACTATTTTCCATTAAACTA
This sequence comes from Allium cepa, assembly GCA_030765085.1. Classification (NCBI taxonomy): domain Eukaryota; kingdom Viridiplantae; phylum Streptophyta; class Magnoliopsida; order Asparagales; family Amaryllidaceae; genus Allium; species Allium cepa. The sequence goes on along the minus strand of CM060935.1, from coordinate 738,499,420 downwards.
TTAAAATTCTCTTCCAGCACCCAACTATTTTTAAATCTAAAAGGGGCAGCTTTCTTATTTAAATTAATATTGTTGGAAAAGTTTATCATAAGAGGGGTATGATCACTAGAATTTTGCTCAAGAGTTGAACATATAAAATCAAAAAAATTATTTGAAAATTCCTTGTGGATTAAAATTCTGTCCAATTTACAATGAATATTTTTAGCCAAACCAGATTTCCAAGTAAACTTATTACCACTAGTATTAGGTTCCATAAGATCAGTGTTTAAAAGAAAATTATTAACTTCATCAAATTTGCTGTGAGGAATTTTTTACCACCAAATTTCTCAGAAACATGAAACACAGTATTAAAATCTCCCAAGATAATCCAAGGAAAATTATATTTTGAACTCATAGCAGTTAATTTATGCCATAAGTCATTTCTTTCAATTTCAAAATTACTGCCATAAATGCTAGTAATTTGAATCAAGAAACCACCAATATTTTTGAGTTGACAATCTATGAACTGTTTGTCTTTAATTATATTTAAGTCAGTCCAAATATTAGAATCCCAAGTAACAATGATTCTACCTTTACAGTTACAATCATTGTTATTTGTATATTTCCAGTTACTAGATAACTTTAAATAGAATCTCTCATAACTTTCATCATTTAGTTTGTTTTCAAGAAGAGCAACAATGGTAGGTTTGTAAATATTGATCATATATAAAATATCAGACTGCTTAGCAGGGGAATTCATACCCCTGACATTCCAGACAAAGACAGACATAATAAAAATAATAGGATAAAATCAGATGGTACCTGATACAAAGGAACTCTTACCTCTTCTCTTATTACCAACACTCTTGGCTTTTAACCTAGTTGACATCCCATCCCATTCTGGATTAATGGAGATGTATTTTTGTTTAAAAACCTTCTTCTTTTGGTTTCCCTTTATTTTACCAGTAGCTTTAGTTTTGGAAAGTGTAGCTGAGAAATGTCAAACTGGTCTGCAGCTTCTATCATATCTAATTTATTATTTTCTTTATGTTCTATAACAGGAATCTTAATCAGAGAAATATCGAAAGCTGAGCGAGGCAATGTAGAGTCAGTGAGCTCTTCTATTGCAGCCTGCTTCAAGGGAGATACCTTCTTGCGAGGCAATGTTGAGTTAATAACCCTGTTCTCAATATCTACAGCAAAATCCGAAGGAGACTCCACTAATTCTGAAAAATTATCAATTTGGCTATTATCTTTATGCAAGCTATTAAGTATATTTGTACCATCAATATCTGTAACTAAACATGGCTCTGAAATAGGAGGGATTTCAGAGCTAAAAACCTTATCATTAATATTCCCCTCCATAACATGCTGATTCATAACCTTTACATCATTATTGGATTCTTTATACTGATGAACTTCCATAGCTGTGATCTGATCTTCTTGATCAGTGAGCACCACGGTATTATTTTCTTGATCGGAAATGATATTTTCTTGATTGATTCGGTCATTATCCTTCTGACTTCTTGATAGATTTATAAACTCTTTAAAAGAATTTGGCTCTTGCACATCATCTGAGATATCTTCTTGAATGCCTTTTTTTGAATTACTGGTTTTGGGTATCCACTTTTGTATTAGATTGCATTGCTCTCTGGCGTGACCAAAACATTTACAGATATTACACTTCGGTGGAACCCAATCATATTCCACTTTCTGTAGGATGTTTTCACCATTATACAAAGTTAAATTGATCTCCTCTGGAAGTTCATCAGTCGTAGAAACTTCCACAAGAAGGCGAGCGTAATACAATCTCGTCTTTAAGGTAGTAGCTGCGTCCATTTTAATGGGTTTTCCTATAATACTAGCCATGATACTAAAAGCTTCTCTGTTCTATAGTTTTAAATTGACACATGGTAATCTTATCCAAATGGGCATAGATGTTAACAAATCTCTGTCCATTTTCAGAGAATCAGACCACTTTCTCACTATGATGAGTTTGCCATTATAGAAAAATGGTCCATTCTTTAATACTGAAGTGCAATCTAGAGAGTCTTTGAATTTGACAAGAAAGAATCCGTTCTCTCTAGTAAAAACTTCAAAATCACCGATCGGCTTCCATAATCTTTGAATTTAAGACTTAAAAAACATATAGTATGGTTTGGTGCCCACTACATAAACAAGAATGGAGTTATTCCATGATTCTGTGGCCCTTTTACATACCTCTTCCTTTATCAGACCATACTTTTTGTTGTTAATCTTGATCGGTGCAATATGCTCTAGATTGCATTCTTCATCATCAGGTTCTTGAGGCTGATCAGCAACAATATCAGCCCAGGATTTGCGGCCTTGATCTCTATTCAGTGAGATGGCTATTGGTTTTTTGATTGGTGGCAGGATTTGGTCGTTCTTTGTAGAAGGCAAATCATCTCTGCCTTTCCTGCTGCCTCTATGAAACCCTGATAGCAACTCCTGCGATTTCGTGGCCTCTTTTCTCTTTTGCTGTTTCGATTGGACCAAAGTAAAACCATCATTATCAACATTAGCAACCCCTGATGGCTTTCTTATGTGAGATGCCTCAGGTGGTCTGATTAGCGAGGATTGAGAGAGATTAGAGGAAAGATGATGGAGATGATTATCCCCATGGCTGAAAGGAAACCCTAGATTTCAAATTTTTCTTAGTTCAATAAGGAACGAATGTTGCTGACAATCTGGAAGTCGAAAATTTCCTGCCTGGACAGTGGGACTGAAACAAAAAATCAAAACGACCGAGATACGACCGATTGCTCGCTAAATCAAAACCCTAAATTCTGAGGGGTAAACTAATCAACCAAAAAAGAGTATGACTTGACTTCTCTCCAAAATAATTCTAAGTCTCTAGAGTGTAGACTGAAGTATAAACATAAATCGGGTGGAGACCGACCGTCTACAAAACAACTCTAAGTCCGTAGAGTGCGGATGGGAGTATAAACATAAATCAAGTGGAGACCAAGTGCCTGCTAGACAACTTTAAATCCCCAGAGTGCGAACTGGAGTATAAACATACATCGGGTGGAGACCAACCGGCCGCGAGATAACTCTGAGTCCCCAGAGTGCGGACTAGAGCATTAACATAAATTAGGTGCGGACTAACCACCCATTAACTGAACCTTATTCCTAGAGTGTGGATATAATCATAAATGAATAGATGGGTGGATTTCGACTGTTCTCTAATCCACAAACTTCGGCCTGAAACCGACAAGAGGAGTATAAACTTGTAATTCGATCTTTCGGCTTCTGCCTCGCCAAATCAATGTCGGGGGCAGAAGTATAATTATTCAAAAAACCGCTGAATCCGACAGTGTAGAACTGAGGTCTGAGCCTGGTGTTTGATACGACTCGAGGCCATGACCACTTGGAGGCCTTGGGATGGAGTTGGTGAATTGTTACCATAATTTACAAGCAATGAATTACAAGTACATTGAATGGAAGTAATCATTCGACTACTTGAAAAAAATTCACACGAAGCATAAAAGAAAACAAAAACTTTTATTTACGTAACAGATGTCGAAAATTCAGTACAAATTATTCCAAAAGATCAAGATTCATACCCGTACAACCAAAACTAGTGAAAAGAACGACTATGCGAACTATGCGCATTGAGCTGAAGTGACATCAATTTCTTTGGCTTCCTCTCTTCATTGGATTTCTTAGGAGTCGAACAACTTGTGCTTCTCTTTCGGGACCCCTTGAAGCCTTTAGTAGGAGAGCTTTTGGAGGTAGGAGGAAGTTCATCAGGGATCGACCCATCCGGTGGAATAATTTGCAAAGGCATAAGATGAGGATCATCAACGTCCACCTAAGCTGGTTCAGTTTTAACTTTTCTTTTCAACAACTTCTCCTTTCCAATCTGTTCTTTCAAGCTAACCTTGGCGGTATGTTCGGAGGCACTTGTAATTATCACTTTGTTAGACTCGTCATATGGAAGTGGCTCTTTGGCCTTATCATCATCAAGAGCCCGATGACTTCATCATCGAGCCTCGGTACATCAACAATTGTCGAATCCTCAATTGGTTCCTCATGTTGCTCTACGGCAGCACCACTTCTAGGAGTTTGAGTAGGGTCAGAAAGACCTGCAAAATTCGTTAAAACATGGAGACTAGATCAAGACCAATGCGCTGAAGGAATAAAACTTTTCATATATTAAGGAGTAAAGCATGATACCAACATCTGGTCGAATCTCCGTAGTTGCCGGGTACCTTCTTCCAAACTGGGGATACTTTCTTGAATTCGAAGTCGGGCCTATCCAGATCGTAGCGAAGATCCTGCTTCTTATCAAGAGAGATTGATGTTCCGGCTACATCGGATGGAGAGGGACCCTTAGGATTAGTCCCAAAAGACCCGACAATATGTTCTCCTCCTTCAGTGGGTGCAAAAGCATTGAAAAATTGAAGCTTTACGGCAGCTAGATCCGAAGGCTCGTTTCCACGAAGGATTTCCTTCACTAATTCTTCTTCATTGAGCTTGGCTTCACCTAGTTTTTTTCTCCATCTCATTAATATGCTCCCAAGCTTCAGTAAGTGATTCGAGATAACCCTCATTGAAAAAACAAGTCGCAATGGATCAGGACTTTGGCTTTGTATTCAATGATCAACAGGTCAGATAAGTCCTTAATCTTGTTCCTACTGGACTCCATGGTAGCTTCCATTTGGAAGTTAACTTGTTCGGTCATCTCTTTTCGGCCCTCTTCTCGAGCTTCTTCTTTAAGGGCTTCGATTTTGGCGAATTGCTCGTCGAGTTTAGCCTTTAAGCTTCTAGCCTCAAAAAATTCGTTGCAGTACTTCTACAATTCCTCTTGAGCTTCTATTTTTTCCTCCCTTTCCTTCTTTAAAAGTTCTTCAAGTTCCTCGATGCGGTGAGCTAAAGCGACTTTCTCCTTATGCAAGGAGTCCTTTTCTAAAGCACGTGTTTTGCTATGATGAAGTGCCACGTCGAGTTCCTTCTTATGAGAAACTTCCAAACGGCTTGCTACCTCTGCCGTTTCCTTAGCATTTTTCTCCACTTTGGCGAATTGGGTTTTAAATTCTAACAATTCAACGTATTGATGCTTGATTAAGTCCTTATCGTGTGTAGCTTTCAATTTAAGGCAATCTTTCTCATGTTGACGCTTAATGGATACTTCTGAAAAAATTCTACCAAGTGTATAAGTGATTCGTGTTGCACAAATACATCATTGATGCACGTGAGAGAACTTTCCTTGGTATGCCCTAGAATTATATGAATAGAAGGAAGGAATTTGAGACCATCAAAGCAAATCTTTGGAAGAGTGGCCTAGAGCTCGGCTAATTTGTCTACTATGGAAACGTCGGAAGTAGCAGCTAGCAAAGGAGGATCAGAAGTAGCACGTAGATACTTGCCTGATCAACGTTAATGAGATTGTCTAGAGCTCAAGGAGCCGAAATGTTTGGTAGGAAGGCTGGTCACCACTTTGAGGTGGAAAGTTAGACTGTTCACCTTGATGAGATGTCTAGGATTGGATTTGCATTTGGACGAGGAAGAGGATTCCCTTGAGTGATGATTCTTATCCCATCTCTTATCCTTTACCCTTGGCCGGGTAGACTCTGAACCCCGGTTAGATTGATGGTGTGATGAAAAATTTCTAAGGCATCGAAGGTTCTGGATTGAGAAATTGTACCTGTAAAGACCAAATGGAGCATATTAGCAATTGTCACATGAAAGATCAATGAAAAGTGTATAATGAAGTGAATGGGTTTGTGAGTGTCCTAGTATTCTCCCAACAGATCAGTGATAGTAGCCTTGCTCATCGGCGTTTTCCCTCCTTTATCAGAAGGTCCGATGCCTTCGCCACTTCTGGTGGGAGAGTTGAGTCCTTCAATGTTAATATTCGGAAAGTCTTAGGACATGTTATCATCTAGAATTTAAAGATTTGAAAAACCTTTTAACAAACTTTCCAAGTGTTGAGAGGATGAATCCTCTTCAACAAGGGTAATAACGAACTTTGGATCTGTGGCAGTTTTTCTTCTATGAAGCTTGTACGCAAACCTTTTTTTGTGGGTGTTTGGGATTATGCAGCTTGTGACGGTTCAACCATTAGTTCACTTTCCAGGGGCCTGCATTGATATCTCCCGGCTTATCGGCTTGAGAATCCTTAATCTCGCCCTCCTCGGCATCGTCTTGATAACCCTCTGCTGGGAGCACGACGGGGTTGACGGTATCCCTAAGCTTTTTCTATTCTTTTATTTAATGATTTATGGATTGGATTTCACTTAACCCATGGTTGGGAACTACTGATTGGTTCGATCTACAATGATTTTGGATTGTCTCATAATGAGAAAATTATATCTCGTCTTGTTTCCACTTTTCCAGTTGTTTTAGACACAATTGTGAAATATTGGATCTTCCTTTTTTAAATCGTGTATCTCCTTCATTTGTAGTCATTTATCATTCAATGAATGAATGATAAACTTATTTGATTTCCTAATATCAATAAAAAAGTTTTTTCACATTAAAAAAGGTCATTTTTTATTTTTCTCGCTTCAAGGCCTTCGTCCCATTTCGTCGAATTTTTTCAGTACAATGGCAAACTCGTGGATAGGGAACTATACTAGCTACCTATCTAATTTATTGTAGAAATTATGGGATCAATGATTGGATTATTCAAAATAGAAATACTTTTTCTTGGTTAAAGGAACAGATGACTCAATTTATTTCTGTATCGATCATGATATATGTAATAACTCGAGCATCTATTGCAAATGTGTATCCTATTTCTACGCAAAAAAGTTATGTAAATCCATGAGAAGCAACCGGGTGAATTGTATGCGCCAATTGCCATTTAGCTAATAAGCCTATGGATATTGAATCATTGTTCAGCAACATTCTTTTGTAATGCCACACTTCCAGGAAGCTCGATACTACGGCCATCTTCCAACAGCCCGAACAAGGATAGTAACTCATCGATTGCAATAAGTTTGATGTCTATGTCCTCCACAAGGGTAACGTGGATGGCAGTGATAGCTCTTGAAATGTCTACCCCTTAAGGACGTAGAAGAACACCTGAAAGAACCCCAGATGTTAGTAGATTCAAAGGAAAAGTTATGATTTTGACTGAGGAACTTGAGAAAGAAGGGAAGGTAATACTTACATCCTTCTAGCCATAGTTTTTCAAATCCGAGAGGGCATCGAACGTAAAACCATTCATGCTTAAACAATGAGAGTTTGTTCCAAGCATCGATCAGAACTTGGTAGTTTGGCAAGGGTTCGAGAAAGATATAAGAAGGGCTCCCCGATCTTCTTTTGAAGTTGTAGAAAATTTTTATAGGCGGACGAAATAAGACATTCATGAACAACAAGAAGGTTCAGTGCACAAAAGCATAACTATTGGGACGAAGTTGTGTAGGAACTATCCCAAGATATTTCAGCATTTCTCTCGGACAAATGAATTTAAGGTCGGTACGCATCCAGCCCAACACATAAACTTATTGCACGCTGTGTACCCTACTGGGTCAAGTGACCTATTTGTCTTGAAGGAACCAAGACATCCCCAAACGAAATTCCTTGAATGCAGCATAGCCGGTGGAGAGCAGCCTCGCCAATTCAAGAAGCCTATGAATCCACTGGATTATCTAGAAGAACAACGCCCTCTACAACATCAGGAGCGGGGCTTATGTTTTCCGTTGGAAGGACTAGAATATCTAAGAAAAAGTCGGATCGTGGGTTAGAACTACTGTTTGTTCCACATGATGGCTTGGAGAAGGCCTGCCAAATAAAGTTGTGGAACTTGATTTCACTTTAAAACCGATGTGTCGCATCGCCGAATAAGAAAACATGTCAGCTGAATGCTTCGAGCGTATGGAATCTATATTAGCTATACTGTAACGACACAAAATTTTAGTTATTTGAATTTGGAATATTTAATTAATTTTAAATATTGAAAAGTTCATATTATGAATTAAATAACTTCAATTTCAAAAATAGCGATTTATTGCATAATTTAATTGTTGAATTTAATAATTGAAATTGTTTGAATGATTGAATCTTGAATTTTTATCTGGATAAAAACGATTTAAAAGCCTATTAAATTAATATTTAATACGAATGAAGATAACGAAACTTTTAATTGGATTTAAAGGTGATTTACTCGATTTTGAAAATAACTCGTTTTAATTAACGAGTGAAAATAGCCTTCCGGGGCGTTGTCTCGGATTTCGATGAAACCAGTGTCATTGGTTCCGTAATAATGAATTATATCACGCCATCAAATTTCGTATCGATCAGACGTATCGTTTGGTCATTGAGTTCAAAAAGCTATCTTCTCCATACGATCGAATTAGGGCTGGGGACTAGTACCATTGCGTTATGATATTATTGGCTGTTTAGTTTTCTTCTTATCTTCTTCCTTGTTTCTTTTTCCCTAACAATCGGGTCTTTCGGCATTCGGTTTCTCGGCATGTGATACAATGGACGTATTAATGTCGATTTTCATGGGTCGAAAATACGGTTCGTTGCATTTAGTATCAGAGTTGAAGGTTAAGCGAAAACTTTGGCTTTGGTGGGGTACTCATTAGAGATAGGGTTAGTAGCACCCTAGAATGAGTTTGAGTGTGTATATATAAGCGCGTATTTGTTAGTGATATAATAAAATATTTTGTGTTGGTTGATTTATTGAGTGGCTTATGGATTCTGGTCAATACGAGTAATTAACGCCATTGATAAGGATCTCTAAACGCTCGAAAGGGCAGTTTGACAAGGTATTATTATGGCAATTGGGTAAATGAAATAATTAACTTGATTATTTTTATATATAAAGAAATAATTTTCAAGAAAATTATCACGGTATATATAGTGTGCTTGGTTGTTAGAGAATGATAATATTTGATTATTATCATTTGTTGATTTTTGTTTGTGACTAAATACAAGTTGTTATTATTATGATGCAAACAAGATAAACAATTAAGGAATGATTTTATATAATGAAAGTAAGATTATATAAATATAGTTTATAAATGTGATTTATAAATTGAAAGGAAATGGAATTCAGAAGTATATTATAAATAAATAAATAAAAAGTGGTTCAAAAGTTAGGAACTTGGAAATTTAAATCTTATTGGTTTGGAAATGATTTTAGAAAATTTTGAAAAATAATAATAGTATTGGAATGGAAATATTTTAAAAAAGGGTTTTAAAAGGGATAAAAGCACTGAACTCAGTTTGCTTGTTGGAAAATAACTTTGATGATGACTTCAACATCATTGACATTCATTTTCGAGTTTCCTAGGGAGGAATTGCTACCATTGGAGTTTTGTTTTGGGTAAAACTAGTTTTGATTTTAAAATTCAAAATTATGATTTGAAGAAACCAATTATAATATTTCAAAAAGATTTGAAATAAATAAGAACAGGATGTTTAATACTGAAACTTTCCATTCAGGTGTTTTATGAAAATATGAGAAATAAGTTTTATTATTTATAAAATTTGGGAATTCGTAAGTTAAAATAAAATTTTGTAATTGTTGGATACGGACCTTAAGAAAAGCAAAATTGAAATGGAATTTAACTAAAGATAGTTTAAACAAAGATGAATTTTGAAAAGGAATTTGACATAAGTTAGGCTAAATGCAATAATTTTTGAATTAAATTAATGAGATTGAATTAAATTTATTAAATGAGCTAATTAAATATATTAATGAGTTAGATATGGTTTTGAAATATGGTTGAAATATTGAAATTGAATAATGGAATTGAGTTAAATAAAATTAGACTGATTTAAAATGAATATAAACTTAAGTTATGAAGTGATAATAAACATGTTGAGAGTTGTATAAAATATTTATAGACCTAAGAAGAATTTTATAATTCATAAATGGATATAGTATAGAGTGAGATGTGTTAAACATAAAAATTTGATGGAAGGGTTCTTAAATGATATTAGAATTGAAAGAATAATACTAAGTAATTAACGTTATAAATAATTGAATGTAAATGAAATGAATGTGATAGAAGAGAATTTGGGATAGCTAAGAAATCAACTGAAATTAATACGTAAGTTGTACGTATGTTATTTTATTCGCATAACACTTTGATCCAGATTCGAGTACATGATTTCGAGAAGATTTACATCGATCCAAGTTAGGATTTTTCACTCGATTCTCGACGGCAAACAATCGATATGGATTTTTGATTGATTCTGGAATTCTCCATCATAGTATATGGCTATGCATGGAGAATGGTTGTTTCTAATCAAGGAACCAGATCTGTCCGCACTAGAGTGGTCGTATAGATGATACTAGTTTGGAGGTGAAATCATGTGATCGAGCGAGCGATTAGATTTGATATTGCGTACGGATGATATATGTACATCATACGTTTTTAGTAAAGAAAACGTAGGAAATTGTAAATGCAAAATAAGTTGATTGTGAATTATATAATTAGACATCATTGGTAAATAAGATGCAGGTATATAAAGCAAAAGCTAATTTGATGCCTTGATTTCATAAGTAAAAATTTGGTTGCCCAACAAAAAGGTACATGTTTGAATTGTGGTTTGAATTTGATTATTTTGATGATTGAGCCACTTGGATTTTTCCTTTTGCTAGTTTGGGCCAATAGTGGCAATTAGTGGTTGTTCTGATCTAGCCGTTCAAAGGAGACGCGGGCGAAATTTTTCATAAACTTATTAGAAATTTTGAAGAAATTTTTGATAACTAAAAAATTATTTTGAGTTATAACCTGAAATGATTTGATGATATTGATTGGAATCTATGAATGAACTAGGAAATATAGTGAAAGTAATAACAGGGTTTCAACAAATTGATTTTGGAATGTTAAAGACTTAAAAGGATTTGGTATGTTATTTGAACTAAATGGTTTTAAAAAGTATGGATTTGGGCATTTCTCCTACCTTGGCAATTTCGGGGACAAAATTCATTTAAGGGGGGGAAGAACATAATGACCCAAAATTTTATTTATCTAAATTTGGAATATTTAATTAATTTTAAATACTAAAAAGTAAATTTTATGAATTAAATAACTTGAATTTCAAAAATAGTGATTTATTGGATAATTTAATTGTTAAATTTAATAATTGAAATTGTTTAAATGACTGAATCTTGAATTTTTATTTGGATAAAAATGATTTAAAGGCATACTAAATTTCTATTTAATAATGAAGATAATAAAACTTTTAATTGGATTTAAAGGCGATTTACTTTATTTTGAAAATAATTCGTTTTATTTAACGAGTGAAAATAGCCTTTCAGGGCACTGTCTCGGATTTCGACGAAACCAATGTCATTGGGTCTGTGATAAAGAATTATATAATTTCGTAGCGATCAAACGTATCATATGGTTATGGGAGATCGAAACGCGTTGAAATTAATTTCAAATTTTAATATAATAATTGGGCTCAAAAAGCTATCTTCTCGGTACGATCGAAGTAGGGCTCGAGGCTAATACCTTACATTCGGATTAGGGGTATAACATATAGAACGCTAGGCGGTACGCCTCAATTGGGGATCAAATTTATATAGCTAGATATTTTGAATTTTAAATAACATATTTTCTGCAATTTAACCATACAATGCCTGACCATTCACATCAGCCATTGACCCATCACCATTGATTTGACCATACACTGGTTGTTCAATCTACATCAACCCAGATCTATACACGAGACTATACCTTCATTCATTTTTAAATACTTCCTCCCTCTCTCGCTAACTAATTCAACCAGAAGAAAAGAAAAATATCATCGGGAATTTAAGGTGGGATCATCATTGTCAAGGGGTTATGTAACAACCCAAACTCGATGTCCAATAAACAACATCAAATTCGTATCACCGGAGCTTGCAACAATATTAGATGATAAATAACACAGTGGAAATAAAAGATGATATCACTGATACAACATGAATACAATATCCAATACATCAATTTGATACAATGATAATCATCAACATCAGAGAATATACAACACAAAAATACAGCGGAATACGACACAATATGAGATAAGTCTTCAACAGAATCCAAAACTGCAACTCCAATCCAAAACTCCAAAGATAAAGCTCCCAAAACTCCAAGCTCGATCCACCATCAAGGTTGCACAAAGCGAAGCGAGGTCAGCCCGTGCACTCCAAGGACTCCAAAATGTATCAAACAGAAAGCTGAAGGCTACCAAACGATATCTACTACTGACTATCTGAAAAACCAAACTCTAGACTGCCCGTGTGGAAAATGGTGGGCATCCAGAGTTTAGGAAGGGAACAATAAACTCCGAGTCAGTCATGAGACTGGTGTGAGCAAACAAAAACATTTGGTCTTTAAAACAAACAGAAGGTTTTAAATTTTGAAATCCGTAATGCTTTTGGAAAATGAAACTACCATAAGGCCTCTAGGCACACACACAATGCAATCGCAGACATGGGGGAGATTTCTCCTTATGATAGTCAAACATGCTTACTACGCAATTTTTTTGTGATATTATTACTAGTGCATAGTGGAAAACCTTTCGAAAGTATAATATAAATCCTAGCCAGCATAGGTACCACTATACTATGCCTACTATAGCTGCCATGTTAAATGACAGGTTCTACAACTAAAACCGTACCAGGCGCGTATTGGATGAATGGATTTCCAACAAATGGTCAGGCTAAGGAACTTCTATTGCCACATGGGAACTCTTCTGGCGGGACGCCCCAAGAACCTACCCGGCTCTCTGCCAACACAAGGCCGGTTTCCTCCCTACCCGGGAGTAATACCTAAAGATATGCCACCCCCGGTCCTTTAGGGCCTTTATCTGAGGATCCTCTACACCAACAACATCACACAGTAATAAATATACTACAGTGCCCACATGAGGAAGTATCTAGGCTCCATACCATGATACTACCCTTTTCCAAAAGGAATGGTCATACCCTAGGGGAGCTACCCCTGAAACCTTGCCGCATCTTTCCTGATTCGACCATTACCGGTTTGTGAGGCTCGATGAAGTCTCGTCCACAAAGCTACGCTTTTTCACAAAGCTATGCTTTGATCAACAAATGGTCAGCAACACTTCGTATGCCACATTACCAAATTGGGAATGTATCACTAGTAACCATCAACTACATAACCTCTGAGCTTGTACGTCTCAGAGAAGGGTGTTAAGCTAAGAGAATAAATTCTGTGCCACCAAGCAGAAATGTATTTGATAGAAACTGGTTTTACAACTCAAAGTGTAATGTCAGACACACATCCATACAAGTTTGTTCCGGGTTTGAACAAAACCGAAGGCACTTCCGAAGAAGCCTTTGCAAATCCGGGTATCCACAATCCCGATCGGACTACCTATCACTTAGGAAATCTCTATACGGTAGCTACTCAGTGCAGTGACAATCGATAGGTCATCCTATCGTTCTCGCAAATACCCGGTCTTCACCACCGGTCTTCAATTGCTATCCACAACGACGTATCATTATTCGAAATGGGTTATATGACGCAAGGTCCTCTCCCGGCTAAACCGAATAATGAGCGCAATATTTAAAAACATATGGATATGGGATTTCGGTTAAGTCACAACTTTACAATTCAAAACTTCCTTTCAAAAGGTTAACCCAATTACCATTTCAAATCTTTATACAAACAGATTTATTTTACAAAGTTCACCCAGTTTCACAAAGATCCATTCATGGATTTCAAAACAATTCCCGTTTCAATTTGATTAGTCCATTTAACCTTTAAATCAAGGATTTAACTTATAGCTTTCAAAACCGTTTCCTAAGATTCATTCATAACTTGGAAAACCGTTTTCAATTCAAACCTAAAATTCCTTTAATACAAATTGGAGATTCATTCCTTATATGAAAGCTTTTATCATTTGAAAACAAACAATGTTCATTTTGGAAAAATCCGATTTCAATTATACAAGTTAAAGTTTTCCAGACTTGGGTTAAATTTAATTCCCAAAACAACACTTTAAAAATGGTTTAAATTCATGTAAACTTGTATAACCTTCTTAAAATCATAAATTCTCAACATAGAGTTCAATTTCAAATTTTGAATTTAAATTATTAAATTTCAAAACTTTATTAAGTTATTCAAAATAACTTTTATTTTAGAAATTCTTTTTCAAAAGTTTTTTCACTTTAAATCCGATCCATTCCCAAAACCATTTCGATTCAAAAGTTCAATCTTTAAAATCGTTTTAAAAATCTGCGACTTAACCAATTTTCACGTGCAATCCATATTTGTGTGTGTATAGTGTAGTCCAAGGGTTTTACACAATAGTGCACAACATCAATCATCACAGATATATCGATAAGCGTTATAACCCATAACGCTTACCTTCATTCATAGATTCATAGATAAAGTAAATTTATCAATCACAAAGATTCACTAATATGATTCGATGTGGGTTTCGGATAACCGGCTGGAATCCGACTCTCTGTCGCATCGAAATCCAAATGTCGTTTTACGGGTTAAGAGGTTTTCATATTCATACAACAGTGTATTCATCATAGATATAACAACTCAGCACAAAGCATCACATAGCATCACATCATATATCAAATATAACAATCCACTGCACAGCATTCAATGGCAATCAAACATCTTCAATTAAGATAAATAAATCGTGTGGTTTTTAATTTATCAACAACATAATTACTTTCATTATAAATCTTAAATCAATGATTAATTATCATTAATTTCAACTGATTAAGTTTTTAATTACCTTCATTAATTAATCATTTCTAAATTAATTATCTAGATTAATTAACCCTTAATTGTTAATTAATTAAATCTTAATTACTTTTATTAATTAATTATTTCCTAATTAATTACTATAATTAATTACGCCTTAATTAATAATGATTTCTTAATCACTTTAAATTAATTAACCTTTAATCAATTATTCTTAATTTGATTACCTTAATTAATTAACCACATCAATTAATTATTCTTTAAAGTAATTAACCCTTAATATTTGATTAATCAATCTTTAATCTTTAATTATCTACTCCTAATTACTTTCACTAAGTATCTATTATTTTTATTTAATCATTCATTAATTACTTGATTAATTAACTTGAATTATTAATTATTTACTTTAATTAATAAACCCTTAATTATTAATTAATTTAACCTTAATTATAACTCATTATCCTTTAATTGATTTTTCTTAATTATTAATGAACTAATCTTAATTACAAATTATTGATTACTTGATTATCATTAACGATATAAATTAACTTACCTTTAAAAATTTTAAACATTTGATTTTTATTCCTAAATCACTTATTAAGTTTTATTTAAAATAACTTGTTAAAAAAATATAAGTTTAAAACTTAATTGTTTTAAAAATCCTTTATTTCAAAACTTTTCAATTTATACCTTCTACTTAACAAATAAATCATCATTTATAAAAAGGAATAATTTTCAGAAATTCATTTAACTAATTCATTAAAGTTTAAAACTGGAAATATAAAAAATCCCAGCCAAACCCGAGTGTCTCCCAAGCTAAACTCCGATGTACTCGAGCCTCTCTTCGAGTTTTTCCAAAATTTACCCGAATGCCCCCAAAATTTCAACCTTAAAATTTTCTTAAGTGTTTACCCTACGCAACAACCCACTGACTCGAGCCTTACTTCGAGTTGTTTCACGTATTCCTTCGAGTTCGTCCCAGTAAAACATTGTTTTCCCCAATCCTTAAATCATGCAGACACACAATGGCCCGCATGCACATGCACATCCAAATGCGGTGGCTCCGACCATCACCACTAGCATCGACAAGTCGACAACTATCCTCGCACCCCATTCCGACCACCAAATCATTGATTCAAGCGTGAAATCGAAATCGAGCTTTCTAGCTCAAAGTGGAACCAACTTGGGCCACAAAAATGTCTTACCGACGACAACAATGTAACATCCCGCCTTTTCGCACGATTTAAACGGACACATGTGCCAATTCAAACCATACGTAAGGGCGGATTGTTATGGGATAAATAAGAAAAACAGAGAAAGAAAAAATAACTAAACAGAATCTCACAGCGGAAGGATAAAATATAATAATCAAATATACAGTTCATGAAGCTGTTTTACAAAACCTTTGATTTTATTTATACAATACATATCAGAGTACACATACCATACGACAAAGCAGCGGAACAATATGAGTGTAGTGGAATATAATTAATATCAATAATAGAAATCTCCGTCTTCGTCCTCTAGAGCTAAAGTCTTCGATCCTGAAACGCTCGGACTGACCCGAGCGAATTTGAAAAGACAAAACACTCGAGTCACAACTAAAAGATATTATGTGAGTTAAATTAACAGAAATAAATATGAGTACAGTAACTCAAGAGATGCTCGGGATTTACATCTCCTAAGGATCCGTTAAACTATTTACTATGTAGTATATTGCGCTATTATAATAGTGTCTAATTGTAAAATAAACTTACTTTTAAATAGCGTTAAGGCTTTACATTTTCCACCTTAACACATTTATATATTCCCATAGTCTATACAGTACAGTAATCTCCCCCGTAATGGGCGTCGTCAGAGGGCACTCCATAGGTATGGTACAAAACAAAATCGTATAAGGCGCGCTAGGGTAGGTGACACGGCACAACTAGGCAATGCCAGGGTAGATATACCAATTGCTATCCGGGCTGATGGAAATGCGTAGCCGTAGCTACCGCCCACCTCGAACAAACTCCCCCAAAAATCAAAGTAAAAGTGGCCACTGAATCAATCCAAAGTCAAAGTATAATATCGAAGAGGAGTGTTCGATCAGAGGAATGACCTCATTGGCTCGAGAATCGCTCCTGTTTTAGCCACCTTATGCCAACTCACGGGAGTCGGGTCCACGTATTTACCTTGCAGGAAACGCCTCCACCAACCTACTTCATTCTGAAATCTCCACCGCGTACACGGTTGTTAAAGTGGTTTTCGGAGTTGACAGAGAGTATGACAACTTCCGATCCCGGTCTCTTCAACAACCAATCGTTATTATAACACCACAGTCTTTTCAAAATAGTTTATACTTTAAAACCAGAATAAAATATCCATTTTAAACCCATATAAATACGATGTCATTTATATTTTTAAAACCCCAAATAAATACGATATCATTTATTTTCCAATATATTCCTTCCAAAATCATAGGGTTTCCAAAGTAAAATATTTAGAAATCAAACTCTTGAACATAATATTTCCAAATTATACTACCTTGAAAAACATAGCTTTGAAACAAATTTCCATCTCTTAAATGGTTAAATATTAAACTACTTTTATAAAACAAAATAGCTTCTTTCGATTTCACAAATCAATTTCAAATATCGATTTACACTTCCAAATACCATTTCAATTCTTATGTTTCAAGGCTTTAAATATTTCACCATTTCAAAAAAACAACTCATTTGACAAATCCATATGTATCAAATTCAGTTACTTCTTATTTAGACTTGAAATGTTTGCTTAATGAATTCAATATAATTTAAGTAATACCTTTAACTTCACATAACTTGATAATCTTTCAATTTATTAAACTAGATATATTCATTTAAATCACTCTACACAAAAATCAAGTAATAAAAATCATACCCTTTAAAATTAATAACCTTTTTACTTAATTCCAAATTTTACTCAATATTCATCTTCCGACCTTATTCGCATTTAAGTCAATAAAACTCCAGAACTTAAATTTTAAATAAATGCTTTATCGTATTTGATCTTAAAAATCAAACTTTATTTTATACTTCAAAACAATTTATACAAAGCTTAAAACCGGAAATTACTATATATAAATAACCTTTATTAATAACCAAATCAAAAACCCATAAACCATATATATATAGCTTTGTAAAAACCATAGAAAAACATTTCAAAAAAATAATTTTATATATATACCACGGTGCCTGTATAAAATTTTCTACCCTATGGTCAAGTGATACGGATGTTATCATTTCAATCCGCAATTTAAAATAAAATGCGGTTGTATATCATTTCAAACCGCAATCCCGAATGAAATGAAAATGCATGATGACTTGCAGTTTATACAATATAAATATAGCATCCATTCATCCAATTATCAATCATCAACCATTATTTGCAATCATCATCCAATTTAAACAATCATCGATATAGGGCATATAAATTATACAGGTAATAAATAACAGGTATTAATTAACAGTTTATATTCGATAATAAATTTAATAACTGTTAAACTTGCAGTTTATATGCAAATGTATAAATTATATAACTGTTGAACTAGCAGTTATATACAAATAAATGAATTCTAACTGTCAATTTATATGCAATAATTAAAATTAATTAACAGTTAAATTAAATAAATGCAAATTAACCGAGATGATGAATTAAACATGCCAAACAATTATAAATAAATTCCTACTCATATCTTAAGTAAATTTAACAAACACAAGAAATTTTATAAGTTGTGAGTGGGTTAAAACACTCACCTTTTGAATTTAAATTGGATTTAAATCCAATTTAAACTCAAAAATTCGACGGTCTCCAAATCTTTCTAAACTAGCGTCAACAGATCTGGAAATTTATTACGATCCTGCCAAAAAAAATTCGTGTAAATCGGAGGTCGTATGAGAAAGTTATACGCATTAATGGTGATTGAAATTTCAAAAAAAAGAAAAAAGGAAATTATATATCACATCATATATTTTATTTAACTTGCAATGGAATTTTTAGTATTGCGTACCTCTTTGCTTAGCCAGATTTGGATCTGGAACTACTTTCTCATTTTGTTTTGTTTCCTTGCTATCTTAATATTTTTATTTTATTTTTATAGAAAGTTTTGAAGAGAATATTCTATAAATATGGATTTGAAGAAAAAGACACGGAAAGAAGATAAGGTTTAAAAGAGAAAAAAATTTAAAGAAGAAGAAGAACAACAACAACAAAAAAAAGAAAAGGAAACTTTGATAAATAAGAAGATTTGAAGAATAAGAAGAAGAAAGAGGAAAAAAAAGCTTTGAAAAAAAACAGAGAAAGGATATTTGAAGAAGAAACATGAAAAAGGAAGAACGAAGCTATAGAAGATGAAATTTTAAAAAAATGAAATAAAGCTAGAGGAATGAGGAATGAAACTAGTGAAAAGCTAAATATAAACAAAGTAGGAATTGAAATAAAGTAAAAATATGAACAACCCAATAAAAATGGTAGATATTAAAAGAGGTGAAAGAAAAAAATAAAAATATGAAAAGTATGTAACGTTCATGAAATGAAAAGGAACCATGTAAATGGAAATGAGTAATGGAACAAATGAGGAAAAACGTGTGACAGTTATTAATTAGAAAGGGAATGAATGGACCAACTCTACTCTATAAAAAAACTTTTAGAATTCAAATTTCAAAACATTTGTTCACCCAATTAATATTTTTTTTAACCCCAAACATACCAAATTTGACACTCATTAAAGATTTAATTACCACAACATAACTAAATTTAAAAAGACCAATTTACATAACGGGGACAGCGGATACATAAATAAAATATGAACCATGATTTTAAAAATTCAAATTTAAAAATAACATTTTTCTCGACACGTAATTATGAACTCAATTATTTAATTTATTTTAAATTTCAAGGTTAGTAATAAAATCACTTCCATGCAACCTATGCCTGCTATATTAACTACCGAAAAATGTTGTTTTTAAAAATTAAATTTTCTCTTTTTACAACGTTATATTTATATTCAGAATGGAAACGTTCACTTTATTTCCTCAATATTCTTTTATTTTCCTTAAAATGCTTATTCGTTGCTTGCAAATCATAAATGTAAACATTCTTATATCCTAAAATGATCAACTTATACAATATTAAATCCATTCTTATATTTCCAAATAATGTACATTCATAATGAAAACATTCTTACATAAATTTTATTAATTGCACTTTGTTTCTTTTCCTTTTTCAATTGAAAAATTTTAATAAATTTATTTCCAATTAATTTTAATCTTCCACTTCAAAACAGACCCTAATTGATGAAATCAATTAAATAAATACGTGAATATTGTAATCCTTATTTATAGTCAAGCAAACATGTTTATAAAATTACAGTTTCCAACAAGCATTAAATTACATACTAAATAAATCTTTTTCTCTATTCAATTAAATAATCAAATGTTTATTCCATCTAAAAATTTTAAGTAGAAGGATTCCATGTTGGGTTCAAAATCTATTATTTTAATATCCTTGAATTTTAGTTTAATCTCTATAAACGAAATATTTAAACGTTAATTTCATTTATTTTGCAATACTTTAATAAAACTAAAATATCGTTTTCTAAACTTAAATCTATGATCCCATTGATTCATTCAATTTGCACTTATTATGTATTATTTTAACAACTCATTTATAACTTTGAATCTATTCCCCAAATTTCACATTTCTATTGTTATATACATTTGAATTACATCCTATTTAATATTTCAAATATTACGTCATTATCATTAATTAAATAAATATATTTTTAATTATTGCAATTGATTTTTCCGTTATAACTTAATATACTAAATAGGTGGTAAATCTTAAATACTTGTTCTCATTAACGATTTATTTCTACTTACAAATTAATGCAATTATTAACTATTTCCATCTTTATCTCCAATTAACGTACAATGTTATATTCAAATTCCATAAATTTCAATAGATTCAAATTATCATATCTATGAAGAACATTTACGTTATTATCCATTTATTACCTTAACTTATTCAACGTAACATTTAATTTATATTTATTGCAATGATTTCCAAATCAACTGAATTGAATTAAATATATATGTATCACTCATAATAACTTATGGTCACAAATCTTGATCAACATTAATAAGTTTATTATTTACAATCCAATAATCGCCATTCTATATATATACGAATTAACTAATTCAATATTTCCATTTCGTTTTCCTATCCTAAATTTATTACTAAGTGTATTTACTCCATTCCAACAAGTTGGAATTCCATTTTTACTATAACAATCATTTCCCTATTCACTTTACTACTAACCTATCATCGTTGCATTTATTGTCTTTTATTGATTTAATCAATTTACCCCATATTCCCTTAAACCCATACTAACGAAACATTCAATTTTATTTATCGCATAAACTCCATTTCATAAATCTACCTGCAATTTCTACCTAGAAATAAGGTTACATTTCCGTTGAAAGTACATTTACATCTTACGTTACTACTTTAATAATTAGTAATGTTTATATCATCAACCATCACTTATGAATAATTAGCGTTTCCAATTTATTTTTTTACATTCACTTATATTCACTTTATGAATAAATTGGTATTCCCTTTAACCTATTAATTACTAACTTAAATTATTGCAATTCATTTATCTAACATAAATTTTGAATCTATTTTCAAATTTTCATATTTCAATTAATTAACACCTTACAATAGTTTACAAATAAAAGGGATTGTACTAATTACATTATTTATTTTCTTGCATTACTTTATTACCTCTGTTTATATTCAATTTCCGTAAATCAATATTTTATTCCATTGACAAATTCAATACTTGCAACAATTTCCACTATTACTATTAATTGCAATATATAATTTAATTTGTAAATTTTAATTACCCTTGATACATCAAATTTCAATATTTGCTTTCATATAAATTAATAAGATTTTTATTTCTTTCTAAATTTAAAATAAAATCCTATTAATTTAATTTATTTTAAACATCGAATTTACATGGGTCGTTACACTCTTCCCCACTCAAAACTTTTCGTCCCCGAAAAGGAAAAAAAAGGGAAAAGAAGAATTTAATAACAATACATCTTATTAAAAATATTTAACTTATAAATAATAATTTACTAAATTTATTACCTTAAATAAACCGTAATCCGAAACGTACCTATTTGTCGGGAAATTTATGCTTAATTTATGGAACCAAAAGCAGTAACAATTGCTTCCATAACCTGCATTACACCTATAAAATCTAAAAGGGTTACAATTTATATAAAGTAAAATATTTAAGTGGTTTCCACCACTAATACAAAACAATACAACAACCATCAACTTTAACAGCAGCATACACAACAAATTCAAAGCAACCATTCAACCAAACAAATAAACAGTCGTTCAGGTTCAAAACCTTTTAATCGTACGGAATGAAGAATAAACCATCAAGTGCATCATTTACTGAACAGTCTAAGATAAACTAAATAGATTATTCATTCACTCCAAATCCAATTTTCAAAGTATTTTACCCAAACAAACATAACCAGACAACAACAATTCAAACAACAATCAACTTAACCTTTTATTAATTTCATACCTTTGTTGTTTAATTTCTCTTTTTATTCATACCACATAAATTTTCCTTTTATAGTTTACATTTATTTCTAACAAAATTTTAATTTCATTTACTCATTCAATGTTTGTTTCAGTTATTTTTTTTTTTTACTTATTACTTACAATTTTTCATTTCCATTATCTTAGGTCATGCCAGTTCTTTTTATTTCATTATAATTTTTCGTTCATTTATTGCATGCCCTCATTTATTTACATTTGTTTATCAATAGTATTCATGTCCCATTTAATTTGTTAGCATTTCCATTTTATTTACTTAAGTTGATATTCATCCATTTGAATTACTTACCTTTAATTATATTCACTTATAGTAAAATTTCAATTGTAACTTAAGTTTATACATTAAATTCTCAAATAGCAAATTCATTGAGTACTTCATTTCCTACTTTTACTTGTACAGTTTTCATTACATTTCCTATTTAACATTTCAACTTTTTATACTGGTAAGTTATATATGTTAAAGAAAATGCAAATGAACTTATACAAGTTTTATCTCATCCTTTAATTAACTTTAATGTTCAACAATATTACTCTTTGTTTCATATGTTACAAATTTCAAATTTTCTTTAAATCCATTAATAACTTAGCATTAAATATCTTACCTAAATTAGAGGTTTCAATTATTAATTACTTACCTTTTATTTTACTACAATAATTGAAACAATTAATTAATGGAAATTTAAGAATTAAATACCGGGTTAAATTTCAAATTATTTTAAAATAATAGATAAATATATTCTTACAACTTATATATCTCTAATTATATTTAAGCAATTCAAAACTTATATATTTTTCGAAAATGAATCTGCAGTAAAACTACTACAGTGGTCTTTCCCCTTCGAAACTCGAAAATGAAAGTCGATGATGCGGCCGCCATCACCGAAATTATTTTCCAGTGACAAAGAGGAAAGTACAAAACTTATTTTCTCCAAAAATCTTCTTTAAAACAATTCTTACGAATTATATAAAATATTTATATCAGAAAATACTTATACACAATATTATTATATTCGAAAAAAAATTCGAAAGAAATTTCAAAACCCCGGAACTTAAGCCCTAAATTTCCAGATTTCATTTATTTTACTTTCAACTTAGTTTCAACTATTATTTATTTTTCATTACCTAACACCCAATCTATAGCAACCAAATATATGTCATTATAAAATATTTTTTATATATAGAAAATATAATAGGCAAAGTTATTTCATTCACCTATATTAAAATCAAATATTATGTCGGTCTGTCCTACTAAGTGTTTAGAAATCCCTATTGATGTCACAGCGTCCCATCCACCAACTAGAATTTATAAATTCAAAACGGAACAGATTAACACAATATTAAAATCTTTTTATATCACTAACAAATACGTTCTCTCATACACATACACTCAGCGACTCCCATAGGGTATTAATATCCTATTAGTAAAGAGTCAAACCCCACAAAGCTAAGGTTTATCGCTAAACCAAAGCTTTGATACCAGATGTAACATCCCACCTTTTCGCACGATTTAAACGGACACATGTGCCAATTCAAACCATACGTAAGGGCGGATTGTTATGGGATAAATAAGAAAAACAGAGAAAGAAAAAATAACTAAACAGAATCTCACAGCGGAAGGATAAAATATAATAATCAAATATACAGTTCATGAAGCTGTTTTACAAAACCTTTGATTTTATTTATACAATACATATCAGAGTACACATACCATACGACAAAGCAGCGGAACAATATGAGTGTAGTGGAATATAATTAATATTAATAATAGAAATCTCCATCTTCGTCCTCTAGAGCTAAAGTCTTCGATCCTGAAACGCTCGGACTGACCCGAGCGAATTTGAAAAGACAAAACACTCGAGTCAGAACTAAAAGATCTTATGTGAGTTAAATTAACAGAAATAAATATGAGTACAGTAACTCAAGAGATGCTCGGGATTTACATCTCCTAAGGATCCGTTAAACTATTTACTATGTAGTATATTGCGCTATTATAATAGTGTCTAATTGTAAAATAAACTTACTTTTAAATAGCGTTAAGGCTTTACATTTTCCACCTTAACACATTTATATATTCCCATAGTCTATACAGTACCGTAATCTCCCCCGTAATGGGCGTCGTCAGAGGGCACTCCATAGGTATGGTACAAAACAAAATCGTATAAGGCGCGCTAGGGTAGGTGACACGGCACAACTAGGCAATGCCAGGGTAGATATACCAATTGCTATCCGGGCTGATGGAAACACGTAGCCGCAGCTACCGCCCACCTCGAACAAACTCCCCCAAAAATCAAAGTAAAAGTGGCCACTGAATCAATCCAAAGTCAAAGTATAATATCGAAGAGGAGTGTTCGATCAGAGGAATGACCTCATTGGCTTGAGAATCGCTCCTGTTTTAGCCACCTTATGCCAACTCACGGGAGTCGGGTCCACGTATTTACCTTGTAGGAAACGCCTCCACCAACCTACTTCATTCTGGAATCTCCACCGCGTACACAGTTGTTAAAGTGGTTTTCGGAGTTGGCAGAGAGTATGACAACTTCCGATCCCGGTCTCTTCAACAACCAATCGTTATTATAACACCACAGTCTTTTCAAAATAGTTTATACTTTAAAACCAGAATAAAATATCCATTTTAAACCCATATAAATACGATATCATTTATATTTTTAAAACCCCAAATAAATACGATATCATTTATTTTCTAATATATATTCCTTCCAAAATCATAGGGTTTCCAAAGTAAAATATTTAGAAATCAAACTCTTGAACATAATGTTTCCAAATTATACTACCTTGAAAAACATAGCTTTGAAACAAATTTCCATCTCTTAAATGGTTAAATGTTAAACTACTTTTATAAAACAAAATAGCTTCTTTAGATTTCACAAATCAATTTCAAATATCGATTTACACTTCCAAATACCATTTCAATTCTTATGTTTCAAGGCTTTAAATATTTCACCATTTCAAAAAAACAACTCATTTGACAAATCCATATGTATCAAATTCAGTTACTTCTTATTTAGACTTGAAATGTTTGCTTAATGAATTCAATATAATTTAAGTAAAACCTTTAACTTCACATAACTGGATAATCTTTCAATTTATTAAACTTGATATATTCATTTAAATCACTCTACACAAAAATCAAGTTATAAAAATCATACCCTTTAAAAATTAATAACCTTTTTATTTAATTCCAAATTTTACTCAATATTCATCTTCCGACCTTATTCTCATTTAAGTCAATAAAACTCCAGAACTTAAATTTTAAATAAATGCTTAATCGTATTTGATCTTAAAAATCAAACTTTATTTTATACTTCAAAACAATTTATACAAAGCTTAAAACCGAAAATTACTATATATAAATAACCTTTATTAATAACCAAATCAAAAACCCATAAACCATATATATATAGCTTTGCAAAAACCATAGAAAAACATTTCAAAAAAATAATTTTATATATATACCGCGGTGCCTGTATAAAATTTTCTACCCTATGGTCAAGTGATACGGATGTTATCATTTCAATCCGCAATTTAAAATAAAATGCGGTTGTATATCATTTCAAACCGCAATCCCGAATGAAATGAAAATGCATGATGACTTGCAGTTTATACAATATAAATATAGCATTCATTCATCCAATTATCAATCATCAACCATTATTTGCAATCATCATCCAATTTAAACAATCATCGATATAGGGCATATAAATTATACAGGTGATAAATAACAGGTATTAATTAACAGTTTATATTCGATAATAAATTTAATAACTGTTAAACTAGCAGTTTATATGCAAATGTATAAATTATATAACTGTTGAACTAGCAGTTATATACAAATAAATGAATTCTAACTGTCAATTTATATGCAATAATTAAAATTAATTAACAGTTAAATTAAATAAATGCAAATTAACTGAGATGATGAATTAAACATGCCAAATAATTATGAATAAATTCCTACTCATATCTTAAGTAAATTTAACAAACACAAGAAATTTTAGAAGTTGTGAGTGGGTTCAAACACTCACCTTTTGAATTTAAATTGGATTTGAATCCAATTTAAACTCAAAACTTCGACGGTCTCCAAATCTTCCTAAACTAGCGTCAACAGATCTAGAAATTTATTACGATCCTAGCAAAAAAAAATTCGTGTAAATCGGAGGTCGTATGAGAAAGTTATACGCATTAATGGTGATTGAAATTTCAAAAAAAAAAGAAAAAAGGAAATTATATATCACATCATATATTTATTTAACTTGCAATGGAATTTTTAGTATTGCGTACCTCTTTGCTTAGCCAGATTTGGATCTGGAACTACTTTCTCATTTTGTTTTGTTTCATTTCTATCTTAATATTTTTATTTTATTTTTATAGAAAGTTTTGAAGAGAATATTATATAAATATGGATTTGAAGAAAAAGACATGGAAAGAAGATAAGGTTTAAAAGAGAAAAAAAAATTAAAGAAGAAGAAGAACAACAACAAAAAAAAGAAGAAAATGAAACTTTGATAAAGAAGAAGATTTGAAGAATAAGAAGAAGAAAGAGGAAAAAAAAGCTTTGAAAAAAAAAAGAGAAAGGAGATTTGAAGAAGAAACATGAAAAAGGAAGAAGGAAGGTGAAGAGTGACAAAAACGAAGCTATAGAAGATGAAATTTTAAAAAAATGAAATGAAGCTACAGGAATGAGGAATGAAACTAGTGAAAAGCTAAATATAAACAAAGTAGGAATTGAAATAAAGTAAAAATATGAACAACCCAATAAAAATGGTAGATATTAAAAGAGGTGAAAGAAAAAAATAAAAATATGAAAAGTATGTAACGTTCATGAAATGAAAAGGAACCATGTAAATGGAAATGAGTAATGGAACAAATGAGGAAACAATTAATAAAACGTGTGACAGTTATTAATTAGAAAGGGAATGAATGGACCAACTCTACTCTATAAAAAAACTTTTAGAATTCAAATTTCAAAACATTTGTTCACCCAATTAATTTTTTTTAACCCCAAATATACCAAATTTGACACTCATTAAAGATTTAATTACCACAACATAACTAAATTTAAAAAGACCAATTTACATAACGGGGACAGCGGATACATAAATAAAATATGAACCATGATTTTAAAAATTCAAATTTAAAAATAACATTTTTCTCGACACGTAATTATGAACTCAATTATTTAATTTATATTAAATTTCAAGGTTAGTAATAAAATCACTTCCGTGCAACCTATGCCTGCTATATTAACTACCGAAAAATGTTGTTTTTAAAAATTAAATTTTCTCTTTTTACAACGTTATATTTATATTCAGAATGGAAACGTTCACTTTATTTCCTCAATATTCTTTTATTTTCCTTAAAATGCTTATTCGTTACTTGCAAATCATAAATGTAAACATTCTTATATCCTAAAATGATCAACTTATACAATATTAAATCCATTCTTATATTTCCAAATAATGTACATTCATAATGAAAACATTCTTACATAAATTTTATTAATTGCACTTTGTTTCTTTTCCATTTTCAATTGAAAAATTTTAATAAATTTATTTCCAATTAATTTTAATCTTCCACTTCAAAACAGACCCTAATTGATGAAATCAATTAAATAAATACGTGAATATTGTAATCCTTATTTATAGTCAAGCAAACATGTTTATAAAATTACAGTTTCCAACAAGCATTAAATTACATACTAAATAAATCTTTTTCTCTATTCAATTAAATAATCAAATGTTTATTCCATCTAAAAATTTTAAGTAGAAGGATTCCATGTTGGGTTCAAAATCTATTATTTTAATATCCTTGAATTTTAGTTTAATCTCTATAAACGAAATATTTAAACGTTAATTTCATTTATTTTGCAATACTTTAATTAAACTAAAATATCGTTTTCTAAACTTAAATCTATGCTCCCATTGATTCATTCAATTTGCACTTATTATGTATTATTTTAAAAACTCATTTATAACTTTGAATCTATTCCCCAAATTTCACATTTCTATTGTTATATACATTTGAATTACATCCTATTTAATATTTCAAATATTACGTCATTATCATTAATGAAATAAATATATTTTTAATTATTGCAATTGATTTTTCCGTTATAACTTAATATACTAAATAGGTGGTAAATATTAAATACTTGTTCTCATTAACGATTTATTTCTACTTACAAATTAATGCAATTATTAACTATTTCCATCTTTATCTCCAATTAACGTAAAATGTTATATTCAAATTCCATAAATTTCAATAGATTCAAATTATCATATCTATGAAGAACATTTACGTTATTATCCATTTATTACCTTAACTTATTCAATGTAACATTTAATTTATATTTATTGCAATGATTTCCAAATCAATTGAATTGAATTAAATATATATGTATCACTCATAATAACTTGTGGTCACAAATCTTGATCAACATTAATAAGTTTATTATTTACAATCCAATAATCGCCATTCTATATATATATACGAATTAACTAATTCAATATTTCCATTTCGTTTTCCTATCCTAAATTTATTACTAAGTGTATTTACTCCATTCCAACAAGTTGGAATTCCATTTTTACTATAACAATCATTTCCCTATTCACTTTTATTACTACCCCATCATCGTTGCATTTATTGTCTTTTATTGATTTAATCAATTTACCCCATATTCCCTTAAACTCATACTAACGAAACATTCAATTCTATTTATCGCATAAACTCCATTTCATAAATCTACCTGCAATTTCTACCTAGAAATAAGGTTACATTTCCGTTGAAAATACATTTACATCTTACGTTACTACTTTTATAATTAGTAACGTTTATATCATCAACCATCACTTATGAATAATTAGCGTTTCCTATTTATTTTTTTACATTCACTTATATTCACTTTATGAATAAATTGGTATTCCCTTTAACCTATTAATTACTAACTTAAATTATTGCAATTCATTTATCTAACATAAATTTTGAATCTATTTCCAAATTTTCATATTTCAATTAATTAACACCTTACAATAGTTTACAAATAAAAGGGATTGTACTAATTACATTATTTATTTTCTTGCATTACTTTATTACCTCTGTTTATATTCAATTTCCGTAAATCAATATTTTATTCCATTGACAAATTCAATACTTGCAACAATTTCCACTATTACTATTAATTGCAATATATAATTTAATTTGTAAATTTTAATTACCCTTGATACATCAAATTTCAATATTTACTTTCATATAAATTAATAAGATTTTTATTTCTTTCTAAATTTAAAATAAAATCCTATTAATTTAATTTATTTTAAATATCGAATTTACACGGGTCGTTACAAACAAGTTCACCAAAAAACACTCAACTTCGTCCAAAGCTTCAACACCTCTCAATGCATCGATTTCCTCATGTTCCCATGACTCCGATACTACCCTGCCATCGAACGACCCCTATTCCATCACCGTCTAAAAACTGCTTCTAAACCCTAAATTGGTTTCACGCGGGCCCCATGGCGAACAATAATTTGAGAAAGTATTTTTCCCCTAGTCTTCTATCCTCCAACTACCTCTGACAAAGAGCATGGCCTATATTTCGCCGCAGATCACCAGATTTTGCCAGAAGCTTGTTTCCCGTTCATCTTAATTTTTCTTATCAATCCAATCATTAAAAATCGATATATTTATACTAAAATTCATTATTCGATAACACTAATCCCATTATGAAATCAAATCACGAAATTAAATTTATTGATTTCTTAACTTAAAAATGAGTTTACAGTAAATTCTATATTATTGAAATGATTATTTAATGTAAATCTTTAAAACTATTTTTAACATTCGTGTTGCTTTGTCACAATCATCTTATTTTTAGAAATTATAGCTTGGATTCAATTAATGGAAGAGATATTTAGTTTTAAACCTTGATTTTAAAACCTGTGATTTGAAAACAGAATTATACTGACAGGCAACCATGTCATATATATGTATATACGTATATAAACACATTCACATCTATGCAGCTATCTTATTTCAGGAATCAACCACAGGCATTTTAGTTATAGATTAAAGGTTTTAAAATAGAAATTTGCTCACCTAATTTTCAATTTTGAACAGAGGAAGAACGGTTATTTTATCTTAAACTCTGCTATATGTTTTCCCTTGAATTTGTTTTATTTGTTGCTTTTTGATTCCAGCTTTTTTTCTTTGCTTTCCTTATGATTTCTCCTGAATCTGCTATATGCTTTGCCTTGCTTTTGAACCTTCCTTCATCCAGGCTTTGATTCTTATTTTAGTTGTAAACTGAAGCTTTCCAATATTTTTCTTTTATTTGCCAAAACTGTTTTGATTTATACTACTTTCAGATTTGATCTTGCCTTTGATTTTCAAGCTCGAATTTATTTTAGCTTTTTGATACAGGGAATGCTCTCAGGTCTGCATCTAGATTGAAGCTTGATTTCTAGGCTTGCTTTGGTTTCAGATTTTTTTAAAGGAGGGTTTTCGAATTTGAGTTTGAAGATGATTTGTTTTTCTGTTTTTTCCTTAGGTTTTTGAGAAGAATGAAACCTGACTTTAACTTTCTTTTCTTTTCTGGTTTCTTATTTCAGGCCTTGAGAAGATCAATGGCCTGATTATATTTTTTTTCCTTTTTTTAGAAGTTAAAAAAATAGAATTATGGAGGGAATCATATATTTAGGCTAAATCCCCAATAGTTTCATTTTCGACCGCTATAAGATCAACAATGCCATGAGCTTGGGCTTCTATTGCTGACATAAAAACATCTCTCTCCATGTGTTCGGATATAACCCACAAAGGGTTACCTGTTCTTTGTACATAAACCTTTGTGAGGGTTTCGGGCCACTTGTAAACTTGTTTCTTTACATGTACTACACTTGTTGTTTGTAGGGAAATTTGTGTTTGAATCCTTTGACTCAATTTGTTTTTGTAATTTTTTGTTTGACCCTCCATGTATATGTATTTCCATATATTAACATATGTCTTTAATTTTTTTAAAGTTGTTTATATTTCATTTATTTTTATATTTACACAAATAAAAACTTCTATTGTTATTCACCTTCAACTTAAATTTAGCTCACTATTTTTATATACAACTAATTTATACATTTTATATTCATGCATTTCTTTATTATTTATTTATTTTGTACAATTTTTAAAAAAAGAAAAGAATGATTTAAATAATTTGATTACATATTAACAATTAATCATTTTTTATTTATATATGTATATACATAAGAAAATTAAATCTTAAAAATAATATTTTGAAAATTATTACATTAATTCTTAAATTACAGTTTCCAAATATCAATATTTTTAAAAAGTTTAGAAACCAAACTTTTTATTAATTTAATGCTTTTAATTCTATTTTATACATTTTATTTTTAAATTCAATATGGTTTATAAAATACTTATTCTTATTTTCCAAATCAATTTACTATTTATCTTTAAATCAATATGTATTTTAATCCAAATTTTTTATTTCTAAAATTACTTATCCTTAAATTTTAAACCAAATTCTACTTAAAATCTAAAAAATTTATTTATTCTAGAAATTTTCTATTTAATTAATGAATAAATTCACAATTTAATTTCAAAAATAAATTTGATTGCCAAATTAACTTGGTAATTTCTCAGGAATGTTACAGGATATTGCAAGATGTGGCCGCCATGTGGAAGGGTTTCGACAGTTTCCAGTTGGGTACACGAATTAGGGTTAAGAATTGTTGGAGCTTGGTTGAAAGAGAGGCTATATGGGAAGTTGATTTGGGTTCGTAGGAGGAAGGCGCACCGGCGGCCATAATTTGGTGGACTCCGATCACGTTTTGGATCATCAAGACATTGACATGGATGAAGGCGAAAGGGACTATGTTGCGATTCACAGGCGAGGCAGGGGTTGTTATGGTTGGTATAGCGGGGTAGAGATCGGTGAGGGAAGCGCATTGGAGGTTCTTTCGTTTGGTTTCGAGGTATATAGAGCAAGAACAATGGGATGAACTTGCAGCCATGGTGGAGATCACGTACAGGAAGGAGCGGCAATTCAAAATTAGGGAAGATGTTAAAGGTGTAAATAAGTTAATTAAGTTATTAGTTTATAATTATAAATTTAATTATCGAAACTTAAAAATTTAATAACTCCTTCATGCGAGGACCAAATCAAGCATGACGAGTCGCGTTACGATCATATCAACGAACGCTACACTTTGGAGTTGGATTGGACGGATTCGGAGCTAGTTGGAAATTTTGGATAAAAATTTTAATTCAAACGAAATGATTCGACGGCTATTAAAATCAGTGTCAGTTAATCTCACATTTTTGGGATAACTAGTATGATATATTGTTGATAAAAATTATTAAATGATTATTTTGGATGAATTATTATATTTATTAGTTGGTTTGGATATATTCTCGCCTATTGGAGCAGATAAGACCCTATTACATTCCCGTGTAAGAGCGGATGACCATTTGTATACGAATCCCAACTTGAAGTGGTTGATTTATATTTCTATGATTAGGTAACATTTGTGATGCAGGAAACATGTCGAAGGGATCCAATAGGATTCCTCACAACTGTTGATTTTATTTACATATGTATGTTCTAATTTACATACATATAAGATGTGATGCAAGGGAAGCAGGTTGGAGGAAACTAACGGGATCCCCTCACTATTGTTGAATTGTTTTCAATAATATACTTTTATATGGATTATTGAAAAATAAAATCTGATTGGGAACATTATGATTATAACATTGTTATATATTGAAAACTAAAACCCTGTGGTGATAGAAAATCAATATTGATTTTGGTTAAATGTGGGTTGGCTACTGGACTTAAATTAGTATTTTAAAAACACTATAAAATTGCCATTTGAGTCAAAATTGGCTTTGAGACGAGTAATGATTCTGATATCTAAAATTGGGTTTCGAAAATATTGATTTAAGGATTAGCTATCTATTTATATTATAATTGTTTAAGCATATTAAATTATAGAAATATTATTTTAAGATTATTTAATTATAATAATTTTATTTTTAGGTTAATCATTTATATTAATATTGTTTTAAGGTTAATTCATTTTAGTAATATTATTTTAATGTTATTTAAATTATATTAGTATTGTTTAAAATATTTGTTTATAGCAATATGGTTTTAAAGAATTTATAAAAATGTGGAAAGGTTAATCTTAAGAATATTTATGGTTTTTGAAATGTATAATAAGGACTATTAATAAGTTTTGAAATCTAATTATTATTATAATGATGGTAAGGATCAATTATTATTCAATTAACAATCTTTTTAATTTATTGATTATTAATTAAGATGTTAATAATTCCTATTTATTTTTAATGTTATTTGTGATAACCATTATTATATAATGGTGTTTTGAAGTAAATATTTTTAATTGTTTACAAATGTTTCTTAGACCCATGAATGGAGTTGAAAGACTTAGATTCTATAGAGGAGTTATAAAACGGTTTGAAGATTTAAGGAAAGGTTATTTGCAAGGTGAAAGAGTTTATAAATGGTTAGATATTTATAAACTAATTTTAGAAACGGGTTATAGATTTATAAAAGAAGTTTTATAAATGGTTTATACATTCATAAAGGGTTTATCGGTGATCTTTGAAATGTACAAGAAGCTTATAAGTGATTGAATTTTTATAAAAAGATTTTAAATATTTTACGGAGATTATAAAATGGTTTATAAAAGGGTTTGGACGATTGTAAGGGAATTTATAAATGATTTGGGAATTGAATGAAAAGAACATCTTTTTAATCTTGCATATATACTTACTGGTTGACATAAGTATTATGGATATTTTCTAAATATTGAAATTATAGGAATTGGAGGATATATCTATGTTAGGGTATTCTTAAATAGGTAATTTACAAAGTGGATTTTATATTATGAAAGGTTTATAAAGAGGCTAGTAATTGCTTATATGCTTAACCAATGTTGGTTTTCCCTATAAAATAAATCCCTAATTGAATGTTTGTTAGTCGATCGTTAAATAACTGACTATCGAAAATTGACCTAAATATAAATTTGGACATATCTAGGAGAAACAAGTGAGTTATATGGCACCGTCATCTCCGATGATATTGTACAGTGCGTATAAATCTCATTTCGTTCTATTAGGACAGTGATGAGGAAATCCGTCTACTAACGGTTAGGAGATGATCTCCGGTCTTATCTTTGACTGTTTATTTCCTAAAGAACAGGGGTTGAGTTTACCAAAAATTGTAGAATCGATGAGACCGAGATCGGATATGTTATTCGAAAACCACTTCAATCCAAAAAATGTCTTTCGAAGTGAAGTCATTGTGAAGAGCATGGAGTTGAAGATAAAGATGTGAAGTGCAAGGGATAAACACTACTAATCATGAGGGTGATTCCAAAAAGGATGTAGTAGGAATAGTGCCTTCAGTTTCATTCAGACCCAGAACGGACTTGTATGGATGAATGCTATCAGCACATTATCATTAGAGGGCAATGAGAATTCTAAGTATAAATGTTCTTAAAGGTAACCATAGCCTCAAGCCTCATAAACCAGGAATGACTAAAACAGGGGAGATGCAGCAGGACTATGTAGGTCGCACCCATTAAGGTATGTCATCGCCTTTCTAGATGACTATTTATATTTTCAGATTCGGTTGTGCATATGAGCTCAGTAAAACAGGGGTGATGAAATATTTGGTACTATCCAACAAGGGGTAGGCCGGTCCTATGTTGGTAGGGGTCGTTAGGTACGATCTCGATACATTGTTCTAAAGGTGTACTGTGACGGGCGGTACCCCAGTATCCCAGTCATTAGTTGGAATCCATTCTCCAATACGAGCATTACAGTTTTAGTTATATACCAAATATGTTGGAATGTGAGATGCAAGCATTTCAGCTACTTTAATAATTTACATTAAACCTAGACACTATGCTAATATCGCTGGATTTTTATATAAATGTTTTGGTTATCGTAAGGTAAAAACGCATTCGTTTTTATGTATGGCGTGGTCTTACGAGATACCCTTGATTTCAATGATTTTTATATAACTTAATAATCCAGTTAGGTGTGATTTCTCACGCTAGTTTACCAGACTGACTCGGGTGTTATTTTATTATAATGGTCGGGTCAGACCAAGCATATTACAGATTGGTTTGGATGCTTGGAGCTTCGGAAGACGCATTGGAGGCCTTGAGACATATTCACGTTGTTAGTTATTTTCTATTGTATTCATTATTGTGTTTATCAGCAATTGTGAGGACAGACTGTTATAACAGTCCAAGCTGAAATAGGTTAGTATACTCTGATTGATTTTGTATATACACATATTACAGTTTTGTTTTTGTGTAAAGATTTATGGTATATTATAGATTATTCGTTCCATTATAAGATTCTATGTTGTTTAGTTTTATTTTTATCCTCTTCCTTTTTCTTTTTCCCTAACAATCGGCTCTTCCAGCATTCGATTGCTTAGCATGTGATACAATGGATGTATTAGTAACGATTTTTGAGGGTCAAAAATCTAGTTCGTTACATATACTCAGAAGATAATCGAGATAAGAAAAAATAATATGTTCCCCTCGTGCTAGGTGTGAACTATTATTGTGCAGTGCAGTATATTACAGATATAAACAATGTTAAATCAGAAAAATGAAATATAATGATAAGACTTGGGAGTTTTATCCGGAGAGACCGTCATCATTGACCGTCTCATCTGGCAAGAAAATTGATCGGCTATGTAAGTTTTAGGATCGACTGTCGGCATATAAAAGTATGAATTTTGTTACTTAAGTTCACTTGCAAGTTTATCACTTAGTCCATATTGAAAATTCCTAAAATTTGATTGTTCAATCTCAAGTTCGATAGTTTAAGTATACATGTTAGATTGTCCATTGTCATCGTATGTTCAAGGTCAGTAAGGCAAGCTGGTAGTGGTTGTTCGAAAAAATTTAAATTGGATTAGTTTATAAGGTATATGTTGATCCCTAGTGTTCACCGTCGATCCCTTTCCCAAGAGCACCTTATCGATCCCTCTCCTTGACCACAACCACTGATCCCTTTACCGATCCCTCTCTCCAAACCTTCCTCACTAATCCTTTTCCTCAACAAAATTAACTAAATAACTGAACCCTTACTCGTTGATTCCTGTCGCTACTATCTTGTCATAAATCGGCCCCTACATTTATCCATTCCTAACTCCTCCTCTACCAAAGTCCTTCATTGAGCAATCATCTCTCCTTTTCCTCTCTAATTCCTACACCCAATTCAACCCACCAAACACCTATTTCAAAAATCATCCACCTCGCCAAGATCATTCACCATCACCACATTAAACACTCACTAACAATCGGGGCTGGTAACTTGATCGTATAATT
This sequence comes from Allium cepa, assembly GCA_030765085.1. NCBI lineage: Eukaryota > Viridiplantae > Streptophyta > Magnoliopsida > Asparagales > Amaryllidaceae > Allium > Allium cepa. The sequence continues at coordinate 738,462,696 of CM060935.1, read as the reverse complement.
AAAAGAGGTATTACAAAGTCATACCTATATGGAAATATGGAGGTTCGAATTAAGATAGGACGAGAGTTTAGGGTTATTGAATCGAAGACGAAGGAAAAAGCAAGTATATGGGTTAGTTGGGTCATGATTGGATTTAAGACTGAAGTTTGAAGAGCGTGGGTTCATTTGGAAGTTTCAGTGTGAAGGCATGTAAATGAAAAGGTAAGGAAGGAAGAAATAAAAGGCTTATATATGCATGTATGTATGGGAGAGGGTTCGACTGCAAGGACAATTGAACGAGTCATAAGTGGAGAGGGGTCGGCATTAAAACCTGTTGATCCCTATTTACATAGCTACAAAGATGGATCGGCGTAATGAATACCGAGCCTTATAGATGATAACAAAAGGAAAAAAAGAAGGGAAAAAATAATTGTGAAGGTTTGGTTCTAAACGTGAACATACAAAATATTATAGAAATTGGCAATGACCCATGAGCGTTCGAACACGTCTGGGAGCCAACAATAGAAACATGTATATGAATATGCACGAGAGCAATTTAAAAGTCCAACCTTTTGAAATCAGCAAAAAGTGAAGTCAAACCTTAAAATTTCAAGTTCAAGGTTGGACCAGATAATAAAATAAGTTTATAAGTCATACATAACTGGATTTATATATGTTGACGGAATATGGCACTGGATTTATATTATTGGAAATTGGCCAAGCGTCATGGTAATCAATGAAGAATTCAATGGCTTGGAAAAACGATTTGACAAAGGAGTAGTATCATTCAGAAAGATAGATGAACCTCTTTTCAACAATTTAGAATTTTTTTTAATATAAAGCACATCATGCTACTCACAATATGTACTTTGGAGGGAACTGTTACCCGGTATCCTGATCCAGCTATATCGAACTGATTGCACAAGATCGATTCGACTGCTATCAAGAGCGATGACCACAGAGAAATGGTTATAGGTCCTGGAAAAATGGTAGACAAATAATGCAAGATGCTTGAAATATGTATTTTCCTTGGAAAAACAAGGGTTCGGCATGGCTTTGTAGTCCGTAAGGATCAGCATGATTGAATAGGCATGGGATTGGCATGACGAAGCAAAGGAGGGTTCATCATAAGAGAAGGTAGATGGATTGGAATGGCTTGTTGACTTTGGAATTCATGATTCAACCCATAAGAAAGGTATCATCATAGCTTATAAGAGGGATCGTCACGGCTTGATAATTAGCAAGGAATCGGTTTACTTAAGTCCACTATAGTCGTTGCCTAAGAATCAACCAATGAAGGGATTGGTACCATCCGTCTTCATTGAAATTTAGGCCTAACGACCCCTATGGTGGGCCCATATGGTTAGAAGGTCCTATAGCTGAAGTTTCAGAGAGATTGATGATCACCTTCACCTATAAATATTGGCCTAGGCGGTCATTTTGAGGATCTTTACGCTACTGGTTACATTAGCCTTTATTGTAATCAAATTTTTTCTTACTTCTTTCCGCTTGCTGCTGTAATCAAAATGTTAGTGAATCAAATAAAGATAATCTGCAAAGTGGAGGTAAGCATACAATGATGAACTCCTATTAGTTTTCGTGTTCTTGACTATTATTCTGATTTGTCTATTAGTTTATTCTATTACTTAGTTTTAATTTTACTTTATTCATTAACTTCGCTACATAAATCTATTCTTGGATGCTTGTGACTAATTTGGTTGCAAATTGGTTCCATCTGAAATAGAGAGCATAGGTGCACTAGTCAATGACTTCTTAAGCTTCTCAAATGCCTCGGTGCATTTATCATCCCAAACAAAAATTAGATTCTTCTTAGTCAATTGCTGCTATTTGTGCAAAGTTCTTGATGAACTTCATATAGAAGCCTACCAAACTTAGAAAACTCCTAACCTCTAATGCATTACTAGGAGTCTTCTATCCTTGGACAACTTCCACTTTAGCAGGGACCATAGCCAATCCTTGTTTTGAAATGATATGTCTAGGGAACCCAACTTCATTTTTCCAAAAGTGGCATTTAGAAAACATGGGTTTGAGTTGGTTTCTTTTCAAGGTCTCTAATACCTCCATAAGGTGGTCCTCATGCCCTTTCTTTCCTTTGGTGAAAACCAAGATATCATCAACAAAGGGCACGAGAAATTTATTAAGTTTCCCTCTAAATGCTCTACTAATCAAATCCACAAAGTATGCTGGGGCATTCGTCGGTCCAAAAGGAATTACTTCCCACTAATAGAGCCCATTTGGAGTACGGAATGCAGTCTTCGCTTGCTTTCCTCTATAATCCTCAACTGATGGAATCATGTTGCTAAGTCTAATTTGGAAATGACCTTAGCTCATATAAGTTGGTCGAACAGCTCATATATTTTAGGTAGAGGTTACCTATTCTTCCTTGTCAACTTGTTCAACTATCTATAATCAACACAAAGCCTCAATGAACCTTCTGCCTTAGTGGCAAAACCAATATGGGGCCCATATTCAGAAGTACTCCTACGAACTAATCATTCTTCAATAACTTTGAGATTTTCTTATCAATTTCCCTTCTTCCTTTGGGGGCCATATGTCTCAAAGGCAGAGAGACGGGCTTGCTCCCTTCTCTAAATCGATTCGAAACTCAATCTCCCTATGGGGTGGGAGACTCGAGACCTCCTCGAAGACATCAAGCAATTCACAAACTACGGGTATAGAAGATGGCTCTCCAACAACAGATAGACTTAGTGAGTATAAATGGCTTGAATCAACGAAATCTTTCGGTGTACAAAGAACTTCTAGGTCACGATCTCCATAACTACTTAATTGTACCGCCCTCTTATCGCAGTCAAGAATGGCTACAAAATATTACAACCAATCCATACCCAAGGTAAGCCCATACCCCTAGAAATTTAGAATGTACACAGCACATATAAAATCAACATTGCGTATGTCTAACACCAGGTATTTGCAAATGATAGAAAGATGGGTTGAACCCCCAATGGGATTGGAAACCTCTATTACGTTGTTGACCATCTAGGTTTGAAAGTTTAAGAAATTTACTACATCCCAAGTTATAAAGGAATGTGATGCCTATGAATCAAAAAGGGTACGAATAGGAGCCCCAAAATTAAGAGTTATACCTTCTAAAGCTACTTTTCCTCGGTGTCTTAGCGGCTTTTTACTAGAAATAAGGACAGCTTCAACAACGTAGACATGTCCGCTTGATCCTTCCTTAACTAACTTGGGACACTGATTCTTGTGATCCCCTTCCTCGTGGTAGTTAAAGCACCTACCTTCAAAGGCTTCCTTCGTTAGACTCACCTTACAGTCTTTAGCTTCATGACCCTTCTTTTAGCATTTCTTACACACCTTCCCATACTTCTTAAACTTCCCATTTGACTTCTTATTGGCCCAAAAGATGCCTTTCTTGGACCCTCCTTGCTTTTGGATCGGTGTAGACTTCTCCTTCTCTATTCTCTCATCTTCCTCATTTGTTATATGCAGCATTACCATTTCTACCAACATCTCATATGTGGTCCCAATAGGTACTTGGGTCAACAACATTTCTCTTAGTGAGGAACTTAAGCCCTTCACGAACTTCATGGATTTTTTTCATAGGTGTGTCTATTAGGCTTATCCCGAATTTAGCCAATTTAGTAAATCTAGCTATGTACTCCTTGAGGCTAGAATCTCCTTGTCTCAGCTGAATGAACTTTTCCAATTGCAAGCTAACCCCTACCCTAGACATCAATCTCATCTCAATTCATCCCAATAGAATATCCTTCCATGGTGCTCATCGGTAATAAAGTTCCACCAATTCAAGGCTTCTTCCTTGAGGTGCCAAGCTTCTATACTTCTTCTTAGCAGATCATCTCACCCAAGCTCTCTAGATATCTTCTCGTAGTTACTAATCCAAGCTTTAGCTTCTGAATTTCCTTCAGTTCCAGAGTATGTCTTCCCTTCTATATTGAGAAAGTCCTTACACAACTTAAGAAGGTCGATAGGACGGGGTGCTGCATGAGCGGACAGAGCACTGGGTGCTACCGGTGTAGCTGAAGGAATAGGAATCTACTCAATGGTCCTAAGATATTGTCTAAACCATTCGGGCATTCCAAGAATGGGTGGTCTTCAACGGGTAGGGTTCCCTTGTCCAGAAGAAGATTGATTATCAGTCATGTCAGCTATCTATAGGTTATATCTTTAGTGTCGATTTCCAAAGGTAGTATTTACATGATGAAAGAAAAAGGTTGCATAGTGTATGTGCATATGTTCAAGAAAATAAGGTATACACATAGAATTTTAAAAAAAACAAAAATAAATAAACAAATATCTCATATATATAGTCCCCCCCCCCATTGATCAAATAACCTAGGCTCCGATACCAAATGCAACAATCCATCCGAACCAGGCCTAAATTTTGACCTAGAAAAGGCCCATGGAAACTTAGATCCATTCTAAGGTAAGCTATTGGTAGTAAAAAGAATATCTCAAAATAAGAATATGTTTGTGAAAATAGACCATTAAACCATTTAATACTTCTTTATAAGGAAAGGAGGCGGGTTCAACCACTTAATACCTTCCATTCCAGTAGCAAGTTTCTAGAATCTCATCCCCCAATACTACGTCATCAATAGCTAACAATGTAAGGATGGTACACAATCCACTTAATACCATTCATTGGAAAACAGGCGGGCTTTGGTCATTTAATACCTTAACTAAGGTAGACCCCATCATTTAATACCTATTTCCAAGGCTTGCTCCTCAATGGTACTATCTAGCTGGGATTGTATGAAATCTCTTAGGCTACTTAATACTTCCTTGTGGAATACAGGCAGACTTTGGTCATTTAATACCTTAATTAAGGCAGACTCCATCATTTAATACCTATTTCCAGAATTGGACCTCCGTATTGAGATACCATCTAACGTAACACCTTGACCATTTAATATTTCATCGGGGAAAGTAGGAGGTCCCTCGAACAGCCACTTATTACCTCAATACTCTAAAGTGATCCCTTTATCATATAGCTTATACTCATAATGACGTCTCACATTAATCTGTCTATTCGTAGGAAATGGTAGCCAGATTATCTGGGTAGATTTCACCAATGGAATTTTGTACTAACCTCGCATCATTACAAATATATATCACAGCGATATCTCACATCAATCAAAGCATATACAACTATCGGTAGCTTTAAAGAGAAGGGTGGACTTCTATCGTTTAACTCTATTGATCTCACATCCCTATGTCTTAGCCATACATCAATTACTCTCCATATATATACACTCATCTCAACGTTTCATGAATAAGGCCTTATAAGGAATCTTCTTTATTACACCTTAAAATAATAATTAGGCTACATAAGAGTTTCCTTTTATTTTTGCCTACCAATAAATTACATTCTTAGCGAGGGAGAATAAATGAAAATAAATGCCTAAGTAACTACGCCATATATGGAATAATTATACATTAATTACATAAATAGAGATTAATAAATATCTGTGCCTAATATGTCCTAAATGCATGGATTTTACGTCCTAAACTAGCAGTAAATGTCAATTCTCTAACCAAATACTATTACAAGTCCTTTTTCTTAAAATTCTTAAGATTCTAACATATCAAAATAAATGATTTCAATATCCAAAGGGGGAATAATTATTCATAACCATAACTTTAACAATGGACTTGTAAATTAAATAGAAACTAAATTCATTACATTAGTAAAATAGACTATACTAAACAATAAGGATTACAATCTAAATCTCATATTCTAATTGACTCCTTCTTTATGAAGAAATTGATAAGAAGGAAATTTGCATGGAAGAAGTGGTGCAGACTACGAATAAAATTTGTAACCTAAACACTTATTTCAATGGAGAATCGCAAATTTGAATAACAGAGGGAGGTAAATGGAATAGATTATGAAATCGTTAAAAAATTACACAACGGAACAAATCTCATCAAATTTATGTAATTAGTCGAAAATCTTCACATAGAATTAACATTTCGAAAGAAAACGGAATTTTGGGGGATTTTGTCTATTATATTTTCGAAATCCCAAAATTCTAAGGCATACTCAAATCAAAAAAGAAATACATAAACAATTATTGAAAAAGAAATGCCAAGGTTTCCACTCACAGATCAGCCTTAGCTTCACTTAAATGGATTTGTAGCGAATCCCTCTCTTTTGATATATATAGACACACACGCACACACACACAAACACCCATAATAGTGAAGAGGTATATATATTCATTAGATTCATAATAGGATAAGAAGAGATTGGAGGAAGAAGAAACAAATAAGAAATAAGTTGAAATCTTACTTGAATTCTCTATGGATTTTATGAATCTGGTTAAAGAGATAGCAATGGCAGAATTTCATTATGTTCCCCAAAATAATATGAATAAAAAGTGGAGAAGATATGATTTTATCTATAGGGATTGAAACGCACAAGAACCGTATAATGGAAGTAGGCGAGGAACGAATAAATCTAGACGTTAAAATAAAAACACACCCTTCAAACCCTAGCCACCATTGCTAGAAATTTGCTTTGACCGATCGATAGCCTCTATCCTACCGGTCGATCGATCGTAGTGAGGGTATCGTCCGGTTGATTATTTTGGGTAATAATTGGTTGTGTCGCTTTATCAATTAATTTCTTTCCCTTCTCAACTTTAACATTAAATGTTAATTAATGTTTACTTAGCCCTTAAACTAATTTTTAAAACTCAAATCTTAAATTCAACCCCTTATTTAAATTTGAATTCAAGCTCAAGCAATTTAAATCTAAAAATTTCAAACACTCATAACCCCTTCGTTTGAGCTCTGTTTTTAGCATAGTATGTATGGAAACAGGTCGGAATTTCACCATAAATATAACAGAATAACTTTTGTGGTCAAATTTCAACATTTATAAAATTTCCATATTCTACCTTGTCATATTTAATTCAATTTAATCCATTTATTTTTGGTTCATTTTATGGGGTGTTACAGGAAGATTTATAAAAGAATTTTATAAATAGAAAGGTTTTTGTAAATCATTTAGCGATCGTAAAGTTTGGGGATTTGTAAAGGGTGTTTATTAAGGATAAATTATTTTATAAAAGGATTTTATTTTGTGAAAGGATTTATTAAAAAGTGATTTAAAAATGATATTTTGCAAAGGAAATTACAAATCATTTTTGAGTTTAATGAAATTGGAAAGACGAAACCACCCTTATGTTTTGTAGATATACTTACACCAATGAGATAAGTATATGGATATATTTTCTAAGTATTGAAAGCATAATGTTTTGGTAATATACTTATAACGCTGAGGTAAGTATATAAATGCTTTCCAAATATTGAAGTAATATAAGAGGTTTTTAAATAACATCTTTTGTAAAGCTATTTTGAATCAAAGATGTGAAAGTGATTTGATTATGAAAAGCTTAATTAAACGGAGGCTTAGTAGAACCCACATGGAATTAAATATTTTTTGTTTGATTGTTATTATTTGGTAGATAAATAACCAACTATCAAATTTGGCCAAAATGCAACTGTAACAACTCGAAATATTGGTCATTGGATTTTGAATATTTAATTATAATAAAATATTATAATAATTCGTTATTAGTAAATTACTAACTTAAATTTGAATATATAGATCATTCATTACCTTTGAATTGGAGAATTTGATATTTGAATTCTGAATTTAACACTTGAATAAGGATTGGAAATATCCGAATTTTTGAATCGAATATTAATTAAATGTTTTAAGGGTCTTATTTAACTATTTTAAATAAATGAATAATAATGGTAAATGCATTCTGAAAATTTATTTGCAGTAATAAATGCCTCAAATTAATAATAAGAAAATAAGTTATTATTTTTACGATTCAAATTTTATTGACGTATTTTTAATTTAAGTTATTTGATTTATCCATAATTTTTAATTTGGAAACTGTTTAAATTATCGTTTGGCAATGTTTCACCAAGCAATAGTGTTTTTGTGATTTTTCAAATTCAATAAACAGAGTATATGATATTATTTTGAGGTCATGCCGCTATTCTGAGTGTGACCATAATTTTTTTTGTCATTCGGAGTCCTTATGCGAAAGGAAATCTCTGCGGCGAGATGCTAGAATTTGCAAATCAAATATAACTAAACCCTTAGCCATGTCTTTCTTTTACTATTACATTGCCAGTTAGAGAAAAAAGTAGATCTACCTTTTCAAAATTCAAAAATAGTAGGAAGTAAAATCTAAAAAAATAAAAGCTTGCCTCTTTGGGTTATTAGAGATTAGATCTACATATGGGAAGGATTTTTGGAGGTTACGGTCTCAAGTTGAGCTTGTCGTTGTTCTATAAGTGGAGAAGTGGTTTCAAGTGGTGGTTAACAAACTAGGGTTTCGATTCTTAACAAATCCAGGAAGAATTAGGTCGTTTTAAGGTTGTATTCGGGTTTAGTAGGTCAACTAGCATCCATGGCGACGATTTGGCGGCTTTCGGTCATGTAGGGGAAGTTACATCATTAAGGTAGGGAGGTCGCAATCCTAGGTGTCACGATTACTAAGGGAGGTTCAAGTGTAGTTTGGTGGTGTCGGGTAGCTCTTGTGATAGCAAGAAGAATGGCGGTGTTCGCGTGGTGGTTCATTGAGGGATGGAGGAGGTTTTGGGCAATCAATGATCAACCATGGATGGTTAGGCTATGGGATTAGAGCAGGAACTAATTTCATTTTGATGAAGAAGGATTAGTTATATAAGAGGGTAGTTAGTATAAATATAAATGTGGTTGGTGGATTTAAATAAAATTTAAAAATCATCAACTTACAAAACAAATAACTTGTTCATACGAGGTAAGATCGAGATGAGACTTTTTGCGTTGCATTTTTGATAAGGAAAGTTACGCGATGGAACTAGTTTGCGTGAATTTGGAGCAAGTTAAATTTGGGCTAAAATCGGACATCGTTCGATTTTAGTCTAAATCTGAACGCTTCGATGCCAATGGAAATTTCGGATAGCATAACTCAATTCTTTGGATAAATCAGTTTGTTTTATAGTACAATAAATTTTATATTTGTGCTTGGTTGAAACTAATGGTTGTTAGTTAAAATGTTTTCTTTTACAAGCAATAGGCATTTAGAATTGAGATACAAGAAAATTTGTCGAGAAATCCGAATTTCTTACCGTAGTGATTTGAAATTCCCAGTTATTTACCTATTCATTTATTTCAGTTATACATATGTGATTTAGTTTGTTAAAGCAGAAATTTGATAGTTTGGCTATTTTGAATGTGACACAAACATTGTAAAAAACTGGATCTTTTTAGAGATAAGAGAGGTAATAGCATTTGTTAAGTTCTATGGCAACTATCGACCTCGATATAGTATTTTGGAAATACTGTTAACTGTTATTTGATTTTGGAAATCTTTTTATGTCTGGAAAATGTTCTAAATCCAACCAGTTGGGAATTTATTTGATATTTAAATTTAAATTCATTTTTAAAACTTTTCTATTTTATTCCAAATTTCTTTATTTATTCTTTTAATATTTACATTTAAGTAAATGTTTTAATCTAATTATTTTTTAAGTATCGTTTTTTATAGAAAATATCATAATAAATATTTATTTCTAAAGAAGATTGAAATATTTGAAATAATATTTGTGAATTGTTTTTATAAAATATTATAGATTTATAAAAAAGTGTCTTATAAACTAAAAGAATGGTTTCGAAGTAACATCTTATAAAAACAAAATTAATTTAATTTTAGAAAGGGGAAAATAAATTTCATTTGGAAATTTGTTGAAAATTTATGAAAATTATACGATTGAAATTATATTTGTAAAATTATAAAAAGAAATAATTTAAATGAACTTGGTGTTTATAAAAGAGATGCAAAGAAGTTGGAAATTTATCAAATGAGTTTATAAATGATACTTTATAAAAGGTGGTTTAGAAAAGAGTTTACAAATAATATAAGGGATTTTATAAAGGAGTTAGTTAAACAAATTTAGCGACTGATGAAAAAGAAGTTGTAATTATGTTTAAATATTTGTAAAAGAATTTATAAATAATATTTTATGGAATAAATTTCATAAATGAATTTTCATCTCATATTTATAAAAATGAATTTTATAAAAGAGTTATTTATAATAGCGATTTGATTTCCTTGAATCGGTCTTCTTAATTTATGGTGGTAGGGAATATTCTTTCCCTACTTAACAACTAAAGAATAGTGATTGAGGTTATGATTATCTGTATTTTAATGATTCTGCTATAACCCAAATTTAATTGCAGTTTGAAATGAAAATCTTTCTTAAGATTTATAGATATATTTATACCTTTGAAATAAGTAAATGAATGTTTCAAAGTAGTTTTTAAATTAATGAAAAGATTAATTTAAGAGGCCTAGAGTTGCTTTGTGCTTAATTAGTGTTATTTCTCTTAGGAAATTAAATCTATCGATGAATTGTTTGATTTTTTGGTAGTTAAATAGTCAACTATTAAATCTGGACTAAAATGTAACTTTGGAATATCTAGGGGAAATACGTGAGTTATATGGCATAGTCATCCTCGATGTTGTTATACTGTGCGTATAAAGCTCATCTAGTTCTCCTAGGACAAATAATAGGGAGATCCATCCACTTAAATGGCTAGATGGTGATCCCTGCTTCTGTATATTGTCTATTTATTTTCAAAAGAACCGAGGTCAAGTTTACTGGAAACTATCGAATGTTGTTTCGAAGAGACTATGGTCGGATAAGTATGGATTATCCGAAAACCACTTCAATCCAACTGAAGCGACGTATTGAAGACATCCTGAAGAGTATGAAACTGAAGACAGAGCTTTTGAAGTGCAAGGGCTATTTGCTACTAATCCTCTGGGTGATGACAAATGGATGTAGTAGAAGTAGTGCCTTCGTTTTTTTCATATCCTGAACAACTTGTATGGACAAATGCTGGCACTGCATTGCAGCCTAGAGGGTAACATTAGTATTCCAAGTGGGTTCGCTATTTAAAAGGTAAAACGTAGCCTCTAACCTCATCAATCAGGAATGACTAAAACGGATATACACCAGTGCTAAGTGGGTTGCTCCCAATTAGGGTGTATCATCACCTTTCCAGGTATGCATTATTTTATGGATTTTTTAGAGCTCTTGGTAAAGGGTGCAAAGAAACTAGAGTGATGATATATTTGGTACTATCTAGTAAGGGGAAGGCCAGTCCTGTGAGCAGGGGTGCAAGAGGTTCTCGTTGACCTTGTTACATTTTTCTAGAGGTGTATTGTGATAAGCGGTACCCCAGTAACCATGTCATTGATGGAATCCAATCTTCAATACATGCTTTTTATGGTTTTAGTTATAAATCTATTATTTCGGGATATAATTAATGTAACAATATCAGCTATGATTAAGGAGTATTTGTGTCCTAGAGATTATTATAATATCAAAGGATTTCTTATGAAATGTTTTGGGTATCGTAAGATAAAAATTTATCTGTGTTTATGTCTGATATAGTCTTATGAGATACCTTTGTTTTGAAAGATTTATATAACTTTAAAATCCATTTGGGTGTGTTTTCTCACGCTGGTTTAATAGACTGATTCTGGCATTATTTTGTTATAATGTGCGGGTCAGACCGAGCATATTTACAATTCAGATATTGGTTCTTTGGAGCTTCAGAAGACGAGCTGGAGGACTTAAAGACGTATTCACATACATGTTTATTTTCCGTTGCATTCTTCAGGAGACGAGCTGGAGGACTTAAAGACGTATTCACATACATGTTTATTTTCCACTGCATTTACTGTTTATACTTATTATTATTTGTGAGGACAGGTTGTTATAACTATTCAGGCTGATAAATTATTCAATGTACTCTGATAGATGTATGTATGTTACAGTTTTTCTTTTGTAAACATCATTATTGTATTATAGATTATTCAATATGTTGTGAGATTTAATGTTGCTTAGTTTCTTCTTGTCTTCTTTTTTCTTTCTTTCCCCCAACAATCTATCTTTCCGGCACTTGGTTATTCGACATGTGGATATCATGGACGTGTTAGTGTCTACTTTTGAGGATCGAAAAGGCGTGTCGTTACATGTGGTATCAGAGCTTAGGTTGAGCGAACACCTAGGCTTCATGGGGATTAACTCATTTAAGATTGGGTAAGCGAGACCCTAGCATGAGTCTGAGAGTGTGTGTGTGTGCGCGCGTATTTGTTAGTGATACAAAAATGTTTTGCATTCTGTTGATTTATCGGTTGAGTGGTTATGAATTCTGGTCAATACAAAAGTAACAATTATATAAAAACTTGAACAAGGTAAACCACACGGTATTGTTTTGAAATTGGGTAAATGACATAATTTTACCTAGACAACAATTTATATATAAAAGAATAATTTTTTAGAAATTATTATAGTTACATAAGGTGCGTTTGGTTGTTAGGAAATGATAATATTCAATTATCGCCATTAATTGTTTATTGTTTGCGCCTAAGTAGTTTAGGAGCATTTATTATTCGGTTAAATTGAATACGAACACCTTGTGAATTCATTTTCATAGTTTGACTATAAGATGTTCGGTGAATTGGTTGGGTTAGAAGTTAAAACTTAATTTAATTAAGATGTTGATTATAAACTTAGTAAGATGAACATTAGTGAAATATTTTATGAGAATTAACTTTATACAAGTTTAATTTTCAAGGATAAACTTTGAAATTAAAAAAAATTAAATTGAGAAATCGAGAATTTAAATCATGGTGTTTGAAAATTGTTTACAAAGATTTAGAGAAAGCAATAACAGTATTATTTTGGAAGTATTTTTGACTAGAAATGTTTCAAAAGGCATTTCAAAGGAGATAAAAAGCATTGAACTCGCTTTGGTCGCTGGAAAATACTTCTGGTGATGACTGCAGCATCATCGGTATTCATTTTCAAGTTTCTAAGTGACGAATTGCTACCATAGTGGTTTACCATAGCAGTTTTGATTTGGTAAAACAAATCTGTTTAAAATTTTCAAAAAGTCTAATTTGATAATTACAAAAGGGATATATATATATATATATATATATATATATATTATTTCAAAATGGTTTGAATAAAAACAGGGTGTTTAACAGTTAAGTGATCTTATAAACTCTTGTATCCTATCAATTATAATATTTATTTGATGTATCTCATTTTCATGTGTTGAGTGATAGTTTTCATTTTCTAAAAATGAAATGGAATATTCGATGATTTTGGACCGTCAGAAACTTCTAGGTTAATTAAGAATTTAAGATAAGTGTTTTAACAAAATGTAAGGAAATAAGTTTTTAGAACTTAAGATTTGAGAAATAATAAGTAAAACAAATTTTAAATATGTTACGCATTTTGGATAAGTAAAAAAAAATCTGAATATGCCTATATGCTAGTGGGATACAGAACAACATTATACAAATATAGGCTTAAATTTGTAAAGTGATTAGTGAAGCATAAGTGTAATTGTATGATGTGTATGAGCTTAAGTAAGGGTTTTAGGGAGGTGTTATAAAGTAGATGATTTGGAATTAAAGGAAAGATTCTATGAAAATAGTTGATATGAAAAAAAAGAATTAGTTAGATTTAAAAACCAGCTGGAATAAGTACAGAAGAGGTATGTAGATCCTTTTATTCGCATAACTGTTTGATCTCATTCGAGTTCACGATTTCGAGAGGATTTACACTGGTCCGCATTAGGATTTTTCACTTGATTCTTGACGATGAACACTTGACATAGATTTTGGATTGGTTATAATGTTCTCTATCATAAAATATGGCTATGTAAGGAGAATGGAGGTTTCTAATCAAGGAACCGGATTATAGGCGGCACCAAAGTGATCGATTGAGCGATACTGGTTTGTAAGTGAAATTTTTATGATCGAGTGAGCGATCGGATTTGATATTGCATACGTATGACATATGTAAGTCATACGGGGTTTAATATGATTATCTGCTTTTGGATATTGGAAAATACAAAATTATATGTTTGGCTTTCGAAAATTGTAGAAATTTTATGGATATGAATTATTTGGTTAAATAGTATATGTAAGTGTGATGCAAGTTCATGGAAGCAATTACTAGTTGATGCATTTGGTTTCATGAGTAGAGTTTGTTATTCGACAATATGTACGTGTTTATATTGTTATTTTTTTGGATGATTTTATGCCCAATATGGGAGGCCATTTGGCTTTTGTTTTCTTTTGTGGTTTGGACCCGTAGTGGCGATTTGTAGTTTTTCCAATCGAGCCACGCAAGGATGTTACCAAATTTTTTCGTAATTTTAAAGACTTGGAAATTTAATAATCATTTTCAAACAATTGATTCTAAAATATTAATGGGTTTAGAGACATTTTTCTTACATTGGAAATTTCAAGGACGAAATTCTTTAAGGGGAGAAGAATGTAATGACCCAGAATTTGGTCATTGGATTTTGAATATTTAATTAAAATAAAATGTTTCAATAATTGATTTTTAATAAACTAATAATTTAATTTGAATATATAGAATATTCATTATCTTTGAATTGGAGAATTTAACATTTGAATTGTGAATTTAACACTTGAATAAGGATTGAAAATATCGGAAATTTTAAATTGAATATTGATTAAATGTTATAAGGGTCTTACTTAACCATTTTAAACAAATGAATAATAACGGTAAATGCATTCTAAAAATTTATTTGCAGTAATAAATGGCTCAAATAAATAATTATTTTATGAATTGATTTCTATTGACGTATTTTTAATTTATTTTATTTGATTTATCCATAATTTTTAATTTGGAAATTATTTAAAATTATCGTTTGATGATTTTTTGCCAAATGAAAGTGCTTCTGTGATTTTTCAAAATCAATAAACTAGTATGTATTATTATTGTTTTAAGGTCGCATCGCACAGATTTCCGTTAGCATATAGACTCCAAATGACAAAACAAAAACTATGACCGCGCTCAGAATAGCGATGAAATTTGAAATTAAATATAACTAACCTTAGCCAAATTGAAATCACTTTGTCCTCTTCATTCTTGTACTGTTCCATTGCCAATTAAGAAAAAAAGTAGATTTACGTCCTCAAAATTCAAAAACAATTGAAAATTAAATCTGCAGAAAAAAAAAGCTTGCATCTTTGGGTTATTGGAGATTAGATCTACATATGTGTAAGATTTTTGGAGGTCACGGCCTCAAGTTGAGCATGCCACAATTCTATAAGTGGAGGAGATGAACTAGGGTTTCGATTCTTAGTAAATCAAGGAAGAATTTGCTCGTTTTAAGGTTGTATTCGAGTTTAGTGGGTCGACTAGCATCTACGACGGTGATTTTATAGCCTCCGATCATATAGGGGAGTTGAGTCGTTAGGGCAGAGAGGTCATGATCCTAAGTTTTGTAATCACTAAAGGAGGTGCAAGCATAGTTTTGGTCGTGAAGATCAGGTAGCTCTTGCGATGGGGGGAAGAATGATGGTGGTCGCGTGGTGGTTCGTGAAGTGAAGGAGGAGGTTTTGGGCCGTCAACAATCGACCATGGATAGTTAGGCTACAAGACTAGAACGGGAACTGATTTCATTTTGGGGAAGAAGGATTAATTATGTAAGAGGGCAGTTAGTTTAGAGGGAATTAGGAAAAAGGACAAACCTTGATAAAAAAATATGTCCCAAGGACACCAAGATTTATTTTTTGGCTGAAGGACAAACTTTGAAAATAATTAGGCTGAAGGACAATGTTTGGTCAAACTAGCATTATATCCAGTTTTTACACTGTACAAAATGCTAGTTCTAACTAGCATTTTATTCAGCTTTTACACTATATAAAATGCTAGTTCTAACTAGCATTGTTATTCCGTCTAATTACTTTCAAAGTTTGTCCTTCAGCCTAAAAATTAAACTTGTTGTTCTTCAGCCTAATTTTTTTTTCAAAGTTTGTCCTTGTGCCTATTTTAACGTTCATTTATATATAAATGTGATTAGTGGATTTAAGCATAATTAAAAATCATCAACTTAAAAATCAAATAACTAGTTCATATGAAATCCGATAGAGATGAATGTTTTTGCATTGTATTTGTAATGATGAAAGTTAAGCGATAGAACTATTTTGGGAGAATTTGGAGAAATTTTGAAATTTGAGCTAAAATCGGAGGTCATTCGATTTTTGTCCAAACCGGAATGCTTCGGCACCAACTAAAATTTCGGTATGTATAACTCACCTCTTTCGACAAATTAGTTTATTTTATAGTGGATCAAATTTACTATTTGTTCTTGGTTGAAATTATTAGTTGTTTAATTAAATTGTTCGCTTTTACAAGTCATAGGCATTTAAAATTAAAATATAGGAAAATTTGTCGAGAAATCTGGATTTCTCACTATAATGATTTAAAATTCCCAAATATTAACCTATTCGCTTAATTTAGTTACTCAACTGTGATTTAGTTTGTTAAAAGCTGAAATTTGACTGCTTAGCTATTTTGAATGTAACACTGACATTGCGCAAAATTGAACCTTTTTAGAGTTAAGAGAGGTAATTAAATGTTATGGCAACTATCGACCTCGATAGAGTATTTTGGAAATACTGTTAAGTGCTGTTTGATTTTAGAAATGTTTTTCGATTTGGAAAATGTTTTAAATCCGACCCATTTGGAATTTTTTCAATATTTAAATTTAAATGCGTTTTCAAAACTTTTATGTTCTATTCCAAATTTCTTTATTTATTCTTATAACATTTACATTTAGGTAAACGTTTTAAATTAATTATTCTTGAAGTATTGATTTTCATAGAAACTATTATAATGATAAATATTTATTTTTAAAAGGAAATTTAAAAACGATTATCTTTATAAAAAAAGAAAATTGTGGATTTAAAGAACATTGAAATATTTGAAATAATAGTATTGAATTGTTTTTATAAAATGTTCAAGATTTATAAACATTATATTATAAGTGGAGAATAGATTTACAAAAAGTGTTTTATAAAATAAAAGAATGATTTTGAAGTAATATAATTGGGAAGGGGAAAATATATTCCATTTGAAAATTTGTAGAAAATTTACAAAAACTATACGAGTTTTATAATTGATTTTTGGGATTTGTTCTACATTTAGAGTTTTGTCGTAAAAAGGGGTTTGAAATTTTACTTAGAAAATTATAAAAAGAATATTTTTTTTTTTAAATGAACTTAGTGTTCATAAATGAGATGCAAATAAGTTGGAAATTTATCAAATGAATTTATAAATGATATTTTTGTAAAAGGAGGTTTAGAAAAGAGTTTAGAAATATATATATATGGGATTTTATAATGGAGTACTTAAACGAATTTTAGGATTTATGAAAAAGAAGTTGAAATTATGTTCAAATATTTATAAAAGAATTTATAAATAATATTTTATGGAAGAAATTTCATAAATGAATATTCAGCTCATATTTATAAAAAGGAGTTTTATAAAAGAGTTATAATAATAGAGATTTGATTTCACTAAATCAACCTTCTTAATTTATGGTGGTAGGGAATATTCTTTCCCTACTTAACACTGAAAGAATGTTGTTTGAGTTTATGATTATCTCTATTTTAAATAATTCCGCTTTAACCCAAATTTAAGTGTGGTTTGAAATAAATCTTCCTTAAGATTTATAGATATACTTATACCATTGAGATAAGTGTATGAATGTTTACAAGTAGTTTTTAAATTAATCAAAAGATTAATTTAAGAGGCCTAGAGTTGCTTTGTGCTTAACCAGCGTTATTTCCCTTAGCAAATTAAATCTATGGATGAATTGTTTGATTTTTTATAGTTATAAAACCGACTATCATATCTGGATCAAATCGTAACTCTGGAAATACCCAAGGGAAATATTTGAGTTATGTGGCACAGTCGTCTTCGATGATGCTATACTGTGCATATAAATCTTGTCTAGTTCTCGTAGGACAAATAATAGGGAGATCCGTCTACTTAAACGGTTACAGTTTGATCCCCGCTTTTATCTATTATCTGTTTATTTCTGAAAGAGATGGGGTTGAGTTTATCGAGAACTATTGAATGTTGTTTCGAAGAGACCGGGATCAGATTATTATGAATTATCTGAAAACCACTTTGATCCAACTCAAGCAACGTATTGAAGATATCTTGAAGAACATGGAATCGAAAACAGAGATTTTGAAGTGCATGGGCTATTTGCTACTAATCTTGTGGGTCATGCCAAATGGATGTAGTAGAAGTAGTGCCTCCTGTTTGTTCATTTCCTGAATAATTTGTAGGGATGAATACTGGAGCTGCATTGCTGCCTAGAGGGTAGTGTTAGTATTCTAAGTGGGTTTGCTATTTAAAAGGTAAAACGTAGCCTCTAGCCTCATCAATCGAGAATGACTAAAACATGGGATATGCAGCAAGGCTAAGTGGATTGCTCCCAATTAGGGTGTATCATCACCTTTCTAGATATGCATTCATTTTATGGATTTTGTTATAGCTCTCGGACAAGGTTATGAAGCAACCAGGGTAATGATATATTTGGTATTATCATGTAAGTGGTAGGCCAGTCCTCTGAGTAGGAATGTAAGATGTTCTTGTTCACCTCGGTACAATTTCTAGAGGTATATTATGATGGTGGTACCATAGTTACCTTGTCATTAATATAATCCAATCTCCAATACATGTCTTTACGGTTTTAGTTGTAAACCTATTGTGCTGAAATTTAATCAACGTAGCAATTTCGGCTATGATTAATAAGTATTTGTATCCTAGACACTATTAAAATATCAGAGGATTTCCTATGAAATGTTTTGATTATCTTAAGGTAAAAACTTGTTTGTGTTTGTGTGCGGCGTGGTCTTACGTGATTCCTTTGTTTTGAAAGGTTTTTATAACTTTAAAATCCATTTGGGTATGTTTTCTCATGCTGATTTACCAGACTAATCTGGCGTCGTTTTATTATAATGCTCGGGTCAGACCGAGCTTATTTACAGATTCAAATATGGATGCTTTGGGGCTTCAGGAGACGAGCTGGAGCACTTCAGGACGTATTCACGTCCATATTTATTTTCTGCTACATTTACTGTTTATACTTATCAGCATTTGTGAGGACGGTTATTATAGTTGTCCAGGCTGATAAATTGTTTAGTGTTCTCTAATGGATTTACGTATATTGTAGTTTTTATTTTGTAAAGATCGTTATTGTATTATAGATTATTCGTCGCGTTATGAGATTCTATGTTGTTTAGTTTCTTCTTGTCTTATTTCTTGTTTCTTTCCCCTAACAATACGCATTCTATGTTATGAATACCGTGGATGTATTACTGTCGACTTTTGAGGACCGAAAGGGCGTGTCTTTACAATAACTCTAGAAATATCTAGGAGAAACAGATGAATTATATGGCACGGTCATCTTCGATGTTGTTGTACTATGCGTAAAAATTTCGTTTGTTGTCCTTCGATAAATGATAAGGAATTCATTTCACTGAAACGGTTAGGAGCTGATCTCCGCTCTTATGCATTTGTCTATTTATTTCGAAAAGAATGGAGTTGAGTTTACTAGAAATTTTCAAATGTTGGTTTGTAGAGACAGGGGTCAGATAAGTATAAATTATCTGAAAACCACTTCGATCCAACTCTAGCGTTTCGAACTGAAGACATCTTGAAGAGTATGGAATCGAAGATGAAGCTTTTGAAGTGCAAGGGTTATTTGCTATTAATCCTGAGGATGATTTCGAAATGGATATATTAGAAGTAGTGCCTTCGATTTCGTTCAAACCTAGAACCAACTTGTATGGATGAGTGCTTGCACTGCATTGCTACCTGGAGGGTAGTGTTGGCATTCCAAGTGGGAAGCGCTAAAGGAAGGAAAACTATAGCCTCAAGCCTCATCAACCGGGAATGACTAAAATAGAGGAAATGCAGTAGGGCTATCCAGGCTGCTCCTATTAAGGTATAATCATCACCTTTGTAGATCATTATTACGGAAATGTGTTGTGCATGAGATCTCTTAAAGGGAAGGTTGGAAAGCAACACGCATGATGAAATATTCCGTACTATCCAATAAGGGTAGGATGGTACTATGTTGGCAGGGGTCCAAACGAGACCCTCGGTACATTTTATTTATAGGTGTACTATTCGGACTCTTACCACTTCATTATATGAAATCCATTCTCCAATAAGCGTCGTACGGACTAGTTGTTCCCAACTATGTTGGAATGTGAGATGCATGTATTTCAGCTATTTTATCTATTTATTTTCAACCCTTTAACATTATTATAGTACCACTGGATTTTCTATAAAAATGTTTTTATTATCGTAAGATAAAAACTCATCCATTTTTATGTGCATCGTAGACTTAATAGATACCTTTATTGTTAAAGTATTTTATAAGATATAATGAAATCCCTTGTGATTTGAGTTTCTCAGGCTAGTTTTACCAGACTGATCCGAGCGTTGTTTTTCCTATTATGCTCGGGTCAGACCGAGCATATTTTCTGGATTGGCTTTGAATACGTTAGAGATTAGGAGATGAGTTAGAGGCCAATACGTATCTATGTATTTCTTTATTTCCACTGCATGTTTTTTTGTATTTATCATAAATTGTAAGGACGGGTGTTATAACTATCTAAGTAGATAATAGGCCAATACTCTAATGGATATATATTTATTTATTTATTTATTTATGTATGTATGTATGTATGCATATAAGTTTTCTTTTGTAAAGACCATTGTTATATTATAGATTATTCGTTGCGATGTGAGATTCTCTATTGTTTAGTTTCTACTTATCTTCTTTCTTCTTCTTTCTGCTAACCATCTACCTTTCCGACACTTGGTTGTCCGATATGTGAATATCATAGGTGTATTAGTGTCGACTTCAGAGGATCAAAAAGGCAGGTTGTTATAGAATCAAATTGCGAAAGGAATTGATTAACTTTCTTTTTGAAAATCTAGACATGTTTGCTTGGATGCATTCGGATATATGTAGGATATCCCAGGAGATAACATGTCATGCACTTAATATCGATCCCAAGTCATGCCAGTAAGGCAGAAGAGATGCAGCCTGGATCCAAAGCGATTTGCTACATTGAAGGAAGAAGTGGATAAGCTGCTGGCCAACGGCTTTATCCGCGACGCTACATATCTTGAGTGGGTGTCAAACCCAGTGTTGGTTCGAAAATTGAATGGGTAGTGATGAACTTGCATTGACTACTCGGTTTGAACTAAGCCTGCCTAAAGGATAGCTTTTTGCTGCCCAGGATCGACTAGTTTGTTGATGGAACCATGGGGCATGAACTGCTCTCATTTATGGATGTCTATTTTGGGTAAAATCAGATTATGATGCACGAACCCGATCAGAAGAACACTAGCTTCATCACTGACCTACGTTTATATTGCTATCACGTAATGCCATTTGGCCTGAAGAATGTCGTATCTACTTACCAGAAACAAGTACATGCAATGTTCAGATCAGACGAACGATCGAAGTGTATGTGAATGACGTGCTGGTAAAGTCATGAGTGTCTAAAAACCATCTGAATGACCTCTCAGAGATGTTTAAGATGCTTCGAAAGTATGGAATGAAATTGAACCCTCTCTAATGTTCGTTTAGAGTTTTTTTTCTAGGAAATTCTTGGTTATATTGTAAATGCAAGGGGCATTGAGGCTAATCCAGAGCAGATTGATGCCTTAAGAAATGTTAGAGCCCCGATAATAAAGAAAGAGTTACAAAGCTTAAATGGAAAAACCGCAGCATCGAGCTAGTTTGTCTCCAGGGAAACGGAAGAGTGCATATTGTTCTTTGATGCATTAAAGAAGGGTGAGAAGTACTTTGAGTGGAATCGGGATTGCTAGAGTGCTTTCGAAGGATTACTATGATATATGTAGACACAACATGTTCTATTTAGACCGATGGATAAGGAGGACTTATTCACCTACTAGCGGTGGGAACACTTATGCATGAGGAAGCTAAGGTTCAATGACCCATCTACTACATTAACAAGCAATTCACCGAGGCTGAACAAAACTACCCGAAGTTGGAAATACTAGCATACTTCTTTCTAATAGCATCAAAAAAGTTGCAACCATGTTTTCATGCTTATCCGATCAAGATGTTGACAAATCAGCCTTTGTAACAAGTACTATATCGACCCGAAGAGTGATTAACGGATAGGCGCTGGCTGATTTCAACACTGAGTTCACTTTTTGAGATGGTGAGGAGGAGGACACAATGACCATAATATCTAATGGAAATTGTTCATTGATGGCACGTCAAACGAGTTTTTCTCAAGAAGGGTTATGCTGGAAACTCATAAAGGACGATCAATTTGCTTCGCTCTGAAGCTAGAATTTCCTGCCACTAATAACTGGACAGAACACAAGGCATTGATGGTAGGATTGAAGATTGCAAAGGAGCTGGAAATAAAAACTCTGCATATCTATAGCGACTCCCAATTGGTCGTCTGCCGGGTTGGAAAGGAATATCAAGCAAATGGCACGTAACTTCCCTCTTTCTTGTTAAAAGCTTGGGACTTTCTCTATAAAATTGAACACTACATGATATTTCATATTCCTAGAGAGGAGAATATAAAAGCCAATTCCTTAGCTAAGCTAGCCAGTTTCGATCAAGCACAACTGATGGGATTAATTCCAGTAGAAGTGTCGACTGCTCCCAATATAGACTAAATGGATGTTGCTTAGGTTCTAGAGAATTCAGAAGAGGCAGAGTCATGGATGACGCTAATCAAGGACTACTTACGCAGGGGAATACTCCCTAGAGATAGGAACGAGCGAAAGAAGCTCCTTCGAAAGGCACTATGATTCATAATGCAGGATGCAGTACTATACAGAAGAGGGTTATCATCCCCCTTACTTAGATGTGTAATCAAAGATAAAGCCAGGAAGTTTCTTATGGAAATTCGTGAAGGCAGTTGTGGCAATCACACCGGGGTGCAGACGTTAGACAAGAAAGTGCACTATTACGGATACTTCTGGCGGACACCAAACAGGGATGAAGCTGACTATATGAAGCAATGTGACATGTGCCGAAGATTCTCGAAGATTCCCAGAGCGACGTTGACAAACTCAAGCAAATGGTCAGTCCTCGGCCATTCACAATTTAGAGAATCGACATTATCGACGTGCTACCTATGGCGCAAGGAGGAGACAAATATGCTATCATTGTAGTTGATTACTGTACCAAAAGGGCTGAAGTGGAAACACTTGCCACGATTACCACTAAAAAAGTAATTAATTTTATAATGAAAATTATTATTTGTTATTTTAGAGTGCCTCAAAATATTATCAAGGAGTCATGGACAACAAGACTCAATTCGATAGTGCCAAGTTCAAAGATTTTTATAGGCGGCACCGAATCAAGTAGAGCTTATCTACGGTATCGCATCTTCGAGTAAACGGGCAAGTGGAAGCAGTAAATAAGATCGTCAAATACACCATAAAGAAATAGCTAATGAGAGCTAAAGGGAATTGGGTTGGTGATCTTCTACTTGCACCATGGGATTACAGACAATGTATAAGTCTATGACTAGGCAGTCGTCGATTGTCTTGGCATATGGTTCAAAAGCTATGATCCCAATGGAACTATAAGTTCCTATCACTACAAAAGACATTTCAATTATAGAGAAAACGAGCAGCTACTGCTCGAGTCTCTCAACCAAAACGATGAGAAGCAGGAATAAGATAATCTAAGGGGTGGTGCGCACCAAAAGAGAGTGGAAAAAAACTTCAATGCAAAAGTCCACAACTGCACCTTTGAAATAGAGGACTTTTCTGAACGCGTTATCCCGGGCACGGGAGTGCTTAGCCCCAACTAGGAGGAACCTATGTAATCTACCAGAAGCTTAGAGACGGAATATTCAAGTTGGCGACCGTTAATGGAATTTCGATTCCATGTGCTTGGAACAGTGACCTGCTGTGGCACTACTACACTTGATCTCTTTATTTCTTATTTTGCAAATAATCCATCTACAGACACTGAGGGCACCGTAAATAGGCAGGACTTGCCATTTCTTTTTCCTATCAATAAAATTATCATCTTGAACCAATGGAATCTTGTTTTCACGAGCAAAACCATCGGGTCGACGGTGAAAATCGATCCTAAACTTTTGAGAACCGACGGTACTTCGACAACGTCGAGAAAATCAAAAAATGCCGGATCGATGGTGAAAATCGATCCTGGCCTTTTGAGAACATGCATTGCTTGGGCAACATCAGGAAGTTCAAAACTGCAGGATCGACATGGAAAATTGATACCCATCATCTGAGAACCGGTGTTGTTCCGACAACATCAAGAAGGCCCAAAACTACTGGGTCAATAATGGAAATCATCTTCTACTTTCTAAGAAACGACGTTGACCCGGGTAACATAAAAAGGGCTCAAGCTGCCAAGTCAACAGAAAATCAATTTAGAACTTAACGTCGCTTGGAGATAAGCGATTAAAAAGGAACCTACAGTTTCCCAAAGTCAGGCAACAACAATGAGAAATCCCCAGAATTGAGCAACTTATGTATTAGTGTTCGGTGATAGAAACTGGTACATGACTGGAATCTCAACATCAAAGGTGGAAGAATTTGTTATGACTAAAGATGACGACGATGCATCTTTACAATACATACATCTAGAATAACAGTGGTTTATGTTGTCAATTTGGAAGAATTAAGTTGCAGCCAAGGAATTAGTGGCATATAAAATATAGTACTTGGAATCAAGAAACGGAGTCAGTAGTTCCCAGAAATAGAGACTACTATGTGAACTAGACTGGGGGCAATCGAACGTTATTCTTAAGATATCCAATCTTTCAATGATGCCCAAATTTTAACATTCATCCCTATGGACAAGGGCATATACTCCAACACTTGGTCGAAAAGAACTCAACCGAGCTCAAATAAGAATAGCCATAGAGTTCGCTAAAATCACGGTCTTGTTCTACCAAAAAGATTATTTTGGTAGTAAAAAATTAGGGTTAAGCAAAAAAATATGCTGAAGAATTTGCAGAAGCAATTTTTATATGCATAACGGCTAGAAATAGAAGTATATAATACAGGAAATCGCAGTACAAGCAGCCATATTATACACAGACATTTAAACATAAACAAGCATAGTAACACATAGACATTTAAACATAAACAAGCATAGTACATAAAATGTAAAAAAGTACACAGAAGAGAGATTATAGAGGAAAAGCTAATATTCCATTACTAATTTTCTTTTGTGTACAATCAAACAACGGGGGTTTTGCCTACACAATCTCAATCTGTTTAAAGTAAGAAAAAATTACGGGCTTGACAACTACAACTACACAAAAACCGAATGCTCAGCTTGCATACGTACAGGGTCTTCCCTACCACTCTGGTTACCTTTACCTGTGTTACCTAGGTGGGTTATGAGCTTCTCTCTTCTCCTTACGAGGAGGAGTCTTATCTTCCGAGTGAGTATTTCCTCATCGGTATCAAAATGTGGCTCCACGGACTGGCCTAAATTTTAGGTGGCAGAATCTTCAATGTGCGAACTTTCTGTTGGGGCTTGTCAGTTTTGAAGATACAGTCTTGGTGGTCCATGGCTCCTTCTTCACAGTCTTGAGCCTTATAGCTTTAGCCTCAAGTCTCTCAACCATACTGATTGGGTTAATAGGGTCCAAAGCACCAGTGATTTGAACATCTCCTTCCTAAAACGTGGATGTGTCCTCTAATCCTTCCAAAGCACCAATCTTCTAAGTTCCAGAACCAGACTCGAAACCGGAAGGCGATACCGAAGCAGCAAGTCATGTGGAGACATAAGTAGATGTGGTGAAAATAGCAGAATGTAACAACCTAAAATTCTAGTTGTTTAATTTTAAATATTTAACTAAATTTAAATATTTAAATAGTTGAATTTTGGAATTTAATAATTTATAATTCAAATAAAGGGAATGTTTAAATATTTGAATTAAGAATAAGATCATAATTAAATGGATTTAATAATTTCATTTAACCCCTTTTAATTAATAAATAACATTGATGAATTCAATTTGAAAATTTATTTACAAATATTAATAGATCAGATAAATATTGATAACTAAATATTTAAATCTGTGAAATTATCAATCCGGAGCACTATCTTAGATTTCGACGAAACCAGTTTCATTGGATCCGTAACAAAGAATTATAATACGTCGTCGAATTTCATGGCAATCAAATTTATCTTGGTCGTGTGAGATCGAAACGCGTTAAAATTGATTTTGAAAATTTAATATAATAATTGGGTTTGAAAAACTATCTTCTATTTATGATCGAATTAGATCTCGAGGCTAGTTTCATTATGTTGGAAATAGGGGTATAACATATAGAATGCCAGCGGCACATCTCATTTGGAGTTTGAGATTTTTGAACGTTTAAAGATGAATATTTAAAAATTAAATAATATATATTCCTTAAATCAAACCATGCTAACCCATACCCTACTTCTCTGGTCCGTACCCCAAAACATGTTCTTCCACCTCAGTCCCGTGCTTATACCCATACCGCTCTCCCTTAAGTAATGCAAATAAGAATCAGAGCTCGTTTTAAAAAATCAAATTTAAAATTTTTTAATTTAAATTCCACTCATCTAAAAACCCTAATTTTGGATCCATCATCGGCCACAAGCTTCAATTATGTACCCATTTTAAGAGTGCAGCAGTGTTTTTCATGGGTTCAACGTGAAGCAGTGATACTAGGATTTGGGTTTTTGGTCGTTGGAGGCAGATTAGGGTGAAGTGGTGGTTACCATTGAGTTTCCCTTGGCATCGCGCACCTTCTCCCCTAGTTTAGCGAGTTTGATCTCCATTTGGGTCACAATGTCATTATGTTGCAAGGGGGTTGTGGCCATGTAGCTTTTCATTTGGAGAGGCCAAAGGTCAGGCGAAGGGTATCAATGGAGAGAGGAGGGGGAGTGGGATCAGTTGGCGATGTTTCACGAGTCTTCGATGGTCATTGGAGTGGTATCAAATGCACGCGTATACCATTGCTTCGTGCACAAGGGAGATAGATTGAGGGAGAAGAAGAAAGGTACAAGGGCAATTTTGTAAATTTAAATTAATTAGTCTATTAAGTTATTTAATTAGTTAATTTGATTCGATAACTTATAAAAGCTATAACTTTTGTGTACGATGTCGGATTTTTTTTAGCGGCTAATTTTCTATCGGATAAGAAAATCGCCGAATAATTGTAATAAAAATAACTCCAAGTTCACGACATATAATTTTAGTATGTGGCGAGTATGGATCGATACGCAGAAAATTATATTAATTAAAAATTCTACTCAATCAAATTAAACCAAACTTGAGATTGTTTTTAAGCTAAAAAAATATAAAAAATGAATGAAAATACGAGATTAGAAAACAATATAGAGGCAAATCCACTCCTATTTTTACATAAATCGACACAAAGATAAACTATGTTCTCTCAATTTTGATCTTAAGTGGAATTAATGATGTATTTATCATAGGTATGATTTAGTTATGTTATTAGCATAACTTAAACCATCAAACGATAATACAACAATCAAAACCACTTATCAAAGGTTAGGGGTGGACACGGTCAGTTAACCGATTAAATCGGTTAACATTTTCGGTTAACCGTAAATATTATACGGTTCAGTTAATCGATGGTCGGTTAAGATATTGATCAGACAACTGACCGAACCGGTTATTTTAAACCACGGTTAACCGGTTAAATTATTCGGTTAACCATTTAAATTAATCGGTTATTGAATTGCTGCACCCATTATAGCATAACATTATGAGGCTTCAGAAACATAGCAGCTTAACTTAAGCTACTTTTCAAGCTTCAGCGAAAAATATTTTCACAATTCAGATATTAATATATTATGGTTCAGAGTTCACACCATATCTTTTAGTTTATAATATAGACCACATAACTTAAGTAGTTCAGTTCACACTAGTTACATTAGTTCACATTCATTGAATCATTCCCCAGTTTGGCGAGTTCATCCATTAATAACTCATAAATATTATACATACATACAGTCCAGTTTACATAGATATTACATATAAATATACTTCAATTCAGGGAGTCCATCATCCATAGGCATTGAGTATTGAACAGTGAATAGCAAGGCAACAATTTCATCACCTAGTTTCACTCCAGCAAGTTATCAAACTCATTAACTAGTTATCAAATGCCATATATTTTCTCTATATATATTGCAAACTAAACTATCAAAGTGAAGAGATGGAAGTAAATGAGTTGTCGGTTATATCACAGTCATATGAAATAGATTAAGGTGTATTATTAGTTTAGTTACATATAACAGTTTAGTTACATATAATGATTTAGTTATACATAATCAAACTAAATAATAGTTTAGTTATATTACATAATCAAACTAAATAATAGTTTAGTTATATATAACAGTTTAAATATAGTTATATCAGACTAAAATATGGTTGCTTTTGCTATCATTGGCAACATGATATGCATAAACAGAAATGTAAAGGAACTACATTATCATGCAAAGTAAGCGATATTCAGCAGGCTAATATGGCATGTAATGTATTTTCATTCACTTGCAACAACAAAGTTGACATAAGTAGATACGAAATGAAATCTTTCGCTGCATGTGAAGGGTATAATTCATTTTACTTAGTTATAAGTAGATATAAAATGAAGAGAATGGGATAACCATTTCCATTTCTGTTAAAATGAATTATTTCTCTCGACCAAAATCAAATATACAACAAACATTAGAAGATTTAAAGAAGTCACTTACTAGGTCCTGCTAGAAAGTGTTATAGTTTTCTCCCTATGATAAGTAATGTTATTTCACTTTGCACTGCCATCACCATTTTATTTTATTTCTTTCCCTAACTGTTCGATTTTTTCAGTTTTTTGTTATAAAATTTTGGTATGAGCTAGCCGAAGTTGAAGGCAAACGTGACAAATATATTTAGAAATGAAAGGATGCTACTGACAAGATAAATCACCAAATGTGGATACTCATACATATGTAGATAAATGAAAAATGATGGGTTATCTACATACAAAGAATTTTTATTAATTCTATTAAGATTCATTGTCTACAAATAAATGTAGAATGTCAGATATTGATGCTCCTAATTCTATGCAATATTTGATCGATAACCATAGGTTAAAATTCACGTCAAAGGAAATTCAACTGGAAGAGCTCTTATATCCACAAAAGAGCTTACTGAGAATGCAAAAATCAAATCCATTTGTATCTACAAAAGAAACTTTTAATAACCTTGCATCACTGAAGGTGAGTACTCTTGATTTTATACAAACACCTTCAAGTTATAATAAATCAACAAATGCAGATATTTATGCTTCTGTTGAATATGTTAGTCTGCCAAAACTGATCTCCAATTGATCAAAACACCAAATATAGGTATTTTAATTCACAAAGTAGGCCACTCAATATGAAAGGCTTAGCTAAGTTGTTTATGATGACATCAATACTATTTTAAACCCTTATTAAATTACAACAAGTAGTTTGCAAATGAAAGGATACAACAAGGACAGGAGGGTCATGGTTATAGCCTAAACGAATCATGATGCTTGTAAAGGTTAGATTACTAATACTTCCATATGCTATTGTTTATGTAGTTTCTTTCCATCATAAAAAGTGTTATATGTCTAGTGTACTAAAATAGATAGCACGCTACAATAAACTCGTCGCACAAGTTTATTAATTAGAATTCCACTACGCTGGAATTCTATATTAGATAAATGTAACAATAAGTTACGTTGTTAATAAATTACAACAACAACGTTATACTATTGTAAGAAATAGTATAACTTATAAACGGGAAAGATTACAGTGAATCTAACCAGTATATAAAGGAAATCCCGTCTGAGGCTTGTCGTAACAATTTCCTTAAGAATTTTATTTCAAAACTCTCTCAAGATACAACAGACGCAATCTGCACGAGATTGTAATTAGTATGTCAACTCTGTGATATATATGGAATATAGAGCAGTGGAGCAAAAAAGCAGAAGAAATTAGATTGGAATAGAATGAGAATGTGATCAGTATTCTCTCCTATTTATAATTTCGTCCGCATCCCTTCAAACAGTCGCGTCCGCTTGACGGGTCGCACCCGTTGCCTTTTGGTCGCTGTTGTTCGTTAACGGGTCGCACCCGCCCGTCCAACGGTACTGTTTCGCCCGCGCCTCTTCAGTCGGGTCGCACCCGCTTGCGCCGCATCTGTTCGCCCGTGGGGTCGCACCTGTTACTGTTCGCGTCCGTTTATGAACAGTCGCATCTCCTCAGGCAAAGCCCCGTCCGCTTCTCTTCAAATTCCAGGCCCAACCCAGTTTCAGACAAAGCCTAAAACCGTTAAACAATGGCCTAGTAAAAAGAATGGTCATTTTGGACCCGTACCCGACCCGGTTCGGTTCGGTCGGACGGACGGCGGCGGCGGCGGCGCGCGCGTGTGGTGGTGATGCATAATCTCCCTCCTCACAACGAAGCATACATTTGGGAGCCTCAGGCCCCCAACCTCCACTTGAGAAATCTATTAATATACTTATATTTCTTAGTATTTTAGGCGATGTGGGACTTTATGTATTTTTCATTCATTTGTTTTTTAGGAATTCCAACAATCCCCCACATGAATGATAATATACATATCCCCCACACAAAGCGAAATATCACAGAGTACATATGGAATAATGCTTTATCGTGGATAAGTAGATATTTCACTTTGAACTTTCCCTAGTTAAAACTTATCGGATCTACTTGGCTAATCGGTGAATTATTTCATCTTGAACCATCGGCCTTTATTGTATATCCATACAATAAGCTTTACGAAGCATTGATTTCCTTCTCATCCAATCTCTTGGTTGTGTTCATTTTGGTCCTGAACAATTTTTGGTTCTGCGAGTGTTTTTAGAGAATAAAAGCCTTTTAATATTCTCATAGAGCCGACCCAGCTCACACTAACATAGGTGATCGCAACCATTAAGAGTATCCTACATATACCCCACTTGTTATTTCCAAGATATGGTCATCATTAAAAAACATAGTTTTAACATTTAAAACTTCTGTAGGCATGCGTTATATTTTGCACCATGGGAATGGAGTAGGACCAAGTTCAGACAAATGCATTACTTCTTGAGTTACTCATAACTGGTTTGCCTATTGATCCTAGTCCGTGGGATCTCCAGTCGCTAGGATAGGTTTCCGTATAAGGTAACTCTTGTTGGTTTAGGCTTTTAAACCCATTCCCCTCGATGCGCAGTCAACTTTCTCTCTTGATAAACCTTTAGTAAATGGATCCGCTAGGTTATCATTTGTTCTCACATAATCTATGGAAATAGTTCCATTAGAGATTAACTGCCTAACTGTGTTATGGCGACGACGTATGTGTCGTGATTTGCCATTATACACAAGGTTTTTCGCTCTACTTAGCGCTGCTTGATTATCGCAGTGAATACATATGGCCGTCACAGGTTTTGGCCAAAATGGAATATCTTCTAAGAATTGACGAAGCCATTCTGCCTCTTCGCCTGCTTTATCTAATGCGATAAACTCAGATTCCATGGTGGATCGAGCTATGCATGTTTGTTTAGTAGATTTCCATGACACTGCTGCTCCTGCAAGGGTAAAGACATAACCACTTGTGGATTTTGATTCCTCTGAATATGCAATCCAATTTGCATCACTATATCCTTCTAAGACGGCAGGATATTTTCCATAATGTAAGGAAAAATTAGTGGTATTCTTTAAATATCCCAACACTCTCATTAGTGCTTTCCAGTGTTCCTTCCCTGTATTACTTGTATACCTGCTTAGTCGACTTACCGCATAAGCTATATCTGGTCTTGTGCAATTCATGAGATACATGAGACATCCTATTACACGAGAATATTCCAGTTGCATTACACTCTCATTAGTGTTTTTGTGTAGTACTTCTGATGGATTAAAAGGTGTATTTACTCCTTTAATTCCAAAATTTTGAAATCTTTCAATCACTTTATCTACATAGTGTGACTGAGACAATTCAATTCCATTAGGAGTTCTTATTATTTTGATTCCCAAAATAACGTCTGCAACTCCTAAGTCTTTCATATCGAAATTGCTAGTTAACATTTTCTTTATGGTCTCTATGACTTGAGTATTTGGACCAAATATTAGCATATCGTCTACATATAGACAAATCATCACATATGATTGTCCAATTTGTTTATAATAAACACACTTATCGCATTCATTTATACGAAAACCATTTCTTATCATGACACTATCAAATTTTTCGTGCCATTGTTTTGGAGCTTGTTTTAGTCCGTATAATGATTTTACTAATCTACAGACTTTGTTTTCATTTCCTTTGGAAATAAATCCCTCAGGTTGCTTCATGTAAATCTCCTCATCGAGATTTCCATTTAAGAATGCTGTTTTTACATCCATCTGATGAATCTCTATATTATAGATGGATGCAATTGCTATTAACATTCTTATAGAGGTTATTCGTGTTACCGGCGAATATGTATCAAAAAAGTCTACTCCTTCTTTTTGACGATATCCTTTGGCTACTAATCTGGCTTTATACTTGTCGATAGAGCCATCTGCTTTCATTTTCTTCTTGAAAATCCATTTGCAGCCAATTGGTTTTATTCCTGGTGGAATATCAATAATTTTCCAAGTTTTATTACTTAGAATTGAATCGATCTCACTTTGGATTGCTTCTTTCCAACATGAGGATTCAGAAGATGACATTGCTTCCTTGTACGTTTGAGGTTCGTGTTCTAACATATAAGTTAAAAAATCCGAACCAAATGTTTTAGAAGTTCTTTCCCTTACGCTTCTTCTTGGTTCAACCTCCTCGTTGTCCTGATGAGTTTCATCTTCACATGTCTCATCTCTGTTATCTCTTGTCCTTTTTGGGACAGGATTTCCATCGTTTCTTTATGTGGGAACACATCTTCAAAGAACGAGGCATCTCTTGATTCCATGATTGTATTTACATGAATATCATTTATATCAGACTTGAATACCAAAAATCTGTAGGCACTACTATTTTGGGCTGGCCCAAGATAATAACAATCTATTGTTTTTGGTCCAAGTTTGACTCTCTTGGGAGGCGGAACAGGAACTTTGCCAAGCACCCCCACACTTTGAGGTAATTAAAGCTTGGTTTGTGTCCTTTCCATATCTCATATGGAATTGTTCCCGTTTTATTGTGAAGAACTTTGTTTAATACGTGATTAGACATATTTAAGGCTTCCCCCCACAAGTTCGTCGGTAGACCAGAAGTTAAAAGCATGGCAATAATCATTCTTTTAATGTTCTGTTCTTCCTCTCGGCTACACCATTTTGTTGTGGTGAATATGGAGCTGTTGTTTGATGAATTATACCATTTTCGGCACAGAACTGTTCAAGGTGATTCATATTCTCCACCTCGATCAGATCTCAATATCTTGATCTTTTTATTTAACTGATTTTCTACCTCAGCCTTGTATTTTATAAACGCTATTATTGCTTCATCTTTACTATTTAAAAGATATACATAGCAATATTGCGTATAATCGTCAATAAAAGTAATGAAATACTTTTTCCCACCTCTTGTAAGTAGTGACTTAAAATCACATAAATCTGTATGTACCAAACCTAATGGTTCTGTGCTTCTGTTAACAGATTTAAATGGTTGTTTGACCATTTTTGTTTCTACACATGTCTCACATTTGTATTTTTTTATCTACTTGGAATTTTGGAATCAATCCCAAGTTTGATAATTTCTTCATTTTTCGGAAGTTTACGTGTCCCAATCTATCATGCCATAGTAAAATTTCGTGCTCAAGCAAGTAAGAGACTTCATTTTTATTAATAGCACAATCAGAATACATAGATTTATTTCCGGTAACGGCTACATTTGCCTTAAATAGGCCATCACATAAATATCCCCTTCCTATATATATTCCAGCTTTGGACAGAACCATCTTGTCTGACTCAAATACCATCTTGAATCCCTTCTTTGATAGGACTGCACCAGAGATGAGATTCTTGCGTATGTCTGGAACGTGAAGCACGTCATTCAATTTGACAGTTTTTCCAGAAGTGAACTTGAGGATAACTGTGTCAGTGCCTTCGATCATGGAAACTGCAGAATTACCCATGTAGAGTGTTTCTTTCTGATTGAATTTCTGGTATGTTGAAAACATGGATTTTTCAGAGCAAACATGACGAGTAGCTCCTGTGTCAACCCACCATTGGTTAGGGTTCTGAATCAAATTGCATTCAGAAATAACCGCTGAAAAGTTGGACTTATCCATTTTCATGTTGTCAACTGTTAACATCTCTGTTTTAGTGTAAAACAGTAAAATTCTTAAGATGTTATATGTCTAGTGTACTAAAATAGATAGCATGCTACAATAAACTCGTCGCACAAGTTTATTAATTAGAATTCCACTACGCTGGAATTCTATATTAGATAAATATAACAATAAGTTACGTTGTTAATAAATTACAACAACAACGTTATACTATTGTAAGAAATAGTATAACTTATAAACGGGAAATATTACAGTGAATCTAACCAGTATATAAAGGAAATCCCGTCTGAGGCTTGTCGTAACAATTTCCTTAAGAATTTTATTTCAAAACTCCCCCAAGATACAACAGACGCAATCTGCACGAGATTGTAATGAGTATGTCAACTCTGTGATATATATGGAATATAGAGCAGTGGAGCAAAGAAGCAGAAGAAATTAGATTGGAATAGAATGAGAATGTGATCAGTATTCTCTCCTATTTATAATTTCATCTGCATCCCTTCAAACAGTCGCGTCCGCTTGACGGGTCGCACCCGTTGCCTTTTGGTCGCTGCTGTTCGTTAACGGGTCGCACCCGCCCGTCCAACGGTACTGTTTCGTCCGCGCCTCTTCGGTCGGGTCGCACCCGCTTGCGCCGCATCTGTTCGCCCGTGTCCGTTTCAATCGGTTCGCACCCGTTTGCTTCTAACGGGTCGCACATGTTACTGTTCGCGTCCGCTTATGAACAGTCGCATCTCCTCAGGCAAAACCCCGCCCGCTTCTCTTCAAATTCCAAGCCCAACACAGTTTCAGACAAAGCCCAAAAATGTAAAACAATGACCTAGTAAAAAGAATGGTCATTTTGGACCCATACCCGTACCCGTACCCGAGCCCGATCGGACGGACGGCGGCGGCGGCGCGCGCGCGTGTGGTGGTGATGCATAATCTCTCTCCTCACAACGAAGCATACATTTGGGAGCCCCAGACCCCCAACCTCCACTTGAGAAATCTATTAATATACTTAGATTTCTTAGTATTTTAGGCGATCTGGGACTTTATGTATTTTTCATTCACTTGTTCTTTAGGAATTCCAACAAAAAGAACAATCAAGTTCAAGAAAATTTCCAACAGATTAGTTTATTATATATTCTTACGAAATGAGCACTAAAGGTAAAATCCAATATTGGTATAAGTCAACAGATTATTCTGCACAAAATAGAACCGCCCTTTCATTATTTTCATAAATTGTTAAACAAAATAAAAAATCACATTCTTTCTCTTCATACTCGCATCCATCATAGCTCAACTCGACGGGTGCAAGGCAGCACAAAAGCAAAACCAGATGCTGTAGCACCATAAGAAGGTAAAAGAATGGCGGCACAACGGGATTTAGTAGAGCGATTTGAAGGAAACTCTTGGGTTTTGCTGAAACGAAAAAGTGTAGATCTAGGTTTTTTTCGAATGAGATGAAAATGAAAATGAGAAAGAAGCATCAGAGCTACACGAAATTAAGTCAGGTTGGGTTATTGGGTGGGTCAGATTTCAATATCTAGGAACGTGGAAAATTATTTCGGTTAACGGTTAATCGAAATTAGTGAAACCCTTAATCTTTAACCGAGCCGACTTTGGTCGGTTGACGTCGGTCGGTTAACCGATTGTTCAGTTAACTAATTATATCAGTTAGAATGGTTCGTCAAGATCAGTTAAATCGGTTAAGTCGGTTAAATGAAGTCAAAGAAAAAGATATTTTAAGTATGATCTACTTGCTATTTTATTTAGTAACATATATCATCAAATTTTGATTCTACTTTAATTTCACAATCAAAAATCAATTAGTAAAATGATGATGTAAATTATGTTTATATTTGAATACGAATAGCTTATTTATGACTACAACATAGGCTATTAAATTAACATTAAAAGTTTACATCGAAATCAAACTCTTCATGAAGCATAAAAGAGATCACAGGGTCATGCCGCTACGTATCCGAAGCTCGCCCTGGACGATATTGCTCCGAGAAAACTTGGAAGTTGCTTTGGCTCGGGCATTCGGAAATTTGAAGCTGGGTGTGGAATAAGGATATGAATCGAGCGTACGAACGACAGAAGCGTGCTCCGAGTCGGGTCAAAAGTCGAGTCGAGAGATATGTTTGCTAACCCCCATAAGCGTGTCACTCGGTCGTGCGTCCGGCAAATCGACGTGCTTTTGGGAACCGCATGAGTTGGCAATCACCCAGAGCGCGCTCCGGTCTGGCCCGATGTTCCCACCTAAACATCGAGGTCGGAGCGCAACTTCACGCCCGACGGAGGCCTTGCTTCGAGTCGAGAATGTGGAAACTCGAGGAGCGCTTCGGGTCAGACTGGTAAATATCTGAAGCGTGCACTTGGATGCTGCTGCTTTAAGTCACGCGGTGGAAAACTCGAAGACAATATGTTGAATTTACATAATTTTTAGAGAACTTCATTACCCCTAAATTGAAAATTAATCGGTCAGTTTAATCAATGATGTTTAAAATTGGTTTATCTTTGGTTTAAATGAGATGGGATTTAATTAATCCTTTTAACTAATGATTACTTGAGTTTAATTAATTATCTTAATTAATGATAATTGAAATTAATAATCATTCTAATTAATGATATTTAAAACTAATTAATCATTTTAAAACTTTGATATTTGAATTTAATTAACCATTTAATTAATGATTGGTTTAAATTTAACTAATTGTTTTAACTAATGATATTTAAAATTTAGTTAAATCATTTTAATAAATGATGTTGGATAGTTAAATAAATCCTTTTAAAAAACGATGTTTTAATTAATCGTTTAACTAATGAGGTTTGGATTTAATTAATTCAATTAATTTATGATTATTTTAACTTAAATTGTTAATGGTATTTAAAAAAATTACCATTTTAATTAAAAAATTATGTTTAAGATGAATTATTCATTTTAACTAAAGATTATTTGAATGGAACAAATCTTTGTAATAATGATATTTAAAGTTAATTAATTGACTTAATATAAGTGATTAAAGTAAATTAACTAATACAATAAAATCATTTTAAGTTAAGTAACTGATTTAATGTTTTTTAAGTTAATAAACCGATTTAATAGAGATTTTAAAGATAACATACCGATGATATAACAGTGTTTGGAAATAATTTAATTATCATCCAAGATAATTAATATTTTTTTAAATTTATAAACGTATTTATATTTCTTTATTATCATTTGGGATAATAAATAGTATTTTAAAATTATAAATAATGGTTTATAAATGAGATAATCCTTTTAAGAAGGAATTATTTATAAACAAAGCTATCTGTGAATTATTTTGGGTTTATAGTAAACCATGTTTTAATGACATTTTTTCGACCTTTGTTTTAACACACTTAGTATTACTGGTTTGTCTTTTAAAAGGAAAGTTTTTAAAGAATATTTCCAAAGTGTTATTACCAATATTGAAATCAAGCACAAGTTCATTTTTTAAAAAGTAAAGTTTAATTTCGTTATGAAAAAATAGTTATGTAATCGATATCGCTAATAGGGAAAGGATCTAGTCATGCTATTAGCGCTAAACGCTGAGGTTTAGACTCGTTTCTATCTCGAAGGTTAAAAATATCATCAAGGTGATGCCTAGAGGTGACACTACCTCAACTTGTCTGGCTTCATTTCAACCGAGAGGTAACACTTGTTTGGAATCAACTAGTTGTATTAAATATATGATATTTAATTTCTATATATGATCATTTTAATTATCCTCGATAGTTGATTGTTAATTATCAAATTTATCTTTCTTCATGGTATATCGCCACCTAAAAAATGATTCACCTGTCGTAATGTTTTATTTACCGTTGTATTATATAATATCATTACCAGCATTTGTAAGGTCAGGATTTTATAATTGTCCAGCTAATAATGTTTGTTTTTAACGTTGATACTCTATATTTTGGAGTGACGGTTTCTATTATCCTTTTTATATTTTATGTTGTTGGATTCCATTGAGATTCTGTTTTACTCTGTTCTCTGTTCTTTTCTTTTTATTTACCCAAATAATTTGCCCTTTTGTCGACTGGATGCACGACATTTGAACACAGTGGTAGTGTTCGGTGTCGACTTTCAATGGTTAAAAAGGCAGGTCGTTACAAGGAGTCCCTAACCACCACGTAGCCAGAGGCGGAGAAGGCAAATGTGGTTGACATACAAGTTGAAGTACTGATTAGTAAAGGTTAATGATGGATTTTCACAAGAACTAAAGCTTCTTGAAAACTGGAGAAATAAGAAATATACCTAAGAAGAATCTCAATGAGATAAGATGAATTATCCCTCTTCATTCCTAAGCTCCCCTAGCTGGATCACAACAAGAGGAATGAATGCACTTGACTGCAGTTGCTTTTGAGGTAGGAATCACCTAGGCCATTGCTAAGCTAACCCCAAAGGGTTTGAGAATAATTGCCACTGGCTCTTGAGATTTCGAATCAAACGTTTCAATCTGACCCGAAGAGCTCGGGCCAGTAAGAGCTATGGCGACGGCATCAACATCCACGGTATCAATAGCCTCTTTAACTAGGAGAGCCTTTCTAATAGAAAGAGATTCGATATCCTTAACATCGAGATATATGACCATTAGCTCCTCCTCAGAGCGATAGTCTCTGGCCTGCACAGCCCTACGTAGCACTTCTACCCAAGCACCAGCAAGGGCCTTGGAGTAGTCACTCCCAACCGTCTTAGAATTTCAAAACATGTCTACACTAATTTAGAAATACAACATGTTGGCATCAAGGTCTGACATGATCATGGACTTCTCATCCTAAAGCTCCTTGAGCTCTTTCGTAAAAATTTCAAGCTCAAGGTCACTACCAAGCTTAGTAATGGATAGCTCCTCCATCTCCTTAGAAAGTTTCTTCCCTTCTTCAGCGAGCTACTGATTCTCCTTGCAAAGTCTGGTGAGTTCAGTAGCTTGCTCAATACAGGTCAAATTCCGTGCTTGGATAGTCTGATTCATATTGGCAGTTTGCTTCTTCATCTCACCCTCTCTTCATGTGCAACATTCAAGTTGTTGCACGTCACCATTTCAATTTTATCATGAGCTTGCTTTAACTCTATCATGGTACTATCAGTGCTAGCTTTTTCCTAGAGAGAGGTCTCTCTCTCTCTCCCTCTCTGGCGACTTTGATCAAATCATCCTCTCATTCCTTAACCATTCGCTCGAAGGCAGCTCTATCAGATTTGAGCGAGTAGAGACTTCCATAAGGGAACGTAGAGAAGTAACCACTAGGGCTTGGGAGATTGGAATTTGTTGAGTTGAAGAGGTCTGAGCCTGTGTATGAGGCAGAACATTAGTAGAAATTGGCGTATGGCGCTCGAAGGAATCACTCAGGCGTTTAGCAAGGTCGCAAGATGGCTGAATATCATCTTCTCTCTTCCTTCTTTTTCTCCATATCCTTCTCCCTATCGGGTTTGTGAGTTTCTTCGGACTCACGGATTTTCCTCCTTTGCCTCTCTTACTCGGTCTCATAGTGACAAGGCAGATTGGGATTGGGAGCTTAGCCTCAGTATGCACTGGTATGTTGGGAAAACTTCTCATAATAACCATGGCTGGTGGAACCTGAAACAAGGAAGAAAACGATATTAGTATTAAAACTACAAAATAAAATTTAACGCAAGAATGAATATCCGTGATTTTAGTGAAGTGTGTGGTGCCGAGGACCCTCTAAGTACTCTACCAATCGTATTGGCAAGGAATTAAAGTGGGGCTCTCTCCATCTTCACTTACAAAGCCCATTGGCAAAAGAGTAAAGCCTAAACCAACATCCCCCAGAATTTCGCTAACGGTGAAGTTAATCTTACTGATATCACTCAATCTAACGAAAACATCACGAAGAGAGCGAGATTGAGATGTACCCCCTCCTGAAAGCATCACAACTTGCTCTCCAGCTGCCTTAAAATTTCAATGACTATGTGCTCAAAAAGTGCAAGCTGAGGAGAATAGGACTCAAGCCAGGCGATTCAATGAATGATTCATCCCTTCTTCACTAGCACGATAGTCGCTATCACTAGCAACTTCTCCCTCCTCTTCAACCATTGACGCTTTTCCCTCCCTCCTTTCGAATTGTTCATCTCCCTCTAGAATTGAGGGTGTTCCAACTGCTTCATCCCTACCTCTCAAAATGTCCCGCATTATGGGCTCTTCAATTTCTATCTCATGGGTCTCCTTTCTATGCATCTCCACAGACTGATCCACAACTTCCCCTTGAAGACTTTCGTTGAAGCTATGAGTAGGAGCAGAAGAATAGGTATTGGATCTAGAGTTGCTCTATGCTGGAGACTCGGTGACAGCGAATCTACCGGGTCGAAGAAAACCACACCGTTGTAGATTTTCATTCGTCAAGAGGAATGCGAAAATAAGTTGACTAAATCTAACTGGCTTTAAGGCCTCAAGTGCTGTACTATGTTCAGCAATTTCATCTCGAGCCGAGATGCCTACATGGAAACATATATTAGTTGAAAACCAAGAAATTTTGTCACGAGAAGATCAAGGGAAAAGAACCATACATCCAGATAGCCAAAACAGGTTGAAACCGTAAACTGGCATCGCATGAAGAAATATTTGTTCTCAAAGTAAGGACATTTTTTGTGGAGATTTTCAATAACTTTGCATCCCCTCCAAGCTTTAATTATCAAGTAGAATGGTGAATCCTGCCTTTTCTTAAATTGAAGCAAATATGTAAGCTCATCAAACCTTAAGGGTCAATTGAACCGATTCATAAAGAGACGTAGAGCGAACTCAGAAGAGAATACCTATTTAGATGGACTTGGAACAGAGCTAGTCTGATTTCGTGTAGCACCATCAAGAAGAAAGAATTGAATGGCGGGATAGGACCACCTAAGCACATGTAATTATTGCATGTTATAAATTCCAGTAGGGGATTGTGTGTGAACTCAGGCTTCGTTGGTAGGCAAACGTCTTCCTCATGGATACCGATGCACAATGCGTATATCCCAAAGCAATCTGGCAACAGAATCGACGACGTTTTGAGGTTTGTGCAGAATCTTTAGACCCAGAGATGGTTGGCCTACTATCGGCACGACTAGCACTATTTGACCTTGGGACTTGAGGGTTTCAGAATGGATTGGCCCAACAGGGATAAATGGCGAAGACTGAGCTGTAGAAGACTCAACTTAAGGAGGAGTGTACGTGCCTTCACCAAACTTAAAGTGCAGTGATTAGTGAGTCATTCTAAATAATAATATTTGGCGTTCAATAGGGTCAGTTATATATTATTTTGATCAAAGTTGTGTGACCAACGCCTAGAATCCAAAGGATGTCAACGTGTGTTGACCAATCGGATTGAGTGTTGACCAGGGCAAGTGCAGTGTGTTAATCTATGCAGCGGAGTCCAGTGTCCTGTACACCATAAACGGACCATCTTGTGTAGATAGCTTGCTCGTGCCAGAGCCGCATCATACTTTAAATTATATTTTGGGGATTACCCATTATCGATGAGTAATCGATAATGGAACCGCTATCCGAAACGACATGGAAAGCTTTTCTTTACAGGAACACTGGAGGGGTAGAAACATGAAAAAGTTATGTGATGGAATCATCCAATACGACTGATCTTGAAGTAAGCTATCGTACTAGAACTCAAGCGATGATCGAAACTTAGCCAAATTTTGAAAAAATATGGCTAAATCCAGAAAACAAGACTTGTCTCCGAAACTGCGTAAACTTGCCTCGGGAAAAACTCATTTTCACCACTGATTAAACACAACTCGGATTTCAACCATTTCCTTGAATTGAAATCGACCAAAAGACCATCGCCATCATCACAACATCGCCTGTCGCCAACCTTAGATCTCAAAACAAATTGATGCTAGGGATTTGGTGTTCTTGGGTCCAAACTAAGTGGTAGTCAATAAGGCGGTGACGACTGTTGCTGAGTGGTTGCGAGTGGTTCGAGGTGACAACAATAAATAACAGATGCATTAGAATAGCTCGGCAATGCTGGTTGGGTTGGAGGAAAAATGGATCGATTCGTTCAAGTTTCAAAGGCTCAGTAGCAAGAAGCTCATATACAAGGCAACAGAAATTTAAAGTAACTCAAAATATTTCTAAGTGATGGAACTTATCGGATTGGGGAAAACCCATATAACTCAAGATCGAGTTAGATAACTCGGTGTCGAGTTGTTTTTCTGCCCCTATATTATCCGAAAAGCATGGTAATGGGAAGTTTCGCTAACCTAAAGCATGAAATGGTCACTAGAGTTGTAGATCACATCCCCAGTGCAGAAGAATGGTATTCCAACTATAACTAAGAAAAAACAGTTAAAGGAAAGTCAAATAAGTGAAAGCAATGTCTCGAGATGGCACTTGAACGATCAACTAGAATTTATAGGTAGTCCAAGACTTGTCTCGATCCAGAGCATGCTTTGCTTTCAATGAAAACATACTCTAAGGGGCAACTGCTAACTGGATTATTGACCAAGAAGAAGTCAAGAAAGTTAGAATGTCAAGATGAAGAGGAGATGGCCCAAAAACTTGAAGTATGCTTAAAAGAGCTAGAGAAGCAACTGAGAGGAGTTTCAATCAAATTGGAGCTAAATACATAACTTGGCATCGATTTTCATAGGATGGTACCAACCCATCGATTCACGACATTTCAGCTTCTAAACTCCACTTCTATAGTACTACGGTTACTTATGATCAAGTGACTTTCCCAGAGTTTGAATGATCAATTCCAGGGTTGATGAGAAGAAAACCAAGAGAGCAAGACAACTCAAGCAATAATGGGAAGATCACTAGAATCAACCAAAAGTCGATGAAAAGAGCCTGGAACGCGTCAAGTAGAAGGTAGAAGAGCCAAAAAATTGAAATAGTTTGGCTCGCACTAAAAAAGATAGGTTGGTACGAGTTGACTTAGGTCGGTACCTACTCATCTTCTTGGGTAATGGGACTCTGTGCTCACTTGTACTACATCGGGCTATCTTCTGGACTTCAGTGCAAGAAGGCTCCTAACCCTGTACCTTTGTTTCCTTATAAATACCAGCCTAATTGCATCTAAAGAAGTATCTGATTTCTGCTAGCACTATATGCTGAGATTTTCCATTTTTCCATCTCCTATCTCCCTCACAATAGTCAATTGAGCGGCTACTCTTGCAAGTTCTAGGCTCTAAAACCTGTCAAGCCTTGTGCTAATGACTTGTACTATCTAATTCTTTGTAATCTCATACAAACTCTCTTAGATCCATAATCAATAAAGCTATAAAGTGAATGTAGGCTAGAGATTGTCATACTACTAAAAAAATCTTATGTATCCCAGTTCTATTTTCTTTTATTTTCAATATTATCCACTAGATCTAGGTCCTACATATTCACTACAACTCAATCTTGAGTGTTGATCCATTTTTGGCATCACGGCAATGAAATTCGATAAGCAAAGAATTGATCGGATTTAGTATGGTAAGTATTCAGTTATTTGTTAGGAACTTAGGACCGAGTCTATTGTTTATATAGATGTAGGAGGGTGATTTTAAAAGTAGTTACTATTTGAAGGGATGCATGTAACGATCGACCTAAACCTATGATGTGGAATGGTTGTCAAAGGAAAGAAAAGAAGTAAAGAAGAGGAAATATAAGAGAAGAGAAAGTAAACATCAAATAATCAAATAACCTGTCATCTCATAGTAATTCAACTGATGAACTGTCCCAAATAATAGT
Source organism: Allium cepa (assembly GCA_030765085.1). Classification (NCBI taxonomy): domain Eukaryota; kingdom Viridiplantae; phylum Streptophyta; class Magnoliopsida; order Asparagales; family Amaryllidaceae; genus Allium; species Allium cepa. The sequence continues at coordinate 738,418,780 of CM060935.1, read as the reverse complement.
AAGTCAAACACAATCAAGGCTCCATTGTGTCACACAGTGGAATATATAACAACAAATCAAATATAAGCATGAGTAAACACCACCTTCTTTTAGTCCATCTATAGAACTCCATATGTCATCCACACCGGCTCTCTAATCCACTCATGTAAGCGTACCCGAGATAATAAGAAGTAAATCATAAAACCTCATATTAGACAACTGTTTGGTGTGAGAAATAAACAATCTCAAAATATCAGTCGATATAGTATATGGAACATATGGCATATGGATCATACCGGACATGTACCTACATCCAAATAATCAACACATATCATCGATAATATGCTACTCTATAGCATTACAAAGGGGTATTCCATACTCGGTAAACTATCGGGTGCCTAATTATCTGTATCCACAATACCTACTCCATACTAAGTCAACTATAGGGGTGTTTAGGTATCCCTATCCATAATATCTACCTCTTGCGACATCCCTAAGGTGATAGGTAGCTAACATAGAATCCATCAAACAATACTAACTATCACGTAGTTTGCTCTATATACATGATAACTCGTATGGCATCCATATTGCTAAGGACTATGGTAAAATCTCGGTTTTTGGTTATAACCTCGTATCACACAGCCCAAAGCTTGATATGTGTCTCGTAGCCCAAAGCTAGACACTAAACCTAAAGCCACAGGTCCAAGGTATAAAATCCCAACATGATCCATGAGCGTCCCTACTTATAATTCCCATAGTTCAAGTACAACATAAAACACTCCGAGTCATCAACAATTCCTTAGCACATGCATAATGATCCAAGTCCTACTCACTCACTCCAATTTCTACTATGCTAGAACCTACTACATTCCTACACTCTATGGCTCCCAATACGAGCCTTTTCGATACATACTCCCTACATGAGCTACAAACTGAAGATATGGAGTCTCTAATCTTCGACACTTACTCCCACCATGAGTCAAACACTAAAGATAGAAGGCTTTTATCATGTTGTTACATCGCCATCCACCCCTGATGCAAACAAGCCAACACTTCCAGCACGATCTATAGAGTCTTGAAACTATCAACCTCGAAACCTAACTCCATACTCCATCGAGTCTCTATTTGAAGTACCAACAACTACCAAATCGAAGCATCGCACATCACCTCACCATCGAAATCGCTCGACGTAGAGCAATAACATCAAGACTTTAAGTCAGTCGCATGAACAAACCATCACGTTGCACACCTCTAAATCCCCTCAACGTCCATGCTAAAGATCTGCCAAATCACCAATCATCAATAGCAATGGACATTGATGATTTCTCGACCCCAAACTTGTTGTTATCTCTACCGTGCGCCTCCCATGGATTGTGACTTAATGATTCCACAAACGACAAGGAGTGGACGCATTTTGCATTTCTTGACTATGACCGATGAGATTTTGCAAGAAGGTGTTATTCATCAAGAGAAACCCATCGGTGATCTCTTTTTCGTCTATCGTCGCATGTAGCTCCATCGAATCGAAACGCTAGATCCAACCAAGAAGAGGTCAATATCACCAATGGTGATCTCACATAACCTCCATGTTCCATACGAAGCTCACATCTACATGATCTTAACGTATCTGGTTTGTAAATTATTGTTGAGTAGATTGGTCGATTTTATTTTTTGAATGAAAAAGAAGGGAGTGGCTATGAATTTTGGATAGAATAGTAATCAGATAAGTGAACTAGAGAGATGGGAGTATTTGAGTTATGTTTATATTAATATAATTTATTTTTTAAATAAACGGTCGAACGTTTTGAGCTCCCATAATTACATAACGGTTTGATCACAATGAAACTTAGCTACATACATCACCACATTTTTCCGGATCCAACGGTGTAAATATCGTCACTGTCTAAAACTGAGGCCCGAGATGCTAATTTCATACATTTCAAGATCGTTTCGGCCATCTGATTGCCCGATCTTCAAGCATAGCGATGCCTATACTCATCTTAATTTGCAACGTCAATCTGAACTCAACTGAAGTAGTCTCAAATCTTGATTCGACTATGCGAAAAAATAATCTTATTTTTAGGCCTTCATTTAATTAACTATTCAATATTTAAATCAATCATTTAAATATCCTTCATTAAAATTAAAGATCGTTACATTCTCCCTTCCTTCAAAGAATTTCATCATCGAAATCGCAAAGTAAGGAGACTATCTTCTCACCCATAGGCCATCAAATCCCTTCAGATTTCAAAAAAAATTCGGCAGCGGCTACTTTGTGCAGCTAGGTCTGAGAAAAATCCAATACAACAAAGATATATATACATCTCATATCTGATGCATCTCGTTTTTGAGGACAACCAAACATATATCACCAAATCTACACTACTTATTTTACATACCTCTTTAAGAGTAAGTGCATACCATTTATACGCGAATATGTGCAAAATATGTACTCAACAAAGAGGATTAAACACAAATGTAACATCATCATGTATTTAAATATACTAGATCATACATAATAATAGTCTTAAACAAGTATTCCATAATAACCAAAACTATCCTGCATGCCTAACAATCATATAAGTATAAGCTATAACATCAAATGCTAACAATCAATGTCAACCATGTAAATGTGAGATAAAACATCAAAAAGTAACATCCATGCCTATCCTAATATGCAGAATAATAAACTATCTAATATAAAACATTGAATAAAATATCCAATATGAAAGCCGATGATAGAAATGAAATCTCACCAAGCGAAAGAGCTCTGGACAAGTGGTCCTCATGCTTCCCTCGATCTCCCATATACAATCACCTTTGCTTTCACTCCACTGAACCTCTATTACTTCACTGCCCTCCTCGTAAACTATTCCTTATCACATCTATCGGTACGGATAGGCCTATGAGATCTCGATGTGGTGCCAAATTTCCAAATGCCTCTTGTAAGTTCTCCCAAAACCATTATCAACAAAAGGTTTCAACCACGTACAATGTCCTTGGCACACAATGGAATAACATTATCCATCCCATGTATGTCCCAACAAATTCAGATGCCATTCTATAGGACTTAAGGAATACGAATATAGCATTCTTCGTCAACCAATCTATTGTGACTCAAATGTTATCATACTATACTCAATCGTCAACAATCCATCAATGCAGCATATGGATATCTGTTCCCACTACTTAAGAACAAGCAATCTCTCATCCCTATGGAACCACAATCTCGGTCTGGTCCACACTGCATCTCCTCTATAGACACTACTCATTCCTCTAACTTAGCCATAATCTCCACTAGTCTAGCTTTACGCCTATAACTAGCACCAATCCGCTATATCAAACTAGGTCCGATGGTTAAACTAGCTATCACCTTTGGCTATAGATCATTGAGTTCTAAAGTCATAACCAGTGATAAACTCGAGCAACGATCACTCTAGGAATATTACCCTCAAACCGTGTCTTCCTCTTAAAGCATCAACAAATGCATTTCCCTTACCGACATATAGGAAATGCCAAAGTCATAGGAGGCTAAGAAATCTAACCACCACTATTGGGGAAGGTCAAGATCCATCACGGAGAAGAGATACTCCAACGATGTAAATCACTGAACAACTCGAATGCCTCTCATAATAGATAGTGCCTCTAAATCCTTAAGCAAACTTTATTGCCGCCAACTTAGAATCAAGAGTCGGATACTTTCTCTTCTGCATTTTCAGCTGTCGAATAAGGTACGACATCTTTACTCTTTGGTAGCAATACCGCACCCAATTAAGTACCACAAGCATGTATACTATCGACTCCTCATTCCTGCTCGAATTGAGTAACATTGGTGCAATCATCAACCTATTGGTCAAACTCACTGACGTGTATTTGTACCTTGTGTCAAATAAAAGACCGATCCTCTCTCATCAAATAGGTTAATGGTGCCACTACCTTAGGTCTATTTAAATTTTGGACTGCTGTAACCACTGCAGGATTTACAGCGATGTCTTACTCTGAAACAAAATGACCCAAGCATCTCACTTCCCTCCTTTAAAAATGATACTTTAAAAATCTCATCATCCATTGCTGTTTTCTTAACACCTACAACACAATCATCAATCGTGTCTTGCTCTTTTCTTTTGCCTATGAGTAGAAGAACATATCATCAATGAGTACAAGCACAACTCACTCAAGTGACCCCTCAAAACACGATCCATGAGATCAACAATGTACGTCGATTTGTTGGTTTGTCCGAGCGGCCTAACCAATCCAATCAAAAATCAAAACAGCATACGAAACACTATAATTTGTACGCTCTCTCTAGCTACTCTTAGATGGTGAAAGTATAAGATCGATTTCACCCTAGAGGGGGGGTGAATAGGGCGATGCTATTAATTATAAAAATTATTGCAGAAGCTTATAAAATTATTTCAACACAGATATATCAAAATAGTAGCACAGATAATAGCAGAATAATAAATGCAGAAATAGAACGACACAGAATTTACCTAGCTTCGGCAAAACCCTGCCTACGTGCTGCCCCCAAGGTTTCTACTAGAAATTAAGTAGTCACACACTTGCACACGAAAACTCGTGACACCCGCTACTAACAAACCTAACTCTACGCTCAAAACCCTGCCACAACTCAGCCGATAAGTTGCGAATTCTCAAACTATGCCACGTAGTTTGTGCCCTAGTCACACGACTAGTAATTACAATGGTTTAAAGGAGAATACAAAAACAACAATTTAAAAAACAATTAAACACCAAAGCCGTAATTATTCCTTTTTAATATAATCCAACACTAAAGAAAGAAAGGGGCCGGCCTAATATTATTCTCTTTACTTATTCGGTCCGCTCCTTTGTTTAACAATGGCCTCGTTCCTTCTTTCGTTCGTTCATCTTAGCTCTAAAATTAGGGCTTTGTGAAGTCGCCGCTTAAATTGATGGTTTGTGCTTCGATCGCTTACTTCAATTGATTTGTTCGTGGCTCCTCCTCCTTGATCGAGTCTGACTTTGATTTGGTATGTAAATTTCCCTTTTTGCTTCTTCTGATTTGCTTTCTTGAAATCAATGATTTGAAAGCCGATGATATTACTTGTTTATATAGGATTCGAGATCCTTGATTTTTGTTTGTATACATTTATTTGAATTCGTCTCTTGATTTATCTCGGCCATTCAATTTTGTTTTAATGCTTGGGATTAATCTCTGACTGGTTCAAATTACTTGAATAACACGGTTTTGATTTCTGACTTGGTTCAATTCCTTGATTGACACGGTGTTGATTTCGTTCGTTCTCGTTCTTGTTGTCTTCGGCTTTGACTTGAATTTGACGATGTTGATTTTGTTCAACTTTGGCCATACTGTTCACTACCTCTGGTAGCACTTTCGACCTTGTTCGATTTTACTTGCCGTTTCATGACTCCGGCCACTTGAACTATTTTGATTTTGGTACTGTTTCATTTGATATAGATATGTATGTGTGGGTGTGTTTATGCATACATGTATGTTTGTATTTGCTCGGCTTTGGATTTGTTCGAACTTGCCACCATGGTCTGTTCATCTCTGCTTGATTTTCTGTTGTACTTAGTATCACTTGATGTTGTAGTGTATTTGGACTTGTACTCTTTTGATTTATTTGACTGTTATGTGCATAGCATATATATATATATATATATGTCTATGAGCATGGACGGTTTGGTTTCATTGATGATGCTATGCACCTGCATATACATGTGCCATTTCTTTGCTTACATCTATTGGTCTGCACATCCCTGTCTACTTGTAGTTTGTACCACAGCCTATTCATGGTGATGTTTACACTGCTTGTTGTACCTGTTCTTTTGGCACTACTGCACTGTGTATGTACATTATCACTGCATACAAGTTTGCATATCAACTTGTTGAAGTCACATGTATCAGTCATTGTTGCATTGCTCCATTAGCTGTGCTCATATACATTGATGTTGGTCTGATTCTCCAAGTTGCCACCTCTGATCAGTTGCACTATATTGTACCTGTTTTACTGCCTTCATATACATGTCGAGTCTTGTTGACATTACTGGTGCAATGACTTGAGTTCGAGCCTTGTTTATGTCTTTATTGGTCTGATCATGCTATTTGTATGTGGTCTTGTTTCATGTGATGTTCATTTGAACTGTGTTTGTATTGTTTCCATATTGGCTTGTTCCTTCGAGTCACTGAAACTTGTATATGATTGTTTTGTTGTCTGCTCTTCATGTACATGCCGAGTCTAATTTCAGATGCACTTGTTATTTGTCAATTTTGCTTGGGAATAGGCTCCTGCCTGACTTTGTTATTCATGTTTCTAGTTATGGTATTGTTTCGAACATGCCCATTGCATTGTTGAGGCTGTGCTACTTTGATCGAGCATTTTCACTTGTACTTGATAATTTTGTATTGCATCTGAGTTGAATCCAGCTTAAAGCTCGGGTTTGACCTTATGCTGATATTGTGACATTATTTTTAATTCACTTGAGTTGAACCCAGCGTTTTGGGTTTGACCTATGCTCACCTGTCCCTGTAATTTTATCAAGTGTATATATCGGTGTGCACGGCCTTGTGGCATGTACAGTGATACACTGTGCATGTCACAAGCTGTTCGTGTATGATGAATTCAAATTCAAATGATAACGAACAACCTTAATAATTGAGGCAAATATTATTTTCAAAATTCACATTTTATTTTATAATGCAAAAATATTTTATTTTCAATTTTACTGCGTCAATGCATATTTTTGCAGATTGCTCAGATGCTGGATTCATATTAGAATGAAGTTGAAGATAAATACGAGTTGAGTGAATGAGTGACATGTAGTGAGGTCAAATGTAAATTAGAAATTATGATGTAATCAAAATTGTATTGTAATTGAGGTTGTGTATATATATAGTGAGAGCTTGAAATTTGTACTATTCAAAAATTGTAATAAAATTTGTTTGAATAAAATTTCTGCTTGAATTCAAATTCTGTGTTATTTATTTTATTCAGTAAATATTTATTTAATCTATGAAAAATAAAATAGTACATTGACAAATACATTTAAATGAATATATATATGTTTATTATCATCAAACAAAAATCATATAATCGCATATTCAACAATCTCCCCCTTTTGATGATAACAAACATATATTTAAGATTTTGAATATGTTAAATGTATTTGATCATTGATATACTCTATTTGCTCCCCCTATTTAAATGCTTCCTCTCTACACAAAGCTCTCCCTTCATATATGCATACAATTAAAAATATGCAAATGAGCCTAGATGCAACTAGAAAATATTTGACCTTTGCTTGATTTTATTTGACAAAATCTTAATTTTTCTCTCCCCCTTTTGTTATCAGCAAAAGAGTAATAGTTTTAGAGAAAATAGACATAAAGTGATCGATATTAACACAACATCAAAACTCAATCGAATATAAATATTAAATTTCAATAAAAAATCAAACAAAAATCATAAATACTCTGTTAGGGTGATATTCCACTTTTAGAATGGTGGGAATGATATCGTCATATAAAACCATATAGCTGTGTTTATTTGTGGTATATTTATATCAGGAATTTGAATATCTACCAACCATGCATAACCATTAGGACTTTTAAATGAGATTAGTAGTATTCCAATTTAATTTTATTTTTAAAAATGAATTCGAGTATCTTCTAACGCATAACCGTGAGGACTTTTAAATGGGATTAGAATCAACTTGTTTATTTTAAAAAAAATCAATTTTGATATGTGTTCCATACATGCATACCATGAGGACTTTTAAATGAGCATCGAAGCACATAACAAATTCCAAGTAATTCACCCATGCATAACCGTGAGTACTTTTAAATGAGAGTGAATACTTTGGATTTTATTTTATTTTATTATTTATTAAAAATATAAAATGAAAAACGAATGATTCATGTTTAAAGTATCACATATTGACAAACTATATTGAATTTTGATGAGTGATGGTCGTTAGAAATATGATAGAAATAGAGATGGTCATGGAATTTTTACCAACAAAAATGTTTTATTACTCTTGTTTAAATTTCTAAAGAAATTTACTAATTATACCGTCTCGAGTCATAATCTATGATAAATATGAACACTCATCACTTTTTCAATCACTATTTATCTTTTTTATAATTAGTAGGGAGTCACATTAGTCAATGTTATAAATTAAATTAAAAAATAATTATAAAATCAATTTTTCTAAAAATGACCAACCTGAAAACAAGGTCAAAGATGATTTTCTAGAAGGGGTTTTATGAGAAAAATTTCTGCTATTTGAAAAAATTATGAAATGAAAAATATGCAGATATTTTCATTGAAAAATGATGCAGTTACTAAATGTCTCAACGAAAATCACATTCCACTAGTAATTTTCCTATCAACTAGATTACCAGTGTAATCTGCATCTGAATTTCTCTTTCACTCAAAATTATCATTAATTGAATTTGATAGACCAGACCATGAAGTGTGCAACAAAATATTTCAAAATCAATTTTCACAGCTTTTTAAATGACATTCTCTTGAATTTGAATTGAAGCCATGTAAATAATCAAAAACCGTGAATATAGAGTCAGTCGTAAAATAATCAAACGTATTATCATCCAACAAAACACTATTATTAATCCAAACTAATATATATGAAGTAATTTAAAGACTCTACAGAATTTTAGTGTTCTTAGCATAAGAATATAATTGGCCAACAATTTTGAATAAGTCAGAATCAAAATCATCATTATTTCATCATCACATTATTGGCTGATTTAACTCAGATTACGGTGCAGATTATCACATTTAATATATCGTCCAAATAAATATACCATTACCTATTTTATCTTTACGATATTTTTCGTTGTTGTTCATTGTGATTCTGTCACCTTTATACTAGGCTAAGGTACTTTTCTTTGTCACCCATTGTGTTTCTGAACAGCCAGAATCCAGATAACACTGTTGTTGTTCCTTAGCCTGCCACCACACCTACACGATGGAAGATTTTTGTGACCTATTTGTTTTTGTAGGTCCATGATTGTTAGTGGTAGAATATTTTGAAAAATAATTTTGTGGAGACCCAAAACTATTTATATATGTTCCTTTTAACACCCAGATTTGTTTAACTTTGAGAGATTTTATATTTGGGCCTTTTGGAACCCAAATTGGTATGGTTTTCACATGTTTGGATCTATACCAAGAATTATTGTGAATGTGTCCATATTTTCTACAAATTGTGCACATAGAATTGACTTGATTAATTTTTCTTTTAACATATTCGGAGTGAGTATATCTCAGCCCTTGTCTATCAATATTGACTGTTTGTCTTCCTATTAGCATATTCAACGATTTTTCGCTTTTGCAAAATTTTCCTAAAGTCGTTGACAACTGTTGAACTTTTGTTTTGAGAGATTCGTTTTCATTCAATAATTGTGTGCACTTTTTAATAGAATTCTCTCTGCTAGTATTTTCACTCTCTTTTAAAAACGAAATTTCATTTTCAAGTGATTTTATATTAATTTCTGATTTTTTAATTTCTTCTTCAAACGATGGACACTTGTCACACTTAGGGCACTTATTTTGATAGTTTTTAACTAATTGTTCAAGTTGATCATTTAAATCTATCAAAGTATCTTTTTGTGATTCAATTTGGCATACTTCTCCCTAAGTCGTTCAAAACGGCTATTTACTTCGTGGAAATATATAAGTAATTATGAATGAGTAAGTTTTGATACCTCGCTTGGCTCATCGTCGTCGCTATCAGTTATATTACCTTGAAGGCACATATCTGCTTTCTCACTCTCACTGCTAGTACTTTGATTATCTCCATCACTTGTATTCCACGTGGCTGCAATACTTCTCCTTTTTTATTTCTTTTCAAAGTCGCATCGATTTTGAGGACAATTGGGCTTGATGTGTCCGGGTTGGTTGCACTTATGGCAGACTATCTTCTGTTCATCTGAGTTGTCTAGTGCTTTGACTATTCTGCTTTTCAATTTTCGATTTAGAGCTGGATTTCCGTATTTGTAATTCCACCATTTGAATTTCTTTATTATCAGCTCCAATTCTGCTGCTCCATCATCATCATCTTCACCATCACTTTCTGTTGTTTTTTTAAGAGCTATTGATTTTTTTCGAGTGTCACCTCCTTCACACTCTTCCTTGAATTTCATTTCTAGCTCATAAGTGGTGAGATTTTCGATGAGTTCTACAACTTTGATTTGTTTTAAATCTTTTGATTCTTGAATGGCAGTCACTTTTGCTTCAAAACTTCATGGAAGGACTTTGAGGATTTTTCGGACTATCTCCAACTCTGTGTATGATTTTCCAAGAGCTTTTTATTTGTATACGATATTGGAAAGTCGTCCATACATCTCTTTGACATTTTCTTCCTTCGCCGTTGTGAAATTCTCATATTCGCTGCTTAGCATGGCAAGGCGAGATTTTTTGACTTGAGATGTTCCTTCTTGAGTCACTTCTAGTGTGTGCCATATTTCCTGCGCAGTTAGATAATGTGAGACACGATCCAATGAACAGATAATAGAATTCATAGTTTTAGCATTAGCATTTTGTATTTTATTTTCTAGTTCTGTCCATTGATCCTTTGGTTTATTTATTTCCTGATTATTTTCAATTATAGTTGGTGCTCTATAATTGTCTCAACAATATTCCACGCGTCAATGGTTTTCAGAAAAATTTTCATTCTATTTTTCCAGTAGGTGTATTCACCATTGAACATTGGTGGTCTAACTATGGACTGACCCTCAGCAAAAGCATTATTAAAAGAAGCCATTTTAAAAAATTAAACTATTTAAAACAAAAATTGATTTTTGTAAAACGAATTTTTTAAAAACAAAATCTATTCCTAGGTGAATAGGGTGATGCTATTAATTATAAAAATTATTGCGGAAGCTTATAAAATTATTTCAACACAGATATATCAAAATAGCAGCACAGATAATAGCAGAATAATAAATGCGGAAATAGAACGACACAGAATTTACCCAGCTTCGGAAAAACCCTGCCTACGTGCTGCCCCCAAGGTTTCTACTAGAAATTAAGTAGTCACACGCTTACACACGTAAACTCGCGACATCCGCTACTGACTAACCTAACTCTACGCTCAAAACCCTGCCACAACTCAGCCACTGAGTTGTGAATTCTCAAACTATGCCATGTAGTTTGTGCCCTAGTCACACGACTAGTAATTACAACGGTTTAAAGGAGAAAATACAAAAACAACAATTTAAAAAACAATTAAACACAAAAGCCCTAATTATTCCTTTTTAATATAATCCAACACTAAAGAAAGAAAGGGGCCGACTCAATATTTTTCTCTTTATTTATTCGGTCCGTTCCTTTATTTAACATTGGCTTCGTTCCTTCTTTCATTCGTTCCTCTTAGCTCTGAAATTAGGGCTTTGTGAAGTCGCCGCTTAAATTGATGGTTTGTGCTTCGATCGTTTACTTCAATTGATTCATTCGCGGCTTCTCCTCCTTGATTGAGTCTGATTTTGATTTGGTATGTAAATTTTCCTTTTTTCTTCTTCTGATTTGCTTTCTTGAACTCGACGATTTGAAAGTCGATGGTGTTACTTGTTTATATAGGATTCGAGATCCTTGATTTTCGTTTGTATACATTTATTTGAATTCGTCACTTGATTTATCTCGGCCATTCGATTTTGTTTTAATGCTTGGGATTAATCTTTGACTTGTTCAAATTACTTGAATAACACGGTTTTGATTTCTAACTTGGTTCGATTCCTTGATTGACACGGTGTTGATTTCGTTCGTTCTCGTTCTTGTTGTCTTCGGCTTTGACTTGATTTTGACGATATTGATTTTGTTCGACTTTGGCCATATAGTTCATTGCCTCTGGTAGCACTTTCGACCTTGTTCGATTTTACTTGTCGTTTCATGACTCCGGCCACTTGAACTATTTTGGTTTTGGTACTGTATCATTTGATAAGATATGTATGTGTATACATACACATACATATACATATATATATATATATATATGCATACATGTATATTTGTATTTTCTCGGCTTTGGATTTGTTCGAACTTGCCGCCATGGTTTGTTCATCTCTACTTGATTTTTTGTTGTGCTTAGTATCACTTGATGTTGTAGTGTATTTGGACTTGTACTCTTTCGATTTATTTGATCGTTATGTGCATAGCATATATATATGTCTATGAGCCTGGACAGTTTGGTTTCATTGATGATGCTATGCACCTGCATATACATGTGCCATTTCTTTTCTTACATCTGTTGGTCAACACATCCTTATCTACTTGTAGTTTGTACCACTGCATGTTCATGGTGATGTTTACACTTCTTGTTGTACCTGTTCTTTTGGCACTACTGCACTGTGTATGTACATTATCACTGCATACATGTTTGCATATCAACTTGTTGAAGTCACATGTATCGGTCATTGTTGCATTGCTCCATTAGCTGAGTTCATATACATTGATATTGGTCTGATGCTCCAAGTTGCCACCTCTGATCAGCTGCACTATATTGTACCTGTTTTGCTGCCTTCATATACATGTCGAGTCTTGTTGACATTATTGGTGCACTGACTTGAGTTCGAGCCTTGTTTATGTCTTTACTGGTATGATCATGCTATTTGTATGTGGTCTTGTTTCATGTGATGTTCATTTGAACTGTGTTTGTATTGTTGCCATATTGGCTTGTTCCTTCGAGTCAGTGAAACTTGTATATGATTGTTTTGTTGTCTGCTCTTCATGTACATGTCGAGCCATATTTCAGATGCACTTGTTGTTTGTTAATTTTGCTTGGGAATAGGCTCCTGTCTGACTTTGTTATTCATGTTTCTAGTTGTGGTGTTGTTTTGAACATGCACATTGCATTGTTGAGGCTGTATTGCTTTGATCGAGCATTTTCAATTATACTTGACAATTTTGTATTGCACCTGAGTTGAATCTAGCTTAAAGCTCGGGTTTGACCTTGTGATGATATTGTGACATTATTTTTATTGCACTTGAGTTGAACTCGGCGTTTTGGGTTTGACCTATGCTCACCTGTCCCTGTAATTTTATCAAGTGTATATATGGTGTGCACGGCCTTATGACATGTACAGTGATACATTGTGCATGTCACAAGCTAATCGTGTATGACGAATTCAAATTTAAATGATGACGAACGACCCAAATAACAGAGGAAAATATTATTTTCAAAATTCATATTTTATTTTATACTGCAAAAATATTTTATTTTCAATTTTACTGCGTCAATGTATATTTTTGCAGATTGCTCAGATGTTGGATTCATATTGGAATGAAGTTGAAGATAAATACGAGTTAAGTGAATGAGTGATATATAGTGAGGTCAAATGTAAATTAGAAATTATGATGTAATCAAAATTGTATTGTAACTGAGGTTGTGTATATATATAGTGAGAGCTTGAAATTTGTACTATTCAAAAATTGTAATAAATATTTGTTTGAATAAAATTTCTGTTTGAATTCAAATTCTGTGTAAATTTATTTTATTCAGCAAATATTTATTTAATCAATGAAAAATAAAATAGTATATTAACAAATACATTTAAATGAATATATATATATATATGTATATGTTTATTATCATCAAACAAAAATCATATAATCGCATATTCAACAGAAAGCCCATCACAAGGTCCAACTAAGAGAACATCCTCGGACTATAGAGTTGGTCGAACATGTCATCAATAAGCAAGAGTGGATACTTATTCATCATCCCATTCAACTCACAACAACCAACAAACAACCTCAAAGAGCCATCCATCTTAGTGATGAAGACTATAGTTGCATTCTACCCAAATATACTCCTACGAATGAACCATCAATTCACTAGGTCATCTGTCCACGCCTTTTAGTTTTTTATGCTCTTTGGCCAATATGTGCCTTAAAGGCATGACTACTATTCTAGCCACTCTTACCAGATTAATATGGAATTCAATCGCTATATGGTGGCAATTCGGTCGCCTCATCGAATATGTTCGGACACTATTTAGCTATAGGCAGAGAAGATAACTCTTCATATGAAATATCAAGCGGATATAGAAAGCTAACCATAACCCCATCCTCTGTAGGCAGCCGATCACTATCGTTTCCTCCTCTAAAACCCCAATCATCACCGGTGGCCTCTCACAGTCCACCACTATTCCATACCCCTTTCATCTAATCCATTCTAAACTATAATACCAAACCCAACTAAATCCCAAAATAATTCAACAGCAAACAAAAAAACATCCATGATTCAATAAGACAAAGTCTCAACAAACAATATATAGGCTGGCTAAGCCCCTAACTAGGTCCATTACAATTAAAGGTCAGTTAACTATCTCGAGTGTCAATCTCAATCTATCTATCAAATCACTAGATATAAAGGAATGTGAAACCTCAACGTCAAATAAAACACGTATGGAAATGCTATAAGTAGAAATCATACCTCAAATGGTAATGCCATTTCCCTTCTCTTTCGTTGATGGAGTACTCGACGGATTCAAAATGGCAATCAATGCATATGCTTCCATTTTTGAAACTATCTGCTGGTTCGGAACAACCCTTATACACTAGCTACAGGCTCTTTCCTCATAAAGCCTTCTCGATCACCTTCTCTAAGCTCTCATCATTATGACCAATCAATCGCTTCACAAGATGATCACTCAACCCAATGATAAATTCTTCATCTTTGATGTGCACTATGAACTAATCCCAAGTAAATTGATCCTTGGGAATCAAAGCTATAGAGGCACTCCACTAGTTCATTGTTCGTCCTTAGAGTTATCTAGAGTCAACTTCTACCTCATTGTATCATCTAACTCTAAGTCATTGAAGATCCTCTTGCAAGTAACCATCCAATCCTGCCTATCGATAGCCGACTCTATTCCAAGGAGCAGTTTGCCTCCTAGACTCACATAGTCTTTATATAGCTTGGCAATGTCGACTCTAAACATAATGCACTTGAGCACCATAATCATTTAAAGCAACTTGGGCATTCCAGGAAATGATCTGCACCAACTCTGCGTACATACCCTATCAATCAGGGTTAGTGACCCCGATCCTGCCCACTCCTCAACTCCAAAGATAGAGTTAATAGAAATATGTCTCATATGCCAGATCATTCCTATTCTATAATAAGGACGATCAGTCTCTCAAAAAAAGAAAACTGCATCAATAGTGCTCGCGTGTGCAATACAACTTATATACTATTATATAGTTTTAAAAACCAAAATATATAACAAATACGAACTCTCTGTTATTTATATACACTCTAGAACCAATATAAGGCAATAAATCCTACCCTATGTCTACTAGATCGCGGTATCAACTTAGGTTAATCACGTAACCTAAGCTCTATTACCAAACGTAACGACCGCCCTACACCTACAATCCAGAATGGTTATCTAAGGAAAGAAAAGAAGTAAAGAAAAGGAAACAGAAGAGAAGAGAGTAGAAGAGAAGAAAACGAAAACATCAAATAATAAAATAACATGTTGTATATCTCACATCGCATCGGACAAAATATAATAGTCAACATGGATATAAATAGTCGAGATAGTAATTACATCGAAGTATAAGATCCATAGAGTTGTATAACATGGTAATAGAGTTATACAACTGATAAATAAACTCAACTGATCAACTGTCTCTACTAATAGTAAGTCAAACACCACCAATGCTCCACAGTGTCACACAATGAAATATACAACAACGAACTCAAATATAAGTATGAGTAAATGTCACCTCCTACTAATCCATCTGCAAAACTCCATATGCCACCACATCTGCTCTCTAATCTACTTATTTAATAAGAAGAAATCATAAAACCTTGGGTCAAACAACAGTCTGGTGTGAGCGATAAAGAATCTAAAATACTATAAAAGTTGATATAGTATATGAAACAAAAGGTACACAAATCATACCAGACCTATCCTTGCAACCAAACAGTCGGCACATGACATTGATAATATATTACTCTACAACATCATAAAGGGGTACTCCATACTCAGTAAACTATCGGGGTGCCTAGGTATCTCTATCCATAATACCTACTCCATACTAAGTCAACCGTTGGGGTGCCTAGTATCCCAATCCACAATACCTACCTCGTGTGACATCCCTAAGGTGATAGGTGGCTAGTGAATAATCCATAACAAACATAGCATTCATCAAATAATACTAACGGTCACCCGATGTGCTCTAGATATATAATAGCTCATATGGCCTCTATACTAACAAGGACTAATGGAAAATCTCAGTCCAGGTGCCCAAAGCTTGATACATGTCTCGTAGCTCAAATCTAGACACTAGATCCAAAGCCATGGGTCCAGGCCAACATGATCCATAGGAATCCCCACTTATTATACCCCTACTTCGAGTACAACAAAAAACACTTCGAGTCATAAATGATCCCTTAGCACATGCACAATGTTTAGAGGCCTACTCGCTCAATCCAATTTCCACTATCCCAGAATCCACCACGTTCCTACATTCCATGGCTCCCAACATGAGAATCTTCGATACTTACTCCCTACATGAGTCATAAAAAAAGATATAGAGCTTCTAATCTTTGGTATCTACTCCCATCATAAGTCACAAACCGAAGATACAAGGCATTTATCATGTTCTTACATCGCCATCTACCTCTAATGCGAATAGCTATCAATCTAGCATGATCTATAGAGTCTTGAAACTACCAACCTCGGAATCTAACTCCATACACCTTCGAGTCACAGTCAAAAGTACCAACTTTCATATCGAAGTGTCATATCATTACCTCATTACAAAAATTGCTCGTAGTAGAGCAATGACGTCAAGACTCTGTCGATCGCACGAATAAATTACCACATCACGCACCTTAAAATCTCCTCAACATCCATGCCAAAGATCGACCAAATCTCCAATCATCAATAGTGATGGACATTGACCACTCTACGATGGTCAATACCAACCACTTTGGTCGTGTACTTAACCAAAAATGGATAAGTACAAACCAAATGGAACTGTCTGGCATCTATCCTGAAGTGTGAAGCCTTGTCTTCCACCTTTATATCAGTTGGCATGTATCCTAACCCTCAACTATAACTTATCACATTTGTTGAATTTTCGTGAATACGAAACCCCAGTGCATAAGTTATTTCCCTAACACTCGATCGTCGCTAAATCGGCGTTCTCAACCAAAAAAATAACAAACAAGTAAATATGCAACCAATAAGTATACATACATCCAATATAGCATATATACAACATGTAGAATGCATTCATATCAACCAATAGGGAAATCATATTAAATATAGCCCAAATCTAAAAAAATTCTTAAACATAGCACATCAATGGGGAAATGTGTTATTTGATATAAAACCACTTTAAAATGTTTCTATTTTCTTTTATAAAAATCAAGCAGATGATTAAGTATAATAAAATCGCATTTTAAAAGTAAAAACCATTCCAGAACGTCAATCTAATACTATACTAACAATCATAGTATGGTGAGAGACAATATCACTCACCTCAATGAAAGATGTTTAAACCAATACCAAAACATAAAGCTCTCCATCATGAGCGCAACGCAAGAAGTTACATCCAAATCTGACCATGTATGCAAAAGATATGGTCGATATAAGATAATAGATTATCGATTAATTTATTGATTATAAACAAATACTTAATTACCTTAATTTTCCTTCCCAAACCGCCTAATCCCTTCAAATCACCTATTTCGCCTATCGTTGCATATAGCTCTGCCTAACCAAAACACTAGATCCAGCCAAGAAGAGGTCGATGTCACCAACGGTGATCGCACCGAATTCCAGCATGGTCGATGCGAAGCTCTCATCAATACGATCTCAATGGTTCTGGTTTCGTAATTTATAGTTGAGCAGATTGGCCTATTTTATTATTTAAATAAAAAGCAGGGGAGTAGCCATGGATTTTGGATGGAACATTTACCAGATAAATGAGTTAGGAAGAGGTAAATATATAAGTGATATTTATATTAATATAATATTCCATTTATTTATTTTCTCAAATAAACAGTCGTACATTTCGAGCTCCCACGATCACACGATGCGTGTGATCGCAACGAAACTCGTCTGCGTACATCATCTTATTTTTTTGAATCCAATGGTATAAGTCTAGTAACTATCTAAGATTGCGCCTTGAGATGCTAATTTTGTGCATTTCAGCCATCGGATCGACCAATCTCCAAATATAGTGATATTTATACTCATTTTAGTTTGCAGTGTCAATTCAAACTCAATGGAAGTAGTCTCAAGCCCTTATTCAACCATTTGTGAAATATCATATTTTTGGGTCTTTATTTAATTAATGATTCAATATTTAAATCAATCATTTAAATATCCTATCGTTAAAAATACGGTTCATAACAATGCAAGCAAAGAGAAATCAGCTATGGTCGAATAGATGCGATGGGAGGAAGAATTTCAAATATATATGGAATTCAAAAAAAAATTATCATGTCCGATGGACCACAAAGGTGTCAAGTGGTTGACCGCTTAGATAGTTTTGTGCATTGTGCACTGTGTATTTGACCAGTATCTTCCTTGAAGCAAACACAGGTATATTGATACTATAAAAAAATTAGAAAAAAATCTAAAAAAAATCATTTTTAAAGATGATGTAAAAAATTAATAGAAATGGAGATCAAATAGTGGGGATTTAACAAAACTGTTCCTAATGAGTCGATTAAGACCCGTAAAAATATACTTAGCTTAATGATATTGTCTTCGAGTGCTTATCTTCATCTCATCTACTCTTGTTGATTCCACAATATCATCTGAATGGTTTGATCATCTCATTATATAGCTTGTTCTCTATTGTAATGTCTTGTCCTTTTCTTTATTTTTGGTCAACATACTGATATATTTTTTCAAACCTAGACACTTATAAATATTGTGTTTTTTGTTGTCATCATCAAAACATGGGTTTGAACAGTTAGTTAGATTTCAAAGGAATGAAAAACGGATATGAAAATTCATATATAATATAATGCAAAAGATTACAATACGGAACAAAGGTAGATAAGTAAGAAATTATGCTAAGTATAGAGAAAGAATCAATTATTCTCAACCATGAATATGTTGGTATCGATTCATCATATTTACTAGTATAAAGATGGTTATTGTAAGAACCACCTTTCATGACCATCTAATTCGACCTTCAAATCGACGCATAAATCCCAAGGACCAAAAAAGTTAGAACATTGGGGTAAAATGAGAAATAAACAGTACATAGAGTTATCTACATTAACTACACTTCCTGACTCGCATTGGAAGGAATAAAATATAATAGAACTCATAAAATAAATATATGAATTCAGCTAGAAATAACCATAGATGTCATTATATAATTTGAGACGACACTTCAAAATTCATGGTTCTACGTAACATAAGTGTTGAATAGTAGATAGCAAATAAATAAATAGCCAAGGAATTCTAGTGTCCTCCGTTTTCTGCTTCTCATGTCTAGTGTTCCCTAACCCCTGGTCAACCTATCATATATAGAAAAAATGGATATATATAAGAGGTCGGACATAAGCTTGGTGAGTGAGAAAATACCTTTAAATATATGACATTGTCATACTAATAAGACATTACAAAGGCTAATACTTATCATTATCATTTCAAGGTTGCTTGTTTAAATGTTTAGCTGTTCTTTATAACGTATCAATTCTAACCATTCGACAGTATTATCATATATTCAGGTAAAAATACTAAATAGGGGTCTCTACATAACAATTATTATCCCATATATGTTCCATAAGCAACGACCATATGTGGTATACACCTGTATTAGTTCATTTAGGCAACGAACCTGTGTCATATATATATATATATATATATATATATATATATATATATATATATCTTTTGATCCTATGAGGAAACAATCTTGCGTCATATATGCCACATGTAGTTAAGATAATGGCCATCTGTTGTGTCCATGCATTCCATATAATAAGGCAATGACCTATGTCGTATACAATACGACATATTGTTAAGGCAACGGCCATTCCATCGTATGCACCCAGCAATCTGTCTTCCGACAAGGCAATGACCATTCGTCGTATATGCCATCGTATTTATCTACAACTCATTGTTAGCCTACTCCCATCTACACAAGTGTTTCTAATATCCTCTACATTATGGTAGCATTCAACATTTATTATATGGGCATCATACAACACATTAACAGTGTTAACTAGTTGAGACAAAGTAACCACAATCATTAGTGTTAGCCCTAACGAGTCAACGTTCATGGCATGTTGGCTACAAATGTTTAGTCGACTATCCATGATTCTTCAGTCAATTATTCGCTTAAGATAATTTATTCAACATCAATAAATCATTTAACTGACTAAATGGGATAGGATGAATGTCCACCTGTTCAGACGATTGATGACATTTGGTTGGTTGTTCTACTCATATTTTCCACTTTTTTCATTTAAGCTTATTCTGTAGGAAATCATTCGATCATTGGGAAACAGTCAATTGAATGATCGTCTGTTCTTGCATTTTTTTCATCTATTTTTCACAACCCAATTTCCTAACTTCATTTTGACAATAATATGGTTCTAAATCGATTATAATAAGGTTAGATTACATTTCAACGGTTGTTTACTCCCATTCTCCTTTTTGTATTCGATTATTTCCCTATTAAATATAGTTTTTCTTCTATTTCATTGTCATTTTTAATTATAAGCTTGATTACTTATACCAAAACCAATATAAATTCATTTCCTTTTCAATTTAGCATCGATCTCCTCTTTTTCTTATTAATTATGTTAAATTTATTTCATATAACTTGCCTATATCATTTCCATATTCTTATTTTTATCAATAAAGGTTGTAATCAAATATTAGTGGCCAATTATTACCTCCACGCCTAATTTATAATTTTTATATCTCAATTGTATATATCAATTGGTTATTTCATATAAAATTCCAAACTTTATTTAATATTGACAATAAATAATGAATTATTAACATGAATAAGATCATATAATATAAAAAGTTGAATCCCACTCATTGTTTAACCCAAATAGCAGAGAAATTATTCTCCCCACTTGCTCTTCAGATTTTCTTAGCTCTCAAAACTCTGTAAAACGCTGAGATGTTTATAGATTTGAAAAGCCCTCTTCTTTCTCTTATATTTAGATTATTTATTTATTGAAATTATGGAGAATTGTTGATTTAATTTTAGATCAAGGATTATAGATCAAGGGTTTGTTTAGAGGAGGAAAAAGAGAAATGAAATAAATGTATTTCTCCTCTAACAGTACATTTCAATTTAATTTATTCTTTTGTTTGTAACTTATAATTCATGCGTCCATTTTAACATATTTACAATGAAACCTGACCAAAAAAATATGCTCAATGCAACGGTGCAAGTTTCACTGTCTAATTCTTTCATTTACAAAAAATTATAGTTTCTACCTTTTAGTAAAATTGCCGTTTTACCACTATACTAATATTTTAATTTATTATTAAAATTTATATAAGCATTCTCTCCCTCCTTCCTTCCGACAAAAAGAATTTCATCCTCAAAATTCCAAAAAAAAAAATGTAACTCGCTCTCTAGCGTTAAAGCGCGCATTATGTAGTTGTACGTTTAAATACATCCATACATACGTCCATATATATACTTCCTAACAATAAAATATACACTAAAATATAAACAAAAAAGATATGTAAGTGAAAAAATAACACATGGATATGAGAATGAGTATGTCATGATATAATATGCAGAAATGCAGCTACTGGCCTCTTACATGTATGTAAAAAGTATGGCATATTGGCATGTATTCAATACACTCTAAATATAATAAGCATATAATTGTATACAAATGCAAGCGCACCTCATATCATATCAAAGTATAATCTCAAAATATAAGCATAACACAACCAGTGATATGAATGGAACACAAACATTTTCTAGGTAATCTAATCCTAGTTTCTAAATGAGAATAGCCTTAGCAACTATGTCATATAATTGAACAATCGATTTGAACAACCTAAAACAATCATACATAGCGACCAATCATCTAAAAGAAACTTCCTAACCTATGATATCTAAATAGTAAATGAAAAACGTACCATGTAAAGTGTTCGGGATAAGAAGTACGAATATTCTCTTCCACTACCTTTGTTGGGTCATTTCATCATTATACTTGAACCAATTTCACTTACTTATTTCGAAGTCACTTTACTCTATGCTTTACTATATGAATTGTTCCATGGGTGAAATAGTCTCCGACTTTGCTTCCCTAACCATTATTTGATCTGGCTTAACTATAACAGTTGAATCATGAACATACTTCCGTATACGTGACATATGAAAGACGTCCTGAACTTCTGTCAACTTTTCAGGAAGCTTCACTCTATAGGCTAACTGCCCTACTCTCTCCAATATCGAAAAAGGTACTACAAATTCAAGTGCTTGCTTTACTGAGCTACTAAATTTCATATGATGCTTCGGGGATGATACTTTCATAGACATCATGTCTCCAACCGTGAACTCCAACTCTCTACGCCTCCTGTTAAGATATGACTTCTTCCTACCTCTATCACTAACTATACTCGCCAGAATCCCATGAAATCTAATGATCTCTTTAACATATAAGGTAGCCAGTGACATCATAGTCCGCGTACTCCATATTGGAATGAAATGAGCACATTAGTCAAGCGATCAATGACTCAAATATTCTCATTTCCCCTTCTACTCCTAGGTAAGCCATCTATAAAACTCATCAAAATGTGTTCCCACTTCTACCGTGGAATTTCTTAGGGAAGTAAAAATCTACTTTGCATCTTTCACTCATTCTTGAATCTTTATCAAGTCAAATATCTAGCAACATATTCTTCCTTTTGTCTCTTCATCCTTGGCTAATAAAATACTATCTTCATGTCCATACACATGTTGTACCCACTAGGACGAACAGTCATCCTACAACGATGAGACTCTGACAAAACCTCATCAATCAGCTCTCTAATCTCTGATACACACAATCTACCATCTCTTCTTAGATAACCCCTCAAATCAATAAAGTACCCATCTAAATGAAGAGACTTCTCTTCTCTCTCTCTAAATGATCCATGATGCATACTAACATCCCATTACTACTCTAACTAGAAACAATACAATCTATAAGTGTTGGTCTAACCTCTAAAGCTACCCAAAAACCAAGAACTACCTCCAATGATGGTTTGAAATGGATTACAAAAATAAACTCTAAATACCTCCACTCTAATAACATGGAACTCAACGTTGCATGTTTAGTACTCAACGCAACTGCCACTACATTCCTTTACCTAATGTATGTGAAATAATGAAATCATATGAAGCTAGAATCCTCATCCACCTCTGCTACTTTAGATTTAGATCTTTTTGAGAAAATAAATATTTAAGAGATTTATGATCTGTATACAACTCAAATCTCTCTCCTAAAAAATAATGTCCCTAAGACATGAGCACAAAATTAATAGTCTCCAACACAAGATCATGAGTCGGATAATTCCTTTCATGGGTCTTCAACTGCCTGCTAGCATATGCTATTATTCTTTCTTCCTGCATCAATATAGCTCCAAGCCCAGTACCATAGGCATTGGTATACACGGTAAAAGGCTTAGTGCCATCTAGAATCATTAGTATAGGTGCACTGGTCAATAACTCCTTCAGCCTAACATGTGCATGCTTGTATTTCTGCATTTCGCGAGCAAATCTTATTCTTGTTGGTAAGTTTAGTTGATGGTGCTGAAACAAATTCCCTAATGAACTTCCTATAATAACTGGCCTAACCAAGAAAACTCTGAACCTCTATACCATTATTCGGTATGAGCCAATCCTATACCACTACATTGCTTAGATAAACAAACAATCCATGCCCAAAAATAACATAGCCTAAAAAACAATTTCTCCTCCAAAAATGACACTTCTAGAATTTTTCCTTTAACCAATATTTCTCAACATATCAAGCACAGTCCTCAAATTCTGCTCATGCTCTTCCTTGCTTTTCAAATAAATAAGAATATTATCAACAAAAACAACCACAAACTTATTCAGATGCTTTCTAAAGACTCTACTCATCAAATAAACAAAATAAGATAGAGATTGGTTAGTCAAAAGGGCATAGCTAACCATTCAAATAGCCCGTACGATATACAAAAAGCAATCTTAGCAATACTATCACTCACCATCCTCAACCTATGAAAACTGATGGCTAACTCAAGTTGAGAAAATATCTTTGCTCCCACTAAATGATAAAATAAATCATCTATACGAGGCAAAGGGTAGCGATTCATCTTCGGTAGCTTATTCAATTCTCGGCAATTGACGCAAAGCCATAAAGAAACATCCACCTTAGTGGCGGATACTACTGGTTCCCCCAATTCTGAAATACTTCCATGAATGAAGCCCTTCTATAATAATTTAGAAACTTTCTTATCTAATTCATTTCTTTCCTTTGGAGCCATATGTCTAAGTGGCATGACAATAGGCCCAGTGCATTTAAAGCCCCTTAAATCTTTGATATGGCATATAGTGCTCTTCAACTGCTATGCTATTTCAATTTAGCGCTATCAAATAGTAGATCCACTTTAAGCCCTGTTATTTTCCACTGCACCTGCTAAATCAAGGAATTTTACCACCCGTTTTAGCTGTATTAATATACAAAAGTTGATTTGACTAGTTCTCATTAAACCAAACCATTAAAGTCGGAGCGAAGACTAATTTAAAGCATAATTGATCAATATAAGTTAGAAATCTACTGTAGTCACCAAATCTAGTCTGCATAAATCATGCGTTCATCGATTTTGTTATATAAAATTAAATAATATTTCTTTTTCTTACAGAAATGTTGTAGGAATGAAAATAAATTAACTTTAAAGATTTGTTTTTATATCTAACGAAGCCTCTTCGTATATCCCCACTTTATCCCCACTATAACTTTTTTCTTCTCTACTGCTGTAGAAATGCTAAGCGCTTTAACTGCATACAGTAGGCCTAGCATTTTTCTCGAGATCGATTCAGAGTTATATTTCTCTTGGAGGTGTTATGCCTGAAGCCTCTGTAAAACATCTAGGATTCCCAAACTACTTGAATAGATGCTAACTCATCATATGATAGGTTTAGTGAATATAAATAACCCAACGGTATAGAGCTATCAGGTACGCGGTATACAACTAGATCATGTCGTCCTCTACTTCTTATCCTAATCACACTACTACCATAATCTAACACTGGCTTATATCATAACATTTAGTCCATTCCCAGAATCAGTCTAGAGCCCAAGAAACCAAGTATATATGCATCCCAAAGAAATTTCACATCGCATTTTAGTAATTCAAGTTTTGAAAAATCATGAATAAATAGGTTAATCTTCCAACAGGATTCGAAACTACTATATGAAGGTATGAGATGCTCCAGTATCAAATAAATTACGAATGGGAAAGTCAGAAATAAGTAATATACCTTCCCCGATGATCTTCTTTCCTTTTTTCACTACTGTTGATGGCTTGCTAGCACTAAGAACTATCTCAAGTGCATAAGCTTGCACAAATGATCCACTCTTGCCCAGGGTGGGGCATTAATGCTTAATATATCCAAGCTGGTGTAATTGGAATACTTAATCTTTCCCATATCGGCTCTGCAATTCTAGATAACATGTCCCTTCTTATAGCATTTACTACACGGTGGGTTTTCCTTCTTAAAATTCCTTGCAATCCTTTAACTCCCAATCCTTTCTGCTTCTCCGACTGACCTTCACCGCCACCTTTCGTATTTGGGTCTCCTTTGCTACCTCTTTGGAAACTGTGTTCTGCAGTGCCAACTCCACTAAACCTTTGTAAGTAGCACCCATAGAATATGACCAAGAGTCAAACCTTGAAGTGGTTGCCTCGGCCCCTTAGCGAATTTCTATTTGCTGGAGTATTCATAATCAAATCCAACCATGGCCAGGTCATTGAGTTAGTTCACCTAATCCTTTACAAACATGTCTCCATGCTATGGATATATAAACTTCTCTAATTGAACTCCTTACTCGGCTATAGAAAAGAACTTAGTTTCACAATGCCTCTTGGAATCACTCAAAGTTATATTCTCCTCATCGTCTAAGTCACTACTGTTTTCCCCAATGCACACTTCCCCTTGCAAATGTCAAAAAGCAAGTTGTCTCCTAGTAGCATCTTCCAAACCCAACATGGTAAATATTCTCTCACATTTGTATAGCTAGCCATTATATCCACAAAATATTCAGTCCTTACATAAGGATTTCCACCCATATTAATAAGGTCTCTACATACCTTAGCAAAGTTAACAACCTATGGGTTAATTGGGACTTCTCCTTGTGTCTGATGCAAAAGCGAATCCCGATCGACATTAGTCTATGTTTTAGCCTCCAGATATCTATGGAACCAAAGTCGAAGGTTTAAGCCGTGCACCTCTACGTCTACATCTCATGTACGTGCTCTGATTTTTTTATCTATCACAACTATTTATAAATGCAATTTATAGCAATTTGCCAAGAAGTATATACAACCGAAAAATAAGATGGTTTGCGCATATGCACTTTATTTTTTCCTACTTATATGTAT
This sequence comes from Allium cepa, assembly GCA_030765085.1. NCBI lineage: Eukaryota > Viridiplantae > Streptophyta > Magnoliopsida > Asparagales > Amaryllidaceae > Allium > Allium cepa. The sequence continues at coordinate 738,392,181 of CM060935.1, read as the reverse complement.
ATATAAAAATACAGATACACACTTTCAGTACGTTCTTCTTATAGGAATTGGACAAGCTGAGCTTCGATACTAAATGTAACAACATATCTTTCACGACCTTCTAATTCTATCAAAATCGACGCATAAATCCGAAGGACCATAAAAGGTGGATCATTGGGATAAAATGTGAAATAAATTGTACCCTAAGCTATCTATTTACCTACACTTTCTGAACTCGTAGCGAAAGGAATAAAATATAGTAGTATACATAAAATAAACATCTAAAGTAAACCAAAAATAACCATAGGTGTTATTGTATAATCTAAGATAGTGCTTCATAATTCATGGTTCTATATAACATATGTATTGAATAGTAAATAGAAAATAAATAAATAGATAAGGAACTCAGGCGTCCTCTATTTTCTTCATCTCAACTCTATTATTCCCTAACTGCAGTCAACCTACTACATATAGGAAAAATGAAAATACGGAGAGGGTCAGACATGAGCCCGGTGAGTGAGAAAATAACTCAAAATTAGTGATACTATTGTACTAATAAGACATCACTTAAGGATAATACTACCCTTTATCATTTCAAAGTTATTTGTTAAAATGTTTAGCTCTTTTTATAACATATCAATTCTAACCATTTGGCAATATTATTATATATCCATAGAAAACCAGCTAAATAGGGATCTCTACATAATAACTAATATTGCTTACCTTTTCCATAAGCAATGACCATATGTCATATACACTTGCGTTAGAACATTTATCAACGACCCTATGTTATATACATCATTCGATCCCATAAGGCAACAATTTTGTGTCGTATACGCCACATTTTGTTAAGACAATGATCATCCGTCATATATGCTACACAATCCATATAATAAGACAATGGCCATATGTCGAATACATCACGGCCCATTGCTAAGACAACGACCGTTCCATCATAAACACCCAACAATTTATCTTTCGACAAGGCAACGACTATCTGTTGTATATGTCATCACATTTATCTACAATTCATTGTTAGCCCACACATATCTACACAAGTGTTCCTAACATCTTTTACTTTGTTGTGTTGTTCCACATTTATCATATAGACATCATAAAATGCTCTAACGTTGTTAACTGGTTAAGATAAAGTAGCCACAGTCGTTGTAAACTAGTCAAGATAAAGTAGCCACAATCATTGACATTGGCCGTAAAGGGTCCAAGTTCAAGGCACGCTAGCTACAGGCATTCAGTTGATTGTTCATGATCTGTTAATCAACTGTTCCTCTGAGCCTATTTTAATGCATCAGTAGATCGGTCGACTTTTTGCTTATTCATTCAACTGATGAACCTACTTCAATCGACTATTCTACTCTTATTTTCCATTGTTTTCTTTCTGGTTTCGTCTATAGGAAATCGGACGACCGTTGGGATTCTTTAGTTGGCTAATCGTTTATTGTTGCATTTTTTATTTTTAGTGTATTTTTTGCATATCCAATCGCCTAGTTCATTTTGACAGTAGTATTACTTCAAAATTGATTACGGAAAGCTTATATTACATTTCAATAGCTGTCTACTCCCATTCTCCTCTTTGTATTCGATGATTTCACTATTAAATATAGTTCTTCTATTTCATTGTCATCTCGAATTATTGGTTCAGTTAATTATACCAAATCAAATATAAATTCATTTTACTATCAATTTACCATCAATGTACTCTTTTCCATATTAATTAGGTTGATTAGTATTTCATATAACTTATATATATCATTTCGATCATTCTTATTTTTATCATAATTCTAATCAAATTTCAGTGACCAACTATTACCTCCAAACCCAATGTTTATATCTTAATTTTACATAGCTATAGGTTATTTTCATATAAAAATCCAAATTTTATTTAACTTAGACAATCAATAATGAATTAATAGCACGAGGATCATATGACATAGAAAATAGAACCCACCGTTTAACCCAATAGTTAAGATATCCTCTTTCCCTCTTACCCTTCGGATTTTTCCCTAGCTCCAAAACTCCATAAAACATTGAGATGTTTATAGATTTGATAAGCTCTCTTCTTTCTCTTCTATTTACAATATTTATTTGTAGAAATTGATGGATAATTGTTGATTTTATTTTTGGATCAAAGATTTTAGATCTAGAGTTTGTATAGAGGAGGAAAAGTAGGTGAAGAATTGAAATGAATGTACCTCTCTTCTGAGCTGGGAAGGTTTATATATACATTAACTAACATTAATGGTTCATTAACCATAGTCAACCTATTCCAATTCAATTTATTCTTTTGTTTGTAATTTACACCATATGTGTCTGTTTTTAGCATATTTATGACGAAAGCTGACCTAAAAAATATGCTATACGCGATGATGCAAGTTTCATTGTTTAATTCTTTCATTTCAAAATTTATGTTTTGTTCCTTTTAGTAAAGTTACATCCTTAATTAATATTTTAATTTATTATAAAAAATTATAGGATGTTACAGTGATGATGGATATGTGTTAGCCATCATGGTAGGAAAAATACATAGAACAACATGCTTTGGCCAGCATGAAATCAAAACATTTAGAACTAGAGGTATGGATCAGTACTAATCCAAAAGATGAAGTGGACTTGGGAAGAGTTCAAGATACTATACCAAATAATAGAATGGACCAAATCTACTAGACAATATAAATATAGTTCAATCAAAAGTCATAAGTCATATGCTACAAAATGGATCAATCGGTACTAATTTATCGGGATAGATCAGTATCGATCCATAAGAAAGAAGCGGCGAGTTGAGTTAACGTTTTCCTAATCTTTTGTCTATTTTATGATATTTATGCTTGGTCTTTCGCTATCCACTTTTCTGAGATATTAGAAGCTAATTATTGTATCTAGAAGCCTCATCTACTTCAACAAATACAAGCAATACACCATTGGAAAAGGAATCGACTCTTATTTTCGTACAAGGAGATTCTGTCGGAATTTTAGCTTACTATCCTTCTAATTTTGAGTTAAAGCAATTGAAATCCCACTGTAAAATGAAAGTCATCAATAAGAATCATATAAAATAGACATATATATAATTGAATCACTATTAAATCTTGTGTGTTCCTTCTTTTCATTTATTTTTCTATTATTTCTGTGTTTAATATCTACATTCGAAAATAGGGCGAACTCATACTTGTTTTTAGAGGTTTTTAATCCACTTATAAATATAGTTAGCGATTACATTATGAATCGCTGGCTTTACGCAACGAATCGCTAGCTCTATGCAATCTCTACGATGCTTTAGCTCAATTTTCGGACTAACATCAAACAAATCTGGCTATAAGTTAAAGGTCAGTTTAGATGCTAGATGTTAGAGCCAGAGGTTGAACGCTTTTCTAGAAGCTTTAGCAAGGGATTAGAGGTTGAAAGTAAAGTTTTTATGTTTTTTATCATTAAGATAATTGATAATTAATTCTTAATAAATAAGTATAAATAATTAATGATTAGTCATAAATATCTATATTTAGTATCTAAAATTTAAAAATATAAAAGTTTTGATCAATATGTAAATTTTGTAATTTATGATTAATAAGTAGTAACCAATATTTAATATTTGATAAGCGGTGGTTATTAATTATTATTTAACAATAAATAATTAATAACTAGCAAAGTTTTAGATTTTATAGTTAAAAATTAGTATTTTTAGCACAAATGCTTCATTATCATAGATTCATAATCATGACTATTAATGCAAGACAAAATTACGAAATTCACTTTGATTACAGAAAAGCTAATATATTCACATATTAATAGATTAACGTCATCCTACAACAACTAAAGCATCTCTAATCGGATCACTTATTGCTGTAATCTATTATGCATTTTTGAACTATTTCCATCTTGCAGTCTTTGTTCACGTCAGTGGTCTGTGTAACTTTGTGGAAAGTCTACATTCATAAACACTTCAAAATCAGGATTTGTTCCATTGAACTTCTGATAAGGTCAAGAATGGCCAAGTTGCAAGGACAAAATATGCTTGTTTTAGGAAACTATACGTAGGCATGCCATGTAAAATATTGAATTTTCCTTTCCAACTATCGAATGTTGTTTCGACGGTCATGCACAAACTTGAGTGATAGTAGTTGAATATTTGATTATGAGTTTTTGGAACATTCTAAGTTTGTAGAAACTTTGGAACGTGATAGCCTCGATAATAATAATGTGGTAAATAATTATTTCTAAGTTTGTATCCTCAATCGCATAAGTTAACAATCTACTACCATGAGCAATGCCTTTTCGCTAGACATTACAAGACTAGTGTCAAATCAAAACTAATAGAGCTAGAATATTTTGCATTGGAAATTTCTTTCAGCCACGTGTGAGGTTACTCGATTCTTGAACCTTTGAAGGAATAATGTCTATTTGTAGCTCCAACAACATTTTGAAACAAAAGGGCAGCAATGTGCGTTATAGCTGATTTCATCAGGGACAACGCTAAAATCTACAGGCTAAAAAACTATTTGGAAGCAAACAAAAAAAAAAAAAAAAAAAAGAACATTGTATAAAACCTTACTAACAGTTTGACATGCGTTGTTGTATGCTTGGTTGAAAATTTTCTCAGCCATTCTATACGTGTGATGTACCATTATCATGTAAAACATTCCTACTAATTCAGGAATTTCTAAACGTGAAGTGAAAGTTAAGGCACACATAGTACTTAGTAGGTTATAAAAATGTCTGAAACAATGGTTTCTCATCCGAAAAAGATCTTGACTTCTGCTTTCATAACCACTCAGAACATCAATCACTCACATTCGACTGGTGTACAAGAAAGTGTAACATGGAGTATGTGCTAACTTAATCAAGTTCAACGTTAACTCTACAGTAGCATTGAGCGTCTAGTCGTATTCATCTGATTCATTAGAGTTGTTGAGTTTGACGACAAAACATCTTCAGAATAGTAAATGAAATTGTATCCAAACATTGTTGGAAACAAGGAGAAGAAGAGTGGCTTGAGCGAATTGAATATGAAAAGTGTGAAGAGAATAAACATAGAGAAAATTCTAGAACATAGGTAAACCGATGCAAAGTTCATCAAATGCTACGCTTGAGTGTGTTTATTCTATCCTAGAACGAGGCCCAAGTATGATGAGGAGACCTGCGTTCCTCTTTATTTGCATATATATTTATCAAAAGAGGATATGAAGTAAAACCTCTTTTAACGAGCTTAATTCCTTAACATCCACTTTATATATCCTTATATGCATATTTATCAGAGGAGATGAATTAAAACCTCGTTTAACGAGGTCAATTCCTCTATATCCACTTCATATATCCCTGTGTACCCCCACCTACGTATCAATCGTCTGTTTCAATATCATCGTATTTTCTTTTAATAATGTGATACATCCTAAATAGTAATCAAATTATTGAAACAAATGATTGGAAAACAATGTAGCATATGAAGAGGCAGTACTGCTACTATTCCTTTGTATATACAAAGTACATCATATATTTACACTACTATTGCTTGCATACACTGTTCTCTCTAGCATTTGCAAATAGGCATACCAGCTAATTGGAGAAACCCGCATAGTTTTCTTTCTCAATGAAAAGAAAAGATTGTTTAGACTGATTTTGTGGTGGGAAATGAGATGCATAATTGACATCACAGAGAAAATTATCTACAAATGAATCGCCGTACTTAAAAAGATAAATCAAGAGAAACAAGCTGAAGCGTTAGAGATTCTTGAGCACGGATTGATCACCATCATCTTCCTCTAAATCACTGAAAGATATATCCTCATCGTTGACAACTTGGATATCTCTTCTTTGTCCATCGCCACTTACTTCAATCTCCACTTCATCTTCTTCTTGTAGCCATTCATCGTTCTCCTCTTCATCATAGTTCTCTTGGATGACTGATTTATCAACTACTTCCACTTCATTAGTCTGTATAGGTTTCTTTTCAGTCTCAACTGTACCTGCTATTGAAATAGATGTAAATGAATCATCATTGGTTTCTGTAGGACGCTTTTCAGTCTCAACTGTGTCTGTTATCGAAATAGATGTAAATGCATCATCACAAGGGAGATCCTTATTCAAATTGTTGGATGTTGAAATGATGCTCTCTTCTGTGGGATCTGATGCTTTACTTTCAGAAATATATCCAGATGTTGCATTGGGCTCAACTACTGGAATTGATGAGGAATCGTCATCAGCGGTATACTCCTTCGTTGAAATGTTATGTTGTGAATGCAAATTGTCTTTTGTTGGATTTGATTCAACTGCCTCCACAGACAGTTCAGGTGTAGTCGCTCTTTCAGATGTGTTGGGCCTATCTTGCAATAACAATGCTCTTGCTTCCTCGATCTGCAAATATATACCAAATAATGCAAACAGGGAAAGCATTTCTGCTGCAGCTATTTTGAATATTTACAGCAGCAAAACAGAATAAGACTATCAAAGTTTATATCAGAAACAGAAGATGACACTAGTTTTTGAGACACCTTAGACACATGAAACAGGAGTGCATACAAGTATTAGCAGATTATGGAATATGAAGTAATAAGCAACATGGTATGATAATTACCTGCGGTGTTATCAGAAGCTCGGCATCCCTCTTGTTAAGTCGAGCGTGGAGAAGCAGAAAATAAATCTTCCAAAAATGCCCTTCACTCATATGACTTGGGCATAGCTCAATTCTCAATGATGATAATGCTGGGACCAGGCGTTCAACAGCCAATGCATGCTCTTGTTGCGCATAAGTCATGTCAAATTCTAGCATAGAAATTATATAATATATGTAAGGAAACGCCAAGCTAAGACAACTATAAAAAACAACAACTTTAAATTAGTAAAATATGGTTAGAATAAAGTACAGTTTGACAGTAATACCGTTCAAGTCCAAACTATGACTGAAAATTGATACCAGATTAAAATCATTTAAAAAATGGTATTCATTCAATTGTTAAATGTACTCGGATAGCTTAGCATGACATCTTTGGATAGAAAGAATTAATAGTTTGCAGACTTTCAGAACACTGAAGTATGAGAAGCGTTTCCTCTTAATATAAATAGTCAAAACAACCAGCAATAAAATTTTCCCTTACAACTATCTTGCTATCCCTATTTTTCTCTCGTCTCTTTCTTCTCTACCGTACATGTTTCTTATCCTATTTGTTCTTGAAAAAATTATTTAAAAATCTACCATGTAGGAACTGACATCTAACCAGATTCTTTGAGTTCGACCGAATATGAAATATAAAAGAACAGTTTTACATGAAGTATTCAAATATAAAATAATCAAAATTTAATTAAGATATGGATCTATATTTGATAAAAGGATAAAGTTAAATTAGAGGTAGGCCTAGATTTGCAATAAATATAAGGATTAGAAACCATAAATAAGATTCAGTCTGTAATAAAAAAATACTTCAGACCGTATCCTGCGGTATAGCAGTAATACAATTATTATTTGGAACGGATGAAAACACCATTATATATCTTATTTGATTATGTTATCGTTTTTTGTTTGTTTGTTTTTTCTTTTTTCTTTTTTGACATTACAATCTAAAGCTTGTACACTTGTTATTTTGGATACAAACTATGAACCACGGAAAAAATTTAGATGTCTAATTTTTTTATTCTCGCACGATGTTCCGGTTTCGTTGATTTCAAATCGGTAATGTACCAGTAGATTGAACAGTATTGACATTTGACTCGAGTTAATATGCACAATGCTATTATATTATACGTTTCAAGCGATATGCACTTCGTAGTGAAAACGATATATATTCTGCAGTGCAAAGAGATTTGCATTATAGTTCAAGCGAGATGCGCTTCGTTAAAAAAAAACCGTTAGTATAAATATTAACCTTTCGATCTAATAATGAAAATAATACATTAATCCGACATTTTTATTTTTAAAAGAAAAACTAGTTGTAATCCATGCATTGCACGCAATGATGTTGTAAAAAAAATTGAAATTATGATATATTTTAGTGGCTTTTATTATGAATTGTATATCTTTATAGGTAATTTTTCTTTTTTTTTAAAGATAAATGTGGTTTTACTTGAATTCTTGTTTCTTTGCAACCATTTTAATCATGTTGGTTTCATTTATCTGAAATTTAAACTTTTATTTTAAGTAGAGAAGTTGAATAAAATCTATTGTATAATTTTGTTAATTTTCCGAACATAAATGAGATTCCAATTGAATTCATTTTTTAAGAATGATTACTATTAATTACAGCGATTTCATATATCTAAAACTCAAAAGTAATTAATTTTGGTCAAGATGTTAAATAAAACATGAATATGTAAATTAATCCATAATAATTTTGTTGAGAAAAATGATCGATATTTGAAAATTTTGTAATTTGATTATTATAGTAGTTGATAGTTTTAATAATGTGAAGGAAATAAGTAAAAAAATTGATGATGAGAATTAAAATAGTTGAGAAATAATTTGAAGAAGATAATTTTGTTTAAAAATTTTTAAACAATTTGAATATCAGCCTTAAACGGAATAATTTGGAGGAGAATATCAAATTATGAAATATTTGAATGTTAAATAATGGAGAACCAATAAATAAAGAAAGATGAAAATATAATGAAACGACTTTGGTGAGACTCGAACTCGAGACCTTTAATTTTAAGTGTAAGTAAGGAAATGTAAAACAAAGTTGAATAAAGAATATTCAAGTGTCACGTCTGCTGCTGCTGCTATTATTATATTATACATATAAATAGACTGATAATTTAGTTTATAAAAAAATAATTATACAGTTGAGAGCGTCTTAATTTACATTACACGCTTGATTTGTATTATAACATGATGTCGTACATCCCTTTTTTCAAAAGTTACTCCTTAAAACATTCCTTCCATTATCTAACTATTTTTGATGTTTATGTTACAATTCTAACTTGGATCAACTTTTGATCGTCGATTCCCGCTACTGCGGTCATCTACGCTCTCTCCAACCATCATCGCTTGGTTATTGGCAAATCCAGACCTCCTAGCATCCACCTAAGTTGATCATCTTTGATCGAAATTGCCAATTCAAATCACCAAATATATTACAACATCACGGGACCACCACCAAATAGCTACACGTCGAGAGCTACACCCGATGGCACCCTTTACCACCATTCAAAAAAGTCAAATTGAAGATCGTCGAAATATAACCAAAGTTGGCTAGATTTCAACATGTAAGGAAAATATTAACCAAATAAATATTTGCTCTATAAACAAAAATATGAGTTTTATTGTAGGACCCTCATGTGTTCTGCAAAGCAGGCATTTTGCATGCAATTGCAATGCAAAGCAAAAAAATGCACTTATTGTGTTGTTGCACAAAAACAAATGTTTGTGCACTGCATTTTTTCGTATGGTGTATATTTCCTCGCATATTATTTTGCATAGCATGGGAATTATTGACACTACAGTCTAATCTATTCAAAAGTTAACACATAAAACAATTTAAAAATGGATTTGATAATGATTGAGAAAAAAATTCACAACATACACATTGGCATCATTTTGAACAACTTTACACATAAAAAGAAAGAATTTGATTTAGGTTTTTTTGATAAGAATGATGTGATGTTTCTTTTTATAACAGGGGCCTAAGCCAATCTTCCCAAAACAAACACTATACCCTTAATAATTAATGAAACATTTATTGCATGTATTTATTAAGATGAATATGTTTAAATATAGTCTATCTCTTTTCCCTTTATATAAAGAATGGTAGAAAAAATTGTATGACCATAAACAATATATGAATAAATATAATAACTTCTTTATCATTCTATCTTTATGTTATTTATATTTGTATGTTGTGTAAGCTAATAACAAATTTTTTCAGCATGCTCTAAGATTGAACACAACTTGGAAGCGAAAAAATGCTATGCTCATGTTCACATTTAAAATTTTATTCCTACGGTTTTTCAATTGATGTCGAATTAATCAAGTTTATATGTCTAATGATACATAGTTATGCTGATAATTCATGATAGTCTTCATTCAATAACTGATGGATCTGTCAATAATAAAGGGACTCGTATTCATCTTGCAGCCACTTGACTTCTTTATCCCTTGATACATCATGTTATCTGTTGATTTTACGAAACTTAAATAGGGGGGAAAGTCAAATATAACAATTTTCGGTATTCTAGATTTGACAAATAATTTATTTACCATGCATGTATTTATGACATGTTTGCTTCTCTTAAAATTACGATCATACAATATAACTAATCATTTACAGCATACTAATCAAGATTAGTCTTTCCTAGAAACAATTTGGTAAGAACCAGTCAGTTGACAAACATCGTAGTCGATTTTATTGATAATTGACTTGGATAAATTATCCTATAGACTAAGTGTTAATAGTTGAATATAAAGTCTGTTTTGAGATTAATTTACAACAGTTTTTGTAAGTGGGACGTACTTTCAATTGTTCCACTTTAGGGACAACTAGTCAAGTTGATTTTCTGACTAACAGTGATACCACTCGCACTATCTGACTAATAGGGACAACTAGTAAAGTAAATTTGCTAAATAGTTTAAATTCAAAATAAAAGGAGGCGTAAACAAAGTCCTTACGTCGTTTTTCAAGGCAAACACCCAAAATCAAATTAACAAGAACTTTGACTTCATAATGTAATTTAATATTATATTTTATTGAAGAAAATGATCTGATCTAGCAGTTAGCACGTAGAAAGAAACAATAATATCATGACATTTAAATATAAACATAAATAACTTACTGGAAATGTAACGACCCGTAAATTTTAACGATTTTTATAATGTAATTAACTGGATTTTTCTTGAAATTAAAATAATAAAATTTTGAAATGAAAATTTGATATTTGGAATACGTCTATTTAAACCAAGGTTTGAAGTTCCGGCCGGCACGTCGGAAATCCGGCCATCCCGTTCCGGTTCCGACACCGACCGGACTGGAATTCGTGTAAAATTTCGTTCCGTTTACTGATGCTTAATAAATAGTTAATTAAGCCATTTGTAGTTAGCTGTTGTATAGGTGCGACATAGATAGCAGCTACTTGGAGTATTATAAGGAGAAAGACAACTGAACTACAAGCAACAAGAATCAATCAACCAATTTTAGAGCTGATTTGCACGATTGAGCTTGGTAGAAAAGAAATCGAGCAAAGCCTTATTTTAGGGCAAGAGAATTAGCGTGCGCGAGTTGCATAAAGGAAGAAATATGGAAAGCTTTTTGATGTTGACGAAGCTGATTTTAGGGCTGGGAATAGAAGCTTTTTGATGTTTTATGCCAGGCTGGTTTGAATAAACGGTTGGTTGGGCTTTTTTATTTAAAGACATTCAAATGAACTAGATTTGAGAATTTGTTATGTGATTGGACCATGTTAAATTATGACGATAATCTACTGAAAGCTCACTTACAGTATACTTTGTTAAAAGTAATAACAACGGCACAAATTTTTATTTCTTAAGATGCGCATATAAAAAATGTTTTGAATAATAAGATCCGGAACCGGAATTGTAACGGAATTTCCGGAATATCCGAAACGGAACCGAAATTTTAAAAATTTATAATGACCGAAACGGAAACGAAAACCGGAATTTTAATCCTTGATTTAAACATAGCAAATAGTAGATTTTTATGCGAAAATATGAAGGTTGGTTCTGTTGTGTAATTTTCATTCTCAATTTAAAATAAGTTAATTTGATGAAAATAAGATACTTTAGAAATCTGAATATTTTTACATAATAAAAATGTAAATCACTTTCTGAGCGAGACGTCATATTTCATTTCATCAGATTTGGCCTGCTATAGCCCCATTTATTTTATTTTCGACGGAAAAGCAGCAATTTGGCAGCGAATATCGACTTTTGATAGGATGATCGTATCGCTAGTATTTGTGTACCGTTCTGTTCGTCTCGTCGTGCTGATCTCCGCAGTATATTCATTTGTATGTTTCGGAGTCCGGTACATGGCGGAACCTGCGAAAACGGTAATCGTATCGTTATCCATTTTTTAGCCTTTTTGGCTTTCCTGTATCCTTTCGTTTGGTTCCCGGAGAAACCAATGGTCGGTAGTCATAAATACACTTTTCATTTTTCTACCATCTCAAATATATATTTCCGGTTCTTTAATTTTTATCTGTTTGTTTAAATCGGTTCATAGCTTCCAAAAATCAAATAAATATATATGTTCTTTACAGCCTGGAGCCTGCTTATCTCCCTGATATTGTTGCGTCTCATTCCCTTCCTTTTCCAAGGCCAACCATCTTCTCTTCCTCTTTATAAACAAAAAAACAAAATAAAGATGAAACATGCATATTCAAAACTCTGAAGCATTTATAAATATGATTAGATGATTAGCTTCCTTTTTTTTTATTTGCCTCGGGCCGCATCCAACACAACGGCCGATCAACTTTCCTCTCTCCACTTGCCTTCTTTAGCTCGTGGCCCATCACCCCTCCCTCCTCGTTAAACCTCTCTCCGCCTTGAGATCCAACTCCGCTTCCTTACCCATTGCCATAACCGCCCGTACCTCCATCTCCTCCACCGCCTGATGAGCCTTCTCACCCTATGACTGCCACAAACCCGAACCACCAGTGCCAACCCGCTTCACACCCTCCACCGTGGCCACTTAACCCTTCGTTCATAGCGTAGCCACACCCTTCCGCCCACAACTCCATCCACCAGAGCATCAACAACCACCGACCGATTTCCTGCCTCCGACAGCCACAAGCAGCCACTGCAGCTGCCTTTCCATCCCACATCCAGGTCCATGTCACCACCAGCGCTGAACCCGTGCAACCGAACCTCCGCCTCCATGCTCCTCTACCGCCTTATCTCCTTCACCAGCGGCCGCAGCAGGCACCGTGCTCCAACCCACCTGTCACTTGCATTCCATATATACATTTTAAGAGGTATATAATATGTTTAAAGTATATTTTTAAAATCTATGGTATGTGTATATGTTAAATTTATAATGAGGTTAGTTTTATATAATTTTGTTTCCAATCTGAGAAGTTACCTTTATTTTCTTCTGAAGCTTATATATATCAGGTTTTATATATATATATATATATATATATATATATATATATATATATTCAGTAAATCGTAGTGATTTGTTTATGATGTCCTGTTTTATATATATGTTTGATTTTAAAATATATGTGTTTTAAATTAAATAATGATTTTGCAATATAATATATATAGATTTTTGTTAATGTGTTATGTTTGTGTGTGTGTGTGTAATATGGAGATTTTATTTTAAAACAAGTATTTCTAAATTGAATATTGGTTTTAAGGAAAAATATATATAATATACATCTTGTTTCGGTTTATATCAAGCTGGTTTTGATTTGTTTTCGTCAATTCCGAATTATCAGCATTGTTTGTCGAATGTGTTCACCTTGCTCGGCTTTGGAATTTGTCGTTTGGATTGATCGATTGTCGAGTTCGTGATTCAATTCGTAGCTTGTCGTGTTGTCAATTTTCTTAAGCCTCGAAAGGTGACCAATCACTCACGATTAACATTCTTATATTCAGTAAATTTATTTCACATGAAATGACGATGGAAATATGCTGTTAAATTTGAATTGTTAAGTTATTTAATTGTTAAATATGATAAGTTATTATCTGCAATTGTTCACCTATGACATACGACACCATTACCTGTTGTATACATTATATTTAAATTCGTTACTGATGATATATGCATGTTGTTGATATGTTATATTATTATCATATTTGTTCTAACTCTGCAAGTTCCTGGTTAGTTAGAAATTCCAAATGCGTTAAAATGATACATACATGAATGATCTTATAGATTAGAGGAAAATCATTATGGGATGAAATGAATAAACTAAAGCGATTTTCATTGATTTTGAAATTTCGGGATTGCATGTTGAAATGATATATACCCATAAATTTAAATAATTGCGGATTGAAATGATAAATATCTGTATCACTTGACCATAAGATAGAAAATTATACACAGACACCGTTGGTCCATTTTCGAAAACGATTTTCAAGGTTTGAAAGGAAATATATGGGTTTTGATAAATATTGATTTTAAATTAAAATATAATATTTATTTTATATATATATATATATATATATGTAAATTTAGATTTTTAAAAATTATATGTTTTGAAAATTTAACATTGTAAGATGAGTTTTAAAATGAGAATTATAAAAAAAATTACTTATAACGTTATTAAATAAGATTTAAAAGAGATTTAATAATAATAAAATTTAATTTAAAAATAATTAATATAATAAATTTAATAAGAATTTAATTTAAGTGATATGTATAATATGTTTCAACTGTTTATTTAAAATTTATATTAATATTTCAAAACAGATTTTTTTTGTAATAACTTCGATTAATGGAGGTTGAAGAGAATTGAATTTAAATAAGAATTGATTTGAAATTTTATTTGTTAAAAGTTGAATTTAAACAAAAATTGATTTATAATTAAATTTGTTTAGAGTTGAATTTAAATAAGGCTTGATTTGAATTTATCAATTTGAAATTTTAAAATGTATGGTTTTATAACTTGATTTGATAAAAAGTGGTTAAATGAATATTTCCACTTTAAATAAAACTGAAATTGAATATTTTGTAATATGAGATTTTATTGAAATGGTTATTAAAATGATTAAGTGAATATTTTCAAACTTAAATAGAATTAAAAGTTGAATTATGAAATATAAATGAAATCTATTAAATTTGGTTATTGTAAATGTTTGAATAATTAAACTTTGAAACCTACTGAATTTGAAGTGGTTTAAAATTTGTAGTTTAAAACCTGAATCGAAATCGATATAAATATTAAATAGTTTTAATGAGAATTTGAATTTGACCTTTAACCTTTCTAATAAAAAACATTGAATTGAGATTGATTTAAACTGAATTTTAAAACTATAATTGATTTGAATTGATTTGTGAAATTGGAACAAATTTGAAAAATTATTTTAATATATATATATATATATATATATACACACACACACTATTTTAATATACAATCTATTTTAATCCATAACCTATTTTAAAGTGTGGTTTAAATATTGGGTTTGGAATTTTAATTTAGTTAATGAGTTTTTAAAGATCGAAAATTTCGAACGATTTTGACAATTTGAAATTGTCAGTTTAATCACCGTGTTAAAATTGCGATCCGGGACACAGTCTCGGAATTCGACGAAACCAATTCCATTGAATCCGTAATAGTGTACTATTATCGAATTTCAAATTTCGTGGCGTTTAGACTTACCATTTGATCGTACGGGATAGAAACACGTTGAGTTTATCGAAAATTTAATATAATAATTGGATTCAAAAAGCTATCTTCTCCATACGATTGAATTAGGACTTGAAACCTTTTCCATTGCGTTCAGAATAGGGGTGTAACATTGTGAACGTCTAACGACGCGTCTCGATAGGGGTTCGAGATTTTGAATTGTGTAAATCGAGACGTTTTAAAATTTATATAATATAATTATATGTTGACTTGACCTATGTTTTCACATCAGCCCTTTTTCTTTCCCTTCAAGTCACTGTAGATACCCACCCACACACTAACATCACGTCTCCACTTTTATAAAAGTCATGAGTGCTTCCCTCTTCTCGGTTCAAAATTCACAAAACAAATAAAATCACGACCTCCCTCTTTTTTTTTGCCATTCAAATGAAATCAAAAATCGTGATTCGCGAATTCCCTCTTCCCAGTTTTAAATCACGCATTCCTTTTCTCTTATATAGAATCGACATCGATTCAAACATTCAAAAAAAGTGAATGAAGTCGCGGCGACTTGGGATGGAATCGCGATCGTTCAGGCAGCGTCTTCGAAGGCGACCGGGAGAAGATAGTTGCACTTGGAGGAAGACACGCGATGGTGAGCATGGTGGGGAGTTCTCGCATGAGGATGGTAGGGAGATCAACAGTGAAGCATCATACTAGGGCTTCGAATTTGGGAAGGTAGAGGCGACCTGGAGTTCGCGTTGGTTCTCGCGTGATTCTCGCGAACTGGAGCTCGATGCATACACGCGCGTAGGGAGAAGGTACGGGGCGACGAGGCAGAATCAAGATTGGGCATGAATTGGTTCCGGATATTTGCGTGGTTGTGCCAGGAGCGGTGTCGCAGTGTGATGGTCGAGGCGGTGGTCTCGAGCCTGGTAACTTGTGTCAACAGATGAGGATTAAGGTGAGGTTAATTTTATTTTATTTTTTGGTTAAGTTAATTAAAAATTTAATTTAATTAAAGTTAATTAGTTGTTAATGATTTTAATTAATTTAAATAATTTATTTCATTGAAATCAAATGCTTACAAAATTTGTATTACTTTTATACAAGGTAAAAACATTAACCTGACGGGCCACGTTGGATTCGCGGCGGTGAATACTACGCAGTGGAATAAAAATTGGAATTGGAACGATTAACAATTTTGGAAGATCAAGGTAAGAATTTCTCACTCATTTGGATTGCCAAATTTAAATCTAAGTGTTTAAATTTAAATTATTTGATGCTTGATGGGATTGATAAATTATAGTTATTTGTTGGATGAACATATATATATAGTAGTGTGTGTGTGTGTATTAGTAGTTGAAGTGATATTCACGCATATTATAGCGGATGAGACCCTATGCACCCCGCATAATAGCGGATGATCCTATATACCGTGATATCCACTTCGAAGTGTGATTGATATTTGTATTGTTGTCTAACATCTGTTGATGCAGAGAAACAAGTTGGAGGGATCCAACTGGATTCCTCAAATTTTATATTGATTGTTTTCATATATAGTAATATATGATGTGTTAAAATAATCTGTTATAGATTATTGTTGTGATGCGAATTATTGGATGTTACAGTAGTCATGGCCTGAATTATGGTACTTTAATACCATAAATGTTATTCATGGAATTTGAAAGAATTTAAAGGAGATTTTGAATATAAAAATATCTATATTAAATTTGGATTATTTTTAAAGAAATTGAGTTGTATAAAACAATAATTGATTTCGGGTTGTATTTAACCATTCGCAAGAATAATTTTGATAGAAATTTTAAAACAATTTATATAGAGGATGGTTAAACGATGGATTTTTAAAACAGTTTTTTTGGAAGGTATGAAAAGGAGTTTGAAATCAATATATTAAATAGATTGTAAAATATATTGAATTTATTAAGAAATGGGTTATGAAATGAGATTTTATAAGTAAGATTTTATAAGTGAGATTAGTTTATAAAAAGTGAAGCTCAAAGAAGTTATAAATTTATAAACGATGTTATAAATAAGGGAAATCGATATCAGAAGATAATTTGAGAATATAAAATTCATAGGGTGAATTTATATAAGGATATAAGAATGGGGTCGACAAAAAATAGTGAATCCTATTTTTAAAAGTGAAAATGGTTAAGGAATCGAAATGAAATCGATGTGTTGATAATTGAGGGAAAATTATAAATTAAAATTTGGTTATTGAGATTTAAAAATATATTTTTATTACTAAGTTAAGTTTTCATTTAAAAAGGAAATTTTTATTTATTAAACTGTGTAATTTAAAGTTAGTGTTGAAATACTTCAAAAGTGAATTTTTCAAATACTTATTAGTTATTTTAATAAATCCTAAATTTTAAACATGTTTTAAAAAGTGATGTTATAAAGAGTGTTTCAATATTTTAGATGATTATTTGAACATGTCTTAAAAATAAATTATTATTATTATTCTTTTAAATACTTATTTTTATGTACATATGTGTGTGTGTTGTTTTTGAAATGGTTTAAATTTATATATAAATCTTCTCGCGAGTTGGAAAGGGTTATTAATAGAAGGGACTTATAAGAGAATTCTCAAAACGAAATTTGGGAAAAAGCAAAAAAATTTCCGAAGTAATTAAATAAAATTAAGCTTCGAAAATTGAAATAGACTTCATAAAAGAAGTAGAAAGGGAAATTGGAATTATAAGTATATTTGACTTTGGAAATATTAACGGGAGTTAATTATTTCTGAACTTATTAAATTCATTATGAACGAGTTAAGAAATTTACAAATAAATTATAAATGATTTTGAGGAAAAGAAATAAGGGATAAATGGAATACTTCCTAAGTGTTGAATATAAAATGAAGTGGAAAGATATTCCAAGTATTGGGAAGGGGTGGGAATATTCCGTTGAAAATATAAGGATTTTAAAAAAACTATTTCAAATGTTGAAGCACTGGGAATAATATATCTTATAAAGATATTTTGAAATAAATTTTTTGGAAAGTATGAAATAAGACCGATGTCTGCTTTGGATGTGTATTGATAGTTAAATAACCAACTATCGATTCTAGGCAATTTCGTTAATCGTTTCGAAGAGACCGAAATCGAGTTTAAATATCCAAAAACCACTTCGATCCGGTTTGAACGTAACGAATGAATACCGTGAAGATGGTGAAGACGGTGATTCGGCTTATCCAGACTCAGGACAACTTGTATGGACGAATGCTATCAGAACATCGTCATTGGAGGATGATGAGCATTCTAAGTAGAATTGTGCTTTGAAAGGTAACGCTTAATCTCGAGCCTCATCAACTGAAAATGACTAAAACAGGAAAAATGCAACAAGGCTAAGTGAGTCGCACCCAATTAGGGTATGCTATCACCTTTCTAGATATCCTCGGAAATCTATATATTATGGATATGCTTGTGCATGAAAGAAGAAGTGTTCGATGGTAAAGGTGAAAACACTCGGGGTGATAACATATTCGGTTTATCCAAGTTAGGAATAGGCCGGTCTTGTGTAGCAGGGGATCCCAGCGTGGTCCTCGGTACATTGTTCTATAGGTGTACTGTGGTGGACGGGTACCCCAGTGGCCCAGTCATTCGATGAAATCCATTTTCCAATAAACGCCGTACGGTTTTGATTGTGCCCAACTATACTGAAACATGAGATGCAAGCATTTCAGCTATTTTCTATTTACTTTCTATAGACACTATTATAATATCAGACGATTTTGATAAAAATGTTTCGATTACGAAAGGTAAAAACCCGTCGTGTTTATGTGTGACGTGATCTTACGAAATACCTTTGTTTTCAAAGGATTTTAAAAAAGGTTAATAATTCAAATTGAGTGTGTTTTCTCACGCTGGTTTTCCAGACTGACTCGGGTGTTATTATATTATAATGCTCGGATCAGACCGAGTATTACGGTTTCAGGTTGGAATGCTATGGAGCTCAGGAGACGAGATGGAGAAGTTCGAATGTATTTTCGTACTTGGCTTATATTCCGCGATGTAAGGACAAGTTATATAACTGTCCAGTTGATGTATTGATTGTTGTACTCTAATGATTGTAAGTATAAGCAGTTACAGATTCTTTTGTATGAAATCAGACAATGTCCAGTGGACGTATTGATGTCAATTTTCGAGGGTCGAAAAACTCGGTTCGTTACAGTACGGAAACATATAGTTGATTGGTAAAATATATATGTTGACTTGTGGTAAGGTTGTTATTAATTCGTTAGTAAATTAAAATTCGGTTAGTTTTGTTTACTAGCTTGGTTATGGAAATTTCGAGTTCGCAATTCCTTTAAGAGGGAAGAAATGTAACGCTTAGGAATTTTTGTCGTCTTGAGGTTTGAATATTTATTTTTAATATTTAATAATACGGTATTTTAATCAAATAAAAATTCCCGTTAAATAACAATTGGTAATAATATACAGTTTTTCAACCAAGATAATATTTGAATTTCCATGTTTTTATTTTTTAAAATAGGAAATTGATTTATTTGAAATTTTATATATATATGATTCAGATTAACGAGATTTATATATGTGTGATTTGGAAACAAATTCAATTCAAATAAATATAGATGAAATAAGAAAAGAATATGCTGGAAATAAAAATGATATGACTTATGGGGAAATACAATGTATTGTGAATAGAGATAGTTTAAAATTGGATTCTTGTTTTATATATATATATATATATATATATATATATATATAAGTTCAAAAAGAAAATTATAGTATTTATATACTAAATAAGCTAGTGGGTTAAAAACAATGTAATGATAAGTACGATATACATAATTGTGAAACTAATAAATATAGTTATTATAAGTTTTATATATTTATATATACATATATATGTATATATTGAAAAATGAAAAGAGTAAATATGAAAGAAAACATATATAAGAACCTTATATAGAAAAAAAAGAAAAAAAATTATCATTATATGTTGAATATGAGAAATTTATAAAATCATTTTTAAAAGGGGATTTTACAAAATAATGTTTTGACAAAAATGATATTTAGAATGAAATAGCACAAATTTTCATTTGCTTTGAGTTGTTCATTTTTAAAATATAATAAGAAATGTAGAACAAAAATGTTATTTTATACACTTGATATAAAATACAAAAAAATTAATGTTTTATGTAATATATTTTTAAATGACAAATTTTTATTAGATATGAATATGAAGACTTAAAGTTGTTTTGAACCATTTTATATTCCTTGTTTCCAAAACATATATATATATATATATATATATATGAAAGCAAATTAAAAATCAAGTAAAAGGTAAATAAACAAAAAGGTAAATCATGTAAAATAAAACAAAATTTACCAATCAACTATATAAGCATATAATAGAAAAAAATAAACATTTGTCTGGCCAAGCAAAACAAGAAAGGGTGTAAAGGCTGATGAATATCAACTCAGTAAATCAAAGTAAGGAAAGTAATAAAGTAGATATACATAAACATAAACATGTGTCTGGTCTAAAGGAGGAAAAATTAAAAACATACTTCATCTCAACTTCACCTCAATCACTAAAATCCTTTTTCAACCCATCAAAACAAATCCTTATACCGACTGCAAATCTTTTGAGCCAAAACCATGATAAAAAACATATCATTCACGTCCAAACATGTATATATACAGGCTTGTATATGTGTGTAGCTTCATTTTGCAAAAGCATGTAAACTTAAACTCTTTAAAATCAAACTCTGTAAAAGAAAAGAAAAGAAAAGGCACTCTGTTCCTTCAAATTCAAAAAAGCAAGATAAGAGAATCAAGGCAACATTTCAAGATTTCAGATCAACTAAAAATCAAGCAGGAGATTTCAAAAGCTTTATCATGTGGAAGGTGAGAGTTTGCATTTAGAAGTACCTGAAAGTGTTTTTAAAACCACTCTGTCATATTTCACGGTGAAAGTTGTATTCATGTTCAACTTTCAGAAATCTTTTCCCTCATTCTAGTTTGATTTTGCCAACAATGTATACTAGTAGAACTTTCATTTTTGAGTGTAGATTATCTTAAAAATAATTCAAAGGCTGCTCTTCATATACATTGTGTAAAATTTCGATTTAATAGTGAGAGATCCATTTTTTGTCCAAAGTTCGACATGTTTAAATCCATGGATTGAGTACATAATCATGTTCATCATATCCAATTAGGATTTTTAGTGCAGAAAAGCTGATATTTAGTAGCATAGGTTGTGTGAAATTTGAAGATGACCAGTTTTCTCAAAAATGATAATTCTCGGCGATCTAGGTGGCGATAGGCGTTGTGGTTGGTTCGAAGAGGAGCGGTGTGGAAAGGCCAAGGGGACACCATGGCCAATTTTCAAGTAAGGCTTTGGTTTGGGGCAGGAGATGATTTTAGGATTTTGGGTGGTTTAGTTTAGGCTCTGAAACGCTGTCGAACTTGGTGAGGAAGAGGCGACCGAAACTCATGGCTTTTGGCTGGAAGGTGGCGATGGGAATGGGCTTCCTAATGGTGGTGGCGGCTTGAGTCGTATTAATGGGAGCAGGTGGGGCGAGGTCGATTTGAGGTTCGTGGTCGGAAGAACTGGGCTAACCTGTGTTCGCCAGGGGAGGTTGAAGCTTCGGTGGAGGGGCGCGATCGAACATAGGTGAGGAGGGGACTCATCGGTGGTTGTGGAGGGTGAAACGTTGACCTGGTGGTGACATGCACGTGCACGATGGTGGGTTCCCTGGTTTTTTGAGGAGGAGGTCGAATTTGGTGATGAGATTCCTGAAGCTTGGCTTGGGTCAGTAGTAAGCGTAGGAGGTTGAGTTCGTCGGAGGAGGTTGGAAATTGATTGGAGGGTTGGAAACTTGATTTTGGTTTGGGAAATTTAAATTTTTAAACTGCAAGTAAAGAAAGAAGAAAGGGAAAAGAGAGGAGAAGAGGGAGCACGCTCTTGGGCATGATGGTGGGCTTCGTCCCAAAGGAAGTGGTGAGGAAAAGTTTTTATATAATGAAAAGAAATTATATATATCTTGTAAATTTCAAAATGCTATAACTTGCCCGTACGAAACCGAATATCGCGAATTTTTTTGCGATTGGTTCGTATCGACGAACACTACGTCGTCATACGAATTGTTGTAAAGTATGGACAAGAGAAAAATTATAGTATATTTAAATGGATGGAAATTAATCACTCAATTTTAAACAAGTGATGTCGTTTAGATTTATATGACTTGGTGTTCAATTTATTTGGCCAGATAAAATTAACAATAAGTTAATTTAAGTTAATTACGATGTATCTAACATCTGTTTAACGAAATAAAATAACGTTTCACTAATTATTTTTAATTGAACCCCTGTTGGCAGAATAAATCACTGTTTTGTCATTATTATTGAATATATCTGTTGTGAACATTTACTGGCAGAAGTAAAATCTTGTTCTGCTATTTTATTCATACGGACATCTATTCATTTTCCTGATAAATTATATTGACAATATGATGTTGAATTGATTGATGTGAATATTTGTATCTGTTATTCTGTGCTGTTTTGAAATTGAATGGTAACCTGATTAAGTACCATTGCAATTATTAAGCCTTCTTTTCCGATTTGGGGTTGACTTTGAACCAAAATTGTTAAAGATGATTATCATTCATTAATGATATTTTTAAAGTTAATTGGTAAATATTTCGAGAATGATTTAAAGTGATTATTTTATTATTCTTAAAAAGTATTTTAAAAAGGTATTAATTATTATTTCAAAGCTATTTAATTATTTGGATTGTTAAAGTATATTAATTACTAAATAAAATTATTTTATAGTGATCGTTTAAAGTAAATTATTGCTTAAGGATTGATTGGTATTAAAGTATATTTATTCCAAAGATAAATTTATTAAAAATTAATAATGTTTAAAATATAATATATTATATAGTAAACTTTTATAAAAGAGTATTTTACTTAATTAGAACTTGGAAATTTTATATTGAAACTTTATAAGCATTATTTTGAAAAAAATTAAATAAATTTTCGGGAAAGAAATGATATGATTTCATGGTGAAATTGGAGGCAGAGTGCCTGCAATTAAATTTTGAATTTCTTTGGAATAGAGACGTAACCAATGAGCTGTGAATCCATGGTTGATACCGCAGTGGTGCTTTCCTGATTTATTTTAAAAAGGGTTTTCAAATATTGAAAGTGGATGATTTTGTGAATATACTTATCCGATGAGATAAGCATATGTTGTTTTGATTAAGTAATTTAAATTTATTGGAATTTAAATTAATAAGGCTTAATGTTTTCAATGGGAAATAAAACCTTTGATTGGATGATTGTATATTTGATAGTTAAACAACCGACTATCAAATCTGGACCCAAAACATAACTTTGGAAATATCTAGAAGAAACACGGGAATTATGTGGTAAAGTTACCTTCGAGGTGCAAATACTGTAGATGATAAGGAAATCCATCCACTAACGGTTAGGATGTGATCTCTGATCTTAATTTCGTCGGTGTATTTCCTAAAGAACTGGAATTGAGTTTACCGAAAAATATCGAACGTTGAAGAGACTGGGATCGGATAAGTTATCCGAAACCACTTCGATCCAACAAGTACGTTTCAAAGGGGGAAAATAAGAGCATGGAGTTGAAGATGGAGCATTGATGTGCAAGGCTAATCGCTACCGATCCTGAGGGTGATTCCAAAATGAATGTAGTATGAATAGTACCTTTGGTTCCGTTCGCATCCAGAACGAACTTGTATGGACGAATGCTTTCAGTACATTGTCATTGGAGGACAATAAGCATTCTAAGTAAAAAATTCCTTTAAAAAGTAATCGTAGCCTCTAGCCTCATCAACCTGAAATGACTGGAAAGCAGTGGAGATGCAGCAAGGCTAAGTGGGTCACACCCAAGTAGGGTATGTTTATCAATTTTCTAAATACCCTTGGATATTATTTTATTATTACGATGGATGGAAGGAGCTCATAAAAAGGTGGGAACACCCGGATGATAGCATATTCAGTCTATCTAGATTAGGGATAGTCCGGTCTTGTGTTGCAGGGAATCCGGCGTGGTCCTCGATACATTGTTCTAGACATGCACTGTGATATGTGATACCTCAGTGCCTAGTCATTCATATGGAATCCATTCTCCAATAAGCGCCGTACAGTTTTTATTGTGGCCAACTATGTTGAAACTTGAGATGCAAGCATTTCAGCTATTTGAATAAGTATAAATATATTCGTACTTAGACGATATTATATAATATCATTGGACTTTCTATAAAAAGTGTTTTGGTTACCATAAGAGAAAATCCGTCGTGTTTATGTGTAGCGTGGTCTTACGGGATACCTTTGATTTTAAAAGGATATTGAAAATTTATAACGAATAAAATTCCTTGTGATTTAAATTCTCATGCGGGTTTTACCTGACTGACCCGGGCATGGTTTTTCCTATATGCTCGGGTCAGACCGAACATATTTCCAGGTTCAGCTGGAAGATTGGAGCTTCAGAAGAGGAACTGGAGGACCAGAGTCGTATTCACGTAGATGATTATATTCTGTTGCATTTAGTTGTGTATATCAGCAATTGTAATGACGGATTGTTATAACTGTGCGTGCTGAATAGGTTGTATACTCTGATTGATGATTGTATATGTTTAAGTTACCTTTTTTGTTTTATGTAAAGACTTGTTTTATATTATATATTATTCGTTTCCGCTGTGAGATTAGGTGTTGTTCTTTTTTTCCATCTTCTTTCTATCTTCTTTCTATTTTCTTTTCTTATTATCCGCCTTTCTGTTCAATTTGGACTGCATAAGTGTGGTAAAGTGTCGGTTCGAACTGTACGGAAAAAATGGGTCGTAACATCGAGGTATCGGAGCTTAGGTTGAGCGAATACCTAGGCTTTGATAGGGTTACTCATTAGAGATAGGAACCGTAGTACACCAGAATGAGGCTGGGTGTATATATATACGAAAGCGCGTAATTGTTAGTGATATAAAATGCTTTATATTGTGTCAATTGATCTGTTGAGTGACTTATGGATTCTAGTCAATACGAGTAGCTAACGTTATTGATAGGGATCTCGAAACACTTGAACAAGACCAACGAACACAATATTGTTTTAAGTGGGTAAATGAAATAATTTTACCCAGAATATATTTTATATATTAAAGGCATGATTTTCAAAATATATGGTATTTTGAGGTGTTGTCTGATAAGTGATGATAGTATTTCATCATCTAAGAATTGAGTGGTCATAACCATTAGCTTTGAGTGGTCATAACCATTAGCTTTGAGTATCCTCTATTGTCGATCCTTCTGACTTGAGTATTTCTTTAGTGATCTGAGTCCGGTAAGGTAAGAACTTTTGAAAATTTGGATCTTTAGTAAATTTTGTTTACTAAAGGAAATTGGAATATTTTTATATAAATATTTTAGGAAGATTTTTCATAGATAAAGGCTAATTTTGTAATAGTTGATTTATAAAAAGAGATATTTGAGAATTTAAACTCTGGTGATTTCGGATAAAACAAATTTTTAAGGAAAAAGATTTTGGTATTACTTAAGTAAAGTTTTTGAATGGTAGCAATTCAAAAGGGAAAGATTATTAGAAGTGTGTACCTATATATATGTGCTCTTTAGCATATATGAATTTCTAAAACCTTAGGATCTCATTCTTGGTCTTGTTAATTGATTGTAGAGAACCCGTAGTATCGATCAAGGAAGAGCACTTCTGAAGGCTAGGAAAGATGGCAATCATGACTTAGTTAGAAGAATTCTGAAGGATCTTAATGAGCCATCAATATATGAGGAAGAGTTAGAGAAGGAAATAGAGCCTCTCGAGCAGCCATCGCATCAAGAAGAGGAGGAACTCGAGGATGAGGAAGAATTCGAGGACGACGAGGAATTTGAGGATGAAGAGGAATTTAAAGCAGAAGAAGAACCCAAATCGGAAAATGATGACGATGTCATTTGGGAAATGGAAAATGGGTGAGGTTGAGAATGAGCCAGTTGTAGATGGAGATAACCGTCAAAGGGAACCAAGCCTGGTGTTTGCATGGGTTCCGGATTACGATGTTGAATCTATGGAACTAGAAGGACCCGAAGTGGAGGACTCGGATGGAGAGGGTCCGCAGCGAGTGTTGGTTTAGGTTGTCTCTAGGTAGTGGATACCCTCTTGGTATGTATTAGTAGCCTGTAGATGTCATGTTTGTTGGATTGTAGTTCAGTAAGGTATCTCAGTAGATGTTTGGTATGACTATATATATGTATATGTGTATATGATGATGGTAGATGTGGAAGTATTCTGGTTGATACTAGGTGTAACTTATATCTGGGAAGATATATAAATATATATATATTGACTTGTGTGGTATGGGTGTTATTAATTCGTTAGTAAATTAAAATTCGATTAGTTTTGTTTACAAATCTGGTTATGAAATTTCGGAGTCGAAATTCTTCTAAGGGGGAATGAACGTAACGACCGAGAATTTTTGTCGTCTTGAGGTTTGAATATTTATTTTTAATATTCAATAATACGGTATTTTAATCAAATAAAAATCCCCGTTAAATAACAATTGGTAATAATATATAGTTTTTCAAACCAAGATAATATTCGAATTTCCAGGTTTTTATTTTTTTAAATAGGAAATTGATTTATTTAAAGAATTTTATATATATGATTCAGAACAACAGGATTTATATATATATATGATTTGGAAACAAATTCAATTCAAATAAATATAGATGAAATAAGAAAAGAATATACTGTAAATAAAAATGATATGACTTATGAGGAAATACAAAGTATTGTAAATAGAGAAAGTTTAAAATTGGATTCTTATTGTGTATATATATACTATATATATATAAGTTCAAAAAGAAAATTATAGTATTTATATACTAAATAAGCTAGTGGGTTAAAAACAATGTATGTAAAAGAAAAGAGTTTTATATATATAATTGTGAAACTAATAAATATAGTTATTAAGAGTTTTATATATATATATATATTGAAAAATGAAAGGAGTAAATATGAAAGAAAATATATATATAAGAACCTTATATGGAAAAAAAATTATCTTTATATATGTTGAATATGGGAAATTTATAAAATCATTTAAAATCATTTTTAAAAGGGGATTTTACAAAATAATGTTTTGACAAAAATGATATTTAGAATGAAATAGCGCAAAATTTCATTTGCTTTGAGTTGTTCGTTTTTAAAATATAATAAGAAATGTAGAACAAAAATGTTATTTTATACACTTAAAATAAAATAGCAATTTTTTTAATGTTTTATGTAATATATTTGTAAATTACAAACTTTTATTAGATATGAATGTGAAGACTTAAAGTTGTTTTAAACCATTTTATATTTCTTGTTTCCAAAACATATATATATATATATATATACGAAAGCAAGTTAAACATCAAGTAAAAAGTAAATAAACAAAAAGGCAAATCATGTAAAAGTTAAAACAAAATTTACCAATCAACTATAGAAGCATATAATAGAAAAAAAATAAACATTTGCCGGGCCAAGCAAAACAAGATAGGGTGTGAAGGCTGATGATTATCAACTCAGTAAATCAAAGCAAGGAAAGTAGAAAAGTAGATATATATAAACATAAACATGTGTCTAGTCTAAAAGAGGAAAGATTAAAAACATACTTCATCTCAACTTCACCTCAATCACTAAAATCTCTTTTCAACCCATGAAAACAAATCCTTGTATAGACTGCAAATCTTTTGAGCCAAAACCATGATAAAAAACATAGCATTCATGTCCAAACATGTATATATACAGGCTTGTATATGTGTATAGGTTCATTTTGTCCAAACATGTATACAGGCTTGTATATGTGTATAGGTTCATTTTGCAAAATCCTGTAAACTTAGATACTCTTTAAAACCAAACTCTGTAAAAGAAAAGAAAAAGGCACTATGTTCCTTCAAATTCAAAAAACGCAAGATAAGAGAATCAAGGCAACATTTCAAGATTTCAAATCAACTAAAGATCAAGCAGGAGATTTCAAAGTTTCATCATGTGGAAGGTGAGAGTTTGCATTTGGAAATACCTGGAAGTGTTTTTAAAACCCCTCTGTCGTATTTAACAGTGAAAGTTGTATCATGTTCAACTTTCAAAAAGCTTTTCCCACCATTCTAGTTCGATTTTTCCAACAATGTAAACTAGTAAAACTTTCATTTTCGAGTGTAGATTATCTTAAAAATAATTCAAAGGCTGCTCATCATATACATTGTGTAAAATTTCGATTTAACAGTGAGAGATCCATTTTTTATCAAAGTTCGATATGTTTTAAGTCCATGGATTGAGTACATAATCATGTTCATCATATCCAATTAGGATTTTTAGTGCAGAAATCCTGATTTTTAGTAGCGTAGGTTATGTGAAATTTGAAGATCAGTTTTCTCAACAAAAAAAATCCCCGCGATCTAGGCGGCGATAGCCGTTGCGGTTGGTTCGAGGAGGAGCGGTGTGGCGAGGCCGAGGCGACCAAATTAAAATGTGGTAAAGTGTCAGTTCGAACTATTTCAATATATATGCCATTTTCAATATTTAAACTATTTAAGTTTTGAAGTAAACATGATTTCGAAAGAGATGGTTTTGAAATGAATATGATATTTTGATATGAAGTATAAATTGTTTGAAATATAAAATGACCAGGATATGAAATAAGCATTTGGTTGTTAAAGAGACCGGGATCGGATATTGTTATGCTCTCTGCCAATACCGAAAACCACTTTAACAACTGTGTACGTGGCGGAGATTACAGAACGAAGTAGGATGGTTTGGTGACGATTATGTATGAGGTATTAACGCAGACCTGACTCCAGCGAGTCAGCTTAGATGTAACTAAAACAGAAGTCATGCCGAGCCAAGTGAGGTCGCACCTCCGATCGGGCATATTTCTTCGATATCATTCTATTACTTTGTGATTTGATTGGATGCACCTTTGATTTGGGAGTTTCTCGAGATGGACGGTAGTAGCTATTATGTGTTACCACCGGTCCAAATTCACAAACGGTATATCTACTCTGGCATTGCCTCGCGTGTCTTGTTCACATGCCATATCGCACCTTCTACGAGTTTGTTTTGTACCGTACATATGGGTATCCTCTGGGTAAACCACCGATTTGGTGGAGCTTACGGCGTTGTATAAACTACGAAAATATATATAATGTGTTAAGGAGATATGAGTAACGCCTTAACGCTATTTTAATAGTTTGTTTTACTATAGACATTATATATGTAGCGTATTGTACTATATATGTAGATAGTTTAACGGATCCTTAAAGGATGGGAATCTCAAATATCTTTGAGTTATTTTGTACTTCAGTTGACATTTCACTTGAGTTAAATTTATTGGTATAAGAATGTTAATCCTGACTCGAGTGTTTTGTGTTTTGACGTTATGCTCGAGTCAGACCGAGTGTCACAGCATTTGTGACTCACCTTTAAAGCTTAGAGCTTTGCTTGAAGATCTGTCTTTATCTATTCAGTTTCTCAGTTGTTTCCACTTGATTTGTTCAGACTTGTCATTATTTCTGTATTAGATTCCGGTATAATTAAGATATCCATTGTATTTGTTTTAGACTCATATTTATATAGCAGCTTCATGAGCTACTATTTATCTATACCTCTGCTTATTATTGTAATACTCTATGTCTGTGATTCTACGATTGATTTATTTACTGTATATGTTAAGTTCCGCCAAATATAAATTTACAATCTGACATTTTGAGCAATTCAAATCCGACATGTTCGGATGCGAAAGGTTCGAAATACCAGGTCATTACAAGTGGTATCAGAGCTCTGGTTTAAGCAAAACTTAGCAATATGGAGTAAAAAACTCATTAGAGATAGGATAGTAATACCCTAGAATGAGTAAAATTAATTGCAGAATCATCTTCGTTTGAGCTTGAAATTCTTTGTTAGAATCCTCTTTAATCGTGATTTCTTTTGAATTTTTGGAATTAACCCTTTTTTGAGATCCATTCATGTCTTTTTATGTTCGTGTTCTTTTGATACTGAAGTATCACATAGCTTCAACCTCAACTTTCAACTTCATCCTTATGTGTGTCTAATCCCACCGACGGTCGCCAACCTTTGTATGATTTGTAAAGGGGTGAAACTCATTTACAATAGGCATCGATTCACCGGAGATTTCTATATCATCGATTTGGATGCAACAATTTCTTGTAAAGCCCGAACCGTTTCTCTAGTAGATGACCAGGGCAATTCTCTTGTGATCGACGGTCGGATGCTTCAGGATTTTGCAGGCAGTTTTATCTTTTCGCTTGACTCTCACCGTAGTGATCTTGACTCCACCCGATAGTCAAGGATTATCCTGATAATTTGGTGAAGTCGCTTCTCTACCTCCTGAGCGGGAAATTGAATTCTGCATCAATCTTATTCCTGAAATCTCGATTGACCCGGTTAAGGTCACCGTGATTCATATAAATCTATCCATCTTTCTTCTTTTGTAATTTAATTATCTTATCTTCATGTCGAGCCAATCTCCGTAGTTAGAATTTTCTTTGATTAGGGTCCCTCTAAACTTGAACCTCTATTCTCGTTCTAAAATCCATTTTTGAATCATCCTATGAGATAGTGTATTTGTAATTAATATAAAATGTTTTATATTATGTTGTTTGAGTTGTTAAGTTTAATTTTGGATTTCGATCGATTCGTCTGGCGAACGCTCACTGTTTTAAATCTCGGCTGTCAATATCTCGACCGAGATTTCAGTTGAAGGCTTGGGCTAAACGAAACATGAGATGTCGGTTGATATCTCGTTTCGATCATATCAGCCGATATTTGGAGCGAAACGATATTCCAAGATATCCCCAATATATTTTTTTTTAAATAGGCTCATGTCAGTCTATCATAAAAAAAAGCTCTTTTCTTTCTGATTCAACTTCTCAAAAGATCACGTTTTGTCAAATATCGAACTCTCTCTTCTCCAGAGAAAAAAATCAAACTCCCTCTTTTAAAAAAAATCTAACTCTCTCTAAAAAAAGGAAAAGAAAAGAAAACAGAAGAAGAAATAAACACAAAACCATGACCTGCGAATGGATGAAAAACAAACTTTTCTTGATTCACTTCTTGCAAACCAAGTTTCTTTTGCTAATCCACTTTAACATAGGCTTTTCCTTTGTTACTTCTTGCTCTAATTATTTTCTTAATTTTATGGGTGTAGAGAATGATGGAATTGAAGATAACAAAGTTGGGAGACAATAAAGTAGGGTTCAAAAGGTTTGGTTGTTTTTGGGTTAAAAGTAAGTTGGGAACCTAGTCAAATCAGATTGCTTGCTTGTGTTGATTTGGGTGAAATTAGGTAACATTATATTTGTTGCTACATGCCGTATTTTTGATTGGTACCATGCTAATGATAAGTAGGGTTTTAGATGACATTTAGATTTATGTGGATTAGTTTAATAAAATCTGATTTAGCTATATTTGAGCTCCATTTTTTAATAACAAGAATGATATTTTATTTAAGCAAAGCACTCATTATGATGTCTCAGAGATTCGAACTTATGATATCTAGAACATTTGTAAAGTGTCATACATTTAACCAATTGAGCTAGAGGTCCTTGACTATTGCAGTTCAATGATGTTTTTGCATTGTGCACACAACATTTATTAGTATATTCTCATTAACCAAATATATTAAAAGTCAAAGTCAAAATTTAAATAAAAAAACTAAAGCTTTCAAAATTTTCAAGATTGGTCAAAACTTAAAAATTTTCCCATATCAGAAATTGAGAACAAAACTAAAACTGTGAACCTTGGGAGTTAGACGAGGTCTTAATCGATCAGATGGACTTCACATGGCAAACTCTACCAAATAAATTCTCATTCCATTTTTCCGAAAAAGAAGAGATGAACAGATTTTTTTCAACGTGGAAGATAAAGTCAAGGTTCGGGCATAACATAGCAGTTCTGGTGTCACACCTTTTTCAAATGTCCCCAGAAAGGAGTCGCATATACCAATTCATGTACAAGATACGAAACAATACCACCTCTTTCTGCTTAACAAAGCTTGGAATCAAAAAAGAAAGCGGTGCTAACACAAATGAAACTTACTTTCTTAAAAATTCAAAGTGAGAATTGAAATATGTTAATTTGCGCTAATATCCAACTTTTCGGTGATCAAATTCGACCCTGTATCTATTTTGGAAGAAGCAGTCGGTTGGATGTGTATTCTTCTTTAAGACTCGTATGAGAGTAAGGTCTCTACTACTTTTAGATAGCATGATAGAGAAATAAGTAGAGACATTAAGGGCAACAATAGATGAGGCTTTTGTCATACTGATCTGAAAATGGTGTTGTCGGATGACTAAATATCTCATGGGCATGATGAATTCCAGCAGGAAGAAGGAATTCCTCTCATCTCTATGAGGTTCGATTTGTTGATGCCTTGTGGATATGTAGGAAGAACCAAGAGGCGATCCCAATACCTTAATTATCTGTATATTAGTTGACCAGTATAAACATAAGAAAGATCTTAGAACTTTTTCGTATAACCTCCAACCTCTTTCTGACTAGTCGGCTCCAATCATATAGATGGAAAATGATGCAAGCTCATTTCCCTTCATATGTCATGCCAGATTGGGATTTGTATCGTCCTTTCTAGAAAAATCATGTCTTTTCTACCATTTGTCGAGGGCATGCTTAAAAGGAATTGTATGGTCGCCTAGCCAATTCGTCCAAAAAGGAGAATTTCTTCGTCTAGCTTAGTAGATTCATACTGCTTGCATCAAAACTTTACTTAATATATTAATGGATCAATAGGCGAAGTTATATTGAAATCAATATACTACTTCTGATTCCCCAGTATAAACATTGGTAGATCATCAGATGCATGTCATCTCAATTGGAAACTAGAGCACATAATCAAACTAAGCCATGCCATGTATTTTCAGTCTCTTTTAAAAAGCCCTTGGTCCTACAAGCACGGTATGAAAGGATGAGAGCACAATTGAATTAATTCCCCAATTAATATATTGATCGTTCAACTTGTTACGTTCTCAATTAGACTTCACTAATAGTATTGGGCCTAAGATTTCATCACTGCTCTGCACTTTCCTTGTATTGACACACAACCATATGTTCATACTCAATCAAAAACTAAAACTATCTAAGTGTAACTTAGGAAATAAACCAAAATTCGGTAATCATCATAAATATTGTTTGTAAAACATAATTAACAACTAAAATGAATATATCAAAAAATTATACATAAAAAACATCATTGTCCATCACTATAAAATCATAATTTTAGTTCACGGTATTTTCAACATCGCGTGTGTGCACCACAATGATTAGACACTGGTTTGTAACAATGATGCTACGACAATGAACATATATTAAGCCTTGAGCATTCATGCACAGTTAAATTAAGAACTTTATTTTAATGTACCTGGTTGAATTGAATATTTTGTTTGCTATGAATTATTTAAGTCATGGCCCAGTGCCAAAACATCGCTACTAGAATGTAAACATTCTATTCCTACAAAATCTTTATGGAAATTTATTTGTTATATCTCAATATGATATACAATAGGCTATTAGAGATCATGTTGGTTACGACAATTACTGACCATTTGTACAGTTGGTAATTAAAACCAGGAGCTGCAAACTCAAACTGATCCACCAACCCTGAAATTGACCTAAACCAAAAATAACTTATGGTTTGATCAAACCCCTATTTCGTTGAATTGTAATCCTCTTAGCGACGTGTCATATCTCGACTCGAGTATGGTGATAAATAAGCAAAGGTTGGATCTCCACACCCTTAATGGCACGCCATATCGAGACTCGGGTATGGTGGTAAATATGCAATGGTTGGGTGGTCATTCCCTTAGTGGCACGCTACATCGATGCCCCGATGTAGTGATGAATGAGCAAGGGTTTTCGCATGTTACTCGACGGTTGCAAGAGGCAAGAAAGCTAGTCGATGAAAGTCGGATTCGGTTATGTAGTTGGAATGTAGGATTCTTAACAGGAAGGTTAAGAGAGATGGTTAATACTATGCCTAGAAAACGTGTAAATGTCTTATGTTCAGAAGACCAAATGGACGAGCCAGAAGGCGAAGGAGATACAGAACACAATCTTCACGTTATATTACATGGGAAAAGAACGTAATAAGAATGGGTTAGGCATCTTAATTGACAAGAAAAAACGGAATGGTTAACGTTAGGAGACAAGAAGACATGATCATCCTAGTCAAGCTGCTAGTTGGTGATATAGTTTTAAAATGTCGGGAATTTTTGGAAGATCTAGATGTCATGTGAGAGATGTGCCTAATAGGAGAAACTTTTCATAAAATGTGATTTCAACAGCCATGTTGGCACAACTAATGGGGGTTTGAGAGAGTGCATGGTTGTTTTGAATATGGCAATAGAAACCACGAAGGAGAAGAAATACTGAATTTCGCTATTGTTTATGATCTCATGATAGCTAATACATTTTTTAGAAAGAGAATCGCATTTAGTTATTTTCAGTAGTGGCCAGCACTGTAATCAGATTGACTTTGTCCTTACTAGAAGAAATGACAAATGAGCTTGTGTAGATTGCAAAGTCATATCTAAAGAATGTGTCGCCTCACAACATCAGCTTTTGATATCCGAAGTTCGTCTTTAGATAAGTGTTCGGCGGGATAAAGGAGCCAAGATTAGTAGGACGAAAAGGTGGAAGATCAAAGAAGACGCCTTGCGGGAGTTTAAGGATAGAATGATGAGAGAAGGGGCATGAAACATGGAAGAAGAAGCACATGACATGTGCGATGAGATGGCAATCCGTATTCAAAAAGTGGCTACTGAGGTGTTTGGGTTAATAAAAGGAAATAAACGCGAACCTAAAGATTCATGTTGGCGGAACAGTGACGTGCAAAAGGCTATCAAAGAGAAGAAAGAATGCTACAGATGATTGCATCATCACAGAAGCGAGAATAACATGTAAAAGTACAAAGCGACAAAGAGAAACGCAAAGAGAGTGGTGAGTGAGGCAAGGGGTCGAACATGAATAGCTAAACTCTGCGAGAGGAAAACGGAAGACTTCAACCAAGCTAAATCCATCAAGGATGAGAATAATAAACTTTTGGTGAAAAATAATGAGTTAAAAAATAGATTGAGAGAATACTTCGACAAGTTGTTCAATGACGAAGGTGTTAGCACTTTGATCGAGCCGGAAGATTCTTTTGATGACACCAACAGACATTTTGTTTGGAGGATTCAAGAGTCGGAGATAAAGGAGGCGCTGAAACGGATGAAAGAAGACAAGGTGTTGGGGCATGATGACATCCTCATTGAGGTATGAAGAAGCTTTGAAGGTACAGGGATAGTCTGGCTAACTAAGTTATTCAATAATATTTTCAAATCAAACAAGATGTCAGATGATTAGAGGATAAACATATTAATTTTAATCTTCATGAATAAAGGAAATATTCAAAGTTGCACAAACTACAGAGAAACTAAACTTATGAGTCATATAATGAATCTTTGGGAGAGAGTCATTGAGCATCGATTAAGAAAGATGACAAGCGTCTCAAAAAACCAATTTGGTTTCCTGCTTGGAAGGTCGACCACAGGGGCGATTTTCTTGATAAGAAAACTTATGAAGTGATTTAAAGAGACAAAGAAGGATCTACATATGGTATTTATCAATTTGAAGAAACCTTATGACAGTGTCGAAAAAGGTTATGTGGTGGACTGTGGAAAAGAAGAGTCCCAACAAAGTACATTATCTTATCAAGAATATATACGACGATGTTGTGATCAGAACATGCGATGGTAAAACTAGTGACTTTCTCATTGACATAAGACTACATCAAGGGTTGGTTTTAATCCCCTACATTTTTGCCCTAGTGATGAATCGGGTTACGAAGGGTATACAAGGTGAGATTTATTGGTGTATGCTTTTTGCCGATGATGTGCTAATTAACGAAAGTATGATAGATGTTGATAGACAACTAGAGTTGTGAAGGCAAACTTTAGAATCAAAGGATTTTAGGCTTAACAGAACTAAAATAGAGTATATAACGTGCGAATTCAGCGGTGTCAGGTCAGAGGATGGAGAAGTCATACTGGCCGAACAAGTAGTGCTCAAGAAGAAACTCTTTCGATATTTAGGGTCAATGTTGCAGTATGATAGTGGGATTGATGAAGACATTAATTTTAGAATTTGAGCGGATGGGTAAAATGGCGACTAGCGTCTGGTATTCTTTGTGACAGGAAAAGCTTAAAAAAAGTTCTACATAATAGGCATACGATGTTGTATGGTGCAGAATTTTGATCTACTAAAAGACAATATGTCCAGAAAATAAGCGTAGTAGAGATACGTATGCTACGATGGAGCTATGGTCATACAAGACAAGATCGAATTAGGAATGATGATATACGTGACAAACTTGCAGTGGCACCAATTGAAGAAAAATTAGTCCAACACCGCTTAAGATGATTTGGACATCTCTAATGGAGACCTCCCGAAGCACCTATGCACGTTGAAATTGTAGGCCGCATCAAATGCTTAAAGGGAGGTAGAGGTCGATCGAGGTTGACATGGGAGGAAGTAGTAAAAAGAGACTTAAGGGATTTGAATATATTTGAAGAGTTGGTATCGGATAGGAGAGCGTTGAAGTTAGCGATTCACGTACCAGAACCATGAGCTAGGAATTTTTTACCTAGGATTAGTTTAGAGGTAGTGTTATAAGTTTTAAATTATAGGACTAGTGAATAGAAGCCAAATACGTAGTGTTTGGTCTTCGGTCTCTATTACTATTAGTACCATTATTACTACTATTGTTATCATCATCATGGGTTTTTTAATTTTTATCTTTTTTTACTTTACTTTTACTGTATTTGTTATTATTATATTAATTATTTGTTTAATTATTTTACTTTATTTTTATCTTTATTTCTATTTTCACATTATATATATATATCTAATATTGTTGTTATTACTTCTAAATTGACTTTGTCATTTAGTTTTGGGTTTTATCTCTAGCCGATACCAACTTATTTGGGAATAATGGCTTAGTTGTTGTTGTTTAATCAAACCCAACCCGGGTCGAATTGACTCAAAAGGTCTAACAGCGAAATATAAAATTATATACATTTACAATGTTATTACCCAACGAAATTCGAACCAAACCTCGAACCAAGATGAATCAGTCAAGATTTTAAAATGCTTGGTTTGAACCTGACCAAACTGAATTAAATAATACCCAAGTAGGATCCAAATTTGATCTTATTGGTCTAATTGTCGCCCCTAACCATTCATGAGTGTTGGAGGTGTATGAGTACTAAGCGATCATATACTCGAATACATGGACAGAAACTCATGTGCATGGGTATTTAATAGAATTCTTAGGCACCTAGTTTAATACATGAGCATATAGCCAAATGTGCATGAGTGAAAGAATCATGATGAATACTAATACAAAATTGGTGCATGTCTAGTATACTTTTCATCCTTGGACCAAGTAAACCGATGCATGTCTAATCCATTTTTTTTATAGATTGGTGTGTGTTTGATATGCATAATTAAGCTATTTTAGAGAAATTATTATAACCAAGGAGATTTCACCATACTCAATTGTGTGCAAGTAAAGCGCTTGAACGCTCTATGTTTATCAAGTGTACACATTTGTTCCTAAGAGAAGCTTCTTTCATATTAGGTTTACTTTGACAAGGATTAATGGCGCAACATAGCAACAATCGTTCGATTATTCGCACCTACTTATGTAGGTCCATCTAATCATATGTGAGTTAGAAAGAGTATCCAATTGTATGCTCACAATTATCCTGTCCCTTCAAATTTACTTGGTATGATTTTGATGAGGCACGTGATTTTGGTGACTAAGCCGTCTATCTAAATCAAGAAGAATATACTAGCACATACTCCTAATCGCTTTGTGTTTATGTGCAAACGAAAGTTTGTCGGACCAACTTTGACAAGGCTTTAATGGGATATACATTTTTAATGGCTATTGCTATTAACCAAAGTCAGCATCATCTAATTCTTTAGTTTTATTAAATGTACATCGTATTGATCAAAAAGATTTTTTCCATGAGATCTGCTCAATAAGATTTTCATGATGATTGCATTAGGGGAAATATCCAAACGTATGCTATAATTAACATGTACTTTTTCCTTCCGCCAAAGATTTTTCCTCTTGGATTTGCTTTGATACGATTTTAATCACACATTATAATCGTTAGACACAACGTGCACTTACCCATCAGTGCTTCAATCTGCATTGTTTGCAAGCACGGGTTATTTTTCAACTTCAAATTTTATCCCAATGATTTGTCTTCTTGGACAACTCAATATTTTCATTTGGAAGTAATGGGTAAACAATGAAGATAAAAATGTAATTGAAATGTAAATAAGTAATACATTGCCAGAAGGGAGTGTTACAAAAGATTATGGATGACCATATAATTCACACAATTCATATAGCATATCCTTCTCTATCTTTTCAAAGAGAAGATGAGACCATTGTATGATGATAAATAATACATAAATAAATATAATCGCTTCTCTCTCACTCTGTTGTTTATGTTGTGTGAGCTAATGGTGAATTATTTATTATACGTAATATTTTTTCAAGTGTTGTTAACCCAAAAAATGAATCGACACTCAGATATCAGATGAAAGCACTAGTTCGATTTAATAAAAGCAAAATCAGTAGAAGAAGACACAATTTTTATAGTGATTCAGTGTAATCTCCGGCCTACGTCCACTTTAATCTCTTTTATTAGTCATTTTCTCTCTAGATTACACCTAGTTATATTAAATCTGACCACAATCTGATGGATCATAAATTTACAATAGAGTTTTTAGGTTGTTTATTAGTCAATAGTACTAAGAATTTGTTGATCTAAGCCCTAGAACAGCAAATAGTTGTTTCTTATGTGACTTTTGTGACTTTAATGGAGGAGGTTAGAAGTGAAGAAGTAGCAGTCTCCATGGTTAGAGAATCCATATCCTTTTTAGATTGCTCTTTGACTTGTATTTATAGGAAAAACAGTCGTATTGGGCTAGAGGTCAAGTTGAAGCAGAGTCAAGATGTCGGTCCAAAAGAGTATGAAAAAGTTGGGGCTCACGAGTTAAGGTGTTAACTCGGTGCTGAGTTATCTGAGATAGGTCGTCCAAAATTTGACGAAATCACTTGAGCTTGCATATAAGAGCTAGAGGATAATGACAAGCACCATTATCCCAGTGGTTAAGTGATTCGGCTTTGGTGCGAGAGGTCACAAGTTCAAAACTTGCGTAGCGTGATTCGAACGTATTTGACATGTGGTTTGTGTTATGTTATCCTAGTGACATGTTGTATCTAAGTACAATTTCAAACAAAAAAAAGAGCTAGAGGATAACTCATACAAAATTGAAGAACCTGGTTGTGGAGCATTATAACTCGGTGTCGAGTCATGGGCATGACTCGGTCCCGAGTTATGGTGTTAGCTCCAATCTTGGTGAAACTTTCCTAACTCTTCTTTGCTTCTTCTAAGCATGCTCGTTAAGTTTTAAGTCGTTCCGTCTTCATTTCGATCTTCAAGTCCGTTGACATCTGCTTTGCTAAAAAACGGGTTAACAAGTATAGCTAAAGGCACCTTGTTTGGTATTAGATAGAGGAAAACATGGTACTATAGCAGCACTTTTCAATTTTTTCACTGCTACATTTTATTTTGTTGTATTCCTTTTAACTAGAATTTAGGAGTATCCAGTTCGTAAGAATTCATTAATGTCTATAACTATTTAATGTGTAAGCAATCGTTTAAGCAATTTAACCCAGCTAATTTCATAATCAACCATTTAATCCGCATGATATTGGAATAGTCTGTAAAAACATACCATCATTATCGTGGTCTTCTTCCTCGTCGTAGTTCAAAGGAAAATCCAACCAAATTTCTGGACGCATAGAAACACTCTTAACAAACTCAACAATCTCATCATCTATCCCAACAACTCCATCTACATTTCTGACAAAAACATCGTCATTATCATCTTCATTTCCAACCATCAATAAACTCGTTGCCATCTTCGAGATCTCAGAAACCGCTTCCTTGGCATTCGAGATCTTCTCAATCCCGCTTCTGAATTTCCCGCCAATTTCGGCCAGATCGCTTCTGATTCCCGCCAAGTTCGGAGCAGCGTCGTCGACCGGTGGATCTGAGAGATCGGAGGGTGGTGGGGCGAGGAAAGAAGCGAAGCCACGGAATTGGCGAGTTAGGGTTTCGGTGAGCTCGTTTATGTCTTCTCTTACGCCACGTGACGTTGTCGGATCTTCTTCTTCATTATCACTGCGTTGATTTTTCGGCGATTTATCCTGTTCGTTGTCTGTGAGAGAGTTGATAATGGATTTTGCCAGCCACGACATTTCTGTTCAGAGATCTTTAGATTAGCGAAGAGTGCAGATGAACTTTGAAGTCGGCTTTGAGCTAATAATTTTGTTAAAGATGCTGCGTCAACAAATTGCAAAAACGGGATACAAAATTTTAAATGTCAGATTGCGCTGAGGAATTTAATAGTAAATTAGAAGAGTTTGAAGCGCTTTTGTTAATTTTAACTTCTTAATTCTCTCTAAGTAGATATTTAACTTTCAAAATCTTATACAATTATTCTATTAAACTTTTCACATTATTTTACATTTGAATATCTATTATTAAAAGAATCTATCATTATTTACAAATATTTCACGGTTCTTTTTCAAAATTTTACATTATAGTCCACACATTTAAATTAATTACATAATCTAAAATTTAAACTAATTGATAAGCTTAATCAATTAATAGTTATTAATAAATCCTAAAAGATGAAATTTTCAATGTGTATATTACAGATGCATAACAAA
Source organism: Allium cepa (assembly GCA_030765085.1). NCBI lineage: Eukaryota > Viridiplantae > Streptophyta > Magnoliopsida > Asparagales > Amaryllidaceae > Allium > Allium cepa. Next base: position 738,351,053 of record CM060935.1, on the reverse strand, counting down.
TTGGTAAAAAAAAATCATTTAGATGCAAATATATATAAATTACATAATAAAAATCATACACGTTAATAAAAATAATAAATTTATTCTATAATTTTTTTACTAAATGAATTTATCATACATTACACTGTAAAATTCTATTAACTTCAAATACCTAACAATTTAATTTTTTTTACAATTACTTAGAAACCTTTCTGAATTATCTTTTAATATTTCACATTTAAGTCAATATATTTAACTAATTGTGTAATCTGAAATTTAAACTATTGAAATAAATATGATTAACTAATATTTATTAATCTATCTAATAAATCCTAAAAATAAGAGGATTTTCAATATGTACAATATTCATGTATATGAGAAAAATAATAAAATTATTTTTTCTTTATTTAAGTATATAAAGATATATAAATCATATAACATAAATGTATACATAAATAATAATAACTCTTTTATTCTAATTTATTTATCTCAAAAAAATATCATACATTATATAATATAATTTCATTTTAAACAACTTTTAAAAGATAAATTTATATTTTACAACATTATGATGTAGACGCACAAAATAAACCGATAAAAATTAGATTATACAAACATTCTCACCTTCAACATGCTATCAAACCATGCTAAACTCATAATTCAACTAAATGTTTCATAACATTATTTTGCAACTATCAGAGTTGTAAGCATGACTCTTCTACAAAAACATGAAATCTATGTTTAACTACAATGATAAAATTATGTAAAAATGAATAAAAGTTCACGTCTGATTCTAAAAAAGTTCACATGCACATAACCTAACCATAAGGTCTATGCTCTTCTCAATTACAAATTTGTAAAAACCCTTCCCAATTTAACTTCTTCTGCATTTAACTTCTTATATTTAATTAGTTATGTCGATCATTAATTCAAATTATTCAAATAAATTCAATTTGTTTAATGTTCATTAATCCATTCATAAATCCTTCAAGAAAGATGGTAATTCAATATATATACAATAATCATATTAACAAAATAGCTAAGTTACGTATTTGCTTATATATATATATATATCACATAACATAAATTATTTATATATACAGTATCAACAATTTTAATTATACCTTTTTTGAGTCGGGACATTAATTTTTATAAAGATACGTAGTTAGCGAGTAGTGAACCATCAACTTTACCTGAATGTCACAAATCACTTTAGTTTATGATTAATATATCACAATAAATTTACCATATATATTACATAATAAAAATATATTTTAACAATAATTAAAATATAAATAATATTTTTTAACAAAATTACCGTGTGCAACGCACGGGTTACATACTAGTTAAGACAGGGAAGGAGGATTTATCTCTATCTCCTTTGATTCTCTAATCTAGATATTTTATTTTCAAAATCTTATAAGTTATCATTCTACGCTTGTTCTACTAACGATCTTATACCGTTTTACATTCAAATACCTACAATTAAAAAAATCTACAATTATTGACGATAGAAAATTAGTTTAAAGAAAAAGTTAAAAACTTTCATTTTCACGGACGGTAAAATTAAACTTTTGTCTTAAGGAAGCGCATGTTTTGTTCAAACTTTTTAATAACTGTTTCTCCTTTTTCCTCCGGAAATAAATTTTCATTATCTTCCTCCTTCCTCAAATAATGTCAGCTGAAACCGTAATTCTTCCCCACAATACTTTACAAACACAATCAGCTTTAGAAGCCAAGTCGAACAGCTTGAATCCACAAATTTCAACAAAACCTGAACCAACAGTCAGTCGACCTAGGGCTTCGTTCTTCAAAGACTATATATAGCTGAAGAATCAAAGAAGAGATGAAATACTAGGGCATCGAGCACAATGGATTCGAATATTGTTCCAAAGAAACCAAAGAAGGAGAGAAAAACTAGGGCATCAAAGACTTTGAATGAAGATGAAATGAATAAACAGAAGCTTTGTCACGAGATTGTCAATAGAAAAAGAAAGACAACGATATATCATTTGATTTTTTCGAATATAATAGATGGTTTTAGAATGATAGTTGAATATATCATTTTAATGGTAGAAAGTTTTGGAATGAATGTTTGTATTGAAATGATGGTAGTCATATAGATAGTTTTAGAATAATAGTTTAAGTTGAAATGGTAGCTAGATAGAGAAATGATAATCAGATAGATAGTTATAGAATGATAGTTGAATATATCATTTGATTTGTTGCATGCATTATGTTGAAATGATAAACGATAGATGAAAATAGCACTTGAATTTTTGATAGATGTAAGATGATAATTAGATGGGTAGTTAAAGAATGATGGTTGAATATATCACTTGATTTGTTGCATGCATTATGCTGAAATGATAGATGAAAATAGCATTTCAATTTTTTGATAGATGTTAGATGATAATTAGATGAATAACCATGCAATGATAGTTAAATATATCATTTGATTTGTTGCATGCATTATGTTGAAATGATATATGATAGATGAATATAGCATTTCAATTTTTGATAGATGTTAGATGATAATTAGAAAGATGGTTATAGACCGATAGTTAAATATATCATTTAATTTATTTCATGCGTTATGTTGAAATTGTAGATGATAGATGAATATAGCATTTCGATTTTTGATAGATGTTAGATGATAATTAGAAAGTTAGTTATAAACTAATAGTTAAATATATCATTTAATTTATTTCATGCATTTAAAATGAAGAACGATTGATGAATACAGCATTTCAATTTTTGAATTGAAAATGAGTAATGGTAGACAAATATAACATGTAAAAAAAGAATGATAGATGAGTAGAGCACTAGAATATTTCAAAAAAAATATGCATGCATTAAAATAATGATAAACGATAATAGCATTATAGCTTGTTAAATACAAAGTCATTCATTGATAGTTCTATGTACAGGAATCCAAAGGTAAAAAAAACAAAAAATAAAAGCAAAAACAAAAGAAGAAAAAAACAACTCAAGGAAAAGATCTCAAGACAAAATTCAATATAGGTGCAGTTTGCTTCCGCTGATAAAAATTTCAAGAAAATATAGGAAAGAAGATGTTTTCTTGTTAATCGGCTGAATTTTTTGAAACAAACCCCTTTGAAGAATTCATGCTTGTATTTTTCAATGAATTGCTAACAAGATCTGATTTTATAACATCGTCGACAACACTAGATGATATCATTGACATATTTCCCATCGATGAAGAAGCTTTCAAGGTTTGGAATTTTTTTTTAAAAATCAAACCTAAAGACATCTCAATTTTTTTCAGTTTATCTTTGTCTGGAAGTAATCTTTTCCCATTACTTAAAATGAGTTTGCAAAGCATTGCAGATAACTGTAAAGATTTTGTACTTCGAAATTTTGGTAAAATAGATCATATCGTAAAGGACCTCACAGTTTTAAAGGTAAACAATTTACTACAAAAAAAAGAATTTCATAACGAAATCGATTTTCCAAAACTGATTATTACTCTTGCAATGATAACCTTCTTCTTTTCGGACAACAAATGATACTTATCATGGGGTATACTCCTTATATTCTCGATGAAGAAAAAATGAACTCGGTATCTTGACCTATTTCAATTCATTATTACTTGATTAGAGCTTTGACGGCTTTCAAAACAAAGCCGAGAAACAAACCAGTTGTTCTATGCTTCCAATCGTAAGTCTAACATTTTAACTTTATGTTAATGTATCTATCTCTATAGTGTTAATTTTATACATTGTATGTTTTAGCAAGTAATATTTTTATTTGTAGTTTTTTCTATGTGAGCATGTAAATTTGATTTCTCCAAATGCAACATACAATGTTGCCTTACCTAGATTTGGAAGGTGAAATATCAAAAGCTTAAAAAACGTGGTTTCAAGAGAAGCCCTAAAGAAGATGGACAGTAGAAAGGTATCATTTCTCACAAGAGTACAAGCAATATATAATGATTGATAAATATATCATAACATAGTGTATGTTACCATTTTAATGTTGTTATTATACAGTTATATGTTGAACGATAGTTACATATAGCACTACTACAGGTATAGTATTACAAATTTCTATTGTTATTACCGAAGAATGAAGAACGATAGTTAGATATAGCATTATATCAAAAATGACAGTTATATATAGCATCGTTCATCCAGCGTCTTTTGCTCATTCATTACTATCTTACGTTATTATATAGATTTTCATTGAGATAAGAAATGTGACTGAAGATGAAAAGGCTCTTCTTGAACAAACAAACCAACGAAGAATTGTTTTGCTGGATTCCGATGAGCATGTTGGAATAGAGAAAAAAAACAAACTTGAAAGCACCATCAGAAAAGCAAGTCTAGTCGTTATAGCTGTACATTATAGAGGTGGAAAAAAAGTTAAAGAATACTGAAGGAATTAAAGAAAGAGAGACAAAAAAGAATAGAAGGAGAAGGCATTATAATACAATTAAAAAAAGAAATCAAGATTTGGGAATCAAAAGTAAGAGAGGAAATACAACCTCCAATGTTTGATCTTATTATAACTCATCAAATTCAGTTGATGCATGAAGAAAACATCAAAAATATCAAAAGAAACTAGCAGAGGCAGTAGGAAAATCCCCAAGATTGCTTGGAAAAAGCACCCAAGAAACCAAGGTCGTTAATTTTAAGGGTTCAAAAGCGCCTAAGAAAGAAGAAAAAAATTGATCCTGATTGCCAATGAAAATTATTCATTGTAGAAAAACAGAGAAAAAAATAATGACAATGCTAAACAAAAAGATAAAACTAAAACAGAAGAACCTAAAAAGGAAAATGAAAAAAATGCACCTGAAAGAGAAGAAAACGATGAAGCTCAAACAAAAGAAGAAAGAAAGGAAAATACAAGTGAAAAAGAAGAAGATGAACAAAATGATAAAACCGATCATGAAGAAGAAACCGAAATAAACAGCATGCAAGAAAAAAAGGTTAAAACAGTTGATAATGAAGAACCCATTGATATTGATGGGTACTCTCCATCATGCAAAGCTTATAAAAGTAAAGATATCACAAAAAGAAAATTCTACGACTACTGAATGAAGAACAATGGAACAAAGTTCTAACTTTCTTCAAATTCAATGAAAATAAGAAGCAAGATTTTTGACTTTGTTTCTTCGATTATATTTCTAATTACATAAAATTGAATAAACTAACTTGTCAATTATTATTTTTCAATTACAACACTATAGCTTATGCAAAGGATGAAGGAAATAAAGGAGGAATTACAAAAGTCAAATCTATGCTTGAAGCTGTTCTGTTTGAGTAGGTCACGGATGGACAGGCATGCATCAAAAGAGAAACACGACAATTAAAAAGTGCATATAATTTGTAAAATGGGAGAATGATAGTTAAAACTAGCATTCACGTTTTTAAAGTGCATACAAATGTATTGAATGAGAGAATGACAGTTAAAAATAGCATTAGTATTTGCAAAATGCATACAAATATATAGAATGAGAGAATGATAGTTAAAACTAGCGCTCAAAATTTCAAAGTGGACATAAATGTATTGAATGAGAGAATGATAGCTAAAAATAGCATTAGTATTTTCAAAGTGCATATAAATATAAAGTATAGGAGAATGATGGTTAAAACTAGCATTCATATTTTTAATGTACATATAAATGTATAGAATGAGAGAATGATAGCTAAAACTAGCATTCAAATTTTCAAAACGCATATAAATTTATTGAATGAGAGAATGACAGTTAAAGATAGCATTAGTATTTATAAAGTGCATGTAACAACCGGTAAATTTCGATAATTAAATTGGTTAATTTGATATGATTTTTGTAATTAAATTTTGAAATAAATAAAAACTCTACAATATAAAATGAAGAGAATGTTAAATGAAGTGTAGCAATTGTTATTAAAACTAATTATAGACAAATGGGAGTAAAATCCCAATAATGAAAGAGTGAAATTTGTTGCACTTGGGTATAAAATTTAAAGCAAGTAATTAAAAGTAAGTATTTAATTAACCAATGCAATAATATATTGATTAATAGTAACTGAATGTAAATTAAGGTAGTAATGTTAATGCCAGTTGAATAATAATTAATTTAGTGCAATCCCAATTAATTGAAACCAATTGCAATAAATTAAAACAAATATTATGTTAGTGTGAATTAAGGTAATATTTGGTAATAACCTATTGTTAATGGTTTATGAATGAAGCAATAATAAAAATTAAAGGTAGTTATGGTAATATAAGTTGACTATAAACAAGTTGAATGAAATCCCAATAAAGGAAGTATTCCAAATGTTATATTTGGCAAAATTTCAATATAAGTGGAAAATATAGTCAATACACAATAAAGAAGAAAAGTTGAGTATATTGAAGTAATGTAATGTAAAACCAACATTAACTATGTTAATTGAAATTAGTGGATGGGATATAAAGATTGAACCAAATAAAAACAATTTATTGGAATTTAAATTTTAATAATTGGATTAATCAAAATTAAATGAAATTTAATATTTAAATATTACGTGAATGTGAATTAAGATGAAATTGAGAATATTAGTGTAATAGATATAAACCCATGTTGACATCACCTTTAAGATGGTAAGTTATAAACGATTCGTAATAAGAAAAAAAATCAAATAAATGGATTTATGGGAATTGCAATTGATAATTAATGAATTTATTAAATTGAAAGTTAAACACCGTAGTTGTGAATTGATTAACTTTAAATTGATATGGAAATTGGTTATAAAGGATTTTAAATTTACTAAAGTAATATAAGATGATAAAATTTATGAATTATGGAATTTGAATTTTACGGTGATTTAATTAATTTAATATTAATTTATTTCATTAACTGGAAATAGCCATTTTGGACACTGGCTCGATTTTCGACGAAACTAGTTTCATCGGATCCGTAATGGTGAATTATTATAGGATTTTAAGTTTCGTAACGATCGGACTTGTCGTTTGATCGTACGGGCTCGAAATGCCTAGAAATCGGTGAAATTGAAATTAATTGAAATAACTTGATTTTTGCCATAACTTCTTCATACTATAGAATTTGGACCTGAAACATGTTCCATTGCATTTAAAATATTTTAAAACATTTATTTTGATATATGGGTTGATCCAATTTCATTCAAAAGTCAGAACGGGCTTTTTCGGATCATTTTATCGTTTAGTGTGTAAATCAATCTAGTCCATCTATTCTATTTTCAGCCTTTCCTATATATACCTTGTTATAAACCCTAGCCTACTTCTATTTCTTATTTGTCTGTACGTACAATTCAACTATTTTTCCTCCTCAATGGCAGACAACCAAATTCTCACTACCAAATCCAATTGCAAATAAAATTCAAAGCCAAAATTTCAAACTCCACAAAATATAGCAAATTTTATATGGATTCGAAGCTCTCGAATAGCACATCTTAATTCTGTGATTCATTTTCTGATCTGAATTGATATGTGGCCGAAATTGAGTAAAGAAGCCACGGCCGTTCATCGTGGTTCGATCATCTTCCTCTGATCATCGAATCGACGTTACCATGGCATGGAGGAGGTCTTGCGGAGTTCATCGGTGGGTTTGATTCGTTGGTTCATTGGCTGGATCTTGTGCAATTTTCAATCAGGTTTCTAAACCCATGCGTTACGGCGGCGGCGGCGACGAACGGAGGACGGCGTAGGGTGGCGCGCCGGTGTGGCCTGGAGAGGGGTGGTTGACGGGGGGGTCGGTTTGGTCATCGGTGATCTCTGGTGGCTACCGTGGTTGGTCAAAGAGCGGTCAACAGCCTCGTTTGGGGTTTCGAACTGCTGTGTTGTTTCGTGCATTAGGCTTCTGGAGTGAATGCTTACGTGGCAATTTTTTTTGGGTGAGTGTTGTTTTTTCTATTTTTAATTTTCGATTTCAAGTCTTCTAATTCGAATATCTTTCACATACGTTGTCCGTTTCATGCGCGGTTTTGTGACGACCCGGAATTTTCGAGCATTTAAAATCGGAAAATTTAATTGATTTTTAATATTCAATAGAGTAATTTTAACTTGAATTCAAATATCACAATTTATTTGCTGATTAAATTATTGAATTTAAATAATTTGAAATGGGATAAAATATGAAATCTGAGATTTTAAGGCTATTAAAAATAATTTGAAGGCTTATAAAATTTGTATTGATAATACTGAAGAGAATAGAAGTGCTGAAATCAAATTTAAGGATGGTTTGTTAAGTTTTGAAATTTAATATCGTTTAAATTGAATTTAAAAATAGCTTCCGAGTTGCAGTCTCGGAATTCAACGAAACCAGTTTCATTGGGTCCGTAATATTGAATTATTATCGGGTTTCAATTTTCGTAGTTTTTGGGTTTGTTGTGTGAGCGTACGAGATAAAAACGCCTAGACGATAGTTATCGATTTAATTTAAATATCTCTATCTGAAAGAAAATCAAATCACAGCCGAAATCTCTCCTGAGCAGCCGACTTCTTTTCGTATCAATGTTTCTCTTTTTTACAACATCACGCAACCCCTTTTTCTTTAATAATGGAACCGAATTCCCTTCCTTCAAATCAAAAATAAAATCAAAGTTCAGAAGCAAAAAAAAAAAAATGTCGGCCGAAGCCTTTTCACAAAATAATGCGACACTCGAGATCCTCTTTCTTTTTCTAAATCAACGTTTTTGAGTTTGTGAAAATTGACTTCGATTTTGCCGAATCCTATTGTCGATCGAGGTGATGTATGGGGGGTTCGCGAGCAAGGCTAAGCGATGAGGCACGACAAGGGCTGGTTGTGTTCGGCGAAGGGAAGACACGCGATGAAATCGTGATGGTCGTGATGTACTGTGGGCTGGAGGAAGGAGTGGGGAGATGGGCCGTTCATGTCAGGTTGTGGTCGCAAGAGAAATTAGGCAATAGCGTATCGTATTGCGCGACTTTAGGGTTTCGGTCGTTGCTCGATTTGATGGTGCTCGAGGTGGATGAGGCAACCTGGAAGATGGGTTACGCGATCAACCGCGAGCTCGAGAGGTGACTTTTGCGTGAGTACCGTGGCTAGGGTTTCTTTTCTCGGATGTGAGATATCGTCTTGATTTAATTTACTTTATTTAAATTTCTTTGTTTAGCCTAAATCAGAGGAAAAATTATAAGAGAAGGGACTATTGTTATATACGTTAAAGAAAAAGGAAAGAAAAAATGTATAAGGATTTTAAATGCCAAAGAATTTTATAAAAGCTGGATTTTTTTTATTTATAAATAAAACATATATATAGTGTATTTTTGGAAATTAATTTAGCTAATTATTTGGTTGCTGAATTATTCTAGTAAACAGGGAATTATTTTAAAATTAAATTTATTTTTAAGACTTAATCATTGGTTAATTTAAAATTATCAACTATTTCTGTTTATAGAAGGAGATTACTTTTATAAGTATATATATGAAGTTTCGAAAATAAAATAAATACACGTTTTAAATCTACTAGTTATTTTAAAATAATGTATTTAAGGTAATTCATTTGGTAAATAACTTGTTTAATTATTTTAGTTATTAAGGGTACTGTATGTATGGAATTTAGTTTTAAATGGATAGTTAATTAAGTCTGTTAAAGGGAGGTTTATTTATTTAATTAACTTAACTAAATTATTTTAGTACTAGACGTTATTTATTTTAGAAAAAATTATTTAAATAAATTAGTAGTTTAAAACCACATTGTTAGTTTAAATTAAACAAATAAGTAGTAATTAATTGTTCGATTAGTTCAATGTTAATTATTCGTAAATTGTTATTCAAGGTCTAAACTGTGAGGAATTGTGAAGAAACAAGCTGGTTTGGGATAGTGGGTTACAAACAAAATAAGGTGAGTTAATCTCACTCAGTTAATTTAAATTCAAATTTAAATCTAAATGATTAAATTTAAATAATTTTTTGAATGATTGAATTGATTGATGTGCTATAGTATGGTATATTTTGGAATTGGCATATTATATTATGCTAACATCTGTGGATGCAGGAAAAACAGGTTGAAGGGATCCAACTGGATCCCTTAACATTTATTTAAATTATTTAATACCCTCTGTTGTGATTATTTGATGTTCTATGATGAATTATATGGGAATAATGAATGTTATGGTTTGATTGGATATAATTGGGTATAATGAATTACCAAAAATATAAATTGGATTTTGGAAAGAAAATAAAAGAAGTGAATTTGTAAGTAAAATAATTATAGAAAATTTGAATAAATTTAAGAATGAATTGGAAAGGAAATAAAGTGACTTTAAAATTCTAATAAATGAATCTTGAGTATGGAAAGGAAATTTTGAATAAAAAGAAAGTTAATGAATTTTAAACTTCGGTGTTATTATTTAAAAGAACGTAGCAATTATATTAAATTTAAGATTTAAATTTTGGAAAGAATAAAGAAGAAATTAGGAAAAACCTGAAATTTGTATATTTCAGGTAAAGATTTAAAATCAAATGGAAGATAGTAACAATAATAATAAAATCCATAATTAATGAATTTTGAAATGAATTGAGTAAGTGAAGAAATTTATTTCAAATGGAATAAATTGGGAATCAATGGAAATTTATTTAAGTGATTGAGATTGGAGATTCTCCCTGAATAACCAAGTACGTCTTCAAGGTAAATTTTTAAATATAAGATATAAGTTTTGAAATTGTTTTTAAAAGCGGGTTTTGGAAAATCTATTATTTCTAAATATTTAAATTATAAAGTAAGTATTTCCTTTTAATCTATTATGATAGTAATTATTTAAAGAGTGACTTAGTATTTTATTTTTAAAAGTGAAACCTAGTTTTATATTTTATTAAGTAACTTTATTTTCAAATATTCATATTGTTTCCCATGGAATTGACCGAGCAACTTAGTACTCGGCCTACCAAGGGCGTTCGACGTGTAGAAGGATCGGCACCATAGCACTGCAACTTAGTACTCGGCCTACCAAGGGCGTTCGGCCTAAAGATGGATCGGCACCATATTGGTTCGGCATCATGGCACGCTCGGCATCTAAAGAACGTTCGGCCTAAGACATTGCTCGGCCAAAGATGGCGCTCGGCCAAAGATGGCGCTCGTCCAGGGACTTCGATCGGCCAAGAGCATCGTTCGGCCTAAGATATTGCTCGGCCAAAGATGGCGCTCGGCCAGAGACTTCGTTCGGCCAAGAGCATCGTTCAGCCTAAGACATTGCTTGGCCAAAGATAGCGTTCGTCCAGAAACTTCGTTCGGCCAAGAGCATCGTTGGCCAAAGGCCTCGTTCGGTCAAGATGGTGTTCAAACATCAAGCTTCTCGTTAGGCACCCAGAACGTTCGGCACCAAACCGTTTGGCAATCAAGGATGGTTCGGCATTCTCTCCAGCACGCCCGGTCCAAACACTGCTCGGCCTACTCTTCCCCACAACAGACATGTCGTTCGGCATGAAGAAACTGGGTTGGTACTCGACTGTTCGGCACGCTCGGTTCGGCGTACAGGACTTGTCCTATTTGGACCGAGTTATTTAGCTACCAGGCCCACCAGGGAAGTCTAACCCACCTTTGTCTATAAATAGAGGGGCAGGGGCACAGAAAAAAGAGAGAGATTTGAGAGAACACTGGGGAGACTCTGCCATTTTCAAGACTCATTCCGGACTTATGTCTTTTACTTTGCAATTGTATTCTAGTAACTAAAAAGGGATTGTATCTGTAATCACCCATCAAGGAAATCAATGGAAATCAACTTTAAAGTGGACGTAGGCAGTTACGCCGAACCACTATAAATTTGGTTTTCTTGTTCTCTGCATTTAAATTTACACTCTATTCTCTGTTTTAATTTACTTTCTTCATTAATCTCTCTACACAATCTTTCTAAGGGTGCTGGTGACCAATTTTGGTGCTAACATTTTGGTGCTTTCACGGAGAACTGAATTCTCAGGCTATTAGGATCTACTTTGTAGCCACTGGATTGCATAAGTCCCCCGAAGGAGATTCATAATCATCCGTAGGCATTTGTTGATTCAAATCAGAGTTACTACCAATACCTCTACCATGGGAAGATCACGGACAAGATCAGCCTCTCAAAATGCAGATGCCCACGAAACTGCTAGTGTGCAACAACTCGGGCCTAGCAATCAGCAAGCTGCTCAAGGTGCAGGACCCTCCAACCAAAACCGAGCAGAAGTTGTTTCCCGAGCGGAATTCAATAACCTGATAAGAGAACTTAAGAAGAGTAGAAAGCAGCTTGCTGAGCAAATGCAAGTCAATGCTGACCTCATAACCCAGCTTACTCAACAGCAGCATCAGAATGCTGGAGGTAGCCCTGTCACTTACTATGAAGATGATAGTTCGACTTCAGCTGATGAACTGCCTAAGCGTAGAGGCCGCAAGGATGAAAATGCACCAGCAGGTGCCACTGATCGATCTACTATAAATCAAGCCCGTGGAACGGAACCCCACTTCCTTTCTTCTATACAAACCCTAGACTTGACAGCTATGATCAGGCAATTAATGAGAGAGAATCAAGGCTTGACTAATGAAGATTGGGGAGTGTCGAAAAGCCATACTCCCTTCGCGGACTCCATTCTATAGGCTGAATATCCGAGAAAGTTCAGCATGCCCACCATTCCAGCCTATGAAGGGAAAACTGACCCTAGACAGCATGTAATGAGGTATGGATGGATGATGGATTCAGCAAGAGCCAATGATGCAACCTAGTGCAGGTGCTTCCCGATTACTCTATCCGGAATTGCCACCATGTGGTTTACTCGACTTCCCCCACGATCAATATCCAGCTTTGATGAATTAGCAATGAAATTCATAGAACAATTCAGGATACACACCACCCGTCGAAAGGACGTGATGTCCTTATCAAGTGTGACCCAAGCTCCAGGAGAGTCATTGAAAGCATACTTGCAGAGATTTCATGTTGCTGCTACCGAAGTGAGCAATCCTAATGACCATGCAATTTTGATGGCAGTGATGCGTGGAGTGGATCCCGATTCTGAATTCGGAGATTGGTTGGCGGGAAAGCCCCCAGCCACACTGGAGCATTTTTATTCGAAAGCTCATCAGTTCATAAGGAGAGAAGAAGCTCGACGGACAAGGAAAGACAAGGCATCAGGGCCCATTCAGGAATCTGTAAAGAGCAACGTCGCAGTGAAGACAACTGGCAATAACCCTGAAAAGACTCAAGCCAGCGTCCCGAACAAGCCCGGGCAGTCTAAAGAATTCGGAGGTGGAAATCCAGGAAAGAAGAAGGAAACGGGGAGATGGAAGTCAAGAATCCCAACCTACCACGAATACACTCCACTGAATGCATCTCTTGAGAACATCTACTTATCAACCTGCAACACTTTTCAATACAGAAAACCACGCCTAAAGGAATCAACAGAGGAGCAGAAGCGGACTAGAAAGTATTGTCGCTTTCACGAGTCTTATGGACACAACACAGATTAATTTCAACAATTAATTATACTTAACCAATTGCAATTAATTATATTCAATTAATTAATCTAGTCAATTATCAAAATTAATTGCATTAATTAATTACTAAATTATCCCTAGATAATTATCACCCATTATTAACAACATTCCATTAATTTTACACTTAAGAAAATTTGAATTTGATTAATAAATCATTTCTAATTAATATTAATCTAAATCATTATTTAAAAATCAAATAATTAAGTGAAATCCTTAATTATTCAAACTAATTTAATTACTTATTAATTGACCCATTTAAATTCAAAATGTATTAAAACAATACATTTCTAAATTTTAAATTCAAATTCCATTTTAAAATTTTGATATTTTAAAATATTTAACCATTTAAACATAAATCTAAATTAACACTTCATATTTAATTCAATATTAATAGAAACTAAATTCTTCCTAGTTTTAAAACTTATTTGAAATTAAATCTTATTTTCAAATCTAAATTTAAATCCTGTTTTAAATATTGAACAGAAATGTTTTTAAGTAGAATAGAAAGGGTTTGAAATATATTTTAAAAATTTTGTTTAAGAAAAATTTGAGCCGTTACATTTGGTATCAGAGCCAGGTTTTAAAGACTTGGGGTGTAATTTGCTCCCCTGGACTTCAGAAGACAGAGAGGAACAGAGGCGCTTTCACGAGTCTTATGGACACAACACAGAGGAGTGCAGACATCTTCATGACGTTATTGAGAAATTGATCAGGCAGAAGAAGCTACAGGAATTTTTAAAAGACCCACAGGACGGAAGGCAAGAGACATCGGACCCTGGGCGAGGGCCAGCCCCACACCAACCAGAACAACCTACCCGGACTGTGGGTAGATTGGTCATTAACACGATTGCCGACGGACCTCACCCTACGGATAAGAATTGGCAGGAGATGGAACGATATGCTAACTCTCTGAGACATGCGGATTATGAGTGTTGTTCGAATGTGGAGGACGGAACTCCTGTAAAGCAGCAGCGCACGATGAATGATGACATCGTGTTCAAGAGCAGAGATGTGGATAAGATAGAGGCCCCTACTATCGAACCAATGGTCATATCCGCGACCATCGGGCCAGCATTCGTAAAGAGAATTCTAATTGATTGCGGAAGTTTCGTTAACATAATATTCCAGATGGCATATGACCAAATGAAACTGGAAACCAAGGATTTGAAACCATCGAAAGCCAGGATCCATGGCTTTAAGGGCGCGACAACTGATGCCATGGGATATGTGGAATTACCCGTCGAACTAGGGCAAGGTGAACCAGGAGAGTGCGAATCCTACCATTCATAGTGCTGGATGTTGATTCCCATACAACGTGTTCCTAGGACGTCCAGCTCTGGCGGAATTCAGGGCAGCCATGGCCCCATGGTGTTTGACGTTAAAATTTCCCACAAACAAAGGAGTAGGAGTAGTGCACGGCGATCAGGCAACCGGTCGTGCATGCTATGTGGCTGAGCTCAGAGAGGTGCAACATAGGGAGAAAGGTAAGGTTGCGGACAGCTCGGTCCGCATCCAAAACTCTGATGATTGACAACTAGCTCCCGAGCCCTAGCTCGGGCGACAATCTCGGATCCATAGAGACATAGATCCAAGAGATGATGATGGGGAACCCAGGGAAACAAATGTAGCACCGACCGAAATGACCATTGACATCTCAGTTAGCTGCAACGACTCATCACGAGTTCTTAAAATAGGATCACAGCTAGACCCCGTAGCAGCTGAAAACCTTATTGATTTCCTCCGAGCGAACCTTGATGTTTTTACTTGGGCACATTCTGATATGTGCGGGATTTCTCCTGCAATTGCGAGTCATATGTTGAACGTAGACCCAAAACATGTCCTTGTGAAACAGAAAAGGACGGGCATGGACCCAGAGAGGTCCGCAACCCTCAAAGAGGAGGTGGACAAACTAAAAACCAACGGGTTTGTCCGCAACGCCCTCTACCCTGAATGGGTATCTAACCCGGTGTTAGTAAAGGAAGCAAATGGAAAATAGAGAACTTGTGTTGATTAGTCTAATTTAAACAAAGCATGCCTGAAGGATAGCTTTCCATTACCAAGGATTGACCTACTAGTCGATTCAACAGCCGGACATGAGTTACTATCATTTATGGACGCATACTCTGGTTACAATCAAATTCCGATGCACATCCCGGACCAAGAACACACCAGCTTTGTCACCAACGTCGGGTTGTATTGCTACATAGTAATGCCCTTCGGATTGAAAAATGCAGGAGCAACTTATCAACGTCTGGTAAATCGAATGTTCAAAGATCAGATTGGGAAAACAATGGAAGTCTATGTGGATGACATGCTTGTGAAGTCGCGGCAGTCAAACGACCACATTCGAGACTTAGCAGAGATGTTCGATATACTCAGGCACTACGGGATGAAGATCAATCCTCTGAAGTGTTCATTCGGCGTAGCTTCAGGAAAGTTCTTGGGTTTCATTATGAACGCGCGAGGGATTGAGGCTAACCCGGAGAAGATCTAGGCTATCCGAGATATACAGGTACCCCGAACCATAAAGCAGGTGCAAAGCCTGAATGGAAAAGTGGCTGCGTTAAGTCAATTCATATCCAGAGCTACAGATAAGTGTATTCCCTTCTTCGACGTTATAAAGAAAGGAAAGAGAAACTTCAAATGGACGTCCGACTGTGAGGAAGCATTTCAAACTCTGGTAAGGCACTTAGAAAGTCCCTCGGTACTATCGAAACCAGTAGACCACGAGACGTTGTACGTGTACTTGGCTATCTCCTAGCATGCCATCAGCACAGCCTTGGTCCGCGAGGAAGACCGAGTTCAAAAGCCAGTTTACTGTGTTGGTAAACGCCTGACGGAGGTGGAAAGGAATTATCCAAATATTGAGAAACTCGCCTATTGCTTGGTGATTGCGTCACGCAAGCTTCGTCCCTACTTTCAAGCACATTCAATCGGTGTGTACACTAACTAACCCTTGCGACAAGTACTCCAACGATCGGAAACTTCCGGAAGGATGTTAAAATGGAATATTGAGTTGAGCCAGTTCGACATTGCCTACCTACCGCGAAGGGCCATACAAGGACAAGCACTAGCTGACTTCATCGCTGAATTCACTCTGCCGGATCAACCGAGCAGTCACAGGGTCATACCTCCCGCTCGATGGAAGATGTACACCGATGGGGCATCTAACGACCATCGCTCGGGGGCAGGCATAGTCATCGTAACTCCGGAAGACCGATCAATCTGCTACACTTTGAGGCTTGAGTTTGCAGCAACAAATAACGAAGCCGAATATGAAGCATTGATTGCTGACTTAAGACATGTTATCGAACTGGGAGTGAAGTCGATTGAAATTTTCTACGATTCACAGCTGGTAGTATACCAGGTGCGGGGAGACTATCAAGCAAAGGGACAGAGACTGGCTCCTTACCTCGCTCGGGCTCGAGAGTTACTAGCAAGTCTCGAATATTATGCCATCTCCCATGTCCCATGCGAGCAGAATAGAGAAGCTGATTCGTTAGCAAAATTCGCAAGCACTGGCGATGCATAGCAAATGGGATTGTTCCTTGTTGAGACCCTGCTTGCTCCAAGTATAGACATGATGGAGATAGATTTCGTGTTGGAAACCGAACTCGAAAAGGAACCATGGTTGATCCCGATCAAACTGTACTTGCTATAAGGGGAATTGCCTGAAAAAAGGAGCGAAAGACGCCAAGTCCTTCGTAAGGCTTCGCGTTATGTAATACAAGACGGGACAATGTATTGGAGGGGATTCTCGACCCCCTTACTCCGGTGCATGGCCCATGACGAGATAAAACGGGTACTGAAAGAAGTCCACGAGGGAGAGTGTGGTGATCATACCGGGGGGCAAACATTAGCAAATAAAATCTTCCATTATGGATACTTTTGGCCAACCGTGAATTGTGACGCTGCGGATTATGTGAGGAAATGTGACAAATGCCAGATATACGCGAAAATTCTGAGAGCTCCGCCGATGGAACTCACATAAATGGTTAGTCCTTGGCCGTTTGCAATGTGGGGAATTGACCTGATTGGTTCTTTACCTATAGCCAAAGGAGGCGTGAAATATGCAATAGTGGCAGTCGATTACTTTACCAAATGGGCAGAGGCAGAGCCTATGGCCACGATCACCACCAACAAAGTCATTAATTTCGTTGTACGAAATATCATATGCCGTTTTGGCCTCCCACGGACCATCATAACAGACAATGGAACTCATTTCGAAAGCAAGGAGTTCAAAAAATTTTGTCAGAAATGTGGCATTGAGAAAAGGTTTGCAGCAGTTGCACACCCAAAGGCGAATGAACATGTGGAAGCCGTAAACAAAATAATCAAGTCCGTATTAAAAAAGCGTTTGGAAAAGGCTAGAGGCAAGTGGGTAGATGAACTCCCGACGACGCTTTGGGCTTATAGAACTACCCACAAGACCGCGACTGGCCACACTCCATTCGCATTGGCATATGGCACGGAAGCTGTCATACCCGTGGAACTTGAGGTTCCATCACATCGGGTAACTTATTATGACCCTGCAACGAACAAGGATCTCTTGCTGGAATCATTGGACCTTATTGATGAAAAACATGAAGAAGCTGATTTGAGAGCAGCCTCATACACACACCGAGTCGCTAGATATTATAATGGCGCGGACTGGAGTACGCGAAGTCTCCGGAGTGTGGACTCGAGTATAAACGAATAAAAATCTCCAAGTTCCCGGAGCGCGGACTGGAGTACTCGAAGTCCCCGGAGCGCGGACTAGAGTACTCGAAGTCCCTGGAGCGCGGACTCGAGTATAAACGAATAAAAATCTCCAAGTCTCCGGAGCACGGACTGGTGTACTCGAAGTCCCCAGAGTGCGGACTCGAGTATAAACGAATAAAAATCTCGAGGTCCTCGGAGCGCGGACTGGAGTACTCGAAGTCCCTGGAGTGTGTACTCGAGTATAAACGAATAAAAATCTCCAAGTCCCCGGAGCGACTGGAATACTCGAAGTCCTTGGAGTGCGGACTCGAGTATAAACGAATAAAAATCTCCAAGCCCCCGGAGCGCGGACTGGAGTACTCGAAGTCCTCGGAGTGCGGACTCGAGTATAAATGAATAAATATCTCCAAGTCCCCGGAGCGCGGACTGGTGTACTCGAAGTCCCCGGAGTGCGGACTCGAGTATAAACGAATAAAAATCTCCAGGTCCCCGAAGCGCGGATTGGAGTACTTGAAGTCCCCAAAGTGCGGACTCGAGTATAAACGAATAAAAATCTCCAAGTCCTCGGAGCGCGGACTGGAGTACTCGAAGTCCCCGAAGTGCGGACTCGAGAATAAAAATCTCCAAGTCCCCGGAGTGCGGAATGGAGTACTCGGAGTCTCCGGAGTGCAGACTCGAGCATAAGCGAATAAAAAACTCTAAGTCCCTAGAGTGCGGACTAGAGTACTCTAAGTCCCCGGAGCGCGGACTCAAGTACAAACAACTTCAAAATCTTCAAGTCCCCAGAGTGCGGACTGGAATACTCTAAGTCCCCGGAGCGCGAACTCGAGTATGAGCAGTAAAAATTCTCCAAGTCCCCAGAATGCGGACTGGAATATACCACAGTCACAAGGAAAACTGAATAATAAGAATCTTTTGAAAAGACAGAAAAGGGAACTAAACTTTATTCAGGAAAAGTTTTCTGCTACAAGCACTCCAACATTCGGAGCCAACGTTCTATCTACAAAATTACAAAAATTATTACATGACTTAAACTGACTCTCGTTGAATGAAGGCAGTAGTCATTTCTTGTGCCTCTTCCCTAGAGCGTTTACCCTTGGAACCTTTCCTTGATGGAGGAGTAACCACTGAAGAAGTAGGAGGAACATCCAAGGGCTTGGACCTGCCGGGAAGGATGACCTTCAATGGCTTGTTTAAGGGATCATCTAGGTCCACTTCACGCGGCTCAATCTTGACCGTGACTGTGTCTCTTTTCTCTTTCTCGAGCCACTCCTTCATGCTCAATTCAGATGTATGCTCAGAGGTGCCTGTGATTTCTACTTCATAACTCCCAGAGGAGGAATCGGATTTGCCTTCGTCAAGCGTCCCGATCACTTGAGCATCTGGCCTAGGAACCTCACCAGCATGAGCACCCCCACCGAACTTTTCCACATCCTTGGCGACATCGCTCCTCGGAGTGGGATCGAGGTCGGAACGACCTGCACAAAATCGGAAAAGATGAGCATTAGAATGCAGTAGTACTTCACAAAGAATGACGACTTTCAAAATCTCAAAGTGGAAAGTTATCTACCAGGCCCTGGAAAACTCTCTGCCGTCAAAGGAGTTTCTCCCTCTGGGATAGGAGACAAAACATGAACGCCCAGGCCGGGGGCTTCCGGATCATAGCCAGTGTGTTGTTCAAAAGGATCAAGTGTCGGCCGACCGGCTGGCTGGGAAGGCACGTGAACAGGAGACTCGGCCCCGGATGGGCTGGCGACAACTTCTTTCCCTTTCCTCGATGGGAAGCCTTTGTAGTAAAGAGCCTTGGCCGCCGATAGGTCCGAAGGCTCATTTCCCTTCAGAAATTCCTTTATTAAATCCTCCTCGACACCGCGCTCGGCCTTCCTAATCTGAATTAAAGTTTCCCACGCCTCGAACAACGATTCAAGATAGCCATCGCCCAAAAAAGTTAGGTCACGGTGCATGAGCACGCGGGCATTGAATTCGGCATTGAGTGGGTCGAACGCAGTTTTGATCTCCTCTCTACCTTCCTCCCTGGCTGCCTCAAGGCGGGAATCGATATTCGTCAACGCCGTCCTCTTGCCCTCCTCACGGGCCTCACTCTTTAACATCTCAACCCTGGAGAGCTCGCCCTCGAATTGTTCTTTTAAAAGTCGGGTGGCGACGATCTCGTCACAGTATTGCTGTGACTCTTCCTGGGCAGCCGTTTTCTCCTCCCTCTCTCTGCGGAGAAGCTCTTCAAGTTCCTTGACCCAAGCGCTGAGCGCATCCCTCTCCTTTTGAACGGAGTCCTTCTCCAAGGCCAAAGCCCCACATCGTTGAACTGCCTCGTCAAGCTCTTTCTTGTGAGTTGATTCCAAGCGAGCGACGACCTCAGCAGTATCCCCGGCACTCCGGTGGGCGGCCTCGAGTTCAGATTTATAAGTGGCGATTTCTTCGTCCTGGGCCTTAATGATGTTTTTATCGTGGGTAGCCTCAAGTTTCAAACGGTCTATTTCATGCCGGCGCTCCACAGAGACTTTGAAGAGTTTCCCAGCTAGGTGGACGAACGCGTCATGTTGAACATAGACGTCGTTCGTGCAGGCAATGGCGTTCTGCTTGACATCTCCGGGTATAGGATGAATCGCCGTAAGGAACTTCAACCCATCGAAGCAGATCTTGGGAAACGTAGCCTTGAGCTCGCTCAGTCTCTCTGATACTGTGGGATCCGATGCAGGAGCAAGAGGAGACGACTTTGCAAGTTCGCCCCTTTTATGAGAATCTCGGGACTGTCGAGTGGAAGAAGAATCAGAGCGTTGATCTTGGGGGATACCAGACTGCGACCCCTTGTAACCAGGCTGATCCTGGCTTTTCCCCGAATGAGAAGGGGGGTGTCGGTGATGCTTGGGCTGGTAATACGGTTTCTTCCGAGATAATGAGTCTCGAGAATGACGGTCCCCACCACCATCACCATCTCTATCTCGACGTTCCTCGGGACCCGAGTCCCGTCCGGACGGATGAAAAATAGAAGAACCACGGAGGCGATTGAATCTGTGCGAGCGTCCCATGCCACCTACACGAAATTGAAATAACAGCGAATTAGCAAGGGGAGTTATATAAAAGAAATCTAAGTAAGACTTGAGGTGCAAGTGTTCATGTGTGTCCTAGTGTTTCCCCCCGACAGACCAGTAGCCTTGCTAATAGGGGTTTTCTCTCCCTGACTTTGGGATGGAATGCCCCTATCGCCTCTGACGGGCGAATGGAATTTGAATGCCTCCGGATCGCCAAAGTCATAGTTAAGCAGATCATCGGGGATGGAGAGATTCGACAGTCCCTTTAAAGAACTTTCCACTCGCTGTGAAGAAGCCTCTTTCTCTGTCGGGATGAGCATAACTTTGGAAGTTCCGCCAACCTTCTCCTTCCTTATCCTATACATCAACTTCCTTTTTCCCTTCGAAGGGGAAGATGACGTCTCAATATCGTGCACCTCAACCAGTGGATCCGAAGTGGGACCCACATTCTCATCTTGTTTTTCAGTGGGCTCACCCTCTTTGATCTCCCCCTCCTTTTGTGCACCGGGGGGTGTGGCATGATGACAATCCAGCCAACTTTTTCCCTTTACCAGATTTGGTCTTAGGAGCGGAGACGCCCTCGGGAAGACTCACCCGACAACCTTCGGCTAACAGCCCGAACCTCGATAACGACTCATTCGAGATGAGAGTTTGAATGTCCCGTTCTTCGGCAGGAAGAGCCCTGATAGCTTCAACAGCCTTAGAGTGACCACGATCCTCAGGACGGGGACTGACATCTGTAAAGATAAAACAAGAGTTAGGAAAAGCATAGCATCGATAAAAACATGAGCACCATTCAAAGAAGAAGACTTACTTCCTTCATCCCATCTCCTCGCGAAGCTGGGAGGGCAGCGCACATAGAACCATTCCTGTTTGTACAGGGAAAACTTGCTCCATGCTCCGTTTAGAATTTGGCACTTGTGATACAGCTCGAGGAACACGAAAGAGGGGCTATCCTTCCGCTTCTTGATCATGTAAATATATCTGATGTCGCTGGGAGTTGGAGGTCTAGAGAAGACGACCACGAAGAGGAAGTAAGTCCCATATATGAACGCGTGTCCGTTGGAGTGTAGCTGCGACGGGGCGATGTCGATATGTTGCAACACATCCCGAAGAAACAAATTGAATGGAGGCACGCTGCCAATCCATCACATAAATTTATTGCAGGCGGTGTATCCGACCGGGGGCAGGTGTGGACGATCACGGCCCGACGGAACCAACACGTCTGCAAAAAGGATTCCGTGAATCGAACATATTCGTCAGAGCGCGGCTTCGTTAATCTTCGAAGTCTGTGAATCGATCGGATTATCCAGGAGGATCATTGACTCCTGGGTATCAGGAGCAAAATCATGAGCGGGGGAGGTCGACGGATTAGAAGTGTCTGCGCCCCCTTGTTTGGAAGACGGCCCGGGCCTGTCTGAGATGGTGGCGGAGCTGGATCTTTTAGACATCTTCAATAAATAGCGGATCTGACAAAACACCTGTGTAAACTATATTTGAAAAATGATCGATGTCATAATTAACAACACGAATAATCCCCCCACGTGGTGTGTGAACTAGTGCAATCAATCGTGTATAAGCATTGAAAATTTGGAAGTCGCAAGGTAACTAATATGAAACTAAGATTATAACCCTTGCCTTCGAAGACCGTCATCGCTGACCGTCTCCAAAAGCTCGCCATATGGCGATTACAGTTTTAAGTTCAAGGAGCGCTAGAGGGAGTTAATCGATTATGCCAAATAAAGTTCAGATTTATGGCTACTGGAAGTAGGAGGTTATTAGTTCAAATAGGTTCGATATGCTAGCATGTTAGAGTCATTGCCCTTGTTTTACGACCGTTCGGCATGCTTTGTTCGGCACGTCTGTTCGACATTTATGTGTGGTTCGGCTATGCACTATTCGGCGTGTTTGGTTCGGCATTTATGCGTCGTTCGATGTAAGGTTGTTCGGCCTTAATATGGCTCGGCATTGATGTTTGTTCGGCTAAGCTGTCGCTCGGCGACGTTATCGTTCAGCCTACAACTCTCGTTCGGCCTAACTGCAGTTCGTACTGGTTAGTGCTTGGCAGAGCATCGTTCGGTCAAAATACCATTCGGCCAAAACAACACACAGCCTCCTCACTGTCTCATGCTACTTGCCTAACCTTCCATCCCATTGTTCGACCTATGGTGTGCCATGTCGAACCTCGGGTAGGCCGAGCTTCAACGCTCGGCACAGTTCCTCTACTCCACCTTTCTTTTTCCCAAACCTCGTTCGACGCAAGGGAACCGCGCCGGACCACAGCATCTCTCCCAAGCAACCCCTACGAGTGATCATCCCTGACCACTTCTCCCTACCTCACATCGTTTTGCCTTGGAAATATCCTAATCAAAGTTTGGGTCCTCCATCCACGTAGCCCTTTCGACCACAGTTCTGATCTATGGACTTGATCGAGACCCTTTTTAATCAGGGAAAGGAGTTAGATGAAGGAATTTTACCTAGTTCATGGACTGAGCTTTAGAAGGGTTGAGAGGTCTTTAGGATCTGATGACAGGGGTGATTCGAAAGTTTAAGGTTGCAGAAGTGAAAGTAGGAAAAAGGGAGGAAGAAGAAGGTGTCGGGTTTTATAAGGGAGGAGGAGAAGTTGAAGAGACTATGACCGGTTTTACCGGTCAAGGCGTTATTATTCAGCTATCTCGGCTTGTTCGGCCTGGGCTAACATGGATCGTTCGGCACTCATCTTCGGCTGGGTTGTTCGGCATACGAAATCACTCGGTGAAACGTGGATCGTTCGGCCTTCGACACTACGTTCGACCAAGAGAATCATACGACCCCCAAGGGTGATGACCAAGGATTGAAGCAAAACGTGGAAGTTGAGTAATTCAAAGCGTATCACGTTCGGTCACGTAATACACTTTGAGGGGGTAGGTGTTTTCCAGGGAATTGACTGGGCAACTTAGTACTCGGCCTACCAAGGGCGTTCGGCCTGTAGAAGGATCGACACCATAGCACAGCAACTTAGTACTCGGCCTACCAAGGGCATTCGGCCTAAAGATGGATCGGCACCATATCAGTTCGGCATCATGGCACGCTCGACATCTAAAGAACGTTCGGCCTAAGACATTGCTCGGCCAAAAATGGCGCTCAGCCAGAGACTTCGTTCGGCCAAGATCATCGTTCGGCCTAAGACATTGCTCAGCCAAAGATGGCACTCGGCCAGAGACTTCGTTCGGCCAAGAGCATCGTTCGGCCTAAGATATTGCTCGGCCAAAGATGGCA
Source organism: Allium cepa (assembly GCA_030765085.1). Classification (NCBI taxonomy): domain Eukaryota; kingdom Viridiplantae; phylum Streptophyta; class Magnoliopsida; order Asparagales; family Amaryllidaceae; genus Allium; species Allium cepa. The sequence goes on along the minus strand of CM060935.1, from coordinate 738,326,611 downwards.
TTCGTCCAGAAATTTCATTCGGCCAAGAGCATCATTTGGCCAAAGGCCTCGTTCGGTCAAGATGGTGTTCAAACATCAAAGCTCCTCGTTAGGCACCCAGACCATTCGGCACCAAACCGTTCGGCAATCAAGGATGGTTCGGCATTCTCTCCAGCACGCCCGGTCCAAACACTGCTCGGCCTACTCTTCCCCACAACAGACGTGTCGTTCGGCATGGAGAAACTGGGTCGGTACTCGACCGTTCGGCACGCTCGGTTCGGCGTACAGGACTTGTCCTATTTGGACCGAATTATTCAGCTACCAGGCCCACCAGGGAAGTCCAACCCACCTTTGTCTATAAATAGAGGGGTAGGGGCATAGAAAAAAGAGAGAGATTTGAGAGAACACTGGGGAGACTCTGCCGTTTTCAAGACTCATTCCAGACTTATTTCTTTTACTTTGCAATTGTATTTCTAGTAACTAAAAACGGATTGTATCTGTAATCTCCCATCAAGGAAATCAATGGAAACTAACTTCAAAGTGGACGTAGGCAGTTACGTTGAACCACTATAAATTTGGTGTTCTTGTTCTCTGCATTTAAATTTACACTCTATTCTCTTTAATTTACTTTCTTCATTAATCTCTCTACACAATCTATCTAAGGGTGTTGATGACCAATTTTGGTGCTAACACATATAGTATGTACTTTTAACAAATTATTGAAGTAGTTTTACCCTAAATGTTTTAAACTATATTTCAAAGTAAAGTGTTTTAAATTATTTTAAAAATCTAGTTTTGTGCTTGGCGATTTCAGTGGAGATAGAAAATATTTGGGAAAGTTTGTTCTGAGAAAGGAAGATAGTTGAAACTGTTTTCAAAAGGTTGAAAATAGAAATATATCTTGTAAAGATATTTTGGGATAAATATATAATTTGGGAAATTATTTATTTTGTGATGGATGTTGTGAATATAAATTGATAGTTAAATCACCGACTATCAATATTGGCCAAATGCATTGATCGTTTCGAAGAGACCGGGATCGAGATTTATTTTTTGAAAAAAACTTCGATCCAGTTTGTACGTTTCGTGAGACGAGTTTGGATTCAAAGATGGAGCAGTGAAGTGTAAGGGCTAGTCGCTACTAATCCTGAGGATATTTCCAAAATGGATGTAGTAGGAGTAGTGCCTTCGGTTCCGTTCGAACCTGGGACAGACTTGTATGGATGAATGCTTTTGGAACATCGTCAGGTGGACGATGGGCATTCTAAGAGATATGTTCTAAAAAGGTAACGCTTAGCCTCAAGCCTCATCAAATGGGAATGACTGAAAATCAGGGGTTATGCAGCAAGGCTAGGTGGGCAGCACCCAAGCAGGGTGAGGTCATTCCTGCCTAGATGTCCCTTTTATTTCGGCTTAGTGGACGGTTGCTGATCCCAACCGCGGGGTGATCTCACCAGGGATTATCCAGTAAGGGGCAGTCCCGGTCTTGTGTTGCAGGGGAGCGGGCGTACTCCTCGGTACTGTGACAGGTGGTACCCCAGTGCCTAGTCATTAGTTGGAAATCCATTCTCCCTACGAGCCTTGTACGAGTTTTGTTTGTATTACCCACTCTGTGGCTAGTAGCTGGAATTTAATGAATGTAAGAATTTCGGCTATTTTATAAGTATTTGTATATAGACCATATTATAATATCAGAGGATTTCTATAAAAATTGTTTTAGCTATCGTAAGGTAAAAACCCGACATGTTTATTTGTGGCGTGGTCTTACGAGATGCTTTTGTTTTTCAAAGGATTTTTGAAACTTTAATAATCAATTGAGTGTGATTTTCTCACGCTGGTATTCCAGACTGACTCGGGTGTTATTTAACTGTAATGCTCGGGTCAGACCGAGTATTATATGATACAGGATTTTGATGATGTGGAGCTCAGGAGACGAGCTGGATGATGATACGTACTTCCGTACTTGTTTTATATATATTCCGCTGTGTATAGTAGCTGTGTATCCAGTTGTATGTTATTGATGTTGAGCTGTCATTGATGTACTCTGATGATGTAATATATAAGCAGATATATTTGATTTTGAGTAAAGATTATTTATTATCTATTATATTTTATTCCGCTGCGATGGTTAGATTCTGTTGTTGTTTTCTATTTTCTTCTTCTACCTCTTCTTCTTTAACCCAAATGGTTCGTATTTCTGTGCAACTTGAGTTGATTGGTGTAGAATAGTGTCGACTCAAGGGGTGCGGATTTGCGGGCTGTTACAGTGGTATAAGAGCTTAGGTAGGTGGTAACCTTGGCTCTGGTGGGAACTACTCGTTTAAATTAGAGTCCGTAGTACTCTAGAATGAGTTTGAGCGTATTAATAGAGATGGGTGCGTATTTGTTAGTGGATATAAATTGTTTTAATATTGTGTTGATTGGTTGAGTGACATATGAACCTTCGTCGGCACAGTCTGGACAACTGTATCGAAAGGGTTTCTAAACTCTTGAATAGAACAATTGACACAGTATTGCTTTAAATGTGGGTGAATGAAATAATTTTACCCAAAATATATTTTGATATAAAGAAAGTTTTTGTAAACTATTTAGCTAATATATGGTTGCTTGAATGTTAGGAAAAATAATATTAAATTATTATCATTGCTGAGTGGAAATTTAACTAAAATTTAAAATATAACTAAAGGATAAGGGAATAAATTCATTATAAAATGAAATTTATAAATATGAATTATAAATGTAAATTATAAATTGAAATATAATCAAATGAGAATTTGTATGAGCATAAGCCATGCAAATGAATTGTAGTTAAAATTTATTTAAGCAGGATTTGGAAATTTAAAATCCAGGAGATTTGGAAGTATTTTGAAGATAAATGATAGCATTATTGTTTTGGAGGTACTTCTGAAAGGAAATTTGTTTTAAATGGATTTTGAAAGTGATATAGCATTGAAATCACTTGGATTATTGGAAAATAATTTTGATGATGACAGCCGCATCATCGGTATTCATTTTCGAATTTCTAAGTGATGGATTGCTGCCAAAAATTTATTTTTTCAGGAAAACCTGTTTGTTTTTGAAAATTTCAAAAGAAATTTGTTGAGTGTAAAACCAGGATTGGTTTGAATTTTGATAAATGTGATTTGAGAAGTTGGAGATTCCAAAATAATTTGAAACCAAAGGTCGGATGTTTAAAAATCCTGATGAAAAAGGGTGTAAGCTTATAAATAGAGACGATTTTTAAATCAGGAAGGGAATATAAATTTTGAATGTTGGAAATTTAAATTTAAAGTGGAAGATAAAAAAATGAAATTAACTTGGATTGGGGAATAAAAATTTGACTGGATTGAAATTAATTGAATAGGTTGAAAATAATATCCAGTTGTATTCGAATTAAGTTGAAATCGAATTGAGCTAAATAAATCCGAGTTAAAGTAAAATTGAATTGCAATAAAAATTCAATTGAATTATTGAAATGGAATTAGATTCTTACCTGAATAAATGGAAATAAGTTGAATAAGGATTGGATTGAAATAAATAAATCAGAATAACTTATAAAAGAATTAAAAATCCATGGAATAAAATATGCTTGGGTTATAAATAAGCATAAGGCTTGAATTAAAAATAAAAGATGAATATATTTAAGCCTAGAATGAATTGGAATGTGTGGAATAATAAGTTGCGACCTATAAAATTAAAAAGTGGAATACAAAACCCAAAATAAATATTTTTGATGGATTGGAAAATAAAATAAAAATCCAAACTTGAATTATAAAATAAATTGAACGTAAGAAAACTAAATGAAGTGATATTTGGAATTAAAAACCAAGTATTGAATTTTGACCAGGGGAAGAACTAATTAGATAACAAATTAGTTAATGAAATATGTAAATGGAACCTAATGTAGCTAAATAGAAGCCGAATTGTGCGTTTAATATGAAGTTTGGAAATAGAACTCAAGTTATAGATTAAATTCGACCTGAATTGTTAGTGAAGTAAATGTAATTGAGTTGTGAGTTAATAAATTGGCTGGTAAATTGAAAATGGATAGTGGACTCAGAACTTGAGTTATAAATTAAAATTTAACTTGAAGTGTTAACAAATTAAATATAATTGGAAATGTATCGAATAAAAATGAAATTGGATTAAAATAGTAATGGTATGAATTGCAAATGAAATTCAGATAAGTAGAAATAAATTGGGAATGGCCTTGTAATCAATTGAATGAGTTGTGTCTGAAAGTTAAATTTTATAATAACTAATCAAATAAATTTGTAGTTTGAAATGAGATTGGATTGAAATAGAATCAAGTTAAATTGAAAAGGGAAATTTATTTGCAAAATGAAAACGAGCTTAAAATAAAATCCGAATAAATTGAAGTAAATTAACTTAAAGCTAAACAAATGGAAGAGAGTTGAATTGAATTCAACTTAAAACTAAGTTTAATGATATTGTATTGGTTTTAAATCAAGTGAAAATAAATTTTAATCGAAATAAAATTCGGTGAGTTACCGATAATATTTAATGGAATGTGTCGAGCTAAATAAATGGTTGTGAATGAATTAAAATAAAAAGGAAATTTAATTGGTAATGAAGATGAACCTAAGTTGTTAATGGTTTTGAATGAATTAGTTTGGTTAATAAAATGAATTGCAAGTGAATGGATGCAAATTTGAAATGCAATGAAAATGAGAACATATGGATTGTGAATAAATTTAAAAATGGAATAGAATTAAGTATAAATTGGGTTAAAATCAATTTAAATTGGTTATAAAACATAAGTACTTATTTATTCACATAGATCTCGTCAAATTGCATAGAATAAATTGTCGTTGGATGTAAATGGAAGTAATTAAAATTCTATGTATTGATAGGAGTAAATAAATTGATTTTGAGAGTAATTGAATTAAATATGAGTTCAGTTTGCTTAAAAATGAATTAAATGTAAGCGATTGAGTTTTAAACCATTCAAATTGATGAAGTTGTATACAAATGGATTGAAAACCCTTCAAATATAATGAAAATGGGGTATAAATTAATTGAAACAGTTGAATTAGTATGAAAACTATTTAAACTGCTTATAAAAAAGTGTTTACTGTGTACTGCTGTTAGAACTCATGTGTTTAACTACTGCAAATAAGTGAAATGTTGTTAAACTTCATTTATATGGCACTTACATATTTAATTTGAGTAAGTACAGGTACCGGGAAGCCGTATGGCTGGATTTTGAACGCGCTAATTGCTAAATAAATAAGATGCTTGCTTAAAAATGCTAAATAAGGTACGCCTATGCAATAAAAATAGGAAATATGAACTGTTTTTGGTTTTTCCGACCGGGTGGGTCGATGTATATATATTTATATCTTTTGTCAAATTGCAAAAGCTCCTCCATACAAAGGAGACTCTACCAAAAATTTTCGAAAATTTTGGGAGTTAGAATTTTTTTGAAAATTTTGGAAAATTTTTTTAACGACAAATGTTTTCAAATTGGAAATTGAAATAAATTTGTAAATGAAATTAATTTAAAGTAATGACATGAAGTAGTTATAAATGGAAAATAAAATTTCAAATATTCATAGTCAAATATAAATTAAATTCATATGACAATGAAAGAATCAATTTGAATAGAAATGAATATAAACTAAAGTGGTAAGGTGAAAATAAATAAAGAAGCATGTAAAAGTGCTTATGCTAAACTTAAGAGAGGGAATGGTGAATTCTTAAATGAAAAATTGATACTACTAATATAATCTAAGTTAATATTTGAATGAATAAATAATTGACGCTTGTAAGGAAGCCGATAAAATGTTTTGGGAAAGTTGTGATTGGATGTTAGTGCTAAGCAAGATATGCAGGTATTATAAAAGAAAAGGAAAATTGGTTTTGATTTCAAAAGATAAATTTGAATTACTTGACAAAAAGATATGTATTTAAATTTTTGTGAAATTTGATTGGGTTTTTGGATCGAGCCACTTGGCCTTTTTGTTTTCTTTTGGGATTTGGGAGCCCGTAGAGGCCTTTTGTAATTGTACCGAGCTAGCCGCGCAAAGGAGACGCTGGCAAAAAATTTCGGAAATTTAGAGAGTTAGAAATTTTTTGAGAAAATTTGAAAATTTTAAACTTGATTTTGAATTATAATTTGAATAGTTGAATAAATAAAGTTATTTGGGAACTATGGAAAAACTTGGAAAGTTAATAAGAATAATAATGGGTCCTTTATTAAAGGATAGTTGGTAAGATGTTGAATTGTTAGAAACTGTTTGGATTTGGGGAAAATAATAAACGGGTATTGGACCATTCTTCCTAACTAGTAATTTCGGGGACGAAATTCTTTTAAGGGGGAAGGAATGCGACGGCCCGGAATTTTCGAGCATTTAAAATCTGAAAAATTTAATTGATTTTTAATATTCAATAGAGTAATTTTAACTTGAATTCAAATATCACAATTTTACTGATTAAATTATTCAATTTAAATAATTTGAAATGGGATAAAAAAAGAAATTTGAGATTTTAAGCCTATTAAAAATAATTTGAAGGCTTATAAAATTTGTATTGATAATACTGAAGAGAATAGAAGTGTTGAAATCAAATTTAAGGATGCTTTGTTAAGTTTTGAAATTTAGTTTCGTTTAAATTGAATTTAAAAATAGCTTCTGAGGCGCAGTCTCGGAATTCAACGAAACCAGTTTCATTGGGTCCGTAATGTTGAATTATTATCGAGTTTTAATTTTCGTAGTTTTTGGGTTTGTTGTGTGAGCGTACGAGATAAAAATGCCTAGACGATAATTATTATCGATTTAATTTAAGTATCTCTATCTGAAAGAAAATCAAATCACAGCCGAAATGTCTCCTGAGCAGTCGACTTCTTTTCGTATCAATGTTTCTCTTTTTTACAACATCACCAACCCCTTTTTCTTTAATAATGGAACCGAATTCCCTTACTTCAAATCAAAAATAAAAATCAAAGTTCAGAAGAAAAAAAAAATGTCGGCCGAAGCCTTTTCACAAAATAATGGCGACACTCAAGATCCTCTTTCTTTTTCTAAATCAACGTTTTCGAGTTCGTGAAAATTGACTTCGATTTCGCCGAATCTTATTGTCGATCGAGGCGATGTATGGGGGGTTCGCGAGCAAGGCTAAGCGATGAGGCACGACAGGGGCTGGTTGTGTTCGGCGAAGGGAAGACACGTGATGAAATCGCGATGGTCGTGATGTACTGTGGGCAGGAGGAAGGCGCGGGGAGATGGGTCGTTCATGTCAGGTTGTGGTAGCGAGAGCAATTAGGCAATGGCGTATCGTATTGCGCGACTTTAGGGTTTCGGTCGTTGCTTGATTTGATGGTGTTCGAGGTGGATGAGGCAACATGGAAGATGGGTTACACGATCAACCATGAGCTTGAGAGGTGACTTTTGCTTGACTACCGTGGCTAGGGTTTCTTTTCTCGGTTGTGAGGTATCTTCTTGATTTAATTTACTTTATTTAAATTTCTTTGTTTAGCTTAAATCAGAGAAAAAATTATAAGAGAAGGGACTATTGTTATATACATTAAAGAAAAAGGAAAGAAAAAATGTATAAGGATTTTAAATGCCAAAGAGTTTTATAAAAGCTGGATTTTTTTATTTATAAATTAAAACATATATATAGTGTATTTTTGGAAATTAATTTAGCTAATTATTTGGTTGCTGAATTATTCTAGTAAACAGGGAATTAGTTTAAAATTATTTTTTTTAAGACTTAATCATTGGTTAATTTAAAATTATCAACTATTTCTGTTTATAAAAGGAGATTACTTTTATAAGTATATATATGAAGTTTCGAAAATAAAATAAATACACATTTTAAATCTACTAGTTATTTTAAAATAATGTATTTAAGGTAATTCATTTGGTTAAATAACTTGTTTAATTATTTTAGTTATTGAAGGTACTGTATTTATGGAATTTAGTTTTAAATAGATAGTTAATTAAGTTTGTTAAAGAGAGGTTTATTTATTTAATTAACTTATCTAAATAATTTTGGTACTGAAGGTTATTTATTTTAGAAAAAATTATTTAAATAAATTAGTAGTTTAAAACCATATTGTTAGTTTAAATTAAACAAATAAGTAGTAATTAATTGTTCGATTAATTCAATGTTAATTATTCGTAAATTGTTATTCAAGGTCTAAACTATGAGGAATTGTGAAGAAACAAGCTGGTTTGGCATAGTGGGTTACAAACAAAATAAGGTGAGTTAATCTCACTTAGTTAAAATTAAATTCAAATTTAAATCTAAATGATTAAATTTAAATAATTGTTTGAATGATTGAATTGATTGATGTGCTACAGTATGGTATATTTTGGAATTGGCCTATTATATTGTGCTAACATCTATGGATGCAGGGAAAACAGGTTTGAGGGATCCAACTGGATCCCTCAACATTTATTTAAATTATTTAATACCCTCTGTTGTGATTATTTGATATTCTATGATGAATTATATGGGAATATTGAATGCTATGGTTTGATTGGATATAATTGGGTATAATGAATTACCAAAAATATAAATTGGATTTTGGAAAGAAAATAAAAGAAGTGAATTTGTAAGTAAAATAATTATAGAAAATTTGAATAAATTTAAGAATGAATTGGAAAGGAAATAAAGTGACTTTAAAATTCTAATAAATGAATCTTGAGTATGGAATGGAAATTTTGAATAAAAAGAAAGTTAATGAATTTTAAACTTCAGTGTTATTATTTAAAAGAACATAGCATTTATATTAGATTTAAGATTTAAATTTTGGAAAGAATAAAGAAGAAATTGGGAAAAACCTGAAATTTGTATATTTCAGTTAAAGATTTAAAATCAAACGGAAGATAATAACAATAATAATAAAATCCATAATTAATGAATTTTGAAATGAATTGAGTAAGTGAATAAATTTATTTCAAATGGATAAATTGGGAATCAATTTGGAAAATTGATTTAAGTTATTGAGATTGGAGATTCTCCCTGAATAACCAAGTACGTCTTCAAGGTAAATTTTTAAATATAAGGTATAAGTTTTGAAATTGTTTTTAAAAGCGAGTTTTGGAAAATCTATTTTCTAAATATTTAAATTATAAAGTAAGATTTCCTTTTAATCTATTATGATAGTAATTATTTAAAGAGTGACTTAGTATTTTATTTTTAAAAGTGAAACCTAGTTTTATATTTTATTAAGTAACTTTATTTTCAAATATTCATATAGTATGTATTTTTAACAAATTATTGAAGTAGTTTTACCCTAAATGTTTTAAAGTATATTTCAAAGTAAAGTGTTTTAAATTATTATAAAAATCTAGTTTTGTGCTTGATGATTTCAGTGAAGATAGAAAATATTTGGGAAAGTTTATTCTGAGAAAGGAAGGTAGTTGAAACTGTTTTCGAAAGGTTGAAAATAGAAATATATCTTGTAAAGATATTTTGAGATAAATAAATAATTTGGGAAATTATTTATTGTGTGATGGATGTTGTGAATATAAATTGATAGTTAAACCACCGACTATCAATATTGGCCAAATGCGTTGATCATTTCGAAGAGACCGGGATCGTGATTTATTTTTCGAAAACCACTTCGATCCGGTTTGTACGTTTCATGAAACGAGTTTGGATTCGAAGATGGAGCAGTGAAGTGCAAGGGTTAGTCGCTACTAATTCTGAGGATATTTCCAAAATGGATGTAGTAGGAATAGTGCCTTTGGTTCCGTTTGAACCTGGTACGGACTTGTATGGATGAACGCTTTTGGAACATCGTCAGGTGGACGATGGGCATTCTAAGAGATATGTTCTAAAAAGGTAACGCTTAGCCTCAAGCCTCATCAAATGGGAATGACTGAAAATCAGGGGTTATGCAGCAAGGCTAGGTGGGCAGCACCCAAGCAGGGTGAGGTCATTACTGCCTAGATGTCCCTTTTATTTCGGCTTAGTGGACGGTTGCTGATCCCAACCGCGGGGTGATCTCACTAGGGATTATCCAGTAAGGGACAGTCCCGGTCTTGTGTTGCAGGGGAGCGGGCGTACTCCTCGGTACTGTGACAGGTGGTACCCCAGTGCCTAGTCATTAGTTGGAAATCCATTCTCCCTACGAGCCTTGTACGAGTTTTGTTTGTATTACCCACTCTGTGGCTAGTAGCTGGAATTTAATGAATGTAAGAATTTCGGCTATTTTATAAGTATTTGTATATAGACCCTATTATAATATCAGAGGATTTCTATGAAAATTGTTTTAGCTATCGTAAGGTAAAAACCCGACATGTTTATTTGTGGCGTGGTCTTACGAGATGCTTTTGTTTTTCAAAGGATTTTTGAAACTTTAATAATCAATTGAGTGTGATTTTCTCACGCTGGTATTCCAGACTGACTCGGGTGTTATTTAACTGTAATGCTCGGGTCAGACCGAGTATTATAGGATACAGGATTTTGATGATGTGGAGCTCAGGAGACGAGCTGGATGACGATACGTACTTCCGTACTTGTTTTATATATATTCCGCTGTGTAGAGTAGCTGTGTATCCAGTTGTATGTTATTGATGTTGAGCTGTGATTGATGTACTCTGATGATGTAATATATAAGCAGATATATTTGATTTTGAGTAAAGATTATTTATTATCTATTATATTTTATTCCTCCGCCATGGTTAGATTCTGTTGTTGTTTTCTATTTTCTTCTTCTACCTCTTCTTCTTTAACCCAAATGGTTCGTATTTCTATGCAACTTGAGTTGATTGGTGTAGAATAGTGTCGACTCAAGGGGTACGGATTTGCGGGCTGTTACAAGTTTTCTCCGCTAGGTTCGATTGGAATTTCGGACGCTTTGATGCTGGTTTGGAAGGATTCAGAGACTGTTCAAATTTTGGGTTTAAATTGGATTTAAATTCAATTTAAATTCAAAAGGTGAGTGTTTTAACCCACTCACAACTTCTAAAATTTCTTATGTGTGTTAAATTAATTTGTGATGTGATTTGAAATTCATTTATGTCTGCTTGGCATATTTTTAATCATCGTCCTAGTTAAATTTAATTTATTGAATTAAATTGTTATTATTTAATGTAACGACCCGTCTTTTTGGACAATTTAAACCGACGATCAAATACACATGTCGATTCCAAACCATTCAAAAAGGGCAGATGGTTATTGGGGTAAATAAGAAAAGAAAAGAAAGAGAAAGAAATGAAACAACACAGAATCTCGCAGCGGAACGATAAAATATAATAGTCAAATAAACAGTTCATGAAGCTGTCTACTATACTTTGACAATTATTTATACAACATTTATCAAAGTTATACATATACAACAGAACAATTAAATAATGCAGCAGATAGCATGATGCAAGGGTAATAATAGTAATAGTATACCAAATCTTCGTCTTCGTCCTCCAGAATCGATCTTCAAAAATCTGAAAAAACTTAGGACTGACCCGAGCGTGATGAAAAGGCAAAACACTCGAGTCAGGACTAAAATATCCTTATGAAAGTTAAATCAATCGTAAATAAATATGAGTGTAACGGCGTCAGAGATGTTTACGGGGTTTGACATCTCATATCCAGTGTCAACGTGCGTGCAATAACTCAAGAGATGTTACGGGATTTTCCATCTCTCAAGGATCCGTTAAACTATCTACTATGTAGTAATATACGCTAAGTAGATAATGCCTATCAGTAATATAAAGTATCAAAATAGCGTTAAGGCGTTACCATAATCCCCCTTAACACATTTTATATTCCCAAAAGCATATACAAGACCGTAGTTTCCCCAAAACCGGAAGTCACCAGAGGGCAATCCATATACTCAAGGTACAAATCAAAACGTAGTGGTCGCGAATAGGATAATCAGTATGACAAGGTACATGAGGCGATACCAACTAGGATACTAGTAGTTGCATGATCCGGACTGATGTTGGGCATAGCCAGCAGCTACCCCAACACCGCGAAACAACACTCCGAAATCAAGGGGTGCACCCAAATCGCATTACAAATGTAATAGAAATGGTATCGAAGAAGCGTGTCCGCTAGAGGTGGCGAACCTCAATGGCCCGACGCGGCTCCTGTTTTAGTCATGTCAGGGGTCATCCAATATCGTTCTCTTTCTTCAGTCAACGCGTTCACCAAACCATCCACTTCATTCTGGATCAACACTCCGCGTATAATAGTTATTAAAGTGGTGTTCGGTATCGACAGAGAGTATGTCCATATCCGATCCCGGTCTCTTTAATAACTACGTATTATTACACCGTTGGCTCTTTTACATTTCAAGTCGATTCATAATTGATATCAAAATATCATATTCGTTTCAAAAATCAAATCCATTTCAAATTTCACCGTATCTATCAAAATGTCAGATTCCGTTTCAAAAAACAATTTTCGCATCAATGTCTCATTTCGATTTCAAAGTCATTTCGAATTTCAATTTAGGTTGCAACTTCATTTAACTCAATTCGTATTTTAAATTCAAGATTTAAATATAAACATTCCACTTTATTGACCAGCTTAGAATTTTAGAAAATAGTTTTAAGTAGTTTAAAAGTAGTTTTAAATAATTAAAATAGTTAAAAATACTTAAAATCTTAAAATGGATTTGAAATAGATAAATTAGTTTAAAGTAATTTAAATTGGGTTAAGTAGATTTAAAATAGATTAAAATAATTTAAGTATTCAAAAATAGTTTATATAACTGAGTAATTTGGAAAACAAAATAAAATAGCTTCAAACCCAATCCATTTCAATTTTATCTTCCCAATTCAAATCAATTTCAATTTCCATTCTACCGATTTCAATTTCGATTTCAATTCAATTCAACGTCAACTTTGACTTCAAATTTATTCAGTTTTATATTCACTTTCAATTAATTCAATTTCAATTTATATCGATTTAGAGCTTGGTTTTTCAAAATATCCATTTAGAACACTTACAAAATTATCCATCAATATATGAGTTTAAATCCAAATTTCAAACATGATACGATTCCAAGCTCGAATTCAAATATCGCTTATATCTCACTTTTACTTAATTATCCTTCAACACTCAAATTTAAATCTAAATTTCAAATATGATTCAATTTCAAGATCAATTCCAAAATATCATTTTTATATTACTTTTACTTAGTAACATTTAAAGCTCGAGTTAAGGTTCAATCTTTAAACAAATAAATTTTCGAAATTCAATCATAACCCAATTTTAAATTTCAAAGTCTCAACTTAAATCATCTAACAATTTCTTTTAACCAAAATCTATTTCAACATTCCAAACTCAATTATGCGATAAATTCGATTTCTATAAATTGATTTCTATGTATAACTTTTAAATCAAAGCATTTAAATAAATTTCAAATCGACGATCTTAAAAATTTATTAATTTAGCCAATCCGGTGTCCGTATATAATTTTCTATCCTATGGCCAAGTAATTATTTATTTCAATTAAATGTCAGGGATGAGTATATATTACTTAAATTAAATCACAGTATCATATGTATGCATAACAGGATCTATATAAGCAAATAAACATCCAAACATTCAATTATCAACCAATAGCATCCATCAAAATACATCATCCAATAAACAATACAATTCATGGCAGTTTCATAGTTATCAATGTCAGGTAATTTAATCGCAATTCAATTTCAATTTCAATTTAACTGTCAATTTAATTTTTCAACGGTTAATTCAAATAACAAGCTATACGACAATTAAATTTATACCAAACAGCGACAAATAAACTTCATATCACTTCATAATGTCAATTTAACTAGCATAAAGATATTTAGTACGTTGTGAGCGTTATAAAACACTCACCTTGATTTCAATGCAGTTTCAGCGTTTTATTTCGAATAAAATTAAACGAGCGTTTAGTTTTATCCAAAATTCAAACTAGCTCCAAATGACTCCAAACCAGTTTCATTGCGTAGTGCTCGTCGATACGATTCCAACGCAAAAAGTTTCGTTCCAATCGGACCTCGTATGTAGAAGTTATACATTTTATAAGTTATCGTCATCCGAATTTTTATAAACACTTTATATTATAATTAAACGAATTCATACCCAAGCAAATGAGGCCCAGCCCACTAACTCCATCTTCCCCAAAGCAATGCCTGTAGCCATTCCTTGTGCACAACACCATGGCCGTGCACCATCCTTCATGGATACGGAGCTAGACAACTCCGTTCAACGAACCGATAGCGCCATTGATCCTCTCTCCTGAATCTCCACCTCCCCGAACCATCCCCTTCGAGCTCGGCCTCCAGGATCAAAATGCGACAATCACATCCCCCCTCGTCCACGCACAGGTCGCACCCCTCCAAATGCCGCCGCTCGCTCCCAAACTCGGCTCCTAGGTGCTATTTTCGATGACGAACTCAAATCCAAGCTCCGTTTCGCGAATCGAAGCCTGCATCCTCAACAAATCCTAACCCTAGTTTCAAACCCCTCACGCCTTCACTGTCGCACTCCCCAACTCCCAGTCGCACCAGGCCAAAAGCATATAGGATCGAAGCAAATGATGAAATAGGATTTTTAGAGAAGGTTTCGTGATTTTTAATCGAGTATTCGAGGAGAAAGAATTTTTTTTTTGAAGTTGGATTTATTTTCTCACTGCCTGAAGATCGCGTGCAGATATTAAAAGGAAATGAGAAGCTTTTGCGTGCTGAATGGGTCAAAGGTACAGTGAAAAGATGGGATAGCAGCTGAAAAGGAGATTTGACTAATTAAAATATTTATTTAAATTTCAAAATACCTCGATCCACGCAACTCGAAATCTCGAACCCCTATCAAGACGTGCCGCTAGGCGTTTATAATGTTATACCCCTATTCCGGACGCAATGGAGAAGGTTTCGGAAGCTAATTCGATCGTATGCGCAAGTTACGGAAATAAACGATCTAACTTAAATTAAACCGATTTAACGAATTTCTAGGCGTTTTGGCTTTCCCCGGACAAATGGTAAATCCGATTGACTTGAAATTTGAAACCTTACAATATTATCATAATACGGATCCGATGAAACTGGTTTCGTCGAAATCCGAGACCGTTTGAAAAATGACTATTTTTCAGTCGATAATTACATATTAAAATATTCAATTTTCACAAATAATTTTTTTTAAATTCAGTTTTAAAAGTCTTATAACATCACTATAACTCCAATATGATAAAATAAAATTTTACAAATCATTTTTAATCATATTAAACCCGTTATTCAATTTATCCAATAAATTCCCATTTTAAAATCTTATTAACTCTATTAAAATCCAAATATAACTTACATTCACTTTGGAACCCAATTTGAATCATATTAAATCAAATTTCAAATATTCACTCTATTTTCATATATTAAATTTCAGTATCAAATTATTCGTATCAAATTCAAAATTTAATTTATTCAAAGATTCGTAATATTAAATTTAACAAATTTGATTATTCTTAAATCACTATCTTTTGAAATATTCAAAACTAACTTATAAAATTTAACTTTTGAAACGAATTAAAATTATAAAACAACTATTTCCATTATACGGTTATTCAATTCCCATTATTAAATTATTCAATAAGTTTTAAATATTAAATTTAAACAATTTACCTGTTCAATATTCAATATTTGATTTTAAATCGATTTTACTTATTAATCAATTACTCTATTTTACCCAATGAATTCAACATTTATTATCCTATTCAACTTTTGATTTCTAAGGCATTCACTAAGTAGCTTTTTATTTTTCATTACTTGGACAATTATTGTTGCAATTCATTCCAGTTATAATTATTCTAAACGAATTACAAATTTTTTTTCTAACACTAAATCACGAAATCTTATTAAATTAGCTATCTTAATTATCGAAAATTTACGGGTCGTTACATCTAATTTTGCCTATAAACTGCCAGTTAAATAGTTGTTTAATTTATTATTGAATATAAACTGTCAGTAAATACCTATTGTTTATTATCTGTTGTATATTGATGTTATTGTTTGAATTAGATGATGATTATGATAAATGATTGATGAGTGATATTGGATGAATGGATGTTGTATTATATTATTATAAACTGCAAGTTGTTATGCATTTTATTTCATTCGGGATTGCGTTTTGAAATGATATATAACCGTATTTTATTTTAAATTACGGATTAAAATGATAAATATCCGTATCACTTGACCATAGGATAGAAAATTACATATAGACACCGTGGTCTATATATAAATTTTGAAATGATTTTCTATGGTTTTGTAAAGAAATATATGGTTTTATATCAATATTGATTTAGATACTATGTAAATGTTAGTTTATTATTGATTTTTAGCTATATGAAAATTTATTGTTATAAATAAGTTAATAATAAAGTTTGATTCTATTTAAAATATAATATGGTTAAGTATTTATTTAAATTATATTTTAATATAGAATTTATAACGATTTCAATAAATTAAGGTTGCAAGATAAATTGAAAATTGATCTGGAATTGTATTTGATTGAGAATTTTATTTAATAAAAATCGATTTGGGACTCATTGAATTTGAGA
Source organism: Allium cepa (assembly GCA_030765085.1). Lineage (NCBI taxonomy): Eukaryota > Viridiplantae > Streptophyta > Magnoliopsida > Asparagales > Amaryllidaceae > Allium > Allium cepa. The sequence goes on along the minus strand of CM060935.1, from coordinate 738,310,110 downwards.
TTTTAAAGAATATGATTTTTACTTATTTTTATTTAAGGTTATATAAATGAATATATCAAGTATGAATAAAGCAAGGGAAATATTCAGTCATTTGAAATTTGAATTTTATTTAAATGATAGTGGATTTATTATGCAAATATTTCAAAACCAAATAATAGAACATTGAATTGTTGAACCGTTATCAACCTTAGTTGTGAAATTGTTTAATACTTGAAGTTTGTAATATATTGAAATTGAAATGGTTTATTGAAACTGAAAGTGAGTTGAAAGTTATGAATTGAGATTTAATTTAAAGTGAATAAAATTGTGAAGTCGAGGAAATTATTTTACTTTATAAAGTAATTTTAAATTCAAACTATTTTATTTTATATACTGTTTGAATATTCAAACCACTTAAGTTTTGGAAGTTATGGTTTAGAATCTATGAAATTCGAAGTATTACATTTTAAAAGGTTATATTTCAAGCGTTTGGTTTCAAAATATTATAAATTTGAAAGTGCTATGATTTTAGAAAAGAGATATATTTGAAATAAAAATGATATTATATTGATTTGGGTTTTATAAAAATGATATCATAATGATTTGGTTTTTGAAATGGAAAAGATATCGTATTTATATGGTTTCGAAATGGATATTTTATTCTGGTTTTGAAGTATAAATTATTTTGAAATGACCGCGGTGTTATAATAACGTTTGGTTGTTAAAGAGACCGGGATCGGAAGTTGTCATACTCTCTGCCAACTTCGAAAACCACTTTAACAAACGTGTACGCGGTGGAGATTCCAAAATGAAGTAGGATGGCGACGGCGTTTCCTTTGAGGTGAATACGTGGACCCGACTCCCATGAGTTGGCATAAGGTGGCTAAAAAAGGAGCAATTCTCGGGCCAATGAGGCCATTTCTCTAATCGGACACACTCCTTCGGTATTATACTCTGACTTTTGGATTGATTCGGTGGCCACTTTTGATTTTTGATTTGGGGGTGTGGCTCGAGGTGGGGGTAGCTGCGCGCTACGCGTTACCACCAGCCCGGATGCGTAATTGGTATATCTACCCTGGCATTGCCTTGTATGCCGTGTCACCTACCCTAGCGCGCCTTGTACGATTTTTTTTTTCTCCCTTAGCCCGTGGAGTATTTAGGGTAGTCTCCCGATCTGGAGGTGCGCTGATACTGGATGGACTACTGAGACTATTACGTGTTAAGGGCTATATGGGTAACCCCTTAATGCTATTAAAAAGTAAGTTTATTTTACTATAGACATTATTATAATAGCGAAATATTACTACATAGTAAATAGTTTAATGGGTCCTTAGGAGATGTGAATCCCGATCATCTCTTAAGTTACTGCACTCACGTTAGACACTGGATAGGAGATGTCAAATTCCGTAAACATCTTTGACGTCGTTCCACTCATATTATTTACCGTTGATTTAACTTACATAAGATCTTTTAGTTCAGACTCAAGTGTTTTGTCTTTTCAATTCGCTCGGGTCAGTCTGAGCATTTCAGGATTCAAAGACTTTATATTTGGAGGACGAAGACGAAGATTTGTATTACTATTATTTATTGTATTGCACTACATCACATTGTTCCGCTGCATTGTTATTTATTGTTCTCTGGTATGTGTAACTCTGATATGTATTGTATAAGTAAAATCGAATATTTTGTAAAACAACTTCATGAACTGTATATATAATTATTATATTTTATCGTTCCGTTGTAAGATTCTGTTTTGTTCTTTTTCTTTTTCTGTTTTTTCTTATTTACCCCATAACAATCCGCCCATCTGTATGGTTTAAGTCTGACATGTGTGGTTTATCGTCGATTTGAAGCGTACAAAAAGGCTGGACGTTGCATCTGGCATCAAAGCTTTGGTTTAGCGATAAACCTTAGCTTTGTAGGGTCTGACTCTTTATTAATAGGGTAATAATGCCCTATGATGAGTCGCTGATCGTATATATATGAGAGAGCGTACTTGTTAGTGTTATAAAAAGGTTTTAATATTGTGTTAATTTGTTCCGTTTTGTATTTATAAATTCTGGTTGGTGCATGGGACGCTATGACATCTATACGGATTTCTAAACACTTAATAGGACAAACCGACACAATATTTATTTTGAATATAGGTGAATGAAATAATTTTGCCTATTATATTTTCTATATATAAAATAAGATCTTATAAAAGTTATAATTAGTTGAAGTATATTGGTTGTTAGGTAGTGAAATTTATAATATTAGTTGAAAATAAGATTTGAAAAGGAAATAAAATAAATGAAAATTGGAAATTTTAGAACTTAAGTTCCGGGATTTTAAATTTCTTTTGAATGATTTTGGAATATAGTAATAATATTATTAGAAGTATTTTCTAATATAAATATTTCAATATGATTTGAAAGAATTATTTTAAAGAAATTTTAGGAAAAATAAGTTCTGTACTCCCCTCTCTATCACTGGAAAATAATTTCGATGATGAATGCACGCATCATCGAAATTCATTTTGGAGTTTTGAAATGGGAAGGCCAATGTAGTAGTTTTACTGCAGATTTATTTGGATAAACAAATATAAATTTTTAATTTTTTTTTAAATATTATTAGATATATAAGTTGTAAGTATATACATTTATCTATTATTTTAAAATGATTTAAAATTTAACCCGGTATTTAGTTCTTAAATTTCCGTTAATCAATAGTTTCAATTAGTGTAGTGAAATGAAATTCAACTAACAAATTGAAACCTCTAAAGGAAATAAGAGATTTAATGCTAAGAATAAATGAAACTATTGAAAGTTGAAATTGTAATCTATAAAACAAAGGATAGAATTATTGAACATTAGTTTAGTTAAAAGAAATGAGATAACTTGTATAATCTTCAATTGCATTCTTTAACATATATATAACTTACCAACTATAAAAAGCTAAAATGTTGAAAGAAAATGTGATGGGAAATTTTACAAGTAAAATTTAAAATAATGAAAGTATTCAATGAAATTCTTTAATAAATAAGAATTGGATGTTGTAGTTGTTATAAACTTAAGTATAATGGAAAGGGTACTAATTAAATAATTTGAAAGGTAAGTAGTATAAATAAATGAATAAGTGGAATTTAGTAATAAATGAAATTAAGTAGTAAATGAATGAATGGAAATTGAAAATTTGCAAGAAATAAATGTAAAATAAAAAGATAAACCATTATATGAATGAAAAAGAAATCAAACAACAAATGTATGAGTGGAATTAATAAGAATAAGCTTAATCTGTTGTTTGAAATCGTTGTTTGTTTGGTTTATGGTTGTTTGGGCAAGGATACTTTAAAATTGTGTGGATGTATGAATAATCTATCTAGTTTCATCTAAGACTGTTGAGCATATGGTGCACTTAGTAGTTTATATTTCATTTTGTACAATTTAAAGTTTTGAACCCGAACAACTATTTATTTTGTTTGATATGAAAGGATGATTGGTTGCGTTGATTTCATGTGATGGTTGTATACCTTGTGCAAGTGACTTTTGTTTATATTGATTGTTTTTTTTGTGGCTGAATCAACCTTAAACATTTCATTTTATATAATTGTTAACTCTTTTGGATTATATAAGTGAAATACAGGTTATGGAAGCAATTGCTACTGCTTTTGGTTTCATAATTAAGCGTTAATTGCTCGACAAATAGGTACGTTTCGGATTACGGGTTATAGCATTATTATATTATTTTCCCGTGTTGGGATATATTTTATTTTGGAAAATATATGTTGTATATTGTTATATTTGATATTATATTTTCTCCTGAGCCCCTCCGTATAAAGGAGACTCTGTCGAATTTTTTTTTCTTAAATTTTGGACTTAAAATTTTTTGAAAGTGTTTTTTAAATATTACTTATTTGAGTATAAAAAGATATATCAGTTATAAATTGGTATATTTTATTTAAACTAATTTATTTGTACATTTATTTGGTTATAAAGTTAATATTTTTGAATAAGACGTATTGACTACTTAAATTCTTTCTTTTCCTTTTTTTTTCCCTTTTCGGGGACGAAAAGTTTTGAGTGGGGGAGAGTGTAACGACCCGTAAATTTCCGTAATTAAATTGGTTAATTTGGTAAGATTTTTATAATTAAATTTTGAAAGAAATAAAAACTCTACAATATAAAATGAAGAGAATGTTAAGAATGAAGTGTAGCAATTGTTATTAAAACTAATTATAGACAAATGGGAATAAAATCCCAATAATGAAAGAGTGAAATTTGTTGCACTTGGGTATAAAATTTAAAATAAGTAATTAAAAGTAAGCATTTAATTAACCAATGCAATAATATATTGATTAATAGTAATTGAATGTGAATTAAAGTAGTAATGTTAATGCCAGTAGAATAATAATTAGTTTAGTGCAATCCCAATTAATTGAAACCAGTTGCAATAAAATGAAATCAAATATTACGTTAGTGTGAATTAAGGTAATATTTGGTAATAGTGTATTGTTAATGGTTTATGAATGAAGCAATGATAAAAATTAAAGGTAGTGATGGTAATATAAGTTGACTATAAACAAGTTGATTGAAATCCCAATAAAGGAAGTATTCCAAATGTTATATTTGGCAAAATTTCAATATAAGTGGAAAACATAGTCAATACACAATAGAGAAGGAAAGTTGAGTATATTGAAGTAATGTAATATAAAACCAACATTAACTATGTTATTTGAAATTAGTGGATGGGATATAAAGGTTGAATCAAAATAAAAACAATTTATTGGAATTTAAATTTTAATAATTGGATTAATCAAAATTAAATGAAATTTAATATTTAAATATTACGTAAATGTGAATTAAGATGAAATTGGGAATATTAGTGTAATAGATATAAACCCATGTTGACATCACCTTTAAAATGGTAACTTATAATTGATTCGTAATAAGAAAAAAATCAAATAAATGGATTTATGGGAATTGCAATTGATAATTAATGAATTTATTAAATTGAAAGTTAAACACTGTAGTTGTGAATTGATTAACTTTAAATTGATATGGAAATTGGTTATAAAGGATTTTAAATTTACTAAAGTAATCCAAGATGATAAAATTTATGAATTATGGAATTTGAATTTTACGGTGATTTAATTAATTTAATATTAATTTATTTAATTAATTGGAAAATAGAATTTCGACGAAACTAGTTTCATCGGATCCGTAATGGTGAATTATTGTAGGATTTCAAGTTTCGTAGCGATCAGACTTGTCGTTTGATCGTACGGGCTCGAAACGCGTAGAAATCAGTGAAATTGAAATCAATTTAAAATAACTTGATTTTTGCCATAACTTCTTCATACGACGGAATTTGTACCTGAAACCTATTCCATTGCGTTTAAAATATTTTAAAACATCTATTTTGATATACGACCCAATTTCGTTCGGAGTCAGAACAGGCTTTTTCGGGCCATTTTATCGTTCAGCGTCTAAATCAATCTGGTCCATCCATTCTATTTTTAGCCTTGCCTATATATACCTTGTTATAAACCCTAGCTTACTTCTATTTCTCATTTGTCTATACATATAATTCAACTATCTCTCCTCCTCAATGGCAGACAAACAAATTCTCACTACCAAATCCAATTGCAAATTAAATTCAAAGCCAAAATTTTAAACTCCACAAAATATAGAAAATTTTATATGGATTCGAATCCCTCAAATAGCGCATCTCAATTCTGTGATTCATTTTTTGATCTGGATTGATATGTGCCCGGAATCGAGTAAAGAAGCCATGACCTTTCATCGTGGTTCGATCATCTTCCTCTGATCATCGAATCGGCGTTACCATGGCATGGGGGAGGTCTTGCGGAGTTCATCGGTGGTTTTGGTTCGTTGGTTCATCGGCTGGATCTTGCACAATTTTCAAATTAGGGTTCGAAACACATGCGTTACGGAGGCGGCGGCGAGAATGGAGGACGGCGGAGGGTGACGCGCCAGTGCGGCCTGGAGAGGGGGGTTGGTGAGTTAGTCTGTTTGGTCATCGGTGATCTCTGGTGGCTGCCGTGGTCGGTCAAAGAGCGGTCAACAGCCTCGTTTAGGGTTTCGAACTGCTATGTTGTTTCCTGCGTTAGGGTTCTGGAGTGAATGCTTCCGTGGCAATTTTTTTTGGGGTGAGTGTTGTTTTTTCTATTTTTAATTTTAATTTTTGATTTCAAGTCTTTTAATTTGAATATCTTTCACATACGATGTCCGTTTCGCGCGCGGTTTTCTCCTCTAGGTTCGTATTGGAATTTCAGGCGCTTTGACGCTGGTTTGGAAGGATTCGAAGATTGTTCAAATTTTGGGTTTAAATTGGATTTAAATTCAATTTAAATTCAAAAGGTGAGTGTTTTAACCCACTCACAACTTCTAAAATTTCTTATGTGTGTTAAATTAATTTCTGATGTGATTTGAAATTCATTTATGTCTATTTGGCATATTTTTAATCATCATCCCAGTTAAATTTAATTTATTGAATTAAATTGTTATTAATTTATTTTTGCCTATAAACTGCCAGTTAAATAGTTTTTTAATTTATTATTGAATATAAACTTTCAGTAAATACCTATTGTTTATTATCTGTTATATATTGACGTTATTGTTTGAATTGGATGATGATTATGATAAATGGTTGATGAATGATATTGGATGAATGGATGTTGTATTATATATTATTATAAACTGCAAGTTGTTATGCATTTTATTTCATTCGGGATTGCGGTTTGAAATGATATATAACCGTATTTTATTTTAAATTATGGATTGAAATGATAAATATCCGTATCACTTGACCATAGCGTATTTTACTTCAACCACGGTTATGAGCTCTGCCTCTGTAGTGGACAATCCACAATCATCTACAACCTCACTCTACAACCAATCGCTATCCCACCAATGGTGAATAGATATCCGGAGGTTGACTTCCTTCGATCTCTATCATCGGCATAATCGGAATCGCAAAATCCAATCAAGCTGAAATCTCTTCCTCTGCTACCGAAGACAAGTCCATGGTTTGGAGTTCCTCTAAGGTATCTGAAGATACTCATCAATCCAACCGCCTGTGCAATGTCAGGCCTAGTGCAAACCATAACATACATCAAGCTGCCAAGTGCACGTGCATATGGGACCTTCATCATATAAGCCTTATCCTTTTCCGAGATCGGAGAGCCTTTACTAGAAAGCTGTATGTGCAAAGGCATGGGTGCGGTCATTGCCTTTTCCCATTCCATGCTAAACCGAGCAAGCACCTTTCGAATGTACTCCTTTTGAGTGGGGCTAAAAAATCCTAACTTTTTATCCCATTGGATTTCCATACCCAAATTTTCTTTGCTTCTCCAAGGTCTTTCGTTACGAATTTCGCTTTTAGCTTTCGCTTTAAACTATCAATTTCAGCCTTATCCTTGGAAGTAATCAGCATATCATCCACGTACAAGAGTAGGTACACCCATCTACCATTCTTTAAATGCCTGAAGTACACACAAGCGTCTTTTATGCTATGATCAAAACCAAGTGAAAGCATAAAAGAGTCAATGTACCATTGTCTAGGCGACTGCTTAAGTCCATATAATGACTTCTTCAATTTGCAAAACCAATTTTCTTTCCCATCTACAACAAATCCTTCTGGCTGCTTCATGTAGATGGTCTCAAAGTCTCTGTGCAAGAAAGCGGTTTTCACATCCAGTTGCTCCAGCTCCAATTCATGAGCTGCGACGATAACGAGCAAAATACGGATGGATGTATACCTCACTATTGGAGAGAATATCTCATCATACTCCAGTCCCTTTCTTTGTGAAAACCCTTTAGCAACTAGTCTAGCCTTGTATCTCCCATCATCCTTTACCTTGAACACCCATTTGCAACCTATGGCTTGGCTTCCTTGAGGAGGTGGTACCAAATCCCAAGTCTTGTTCTTCTTCAACAACTCTAACTCCTCTTCCATATCGCACATTCACTTTGAACTGTCACATGACTTCAAAGTTTCATCAAGGTCAAGCGGCTCCTCATGAACCACATGTAGGACATAGTTAAATTGATCACCAAGGCTAAGGTTCGCAAACTGCCAATCACCATATCTTTCGGGCAGTCTAATAGTCCTACGATTGACCTGGGTAGGTACTTCTTCGCCTAAACTCCTTTCAGCTCCACCTTGAACTTCACTTCCTCTTGATTCATGCACATAACTGGCACTACTAGAAGGTACTTGTGGACTATCCTATGATGTTTTGTCGATTGTGTTTTCCTCGACAACATCAACAATAACTCTACTATTTGGTTGGAACTTAGGAACTTCTTCTATCTCCTTAGGCATGTCAGAATCTTCTGATGTGGTAGGTAGCTTCTCCTTCAGATTGAACATAGCAAACTCATCAAAAGTAACATGACTAGAATGAACAATCTTCCAATTAATAGGGTTCTAAATTCGGTACCCTTTGATACCATCGGTGCATCCCATTAGTAGGTCCTTGTATGCTCTAGCCTTCAACTTGTCATTACATGTATGGTGAATGTACTTAGGACAACCAAAAATTTGGAAGTAACCAAGATACACTGCTTTACCTCTCCACTTTTCCTCTAAAATCTTTCCATCTATGGCTGAGCACAGAATTCGATTTATGATATACGCCGTAGTTGATAATGCGTTATCCCAAAAGACTCTAGACAAGCCCGCCGTCAATCTCAAGTAACGAGTCTTCTCCAGTAGAGTCATGTTCATCCTTTCTGCAACTCCATTGAATTGCGGATCTAGGCCATGTTGTCTGCAGGAATCAAGGAACTCCCTAGAGGAAAATTCACCGCCATTATCAGATCTCAACACCTTCAACCTAGAACCAGATTGGTTTTCAATAAGCGCTTTCCAATCTTTGAAATTCTCAAAACTTTTTGATTTTACCTTCATCACATACACCCATGCTTTCTGATAAAAATCATCAATGAAAGAGATAAAATACTTTGCTCCTCTAAGAGAAGGAGTAGCAACCGGTCCCTAAACATCTATATGCACTTACTCAAGGATGCTTCTCTATCTATGGAGTCCAACTTCAAAAGATACTTTAGTTTTCTTGCCTAACACACACTCCTTGGCAAAAGTCCATCTTGTCAAAGATTTCTCCTTTGATCATCCACCGTCTTCATAAAAACTCTAAGCTATTCTCTGAAATATGACCCAACCTAAAGCGCCAAAGCTTTGTGGCATTCAATACATGAGAACTATCTACTCCAACACGCGACCTTCCAAGAACCGTGGTTACTTTCAGCAAATACAGATTTCAAAACACATCTCCTTTCATAAGAATTAGTGCACCTCTTGAAACTTTTAGACTATCCTTCTTGATAGTTATCTTGCATCCCAAAGATACCAATTGTTCTAAAGAAATTAAGGACTTTTGAGATATGGAACATACCAGGCACCTATCAAAGTGCATATCACTCCGTCAAACATCCTGATCCTCACTGTACCTTCATCCAATGTTCTATAGCTAGCATCATCACCCATAAGAATAGAGCTTCCCTCTCGTCCATCAAAAGAACTAAAGTAATCCTTGTTAGGATTCATATGGAAAGACTCCCCCGAGTCCAGCACCCAATGGTCTGAGACATCCATACTGCTGCAGACAACGCATCATCAGATACTGACTTCTCCACCGCAAACAATAAAGATCCGTCTTCTCCTTCCTCTTCAAATTTGGAAAATCATTTTTTCAACGAACAGGTTTCTTGCAAATAAAGCATTTTCCATTCTTAGACTTTCCTCTCTGGCCATTATCGGGCTTCTTGGACTTGGAACGCCCTCCAGAGTGCCAATTCTTCTTATCATCTCTTCCCCTTTCAACAAATAGGTCATGACTACTACTTCCACCTCTACTTCTGTCAACCCTCAAATAGAAGGCCTAACTTCGTATCTTCTACTGTCAATGTATCTCTAGCGATGATAAGGCTGTTAGCAAAACCCGTGTAACGCTCCGGAAGAGAACACAAAAGAATCATTGCCATTTGCTCCTTATCTAGCTTCAAGTCAACAGTCTTCATGTTCATCATGAGATCATCAAAGAATTTAAGATGTTCGTTCACTATAGTACCCTCTCTCATCCGCATGGTGAAAAATTTCTTCAACAATATCAGATGGTTAATAAGAGATTTCTTCAAGTAGAGATTTTGCAACTTGGTCCAAATGCCCATAGCAATGGTCTCTCTGCTAATCTCTAAGATGGCATTCTATCCCATAGCTAGTTTTAAAGTAGTAAATGCCCATTTCTCGATCTCCTTTCTTTTGACGGCTGAGATGTCAGCCATCAACTCCTCAGGGCAAACACTATCAGATGGACTTCATACCTCATTAGAACAGCCTTCATCCTCCATTGCCACTTCTTAAAGTTTTTATCCCCATTCCATTTCTCAATTGCTAACTATGATCCAGACGCGATATATATGCCTCTAGTATAGGGTCTTGTAATAACTGGAGTCCTTTCATCTCCTGCCATAGTATCTAACACTCCTCAATCAACCTTGCAGCTATGATACCAAACTGTTGGGGAAAATCCCTTCAGATGACCAGTCTAAGGGAATAAAAAACCCAACGTAGCGGAAAACAACTAGATCATGATTGTAGTGAGATGAAACAAACAGAGACAAACACCAAAAAAGGCAATCACCGATCTATGCAATGCAGAAAGAATAAATAACATCGATATTTATAGTGGTTCCACTACCACGAGGCAGTTTACGTCCTCTTAGGGAGAGAAGATTTTATTAATCACTTAAAGATTAAAGTTACAAGACTGATTCACTTTTGGAGGCTGTACATAAGAAGAATTTAAGATATAGACAAAATTCTGCAGAGTTTTGGCTTTTTAGGATGGCTACCAATGTTGTCCAAAAGCGACACTATTTATAGAGTGAAGAAATGAGTAGGGTAGCTGCTATGTGTTTAGCCAAAATTGGTCACAAACCCCAGAAGTAGTGAAAGCACTAGTTTTTACACACAAATCCTCAATATCCAAACACCGATCTTAGATCCATATGATGTAGAGAGTAAAAATGAAGAAAAAACAAAATTAAAATGAAAGGAAGTAAGAGACGACATAAGATTTATAGTGGTTCGACGTTGTAGTCTACGTCCACTTTGAATAGTTTGTTGTTTATTGATGATCCTCAACTGATTTACAACAGTACAATCAATAACACTCAAGTTACAATGGATTTTCAGCGGAGTAACGGCGTAAGAGCTTCCAAAAGTCCTCTTTTCAGTAGGCAGAGGAGTGATATTTATGGAAGTAGATATGGAATTATGTCCCTCAAACCTTGGAATACCTCTTCTCACATGTAGGTGGGCACACCGGATCGATCAGGGGTTGTTTGGGATCGATTCATGTGTACTTCGTATTGGTCAAGGAATGGCCCACTGGAGCTGCGATCAGTCATGGTGGTTCTTCAGTGAATAAGCAAGTTTCTTTGAAAATTTTATGGCATTTGGACTTGTATTTTTTGAGTTATGATCGATACAAGATTGGATTTCCAGTTTTGTTGAGGGCTTCGTATCGATTCTTGCATATCGATGGACTTCGTATCGATGACGTGGAGCGAGAATTCTGTGTAGATACATGTTTCATGCCTAAAGTCTGTTTCCTTTGGTTTGACTATGCCCTTCGTATCCATCCCACACATTGTCCTTCATATGAATGTTATGCCCTAGCCTTCGTATTGATGCTTGGCCCTGATCTTCATATCGATCAAATGAGCGATCGATACGAAACATACAGTTGATGGATGTATGAAGTAGATAGATACGAACTGGGTGGATATGAGTAAGATGGATATGAAGTAGATGGGTACGAACTGGATGGATATGAAGTAGATGGATGGAAGTGTAGTAGATGGATACGAAGTGAACATGTTTCATGTGAATCTTGATCGATCCACAACTTGAGCATACGAACTACGATTGACCTGAAATTTGAAGTGTAGCCTCATCAATCCTTTTTTTATAATTTCCCATCGATCCCACCTTGATTGGAGCTTGGTCCAATTTTAAAGGTATCGATCATAGCTTTGTTTTCAGTCGATCTCCAATCCTGATATCCATCATTTTTAGTGATATCCCGGCCCTGTCCAAAAGGAGAGGTAAATTTACTCTCCAAAACATGCCTTGCGGTAGAAAGAGATGTTTTGAATAACTTTAAATCCAATATCCAAAGTCCATATTCCATCCATAGCCATGTAATCCGATTCATAATCCAATCCATTACCAAGCCATTTTATCCAAGTGCCATATCCTTATCCAAATCTGCGACTATTCTGAGTCGATATCCGATTCTGAATCTAATAACCAAATCCTTAGCCAATTCCATATCCATCCGAACCCGACAATCGAGTTCTAATATATCTATACCAAGAACCCAATAATCAAATCCATGACCTCTCCGAGTCGACATCCAAACCCGAGACCCTCCAGGTCCTGTAAACCAAATCCGAGACCTCGTCGGTTCCTCAGCCAAAACCCGGACCTCTATGGGTCCATATCCAAAGCCATAGACATTGCCGGGTCATTTCATCCTATTCTAGCCTCGACTCTCTGGTCGAGGGCTCATCCATGGTTTTCCTTCTCGGGCCTCGACTCTTCAGGCCTTATATTCTCCGGTCTCGATTCTTCGGTCGAGGTCTTATATTCTCCGGCCTCGACTCTCCAGTCGAGGACTTATATTCTCCGGCCTCGACTCTCCGGTCGAGGACTTATATTCTCCGGCCTCCATTCCCTAGTCGAGGACTTATATTCTACAGTCTCGACTCTCAGGTCGAGGACTTATGTTCTCCAGCCTCCATTCCCCAGTCGAGGACTTATATTCTACGGCCTCGACTCTCCGGTCGAGGACATGATCCAAGTTTGAGTCCTTCCTGTCACTCTTCGGTAAAGGGACTCGTAACTCGCGGTCGTTGCCTTGTCTCTCCTGTTGGGACCATAACCTTGTGACATGTAGTGTTCATTACGTTAATTCAAACCTGTCATCACGGAGTTTAATTGATAAAATAAAAGTCTATACAACCAAGAAAACCAAACAACTATAGTACCAAAGAAGAAACCAGAGTTTGTAGAAAACCGAAAAAAACAAGATTTCATAAACCCGAGCATCATGGTTTGTCATCATCTCAGAGCATGCCTAGGGACCGTCCTCGATCCCGTACATGTGTAAGTGACTTAGCCACATTACTTCAGGGTTTATTACTTATTTCCATCAATAAATCCAATCAGTTGATAATAAGCTGATAACGATGCCTAGGTCCAGTGCCTTCTTTGTTTGAGGTGGACGGTGGCTGCTCCTGTTCCACTGCCACAGCTCGATTCCTTATGTATTGTTGCAAATGACTATTCCATACATATTCCTCAATAATATCCTTCAGATGCCTATAGTCGTTCGTGTTGTTCCCATCCAGCTCTTGGAATAGGAAATGCTTTCTCGATGCCCGGTATTCAGAGGGTTCCCTTTTTGCCAGCCTTCGATACTAAAGGCGCCCGAGTATCCAAATAAATCCTTTACATATTTTATTCGAATCCATGTAAGAAGAGAATTTAGATTCCCTTCATTGCCTTTTCGATGTGTTACCGCTGTCATTCATTTCCCTTTTGCCTCTATTGTCCTTATTTGAATCCTCCCTAGGTGGACCTCCACCTTTTACCGCATAAACTTCAGCCTCCCTCCCCTATCTTTTAGCCTTCCCATCTTTCTATCGTAGAAACCTCTCTACTTCATGGTAAAACTCCCCAAGATCCATATGTGGATCCTACTCAAACGATATCTTAAAATCTGAACTATCCGCAATCCCTGAGACTGCTGCCATCAAAACTATCGACGGATCGGGTCGATCCACTGAAGCCACTGCCGCATTCGATCTGGTTAAGAGATCCCTAAGTGACTCTCTCTTCCACTGTTTTATCGATGTTAAAGTCATCACATTTATGGGTCTCATGATGTGGACCCGAAATAGCCTTAAAAACCACTCGATCAACTCCATCCATGTACCAATAGAGCCGCTTTCCAGTTGTCTGAACCATAATGTTGTTGTATCCATCAAATACAAAGGGAAGCATCACGCCATGACTTCCTCCGATGCTCCTAGTACTTCCATATCTCTCATGTACCTTGTCAAGTGAACAGCGGGATCCGTTCTCCCATTATACATTTCCAACGTTGGTAGTTTGAAATCCAGTGGATTTCTAGCTTACCTGATCGTATGAGCAAAGGGGCTCCTATTTACATCCTCCAAATCTCTATTCACCAATCCTCCCCTCATAGCCCGTATGATCATGTCCTCTAACCTGCCATTGTCATTAAGTGGTAGCCTCTACCTGCTATCATCGATCTTCCCTCCGAGTTCGCGAGGGAATCCTGAAACCTGTCCTGGACAAGCATCCATACCTCGATCAACGTCAAACTGCATAGTGCCACCTGGTATCCTTCTTAGAAATGGGCCAACATGATTCGAGAGCATGCCCCTTGGTTCAAGGGACGTTCCCGATGGTCCCACTCAATCCTGTATTCAGGTTGCTCCATTTCCTTGGTTCTGACTTTGGACTGCCTCCGTTCCTGTTGTTTCAGCTTCATGATCCTCATCCCAGTATCTCTTGCTATTCTATTCCTCTGGTTTTGCACTCCATCTTGTCCAACCAATCCGAGTATGTCCTATACCATATCCTCCTGCCTTTTTAGCATTATTTCCATCTCGTATCTAGTGATGAAGATTGAGGCCTGATTAGCTCCCGAGGAAGCCTCCCGACTTCGATCATGCTGACTCCTTTTGTTCTCTGTCTCCTTGTCGATTGCTCAGCCATTGCTTTCCAGAATCCGAGTTCCTAAGGTTTCAAATCCAAAGTCCAAGCCTCCCGTTCAGCTCTCAATGAAAGCAGCAAAGTGTTGGTGTCAAAATTGGTCACAAACCCTAGAAGTAGTGAAAGCACCAGTGTATACACACAAATCCTCAATTTCCAACCATTGATCTTAGATCCAAATGATGTAAAGAGTAAAAATGAAGGAAAAAAAATTAAAATGAAAGAAAGTAAGAGAATGCACAAGATTTTAAGTGGTTTAGCATTGTATCCTACGTTTACTTTGAATAGTTTGCTATTTATTGATGATTCTCAACTGATTTGCAACAATACAATTAATAACACTCAAGTTACGATGGAGTTTCAGCAAAGTTACAGTGTAAGACTTCCAAAAGTCCTCTTTTCAATAGGCACAAGAGTGTTATTTATAGGAGTACTCTTCTCACACGTGGGTGGGCCCATCGAATCGATCGGGGATTGTTTGGGATCAATCCCTGATCGATCCATGTGTACTTCGTATCGATGAAGGAATGGCCCAATGAAGCTGCGATCGGTCATGTTGGTTCTTCAGTGAATAAGCAAGCTTCTGTAAAAATTTTGTGGCATTTGGACTTGTGGTTTTTGAGTTATGATTGATCTTAGATTGGATTTCCAGTTTTGCTGAGGGCTTTATATCGATGCTTGCATATCGATGGACTTCGTATCGATGACATGGAGCGAGAATTCTGTGTAGATCCATGTTCAACGCCTAAAGACCGTTTCCTTTGGTTTGAATGTGCTCTTTGTATCCATCCCACACATTGTCCTTCATATCGATGTTATGCCCTTGCCTTCATATCGATGTTTGGCCCTGGTCTTCGTATCGATCAAATGTCCGATCGATACGAATACAACTGATGGATGGATGAAGTAGATAGATATGACCAGGGTGGATACGAATTAGATGGATACGAAGTAGATGGGTATGAACCAGATGGATACAAAGTATATGGATGGAAGTGAGGTAGATGGATACGAAGCTGATGGATACGAAGTTGATGGATACGAAGTGAATATGTTTCATATAAACCTTGATTGATCCATAACTTGAGCATATGAACTCCGATTGACCTGAAATTTGAAGTGTAGCCTCATTGAGCCTTATTTATCATTCCCTATCGATCCCACCTTGATTGGAGCTTGGTCCAATTTTGACAGTATCGATCATAGCCTTGTTTCCAATTGATCTCCAATCTAATAGCCATCATTTTTAGCCAATTTATCGATATCCCGGCTTTGTCCAAAAGGCGAGTTAACACTATATAGCAGTCTTGAGGTTTGGTTCGGCATACCCTATCTGTTTCGGTAGCACACATCACGATTTGGTCCAGATAGCTCAATGTCATTTGGTTCGGCAAACAATACTCAAACTCTGGACCGGCATGGTCCAAATACTGAACAAGACATTTCATTCGACATCACTTTGGTTCGGTATGCTCCTCCTCCACCGAACGAGATCACTCATTCGGCCTTCGTAGCTTCAACATTGAATGAAACACCACCGCTCCATAAATATGGAGCGGCAAAATCTAGCAACATCGAACGAGATTTCTCATCCGACACTTCCATCACCGAATCAGATTTCCACTACCGCCCCAGTCAACCACCGAACGAAATAGCTCATTCGGTCTCCACCCTACACCGTTCCAGTTCCACCGAACCAAGATAGTGGTTTGGAAATTCTAGCAGCTTCCTGGAGCTAATTTCCACTTCTAGGGTTAGCGCTTCCTCTTTCCTCGTCAATGCTTCTCCAATGGAGCTGCTCCTTTTTCCTCTGTCTTCGCCTTTGCTTCTACGACTTTAACTCCGCTAGCCATGGAATCAAGGTAACAATTCCAACATGTTCCAGTTGCAGGCATGGTTTCTCTATGAACGTATTGATCAATATTGTGATCAAAACATAGTGTCATATTTTGGAATGCTATATTAAATATCATATTTTAGCATTAGATTATACTATAATATTAACTAATATTTTTATATCTAAAACAGACTTGATCGTGCATTCTTTGTGGTGGCAAACATGAAAAAACTTGACAAGGATGAAATTCTAGGAAAATATGCAAAGGAGACAATTAGAAAACTAAGAGCTGCAGTAGTATATGACATACTCAACGATCCAGAATATAGTTTGTCAGTGGAGAAATCCTATAAAGACTAGCTGCTGCATTTAGATTTCTTAGAACTTTGGATTTTATTTGAACTGAATCACTTTTTGTAATTAAACTGTGATAGATTCGTATAAGTTTTCCAATGTTTGTACTATGTTTTCAGTGTATGCCCTACTGTGATGGATATGAACTTTTCAATTTGAATTTGATTCGATTATACTTGGTTGTTTTAAATGCATGAACTACAATGGATAAAGTATGGATATATTCAAGTGTCATTTTTATGTGCTTTTTGATGCATGCACTGTGTTTCTGAAGTGGTAAATATTGTTTATACTGGCATGCTAAATAGAACTGGCATTCTGTGTAAATAATTTTTTCATTCATCAAAATGTGATGAATTATCCATTTAGCATTTGTATGTGCTTTTCAATGTTTGTACTCTTTTTTAAGTGTGATGTATAATGTTTATACTGTAATACTAGTTATAACAAGCATTTGACTGCTAAATACAACTATCATTCAATTTAAAATTTATATGCTTACCAATTATACCCACTTCAACTTTTGATATGCATACCATCAGCTTACTTCTAGACTGCAGATTCATGGAATGTCGGCTTTGCAGTCCAGTTTTTTTGCACTTGCCCCTATTCTATTTTGGTTATGTTACTCCACTGCCAAATTATTGTGAATCTTCACTTCGATTGTATATTGCTTCAGCAGCCGCTTTTCAATTCTACATTCAGTTGTGGTTGTACAGCAAATATACAACTGTTATTTTTTTTGCAATCTCCGCCTCCATTGCTAGAGTTTGATAGATGTAGATTGGTATTTGAATTTTTAACTAATACTCATTTCAACCTTTCATTAGCTCATATCAGTTTGGTAGCTCATCACAGAACCACTTTTGCAATCTCATCAGCTCATCATACGAAGATTAGTTCATCATCATCAAATCCTTGTTCATGCACAACTCACTTAGTTCTATGTAATGAAAGGTTGTGGTTTTCAATGTTTATATTGTGTTTCAAGTATGATGTATACTATTTGTAATGAAATGCTAGTTACAACTAGAATTCGACTGAAATGCTAAATACAACTAGCATTCAATTAGAATGTTAATACTGAGGTGCAGCTCGTGAATTTTTTTAGTTCATATTGAAATTTTTGCACTATGAGTAAATAATAGATTCCTAAAAACAAATCTTCAGCAACAAAGGAAAATAGCAATATGAAAACCGACCAAAACAATGGAACTCATATGAAAACTAAATAAATACCTGAGCAATGCATGAGTAATTCCTAGAGCAAAGAAGCAAATAAAAAAAAAAGATAAATTTTTATAGAACAATGTTTAACATATACAAACCAATGATAAAAAGGCTAAATGGTAATAAAAATAATTTCAAACATAGGCACAACTAACATTAGAAATTAAAATAAAATAACCAAAAAATTTCACATTTTAGCTTGTAATTATTTCACATAGTCTGACTTCATTCTTTTATAAGCTTGAGTACTTTTACACTAAAAAAACTACAGATCATCCATATAAATTTTACGACAAGTCCATTACACTTAAAAAACTACTCCATTGCACTAAAAAATTACATTAAATTTCTAAATTTTTAAAGAAGCAAGAAAATCCTTTTGTTGTGACCAACTTCGTTACAATGAACATATTTGTTTCTTTTGTTTTGGGAATATCCAAATCCACCGTCCCTCTTTGTAGATGGACTTCCTACACCACGAACCTCTTTAGGAGGCCTAATCAAAACATCATTTTCAGCAGCAACTGGCTTATCAAAATTTGAAATTGAATTGATAGCATTAGCATACGAAGATCTAAAAGCATTAATAGTAAAATGTTATCCACATAATCATAAACCTAGGCTTGTTAATGCACTTAATTACATGGGCACACCGAAAACTAGCAACTCTCCATTGATTACAACTACATAAATGATTTTGAAGATCAATAACCATGACTTAGGAGATTTAACTTCAAACATAAATTCCGAAGACTTATAAACATCCCAACAAAAGCCATCATCGACTAACTTAGATAAACATTCCTCCATAACGGGACAAAGACTCATCGTCCACAAATGACATTCCTCTCTCCTTTTAGGCATTTGCTCCATTACTTTCACTCGAATACCATCCAAACAAGAAGTTATTGGCATAAACCTATCTTCCAAAATCCATGAATCAAAAATTTCTGCAACATTAGTAGAATATTCACCATAACGCTTACCTTGAAAAAATAAATTTTCCAAATGGTCAAAAGGTTCTCTTAAAAAATTTTCCACAAACGTACCGTCAATATCCTTAAATTTTGAAAGATATCGCTCGAAATAATACATATTAGAATCTCTAGCACAAAGTTTAAACAACTCAACAATTGATGAATCACCTTTAGCCGCCTTAACAATAGTACTAATATTTTGTTCCATATGAAGTAAACAATAGGTGTTATAAGAAGAAGGAAATATTTTTGGAACACCTAAAATGAGATCCCATTGATGATTAGACGTAAAAACTAAAGATCCATCTTCATGAAGCATTTCTTTCAAATGGGACAAAGACCAAAACCAATTAGCCTCTTTTTAATATGAAACAATATCCACTACAAGAGGAAAAAACCTACAAAAATAAATAATTAATGACCGATTAGTTTCTATTTAAATATCTCTACCGTTAAATAGCACTGTGTTGCATAAATATTTTAGTTTCTATTTAGTGTAAATAGCTCTACCGTTAAATAAAATTTGACCAAACAATTCTTGTGTAAACATGTCTATTGTAAAAATTATGTACTGCTGCAGAAAATGATAGTTACATATACCATTGCCAAAAAACAAACAAACAAAATTAAAATGAATATCATACCTTGGTTATCATTTTTAAAAGTAGCACTGACAAAACACCCGGTCTTTACTTTGAAGCAGCTGCATCTAAAAATACTAATGGCCGACGATGCTTAAATCCAAGTAGGCAAGCACTAAAACCAATACAAACTCTTCCAAATTGATTGGTTGAAGGATTCAATTCCATAGCCACTTAAATACCAGGATTATATTTTTGCAACGCCTCCAAATACCAATTTAAATCTTTATATGACATAGCATCATCCTCGTATATTTCTTTCAAAACCAATTGTTTTCCACTATATGTATAATAATGTGAAAGGTTAAAATTACACTCTCTTCTAAACTGGCTTCTTTATAGAAGCATCTCGAATTTGATCAATAATCAACGGTTTAACAAATCTTCTTGAAATATTAACTCTATTAACATCTTAAAGACTGGCTCCAAATGAATAACCAAAATTGTTTGTTCTAATAAAAAATTGAGAGAGTGGACCATGATCCGAAGAAGCATTAAGATAAAACTTACAACCATCCATCGACCAAGAGTAATTAATCGAAATTATATCGAGAGAATTTCTAACGAAAATCAAATCATAACCATTTTTTATTTGATATGTCATTAAAAACTTCCTAAAATCCTCAGCTCCATTAAAACAAAAACCAAGAAAATCCAAAATAGTTTTTTGAGAACCTTTTTTCAACATATCTTTCAAGTAATAAGAAGAATAGGTATGTGAATCACTATTTGTAGCGGAACAACTACTAATTGAAATGCTTTAAACACTTAAGTTGCCTAAACGATGCCACCAAATATCAACTTCCATATTTAATAGTAAATTTAACATCTCACTCTTCTTGAAAACTAGAAAGCACGAAATACTAATCAAATCTAAATCAGTATCAATGATTATATGCTTATTCTCAAGAACATAAGATATCTCGATAGAAAACGGACTAAGATGTGGCCAAACTTCACTAATTTCAGTCTTAACACCAAACAAAGAAGAACCCGTGGTAAGTCAAGTAGAATAACAACTCTCATTATGTTCAAAAATAACAAGCAAACTATTTGCTTCATCATTGTAGATATCAGTACTGCAAAAGGAATTAAAGAAACCAATTAGCAAACTTACTTAATCTTATGAATACACCAACAACAGAAAATGCTAAATTAACATAGCATAACAAATGAAAAGCTAAATAAATTAATTATGAATACAATAAATGCTAAAATAACATAGAATAAGAAAATAAAAAAAGCAAATGATAAATGTTAAGTGCTAAATGAAAGCAAAAGAAATTAATTAAAAAGCAAATGCTAAATGAACATAGCATAACCAAATCTATCCTATTATATAAAAGAGAATAAAAGATTTTCTGTATTCTCATTTCTCGTTCAACCTGAAACCAAATACTTATCTTTCATCGATTTGAGTAAACAATTTGCAATTGCTCCCTCCAACTCTTTTCCAATCACAATTCATGCATCCATTGTATTTATTATTGTTCACTGTTTTGTCTCTTAGCATTCTTCTGCGCTTAATTTAGTAATAATTAAGAAAGCGTATTTTTGATAGTTCCCTTTTCTTTTTCTGTTACTTCATCTTCTTCTCCCATTAGTTTGCAAATTAATCTTCCTACAACCCTATCTCCATTTCTGTTTAATTCAATCTCCTAATATGTTTGTCAATTTTTTTAGCATTTCTAATTTATATTTTCTCTTTTGATTCTCATAAACTATATCTCTTTCAATTCATTTAAGAAAACACCTTTTATTTTGTAAGAAACCGTTGAATCGGAACCATCTGGATCTAGAATCTAGATGTTTTCAATTTGTAGGAAACCACCATCGACGAAGACGATTAGGATGTTTTTTGTTCAGTAACTTTATTTTCATCTTTTTCACAATATTTTAAAGTTGTTTCTTGATTACTTTTATTTCATCATTTTCAAAGTAATTAAAAGTTGTTGATTGTCTTCATTTCTGAAGTTGTTTTCTTAGGAACATTTTTGCATCTGATCCCCGTGCTTTGGTTCTTTTCACCAGACCAGTGGGTAAGTTTTCATTTTTAGACTATTATTTTATAGTTTTAATCCTTATTTTATATAAAGTTTCCAGGTTGCCATAATCTTATCTGCTTCAGATCAGGTCCACAATTAAACTATTGTATGTTCTCATTTTTAAACATTTTTTCAATGTTCTCAATAATTTTGTATTAATTTTTGGTAATGCGTGGTTGCCTCCTAGATTTTATCTACAATTTCTTCTAATATTGGAAAAGTGTTTCATATTAACTAAAAAGATATATATATATATATATATATATATATATATATATATATCTAATTATGAGTATTATAATCATAAAATTTAAAAAAAATTCACAATAATGACATTTAGGCGTGCTTTAAATATTTTGTTTCTTTTATGTCCGTGATTGTGTCAATATTATCAATTTTACAATACTCCATGTTATCATTTTCAAACTTTTTTCCAACTTCGTCAATATTTATTTGTTCATGTTCAACGATGGGTAGTTGTCTCTAAGATTTTATTTACAATTTCTTTTGTGATTGTAAAATTATTTCATGTTATCTAAAAAGATATATATATATATATATATTTGTATATATAAAATTATGAGTACCATAATCATAACGGTAAAACAAAAAAGCACATTAATGACATCTTAAGTATTTTTAAATAATTCATTTCTTCTCTGTTTGTGATCGTGCCAATATCATCAATTTGATCGTCTAATGTAAAATGTTTATTGTTGAATGTTGAAGAAGTATTTCATGTTAGTTAAAATGGTATATCCATTATGCATATTTTTTTATTAGAAATATGCACATAAAAATATTGTCCATATATTTATAGTAGTATAGCCCTTACTATCTATCCCCATTTACAATTTTATTACCTTTATAGCCTTATATGTTATTACGAAAATTTTATTCATGCTTTTTTTTTACCCTAAAAATACAATTTCTTCTAACAGTAAACTAATCAAGTATATTGTGTTTTACACAACTAAGTTTATGAATTTTATGTTTGATTTCTTTGTGGTCGGTTTCTTTATGCTTAAATAATGACATCTTAAGTATTTTTAAATAATTTGTTTCTTCTTTGTTTGTGATTGTGCCAATATCATCAATTTGATCATCTAATGTAAAATATTTATTTTTGAATATTGAAGAAATATTTCATGTTAGTTAAAGTGGCGTAACCATTATGCATAAGTTGCTTACTAAAAATACGCACAAAAGAGGATTGTTCGCATATTTATAGCAAAAGATCCCCTACTATCTATGTTCATTTGCAATTTTACTTCCTTTTGTATTCTTATATGTTATTACAAAAATTATATTCATGCTTTTTTGTTACCCTAACAATATAATTTCTTTTAACATTAAACTAATCAAGTATATTGTGTTCTACACAATCAAATTTATTAATTTTGTACTTGATTTCTTTGTGCTCGGTTTCTTTGTTTTCCAAACAAAACAGTATGTCCTATCTTTGTTATGGTCATTCAAAACCTTTGGTTATTTGTCAATTATTTGTTTTAAAATCTGTTGCCCTTAGTGAAAATGTACTGCCAAATGCAATCATAGCCATCATTTGTAATTCAAAAGCAATCACCTATTTTCTTTGTTTGCAACATAAAATTTGGTTTGTGTTCCTATATCAAAGGCAGCATTTTTGAATTTACCTTGGCATTTTATGTCCATTCAATTTTACTATTCACTAAACCTTATGCTACTGCACTAATTGTGTTCTTAGAATTGAATTCCTTTCTTTAATTAAATAAAGCAAACAATAATCACTATTGCTATGGTATGTTATTTTTTTTTTGAATTACCTAGAGAACCAAGCTTCGCTTGTAAACTCCAGGGAAGTATGTGCCTGCCAAACACATACTTCGGGTACTTGTTACAGGGTTGTCAGTTTCGGGGCTCGAACTCGTGACCTTCGATCACGCAGTCCGGACCATCAACCAACTGCGCCAACCCTGTTGGCTGGCATGTTATTTTTGTCTTCCTAATAAATGTATCAAAGATAAAGAAAACAAAAAGTTTAGATGCATTAATTCATATTATCCTATATTTTCTTCACACTACACCAAAAAATTTACTTGTTGTCAGTAACATTGACATAATAAGGCAAAAAATTTAACCGTTTCATTTGGAAATACTTATTTTAATTTCTTAGAACTTCTCTAAATGAAAATTGTATGCTCTGCTCCTACCTTATTACTTCATTTCTTCCCGAGATTGAAAGAGTTATTTCTTTTGGAAGTAATCATATTCCAATTAACTATTTTCAAATTAAATCCATGTTTTCTTTATAAATATAACCTTTTCCTGCTTTTTTTTATTGTACAAGGCTATACATTTGACAAGCATATTTCACACCTGCAATTCAAAACATAAATTTTGATTAGTTTTCAATTCATCGGAATTATTTTACTATTTACTGCAACTTATTTTGCATATTCATTTTCACTTTTTTCTACCTTTTTTATCGTTTAACGATACTTTATTATGATCTTGGATTTTTTTTCACACTAAGATGATTATATTATAAAAAATATGTGAAAGATGAATCCTACTTTGAATATCTTACTTCTTATATTTACTAGAAGTTGTGGTATGTTGCCCTATGGCTTCCTAAGGTATTGAGTAAAGATATAACAAGTAAAAAATTTGACGTACCGTTGTTGTCTTTCAACTAAACTATACATTATTTTTTCTTGGATTGCTAAAGGATGACCAACTATATTTGAACAGCAAAGCAAACGATTATACAACTAAAATTGTGCTAATAATTTTTCTACTTTGTTTTATAATCGAATATATGTTGTACATTTTTTTATAATTTATACTTTGTTTACAAACCATCAATGTATGTTGATTGTAGGTAATTGACTGCTACAAGGTTAATAAAATTGCTTACATATGTTTTTCCACTTACTAGTATATTAGCCAATTTATTTAGTTTTACCTTATCTGTTCATCAAAGTTACTTACATTTTGTCGTTATTAGGAAGCAATTTTGCTTTTCTCTTTTCCATTTTCTACAATTGATTCAAAATACCGTCAAGTTATAGTTATCATGGTAAGTAAGATTAAGGATTAGATAGAAATATTATTGTATGGCATTTTACGTGTGAATTTATGTTTAGTTGTGTTTATGTTACACCTTGAAAACAATGAATCTTTGTTGTGCTAATCATTACAATTCAAGGGATATATTTAGATTACTAGTATTAATTATATTCATTATTTTGGAATTGTGAATTTGAATGCATGATAAGAATCAATTTAACATATGTTTCAATAAAAAGTGAAACTATGTGTTGGTATCTAAGTTATCCAATTAACTTTGAATTTTTTTAACAAATACATTAACTTCCATCTTCAATCAACTTCGCACATTCCAATCACTAAGAGATGGTCCTATGTTTCAATGAAGTTAGTTTAAAACGCCATAAGTTCATTTCAATCATTAAATGACTTTGACAGTAAATATATATTAAAGCTTTAGAGGATTATATTTTTTGTGTTTATATCATTTTTGGTAGTACGAAAGGTTGGAAAATAAATTTAATGCATTGAGTATTATTTTCTATATAAAAAGCAAGGGAAAAGAATATAGATTGAAATTTAATTTTTTTACTAAGAAATGAGTTGAATTAGATGGTCATGTTAACTGTCATCCAAAAAATATATTTGTATTTATAGAAACAAATATTCGATGGTAACAATAGACAAATATAGTTGCAATCCGTATGTTCATTTTTACTCAATTTTTATTTTTAAAAATCTACTTGATTTGCACTTTTTCAACAAGGATCGTCTTTTACACATTGATCTGCTTTTCATATGCCATTTAATATGGAGCTTGCGATCTTTACAATGTAACATTGTCACTGTTTTCTAATAGCAAGCTTATCATTATGGTAAATAGATGAACATTCAATCCATTTGGGTATATCCATGGGGACATGGAAGGATTACAACTTCTATCAAAATATGCTGCTTGGTCAATAATGCTACACTTTTATTTGAACACCGATTTTTCTTCTTCATTTTTTGTATGTATCTAACCAAACAGTCCTTCTTCTTATATGTTGTAATGCTATAGATATTTTCTTTTATGGACTTAATTTAGCCTCGCTATACTTCTTTGTTTAACACAATTTGATATTCATGTATTTGATATGATTTAGATAACACCCTTTCATTTGTCTTTCAAACAAAATATATTTCATTTGATGTAATTTGTTTGTGACGTTGATATATTTGTCACAAGTTAGTATTTCCTTGATTGGAAATATTAGGCCATCTACTTTATTTTATTTTCTATTACCCAGCTAGCTACTATGCTTTCAAATGAGTTTGATGACCAACAGTACAATTTATTATTTAGGTGCTAAATAAATGCACTACCATAGATCCTCCTTATTTGGAAGCATGTCGGACTATGCATCAAAATTGTTTGTGCATGAGCCATCGTGAACCATTCCATGCAAAAGTATATTTTTAAGACAGGTCCAACATTTATACCGAACCACTTGGGCCAATTAATACGTTAACACATATGGCACAAGAGTACAAGTGTTACTTATGTATCACCTTACTACATATCCCTTTGTGATGTATAGACTATGTTGTTCTAATTGTTTCTGTTAGATAATAAGGTGGACAGTACATTGGATTAGTTTTCTAATGCCCTTATTTAACCGAAACCTATATTTTACATGACATTTTATTGTCCGACATTTAACAGTTGCACACAGTTTTTTCTCGCATTACTATTGAACATGATTTACAAATATGGTTTTACCAATAAAGTACTATTGTATTTTCAAAGCTTTACATTCAACGCGGTGTGCATAATACATGTTCACACTCGTTAAAACAAATTATGAATACGACAGTAGAGAATGCTATATAAACATAGTATAACACAACAAACTAACATATAAAATTAACAAATATCATATGAACATTAAAAATGTACAACAATAAACAATGCTAAATAAACATAACAATACACATTAAATCTTACTTTGCCATTGAAACAAATCTAAAACTAGAACCGAAATCTGGAAGAAGACAAAGTATACAACCTAGAAAACAAAAACATACTTAATAACTGATATATGTATATCAGAGGAAGATAAGCAGAAGATCGAAAGAAATAAGATCGACATACCTGGAGATGGAAATTGTTTAATGAAGACCGAGAGCAAATTATATGATGAAGATCGATACAAAATCAAGAAGATCGAGAACAAAAATTATAAAACACGCGTCCTTGAAATGAAGATCGATGCACAATGATCAGCAAGGTTAGGATGAAGATTAGGAAAAAGATAGGAAGCAAGAAGATCGACGATAATGAATGATAGGTTTAAATTTTACAGAAATATTTCCTTTGGGCAAAAAAATAAAGCCTGTGTCTTTGAAATGAAAAAAACAAGTTCACGTCCGTAGGTCCAAAAAAAAGAAATAAAAAGTTCCTCTATACCATTTTTTGTATTTACAAATCTTTCATGATTCTCTCATAAAATTTTACATCGAAGTCCACACATTTAAATTAATTATATAATCAAAAATTTAAATTAGTTGTAAACTTAGTCAACTAATATTTATTAATAAACCTAAATGTGAAAGTTTCAATATGTATACTACGGACGCATCAACAAATTGGTCAAAAAAATAATTTAGATGCAAATATAAATAAATCACGTAACATAAATTATATATGTTAATGACAATAATAAATTTACCAAACATTGCACCATAAAATTTTATTAACTTCAAATCCGTTAATTTTAATTTTTTTTGCAATTACGTAGAAACTCTTCTCAATTATCTTCTAATATTTTAAATTCAAGTCCATATATTTAGGTAATTGTGTAACCTTAAATTTAAACTACTTAAATAAAAATGATTAATTATTACTCATTAATCCATCTAATAAATCCAAAAAATACAAGAATTTCAATATATGCAATATTCATATACATGAAAAAAATGATAAATTATTTCTTCTTTATTTAGATATATAAAAATATTTAAATCACATAGCTTAAATTTTATATATAAATAATAATAATAACTTTTTTAATTTCTAATTCATTTATCTCAAAAAAATTATCATGCATTATGTAATAAAATTTCATTTTTAACAACCTTTAAAAATAAATTTACAGTTTATAATATTACGATATGAATGGACATGTTACACCAATTTTAGATTTTATAAATATTCTCACTTTCAACATGTTATCAAACCATACCCAACTCATAATTCAACTAAATGCTACATCATATTATTTTGCAATTATCAATATTGTAACCATGATCCTCCTACAACAACATGAGATCTATGCTTAACTAAAAAATTATAGTTGTTTAAAAATGAAAACCAAATAATGAATAAAATTTCACATTTAAATAAACTAACCATACGACCGATGCTCTTCTCAATTACAAATATGTACAAAGCTTTTCTCAATTTTCATCAACTTTTTTACATTCAACTCTTTATATTTAATTAGTTACGTTGATTAGTAATACGAATTATTTAAATAAATTCAATTATTTTATATTCATTAATCCATTTATAAATCCTTTAAAAAGATGACAGTTCAATTTAAACATTAATCACATATACAATATTAACATAACTATATATCCTTTATAAATCATTTGAAAAAACATAAACTATTTACAAATACGATATTAATAATTTTTAGAGTTAGGACATTAATTTTTTATAGAGATGCATAGTTAGTAAAGATTAAACCATCAATCTTATATCCGAGCATTGCATGTCACTTTAATTTATGACTAATGTATCAAGATATGTTTATCATATATTGCATAATAAAGTACATTTTAGCAATATTTAAAATATAAATATTGTTTTTAACATCACTACTGTATGCAATGCATGGGTTACACTAGTTACACCAATTGAACTATCTTTAATTTTGACACAATTTATTTTTGTTAGTAGAAAAACACAAAAATTATACTGTTACTAATGGCATTTTCATATAAAATGACCAAATTAGCCAAAAAAAATTCATTTTGGTTCATTTGAATTGAAGTTGACTTAATTTGAGTTTAATAGTTGATTAAACCAAACTAACTGTACTTTTAATTATAGGGTTATTGAAAAATGACTTCATTTTCGAATAAATAATGAAAAAATTAGGGGATTTCTTTAAAATGAAATTTGTATGGGTATTAAAATATATTTCAAATACATCCGATTAGTTACTGATTACGCTCGAATTAATACATAATTAGTTTAAGAGACATGAAAATGATAGTGATTTGCATAAAAATATATTACTTAATATGTAAAATTCAACAGTGTCATTTCGAAGACAGAAAGAAAACTCGACATAGACACACCGAAAATAAAATGAAAAATCGATAAGGAATCATCAAATTTGAGCAATGATGTGAGGATAAAGAGTGATTATTTTTATTTTTATATATAAGATAACTTCATGTTCATGTGACCCTCATTTAACATTTATCAAATTACTGAAAAAATTAACTTCTCATTATACAAAAATGGAGTTTCTTTAACAATATATTTTATCATATTATAAAATTGCACCATCTTATAATAGTTTTTAAGTTAGTTCAATGAATAAAATAGAATTTATGCCTAAAAAATAATTTATGGTCGTAAAAATAAAAAATATTCAATAAAATGTTTCAAATCATCAATTTGTGTTTTATTTTGATGAAATTGAAATCAATCACCAAATGAATTAGTCAAAATTAATTCAATTTTGTTCAATATAATTTTCATTTTATTCAATTTAAGTTTAATATAGTATTTTCTACTCAGAACCTAACCATACAATAAACTAGTTAGATGTGACCCATAAGCGAAAAGGGACTTATTCTAACAATATTTATTTTTGATCCTTGATAAAAATCATTTTACTTAAAAAGGAGTCACCATTTGGACTTCAGTTTTGTTAACGAAGGCTTTCTATATGGAGTATGTTGAATTTTATAATGTTCTACGAAGAAGTCCTTCTAAACAAAGTGTAAACGAATTTTTTTTATCAGAGGTCCTTCGAACATAAAAGCATCCACTTAGAAAAAAAATTGAAATCCCTTTGGCTATGCCTTAATTGATGAGATTTTTCGATCTCATAACACCAACTTTGCTATTTAAGTAATTATGTTGTATGCTTATGTAACTAGGAATCAACAAGTTTAAATGGTTTTAATTATTTTTCTTAAAGCTTACACAATTACGAGGCTTGCATATTAACTGTTTATTAAAATGTGTAAGTCAACCAATTCAAAATTTAAAAATTCTAGCACAGAAAGCAAGAAATAATGTACAAAGAAGTAAAAGACACAAAAACTTACGTGGTTCATATACTAAGGAATCTTATGCCCATAAGGAAAATCTTTCTCTTTAGATTGCTTCTTCTAGTACAAACTTTGAATTTAATAGCGCAAAGTACAATTTTGACAGTATATAATTATATGAACAAAAAGTTTGATCCTTTCTCCACAATGGCATTTTTCCTTTTATAGCAGAAAATACATCACATGAATTACTAATGTCTTTTCCTTGTATCATTACTTTGCCACTGGACCTTGGTATGTGTTTTTCATCTGTTTGGTTTAATTGATGTACACGGATTGCTAACGTGGACTTTAAGTGGAAAATTTTGACTTTGGATGGAAGAATTTGACTTTACACGGTAACTTTGAATTTCAAAATAACATGCTTCAGAGGGGCGTTGTAAGCCAACCTTGCTTAGCTGTTATCACCACAAT
Organism: Allium cepa; assembly: GCA_030765085.1. Lineage (NCBI taxonomy): Eukaryota > Viridiplantae > Streptophyta > Magnoliopsida > Asparagales > Amaryllidaceae > Allium > Allium cepa. The sequence continues at coordinate 738,279,428 of CM060935.1, read as the reverse complement.
ATGGGTTACTTGAGCTGCACTTTTTGTGTGCATATGCTTTTAACGTGTCTTCTATGCATCTTTGTAGAGGATGTCGTTAAAAGTTTTAGTGCCTTGTTGATGCTTTAGTTATGCCGATACAGTAGGAAAGTATGGAATGTGCCAACTTCTAAACATGGGCAGCATAGCTTATTCTTATGGACTAAGTAGGCCACCTGCTATGGCGGGGAATTTTGGCAGCAATGGGCTTCGTTTGCTTCGACTGTGGGGGTGTATTCTATTTATTTTATACCTCACCATTCTAAGGATGGCGGCATAGCTTATTTATCTTGAGTTGCGCTGACTCTAACTATGAAAGCGCAGTTGTGCATGTTAGGTCGTGTTGACTATTTATTTGAGTAATTTTAACAACCCGAAATTTTGGACACTTTATATTTAAATATTTGTATTACTTAAATATTCGACTTTTGGATTAAATGTGATAAAAGTGATTTAATAGCCTTATCAACCCCCTTTTAAGTAACAACTAATGATGGTAAACCTGTTTTAGAATTTTTTTACAGAAATATATAATTCGAAGAAAAACCGATAAAATGACTGAAAATTGTTTTGTGGATAAATGATTTTTTTCTCAATGAAAGTTGTTTGAACTTTTAAGTTTGTCTGATTAATCATTATTGAGGTAATTAATAACTAAAAATATGTTGTGTACAAATTAAAAAGAATCTTCTAGAAGCTTCTAAATGTTAACTGGTTAAATGTGAAAGGAAGGAGATATTTACTTGAAACTGAGGGGTAAAGTTAAAATATGTAAAAAGCATCAGACATGGAATCTGTTAGGCCAAAGAAAGGTAAAGGAGGGGACTAAGGGTCCATTTACACTTTATAATCTCAAAAGCTTCAAAAATAATAAAAAGATCAAACATGGCGCAAGTGGATTAGCATTAATCCACTTTGTTCTTCGCTAATCTATCTAATTAGTTCAAACCTTCTCCAAACTCCATCAAACTTTCACCAACACCTTAGAACAACTTAGGAAGCATGGATATAAAGTCAAAAGTGGAAGAAGTGAAGAGGAAGTAAGGGTTCTATCTTGGGTCATGAGCAATGGAAGGGATGAGGAGCTTAGCTTTATGTTGTGAGAACTAAAGTTGGTGTCTGTAGGCTTTTGGATGATTGTAGGATGTGGTTCTTTGTTCTTATGTGCTTGAGCTTGTTGTAGGCTTAGATTTGGCTGAGTTATCTCACCATCTTATAAGTATATATATTTTTTGTATGTGTGAGTGCGTATATAAATATAAAATTAAAGTGACATTAACTAATTAAAGTTATAAACTTTGGACCATCTTGATTTTGAAAGAAAATGACAAGTTTATATAATATAACATCACTCCTATTACCTTCTATAACATGTGGTGTGGCTCAGACTTGATGTTTAAATAGTTGTTTGGATTGTGGGTTGAATTTGGAATGGATATAAATAGTCTGTATAGCGATAGTCGCTATAAGCGCACTTTGAATCTCCATATGTTTAAACTTGTTCTATATGATTATTTGAGAATATATTGTGATATAATATATATTGGTTGTTCTCTACAGTTATTTTGATGTATGGAATGGCAAGGAATTAGTTTGGAAATTATAAAAATTATGAAATAAATTTGTGAAAGTTAGAAGCGAAAAGATTGCTATGGATGCACTTTGAAAATGTCTTGTATTCGGTGATTTTCAAAGTCAACTTTGAACGACATCCTAGGGGTTTCTTTGCATATTTAATAGGAACTATAAGAGTGCTTATTACTACATAATATTAAGGTTTTAATTATTCATTAACTTATGGAACAAAGTTGCAGAAGTTTATAATGAGAAGAAGATCAATATATGAGCACTTTGAAATACCTAGTTTTTAGGAATTTTTGTAATTAATTCCAAGACATAGATAGGCAGATTTAACTACAATCGACTGCTCATTTGTCGAGACTGGAATATGATGGGTTTGGGCCAGCCAGATGGATAGACGATCATTCATGGATAGTTCGGTGTGGGTTGCTCGTTCAAGGTGACTCGGTCATACATGGCTCGATCAAGGAGAGGAGATCATGCATGGTTTGGTCATGGTGCATAAGCCAAGATGTCCTGATATGAATGGCTCAGTGAGTATGGCTCGGCAAGCATGGATCGATATGAGTGGGTCGGTGTTGTGAAGGTTTTGGGTCGATATGAAGGTGGTTCGGTCATGATGAAGTGGATCGATAGTGGCATGGATCGGTGGTTGGAGTGGGTCGATAGGAAACCAGGTTGATCATGTTGGAGTGGATCAGTAGGAAAGTGGGTCGGTCATGTTGGAGTGGATCGGTAGGAAAGTGGGTTAGTCGTGTTGGAGTGGATCAGTAGCAAAGTGGGTCAGTCATGTTGGAGTGGATTGGTAGGAAACTAGGTCGGTCATGTTGGAGTGAATCGACAGAAGGTGGGTCGGCTTCGAGGAGTGCTTCAGGCCGACACGTTCATAGCTCCCGGTCAGCACTCCATTTTACTCGAGTTGACATTTGAAAATTGGGTCGGCATTCTAGGGGATCGGCATCTTTGATTTGCTTCGGGTCGGTGTTCGCGCGGGTCGGCATGTATCGTTCGGTCGTGGTAGAAAAGTTAAGGTGGGTCGACCGTATATGGTTCAACGTTGATGGTTTGGCACATGTTGTTCGGCTTCAATAGGTCAGTAACAAAATTATGGATTTGCATGTCTAAGGATAGGATCGGCTTCATTTCGCTTCGAGTTCTAGCCCATTTTACTCCAAGTCTTGGATAGGCCTGCTTCGGGTCATGCCCAGGGGATATCGGCCTGACATATTATAAACTCAGGGTCGGTCATGGTGTTTGGGGTTTGGATCGGCTATGGTCTTGGTGGGCTCGGACCATTCAGGAAGCCCATTAACTCTGGTTTTTCCTATAAATACAGCATACAGGGCTTTAGAAAAGCGATCTTGATTCTGCTTCCCTTCTTCTTCCCTATAAAGACAACTCTGCCGTTATCGTTTTAAAAACTTTGGATTGTAACTGCAATTGATTCTCATATCAATAAAAGGGGAATTTCTAGAGTGGACGTAGGCCAGAGTCAACCGAACCACTATAAATCCTTTGTTATTACTGCTTTCTTTTTAATTTTTACTGTTCTTCATATTTATATTCTCTACATATACTCTATATGTGATTTATGATTGTTGGTTGGTGCTTTCATTTACGTGTGGGTGTTAGTGACCAATTTTGGCACTAACATTTTGGTGCTTTCATTGAGAAGACTAGCACTTAGGGACTGGAAAGCTAGGATTTTGGATTTAAAGGCTTAAAAACTTGAATTCTGGAGACCATGGTAAAGCAATCAACCAAGAGACAGTGGACAAAAAGAAGTTAGCAAGAGGGAAGTCAGGAGGCTTCCTCTGAAGCTAATTAAGTCTCAGTCTACATCACGAATGACGAGATGCAGGTCATGATGAATTCCATGTAGAAGAAATTGATGAAAATGCAAGATGAAATGATGCAGACACCTTTTAGACAATTTGGACAAGCTGTAACTTCAGGAGCTCAGATCCATGGAGCTGGATCAGAAGAACTCAACCGGCAAGTAGATGGAGTGGTGCATTAGGGGGCATCCCATAATCAACAAATAACTATCAATTTGGATGGACCGAGACTCGGGGGCACAACACCAGGTAATGCCGAACCGATCCATGGAGGGATACCCGATGACACTGTGCAGCCCGGCGCCAACAGGAATACATGAGTGTCTGACGAGGAGTATGTAATAGAATTCCACCGTGGACTTGGAGGATAGTTAGGAAATATGGATAGGGGGCAACCCTTGGTAGGTAACACTGGACCAGCAGATATTATCAGGCGAACCATTCGTGGAGGTCTAACAAACCGAGGTTTGGAGGGAGTAAACAAAAGTTCGTTTACCCACAACATCAGGATGGCTAGGAATCCACCCGATTTCAAGTTGTCCACTTTGGAATATACAACGGTAAGACAGATCCCGCCAACCACTTGATGAGGTACACAAGACATATGGAGGTGCTGGAGGCATCATAGGAGGTTATGGCTCAGTCTTTGCCACTGTACTTGACTGATATAGAAGCTATGTTGTTTAGACAGCTGGAAGATGGATCTATTGGAACATGGACAGAATTGGGAGACAGGTTCTTAAAGATGTTTCAAGTTCAAATAAAAAGCCAAAGAACGTGATGACACTTACGCCAGTTAAGCAGAGGGCGGATGAATTTCTTAGGACTTTTTTAACCCGGTTTAATGCAGCAGTTGCTTCGGTCGATCAGCCAGATCCATCAATGGTTTTAATGGCGGCAATATTAGGTTTCAGGGATGATTCAGATTTCGAAGTATCATTGATACAGGATCCACCAATGGATCTTAGGGAATTCTTTCACAAAGCTAAGAGGTTTCTTCGACAAGAGGATGCATGTTTGGATATGAAGTCAAAGGAAGCAAACATGGTTAAGGTTGGAGAACCGCCCGTGAAAGCTCGGGTAAAGACAAGGATAGAGGGAAGAGAAAGCACTAGGGAGAACCAAAATTCTCCACTTACACAGGACTGAATGAGACATTGGAATAGATATACTTGGATACTCGGGATCGCCTTCCTTATCGAAGGCCAGCAAGGAAGGAACCCTCACAACATAAAAGCACATCGAGAAGTCACTGTCTCTTTCATGACCTGGATGGACATGATACTAATAACTGCAAGCATCTAAAGGATATAATCGTGGAATATGTACGGAATGGTCAGTTGCGGTAATATGTCGAAACTTGAAATGCAGCGGTGGAACAGGAGCAGCCACCACCTACCTTGAATGACTGGCGCGAGGCCTAGGATTGGTGGTCGATTGGTCATCAACTGATTGTGATGGTTTAGAATAAGTAGCAAATTTTAGGTAGACGGCTAAATCACATACTCATGTACGTGGACGGAGACAACCCCTAGGCATGTTCTAAGATGATGCTAAACCATGATGCTTTGGTTTATCAAATCTATTTTTTATTTTTTTGGCTTGGACACTTGCTTTTTCTGGTTTGATTTGAACTCCTGGTTTTATTTGTTTTCTGATTTGGATTCTGATTTGGACATTTTTCTTTTTTGGTTTAGACTTTTGACATGGGTTTATGGTTTTCTGGTTTGAATCTGGATTTCGGTTTAGATTTTGATTGACTTTTTGTCTAATTTTTGGCTAAATGGTCGTTGGGCATGGATTATGCTCGGCAAGGGCCCGCAGAGACCAGAATTCGGCCTAGGACTTAGGCCCCATATTATCTATCAGTTACTGTCACAGGTCGTCGAGTATGGACTACGCTCGGCAGGGGTTCGGAGCGACCATGATTCGACTTAGGACTTAAGCCATGACATTACTCAACGTTCAGGGACACTGAACCAGGAACACCATGGCATTACTTAACACAGGTCGTCGAGTGTAGGCTATGCTTGGAAAGAACTCGAAGAGGTTACGAATTCGGATTTCGGGTTTGAATGGCTAAGGATTGGCTATGATCTGGAGTTATCCACGATTTGGGTATCGACCCGGAGAGATCATGGATTCAGTTATTGGTTATTGGATATGGATGGATTAGAAATCGGTTGTTGGGTTCCGATGTATGTGGAATCAGATAGAGATTTGGTTGTTGGATAGGGATCAGATATCGACTCCGAACAGTCATAGATTTGGATAAGGATACGGAAATGGCACTTGAACAAAATGGATTAGATTATGAGTCAGATGGTATAGCTATGGATAACATATAGACTTCGGATATCGGATTCAAGGCTATTCAAAACACACCTTCCAATAGCAAGGCATGTTTTGGGGGGCAAATCTGAACCCGCCTTTAGCAAGGCCGTAGACATGTGGATTTAACTAAAATCGACTGCTCGTTTATTGGAAATGGGATGAGTTTGAGCCACCTGGATGGATAGACGGTCAGTTATGGATGGTTCAGTATGGGTCGCTTGACCAAGGTGGCTCGGTCGTACATGGCTCGGTCAAGGAGAGGAGATCTGCATGGTTCGATCATGGTGCATAAGCCAAGATAGGCCGATACAACTGGCTCAGTGAGCATGGCTCGGTAAGCATGGCTTGATACGAGCATGTCGGTGTTGTGAATGTTTTGGGTCGGTAGGAAGGTTGGTTCGGTCATGATGAAGTGGGTCGATAGTGGTATGGATTGGTGATTGGAGTGGATCGGTAGGAAAGTGGGTCGGTCATGTTGGAGTGGACCGGTACGAAACTAGTTCGGTCGTGTTGGAGTGGATCGACAGAAGGTGGGTCGACTTCAAGGAGTGCTTCAGGTCGACACGTTCATAAATCCGGGTCTGCACTCCATTTTACTCTAGTTGGCATTTGGAAATTAGGTCGGCATTCTAGGGAATCAACATCTTTGACTTACTTCGGTCGGTATTCGCGTATCCCCGAGTCGGCATGTTTTGTTCGGTCGTAGTAGAAAAGTTATGGTGGGTCGGCCAGTTATGGTTCGACACTGATGGTTTGGCATGTGTGGTTCGGCCTTAAAAGGTCAGCAACAAAATTGTGGATTGGCATGTTTCAGGATAGGATCGGCTTTACTTCGCTCCGAGTTCTAGCCCAGTTTACTCCGAGTCTTGGATAGGCCTGCTTCGGTCATGCCCAAGGGATATCGGGTCGGCATATTATAAACTCGGGGTCGGTTGTGGTGTTTAGAGTTTGGATCGGCTATGGTCATGGTAGGCCCGAACCACTCAGGTAGCCCAGTAACTCGGGTTTTTCTTATAAATACAACAGACGGGGCTTCAAAAAAGGGATCTCGATTCTGCTTCCCTTCTACTTCCCTACGAAGGTAACTCTGCCATTATCGTTTTAAAAACCCTAGACTATAACTGTAATTGATTCTCACATCAATAAAATAGAAATTTTTGGAGCGGACGTATGCCAAAGTCAGCCGAACCACTATAAATCCTCTGTTATTACTACTTTCTTTTTAATTTATATTGTTCTTCATATTTATACTCTCTACATACACTCTATCTATAATCTGTGATCTGTGACTGTTAGTTGGTGCTTCATTTATGTGTGGGTGTTAGTGACCAATTTTGGCGCTAACACATCCTTAGGTGTTTCTTTTCAATTTAAGAAGTGATATATGTTTACTTATGATTGCACAAAAATTGGATTTTACAATTTGCTAAACCAGTCAAACAAAATGGATAAAGTTGGAGTAAAAAGGTCGCTAAACGAACACCTTAGTAAATACCTTATTTTCGAAAATTTTGATAAATAAATTGACAGATGTCCTTAGGGGTTTATTTTTATAGTTTTTAAGTATCCTAATAGTAGTATTATTGTAGAAATTTCAAGTCTTAAGTCATTTGTTTATGTTATGCAAACTGTTCGCAAAGATTGTGTTTTTTATGTTGTTCTTTGTCAAAGATCCTTAACAACATTTATAATTGTTGTAGTAAGTTGCTTTAGGTTTTAAGTGTCTAAAAATGATATTTAAGTTTGTTTTTTACCCCTAATCTGTTTAGAGATGTTTTCTAACATATTTTTAGTATTTAAGTTGTTTTGAAGTTTAAATATATTTTCAATAATTATTTATGAGTTTTAAAGAAAATGGTTCTTATAATATTAAACATACTTTTTATTTATTTTCGTCAAATTATAACTTAGTTATTTTTATATTTTACATAGATATTTAAAATCTATTTGTAATTATTTTTGAAATATTTATACATGTAAGTTTGAAAAATCAAGTTAAGTATTTTGTAAAAGGATAAGAGGAAGTTTTGGATTTTAACACCTACGTTATAATAAATGGTTTTGAAAGTTATTAAAAGTATATTATCTGGTCAATAAGTATACTTAGATCCCTAAAAGGATATTTTAAAGATAATGACTAGTATGGTATGTTTTGGGTTTATTGTAACAATATGTACTTAGTAATATAATTAGGCCTTTAAAAGAATGTTTAATGACAACTATAAGTGAAGTGGTTTTAGGTTGTTGTGACAATGTGTTAGTAACATTTTCCTTAAACCCTTCGCAATAGATTTGTAAATGTAATCAGACCTTTTAAATGGACATTTTGAAGGAAATAACAAGTATGAAATCTTTTGGAAAATGATAGAAAAATACAGGTTTAACTTATAAATAGGAAGGGGTTTATAATAACAATGTTTAAGTAACATTTATTTTTAACCATTTTTGTTATATTTAAAAATAGAAATCTTGTTAAAGGTTTGTGAATATACTTATACTATTTAAGATAAGTATATGAATACATTTTGAAGTACTAAAAAGAGTACAAATGAATAGTGAAATAATAGTAATTGATAAATGAAGTTTTATTAGATGAAAAAAGTTTTACTAGTAAAAGAGAGTTTAATAAATAAAAAGATTAATTAATTTAAAAGGAGATTAGAAGTTGCTTATATGACTTAATCGTGCTTTGTGTAAATTAATTGTGCTTTATGTGTTTACTCGTTTATTGAAGTATTTAGCTGTGTACTTAGCACTAAAAGCCGATGAAGTAGACTTGTCTATCTTGAGAGTTAAGAATGAAGTACCAAGGCAGGGCTTTGATGCAACCAGTGCTCTAATATGCCTAGCTTCACTCATGGCCGAATGATAGTGTGAGACGAAAAAGTCAAAAATGTGATAAGTACATGAGACTTGGTTTCTATATACGATCATCTATTTCGAACTTGATAGTCTATCAGTAGACTATCAAAATTGACCAAAATAACTTAGGAAACATCTAGAAAGAACACGAGGATTATGCGGTATAGTTATCTTTAGCGATGCTATATTATACATAACTCGTCTTACTCTTCAAAAATAAATCATAAGTAAATTCATCCAGATAGGAGACAATCTCCAACCTTATGTAATGTTTGATTATTTTTGAAATAACCGGGTTTAAGTTAACTAGAAATCTATCAATTGGTTTTGGAGCGTCCAGAAGCAGAGGAGTGTACTTATATGAGATGGCTTGAGACTGTAACCACTTCAAAGCCATATACGTGATCTATGCTGGGATCTATATGTAGATTTGAGATCTGTTCGAGGTGCTCGAATCCAAGTAGAGAATCTTAGTGTGTTTGAGATGTTGGAATCCAATTTTGGGGATTCGTGATCTGTTTGGGATGCTAGAATCCATTTGGGTATTCAAGTTCTATTCAAGTTATGAAGACTCATGTGAGAGATACTAAACTTGACCTCGACATTGGAAATGGTAGAAAACAAAGTGAGATGCATAATCTGGGGTTTTACTAACTCGCGACAGGGTATTATCAACTCCATGCTATAGTATGCTTACCGATGTGGCACGGGAGTTGATGATATTTGGGATCACATTTCAGACATGGATCGACTATGTTTACCTTATTGGTATATTCTATCTAGAGATATACGGTGCTCGGAGGTAGCTTCTACCCTTATGCAGGAGATTGGATTCAGCTTGACCGAAGAGATCTCCATGGAAAATTCATTATGTTAACGTACCTTAGCGGTTTTAGTTGTATTTCAATATTGTTGTGTCGTGAGATGCAAACGGCACAACTATTTTCTAATTTATATCTACACCCTAGACATTATCTATTATATCACCATACGTACTTATTAGATGTGTAGTTCTTTTAAGAGGATAACCGTCCGTGCGGTCTTAAAAGTACTATTGTATGATGACACATATTTCTTGAGTTTTTCATAAACAACTTATGTCCGATATTTGATTTTTGTTTTCTCTAAATTCCTCATGTGCTCTTTCAAGTATTCTAAGAAAGGTAGGTTTTAGCTGGATGTTCATTGGAGCTCGAGAAGACGAGCTGGATATTTCACCTAACGTGGTATTCCTATTACAGTTGCATGTATATGTCAGCAATTAAAAGGACTGGTTGTTATAACTGTTCAGGCTGATGATAGTATTTAGAATTATAACTCTGAAATGCTTTGTATCTTACAGTGATAGTTTGTACTATCTTTTGATATTATAGATTACTCTATTGTGAGATTCTGATATTATGTTCTCTTCTCCCTTACTATGTTTTCATTTCATTTTATTTTACCTTAACAAGTTTTCTTTTCGACACGTGGATGCTCGACATAAGAATACCGTGGATGTTTTAGTGTCGATATTTGAGGGTCGAAAAGGCTGGTCGTTATTAGTTCGCTTGAGCTTGGAGCTATATTTTTATAACCACATAGTCTTGTTGAGAATTTTTTGTTAGGCATTACATGTTGTATTTTTTGGAACATGTATGGGTCCTTTTCAATGTAGATGCAGCCCTTCTACTTCCTCGCTACCTTACATGATCTATTAGCCTTATACACCAAAACCCGCGCAAACTATTTTTGTTGGAAAAACGGGTGTAACACTTGCCTCTAAGTCTACAGTAATGTATATTATGTTAGACTTGTCATTTCGCATCTAGGTATTTAAATATTCTAATCGATTGTTTTTACATTTAATGCCCTTTACACTTACATGATGTGATTAATTTCTTTTCTAACCATTGTCAGGCGAATCGCTATGTATTTTGAGAAATCTGCTTTGTTTTTTGTAAAGTATTCCAAGAAATCCACTTCATTTTTTGTGAATTTACTTTTGTCATCATTTATATCAAATGGCTAGTATTTTTGTGCCATTTAAATCATATGGCCATGATCTTCTTCATAAAGCCATATATTTCTATCCTTTTCTTCCTTTTCACTTTTACTTGCAATAATTATCTTCTCTAATCTAGCTTCTTGCTTTCTAGCTATTAAACTATTGGCTCGTAAGTTAAATTTCTACTCTTTTTACTTGTTTTTGTTCTTCTTTTTTAAAGTTTCTCGACTTGGTTTTTCTTGTTTACTTTGGACTTTTTCTTCTTATAATGCCTTCGACTTGTTTGTGAAATGCCGATATCAACATAGTCAATAGATTTATTGATTGAATAATTAATTTTTCATTATTTATTTATTAGTTAGGTTTTAAACATCATTGGATTAACTAAAATTACCCGTAATTTTAATGCTAAAAATTCATTTTTCAAAAAATGCTATGATTTTGTTCTTTCAACATTATCTTGATCCACTATCATTTGTCTTTCTATTTTCTTACTTCTTTGATTGAATGTGGCTTCCGATGATTGTACTAGCATATCTAGTCAGAGTTCATTCCCTTAACGAGGTAATTTCGACTATTCATGATGAAAGTCAAGCTGAGAAAATTATAAATTATTTCGGTGTTGTTAATTACGATTCTATGGTTCCTTTCCCATCTGGGCATATCCTTTTAACCATGGAGGGGTTTATTTGCTTGACTTTCAAGCATATTAGGTATGGCTTATACCTTTTTCTTCATCTCCTTATTCAATAATGGCTAGCCACCACGGTGTTACCCCCGTCCAGCCGGCCCTAATGTTATATTTTCTCTTACGTTACACCCGTATTTTGTAAGTTGAACATTTGTCCCGTGCATAAGAGCCTCACTTCGTGCTATGATAGATTTCACTAGTTTAGCCTACGAAGTCTCTTCCCTCCACCTCTTTCCATAAGACCCAGAGATGGGCTGATCAATTCCATTTTATTTCCAAACAAGATGGCTTTATTCCTCCTTTCCAAGAACCTGATACAACATTTTCCCTTTTCATTCTCTCTTTCTTTGATCCTCTTTCAAGCACTAACTCGAAGCTTTCTTTTTCTTTAGTTTATAGCCTTGAATTTACCAATATTTAGTGAGAGCAATTTGTCACTCATAGAGCGACTATGCTTAGGCTTGGTGATGATATTCGAAAGGGTTTATTTTTTTTGGGAATCTCTACTATTAAGCATAATTTTCTACATAGCCATCACCACTTTTCATATTCCTTTTTGTTTATGTTTTCAATCCTGTAGTGCCAAATGGTATATTTTTAGTTATATGGTTTATTATCCTTTTTTGTCTGTCTTTTATTAATATCCATGCTTAATTTTTTTTTATGTTGCAATTTGAATTACATAGATCCTTTATCTTTCGGATTAGCAATAGTTTTCAAACATAAGCCTCATATTAGGAAGAATAAAAGCGATCGAACAAGTGGGCTGGGGGAAACCTCACGGCATTGGAGGATGTAAGCACAAAAGGGAAGCACAATGTTCCTCTCCCTCTTTTACTACCACACATGCACAGCTTCTCACAGTGCTTCCCTCTCGCTTCTTACTTCTTCCGTTGGGTATGATATTGTTGGCTTGGCGGTGCGGATGGGGCATCTTATTATTAATGACATCACTGCTCTCTATCACCTCCTTAAGCTACATTTCTCAATTCTCACCTACCTACAATGGGTACCTTTGAGGGCCATCACATAATCTTGTCTCATATAAGTGTTTGATGAGTTACTTAGATCGATAGTTGATTTATTAGTGTTGTAATTTAGATATGTTCTTATGCATGGTATTGTTTATTCATACATACTTTTCTTTTCAGGGTTATGCTCCATCTTTGGAGCTTTACCAACATGTTGAAGCTATTGAAACTTCACTGGATGAAGCCCAGGCCGAGGTCTCGAAGCTGGGGAAAGACTTGGCCAAAGCCACATTTAACCTCGATGCAAGGCATACGAGGGAGGCATATACTAGTTTTGAGTTATTTCTTAGAGTTTTTTTGAATTTTGTATTAAAACTTATACTATATTCTTGTCTAGCTGGGCCCTTAGCATTTTCAGGGTTCTTTATGTAATGATCCATAGATTTATCACACTATTTAATAATTTTTAAGTAATTTCAAAAATAAAATTAATGATGAAAGAAAGATTTGTATAAGATTGGAGTTTGATGATTCCATTAAGTTCAGTGATAGAGTTAGGGCTATGCCGCAGGGGCAATTATGTAATTTGTTACATGTATCTAGCTTGATAGCCAATCTTGCTTGAAATAAAAGTTGTCTTCTTTCTACTATATCCTAATATAATGTGTTGTATTAATTAATTAATTTAATTAAATGTATATTTAATAGAAAATCTTTAAATGGTATGTTTGTAATAGTAGCTACAAATTGTTGTAACCATGAGTAATTTATCACACTGAAAATAAATATATCGTTTTAAATATTCCTGGTTAAGATGTATCGAACTAGATATTAACACATCCATTAAGACTAGAGTACATAACGCTCTCCAAATTTTGGGCAATGTATTACTCATGGCTGTTGGGGGCACCAATAGGTCACATATTAATAGTTATTGGATAATTATGAAATGACCCACTCGATAGTTTTTTGTTGGTTAACATAACTAAAGTCAAATAGAAAATATAGATGTAACTAATTTACATAGCTCTATCGATTTTAAAATACCGTAGATTTGGCCAAAATGTTACACTACCTGCTAAGTGACATGTGAATTTTAATATTCGAATAGTTTGATATTAATCACTGATCGAATTTACACCTTACAAGTCATACAACAAAAACGATGAATTTTCCTTTGGTATAACGATTTAATTAATTTATTATTATTGTAAACTAATTAAAATAATTAATATTTATGAAATATTAATTGTAAAATTTAATAATGATTTAATAAGTAGATATCATTAGATCTATTTATAATAGTTAAGAATGCAATCAATATACGATATCGATAAGCGATTAAATTAGATTTAATTATATAATATTTTATTTTGTCTTAAACGGATTTAAGGCCCATAATAGGGATTGATATTTTCAGTAGTCAACATAGGTTTAGCCGGATCAAATTAGGTTAGAAAAGGCTTGATTTTGGATGGCTAAGATTAAAGGAAAGTTAGTATGAGATGAGATCCACACTTCTCTCTATCCACTATATAAGCAAACCTAACCTAATTAGGTTTATATCTTTTTTTGCTTCCGACTCTGTGCTTGCCACCCAAAATCCCTACTAGTCTCTCTCCATCTCATCAAGCTCAAATCAAGTTAATTTAGTCGTTTTTCGATGGTTGATGGTCAACGGTTCAATGAATAGCTATCCATTGAATCATAAACAATTTCAAGGGGTAGAACACACCTTTTTAAGATGTACTTCAAGGAATTGAAATTAAGGTATATTTATATCAAAATATAGTTATCAATTCTCGATAATGATGCTTTATTATATATATTGTTAGCTAGGTGATGATTTGATATGCAAGTAATGTTTTCACAAAGTTGTTTGGTTGTATGCATATATATACACACACACATATACATATATATATATATATATAAACTTTTTATCAAATATATATCAAGTCAGTATAGCTCTGAATAAAAAAGATAATTTTTTATATTTTATTAAATTAATAAATATATTATTTAATTACAACATATTATTTATAATCAAGTATAACATCATACTTTAATAAAAAATAGTCATATAATTTTATATGTAAATAATTAAAGATATGGTAGTTTTCGACAGTAGGAGAATATTTTTTTATTAGTATTTTATATTTAATAATTTAAATCAGTTTATTACATAAATATAATTCAAATATATTATGAAAATTATATTTTATATTTTATAAAATAATATTAATAGTAAAGAAGCCCTCAAAAAAAAAACATTTATTTTTTCTTAAATAAATATTAACAATAAAGAAGCCCTAGGCTTCTGTGAAATGACCCACTTTCCTACCCTAAATTATATATATATATATATATATATATATATATATATATAGTGTCATACTGTGGTCAGCTACTCAAGAGAGTGTCATCTCTAATTTTTCCTCTATCCAGGATCTTTAGCCAATATAAAAATATTGTTGTTCTCCAAATTATCTTAAGCTCTCGTATGTGAGAATATATAAATGATGCTATGTGTTTTTAAATCAGAGTAGAGAAGTTTTGGAAGCAAAAAGAAAAGATAAATTCTAATTGGAAATCATTAAATGATTTCCACATAGCAAAATAATTTCCAAAATAAGTTTTTTAGTCATATACAACTTTTGCTAAGCTCTTGATATCATCTTTTCTGGTCTTAGCATTTATTTGTATTTTCATGATTTTATTTCTGTCCTGTACAGGTGTGAGTGCATGTTTTCTGTGCATATGTGTTTGAATAATTTCAAGTATTCATTTTTTTTCTACACAAATAACTTAGCTTCCTTGATAATTGAATTGTTCATCTCCCATGCTAATTAAGTTATAAGGTATTGAAAGGTGGTCAAACCCAGGCTTAGTGGAAATGGTCAAGTTAGCCTTATTTCCTTTTACCACCATTCTCAAGCAAAATATATAATTCTGGGTTCCTTTAAGTGCCTCAAAGATATTGTTTACCATGCTTTTGTATCATCTTTTAAACATAAGCTTCTCACAACAGTTACCAGATCATTCCTTTAATTTGAATATACTTGTCATTTCAGATTTTATAGTACTACACATTTTTGTTAAGTATTCTGGAAGTTAAGGAAAGAAACTACATTCCACAATAAAACATTTTCAAAGCAACTCATGAAATTTTAACTGAACTACACCATTTAGTTCAATACTTACAAAACAGAAAATAACATTACATAAGTTTCTTTTCAAACAACTTAACTAATCATATCATAACATAAATTCAACTTAAACTTCTATTTTAATATTAGTTAATCTGAAACTATTGCATCCAATTCCTTAAGCAGCTATCTCATCCAAAGCTTGATCAGAGAAAAACCTATTTGCCTGCACAATCACCATGAACTGCCTCATATAAATATGAGACATCCAATGGTGTATAAACACATATGGGTCAGACTATTGTCTGGTATGAGTACTCTACCTGAAAAGATGATTTTATATGACTTTATTTACATGCAAATATTTTAAATGAATTAAGAAATTCTGTATCATCTTCATGCATGTTTTTGTAAGGCATGTGCCTTCTTATCAGAGCAAAACAACTTGAATATAACCCAAATGGTTTAGTTCAGAGAAAAACAATCATAAAGTTATCCAATAAAACATCATACTAACCAATGCAATCATCAATTCAATCATCCGGCCCCCTTTTCAAATTTTACTGGCCATCAGGGACTTCACCCAAGCCTCAACCTATTTCTATTGATTACAATCTAGTATATATATATATATATATTATGGTCTTTAGCTACTATCTCTTGTTATATCACACACTGCCTGGGACCAATCTCTGTTAACCCAACACACTCAGGCCCCTGGGTATAAACATACCATGTGTGATCTTGCAATATTCCCCTTGCCAAGCCTTCTTTTGTATCCCTAAGATCCATAGTCCTTAGTTAAATTACTAAGTGTTATTTTTTCCTTAACTGTGCTAATCCCTTTTGCAAGTCACATTTCATTCAGAGGAAAATAAACAGTTTACCCAGTCATGTATTCATCCAGAGATGTATAAATCATATTCTCAGAAGCAATTATTTAATCATGCAAATAGATATGATTACTTAGCATATTATTTTGCCTATGGGTTCTAATAGATCATGTCATAAACATATGGTCATAAATAGTTTTTCTGGTTACTTCCATTTTACCTCTGGTTCAAGCAAATTCTTATTAATTTAGATCTGGCTAAACCATAGGTTTAAACTTTGATTTGGATAGTTCATAAAATTATAGAAGATCGGCACATGTATAACATTGCACTTCTATTTTTTTCTAGTTTAATATGACACATAAGCAACAACCCAATGCTGCTGCCCCATATTTCTTCCCATTTTTAGACCATATATTCATCACATAAATCCTGGAATTTAAATAAGTATTTAAATGAAGAAAACCCATAAAAAGAAACCACTTCATCTCAAAGTTAATCCATAATCAGATAGACATTTTTAAACATGAAGTACATGACTTTTTTTTTGAATGAATCACTATGCAGAGGTTTATACTTAAACAAATCATTCACAAACCAGAAGCATCAGGTCATAAAATGAACACAGCTTACAAAAGTGAAATATAAAACCAATTAGGCTGCCTCAATATTCAGGACTTAATGCCAAATTTTCAGTGAGATTACTCACCTTAATTCCTTTTCCTAAGCCTTCCTTTACCCTTTGATCTTCTACTTCCTCTTAACTCTAATGGCCAGTGCTCTTCATTGCCTCTGGTTTATATTTTTTTACCGCTACTTTTTTTTTTCTGTTTTAAAAATGGTGACAGACCTCACTATCCTTAAGCCTTCTTATACTAGACCCTGGCTGCCACTAGGGTTTTAGAAAATTACCCAATGTCAGTTTTACCCCATAATGTGATCTTCCTTAATCTTGATTCAAATAAAAGAAAAGGGTATGTGGTCCTCTTTTTTTTTTCAAAAATAAACTTTATTCTTTAGTCCTACCCCGGGTCATGTTATATGCATGACTTATTATTTTTTTCCTTAGCAAAAAGAATTACTGAAAATAGCTAAGGTGTTGATTTAAAGATCCCTACTATTTCCATGCAAGCCTTGTCTTCTACCAACAGTACTTGCCTGTGCACATGCATATCATATGTAAACTTATTTTTGTCTAAGTCTTTTTATTTTTCTTTCTTTTGTTTTTAAAATAATAATAATTTTACTATCTAACATTTCTACAGGTATTATTATTATTTCAACTTATGTTTATTTTGTTTTATGCCAAACTTATTAAAGACATAATCATGTCTTCCATACTATATATATATTTCTAGATTGTTTATCCTAACATATATCAACTGTTGCCTATTTTATCGTTCAGAAAAATGTATGCCTGTATGTGCACCATCTTGTGTACACATTTAGGCTGCAACTATATACTTATAAAACAGTTTCTATGTCTATCAATTTTTCTATACAATTTTTTCTAAAACAAGCATAAGCTAAATTAAATCACAAAATTTGCTTATAAAACCATGGCTATCACATACACCCCTCCTTAGGAATTGTGTCCCACAATTCTTTCATATTTAGCCCAATTATCATTAATCCAGAAAATCATTCATTTTCTAACCAATCACTTAATTAAATTCTATGCATATCAAAACAAATATTCATAAGCCATATTCAATCAAAACATCCATTAGTATTTATATATCATACCTTTCATTCAATCAAACAATTGTGGATAATCATTCCTGATTTTATCTTCCACTTCCCATGTGCAATCATTTTGGTCAAGACTCCATTGTACTTTCACTAATTTAATTTCTTTGTTTCTTAATTTCTTGATTTCTCTAGCAACTATGCCTACAGGCTCCTTCTCATAAATCATCCTGGGATCAACCTGTACATCCTTAGGGGTTTTTAGGATTGTCTCTGCATCATGAACCCATCTTCTTAACTGAGATACATGAAAAACATCATGCATTGCTCTCATTTCTTCTGGCAACTCTAACTTATAGGCTACATTTCCAATTCTTTCTAGAATTTTATATGGCCCTATATATCTTGGAATCAACTTTCCTTGTTTCCCAAATCTCAAAATCTTTTTCATGGGTGATATTTTAATAAATACATAATCCCCAACATCATACTGCACTGCTTTTCTCTTCTGATCAACATATTTCTTTTGCCTGTCCTGGGCAGAAGCAATTCTTTTTCTAATCAAAGCTATCTTTTCAGAAGTTTCTTTCACATTTTCTGGTCCTAAGATTACTTTTTCCCCAGATTCAAGCCAACTTGAGGGTGATAAACATGGTCTTCCATAGAGTGCTTCAAAGGGTGCCATGCCTATGCTGCTGTGATAGCTATTGTTGTATGCAAATTCTGCTAAAAATACGTGATCTTCCCAGCTTCCTCCCCAATCCAATATACATGCCCTTAACATGTCTTCAAGCAATTTATTCACAATTTCTGTTTGACCATCAGATTGAGGGTGGTAAGCTGTGCTCAAGCATAAATCAGTCCCCATTGCTTTGTGAAAACTTTGCCAAAATTTTGAAGTGAAGATGGTATCTCTATCACTCACTATGGTTTTTGGTATTCCATGCAATCTAACTACTTCTTTAATAAATAATTGAGCTAATGTGCATGCATTCCTTTCTGATTTTACAGGTATGAAATGAGCTGATTTGGTTAGCCTATCAACTACAACCCAAATACTATCATTTCCCTTCCTAGTTTTAGGAAAACCATCAATGAAATCCATTGATATATCTTCCTATTTCCACTGTGGTATTTGTAAAGGTTGAAGCATTCCTGAAGGTCTTTGATATTCAGCCTTTACCTGTTGACAAACCATGCACTTAGACACATAAGTTTCCACTGTACTTTTCATACCACTCCACCAATAATTTCTCTTGAGGTTATGATACATTCTTGTGCTTTCTGGATGTATGGTATATTTACTTTTATGATAAGCATCCAATATTTCTTGCTTCAATTCGTCAATGGCAGGAACACATATTCTTTTTCTTTTCTCCAATTGGCCTTGTTTATTCAACTGAAAACCTTCCACTGCCTCACCATTTAATATCTGAGTTTTCTTTTCAAATAAAAATGGATCTTGGTCTTGCAAATTTACAACTTTACTCTTCAATTCTGACCCCAGAGTGATAAAACTTAATTTTCCCATTTCTACAGTCTCACTGCATACATTCATGCTTTCCACACTCTCACTTCCTACCTATGAGTCAATCAATAGTGATAAAGTGTTAAATTCTTCTATCATTAATCTAGCTACCATAGCATGTTGTCTACTTAAAGCATCTGCTACCTTATTAGCCTTACCAGGTGTGTATAATATTTCAAAATCATATGAGGCTAATAGTTCAATCCACCTTTGCTGCCTCATGTTTAATTCTTTTTGTGAAAACAAGTACTTAAGTGACTTATGGTCTGTGTAGACTTCAAATTTAGCCCCTAATAAATAATGTCTCCATAATTTAAGAGCATACACTATAGCAGCCAATTCAAGGTCATGTGTAGCATATCTTACCTCACTGGGCTTTAACCGTCTAGAGGCATAAGCTATCACTTGATGTTGTTGCATCAATACTACCCCAAGTCCTTGTCCACTTGCATCAGTATATATCACCAAATTTTCATTTCCCTCAGGTACTTTTAGTATTGGAGCTTGTATTAGTGCTTCCTTTAACCTCCCAAAGGCTTTCTCACACTCCTCAGTCCAAGCAAATACCTGATTCTTCCTAGTCATAGTTAATGGGATTGAAATTTTTGCAAAATCTTTTATAAACCTTCTATAATAACCAGCCATTCCCATAAATGATCTGACCTCTGTGACACTGGTAGGCCTTTTCCATGCTTGAACTGCAATTACCTTATTGGGATCTACAGATATACCTTCTTCTGATATCACATGTCCTAAAAAGTTTACATTACTTTGCCAAAAAGTACATTTTGAAAATTTTGCCTTCAAATTTTCTTGCCTCAATTTCTATAGTACTATATGCAAATGATTCTCATGTTCTTCAACTGTTTTAGAATAAATTAGTATATCATCAATAAATATCAATAAAAATTTATCTATGTATTTTCTAAAAATTCTATTCATCAAATCAACAAAATAAGAGGGAGCATTTGTCAAGCCAAATGGCATTACTAAAAATTCATAAAGTCCATATCTAGTGTTGAAAGCTGTGTATTTAATGCTTTCCTCTTCTACTTTCATTTGATGAAATCCTGAAGCTAAATCAAGTCTAGAGAATATTTTTGCACCACTTAATTGATCAAAGAGATCATCAATTCTTGGTAAGGGGTATTTATTTTTAACTGTGATTTTATTTAACTCCCTGTAATCAATACATAATCTAAGAGATCCATCCTGTTTCTTAACAAAAACCACTGGTGCTCCCCATGATGAGCTACTGGGTCTGATGAAGCCTTTCTCTTCTAGTTCAACCAGTTGCTTTTTCAATTCTATCAATTCTTTAGGCCCCATTCTAGTTGGCCTCTTAACCACTGGGTTAGCTCCTAGAATTAGTTTAATTGAAAACTCTACTGGTCTATGGTTTGGAACTCCCTTAACCTCACCAAACACATCAGCATATTGATTTACTATAGGGATTTCTTCTAATGCAGGCATGTGCTTCTCACTGGACAAATTAACAAGGGTGGCTATATTTCTATTCTTATTTGCTTCACAAAGAACAACTACCCTTTTTCCATCAGAAGTTCTCAATGATATGGTGGAGGTCTCTATATTTATAATAGCCTTATATTTTCTTAACCAATCAACCCCTAAAATAACTCCTATGTCTGGGTATTGCAACACATATAGGTCTGCACAAAACACACATCCCCCTATATTCAGTCCTAGTTGCATACACATCATGCCCAAAACACAGGAACTACCTAAAGGACTTCTAATGAGTAATAGCTTATCAACAATCATACAATTTAATTTTAGTTGTTGTGCAATGTCATGGGAAATTAATGAGTGTGTAGCCCCAGTATCATACACTACTGCAAAAGGTATTGAGTGAATAAACAAAGTACCTTCAACTTGGCCATGATTCCCAACATTTGGTTCTTCAGTTGCTTTGCCTTTCCCTTCCAAAGTTCCCATTTTCCCTTGCTTAAAATCTGGACAATTCCTCCTTATGTGACCTTCCTTCCCACACTGGTAACATTAGAAGAATGTTGGTTTGGGATTTGTGCACCTATTCTTCATATGCCCCTCTTGTCCACAATTATAACAAGTGATCTTCTTCTTAACTTTAGCAGTCTTGGCTTCTTCTGGTTTCTTGGTGGAAGCTACATCTGTTTTCTTTTTGTCATAAGGATGAAACTTACCCTTTCCTTTCTTATTTTGATTATTCCTGAGTGCTCTGAAATTTTCCCTGGCTTTATCATGCTGTTCAATACTCAATGTCAGATCCAAAACTTGATCAAATGTCCTGTCCTTATATGGTAGCATAGCTCTACTAAGGCTAGCATTCAGTCCTTGGATGTATCTGCCATTTTTAGCCTCTTTAGTTGTGATAAGTACTGCACCATACTTTGCTAGTGATTCAAATTTCTGTGTATACTCAGTAACACTCGTAGTCCCCTGCCTTATTTAATGAATTCCTCTAGCAAAGACTCTTTAGCTGATGCAGGTACAAATCTTCCTTCCAACATTTCCTTAAATTGATTCCATGTCACTTCCCCTTCAGGCCTTCCAGCTATGATAACTTCTCACCAGTCCAAAGCTGCTCCTCTCAATTGTCTAGATGCTATTTGCCTCTTCTTTTGGTCTTCAACTTGCATATCTATAAAAATTCTGTCCAAAATTCTGAGCCACTTTTGAACTCCCATGATCCTTTCTGTTCCATCAAAAGTTTTTCCTCCAAGATTGGTAAAGGTCTTGAGTAGTTTGGAGAGCTCCTCATGTGGATTTTCTTGCCTATTGCCTACCCCATCCCTTATGGCTCTCATGAATTCTTGCATATTCACCATGGGTGGTTCACTTGGTCCTACCTCTTGTTGTCTGTGTCTCACCATAGTTCTATGGATATGATACTTAAGTCAGTTCATCTTGCCTAACCCTCTATAAGTTAATTCACTTTAATTTATCCCTATTTAGTTATAAGAGATATTAGTAGTATATGTATTAACAAAACAAATCATCCAAAGCAGTCAACACTTTCATACATTCAATGCAAACAAATTCATACAAAATTTTTCTATGTTACTTAACAACATAGCTCTGACACCAAATTGAAATGACCCACTTTCCTACCCTAATTATATATATATATATATATATAGTGTCATACTGTGGTCATCTACTCAAGAGAGTGTCATCTCTAATTTTTCCTCTATCCAGGATATTTAGCCAATATAAAAATATTGTTGTTCTCCAAATTATCTTAAGCTCTCATATGTGAGAAAACACAAATGATGCTTTGTGTTTTCAAATCAGAGTAGAGAAGTTTTCGAAGCAAAAAGAAAAGATAAATTCTAATTGGAAATCATTATATGATTTCCACATAGCAAAATAATTTCCAAAATAAGTTTTTTAGTCATATACAACTTTTGCTAAGCTCTTGATATCATCTTTTCTGGTCTTAGCATTTATTTGTATTTTCATGATTTTATTTCTGTCCTGTACAGGTGTGAGTGCATGTTTTCTGTGCATATGTGCTTGAATAATTTCAAGTATTCATTTTTTTATTCTACACAAATAACTTAGCTTCCTTGATAATTGAATTGTTCATCTCTCATGCTAATTAAGTTATAAGATATTGAAAGGTAGTCAAACCCATGCTTAGTGGAAATGGTCAAGTTAGCCTTATTTCCTTTTACCACCATTCTCAAGCAAAATATATAATTCTGGGTTCCTTTAAGTGCCTCAAAGCTATTGTTTACCATGCTTTTGTATCATCTTTTAAACATAAGCTTCTCATAACAGTTACCAGATCATTCCTTTAATTTGAATATACTTGTCATTTCAGATTTTCTAGTACTACACATTTTTGTTAAGTATTCTGGAAGTTAAGGAAAGAAACTACATTCCACAATAAAACATTTTCAAAGCAACTCATGAAATTTTAACTGAACTACACCATTTAGTTCAATACTTACAAAACAGAAAATAACATTACATAAGTTTCTTTTCAAACAACTTAACTAATCATATCATAACATAAATTCAACTTAAACTTCTATTTTAATATTAGTTAATCTGAAACTATTGCATCCAATTCCTTAAGCAGCTATCTCATCCAAAGCTTGATCAGAGAAAAACCTATTTGCCTGCACATTCACCATGAACTGCCTCATATAAATATGAGGCACACTCAGGCCCCTAGGTGTAAACATACCATGTGTGAGCTTGCAATATTCCCCTTGCCAAGCCTTCTTTTGTAGCCCTAAGATCCATAGTCCTTAGTTAAATTACTAAGTGTTATTATTTTTTTTCCTTAACTGTGCTAATTCCTTCTGCAAGTTACATTTCATTCAGAGGAAAATAAACAATTTACCAGTCATGTATTCATTCAGAGATGTATAAATCATATTCTCAGAAGCAATTATTTAATCATGCAAATAGATATGATTACTTAGCATATTATTTTCCCTATGGGTTCTAATAGATCATGTCATAAATATATGGTCATAAATAGTTTTTCTGATTACTTCCATTTTACCTCTAGTTCAAGCAAATTCTTATTAATTTAGATCTGGCTAAACCATAGGTGTAAACTTTGATTTGGATAGTTCATAAAATTATAGAAGATCGGCACATGTACAACATTGCACTTCTATTTTTTTCTAGTTTAATATGACACATAAGCAACAACCCAATGCTGCTGCCCCATATTTCTTCCCATTTTTAGACCATATATTCATCACATAAATCCTGGAATTTAAATAAGTATTTAAATGAAGAAAACCCATAAAAAGAAACCACTTCATCTCAAAGTTAATCCATAATCAGATAGACATTTTTAAACATGAAGTACATGACTTTTTTTTGAATGAATCACTATGCAGAGGTTTATACTTAAACAAATCATTCACAAACCAGAAGCATCAGGTCATAAAATGAACACAGCTTACAAAAGTGAAATATAAAACCAATTAGGCTGCTTCAATATTCAGGACTTAATGCCAAATTTTCAGTGAGATTACTCACCTTAATTCCCTTTCCTAATCCTTCCTTTACCCTTTGATCTTCTACTTCCTCTTAACTCTAATGGCCAGTGCTCTTCATTGCCTCGGGTTTATATTTTTTTTACTGCCACTCTTTTTTTTTTCTGTTTTAAAAATGGTGACAGACCTCACTATCCTTAAGCCTTCTTATACTAGACCCTGGCTGCCACTAGGGTTTTAGAAAATTACCCAATGTCAGTTTTACCCCATAATGTGATCTGCCTTAATCTTGATTCAAATAAAAGAAAAGGGTATGTGGTCCTTTTTTTTTTCAAAAATAAACTTTATTCTTTAGTCCTACCCCGGGTCATGTTATATGCATGACTTAATTTTTTTTCCTTAGCAAAAAGAATTACTGAAAATAGCTAAGGTGTTTATTTAAAGATCCCTACTATTTCCATGCAAGCCTTGTCTTCTACCAGCAGTACTTGCCTGTGCACATGCATATCATATGTAAACTTATTTTTGTCTAAGTCTTTTTATTTTTCTTTCTTATTTTTTTAAAATAATTTTACTATCTAACATTTCTACAGGTATTATTATTATTTCAACCTATGTTTATTTTCTTTTATGCCAAACTTATTAAAGACATAATCATGTCTTCCATACTACATATATATTTCTAGATTGTTTATCCTAACATATATCAACTGTTTCCTATTTTATCATTCAGAAAAATGTATTCCTGTATGTGCACCATCTTGTGTACACATTTAGGCTGCAACTATATACTTATAAAACAGTTTCTATGCCTATCAACTTTTCTATACAATTTTTTTTAAACAAGCATAAGCTAAATTAAATCACAAAATTTTCTTATAAAACCAGGGATATCAGATTCTGTGAGTTTTATTGCAGATTAACAATGTAGAAGCCCACGAAGAAGATATCGATTTCAGATCTAGTTTGCGATTCTTCCGATCCCTTGGCTTCTGCAAGCTTTATTGCATCTGTTCCCCCATGTATTTCTCGCGTGCTTCCTGATGCCGCTTGTATGAACAGCGTTTGCGCCTTACCTTCGAAGGTGCTTGTTTGCCCTATGTCTGGTATTTTGAAAGACTTAATATCCCCAGCTACAACTGCTTTAGCCGTTCATGGCAACATTCCGAATTCTGGTATGTCCCCTTTATCGCCGTTCTTGGTTCCTTCTTCTGATAATGCTTGGTCGAAATTGGAGGCGTGTCTTCCTGTAGTATCTAATTTGGTAGTTGTTGGATCTAAGATATCTGATAATTGTGTTGGGGGTAAGGCTGACAAGTTGGTAGTATTGGCCGATGAAAATATGAATCATGCTCTTACGTCTGATTGTGTGGTAGATTCTGTTGTCCGTGTTGATGCTGATGTGTTCTTCATGGCTAAAATTGGTGAATCTTTGGGTGGCACATCAGGTGCTTGTCATATTGCCGAGGACAATATTCCCCTGTCGGTTCTCTTGCTAATCCGTTGGTTCCCTCCTTTGCCACGACCTGCTACAAAGTGGCCATCTTTATTTACCAAGCTGCCTAATAATGCCGGTATGCATTCGCCTCGGCGCTTTGATATAGTTGAGAACGAGGGTGTGATGATTCCACCCATGGAAGTGATTGAGGCCGGTGTGGATTTTTGGAAAGAGCACTTGATTGGTTTCTTTCTTGATTCCAATCCTCCCTATCATCTAGTAAAGTCGAGGTGCAATCTAGCATGGAAGCCTAGGGGTGGTTTGAGTGTTCACTTTGATAATGAAATGTTCTTTTTTTAGTTTTCGCGTAGTGATGAAAGGTAATGTATTCTGGAGGCCGACCCAATTATTATTGATGAAAGCCTTTCATTATCACAACGTGGAGTCCTTCTGTGGATCGTGCGAAAGAACAAGTTTTATCTATTCCTGTCTGGGCCCACTTTTCTCATATTCCATCTGTTCTCCAGCCTTTGGAATTGACTGGCTAGCTGGACTAGTAGGTAAAGCGATATGTTATGATACAAACACTATGGCCAGAAAGAAGCTAGTTTATGCAAAAGCTCTTATTGTGATTACTCCTGACAAGCCTTTGCCTATGGTTTTAAAGGTCAGATTAGATGAGAGCCATGTTGCTGAGGTCAGAGTTTGCTATAGTTGGAAACCTGAGATTTGCTCGTCTTGTCAGTCCTTTGGTCATTGTGCTGATGCATGTTCTAGACCGGTTGTTCCCCTTGTTGACCGGATTCCTCTTCCTCGTCCTCCTATCCGGAAGTGGGTTAAGAAGGTTGCTCCTCTAGTTTCCTTAGTTGATACTCCGGTAGCTCCCATTGTTGTTCCCCCATTTGTGGATCCTCCTGCTATTGCTCCGGTCTGCGTTGCTCCTACTATTTCAGTGCCTGTTATAGCCCCATCTGGTGGTTCTCCTCATTCTTCCCTGGAGGTGGATCTTTCTGTTTCCGCATCTGATATCATTTCCTGGGATTATAATGAACTTGCTTGGGTTCACGCTCCTTCTGATATGAGATATTCGCCAGAGAGGGACACATTTTATTCGTTTATCAGTGATATTGTGGGCGAGAGTCATTTTCTTATCTACCATATTGAGGGTGATGGTTTGTGCCTCACTAGGGTTGGTGAGATTGGGAAGGAGAACAAAAGTAAGTTTTATGATGTCACTTGAGATACGAAATTTCTTTACTCACCCGACTCAGTTGGATATGATCCTCGTCTGGCTACTCTTTTCTCAGCGTTTTCTCATGTTATTGGACCTTCATCGGTTGTTAGTCGTGATTGTTCTTCCTCATCCGAGGAAGATTAGTCATGCTATTATAGTAGTTTAGGCTCTTTTGTCAAGCTCATGTGCTTTCAAATTTTGCCTTTTAGTTCCTCTGTGCATGTGCAGAGCATATGTTTTCCCATTATATATTCAATGGCATGGTCCACTATAAAGCCGGCCAGCTTTGCTAAAAAAACAATAAAGAAGCCTTACTTGGCTACTAGCTTGGCCCGAAATTATGAGGTAAGCCTAAAAGATTATCTATAATAGAAAGGGCTCAATTTGAATTGGGCATTGAGCTTATTTTGAAATTGTATTGAAACTAAAAATAATATTTTTAAATTTTAAATTTAAAATAAGAAAAGTATTATAAATGTTATAATATAAATTTCAAATTATTTTGAAAATTGAAAATGTAAGATTTTTAAATTTAAAAGTTAAATTTAAAATATAATATACACATATTATAAATGTAATAATATAATGAAAATTTCCAGAATGTTCGAAAATTTATATAAATTAATTTTTAAATTTGTAGAATTTATTAATAAGATTAATAAAATATATTAATTAAATAATTTAATTAATTAATTAATATATGCATGTATTGTATATTATGATATATATTATGTTATTTTAGAATGTTAAGTTGACTTAAGAATACATGTATGTATATAAATAAATTTCTAAATTAATATAAATTTAATTAATTTTTTTACTTAAATTGATTAATTAAAAGGTTAATTAATTAAATAATATACATGTATATGTTATACTACAAAGGTTATAGTATATAATAAATATTTAATACAAATATTATATTAAATTAATATAAAATTAATTAAATTTTGATATAATATTATACATCAGACTATTATATAAGTAATATGAAATATAAATGTTATATAATAAAAAAAAATTAATAAAATATAAATGTATAATAAAAGGTGGAATAGTAAGAAACTCAAAATAGACTTAAGGGATAAATACGTAAGTATATTATGCATACTGTAATTTAAGATGTTCGACGCTTGAATCATAAGGGTATTCCATAAGAAATACATTATTCCACAAGTCGATATCACTCTATAAAGTATATTGAACATTGTGAATCTTTAATGTAAAGTTGTCCTTTATCATTTATATATTAATAGATTACTTGCACACTCTTTAGTTGTTGAGCTTTACTCAAGCTAGGGATGTTATGTGTGGTACTATTAATATATTGAATACACGAGGTAGGATAACTGCATGTATTTTTTGAATTTTCTTCAAGGTATGTGCATTATACTTAGGCCGTCATGAAACGATAAGTCCGAGTGAGTAGTCATGCTTTACTTTTGAGCCTTCCTTAAGATAAAGGCGAAATTAGGACAGGAACCATGGATTAGGAGTTGTATGTGATACAACCGATAAGACATTATCCATCATATGTGGGCCTATGATTTGTTGAGCTTTCCTTAAGGTCGGAATCCTAAGGCATAAGAGGCTTAACGCCCATTAGTGAAGTTAAAAGACTTTTATGTTTCGAATTAAGGTTTGACGAAACATAAAAGATTAGTGGGAGCCTTATTAGAAAAATAAAACGATAACATTTAAACTTTCTAATATTGTAGGAACATATACTATATAATGTTATAATAATCTACATTGGTAAATTTGTGCATTTAATATAATTGGTAAAATGTTTATCAACTGAGATATACAAATGAACTAAACTGAAGATGGACAAATAGAAATAAAAATATACTCACTAATAAATGCTTCTTACATGTTAATGTTTCAATACCTACGCAAGCTCCTGATTTACAACTGCTAAATACATTCGTAATTGGGTCGCTTATGCGTTTATTTGATCAGGATCATGTATTACATTTTATGAGCTTCGAACTCTAAAGCAATACAAGGCTATGGATATTTGATCCATATACTATCCTATATAGTATTATATAGTGAATGGTCATAGTTCGTAATGTATAAAACTTCGATGAAATTAGTTCATTTGAAGCAAACAAATGGATCCTACTACGAGATTGAGTATTCAATTTAATTGATTACAATAAAGATCGAATTGTATTAGATGTAACACTATACCAAAACTACAAGATAGGTCTAAGAACTCGATTGTTGAAATATTAGTTTAATCAATTTAAATAAAATGCAACATATTTGATGTCCTTAAATGTTAAGGATGATCGAATGTGCTTTTATAAAGATTTCATTATGGTATTTAATAAGGGTTTTCCTTTTGAATGGTTTAACCATTTAGAAAGGAAAACAAATGTATAAGAGTAAATGTGATTTAAGGTACAGTTGGGATGAAGAGAGTGAATGGTCATTTCTACTTCATAAAGAAACATCAGAACCGAGAATTGTAATAATAACGATTGATACTTAACACTCAAATATGAAATATGATTTCTATTCCAAAATGTGTTTTTATATATAATTTTTTTCTATGGGATTTATTTCTTTGATTTCAAGATATTTGATCAAAGGACTCTCCGATGTCAACTAGTTGTAGTAAATAAAATAAATAATCTATGTTAAATGAATGACGGACCTCTAAATTTATCATGCTATTATAGTAATGGCGGAAGCAGTGAGAGCATGCCATACAGCACTTATTAATTGCATCAAATTATGAAAATATTTTTTGCAAAACATACCGACCATTATTTATGAAATAATAACTATTTTTCGATGTCGATTGAAAAATATATATAGTTTTATTTCATTGCGAATGTTATGGATATTTTTTAAGAAATAAAACTATAATGTGTTATTTGTTTTCACAACAAAAGTGATGCATTGAAAAAAACTGAAGTATGTAAAGTTATTTACAACTATTTTGGAATTTTATACCAAGCCATAGTTTTAAAAAATAATTTATTATATGATTATGAATCATATGATACTAGTTAATTATATCTCAAATAATTAAGGGCTATGCACCCATTTAGTGGGAGCATCATAAAAGTTGATGAATTCTTCGGATTGATAATTGATGTATGTAATCACAAGTCCATTAATATCAAAATGGTTCCACATACTTCGTTATATTCATCGATAAGTTATAACCAATATAGACATGTGTATTTGATACAGAAGTGGTATGTCTGTGGTAAACTCGTAGAGTATGAACGGAAGTGAATAAAATAACATGCAATAAAATAAAATGATTCGATTTGATTGAATATGTGAATATATTGGAAAGAGTTCCGAACGTACCTAAAAATGAATCAACACTCAACCTCAAAAGTCACTCCTCTCTATGATACATAATGATGTATCTATAAGGAGTAATTGAAATGGACAAAGCACTTAAAGACGAGTGAAGTTGAGTTAACTCTTTCTATAATACGTGTACTTAGGAGTAGCACACATGGTTAAAAATAATATCATCCAAAGAATAGTTCAAAAAACCATACGAGATAAGGGTTTATAAGAAAACCTTACATATCCGAGGCCAAGGAGTTGGCAGGTTGTACGAGACGAAAGACTGCACATAATAATTGTACGTAAGAGATCTTATATGAATCATCCCAAGAGAATTTCGAAAAAGATAATCACTGAATGATTAATTTATGTTGTGATCATAAATATATTGTAAACTAATGAAAAGTTAGTTTTATGTAAGGAAATTCATATAATGTTTATAAATGTCCATTTTATTGCACTGAGAAACAACTGTTGTTTCAAGAAATACCAATTTCACAGCGAAGGAATTTCACTAAGAAAATATTGGTATAAAATGGATTTAGATATGATCTAAGGATAAAATTGATTGATTGACCGAACCCAAATGAAATGGTACATTAGAATTTCATATGAGTATTCTTGTACATTAAAAAACTGAGAGTTTCTTGTCAATGTCCAGAATAAATAATACTTGATTATTTAATTAAACCATTAAAAGTATTGAATCTATGAGATGGTACGATGCACTTATCCAAAATATATTCCAAGTACATTATCAAAAAATGAGTTTGATAATTGTATCCAAAGGGATATGATCCATTGACCACAAATGTGTCTTTATGAGAAACACAAATGCAGTTGGAATATAGTGAGCCACATTGATAAGAATATTACCATAAATTTCAATTGTTGAAATTAACATAATAGATTCACCATTTAATGTACACAAGTTGATTCAGATTTTAATCACAAAATTATCGTCTAGTATGACTTTACGTTTGGTTATATATGTGTTGAAGTGGAAAATTCTAATTATAGATTTAGACTAGACTGTTTGCATATAACAATCAAAATGTCTCGAAGTCTATGGGAGCGATATTGAATTTGTGGTTTTTTTGAATACGATCCAAGAATCAATACGAAAGTATCATTCCATAAAGCATAAAAATTAAAAAGGTGTTTTGATAGATGTATAAAATAGTTTGATTGTTAATAAAAATGCAGAGGAAGCGTGTGTTCATAAGAAAGAACGTTAAAAGGTACATTGATATTTCTAAACTAAGTAAGCAACACATTGCTGGTTTTAACGATATATTTATATTAAAGTCAACCTTAGTTATTTTAATACTTGACGTTGGATTTGTAAATAATTCTTTTATACTAAGTATAAAAGACAACGAGAATGTCCCAAACGATATGCAAGGCCACCTTATTAAAATGCCTAATATGGAGCATGTAAGATAGATTTCTTATGCACTGGCAATAAGGATTATCATATAGGTTATGTTGTCTATGATATCATGATTTATTTATGTATTTGATACATGAGGCAAATATCAAATCCAAATTGATATCACTAAGTGGTTGTTTGAGGTTTCTCATGTATTTATGAAATACTAGAGAGTTGTTTACAGACAACAAACTCCTTATGAAGGAGTGTTTGGACTCAAACTTTCATAAGCGGTATTGAGTATAATATGTCAACAATAAAATCATGTTAAGAACCTTTAAGTCGGAAATGTTCCTAATGAAAGGCTGTGGCTGATTCAATGGAAAAGGCTAGGTACATCGCCTTGAATAGTGCTGCAATAAAAGCATTGTATATAAATATAAATGCACAAATTTATAACCGAGTTGAGGGTGGATCCAAATAATGAGAATCTCGTAATATTGTTATATGATGATAATGTCACAATAAAGTTCATAAAAGAACTTAGAGCTCACTGGAACCGAAATACGTAATCCAAATTATTCCACATGATAAAGGCAGTTTATTAGCACCGGAGAGAGTTGATTAACAGAGTGGATAATTGAAACACAATAGCATACCTGTTCACTGAGGGACTGACCCATTTGGTTTTAAGGAAACCGATTGGAGAAGTTGGAATAAGATTCCATAATTGACCCCAAGTGCAAGTGGAAGATTAATAGAGTTATGTGTATGCCCTTGGGGCAATTATGTAATTTGTTACATATATCCAACTCGGTAACCAATCTTATTCGAAATAAAAGGTGTTTTTTCTATTATAAACTTGATATAATATGTTATTTATTTAATTAATTAATTTAGTTAAAAGTATATTTAATAGAAAATCCACAGAATGGTATGTTTTATGGTATTAGTTACAAAGCTTGTCACGATGAGTAATTTATCACAATGAAAATAAATATACCATTTTAAATATTCCTTGTCAAGATGCATCGAGACTGGATATTAATTCATCCGCTGATACTAGAGTATGTAACACTCTCTAAATATTGGACAGTGTATTACTTATGGTTGCTAGGGGCACCAAGGGATTACGTATAGATAGTCATTGGATAGCTATGGAATGACTCATTCGATAGTTTTTTGTTGGCAAATATCTAAGGTCGAACAATAAATATCACTGCGACTGATTTACACATTTCTCTCGACTTGAAAATATTGTCGATCTACAATATGAAAGCTCTATTTTGATTAGTCAAATCATGGGATGACATCCATCGATTAACTATAGTTGGGTCAAGTGAAAGTATTGGAAGTGAAGCACTATTCGAGGAGGATTCGTCTCCTCGATTATATAGGGTTAGTACCACAGTCTACTCAAATTCAAAGTCTCCAGCTAAAGCATTTCAGTTAATAATAATAATAATAATTATTGAAGCAAGGACTTTGTATTTGAACCATAGAGTTGAATGTAGATGATACTGGAATTTAACCACCAAATTCTATAACTCCAAAGTGATATACTTTTAACGAAGAAAATTAGTGTAATTAAAAGTCACAACCACATAACGTTTAATAAAGTAAATTGGATTTTACTAAAACCAAGTAAATGATAAATTTAGCCAAAATATCACACCACTTGCTAAGTGACTTCTAAAATTTAATATTCAAATAGTTTGATATTAATCGCTGACCGAATTTACACCTTACGAGTCACACAGCCAAAACGACAAATTTTCCTTTGATCAAATGATTTAATTAATTTATAGTTGTTGTAACTTGATTAAACTGATTAATATTTTCAAAATATTAATCATAAAATTTGATTACAGTTTGATGAGTATAATTTATAAGTTATATTTATAATAGCTATAAATATATCAATCAAAATACGATATTGCTTTGCGATTAAATTTAATTTAACTGTATAATATTTTATTTCGGCTTCAATGGGTTTAAGGCCCGTCATAGGGCTTGATATTTTCAACCGCAAACATAGGTATATGTGGCTCAAATCAGGTTGGAAAGGGCTTTATTTTAGGTGGCTTGAATTAAAGGAGAATTTTTATGAGATTAGGTCCACACTTCTCTCCTTTCCATCCATTATATAAGCAACTCTAACCTAATTAGATTTAAATCATTTCAAGCCTCCTCCTCTGTGCTTGTTGGAAGAAATCTTTACTAGTCTCTCTCCATCTCATCAAGTTCAAATCAAGTTAATTCGGTCGCCATCCGATAGCTAGTTGTAAACGGTTCAAAGACTAGTTATCTGTTGAATGGGAAAGAGTTTCAAGGGGTAGAAAACATCTTTTCAAGATGCACTTCAAGGCATTGGAATTAAGCTTTATTTCTAATCAAAATATAGTTATTAATTCTCGATTATGATGTTTTATTGTATAAGTATATATTATATATATTGTGAGTTATGTGGTGAATTTGATATGCAAGTAATGTTGTCACAATGTTGTTTGGTTGTATGCGTGCATATATATATATATATATATATATATATATATATTTATTTAAAATAAAAAATAAAACTTTTTTTTATTAAATATACATTAGGTCGGTGCAACCTTGAATAAAAAATATAAATTTTTATATTTTATTAAATTAATATATATTATTTAATTACAGTATATAGTTTATAATTAAGTACAACATCAAACTATAATAAAAATAGTCATATAATTTTATATGCAAATAACTAAAGATATGTTAATTTCCGACAATGTTAAAATATTATTTATTAATATTTTTTATTATTTAATATTATTGAAATTAATTTATTACACAAATATATAATATTAATCCAAATATATTATGAAAATATATTTTATATTTTGTAAAATGTACTAAGAATAAAGAAGCTCTCAGCAAAAGAATTATTTTTTATTATTAAATTAAGTGTTAATGCTGGCTGAAAAAAGGAAAATCATTTTAATATTATTTTAAACCGACAAGATTATGGAAATTTTTTAAAAGTATAAAATATCATTTAGATTTTTTGTAATTTAAAATTTAAAATAAAGTTTTGAATTTAATTTTTAATTAATATTTTATTAATTAACAAATGGATATTTAATTAAATGTGTATTAAAATTAAATAAATAAATAATTTTCTTAGTTGCAGTTTTTAAGGCCCTGACTTTTATATTTAATAAAAAATATTTCAATTATTTTATTAATTTTTATGTATATATTTTATTATACATATATTATTGTGTGTGTATTTAAAGTAAAAAAATATATTGATATATATACATCTGTACATATTCATTACTCATGTTTTTTTAAAATTAACTTAATGTTTATTGATAATTTATTTATATTTATAGTAATATGTATGTAGTATCAATATCTTATTCATATGATTATATATATAAACATATGAACTTATATATAAAAATATTTATATACGTATGTAAAATTATTTAAACAAAACTATATATATAATACTTATATAAATAATAATATATATATATACAAACATATATTTGGACCATATACTTGCATATTGGATGAGCTATGTGACCATTGTGATGTAAATTTCAGCATCTATACACGTGAATGTTATACCTTGCACATGTTGATATGTTACACATGCATATACACATCTATATGTGTATATGATATACGTGTGTGTATCAAGACATAATTTAAATAAAAAATGTATTTATAAATTTAAATAAAACAAAAAATTTTATTTAAATAATATTTAAAAATGTTCTAAATAAACTAGACTACAGAGTCATAATAAAGATCCAATAAGAGAATTTTTTTTTTGAAATTCATCCATAACTTCCACTACGGGCTAACCCAGTTCCAACATTTAGAAATATCTAGAATGCATGTATGTATATATACATATAGCATATATATTTTCATCCAGTGGCGAAAATGGGTTTTCTGGCCTTTGTGACCACTTTGGCCCAACACTTCTCCTTTTTTTCCTACAAATATACTATTAAGGAGAAATCCTAGCAGCCTCCATCACTATTTCTCTTCATTTCTTTCAGATCCAGTCTTTCTTTTCAAACTTGAATCTCCTATGCTACTAAAAAATTTCCTTGATTAGTTTTAAATCAATTCAGAAGTATGCCTTATGATATGTCATTTAATATGGTGCGACGATACGAGCGTAGCAGTGGTGTTCGTTTGACAAAATTTAATCCTGAATAGCCTGAATATTCTTTGAAAGCTCTGGAGTTGTTGGGTGAACTATGGTAGTCCATATTGATTATCGACGAAGAGGCAATTATGGTCGATGTAGATGATGCTGGGGTGAAGGCGAGACAATGTTGGGCAGATTTATACGGTTGCATCGTACTAAGTGGCGATGGCTGGCTCGGTTTGGGTAACAGAGGTGGGATTGCAAAGTCTAAGAGGGTGTTAGAGGCATTGCAAAGGATGACGAGGGTGTTGGGGGTTCGAGTGGTGGCGGTCGATGTTGATTTATGGGCCTTTTGTGTTGGTAAAAGATGGAGTCAGGGTGCTCGACAGC
Source organism: Allium cepa (assembly GCA_030765085.1). NCBI lineage: Eukaryota > Viridiplantae > Streptophyta > Magnoliopsida > Asparagales > Amaryllidaceae > Allium > Allium cepa. The sequence continues at coordinate 738,243,075 of CM060935.1, read as the reverse complement.
CATGGGACGGTAGGGAAGAAGAATTATTTACCGATGAGACCCCCTTCTTTTATTAATTGTAAATTTATTTTTCGAACATTCTAACCTTCAAATGTTTTGCATACAATCATGTGTGGTTTCTTCTGTTGGATACATGTCGAAATTCTGAATGATTTCGCATTAAGTTTGCTGGAGATTGTAAGAAATAGCGTGTTGGTATGAACTATTTAATTTATTTAATTGAATTTTAAATTATAAAATAGATATGGGAAACAAATAATTGAAATAAAATGGATAATGATGGAAAATTTATATAGACAAATGATAAACTAGGTTATTTACATATTTTGAATGGTTTCTGTAGATAATGATGGCTTAACGAACGTTATCGAAATTTAAGTATGGAATTGAATAAGGTTATTATTTATAAATTTCTATGGAAACTCATAAAGAGTAACTAAAATTATATTTTAATTTAATCTTTAGAAATTTTATTATTTATAAAGTAGAATAATATTTTAAATAATAATAATAAGGAACTTGATGAAAATAGTGTTGCTCTGTGTAAATGACAAAATGATTGATTTTATGGTGTTTATGGTAAGAAATACTATTTTTGTTTGATTTATAAAATAAAAGGCAATTTTAGATAACAACAACAACAATAATGAAGAAATGTTTTCCAAATGTATTTTTTGATAAAATAGTTGCTACTTTGAAATAAATAGAAATAAAAACGAGTTCCGATGATTTAAAATAAAATTCTTTTTTCTAGAATAAACAGTAATGAACTGATTTTGAAAAGTATTAAAGAGGTTTTAATACATGTTATTATTTTGATGTAAAATAATAGTATTATCATTTTAGAAAGTGATTTGATGAAGACTACTATTTTAATTTTTTTAAATTGTGATGTTTAGAATTATTTATTGAAATAGAAGTACAATAAAGAATTTAAAGAGTGTGCTATCGTTTAAAAAAATATTATTATTGCTTTTGGGATAAATAAATAAAGATGGCTTTATAATAAGCAATAATAAAATGATTTTATACTTAAGAGAATAATAGATGCAAATATATTATTTAGATGGTTGTAGAATGTGTGATTAATTATTGGTTGTAATTATCACATATATTTGAATTTTGATAACGGTATCGCATTTTGCCGAATATGTGATATTTTACCATTATTACTACTAAATGACGAGTAGTTAATTATGGTTATTTGATGATAGATGGTATGTCATTAATATTGTTTAGATTAACCTTGTACTTACGTTAATGATATATTACTATAGCTGCTAGTATGTAAGTAAGTATATTTATGTTGTTTTTCCTTATTTGATGATTATGGTGGACACTGAAGGTTGTTCGTGTGTTATGGATACGTTTTATTTTTGTTGTTGCCCCAAAATAATGATTACTTGTGATGGATGACTAGGAATACTATTTTATGCTTGTACTGTTTGCATTGGATGAGATGGTTGCACTGTTCGCATGGATGTTATGGTTGTTATGTGCTAACAAGTTTTTGGATGCATGACAAGAGCAGGAAATAAAACCACGTGGGATTGATCCTAAAAAGGGGTACATAGGCAGCTTTTTCCTATGCAATAACTATCGAGTCTATGGCCATAATATATATGTATATAGGATAAGGCGCAACCCAAAAATAGCCGACACATTTTCCTCTTTATTATATATATGTGTGTTTGTAAGTTTGGTGGTGAAAACAAAGAAGGGAGAAAAGGGTAGAAGGAGCCTTATCCACGGGGTAGATCGATGTATCTCTTGCACCATAATTACACAGTTTTTGTATTAATACCCGATTTAATAAAATGCATATATTTATTATTGCATAAATTCTGAGTGACATTTGATTGTTAAAATGGTATGTATGTATATGTATACATTGTTGTTTAAATTTTTTTATGACGTTTCCCTTTTATTCATTGTTTTATATTTTTAATTTTACGTATTCATGGTCCATTGTCTTTAAACATCTGAAATTAGTTGTAAGTGTATTTTAACAACATTTATAATATTTTTAGATGTTAACTATAGTGGGTCATCACATTTGATATCAAAGCTTAGGTATTGTGACACCCTGATTTTTGGGTAAGTTTGAATTGATTATTGTAGTTTAATTCATACCTTAGGTTGGGTTAGTGTAAAATGAGAAAGCGTTTGATTAATAATTGTATGCTTTGTGTGCATGGGCTGTTTGTTTAACCACTGTTACCTCACCTTAAAATTTTCATTATCTATGATGATGTTGTATGGAAAATAAATAAAGTAGGAGCGAGATATGATGAACACTTGTAAGAGGGATTAAGTGTTGGTTATAAACCCAACGACACAAACCTGGTGTTGAATTGATTGAAACTTGACCTTAATAAGATAAAACCAATTTTATTTTTCAGTATATAATATTTATTTGGAAAATTTATAAAGTATACATTTTTTTAATTTTAGTGATATTATACAAATAGGATGAATTTTTCTTTTTGACAAAAAGTGGTTTATTGGAAAATAAAGTATTAATTGGTTAAATATAATATTTTATGAAGGTATTTTTATAAGAAAGAGTAAATATTGTAAATATATTTTATCTGGAAGCAGTTCAGTAAAAAAGCGTTTTAATTATATATTGGAAATTAAATTCAGCCTTTTAGTAAACATTATAGTATGGAAAAATTTGTTTGTTTTTAAAACATTTTTGGAAAGTATTTCTATAATGTTGTTATGGTTCGGGAACACTTTTTAATACAGGAAGATTTTATATATGGAAAGAGAAATTCTTTTAGAAAGTGTTCTATTTGAATTTTTTTTATAAAAGGATATTTTGGTTAAAAATATTTTATTTTGAAAGAAATGTTTTAATGAGAACATTTAGCTAATATTGTTTCAATTTGGGAACATCTTTTAAAAAAAGTGTATATGTTGAAAAGTAATTTGTAACCTCATTTTGATTCAAAATACCGTGTAAAAAATATCTTATTGAGGATCATTTTGGAAAAGGATATTTTTGGTTAAGAGATATTTTAAAATATACACTTGAAGGTTTGAGGAGTGTTTGTTCAAAAAATGCTTTGAAGAGGAAAACTATTTTAACGATAGTAGAGCCTTTTAAAATGTTTTTATTAAAAATACATTTTAAGGATGTATCTAGTGAGAATCATTATTTTAAAGAAAAGAGTATTTTGTTGAAACATTCTTTAGAGTGAATAATATATTATTTAGGGAACATTTATTTTAAAGGTACTCTATAGGAGATTCATTTCCATAAAAAGTTGTTTTATTTTGAAGGGATTATTTTCTTAACAGAGTATCTAAAATATTTTTAATGGAACTATTTTTAAATAGAGAAATTTTACTATTGGTAAAAATATTTGGAAATAGCTTGATGGAGGTAATTTTGAGAAGCATCTTTTTAGAGTAAAGAATGCGATAAAGTATTTATTTCAGTGATTTATTTTTTATCTAGGAGTGTGTTTCATTTAAAAAAACATTTTGTTTGGAAATTGATTTTGGTTGCAAGAATTTTCACTTAAAAGGGCAATCTTTGACAAATGTTGTTTTGAAAAGAAAAAAAATTGGGTAAGGACATATGGTTGAAAGATACCTAATTTGAGATTTTTTTCTATTTGGGAATGTAATTGGTGATATATTATTAATAAATGATGTACTAAAAAAATATCTATTTTGTAATACCTTGAGAAAATATTTTATTAAGATAGGAATGGTTTGATTTGAAAGTAGATGGTTGAATAGGTAAAATATTTAATTTAATAATTTTTTTGGAGGTGCTTGTTAAAAAGGTATTTTATTAAAAAGATGTTGTATTTGGGACTCTTACTGAGAATTATAAGATTGGAATTTGTAAACATGGAGTGTAAAACATTAGAGTAAGATGAGTTTTGAATTGGCCCGACACATATAAGGACGATGTTGCTTTTATGACTATTATATGTGATTTTCCCTAGTGGTGTGTAGTGACGTCAAGTTATTCCCATTCATGGAGTGAAAGAGTTGTGATGTGAAGATGGTACTACCCATTTTGATGTTTGGGATAGTCACCCTTTTGGTTGTATTCGTTTACTTTGGATGAATTGTTTGTATTGCATCATTGTTTGTTAAATTGATTGAAATTAAGAAAATTTAGTTGCTTATTTACCCATGTCTACTTATCAATTTATGTTATGCCTGTTTGAATTAATTTCTTATGATAGACAACTTATTTTACTATGATTGATTACTTATTTGATTGATGTTCACCTATTAATTCATGTCATGCTTGTTTGGATTAATCTCGTTTTCTTATAGTTAATTGTTTGTTTGCTTATCGTTTATCTGTTTTGATTGGTTATTGTTTGTTTGGTTGTTTACTTGTTCACTCGGTTGCTTGTTGTTTGACTAAGAAATGTGAAGAGGTTCCATGTAGATGAGCAACAATGGTTGAAGAATTTTAGTGAATAAAGGCTTGATTGATACCACCGAGGAATCAAGGATAAGCGGGAGGCCCATTATACGAATTTTAAAAAAACATATATTTCAAAACCTATTTTTGGCTTCTATAAATATTTTAAAACAAAGAGTTTACATTTCAAATGACGATTTGATTTCTTATATAAGATGATGTTTTCTCAAAGTTATTTTTAGTTAGTTTAAAATGATGGAAAATATTTCAAAAAACCGTTTTATAAATTAATTGGTCAAAATAATTTTGAGAAACTATTTTAGAGGGAGATGGAAGATTTGATTTGAATATAAAAATGTTTTGGTAAATGCTTCGCTTTGAAGGTGTATTAAAACTCTCCTTGCTAGCAGGTCCTTCTTTGGTATTGTAGGTGAGTTATCCCAGTCATTAGATAAAGGAATCATAATGGAAAATGGAATGCAAAGGAGTTTGAGGAAGGAAGCTAGTGAGTAAAACAAAGAAGAGTTTTAGTATGGAAAATGGAATGAGGATCGGTTCGAGGAAAGGAACTCCTAAATAGAACGTCGAAGGGTAATATTGTGAAAAGTGGAACGTTGAAGGGATCTGCTATAGTGAATGGAAATAGATGGAGAGAGAAAGGGCTCGAATATGCATGTGAAGGGATTGTTGGTGCTTGTAGTGTTTTTTAGAGTACTCATAAGCAAAGGTATTGTGAGGATGCTCATTGGGTACTTAGTCAGCAACTCTAGATCATTGAAAGGATCCACACTGGATTGAGGAAGGGATCCAGTGTCAGTTATTGGTTGGTGCTCAGGTACATATAAAACCGAGATTGTTTCATTAATCACCGGCGGAGGAATGTGTGAGAAATGCGGATTAAGGATCTTAAGGCTAAGGATAAACACTAGAGGGGGGTGAATAGTATTTTAGAGAATTGTTAAATCTTTTTGATTTTTGTTAATTTAAACACAAATGTATGCAGTATCCAGACACAGATATGATCACAGAATCAAACACAAATGCAAATATAAAGTAAAATTAGTAAAGGAAAGAACACACCGGATTTTATACTAGTTCGGAGTTACCCTACATCCAGTCCCGCACACAAGTACGGATTTCCTTTCAATAACAATCTTTACAATTACGCCCTCGATTTCAAGGCTACAAGGTACACCCTCCAGAATCACAATCCTTTGGGTAGAGATACTTGATTTCCCGGGCAACAAGTTCACCCAATTGATTTCTAAGGTTACAATCACACCTTTTACACTTGATTGATTTCCAAGGCTACAATCATACCTTTTCTCGCTAAGTTGATTACAAAAAGCCTATGACTCTGAATAGCACCGAGGATCTTGTTGAGACAGTGATAGAGAATTAAACCAGAGATAATCTAGTTAGATTCGCAGAGTAATGATAATAATTTGTATATAGAAATGTGGAAGAAGAAGAGGAGTGAAAAACCGGAAAAACTGTCTTAAAATTCGTTGAAACTAACCCTATTTATAGAGGAACAACAATCATGTCCATTCGCAAAGAGTTATGATGAATAGACACTTCTTTTGAAATTTAAATTTTGAACTCAACTGACACCATGTCGACATGGGGTACATGAGTATGTCGACATCCCAAAGGGATTTTTGATGTTTTGATTTTCTTTGAAAATAACCTTTATTTTATATTACAACTGTTTTAAACTTTAAATATACTTGACTATATTTAACATACATAAGTAAGTATAAAGAATAGTATATACAAAAATTTACTATAATTTTATATTTAAAATCTAAGTATAAATATTTAAAAGTTAAATATATTATATTTAAAAGATAGCTTAAAAACAAGGATAATTTGATTTTGAAATTAAAGATTATTTTTAGGCTAAAAGTATTTGAAATCAGGATGGATGTTTTTGATGCTTTTAAAAGGAAGGTTTTGAAATCATTTTGAAAACAAGATATAATTTTGAAAAATCATTTTGAATAAAAGGTTAGCGGATACAAAACAATGTTCCACTAGATTTTCGTAGGTTCCATCCTACTTAGGGTTCCATCCCTTTAACAGGCTCGAAGTGGATTCCATTCCAAGAATAAATTGGATTTTAAGATGCCAGTGCTTTTCTAGGAGATTTAACAAAATTTCTAATTAAAGCATAAATTACTTGAATGCTTGAACTCTTGATAATCTTGATACTCATTAGTCTTCAATCTTGATATCTTGAATCTCTATACTGTACAGTCTTCATTCTTGGTACCTGCATGGTTAAATCCTATATATACATATATATCTAAACTTATACTGTTAGTATTTATATTTTATAATCCATTCTAAGGCTGTTGTCATCAAAACCATCATCTCACGTACTAACAATCTCCCCTTTTTTTATGATGTCAACCTTTGTTTATAAAATATTACTTCTATCCTAATAACTCCCACTTAATCTATGCCTAACTACCCTATTTTATACTTCTCCCCCTTTGTCATCAACAAAAAAACTAACTCTAAACTATATAACACTAAACTATATAACTCCCCCTCATTCTTGGATGAAAATACCTGCATTAATAAACTTATACAATGAAATATAGAAGAATCAAAGATTATATACATGTCAATGTATAATTATACATATTTTGTACAACAAACATCAATCCATACTAAATACCAATCAAATTCAAACCAAGCCAAAGAAAATGAAACCAAATCAATCAAGGCAAACAATTCAAACAAAGCAAACAAATAAAATTAAACGTTACGTGGAACTTCCACCCATCCTTCTTCTCCAAAGATAGGTTCTGCCTTAATAGCATCCCAATTATCATTGTCATTGGTGAGAGAGACTAGAGGATGTGCTTCGTTATCGTCCTTGTGTAGGAAGGAAATCATCCATCGTATTGCATCGAAATTCCTTTCTTGCTCCTTGATCATCTGCATTTGACTCAATTCTAAGTGTCGCTGGTTACGAAGAATGAACGAGAGAATATTCTTGAAAGAATTAAGATTTTGTTCAAGATTTTTGGATAAGTTATGAATTGGATAGCCATATTTGGATTTGTGGAAGAATGAGAGATAGAGCAGATAAGAAATAGTTTTCATTGAAGAATTCTAGAAGAAATAGGTATTTATAGGTGTAGAAATTGGTTTGAAATGAATAGACATATGGCAAATATTCAGATTTCAAATTCAAAATGAATTGTCATTTCTGACCAGTACATGTCGACATGGTCATAGGGGGTATGTCGACATGGTGTAGTGAAATTTGACGATATATTTTGATTTAGTGAATAATTGTGTGTATATATATATTTATATAATATACTAACATTTATTCTGGAGATAAGATAAGCTAGATAACAGAAAGAAATTCCATTTCATTTCATACAAAAACGATACAACGATTAATCATAAAGAACTACACGCACATTCAAATCAAAATAAACTAAAACAAATACAATGAGTACGAAAAGGTAGAACTAGTTAGAGGATGATGATGATGAAGAAAGTCCAAGTTTCTTGCTGACTTTGGAAATGAACTCGTTCATCTTGCATGAAATTTTGTCCACCTTCTTACTAACGGATCGTTTAAGCGTCCGTTGATTCTCAACAATCATATTTTGGTTTTTGAGAAGGGTTTTGGTGGATGGATTAGGAGGATAGTCGATGCTTTCCAAAGAGGTTTCACCTTCTTCTTCTTCAATTTCCATTTCATCCCCTTCTTCTTCTTCTTCCTCTTCTTCCATTTTCTCATGAGCCAAATGCGCTTCCTTTTCGGCAACGAGTCTCATAAGGTTGAAAAACAAATGGAATTTTCATAAGCGAAATGTTGGAATGATTGAATTTTTTTTAGAAACAAATTCTTCGTCTTTGAAATCCACTCTAAAATAGTTAAAAACCCGAGTGAGATAAATTCCATGATACAAAGTATTCTTACCCATTTCAAGATTTTTGGGACGAAGTTCATCCAAAATAACTTGCGCCCAATTTATGTCATAATTTCCAAAAATAGCAAAAAATGCTTTGCAGACTTTTAAAGTAGGATTGTTAAAATTTCCCTATCTTGGGATCAAAGTATGTTGCAAAAAAGATTGATAATTATTGCTTTTGGTCTAAAATTTTGATTTTTGAATTCAAAATTATCATTCCCTTCGAAAATGTGATGAAATGTCTCACGATCATTTTCGTCGATTTTAAAATTAGAAAGATCCATTCCCGTACTCTTGCAATTGAGAATGTTACCCAAAAGATTAGAATTCAAAACAATTCTAGTGCCTTTGACACTACTCCAAATTTCATCCTCATTTCCGTTATAAAATCCACGGTTTAAATTTGCATAGAAAGACAAGATTTGGATAACAAACAAAATCATTTTGAGAAGCATCAACAAGACTAAGAATTTGATTGTTTGCAAAAAGAGAATCAATTTCATAAGAGGAAAAATCTTGAAAGATAGCGAACTTTCCGGGATGGACTTTGGCATAATTAGCATAATTGATGTATGCTTTTGTTGCCTCCGGATCATTGAAGAGTTTCTCTTTTGTCTTTTCGGAAATTCGCATAGTGGAGGGGTTGCTTGAAGAAGCCATTAAAGTAGAGAATAGAGAGCTTGAAGTTTTGAAAAGAGAGTTTGAATTTGAAAACGAGAGTGAAAAGATATGATAAAAGATAGTGAATAAATATATTCTCAAAGGACATGTTCTCTGGTCAAAAGGTAGCTTTTCAGAGAATTGAATGAAGTGAAAAGGTGGAGGGAAATTCAAACATTTAAATTCAAACTCTGATACCCATGTCGACATCATGGTAGGGACCATGTCGACATGTGCCAGTGAATTTTTGTGATTTATTTTTCCTAAGTTCTCTAATATACGCTTTATTTTTTTTAATGTCTATATATTTCTGAAATATTGTTGGACTTATAGTATATTTTAGAAAGTATTATTATACTATTAAAAATAATAAAAATAATAATAAAAAATAGAAAATAAAATTTAAAATTCAAACAACACACCAATTCAAAATCAATCACTCAAGCAATTAAACATCTAATTCTAAGCAAGCAATTTCAACCAATTATATTGTAAATGTGTACCTTTTTCTGAGTCCGTTTCTCTGAATTCGTCGGAGTCGTGAACTACCGTGAAACACAAATTTGAATTATCTGTTTTTTGATCATCATCACTTGAGGAAAAGTCTGAATCATCTAGAGTAGCAGCAATGCACACTTTCTTTTCTTTGCTGGATCATTGTTCATAGGAGGATTCTGCCTTTCTGGATACGGACAGTCTCTTTTGATGTGGTCTGGTTGGTCACAGTTGAAACATTTGACATTATTTGGCACTACATTCTGATTTCCAGAGTTCTTATAGTTGTTTCTCTTGATATTGTTCATCTTTATGTGTTTGAGGAATTTCCTAAAATTTCTGGTCATAAAGGCTACCTCTTCATCATCATCACTGTTTGAGTCTGATCCATTGGTCAATGCATTGAATGCCATTGATTTCTTTTCAAATGCTTTGCTTTCTCTTCTCCCGATCATTTGGACTTCAAATGACATTAGATTTCCAATTAATTATTCTATGTTTAAGGTACTGATGTCATTTTCCTCTTCGATCGCAAGTGTCTTTTGATCCCATTCTGGAGTAAGAGAATTTAAAAAATTTCCGACTTGATCTTCTTCAGAAAATTCGTTTCCCAAGGATATTAAAGAATGCACAATATCCTGAAATCTGCTATACATATCTGAAATAGACTAATCATGGTTCATTTTAAATAATTGAAACTGATTTGTGAGCATGGAAATTTTGTTCTGTTTAACTTTTCTTGTTCCTTCGTGAGTTACTTGCAAAGTTTTCCAGATTTCATATGTAGACTTACAAACTGACACTCTATTAAATTCATTTCTATCAAGTGAACAAAACAGAATATTCATTGCTTTAGAATTGTTTTGTGCAACAGTCTTTTGCTCAGCGGTCCACTGTGCAAAATCAGTTGTGGGTTTAGAATATTCAGTTTGTGTGATATTTCAAGTGTCTAATCCTATAGATTGTAAATATATTTTCATCCAACATGCCCAATATGCATAGTTACCGCCATTAAAAAGTGATGGTTTGATAGTAGACCGACCTTCTACAAATGAACTAGTGATAGGGATAATAGTATTAGAAACAATACCAGTTTTGGTAGCCATTTTGAATTTTTTTTCAAAAATCAGACTATGAAACGTTGAAAACTTTGCTCCGATACCAAATGTGAGAAATGCGGATTAAGGATCTTAAGGCTAAGGATAAACAATAGAGGGGGGGTGAATAGTGTTTTAGAGAATTGTTAAATCTTTTTGAGTTTTGGGTAATTTAAACACAAATGTACGCAATATTCAGGCACAAATATGATCACAGAATCAAACACAAATGAAAATATAAAGTAAAAGCAGTAAAGGAAAGAACACACCGGATTTTATACTGGTTTGGAGTTACCCTACATCCAGTCCCGCACACAAGTACAGATTTTCTTTCAAAAACAATCTTTACATTTACACCTTCGATTTCAAGGCTATGAGGTACACCCTCCAAAATCACAATCCTTTGGGTAGAGATACTTGATTTCCCAGGCAACAAGTTCACCCAATTGATTTTTAAGGCTACAATCACACCTTTTACACTTGATTGATTTCCAAGGCTACAATCACAGCTTTTCTCGCTAAGTTGATTACAAAAAGCCTATAACTCTGATAGCACTGAGGATCTTGTTGAGATAGTGATAGAGAATCAAACCAGAGATAATCTAGTTAGATTCAATGTTGATTTCGGCAGAGTAATGATAAGAATTTCTATATAGAAATGTGGAAGAAGAAGAGGAGTGAAAAACCAGAAAAACTGTCTTTAAATTCGTTGAAATTAATCCCTATTTATAGAGGAACAACTGTCATGTCCATTCCTAAAGAGTTATGACGAATAGACACTTCTTTTGAAATATAAATTTTGAACTCAACTTACACCATGTCGACATGGGGTACATGAGTATGTCGACATCCCAAAGGGATTTTTGGTGTTTTGATTTTTCTTTGAAAATAACCTTTATTTTATATTAAAACTATTTTAAACTTTATAAATATACTTGACTATATTTAAAATACATAAGTAAGTATAAAGAATAATATATAAAAAAATTTACTATAATTTTATATTTAAAATCTAAGTATAAATATTTAAAAGTTAAATATATTATATTTAAAAGATAGTTTAAAAACAAGGATAATTTGATTTTGAAATTAAAGATTATTTTGAGGCTAAAAGTATTTGAAATCTGGATAGATATTTTTGATGCTTTTAAAAGGAACGTTTTGAAATCATTTTGAAAACAAGATATAATTTTGAAAAATCATTTTGAATAAAAGGTCAGCGGATACGAAACAATGTTCCACTAAGATTTTTCGTAGGTTCCATCCCTTTAACAGGCTCGAAGTGGATTCCATTCCACAAATAAATTATATTTTAAGATGTCAGTGCTTTTCTAGGAGTTTTAACAAAATTTCTAATTGAAGAATAAATTGCTTGAATTCCTGAACTCTTGATAATCTTGATACTCATGAGTCTTCAATCTTGATATCTTGAATCTCTATACTGTACAGTCTTCATTCTTGGTACCTGCATGGTTAAATCCTATATACACATATGTATCTAAACTTATACTGTTAATATTTATATTTTATAATCTATTCTAAGGTTGTTGTCTTCAAAACCATCATCTCACGGACTAACAGAATGGTCACACAAGTTATCATATATCTAACGCAAGCAAGTGATGCATTGATTGATGCAGTTTGCCTCTCAAGTGGATGACCAAATTATTTAAAGAGTGTAGGCATGACTACTTTAAGGATGTAATCATAGGTAGGCATACATGATATTTGGATGGTATAGGTATACCTTAAAGATGAGACTGTAAGGAAGATCATCAATAGATTGAGGGAATTCATATTATGATGGATGTATGTTAGCATAGAAATTAACACACATGTGTTAATGGTTGATAGGTTAGTATGGTGATGATACCACATTATTTTGAATATGTGTGTTTATTTGGATGAGTTATGTTGGTTATTAGTTTATGTTTATTCATTTATGCAATATTTGGACCAAGCTATGTTTTATTGTAGACTTTAATTATAATCAGTTATGATTTAATTATTGGAATGCATGGTATGAATTAGTGCATGATTGATATTGTTTCACACTTATAAATGAAGTGTTATTTTATATACTATATTTTGGATAGCGTGGTTGAGAAAATGTATGTGTTACTATAGTATGGGTGTAGAAATTTAAATTCAACAATTGATGAATTTGATTGTATCATGGTTAATGTTATATGGTAGTTGTATATTACTTTATAAGTAATTAACTTGTGATTGATGTAATTTCCTATATTTTGCGATTAGACTAATAACGATGATTCATTAATCTTGTTGAAGGTTGTATTTGGGAAAGTGCGTGGGTGCAATTCTTTTAAAGAAGGAAGAATGTAATGACTCGTGGATTTGACACATAAACTAATAATATTGATGTAATTGTCTAAAATAAAATTGATGGCGAAAGAAAGATTTATGTAGAATTGTCTATTTTGGGATTTGATGATTCCATTGGGTTTAGAAATGTCGAGAATGCATATGCGATATGTAGCATGATATATTTTCATTCAGGCGCAAAACTGGGTTTCAGACTTTTGTGACCACTTTGGACCAACACTTTTTTTTCCCCATATGGTTATATTGTTATAGAGAAACACTAGCAACCTCTATCCTTATTCCACATCATTTCTTTCAGATATACTCTTTTTTTTCAGATTTGAATCTTCCATGCTAATGTAGACTTTCTCTAATTACTTTTACTGATCACAAAAATACAACAAATTGCAAATTAATTCAAAAATATGCATTACGATATGTCGTTTAATACGGTGCGATGACATAATCATAGCGATAGTGTTCATTTGGTGAAATTTAGTCGTGAATGGTCGGAATATCCTTTGGAAGCTTTGGAGTTGTTTGTGAACCACAAACGTCTATATTGATTATCGATAATGAGGCAACTATGGTTGACGCAAATGGTGCTGTGGTGAAGGCGATGGTGAGCGGATCCATACAACCGCATCATGTTAATTATCGACGAGGTAGCGACAATCCTTAGATTAAGGCATCGATACTAGTGGTGGTGGCTGGCTCTGTTTGGACGATGGGGTTGAGTCACACTTATAATTGTTTAAAGATATACTTGGTCATAAGCAGAGATAATGTCTTTTTTTGGCAAGGAAAGCCGATTTTTACAGTGGACCATCGAATGTTTTATAAATCAATTAACGTAGTTGCTAGTTTGATATGTCTAACAACTTACAATCTCAATCACATTAACAAACTCGAGATACCTACATGCACTTACAAAGTAAAGAGACATTACATACTATACCTTAAGATACAAGACCAAACACAGTTGCAAGCTTAAGCTATAAGAACTACATCAATCACATGCTTTAAGATAAAAGAGGAACAACAATTTCATACTAAAAATTCAACATCTAGCAAAGAAAAAGCTTATGCAAAGCATTACAAGCTTAAGGATAGTATCTTTTTGTGTACTTCAGATTTTATTTGAATACAACATTTTCTTTTTTGTTTAAATATTCTTTATTAAATTGCATTTTTTATTTTAGTAATTTAGTGTTTATTGGCCCTACTTGGTTATTTACTTTTTATGTTGCTCTCGCTTTCACGGTGGGAACTACGCTATGCGACTTGGCTATACATGAGTTTGGTGGCCATTCCTATGCCCTCAAGACTCCTTGCACATGTCTGCAAAAGGCTAATGCTCGCATTACCAAGTCAGACACAGTTAAAGTGTTAGACGAAGAAAATGACAATCTTATAAAGGAAAGGAAAACATTGCTGGTATGACAAGGGAAGAGATGCTTAAAAGGTTTTAATATCGATCATGGGAGTGGAAAAATACCAAGCATGCTAACCTTAGGTGGTACAACTGTAATCTCCAACAGAGAGCTGATTTGACTGTGGGGCAGGGGAAGGTACAAGAGTTAGAAACGCTAATGTTGAGTTTCTTAAGGAGAGTAAAAATACTACAAATGTAATTAGAGATAAAATTCTTAAGGAATTTGAAGATTATTCTCATTGCCTATTTCGGACTAAGCTGTTTAACTATCTACAACACGACTGCATTAGAAAGCAAAAGGCTGACCTCTAGGTGGCGTAAAAAAAAAACTAGAATTGGAAGATGTTATTTTTATAAACTTAAACACTGAGCTAGGATCTATGCAACGATGTATTGTGGAACTGGAAGCTTTGCTGCGAGAATTGGAAGATTTATGCTGCTTTTTATACAGTGGAGATTATGAAGTTGAATGGCACAATAGATGAGTTGTCTTTGAAAATAATAGAGCGCTTCAAAAAGAAGATAGTCCCTCTACGGCCTTACTTCCACATGTATCCTCTAAGCCAAGTGCCACTCCATCTCCTCTACCTGACATAGACCGCGATGCAGCTACTAAATAGGAAAATGACTTAAAGAACTACCATGAGTCTAAGTTTAATGAGCTACAGACCACCCATGAGAGGAAATTGTCGAGCTTAGGGATTTTTGGTACTGAGGTGCAGTCTAATACGAGTGAATTGTTTGACTCCTTTTCCAAAACCACTAAAAGACTATTACTCAACTTTTGGATGACATGAAATGCATGTGACACACTATTATGCAACACGTGAATGCTCTTGAGGCCAAAGTTGCTGCCCTTGAGTCTCGGCCTCCCATGTAGTCGTCGGGATTAACTTCCACTGTTGTGCCTTCAAGATCTTTTGCGCCTTCTCTTTCCTATACCTCGTTCCCTTCGGTTAAGGAATTTCACAAGGAGAAAGTTAAGCACGCCATGGTAGATATCGTTGCGAAGCATTTAATCGACGTATTTTACCATTTTTGGCCTAACCTTAACCTAGAATTTTTATATAACCTTGATGACCATGTTCCAAAAGTGCAGGTTGCTAGATCATTGGGCTATTCCTAACTATGACTTAAAGATGTCATTGGCAATTGTCTTCGTCGCTCCTCTACTATAATTACTAAGCTGGCTGACATCCCTCAGTCGGTTACAACTTGAGGGTGCATCATCCGCCCTTTCTGCATCTACGGATCAACCTTCCCGCAAAAGAAAACACTACCAGAATCGGCTCGTATAGCGACTGAGGCTAGCGACGGCTAAAAAATACAGCCGTCGCTATCCGTCGCTGATCGCGAATATACAGACACCAGCCGAGAGAAACATTTTTCATTTTCCTCCTTCCATTAACTCGGCTCCTTCTCCTCCTTCCCGCAGCCAGCCGCCGCTATCCGCCACAGAGGCCGTCGTAACCTTCCATCGCTTATTTGAACCTCCCCACACTTACCGGTAACTCCTATTATCCATTAGCTTTGTTTAATTTAGGTTTAAATTAAATTAGTTAATGATTTAGGGATTTGGAATTGGATGATTTAGGGGTTTGGAATTGATGAATATATGTTATTACTTTATGACACATAATTTACTATTTGAATTGGGTATATAATGGTAAACCTAATTTAGAAAATTAGTTGATTATGTGTTTGAAAATGGTGATTATTGCGTATTAGGTGATGATAATTAGTGTTGATTTGACGGTATTAATTAGTGAATTTATTATTCACTTTGTTGTTAAAAATTATGGCTAATTTAAAATCCAAAAAATAATACATGATCATTGAATAATAAGTTTATTGATAAGTTTACGAGAATGCTTGTTATACTGTTGTAAGCGCTAATTACTTATTTTGTTCACAAAATCGTTAATTAAAATTTATGTAGTTAAACAAAAGTTAAAATATTAATATTTCACTACAGACCACTAACGCTTCAATATTAATATTTAAGATCATTATTTCACTACAGATCACTAACACTTTAGTGTTAATTTTTTTTAATTTGTGCTTTATTTATTTGAACCCCTTAGAGAATTTTTGGCCCCGTCTGACAATTGTTGTATATGATCGTTATATGGATATTCGTTTTTCCACAGAACAGACATCTATATTCATCTGACACAACATTTGTTGGATTTGTCCTAGTATTTGGACAAGTTACAAACACAATAAAGTAATCATATTTTATAAATCATTTCAGTTTAAACGGTTTAGAAAATTTCAATGGCACTTTCTTTTTTCCCTGTGTACACGCATTTGTGTACGACAGAGAAAAAAGGAAAGTGCTGCCGAATTTTTTTAGAATCGTTTAACCTGAAATGATTTATAAAATATGATTACGTTATTATGTTTGTAAGGGAAGTAGGATAACCGGCCGTCAAAGTAAAAAAACAATGAACTTAAGAATTGAAAATTTTATTGCAGTATTTATTTGAATTTGTTAAAATAGTATTATATGATATTTAATTTAAGTATTTATTTAAACTTAAGTGAACCTTTTAAAATGATATGATTTACGAAATGTAATTGCTTTATTGTATTTGTAATGGGAAGTAGGATGGTCGACCAT
Source organism: Allium cepa (assembly GCA_030765085.1). Lineage (NCBI taxonomy): Eukaryota > Viridiplantae > Streptophyta > Magnoliopsida > Asparagales > Amaryllidaceae > Allium > Allium cepa. The sequence continues at coordinate 738,226,097 of CM060935.1, read as the reverse complement.
CAAAGTTAAAACAATAAAGCAAAAAGCCAACAATAAATCGAATTGATTATTTGGATTAATAAACGATAAACTTTATTGTGTTTCTAACATATATTTTCAAATCAGGAAAAATGTTCGATTATTTTCTCGACCGTAGTTGGATGTATGAAGTCAGAACTGGTATGAAAGGTTCAATAAAGAAACATTCTGTAATGGTGTGCACGAATTTATTAGATTCGCTAAATCTAATAATAATAATAACGAAGAACTTCATTTTCCGTGTCGTAAGTGTAAACATTTGAAGCATTGAAAAACAAATATAGTTGAAGTACATTTGTATAAAAATGGTTTTATGCCGAATTATTACTTGTGGGATCGTCATGGAGAACTTCTTGCACCCACACCTAATCCTGTAGCGTTAGATGACAATAATGTTATGACGAATCCAATAGAAAACATGGTGCAAGATGCAACACGATCAATGTTTCCAATGTTTGATCAAGATGACGATGAAGATGTAAATGTCGAAGAAGAACCGAATGTGGGAGCTAAAAATATATATGATTTATTGGACTCTGCTAAAAGGCCGTTGTGGGATGGTTGTAAAAGTGGAACCGAATTATCAGTAACTGCTGAATACATTACTATGAAATCAAAATTCAACCTTACAGAAACTGGATTTACATCAGTTGTACAAGCAGCAAAACGACACATGCCACCCAATAATCTGATGTGCGATAGTCATTATAAAGTGAAAAAACTTATGTCCGCTTTCGGTCCGCCATACCAAAAGATAGATACATGTGTAAAAGGTTGTATGTTGTATTGGAAAGATGACGTTGAGCTTAGAAAATGCAGAATATGTAACGAAGAAAGATACAAACCAAGATAAAAAAGGAAAAGAAGTTCCATACAAGAGGATGCATTATTTACCCATCACTCCCAGACTTCAAAGGTTATATGCATCTTCTGCTACGGCGTACCATATGAGATGGCACAGGGTGAGAACACCGGAAGAAGGAACTTTGATACATCCATCCGATGGAGAAGTATGGAAACATTTCGATAGGACTTATCCCGCATTTGCTGCCGAAAGCCGTAATGTCAGACTCGGTTTATGTACGGATGGATTTGCACCATCGTAACTCCTTATAATTTACCTCCATGGACGTGTATGAAAACTCCATATATGTTTCTCACTACTGTCGTTCCTGGGCCCGATAATCCAGAAAAAGGAATCAATCTTTATTTCCAACCATTGATCGAAGAGTTGAAAACGCTATGGAATGAAGGAGTTGAAACGTACGACATTTCGAGAAAAAAGAATTTTTGTATGTTCGCTTCTTTGTTTTGGACTATTAGTGATTTTCCTGCATACGGGATGCTTTCAGGTTGGAGCATGGTTGGTCGTCTAGCTTGTCCTTATTGCATGAAAGAAACACGGGCGTTTTCGCTATGGTATGGAAAGAAAATTTATTGGTTTGATTGTCATTGGTGTTTTCTCTATCTCAATCATCCTTTTAGAAGAAATAGAAAAAGCTTTATAACTAACAGAGAAGAGAGTATGCAACCACCAAAGATTTGGTCAAGTGAAGAAATATATGAAATTGTAAAAGAGTATCCGAAAATACATGAAACTGGAGTGCAGACTGAAATTCCAGGTAAATCAGACATTCATAATTGGTGCAAACAAAGTATATTTTGGGAGTTACCTTACTGAAAAGATCTTCTACTCCGACATAATATTGACGTGATGCACAACGAAAAAACGTGTTTGATAATGTGTTTAATACAGTTATGAATGTAAAGGGGAAATCAAAGGACAATTTGAACTCAAGACTTGATATAGCAAACTTTTGTAAACGTCCCGAACTTCATATGAAACCCAATGATAATAAAAAACCTAAAGCATGCTATGAGCTAGACAGTAAGCAAGTAAAACTCGTGCTTAAGTGGGTGGAAGCACTAAGGTGTCCTGATGGTATTTCTTCTAATCTTCGTAGATTGTTGATTTTAAAAACAATAAATTGAGTGGGATGAAAAGTCACATTTGCCATATCATGATGGAATATCTATTACCCGTGATTCTCAAAGAACTGCTGCCGATAGAAGTATGGAGCATTATAACAGAATTAAGTTTGTTTTATAAACAACTTTGTTCGACGACGTTAAAAGTCAACCATATACATAGACTTGAAGTAGAAATTCCTATATTGCTCTACAAGCTGGAAAAAATATTTCCGCCAGGTTTCTTTAATGTAATGGAGCATCTACCTGTTCATCTTCCATCCGAAGCACTTCTTAGAGGTCCTGTTCAATATGGTTGAATGTATCCATTTGAGAGGTAATATTGAATATCGGCAATATTTATGTTAGTTTAAAATTCAGTTTATATACCTAAATTTAAAATAAATTTGTAATAGGTACTTGAATCATTTGAAGAAAAAAATTAGGCAAAAATCACGAGTTGAAGGTTCGATTTGCAAATCATATCTTGAAGAAGAAGCCTCATACTTTTTCTCTCACTATTTTAGTGATCATGTGAACTTATTGTTTGTAAGTGTTTCTCGTAATGAAGAAGTCGTTGAACACGATTCTTCTCAAGCAGTGTTATCTATTTTTAGACAAGATGACCGACATGGTGGAAAATGTGTGGAAATATGGTTAGACGATAGATCACCATGTAGCACACACATATGTTCTTCTAAATTGTCGAGAAGTTGCACCATTTGTCAGGTAATTATAAATTCATTATAATTCAATTATACTTATATATTAATTATATTAAAACATATTACATATTTGCAGTATATATGAATCACTGCATCCATCTGGCGATCTAAGTAAAGAATTTACTAAATGGTTTTCAAATTACGTTTATGATCCAATAAACCGTGTCGTTGACGAAGGATTACGACATCTTGCGATCGGACTAAAAAGAAATGTCAAGACATATCCAATATTCTTCGTCAATGGATTTAAATTCGACACCAAAGATTACGGTGCCGAAAAATTGACATATAACAGCGGTGTATTTGTCAAAGATAGCGACGATCCAGATGAGCATATAAAAGATTTTTACGGCGTCTTAACACAGGTTTTAGAGTTGACATATTACATACGACCTGTAGAAAAAGTTTTTTTTTTTCAAATGCAACTGGTTTAGCAATGTTCCTAGTACTGGAATAAACGTGCACAAAGATTATAAACTTATTGAAATAAAATATACCTCACATACTATAAGCATGATCCTTTTGTATTGGCCAGGCAAGCGTTACAGGTTTATTTTGCTCCGTATCCATCCTTGAAAAGAGATAAAGCGGATTGGTCGGTTGTTTTTAAAACAAAGGCAAAATTTACATTTGACGGAAATAATATTCCAAATGAAACAGCGTATTAAGCGGATCTTGAGCCAAATACTGAAGTAATAATAACCGATGACATTGATGCAGGGTTGTTGAATGATGAATCAAATGTTTTGGTAGATGTATTTGAAAGTCTTGAAGAAAATGATATAGAGTACGAGCCCGGTCTGAATCAGAGAATGACGAAGACTGATAATTTTAAATATTTGAATTTCATGTTGTATAATGTATTTTTATGACATATGTAATATTTAGAGTCTGAATATGACATATGTAAATATTTAAATTGTATGTTGTATAATCTATTTTTATGACATATGTAATATTTGAAGTCTGAATCAAGTGGAATGTTTTATGCGATGATATGATATGTTCTGATATGATATGATGTGTTCTGATATGATATATTCTGATATGATATACGATATATGATATGTTTGTAGCAGATATGTCTTATAGGAAATACGACGGTAGGTCTGAGCCTTCTCCTTCTCCCGACGCAGGTGCCAGTGGCAGTGCGCCGGATTTACTCCCCGTTGCTGAGTTAGTTCCGAAGACGGCAGGGTAAGTATCAGATATATTTCAAGTATGTTATTTAAAATATATTAAATATGTACATCAAAATTTATACAGGGGCTTTGAGATGGAGCCTTCAGATTTCATTTTACAAACGTCGAGACAGGCGTTTATGAGTAGGATGTCCGGCTGTTGGTCACGGTGGGACGACATCCCAATGCCTATAAAGAACGCAATATGGGTATATTTGATGGTAATTAAGTAGAAATTTTTATTTGATTTGAATGTCAATAGAATGTTTATAATTCAAGCTAATTTCAATATGCAGGCTGCCGTACGTGTTGATCCCTAGGATCTGGAAGAGTTTAGAAATCATTGGAATCAAAGAATGAGAAAAAAATTATAGAAACACGTTAACTAAAGTAAAGAGTGCGGGAAAAAAGCCTAGTTGGATGAGCGCTGACGTATATAGTGAGTTTATTCGGCTCTTGGATACTGCTGAATTCACAGTGAGCTATCCACTTACGAATTGTAATTTAATTTTTTTAAGATTTCATATATTAGTTGCATTAATATAGTTAACCTTGTGTTTAAATGTATAGGAAATATCAGTGCGGAACCGCCAAAACAGGAATAAGAATCCTGTTGTACATCGTGGTGGCTCAAAATCTTTTCAGCAACATAAAAACGAATTGGTAAATTTATAAATTGTGTTTATAAATATATGTAACATTATCTAATCATATTGGTAACATTGTTTATTCATAAATATATTTTTAGTCTAAGAAGTATAATCGCGAGCCTACGATGGCTGAGTTGTTTACTGCCACACATGCGGTGGAGGAGACAGACGAGGAAGGAAATGTTTCGTATAGATGGACAGACGCCAAATCTCAATCTGTATTGGTAAATATGCTTATCCGTAATGATAGTGTTTGATAATACTTTATTTCATAGCTAAAAGATCGTAAATTAAATTTTTTTGTGTCAAACTTTTATTTATAATCACAGGAGGCATATGAGGCGGAGCGGGCACGTGTGGCGCAGACCAGTGGACGTGAGAAGTTGACCGTTGAAGAGTCAAACCATATTTGGGACGCCATTGTAGATCCACCTACGCGAAATAGGCGATGTAGTTATGGAAATATGGAGGTAAACTGCTTCATTAACTAATATATACATTTAATATGATATGAAGCATAAATTATAACTAGCTATTAACTATTTCACAGGCGATATCATCCCAGAGGGCTTACAGGAGATCCCAGGCAGAGGAGGAGATAGCATTGTTGTGTCAGCAGATTACAGAGATCAATGACTGGCGGAAGAGCACTGCATTTGCACAACAGCTCGATGCGCATATCACGACATACCTGGCAGAGCATGGAAGAATGCCTGGAGAGGATGCATCTGGAGATGATGAGTAGGTAAGATTGTTTTGTGTTGAACTTATTGTGTTGTTTTGTGTTGAACTTATTGTTGTTTGATGTATGATGATGAGTACGACAATGATGTATGATTTGTTTGATAGTACTTATATGTATTGTTGAGTATGATGTATAAAGTGGTGAACGTTGTGTTTGATTGATGAGTTTTTGGATATATAGTTGTTGTTTGATGGAAAATTATGAATTTTATGTTTGATTGATGAGAGGTCGGTGTTATACTTGTGATGGAAGATTGAATGTTGTTATAGTTCGACGGAAATTATTTATATTGTGGTTTGAAGGCGCAAATAGCGGCTATATTAAATTGATGAACTCGGGCTAGTGACGGCTAGCGACGACTCTTGGGTTCAGGTTGGCGTCGGCTAGCGACGGATAGCGACGACATTATGGTTACGGGTTGGCATCGGTTGGAATCGGTTTGTTACGACAAACAGAATTTTTAAAAAAAGGGCCACGTGGATATTGCTGTCACTGACCGACACTAAAGTGGTGACAAAGCCGACGCAAAAGCCGACTCGAATGCTTGGTTGTGACATCTACTTTAGCGTCGGCTTTTAGAAACGGCTTGCGTCGGCTAGCGACGACCGACGTCGTTTTCTAGCCGACGCAAATGTTGGTTTTCCTTGTAGTGAAAAAGGTTTTAGTCATAGAAGCTTCTAAGTTTCAATCCGACTCTTATTGCAGTTTATGTGGTAATGTTTATCAACTAGAATGAGTATATATACTTATAATACTTTGTGAATGCTAAAGCATGTAAATAGATTAAATAAAATTAATGTTTTTTTAACTTGAGAACTTTATACAGTCCATTAATTTGTATATTTACTTGAACTTTGTACTGCATATGACATTTTTTTTACTTCCACATGCAGTTTACTCCTGGATAAGACATTTGGTGTACTCAGTTTAGTTACTTGTCTAGTGATATTTTTCCGAAGCTTACTTTTGGCATTTTTCTTTTGATATGCGCTTGGCATGGTCTGCTTCGTTTATGGTGCAAACTATTTTGATCGTGTTTGGCCGAGTTAAGTTGTGTATTTACAATCTTTTTGTTCATAGCGTGTTTTTTATACAGGCTTAGGCCATCTAATATCCATACGTTCAGTGCAATTTTGGCTGAACAACCGAGTTATATATTTTATAACTTCAGTTTTGTTTAGTATATAAGTAATATTGACACATTAATTTTCATACTAGTTTGAGCCATCTAATATCCCTACGTCAAGTTCATTATCGCATACTTCTTGATAATTACAACTTTATACATCACATTCTTTTACAAAAAGCTACTTATATAAAGTAAGGCCTAAAATTTTCTATGTTTCATGCCTTTGGGGGAGCTTCCTATCTAGTCTAGATAGACGGTATGTGCCATTAACAAGTGTTTCTGCAATGATTAGAGGGTCTTCCTAGTTGGGCCCTAATGCACCATCAGCTAGGTCTTTTGTGTTGGCTCTTACCTTCCTTAAGACCAAATCTCTTTTGTGAAATTTTCTTTGCCTAAATCTAAAGTTGTTATTCTTATTATTCTTAGCCAATACACTACTACACTAACGGTTGCCTCATTTCTTTTTTCTGGTATGAAGTCCAATGCAGTTTCCTTGAGTTGTCGATTATGCTTTGTCACAATAGATTAGTGCCAGTGTGAAGGCACTTCTATCTCAATTATAACCATGGCTTCATAGTTGTATGTTAAGGAGAGCATAGTATCTTCCATATGGGATTATGGTTGTCGATTATGTTTCAACCTTTGTAATCATTTTCTTGAGTAGTTTGTTGGTTGTCTTATTAGCTGCTTTGACCTACCCATTGATTGTGAATGAGCTACTAAAGAGAAACTTTTGATTATGCAATTCTTTTCACAATGCTTGGCATATTCCTTACTTTCAAATTATGTTCCAGTGTCATAGGTTATCTTATACAGGATTCCAAATCCAGTGTTGATGTTTCTTATAACAGAGTTAACTATTTTATTTAATGTGATAGTTGTTACTGGCTCAGCTTCTACCCACTTTGTGAAGTAATGTATAGATACTACTACCTATTTAGCTCCTTTTTTGACAAGAAGAGCAGTCCTATTAGGTCTATGCCATATGTGTAGATAGGTCAAAGGTTCGTCATAGGAATGAGATCATGCAATGGTAATCTTGGAATATCGGCGAACCTTTGGCATCGGTCACATCTACGGATGAATTCCTGCTCATGGTGGAGCACTGTTGGCCAATAGTAACCTTACATTAACACTTTCTTTATTGTTCTACTCCTCTAAATTGATCTCTACAGCATCTCTTATAATTTTGATCCTTTATTCCTTGATGATACATCTAAGATAAGGGGAATATCCAAAAAATATAGTACTCCACCCAAGAATGCAAAACCTGGAGCTTGATATATGACCTTCCATTCCATGTTCTTATCTTCAAGTAGGTTATCCCTAGTTAGAATTTTTTAATGGGAGTCATCCAAGATTCCAATGTGCCTTGCTGCGTTGATGGTACGGCCTAAACTTCTTAAGGTGAGTCACTCATTTTGATATGTCATGGTGTGCTTTCATGGTGAGCTCGTGTAAAGATTAAGATTTGATTTGTTTATGAGATGATTGGCTCAGTTGGGTGCATCATTGGGAGTGCCTTCATTTCTTATGCAACCTTAGTATTGGCTAACTTGGATAAAGAGTCTATAGAGGAATTTTCCTTTATAAGAATTCACTCTATGCCAAACTGCTTAAATTGTGCTAACAGGTGTTTGGACAACTCATCATATTTGGCTTAGGTTGGATCCTTAGTTTGATAGTTTCACTGCACTTGATTTACAACTAGTTGGAAATCGTTATGAATTTAAGGTGTGTTACGTTCATCACCAGCGTCATCTTGAGGTCAATGATTAGCGCTTTATATTCTACCACATTGTTAGTTATTTCTTTGAATCCAAGTTGGACAACAACATAAAATTTCTGCTTGTTCGAAGTAATTAACACTATCCGATTCCTACCTCCTGTTCATATGATGCTGCATCTACAAATAATTGCCAAAACTACATTTTCTCCTTAGCATCTTCATTTTTCTACTCAATTGGTTGTGTCCATTCCACTATGAAATCAGTTTAGGCTTTCCCCTTGATTACATTCCATGAACAATTTATGTCATACAGTCTCAAATCAATAGTGCACTTTACCAGATGTCTTGATGTTTTGGCTTGTGAAATATTTGTTGGGAGTTGGCTAGCCTACTGTAAAAGAAATGAGTGATTTTTCTTAACCATTTTAAATCTTTATTGGGTCGATGTAGTTTAGATTCTTTAGAACTTTTCTAAAAAAATTCCATTCTATTATAATTGTTTAAAATTAGATTAATTTAATTTTAATTGATTGTATATTGTGATAAGTATATCAAATGCATCAATGTGTAAAGTGTAAATGAAACATATGAAAAGCTTACGTAGTTAGTATGAACGTTGTTTAGGTGTTGTGATTTACACCATAATGAACAGATATATTTCCCCTATATATATGCCTTTGTCTTCTAAATAAGAAAGTTTTTTTAATTAATAAACATATATATGTATGTATGTATGTGTATGTGTGCGCACGCTTACATATACATAAATATATATATATATATATATATATATATATATATATATATATATATATATATAGACACACACACACACACACATACAAAATAAATCAATGAATGCAATGTTTAATTAACGTAGTTTAAAAGTTTGCTACTATAACTTATGTAAAATCACTTTTGAAACTTTGAGTTAAATACAAACACACATATATAAATGTTATTACATAAATGTATCTAAATTTATATTCACACACAAATCAAAAGAAAATTTGAAATAAAAAAAAGTAAGAATAATAACCAAGTAGTTTGGGAAATTAGATGTTTGTCTTTTAAACAAAGATTTAGTACTAGTTAAAATACAGTTGTAAAATAAGAAACAAATCACCAAATTAATGTTTCCACTTTTGATTTAACTAGCAAAACAATTGTAAAATAAGAAATAAACCACCAAATTTATGTTTCTTCTTTTGTTTCAATTAGCAAAATTTATTTCAGAATTATTCAAACATAAAACAATTAAATCCATGATTAATTAGTGCAATTATTTCAAAGTTTTATTCCTAAATCAATTTATATATAAACATTCAAATCTAAATACTGTAATATGAAACTGACTTATTAACCAGATTGTCCTAAAAATTAATTTCTCTTTTTCATAACAATAATAAAATCAAACGACGACAAGCACCATTTTCCAAGTGGTTAATTGATTCGACTTTGGTGCAAGAGGTCACAAGTTCGAAACTTGCTTTCGAACGTTTATTGACATGGGATATGTTGTCCAAATGATTTGTTGTATATAATGTACCATTTCAAAAAAAATCAAACGACATAGGCATATAAAGATTCGAGATAATAAGCTCCAGATCTAGTTTAAAAAACAAGGTAAATAAACATACATAACGGAGATAAATGAAATTATTATTATTTACAAAAACAAATAGAAGAGGACAGAACATAGTTTTTTTATGCGATAAGAATACACGGTTGATTAAAAAGGGGGTATTGAGATATTCAAATCAAAATCCGAATTCATATATGTGAATAGAAATGAGAGCTAGAGAATTAAGAGGATGCAAACAAGACTAAAAGATATATAAACTTATAGAATAACATTTGAATGAAGGCATGAGAAACACTTCGAATGGATGAACAATATTTAGATCTGATAGATTACTCTCTAGATCTGCAGCAATCAAAAGATGACCACATATTTCTATTTGATTTTTCTTTAAAAAAAATTTGGAACTTTTAAAGCTTTTCCGCCATGAAAATTTAGCTTAGAGTTTCTATAAAAAAGGAAATAAAATGACAAAGCAAAATATTATTAAACGAGGAAATAAATGTGTAATGAAGATATGATCTTTTTCTCTCCTTTAATTAATATTTCCCCTTCATTCATATTCAAAAACTTCTCTCCTTCTCTACATCATAACCGATCACCATATTGGGTTTTGGGTCCAAAATGTTTCCAAAATCCAATTGGTATTTTCTCCATTTAGATCTAAGTATATTTCCTATCAATATCGTATACCAATGTGCATGTTTATAACATTTTATATACGCACATTATTAGATACTAATGAAAATCAAACAAATCAAACAAGAAATTGTTGAATTATGGTTTTGATTCATGAACAAAGAACTTCAACAACTATTGACGAACATAGATTACAAGATGATATAACATGGCGACAAAAAGAGAATGGAACTACAAACAAGACAAGATTTCAATTCAGAATATAATATGTACATTTATCATAGTTTTTGAGTCTTAGTTATGTGAAAACATTGTTAAAACCATTCCTCAAGTAGTCACACACTCACACAAATGGTTTTAAATTCAAATATAAATTTTTTAGTGTGATCTGTACAATATAGCATAGGTCAGTCGACTGACTCAGGTCAGCTAGTCGACTGACCTATGCCAGTGCACAGATATTAGCACAAACGTACACACTTTTGAAATTCAATCAACTGGCACTTCTGTGTCAGTTGATTGACCAAAAAATAACGGCTATGATTGAAAAGACACGATCATTCGTGAAGGATTTTTCAATCCAATTTCAAGAGGAACGGATGCAACTTTTGATTGAGATCCTTTATGAATAATTGCATATATATATATATATATATCCTCTATATAAACATGTTTTGATTCATTACACAAACATCGAATTCTTGCTTTATTCTCTAAATTTATACTTGCTCTATATCCTTTTGCAATTCAGAGCAATCACAAACTCTATATCGCTTGAATCTTCGAGTTAATCTATACATACTTCGATTCTAAGTGATTATCTTCCTTTTAATCAATACACACACAAATACTCTTGAGGATTTGATTATAGGAAAGGTGTACTTTTAAGACATATCTGTGTTATCAGGAACATACTAGTCAACAAAGTTTTCTGTATCTAGGTTGCTCAGGCAGAAGGTCCTCTACGGCTGCTTAGGTGGAAAAATCTTGCTCGGCTGTTCAGGTGTTGTATAGATCTTTTCCTTTGGGTTAAGTGAGGGTTATTATTTTAGTGAAATTCCAGAAGGAGTCTGGGACTGGACGTAGGACGGAGCTCCAAACCAGTATAAAAATCTCCGGTGTTATTTTTATTATAATGCATTTATATTCCACACTATTAACTATATAGCTATCATTATTATACTTTGCATTATTGTATATCCATATTATACAATCCATAGCATACTTTCATTTGGTACCAGAGCATTAGGTTATCCTATAACTGTCATATAGTTATTTGATATCTTAGTAATATGGATAGTAACACTGACACCAGTTTTATAGAAGGTCAATCCATTGCACGACCTCCATTATTTAATGGCATGAATTAAAACTATTGGGCTACATGAACATGTGTGTATATATATGCAAGCAAATAGTTTTGATTCATGGAACATTACACAATCAGAATATCACATACTCACAACTGAATATTCAACATGGTCAAACACACAAAAACAAGATGCTGCTTCAAATGCCAAAGCCATGAACATGTTATTTTGTGCTTTAGATAAAAATGAGTTTAATCGTGTTATTATGTGCAATACTGCCTATGAAATATGGAGAACACTAAAAGTCACTCATGTAGGTACTAACAAGGTTAAACAAAGTAAAATATCTGTGCTTAAGAATCAATTTCAAAATTTTAGGATAAAGCAAGATGAATCTATAAATGATATGTACTCTAGATTTCAAGATATTCATCATTCTTTATTAGGACTAGGAGAAATATATTCCGACTTTGATATTGTTTCAAAAATTCTCAACTCTTTAACGGATGAATAGGAAAGAAAAGTCTTAGCTATTGAAGAAGCTAATGATCTTTCTACCATGAAATCAGAAGAGTTAGTAGGAAATCTAATGTACTATGAAGTATGCAGGCTAAAAGAGTACAAACACAAGACAAAAAGAACATAGCTTTTCATGCTGAAGAAGAAGACTCAGATTCAGATGAGGAAGACCTAGCATTTATTGCGAATAACTTTAAAAAGTTTCTGAAATATAGAAAAAGGAACAAGAGTAATGGAAAATGAAGCTTCAATAACAATTCCAACAAACCATCAACCTCAGCAATAGAATGTTTCAACTGCCACAAAAAGGGACGCATACCAAAAATTGTCCATAACAGAAGAAAGCATAGAATAACAAAAATAAGAAGGACAAGTTCAAGAGAAAAGCTTTTTCAGTAACATGCAATGACTCAGATTCTTCATCTTCCGAAAGTGAAAGCGACAGTGATAATGAACAAGCAAACATATGCTTCATGGCAAAGATAATAAGGTTAGTGATCTAACTTTTGATGATATGATAAAAATAAATTCAAAACTTCTAGACACTTTAAAAAGTCCCAAAAGAAAATATAAGGAAGCTCTAGAAAATTAGTAGAAAGCAAAATTCGAAAGAGATATGCTTAAAGATGAGAAGAAGTTATTAGAAGAAGAACTTGAGAAAATTCAAGATTCGATCTCTGACGATTCTTAACTCGCCCTATTAAGTCAAGAAATAGAAGCTCAAAAAGAAAAGAATGCTTTAGCTTCTGAGAATCATGAGTTAAAAAAAAAAATTAAAATTATTGAGTTCGATAACACTATTCTCAAAACTAAGCTTGATAAAATATTTCCAATTTTAATAAATGGATAGAAAATTTATCTAGAATTATTGAAAATTCTCAACCTGCTTCAAATAAGAAGGGATTATGTTATGTAAAGAAATCAAAAGCTCCACCTAAAAATGAAAATAAAAGGAGAAATAATTCAAAACCTAAGACTATAAAAGAACTTCTAAAAGGGAAGTCCAATTTGAAAACTATAAAAATATGGATTCCTAAAACAAACAATAGTTTGATTAATAAGAAATATATAAATTCATTTTTTGAATCTATGCATAAAAATAAGAATTATATTTTCAAAAGGGATACTAAGCCCTCTTGGGTTTGGTTTCCTAAGACCTAACTCTTAGGACCCTATTAAAAAGTGGGTACCAATGTTATTCTTTATTTTCTTGCAGGTCTCACTTAAATAGAGAGGAAAATGGATACTCGACAGCTGTTGCTCAAAATATATGACTGGTGACAAAAATATGTTATCAAACATTACTTACTCAAAAGAAGGCTCTGTCACTTTTGGAGACAATTCAAAAGCATATACCATCAGAAAATGCGACGTCAGCAATGTCGGTACATCTAATTTACCTCTTATTTCTAATGTTTTGTTAGTTAAAAATTTGAAACACAATTTACTTAGTATCAGCAAATGGTGTGATAAAGGATTCAAAATCACTTTTTTTGAAAATAAGTGTAGCATTTTTGATCAAAATAATAATCTTATTTTTGAAGGTTTTAGAGATAAAAATATTTATCTTTTAAATATGAATATAAACTATAATTCAAATATGTGCTTATTAGCCAAAGAAAATGATCCTTGGTTATGGCATAAAAGATTTTGTCATATAAATTTTAGAGCCATAGCAAAATTATCTACAAATGATTTAGTAAAAGGTTACTAAAAATGAATTTTAAAGTAGACTACATTTGTGATGCATGTCAGTTAGGAAAATTAACTAAGTCATTCTTTAAATCTAAAAAGATTATTTCAACAATACAACAACTTGAATTACTACACATGGATCTATTTGGACCAACACAAGTATAATCCATAAATCGTAGTAAAAACGTGTTTGTAATTGTTAATGACTTTTCTAGATATGCTTGGACAATTTTTATGAAAAACAAAAGTGATATCTTTGATCATTTCAAATCTTTTGTTAAAAGAATTCAAAACTTTAAAGGTTTAAAAATTAAAAATATTAGGAGTGATCATGGAGGTGAATTCGAAAATGAAGTTTTTGAACATTTTTGTAAGAAGAAAGGAATAATCCATAAATTTTCGTTTCCAAGAACTCCTTAAAAAAATGGAGTAGTAGAATGAAAAAATATAACCTTACAAGAACGTGCAAGGACTTTGTTAAATGGAAGCACGTTGCCAAAACACTTCTGGGCGGAAGCTGTTGCTATCGCCTGTTATGTCTTGAATCGTGTTTCTATTCGACCACTAACTAAGAATACTCCTTATGAATTATTTAATGAAAGAAAACCGAACATTTCATATTCTAAAGTTTTTGTTCAAAATGTTTTATTTTAAATATAAAAGATCAGCTTGGCAAATTCGATCCAAAATCCGATGAAGGAATCTTTGTAGGATATTCGAAACGAAGCAAAGCTTATCAAAACTTTAATAAAAGAACTAATATAATCGAACAAACACTTCATGTATCGTTCGATGAAAATTTTAGACAAATTCCAAGTATTAAAGATGATGAAGAAAATATCACAAATACAGACTTACAATTTTTCAAAATGATGTAAACACTGTTCATAAAATAATGAATTAAGATCTCCTCCTAGGATATCAAGAAATCACCCCGTGGAAAATGTCATGGGAGAAATTAATTCAAACGTAAGAACTAGAAATCAATTAAATCAAATGGGTCATGTAGCTTTCCTTTCTAATATAGAACCTAAAAATATAAAGGAAGCCTCAACTGATGATTATTGGATTATCGCTATGCCAGAAGAACTAAACCAGTTCAAAATAAATGAAGTTTGAGATTTAGTTCCAAGGCCTAGTGACAAATCTGTCATTGGTACAAAATGGGTTTTCAAAAATAAAGCAGATGAACAAGGTAATATAACTAGAAATAAAGCTAGATTAGCAGCATAGGGATATAATCAGGAAGAGGGGATTGACTACGAAGAAACGTTCGCTTCAGTCACTAGACTAGAAGCAATATGAATCCTACTGGCCTATGCATGTTTTCATAATTTTAAATTATATCAAATGGATGTAAAAAGTGCTTTTCTAAATGGTTTTATAAAATAAAATGTTTATGTTGAACAACCACCTTTATTTATTCATGAACAATTTTCAGACCATGTCTATAAATTAAAGAAAGCTTTGTACGGTCTTAAACAAGCACCACGTGTTTGGTACGATCGTCTCAAAAGATATCTCATAAATTCTGGTTTTGAAATTGGAAAGGTTGATCAAACTCTTTTTATTAAAAGAAATAAAAAATAAATTTTAATTGTTCAAATTTATGTTGATGATATCATTTTTGGTCCCATAAATGAAAAATTATGTCAGGAATTTTCAAAAATAATGACCAAAGAATTTGAAATGTCACATATGGGTGAATTAAATTATTTTCTTGGTTACAAATTAAACAATTGGAAAATGGTATTTTTATAAATCAAGAAAAATACTGTAACAATTTAATTACATCCTTTGGTATGGAAAATACTTCTACCAAACCTACTCTTATGAGTACATCTATACATCGTGATAAAGATGAAAATGGTAAGAGTGCTGACCAAAAATTATATCGAAGTATTATTGGATCGTTACTTTATTTAACAGCTAACAGACCTGACATAATGATGAGTGTTTGCTTGTGTATACGATTTCAAGCAGTTCCCAAAGAATCACATATGCGAGCAGTAAAATGCATATCTTAGTGAAAAACCAAGGACTTTGGACTATTTTATCCAAAAGAATGTCCTTTTGAATTAGTATCATGTAGTGATGCCGATTTTAGAGGAAGTCGGATAGATAGAAAAAGTACAAGTGGAACTTTTCACTTTATTAGATGATCCCTTGTATCTTGGTTTAGTAAGAAACAAAATTGCGTCTCACTTTCGACATGTGAAGTAGAATATATATCTGCAGCTTTGGCATGTGCTCAAGTCATCTATGTGCAATAAACACTTTAAGATTTTGGTTTCAATCTAAATAAATCAACAATTTATTGTGATAACTCAAGTGCTATTAACTTATCCAAAAATCCAATCAATCATTCACGAACAAAACATATTGACATTCGTCATCACTTTCTTTGCGATTGTATTGAAAAAGATTTAATAAATCTCGAATTATATCCTGTACAAATCAATTGGTCGTTATATTTACAAAACCTTTAATAGAAAATATTTTTATTAAATTAAGACGAGAAATTGGAATCATCTCATCAAAAGATTTATATTTTTTTTGACTTTATGACCAAAACTTTGTAAAGTTTAATATAAATATTTCGGTTATACCTGAAATTACCCAGGCCTCCTATTTAATCTAACTTCTTTATCCACCAATTTTTTTTCTATTTTATTTATTGTATAAATTTCTTGAAATTTTCTATCCACTCTTTGTTTAGTCCCTCTCTATCTATAAATTTATCAAGTTTTCTTCTTTCCCTTCACACCATGAAATCAATGCATAAACCAACTCCAAACTACTCTAAAAACTTCTACTTTCTCAACAATTTCTTCAAAATCTTTGAACTCAAACAGCTCGGACTTAAGAATCTCCTATATTTCTATCACTTTCGATTCTCCAGATACACCTTCGCTTCGTACTCTAACTCCCATTCATGAACCGGTTCCCATTATTAGAGATCACAACAACCATACCGGTTATATGCCTCCATCAAAGAAATCAATACGTTCATTACTTTTTGGCTCACCATCCACCAAACAAAAGGTAGACGAAATTCATCACTATCAACAACAATCTTTGGATCTTCAAAAAGAAATGTGGTATGAACAGAAAATGAACTCCCGATGGCTATCTTTTCTAGAGGAAGCAGCTCTAAAAATTTGTGGCTCCTCCTCTTCTAGTGTTGAAGTACCTGTTAGAGCTCGAAATCCTTGGTCTCCTCGCCCACAAAGACCACTCGTATCACTGAACTCATGGGAACGCGGACAGGATGGTCACCAATTCACAATGAGACACCAACTAAGAAAAATGAGAAGTCTACTTCATGCCCGTCCTCTAAATAATGTGTCTTTTCATGGTTCAACTCCAGCTCAACCATATTCAAAGAGTTCAAAGACAAACAACTATCAAGATAATTTCTTATTTTTATATGACATATGTGTTACTCCTATATAATTAGTGATTGTATTTCATCTATATTATAATATCAATAAGTTATCCTAAAATTCTATAAGCAAAAAGTCATAAATTTCGAATTAAGCCCAGGTCAGTCAACTAAATGGTCTGAGTCAGTCTACTGATTACAGAGAGTTAAAACTCTCGGGTTCAGATTCAATCGGTTGACTCAGGTCATTCAGTCGACTGAACCGTGTTTTTTGGACAATAACTTCCCCTACCTACCATTCTTTAACTCCCATTTCACCATTTTTATTTTCATCTTCATTCTTTCAACCCTTAACTTCGACAATTACCTCTCCAACATTCCCAAAATTCACATTTTTCTAAACTTTTCTTACTTCTCCATGGCCTCTAGACAATCAAAACGCTCCAAAAAGGATTCTTCTTCTACACTAATAGACTCTCAAATTGCTAGTTGGCCTGTTCATGATAAAGCCATTCAAAGATGGATAAAAATGCAAGATTCCCGTATTTTCGAAGGCTCCTTTGTTCATTACCCCGATTTAGACACTTATGGCATACAGGAACTTTCTGAACGAAGCGGTTTGGATACTTTTCTCGATTACAATAAGAACAATCTCAAAATCAATCATACAATGGTTAAGTTATTCTACGCAAACTTGAATCTTCAAGAACCGTGCCTAGGAACCGAGAAAACTGCATTTGGACTTCAGTATGTGGAATTTCAATTTTTCTTTCTATAAAACGTATGTATCATTTGCTTCAAACACGAGTTGGGGGGTATTAACCTTCGAGATAAATTGTGATATGAGAATTTGGGCTAATATAAGTCATTTATTCCTAGAAGATGATGCTATAGACGTTAAATCTAAGTCCCTTCAGCCAAAAGATATACTTGTGCACAAATTTCTTCTAAAAAGTATAACTCCACGAACAGGGTCGTATAAATTAGTATATCTCGATAATTTTCATGCTCTATAGGCTATTTGGGGAAATTTGCATGTAAATTGGACTCAACTTATTATGGACGAATTCTTAACTTTTAAACAAGGAAAAACGAATGTGATTTACTTTAGTGAATATATAATGCGCCTTTTAAAAGATTTTGGTATCCCCCAAATCCGAATTCTCCAAAGTCGGATTATACAATATTCGTACCATAAGACTATCTCAGAACGCCCGAAACCCTTTATTACATTTCAAGATTGGAAGGCAACACAACGTCAAAGGCGACAAGGAATCTGCA
This sequence comes from Allium cepa, assembly GCA_030765085.1. Lineage (NCBI taxonomy): Eukaryota > Viridiplantae > Streptophyta > Magnoliopsida > Asparagales > Amaryllidaceae > Allium > Allium cepa. The sequence continues at coordinate 738,207,541 of CM060935.1, read as the reverse complement.
TTGCCGAACAATCTTCTTCTCAACCACATCAATCTCAATAATCCGAAGAAGAAGTTATTCGTCGTCCGGTTATTGGCCAAACTTCAAGGAAAGCTATTGATTTGCTCACGCAAAACCAACTTATTCTTCACTCTCGCCTGAATGAAATAGATAAGAAGCTTAACAAGAGTAAGGGGTTTTTCACAACTTTATAGGAAGTAATTTCTTGTCCAACTTCTTCTACCGGCACTTCACATTTGGACCTGGGTAAGAGGCCGACTCCACATTTCTCATAGTCTACTTCCAAAGCCATAAGCTCCAGCACAAGTGGCACTGGCAGAACATGTCATGATGTTTACAAAGGGAAGCAACCTGCTCAACCGGCAGAGGAAGATCCCTTTGATTGGGATGCGGAGTAAGTTGGCATTTGGTCTTTTGGCTTCATGGTTAGTACGTTCTCTCTCTTCTCATTCAAAAACAATCTTGTTTCAACCTTGTTTATCTATTTACGCTTCTTCAAAACTACGATCGTGATGTGCTTTGATTTTGTATGACTATGACCATGTAATGTATTGTGATATTGTGATGTGGTGTATGAATTTGGTGATGACGTTGTCTTATTTGTTTGCACATGTATGTGATTATGTTATATGATTATTATGGTGTATTGGCTTTCTCTAAGTATTGATTTTTGTCGATGACAAAGGTGGAGAAATTATTGTGTTTATTAACAATGTTTTGCAGATTTAGATCATTGCCATACATTCAGGGAGAGAAAAATAATATTATATAACTCGTATTATATATCGTGTTATATATTATTATTTTTTGCTTCTTTAAATATATATGTTTCATCAATCAAAAAAGGGGAGAATGTTGAATCATGGTTTTGATTCGTGAACGAAGAACTTCAACAACTATTGACGAACATAGATTACAGGATAGTGTAATATGACAAAAAAAGAGAGAATGGAACTACAAACAAGACAAGGTTTCAATTCAGAATATAGTATGTATATTTATCATGATTTTTGAGTCTTAGTTATGTGAAAAGATTATCAAAATCATTCCTCAAGTAGTCACACACACAAATGGTTTTAAATTCAAATATAATTTTTTTAGTGTGATCTGTGCAATATAGCATAGGTCAGTCGACCGGCTTAGGTCAACCAGTCGACTGACCTGTGCCAGTGCATAGATACTGGCATAAACATACAGACTTTTGAAATTCAGTCAACTGGCACTTCTGAGTCAGTTGACTGACCAAAAAATAACGGCTATTTGACTGAAAATGCACGATCATTCGCGAAGGGTTTTTCAATCCAATTTAAAGAGGAACGGATGCAACTTTTGATTGAGATCCTTTATGAATAATTGCACTATATATCCTCTATATAAACATGTTTTGATTCATTACACAAACATCGAATTCTTGCTTTATTCTCTAAATCTATTCTTGCTCTATATTCTTTTGCAATTCAAAGCAATCACAAACTCTATATCGCTTGAATCTTCGAGTTAATCTATACATACTTCGATTCTACGTGATTATCTTTCTTTCTATCAATACATACACAAATACTCTTAAGGATTTGATTATAGGAAGGGTGTACTTCCAAGACATATCTGTATTATCAAGAACGTACTGGTCAATAAAGTTTTCTATATCAAGTAGAAGTCCTGTTCGGTTGCTCAGGTAGGAGGTCCTCTTCGGCTGCTGAGGCGGAAAAATCTTCGGCTGTTCAGGTGTTGTATAGACTTGTTCCTCCGGGTTAAGTAAGGGTTATTGTTTTAGTGGAATTCCAGAAGAAGTCTGGGACTGGACGTAGGACGGAGCTCCGAACCAGTATAAAAATCTCCGGCGTTATTTTCATTATACTGCATTTATATTTCTCACTATTAACTATATAGCTATCATCATTGTGCTGTGCATTATTGTATATCCATATTATACGATCCATAGCATACTTTCAAATTTTTTTTAATAATTAATATTTCATAAATATTAATATATTTAATTTAAGCCAGTTTAAGTATTTATTCTATTTAAATTGAATTCAAATATTCTACCGATGTCACATATCAATACGCACATTTATACCTTTTATATACATACTTTACTAAATACTAATGGCATTCAATAAATAAAATAAAATTTACAATTAATATTTATAAATATTTATTAATTTAATTAACTTTAACAATAAAAATTAATCAAATCATGTAGTGTATTCGGAAGATTCATCATTTCTATTGTGTGACTCAAAGGTATACTTTTAGTCAGTGATTAATATTGAACAACACAAATATTAACATTCATACGTCACCTTAGCTAGTGGTGTGAAATTTTGGCTAAATTTATCAATTACATATCCTTTGATGAAATCCAATTTTACTTATTTTAAGCGTTACGCATTATTGAAATCATTTACACAAATTCTTTTTGTCAAAACTATATCATTTTGGATTACAAAATTTGGTAACGGTCAAAATTCCAATATCATCCATATTCAACTTTGTAGTCCAAACACAAATTCCTTGGTTTGATAATGACAATGATTATTAACCGAACTGCATTGGCCAGAGAATTTGACTCTGACCTGACATCAGTTGACAGTGATACTAACCTCATGTAACTAAGGAGGCAAATCCTATCTCTTTAATAGTGTTTCAATTCTAATAATTCCACTCACCCCAACCATAGTCTTTCAATGGACGCCGTGCCATAATTTAACTATGATCAAAGTGTAGTTTCCATATTGAAGATTAATAGTATTCTCAAATCAAGAGAACCATGTAATTTTGTTACATTAATATTTTTTTGTTTGACCTTAGTTATATTAACCAATAGAAAACTATCAAGTGAGTCATTCCATAGTTATCGAATAATATCAGTATGTAACCCCTTGATGCCCCCAACAGTCATTTGAGTAATACAATATCCAACATTTAGAGAGCGTTATGTACTCTAATCTCAATGGATGTATTGATATTCAATCTCGATACAACTTGACTAGGAATATTTAAAACAACATGCTAATTTTAATTGTGATATATTACTCATGTACAACACCTTGTAACTATTATCACAAAGCATACCATTTATGGATTTTATATCCAATATACTTTTAATTAAATTAATTAATATAATTCATTACATAAAGTATAATAAGAGAAGGAAAACATGTTTTATTTCAAATGAGATTGGTTATCGAGTCAGATATATGCAATAAATTACATAATTACCCCTAGGTCATATCCCTAACTCTATCAATCTCTCTCTTGCACTTGGGCTCAATTATCGAATCTTTATATTATCCCTTCAATCAGTTTGATGAGAATTAATCAAGTTAAACCTATCGTGAATGGATCTGATATGTTGGTTTAATTATCTACTCTGTTAATCAGCTCTCTCTGATACTGATAAACTACATTATCATATAGGATTATTTAGAGTATGTTTCTTGACTTCTAGTGAAATCTTATTATTTCATTATTATCATACAACAATGATTAGTATTCTCAACACTTGGAATAACCCCTAGCTTGATTATAAATTTATGTGTGTGTGTATATATATATATGCACACACATCGCTTTTATTATGGCCCTATTCAAGGCGATGTACAAAAGTCATAACCTTTTCGTTGAATCAACCACAACATTTCATTTGGAACATTTCAAACTTAAAGCATCTTGACTCGGACTTATTGTTGACATATTATACTTAATATCACTTATGAAATTTGAGTCCAAACAATCCTTTCATAAGAAGTTCATTGTTTCTGTACACAATTCTCTAATATTTCACAAATACATGGGAACACTCGAACAACTATTTAGTAATATCAATTCGGATTTGATATTTGCTTCATGTATCAAACACATAAATAAATCATGATATCATAAACAACATAACATGTATGCTAATTCCTATTGCCAACGCATAAGTAGTCCATTTTACATGTTCCATATTAAACAGTTTAATAAGATGTTTCTATATATTGCCTTAGACATTCCCAATGTTCTTTACTATCTGCGAAAGACATTATTTGCAAAACCAACATTGAGTATTAAAAAATTAAATTGAATTTGATATTTTGGTTGTTATGTGCAAATACTCAATTCTAAATCATTATTTAGAATTTTCCATTTCAACACATATGTAGCAAAACCCAAAGTCATACTAAGCGATAATTTTCTGAGTTAATCTGAATTAACTTAAGCACATTGAATAACGAATCTATTACGCTAGTTTCAACAATTGAAATTTATGAGATTATTTTTATCAATGTTGCTCATTAAATTCCAATTGCATCGGTCTTGCTCTTAAAGACACAATCAAAGCTGATGGATCAAATTCCTTCGGATACAACTATCAAAATCATATTGTAATACTGTACTTGAAATCCATTTTGAATTTGTGCACCATACTATATCGTAGAGTCAACACCCTTAATGGCTTTATTGACAACTGAGGATTATCTATTCTCGACGCTGATAAGAAACTCATAGTTTCTCTTCAATGCATGTGAAAACTTGTTACGCACTTTAATGTGATGTGTTGATTTAAGTTAGGTTTATTTCATTTCATCTCTTATAGTCAGTTTCATCTTTGGATCATACCCAAATCTAATTTACTACCAATAATTTCTCAAAGAAATCGCTTCGCTGTGAAGTCGATATTTTTGTACAATGGTTTTTTCTTAATGCAATAGAATATGTATTTATAAACATTTTATAAGTTGCCTTATATATAAAGCTGATTTGGTTTTTAGTTTATAAAACTTATGTTCAAAACATAAATTGGTCATACAATAATAGCCATTCCCAACTCCTTTAAGGGCGATTCATACAAGATCCCTCAAAAACCATTATTACACGTAGTCTTTCGACTCACACAAACTGCTGATTTCTTAGTCTAAGAAATGTTGGAGATTCTAATAAATCTTTACCTTGTATGATTTTGTAAATTATTATTTAGATGAAATTAATTTTAACTTTGTGTACTACTCTTAAGTACATGATCTTACAGAACGAAGTTAACTCAACTTCATTCATGACTTATCGTACTTTGTTCAATAAATTTTGATTGCTCCTTGTCAACACATCATAATGCATTATAAGAAGGAGTGGCTTTTGAGATCGGATCTTTGTTTATTTTAGGTACATTCGGAACTCTTTCCAATATACTCATCTATTCAATCAAATCGAACCATTTAGTTTATTTGGCACGTTATTAATTTACTTCCATTTTATTCTTTACGAGCATATCATAGACATACTACATGTTTACAAATACACAAGTCCATGTCAGTGATAACCCATCCGTGAATATAATGAAGTATGTGTAACTATTATTAATAGACTTGCCATTGCATACATCAATATGTATTAATCCATAAAGTTCATCAACTCTTATGATGCTCCCATTTAATGAGTGTGTTTCCCTTAATTATTCGAAATACAATTCTCTAATACCATAAGGTTCATAATCATATAATCAAATAATTATTTCTTAAAACTACGAATTAGTCTATCATTCCAAAATAATTATAAATAAATTTAGATACTTCTACATTTTCCAATACATCACAAATATCACTATTATGGTTTTATTCTATATGAATATTTCATAATATTCATATTGAAATATGACTATATATAATTTTCAATCAACACTGAAAAATAATTATTATTTCACAAATAATGTTTTGTATGTTTTACGAAAATAATTTTCACAATTTGATGCGTCGAATAAGTGCTATATGGCATGCTTCCACTATTTCTGCCATTAATATAATAGCATATGAAATACGAAGCTCTATTCTACCACTTAATATAAGCTATTTATTTAATTTAATGTAATTTTTACAGTCGGATCGAATAACTTAAATTGAAATAAATAAGTCTCTTAGAATTTTTTTTATTTAAAAATACATTTTGGAATAGAAATCATATCTCTTATTCCAATGTCAAGTATTAACTATTATTGTATAATTCTTATTTCCAATGTTTATTTATGAAGCAGAAGTGACCATTCACTTTTTTCATCCCAACTGTGTCGTAAGTTATATCCACTCTTATACATTTGATTTCCTTTCTAAACGGTCGTACTGTTAAAGGAAATTCACACTACAATACACAATGAAATCTTTAGAAAAGTGCATTTGGTCATCCTTTACTTTTAAGGATATCAAATAAATTACACTTTACGTAAACTGATCAAGATGACATTTCAGTGATCGAATTCTTAGATTTATCCCATAGAATTGGTATAGCGTTACATTTAACACAACAAGGTTGTTATTGTAATCAATCATATTGAATACATGATCTCATACTACAATTTACTTTCTTATTTCATTGAACTAATTTCATCAAGGATTCGTCATTATGAATTATGACCATTCACCATATAGCAGTTATATGTGATCGCAAATGGATCAAACATGCATATTATTGTATTTATTTTAGAGTTCAAAACCCATTGAAGAGAACACATGGTCTGGCAAGTAAACTCGTAAATGACCAAGTTATGAACTTTGTTAACTGGGTTTTTAACCCAACAGACTTCAAAAGGAGTTAGAACATTTCGGTTAAGTTAGAACAACTCGAAATTTGACCCAAAGGCCTAAAAGTACAAGATAAAGAAACATAAGAAGTTTAGCCCAAAATTATACTACCTCTTCGGATCGATATCGATCTGATCCAATTGGACTGGTACCAATCCGAAATGTTAGCTCACGGTTCCTTCAACCACTTGCATTGTACTCTTATGCCTCTACTAAGCTCACCTATGGAGTTTGGTAATATTCCAAGTAACATAGTTCAAGAAGCGAAGACTCATTCAAATATCAACCTGCTTTTGGATCGGATCAACATAAAATGTAACTATGGAACTCATGTGGACACGAATTGACTTCAAATTTATTGGGGATACTTGGAAGATATAAAGGAAGGCTCACACCAAAAATGAAATCATTTGGCCAAGCTAGTTTTGATCGGTATCAATCCAAAGTTTGGATTAGATCGGACCTAACTAATTAGGCCCCACCACCCGAGATTCGGTGTGTAGGTCTCACACACCCTCTAAAAGCTACCAGTAAAGTATCATCTGATTCCAATAAGTATCGAGCGAGTCGTGGATGAATCTCCTCCAAATTGAGCTAGTCTGATGAATCAGGCCCAACCCACCAAGGATGAGCCTTGCCCCATTAGATTCGATTTGGAGGATCTCCTACTCTTCTACATTACATGTATGAAGTTTTGTGTCATTGGGTGAAGTATTAAGTGAGTTATGGATGGATCTTCAACGAAGAGATGGATTGGATTATCTATGAAGATGGATGATCAAACCAACTCTGAATGACTTGATATTCGGACAAGGTATTCAATTATGGGATAAGAAGACAACAAAATTGAAAAGATTCAAAATTTGCACAACTTTTCTGATCGGTACCGATCCGAAAAGTTAGCTCCAAACACCCCTACAAACTTCCTAAGCGACCTCTACATGATGACTATAGGCTTTTGTAAAGTAGCTCTGGCCCAAGTGCACTCTAACCCCTATAAATACCATCCTTTCTACAACAGTTAAGGGGGTATAGTCTCTACTGAAGCTTTTCCATTATTTCTTCACTCTTCTTCTCCCACTAAACCTAAACTCCTTTGTAATAGCAGTTAATCAATAAAAGAAGCTATAAAGTGGACGTAGGCTTCATTAACAGACAAACCACTATAAAAATCTTCGTATCTCTTTATTATTTTTGTTTTTTTACATTTATTTTCTATATTGTTTGCTCTAAGAAACAGGGTTGGTGCTTTCACACTCTAACTAGGATGTTGATCCACTTTTTGGGTAACCAAATGTATTTAATAGTGGTATAATTAGGCGCTTGCATGGCGAGCATGCAAAAAATTATTGGTAAGTATATTTTATATTTGTTTATCTATATTTTATTTCGTTCCTTTGTATATTTTAATTGATAAACATTTTATCAATTATATTTAATGCACAAATTTGTCAAAGTACATTATTTTAATTATACATAGCAGATGTTCTTATAATATTAGAAAGGTTAAATGTTGCCATTTCATTTTTCTAATAAAGCTCCCACTAGTCTATTATGCTTCTACAAACCCTAAGACAAAACATAGAAGTCCTTCGGCTTCACTGATAGGTGTTAGGACTCGTTTGACTTAGGATTCCGACCTTGAGTTTTCTCAACAAGTCATTGCCCCGCAAACGATGGATAACTCCTTATCAATTGTATCATATACAACTCATAACCCATTGTTCCTTGTCCTAATCTCGTTTCGACCTTGAGTTTACTCAACAAATCGAAAAATTATTCACTAGTGCCTACCATTTCGCGACGGCCTTTGTATAGTATATATACCTTGGGTTTGCTCAATAAATATATATAATTATCTTACCTCGTTTAGTTATATTGATAATACTACATATGATGTCTCTAGCTTGAGGTTGCTCAACAACTAGAGAGTATGCAAGTAATTTATTAATATATAACTGGTAATGGACAACATTATGTTAAAAATTTATAATCTTTAATATATTTGATTTAGTGATATCGACTTATGGAATAATGTATTTCATATGAAATACCCTCATAATTCAAGTTTCAATTATCGTATAACTTTTATATTTTAACTAACTTATATATATATATATAATAATCTCATGTATCATATTATATTAATCAAATCTTATTCAACTAATTTTAATTAATTAGCTCTTTAATTAATTTAATATTATTCTAGTATACTATTTATATTGAATAAAACACACACACACCATGACCATTATAGTATGACAAACATATCTTATATATGTATATTTTTATTTAATTAACATTTAATTAAATTATTCAATTAATTAACCTTTAATTAAATTATTTAATTAATTAACCTTTAATTGATTTAATTTATTAAAAAATATAATCAATTAAACAAATTTAATTGATTAAAAAATTTAATTAATTAAACAAATTAATTATATTAATTTCAAAATTTTATTTTATATACATACATTTATACTTATGTTATCTTAAACACTTTAAAATAACGTAACCTATATTAATATAATACACATATATAAGTATTAATTGATAACTTATTTAGTTAATTCATTTTTTTAATATTATTAATAAATTTTAAATTTTGAAAATTAGTATTTACGTATATTTAAACATTTTGAAAAAAATCGTTATCTTTTCAAACATTTTGAAGATTTTTGTTGTATTATAACTTTTATAATGATCAAGTTTTTATTTTAAATTCGACTTTTAAACATATAATCTATTATTTTGATTTTCAAAATAATTTCTAAAATTTGTCCAAGTCCCAATTCAAATTGGGAATTTTTTATTAGGAGCAACCTTTGGGCTCACTTCGCCTTTAAGGCCAGGCCAATAACCAAGTAGGACATGATACTCGATTATCTAATTCCAGTCCTAAACATTACCTTTCTAGAAACCTTACTAAGTGGACAAGCTTAATTAGTTGGCCCTAATATGACTAATTTAGATCACATAGGCTATTGTGCTTTGATACCACTATTGGAACTAGGTTGGCTCACAATGGAAAAAATGAGTGAATTTCAATTTTTATACCATTTTGGATCTTTGTTAGGCCTATGTAGTCTAAATTCATTTAGAACTTTTCCAAAGTTTCCTTTTTGAAAATTTTTCATTTTATTATAGTTGTTTAAAATTAGTTTTCATTTAATTTTAATTAATTGCATATTATGATGAGCACATCAAATACCCCTATGCGTAGTATAAGTGCAACATATGAAAAGTTTACATAGGTAATATGGACGTTGTTTAGGTATTGGAATTTACATTGTAACAGACAGATTTACATAGGTAATATGGACATTGTTTAGGTATTGGAATTTACATTGTAACAGACAGATGTCCCCTCTACATATGCCTTTGTTGTCCAAAGTAGGATTTTTTTTAAATTAAACAAACATAAACACACAGCTGTATGTGTGTGTATGTATGGATATACACACATAAAGAATAAACACTTTGCATAGCCATTTACATTGAAAGATATTTTATTTATGTAACATGCATTAAATCAATGAATGCAATGTCAAATTAACTTACATAAATTTCCTTTTGACACTTTGAGTTAGGTACAAGTAAACATACATAAATGTTATTACATAAATGCATGTAAACTTATATTCACGCACAAATAAAAACAAGATTCGTAACAAAACAAAGTAAGAATAATATCCAAGCAGTCTATGAAACATAATGATTGCCTTTTAAACAAAGATTTAGTAGTAGTTTAACAACAATTGTAAAACAAGAAATAGATCACTGAATTATTTCTTCTTTTGATTTAATTAGCAAAACACTTGTAAAATTAGAAATACACCACCAAATTAGTATTTCCTCTTTTGTTTTAATTAGCTAAATTTATTTCAGAATTATTCAAATATAAAACAATTAAATCAATGATTAACCGGTGTATTTATTTCAAAGTATCATTTATAAATCAATTTATATATGAACATTCAAATCTAAATATTCTAGTATGAAAATTGACTTACTAACAAGATTGTTCCAAAATTAATTTGTTTTTTATAACAATAATAAAATCAGACATAATAGGTATATACAGGTTTGCGATAAGAAGCTTTAGATCTAGGTTAAAAAAATAAGATAAATAGACATATAGAACAGAGACAAATGAGATTTTTATTATTCAAAAAAAGAGTAGAGGACACAACAAAGTTTTTTCACGTGATAAGAATATACAATTGATTAAAAAAAGGGTATTGAGATATTCAAATCAAAAGCCAAGTTCACACATGAATAGATGGGAGAGACAGAGAATTAAGAGGATGCAAACAAGAGTAAAGATATATAAACATATAGAACTGCCGTAGGATGAAGGCAGGAGAAACACCTCGAATGAATGAACTACTCCTAGATATGATAGATCACTCTTTTGATCTATATTAATCAAGAGATAATCACCCATTTATGGTTGATTTTATTTGATAAAATTCTGGAATTTTGAAAGATTTTCCACCCTGAAAATTCGATCTAAAGTTTCTATAGAGAGGAAAGAAAATGACAGAGCAAAATATCATTAAAGGAGGAAATAAATATATAATGAAGATATAGTCTTTCTGTCTCCTTAAAATTAAAATTTCCCCTTCATTCCAAATTTAACAGCTCCTCTCCTTCTCTACATCATAACAGGCCATCATATTGGGATTTGGGTCCAAAAAGTTTTCAAAATCCAATTAGGATTATCTCCATTTAAATTTCCTATCGATATCATAAATCAATGCGCAAATTTATATGCACATTATTGAATACTAATGGAAATCAAACAAGAAATATTTTAATAATTTATATTTCACAAATATTAATTAATTTAATTATTTAAAGCCTATTTCAGTATTTATTCCTTTTAAATCAAATTCAAACATTTTATCGATATCGTATATCAATACGAGCGTTCATAAATTTAATATATACGCTTTAATAAATACTAATGGCATCCAATAATAAAATAAAATTTTATAATTAATAATTCACAAATATTAACTAATTTAATTTACTTTTAACAATTAAAAATTAATTAAATCATATGTTTTATTCAGAATATTCATCATTTCGGTTGCGTAACTCAAAGGTATAAATTTAGTTAGCGATTCAGATTGAATAATTCAAGTATTAACGTTCAGACACCACCTTAGCTAGTGGTGTGACAGTTTGGTTGAATTTTTCGCACACATATCCTTTGGTAAAATCCAATTTTACTTATTAGAAGCGTTACCCATTAGTGACAATCATTTACGTCAATTCTCTTCCGTCAAAACTATAAAACTGTGAACTTATAGAATTTTGTAATGGTCGAAACTCCAATATTATCCATAGTCAACTTTATAGTCCAAACACAAAGTCTTTGATTCAATAAAAACAATTATTATTGACCAAACTGCTCTGGCTAAAGATTTTGACTTTGAGCCCACATCAATTGACCATGGTGCTAATCTCATATAACTCAGCAGACAAATTCTCTCTTGAATAGTGTTTCACTTCCAATGCTTCCACTTGACCCAACCATAGTCCTTTGATGGATGTTATACCGCGATTTAACTATAATCAAAGCAGTGTTTCTACATTGAAGATCAATAGTATACCCAAGTTAGGAGAACTATGTAATTTTTTTCTTATCGATATTTTCTTTTTGACCTTAGTTATATTAACTAACTGAAAACTATCGAGTGAGTCATTCCATAATTATTCAATAACTATCTATACGTAACCCTTTGATGCCTCCAACAATTCACGAGTAATACCATGCCCATCATTTGGAGAGCGCAACGTACTTTAGAATAGACGAATGTATCGATATCCAGTCTTGCCACGTCTTGATTAAGATTGTTTAAAATGGTGTGTTAAATTTCATTATGATAAATTACTCATGGTTACAACATCTTGTAACTATTATAATAAAATATACCATTTACAGATTTTCTATTAAATATACTTTTAATTAATTAATTAATACAACTCATTATATAAAGTATATAATAGAATGAAAACACCTTTTATTTCGAACAAGATTCGTTATCAAGTTAGATATATGTAATAAATTACATAATTACCCCTAGAGAATATCCCTAACTCTATCAGTATTTTCATTATGTCCATCCATTGGGAATTTAATGGGATGTGTTTGAAAGTAGGAATGTAGCTTTATTGCTGTGAGAAGTAAGTTGTAAGAAAGCTTTTCAATCAAGATATGATAAAATATAGCGCCAAACAAGTGCATCCTGGTGAAGTATATCGACCTTTGCACCCTTCGTCTACTTTAACCATGCTGCGTTGATAGCTTGATAAGTTATAGCTAAGTATACAAATAAATCCTCACCTGAGATCGACTTTGAGAGTATAGGTAGTGAGGTTGGGTGATATTTTAGTGCTTGGAGAGTAGTTTTGCAATCCTCTGTCTATTTCAAAGCTCATGCCCTTTTTAACCAGTTCAAAGAATGAAATTCATTTATCTATGTCCTTTAACATTAACTTCCTCAAGGCAGCCACCTTTCCATTTAGACTCATTAGGTCCTTAGCCTTTTTTGGTATTTCCATTCTTTTGATTACATCAATCTTTTCTTGATTTTCTTTTATCCCTGTGGCTCTTACCATATAACCAAGGAACTTCCCCTGACTAGAAAGAAAAGGTGCATTTGAGGGGTTTAATTTCATATCGAACTGCCTAAGTGTGTAAAGGTTTCTTCCAAATCCTATTCATGGCTGGGAGCTTCCTTTGACTTACAAGCATATCATCTACGTAAACTTCAACATTTTTTCCAATCTTATATGATAACATCATATCCACAAGCCTTTGATAGGTTGCGCTAACATTATTTATTTTGAATGAATGACTTTGTAATAATACAACCCTTCGTTAGTAATAAAGCTGGTGTGCTCCTGATCCATTTCAAACATGGTGATTTGCTTATAAACTAATAAGCATCCATAAAAGTTAGCAGTTCATGTCAACTGGTTGATCTACTAGCTCATTAATTCTAGGTAGAGTAAAAATGTCTTTGAGGAAGGCCTTGTTTAGGTTTTTGAAGTATATATAGGTCCTTTATTTCTCATTTGGCTTTTTTAAAAGGATAAGGTTCACTATCTACTTAGGTTAATATATTTCTTTGATGAAGCCATTTGCCTTTTGCTTTTGCTCTTTTCATGCATAACATGTATCTCTCTTGATTTAAGGAGCGCCTCTTTTGTCTTATGGGATGGGCATGTGGATCAATACTAACAGATGGGTATATGATGGTCGAACATATTCCAACCATATTCGAGTGTTTCCTGGCAAAAACGTCTACATATCTTTTTAAGAAATCTATCAATTCTATGCACAGTTCGAAACATAATTCTTTCCTTCATGACTTTTGATGTGTTTAAATAATCTAGCTATACATCTTCCAAATCATTTATTAGTTTCAAAACTTTCCTGCCTATACTTAACTTGGGATTTACCTCATTCTCCACTTTATGCACTTCTGATGAAGCTTTGCTGTCTGCGTTTTGAGCAGCATCACTGAATTACTGTGAATAAATAGAATTGTATTCATCTATCCCAATCATGTGCCTGTAATCTCTTTTCTTTTACCATACTAATGCTACAGTCATAGGTTGGCCTGTTTCAGTGTCAGTGCTAGTATTTGTATCTATGTAGCTCCTTGAACTGACTTGTTATTTTGTATATTCTCATTATTACAAGTATTAGGGGAGGCGGTAGTATAATCTAAAATGATATTATTGCTAGGATCCAAAGTTATAATATACCATTCTCTAGCTAGAAATTGTTCTCCCTTAATACTACACGCTCTGGCTAGGGTGTGAAACTTAATAAGTAAGTTTTTCTAGGTGATAGCAGCTCCAAGGTCATTAACATAGGCCATCTAAGAAAAGCATTGTATAATGACCGTGGAAGCACAATAAAGAAGTTTATATAAAATGATTTGTGAAGCAGTGCAGTTCTTGCAGTGACAAGTAGTTTGGTCAGACCTAATGTGATTATTGTTGTGATTTTGAAGACATATATTGATTGGGCTAGGCTTCAACATTTTTACTAGGAGTTCCATTTTGTCATATGCAATATTAAAGATGTCAGTTACTGAAATCCTAGAATTTATGAAAACCTTCTTCATAGTGCATTTAGAAACTTACATTGTTACTAGGCCTCTCGATGGGTATCCAAAAAATTTAATATACATCCGCATCTTTATCCAATAATATGAAATATATCCGTTATCCAAAAAGCGGATACAGATATCTGATATCCAAAAAGCTTTCTGGATATGGATATGGTTATAGTGGTATGCTTATTCAAAAAATATCCATCCGATTATCTGACATGCAAATAAATACATAATTTTTAATTAAACTACTAAGCTTAAATTATAAAATTAATATATAATTTCCATTTAAGCTCTTCATGACCATTGGATCATCTTTACTGTATAGATCAAAACATTTCCATCATTCCTCAATCCAAAACGCTAGCCACTTTCGTTTATTATTTTCCCAAAATAAATAGCTGCTTTAACATTTCACGCTCTTCAATCTCTTCCTATCTCGGCATCATCTTTGAGTTTGTAAATTAGGAGCTCTTCAATCACAAACTATCTCGACATTGATTGGGGAAACCTCGCTTGGAAGCTCGTCTGCATCGACTGGATTTGCTTGGAAGTTCGTCTATCACGGTGCCTATCACAATTGATGGTCAGTTGCTCAGTTGGAAACCCAAATCCCAACCAAGCTTGGAAATTATAGCTCGGTATAATTTCTAAACTTAGTTGAAATATTTGAATTTCCAGTTAATTGATTTTTGAAAATTCATAGCCTACTACCTAGAGTGGATAAAGTATATATGTTAATGATTTATGAAAGTTATTTCTGAAAAATTGATTTGCAGTTAATTGATTTCTAAAAATTTATAGTTTATGAACTGTTTATTAATCTGGAATTAATATGAAAAGTTTGAATTTGATGTACTATTTGATGAGTTGCTTAAATATAATCTAGTTTATGAACTGTTTACTAGTTGAACGCAAAAATAATTTTACATGTTTGTTATATTGTAGATTGCTAAAATGTCAAATAAAACATCGAGTTATAGCAGTAAGTCCATTCCATGTACATCGATGGCTAATGCTAAGGTCAATGATAATATGTCTATTGTGGAAGAAACTCAAAATCTGGACAATAGTTTACAACAAAGTCAAGATGTTTCAACAAATTTGGAAAAAAAGAACCTATAAACATGAAAGCCTTAATATTTGAAGTATGGAAAGATTTTGATAGACAAGTTATTAGAAGATGGTTTTGGCCGTATTAAGACCATGTGTAAACATTGTACTAGGGTATTTAATGGAGCTGCCTCTATAAGAACAACACATTTGAAAAACCATATAAAATCTTATCCAAAAAGAAACACCAGTAAGAAGCTATCAGGACAACAAATACTAGTACTAAACACTTTTCCAATAAGCCTTTTAAATTATCAAATTGGAAATTTGATCAAAGTAGAACCCGAATGTGTTTTGCTCGTATGGTTGCTAAACATGATTATCCATTTAATATTACCGAGCATGTTTATTTTCAAGATTATGTTAGAAGCATTAATCCAATGTTTAAAATATTTTCTAGAAATATAATAAGATGTGATATTTTAAAACTTTTTGTTGATATAGAACCAAAATAAAAGATATGTTGGATTGTTTATTAGCTCCTATTAGTCTTACTTTAGATTTATGGACATCAAAACATTGGCTATTGTTGCATAACATGTCATTATATGGATGATGATTGGAAATTAGAAAAAATCATTACTTATCACGGGTTGCCCCCTCTATACACCAGATTGGCACTTAGTGTTGCGATGGAGTCAAAAAGTGTTGCATTGGGATATTGATAAAAAAATATTTGCACTTACAATTGATAATGCTTCGAATAGCAATGTATGATAGGAGATTCTAAAGAATGGTTAGTTGGTAAAGGTGTTTTTATTTTAGATGGTGTATTGTTTCATATGTGTTGTTGCACATATATACCAAATTTGACTGTACAAGACGGCTTGAAAATTATGCATGTGCTTATTGAAATTTAAGAGAAAGTGTCAATTTTACGAGGTCATCACAAAGTAGAAAACAATGTTTGGAAATGCATTAGCGCAAACTAGATTAAATGGAAAAGGAGTTTCTTATGATGTTCCAATCGATGGAACTGGACGTATTTTATGCTTAAAAGTGCACTTTAGCTACGACCTACATTTGAACAATTGGTTGATTTGACCAATGATTATAAATCATCGCCATCACATACAGAATGAGAAATTAGGAAAAATAAGCGACTGATTGAGAGTTTTCTACAATGTTACGCTTAAATTTTCTGGTGTTAACTATCCAACGACTAATTTATATTTTAAAAGTGTATGTGATGTTTATGAAAGCATTGTAAGTTGGGATTTAAATGAACATGAGTATATACAATGAATGGCACAAAAGATGATAATTAAATTTGATAAGTATTGGAGCTGTTATACAGGTTTTTAGCTAGCAGGATCTAATAGGAGACATCACAATCTGATGTTATCAGAATGGTTTAGAACTTAACCAGAAAGGCTGAGGCAAGAAGTTAATGAAAGCCAAGCTATATCACTACGGCTATGACTGGGATCAACAAAAATAGCATTCTTTTAGCCCAATCAGTGGCTGAGCGCAAACAGCTAGTAAATTGTCATTAAAACGAAACCATGACGACTATGAAAACATCTCCAATTCCGAACTCCTGAAGAATCCTAAGTGCTCATGTCATAGGCAACCTAAACATCTTTCTGATCCAACAGCAAACTACCTAAGGATGCAATGAAGAAAAGGCCAAGACATTGGCTCGCAAAATGAGCCAAGTCCATATGTAGCCAGCGACCCATGGTTTTGCCTCGGTTTGCGGGCCAAACCTCCCCTGGTCATTCCCTACCTACCTGCGAGCAGATGATGAAGTGGCCTGGCCTCGAAGTCCTCTGTTCTCTATAAATATTAACCTACCTACAACATAAAGAGGATCTTCTTCGGACTGGATGCTGAAGCTCTGCTGGAATTATTCTTCACTCTCTACCTCAATCATAGCAATCTCAAAAGGAGTTCACTGCTATTCTCCAGTGGATTCCAACTTCAAGGATTCAATCTAGCAAAAGATAATCAAAGCTTTGTAATCAAACATCTCTTGTAACAACAATCAGTCTTAATAAACTATAAAGTCGACGTAGGCTTTATTAACAGCCGAATCACTATAAAAATTCTTTGTCTTCTTTCTTTTATGGTTCCTTTTCTATATCTGTTATCTGTAATATTGCTTTTTCTGAACAGGACTGGTGCTTTCAAATTCAAACCACGGTGTTGGTCCATTTTTTAGGTCAGAATTTTGGTGTTTTCACTGAGAACTCCAACTCGAGATCCAAATCTGGCTATCTACTTTGGATCCCTTATGTCCAGGAGTTAGATCCTTAATCGTTGCTTGAAGAATCCACTGTTTGGAATCAATGGCTCTTAAAAAAGAAGAACCGCCAAGGTCTATAGGGGTAGTAGCAGCTGGAGAAGCTGTTAATCCCTAACAAACCGAAGTGAATGGCACTAACATCAGGAATCAGGCGCCAGCGTCCTCCAATCAGCATGAAGTTGTTACCAGGGACGAGTTAAATAAATGGTTAATGAGATCAACCAAAAAAGGAAGAGTAGCCAAAAGGCTTTAATGGATAAGCTTAACGCTCTCCAAACCCTACAGTCAAATCCCGCTCCAAGGACTATGCCCGAACCTACGGCTGCTACGAAATAAGAGAATTCTTTCATTTCTGGTCTACATAGAAGAAATGGAAAACAACAACAAAAAGGGTGACAACAGGACTTAATGAGGATGGAAATGCAAGTACTTCGTATGCCACAAGGCAAACTATTCTGAATTTGAGTTATGGGGCAAAGACCCCTATAGAAGACACAACCATGGATATTTCTGACTCAAAGAACAGAGAGCCAGACGACAAATTAGAAGAAAACGCCAATGCATTTGATAACGCAAGGAATACCTAAATTGCTCCAGTTAGACCAACCACAAGCCAACGGGACCCTATAGGAGTGGCTCTCCTAAAGATAGGAGAGCCTAGGTCTAAGCTCACTCACCATGACCGTTTGCAAAGTCAAACACTTGTCCCAGTGACTGATTGCCATCCTCAGGACTACCGGACATTAGAGGCATACGTAGTAGACCGAGTTAAAGGATCAACGGAGGAGAGTAAAGATAGAAGAGATGATGAATGTGGATCTGCAACAAGTCGATCCCTTCACCGATGAAATCATGAATGAGAGATATCCAGAGAAATTCATAATGCCAACTATTCCGTCCTATGATAAGACAAAGGATCCGAAGCCTCAGTTATCCAAATACAGTTGGTATATGGATGGAGAAAATGCCTCTGAAGCTGTTCGATGCAAATGCTTTCCCATCTTTCTCAAAGGGGTCGCGTCAATGTGGTTGACTAGGCTTCCACCAAGATCTATTTCTACTTTTGACCAACTGGCAACAAGGTTCCTAGATCAGTTCAGACTCCACACTGCGCAGCCAAAAGATGCTATGTCCCTATCCAGATTGTTCCAAAGGCATAACGAATCACTGAAATATTTCATGAACAGGTTTGACACCACAGTGACGGAAGCAAGCAACCCTAATGAAGACATGGTTTTTATGGCATTAGTCCATGCTCTCACCTAAAAACTAAATTTGGAAAGTGGATTAAGATGAAGCAACCTACCACCAAGAACGATTTCAATCATAAAGCAAGTCAGTACCTAAGGTTGGAAGAAGCGCAAGAATTAGAAAGGAAGTATACTAGTGTACAACCAGCGAACGTCGAGCAAAGCGATGTAGCAATGAATCAAAATGCGCACACTTCTCAGGCTGCTGAAGGAAACACTGGAAAAGACAGGAATTCAAAGAGAAAAGGTCAAAACTCAAATAAGAAGAATGGAAACCACAGCAATAAAAGCTCAAAGGGTTTAGGCTGAAGGCTACACTCCCACGAGCGACGCACCGAAAAACATTTTTCTCACAATTAAAGGAACCGAGGAATGCAAAAAGTCACCTAGAAAGGAGGCGATCGAGCATCAGAAGCTCTCAGAAAAGTTCCGCCTCTTCGAGACACATGTCCACATATGAACAAATGCTGCCTACCTAAAGAATCTCATCGAGGAATTGATCTAGAACAACAAACTCCAATAGTATGTAAGACAACCGCAAAACCCCAATCAATCTGTAACTCCTCAACACCCAGAGAACGAAGGAATCAAGAAGGGACCAGCGAAGAAGGGTCAAAAGGAACTGACCAGAGACTCATCATCAGAACAATATTCAGGGGACCTCATCCCATATAAAGAAGTTGGGAGAAATGGAGCGGTATGTAAGTTCTTTGAAGGACACTCCAAAGGAATCATTTTTAGCTGCGGAAGACAAAACTCCAGTTAAGACGCAAAGGATATTGAATGATGATATTATGTCCAAAATCGAGACATCGAAGGGATCGAAGCTCCACCTCTCGGTCCAATGGTGGTGACAGTAGGAATTGGACCTTTTGTTGTTCGATGAGTATTGGTTGATAGTGGAAGCTCCATTAACATTCTCTTCAAACGCACTTTCGATCAAATGAAGATTGACATGAATAGTGTGTCCACGTGCCAAACAAAGATTCAGGGGTTTACTGGTGAACCCAAACAACCGGTAGGAGCAATTTACCTACCCTTGGAGCTTGGAGAGGGTGAGCGAAGGGTCACCCTCATTCAAAATTTTGTGATCGTGGATGAAATTTTAGCATACAACGCCTTTTTAGGACTTCCCGCATTAGCCAACTTCAGAATAGCACTGCCCCAATGGTGCCTTACAATGAAGTTTCCTATAGAACACGGAGTCGAAATTATGAAAGGAGATCAAAGTGCAACCCAGGAATGCTACATAGCAGAATTGCGTGAGTCAAGAAGAAAGGAAAAAGGAAAGGGTATGGGAGAAGCCCTCAACATCTATGAACCCTTCGAATAGCAACTATAGAATCACCACGGGCTTGGGAACCACAATTGATTCGACAAGGCTTTGGAACCTATAAAGAAGAGCTTAGGGGAGGATCGGGTAGCACCTATAGAGTTGACGGTGTCTATCCTAGTCTGTACGGAAGACCCAACACGGGTCCTGAAAATTGAGTCGCAGCTTGGAAACAAGATGCGGTAATAATGCACCAAATTCCTTTGCACCAATTTGGAGATATTTGCTTGGACACACTTGGATATGTGTAGGGTATCACTGGAAATTACCTGCCACGCTCTCAGTATTGACCCCAAATGCACACCGATAAAGCAAAAAAGGTGTAGCTTGGGCCGAACGATCCAAGGCATTAAGAGAGGAGGTTGACAAGTTGATGGCTAAAGGCTTCATCCAGGATGCATCATACCCTGAATGGGTATCAAACCCAGTTTTAGTAAAGATGTCTAATGGGAAATCGCGAATTTGTGTTGATTTCTCGGACCTAAACAAGGCTTGTCCGAAGGATAGCTTCCCACTCCTTAGAATTGACCAACTTGTGGACGGAACGACGGGACATGAACTGCTGTCATTCATGGATGCGTACTCGAGCTAGAAACAGATCCCGATGCATGAGCCTAACCAAGAGAACACTAGCTTCATCACCGATTGGGGATTATATTTCTACAAGGTAATGCCATTTGGCTTGAAAAATGCAGGAGCAATGTATCAAAGGCAAGTGAATACTATTTTCAAACCCAGATCGGAAGGACTATGAAAGTTTATGTTGATGAAATGTTGGTCAAATCTTGAGCAGCGACTAACCATCTAGGCAACCTCGCTGAAATGTTTGAGATACTCCAAAAATACGGGATGAAGCTCAACCTGCTCAAATGTCACTTCGGGGTAGCCTTTAGGAAATTATTAGGGTTCATAGTAAGTTCCCGGGGCATCGAAGCGAATCCCGAGCAAATAACAGTGTTACGGGAAGTCCAAGCCCATAAAAATAAGAAAGAACTTCAAAGCTTGAATGGAAAAGTCACAGCAACGAGTCGATTCATCTTAAAAGCTAAAGACAAGTGCATACTGTTCTTCGACGCGCTGAAGAAGGAAAAGAAAAACTTTGAATGGAGTGAAGCATATCAGACAGCTTTCGAGGAATTACTACGATACATGGAAGCTCCCCCAATCTTATCAAAGTTGGTGGATGGAGAAGAGCTATTTGTTTATTTTGCAGTTTCCCCACACACACTGAGCTCCGCACTCGTGCGGGAAGAAGTGAGAATTCAGCGATGCGTGTACCACATTAGCTAACGATTCACTGGAGCTGAGAAGATTTACCCAAAATTGGAGAATCTAGTGTATTGCCTTTTAATCGCATCCTGAATCATGAACATACATGTAGGCTCATCTAATTAAAGTGTTGACCGTCCCAACCGCTGAAGCAAATTTTATATCGACTAGAAACTTTCGGACGACTACTCAAATGGAATATAGAGCTAAGCCAATATGACATCGCATATCACCCCAGGAAAGCCATCAATGGGTAGGCGTTGGTCGACATCATCGCCGAATTTACTACAAGGGATGATAACGAAGAAGTCCAGTTAGAAGTAAGTAGCCGATGGAAACTCTTCTTTGGCGGTGCATCCAACAATTTCTATTCGGGAGAAGGGGTAGTGCTTGAAACCCCTAAGGAGCGAGCCATTAGCTATGCTTTGCACTTGGAATTCCCAGCAACAAATAATGAAGCAGAATTCAAAGCACTGATCGTTGGATATTAGGCTGTGAAGGAACTCAAGATAAAATCAATTCACATATACAACGACTCTCAGCTAGTTGTCTGTTAAGTGAAAGGGGAGTACCAAGCACATGGAGAGAATCTTGCTCCATACTTGTCCAAAGTACAAGAACTGCTAAGCGACATCGACATATCCTATGGGAGAAAAACACCAAGGCAGATTATTTGGCTAAGCAGGCAAGTTCCGAAGAAGCTCAGTCGTTAGGGTTGGTCCCGATTGGAACTCTAACCAACCCAAGCATAAAAAAAATGGACGTAGACTGGATTCCCAAGACCACCACCGAACCAGATACATGGATGACGCCGTTAAAGGACTATCTATTTGTAGGAACCGTTCTAACTGACTGAAATTAATGGAAGAAGCTCCTCGGGAAGGCGCCACGGTTCATAATACAGGATGGGATACTCTATCGAAGGGGATTCACGTCCCTTCTCCTTAGGTGTGTGACCGATGATGAAGCACGAAGAATCCTAAAGGAGATACATGAAGGCGAATGTGGAGAACACACCCGAGGGTAGACCCTTGCAACGAAAGTCCTTCAGTATGGGTATTTATGGCTAATAATGGATCGCGACACAATAGATCATGCCAAGAGATGCGATCGCTGCCAAAGGTTCGGCAAAATTAAGAGAGCTTCCTCAACGGAGCTAACGTAGATGGTCAGTCGATGGCCATTCGTAATATGGGGGATCGACTTGATTGGCATCTTGCCAATAACAAAAGGGGGGCCAAATATGCAATAGTTGTCGTATATTATTTCACAAAGTGGGTCGAAGCGGAACCGCTGGCTACTATAACCATAAAGAAATTTATTAACTTTGTTACTAAAAACTTCATTTGCAGGTTTGGTGTGCCGTAAGAAATCATCAGTGACAATGTCGATTCGAAAATGACGAGTTCAAGAATTCTGCAGGCACTTCCAAATCCAAAAAAGCTTCTCCACAGTGGCTCATCCACAAGCAAATGGGCAAGTGAAGGCAATTAACAAGATCATCAAGTCCACTATCAAAAAGCGACCAACAAAGCCAAAGGAAACTGGGTTGATGAACTTCCACTCACACTATGGGATTACAAAACTACTCACAAAGAAAAAATCGGCCATACTCCGTTCGCCCTAGCATATGGTAATTAGAAGTCCCCTCGCACCGAAGGTAAAATTTCAACCAAAAGCAATATGAGTAGCTCCTACTCGAATTGCTGGACATGATTGATGAAAAAAGGGAAGAAGCAGAGCTAAGAATCGCCACCCACTAAAAAAGGGTAGCATGGTACTTCAAATCAAAGTTCACAATCAACCTTCGAAGTGGGAGATCCCGTGCTCAAGAAAATTTACACCATTTCGGGGGCCTTCGAACCAAATTGAGAGGGACCGTATGTCATTAATCAAAAATTAAGAGATAAGACTTTCAAGCTAGAAACCATCGATGGAGATCAAGTTCCTAGGGCAAGGAACAGCGAATTGCTTCGCTGTTACTTTGTATGAAAGTTATCCTATGTATTATTTATTTTCTAGAAAATAAGCCATCCCGAGACACCTGGGGCATTGTATATAGGCAAAAACTGCCTTGGTTCCCTTAATAAAGTTTGCTTATTAAAACAACAAAACCGTGTTCATAATAATAACCCATCGGGTCGACGGAAACAAATCGATCCAAACCGTTTGATAGGCGGAATCCGATCTTGGCCTTCCAAAAACCGGTATTGCTCCGGCAACATTGAAAAGGCTAATATCAACACTCCTTGCGTTGCCCGAAGATAGGAAACACCAAGGAGTGCCAAAAGTCACGCATCCCATAAGCCATGCACTAAAATAATAACTCCTCATGTTGCCCGATGATAGGCAACACCGAAGAAAAACTAAGAGCCGCGCATCCCATAAGCCACGCACTAAAATAATAACTCCTCATGTTGCCCGAAGATAGGCAATACCGAGGAAAACAAAAAGCCGTGCATCCCATGATCCGTGCACTAAAATAATAACACCTCACTTTGCTTGAAGATAAGCAACACCGAGGAAAAATGAAAAGCCACACACTAAATTCAAAAATACTAGCTCCTCACGTTGCCCGAAGATAGGCAACTCCGAGAGGCATGAAAAATCGCGCATAATTCTTAAAACTTAAACTCCTCATTCTGTTCAAAGATAGGAAGCATCAACAAGAACTAAAACACATGCTTCTCGTGTAGGCCGAGGTTAGGCAATGCCAAGGAATTCCAAAAACCGCGCATCTCATAATCAGCTCCAGCTGCTCCCATACTCAGGAATAATGAGCATAACTCCAACAAGTTTGGAATGCCACAAACCAAATGAAAGCCTCAACTATAGACACTTAAGGGATAAAAGTGCCCTCAATTAACCTATGCACTGTGCGCCTCTAAAATACACGTGTATTGCATACTTGTTGAAATATCACAAGAAGCTTGGATTGTGGGCTAAAGTTGCAAAACTTCCATAAAAGGAGAATCTAGTCATAATTTAGCCAAATTTTCAATAAAGATTATGTAAACCCTAAGTTACCGATTATTTGAAAACTAATTGAAGTAAACAGCCCTATGAAATGGGGGGCATACACCGGTACTTGGCGAGAAACGGGTAAAAACAATAAGTTCATAGGTTCTGTTGCTCCAAACAAAGAGTTTCTAAAGAATTTTTAAACAAAGAATTTAACAAAGAATTTCTAAACAAAAATTTTCCAAATTCTATTACTTTTTGAAGTTCTATGAATTTATAAACAAAATATTTCTAAGTTCTGGTAATTTCTAAAGGTTCTATCAACTTCCAAAGTGTTGTTAATCTCTAATTGCTTCGAACGAAGGGCTTCGGCTATAATCATAGAACTAAAAATGTATGAAATAAAAAAGCACAAGTAATAGAATACAGATGAACTGATAGATATGAGTACAGTTAAAATATCACTATATTGCTTATAATTTTCTATACACAGGGTCAAAGCATGGGGGCCGTACCCATACAATACCGGCCAACCAAAAAAAATGCAGACTCTACAGTGAAGATGCAAAGTGCAGACTTTGCACTTGAGTAAGAATGACTTAAAAAGAAACAAAAACAAGTCAATCTTCCTACAAGCTGTTGACCAAAATCAAGTTAACCTTCACACAAGTCACTCAACGTTTCTTACCGCCGCACCCCTTTCCACACTTAATCGACAACTTATGCTTCTTCTCAGAAGTGGTGTCACTTCCGGTAATGTCGATGAATAGCTCAGTGGCAATGTCCTCTTCTTTCTCTGAAGCCTTCTCAAAAGCCTCTCCATTCGTCTTTCGCCTTCGAGATTTGCGGGTGCTTTTGGAGGCTTTGATCGCTTTGATCTTTTCCCTCTTGATGGTAACCATCTCATGTTGAGTCTTATGCAGTGGCTCCATCTACGTTTCCTGCTCCTTGGCTTCTGCAGCTGTTACATCGCCTTCTAAAGACATAGAAGGATTATCCAGACCGCAAAGAGTAGCTATCCCCTCCGGCCTTGGCTGCGAACCAGACGCGAAAGTAGGAGCTGGAGTTGGAACAAAAACAACTACAGAAGACGTGGAAATGGCTACAAGCGCAAGCGCCGAAGTAGCTGGAATGTCAATGCAAAAAGTAGATGGACTTATAAGATCAAAAATGAAAGCATTAAACTCCTCTTACTCTTGTGGCGTAAGTTGGAAACTCCCAAATTCGGAGGAGACAAGGACATTACCTGCGCCAGAGGAATGCTCGAGAATGACTATTTTGTATTCACTACCTTCGCCCTCTTTTAGTGGCTCCACCACCGAAGGAGGAATAATTTCAAGTCCTAAACTCGTTGGCTGGTCGTGCAGCTGCTCTGATAATTCGTCCGAAAATAGAAGGCTTGGTAAGCATGTCGGTGGTGGTCGTTAAAGCAGCTTTGGTGGCTTCCTTCTCTCTTTCAACTTAGAGAATTTCTTGGCCCTCAAGTAAAACCTTCTTGGATTCGTCATTGAGATAGGCATCTCGTAACTCTTGATCGAAATAAACATCGTCGCCGTCGACAAAATGAGATAAGATTTCCTTCTAAACAAGAACGTGAGTGTGCTGAAACTTCTGGCCAAGGATTGAGAATTCCTTGATGCAATACAGAGTTAACACATAAATTCAGAATA
The DNA here is from genome assembly GCA_030765085.1 of Allium cepa. Classification (NCBI taxonomy): domain Eukaryota; kingdom Viridiplantae; phylum Streptophyta; class Magnoliopsida; order Asparagales; family Amaryllidaceae; genus Allium; species Allium cepa. Next base: position 738,181,002 of record CM060935.1, on the reverse strand, counting down.
GTCGCATCTAGCTTCTCCATTTTTCTCTCGAAAGCACTTTGGAGATCCAAATAATATACTCGTACACCAGATTTCTCTAATTCAACTGCTGTCTTACCAGCATTGAGCTGTGCGACCTAGGCCTGTAACTTAGCAATGATCTCAGCCTGGTCAGAAATAGTTTATTAGGCCCTTCAACAATGAGGTCATGATCAATGATAGTCTTTCGTTGAGCCTCAATCGTTCCGCTACAAGCACTCACTTCTTGCTTTAACTTCTCCTCCTCCGAGTAAGCCTTTTTAATCTCATCTCTGTAAATGATTTCTATTCGTCCATGGGCTTCTCTCACCTCTTTCAGCACGTCAGCATTTCTTTTGCTATCCCACAGTGCCGCTGCTTTCTCTTCCTCTAATCGCTTAATCTTGGTGTCATGCTCGGCCAACGCCTTCTCAAGTTCATCTTTCTCCGATTCGAAGGAGGGGATCTCCAGATAATAATTTCTGTTTATATCCACTAGCTATTCACGTAGCTTCTCCCATCATATGGTCTATTCTAGGTCGCTCTGGATAGCTTGGAGATGCAGCATGAAGGAATCCCTGAGAACTAGTTGGAGATCCAGTTCAAACTTGACCCCCATTAAGAACCAACCAGGAAGCGCTGCCTCAAGTTTAGGGAGGCCCAAAGAAAGAATATAGGCAGGTCTACGGTAGGGGCGAGAAGCACTGGAGGCAGCAGTGACAATAGAAGATGATGATGCATGAGTTGAAGGTGGAATCAGAGCAGAAGTGATGGGAATTTCTTGGCCCACGGAAGAGTGTTTTGAAGCAAGCTTCGAAAAATGAGGGTGATTTTCAAACTTTGACTTTTTTGATGGCTCATTTCTTTCCTCAAGAGATCTTCTCTTCTCATACCCACTTTCATATGATCGATCTCAGTCCCTTTCTTTTTGGTGGCAGGTTTTAGCTTTAATCTCTTTTCTTCGCCTGTATTCCTCCTCCGTCTCTTGGACTTGATGGCGGTTGGAGGAGCGCTTGGGATATCACTGTGAATCGGTGAAGTCTTCGAAGTCATCACAAAAGCCTTATCCCCTCGTCATACCGGAAATGAGGCATACATAAAAGGTCCCAAAAGAATGAAAGTGAGTGTAACACAACAAATGCAAAGAGATGAATGAAAGTGAGTGTGATCCTAGTGCAGCGTGTAGTGTGTTTCTAATATGGGCCTAAAGCGACATCACGAACCGGAACGAACAGCCATAATAGAAGGGATCGTACTGGCTTCGGTTATTATGGGTAGAATTGGGCTGATTGCTCGCATAATATCACCCGAACCGGGAAGCATAGTGTCAATTTTAAAGTCCCCTTTCATGAGTGCGTCGAAGTTGAAAAATAGATCGCTGAAATCTCCGAACTCCGCTTCGATATTGCTATTCAGAGAACCTTGACATCTTCCAATTTCAGGGGTTTTTCCTTCTCCACTTGCCTTGGGAAGAGGTGAACTCGAGAGAACATGACTCATTCCGAAGCTTCATCACAAGACTCTGAGTCCCCACCGTCAGATTCAGATGAGAAGTAATCACTAGCAGTGGACTCATCACTACTACTTTCAAACTCTCCCTCTTCCTTTTCCGAATCCACCATGGCCTTTCCCTCTCTTTGTTTGAACTCCTCTTTCGCTTCCTCTAGGATTGGAGGCATTCTACCTAGGCCGCTTAATCTAGTTGCAATAACATCTTCCCCCTCACGGGTTTCGTTGATGGATCCTCCGGATGGGCTTTCTCTCTCTTGAGAGGCACCTTCTTTGGAATCGTGGAAGGAGAAAATAAATCTCGTATGAACCCTGGATCGAGCAGAAGATGGAATTTCAACTTGAATGGTAGATCTACCCGTAAGCCAGTAGTCCATAGCGACACAAATTTTCATCAGTCGGTAATACTTTAATGCTTCTCTCCTCGACATCAATCGCCTTTAAAGTATCGCAAACTTCATTGAGTGTCGCATCTCTGTTTGGCCTTAGAATAACTGCAAGAGACATATGGCTGGTTAGGAACTTCATGGCAACACATCAAAGCTCAATGAATAAAGAAGAAGCTTACCCCTTTGTCGTCCACCGGCAATTGAACCCCTCGAGGCATCTGACAAAGAAATATTGCGTCTTGAATTGCAATCAGTTGCTTTGCAAGTGCCTGATGATTTTTCGATTTCTTCAAGCTTCGATTATAATCAAGGGAGGAAAATCATCTCTCCTCTTGAACGCAAAAAAATACCGCAGCTTGTCAAAACTTGGAATGCGGTTGAATACCCACAGTGAAAAGAACATGCAAGCAAGTCAGGGTGGCGTAACCATTTGGGTGAAGGTGAAATGGGGCTATACCCAAGTTTAAGAGAGTCTCACACAGAAATTCATTAAAAGGAGGCATGGCTCTATTCAAATACATGTATCGATGGCAAGCGGTGTACCCCAAAGGAGGCATATGGGTGAATTCATCCTTCTCTGGTAGTCAAACATCCTCTTTGGGAATTTCATGTTGCGCACAGATGTTACGACGGACCTTGGCAGAAATAATAGATGAAGCTCTCTCGGGCGGATTAAGCAGAACTCTGAAGTTAGGAGGCGTATGATCCACGATTAGGACAACTGGGACTAACTGACCATATTGAGCTTGCGAAGTGGATGATGACTCGGCTTCTTAGAGCGTCAGGCTTTCCCCGATTGACCCAACAGAACCTGCGTTCGAAAACGATCAGGTAAATCTATCCTAAACTATTAGCTTCCCTTGCAATACCTGAATTCTGAAGAAACATTAACTTGTAATCATCGTGTTGGATTTCAAATGCGGAATGGGGTAAGTGAAATGTGCTATCTATATGGGATAAACTCCGTACTCGATACACTGCGAACGCGTTGTCACATGTAGGCAGTTCGCCCATAGTGGAAGAAGAAATGAACTTCCCGTGTCACTTCATTTTCGACTTTTGTTTCTACTTCCAATACACTTACCCATTATTGATCTATGATCGATAACGGATCCGTTATCCAAAGCGACGTGGAAAACTCTTCTCACTACATGAATGCCAAGCGTGCAATAAGCAAGCAGGATAAGTCCAAATTCTATGAAAGAATCATGATCGACTCATGATGTGATGTATAGCGACAGCTGCAAAACTGGACGCAAGTCAATTCTAGTATAATGGACGAAGATAGCAAAACATGTCAAGCAGTAGGTCGAAGCTCGAATGTCATTTCGGGAAACAACTCGAGACTCGATTTACTATCTTCCTCCATTATACCGCAATCAACTCGAACTCCTCACTATCAACATTGTGATTGGGAACCTATCCTTAAATCATAGCACAAACTCCTAATTAGCAAACCAACTAAGATGACCCACCTCAAATTGAATTCAAAGGCATAGGAAGAATCGAAGATCAAACTCAGCAAGCTATGGAATGGATCGGTGGAAAGCTAATAATAGGTCGACTATAATTAAAAGGCGAGCTAAGGTATGGATGGTTTGGATTCAGGCAAACGAGTCAACAGTGAATGCACGACATGGATCTTGTAGTATCTAGATTAACCCTAGATGGGAGTGAATAGGGTTATAGCAAATTTTCTCGAATTAAAACCAACTGCAGAAATATATATGCTGAAAAGTAAGTCACACACAAAATTTACCCAGCTTCGGCAACCCCTGCCTACTGCTGCATTCCCATATTTCTATTAGAATTAAACAGTCTCCCGCTTACAAACACTCTAACAGACTCGCATACCCTGCTACCGCCTATAGAGTTTTGCAAACTCGCTACCCTGCTCACTGAACTAATTCTAACTAGACAATCTGACACTACCTAAAACCTAGGTGGTGATTTACCAAGATTTTATTCAAGAAGGAAAAAAAAACTAAAAACAAATAAACACCCTTAATAAAAATAAGGAATAAATTCTTAAAAAAAATTCCCCTTTAACAAGGCCAGCCCTTTTGTATTCTTTCACCCGATCCTCTTCTATTTTCTTTGAGAAAAATGGCGACGTTGAATTCTTGGATTTCTTTGTCAAATTGGGGTTTTGATCGAGGCACTTGATTGTCTCTGAAGAAGATATTGATCGTTCTCGACCTTCTCTTTGCTCGCGACTAGGGTTTACGAAGTTTTAGGGCTTCTGGAATTTGCGATCTGATTTATCTCTGGTTGATGATCTTTGCTTCTCTGGCGATCGTCTGAGAAAATTTCTTGGTGCGTTGTTCGTACTTTTTGATTTCTCAATTGATTGCTTGAGTTCGATTTTTTGATCGCTTGCCTATGATGATGAACTTGGGTGATGTATTTATATGAATTCGTCACCTTCCTAATTCTTGCTTTCCTGATATATTTATGTCTTGATGCGCGCGGCTTTGATTATGCAGCGTTCGATTTTTCTTGATTAATATGGCAGAGACTTTCCTCTTTTAGTTTGCCTTGACTTTTTCAAAAATTGCACACACTTGATTATTTGACTTGGTCATCTTTGCACTTTTAATCTTCTGTCATCTTTGACTTCAATGTGAATTACTTAGTTGGCTTCGACTTCATCTGGCCATCTTTGTCACATTGTTTCTCGGCATTGACATTTGTTTTATGACAATGTACTTGCTGATGTTTGTTGTATTGCTGCACTGACTTGTTTGTTGTGAATAATCATGTCTTTCTTGCTACTTGGTCGACACTTGATGTTTGTAACTTGGTTTGTGTTGTTTCTTTGATGTTGTTTGTGTCTGCATCTTGTGGTTGCCACTGTGTTGCATTGAGCTCGACATTTTCATCATTATGGTGGCTGACCATCTTATCTCTGTTTCACTGGGCTTGATATCATGGTGTACATGTGAGTTGTACTCTCTGTTTTGATTTTCATTGCATCACTGTGTCTTGATAGTCAAGTTGCACACTTGCTTGTTAACTACTGCTTCAACTTGTCACTTGATCTGTTTCATTTGAGTTGTAGCTTGAAGGCTTGGAGTCTTTGTGCTTCATAGTCTTGTTGTCTGCAGTTGTTCATTATACTGGTATCACTTGTCCATTAATTGGTTTGTTTGAGTCAGTGGTATTTGTATTTGATCATTTTGATACTGCTGTTGCACTCGATGTTTGTATCTTGCCACTGACTTGTGTTCCATTTGTGGTCATTGCTGTATTGTTTACTTGATTACTTGAGCTTTTGTGTAGTTTGCCTTGTTGTGTACTAAGTCTTGCCTTGTATCACTGCAAAACTGCATGTTATATTTCTTGAATTAATTTGAACTTGGTTTTGCTTCATGATCAATAGTGCACTGTGCCTTGTACTTGTAGTCTTAGCTCTATTCTTCGAGACAGTTGCATTTCATTGATATTGAGACCTGTAGTCTTCATTTGCAGCCTTGACTTTGGTTGATGTGTATGTCACTGTTGCATTATGTTGGTCTGGCTTGAACTTGATTCACTTCATGTTGACATTTGCTCTGCTTTGACACAAAAGCTTCACTTGTTCATGCATTCGACATTGCCATGCTATTCACTGTTTGCATCACTGGACTTCTTGTTCAAAACTGTTGTGTCACTGCGTACATGTGAACTTGTGTATTTGGTCTTGTCTCTATGTATTCAATTCAATGCTGAGTTGTTTCTTTGACATTGAGACCTGTAGTTGTATATTTGTGTACATACTTTGTCTCTGATCTTTTGTTGCTCATCTGCATATATAAGCTTTGCATTTGTGTACATGTTTACTATGTACTTTAGTCTGATTCTTGTTGCACTTCACCTGTTATGTCTACTGTCCGGTCATTGCTGTCCTTTGAGTCAGTTTGTTAGTGGAATACTTCGAGTCAGTTTGCATCATTATAGTGGTTTTAAATATATTGCACGTGAGTTGAACCCGGCTTTTTATTTGGGTTTGACTTGTGCTCACCTGTCCCTGTAGCATTATCAAGTGTATTTCGATGTGCACGGCCTTGTGGCATGTACAATGATACACTGTGCATGTCACATTGTTCGTGTATGATGAATTCAAATGTGAATGATGACGAACAACCCAAATAACTGAGGCAAATAATATTTTCAAAATCCATATTTTATTTTATATTGCAAAAATATTTCTTTTTCAATTTTACTGCGTTAGTGAAACATTTTTGCAGATTGCTCAGATGCTGGATTCTAACTGGAATGAAGTTGAAGATAAACTACGAGTGTGAGTGATATGTAGTGAGGAATTTATGAAAATTGAATTGTGATGTAATTAGAAACAAAATTGTATATGTATAGTGAGAGCTTGAATTTGTACTATTCAAAATTGTAATAAATATTTGTTTGAATAAAATTTCCGTTTGAATTCAAATTCTGTGTAATTTATTTTATTCAACAGATATTTATTTAATCTATGAAAAATAAAATAGTACATTAACAAATACGTTTAAATGAATATATATATGTTTATTATCATCAAACAAAATTCATATAAGCGCATATTCAACAATCTCCCCCTTTTGATGATAACAAACATATATTTAAGATTTTGACCGTGCTAAATGTATTTGATCAATGATATACAGTTCTAATTGCTCCCCCTATTTAAATGCTTCCTCTCTACACGATGCTCCCCCTACATATATGCATACAAATAGAAATATACAAATGAGCCTAGATGCAAATGGAAAATTATTTGACCTTTGCTTGATTTTATTTGACAAAATCTTAACTTTTCTCTCCCCCTTTTGTTATCAGCAAAAGAATAATAGTGTTAGAGAAAATAGAGATAAAGTGATCAATATTAATCCAACATTAAAACTCAATTTGAATATAAATATTAAACTTCAATAAAAAAAATCAAACAAAAACCATAACTACCCTTGTTAGGCGCATATTCGACTTTTAGAATGAATGGAAATGATGTTCTAATAAAACCATACAGTTGTATCTGTTTGTGGTACACTTATATCAGGAATTTGAATATCTACTAATCATGCATAACCGTTAGGACTTTTAAATGAGATTAGTAGTATTCCAATTTAATTTTAAAAATGAATTCAAGTATCTTCTAATCACGCATAACCGTAAGGACTTTTAAATGGGATTAGAATCAACTTGTTTATTTAACAAATCAATTTTGATATGCGTTCCATACATGCATAACCTGAGGACTTTTAAATGAGCATGGAAGCACATAATCAAAAATCCAAGTAATTCACCCATGCATAACCGTGAGGACTTTTAAATGAGAGTGAATACTTTGGTATTTATTTATTTTTACAAAAAAATGTGAAATGAAAAACAAATGATCCCTGATTATAGTACCACATATCGACAAACTATATTGAATTTTTGAAAAACAATGGTCGATAGAAATATGATAGATATAGAAATGGTCATGGAATCTTTACCCAACAAAAAGTTTTATAACTCTTGTTTGAATTTCTAAAGAAATTTTTCTAAAATACTCTCTTGAGTAATGTATGAAAAATATCAACACTCATCACTTTTTTCAATCACTATTTATCTTTTCGATAATTATTAGGGAGTTAGACTAGTTAAAATTGTCATTTAAATCAAATTCAAAAATAATTGTGAAATCAATTTTTCACAATGATTAATCTGAAAATATGATTAAAAATGATTTTATCGAAGGGTTTATATGATAAAAATTTTCTGCTATTTGAAATGAAAAATATGCAGATATTTTCTTTGAAAAACGATGCAGTTACTAAATGTCTCAAAAATCACGTTCAACTAGTAATTTTTCTATCAACTAGATTACCACTGTAATCTGCATCTGAATTTCTTTTTCACTTCAAAACATCACTAATTGAATTTGATAGACCAGACCATGAAGAGTGCACAAAAACTCAAACTCAACTTTTTACAGCATTCTTGAATTTGAATTGAAGCCGTGTAAATAATCAGAAACTGTGAATATAGTGTTAGCCAAATTATAACCAAATGTATTATCATCCAACAAAACACTATGTTTAATCCAAACGTATATGTATGAAGTAATTCATAGAATAGTGTTTTTGGCATAAATATAATTGGCTAACTATGTTGAACAAGACAGAATCAAAATCATCATCTTTACAACATTTCAATGTTGGCTGATTTCATTCAGAATACGGTGCAAATTATCACATTTAATATATCGATCAAATATACCTTCACCTGTTTTACCTTTACGATAATTTTTCATGGTTGCCTATTGTGGTTCTGTCACCTTTGTACTAGGCTAAGGAACTTTGCTTTGTTGCCCGTTGTGTTTTTGGAACAGCCAAAATCCATAGAACACTGTTGTTGTTCCTTAGCCTGCCACCATACCTACACGATGAAAGATTTTTGTGACCTATTTGTTTTTATAGGTCCATGATTGTTAGTGGCTGAAGCATGTGAATAAACAAACCCTTTGGAACCCAAACTTGTTTTGTCATTTCATTCTTGTTCCAATAGACATGAAATTTGTTTGTAGAATTCTTAGGAACCCAAACTTGTATAAATTTTGTGTTCTTGTTCCTATGACTACAATTTTCAACATGATGTCCAATTATTTCACATCTATCAAAGACACCCTTACCTTTTGCATTACCATCAACTTGTGTTTTCCCAGAACCTAGTCCTTTTCTGTTGTTAGCAAAAATTTGATTTCCCAATAACATGTTGAATGATTTTTCTCCTCTTGAAAAGTTATTCAGAGATTTCTCAAGATTTTGGACTTTGGTTTTTAGATTTTTGTTTTCAGTTACAAGTGAGGTGCATCTATTTATAAAATCCTTTTTCCTAGTGTCGAAGATTTCCTTAAGACTCAAATTTTCTTTTTCAAGATTCTCAAAGCTATTCTTAAGTCTTGATAATTTTGAATCTAAAATTTTACATTTTTTACATTCTAGGTTTTGAATATTTTCACGAGCAAGTTCTCTCCTATCAGATTTCAGTTTTTCAATTTTAGATTCAAGAGTATCAACTTCTTTAGTAAGATCAAGACATATAAAAACAAGTTCTTTATAAGAATAGTCACCCACCTCACTAGATTCCTCCGAGCTTGCTTTTGAATCTGATTTTTCCATAAGACACAAGTTATCCTCCTTTGAGCTACTATTCGAAACTTCCTCTCCTTCTTCATCATCCCAAGTCACTGCAAAGGCCTTCTTCTTCTTTTTCTTTCCTTTGTTGTTTTTGAGAAATGGGCATTGTTGTTTGAAGTTCCAAGCTTGTTGCAGTTAAAGCACGTCAGTTCATTATCGGAATTGTCAGAATCTTTTGGCCTATGACCACTTGTTTTCTTCTTGCGTGGCTTGAATCTTGACCATTTTCTAAGATTATTGACAGCCATTGCAAGCTCTTCAATTGGATCTTCTTCTTCATCGCTCTCTTCTTTGCTCTTTAAGGCAATCGTCTTCTTCTTTGATTCGAAGGTGTTGCGTTCCTCCTTTGCTTTTAGCTCAAGCTCATATGTCATCAAGTTGCCGATCAACTCCTCCATGCTTAGTTTACTCAGATCTTTCGATTCTTGTATTGCCATGACTTTTGTCTCAAAGTTCATTGGTAAAACTCGTAGCACCTTCCTCACAAGCTCTACCTCAGTGAATACCTTCCCAAGCGCTCTAGCGTTGTACACCAAAGTTGAAAAGTGTCCAAACATGTCCTTTATGCTCTCGCCTTTATCCATCACAAAGTTCTCGTATGCATTGCTGAATAAGGCTAGACGAGACTCCTTGACTTGAGAAGTTCCTTCATGTGTCACCCCCAAGGTATGCCAAATTTCCTGTGCAGTTTTACAATGAGAAATTCTATTAAATTCAGTTTTATCAAGAGCACAGATCAAAGCATTTATGGCTTTAGCATTTGTAGTTTTTAATTTCTTATCGTTAGCATCCCACCTATCCTTAGGTTTAGGAATCTCAGTATCACCAACAGTTATAGTGGGAGATTTATAGCCAGTTTCAATAATGTCCCAAACGTCATAATCAACAGAACTAAGATAAATACCCATCCTAACTTTCCAATAAGCATAATCATTCCCATTGAATATGGGTGGCCTAACAATAGATTGCCCCTCAGAAAAAGCATTGTTTGGTGAATTCATGACTCTAGAGTTAAAGAAAAAATACCTCGCTCTGATACCACTTGTAGGATCTAGATTAACCCTAGAGGGGGGTGAATAGGGTTATAGCAAATTTTCTCGAATTAAAACCAACTGTAGAAATAAATATGCTGAAAAGTAAATCACACATAAAATTTAACCAGCTTCGGCAAACCCAGCCTACTGCTGCATTCCTAGATTTCTATTAGAATTAAACAGTCTCCCGCTTACAAACACTCTAACAGACTCGTACACCCTGCTACCGCCTATAGAGTTTTGCAAACTCGCATACCCTGCTCACTGAACTAATTCTAACTAGACAATCTGACACTACCTAAAATGTAGGTGGTGATTTACCAAGATTTTATTCAAGAAGGGAAAAAAACTAAAAACAAATAAACACCCTTAATAAAAATAAAGAATAAATTCTTAAAAAAATTCCCCTTTAACAAGGCTGGCCCTTTTGTATTCTTTCACCCGATCCTCTTCTATTTTCTTTGAGAAAAATGGCGACGTTGAATTCTTGGATTTCTTTGTCAAATTGGGGTTTTGATCGAGGCTCTTGATTGTCTCTGAAGAAGATATTGATCGTTCTCGACCTTCTCTTTGCTTGCGACTAGGGTTTACGAAGTTTTAGGGCTTCTGGAATTTGCGATCTGATTTATCTCTGGATGATGATCTTTGATTCTTTGGCGATCGTCTGAGAAATTTTCTTGAAACGTTGTTCGTACTTTTTGATTTCTCAATTGATTACTTGAGTTCAATTTTCTGATCGCTTGCCTATGATGATGAACTTGGGTGATGTATTTATATGAATTCGTCACCTTCCTAATTCTTGCTTTCCTGATATATTTATGTCTTGATGCGCACGACTTGATTATGTAGCGTTCGATTTTTCTTGATTAATACGGCAGAGACTTTCCTCATTTAGTTTGCCTTGACTTTTTCAAAAATTGCACACACTTGATTATTTGACTTGGTCATCTCTGCACTTTTAATCTTCGTTCATCTTTGACTTCACTGTGAATTACTTAGTTGGCTTTGATTTCATCTGGCCATCTTTGTCACATTGTTTCTCGGCACTGACATTTGTTTTATGACATTGTACTTGCTGATGTTTGTTGCATTGCTGCATTGACTTGTTTGTTGTGAATAATCATGTCTTGCTTGCTACCTGGTCGACACTTGATGTTTGTAACTTGGTTTGTGTTGTTTCTTTGATGTTGTTTATGTCTGCATCTTGTGGTTGCCACTGTGTTGCATTGAGCTCGACATTTTCATCATTATGGTGGCTGACCATCTTATCTCTGTTTCACTGGGCTTGATATCATGGTGTACATATGAGTTGTACTCTCTGTTTTGATTTGCATTGCATCACTGTGTCTTGATAGTCAAGTTGCACACTTGCTTGTTAACTACTGCTTCAACTTGTCACTTGATCTGTTTCATTTGAGTTGTAGCTTGAAGGATTGGAGTCTTTGTGCTTCATAGTCTTGTTGTCTGCTGTTGTTCATTCTACTGGTATCACTTGTCCATTAATTGGTTTGTTTGAGTCAGTGGTATTTGTATTTGATCATTTTGATACTGCTGTTGCACTCGATGTTTGTATCTTGCCACTGACTTGTGTTCCATTTGTGGTCATTGCTGTATTGTTTACTTGATTACTTGAGCTTTTGTAGTTTGACTTGTTGTGTTCTAAGTCTTGCCTTGTATCACTGCAAAACTGCATGTTATATTTCTTGAATTAATCTGAACTTGGTTTTGCTTCAAGGTCAGTAGTGCACTGTGCCTTGTACTTGTAGTCTTGGCTCTATTCTTCGAGACAGTTTGCATTTCATTGATATTGAGACCTATAGTCTTCATTTACGTCCTTGACTTTGGTTGATGTGTATGTCACTGTTGCATTATGTTGGTCTGGCTTGAACTTGATTCACTTCATGTTGACATTTGCTCTGCTTTGACACAAATGCTTCACTTGTTCATGCATTCGACATTGCCATGCTATTCACTGTTTGCATCACTGGACTTCTTGTCCAAAACTGCTGTGTCACTGCATACATGTGAACTTGTGTATTTGGTCTTGTCTTTATGTATTCAATTCAATGCTGAGTTGTTTCTTTGACATTGAGACCTGTAGTTGTATACTTGTGTACGTACTTTGTCTCTGATCTTTTGTTGCTCATCTGCATATATAAGCTTTGCATTTGTGTACATGTTTACCATGTACTTGAGTCTGATTCTTGTTGCACTTCACCTGTTATGTCTACTGTCTGGTCATTGCTGTCCTTTGAGTCAGTTTGTTAGTGGAATACTTCGAGTCAGTTTGCATCATTACATTGGTTTTAAATATATTGCACATGAGTTGAACCCGGCTTTCTATTTGGGTTTTACCTGTGCTCACCTGTCCCTGTAGCATTATCAAGTGTATTTCGACGTGCACGACCTTGTGGCATGTACAGTGATACAATGTGCATGTCACATTGTTCGTGTATGATGAATTCAAATGTGAATGATGACGAACAACCCAAATAACCGAGGCAAATAATTTTTTCAAAATCCATATTTTATTTTACATTGCAAAAATATTTTTTTTCAATTTTACTACGTTAGTGAAACATTTTTGCAGATTGCTCAGATGCTGGATTCTAACTGGAATGAAGTTGAAGATAAACTACGAGTGTGGGTGATATGTAGTGAAGAATTTATGTAAATTGAATTGTGATGTAATTAGCAACAAAATTGTATATGTATAGTGAGAGCTTGAATTTGTACTATTCAAAATTGTAATAAATATTTGTTTGAATAAAATTTCCGTTTGAATTCAAATTCTGTGTAATTTATTTTATTCAACAGATATTTATTTAATCTATGAAAAATAAAATAGTACATTAACAAATACGTTTAAATGAATATATATATATGTTTATTATCATCAAACAAAATTCATATAAGCGCATATTCAACAATCTTAGATGGAATCGAACTAAGGAGGAGATGAATCGGGTCGAGAAAGGGCACGAATCGCCTAGAATTGAATTGGGTCGCTTGAGGGATCAATCGTATGAAGAGGGTTGCTGGCTCGGGTCGAATGAAGGATAGTTCGGCTCAACTCATGTATATATGTGAACAAAAGGGAGAAGCAAATAATTTCGCTAAGTAGTCGGGTCGCGCATGATCCACCATGGATCGCTCGTGACCTACCTTTACAGTGTAAATTTCCCAAGTATTTAGGTTGCTAGCGACCCATCCCACATGGATCGCTGGCGACCCTCCCCCTCAAAAAAAGAAGGCTATGCATTGCTTCCTTGAACTCGATCTCCTTGGCCTATTTAACATTCTGAGGCATGCCAGAAAACTACGAAAATAAATTTGATCCGTTGTGACAAGTAATAGTAGTTAGAAACAAAGCTAGATGACCGACAGCATGACCTTCCATGCATTCGTACACTTTAATGCGATCACTTGGAAATAAATGGACATATATCGAGAGTGATAAGTTCCAGAGCACGCCTTATTGACAACAAAGATGTGCTATGGGAGGCAAATGTTATACAGGTTTTTAGCCCAGCAGGATCTAACAGGAGACAACACAATCTGGTGTTATTGGAATAATGTAGAACTTAACCAGAAAGGATAAGACAAGAAGTTAATGAAAGCCAAGCTATATCACTAAGGCTACAACTAGGATCAACAATACCAAGAATTGAGCAATCTTTTAGCCCAATCAGTGGCTGAGTGCAAATAGTTAGTGAATTGTCATTAAAACAAAACCACGATGATTATGGAAACATCTCCAATTCTAAACTCCAGAAGATTCCTAAGTGCTCAGATCATCTGCCACCTAAACATCTTTCTGAACCAACAGTAAACTACCTAAGGAGGCTGGTGCTTTCAAATTAAAACTAGGATATTGGTCCGTTGTTTGGGTTACCAAGTAATTGTAATCTAATAATGAGTCTTGGTATGGTTTTTGATCCCCATTATAGGATGACTTACATAGAGTTTTTCTTTCGCTTGATATATGGAGAAAATTCACATATTCACGTTGGAAAAATAAATGCATCTTTAACCGCCCTTTTTTCTTTATATGAAAAAGCAAGTACTTCATCTATAAATGCACCTACCACTTCTTCTCTGGATTACATGGATTAATCTGCAAATGTTCCTAAAAAGAGAACAAATATTGATTTGAATGGAGAAATTATGTTGAGCAGAAACTTAGAAGTTCACAAGTTTTGAAGACAGAGCTTCATAAGTATATGGAAGATGAATTGTTGCCAATGGATAAAGATGAAGATAATTTTGATAATTTGATGTGGTGGAAAACTAATAGCCCCACTTATCCCATTCTTGGAAAGATTGCATGTGACATCTTAGTAGTTTTGGTATCGACTATAACATCCGAATCGACTTTTAGTAGTGGTGGAAGGTTGGAAATTGAGAATAGATCTTCATTGTCTTCGGACATAGTAGAAGCATTGGTTTACATAAATGATTGGTTAACTTCTGATATTGGTTAGTTTTTTTATTTGTTTAGATGCAATAATTATTTCATATAATCATTCAATTCTTCTTCTTTTTTAGGTAACAATGTTGATCTTGTGGATGATACATCAGCTTCAAGTCTATAGGTACCCTTAACATGTGGTATGATTTTGTTTAATTGTGTTTAGTTATATTCAATTCTTTCTTTTGATTTTATTTAATGCTCATGCCATGTTACTTTGGGAATAAATATAAATTGCTAATCACCATGCTAGGTATAAACTATTTGTGGTGGATGATATGTTAACATGACCCTAATTTCCTTTGGCAATCTTTAATTTGAAATAACATAAACAAGGTGTCTGTAATGTTGCCTATAATTTCCTTTAGCTAAATTATGGATTAGACATTCCATTTGTTTATACTCATCCTTCATCTTCCCTGGACATTTGTAATGTTGCCAGATAATTTGATGGTGGCATCAAAAAGCGTTTTCTAGGCTTCTCTTATGCTAATATTATGCAAATCATTACACTTACGATTATTTTCATTCATGTTGCATCACAAGCTTGCACCAACAACAAGCTTGCTGGTGTTTGGAAGCTTGCTGTTGCAAGCTTGCAACAACAAGCTTACTAGTGCATAGCAAGCTTGCAACAACAAACTTTCTACTTTATGGTTCTTATTTGCATGTGTTCTTATTACTGTAATATAAGTAACTACTTTAGGTTGCCAAGGTTCTATTTTTTTATGACTAATACATAACTTTGTATTTTCGCAGGGTTAATCTTTTGAAGTACCAACTAGGCAACTACTCCATGAAAAAAGAATGCAATATTTTAAGTCATGTGCTACTTATATTTTTAGGTATTGGCTATAATTTAAGACATGTATGATGTATTTGCTTTTATGATTTATGTTATATTAGTCTTAAGATTATGATTATGATTTTCATATTTTAGAAACATTCTTAACTCTTAAAATATTTATTCTATGGAATTTGTGTGATTTGATATCTTATTGGTTATTATTAATTAGATATTATTAGCCTTTTTAAAAATATTTTATGAATCAATTTTGTATCACTAACTTTTCCTACCATTTTTTCAATTAAAAATGAACAAACGAATTTTTATTGTTCAATTTTCGAATATATTTGGATATCCATATCCTACATGAGTTTTTAATTTTCGAACATCTATATTTTCGGATATCCGTAAATATCCATATTCGCTAAGTCGGATATGGATATTTTTGGATATCTGAAAATATTACAAATACAGATATGGATATACTTCAATGGGTATCCATGGATATCAGATACGAATATGGATACAGATTATCATTTTTGGATATGGATATGGACACAGCACTATCCGTATCCGACAATATACCTTTATAGGCCTAATTGTTACCACCATAGGGTCTTGGTAAAAGAATACGATTCTAATTAAGTCTATTGCAGTGAAAATGATATATGGTGCAGGCTGTTGTTTAATGAAGTACATTTGTAACCTTTCCTTTTCGATCCTTAAAAATAGACGCTAATACATCCATGGTATTTACGTGCCGAATAGCCAAGTGTCGGAAAGATAGATTATTAGGGTGAAGTAAATAGAAGACAAACCAGAATCTCACATTCTGATGAGAAAAATATATAATATACATAATATCTTTACAAAAAAATCATCTTTATTATACATACATAACACAAATCAAAGTACACCAACATATCCTCAGCCCTAAATAGTTATAACAACCCGTCCTTATAATTTCTAATAAATACAGATAAAAATCAAAAAACAACAAAAATAGCGAAAGAATGTAAAATACATGAATATGTCTTGGAGAATCCAGCTCCTCCCCTGAAAGCTCCAAAGTACCCAGCTAAATTCGGAATATAAGCTCGAGCTGATCCGAGCATAGAAAAACAATGCCCGGTCAGTCTGGCAAAACCAACGTGAGAAAAACAATCAAATGGATTCTTAGTTTTTAAAATAAACCTATCAAAGTAAAGGTGTCTTGTAAGACCATGCCATATATAAATAGAGAAGGGTTTTAACTTACGATAACCAAAACATTAATATTAGAAATCTAGTGATATTTTAATAATGTCTAAGGGTGAAAACAATAATAATCAAGTAGTTGTGATGCTCGCAAGTGTACATCACAACAATACAGGGTATATAATAAAAATCAGATAAGGTATGTTCACTAATAGTGTAGAATTCCATGGAGGGGCCCTAGTACTTTGAGAACGGTCCTCCTGCACAAGGATCATAGTTATCCTTCCAAAGCAACAATACATTCCTAATGATATACAATAGGAGATACATAGTTGGCCACCAAGTCTGAGTGCATCGCTCCATGCATGCATAACAACTATAGGTAACTCTAGGATGGAGACGATTGCACCCTCATTGGCTTGCTAAACCCCTGGCTATGCATCCTATCTCTGGTTTTAGTCATTACCGCTGGTGTGGGGCTACGTCCGACATTTCAACTCACGTATCGCCGTCTGAATAGATCTGAGAACCACAGATAGATTCCCATACCTCAATAGGTCTCAGAATCACATATGGATACCCACATCCCAACAAAGATCTCAGAATCACACATGGATTCCCATCCCTTATGGGTCTTGGAATTACATATGGATTCTAACATCTAATACTGAATTCGTATGTCCTCCAAGCATAGAGCCCATATATGATTTTGGAGTGGTTACGGTTTTGTGTCGTCTCTTACAAGTACACTTCCCTGCTTACCGGATGTTCCAGAACCAATCGATCGATTATTGAAACGCTTACTACCAGTTTTTTTGGAATTAATCAGACAATAAATAAGAGCGGGGATTATCCCCTAACCGTTTATGTAGATGGATCTCCTCATAATTTGTCCTAGAAGAACAAAACAGGTTTATATGTAAAGTATAACACCACCGATGGTAACCATACCATATAATTTCTGTGTTTCTCCTAGATATTTCTAGAGTTAAAACTCGATGTTAAGTAGGGAATATTTCCGTACTACCAAAATTAGGAAGGATTTCATATTTAGGCCAAGATTTGATAGTCGGTTATTTAACAATCAAATAAATAGACATTCAAACAAAGATTACATTTCCTGCGGAAATCACTAAGCCTCTCAAAATTCATCTTCCACTAATTAAATTTCTTTTCAAAAATATTTATCAAAATATTCATAAACTTATCTCATCGAGATATGTATATTCACAAACCATTCCTTTCAAAACTTGAACAGCCTTTTTCACATACTTATAAAATAGTATAGGTATATTCATCAAAAACTTAGAGAGATTTTCTGTTTCAAAATCATATTAAAGTGATCAAACCCAAATGTCATTAAAATGGAGATATAAATAATCCAAAACACCATTTCTTTCCACAAATCTCTTTTATTTTGTAAATATCCCCTTTATACATTTTCAAAATCTATTTATAAACATCTTTATAAATCTCAAAGTTTTATTTATAATGATACTCTTTTATAAATCTCAAAAACCCATTTATAAAACTCCCATTTTCACGTTGCTAACCCATTTACGAAGCTCTTTTCAAAAGTTATTCAATACTCAACTTCTTTTCAAATTCCTAACCTCTTCCAAATTTATAAACTCCCTTAAATGAATCCTTTTATTTAATAAAACCTTTATATAAAAATCTTTACATTCAAAACGATTCCTTTTTAAAAAATAGTTTATTATTTTTAAACACCTTTTAAATAAAACCTTTAGTTATCTTTAAACAATATTAGTAAAACAATAATTTTAAACAATCATTAATAAAATAATAAACTTTAAACAAATTATAATAATATAAAAGTAACTTTAAAACAATTTGAAATAGTATAATGATTGAACTAAATAATTAATTAGCTTTAAAATCTTATTGATATAATAGCAAATAAATTTTTTAAAACAATATTATTATGATAATAGATTAACTTTAAAACTATATTATCTAACAATATTATCTAAATTAATAATAAATAATCACTTTAAAATATAAAAAAGTTAACTTTAAATAATAATTAACATTAAAAGAAAATTATTATAAAGTAACTTTAAATATCATCAAAGTATGAATACTTTAAACCTTACTCAAAATATAACTTAATAATTTTAAACCATATTAAGAATACATAACTAAGTTAAGTTTAACCATTGTTAATAAAATAATTATTATATAAAACACTTTACTAAAATCATAATTATATAAACATTTGTAATTGTTTATATTTGAGTTGATTTAAATCCATAATTTTAAGAATTCGGAAAAAGGCTTAGCAATCACAATAGTACTAAAACAAGCAACCATATCATTCAATTTAACTTTCCAAATTGTATAACTAGTATTTACATAATCAACATCTATGTAAGTAAATTTAACAGTTAACAACCATTGGTTAACACAACACTTATTCAAAGTGGCATATCAATTAGTGGCATATAATTAGATGCCGAAATATATAAAATAGCAAAATAGACATTTTTTTGCTAATCAAATAACCAATTAATTTAATTAGCGAAACGGTGTTTTATTCTGCTAAATTGGTGTCCAAATTACCCTATTTAATTTACTTTATGGAATGATGTTTATTTGGCCAAATAAAGATCACCATTTAAGGTATATTGATCTAAACAACGTTATTAATTAAAATAACGTAATTTACATTCAGTCTGCTTTAATACGTTATAATTTTTTACATAGCTAAAGCTATCAACAAGTTATACTAAAATATTGTACTCGTTAACACGAGACTAAGCAAAAATCCATGCACGAAAAAGATACCATATGAGTAAGATATCATGTTTTTAATCCAATCACGAATATTTAAACAATTATTAACATAGTTATTAAATCCTCACCCTAATTGCAACGGGCTCGTCCGACAAATTTTCAGACCCGCTCTAAACAGTATCTTCTTCTCCTTCTCTTTAATTCGAATACCTGAAGTTTAATGACCCATCTTTTTGACCATCGAAAGTCGACATCGAACATTATCTCTATGTTCGAATGTCGAAGAGTCAATCGATAAAACAAACCTTAGCAGTTGGACAGTTATAAAATCCTGACCTTATAATTGTTGATACAGATACTATATAAAACAGTGGAAATTAAGATACTACGATAGGTGAACCTCCAGCTCCTCTCTAAGAACTCCTTAACACTGAAGCCAACCAGGAAAAATATTCGGTCTTGTCCGAGCATTATAATAAAATAGCACCTACATTAGTCTGGAAATACCAGCGTGAGAAAACTTAAATAATGGGAAACATATAAAAGTTCTGTGAGACCATGCCGCTAACAAGGAATGAGTTTTTACCTCTCAAGAATAACACCCATATAGGAAAGAGAAGAGATAAACAACATGAAACAAATTCAAATAAGAATGGTCATAAATTGTATTAGAAATCCAGACTTGAAAGAATGAAAATAATCCAAGCAAAATTCAAACCGGACAGAATGGATAAAATAAGATAACAATCAAAACTTGATAGAATGGATAAAACAAGATAACAGTCCAAGCTAGGTAGAATGGACAAAACCAATAATTGAACACCGCGAATAGTGGTTGACTCTTCCTATTGCAATTAAAGAAAAACATATTCGAAGGTTCAAACCAAATAAGGAAAAGAAAATTTCCAACAAATGACCAGGATGATGCATCCCCCTTAAAAGAAGTATACTTCTAAAAATATACTTGAATACCCTAGGAACTCCAAACCAGACCCAGTAACATCCCTCTATTTGGAGGCCCCAAACTAACGTCTATGGATGTAGCAGTCATCCATAGCTATTAATCCTCGTCGACCAAATATGGCAGTGTTAGATACGTTGATACACACATCACAAGAATATGGAAAATGTAATGATCTGATATTTTTAACCATTCGCATCCGCACATGTCGGACTTGAATTGCTCAATATACCGAATTGTAAAATTAAATTTAGCAAAACTCAGAATATACAGTAAATAAATGAATCACAGATCACAGACACAGAGTAATATAATGCAGCGGAAGCAAAGAGATAGTAGTTCATGAAGCTACTATATAAATACACATCAAAGTTAGACAAGATACAACAGAAGTAACAAAATACAACAGAAATTACAAGATGATAATCAAGTACAAAGCTGAATACAATACTAGAATCAACTGGATAACTGGACTCAACTGAATATCAAAAAGTGAAATAGATAGCTGGATCTTCAAGCAAAGATCCAACACCGAAGGTGAGTCTCTAATGTTGTATCACTCAGTCTGACCCGAGCGTAAAGCAAAACATAAAACACTCGAGTCAGGACATACATACTTATACAATGCAAACCAACTCAAGTGAACTGTAATATAAGGTACTAGTAACATAAAGGCTGCTTGAGACCGCCCATCCTCTAAGGATCCGTTAAACTATTTACTATATAGTAATATTTCGC
The DNA here is from genome assembly GCA_030765085.1 of Allium cepa. NCBI lineage: Eukaryota > Viridiplantae > Streptophyta > Magnoliopsida > Asparagales > Amaryllidaceae > Allium > Allium cepa. The sequence continues at coordinate 738,160,005 of CM060935.1, read as the reverse complement.
TATTATAATAATGTCTATAGTAAAATAAACTTCCTTTTAAATAGCGTTAAGGCTTTAAATTTTCCATCTTGACACGTAATAGTCCCAGTAGTCCATCCAGTATCAGCGCATCTCCAGATCGAGAGACTACCTTATATACTCCACGGGCTATGGGAGAAAACCAAACTCCTATAAGGCGCTCTAGGGTAGGTGACATGACACAACTAGGCAATGCCACGGTAGATATACCAATTACGCTTCCAGATCGGTGGTAACGCATAGCAGCTTCTACCACCCACCTCGAGCCACACCCCCAAAATCAAAAGGGTCTCAACCAATCATAAAGTAATAGAATGACATCGAAGGTGTGTGTCCGATAAAAGGTGCTACCTTCTTAGACCGTCAATCGCTCCTATTTTAGCCACCTTATGTCAACTCACTGGAGTCGGGTCCATGTATATACCTCAAAGGAACGCTGCCACCATCCTACTTCATTCTGGAATCTCCACTGCGTACACGATTGTTAAAGTGGTTTTCAGTATCGACAGAGAGTATGCCCATATCCGATCCCGGTCTCTTCAGCAACCAATCATTATTATAATCCATGGATATTTATTTTAAAACCATTTATACTTTCAAAACCAAAATTTCATATCCATTTCAAAACCCAAAGTAATAATATATCATTAAAATCCCAAACCAAATCAATATATCATTTAAATAAAGCTAAATTTTCAAATCATTGAATATTCGTTCAATTTATTAAACTTGTAGTATTCCTTTAAATCATCTCAAACCAAACCACTTTATAAAGTCATATTCTTAAATCTTCCATTTCAATAAATTCAAATTAACATATTTAAAGACAATTCTTAATTAAATACGATTTCCAATAATTTCATTTCCAAAGCCATATTACTTTCAAGTTATAACAATTCTGAAACCAAACACTTTGACACATATTTATTTAAACCATTTAAATTCAGTGTCAAATAATATTCATTTCAAAGTTATAGCATTTCTAAGTTCATTCATTTAATTAATTTTTTTTCCAATCCATTGTAAATTTCGGCTACAACAGCATTTATAAAGTGTTACAGTAGATATATTAGTATTTCAAAAACATTGTCAAATTCAGAAACAGCAGCACTTACAAAGTGCTACAGTAGGTATTTAGTTATTATTTCAATGCAGATTACTTTCAACAACAACAACCCTTACAAAGTGCTGTAGTAGCTATTTAGTTATTCAAAACAGTTTACTTTTAGCAACAACAGCACTTACAAAGTGCTGCAGTAGCTCTTTAGTTATTTCAAATATAGTTTGGTTTCATCAACCACAACACTTACAAAGTGCTGCAATAGCTCGTATTATTTCAGAACTTATTTTATTTCCAGAAATGACAACACTTAACAAATGCTATCTTCAAACCACAGCATTTCTGAAGTGCTACCAATGCTAATTCTAGATTTAATATAAAATTTCAGAAACATTAAAACTTCCAATTTTAACCATTTTAACTTATAAAAATCATATTTTTTTCTTCAAAAATATTCATTTGGTTATCATTCCACTTATAGTTTAATAAAATAAATCTTTATTCTTAAATATCCAATTTAAACTAAGATTCATTTGTTAAGTCAAAAGTACATTCTTCCTTAACTCTACTTTAACAAATAACTTAACATTTTATTTCAAAATTACCCACTTCATAATTAAAACTAAATTTTCATTTATTTACTTAACTCAATAATTTTATTTAAAAACCCAATTTCCAATTATCAAGTTAAGTCATTATTTAAGATACATTTTTCCATTTTAAAATCATAACTGTTTATTTTACAAAACAGAACATTTCACGAAAGAACATTTTATCGTAGTTAATATAACAATCAAATTTTATTTATAGATCTATTCATTTAGACATCAATTAACTATGATTTTCTAGTTAAGTAAATTTTATTACAAAATGTCCAATTGAAACTGTATTCCATTTTATCAGTTCAAAATACATTATTTATTATACAAAACATGTCAATTTCATAAAGTAAAATTTATAACAATTACTAGGTTAGATTTAAAACTTCCATATTAAGTCAAATTCAATTATTAAGTTATTTATAATTAATAAAGATCTTTAATTCAACTTAAAATCAATTATTAACTTTATAAAAATCTAACTTATAGAAAACCAATACACCTTTATAATTAAAGCATTAAATCAAATTTGAAGTTAAAAATTTCATACATTTATAAAACTCAAAATACATAAGAAATCTTTCAGGGAAATATTATTTAAAAATACTAAATAAACTTTTAGGAAGATATTATTTAAAAATATAAATATGGGCTTGTATAATATTTTCTAACCTAGGTCAAGTGATACGGATATGTATCTTTTCAATCCGTAATTTAAAAAGAAAAATCCAGGTTCTAGCATTTCAAACCCGCAATCCCAAGTAAATCAAATATAATAAAAATCACTTGAGCCTATCATTGTAGCACATAATGATTTTTCCTTATCCTAATGTCCGTTCGAGTATATATCATTTCAACCCATAGTGATTGGGAACTTGCAGTGTGATACAGTAAATAAAACGAACAGTATAATATAACATAGCTTATCAGATGATATAACAAATATATAAACAACATTATACATCATGTTATCACATCACATGCATATATGAATAACATATTAGTTTATACAGATTCACTTGTCATCATTTCACAATTATATAAGTATGTAAGTCTAGAGTGATAACTCACCTTTTAAAAGTTAGAGATCCAATAAAAAACACAAATTCAAACTCCGAAAAGCACGACAAGGCATGACAAAGCACGACTCAAACTTGAGTGATGGAGAGTCAAGATCCATATCTAGTAAACAACACCAATATCATAACATAAGTATGATTCAATAAATAAGAATATAAATTAAAACAAGGGAAAGATAAGAGTTTACATGACATAACTTTGATAAATCAAAGCAAGGTGATCAAACAACAAGCAAGTGGGCTTGGCCATGGTCAAGTGGGCTTGACCACACTACACATAGGCTCGGCCATGATATTTTCATGACATGCAGGCTTGGCCAAAGTAGCCTTGAAGCACGGCTATGGCTTGAGAAATGAAGAGGTGGAAGTTACATTCAGTGGAAGGCTAAAAGTCTAGGGTTTTGTGAGTATCGGTTTCGGCCATGGGTTCAAGGCTTGGTTCAGGTGGTCAGGTCAAGTCATAAGGCATGGATAGGTAGGGTTGTAGTCAAAGCAAAGCAAGTAGGTGGTGTTTGTGTGGAGTGGCCGAGGCTATTAGGAAGGAGGTGATGGGAAATGGCTCGGCTAGGTTTTTATATTTGTTTTGGTGATGTATTTGTATCTTGGAGTCACGGTAAGGCAGGTGCTGGTGGTGCTGGAGGCCAATCATGGTGGTGGTGGAATGGTGGTGAGGTCGGCTAGGAGATGTACATGGTGGAGTCGAGCATAGCTTGTAGAAAACAAAAGAAAAAATGGAAAGAAGGAAGAAGGAGAAGTCATGATTTAGATCTAGTGTATAATTTTTTCTTTCAGACGCAAATGAGATGAGGAGATGGGAAACAATTTTGTACGTGGTTTGTAAAATAGGCGGCGGCTAGAGTTACAACCTAATGAACGGCTAAAGATGTAATGTTTTGAATGGCTTGTAAAGTGAAGAGCTAGGCAAAATGAAAAGGCAAAGTTTAAGGAAAAGTAACCAAAGTCTTTTGAAATTTCCAAAGCTATTATTGAAAATAAAACCAATCAAAAATCAAAGTTTATACAAATAAAAATAGAAAATAAAAGTTAAAGAAATAAACATAGGAAAAAGTGAAAATAAAATATAGAAATCATTGCGTGTAAAACACTGTATTTTATCTAATTTAAAAAGTATAAAACAAAATTTTATGAAACGAAAAGCATAATTAATATTAAAATAAAATTCATTTTCAAAGAAAAAGATTAGAATTTAAAAATTCAAATTTAAAATTTTCAACTGTGGTCAAACTTTGACTTTCAGTTGACCAAAATATAGAAATGTCAGAAATTGCTTATTTATTTGAATTGGAAAAATAAATTACAAACAAATTCCAAACTTATATTGGAAACTTCCAGAAATTCATTTTTAAATGATTTAAAAATCAAAGTTTTCAAATAAAATTTTAATTAAAAATATTTACAAACTCTCCCCCACTCAAAACTTTTCGTCCCTGAAAAAGAACGAGATAGGGAAAACAAGGAGAACATGATAGAATGATATAGGATTAAGACACTATGAAGGGAAGATTGAAATTATACCTGATAACTGTTGTTATAGGTAAATTCAACAAGATAGAGATGATTTTCCCAAGGTTCCCATAATCAAGTACATAAGCACGCAGAAGGTCATCTAGAATCTTGTTCATTCTTTCCGTTTGACCGTTGGTCTGTGGGTGGTAAGCAGTGTTCAAATTCAATGAGTACCATTCAATGATAACCAAAGGTTCTAGAAAGGTTTTTAGAACAGATAGGCAAAGATAAGTTCTTCCGGGAGGAAGAACTACAGGTCAAACTTCAGGAATAAGATCAATTAGGGATTCAATTTTCCGCTTTAGGATGCAGGAGAATAAGAACATCCCGAAAGAAAAGAGATTGGAAAATAAGATAATAAATTTAAAACTATGAAAATATTAACTTAAATTAATACTTGATTTCACCTAAGTTAAATAAATCTTAACTATTTCTAGTTTCATTATCTTATCATCCAATTGTCAATTTAAAAATTATGAATTTGAAAATCATTAATTACACTCATAATTTATTCAATAAATTTAGTTCTCTTTTATTCCAAGTTGTTATTAAATTTATTCCACTTAATATATCTAATTACATACATTAAGGATATTTACATTTCATTATACTACTCTAATTTATTTATAAATCCCCTTAACATCATTTTATATTCTAAATTATTCAATTAACTCTTATTCTATTTAAATTTATTAATCTTTTATAACTAAAATTTAAGTGTATAACATTTATTATAACCACTCAAATTTTATTTATAAAATCCTTTTATATTGTATATTAGCCAATTACATTGTTAACTTTTAATAATTAAGATAAATATATTGGAATGCACTTGAATATTATACAAACAAATTTTTTCCAATTCAATATATTACATATTTATTCAAAATTTTGGTTTCATTTTATTACTGAAATCATCCTTTAAGATAAAATTTTAGGAATTAAATTTTCGATCAACTTCAAACTATTTTAGGGATAAATATATATACATAATATATATCAAATCAAACTTTAAATCATATATCACCTTTATTATAAATCAAGTCATATTTGAGAAATCCAAATCAATTTAATTCTCCAACGCAGGACTGTAGCAAAACTACAGAATGGTCTCTTCACTTTGAAACTCGAAAATGGATGCCGATGATGCTGTAGTCATCACCGAAATTAATTTTCAGCGACAAAGAGAAGAGCACTGATTTACAACTTAGAATTCTTTGAAACAATTTCTATTTGAAATACTTTAAATAATATACACTTTTAAACTTTAAACCCAAAGTCTGAAACCTTCGAAAATTAACTTCTTAGTTTCTTGTTTTAAATTCATTTAAATTTCCAAATTAAGTTATAACCATGCTTTCTAGTCCAATTATTTATATATGAAACAAAATCCAATTGTTACAAGCTATGTACACAGAGTCAAATATTATTTCTCAACATCCAATTCAATTAACTATCAAAGTTCAAAAAATTATACTTATATTCATATACAATATAATTATACCAAATTTATTTCATTAGTAATTTTGAAAACTATATTGTGTCGGTTTGCTCTTTTCAAGTGTTTGGAGATCCCATCGATAGCGTTGATCAGATGAATCGATCAAAAACCCAAATCAACATCAACAACTTAAACAACACAATATATAAAACATTTTAAATATAGATTTACAAATACACTATACATGAATAGATTTTCAAAGCAAGGATAGAGATTCAAATTTGATAGACTCAAATCAAAGAAAATTTTGATTTGAGGATAAGTTGGAAACAAAAGACAAGATGGTTAAACAACAGAGTAGGAAGATGGATAAGCTTATATAAATCGCGGGCAACCTTAACCAGGTCAACCTCGACTACAGGAATTAGACCGATGTGGAATTCTAAGGCAAATCTACATTCGATCTCAAGAGGTAGAATCCGGGACAACAAGAGAAACTAGCATCTAGACCGAGGATATATATAAATCTCCGGTGAATAAATGCCTATTGTAAAGGAGTTTCACCCCTTTTACAAGTCATTCGATGGAGCTATGGGATGCTCCAGAATTCAGAAGAATATGAATAGTGAGGGATAGGAATGGATTTCGAAACTGAGAGAGCGTTCCAAAATTCACAGGAAACAGAGTCAAAGAGGAAGAGATTCAAGCTCGAACGAAAGTGATTCTGTAAATAAATTTACCATATATGCTAAGTTTTGCCTAGGGACAAAGCTCTGATACCAAATGTAACGACCCGATATTTTTAACCATTTGCATCCGCACATGTAGAACTTTAATTGCTCAAAATACTGAATTGTAAAATTAAATTTGGCAAAACTCAGAATATACAGTAAATAAATAAATCACAGATCACATACATAGAGTAAATAATGCAGTGGAAGCAAAGAGATAGTAGTTTATGAAGCTACTATATAAATATACATCAGAGTTAAACAAGATACAATAGAAGTAACAAGATACAATAGAAATAACAATATGATAATCAAGTACAAAAGCCGAATACAACACTGGAATCAACTGGATAACTGGAGTCAACTGAATATCAAAAAAGTGAAATAGATAGCTGGATCTTCAAGCAAAGCTCCAACTTCGAAGGTGAGTCTCTAATGTTGTATCACTCAGTCTGACCCGAGCATGGCGGTGATGGTTGCTGGAGGCCGATCGTGGTGGTGGTGGAGTTTTTGTGAGGTCGGCTAGGAGATGAACAAGGTAGAGCCAAGCATAGCTTGTAGAAAAAAAAAGAAAAAATGGGAAGAAGGAAGAAGGAGGAGCCATGATTTAGATCTAGTGTACAATTTTTTTCTTCAGACGCAAATGAGATGAGGAGATGAGAAACAATTTTGTACACGATTTGTAAAATAGGTGGCGGCTAGGGTTACGACCAAATTAACGGTTAATGATGTAGGGTTTTGAAATACTTGGAAAGTGAAGAGCTAGGCAAAATGAAAAGGCAAAGTTTAAGGAAAAGTAACCAAAGTCTTTTGAAATTTCCAAAGCAATTATTGAAAATAAGACCAATCAAAAATCAAATAAATAAAATCAAAGTTTATACAAATAAAAATAGAAAATAAAAGTTTAAGAAATATACATAGGAAAAAGAGAAAATAAAATATAGAAATCATTGCGTGTAAAACATTGTATTTTATCTAATTTAAAAAGTATAAAACAGAATTTTACGAAACGAAAAACAGAATTAATATTAAAATAAAATAATTTTTCAAAGAAAAAGATTAGAATTCAAAAAATCAAATTTAAAATTTTTAATTGTGGTCAAACTTTGACTTTCAGTTGACCAAAATATAAAATTTTAGAAATTGCTTATTTATTTGAATTTGGAACATAAATTATAAACATATTCCAAACTTACATTGGAAAATTCCAGAAACTCATTTTTAAATGATTTAAAAATCAAAGTTTTCAAATAAATTTTTAATTAAAAATACTTACAAAATTATGGGTTGTTGCACAAAATTTGTAACAAATTAAAAACATATTTCCACATTCCATTCAAAACATTCCACGTTCATTACATAATCCCACAAACGTTTACCACTTTTAGAAAAATATAAGTATTACACATACGCCAAGAGCGAAAGTGAAGATGCCCCCTTTGTTGAACAGAGTATATAATAAGGCTAATAAGTCTACCTTTACATCTAAAATACACAGCGGAAAAAGATAGTCCTAAATAACTAACTACCTTCTACACGCCTCCAGAAACTTTATACTTCTAAGAAGAGAACCTAGGAACCCTAAACCTCAAAGTACTCAAAATTAATTGAGTACCCGAGAGTTTAAGGAGAAAACAAAAACTTCGAGTCAGACATAAAGCTTGGTATGAATAATAATTTAATATCCCAACCATTTAGATATCTAGTGAGACCACGCCGCTTAGCGGAACGGATTTTCCCCTCACTAGTATCCTAAAACCTTTTATAATACCATATACTGTACTCCTACATCGACATGATTAAAAAATAGCATTCAATATGTTATGATATGCATATATATATATATATATATATATATGTATATACAATTTTGGATTTCCCATTCCTAGTTTAATTGACTCTCTGTCATGCTTATTGCTTCTAAAGTCACTATTAACCTATTAGTTTCATGAGTTTACTAATAACCTTTTTATAATTTATGGATGTTGTTTCCTATTTCAGAGTTTTCATGGGATCACTAGGAACCTTTAGGCCCCTGCTAACTATCTTAATTATTTCATGGGTTCCCCTGAACCTATTGGTCATTACAATAACTCGTCTTATATCCTAGTTTTCATTGGTTGACTAGGAACCTATGAATTACTTCAGTAATTCCTTTCTTAGCCTAGTTTTCATGGATTGACTAGAAACCCACTGATGCCTCCAATAACTTCTTTCTTATCTTAGTTTTCATGGGTTGACTAGGAACCATTTGACTGATGTAAATACTTAATTCAGATATAGTTTCATGGGTTCACTACACACCAATTAGCCCCTGCCAACCATCCTTAATACATATTTTTCATGAGTTTAGTATGAACTTGTTGGTTAACACCAATAACTTCCTAACCTTCATGGGTTTACAATGAACCTATATACCAAACAACTGCAAGGTTTAGGCACTCTATATTTTGATCTCCCTGACCCCCTAGATGCAATTCTACTCATTCAGGAGTTTATTCAATTTATATTCACTATTGGGTTAATCTAACTGGTTCTTCTATTCCTTTATACCTAAAATACAGTTATGGGTCCTTTATTATGTGAATATATTCATATTTGAAGAAGAAAACATAATAGCTTAACAATACCACTCCTGTGGTTTTAAGATTCTTAAAATACTTTTCATATAAAACATAGTTAATCCCTTTAACCTATGTTTTTATCAAGGCAACAATTCTTCAAGTTTACATACTTAAAGTCATTTCAAAACTCCTTTATTTAGCCATGGGTTATTCCATTAAAAATGATTTTGGGTTTAAAAGCCTTTCGATACCTTCGAAACTTGCTTTCGACTTCATTGGATAACCTCCTTCGAAAGCATTAAATTCTTTCTTTAAAATAGTATGCTCCTGCCTTTCGAATACTTTAAAACATCCCTTTCAACCATGTTAAAGTATAGAAGCATAGCTTAGAAACAATTCAAAAATACCCCTTTTGAAACCATTGAAGGTTACCCTTCAAAAAATACCCCTTTTGAAACCATTGAAGGTTACCCTTCAAAACCAACACCTTTCGAAGCCATTGGGTTCATATTTAAAATAATAATTTTGGGTCAAAGTGAACATAAACGAAAGAATCTCTTTTGAAACCATTCTTTATTTCAAAAAGTATTGGGGAAGCTTGATGGTGTCGAAGCCATCCTTTCGAAAGCATTAAAACATCCGGGTAAAACAATTGAATGTTGGCTTCGAAACCCCTTCTGAGACCATTGCCTTCAAAACACCTGAACCCTTTTAAAAGCAGTAGGAAGCAACTTATATTTATAAAAACAAATAGAACCTTTCGACGGCATTGATGTCTTCAAAACCATCGAAAGGCATCTGATAACAGAAGGGTTTCGGCTTGGGCGAAACTAACCCTTTCGAAAGCATCACTTCAAAAACTTAGCAACTTCTACAGAAGCTACTTACTTTATAAACAAAGGCAGCAGTTCTCCTTTAAAGGCTTCTTTTGAAACACCCTTTGCAACCCTTTGGTTTTGACTGCATCGAAACCCCTTAGTAAACAGGCAAGCGCTTTTCTTTAAAAAACAAAATGAAGGTATCACACCTTCGAAAGTTATGTTTCGACACCTTACCTTTCGACTTTCTCCAATCCGCTACGTACCAACTAACTGATACCATGTATATTGATTTCGTTATTGGTTTCGTGGTAGAGGGTTTCGACTTGGTGAGAGGCAGAAGCTCTTTCCAAAGGAGGCGGAACATACTTTTTTGAGAAAAAGGTAGTTTTTACTAAATAAAGCAAACTTTTTGTAACTAACTCGCCCAACGGTAAACACATGATTGGTTACATTAAACTTTCAAATTATTTTACTAAAATTTGCCGCATTTTCTCAGATCCAAAAACTAAATAACATTTAACAAACAGGCCCTTCCTATTAACAAAACAATTAAATCATTTAGGTCTTCCTTTCAAAATAATTTAATTTTCATACTAAATCTTTTGAAAACCCCCGAAAATTCCAGACCTTCACCTTAGTCATGTTGCCTAACATATCAAAATTTCAGACCTAAATTCTTAATATAATTTCCAAAATAATTTTATAAATCCAAATAACTATATTTTCCTTTGAAAATTCATAACCAATTCTCCACAGCTTGGAAAATTATAAAAATTAAACCCAACTCCAAAATCGTGTTTCTCATAACATATAATTTTTTTATGGCATTTAAAAATCATTTTATCTCGGTTTTGCCCTATAACCATGCATATTTCTTTTTAAATAATCTTGTTTAAACTAAACAAATCATAAATCAAGCATATCATCATCCAATATATTACAAAAATGAATTTTCCCTTAAATTCGAAAACATAAGATTATGAAAATCAAAATAGAGATGTAGTGATTATTATACACCTTAGATTGGATAAGGAAATTGAAGATTGATTGAGATTGATTTCTTCTAGCTTGATCCTAAACTTTTAGTTTGATTTCTCTTCTTTTCTTCTTCCGAATGGCCGACTTCCACTTTCTATTTCTTATGTTTAAAAGTTTTCTTATGGTAAAATTAACATGCACGGTCTTAGGAACAATAGTATAAGGGAGAATGTGGGCGTCAATTGTACCCTAATGCCCTTATGTACAATTGGTCAACACTTAACCATTTATAAACCCGTTCATTTTAATTAAGCATGGCCGCTAATATTCATTTACCAATCTCAATCCCCGTATCACTTTTCATTATTCTATTGAATTTATTCTAATTAAATCTCCTAAATAATGTTAATAAAATTAGGGGTGTTACAGGCCCCTCCTTAAAGAATTTCATCCTCAAAATTCAGTAAGGACTAAATATCAAACATATCAATCATCTGTAATGACTCCTAACATCCATACTAGCCTATCCGACTAGCAACTAATTTATATAAATCTAATATAGACATACCATTAAAGAAGACCAGGATAAGCATATCGAATCGTGTCCTCTGTCTCCCAAGTACAGTCCTTCTCGTTGTCGCTCCACTGAACTTTCACCAACTTGACTATTTTAGTTCTCAATCCTTTCTCATCTCTCGCTATAATCCAAACTGTTTGTCTAACAAAAGTCAAATCAAGCTCTACTACCAAGTCATCTAACTCTGTATGAGGAATAGTAGCCTCTAGATCATGTACATACTTGTAAAGATGAGACACGTGGAATACATTATGGATACCTACCAAACTGCTCGACAACTCTACTCCATATGCGAGCTTTCTAATCTTTTCTAAAATCTGGAATGGACCAACATATCTTGGGGCCAATTTTCCCGACTTCCCAAACTGTACATAACCTTCATTGGTGATACCTTAATGAAAACCCGGTCTCCCACTGAGAACTCTAGGTCTTTACGCCTCTTATCTGTGTAACACTTCTGTCTGGATTGAGCTTCCTTCATCCATCCTCGTATTAACTCAATCTTTTCTAACGCCTCTCTAACCAAATTTGGACCTAAGACCAATCTCCCTCCAGTCTCTAACCAACATGCCGATGACTTGCTTGGCCTTTCAAAAAAAGCTTCATATGGCGCCATTCCTATGCTAGTCTGATAACTATTATAAAAGGAAAAATCAATCAAATGTAGGTGATCCTCCCAATATCCACCAAAATCCAATACACAAGCTCTCAAAGAATCCTAGAGTACTTTGTCAACTCTCTATCTACCTATCCGTCTGTGGGTAATAAGCTGTTCTCATCTTAAGCTTGGTACCCACTTTTAGACTCTTCCAAAATTCGCTAGTGAATAATGCATCTCTGTCGCTGACTATGCGACTAGGAATTCCATGGAGTCTAACTATGTTCTTCATGAACAATTTCGCCACAACAGGCGCCGTCTGATTGACTTGACTTGAATGAAATGGACACTCTTGGTCAGCTTGTCCACTATAACCCATATGCTTTCATTTTCGCTATTCGACCTTGGCAATCCGTCTATAAAATTCATGGATATCGTATCCCATTTCCAAACTGGAATCTCTAAAGGCTGAAGCAACCCACTCGGATTTTAATGTTCGGTCTTCATTTGTCGACAGTTCACGTACTTCCTAACCCACAAGCCGACATCCCTCTTCATGCCTTCCTAATAGAACCTCCTCATTATACCTTGATACATCTTGGCCCCTCCAGGATGAATCGTAAACTTGGATTGATGACATTCTTCTAGAACTTCTCTCCTTAAGTTCTCTACATTAGGAACACATAATCATCCCTTCTTTCTTAACCATCGTCTTTTGGTCAGGACAATAATCCTGTAGATCATCGATCTCTAACCCTACCTCAAGCCTTCTAATTGTCTCAGCTAAAACTGGATCTTTTCTCTACATAGAAGCTATCCACTTGATCAGAAACATTCAAATTTCACAACAAGGCGGTCCTCTGACCAGAACTAGCAGTAGATCTTAACAGCACACCGCAACGGCCAAAGCTTCAAGATCCTTCCATTCTGCTAACACAAATAACACCACATTCTGATGTTTTCTACTGAGAGCATCTGCTACCCTATTTCCTTTCCTAGGAGTATACTCTATATCGAAATCATAAGCAACCAAAAACTCAAGCCAACTTTGCTGCCTTATATTCAACTCCTTTTGAGAGAATAAATATCTTAAAGACTTATGATCGGTATATAACTCAAATCTCTCTCCTAAGAGATAATGCCTCCAAACTTCAAGGCAAAAATCATCGCAGCCAATTCTAAGTCATGAGTAGGATATCTTACTTCATTTGGTCTAAGCTATCCGGATGCGTAGGTAATAATTTTACACTTTCGCATCAATGCTGCTCCCAATCCAGTTCCACATGCATCAATGTATACTACAAACCATTGGTTTCCATCTGGACTACTAACACTAGTGCATTGGTCAACAAACGCTTTAACTTAAGGAACCCTTCCTCGCATTTATCGAACCAAACAAACTTCACATCTTTCCTGGTCAACTTAGTCAAAGTCGTTGTTATCCGTGAGAAATCCTTAGTAAATCACCAGTAATAGCCAGCAAGTCCAAGAAAACTACTGATCTCGGTTACCATCTTTGGTCTCTTCCAATTTTGGATAGCTTCAATCTTAACTAGATCGACTGACAAGCCCTCCTATGAAACCACATGACCAAGAAACTTAACCTCATTCTTCCAAAAATGGCACTTGGAAAATTTCGCCTTTAGATGATTCTGCCTTAGCATCTCCAGCACCACTCTAAGATGGTCTTCATGTTCTCTTTCATTCTTAGAGTATACCAAAATGTAATTTATAAACATCAAATCTATCTAAATACTCTTGGAAGACTTGGTTCATCAAGTCCACAAAGAAAGCAGATTCATTTGTCAATTCAAAAGGCATTACTGACCACTCATACAAACCATACCTAGTTTGAAATGCTATCAAAGGAATGCTGTCCTCCTTCACTCTCAACTAATGGAACCCCACCGCCAAATCTAATTGGGAAAACACTATGGCTCCACTTAATTGATCAAACAGATCATCTATCCTCGGCAAAGGGTACTTATTCTTGATCGTCCTTTCGTTTAACTTACGATAGTCGATGCACATCCTTAGCGACCCATCTGCTTTCTTTACGAATACTACAACAGCTTCCCAAGACGAACTGCTTGGTCTAATAAAATTTCTTCCCTCAAGATCCACTACCTGCACCTTCAACTCCTCATCTCTATCTGTGTCATCATGCTAGGTGGTCTAGTCATAGGTTTAGCTCCCAGTACAAGATCTATCTAAAACTCAACAGCTCGTTTCGGTGGTAATCCCGTAACCGCCTTAAAGACATCTGCAAATTCTCTTGCCATCAGAACCCGACTTAACTCTTCTTCAACCTCCATGGCACTTAACAAAGACCAAACATTCCTACTAGAATTTTCCACTGAGAAGATGATTCAGTTTTTACTATCTGGGTGTCTTAACGAAATTTCCCTATCTTTGCAAAATATCCTTGCCTCATACTTACCCAACCTATCCATACCCAAAATGATCTCAGAATCCACGAGATCAAAAACATATAGACTGCATGCAAACTTATGACCTAACAAATCAAGTTCTAACTAGTCACATCTCATCCCAAGCATACCCTCCTATTAGGTTCACAATCCTTAAGGAAGTAACAAGGTATGTGGGTGCTATGCATAACCTATCACCAAATGCTATGATATAGATGAATGTGATGCACTAGTATCAAATAGTACCCTATTTGGTATATTCTGAATCAAGAACGTACCTTCCATCACAGTTTTCCCCTTCTCTACTGCAGTAGGCCTAGAAGAAGATGGTGGTCTAATAGTAAAAACCTTCCCTCTATCCACCCTGACTGGCTCTGGACACTGGTTCTTGTAATGCCCAACTTGGTCACAGTTGAAGCATTTCACATTCTTCTTCTCTGTAGGCCTCTTCACTTTGCCTATTCAACACTCGTGAGCATAATGACGCTTCTTGTCACACTTGAAGCACACCAAAACAACATTTGCCTTCTTAGAAACATCCCTTTTCTAGGCTCCCTTCTTCTTAAAGAATTTCCTTTTCTTTCCTTGAGGACCCTGGGATTCAACTGGCTTCTCTCTAGCAGAAACAACAAGCATCTCTTCATGGCGAATAGCCATCTCCACAACCAAATTACAATGCTCTTTGATATGAGTCGTGGTCACTCTAGCAAGCTCCGGTCTTAGTCCATGAATGAACCTTTCATTCATTCTGATGTCAGTGTCTATAATAGTATATCCTTATCGAGATAGCTCATCAAACTTAGCAGCATACTTGATTACTGACATATCTCCTTGAACAAGGTCCATAAACTTTCTCACCAATGCCAACTTGGCAACCTTGGATAAAAACCTTTGCTCAAATCTCCTTCTAAAATCAGCCCATGTCAGCTCTTCCTCCGGAACTCCAATGGTCGCACTATTCCACCAATGAAGTGCAACCAAGCAACTACCTAAAAGCTAGCCTTCTCTTTTCTCCATAATCCAAGTCTAGATCAGTAAAGATCCTCTTACAGCTCAATAGACAATTCTCAACCTCAAAAGCATCCTCCGTTCCAATAAACGGCTTCCCATCCAGACTGGTGTAGTCTCTGCTCGCCTAGCATAATTATACCCAACTGGACCTACAAGATTAGGTCCTCCCACATTACCAGCTACTCCAGCTTGCAAAAGATTGGTCAACATCTGATTCACCATCCTTTGAGGATTTGCATCTACTAGCGGATTTGCAACACCTACATTGGCTTCAGCATTTGGGTTAGCATTAGCATGTCGACTTTGGTTTCCCCTGGTATTGGGTCGAGCATTTTTGTTGGTTGCAGTGACTCTTCCACCTAGATTTCCTCTTCCGTTTCCTGCTTCCATATCCTCTTTCTCGTAAATCTATATACGAGCCTTAGTAAGAATAAGAAGAATGGTCTAAGAGAGAAGGGAACACGTACTTAGATATATACCTATATATTAAATACAAGTACGTTACTATAGCATTAGCCCAAACCCCGATCATATTTCTAGTTTATCGGATTATGTTTCAAAAAGCATTTACGTTTTACTTTTCTTTTAAAGTTTCATAAACGTATGTTCTGATACCAACTTGTAACATCCCCTACTTTGAAGTCCAAACTAATGGCTACGGATGCTACAGTCAACCATAGTTATTGATCCTCGATGACCAAATATGGAGGTGTTAGTTACATTGTTACACAGATCACAAGAATATGAAAAAAAATACAATAAATTAATAAAACATTTCCATATTCCATTCAAAACATTTCGTGTTCATTATAAAATCCCACAAAAGTTAACCACGTTCAGAAAAATATAATTATTACATATACGCTAAGAAAATATATGAAGATGCCTCCTTGGTTGATCAGAGTATATAATAAGGCTAATAAGTCTGCCTTTACATTCAAAATACATAGCGGAAAAAGACAACTCTAAATAACTAACTGCCTCTTGCACGCTTCCGGAAGCTTTATTCGTCTAAAAAGAAAACCTGGAAACCCTAAACCTCAAACTACTCAAAATCAATTGAGTACCTGAGAGTTTAAGGGGAAAACAAAAAATTCGAGTCAGACATAAAGCTTGGTATGAATAATAATTCAACATATCAACCATTTAGATATCTAATGAAACCACGCCACTTAGCGGAACAGGTTTTCCCCTAACTAGTATCCTAAAACCTTTTATAATACCATATACTGTGCTCCTGCATCCACATGGTTAAAAACATAGCATTTCAATATGGTATAATGGTATGTCTATATACACAATTTTGGACATACCCAGTTCAATTGACTCCCTGTCATGCTTATAGTTTCTACGGTCACTATTAACCTGTTAGTTTTTATGAGTTTCCTAATAACCTTTTTATAATTCATGGACACTCTGTCCTATTTTAGAGTTTTCAAGGGATCACTAGGAATCTATAAGCCCCTGCCAACTAACTTAATTAATTCATGGGCTCCTCTAAACCTATTGGTCATTTCAATAACTCATCTTATATCCTAGTTTTCATGGGTTAACAAGGAACCTATGGATTATTCCAGTAACTCATTTCTTAGCCTAATTTTAATGGGTTGACTAGGAACCCACTGATGCCTCCAATAACTTCTTTCTTTTCCTAGTTTTCATGGGTTGACTAGGAACCTTTTGACTGATGTCAATACTTAATCCGGATATAGTTTTCATGGGTTCACTACAAACCAATTGGCCCTTGCCAACCATCCTTAACACATAGTTTTCAAGGGTTTACTATGGACCTGTTGGTTACCCCCAATAACTTCCTAATCATAGTTTTCATGGGTTTACTATGAACCTATCCCAAACAGCTTCAAGGTTCAGGCACCCTATATTTTGGTCTGCCTGACCTCATTCAGGAGTTTAATCAATTTATATTCACTAATGGGTTAACCTAACTGGTCCTTGTACCCCTTTATCCTAAAATACAGTTATGGGTCCTTTATCATGTGAATATATTCATATTTGAAGAAGCAAACATAACAGCTTAACAATACCACTCCTGCGGGTTTAAGGTCCTTGAAATACTTTCCATGTAAAACATAGTTAATCCTTTAACCTGTATTTTTATCAAGGCAATACTTCTTCAAATTTACATACTTAAAGTCATTTCAAAACTCATTTATTTAGTTATGGGTTTTTCCATCAAAAATGTGTTTGTATTTAAAAAGCCTTTTGACACCTTCGAAACCTTGCTTTCGAATTCATTGGATAACCTCCTTCGAAAGCATTAAATTCTATCTTTAGAATATTAGGCTCCTGCCTTTCGAATACTTTAAAACATCCCTTTTGAAACCTTTCGACCGTATTACATAATTATCATATAAGTATAGAAGCATAACTTCTAAACCATTCAAAAATACCCCTTTCAAAACCATTGAACGTTACCATTCGAAACTAATACCTTTCGAAGCCATTGATATAAAGAACCATTAAATATCCACCTTAATTATCCATAATTATTAATTAATTATCTTTTAATCATTAATTAATTAACCTTTAAGGATAACTAAGGTGGATAACTAATGATCCTTCATTAATTAATTATAAACCATTTATTATTACTTAAACTGATTAATGAAGAACCATTAGTTATCCACCTTAATTATCCTTAAAGGTTAATTAATTAATGATTAAAAGATAATTAATTAATAATTAAGGATAATAAGGTGGATAATTAATGGTTCTTTATATTAATTAAGACCCTAATTAATTTAAAATAAACCATTTATCTTAATTAATTATTTAATTATCATTTAAATCTATTAATTAAAATAAATTCAATCCTTCAATTTAATAAGATTTAAATGATGTAATCAAGAAGTGATTAAGATAAGTATTAAACTTTAATTAACAAAAAGGTCTTAGGTGATTTTGAATAAATTAATTTATATTTAAAATAACATTTTTGGATCAAAGTGAACATAAACGAAAGCATCTCTTACGAAAACATTCTTTATTTCGAAAAATATTAGGGAAGCTTGATGGTGTCGAAGCCATCCTGTCGAAAGCATTAAAACATCTGGATAAAACAACTAAAGGTTGGCTTCGAAATCCCTTCCGAAACCATTTCCTTCGAAATCCCCGAACCCCTTTGAAAGCAGTAGGAAGCAGCTTATATTTATTTAAACAAACAGAACCTTTCGATGGCATTGATGTCTTCAATACCATCGAAAGGCATATGATAACAAAAGGGTTTTGACTTGGTCGAAACTACCCCTTCCAAAAGCATTACTTTAAAAATTTAGTGACTTCTTTGGAAGCTACTTATTTTAAAAACAAAGGCGGCAGTTCTCCTTCAAAGGCTTCTGTTGAAACACCCTTTGCAACCCTTTAGTTTCGACTGCTTTGAAACCCTTTAGTAAACAAGCAAGCGATTTTCTTTTAAAAACAAAACAAAGGTAATGACACCTTTAGAAGTTATGTTTCGACACCATACCTTCGGCCTTTCTCCAATCCGCTGCGTACCAACTAAATGATACCATGTGTATTAATTTCATTATTGGTTTCGTGGTAGAGGGTTTCGACTAGGTCAGAGGCGGAAGCTCCTTCCAAAGGAGGCAGAACCTACTTTTTTGAGCAAAAGGCTATTTTTACTAAATAAAGCAAACTTTTGTAACTAACTTGCCCACCGGTAATTAAATCTCCTGAATAATGTTAATAAAATTAGGGGTGTTACAGACCTCGCCAAATCTTTTCGAGAATCTAAATATTTCATATCTAAATCTTTACCGTTTTAAGACGATGGTACGCCTAAATCTAGATGAAATGTGAAAATACCGTAATGGGATCAACCCCACATAACTTAGTAACCAAAAACATGCACTTTGGTTTAATTATTTCCAACAAAGGATAACAAAGCCCAAAAGACCCACGAATCGGTTTTAAGGTGACGATACACCATGAAGAAAGTTGAATCCGGTAATTAATAAATCTACTATTGGGGATAATTAAAATGATCGTGTATGGAAATTAAATATCATATATTTAGCTCTACTCATCGATTCCAAAAACATTCTATCTCTTCGTTGAAAATGAAGCCATGCAAATTAAGATAGCGTTACCTCTAAGCATCGCCTTGATGATATTTTTAACCTTCGATATAGAAACGAGTCCAAGCCTTAACGTATATCGTTAAAATATGACTAGATCCTTTCCATATAAGCGATATCGTTTACGAAATTACTTTTTCATAACTGAATCGAACTTTACGTTTTAAAACTGAACTTTTGCTTGATTTCTATATATCAATATTGGAAACAAACACCTTGGAAAAATTCCTTTAAAAAAATTTCTTTTAAAAGACAAACTTATATACCAAGTGTATTAAAACAAGGGTAAAAACAAACGTTATTAAAACTTAGTTTATTATAAACTCAAAATAATTTACACTTAGCTTTATTTATAAATAATTCCTTTTAAAGGATTTTATCATTTATAAACCACTATTTATAAATTTAAAACAATATTAATTATCTTGAAAGATAATTAGTCACATTTATAATCTTTTTGAAATAAACAAATCCGTTATTTTTATTACAATAGTTAGTTATTTACAAACACTTTTATATCATCGGTAAATTAACTTTAAAACCTTTAAATCAGTTTATTAACTTTAAAGCACTTTCATTAAATTAGTTAATTACTTAAATCACTTTCAGCTAATTTAACTTTTATTAAATACAAATATCCATTAATTAAAATGAATAACTAATCCCAAACATCATTAATTATAATGATATATAAATTTTAAATACCATCAATTAAAAATAATTAATTAAGTTCAAATAATCATAAATTAATTGGATTAATTAAATTTAAACATCACTAGTTAAAATGATAAATTAAAACATGATTTTTTAAATTAGCAATTAACTATAAAAGATCATTAATTTAAAATGATTAAATAATCTTCAAAAATCATTAGTTAAAACAATTAATTAAAATTGAAATGATCATTATTTAAAATGAATTATTAAAGTTTCAATCATTAATTAAAATGACTTAGTTAATATTCAAATCTTGTTAAATCAAATAGATTAACAAACTTTAAACGTCATTAATTAAAATGATTAATTACTTTCAAATATCTGAAATTATGATGATTAATTAAAATCAAATATCATTAATTAAAATTATTAATTAAATTCAAATATCAATACTTCAAATGTTTAATTACTTTTAAATATCATTAACTAAAATGATCATCAATTTCAAAAAACGTTAATTAAAATGATTAATTAAAGTCAATTATCATAAATTAAACTCAAATATCCATTAGTTAAAATGATTAATTAAATCTAATATCATTTAAGTCAAAAGATAAACAAATTTTAAACATCATTAATTAAATTGGTTAATTAATTTCAAAAGCATTATTTAAAATGATAAATTAATTTTAAAATTATCATTAACCAAAATGATTAGTGAATGTAACAATTCTATTTAGTGAAACACAAGCTCAAGTTAAAAATACACATGACAGTGTTGTGGGGATGAAAGTCAACAAATGATGGTATAACAGAAATCACTATATCGACATTTAAACAATTTAAATGGAATACCAAGATTTATTTTCATTTAAATATAAATATAATAACATAAGGATGTAAATAAATAACTGTTGATGAGATACCCCTTAGCATCTCTCTAAAAATTCTCCCTACAAAACAATGGTTAAGGACATTATATATAATCATATGGGTTCGTAGCAATCCATTTAATAAGTCATCCATTTTCCAAATGAAAATTCAACCAAAAAATCAACCAAATAACTTAACTAATATCCAATCAATCAATAATAGTTTATAACATCATAGATATGACATAGTAAAATTGAATGTGATTTAAACTCACATTGATTCCAGTTTTCGTCGAAGCATTCCGGTTTAGATTACAACCGAACGGGTGTTCGATTTTAGCCAAAAATTCCGCTAGATCCAAATCCAACCAAACCATCTCTATTGCGTAGCCGTCATTGCTACGACTTCAACGCAAAATACGATGTTCGAATCCGACCTCGTAAGAGTGAGATATACTTTGATAAGTTATCATTAAAATTACATTAATAAATAACTAATAAAATAATCATTACCCGTAATCACTCACCCATCTTCTTTCCTTATACTAATCCCCATTCTCACCTGTACATTTCTTAATGACATGGTCGTGCACATAATTTCCATGAAATGGAGTAATGATCTACTAAACGACGAACCGATTTCACCGATGGACTTCTCATCCCCTCCTCTTCGCATCCATCACCACGACGACAACTCCAGAGCCCTTATGCAAAAAGAGACCATTAGCCCTCCCTCCTTAGGTCCGTTCGATCACGATTGAATATAGGTTGCCGAACCACCCTAAACTCCGTCCAAAGCATCTACTTCCATCGCTAATCCCAAATCCAAGCTCCGTTCGTTGAATTGCCAATCACAAACTCCAAAATCTCCAACCCTAGCTCGACTTTGAACTTCCAAACGCCCAAAAGGTTGCTGCACTCATCAACTCACATGCCAAAGTGAAGCTCTAGCTTAGACAAACTTAAAGAAACTTATTTCATGGTTTTTAGTTTTGTATTCTACTCGATTTTGATTTTTGAAATTCAAAAAAAATTCTTTCTTGGTTTGAGCAGATGCTTATAAAGAGAAGGGAGGTATGAGGTGAGCACGTTGGTGGTATGGCCTCAACATTAAGGGTATGGGATTAAGAATAAGGCATTTTATTTTATTTTAAATTATTCAACAAACTTACCCAAAAGTCTTGAAGTCCAATCGAAGCGTGCCGACCGACTTTCTATGCTAAATACCCTTATTACGAATCCAATGGAACTATTTTTGGGATCTAATTCCAAAGCATACAAAAGTTAGCTTTTTAAATCAAATTATATTTAAAATTAATCGCAAAGTATTTGGAGCTCGTACAACCATACAGTATGTCTAATCATTACAAAAATCGACAGCATACAATAATTTATTATTCCGAATCTTATGGCGCTGGTTTCGTCAAAATATGAGACAATACCCTAGGATGATAGTTTCACAAATTTAAATACCATTTTATATTTTTGATCCAATAAGTTTTGTATATAAATTTAAAAATTGAATTCATCAATATTATTTATAAATTAAAAGGAGTTAAATAGGATTATTAAATCATTTAACTAATAATTAATTTACAATTTAAATATTTAAAAAGGATCACAATATTTGAATTCAGTTTATTAAATTCCAAAATCCAATTATCTAAATATTAAAATATAAAATAAATAAAACATTTAAATCAAACGACCAAAATTTTAGGTTGTTACATTCTCCCTCTTAAAAAAAATTTCGTCCCCGAAATTCCCAAGGAAGAAAATGTTTCCAAACTCTTAAGTTTAAAACTATTAATTAAAATGAGTTGCTAAACTTATTAATTAAATCTAAAAATTTACAAATTTTTTTGATAGTGTCTCTTTTGCACAGCTCGAACAGAATGACTACAAATTGCAATTATGGGCTCTAAACTAACAAAAGAAAACAAAAGCAAAGTTGCTACCCATATTCGGGGCATAAAATCATCAATCAATTTAAATTTCTAAATCTATTATATATGTTTTTTTGCGTTTGATTTATATTTTTGGAAGCTTTTTATTATTTTGAAGCAGATGCAAGTGTGCTAGAAACCAAGTGGAAATCTCTTACTTATCTATACTTACATAATTCAAAAGAGAAATTAGGCTGACAACAAGCAATATGATGTAGCTCCTCATGCAACTCCAATATAAAATAAAGCTACATGCAACTAACAACAACTTCACAATCATAAGCGACAAAATACAGAGGATATTCTGTAATAAATGTTATGCATCCAATAATTTTAAAAATGATAAATTTAGATCTCAATGCCCGTTTTATATTCAAAAATTTATTTTCAAATTTCTCAGATGGGAATTCCTCCTAATAAAGTATGGTAAAACTCTAAAATTAAAACAACATGGAGCATCCAGTTGTATTCCAGGTCCGCCAAAAATATCAACTAGAGTGAATAAATATTATTTCTTCCCTAAAATCTTTAGAATCTCCTTTTTTTCAAAGTCAACGTAATTTAGGTCATAATAACAACAATTCAAAATCCTTTGTCTATAAATTTAAACTTTGTAAACAATGGTATATAAAATCACACAATCAATCAATCAAATTCAGTCAAATCAAATCAAATTCCATAAAGAAACCAACACTATCAGCCAATCAACCAAATTTCATCAGGGAAAATCTAACACCTTAAAATGCCAAATGATTAATAAATATTAGCTTAGGTTCAAAACTTTCTTAATTGTCTAAAAATATAGATAATTATCTAAGCATACTGTTTGCTTATTAGCCTTTGGTTATTGCTTATAAGATTGTTCAAACTTACTTGGACAAAATGAAAAATTATACTCTAAATTTTATTAATTTCTTAACTACAATTTATTTTCTCTTAATCACTTATATTTCCACTTAGTATTTTATTCAATACTAAAATTATTTATGAATTATTTCATAAATTTTCACCTAAGTTTAAAAACATTTTATAAAGTCATTTCTTTAAAACACCAAGTAAAATCCTATTCCACTTTATTTACTTGTATAATAATCTTCTATATCATAAGAGTACATACAAATTTTATTTTACTTTTAATAATTTATGTGAAAATCTATTCAAAATTTGGGTCTTTTAAAACTGAGTCAACTTCTCGCCCTGTTTAGCTTAGAGTGTTAAAATGGAAGATAATATGGTTTGACCCAATCAACAAATAGTTTATACTACTTAAGATGTTTTAAACAAATATAGGGTTTTAATAAAACAATGTTTACCATGACCTTCCCATCCAATTTTAACTCATTTTAAACCTGCATTAAATTATCCCCTATCTTATCAAAGAGTAAGATCTCATTTATCAAAATAACCTCTTATCATAAATACTTTTTGTTTTGAAAACAATCCCGTTTAAGGGAACTTAAAAATTAAATACCCATTTTTTTAATTTCCATAAACTCATCTTTGAAAGCATACTGCATATATTTTTATTTATAATAACTTCAAACAATTTATTTATTAAAACTCACTTTGATTTGTTCGAATTTGAATTTATTTCGATCGCACAATGATAAAGAGAAAAATTTACTAAGTACCCTATAACGTCCGCCTATGTGAACATCTTATCGTCACTTAGAAGATATTCATATTACCACAAAACTAATCGTCCTCCAAATTATCCCAAAGAAAATGCATTCCATTTAATATTCTACTTCCTAAAATATTATTACTTTTAGTTACTTCCAAAATTTTACTATTTCATTTTTTTAAAACCTATTGAATCATTTTCAAATTTTTTGAGATTTAGATCCACAAATCCTTTTTAAACACATTTTATAAACTAAATTTATATAAAATTTCCTTTAGATAAATATCATCACATAATATAATAAATCTTCTTTGTTATCATATAATTTTCTCAAATATCTATTCTCTAAAGGTCTTGCCCTATCATTTACATTATATTAAACAACTTTTATTAAAATTTTATTTTTAACTCATCATTATTAAAAGGTGAATTTTAACTTAACATTTTCTCCGAACACTTTATTGTCAAATTGTGAAAATTAATTTATAAAGGGGTCCATTTATAAATTCAAACAATGAGTGCTTATAAATAAGCTAAACATAAATAATCAACAAACGCCAAATCAATGCTCACAATTTAATCGAGCATGACTGATCAAACAATAGTGCTAACAAATAAATATTATCACATTCAAACAAACACACTCTATAACTTAATAAAGTTTTGAAAATTATTCCTTTATATATATAAATATAATCCTAGGAAAAATATTTAATTTTCCAAATTTTCAAAAATTTCAACACCATATTCATTGGACTTGCTTGAGTGTCTAAAAATCCTTATCAATACCGTGGCATCCCACATCTCGACCAAAATTCATAAAAAATCAATAAACCAATTAACATAAAACGTTTTTATAACATTAACAAATACACTCTTAAATATGTAATACTCCCAATCTTATTCAAGGGTGTCGCTTACGCTATCTCTAATGACAAGATCCTGCCAAAGCCAAGGTTCTCGCTCAACCTTGCGCTCTGATACCATGCTGTAATGCCCTGCCTTTTTGGCCATTGAAAGTCGACACCGAACACTACCTTTGCGTTCAAATGTCGAACATCCAATCGATAAATGGCAGATTGTTAGGGTAAATAAAAAAGGGAAAGAACATAGATTAGAGAAAGTTAAAATCTCACAGCAGAATCGAAAACATATAATATAACAAGGACAGTGAAAACTGTCACTCCAAAAATACGGAGTATATCAGAGTAAAAAACAAATCTTATCAGCTAGAGAGTTATAAAACCCCGACCTTACAATCGCTGATATGGATACCATATAAAGCAGCAAAAAAGAAAATACTACGATAGTTGAACCTTCAGCACCTCTCCAAGAACTCCTTAATGTCAAAGCCAACATAGAAAAATACTCGGCCTGACTCGAGCATTAAAATAAAATAACATCCGGATTAGTCTAGAGATACCAGCATGAGAAAACTCAAACAATTGGGAACATATAAAATAGAGATAAACAACCAAACACCCTTGGGAAAGAATAGAGATAAACAACATAAAAATAACATCCATATAGGAAAGAATAGAGATAAACAACATGAAAAAAATTCAAATAAGAATGGACATAAATAGTATTAAAAATACAGACTTGGGAGAATGAAAATAATTCGAGCAAAATCCAAACTGGATAGAATGGATAACACATGGTATCAGAGCTTAAGTTGAGCGAACACCTAGCCTTTGATGGAGTTAACTCATTTAAGATAGGGTAAGTGAGACCTACAATGAGTTTGAGTGTATTCTATATATGAGCGCGTATTTGTTAGCTATATAAAAATGTTTTATATTGTGTCATTTGATATGTTAAATCTAAATTTTAGGTTCTGATCGATGCGTTTGGCCAATATTATCGAAAAGGATTCCAAAACACCTGAATAAGGCCAAACCAACACGATATTGTTTTAAAATGGGTAAATGAAATAATTTTACATGGGAATATATTTTATACTTAAATAATAATTTTAGAAAATCAATATAGTCATTTTTTATGTGTTTGGTTGTTAGGAATGATAATATTCC
The DNA here is from genome assembly GCA_030765085.1 of Allium cepa. Classification (NCBI taxonomy): domain Eukaryota; kingdom Viridiplantae; phylum Streptophyta; class Magnoliopsida; order Asparagales; family Amaryllidaceae; genus Allium; species Allium cepa. The sequence continues at coordinate 738,133,340 of CM060935.1, read as the reverse complement.
ATCATTATCATCTAGGACTTGATTAGTCAGTCTTCTCTAGTTCTGAGTATTGACTATTGTTTGTTAATATATCTGTAATCTTCCTTTTTGAAATCCGGGTTGGGCAGATAGAAACTTTAGAAACACTGAAATAAACACCGCTGAATTAAGTTTCACGACTTGACTATAAAGTGTTTAATAATAATGTTGAGTTAAAATTTGGTTTCGGTAAAAGTTGTTTATTAGAAAAAAGTAGGAATATTTTGAAATAAATATTTAGAAATGATTTTATATAAAAGTTGATTTTTTAATTTTGGTTTATAAAAATGTGTTTGTAAATAAAAGGAATTTGATAACTTAAATCCTAGTGATTTTAATATTTTTTTTTCAGCATTTTGGAAAAATTTAGAAGTACTATTCAAAAGTATTTATGAGTAGAAATTTTCCTAAGGGATTTTTAAAGAAATAAAAAGCACTGTATTCACTTCGGTCGTTGGCAAATAATTCAGATGATGACTACACCATCATCCATGCCCATTTTTGAGTTCTAAGCGAGGGAAACGCTACAATTGAAATTTCCATAAAATTATTTTGATAAAACAGATTTTGATTTAATCTTAAAAGCATGATTCGATTTACCAAAAGGGAGCATGTATATTATTGTTTCAAACGATTTGTGGAGAAACAAATAATAGTTTTGAGAGTTTCGAAGTATAAATATATTTGAAAATGGTAGAAATGGTTTACTTGAAAATATTCTAAAGCGTACATGCTTTTGAAAAGAAAATTTTGTTAAATAGTGTTTTCTTTAGATTGGTTAGGGGAACGAGTCCCGTTTTGTTTTGTGATGATCGGAATAATCACCTTAGTGATAATTGGACGTTTTCCTAAACGAATGTTGTAGTGCGCTTAGTAAATTATTCTCTTTGTCATTATACGATCGAAAATAGTTCGAATCCAAATGAATCCAAGGCAAATTAGGAGTTGATATTTTTGTAATAATTATTTGTGTGGAAGTAAATTCTATATTGTTTCAAAATGGATTTGTGAAAGAAGGAAAGTGTTTTTAAATTAACTAGTTTGACTGGCTCGAAAATAACTAAAAAATGGGCAAGAGATGTGTTCGGATGGTAAACACTTCTCTTCAGTACCACCCTTCTTGATAAGGGAATATATGATACTGTTTGGTAGTACCCAGTTCCTTTGTATCATTTTGGGGTTACTCGAGCTATATATATATATGTATGTATGTATGTATCTATGTATTTATGTATGTATGTATATGCATATGTATTGGTGGATTAAAATATATAATATCGGTTCAAAAAGTGTTTTGAATAAAAACTCGAGTGTTCGAATTCTTAAGTGAATTTAAAATAAAAGTTTGAATCTTATAGTTGTGTATACCGTTAAGATGTGATAGGGTACTATACAAATTTGTGAACTTAAGTTATGTTTTATGAAATGTTTTCAGAAATAATTTAGTGGAAATAGAATTGGTATTTGCGAGAACCAATAATATAAGTGTATAAGTTGAACGTTGATCATTCCCCTCTTACATATAGTTTTGATCTAAGATTTGAGTATATGATTTGATGTGTTTCACATTGTTCCAAATGAGGATCTATCACTCGATTGTTGACGACGAACAATAGGTAAGAGTTCTTGATATGAAACCAAGATTTTCTATCATAGAAGGTTATGTAAGAAGAACGGAGTTTCTCATCAAGAAGCCTGATGGGTGTCCGCACTGGTAAACCAGGTGAGAGATCTAGTTTGGAAGTGAAGTTATATAATCAAGTAGTGACCAAATTAGATTTTGTATATAAATGATTTATTAACGTCATGCAGACTTATGAATAATATTAGGTGTTTATGAAGTGAAATTTTAAGGATGAACTTCTTTTAAAGGAGGAGAATGTAACGAATAAGAGTTTTATCACTTTGATTTTTGGAATATTTAATAAGTTTTAAATATTTGATGTCGGGTTTTTATAATAAATCTATGTTTCAAAAAATTGTCCGATTTTCGATGACGTATTTTAATTTAATTTATAGGACCTTTACATAATTTTTAATTTGAAAAATAATTGAAAATATGTTTAACATAATTCACATAGAACGTTGGAATTTTTGAAATTTAACAGTATTTAATGACCAGTGTATTTCATAAACATTTTGGGATCGTGTCACATTTTTGTTTGATTGTACATCAATTTGTATCGTTCATGATCCATACGCAAATGGAATATTTTATGTCGGAATACTACGAATAATTCTTTTATAAGCTTTTGAAAAAAAATCAAATTCAAATTTCATCTGGTTTGATGTGTTGTTTAGTACTTAAGGAACATGTTTAGACATGTTGGTGGTTGGTACGGTGGCTTGTTAATGAAGTAGGGGACATATTGATTTTGGGTATAAGTTATGCAACTCCTACTTTTTTCATGCCATCTTCTTTCTATTACCATTGATTTTTTGCACTGCCTATATCATCACAAGACTTCACATCTTTACATCAGCACGTCCTTCTACGTCTGGAAAAGAAAAATATATACATAGAGCATATCATCCTCTTTCCTACTCTGTTCTAGTGAATGAAAATTCACTTTTTCCCTCATTCAAAAATAACAACTCCCCAATCCGTAGTTATCTAGCAAAAGTGGGGAACACGAGAGTTTTTCGTCTTAGTCTCTAGTATTTTAGGAATTGTTCTTCGGAGTTATCATCGAGCGTGGTGGTCGAAATTGCTCAATTGTGGAAAAGGGAAAAATAGTGTATAAAACTTCGAAAAATCATTACTTTTTATCTTCTTCAAATTGATTGACATCGTTCACGTCGTTGTGTTCATAGAGAGTTGTAGGATTTTTGGTGAAGTTTCGGGGGAATTAGCGATGATCACCAACGATGTTGGTAAATTAAGGTTTGGGCTAACTCTGGATTCAAGTGGAGATTGATGATTTGGAGTTTGGATTCGAATTTGGGTCATCGATTGGCACTGACGGTGAGATTTTTGTGGAGCTCGACAGTTTCTAGTGTGGTACGACATGGGGAGAGGACGCTATAATTCCAAGAGTTCGAAGTAGAGGTCGCATATCGATTTGGAGGTTCAGACAGCGATGGGTGAGGGGATGGAGTGGGACATGATGAGATTGGAAAGGCAAACTTGTAGGTAATGCTGGATGGTCGATCGAAGATTGGAGTCAAATGTGCCTCAATAGTACACGTGTGTGCACGTGCACACGTGTGCAAGTGCACACATGTGTACGGTTGAGGTTTCATTTAACAACCCAAAATTTTATTCATTTGATTTTAAGTGTTTAATTAATTTTAAATATTTAAATAATTGGATTCTGGAATTTAATAACCTGAATTCAAATATTATGATCCTTTTTAAATATTTGAATTTTAAACTAGTTATAGTTAAATGGATTTAATAATCTTATTTAACTCTTTTTAATTAATAAATAATATTGATGAATTCAATTTGTAAATTTATTTGCAAAGCTAATTGGATCAAAAAAATAAAAAAATATTTAAATTTGTGAAATTATCATCCCGGGGCACTATCTCTGATTTTCACGAAACCACCGTCATTAGATTTGTAATAACAAATTATTATATGATGCCGAGTTTTTGTAACGATCAGACATACTGCATTGTCGTACAAGCTCGAAATGCTTAGCAATTAATTTAAAATATAATTTGATTTAAAAAAGCTAACTTTTATATACTTTGGAATTAGGTCCCGAAAATTGTTTTATTGTATTCGTAGTAGGGTTATTTAGTATGGAACACCAGTCGACACGCTTTGATTATAGTTCGAGATTTTTGGGTAAGTTTTGTTGAATAATTTAAAATAAAATAAAATGATATTGCTCATTCTCAAGCCCATACCCTTACTATTGAGGCCATACTACCCACATTCTCATCCCATACCTCCCTTCTCTTTATAACCATCGGCTGAAACCAAAAAAGAAAGTTTTCTTTGAATTTCAAAAATCAAAATCGAGTAGATTACATAACTAAAAATCATGAAATAAATTTCTTTAAGTTCGTCTAAGCTAGAGCTTCACTTTGGCATGTGGGTTGATGAGTGAAGTAGCCTTTTGGGCATTCAAAAGTTTCAAAGTCGAGTTAGGGTTGGAGATTTTGGAGTTTGTGGTTGGAAATTTAACGAACTGAGCTTGGATTTGTGTTTAGCGATGGAAATAGATGCTTTGGCCGAAGTTTGGGGTGGTTCGGAATCCTATGGGGATCCCAATCGAATGCACCTGGAGAGGGGGGCTGATGGTCGTATTTTGCATAGGTGCTCTGGAGTTGTCATCGTGGTGATGGATGCGAAGAGGAGGAGATGAGGAATCCATTTATGAAGTCGTTCATCGTTTAGTGGAGCGTAGCTTCGTGTCATGGAAATTGTGTGCACGATCATGTTATTTAGACATGTACGGTTGAGAAGGTGGATTAGTATAATGGAAGAAGATTGGTGAGTGAATATGAGTAATGATTATTTAATTAGTTACTTATTAATTTAATTTAATCGATAACTTATAAAATGTGTATCTTACTCATACGAGGTCGTATTCAAACACTGTCTTTTGCGATGGTCTCGTAGTGAAGATGGATACAGAATGGAGTTAGTTTGGTTCGTTATGAAACTAGTGGAATTTTTGGCTAAAATCTAATGCTCGTTCGGTTTTAGTCCAAATCGAAACGCTTCGGGGAAAACTGGTATCAGTATGAGTTTAACTCACATTCAATACTATATCATATCTATGATGCATTAAACTATTACTGATTGCTTGGATATTGGTTAAATTGTTTGATTGATTGTTTGCTTGGAAAATGGATTACATGTTAGCTTGATTGCTATGGACCCATATGATTCTATATATGTCCTTAACCAATGTTTTGCAAGGAAAATTTATAGAGAGACCCCTAGGGGTTTCTCATCAATAATTATTTATTTACATTCTTATGTTGTTATGTTGATATTTAACTGAAAGTAAATCTTAATATTTCATTTAAGTTGTTTAAACGCGAATACAACGATTTCTGCTATACTGTTGTTCATTGACTTCCATCCCTAAAAATCCTGTCATGTGTGTTTTGAACTTGATCTTGTGTTTTCACTTAACAAATTTTAAACTTCACTAATCATAATGGTTAGTGATAATTTTAAAATTAATTAATCATTTTTGACTAATGATTTTGAAATTAATTAACCAATTTAATTAATGATGTTTAAAATTGGTTTATCTTTTGACTTAAATGTAATTGGATTTAATTAATCATTTTGATTGATTATTTTTGAAATTAATAATCATTTTAATTTATGACATTTAAAACAAATTGATCATTTTAAGTAATGATATTTGAATTTAATTAATTATTTTAATTAATGATATTTGATTTGAATTAATCATTATAATTTCAGATATTTGAATGTAATTAATCATTTTAATTAATGATGTTTGAAGTTTGTAAATCTATTTGATTTAATGAGATTTGAATATTAACTAAGTCATTTTAATTAATGATTTAAACTTTAATTAATCATTCCAATTAATGATTGTTTTAAATTTAATTAATTATTTTAACCAATGATATATGAAATTTATTGAATAATTTTAAATTAATGATGTTTTATAGTTCATTAATCATTTTAACAAATGGTGTTTTAATTTATCATTTTAACTAATGATGTTTAAATTTAATTAATCCAATTAACTTATGATTATTTGAACTTAATTAGTTATATTTGATTAATGGCATTTAAAATTTATTTATCATTTTAATTAATGATGTTTGAGATAAATTATTAATTATAATTAATGGATATTTGCATTTAATAAATCTTTTACTTAATGATATTTAAAGTAGATTAATATAATTAAAGTGGTTTAAGCAATTAACTAATTTGAAAGTTTTTTAAAGTTAATAAACAGATTTAATAAAGGTTTTAAAGTTTATTTACTGATGATATAAAAGTGTTTGGAAATAATTAACTACTGTAATAAAAATAATGGTTTGTTTATTTTAAAGAGATTATAAATGTGGTTAATTATCTTCAGGATAATTAATATTGTTTTAAATTTATAAATAATGGTTTATAAATTAGAAAATGCATTAAAAGGAATTATTTATAATTAAAGCTAAGTGTCAATTGTTTTGGGTTTATAGTAAATAATATTTTAATGACATTTGTTTTTGACCCTTGTTTTAATACACTTAACATTATAAGTTTGTATTTTAAAAGAATATTTTTAAAAGAGTATTTCCAAAGTGTTTTTACTAATATTGATATATAGAAATCAAGCACAAGTTCAGTTTTAAAAAGTAAAGTTCGATTCGGTTATGGAAAAGTAATTCCACAAATGATATTGCTTATATTGAAAGGATCTGTTAACACTTTAAACGCTAAACGTTGAGGCTTGGACTCGTTTCTATATCGAAGGTTAAAATGTCATCAAGGCGATGCCTAAGGGTAACACTATCTCAACTTGCCTGGCTTCATTTTCAACTAAGAGATAGCACGTGTTCGGAATCCACGAGTAGTGTTAAATATATGATATTTAAATTCCATATACGATCATCTTAATTGTCTCCGATGGTTGATTCATTAATTATCGGACTCGGGTTCCTTCATGGTGTATCGTTACTGTAAAAATGATTTGCTGATCTTTGAACTTTGTTATCCTTTGTTGGAAATGACTAAACCAAAGCGAACGTTTTTGGGGTAAAATTATGTGGGGTTGCTCCCATTAGGGTATGTTCACATCTCGTCTAGATTTGTGTACCGTCACCTTAAAGTGGTTAAGATTTAGATGTAAAATATTTGGATTCTTGGTAAGGTTTGGCGAGGTTCGGCTTTGAGCTCCCAAGGTTTTCAAGTATATTTCTAGAGGTGTACTTCTTTTAAAGGGCGATGCACCGTCCTGGTCATTTGGTCCTGGTCATTTGTTAGAAATTTTCTTTTCCTAATTTGATTCGAATCTTTGAATCTGTTTTACATTAATTGCAATGGGAACAGTCAAGCTCTCTTCGCGGTGTTTAATTACTAGTTTTGTCCATTCTACCAAGCTTGGCATGTTATCTTATTTTTTCCATTCTATCAAGTTTGGACTATTATCATGTTTACGACCTGGCTTTTTGACTCTTAGAAATCAACAATAATACATCCGTGGTATTCACGTGCTGAATATACAAGTGCCAGAATGACGAATTATTGGGATGAAAGAAACAAATGTCACATCGTGATGAGAAAACTATATAATATATATATATGATCTTTATAAAAGAAATCATCTTTATTATACATACATAACACAAATCCGAGTACACTACCATATCCTCAGCTCTAAACATTTATAACAACCTATCTTTATAATTTTTGATAAACACAGGCAAAAATCAAAAATAACAAAACAAGTAGAATAATATAAAATAGTTGAATACGTCTTGGATTGTAACATCCCGCCTTTTTGCACGCTTTAAATCAACACGTGCCAATTCAAACCATATGGAAGGGAGGATTGTTATGGGGTAAATACAAAAACAAGAAAGAAATAAAACAAACAGAATCTCACAGCGGAAGGATCAAATATAATAATCAAATATACAGTTCATGAAGATGTTTTCAAAATATTTAATTATACTTACAATATACATCAGAGTTATACATACATACAATATCAATAATGCAGCGGAAACAATAGTGTAGTGGAATAATATAATAGGTAATAATAATAATAATGAAATCTCCGTCTTCGTCCTCCAGAAATAAAGTCTTGAATCCTGAAATGATCGGACTGACCCGAGCGAAGTGAAAAGACAAAACACTCGAGTCAGAACTAAAAGATCTTATATAAGTTAAATTAGCAGAAATAAATATGAGTGCAATAACTTAAGAGATGCTCGGGATTCACATCTCCTAAGGATCCTTTAAACTATTTACTATGTAGTAATATTTCGCTATTACAATAGTGTCTATTAGTAAAATAAACTTACTTTAAAATAGCATTAAGGAGTGACCCAATATTCCCTTTAACACAAAATATATTCCCATAGTCTATACAGTACCGTAATCTCCCCCGTACTGGGCGTCGTCAGAGGGCACTCCATAGGTATGGTACAAAACCAAAATCGTATAATGCGTGCTAGGGTAGGTGACACGACACAACTAAGTAATGCCAGGGTAGATATACTAATTACGCTTCCGGGTCTGTAGTAACGCATAGACGCAGCTACCGCCCACCTCGAACAACACCCCCAAAATCAAAAATCAAAAGTGGCCACCGAAAAATCCAAAGTCAGAGTATAATAGCGAAGGGATGTGTCCGATAAAAGGGGCTACCTTCTTAACCCGTCAATCGCTCCTGTTTTAGCCACCTTATGCCAACTCACGAGAGTTGGGTCCACATATTTACCTCAAAGTACGCCGCCACCATCCTACTTCATTCTGGAATCTCCACCGCGTACACGGTTGTTAAAGTGGTTTTTGGAGTTGGAAGAGAGTATGACAACTTTCGATCCCGGTCTCTTTAACAACCAAACGTTATTATAACACCGCGGTCTTTTCAAAATAGTTTATAATTTAAAACCAGAATAAAATATCCATTTCAAAACCAAATAAATATGATATCATTTTCGTTTTAAAACCCAAATCAATATGATATCTTTTTATTGCAAATATATCCTCTTCCACAATCATAGCATTTTAAATCTATATACTTTGAAACCCATAGCTTTGTATCATAACTCGTAATACTTAAATGGTTTAAATATTAAAAATACTATATATAATAAATATAATTTCTTTAATTTCTTAAATAGATTCCAAACACTGATTTGAACCTCTAAATAAACCATTTTAATTTTTCATATATTTCAAAGCTTTAAATACTCCACCATTTCAAAACTAATTCTTTTGATAATTCCATATATATATATATATATATATATATATCAAATTCAATTTTCAGTATTTAGATTTGAAATGTTTACTTAATAAATCAAACGTCATTTAAGTAAAACCTTTAAACTTCAAACAACTGGATGTTCTTTAAATTCTATTTAACTTGATATATTCATTTACATCTGTAACAATCCGATATTTTCAGCCATTCGTATCCATTGTAAGTGCAATGGCAGACACACACGCCGGAATTGAATTGCTCAAAATACCGCATTGTAAATAAATTTGGAGCAAATGAAATACAATCACAGCGTCACAGACATAGAAATATCAGAATAACTCGCAGTGGAATATAAAATACATAGTAGTTCATGAAGCTACTATGGCAGAGTCTCAAATCAAATACATAATACAGTCTGAAAACAACATAATAGAAATCCCAAATACATAGAAGTTCACTAATACATGAGATAAACTAGAACAACTGAAACAAAAAGTAGATATAAATGTAGATAAGCAGAAACTCCAGCAAAGACCAGCTCCAGAAAGAGAATCCAAAGCTGTGAAAACTCAGGCTGACCCGAGCGTAAAGTAAAACACAAAACACTCGAGTCAGGACAATATATACTTATATAATGTAAACCAAATCAAGTGAACTGTAGTAGAAATGCACAATAACTTAAACGATGCTTGGGATCGGCCATCCTTTAAGAATCAGTTAAGCTATAAATTAAATACATCCCGTGGTTAAAATTTCAAAATGGTATTTTATAATTCAAAATCAAATATCATTTCAAAATTCAATATCATTCAAAATCCATTTCAAAATATCACAATATCATATCTTTTCAAAACTACATTCATTTTTATTTAATTTAAATACCATTACAAAAAATATTTCAAAATAGTTTATATTTCGAAACAAATTACATCATTTTAAATCATAAAATGAGGTTATTGTATTTAATAATTAAATTATTAAATTTCCAAAATTTTAGTCTTTCAAAATTAATTTATTCACTTAATTTATTAAAGCAGATGAAAATTCAACTTTCGTAGCATTTAGAAATTGCTACAAAAAGTTAAATTTAAAACAGTTTAATTTAACAAAAGATAGCATTTGGAAATGCTGTCATAGGGTTACATTAGTTTCAAATAAAACTTAGTTAAATTCAACAATTATAACATTTACAAAAATGTTATAATAGCCTTTAATTAAACTTAGCCATTTGGTTCATTATTATCAACTACAGCATTTACAAATGCTGTATTATCATTTACATTAGAATTAATAACATTTCAGAAATGCGGTTAATTAACTTCAAATATTCAGTATAATTTCACAAACAATAATATTTTTATTTAAATCATTTTTAACTTATAAAATCATATAATTATAATTTTAAAACAATCATTCAAATATCCTTATATTTACGATTTTATAAAGTTAAATCTCCATTCAAAAATCAAAATTTAATAATAATACAATTATTAAATTCCAACATTAAATTTAAATTCATTAAATTAAATTTAACTTAACACTTAAGTTTAAAATTTTCAAATATAACTTAATTTCATTTTTATTTACTTAACTTAAAATTCACTTTTAAGCCAAATTCACAAATTTCCGATTTTAGTTATATTTCAAAATTTCAACTTAAATATTCATTCGTTTCACAATTTACTTTATTCAAAAATCATTAATATATTATAAAATCATTTTAAATTCATTTAATTCAAAATATCATAAATTTATCATATTTTCATATTTAATTTAAATTCCATTCATCATCAAATTATAATTTCCAAAATAACTTACATTTCAGATTTTCTAACTTTACCATTTATTTATTTCACTTATAAAATTTCAGAAAATCAATAATGCTTTACAAAAATCATTTTTAATCAAATTTAAATCAAAATATTACAATATTTACATTTCTAAAATATTTTAAATTTTTTAGAAAAACATATTTTAACAGGGTCTGTATTTCATTTTCTAGCCTAGGTAAAGTGATACGGGTTTGATCATTTCAAACCCGCAATCCCAAGTAAATGGAAATAATTGAAATTCATTTAGGCCTATCATTTCAACCCATAATGATTTTCTCCTATTCTAAAATCCGTTCGGGTATGTATCATTTCAACCCATAGTGATTCTAATCTAAAAGGAACTTGCAGTGTGATAAACTGATAAAAATAACAGAATAGTACGATATAACAGTAACAGATGTTATAACGGGTCTTTAAGCATGGGTGAACATCATATAATCATAATATAGCAGGTGTAACATGATAATGCATTTTACAGATTCAAAAGGGGTCAATTTACTAGTTATATATGTACATATTGTCTGGTGAGAATAACTCACTTGTTCAATGCTGGAGTTTGCCACCAAAGCAAACAATACTAGCACTACGAAGGCACGACAAATGATCCAAATGTGTGGAGAGAGCTAAGATATGATCTTGTGAACAACACAAAAACAAGACAAGTATAAATATGATTTCAATACAAATTATCAAAAGGAACAATTTAGAAATGAATGCAAATATGAATCAAATACTTTGACCATTGCCTCAACCATCATGTGACCAGCCAAAAGGTGGATATGGTCAGGCTTTGAGTGTGGTTTGGATCAGGCATGGTCTGAAAAAGGTGCGGCTTCAAGGTGATGAAGGTGAGTGGAAGTTACAAAAGGGTTTCAAGGCAAAATGTGGCATTTGTTGCACCATAGGGTTCGGCCCCTTGCTGATGTAGCTCGATCATGGTATGTGATGGTCAGGTGGTGGCTAGAGTGTGGGCCAGAGGTGGTGGAAGGTCAGGTTGTGGCGACTGAAAGTGGTGGTCGTGGTTGAACATGAAGGTGATTGGCTGGCATTGTTTCAAGATGTTTTACAATAGTTTTTGTGGGGTTTTGGTCCATGGAAGGCAACGGCCTGATCATCACGGAGGGGGAGGAGGCTGAAGAGGCTGAGGAAGGTGGTGGAACAGGTCAGAAAAGGTGGTGGTGGAGTATGGCCGAACAAATGCAAGATGAAGGCAAAGCAAAAATCATTTGAAAATCAATGGAAGAGGTGGAAAAAGAAATGGAAAGGAAGACATTACCCAAAGTTTTCTTTCAGATATGAAAGTGTGGATGAGAAGTGAAGAGAAAGAAGTGCTTTCACGTGAATTTCAAAAATAAAACTTACGGCTATAGTGGTGGAATGAACGGCCAAAGAAATGAATGCAAGAGTTAGGAAATGAAAAGGTGAAAGTAGGTGAAAAGACTTAAGCAACTAAAGAGTCACAAACCTTTCAAATTTCCTTAATTTATTTATATACGTTTAAATTACTGAGAATAATAAATAATTTCAGGAAAATTTTGAAAATGCAACAAAATATAAAGTATATATAAATATTTATTAATCATATAAGGTAAAAAGTAAGAAAATAGCACAAAATTGCAAACTAGTCAAAAAAATGGAAAATAAACATAATGAACTTTGGAAAATTTATATGGACTTGTAAAAATATTTATAAAAAAGATAATAACATAAAAATAAAAATGCATTCACAAATAAATATATAAATTTTAATTTAAATATAATTTAAATAAAGAAAATAGCAGAAAAATGGAAACTAGGCTTTAAAATTTGGAAATAAATTCAATAAGCTTTGAAAAAAATTCAAACATCACTTTAAAAGTATTAAAAGCTAAAAATATACATAAAATAACATAATGACACGTTTTAAAATAAAATATGATAAAGAAAATATAATCTATATAATTTAAAATAGACAAAATTGTTAAATAAAACAAATTGCACTCAAAATTTGAAATCTACATAACTTTCACAGTTTAAGTCCGTTTTCAACGAAACGAAAAGCAGTATTCAAGTTATTAAATCTATTTTCTTAATAAAGATAAAATTTAAGAATTTAAACATTTAAATTTGAAATTTAAAAGTCAAAGTTTGACCAGAAATCCACTTTTCAGTAAAATATTCAATTTATACCAGTTGGAATTATAATTCACATAATAATCAAAGTTTATATTCAAAAATGAAATGTTTGAAATGAAAAAAGTTTAAAATAAATTTCAAAGTGAAATAAATTCAAAATTAAAATATACATAAAAATCTAAGGTTGTAACAATCTCCCCTACTCAAATCTTTTCATCCTCGAAAAGGGAGGAAGCGGAGAAACAAGTAGAAAGAACAATAGGTTGGAAGACATCCCGAAAGAAGGTAGGAAGAAAGTAGCTAGGAGGGATAGTAGATTGAAAGACAAGGATGAACCATTATTTAAACCATTATACATTTCAATTTAATTTTTTTTTTTTAGTATGATGAATAGTCGTTTGATTCAAATCTGATGGTTCAAAGTAAAAATATTTAAAACATTTTAAATTTTTAGAAGGAAAAATAACTGATCAAAATATTATTGATATAGTACTTTATCAAGATACTTTTATCAAAATACTTTTATAACTCGATGTCTTAACAAGTTTATCCTCGTTCCTGTAGATTCTGGCAGTGCGTTTATCAGGCGCAAAGCTAGACTTCTCCAGGTACTTAGTAGACTTGTTTCAACACCCAGTGAAAATACTTGAAAAACTCATTTAAAACAGATATGGAAAGTACAATCCAAACAAATCAACTAAACCGAAATAGTTGTCTAAAAATGGATCTGTTAGCGCCAAAATTGGTCACTAACACCCAAATCCAAGTGAAAGTACCAAACAACAATCACAGTTCACGGGTAGGATGTATGTAGAGGATATTTAATATGAAGAATAACAGAAATTAAAATGAAAGCGGTAAAGACATGGAATTTATGGTGGTTCGGCTAACTCTGGCCTACGTCCACTCCAGTAATTTCTTTTTTATTGCTGTAACAATCGATTACAGTTATAAAGTGATAGGCTAGCCTTAGCCTTAGGGGATAGAAAGTTAGAGAGCAGGAGAGAGAATCAGGGATCCCTTTTCTGAACCCCCACATGCTGTATTTATAGGAAAATCCTGAGTTGTTGGGCCTTTGCATGATTCAGGCCCACCGAGTTTATGGCCGGTCCACATATGCCGAGCCATGTAATGCCGAGCCATCAATGCCGACCCGTTCCATGCCGAACGAAGCGTCTGGAGGAAGAATGCCGAACGAAGTCTGATAGAATAATGTCGGTCGAGGCATTTGAGTGATGCATGCCGAACAAAGTCTGATAGAATAATGCCGGACGAGGCATTTGAGTGATGCATGCCGATCGATGCTGGGGTGAGGTGTGCCAAGCGCACTTTAATGCTGAGTTCAAATGCCGAGTGGAAGATGCCGAGTGAAAGAATGCCGGACGTACTTCAATGCCGAGTGCAAATGCCGAGTGGAAGAATGCCGGACGTACTTCAATGCCGAGTACAAATGCCGAGTGAAGGAATGCCGGACGTACTTCAATGCCGAGTACAAATGCCGAGTGGAGGATGCCGAGTGAAGGAATGCCGGACGTACTTCAATGCCGAGTACAAATGCCGAGTGGAGGAATGCTGGACGTACTTCAATGCCGAATGATTGCCAATGTTGAACCATATTTCCTAGACCCAAACCATAGTTGATTCATCTTTATCCAATCATATTTCCATCTCCTAAGCACGTTGCGTCATCCATCCATCTAGTCGACTGGATCCATCGTACACCAGCCTTGGCGAACGTGCAACCGGTTATGTTAATCCCGCATGTCCATGGCCTGGTAAAAAGGCGGGTTAACACTTGCCCCCCAAAACATGCCTTGCTATTGGAAGGTGTGTTTTGAATAGCCTCAAATCTGATATCCAAAGTCCACATCCTTTTTGTAACCATATCATCAAATCCACGACCTCTCCGGGCTTAATCTTGATTTTGTAGACCTCGCCGGGTCGCGTTATCCTGTTCCAGCCTTGACTTTTCCATCACGGGCTTGTATGTTCTCCGGCCTCGACTCTCCGGTCAAAGACTTTGATATTCACCGGCCTCAGCAATCCGGCTAAGGATTTTGATATTCTCCGTCCTCGACTCTCCGGTCAAGGACTTTTTATATTCTCCAGCCTCGACTCTCCGGTCAAGGACTTTTTATATTCTCCGGGCTCGACCCTCTGGACAAGGACTTTTTATATTCTCCGGCCTCGGGACTTTTTATATTCTCCGGCCTCGACTCTCTGGTTAAGGAATTTTTATATTCTCCGGCTTCGACTCTCTAGTCAAGGACTTTTTATATTCTCCGGCCTCGACTCTCCGGTCAAGGACTTTTTTTATTCTCCGGCCTCGACTCTCCGGTCAAGGACTTTTTATATTCTGCCCGAGTCCATTTCTTCGCTCTCCGGCGAAGGGACTCGTAACTTGTGACCATTGCCCCGTCTCTCCGGTCGGGGAAGTAATTATAAAACCTGAACTGTTAACCAATTATAAAACCAGAAATCCGTATCAAAAATCAAACATCCAAACCAGAATGGGAAACCAAGAAAAAACCAACCAAATCGGGAGTTCAATCCAAACTCCAAAACCATACCAAAGAAAAGTAAATGTCCGAAATACGAAAGAGAGAACCAAAGTTTGCAGAAAACTAGAAAGAAAGCAGAATTTCACAGACTCAAGTAGTACGGTTTTCAGTTATCTCAGAGCACGCCTAGGGACCGTCCTCAATCTCGTACGTGTGTAAGTGACCTAGCCGTATTACTTTGAGTTCTATTACTTATTCAAAACCATGAACCTGTTTAGTTGATAGTAAACCGGCGTTGACCAGACCCAATGCCGCCATTGCTAGAGGTAGGTGGTGGCTGCTCTTGCTCCCCTGTCGTAGTTCGATTCCTGACATATTGCTGTAGGTGACCATTCCTTACATGCTCCTCAATGATATCCCTCAAATGCCTACAGTCGTTTGTGTTGTGCCCATCCAGCTCATGGAATAGGCAATGCTTTCCCGATGTCCGTTCGTATTCTGAAGGCTCTCTCTTTGCTGGCCTTCGGTATTGGATCCACCCTCGAGTGTCCAAGTAAATCCTTTCTAGAGTCTCAGTTAAATCTGTGTAAGAAGAAAACTTCGACTCCCTCCGAGGTTTCTTCGAAGTGCCACCATTTCCATTCGTTTTCCTTTTTCCTTTATCATCTTTACTTAGATCCTCCCTGGATGGACCTCCACCCCTCACTGCATAAGCTTCAGCCTCTCTCCCTACTCTCTCAGCCTGCGCATCCTCCTGTCTCAAGAACCTTTCCGCCTCATGATAGAACTCCCCGAGATCCCTCGGTGGGTCCCGTTCCAATGATATTTTGAAATCCGAGTTATCCGCGATTCCCGAGACGGCTGCCATCAAAACCATTGACGGATCGGGTCGATCCACTGAGGCTACCGCTGCGTTGAATCTGGTTAAGAAGTCCCTGAGCGATTCCCCTTTCCATTGTTTCATAGATGTCAGAGTCATCACGTTCTTGGGTCTAACTATGTGGACCCGAAACTGTCTCATAAACCTCTCGATTAGCTCCGTCCATGTGTTGATAGAACCATTCTCCATCTGTCTAAACCACATAGCTGCGATATCTGTCAAATACAATGGGAAGCATCGAGCCATGACCTCATCCGATGCCCCTAGTACCTCCATATGCCTTATGTATTTCGTCAGATGAACTGTTGGATCCGCCTTCCCATTATACATTTCCAAATTTAGTAGCTTAAATTCGGGTGGGTTCCTAGCTTGCCTGATAGTAGGAGTAAAGGGACTCCTATTTACATCCTCCAAGTCTCTATTTACCAATCCACCTCTCATAGCCCGTCTAACCATCTCCGCTAGTCTGTCGTTGCCCCCAAGATGTAATCCTTGTCCATCGCCTCTGGTCTTCCCCCTGAGTTTATGAGGGAATTCCGGCACATACTCCTCATCTCGCACTCCTGCACTCCTGTTGGTGTCGAGTTGCACAGCATCGTCTGGTATCCCTCCATGGGTTGGTCCAACATTTCCTGGTGGTATGCCCCCAAGTCTAGATCCATCTGGATTGATAGCTGTTTGCTGATTGAGGGTTGCCCCCTGCCGAGCTATTCCCTCTGCTTGCTGGTTGAGTGCTTCTGATCCATCTCCACGGATCTGAGCTCCTACATTTTCCGTTTGTGCAAATTGTCTGAGAAGAGTCTGCATCATTTCCTCTTGTCTTTTAATCATCGCCTCCATTTCCTCTCTAGTGATGTAAATGGATGCTCTACCTGCTCCATCTCCAAAGGAAGCCTCTTGACTTCCCTCCTGATTGCTCCTTTCCATTACTTGTTTCCTTGCTGATGGTCTAGCCATTGCTCTTTTATATCCAAGTTTCTAACTACAAAATTCCTGAGTTCAATTCTCAGTGAAAGCACCAAAATGTTAGCGCCAAAATTGGTCACTAACACCCAAATCCAAGTGAAAGTACCAAACAACAATCACAGTTCACGGGTAGGATGTATGTAGAGGATATTTAATATAAAGAATAACAGAAATTAAAATGAAAGCGGTAAAGACACGGAATTTATAGTGGTTCGGCTAACTCTGGCCTACGTCCACTCCAGTAATTTCTTTTTTATTGCTGTAACAATCGATTACAGTTACAAAGTGATAGGCTAGCCTTAGCCTTAGGAGATAGAAAGTTAGAGAGCAGGAGAGAGAATCAGGGATCCCTTTTCTGAACCCCCACATGCTGTATTTATAGGCAAATCCTGAGTTGTTGGGCCTTTGCATGATTCAGGCCCACCGAGTTTATGGCCGGTCCACATATGTCGAGCCATGTAATGCCGAGCCATCAATGCCGACCCGTTCCATGCCGAACGAAGCGTCTGGAGGAAGAATGCCGAACGAAGTCTGATAGAATAATGTCGGTCGAGGCATTTGAGTGATGCATGCCGAACGAAGTCTGATAGAATAATGCCGGACGAGGCATTTGAGTGATGCATGCCGATCAATGCTGGGGTGAGGTGTGCCGAGCACACTTTAATGCTGAGTTCAAATGCCGAGTGGAAGATGCCGAGTGAAAGAATGCCGGACGTACTTCAATGTCGAGTACAAATGCCGAGTGGAGGAATGTCGGACGTACTTCAATGCTGAGTACAAATGCCGAGTGGAGGATGCCGAGTGAAGGAATGCCAGACGTACTTCAATGCCGAGTACAAATGTCGAGTGGAGGATGCCGAGTGAAGGAATGCCGGACGTACTTCAATGCCGAGTACAAATGCCGAGTGGAGGAATGCCGGACGTACTTCAATGCCGAATGATTGGCAATGCCGAACCATATTTCCTAGACCCAAACCATAGTTGATTCGTCTTTATCCAATCATATTTCCATCTCCTAAGCACGTTGCGTCATCCATCCATCCAGTCGACTGGATCCATCGTACACCAGCCTTGGCGAACGTGCAACCGGTTATGTTAATCCCGCATGTCCATGGCCTGGTAAAAAGGCGGGTTAACAGGATCGCAGGTACATAATGGTTACGCCTGGATCTTCCAGGAAACAATCCGTATCCGTAAGCTTTCTCAGCCCTGCGAGTTACGCCATGATGACTAGTAGAGTGCAGGATACACAATGGTTACGTCTGGATCCCCCAGTAAACAATCCGTACCCCTAGGCCGTCTCAGCCAAATAGTTTCACTACTAATGCGACCTATATAGAGTGCAGGATACACAATGATTACGCCTGGATCCCCTAGGAAACAATCCGTACCCCTAGGCCAGCTCAGCCAGGCAGTTGCGCTATGCAGTCGCGCTCGTAAGACAATAGAGATCGCCATGGAATTCGATGGACACTCGAGTATCATATCCGAAAAACCCAAATCAAAGAGAGAGAATAATATCAATAGAATGAATCCACAGTGTGGCCACAAAGCAGATATCAAGCAGAAGACACTTTCCATATCTTTACTTCGAAAATATGTATCATATAGTACCTTTCAAAATCACTTTCAAATGTCATACATATATAAAGTCCATTATATATAAGATTTCATTTCAAATCGAATACTTTCCAAAACCAAAAGTATATCAAATCACACTAATATAGACTTCGATTATATAAGATCTCAATTTACAAATTTAGTACCTTTACAGATTAATAGTTTTCAAATCACTTCATACTTATACAAATCACTTTTATATAAGTTCGATAACTCCCAAATTAAAGTATTTAAATAAACAAGGTTCTCAATTTCAAACCATTTCAATATCAGTTTCAAAATATATATACGATTTCACCAAATCATTTTCTTCCTAATTATATATATTTAGTTTCAAAGTTTCTCAAACACTAGATTTAGAAAATAATCCAAATTTCCAAATCAACAACATTTATGTCAAACAAATTCATTTCTATTTCAAACATATATTCACTATCAAAAATCATAATACTTTCAAAGTTATAAATCTTTCGAAAACAAATACTTGAAATCATTACACTTTGAAAATCATAACTTTTCGAAGTCATACATTTGAAATCATAAAACATTCATTTAATTCTCTACATTTCACAAATTTATTCAATTAAACCCAAATATAAAATTTCCAATTTTAATTCAATTCAAACAATCAGTTTCAATTCAATTTAGTTTCCCAACAAAACCATTTCAAATATTATCAAATTTCAAACATAGATTTGATTTACAAAATAAACTATTCAATCTTAAATATGTTTCAAGGCTTAAATATGCCATATTTCAAAACTAAATTTTATAATTTCATATATCTCAAATTTTACTTGATTATTACTTACATATGTCATCATTTCGCAACATTACATTCGATCGCTCGTTTGGTCACGCAAGTTCGCTTTCGAACTAGTATTGTCCATTCGACTTCCCTAATGCAGACTTCGATATGGTTTCTCGATTAGAAGCCATCAGTCTCCTTGCATAGCCATATACTATGATAGAGAATTCTAGAATCAAGCCCAAAATCCATATCAAATATTCTCCATCAAGAACCAAATGAAAAATCCAAACACGAAATGGTGTAATTTGCCTCGAACTTGTGTACTCAAACTTGGATCTAATTAATTATGCGAATAAAACAACATACTACAACTTGTGTATCTACTTGTTAAATAAATGGTTTCATAAAGATGTTGCTAAGTTAAAACATTTTAAAAACAAATTTTTCTCAAACATTTGAAGACTAATTTTTTATTCAAAACATTTCAAAACTAAATTTCATATTAGTATAATTCAAAATAGCCTTATTCATTTACTTACAAACAGTTTCAACTTATACAAATCATATTATTTTATACTTGAAACATACAAACTAAACGTATGTTCTCTATCAAATACCTTATACCTTTCAAAATTTCTTAGCTTTGAAAAGTTAACCTTGATTTGGAAGTGCTCGAACCTTCAAAATAGTTGAAGAAATTATATTTTCAATCCAAGAGTTGGAAATCAACAACAAATCAGTAAATAAAATTTCAAAAGATAGGTTATACCAAACAAATCTGAATCTCGAGGACTGAACACCGGCTTACTTTAAATCATTCCAAATGTGTACATATATCTTTAGAATATCAACCATACTTCAAAAATCTAAAATCAAAATTTGTTGCACAAAATCACTCGCATAGAAAAGCTACTAGAGTGGCCTTTCCCCCACTCAGAAACTCAATAATCAATGTCGATGATGCATGCATTCATCACCGAAATTATTTTCCAGCGATATAAGTGGGTTCTGGACTTTTATTTTCTTGAAACTTCTTTGAAATCTCTTTGAAATCGTTGGAATTAGTTCGAATACAAATCATTTTATATAAATTAGTTGGAATATAAATCATTCCTCGAAATTCAAATTCAAAACCCTTCAGTTATAAATCATTTTTATATAAATCAATTTTCTTATAAATTTTCAAATTTTCAAATCCTTTTGAAACTTTAAAATTTTATTTTACAAGATATATAATCTTTACCGAGAACATTTCACCTTTAAATACAAAATATGGTCATCCTTATCAAAATAATAATTTCGATGTATACAAAATTTTCAAAACACAATCAAACACAAATTCCCAAAGAATGATTCGACGATAGATTTCAAACAAACAGAGATTCAAATTTAGAGGACTCTAATCAAATAGAATTCTGGTTTGAGGATAAGCTCAAACGAAGAAGAGAAAATTTGGTTACCAAATAGAAGATGGATAAGCCTATGTAAATCGCGGGCAATCTTTACCGATCAACCGTGACTTTAGAAATATAATCAATTTGGAAATCTAAGGCAAATCGACAATTGATCGCCAGAGATAAAATCCAAATATAGCAGAAGTTAGATAGCATCGTAAACCGAGGATATAGAAATCTTCGGTTAATCAATGCCAATTGTAAAGGAGTTTCACCCCTTTACAAATCATTCAAAGAATGGCGGAATCACCGATCTTTAGAGAGGTCATTCCAAAGATGGAGCTATGGAATGACCCAAAATCAAAAGGATAAAATAGGAAAGACAAGAGTGGATTTCAGAACAAGAGGGAGCGTTCCAAAGTTAAAGGAATCCTAATCGATAAGAATCCTAACCAAGAGATTTCTAACAAGGTGGATACAAAAGAAATGAAGTTTAGAAAATCTTGGTTTCAAAATAAGGATTTTTTTTACCAAAATAATCTTTGAAACTCCTTTGAAAATCATTTGGAATCATTTATACTTTGAAAATACGTTCTTTGACAAAGAAAGGATTCTGAGATTGATTTCACTCATTCTAGGGTATTTCTACCCTATCACTAATGAGTTTTTGCTCCGCAGGCTAAGGTTTGCCTAAAACCAAATCTCTGGTTTCAACTGTAACAACCCGATATTTTCAGCCATTTGTATCCATTGTAAGTGCAATGGTAGACACACAAGCCGGACTTGAGACAAAATACCGTATGTAAATAAATTTGGAGCAAATGAAATAAATCATAGCATCACAGACACAGAAATTTCAGAATAACTCGCAGCGGAATATAAAATACATAGTAGTTCATGAAGCTACTACGACAGAGTCTCAAACCAAATACATAATACAGTCTGAAAACGACATAATAGAAATCCCAAATACACAGAAGTTCACTAATACATGCGATAAACTAGAACAGCTGAAACATAAAGTAGATATAAATGTAGATAAGCAGAAACTCCAGCAAAGACCAGCTCCAGAAAGAGAATCTAAAGCTGTGAATACTCAGGCTGACCCGAGCGTAAAGTAAAACACAAACACTCGAGTCAGGACAATATATACTCATATAATGTTAACCAACTCAACTGAACTGTAGTAGAAATGCACAATAACTTAAATGATGCTTGGGATCGCCCATCCTTTAAGAATCAGTTAAACTATAAATTAAATACATCCCGTGGTTAAAATTTCAAAATGGTATTTTATACTTCAAAATCAATTATCATTTCAAAATTCAATATCATTCAAAATCCATTTCAAAATATCACAATATCATATCTTTTCAAAACTACATTCATTTTTATTTAATTTAAATACCATTACAAAACACATTTCAAAATAGTTTATATTCCAAAACAAATTACTTCATTTTAAATCATAAAATGAGGTTATTATATTTAATAATTAAATTATTAAATTTCCAAAATTTTAATCTTTCAAAATTAATTTATTCACTTAATTTATTAAAACAGATGAAAATTCAACTTTCGCAGCATTTAGAAATTGCTATAAAAAGTTACATTCAAAACAGTTCAATTTAACAAAAGATAGCATTTAAAAATGCTGTAATAGGGTTACATTAGTTCCAAATAAAACTTAGATAAATTCAACAATTATAACATTTACAAAAATGCTATAATAGCCTTTAATTAAACTTAGCCATTTGGTTCATTATTATCAACTACAACATTTACAAATGCGGTATTATCATTTACATTAGAATTAATAGCATTTCAGAAATACAGTTAATTAACTTCAGATATTCAGTATAATTTCACAAATAATAATATTTTTATTTAAATCATTTTTAACTTATAAAATCATATAATTTCACTTTTAAAATAATCATTCAAATACCCTTATATTCACGATTTTATAAAGTTAAATCTCCATTCAAAAATCAAAATTTAATAATAATACACTAATTAAATTCCAACAATAAATTTAAATTCATTAAATTTAACTTAACACTTAAGTTTAAAATTTTCGGATATAACTTAATTTCATTTTTGTTTACTTAACTTAAAATTCACTTTTAAGCCAAATTCACAAATTTCCAATTTTAGTTATATTTCAAAATTTCAACTTAAATATTCATTCATTTCACATTTTAACTTTATTCAAAAATCATTAATATATTATAAAACCATTTTAAATTCATTTAATTCAAAATATTATAAATTTATTATATTTTCATATTTAATTTAAATTCCATTTATCACCAAATTAAAATTTCCAAAATAACTTACATTTCAGATTTTCTAACTTTACCATTTATTTATTTCACTTATAAAATTTCAGAAAATCAATAATTCTTTACAAAAATCGTTTTTAATCAATTTAAATCAAGATATTATAATATTTACAATTCTAAAATATTTTGAATTTTTTAGAAAAACATATTTTAACAACGGGTTTGTATTTCATTTTCTAGCCTAGGAAAAGTGGTACGGGTAATATATCATTTCAACCCGTAATTTACAAAGAAAACCTGGGTTTGATCATTTCAAACCCGCAATCCCAAGTAAATGGAAATAATTGAAATTCATTCAGGCCTATCATTTCAGCCCATAATGATTTTCTCCTATTCTAAAATCCGTTCGGGTATGTATCATTTCAACCCATAGCGATTCTAATCTAAAGGGAATTTGCAGTGTGATAAACTGATAAAAATAACAGAAAAGCATAATATAACAGTAACAGACGTTATAACAGGTGTTTAATCATGGATGAACATCATATAATCATAATATAGCAGGTGTAACATGATAATGCATTTTACAGATTCAAAAGGGGTCAATTTACTAGTTATATATACATATTATCTGGTGATAATAACTCACTTGTTCAAAGCTGGAGATTGCCACCAAAGCAAACAATACTGACACTACAAAGGCACGACAAATGATCCAAATGCGTGGAGAGAGCCAAGATATGATCTTGTGAACAACACAAAAACAAGACAAGTATAAATATGATTTCAATACAAATTATCAAAAGAAACAATTTAGAAATGAATGCAAATATGAATCAAATGCTTTGACCATTGCCTCAACCATCATGTGATCAGCCAAAGGGTGGATATGGTCAGGCTTTGAGCATGGTTTGGATCAGGTATGTCTGAAAAAGGTGCGGCTACAAGGTGATGAAGGTGAGAGGAAGTTACAAAAGGGTTTCAAGGCAAAATGTGGCTTTTGTTGCACCATAGGGTTCGACCCCCTGCTGATGTGGCTCGGCCATGGTATGTGGTGGTCAGGTGGTGGTTAGAGTGTGGGCCAGAGGTGGTGGAAAGTTAGGTTGTGGCGGCTGAAGGTGGTGGCCGTGGTTGAAAATGAAGGTGATTGGCTAGCATTGTTTCAAGATGTTTGACAATAGTTTTTGTGGAGTTTTTGTCCATGGAAGGCCACGGCCTGATCATCACAGAGCGGGAGGCTGAAGAGGCTGAGGAAGGTGGTGGAACAGGTCGGAGAAGGTGGTGGTGGAGTGTGGCCGAACAAATGCAAGATGAAGGCAAAGCAAAAATCACTTGAAAATCAATGGAAGAGGTGGAAAAAGAAATAGAAAGGAAAACATTACCCAAAGTTTTCTTTCAGATCTGAAAGTATGGATAAGTAGTGAAGAGAAAGTAGTGCTTTCACGTGAATATCAGAAATAAAACTCACAGCTATAGTGGTGGAATGAACGGCCAAAGAAATGAATGCAAGAGTTAGGAAATGAAAAGGTGAAAATAGGTGAAAAGACTTAAGCAACTAAAGAGTCGCAAACCTTTCAAATTTCCTTAATTTATTTATATAAGTTTAAATTACTGAGAATAATAAATAATTTCAGTAAATTTTCGAAAATGCAACAATATATAAAGCATATGTAAATATTTATTAATCATATAAGGTAAAAAGTTAGAAAATAGCACAAAATTGCAAACCAGTCAAAAAAAATGGAAAATAAACAGAATGAACTTTGGAAAATTTATATGGACTTGTAAAAATATTTATAAGAAAGAGAGTAACATAAAAATAAAAATGCATTCACGAATAAATATATAAATTTTAATTTAAATATAATTTAAATAAAGAAAATAGCAGAAAAATGGAAACTAGGCTTTAAAATTTGAAAATAAATTCAATAAGCTTTGGAAAAAATTCAAACATCACTTTAAAAATATTAAAAGATAAAAATATACATAAAATAACATAATGACACATTTTAAAATAAAATATGACAAAGAAAATATAATTTACATAATTTAAAATAGACAAAATTGCTAAATAAAACAAATTGCACTCAAAATTGAAATGTACATAACTTTCACAGTTTACGTCCGTTTTCAACGAGAAAAAGCAGTATTCAAGTTATTAAATATATTTTCATAATAAAAGATAAAATTTAAGAATTTAAATATTTAAATTTGAAATTTAAAAAGTCAAAGTTTGACCATAAATCTACTTTTCAGTAAAATATTCAATTTATACCAGTTGGAATTATAATTCACATAATAATCAATGTTTATATTCAACAATGAAATGTTTGAAATGAAACAAGTTTAAAATAAATTTCAAAATAAAATAAATTCAAAATTAAAATATACATAAAAATCTAGGGTTGTTACAATATCAACTCGATATTTATTTAAATCTCTTTAACCCAAAATCAGGTTATAAAACCATATCCTTTAAAAATCTCAATTTTTATTTAAATTTCACATCCATTTTTATTCGAGTCAAATTCTTAAATCCTTCAATTCAACAAACTTCATAATTATCGTCCAGCTTAATTTTATTTAAGTCATCAAAACTTTATATATACAATATCTTAAATAGGTACTTACCCATATAATAATAAAACAATCAAACTCCGTTATTCAACTTATTTTTTCTATTAAACCAATTTATACATAGCTTAAATTCAAGAATTTAACTATATTTATGTAAAACAATATTTATATAGTATCAAAAATTAATATTTATTAAACCGTATATTTCTTTCCAACCATAGAAAATCACTTTAAAATATTTTTATATATAGACCGCGGTGCCTGTATATAATTTTCTATCCTATGGTCAAGTGATACGGATATTTATCATTTCAATCCGCAATTTAAAAATAAAAATTTACGGTTATATATCATTTCAAACCGCAATCCCGAATGAAATGAAAATGCATAATAACTTGCAGTTTATAACAATATAAAATATATCATCCATTCATCCAATATCAACCATCAACCATATATCGCAATCATTGTCAAATTCAAACAATAGCATCAATATAGAACGGAAAGTAAACAACATGTATTAAATAGCAGTTTAATTCAATAATAAATTAAATAACTGTTTAATTGGCAGTTTATATGCAATGAATAATTAATTAACAATTAACTGGCAGTTTAAATGAAATGAATAAATTTATTAATAATTAACTGGCAGTATAAATGTAATGAATAAACTAAATAGCAATTTAATTTAAATAAATGAAATTAACTGAGATGATGATCAAAAATATGCAAACAACCATAAATAAATTTTAAATCACATCATATGTCAATTTAACAAACATAAGAAATTTTAGAATTTGTGAGTGGCTTAAAACACTCACCTTTTGAATTTAAATTGGATTCAGATCCAATTTAAACCCAAAAATTTGACTGTCTCCAAATCCGTCCAGACCAGCGCCAAAATGTCTGAAATTTTATTATGATCCTAACAAAAAAAATCATGCCTGAAACTGAGTTTGTATGTGGGAGATATTCGAATTAAAAGTTTTGAAATCAAAATTAATTAAAACAGAAAAAACTCTCACCCACACTCAACATGCCACGTCAATGCCTTCTCACCTATGCGCACGCGATTCCCGGCTATAGGAAAAACACGGCACTCACGCAACCGTGCCGCCGTACCTCACGTCCACCCTTGCGCTCGCAACCAGCCGCGACGCGTTCGAACGGCGCCTCCATCTCCGCCCCCCCTTCGACACGACAGAGCTCCCTCACAGCCACTAAAGCGTGGATCCAAAAGCCGGCCGCCATCACTGATTTGGGGTTTTCGAAACCCTAATTTGCAATTTCCGGCCGCCTTAGGCCAACCTAGGCCTCATGACCACCACCATCGCGCTTCCGAAGCCGAGCCTAACAAAACCCCTCTCCCAATTTCATCGATTGGCGACGAATTTAAAACCACTAATTTCGGCTTTGACTGCGATTTCTGATCAATCCGGTCACTGTCTCGAAAAATGAACAGCAGACATAGGTTCGTGTCATTGAGATCTTCGATATATATTTTTTTCAAATTTTTCCGAGGGCTTAGGAATTTATGCTTTGGATTTGATTTGTAATTGGATCTGGATCTAGAGTTTGTTTGTCTGCCATTAAAGAGGAGAGCGTTGAGATGTACGTACAGACAAATGAGAATTACAAAGGCTAGGGTTTATAGCGGGATATTTATAGAGAAAGTTGAAATAGATATATGGATCTGAACTATAAACGTGCTAAACGATAATTGGCCCAAAAAGCCCGTTCTGACTTCGGAATGAAATTGGATCAACCCATATATCAAAATAGATATTTTAAAATATTTTAAACGCGATGGAAAAGATTTAAGGTTCAAATTTCATCGTATGAAGAAGTTATGCTAAAAGCAATATTTTCAAATCGATTTCAAATCGATTTCAAGGCGTTTCACGTTCGTACGATCAAACGACAAGTCCAATCGAAACAAAGCTTGAAATCTTATAATAATTCACCGTTACGGATCCGATGAAACTGGTTTCGTCGAAATCCGAGTCAGTGGCCAAAATGTCTTTTTTTCCATTAATTAAATAAATTATTAATTAATTAATAAAATCCAATTTTTAATTTCAATCTTAAAATTGACCAATTTTATCACTTTTATATTTCTCAATCATTTAAAATGTTTTAAACAAATTAAAAGTCAATTTAAAGTTTATTATCTTATCGATTTCAGTATTTTCCTCAGTTCCATTCAAACTCATAAATTATAAATTTAATTTCCAAAATTTCTATTAAATTAAATTAACAAATCATGTTTTCTTCCATTCATTATCGTCCAATAGATATAATATTGGATTCAAAACTATTTATATAAATTTGAATTCCCTTCTAGTTAACATTTTTATTTGGTAAATCACTAATTCAACATTCCCATTTGTTTCTTATATTAAACTTAAAACCAAGTATGCCAATTTACACTATCTAAATTAATTGCAACATAAATTTTAAATTGTAAATTTTAATTACCGTTGATACATCTAATTTCTACATTCACTCCCATATAAATTAATAAGATTTTTATTTCTTTCTAAATTTAAATTAAAATCTTAATAATTTAATTCATTTTAAACATCGAATTTTACGGGTCGTTACATGGAGAATCCAGCTCGGCTACTAAAAGCTCCAAAGTGTCCAGGTAAATCTAGAAAGTATGCTCGGGATGACCTAAGCATTATAAGAAAAGTATGTCCGGGTCAGTCTGGTAAAATGAGCTTGAGAAACACAATCAAATGGATTCTTAGTTCTTAAAACAAACCTTTCAAAATAAAGGTATCTTATAAGACCATGTCGCACATAAACACGGATGGGTTTTACATTACGATAACCAAAACATTTATATCAGAAATCCAGTGATATTATAATAATGTATGAGGGTGAAAATAATAATAATCAAGTACCTATTATGCTCGTGAGTATACATCACAAAATTACTAGATGTATAATAAAAAATCGATAAGATGCGTTCACTAATAGTGTTGGATTGCATGAAGGGACCCTCGATACTTCGAGAACGATCCATCTGCACAAGGATCAAAATTATTCTTCCGAAGCGACAAAACATCCCTTGTGATGTACAATAGGAGATACATAGCTAGCCAAGGTCGAATGCATTGCTCCATGCATTCATAACAACTATAGGTAGCTCTAGAAAGGAGACGACTGCACCCTCATGGGTTAGCTAAACCACCGGCTATGCATCCTATCTCTGGTCTTAGTCATTACCGCTGGTGAGGCTACATCTAACATTCCAGTTCATGCATAGCCACCTGAACAGATCTTAGAACCACACATGAATTACCTAACCTCAACAGGTCTTGGAATCACACATGGATTCCCACATCTCAATAAAGATATTGGAATCACACATGGATTCCCATACCCCAATTGGCTTCGGAATCACACATGGATTCCAACATCCAAAACTGATTTCGAATATCTTTCAAGCATAGAACATGTACATGGTTTTAGAGTGGTTACAGTTTCGAGTTATCTCTTACCTCCCCGCTTACCGGATATTCCAAAACCAATCAATCAGATCAGGGAATACTCAATACCAGTTCTTTTGGAAATAATCGGACAATACATAAAAGCGGGGTCATCCTCTAACCATTTATGTGGATGGATCTCCTCATCATTTGTCCTAGAAGAACAAAGTGAGTTTATACGTATAGTATAGCACTGCTGACGGTAATCGTTTCATATAATTTCCATGTTTCTCCTAGATATTTTCAGAGTTAAAATCTTTCGGTGTTAAGCAGGGAATATTTCCATACCACCAAAACTAAGGAGGATTACATATTTAGGCCTTGATTCGATAGTCGGTTATTTAACTATCAAGCAAACAAACATTCAAACGGAGATTACATTTCACACGGAAACCACTAAGCCTCTCAAATTAAACTTTCATTGATTAAATCTCTTTCCATAATATTTATCAAAATATTCATATACTTAACTCATCGAGATATGTATATTCACATACCATTCCTCTCAAAACTTGGAGAACCTTTTCCACATACTTATAAGATAGTATAGGTATATTCACCAAAAACTTAGAGAGATTTTCTATTTAAAAAACATATTAAAATGATCAAACCCCAATATCAATGAAATAGAGATACAAATAATCCAAAACACAATTTCTTTCTAGAAATCTCTTTTATTTTTATAAATATCTCCTTTATGCATTTCAAAAATCTATTTATAACCTATTTTATAAATCTCAAAGTTTTTTTTTTCAAAAAGAAACTCTTTTATATATCTCAAAAACCTATTTATAAAACTCCCATTTCACCTCGCTAACCCATTTATAAACCTCATTTCCAAAATCATTCAAAACCCAACTTCTTTTCAAATTCCAAATCTCTTCCAAAATTATAAAATCCTTTAAATTAATGCTTTTATTTAATAAAGCCTTTATATAAAAATCTTTACACTTAAAATAATTCCATTTTAAATAAATAGTTTATTATTTTAAACACCTTTTAAACAAAACCCTTAGTTTTACTTAACTAATATTAGTAAAATAATAGTTTAAACAATCATTAATAAAATAATACACTTTAAATAAATTATAATAATAACTTTAAAAAAATTTAAAATAATATAATGATTGAACTTAGTAGTTAATTACCTTTAAAATCTTATTGATCTAACTGTAAATCAAAGTTTTAAAACAATATTATTATAATAATAGATTAACTTTAAAATAATATTATCTAAAAGAATAAATTAACTTTTAAACACTATTATCTAAAATAATAATAAATAATGACATTAAAATTTAAAATAATTAACTTTAAATAATAATTAACTTTTACTTAATAATTAACATTAAAAAAATTATTATAAAATAACTTTAAATATCGTTAGAATATAAATAACTTTGAACCCTACTAAGAATATAGCTTAATAATTTAAAATCATATTAAGAATGTATAATTATGTTAACTTTATGCATTGTTAATAAAACAATTATTATATATAACACTTTACTAAATTATAATTATATAAACATTTGTAATTATTTATATTCGAAGTTGATTTAAATCTACAATTTTAATAACGGAAAAGGCTAATAATCACAATGGTACTTAAATAAGCTACATATCATTTAATTTAACTTTTCAAATTATATAATTAAAGGCGACCAATCCACACTAATGGATATGGTGCACCCAGAAAGATTAAATGGCATATTAATACCAATAAGTGAGCTAAGGAGCTAGTGGATCCAGACCTACTTACATAATCAACGTCTATGTAAATAAATTTAACATTTAACCACCTTTGGTTCACACAACAATTATTCAAAGTGGCATATCAATTAACGATATATAATTAGATGTCCAAATCTATAAAACAGCAGAACGGGGATTTATTCTGCTAATTAAATGATCAGTTAATTTAATTAGTGGAATAGTGTTTTATTTTACTACTGGTGTTAAATTACCCTTTCATTTACTTTAGAGATGGTATTTATTTGGTCAAATAAAGATAACCATTCAAGGTATATAGATCTAAACAATGTTATTAATTAAAATAACGTAATTTACATTCAGTCCGCTTTAATATGTTATAATTTTTTACATGGCCAAAGCTATCAACCAGTTACACTAAAATGTGGCACCCATTAAGACGAGCCCAACGCAAAAATCCATGCACAAAACGAATAACATATGAGCAAGATATCATGTTTTTAATCCAATAACAAATATTTAAACAATTATTAATATAATTATTTAATATATTAATCCTCACCCAAATTGCAATGGGCTTGGCCCACAAATTTCCAAACCCACTCCAAATAGTATCTTCTTCTCCTACTCTTCAATTCGAACACCTAAAGCCTCAGTCGTGCACGCATATGCACGTGTGCAGCGACTCCAATCTCTGATCAACCATCCAACCGCAAGTCTTCCTTTCAAAGCTCATCCCGTCCTACTTCATCGCCTCACCCATCGTCGTCTGAACTTCCAAATCGAATTGCAACCTCCACTTCGAACTCCAAAAATAACCACTTCCTCCCCTCATGTCGCACCACCTTAGGAACCACCGAACACCATCAAAATCTCACTACTAAAGCCAATCGATGTCCCAAACACCAATTCATTAATCGAAGCTCGAATACAGACTTAACCTAATCCTAATTTCCCGACATCGTTGGTGACCATCGCCATTTGCCGTTGAAACTTCTCCAAATCCTATGACTCTTTACGAACCCAACGACGTGAACGGCGTTGACCAATTTGAAGAGGATAGAGAGCAGTGATTTTTTTGAAGTTTTATACACTATTTTTCCCCTTACTGTAATTGAGCAATTTCAACCACCACTCTCAATGAAAACCCCGACGTACTATCCCTAAAAATACTAAAGGCAAAGACGGAAAACTCTCATGTTCAACCCTTTAGCTGGATATCTATGGTTTGGGGAGTAGCTATTTTTGAATGAGGGAAAAAGTGAATTTTCATTCACTGGAACAGAATAGGAAAGAGATATGCTCTCTGTATATTTTTCAGTTCCAAACATAGAAGATGTGTTGATGCAATAAACTAAAGTGCTATGATGATGTTTGCACCAAAATTGGTCACAAACCCCAGAAGTAGTGAAAGCACCGGTGTTTATACACAAATCCTCAATATCCGAAGAAAGATCTTAGAACCAGGCAATGTAGAGAATAAAAATAAAGAAATAGCAAAATTAAAATGTAGGAAAGCAGACACAACAAAAGATTTATAGTGATTCAGCTATCTCCGGCCTACATCCACTTTAAATTGACTCTTTTTATTCCTTTTGTATTGAGATTACAATTACAAGCTTTTGAACATCAATGAACAAAATAGCATAATGTCGGCATAAAGAGCAGAAAACATCCCCCTTTTAGTCGCATTAGGACCACTATTTATAGGTGTAAATCCAAAAAAATCGCTTTAAAACCAGGAACACCTCTTCTCTTGCACAAATGGGCCCGCCAGATCGATCCAGAGTGATCATGGATCGATCCGAGTACAATTCGTATCGATCCAAAAGTAGTCCAATGAAGCTAAGATCGATAATGGACGTTCTTGAGTGAACAAGAAAACTCCAGTGAAAATTTTATAGCATTTGGATCTATGGTTTGAGAGTTATGATGTATCCAAGTTGGCATTTTCGAGTGTAGGCTGATGATTTTGTATCCATCAATTCGCATCCATCATCCGTTATCCATCATTTTCTATCCATCATCTGGTATCCATCATCTCGTATCCATCATTTGGTATCCATCATCTTGTATCCATCAGTTGGTATCCATCATCTCGTATCCATCGTATGGTATCCATCATCTCGTATCCATCATTTTGTATCCATCATCTGGTATCCATCATCTCGTATCCATCATTCGATATCCATCATTTCTATCCATCATCTGGTATACATCCTTTCGTATCCATCATCTGGTATCTTCCATCTCGTATCCATCATCTGGTATCCATCCTTTCATATCCATCATTCGGTATCCATCATTTCATGTCCATCATCTGGTACCCATAGTGATGGATACGAAGGCATCGATACAGGCCGGTTTTTCACGAATATTGATCCATCTATAACTTGAGTATATGAACTCCGATTGACCTAAAATTCAAAGTGTATCCTTACCGAGCCTTGTTTGTCATTCCTGATCAATCCCACCTTGATTGGTGCTTGGTCCAATTTATACGGTATCGATCATAGCCTCGTTTCTAATCAATCATATAAATATTGATTCATCCATAACTCAAGCATGTGAACTTCGATTGACCTAAAATTCGAAGTATAGCCCCTCCAAGGCTTGTTTATCATCCTCAATCGATCACACCTTGATTGGAGCTTGGTCCAGTTTTGAAAATATCAATCATAGCCTTGTTTCTAATCAATCGTATGAATATTGATCCAACCATAACTCGAGCATATGAACCCCGATTGACCTGAAATTTGAAGTATAGCCTCACCGATGCTTGTTTATCATTACCAATCAATCCCACCTTGATTGGAGCTTGGTCCAATTTTGATGGTATCGATCATAGCCTTGTTTCCAATCGATCATATGAATATTGATCAATCCATAACTCGAGCATATGAACTCCGATTGACCTGAAATTCGAAGTATAGCCTCATTGAGGCTTGTTTATCATTCCCGATCGATCCCACCTTGATAGGAGTTTGGTCCAATTTTGATGGTATCGATCATAGCCTTGTTTCAATCGTTCTCCAATCCTAATATCCATCATTTTTAGCCAATTTGTTGATATCCCGACCTTAAACCCCCCAAAACATGCCTTGTGATAGGAAGACATGTTTTGAATAGCTTTAAATCCGACATACAACGTCCATATTCCATCCAATCCACGATCTAATCCATTACCAAGCCATTCTGTTCAAGCGCTATAGCCATTTCCTTATCCAAATCCATGACTGCTCCGAGTCGTTATCTGATTCCGAATCCAGTAACTAGATCCTTAGCCAACTCCATGTCCATGTGAACCCGACAGTCGAGTTCTATCCGATATCCAATCACTAATAACCAAATCCATGACCTCTCTAGGTAGATATCCTAATCCGGGACCATTCCAAGCCCTTAGCCAAATCCTTAGTTGTTCATAGCCAATATCCGAATCTGTAACATCTTTGGGCTCTTGCTAAGCGCAATCCACACTCGACGACTTGTGTCAAGCAATGCCTTGTTCAACAGTGATCCTAGCTCAGTGTCCCTGAATGCTAAGTAATCTTATGGCTTAAGTCCTAAACTGAATCCTGGTCGCTCCAGACCCTTGCCGAGCAAAGTCCATACATGACGACCTAAATAAGCCATCTTGCCACTTTTGGACGAAGTGATTTACCCCTTGTAAGGCATAATCCATACCCGATGATTATTTACCAAAAAAATCCAGTCAAAATCCAATCCAAAATTCAGATTAAATTCGAAAACCAAAAATCCGTACTAGAAATCCAAACTAACATCCAAACCGGAAAATAAGCATCCAAACCAAAGTCCTAACCAAAAAAAAACAAAATCAGGAGTTCAAACCAAAATCTGAAACTAAACCTAAAAAAAGAAAATCTCCAAACCAAAAAAGAAAAAGCAGATTTCACCAAATAGAGCGTCGTGATTCATTTTCTCAGAGCATACCTAGAGGCTATCTCCATCCCTATACATGAGTAAGTGACTTTGTTGTTTGCCCAGAGTTTGCTACTTATTCCATATCATCCCTACAAGTCGATAATCAATCGACCATCATTCTTGGGCCTCGCGCCATCATCATTTGAGGTAGACAGTGGTTCTCCTATACCACTGTCGCATACCGAGCCCCAACATATTTCCACAGCTTACCACTCCTTACATGTTCCTCGATTATATCCTTTAGATGCCTACAACTATTGGTATCATGCCCATCTAGGTCATGAAAGAGGCAGTGCCTTCCCGATGCCCTCTCACGTTCCAAGGGGTCTCTTCTTGGAAACCTTCGGTAGGGAAGGCGATCTTGGGTTTCCGTATATATATCTGCTCCAACGTTTCATTCGATCCTGTGTAAGTGGAGAAATTGGGTTCTCCCTAGCGTTTCCTTGCCTTGCGAAAATCATTATCCTACTTCCTCTTTCCTTTATTCGTATCCTTATCCTAGCGCTCACCCAATGGTCCTCCATCTTTAACCATGTTTACTTCCTTTGAGTTCATATCCGAACTTACATCCTCCTGCTGAAAGGATCTCTCAGTCACGTGATAGAAATCCCCAAGTTCCATTAGTGGATCTCATATCAATGATACCTTGAAATTCAAATTGTCCCTGACTCCTAATACCACCCCTATTAAAACCATCAATGGATCCGGTCGATCCACCTAAGCAACCGCTGCATTGAACCGAGTTAAGAATGTCCTTTGCGATTCCCCTGTCCTTTGCTTCATTAATGTCAGTGTCATCACTTTTTTCGACCTCTTGATATGAACCTGATACTACTTCAAAAACATGTCCACCAAGTCTGTCCATGTCCTAATAGATCTATCTTCCAACTACCTAAACCACATAGTAGCTATATCCGTCAAGTACAGAGGGAAACACCTTGCGATAACTTCCTTCAATGCCCCTAGCACTTCCATGTGTCTCGTGTACCTCATTAAATGATCGGTAGGATCATCCCAGCCGTTATATACCTTCAGAGCTAGGTAGCTTGAACTCTGGTGGATTCCGAGCCACTCTGATGTCAAGAGTAAATGGACTCATGTTTACTCCTTCCGGATATCTATTTGCCAAACCACCGTACATAGTTTGCCTGATAATCTCAGCTAATCTAATGTTCTCCACCAAGGGTTACCCCCCGAGTCCCCGAGGTAATTCTAGTACATACTCTTCATCATGTACTATTGTGCTCCTACCGGCATCATGTTGTGTAGTGCCACCAGGAATCCCTCCATGAATTGGTCTATCATTGCATGGTGGTGTGTCCCCAAGTTTGCATCCACTCAAACTAATAATTGTGTGCTAATTAGGGGCTGCGCCCTGTTGAGCCGCTCTATCTGCTTGCTTGTTAGGTCCTTCTATTCTAGCTCCGTGGATCTAAACTCCAGCTGCTCCAGCTGTTTCTGCCTATCCAAACTATCTGAGAAGGTTTTGGATCATTTCCTCTTCCTTTTCAACAATTCTTCCTGCATAGCACCCATCATCATCTCCATATCATCTCTGTTAATGAAAACTGAGGCTTGATTAGCTCTTGAGGAAGCCTCCTGATTCCCTTCATGCTGACTCCTTTTAACTCTTTATCTCTTATTAATTTCTTTGTCATGGTTCCTTTTGGATCTGATCCTTTAGCTTTTCAAATCCGAACTCCAAATCCGGTATAGCGGTTGCTAGTCTTCCTTAGTGAAAGTACTAAAGTATTTTCACTAAAATTGGTCACAAACACCAGAAGTAGTGAAAGCACAAGTGTTCATACACAAATCCTCAATATCCAAAGACAAATCTTAGATCCAGGCAATGTAGAGAATAAAAATGAAGAAATAGCAAAATTAAAATGTAAGAAAGCAAGAAAGAACACAAGATTTATAGTGGTTCGGCTATCTCCGGCCTATGTCCACTTTGAATTGAATCTTTTTATTCCTTTTGTATTGAGATTGTAATTACAAGCTTTTGAACATCAATGAACAAAATAACATAGTATCGGCATAAAGAGCAAAAAAGATCCCCCTTTTAGTTGCCATATGACCGCTACTTATAGGTGTAAATCCGAAAATATCTGCCTTAAAACCTGAAATACCTCTTCTCTTGCACAGGTGGGCCCACCAGATCGATCCAGAGTGAATTTGGATCGATCCGAGTACAGTTCATATCGATCCAAAAGTAATCCAATGAAGCTGAGATTGATCATGGACGTTCTTGAGTGAACAAGAAAAATCCAATGGAAATCCCATAGCATTTGGATCTATCGTTTGAGAGTTATGATCGATCTAAGTCGGAGTTTTTGAGTTCAGGTTGATGACTTCGTATCCATCAACTCACATCCATCATTTGGTATCCATCATTTTCTATCCTTCATCTGGTATCCATCATCTCGTATCCATTATCTGGTATCTATCATCTCGTATCCATCATCTGGTAGCCATTATTTCGTATCCATCATCGGGTATCCATCATCTCGTATCTACCATGTCGTATCCATCGTTTGGTATCCATAATTTCTATCCATCATCTGGTATCCATCATTTCATATCCATCATCTGGTATCCACCATCTCGTATCCATTATCCAGTATCCATCATCTCGTATCCATCACCTGGTATATGGTATTCATCTTCTGGTATCCATCATCTTGTATCCCTCATCTAGTATCCATCATCTCGTATCCACCATTTCATATCCATCATCTGGTATCGAACATTTCATATCCATCATCTCGTATCCATTATCCAGTATCTTCATCTCGTATCCATCATCTGGTATCCATCTTTTTGTATCCATCATCTGATATCCATCATCTCGTATCCATCATTTTGTATCCATCATCTGGTACACATCCTTTTGTATCCGTCATCTGGTATCCATAATTTTGTATCCATCATCTGGTATCCATCATTTCGTATCCATCATTTGGTATCCATAGTGATGGATACGAAGGCGTCGACACAGGCCAGTTTTTTATGAATATTTATCCATCCATAACTTGAGAACATGAACTCTATTTAACCTTAAATTCGAAGTGTAGCCTCAACAAGCCTTGTTTATCATTCCAATTAATCCCACCTTGATTGGAGCTTGGTTCAATTTTGGCGGTATCAACTATAGCCTTGTTTCCAATCAATCGTATGAATATTGATCCATCCATAACTCCAGCATATGAACTTCGATTGACCTAAAATTCGAAGTATAGCCTCATCAAGGCATGTTTATCATTCTCGATCAATTCCACCTTGATTGGAACTTGGTCCAATTTTGACGGTATCGATCATAGCCTTATTTCCAATCGATCATATAAATATTGATCCATCCATAACTCGAGCATATGAACTCTGATTAACCTGAAATTTGAAGTGTTGCCTCACCGAGGCTTGTTAATCATTCCCAATCAATTCCACCATGATTGGAGCTTGATCCAGTTTTCATGGTATCAATCATAGCCTTGTTTTCAGTTGATCATATGAATATTGATCTATCCATAATTTGAGCATATAAATTTCGATTGACCTGAAATTCGAAGTATCGCCATACCAAGGCTTGCTTATCATTCCTGATCGATCCGACCTTGATTGGAGTTTGGCCCAATTTTGACGGTATCGATCATAGCCTTGTTTCCAATCGATCTCCAATCCCGATATCCTTCCTTTTTAACCAATTTGTTGATATCCCAGCCTTGACCAAAAGATGGGGTAGCAGATGATATAGACAATGCAATAAATCAATGGTAAAAGAAAGAAGATGACGTGAAAAAAGTAGGAGTTGCATAACTTATGCCCAAAATCAAAATGTCCCCTATTTCAATAACAAGCCACCCTCCCAAGCCACAAACATGTCTAAAAATGTTCCCTAAATACTAAACAACACATCAAATCAAGATGAAATTTGAATTTGATTTTTCTGAAAAAGTTTAGAAAAGAACTATTTGTGGTATTTTGACACCAAATATCCATTCATGTACGGAACACGAAAGATAGAAATAAAAGTATAATCACGCACAACAATGTAACACGATCCTAAAATATTTATAAAATACATAGTTGTTAAATTTTGTTAAAAAATACTAATGTTCGACGTAAAATACGTCAAATTAAAGTTTTTGGTTATTTTTCAAATTAAAAATTGTGGAAAATTCCTATATATTAAATTAAATATACGTCATCAAAAATCAGACAATTATTAGAAACATAGATTTTATTATAAAAACCCCAAATTGAACATTTAAAACTAATTAAATATTTCAAAAATCGAAGTGATAAAATCCGGGCCGTTACAACATTGCTATGTGTTCAACCTTTACCTTTTAGACATATTTGTCCATAAACTTCTTGCGCTTCTCAATCATACGAGGTCCTCCATGAATGAACCCTATAATAATGCCTGGGTTTCTTGCTTGGTCAATGTAAGGATTTGGATATTGGCTCTGTGCAGGAGCTAATGCATTGTTCTTTTGAAAGCTGCCCAGATAAATTTTCTAGATTAGTCTTTCAGTTTCACTCTTTAGAAGATGATAGTTATTTGTATAGTGGTCGTTCACGCTGTGGAATCAATTTTCTCTCTCCTTATTCTACCTAGGATTTTTCCCTTTGTTGGGAACATTGTAAGCCACCTCTATGTTCATTATCTCATAGATCTTCCTTATAGTGAGCTATAAGAGTTTTGGCCATGAAGTTAACTCCCTCTATGTCTTTACAGGAAGGTTGTAATTATCTATCCTTGCTTCCTTTCATTTCTCATAGGAGCGATCTATTTTGAAGGGATACCTTCAGCTTCTCAAGCTTCCTCCATTCGTATATACCCACTTTCTCTTTTGTAGAAAATCTTAATGTTTTTGCAAGGCTTTTTTCCATTTTTATCCTAGAAATAGGTATTCATTTTTATCCTTGGGTGAGCCTTCATGAGTGGTACCTCTTCACTAGTATCGCTAATCCTCATTGCTTTCAAATTAAAGCATTTAATGAAACTACTCACGCTTTCATTATCATGTTTCATGACACAGAAAAGTACATTCAGATATGGGAAGACTTCTCTCCACACAATAAACTACCAATGGAAGTTTACCACTAATTGTCCCCATGAACGAACATCCTAAGGTGCATATCTTATGAACCATCTAGATATGGCCCCATCTAAGTATACTGGGAACAATTTAAATCTAGAAAACATATCCACCTTTAAAATATCCACGTGATATCTGAAGGCGGACAGTTGGTCATCCGAGTTGGATGGTCCATTATATTTTCTAATAGTGGGGACCTTAAAGTTATTAGGGAAGTCTGACTTGGTTATACTATCACTAAGTGGGGAAGAGCCCTCTACTCCTCTCCCTATCATATTTATTTGTCAGAAAAGTTGTGTTAACTACTCAATATAGTCTTTTAACACCTTTGTGTCCTTATTTTTAGAGTTCATTTATGATGAGCTACCCTTATAGGCCGAGGTGGCTTCAACGTTGTCTTGTGCACCCTAGTTACTATGTTTGGCCAGTAGTAATGGGTTGCTATTTATCTCTTTGTCTTTGATGTTGGGGTTAATTTGGGATTTTTTTGGGATTTTCCCTTATGCCCTATAATCCAGCTTCACCATTCTCAATAGTGAGATTGTCATGTTTATTCGTCGGCTGCGCAATTTGCATAACCGATGAATTTTGGCAATGAACTACAAAGCGATTGGGTGGGTTTATTTAGGTGAAGGATATTGGGCAGTCATCCTTTCAAGATTACTCATTCTTTCATTAATTGGATTGTAAATTCATTTAGGGACTTAAGGATTGGTTCAATGGAGATAAAGTATGGTGGGCCTATTATTGGATTGGGTGAGAAGGTGAGATGATTGTTTTTGGTTTTAGAAGCTAGATGATCTACTTTGGAGAAGAGGTAGAGGAGTTTGTAGGTTGCATATTTTAAGTAGAGATGCAGCGGTGTTTAGGTAAAAGAGAATTTCAAGGAAAAAGATTATCGGGGGCTTGCCCTCCTTCCCGTGCCAAAACATTGATGAGATTTTTCGATCTCACAATACTAACTTAATTACTGAAAGAATTATGTTGTTGTATTCTTACATAACTAGGAATTAGCATGTTTAAATTGGTTTAAACTGCTGTTTAGGAAGTATTATTTTGCTTAAAGCTTACACAATTATGAGGTTTGCATGTTAACTGTTTGTTAAAATGCTTACTCAATTAATTTAAAATTAAATAAAATCCAGCATTGAAAATAAGAAATAAAGTACTGAAAAGTAAAAGACATGGAAATTTATGTGGCTTGAATATTAAGAAATCCTACATCAACGAGACAAAGCTTTTTCTTTAGATTGTTTCTTTTCTAGTCCAAGCTCTAAATTTAACGGTAGTACAATTTTGACAGGATATAATTCTATGAGTAAAAAGTTTAATCCCTTTCTCTACTATGTTGCCTTTTCTTTTATAGAACGAAAGATGTCATACGGATTACTAACATCATTGTCTCATATCATTCCTTTGAAGTTGGATGTTGCCATGCGTTCTTCATCTGTTTGATTTGATATGTCTATGATTGCTAACATGGAATTTAGAAGGGAGAATTTGAGTTTAGATGGGAACGTTTAATTTTGAAATAAATTTAGGTCAATTAGATTAAGGTTAATTTTGAAATAAATTAGTTTAGGCCAATTCGATCCGCCTAGCTTCAAGAGAAAAAAGGCACTTGAGTAGGATAGAATTCCTAGTCAAGCATGCTAACAATGAGATCATAAGAAGTCATTATGCAAATTGTCGTTTGTGTAAGTTCTTATTTATTAAGTCATAAAACCGAATTTGCCTAATCAACTATTAATGACCTTTGTTCAAGTTTTTTATTTGAGCCAAGCACAAATGAAAATGACGCAAAAGATGCATTTCCAACAATTGCCCTTCTCTAGGTTGGAGCATGTCAATTTTAGAAAACTTTAATCTTTAGATTTTTGCCACATGTCACCTGGCATAGATGAGCGGTGGAAATTTAGTTTCTTTCATGGAGCTTTTGTGTTTATATCCCGGTGGTTGCATTATTTTACTTCATGGGATACCGATCATTCTGCCTTTCAAATCACAATGGCATGAAGGAATATTTAACAAGGGCTTTGAGATTTTTTTCATGATGTCTCTAAGGAACATTTCATGATGGTTTTGAGAGATTCTTCACGATAGCTTTAATGGCTTTAAGGAACCTATTTAAATGGTTTTGATAAACTCTTCACGATAGCTTTAGTGAGTTTAAGGAATATTTCATGATGGTTTTGAATGACTCTTCACGGTAGCTTTGAAAGCCTTAAGGAACACTTTAAAATGACCTTGTGGAATTCATCATGATGGCCATAAGGAAGCTTACACAATGGCATTGCGTGACTCTTTACGGTAGATGTTTTAATAACTTATCTTAGGATGGCTTCCATGTCTATTTTCATGATGACTCTAAAGTTTAGTTAGAGATAGATTAGACATCTTACTTAACGATGGCTTTAATATCTCATTACAAAATGAATCTAAGGAATACTTCATGATGGCTTTAGAGCCTTATTTCATGATTGCTCTAAAATGTACTTCATGATGGCTTTAATATCTCATTGCCCAATGAATTTAAGGAATGGTTCACGATGACTTTGACATCTAGTTTAGCAATGACTATAAGAAGTATTTCACAATGGTTATGAAGGTTCTTATACAATAGTATCCTATCATATCACGATGACTCCATAAATTATCCCACTACAACTTTGAGGATTATCACACAATAGACTGATATTCCAGCTTTTAACAGCACTTTCGCTAATCTGACTTTCGTTCTTTCAAAAATTCTTAGGGTATAACATTGGCCCTCCTTTTTTTTAATAAGATTTCACTTATGCTTTATCTTAAGTAATCTTATTTTTCCCTATTGAGCACACTTTAGAAATCACATTTTATTGAACTTTATTTCGATTTTCATGATTTCAGGATAGTCTATTTTGCGAAAAGAATCTTCAACGGTTTTTTTATATACATCTGGCTGTAGATTTTGGAAAGACGTTTGCATCCTTATTCAAGATAGTCTATTTTATGAAAAGAATCTTTAGTGGTTTTGTTTGATACACATCTTGATAGTCTATTTCGCGAAAAGAATCTTCATTGGTTTTTTTGATACACATCTTATGTTGGTTTTGGAAAGACATTTGCATCCCTCTTCCAGATAGCCTATTTTGCGAAAAGAATCTCAGTGGTTTTGTTTGATACATATGTTGTGGTTGGTTTTAGAAAGACGTTTGCATCCTTTGTCTTTTTTGTTGATTCTTTTGTTTATCTTCTTCGGATGGGTGCTTCGACCAGGCCCGGTGGATGAACCGAAGGCTTGATTGAAC
The DNA here is from genome assembly GCA_030765085.1 of Allium cepa. Classification (NCBI taxonomy): domain Eukaryota; kingdom Viridiplantae; phylum Streptophyta; class Magnoliopsida; order Asparagales; family Amaryllidaceae; genus Allium; species Allium cepa. The sequence goes on along the minus strand of CM060935.1, from coordinate 738,089,978 downwards.
ACCACTCTTTGGATGGTTACTTTGGCTAGCCTTTTGGTGAGACCAAGGACTTTTTTGTCCATCTCTTTTGGATGGCTGCTTTGACCAGACTCGAAGGTAGGATCAAAGGCTTAATTGAGCACTTCTGTTTGGATGGTTGCTTTGGGTAAGTCTTATGGTAGAAGCAAGTACCTTTTTCATCCATCTCTCTTGAATGGCTATTTTGGCTAGGCCCAACAACAAGATCTAAGGCTTAATTTACCACCATCCTTTAGAGCGTTGATTTAGCAAGGCCTTGCATTGAGACGAAAGGCTTTTTCATCCATCTCTCTTAGATGGATTCTTTGACCAGGCCCGATGACATGATCAAAGGATTAATTGACCACCACCTTTTGGATGGTTACTTTGGCTATGCTTTATGGTGGGACCAAAGGCATTTTTTCCATCTTTCTTGGATGGGTGCTTTGACCAAGGCCAATGGCGGGATCAAAGGTTTATTTGACCGCCATTCTTTGGATAGTTGCTTTGGTGAAGCTTTCCAAATGGGGACAAAAGGTTTTTTCGTCCATATCCTTTGGATGGGTGCTTTGACTAAGCCTAGAGGTGGGATCAAATGCTTAACTGACCACCGTTCTTTAAATGGTTTATTTGGCCTAGCCTTACAGCGGGACCAAAAGGCTTTTGTGCACTTCGGGGTACGAGGGGTGCTTTTGTTTAATGAATTTTACCAACCTCGTTAGGTTAGAAACTAATTTGAACATAAGACATCTCGGTTTGAGGGCTATTATTTAGGCATAATTTTTTTGGTAATCCACTCTATTCTTCCAATATTGTAAAGTATTGTCTCAGATGTTGGACATTTCATGTCCTTGATATTAAGTTCCCATCAGGTCTGCTTAGGTAATAGGTTCCTAGAGGAATAACTTTGTGAATGACTAGCGGTCCTTCCCTATTAGGTCCCAACAAACCGTCTACAGGGTCTTTCGTATTCACCATCACTCTTTTTTGTACTAAGTCGCCCTTTTTGAATGCTCTTTTTTTCGCTTTAGAATTTTAATACTTAAAGATTCTTTATTGATACTCAATTGTATGTATAGCAGCTTGTTCTCTTAATTCATTGAGTAGATCGAGTGATTCTTTCTTTATCTCTTTATTTTTATCACAAGCATAAGTGATTCGCTAGCAAGATGGGACTTTGACTGGCGGCATCGCCTTGAATCCGTATGTTAGAGTGTATGGGTATGCCTTTTAGTTGTTCTTATAGAAGTTCGGTAGGACCATAGGACAAGACGGAGTTCTTCTACCCGGTTCCCCTTAGCTTTTCCTAATTGCATTTTCAAGATGTTTTAATGGTCTTATCGGCTTCCTCCATGGGTCCATTAGGGTTTGTGTAACGTTTGCGATTTTTTCGTTGCCGAAAAACCGAATAGTTATGGGTTTAAGAAAAAGAAAAGAAGAAGAAAGAGACATAAGAAGAGATAAGAAGAAAGAAAATAGAACGAAAAGAAATAACAGAACAACATCAGAATCTCACAATTCGCAGCGGAACAACATATAATAGATAAATGAATAATCTTTAAAACAAAAACTATATTAGTTATTACATTACATTACATTAGATCATATCATCAGAGTGTACAACAACTAACAAACAGCGGAAAAAGAAATACTATATACTAGTGATACGCCAATGCCATCCAGCTTGCCTCCTGCAACTCCAGAATATCCAGAATATCCTGATAAACCTTAACTCTTGACTGCCCGTGTGGAAATTGGTGGGCACCCAGAGTTTAGGAAGGAAAACAATAAACTCCAAGTCAGTAATGTGACTGGTGTGAGAACTCAAAACAGTTTATTTTTCTTTAAAGGTAAAAATAGAGGAATATTTTTAAAGTCAATTCGCAATGCTTTTAAGAATGAGACTACCATAAGGCCTCCCGCACACACACACACTGCAAACGCAGAATCGGAGGAGATTTCTCCTTATGATAGTCAAAGATGCTTGATACACATTAAAAAGAACATTTGATATTATTACTAGTGCATAGTGTAGAGAAAATTCATTTCGAAAATAAAGATATAAATCTTATCCAGCATAGACATTTCGAACTATGCCTACTATAGCTACCATGTTCAATAGCGGGTTACCGCCATATTCTATGGCAAGTTATACAACTAAAACCGTACAAGTCTCGTATTTGAAGAATGGATTTTCCAACAAATGGTCAGGCCAAGGAACTTCTCATTGCCACATGGAAACGCCTCTGGAAGGACGCCCCGAGAACCAAACCGTTCTCCGCTAAACAAAGCCGGGAATCCCTTTTCCCAAGGAATATTACAAACCCTCAGATATGCCACCCCCGGTCCTTTGGAACCTTTAAACGAGAGCTCTCTAACCAACATCACACCATAATAATAAGTGTTTTCAATATGAGTAAGTATCTGGGCTCCATACCATGATACTACCCTTTTCCAGAAGGAATGGTCATACCCTAGGGAAGCGATCCCTGGAAACCTTGCCACACAATTCCTGTTTCGACCATTACCAGTTTGTGAGGCTCGACGAAGTCACGTCACAAAAACATACTTTATACAAAAGCCATGCTTTGGGTCAACAAATGATCATAGAAATGATCACCAAGATAGACGATCAAATAAATGATCCTATCACAAATAATCAACACAATGATCATTTCACAGCAACACTCAGCATGTCACATTACCAAAATTGGGAATATATCGCTGATAACCTTCAACTATATAACCTCTGAGCTCGTACGTCTCAGAGAAGGGTGTTAAGCTAAAAGAATAAATTCTCCGCCACCAACAGAAATATATTTGAAAGAAATCGGCTTTTTATCTCAATTTGTAATGTCAGACATACAATCCATACAAGTCTGTTCCGGGCTCGAACAGAACCGAAGGCACTTACAAAGAAGTCCTTGCAATCCGAATAATCTCTAATCACGTTCGGATTTCCCATCACATATGGAGATCTCAATACCGGGGATCAGCCAGTGCAGAGACAATCAACAAGAAACCCTTTCGTTTTCGAAAATATCCGGTCTTCAACACCGATCTTCGAATGCAATTCATAACGATGTATCACATATTCGGAATGAGTTATACGACCTCAAGGTCCTTTCCCGGTTAACCCGAATAGTGAGCGCTTATTTTAAAAAATAAGTGTGGCATTCAAATTCAAGCAAATCACAACAAATACCTATTTAAAGGTAAATATTGATAGTCGGTTATTGAACTATCAATAGATATGCCAAGATCACCAGATTCCAAATAATTTTCCAAATTATTTATTTTCCAAAAATATCTTTCGAAGATATAAACTTTCCATTCTTCAAAAATAAATCAATATTTATTTTTAAACCCAATTTCCAATTTCATTTATAAATTCTATATTGAATTTACATTCCAAAATATTTATGAATATACGATTTCCATTCGTTTTCAAATATTCATTTTCAATTTATCTTCAAAAAGATAAATTCAAAATATTCACTTAATATTGGAAAAATAATTCCATACTTATTTATTTACAAGAAATTCACAAGCCTTTTTATTTTCTACACTTAGAAAATATTTAATATACTCTAATCGAAATTAAGTATATATTTCATTCTTTTAAGGAAATCATTCACTTAACCATATTTATTTGGGCCAAAACGAATGTTGCGTAAAACATCGTTACGACAACCCAAAATCACTAGTATAGGGATTCGAAATTAAAATAGATATATAATTCCCAATACTATACCAAATATTTCCTTTCGAAATCATTTACTATAACAACAGTGTTATAGTCCACCATTTCCTTTTATTTCTCGAAAACATCTATTTCAACATATAAATGTTGAAACCTATGGTTTCGAATCTCAACACCTTTTAAAACATCTTTAGATCGTTTTAATTCTATTTCAAACATCACATCCAAAATAATTTCTTTAACATAATATTCACTATTCAAAAACGTGAATATATTTGTTAACCAATTTCATCCCTTCTATTCATTTTTTTTTAGGATTATTCACTGTCTAAAACATGAATATAACTCCATTAATAAATTACAACAATTTTACTTATCAAAATAAGTCGTTGCGTATTTATAAAACAACGTTTATAAATTCTATTTCTATTTATTTTATATCAACTTCCTTTTATAAATTTCCTTTATAAATCTATTCAATTTCATATCTCAATGATATACTAAAAATTCATATTATAAGTCAAACACTTATAATTTATTTGTTTACAAAATTGTTTCTTTAAACTCCCCAAATTATATAAATCTTATAACTTATAAGATTCTTTTATTTATCCAAAATCTATTCTCTAAATAACTTTACAAATTTTATAAACCTACTGTTTATAAAATTCCATTTATAACTTCACCGTTATAATTCTATAATTCCAATTTATGAAATTCATTTACAATTCATTCTAATACTTGTAAAAGCTCGTTTTATAATTCCAATATTTTTAATTTATAAATATCAATTTATAAATCTTTTAATATAAAACAATTTATATTACTATTTTTAAAACGTCTTTAAATTCTTTATAATTTCATTATTTGATTTATAAAATAATCCAATTTTATAAATCCTATTTTTAAACTTTTTATAATAAATTCAGAAATCCCAGTTTAAACTATTTTATAAAATCATTAATCTCATATCTTCAAAAAAATCAACTTTTAACTGAATTTCTCAAAAATCATAATTTTTATAATATTAAAATTATAACGTTTATTTATTTTAAGATGGATCAATTCCAAAAATATTTTATAAACGTATACTTTCAAAAATCACTTTAGAAATCCTTTAAAATAAAAATCGTTATTTTTAAACTTCAAAATTGGATCCGATGATGCAACACATCAAATAGTCAATCACGACTTTCAAACATCATATATCAATATGATAATCAATCAAACATCACAATATCTAAAATCAAATAAATATTTGTGAGGAATCCAGTTGGATCCCTCCAACCTGTTTCCCTGCATCCACAGACATTAGCACAATACCATTCCACTTCGAGGTGGAATATCGCGGTATATGGGATTTTATAAAATATTATCCGCTTACTAACGGCGTAATAGGGTTTCATCCGCTATACAATTGCGGGAAATCAATCAACTGCAATATATACATATGCCAATATATATATATATTGCTATATATAGTATTTCCTACTATATCTACTATCCCAATCAAACAACAATCCATCAATCAACAAATTTTAAATATAACTATTTAAAATTTTATAAACCCTTTTGAGTGAGGAGTTCTCACATTTGATTTTATTTCGCAGTCCATTTCTTTTTCGGCTCGATTTCACCATTTTTTTGAGACCTTGTAACAAACATTTATATGATTTTGTTAATATTCGAAATGAATTGAATAATTCAATTTGCATTTGATAATTTTAATTTACTTGTGATTTTATTTAAAACCAATACTCTCAATTTTAAACAAATTCCTTTAAATAATTTGATTTAACTAAAAATTCAATTTTAACTAAATTTTCATTAATAATTTATTTAACTAACATTTTAGTTAAAAATGTAAATTTCATTCTTTAACCTTTTCTAAAACAATTAAATTAAACAAATTTTCTTCCTTAAATAAATTTATCTAACTAATGATAAAATTTCTCTTTTTAATAATATAATTAACCAATAATTTTATTTATAACTTTCATTTAACTACAATTATTGTAAAAATAAATTAATCCAACATTTATTTTTTGTAAAATAGCCATATATATATTCACTACATAAATTTTAAAACTAAGTTTCCTTTATTAAATTATTTTTAATACCTATATGTTACTATTTTACTGAAATCAAAATAAACTTGTAACTAAACCTTACTGCAGATTAAAAATCTATATATATATATATATATATATATATATATATATATATATATATATATTTCTCAGGTTTTAAATAAAAATAAGATATATTTTACAAAGTATATATTTATCTAACTTAAATATACATGTATTAATTAAATTTTTAAATTTGAAAAAGATATACCTTCACTGTTGCTGCCCGAAGCCGCCGCCGCCTTCGAGGTTCGACCACCAACATCGACAGCGCCGCTCATTTGCCCCTTGAGTACGTCGCGTGCGAGAGCTGCTATGCTCCTTCGAGACTACCCCCATTGCCTTGCTCGCGACCTCTCCTCTCAACTCCACCTTCCAACTCGTGATCAACCCAAATCGACATCGCGACGAACCCTCTGCCAATTCCCCAAATCGAGTTGTCTCCATCGCGAGACAACCCTACAGCCACACGCTTCCCTGAGTCGATGCTCCACCTGCGACGCCACGCTGACGGCATCGTAGCCGCCCATGCTCGCCTCGCCTTCGAACGAAGGTGCTGCGCCTTCCACTGATCCCTATTCGCGAGCAACTTCCCCCTCTCTCGAGTTTGATTAAAATTTCGAACTCGTGACCTTCTTCTGCCATTTTTTTTTGTTTCGTTCCTTTTTAAATGATTTTGATTGTAAATGATTTGAAGAAGAAGAATAAAGAGGCAGCCCTTATTTTTTTTTTTTTGAAATCAAACGAAGAGTTCGGCCATGAATTTGAGTATGAAGGTTGCGTGATATTGTAAAGGAAGGGGGAGACAAGGGTACGCGAATTTCTTCGTATGCAGGGAATAGATCTGCTGCATAAAAAATAATAGAGTGGCTGTTGATTTGAGATGAACTTGACCAATTATTATTTAAATTCAAATTGAATTTGATTTAAATTTCAACGCGTCTGCTTATCGTACGCTCACATAACAACTCCGAAAAATACGAAATTTGAAATCCAGTAATAATTCAATATTACGGATCCAATGGAACTGGTTTCGTCGAATTCCGAGACTGTGCCTCGGACGGCTATTTTTAAATTCAATTCAAACGATAATATTTACAAAACGGAACAAATTACTTTCAAATTCAATTCTGAAGCTTCTGTTATCTTCAGTATTTTCAATATGAATTTTACAAGCCTTTGAAATATTTTAAATCGGCATAAAATTGAAGATTCAAATTTTTATTCAATTTCATTAGATTAAATTCTATAATTTAAATCGACATATTCAAAGTTATATTGAAAATTCAATCCAAACCATCATTCAAATATTTAAAATTAATTAAATATTTTCAAATTAAATTGTTAAAAATTCTGGGTCGTTACAGTTTGGATGTGTTACTGATGATAAACTCTTTACTATTCCATTATTTTCATAGAAACAAGTAAATCTTCGCTTTCAAATTGAGTCCTATTGTTGGAGATTATTTTTATTTGGAAGCCCATACTTGGTGACTATTTGTTATGAAAAAATTCAACACTTTTCTAGTAGTTATATTTGGTAACGATTCAGCCTTTACCTACTTAGTAAAATAATCAATGGCTACCATAATGAATTTTTCTCCCACTTTGAGATAGGAAGTGGTCCAATCAAGTCGATTTTCATACATCGAAGGGCCTAGGCTGAAAGATAGTAGTTAAATTGCTTGGAGGAAGTTGTGGAATTCTAGAAAATTTCTAACCTTTGTTGCACCTTTTTATGTAATTGATGACTTCTTTCGTCATTCATAGCCAATAGTATCCCAGTCTCATGACCTTCTTTGCTAGCATTATCCCATTAGAATGATCTTCGCAAAATCCCTCAAGGATTTCTCTTAACAACTTCGCCCCTATTTCTGGTATGACACACAACAAATAAGGTATCGAATACTCCATCGTGTATATACCCCATCAATTATGGTACATGAAGAAGCTTGAAACATTAATTTTCAAGCTTCTCTTTTCTCTTTGGGTAACAACCCCTTCTTTAGATAATCGACTGAAGGTGTCATCCAGCTGTCTGTATTATTGATTTTTATGAGCATTTGTCCTTTTGAAGGCTACATTGCCATTACTGTTTCCTTAAGGACTTTCTTTGTCGGTTGATGGTTGCCAAAGATTTGAACTAGTTAAAACCAAAGCTTCGTTATTTAGCTCTTCTTTCCCTTCTTCAATAACAGGTTTCGCTAGAATCCAACTACAATGATTTTGACTTCAAGAGCTCCTCGAGAGCTTGTTAATTTTGACAAGAAGTCTTCTTGTACATTCTTTTCTCTTCGTATTTGATGTATGGAAATTCTTTGAACTGATTAGCATCTCATGGATTCTTTTAATGTATCAGTCTAAGCTAGCATCTTTGATTTATAATGTCTTACTTAGCCGATTTACCATTAGCCGTGAACCGTCGAATATCTCAATCCTTGAGATTGTCGTGCTAGAGTTAATCCTGCAATCATGGGTTTATGTTCGGCCACGTTGTTGGCTGTTGAGAAACCCAGTTTCAAGGCGTAATGTAGTCTGTGTCCATCGGTGGTAATCCCAACGCAGCCTACTTTGGCACCTTGTTCGTTTATTGCCTTATCCACATATAGATGCCATTTTTCTAGTTGCACTTTAATAAATCCTATGCATTCTGTAACAAAATTTGCTAGGTTTGTCCTTTAGTCAACCTCCAGGGTAAATACTCAATGTCATATAGACTAAGATCCATTCCTATTTTCACCAACCTTCCAAATAACTTGGGTTTGCTAAGGACCCGTCTTAGTGGGTAATTGGTCAAAACCTTTATCTGATGCACTTGAAAATATGACCATAGTTTTCATGCTATCAATAATAGGCAACATTCAAGTTTCTTTATAACTAAGTACCTAACTCCAGCATCTTTTAACTTTTTGCTTGTGTAATAAATCGGGAATTGAATTTCGTTTCTTTCTCTCATAAGACCGAGTTGATTGCGTGTTCTGAGACAACCATATACAAGAATAATTGTTCCCCTTTCATAGGACTGAATGTATCAGTGGCTTGTAATTCTTGAAAAGCTTTTTGGCATTTCTCTGTCCATGTAAAGTTTTTCTTCTTCCTGATTGAATCAATGAAAGGAATAAACTTATCCATTGCCTTGGATATAAATTAATTGAGACTGCATCCATTCATTTAGTCTCATTGTCGCCTTACATGTCTTTAGTGGTGCCGTGTTCCTAATGGCCTTTATTTGGTCAGGATTAGCTTTGATTCCTCTTGTGCTTACAATGTACCCCAAAAACTTACCGGACTGATTTCCAAAAGAGCATTTCTATAGGTTTAATTTCATCTTATACTTTCTTAATATGCCAAACAATTTCCCTATATCTTCCACGTGACTACATAAACTTCCATGTTTCTTCCTATCGGGTCTCTGAACATTCTACTCATAAGCCGTTGATATGTTGCTCCTGCATTTTTCAATCAAAATGGCATCACTTTGTACTAATACATTCTCCAGACTGTTACGAAGCTAACATGCTCCTAGTTGGTCTTAAATATTGGATTTGGTTGACCTATTAGTATAATTGCTTCCAATATATCTCTAAGGAATATTATCTATGAGAAACTGTGTATATGGAAGAGTGAATACAAGTAATAATTGCTAGAATGCAGAGATCAAGAATAGCATATAGAATCAGAAAGCATTATTAAGAAAGATAAGTAAGTTGAGTCCTATTCTCTTGATTCTTGATGCTATACATAGTTGTAGATAAATATCTTGAGTAGTTGCATGCGTTAACGAACATTCTTTAGTTTCTTCTACTGATAATGAAGAGTTGTAGTGAAGAGAAGCAAAAATGTCCATTCGAATGTGAGAGTTGAAGTTCTTATTTGAAATCCAAGTTTGAAATCAGACGTCTATGATATGTTTCAGACGTTTGGGATATGTTTCATATGTCTGATACTATATATATTTTTGAATATAGTAGTAGACCAGACGTCTGGTTCAGCCTATCTTCTATTCCAAAGAACTGTTTTAGACATCTGGCTTGTGCACCCAGACGTCTGATATTGTGCATATCAGTTTTTGTGCTCTTTTTCTTATGCTTATTTGTTCCTATCGGCTTGTAGTCTCTTGTAGTATCCTTTGAGCCTTGTTCTTGTCTTTCTAGTGATGTTGCTAGTGAGTACTTGTATATATAAATATATAGGTATATTCAATTTCCTTGTGTAGTTTTTGTCATCGGAACCGTAGATTTGATTTCCTAACAGTCTCCCCTTTTTTGATGATGACAACTATACAACGTACTTATATAGAATTTTATAAATCTCCCCCTGAATATGTGCTTCCCATTATTTATTGTGCTTTTTTACTATATCTCCCCCTTTGGCATTATCAATAAGCATTAATTTTTAACTTAGACGATATGTTCATACTATTTAATATTTAGTAATCATAGGAAGGTTATATGAATATACACAGAAATAACAGACCAAAAAAATAGTTTTCATTAAACAAATTGATTGATTACATGCATAAATTTTCCATACAAAAAAGGTAACATAAAAAAAATATCTAAGAATCTTTTAGGGAGGCTTGAGCTTGATCATCTCCTTCATCTTAATTCTTTGAAGAACTAGGTTGCTTTTTAGGAGATGTCGGAGTGTGTTCGAGAGGTTCTTTTTCCTCATCAAAAAGTTTGGAATGTTTTGAAGGAGGAGGAGACGGCACTGGAGTTGGTCAATCTTCTGAAGGTGGTGTTGGACCATGAAATCATTGAAGAACCTCTTTTAGAATGGATAATGTAGTTTAGAGCAACACTTCAACTATGGCTAGGCATGAAGCAAACAAAGTTTCAAAACTATCCATACGCTTAGCCAATAATTTTTGATTTCGTGATAGAGTAAGTTGACTTTGGAGAGTTAAGTTGCGAATATTCTCATTTGGATTTGTCTCAGTGCGAGTCTTCAAAATGTCGTCTTGGCACCAATATTCAAAAGGTGTAGGAGGACGAGGATTATGCTCACGATTTTGTTCTACCTCTTGTGATGGTTCAGGTTGTTCTTGGGGTGGAGGCCTAGCTTGTTCGGCTTGATGACGTTGCGTCCATTCTTCAAAAGAGATAAAATTCGAAGGATTTCTTGGTAGGTGCATTAGGGATAAGAATTTTTGGACGCATATTTCGAAGAAATCTCTTCAAAAGTTGACAAATAAGAAGGAATGCTGTGAGCTCGCAGAAGACGCATGATGTATGTAGGACAGATGATGGATGGGCGTGATCGAGTCCAATAGTGTTTGAGCTCGTCAAACATAAATTTTGCCCAATTAACCCTTGTTCCACTGAATATAGCATATAAAGCCTTGTGCTCTAACTCTATGATTTGTTCATGACTACCAAGGCGAGGAATGATAGTGTTGATAATCATTCTTGTGAGAAGTCATGCTTTAGGCCTTAAGTATTTTGATGCAAATCTAGGCATTTCATGTTTCCATATTTGATGTGTGATATTATCTCTCGGTTTGAGACACATATCCGAATATTATATAAATATTCTCCAGTGTCGGAACATTCGAGAGTTCGACCAATGATCCCCAGTGTTACTCTAATAGTGTTGTCGTAAACACTTGACCATAGCCAATTATCATCATTTTGGGTATTCCAAACGGCCGTGCTATCAAAATTAGCATAGAATAGGAATATCGCAAGTTGGTCTATTTGGATATTATTCGAGTTGAAGGGGATCAATTGATATAACCCTGCATTTTCACATATTTCATCTAAGTCGTACATAGGAAATTTGAGAAAATTGTAGAAAGGACCTGTAAAGCTTCTTTTTTGAATGTATTCATATCTTTTGATTAAATGTGGTACATCCATCTCTCAATTTGATCGTCAGAGCAAACTTGTGGGTTGGAAGAAGTAGCTTGATCTTGCTTGCACTTAGAAATTTCAGGGTTTTTCGTTTTAGCAGCCATAAGATTCGAGTGTATATGGAGGAGAGAGTGATTTCAAGAATTAGGGAATCGATTTTACAGTTGAAACGAAATGAGATGTGAGTGAGAAAAAGTGAAAAAAATAGACGTTAGCAGAATACTTAAGAGAGTCGATTGAATTTTAGACGTTTGGAAGGTTAATCAGACGTCTAATTTAACCTAGTTGGAAGATAGTAAATATGATCAGACGTCTGGTTGTTGGTGGCAGACGTCTGGAATAGATCGATTTATATATTTTGAAAGGCAGAGAGTTTTCTCAGACGTCTGGAAGCAAAATCATACGTCTGAAATTGGCCTTATTTTTATATTCAAAAGGTAGAAACTATATTCAGACGTTTGGGAACCAATAGACGTCTGAAATACGCAGGTTTGTTTTTTTATAAGGAAAAAAGTATTTTGAGACGTCTGGAAGGTTATATCAAACGTTTGATATATGCACGATGTTAAAAATTTGTGCAATGCAAAAGTGTCAGACGTTTGGGGCTTTGTTCAAATGTCTAAAATGGTCAGTTTGTCTTTAAATAGCCTAATTTTGAAGGGTGTTACTTATTTTTTGAGAGATTTATTTTAGTAAAACGTAATATTATTATGTGTGAAGAAGAATACAAATATACTTATATAAAAAAAATTCAATGATATTAAGCATATTATTTAGATGATGATGGAGCATTGCAATCTTCAGAGGTGCTATCCTTCCATGGCTCGAGTGGAGACCATATATGTCCATGTTCGTTGGTTCTCGGGGAACCAGAGAATCACCTAGGTGAAGGATCCAAAGGTGTATGCTAAGATGCAGAAGGATCCAGAGAACTGCAAAGAATCGGAAGTGGTTCATATACATCCTTTTTCCATGAATTGCAAAATATGATCGCTACTTGCTCTAGAAAACTTAGTCGTCGCGCAATGACCTTTTGTTCAAAGTATAATTCCCATTGTAACTCTATTTGTTGTTTTTGTAATGATGTATCTCATCGATATTCTCTTTGGTATTAAGAGAGACAAATAGAGATCGTTGGACCTCTTTTTATCGGGATTGAATCCCGTATGTTAGGAGGATCACTTATATGTCGGTTCCTAATCTGGTGTAGGAGTAGGATGTCAATGAGGGGTATCTGCCGAATTATCTGAGGTTGGTGTTGAGAAGAAGAGACGAGAATTGTCGAAAGGCATGATTTTGTATTCTTTTGTTTGTAAAGGAATACGTATTCGCTATATATATTTTTATTTTTTGTTTTGTAAAAAGGCTATTTATACATGATTTTAAAGGTTATACATAGGTAATTTTAGAAAATAATTTCTAAAAAATCGTTAGTTAATGTTAACAATTTTGATTTGTGGATAAATTTTTTTAGCCAAGAATAGAATGAATGAAAATGTAGTATTAGTTGAGAAGATCATTAAAAGAACATATTCCTAAATCATGTCGCAGTTTAACAAATGTTTGTTCATTTAATGGTTTTGTGAAAATATCTGTTATTTGACTCTCGGTATTTACATATTCTAATGTAATAATTCCTTTTTCTACATTGTCACATAAAAAATGATGTCGTATATCTATGTGTTTAGTACATGAGTGACTTACAGGACTTTTTGACAGATTTATTGCACTTGGATTATCACAATATATTGGTGATTTATCTATAACTTTGCCGAAATCCTTAAGCATTTGTTGCATGTATATCACTTGTGCACATGCTACAGCCGCTAAAATATATTCGGCTTCGCAAGTCGATAAATAGAAACAATTTTGCTTTTTCCTAAATCATGAAACTAATGATTGTCCGATAAAGGGACACGTTTCGCTAGTACTCATCTGTTTTACATCCACCGAAATCCGCTTCGTTATATGAAACAAGTTCAAATGATTATCCCTTACGGTATAACAAACCATAATCTCTAGTACTAGATAGATCTCGTGAAACAGCTCTTTGGTGAGATTCTTTTGGTTTCGCTTGAAATCGGGAACAAAGACATATGCTCATCATAATGTCGGGTCGACTAGCCGTCAAATAAAGTAAGCGGCCAATCATATTACGATATAATTTTTCATCAAAATCTTTTCTGTTATCATCTTTTTCTAAGTGAACACTATTAATCATTGGTGTTGATTTGTTTGTTGAAGTTTTATCCATTTGAAAATGACGTAATAGATCGTTACAATATTTTTCTTGATGAATGAAAATACCATTTTCAAGTTGTTTTATTCGTCAACCTAAAAACAAAATTTAACTCACCCATATGAGCCATTTCAAATTCTTTTTTCATAATATTTGAAAATTGAGTACAAAGATTTTCGTTAGTTGAATCAAAAATAATATCATCTACGTAAATTTGTACAACTAAGATGTCTTTATTTCTCGTTTAATAAATAAAGTTGTATCTATTTTACCTATTTGAAAACTAGATGTGAGAAAATGATTCTTAAGACGTTCGTACCAGGCATGAGGGGCTTGCTTCAAACCATATAAGGCTTTTTGTAATTTAAAAACTTGACCAGGATATTTTCCGTGAAAAAATAATGGAGGTTGTTCAACATGTACATTTTCTTTAATAAAACCATTTAAAAAAGCACTTTTGACATCTATTTGAAATAATTTAAAATTGTGATGACTTGCAAAAGCAAGTATTGTATGTATGGCCTCGAATCTTGCTACTGGAGCAAAAGCTTCGTCGTAATCGATACCTTCTTCTTGATTATAATCCTAAGCGACTAAGCATGCTTTATTCCTAACTATATTTCCATTTTCATCCGCTTTGTTTTTAAATACCCATTTTGTTCCCAAAACTGATTGATTTTCTGGTCATGGTACTAATTTCTAAACATTATTACGTTCAAATCGATTTAATTCTTCTTGCATGGCTATTATTCAATAATTATCGTTTGAAGCTTCTTTATAAATTTTTGGTTCAAAGTTTGACACAAATGTAATATGATTTATTTGATTAAGTTGATTTCTAGTTACTATGGAATTGAGATCTCCAATGATATTATCTTTTGGATGATCTTTTAGAATTCTAGGAGATGGCACTAAAGTATTATTTTATGCATTTGTCTCATTATTAGAAGAGTTTAATGTATTTGTTATTGGAATTATTTCTTCATCGTCATTAGTATGATGGTTAAGAAAATTTTCATCAAATAAAACATGTAAACTTTATTCAATTGTATTAGTACGTTTATTAAAGCCTTGCTACGATCCGAATATCCAACAAAGATTCCTTCATCGGCCTTCGGGTCGATTTTTCCCCAATTATCTTTTGCATTTAGTATAAAACATTTTGATTCGAAAGTTTTAAAGTATGATACTTTAGGTTTTCCTCCAAAAAATATTTCAAAACAAGTATTTTTAGTCGTGGTCGTATGGTTACTCGATTCAAAACATAACAAGCTGTAGCAATAGCTTCATCCCAAAAATGTTTTGATAAGCCACTTCTATATAATATTGTTCATGCACATTCTTGTAATGTACGACTTTTTATTTGTACTACACCATTTTATTGAGGTGTGCGGGGAAAAGAAAATTTGTGATTTATCCTCTTTTTATTACAAAATTAGTAAAAAGATCATTTTCGAATTCTCCACCGAGATCACTTCAAATATTCTTAATTTTCCAATCCATTTGAGTTTCAATTCTTTTAGCAAAAAATTTAAACATACCAAAGGTGTCGCTTTTATGTTTTAAAATAAAATCCATGTATATCTTGAAAAATCATCAACTATTACGAAAACACATTTGTTGTGATTTATCGATCGTACTTGAGTTGGACCAAATAAATCTAAATATAATAATTCTAATGGTTGTTTTGTAGAAATTTTTAGATTTAAAAGAGCTTTTCTTTAGTTTTCTGATTTGACAATCATCACATAAATTTTCTAATTTATAATTTATTTTAGGTAAACCTCTAACTAGCTCTTATTTTGCTAATTTATCAATATATTTAAAATTAATATGACAGAATCGTTTGTGCGACAACCATGGATCTCATGTTTGGCAGTTAAGCATAAATTTGAATTTTTATTTATATTCATATTTAAGACATAAATATTTTTGTTTCTAAAACATTCAAAGATAATTTTATTGTTATTTTCGAAAATATTACATCTATCTTTTTCGAAATTAATTTGAAAACCTTTATCGCATAATTGACTAGTACTAAGTAGGTCGTGTTTTAAATTTTCTACTAACAAAACAATTGTAATAATTGGAGAGTTATAAATACCATAGTTGATGACTTCTCCGAGTCCAATGACGTATCCTTTTGTATCTCCAAAAGTTACCATTCCATCATCGATGTATATTATATTTGATGAAAATGAGTTTCCGGTCATATGCTTAGAGCATCCACTATCAAGTGTCAATTTCTCCTTATTTTTTATTTTTGGTACCTGTAAATTAAAAATTATTTAATTGGTACACATATACTTTTTTAGGGTTCTAGATGTTAGGGGGACCAGGTAGCCATACCCAAGAAGGTTTGGTACCTTTACGTACAATTTTTTTATTATAGACTGTATTATCTAGAAAATTATTAATACATTTTTGTCTAATCAAATTATTATTTGTCTTAGGAATCCAAATTTTTATATTTTTGGTATTCATATTAGACTTAGGTGATCTTTTAGTCTTTTGATGGATAAAACTGTATTTCTTAATATTATTCCCTTTTTGCTTAGGAATATTTTAAATCCTATTCCATTTCTATTACCTGACGGTTTTGAAGTTTTGATAAGATTTTCCACATCTTGTTTTCCTTTATTAAATTTTGAAACATTATTTGTAATTTTATCTAATTTTTCATTTAATTCTAAACTTTCAATTTTCAATGTTTCTATATTGCTTTTCAAGTTGATATTTTCATTTAACATGTTATCCTTTTCTAGTTTAATTTTTTCAAAATCATTAGACGTTGTCTTATTTTCAACTAAAATACTTTAATTTTTTCTTAAGATAATTCTAGTTCCTCCTCTAAAATATTTTTTTTCATCTTTTAACATTCCTATTTCAAGTTCTAATCTATTTATTTTGGCTATGTTTTCTTTATTCAATTTTTTAATTTTTCTAAATTTATCATCTAATTCCATGCTAATTTCTAATAATTCATCGTAGCTAAGTTCAGGACATACCTCATTAGTTTGTGCCATAAAACATACATTAGCTTATTCTCCGTCATTATCGCTATCATTGTCTGATGATGATGAAGAATCCGAGTCATCCATGTTACTTTGAAAGCTTTCTTCTTTTTGAATTTTTCAAATTTGTTCTTCTTTTTATCATTGTTGAGCTTGAAAAAAATCTTTATTCATATGTTCAAATTTATCACATTCATAGCATTTGATTTGTAGAGCTTGATTTTCCTCCTTTCTGAAATCTGGTCATTTTCCTAAATTTCTTGAATTTGTTGTAGTTTTTGGCAATAAATATAATTTCTTCTTCGTCTAAGTCGGAGTCTTCATTTGTTTCTGCGAATGCTATGTTTTTCTTCTTCGAATTTTGTCCTTTTCTTGCCTGCAAATTAGCTTCATAGGACATTAAATTTCCTATTAATTCTTCAACTAAGAGTGTTGAGAGGTCATTAGCTTCTTCGATAGCTAATACTTTTCTTTCCCACTCTAGAGTTAAAGAATTGAGTATTCTAGATACTAAATCAAAGTTTGTGAATTTGACTTCAAGTGCCATTAAATCGTGTTGAATAGTTTGGAATCTAGAGTACATGTCCACTATAGATTCATTTTGTTTCATTTTAAATGATGAAAATTGATTTTGTAAATTGAAATTTTAGTTTGTTTAACTTTGTTTGTGCCTTCGTGTGTAACTTGTAAGGTACGCCAAATATCATATGCAGTGTTACATAACATGACATGTGAAAATTAATTTTTATCTAATGAACAAAATAAAACATTTAGAGCTTTGGCATTATTAGAAGTTCCAGTTTTTATGCATCATTCCATATGTTCATAGCAGTGTCATGTGCTTTATATTTATTTTGAGTAGCTGACCAAATTTATAAACCATTAGCTTCCATGAAAATTCTCATACGTGTTGATCAATATGCATAATTAGAATCATTAAAAAGTGGGGGTCGTACTGTGGATTGACCTTCTTGAAAAATACTTGCCATATTGAAGTGACTCAAAAACATGTTACTGTACTTTGATTCAACCTTGCTCTAATACCAATTGACAGTCTACAGGGTGGATCGTGTGATGTATATGCAAGTATGTGTGACAAGATATATGATGACTAAATCAATATTAATCTAAGTAAATAAAGAATAAGCACACCAAGATTTTATACTGGTTCGTACCTCCCGTCCTGCGTCCAGTCCCAAAGCTCCCCTTCGAAATTTTACTATCGAACACCCTCGCTTTGCCTGGAGGAGTAGGCTTGGTTAAATTAAGTTATTCTTGTCAAATGTGTGTTTTAGTATATCACAGATGTTGACCTATCAGTACAATTTCTTCCAATTCATCTCTAAGGAATATTATCTATGAAAAAGTGTGTATATGGAAGAACGAATACAAGTAAGAATTGCTAGAGTGCTGAGATCAAGAATAGAGTATAGAATCAGAAACCATGAGTGATAAAGATAAGTATGTTGATTCTTGTTCTCTTGATTCGTGATGCTATATATAGTTGTAGATTGGTATCTTGAGTAGTTGCATCCATTAACGAACGTTCTTCAATTTCTTCTGCTGATGATAAAGAGTTGCAGCTAAGAGAAGCGAAGATGTCCATTTGAATGTGGCAGTTGAAGTTCTTATTTGAAACTCGAGTTTGAAATCAGACGTCTGGGATATGTTTCAGACGTTTGATACTGTATATTTTTTTGAATATAGTAGTAGATCAGATGTTTGAGTGCGGTTGTCAAACGTCTGGTTCAGCTTATCTGCTGTTCTAGAGAACTGTTTCAAATCTGGCTTGTGCACCCAAACGTCTGATATTGTGCATATCAGTTTTTGTGCTCCTTTTCTTATGCTTCTTTGTTCCTATCGACTTGTAGTCTCTTTAGTGTCCTTTGAGCCTTGTTCTTGTCTTTCTAGTGATGTTGTTCTAGCAAGTACTTGTATATATAAATATATATGTATATTCAATTACCACTGTATAGTTGTTGTCATCAAAACCGTAGATTTGACTTCCTAACAGCATGTTCTCCATTTTCCGTTAGACTTCTTAACTAACACTAGATTTGTAAACCACTTTGTGCAAAAGACTTTCGTGATGAATATGTTCTCTAGTAACCTCTTTACTTCCTCCTCAGTGTTATAATCCAAATTTTGTCAGGTTGCCTCTTCTTCTATCTTACTGAAATAAATTTAGGGACAATGTTGAGTCAATGATAGATTATAGCTGGGTTAATTCCCTCCATGCCAGTGTGAGACCATGCGAGTATATCTGTGCTTGATTGTAAAAACAAAATCAATTTCTCTCTTGTTTCTTTGTTCAATCCCCTGCATATTTTCTTGATCTTGGTAGAATCTTGAAAATCTAGCTTTATGTCTTCTAAGTCCTCCATCGATTGTGCATTCTTCAGTTTATCCCTAGAATTCATGCAGGGTATTATTTCTTTTGAGATTTCACTTTCCTCTTGAATAACTTAGTTTAATTATTCATGCTTTATTTTCCTTCTTAATTTGGTCTTCTTGTCATTGTCTTGATTTGTCTATGGTTGATGTGGTGACTTATTCGCCCTGGATATCTGTTCCTAAGGATTGATATGCAAGGGCTTTTTATTTTGGTTATAGCTATTTAAATAAGGTCCGCAACAAGATTCCCCCACTTTATTATAATGTTCAAGTGTTTCAAAATACATTTTACGAGAGCTAAATTACTCGCTAGAAACGTTTCCCCATCCAGGTTTACAAAGGAATTTAACCAATAGATGTTTTAGTGAAACAAAGACATCAATTTCATCTAGTGTTGGTCCCCCAAAGAATGCAATATAGAATGAAGGTTGGTCTATGATTATGAACAGGGTTTCAAACGTCCTTAAGTACGGTGGAGTGCCAATTTAAACAAATAGATTGATTTGCCCAACCGGAGTAGTTCTTTTATTATTGAACCCAAAGATTGGTTCTAGGATTGGCTCGACCTTCTCTTTTAGAATCCCTATTTGTTCAAAGGCATTCTAAAGATGACGTTTTCCGTGCTTCCAGTGTCTACAAGATTCATGGATACAACAAAAGCACAATTTGAGCCATTATTATGGTGGGATCATTATGTGGGTGTTTAACTCCTCTTAGCTCTTTTGGGGTTATCACCAAGTTTTACATTGGAGTGTAGCCCTTAAAAGATTTCAAGGGAGGCTCTTTACTTACCGAGCATATGCTTGTTTTGGCCCTTTTTACATGCCTAATCCTTGCCTTTTACTCAAGCTTTCAATGTGTGGGCCTCTACGAATAATATAGTTATGACTGATTGGTTGCAACAGATTTTAGAGGAGCTTTTTTCCAAGATATTGATGTTGTTAGTTGGTGGATTCTCATTGCATCGGGGTTTTGGGTCAGTCTTGACAAATTCTCTGAGAACTCATTTCCCAATAATATTCTATATAATCTTAGCTAAAACTTAACATTTATCAATTTTATGCCTATCACTTCATGGAACGCTATCTCCCACTTTGTTTAGTCTAGGGTTCGTCCTTGCCTTGAAGGGTACCGGGCAATCTATTTCATCCTTAGTTATGGCATATATATAAGGAAAAGCCTAGCTTAGTTCAACATAGTCCGTCTTGGTAAAGTCGTCGCATTTTCCATTCCTATTTGGAAGCACAAACTTTCCTTTTTCCTCTTAATTCCTCTTGCCACGAAATATCTCATCCATTCATACAAACTTGTCAACTTGAAAGTGAATATCCTCTAAAGACATCCATTGATATATAACTCTTTAAAAAAGGTGCATTTTCTACTAATCAAGACTTCATCGTCATTAGCTTTTCCCAATTACTTACCCTCTCGGTCTTATTGGCTTCTACATTAAACCGCTTTAGGTAATCCCATCATAGTCTCTAGGTTTCTGTTTGATGGTTACCATTACACTTGCATCAATTATTAGTTCTTTTAAAGTGCATAATTATGCCAAAAATTTGTATGCCAATTACTCGTATAAATAGATCATTTTTCCCTATCGCGCCAATACTATTTCACTGCAGCTTCAAAGAAAGTGGTTGGGAACAATCTACATTGCACTGCTTCTGGAACATCATACATGTCCATTTGGCTTTTAAATACCATTAGATGATCATCTAAATCAATTATGCCATCATACTTGATAGATGGAGTTTTAACATAGGATGTTAAGAGTACAATCATAATTTTCTCAATGAACAGTGCACCCAAAAAATTGTCATTAACCTAAAGATCCATAATCCTTTTTCCCTTTAGATCGTCAATATCTTTTGTCATTTTGTTAGATAGCTCTCTCAAATATGTTTACTGTAATGACCTGCTTTTTTGGACGTTTTAAGTAAACAAACATGTCGACTTAAACCATACAAAAGGATGGATTTTATTGGGGTAAATAAGAAAAATCAGAGGAAGAGAAAAAAATAAAATAGAATCTCACAGCGGAATGACCAAATTTAATAATCAAATAATAGTTCATGAAGCTGTTCACAAAGCATTTGATTTTACTTGTACAACACAGAATTAGAGTTACACATATCATATATAAATAAATAATAAATTGCAGCGGAACAACATGATGGAGTGGAATAAATATATAATAATAATAGTAACAAACTTCGTCTTTGTCCTCCAGAAATCAAGTGTTCAACCCTGAAATGCTTAGGCTGACCCGAGCGAATTGAAAAGACAAAACACTCGAGTCGGAACTAAAAGATCTTATGTAAGTTAAATCAATGATAAATATGAGTGGAATGGCGTCCGAGATGTTTACGGGGTTTGACATCTCCTATCCAGTGTCTAACGTGAATGCAGTAACTCAAGAGATGTTCGGGATTCGTATCTCCTAAGGATGCGTTAAACTATCCACTATGTAATACAATACGCTATTATAATATGTCTACAATAAAGTAAACTATTAAAATAGCGTTAAGGAGTTACCCATATCCCCCTTAACACATTTTCTTTATATTTCCATAATCTATACAGTACCGTAATTCTCCGTAAACTGGAGGGCTATACGAAGGCACTCCATAGGTATGGTACAAAACAAACTCGTAGAAGGCGTGCTAGGGCATGTAAGCGCGGCATACGAGGAAACGCCAGGGTAGATATACCATTTGCATATCCGAACCGGTGGTAACGCATAGCATCCTACCGCCCACCTCGGAACACACTCCCAATCAAAATCGAGGGGTGGCCACCAACAATCAAAAAATCATAATATAATATTGAAGAAGTGTGCCCGATAGGAGGAATGACCTCACTTGGCCCGGCATGGCTCCTGATTTTAGTCACATCTAAGCCGACTCACGGGAGTCAGGGTCACATCATATCTCATATAAAAATCTTCACCAAACCATCCTACTTCATTTCTGGAATATCCAGCACGTACACAATTGTTAAAGTGGTTTTTGGTATTGGCAAAGAGTATGACAATATCCGATCTCGGTCTCTTTAACAACCAATCGCTTATTACACACCGGATGGTTCTTTTACATTTCAAAAGTAAATTCATAATTAACATCAAAATATCATATTCTCAAACCATATCACTTTCAAATCATATTCGCTTTTCAAATCATATTCACTTTCAAATCATAGATTAAGATATAAACACCTCTACTTTATTTAATTGAAATTTAGCACGATAATTTAGATAGTTATAAATAGTTTTAAATAGTTAAAATACTCTAAAATAATTTAAATTAGATTAAAATAGTTTTAACCTGAGTTAGTATAGTTGAATAGATTTAAAATAGATTCAAATATAATTAAGATAGATTAAATAGCTCTAAAATAGATTAATTAGATTTAAATTAAATTAAATGGTTAAATAAGTTAAATTGGTTTAGAAATAGGTTGAAATAATTTTTATAGTTAATATAGGCTAAAATAGTTTAATAATTTTGAAATCTTAATATTTAGAAAATTTTAAAATAATATATTTTTAAAACAACCACTAATAAACAAATCAATATAAAACAACAATCACTTGCAACCACAGCATACAACCATCATATGAAATCATTACAAATCAATTATACATCCATATCAACCAAAACAAATTGTTCGTCCGAATTAAGACAATTCTAATCACATAGAATGACAAATAACTACTAAGTATACCACTTATTCAACAGTCTTAGATAAAACTCAATAGATTTTTCAGACATCCAAAGAATTAGAAGTATCATTTCCCAAACAATCTATAAACCAAACAAACAACAGATTCTAACATTATTTAAGTTTATTCCTATTAATTTCTTTTCACAAGATTTGTTGTTCATCATTTTTTCATTCATTCAGTGATTACTTTCTGTAATTTTACATTTATTTCTTACAAAAAAATTATTCCCGTTTATTCATTCACCATTTATTTTCATTTACTTTCATTCATTACTTACAAAATCTCATTTTCATTTGTTCAAATAATGTCAATTTCTTTCCATTACTTTATATTTATTTCTTACATAAGTTATTCCATTTAATTGTTTATACTAATCACTGAATTTATTATTCAATTATTTCATACGTTTTATTACAAATTTAGTTTACACTGATTAATTTATAAACTTGATTTCAATTAGACCTTAATACTCAGTAGTGCATAGATTCATTCCTAAGTTTCTTACTTTAAATTTCACATTTATTCTTTTCTTATATAATGTCATCAGATATTAAATCCATTTTCTAAATAATTTCCCTTTTATGAAGTTATAGCAATTAAATTATATATAGTATTCATTTTAATTATTCTCTTTAATTATAAGTAGCTCCAATACCAACTTAAGTTTATGATCATTTATTTATAGTATTCAGGTTCAATTCAATTACTTAACATATCAATTTACTAACTTAATTTTATAACTATTTACTTACCATACTTACTTTCTATTACATTTTATTATAGTAACATTTTAATTATAACTTAGGTTTATGACAAGTATAACATCAAATTCTTATTTATAAAAGTAATTCATTGAACACTTTCATTACATAAATTTTACTTGTAAAATTTTCAATTACACTTTCTTATTAAACATTTCAATTTTTAATATTTGGTAAGTTATATATGCTTTCAAGAATGTAATTGAAAGTTATACAAGTTTATCTTATTTCATTTTAGTAAATAATTGTTCAATAGTTACCATTTCCTATTTTCATATCCTTTTTATTTATAGGTTACAAATTTCAAATTTCTTACATACTTCGGTTATAATTTAACATTTAATTTCTTATTTTCATTTAGAGATTCAATTATTAAATAATTAAAATTTTATTCCATTACAATAATTGAAATCTCTAATTTATAGCAATTTAATAACTAAATGTCGAGTTCCATTTCAAAGCATTTAAAAAAAAATACACAACCATATCTTTATATATATCTATCAAATCCTATTTAAAAATTTAAAATCAAGATTTATTTATCAAACAATTGTGTAGTTATTGCTACAACAGTCTTCACACATTGAAACTTGAAAATGAATGTCGATGCGTGCACTCATCATCGAAATTATTTTCCAACGACAGAGAGGGGGTACAGAACTTATTTCTATCCAAAATTCCTTTAAAATGGTTATTTCAAATTATTTTGAAATATTTATATCAGAAAATACTTTCAAATAATACTAATATGTTCCAAAACCTTTTGGAAGTAATTTTCCCGAATCCCAGAATTTAAGTTCTAAAATTCCAATTTACTCTCATTTTATTTTACAACCGGTATTTACAAATTTTACTACCTAACAAACAAATATATGTTACAACAAAATATATCATTTATAAACTTTATTATTTTATATACAAAGATATAACTGGCAAAATTATTTCATTTACCTATATTTCAAAACAAATATTGTATTGGTCTGTCCTATTAAGTGTTTAGAAATCCCTATCGATGTCATGGTGTCCTATGCACCAACCATAATTGATAAATACAAAATGGAACAAATTAACGCAATATAAAACCTTTTATAACATTAACAAATACACTCTCTTATATATACACTCAGTGACTCATCATAAGGTATTGCTACCCTATTAATAAAGAGTCTGACCCTACAAAGCTATCGCTAAATCAAAGCTCTGATACCAACTGTAACGACCTGCCTTTTTGGATGTTTTAAGCAGATATACATGTTGAATTAAACCATACAGAAGGACAGATTGTTATTGGGGTAAATAAGAAAAAACAAAGGAAGAGAAAAAATAAATCAAAACAGAATCTCGCAGCGGAATGACAAAAAGTATAATAATCAAATAACAGTTCATGAAGCTGTTTACAAAACATTTGATTTTACTTATACAACATAGAATCATAGTTACACATATCAAAGATAAATAAATAATAAATTGTAGCGGAACAACATGATTCAGCGGAATAAATATAATAATAATAATAATAGTACAAAACTTCATCTTCGTCCTTTAAAAATCAAGTCTTCAATCTTGAAATGCTCAGGCTAACCCGAGCGAATTGAAAAGACAAAACACTCGAGTCATAACTAAAAGATCTTGTGTAAGTTAAATCAACGATAAATATGAGTAGACGGTGTCAGAGACGATTGTGGGGTTTGACATCTCTTATTCAGTGTCTAACGTGAATGCAGTAACTCAAGAGATGTTCGAAATTCACATCTCCTAAGGATCTGTTAAACTATCTACTATGTAGTACAATGCGCTATTATAATATGTCTATAGTAAAGTAAACTATTAAAATAGCGTTAAGGCGTTACCATTTCCCTCTTAACACATTTTTATATATTCCCATAGTCTATACAGTACCGTAATTCCTCCATAAACTGGAGGGCTACCAGAGGGCGCTCATAGGTATGGTATAAAACAAACTCATAGAAGGCACGCTAGAGCATGTGACCATGGCACGCGAGGAAATGCTAAGGTAGATATACCATTTGCATACCCAGACTGGTGGTAACGCATAGCAGCTACTGCCGCCCATCTCGGAACACACTCCTAATCAAAATCGAGGGGTGGCCACCAACAATCACAAAATTAGAATATAACATCGAAGAAGTGTGCCCGATAGGAGGAATGACCTCACTTGTCCCAGCGTGGCTCCTGATTTTAGCCACATCTAAGCTGACTCACAGGAGTCTGGGTCACTTCATACCTCATAAAGAAATCGTTCACCAAACCATCCTACTTCATTTCTGGAATCTCTACCACGTACACAGTTCTTAAAGTGGTTTTGGGTATTGGTAGAGAGTATGACAATATCCGATCCAAGTCTCTTTAAAAACCAATCATTTATTACACACTGGATAGTTCTTTTATATTTCAAAAATAAATTCACAATTGATATCAAATATCATATTCTCAAACCATATCACTTTCAAATCATATTCACTTTTCAAATCATATTCACTTTTCAATCATATTCACTTTCAAATCATATTCACTTCCAAATTATAGATTAAGATACAAACACTTCTAATTTACTTAATTGAAATTTAGCAAGATAGTTTAGATAATTATAGATAGTTTTAAATAGTTATAAATAGTTAAAATACTCTAAAATAATTTAAATTAGATTAAAATAGTTAAAACTTGATGTAGGATAGTTGAATAGTTTTAAAATAGATTTAAATATAATTAAAATAGATTAAATAGCTCCAAATAGATTAATTAGATTTAAATTAAATTAAATGGTTAAATAAGATAAATTGGTTTAGAAATAGGATAAATTAATTTATATAGTTAATATAGGCTAAAATAGTTTAATAATAGGGGATTATTAATGATTATAAAATTTTAAAATAATATATTTTTAAAACAGTTTATATTATATATGAATTTGGAACTTATATAAATTTAACTATTTATTTTATCTCAACATATCTGGACCATTTCACATTTCCAAATCACAAACCAATTTCAAACCTTCAATTTTTAAGTTTCAATAAACTATTGAATTTCATCTCATTTTCAATCCATGTTCTAATATCAATTCAAATTACTCCCCTTTCAAAATATTTCAAAGTTATATTTCAAATCAATTCAATAGCTTACTTCCGATAGAATTTCATTATACTTAAAACATTTAACTTTAACTTTCAATTTAATTTCTTAAAACAATTCCTTTTAAGCTAATTCACATTTCAACACAAAACTTGATTTTCCAAAAATATGTCAATTTATATAAATTAAATTTTACTTCAAAATATCATTTAATTCCATTCATAAATTAAGGATTTTAAAATCATTAAATCAACCAATCCGTTGTCCGTATATAAATCTCTACACTAGGATTAATGATACGGATATTTATCATTTCAATCCGCAATTTAAAATTTTACGGTTATATATCATTTCAAACCGCAATCCCGAATTGAATAATAAAATCCATAAAATCGCTCGAGTCTATCATTTCAACCCATAACGATTTTTCCCTAATCTATAGATTATTCGGGTATGTATCATTTCAACCCATAGAGAACTTGCAGTTTATAACGATATAAAATACAACATCTATTCACCCAACATAAATAATCAAGCATCCATCACAATCATCATCCAAATCAACCAAATAAATATCAGCAATTAACAAATTTACAATAACAGGTATTTAAGTGGAAATTAAATATCAATAATAAATTAAATTAAATAACAACTAAGTTCAAATAATTTAAAATTAACTGAGATGACGATATAAAATATGCCAAACAGTCATAAATAAATTTCCAATCACATCATAAATTTTATTTAACAAACATAAGAAATTTTAGAAGTTGTGAGTGTGTCAAATCACTCACCTTTGAATTTAAATCGAATTAGAATTCAACTTAAATCCAAAATTCAAACTGTCTCAGAATTTTTCCAAACAGGATCCATGTTGTCTGAAATTTCGATATGATCCTAATGGAAAAAACCGCGTCCAAATCCGAGCTCCTAAGACAAAAATACGTGAGTTAGAAGGTTTCATAATTTATGCTTTAAATAAAAAAATAAATAAAAAAACGAAATGGAAACTACACCTCGTCAACTTTACGCTTTCGAATGAACCCTGCCGAAATCTAGGGCTACTGTGCTCGTTCAACACGGCGCCATCTCGGCCTGCTCACCGACGTGCCGACCGCCTTCCCAACCGCTAACCCACCCCAGAGCCTCGCCACCTCCTCCATGAAGACGCGCGCACACCATTGTCACGTCCAGAACCCAATACACCACCGGCCGACACATATGACAAAATCCTAATTAATTATAGCCACAAATCCAACCATCATCTCGTAAAACGAACCATGTCGATGAACACTACTCGACCCTCTTCATCCAACGGTATCATCCAGTCGATGATCCGTGCAAGTTGATCGTGACACAACGAAGGATCGAGAATTAACTAGCCAATTTCGGCCACACATGAACCCAGATCTACAAACAAACAGTGGATTTGACTTGCGCTCGTCGAGAGCTTCGAATTGATATATAATTCGATATAGTTTGAGGAGTTTTAATTTTTGATTTGGAATTTGATATGAAATTGAACGGAGAATTTGTTTGTCTGCCATTGGAATGAGAAGTTGAGAAGAAATGTATGTATAGACCAATGAGAATAGGAACAACTAGGGTTTATAACAAGCTATTTATAGGTATAGCTGAAAACGGAAAAATGAACCAGATTGATTGAACGATAAATGACCCGAAAACCCCGTTTCGACTCCAGAACGAAAATGGGTCAACCCCTATATCAAAATAGATATCCAATTCCATCATATGAAGAAGTTACGTTAAAATCAGCTTAATTCAAATTGATTTCAATTGATTTCTAGGCGTTTCAATCCCTTACGATCAAATGACAAGTCCGATTGTTATGAAACTTGAAATCCTATAATAATTCACCGTTATGGATCCGATGAAACTGGTTTCATCGAAATCCGATAGAGTTGCCAAAATGGCTATATTCCAGTTAATTAAATAAATTAATATTAAATTAAATTAAATCACTTTACAATTCAATATTTAGTTATTTACAATTTCTATTAGTTTGGATTACTAGGTAGTTTATAATCCTTTGTAATAAATTCCTATATCAATTGAATATCCCACTAATTATAATGTTAAATCTCAATTTCAATAAATTCAACTAATTATAGTTAATTCCAATAAATTAATTTGATTCAATTTCAATCTTTTTTATTTAAATAATTTATTATTCTATAAACAAAGTTAACATTTGTTTAAACATTTCATTACCTTAATATACTTTTATTCCTATCTTTTATTTGTATTAACTATTATATTTTCATTATACTGGATTTTGTCAAATCTACACATGAATTAAAATATAAAGTCCCAGTTAATTATTTATCTCGGTTCCATTCTTTTGTTAACTCAATTGTTACCTTATGAGTAATTTTACATTTCTATTTATTTTACCACAACCACACTTTCAGTCATTGTATTAAATCACATAAGTATAACATTTATTTGCATTTAATTTCAGTTGATTAAATATATTGGTAACAGCAGCAAGCACTACCATTACTATATTTTAACACATGTAAGTTTATTATTTACAAATAAATTGTCATAACTACTACTAATTTGAATCAGAATTAATTACACCTTATTTCATTTATTAACCAATATTCACTGCACAAATGAAGTGGATTAATTACAACTGATGTCCAATTAAATTTAATAAACCAAATAAATAGGTAACATATAATAATCGTTACCATAACTTTTAATTTCATTTATGAATTCATTATTCACAAGTAAATGTTACAATTCTTATTTGATACTGATTTTGTTGAATTACAAATGAGCTATATTATTATTTCATTAGCCAATTAAATATTACATTTGTTTTCTTATATCCAATTTATGACCAGATATAACATTTACATTATTTCATTTATTAAAATTTCGTTCAAACTGTTAATAATTAGTTTTAATTAATATTTGTTACGTTTCACTTCAGTATTCGTTTCATTATAAAATTACAAATCTTTATTTCTTCAATATTAAATTACCAAAATCTTATTAAATTAAAAAATTTAATTATCGAAAATTACGGGTCGTTATATGTATTATATTCAAAATTTCCCATTTTTCCTTATACAGCTTTTGTGAAGTGGATCTTATAGACTGTTCAAAC
The DNA here is from genome assembly GCA_030765085.1 of Allium cepa. Taxonomy (NCBI): domain Eukaryota; kingdom Viridiplantae; phylum Streptophyta; class Magnoliopsida; order Asparagales; family Amaryllidaceae; genus Allium; species Allium cepa. The sequence goes on along the minus strand of CM060935.1, from coordinate 738,059,927 downwards.
GATAACCTCGAACTCCTATTTGATTCTTGAGGCAAACAGTTTTTCTCCTTTTTCTATGGTCTAAAAGCACTTTTTCCAACAATTTTACTTTTTAAGTTCGATTCTTCTACTCTCCTTCGTTGGGACTCTACTTCTTTCTCCCCTGCTTCTCTTGCCCTATAAGTTTGTGCATAGCTTCCAACAAAAAGTATATGTGGATCGAGTAATATAGTTGTATCTAATAAATAAAACATATTTCAAAATGATAAAGTAAAAATTGTAATAAGCAAAATGCACCGAAGATTTTTATACTGGTTTAAACTTCCTGATCTACGTCCGATCCTAGACTCCTTCTGCATTTAACTAACAAACATCCTTACTTAACCCGAAGGACTAGGTATTACAGATCTCTTGATCCGTCGAACATGACTTCATGCCTGAAAATCTCTAACAGGACTTCGACAGATACAGATAATTGAGTTTGTGACTTTCTATGCTCTTTGAATAGCACGAATGAGCCAATATGAACACTCTTCCTATAATCATCTTCTTGATGGTATAATGTGTGTTCGTCAAGAAAATAGAAGTAGATTGATCACTATACAAAATAGATTTGTAAGAAAACTATCAAATAGAAAGCAATTTAATATCCTAAATGATCAATCAATTCAAACAAGATTATAGGTAGAAAGTAGTACATTAAGCTGTAAATTCGAGAATGGAAATTGTACTATATAAAGTATGAATGGTTGCAACTATTTTGTGAAGAGAAATAACCATTAGAAGAGTTGCAGCCATTAACGAGGGGAAGAGACTCTTCGCGAGGAGGAGGATCCCTTCAGTATTTTAAAATAAAAATGATAGTTTTGACATTCATTTGATTGGATAAAGTAATTCGGTCGACTAAATGTCAGTAAAAAAATTCCTAGAAGAAAATAGTGCAAAAACAACAGTGTAACGAACCGTATTTTTAACTATTTTACATTATTAATTTTAATATGATTATTGAATGAAAATGGTTAAAAATAAAAATTTAATGATTTATTAATGTAAGTTATTGAATATGAACTTGAATAAAAATTTGAAATGACCAATTATGAAGATTTTGGTAATAACAAGTATTGAAATCGATTTTCCAAAGATTTATTTTTAAACACCAAATCAATTTTCAAATTGATTTCTAAAATCATTTCAAACACCAAACTAAATTCCAAATTTGATTTCTAAATTTATTTCCCTTTAAAATAAGTTCCTTTATCTCTTCCAAACTATTTAAAATCCAAATTTTTAATAAATTCTTAAACTATTAAACAATATTACTCAAAATCCATTTACTAAAATCTTTTCCCATATTTTGGAATTTATTCAATAAGATTACCAAAATAAATCTTTACTTCTTTTTAAATTCTTTCCTTTAAATTTATTTAATTTTCCAAAATAAATTTACTCAAAATCTTCTACTTGAATTTCAAAAAAATTCAATTTTTTATTTCTGGTATCCTACGATACCAACAAATATATTCGGCTAAACCATGGCCTTCTACGATTTGAATCGCAAATATAATCACACACAGATTATAAATAATCAACACACAATATTGAAACAAATTCAAATATTTGAGGAATCCAGTTGGATCCCTCCAACTTGTTTCCTTGCATCCACAGATATTAGCACAACAATTAAATACCAAATCCACTTCGAGGTGGAATATCACGGTATGTGAGATTATATAAAATCATCCGCTATTATGTGGCGCATAGGGTCTCATCTGCTATATAATGCAGGAAATCAATCACTCCAAATATATATATGCACACACTATCACAAATAGATAATCAATCAATAACTGAAATTTTAATTTCAATTGAGTGAGAAGATCTCATCTTAGCTTTCGTTTTGTAATCCATTTCCAATCCAGATTATTTTCATGATTTCAAGACCTTGTATAAACATTTATACAATTTATTAATATCCAAATAAATTGAACATTAACTTTTTCCTTTGATAATTTTGATTAACTAACAATTTAACTTAAAATTATTTTTTTAATATTTTCTTTCACCTTTGAAACTACACATACTAAAATAAAATAACCTGTATAGATTTAAAATCGTTTTCTTTTCTGGAAAAACACAATAAAATTTTACTTTATTCTTTTCTTTGAATTGTCTATATAGGTTTTTTTTTAATTCTAATTCTTTTCTTCAAACTTCATTTATATAAAATATTTTCTATTTCCATAAACAATCACAGTAATTTACTTTCAAATTTATTTAAATTTAAATTTATTTTCAAATTTGAATTGAATGAAACGATCGTAAATACCTTACTGTAAATTATCAGCATGAACATTACATTTACTTATTTAAATTGCAAAATAAAAAAATAGACCTCGTAGCAGCACTCGAACACGCCACCATCGTACATCTCTAATCGAACCTCCAATCGATGCTAACTTCGTCTCGGCGTCGCAGCTTCCACGACACTGACGAACCACGCCGTACTTGATTGCCATGGCTTCTCGTGCGAATCCCCACATGCGACTGCTCCTTCGAGCAAACGATCGCCTGAACCCAGAGAAACGTCTTACCGCTCTGCTACTTTGATCATCCTCCCCCTCTCCGCTTGCTCGATCACCATAGAAGTATGCAACAGCCCACCATGCCTCGCCGTTCGATTCAATCGCGATCACTCGAGCTGATGATTTCGATTCGACAATGAGGATGCTCGGCCTTAGGGCTTGAATCGAAATCGATTTGATTCGATTTTAAATCGAATTTTTCCCCCTTTGACCTAGATTGGAAATGAAGGGTTCGGCTTGATTTCGAAAAGGAGCCACCAGTTTTTTTATTTCGTGACTCAGAATTGAATTTTAGAGGAGGCGACATGATTTCGAACTGCTCGATTTTTTTTCTTCTGTTCGATTTCCTTCTTGTTTTTTTTCGAACGAAGAAAATATTTTATATTGTTCGTATGCTTTTCTTTTTGTATTCATTTTCAAAGCGTCTCTTACCTTTTTGCCAAGTGTAATTGTATAAGAATATTTATGTTAATTTAATTTAAATTCAAATTCAAATAGAAATTGCCTTGATAAATGTAACTTACAATCTCGAACCCCAATTAGGACGTGCCGCCAGACTTTTATGATATTATACGCCTATTCCGAATGCAACGGAAAAGATTTCGAGTCCAAATCCGATGGTATGGAGAAGATAGCCTTTTGGACCTAGCTATTAAATTTAATCTTCAATTAAATTTCAGCGCATTTACTTATCGTGCGGCCAACCGATCACTCCAAACATTATGAAAATTGATATCCGATAATAATATAGTATTACGGATTCAACGAAACTAGTTTCGTCGAATTCCGAGACTGTGCCCCGAAAGGTTATTTTTAAATATCGATTTAAATGATACAAATTTCAAAACTGAACAAAACGTTTCCAAATTCAATTATGAAGCTTTCGTTATCTTCAATATCATTAATATAAATTTTCCAAGCCATCAAATTATTTTTAACAGGCTTAAAACTGAAGATTCATATTTTTACCTAAATCTCTATAATTAAATTGCCAAATTCATAGTTAAAATTGAAATTCAAGTTATATCAACTTCTAAATATTAAAATTTAATCAAATATTTAAATTTCAAATGTCAAAATTTTTGGGTCGTCGCATTCTTTCCCCCTTAAAAGAATTTGGTCCCGAAATTACTAGTTAAGAAGAATGATCCTTAACCCGTTCATTATTTTCCCAAAACAAACAGTTTATCAACTTACCAAAACATATCCTTTTTATTAACAACCCATTATCGCTTCAACTAACTTTTCAAAATCTTCCATAAATTCCAAACAACATTGTTTTCTTAACAATTCAAATTTAAATTCAAATTCAAATTTTTAAAATTTTCTCAAATTTTTTATAACTCCCGAAAATTTTCGAAAAATTTCGCCAGCGTCTCCTTTGCGCAGATAGCTCGGTACGAATACAAAGTGGCACCACGGGCCCCCGGATTTCAAAAGAAAACAAAAGGCCAAGTGGCTAGACAAGAAAATCATCAAATTTCATATAGAAACTTAAATACATACCTTTTTCGAGCAATTTAAATTATCTTCGAAATCAAAATCCCAATTCCATTTTCCTTTATAACACCTGTATATCCTGCTTATCATTTTGCACATTCCATTACAAAAGCTTCAATATCTATTTCATTCAAATTCGTACGATATACTTATATCATTCGTACGCAATATCAAATTCGATCGCTCACTCGATCACACAATTTCACTTCCGAACTAGTATCATCCACCCGACTTCGTAGTGCGGACTCAGATGTGGTTTCTTGATCAGAAACCATCGTTCTCCTTGCATAGTTCTAAACTATGATAGAGAATTTCCAAAATCGATCAAAAATCCGTATACAGGGTTCGCCGTCGAAAATGGAGTGAAAAATCCCAACTCGGATCGATAAAACTATCTCGAAATTCTATGCTCGAACTCTGGATCAAATCGCTATGCGAATAAAATAATATAATACATCCCACGTATTAATTCCATTTGATTATTATATATATTAATTTTCTTTTATTTTATTCACATTCATTTTTCATTCACTTATTCACAATCGCCATTTAACAATTTTTCCAGTTTAATCTTCATTCACTTATCAATTTAGAATATTTTTTCAACTCCAAATTTTACATAAGAATTTTGCCATTTATTTCTTAAGTTCGATATAATTCTATATACTTCTTATATTTATTTTCAATTTGCCACTTAGGTTAATATCTACTTATTTTAAAACTGGATTTCAAATTCCATATGAATTCAATTTACCTTTCATTTATAATTATTCAATTCAATTCAATTCAATTCAGACCATATTTATTGATCGTTCCTTCAGTTAGTTTCATTTACAAATTTAATTTCAACACTTGGTTTCATTTAGTCCAACTTGACAAATTTCCCATTTACTTACAAATTCTAAACGAATTTCAACATTCAATTTCACTTTCACTTACTTGCAATTGTAAATTCATTTATTTATTCACAACAATTTTTTCCACCTTAATAAATTTTATTCCATAATTATTTTTATCAGATTCCAGAGTTTTTCCAACATTTCAAAATCATTTTTGAAATCAATTCAAATTATCATTTGAGTTCCTAAAACCAAACCCAGTTTGCAAACAATTTTTATTTAAAACTATTTGGCAGCAATTCCTCTCCTGTAAACTCGAAAATGAACATCGATGATGCTGCAGTCATCACTGAAGTTATTTTCCAACGACGTAAAGGGTTTAGTGCTTTTATCCCTTTAAAACATTTTTCAAAACCTTTGAAAATCATTTCAAAACTCTAAGGAAATTTAATCTTTCCCAAATTTCAAATCCTTTCAAATTCTTTCAAATATTTCTCTGGAATTCTATTTCAAATTATAAATCACATTTACAATTTATATTTACAAATCCCATTTGTATATGGATTTTATTTCTCAGTTCTAAGTTACGATTTCAATTTCTTATTCCATAATCAATGATAGTAATTTAATATTATCACTTCCTAACAATCAAGCAACCATATACTACAATAATTTTTAAAGATCATTTCCTTTTATATACAAAAATAATTTGGATAAAATTATTTCATTTACCCTATTTTCTAAAACAATACCGTGTCGAGTTGTTCTGTACAAGTGTTTAGAGATCCCTATCAATAACGTTAATTATTTGTATTGACCAGAATCCATATACCACTCAACAAACCAATCAACACAATATAAAACAATTTTATATTCACTAACAAATACGCGCTCATATCTATTATTATAGTCAAGCTCATTCTAGAGTACTACCGACTCTATCTCTAATGAGTAATCCCCACCAGAGCCAATGTTGTCGCTTAACCAATTGCTCTGATACCAAATGTAACGACCCAATTTTTTGACTTTCAAAAGTCGACATCAATATGCCCACTATATCATATGCTACACAATCGAATGCCGAAAAACCGAACCGTTAGGGGTTAAAGAAGAAGAAGATAGAAGAAGAAACAGAAACTATAACAGAATCTCGCATTTTGCAGCGGAACAACATATAATAGATAAATGAATATCTTTAAAACAAAGAACTATATCGGTTTATACATACATCATCAGAGTTTACAACAACACAATACAATAGCGGAAAAGAAATAACATTATACTAGTGATACGCCTCGCCATCCAGCTTGAACTCCAGATCTCCATGGCAACTTCTTGACTTTACTCCCGAACAACTGATAACCCGACTCTAGGTTGCCCGTGCGGAAAATTATGGGCATCCAAAGTTTAGAAAGGGAACAATAAACTCCAGGTCAGTCATGGGACTGGTGTGAGATCTTAATAACAGTTATTTTCATGAAGAAAGGAAAAGAAATCCGCTATGCTTTTGGAAAATGAAACTACTATAAGGCTTCCCGCCACACACATAATGCAAACGCAGAATTGGAGGAGATTTCTCCTTATGATAGTCAAACATGCTTGATATGCAAAATTCTTTTTAATATTATCATTAATGCATAGTGTGGACAATATTTCAAAAATATAATATTAATCTTAGCCAGTATAGACATTTCGAACTATGTCTACCATAACTACCAATTAAACAGCTGGTCACCGCCATAAGTAAAAGGCTGGTTATACAACTAAAACCGTACAAGGCGCGTATTGCTGATTGGATTTCCAACAAATGATCATGCTAAGGAACTTTCTATTGCCACATGTGTACGCCTCTAGAGCGATGCCCTGAGAACTTAACCAGCTCTATGCCAACACAAGGCCGGGTTACCTCTATAACTAGGTAACTACTATATGAGTATGCCATCCTTTGGTCGTTAGCGACTTTTATTCGAGGATCCTCAACCACAAAGCAACAACCACAAAGTAATAAATTTGCAGCAACCACATAAGTTAAGTATCTAGGCTCCATACCATGATGCCACCCTTTTCCAGAAGGAAATGACATACCTTAAAGGGCGCGACCCTCATAACTTTGTCGCATTCTTCTTGTTTCAACCATTTCTGGGGTATGAGGTCCGACGAAGTCTCATTCACAAAGCTACGCTTTTCACAAAAGCCATCTTCGATCAACAAATGATCGGCAGCACTTCATATGCCACATTATCAAATTGGGAATGTATCACTAGTAACCATCAACTACATAACCTCTGAGCTCGTACGTCTTAGAGAAGGGTGTTAAGATAAGAGAATAAATTCTTCACCACCAACGGAAATGTATTTGACAAAAACCAGCTTTACATCTCAAAGTGGAATGTCATACACACATCCATACAAGTCCGTTCCAGGATCGAACAGAACCGAAGGCACTTCAATGAAGCCCTTGCAAATCCGGGTATTCACTAATCACGTCCAGACTCCCCACGACAAAGGGTGATAAGATCTTTATACCGAAGCAATTCAGTGCAGAGACATTCGACAGGTAATCCTTTCGCTTTCGAAAATACCCGGTCTTCAACACCATCTTCAAATGCAATCTCATTTCATCGTATCATTATTCGAAATGAGTTTTATGACACAAAGTCCTCTCCCGGCTAATCCGAATAATGAGTGCTTATTTTTAAAAATAAGTGTTACATTCAGATTTCAAGCAAATCACAACAAATTTCCACTTTCATCACAAGATTCGATGTGGTTTTCAAATATCCATTTGGAATTCGACCCTTGGTCGCATCGAAATTCAAATGCCATTCAAAAGCCAATATTGATAGTCGGTTATTTAACTACCAATCAACATTCACAATAATCACCAAATTTAAATAATTTTCCCCAAATTGTTTATTTTCAAAATATCTTCGCGGAATATATTTTCAGTACTTCAACATTTTGAAAACAAATTTCAAGTCACTTTCCTCATGTGGAATATATTTCCAAATATTCATTCATTTCCACTAAAAAAATTTCAAGTTCAAATACTTTAAAATAATTTAAATTACTTATTCAAACATATATACTTGGAAATATTTATTATAAAACTATTTTTTTAAACACTTACTTAAATATTAGTTAGGAAAACATTATACTAATATCACATATAAACTTTAATTCCAAAAATTAATTTTAAAATAAAATCAGTAGATAGGGTATAACTATTTAAATAACCAATTTTCTAACCAAATATAAATTAAATCTTTAAAATACTCACTTCTATAATTTACTAAATAATTCTTTACTTTAAAGATTTTCAAAATAACTTAAGAAAATAATTTCTCCAGAATATTCTTTTAAAATCAACTCTAGAACTTTTAATTTATATTTAGAAACTACTTTGAAAACATACTCGGGTTTCCGGGGAAAATACACTTTCCATTCTAAGATGGTTCATTTAATTCAATCAATAAATCCTTCTTGACTTATTTTAATTTACATTCCAAATCCGAAAATTTCTTTCCACGCCTTTAAAAATAAACCAATATTTATTTTTAAAACAAATTTCCCTTTCCTTTATAAATTCCCGTTGTGAATTTAAACTTCCAAATATCCACCAATATACGATTTTCAAATCGATTCCCAATATTTATTCTCAACCCCAAATCAAATTCCCAAATTGATTTCCAAATTTATTTCCAAACACCAAATCGAATTCCAAATTTGATTTTTCAAATATTTATTTCAAACACCAAATCGATTTCAGAATTGATTTCCAAAAACCAAATCAAATTCCAAATTGATTTCTAAAATTTATTTCCAAAAACCAAATCAATTTCATTCAAACACCAAATCAATTTTCATATCGATTTCCCAAAGATTTATTTTTAAACACCAAATCAATTTTCGAATTGATTTCCAAAATCATTTCAAACGCCAAATTAAATTCCAAGTTTGATTTCTAAATTTATTTCCCTTTAAAATAAATTCCTTTATCTCTTCCAAACTATTTGAAATCCAAATTTTTGATAAATTCTTCAAATATTAAACAATATTCCTCAAAACCCATTTATTAAAATCTTTTCCATATTTTGGAATTTATTCAATAAGATTACAAAAATCAATCTTTACTTTTTTTTTAAAATTCTTTCCTTTAAATTTATTTGATTTATTAAAATAAATTTACTCAAAATTTTCTGCTTGAATTTCAAAAAATCAAATTTTATGTTTGTATTGTCCTACGATACCAACAAATATATTGGGCTAAACCATAGCCTTCTGCGAATTGAATCAAAAATATAATCATATACATATTATAAATAATCAACACACAATATTAAAACAAATTCAAATATTTGAGGAATCCATTTGGATCCCTCCAACTTGTTCTCCAACATCCACAGATGTTAGCACAACAATTAAATACCAATTCCACTTCGAGGTGAAATATCGCGGTATATGGGATTATACAAAATCATCCGCTATTATGCGGCGCATAGGGTCTCATCTGCTACATAATGCGGGAAATCAATCACTCCAAATATATACACACACACACACACACACACACACACACACACTCTATCACAAATAGATAATCAATCAATAACTGAAATTTTAATTTCAGTTGAGTGAGAAGATCTCACCTTAGCTTTCATTTTGCAATCCAGCTTATTTTCACGATTTCAAGACCTTGTATAAACATTTATACAATTTATTAATATCGAAATAAATTGAACATTTACTTTTCCTTTGATAATTTTGATTAACTAATGATTTAACTTAAAATTAATTTTTTTTAATATTTTCTTTCACCTTTGAAACTACACATACTAAAATAAAATAACCTATATAGATTTAAAATATGTTTCTTTTCTATAAAAACACAATAAAATTTTACTTTATTATTTTCTTTGAAAATAATCTATATTGGTTTTTTAAAATCTATTTTTTTCTTCAAACTTTATTTATATAAATATTTTCCGTTTCCATAAATAATCATAGTAATTTACTTTACTGTCTAGATACAAATATTTAAATTTATTTTCAAATTTAAATTGAATGAAACAAATTGTAAATATCTTACTGTAAATTAACAGCATGAACATTACATTTACTTATTTAAATTGAAAAAAAATAGAATATACCACATAGCAGCGCTCGAACACGCCACCATCGTACATCTCCAATCGAACCTCGAATCGATGCTTATTTCGTCTCAGCATCGCGACTTCCAGGTCGCCGACGAACCACGTCGTACTTGATTGCCATGGCTTCTCGCACGAATCCCCACACGCGACTGCTCCTTCGAGCAAACGATCGCCTGAACCCAGAGAGACGTCTCACCGCTCTGCTACTTCGATCTTCCTCCCTCTCTTCGCTTGCTTGATTGCCATAGAAGTATGCGACAGTCCACCATGCCTCACCGTTCGATTCAACCGCGACCATTCGAGGTGATGATTTTGATTCGACAATGAGGATGCTCGGCCCTAGGGCTTGAATCGAAATCGATTCGATTCGATTTTAGATTGAATTTTCCCCCCTTCGACATATATTGGAAATGAAGGGTTCGGTTTGATTTAGAAAAGGAGCCGCCATTTTATTTATTTCGCGACTCGGAATTGAATTGTAGAGGAGGCAGCATAATTTGGAATTGCTCGAATTTTTTTCTTCTGTTCGATTTACGTCTTGTTTTTATTTTTTTATTTCGAACGAAGAAAATATTTCTTTTTGTTCGTATGCTTTTCTTTTTTTTCATTTTCAAATGCGTGTCTTACCATTTTGCCAAGTGTTCGAAGAGATATGCAACATGTAAAAATTTATCAATGGTATAAGAATATTTATATTCATTTAATTTAAATTCAAATTCAAATTGAAATTGCCTCGATAAATGCTACTTACAATCTCGAACCCCAATCAAGACGTGCCGCCATGCGTTTATAATATTATACGCCTATTCCGAGCGCAACGGAAAAGATTTCGAGTTCAAATTCGATCGTATGGAGAAGATAACTTTTTGGACCCAGCTATTAAATTGAATCTTTAGTTAAATTTCAGCGTGTTTACTTATCGTGCGGCCAACCGATCACTCCAAACATTACGAAAATTGAAATCCGATAATAATACAGTATTATGGATCCAACGGAATTTGTTTCGTCGAATTCCGAGATTGTGCCCTGGAAGGTTATTTTTAAATATCGATTTAAATGATACAAATTTCCAAACTGAACAAAACATTTCCAAATTCAATTCTGAATCTTTCACTATCTTCAGTATCATCAATATAAATTTTCCAAGCCATCAAATTATTTTTTACAGGCTTAAAACTGAAGATTCAAATTTTTACCCAAATCTCTATAATTAAATTAAATAATTAAATTAAATAACTAAATTTCCAAATTCATAGTTAAAATTGAAATTCAATTTAAATCAACTTCTGAGTATTAAAATTCAATCAAATATTTCAATTTCAAATGTCAAAAATTCTGGGTCGTCATATAAGGCACTATGATTTTAAATGCTGATTCGATTAATAGAGATGCAAAATGCCTTCACATTGAGAAAAAATTATTCTGAAGTCCATACATACACGCACATACATATAATTATCGATAGAAAAAGTCAAGGATTTGCTTTTATTTTCTTTGCTAATACATGTCGAAATTTGGTAATTAATTTTGTCAGCTCAAGTTCTGTGCTGAAACCCATCTCAATCGACATTTCAATTGGTAATTTAAAGCAATCAGTGCATTTAAAAAAAAATCTGCTATTGCTTCTCTATCTTACGACTTGGTTGGATCATAATAAACCCAACGTAGTTTTTAGAGTTACCAAGTTTTTTCCTCATGTTATTGTTGACTGAATTTAATTCAATGCATTCAAATATGTATTGGTAGCCAATTTTTTTTAAACTGCTTATTATTAATATATATTGTTTAACACATGCTACTTTCAGATGTTATAATACAAGTACTAAAGGTATAATTTTCTATCAACTTAGTAGTGCAAGTTGAGCAAATTGATGTTGGACATTGACCTTAAGATCACTAATTTCAGTTGGCTTTATTGCCTGATATTCAATGTGAGTAAGTTTGATGATTATTTAACCATTGTTATTCTTATGGTCATTAGAATGTACTTCAAAGAATGATTACAGCCTTTTAAAGGGTGTATAACTAATTAGATTTACTGCAAACTTGAAATACAACTAATAAGATTAATTAGAATGCAATTAATTACTACTATTAATGGTAAAAGTAAAAGAAATGTAAGAAATTATATTAATTGCGTAATTTTTCTATGGATTTGAGAAGTTGATGCAGAAATTAATTACGTTTTTTGACATTACTATAAAATGTACTGGTTCCATGCAGTTCAAAAAACAGTATGCTAATAACCACTTTTAGATGATCCTTAATTATTTGTCATTTTATAAGTATCAGCTTGATGAAAATAAGATGACTGCAAATGTATTTTCTTACCTCATTTTTTGCAATTTAGTACATTTAGCACGTAATAACACTATTTTGTCCCTAATATCTTTTGTTATATATTTTTTTCACCGTAGGGTCAACTGATGGGTCTGCTCTTTTGGATACTCTTTTGTTATGATACCAAGGATATGTGATTATAGTTGGCCAAACCAGCGCATTAACGGTAATATTAAAGGTATAATTGTCGGAATGCACAGGCTTTGAAGGTAAGTTGAAAAACATCCCCTCATAAATGATATTATTGGCCAGCATAATTATCAATTTCCTTATCTTATTTATGTTACTATTTTCACCAATAAACAATGAATTAAGCTTATCAATTTCCTTTTCTTATTTATGTTACTATTTACACCAATAAACAATAAATTAAGCATATTGATTAATGCCATACACAAAATTATGGTTAGGAATAGTCGTAAATGTGTAGCACGGTAATAACTTTTCATTAAATTTTAATAGTTTCACTATTGTTTGGAGTATAACTGTAAAGTTCTGAAGGTTTAGTTAAAGAGAGAAGATTAATGTTAAAACTTAAAATAATAATTTCTAGGATTTTTCTTATTATTATAACATACACACATGCTTATTGTTTTGAGAAGAAAAATTACTGCAATTAGTAATATTAATGAAATCATGCAAGCTTCTGTCATGGTATAAGCATATATCCATGTCATTTACTTAATATCTGTTGAAATATGTTTAGTTGCCTGATAACTTTGCTTCTATTTGCCGTTGGTACTCCTCGAACTCTTTACTTCGTAGAAACCAATGATAGTTATAATACAATATCAGAGAAAATCAACAGTGTTATTAGCAATTTAGTCACTATATAAACCTTAGCTCGGGTTTTTTGTGCAATAATTTTAATTTATTTTGCTTATTTTAGTATTATGTGCACTAACTTTTTGACCTCATGTGCTAAAGTTCCATTATATTTTAATTTTTTATAACCATGAATTAACCTTGCTAAAAAGTTTATAGATTGGTCTTAAAACAATTACCATCGCTGCGGATTTATGGAAATTATTGGATGAATAATGGAATGCATTCATATTTTATTATTGAAGAACAATCATTGCTATGGATCTATGCACCTTTTGATTAGATGCTCAAGAAAGATTACCGCCCTTTGGTTTTTAGGTATGTAAATTAGCATCTTATTATCAAAATATTTTCATTGTTTTCTTTTGATCTCTAATCAATGATTTTGACTCCAAGTTTGTATAAAAATTTATTCTTCTTTCTTTTGATCTTGATTGTATATCCTTTTAGATTTTTATAATTGCATTTCTAAACAAGGACGAAACCCTCTGAAGCACAAACATCAATTTTGTTTTGGAGTGCCGTTGAAGTGAGTTGTAGCACGTAAGACACATACTTCTGTTATGTGTATGTTTCATTTTCCTTTTTCCAAAAGTCCAACCTCTGTCTAATATATGTTGTTAAGCTATGTTAAGAAAGTGGCCTGATTACGTATTATCCTCTATTCACGGACATAAAACTTTGATTTAGTTGTTGGGGATATGCTGAGGGGCACAACAACATTTTTGCACAATCAGGTCTTCCAATGTCGGTGAGGACTATAAATTTTGTTGGAATTTACTAAAATATTGTTGTCCATTTACAAAATTCATGCCTGTTCTACATATGAAACTTATTTTGAATGTTTTGTCTTGTGTATTGATGTTTGGGTGTTGTTTCGCATTAGAGCATTTAATGATCAAGTTTCAATGTTGCTTTGTCAAATTTTCCTGTTTCGGTTATAAAACTTACCTCACTATTAAAAGCATTATTCTTTGAATACCTAAAATATAACTTTCTAGGATTCGTTTCCCAACCCTTTCATTTCAGATAAAGTTATTGGGGACATAAACATGTTTGATACTATATAAATGTTTATTTCTGTTCCATGAAAAAAGTTAAACTATATATACATGTTCTGTCTTTTGTATTAATGTTTGTGTGTTGTTTTGTATTACTGATCAAGTTTTAATATTGTTTTGTAAAATTTTCCTATTTCGGTTATAAAATTTACCTTACTCTTTAGAGCAGCAAGAGTGCCACATTCATTTGGATCGATTGATAGTAACGTTTTAATGAGTTGAATGGAACATGGAAGGAATTTTTCAGAAGTTTCACCAATGCAGCGCATGTATGGAACATGGAACATGGAGTTGAATGGGGCATGCTAGGGATTGAACAGGGTTGCACGAGGCAGCTTGGATTTCTTCCAATACTTCTCTGAGGGAGACCCACAAAGCTTGAATATTTTATGTAATTGTTCCAACTGTTAAGAAATTGAGAAAATCACTACATCAGGCCATTATTTATTCACTCTACTTGCTTTCTACTGTACATGTAATCAACATACATGTATAAATTGAATATGCGTGACTACCATATAATTGCTTATAAACTCATCACCCATAATTCAAATGAATAAGATTTTCAAACCAAGAAAAAGTTTAAGGTAATTAGTGAATAAAATGTGAATGCTAAATGGGTTGTCGCCTTTTCCTTTTTTTTAAACCACCTCTAGGTGTATATACGTATTGTTAGAAAAGAAAGGGTCGAATATAATTGACATTATCAGAGAAGCACTAGAATCACCAAAAAAGGAAAAAAAGAAACAATTAATAATAATAATAACTACACTTTTGCACAGTTAATTTCTTGCTGCTTAATTAATAGACAATAAATCATTACGTTAATTTTTTAGCATTATGGAGTTCACAACCATGGCACGTCCTAACTAAAGTTTTATGAGTTAATGACAGGTTGTCGACAATCAGCAACAATATGAATCTTTAATATGCCATTAAATACAAACGAATGCTGCTGACCAAGAATCCGAAGCTTGAACCCAAACAAGCTTCGAACTGTTTAATCTGGATTCAACCAACACAAAATCTATTACTGCAAGTCTACACTGGTCGTCTCCTTAGATTAGAGCCTCTACAAGAGGTGTAAAAGCTATCAAACAAAAGGCTACTCGTATAGAAATGTTACAATATGTGATATAGGTGAATTTAACAAAACATCTTTGTAGACATAATTAAATTTTTGTAATTATAATATTGTAAGCTACAATGTATCAACATAGTGCAAAAGGATTATTTTAAACACCGTAACCCATATTTCTAGGGAAATGATGCATTCCACCCCTACTTTTTTCAGTTTTGATTAATATATTTTAAGCATTTTCGATATTCATTTTCTTAATTTCAGTTAATGGGCTCTTCCTTACTGCTATGAGTACTGCACAACTTAATAAAAATATAATATTAGTTTATTTGTGCACGAGTTTATGATATTTCATGATAAAATGAAGTCAACTCCTCTTTTTTACATAGGTTCGCGCCTTAATAACAATAATAAACCTTCATTTTGAAAAAACCAGAAACTATTTGTAAAATAAAACCATACTTTGGCTACTGATTAGGTCTAGGTGACTAAATAAGTTAAATTTTGTTGTGCTTTTCATTGTTTGTTAGATAAAGTAGAAAAGATTAAACATTAATGTGAAAAAGTAGAACTAAAGCTTGGCCCTGTTGTAATAGTTTCTTTGCTCATTTGAAACTAAAATGGACAAAGTTAGTCTAGACTATTGTTAAAGCAATATGAAATGAGTTGAACAAAGTTAGTCCAAGCTATTATAGATGTGTTTTCATGTGTGAGTTATATATGTAACACATGTGAGTTATACATGTAACATGGAGCTCTCATTTAAGAACATGGAACATGCAAACTACTTTCAACGTAAACCTATACCAAAAACCTAAAGTATAAAAAATTGTTTATCAGTTATAGTTTGTCATTTTGTATGCTATTCATCAAATGGTTTGTGAATTATGGTATGTCAGTTTGTTCCCTTTTCATTGCAAAATTCTACCATACCTATTTCGGATTAACCACTATATCTAATGAAGAAAATCTTCTATTTTTGTAAGGAATCAAGGTTGTTGTCTTGGTTATGCATGAACATGCAAGAATAATTCATAATTCCATATGTTTATTAGTGTTCTTTTTGGCTATGTAAGGTCGGCCTAATTTAAAGCTTATTTCCATATTTGCAACCATTAGGTTGGCAATAAATACTAATTTGCTCATTCTTGCATATGTTCTTTGTATTTGTAGGTTGGCTAATTTATTAATTTCTGCTGAAAGATTATTTTGACGGTTTTATTTGGTTTTCATGATTTGATTTGTTTTGGGATTTGGTCTGTTGCTTATTGAAAGTGTAACTCAAACCATTTTCAAACACATTAGTCAAATGTCTGTGTCTTGGTCTTTGCATTTCCTTTGTTTCAAACAACATATCTATATCTATGTATATGATAACAGAATATGATAACTTTCCTACCTTGGTATTCAACTTATTGAAGTTGATTTTTCATCAGCGTTAGTATACCATTCAGACAACGCTATTTGGCTCTAAAATGATCCTATTAGTTTCGCATTATTTATTATGGGAACCATGTGTCCATAAAAATCTATAAAATTTTAAGGACCGATCATAATGTATAGTCAAATATAGTTTTATATGCTATAGGGAGCTGGATTATTCTCATCCTGAAATGTCTTACTGCCATCCAACTACTAGTTTTATCGAATTTTTATTATAACACGAGCGATATTTTATTTGAGTAGAGCATGCTTTTTTATGTCTCATAAGTATGTAAGGAAATTTGATCGTTTTGTAAGGAAATTAATACGAAAACATTAATGGATTTTTCTTCTTTATTTTGTAGGGAAATTTGACCTTTCTTTCCTCAAACGTTTCCTTCCTCATTTTGTGGTCAATAGAATCTAAAGGGTTTTCATATTAATATGCTAATCAATAAAACGGTCATAATCTAGAGCATTAATTTCTCTCATCTTGATATTGATGGATGATCAAGACTAAGTCTACAAATCTGGAAATTTGGTCCTCTCTCTACCTATAAATATTAACCTTTGCCCATCACAAAGGATAGAGAAAAAACACATAAAGAGAGATATAGGAAAAGAGAGAGAAACCATTTCCTTTGTCCATTGAAACAGCTTTCGACAACAACCATTGCTGATTCATATACGAGATTTCTGGAGGTATGTTTTATTGATTCATTACATATGTGATAATTATGTAATTCTAGATCTTAGTGTTTATGTTATTCGCAAGATATAGATTACATGTGGTACTAGAGCATGGTTTTAGAATTCATGATTATCCATCAATATATAAAACGAAACTAGCATAGATCTATGATGTGATGTTTGTAATTTTACTATGATAATGATAATGATTATTAGTGTTAATATGATTCAAGTTTAATATTCATATTATTTAAGTTGCTATAGTAATCATGATTATCAATATTGTTCTATTTATTGTATGCTTAGATCTAGATCTGGAAAGTTTATATTTTCGCAAAAGTTAATTTTTTTACTTTATTATTTGACCTACTGTATAATATGGAATAACTTATTGTATGCGAATACTTTTCAGAAAGTATACATATTGAAAACAATTGTTACCTAGTTTGACATTAAATTCATGATCTGGAACTTGCAAGATAATTGTTTATACATGATTTGCAAAATAATTGTTTATATGTTAAATTCATATATGGAATTTACTTGGATTACTTGAAAGAATGGCAAATGTTTATACAAAAAAAAACAAAGGAGGTGACCACCTGGTTCGATCCGGTTTCACTCTTTTCTCTCTTGTTTTAGTTTTCGCTTCCGCGCTTAATTTCCTTGTTTCCTCTAGTCTGATGCATGCAGTTCCGTCCACAGGCGGCTGCTGCTTGCATAATAACGCATGAAACATTAATGTCTATCATTCTTCCATGAGTATGGTTCTACTGCCTACCTACAGGAGGTGCTAAACCTAACCTCTTATTATGACACGTGTTTTATTCTAATAAAGAAGCCTACATTTCTTTTATATCTGCAGTTGCAATGCCCTCAAACCTTAATTCGTACGCTACGTCTATCGTCAGACTCAATGGAACCAACTACTCAGAACGGAAAGAGCAAGTTAAGTTTTCTTTGGGCATACTTGAACTGGACATGCTCTCCTTAAGGAAAAGCCAACCCCACTTACTAACACAAGTACGCCCGAGGAAAACAAATTTCATGATGATTGGGAACGATCTAATAGGTTCATCATGATGTTTATGCGAATGGTGATTGATACCAATATCAAAACCTCCCTTCCAAAAACTGAAAGCGCAAAAGAATATCTACAATCCATTGAAAGTCGGTTCAAGACTGCAGACAAATCCCTTGTTGGGAAACTTATGGCAGATCTTGTGACTATGAAGTTTGATGGTTCTCGCTCAATGAGCATTCATGTCATTAAAATGATTAACCTTGCTGCCAAACTTAAGAACTTGGGATTGGCTATGGACAATACTTTTCTCGTCCAATTCATTCTCACTAGCTTACCTCCTCAGTATGAACCATTCAAAATTCATTACAACACTATTACGGAAAAGTGGAGTCTAAATGAATTTACTAACAAACTGGTTCAAGAGTAGTCTAGGCAAGGCTCGCAAGGCATTAAAGTTGCTTATTTCACTCAAGGGGTTGGAAAACAAGCTGGCAAAAAGAACAACTCACAGCATAAAAGAGCACCACCCAAATATGATGACGCCACTCAACCATCCAAGAAGAAAAAGAAGGATGATATCTGCAAATTCTGCAAGAAACCTGGACACTTCCAGGAAGATTGCATTAAGCGCAAAGAATGGTTCGAAAAGAAAGGAAACCAAATGGGTTTCGTAAGTCATTTCGAATCAAATCTTACTAATGTACCTTCTTCTACTTGGTGGATTGATACTGCTGCTAACGTTCATGTTTCGAATTCTATGCAGGGATTCATTACGATCCAAACCACAAACCCAAGTGAGAATTTCATTTTCATGTGGAATAAAGATAAAGCTCCAGTTGAAGTTATTGGAACTTTTCGTCTTATTTTAGATAGCGGTTATCAGTTAGATTTATGTAAAACTTTTATGTTCCGTCTATTTCCCGCAATTTGATTTCTGTAAGTGTACTTGATAAATTTGGATATTCTTTTGAAGTTGGAAATGGAAATTTTAGTTTATTTAAAAATTCTAGTCTTATTGGTTCTGGAATTTTAATTGGTGGACTTTATGTGACGACCCGGAAATTTTGACGAATTAAATTGAAATAATTAATCGATTTTAAATATTTAAAAGTTAGTTTGAACTTAAATTCCTGATATTAATATTTACTTGATAAGTTAACCATTGAATTATATAGTTTAAATATTGAATTGAATTATTGAGATTTGGTAAATTGTTGAATCTGAAAGTTTTAAGCCTATTTAAAATAATTTGAAGGCTTATAAAATTTATAATGATAATACTAGAGATAATGGAATGGTTTGAACCTAATTTAAAGATAATTTGTTCGGTTTTAATAATATATCATTTAAATTGGATTTAAAAATAGCATCCCGAGGCACAGTCTCGAGTTTCGACAAAATCAGTTACTTTGGGTCCGTAATATTACATTATTATCGGATTTTAAGTTTCTTAGTGTTTGGGATTGTTGTGGGAGCGTACGGCATGTGAACGCTCTGAAATTTATAACGAAATATTTTAACACTTATTTATATACGTATTGACCAAGTCAAATATGAATGCTTCTCGCGTACGCCTCTTGCTTCCTTTAATTTCGCAATCTATCCTTTACCCCTTACAAATCAAAATCTCCCCTTTCACTTTCAGTAAAAACAAATCATTCGAACGTAAGAAAAATATATAATGGAGTCTCTCCCAAATCATTGATCAATTGAACCCTCCCTTCAATTTAGCAGCCGAGCCTCTCTCTCTCCTACTCTTCATATTCTTTCGTGCGATTGTTAATGGCAGACCGAAGATATAAGAGGGTATAGGCTCTCGCGAATCATCGGTCGCGATTCGAGTCGCGCGCGGCAAGTTGGGCACGGAGGCGTCAGGATCGGGAGAGGCGCACGATGAGATGGTTGCGGCGTGAGGGCTAATGTTAGCAGTGGTGTTGTCATCGCAGTTAGGGCTTGATAGGCCGAGGGGGAATCGTGATGCCGCGTTTTGGATGAGGGTCGCGACCGTGCTGTGGTGGTGAGCTATCGATGGAGGAGGAGGGCGATGCGATTGGTAGACTTCAGTCGTCCTTCGGTGGTGGGTTTCGTTCGTACACGAGTAAGTGGTGGTAGCTATCGTCGAGTTCGGTGAGGAGACAGCAAGCGTATTAGGTGGGAGGCTCTGTTCTAGTCGACAGTCGATGATAATCGGGATGCAGGTGAGTAATTTTAAATTCTCAGTTGTTCAGGAAGATGTTGAACTCGTATAGGATACGATAATGGTGTTTTAAATGTTAAACTAACATAATCAAGTTTTAACAATTCACCTAATCATATATATTATAGCTTAGAGGGTTAATTATTTAAGTTAATTTAATTTAATGTAATTAAAATGAAGTTGAATAATTCAGGGTTGAATCATTTACTAGTAATTAAGTGTTGATTAATTAATTAATTAAGTGGACGTAAATTAACTTTGAGAAAATCAATTAGACTATCTAATTGAAAAAAAAAGAAAAAAAAAATCACCTAGTGTAATTGATTTAATATATTACTTAGTGAAGTTATAAATGAGAAATTACTGAATGTTATAAAAGGGTAATTACTTCAGGTAGGTAACTAACGGGAAGTTAATTAAGAAGAAATTCAATAAATGGAAATATTTAAGGTTTAAATTATTTTGAGTAAATCACACGTTGTTGGATTTCGATTTAAATTTAAATGATTAAATTTAAATAATCAGATGGGTGATTGAATTGTTTGGATGCGTGCTGATGATTTGGTGATTTAGTTTTTGGCTGTTCTCGAGTTAATTGTGTTTGACTCGAAGTAGTTGGGGTTAAAAATTTATCTTATACTTAAGTCATAAATACGAAAATGTTTCCATTTCTAGTAAAAGCTTAAGGAATTGTGATTCATCAAATTTGAAGGTAATTAGAATGTATGATTAATTTATTTAATTAATTAATGAGTCGGGTTTTATTTAGTAATTAAGGGTTTTGAATTAAATTAATGAAAGTTTAAGTCAATTAATTAGGTGATTAATTTAAATAATCAATGAATAGTTTATTAGATAATCACTGAGGGTAATTAATAACATAAAATTAATGATGAAATCAAAGATTGATAAATTGAGATTGATTAACCCATAAAGAAGACTTATGAAGTTAAGTAATATAAGTTATTACGGATTACTGTAATTAAACCAGTGAATAAATTCACGAGGTAATTAAGATTGCTTTTGATGGTGTTCAAGAAGAATTATATCGTGATAATTAATTAAAGATAATTACTTGAATGCAATCGAAAGACAATTAAATCCACTGTGATTGATTAAGATGGAAATGAAGGGTTGTTTAATTAATTGATTTGAGATCAATTAATATTTAATGAGGGAACGGAAGTGGATGGTATTAGTAATTCCATCAGGATTAATTTAATTAATTTGGAGGTGATTAAGTTTTGCTTATGAATGATTGGATGGTATTGAATGCTTTGGATGAATTGATCTCTGATATGAAATATTGTGTATTTCATTTGGATAATTTGGGTTATGATAACATGAGTTTCGAAGTGACTGGGGGCGGGTATTTGAAAATATCCGAAACCCACTTCGAATTTTTATAAATTGATTTGTGAAATCGATAAGATGGAATGAAATGATTGAAGTGATTTGGATCATTTTATCTAAGTTGGGTTCTTAGAAATTGTTATGTGAAATAAGTGTTGTCTATAGCAAATTTGTGAATGGGTTAAATTGATATAAGTTACCCGGGTTTATATAAGTTGATTTCATTGGTACTCCATATTATTTGGATTTACTCACGCTGGTTTCCAGCCTGACCCGGGTGTTACTTTTATGTAATGCTCGGGTCAGACCGAGTATTACAGATTTTCAGGTAGGACGTTCTGGAGCTCAGGAGGCGAGCGGGATGGCAATATCGTATAGAGTATATCCGTTGTATTTGTATTATTGTTAAGCTGAGACATGATAATTGAAAATAAATATTCAGTGACTGTATAAAATGTGAAACTCTGATGTATATTAAATGTAATCAACTGATATGGTATTCTGTTGTAAACTGTTATTATTTATTATTATATTTTATCCGCTGCGTATGTGAGTTGTTGATGTTTCTGTTCTTCTTCTATCTCTTCTTCTTTTTCATAACTATCTGGAATTTTCTGGTTAGAAAATTTCGGGTCGTTACATTTGGTATCAGAGCTGAAAGGTTAAGCGAGAACCTTGGCTCTGGTGGGGATTTCTCATTAACTAGAGTCCGAAGTACTCTAGAATGAATTGAGTGTATATATTATATGAGAGCGTACTTGTTATTTTCTTATATAAAGGTTTTAAATGGTTTTATATAAAAGTATATTTTGATATATAAAACAATTTTTCCTTCTAATAAATATTAGGGTGATTGGGTGTTAAATTATTGGAATTAAGTTAAGTAAGAATATAATACAACCAAATTAAAATTAAATTAATTAAAAATGAAATTCTAGAATTAGAACTCAGAAATTAGAATTGTTTGAAACTTTAAATGAACAAAGTTAAATTTGGTTTAAAAAGGTTAAACCAATCTTTGAGAATTTGGCTCGAATTATATAATTCGAGATGGTTTAAATATGAAGTTGGAATTGAACTCATTCAAATTGAATCCGATTTGAATTAATTGGATTTGGATGGAAGATGTATAAGTTCAAAAATTTAATGGAAGACTTGAATTGGAATTGGTTTAAAATCAAAAAGGAATTTGAAATATAGATTGTAAATGAAATTTATAAGATGAAATAAACTTTATAAATAAATGAGATTATAATTTGAAATAAAATTCCAGAGTAATGTTTAAATGTGAATTGGATGGATTGGGAATTTGGAATTTTTGGAAAAATTAAAATTCCTTTGGGTTTGAAAATGGTTTCCAAGGGTTTTGAAGAAAGAATAGTATTATTTCAAAAATATCTTTGTGTTTGAAATCTGGGAGATTTGAAATTAAAAAAATATTTGGAAATGTTTTAATGGGATAAAAGCATTGAACTCTTTCGGTCACTGGAAAATAGCGTCGGTGATGACTGCAGCATTATTGATGTTTATTTTCGAGTTTCTAGAAGAGAAATTGCTACCAAATTGTTTTAAATTGGAATTGTTTGTGAATTGAGTTTGGTTTTGAAATTCAAAGGGATAATAGAATCTGTCAAAGAATTTTGGATATATATAAATTCTAAGGTGATGTTTAAGTTTTGGAAAATTGTTTAAACTCTGGAATCTGGATTCAAAATGTTTATGGAATAATAAAATATATGGGCTAAATAAAATGTATAAACTCCAAGTTAAAAGCAAATGTGAATGCAATTGATTTGAAATAGAAGTTGAAAAATGTAAATTATAATTAAAGTTGTACAAGTTTAATATTCAAATGGAAAATTTGTATTGGATTAACTGGAAAATGATATGGAACTTGAAGAGAGTTCGATTGATATTAGTCCAGATTTATCTGAATAACTTGAAATTTAAATATTCGAACAAAGAGGGTTGTATGAAACTATAGGGGGTTTTGGAGAAGTTGGTGAAGGTGATAGTGGGTCTTTAATAAAGGATAGTTGGTTGGATGTTGATTTGAGTTTTGGGGAAAGATAAACGGGTATTGGACCATTCTTCCTATCTAGTAATTTCGGGGACGAAATTCTTTTAAGGAGGGAGAAATGTGACGACCCGAAAATTTTGACGAATTAAATTGAAATAATTAATCGATTTTAAATATTTAAAAGTTAGTTTGAACTTAAATTCCTGATATTAATATTTACTTGATAAGTTAACCATTGAATTATATAGTTTAAATATTGAATTGAATTATTGAGATTTGGTAAATTGTTGAATCTGAAAGTTTTAAGCCTATTTAAAATAATTTGAAGGCTTATAAAATTTATAATGATAATACTAGAGATAATGGAATGGTTTGAACCTAATTTAAAGATAATTTGTTCGGTTTTAATAATATATCATTTAAATTGGATTTAAAAATAGCATCCCGAGGCACAGTCTCGAGTTTCGACAAAATCAGTTACTTTGGGTCCGTAATATTACATTATTATCGGATTTTAAGTTTCTTAGTGTTTGGGATTGTTGTGGGAGCGTACGGCATGTGAACGCTCTGAAATTTATAACGAAATATTTTAACACTTATTTATATACGTATTGACCAAGTCAAATATGAATGCTTCTCGCGTACGCCTCTTGCTTCCTTTAATTTCGCAATCTATCCTTTACCCCTTACAAATCAAAATCTCCCCTTTCACTTTCAGTAAAAACAAATCATTCGAACGTAAGAAAAATATATAATGGAGTCTCTCCCAAATCATTGATCAATTGAACCCTCCCTTCAATTTAGCAGCCGAGCCTCTCTCTCTCCTACTCTTCATATTCTTTCGTGCGATTGTTAATGGCAGACCGAAGATATAAGAGGGTATAGGCTCTCGCGAATCATCGGTCGCGATTCGAGTCGCGCGCGGCAAGTTGGGCACGGAGGCGTCAGGATCGGGAGAGGCGCACGATGAGATGGTTGCGGCGTGAGGGCTAATGTTAGCAGTGGTGTTGTCATCGCAGTTAGGGCTTGATAGGCCGAGGGGGAATCGTGATGCCGCATTTTGGATGAGGGTCGCGACCGTGCTGTGGTGGTGAGCTATCGATGGAGGAGGAGGGCGATGCGATTGGTAGACTTCATTCGTCCTTCGGTGGTGGGTTTCGTTCGTACACGAGTAAGTGGTGGTAGCTATCGTCGAGTTCGGTGAGGAGACAGCAAGCGTATTAGGTGGGAGGCTCTGTTCTAGTCGACAGTCGATGATAATCGGGATGCAGGTGAGTAATTTTAAATTCTCAGTTGTTCAGGAAGATGTTGAACTCGTATAGGATACGATAATGGTGTTTTAAATGTTAAACTAACATAATCAAGTTTTAACAATTCACCTAATCATATATATTATAGCTTAGAGGGTTAATTATTTAAGTTAATTTAATTTAATGTAATTAAAATGAAGTTGAATAATTCAGGGTTGAATCATTTACTAGTAATTAAGTGTTGATTAATTAATTAATTAAGTGGACGTAAATTAACTTTGAGAAAATCAATTAGACTATCTAATTGAAAAAAAAAGAAAAAAAATCACCTAGTGTAATTGATTTAATATATTACTTAGTGAAGTTATAAATGAGAAATTACTGAATGTTATAAAAGGGTAATTACTTCAGGTAGGTAATTAACGGGAAGTTAATTAAGAAGAAATTCAATAAATGGAAATATTTAAGGTTTAAATTATTTTGAGTAAATCTCACGTTGTTGGATTTCGATTTAAATTTAAATGATTAAATTTAAATAATCAGATGGGTGATTGAATTGTTTGGATGCGTGCTGATGATTTGGTGATTTAGTTTTTGGCTGTTCTCGAGTTAATTGTGTTTGACTCGAAGTAGTTGGGGTTAAAAATTTATCTTATACTTAAGTCATAAATAAGAAAATGTTTCCATTTCTAGTAAAAGCTTAAGGAATTGTGATTCATCAAATTTGAAGGTAATCAAAATGTATGATTAATTTATTTAATTAATTAATGAGTCGGGTTTTATTTAGTAATTAAGGGTTTTGAATTAAATTAATGAAAGTTTAAGTCAATTAATTAGGTGATTAATTTAAATAATCAATGAATAGTTTATTAGATAATCACTGAGGGTAATTAATAACATAAAATTAATGATGAAATCAAAGATTGATAAATTGAGATTGATTAACCCATAAAGAAGACTTATGAAGTTAAGTAATATAAGTTATTACGGATTACTGTAATTAAACCAGTGAATAAATTCACGAGGTAATTAAGATTGCTTTTGATGGTGTTCAAGAAGAATTATATCGTGATAATTAATTAAAGATAATTACTTGAATGCAATCGAAAGACAATTAAATCCACTGTGATTGATTAAGATGGAAATGAAGGGTTGTTTAATTAATTGATTTGAGATCAATTAATATTTAATGAGGGAACGGAAGTGGATGGTATTAGTAATTCCATCAGGATTAATTTAATTAATTTGGAGGTGATTAAGTTTTGCTTATGAATGATTGGATGGTATTGAATGCTTTGGATGAATTGATCTCTGATATGAAATATTGTGTATTTCATTTGGATAATTTGGGTTATGATAACATGAGTTTCGAAGTGACTGGGGGCGGGTATTTGAAAATATCCGAAACCCACTTCGAATTTTTATAAATTGATTTGTGAAATCGATAAGATGGAATGAAATGATTGAAGTGATTTGGATCATTTTATCTAAGTTGGGTTCTTAGAAATTGTTATGTGAAATAAGTGTTGTCTATAGCAAATTTGTGAATGGGTTAAATTGATATAAGTTACCCGGGTTTATATAAGTTGATTTCATTGGTACTCCATATTATTTGGATTTACTCACGCTGGTTTCCAGCCTGACCCGGGTGTTACTTTTATGTAATGCTCGGGTCAGACCGAGTATTACAGATTTTCAGGTAGGACGTTCTGGAGCTCAGGAGGCGAGCGGGATGGCAATATCGTATAGAGTATATCCGTTGTATTTGTATTATTGTTAAGCTGAGACATGATAATTGAAAATAAATATTCAGTGACTGTATAAAATGTGAAACTCTGATGTATATTAAATGTAATCAACTGATATGGTATTCTGTTGTAAACTGTTATTATTTATTATTATATTTTATCCGCTGCGTATGTGAGTTGTTGATGTTTCTGTTCTTCTTCTATCTCTTCTTCTTTTTCATAACTATCTGGAATTTTCTGGTTAGAAAATTTCGGGTCGTTACACTTTATAAACTTCATCTTAAACAAAATGCTAAAATCCAACTCACCCTGCATGGAAAAGAAACTAAAGGAATGTCATCCAAGAATGATTCTTACTTCTTGTGGCATAAAAAACTGGGTCATATATCCAGTGAAAGAATCAAGAGGTTAGTGAAAGATGGTGTCCTACCGAACCTAGACTTCGCTAACATTAAAACATGTGTTGATTGTATTAAAGGAAAAACAACAAAAAAACACAAAGAAAGGAGCCACAAGAAGTACACAACTTCTTGAAATAATACATACAGATATTTGTGGACCTTTTGATGTTCCAACTTTTGGAGGAGAGAAATATTTCATCACTTTTGTCGATGATTTTTCACGTTATTGCTATCTTTATCTGTTGCATGAAAAATCTCAGTCAGTGGATACTGTACAAGTGTTCATTACTGAAGTCGAAAGGCAATTAGAAAGAAAAGTGAAAATCATTAGGTCAGATAGGGGTGGTGTATTCTATGGAAGGTATGATGAAACGGGACAACATCTTGGACCTTTTGCTAGACTTCTTCAAAAACTTGGAATTGTTGCATAATACACAACGCTTGGATCTCCATGGCAGAATGGTGTAGCTGAAAGGCGAAATCGTACATACATGGAAATGGTTAGATCCATGATGATTCATGCAAATTTACCTATATCATTATGGATGGATGCATTACGAACAGCTGTCTACATCTTAAATAGAATTCCAAGTAAGACCGTTCCAAAGACTCCTTTTGAACTTTGGAAAGGATGGAAACCTAGTTTAAGACATCTCCAAATTTGGGGTTGCCCAGCTGAAGCTAGACTATACAATTCAAATGGAAACAAATTGGATTTTAAGACAGTCAGTGGTTACTTTATAAGTTACCCAGAAATCTAAAGGATATAGATTTTATTGTCCTAACCATTGTACAAGAATTGTTGAAACCGGCAATGCAAAATTCTATGAGAATGGTGAAATCAGTGGGATTACAAAACAACAAGAAGTGGTCATTCATGAAATAAGGGTACCCGTTATCTTACCCTCTATTTCGAAAGATATTGGGAATCATCCCATTGTTGAACCTGTTCACAATGAGAAAAACTTGATAAACGATCAACAACTCCATAATGAAATTATCACCAATCATAATGTTGATGAAGTACCACAGGAACTAGCATTAAGAAGATCTCAAAGACAAAGAAGATCAGCTATTCCTGATGATTATATGCTTTATCTAATAGAATCTGAAGGAACCGCGGACCCAATTTCTTATTCACAAGCCATTATGGATGTTAATTCTATTAAATGGATTGATGCCATGAAAGATGAACTGAAATCTATGGATAATAATCAAGTTTGAAAAATCGTTCTGCCGCAAGGACATAAAGCAGTCGGTTGTAAGTGGGTCTTCAAGACCAAATGTGACTGCAATGGTAAAATTGAACGATATAAAGCTAGACTTGTTTTCAATGGTTTTAATCAGAAAGAAGGCATTGACTATAATGAAACTTTGGCTCCTGTTTCCAGAAAAGATTCTCTTAGAATTATCATCGCATTAGTAGCTCATTATGATCTCGAGTTACGTCAAATGGATGTTGTAACAACCAGGTATTTTCAACAATTCAAGTCCGACATGTGCGGTTGCGAATGGTTGACGTAACAACCCTAGATTTTTTGCATATAATTTAAATTTGACTTTATTTTATTTTGAAAATATTTTAAACTTGTTTGTTTCAAACATTTCATTTTTAAATATAAATTTTGATTATTATATAATTATAATTTCAAACTGGTATAAATTGAATATTTTCCTGAAAAATGGAATTGTGGTCAAAACTGGTCAAACTTTGACTTTTAAATTTTAAATTTAAATATTTGAATTCTTGAATTTTATCTTTTATTATGAAAATAGATTTAATATCATGAATACTGCTTTTTGTTTCGTTGAAATTGGATTTAAATTGTGAAAGTTATACCCATTACAATATTGTGTGTATATAGGGTTATTTAACAATGTTCTTTGTTTTAATTTATATAAATGATATTTTTTACTTGATATATCTTATTATAATTTGTATATTTATGTTATATTATTTATATTTTGACTTTTAAATATTTTTAAAGTGATATTTGAATTTTTCCAAAGCTTATTGAATTTATTTTCTATTTTTAAAGCCTAGCTTCTATTTTCTTTGCTATTTTCTTCATTTAAATTATATTTAATTAAAATTTATTCATTTATTTTTGTGAAGGCATTTTTATTTTGTGTTATTATCTTTATTTATAAATATTTTTCAAGTACATATAATTTTTTCAAAATTTATTCTATTTATTTTCAAATTTGCTTGACTAGTTTGCATTTTCTAAGCAATTTTCTTATTTTTACCTTATATAATTATTATTTATTTATTTATATTTTATATTTTGTTGCATTTTCGAAATTTTTACTGAAATTTTTATTTTTGTTAGTAATTTAAACTTATATAAATAAATTAAAGGTAATGTGAAAATGTTTTGACTTTTGGTTTCCAATGGCTCTTTATCTCACACCTTTTCACATTTCAACCTTACTTTTCATTTAATTGGCCACAACTCCTCATTTCTTCAGCCACCTATTTTTTTTCTCATTCACGTAAAAAAAATTTCTTCCCATCTAAAAAAAAAATTCGGCCTCAATCATATCCAAGAGTTTGGTAATTTTTTTCTTCTTGTTTTTCTACTTGTTTATGTTGATTTTTACTTGCCTTCTCTTCTACTTCAGGTTCGGCCCCACCACTCCAACCACCATGGCCGCCTCCTCTACCACTTGAACCATCCACCACCTCATCTCCAGCCCCAAGCCACTGGCCGTGCCCAATAGTTGATCAAACTCCACCTAAATCTGCACAAACTTCACCTATATGCACCATAGCCAACACCTATGCCTTCATCACCTTCAACCTTCCTTTGGCCGCCACCAACTCCACCTCCACCACCCATGGATGACCTGAAACCCTCTGCCACACCATCTTCCAACCCACTACAGAGATGGTCGTGCTTGGTCTTGCTTGGGCCGAGCCAATGTTGCCTTGAATTCATGTTATTTTGCCTTGTAGTTGTAATCCTTGCACATATCTCATGCATCATCACTTTTGCTCCATTCCATACATGTTTGGCCAATCTCTTATGAACCCAAACCAGATCCTTTTCCTTGCTTTAGCCGTTCCTTTCTAACCTATATCTGAAGCATTAGCGGTAGAAGGCAAGTGCAAAGACTTTGGAGATGATTTTGCATTTATCTCTAAAAAAAATTAATCGTATTTTTAGTTGAAAACTTATGTTTTTTGTATTGTCTTGTTTGAATGTGTTCAAGGCAATTAATCTTTGGCTCTCACAAACTCGAATCTTTGTCATTCTATCGTGCCTCTAAAGATCTCAACTTGTGCTTTTGATCGTAGTCTCCAGCTTATACAAGTGAGTTATTCTCACCAGACAATATGTACATATATAACTAGTAAATTGACCCCTTTTGAATCTGTAAAAAACATTATCATGTTACGCCTGCTATATTATGATCATATGATGTTCACCCATGCTTAAACACCTGTTATATCATATTTTACTGTTATATCATGCTATTCTGTTACTTATACCAGTTTATCACACTGCAAGTTTCCTGTAGATTAGAATCACTATGGGTTGAAATGATACATACCCGAACGGACTTTAGAAAAGGGAAAAATCGTTATGGGCTGAAATGATAGGCCTGAACGGTTTTTATTTATTTTATTTTAACTTGGGATTGCGGGTTTGAAATGATAGAACCTGGATTTTTCTTTTTAAACTGCGGATTGAAATGGTATATATCTGTATCACTTGACCTAGGTTAGAAAACCATATACAGGCCCGTGGTTATTTTATAAAGTATTTTGAATATTTTAAATATGTTTTAAAAGTTTAAATTATGAAATTTGAGTTAAATTGAGTTTTAAATGTTTAAATAAAGAAATTTTTATTTTTCTATAAGTTAAAAATGTAATTTAAATAAATGGTAAAAGTGGATTTTTGGAAATATAACTTAAGTTGGTAAAATTTGGAATTTTGGTTTGAAATGATATTTTAAGCTAAATGGATTAAATATAAATTTTATTTTATTTGGAAATTGGTAAATATGATAATTTGATTTAAATTTGAATTTAAATGATTTTTATAAAGTATTATTGATTTTCTGAGAATTTATAAGTGAAATAAATTGATGGTAAAGTTAGAAAGTTTGAAATGTAAGTTATTTTGGAAATTTTGATTTAATTATAATTGGAAATTAAATTAAATATGAAATTATGATAAATTTATGATAATTTGAATTTAAAATGAATTTAAAGTGATTTTGTAATATATTAATGATTTTTTAATAAAGTTAAAAAGTGAAATGAATGGTTATTTAAGTTGAAATTTTGAAATATAACCAAAATGGGAATTTGTGAATTTGGCTTAAAAGTGAATTTTAAGTTAAGTAAATAAAATTGAAATTAAGTCATATTTTGAAATTTTAAACTTAAGTGTTAGGTTGAAATTTAATTCAATGAATTTAAAATTGAATGTTGAAATTTAATAAGTGAATTATTATTAAATCTTGATTTTTGAATGGAAATTTAACTTTATAAAATCATGAACTTAAGGAAAATTAAATGATGTTTATAAATGTGAAAATGTATGATTTTATAAGTTGAAAATGTTTTAAATAAAAACATAATTGGTTGTGAAATTATATTGAATATTTGAAGTTAATAACTGCATTTTTGAAATGCTATTAATTGCAATGTAAATGATATTACAGCATTTGTAAATGCTGTAGTTGATGATAATGAACTAAAAAGCTAAATTGAATTAAAGGCTATTAAAGAATTTTTGTAAGTGCTATAATTGTTGAATTTAACTAAGTTTATTTGAAATTTAAGTAAAGCCTATTACAACATTTTAAAAAATGCCATCTTTTGTTAAATTGAACTGTTTTGAATGTAACTTTCCATAGCGTTTTCTAAATGCTGCGAAAAGTAAATTTTCACTATTTTGACAAACTTAAGTGAATAAATGAACTTTGAAAGTTGAAAATTTTGAAAATTTAATAATTTAATTATTAAATATAATAACTTCATTTTTATGATTTAAAATGAAGTAATTTGTTTTGAAATATAAACTATTTTGAAATGTGTGTTGAAATGGTATTTTAAATAAAATGAATGTGGTTTTGAAAAGAAATGATATTACGATATATTAAAATGATTTGAAATATGGTTTTGAAAAGATATGATATTTTGATACATTGAAATGATTTGAAATGAAGTTTTGAAAAGATATGATATTTTGATATATTAAAATGATTGGAAATGAAGTTTTGTAATGATATGATATTTTGATATATTGAAATGATTTGACATGAAGTTCTAGAAAGATATAATGTTTTTGAAATGGTTTGGAATTAATTTAATCTTTATTTTGATAAAGATTTGGATTTGAAATGATATTCTATTTTGAAGTATAAATATTATTTTAAAAGTTATAACCACAGGTTATAATAACGATTGGTTGGCAAAGAGACCGGGATCGGATATTTGGCATACTCTCTGTCGATACCGAAAACCACTTTGACAACCGTGTAAGCGGTGGAGTTTCCAGAATGAAGTAGGATGGTCGCGACGTTCTTGAGGTATATTTACGTGGACCCGACTCCCGTGAGTTGGCTTAAGGTGGCTAAAACAGGAGCGATCTCGGGCCAAAAGGGGTAGCTCCTTCTTTGGATGAGGGAATTAGAAAGTTTTATTTGTATAATACTCAATTACATTTAAATATAACTTATCCAAATTATATAAAAGTTAACAATGTAATCGGATAATATACAATATAAAAAAAAGATTTTATAAATAAAATTCGAATGGTTAAAATAAATGTTATACACTTAAATTTTAGTTATAAAATTATTAATAGGAGTAAATAGAATAAAAGGTTAATTGAATAATTTACAATACAAAATGATGTTAATGGAACTAATAATAAATTAAAGCGGTTTTAATAAGAGTAAGTATAATGGGCGTAGATGATAAAATATATTGAGAGGAATAAATTTAACTTTAAGTAGGAATAAAGAATAATTAAATTTATTAAGTACATTATGAGTATAATGAATGATTATTTTTCAAATCCATGATCTTAGAAATTGTTAATTTAAGATGATTAGAAGATAAGATAATAAAATTTGAGATAGTTAAGATTTATTCAACTTGTGTAAAAAAATTAGTTATCTATTTAAGCTGAAATTTCCATGGTATCTAACTTATTATCTTATTTTGGTTTTCAAACTATCTTTTGGTTGTCCTTATTTTCCTTATCTTGCTTCAGGTCGGTGTAGGCATTTTTCTATAATTTTTCCGTTTAGAAATCTTTCTATAATCTTTGATAATCTCCACCTTGTTAAACTTACATATACCAATATTTATCAGGTATAATTTCAATCTCCTTGTCATCTTGTCTTAATCTTATTTCACTTTTTTTTTTGTGTTTTCCCGTACCTCATTCCTTTTCGGGGACGAAAAGTTTTGAGTGGGGGAGAGTGTAACAACCCTATATTTTTTGCATATAATTTAATTTGACTTTATTTTATTTTTAAATTATTTTAAACTTGTTTTGTTTCAAACATTTCATTTTTAAATATAAGTTTTGATTATTATATGAATTATAATTTCAAACTGGTATAAATTGAATATTTTCCTGAAAAACGGAATTGCGGTCAAAACTAGTCAAACTTTGACTTTTAAATTTTAAATTTAAATATTTGAATTCTTGAATTTTATCTTTTATTATGAAAATAGATTTGATGTCATGAATACTGCTTTTTTTCGTTGAAATTGGATTTAAATTGTGAAAGTTATACCCATTACAATATTGTGTGTATATAGGGTTATTTAACAATATTCTTTGTTTTAATTTATATAAATGATATTTTTCCTTGATATATCTTATTCTAATTTGTATATTTATGTTATATTATGTATATTTTGACTTTTAAATATTTTTAAAGTGATGTTTGAATTTTTCCAAAGCCTATTGAATTTATTTTCTATTTTTAAAGCCTAGCTTCTATTTTCTTTGCTATTTTCTTCATTTAAATTATATCTATTTAGAATTTATTTATTTATTTTTGTGAAGGAATTTTTATTTTATGTTCTTATCTTTACTTATAAATATTTTTCAAGTATATATAATTTTTTCAAAATTTATTCTGTTTATTTTCAAATTTGCTTGACTAGTTTGCATTTTCTAAGCAATTTTCTTATTTTTACCTTATATAATTATTAATTATTTATTTATATTTTATATTTTGTTGAATTTTCGAAATTTTTACTGAAATTATTATTTTTATCAGTAATTTAAACTTATATAAATAAATTAAAGGTAATGTGAAAAAGTTTTGACTTTTGGTTTCCAATGGCTCTTTATCTCCCACCTTTTCACATTTCAACCTTACTTTTCATTCAATTGGCCACATCTCCTCATTTCTTCAGCCATCTTCTTTTTCTCATTCACGTAAAACATTTTTCTTCCCATCTAAAACACTTTCAGCCTCCATCATCTCTAAGAGTTTGGTAAAAAAAAAAAATCTTTTTCCATTGTTTTTCTTCTTGTTTTTCTACTTGTTTATGTTGATTTCTACTTGCCTTCTCTTCTACTTCAGGTTCGGCCCCACCACTCCAGCCACCATGGCCGCCCCCTCCACCACCTAAACCATCCACCACCTCCTCTCCAGCCCTAAGCCACTGGCCGTGCCCAATAGTTGATCAAACTCCACCTAAATCAACACAAACTTCACCTGTATGCACCATAGCCAACACCTATGCCTTCATCACCTTCAACCTCCCTTTGGCCGCCACCAACTCCACCTCCACCACCCAGGATGACCTGAAACCTTCTACCACACCATCTTCCAACCCACTATAGAGATGGCCGTGCATGGTGTTGCTTGGACCAAGCCAATGTTGCCTTGAATTCATGATATTTTGCCGTAGTTGTAATCCTTGCACATATCTCATGCATCATCACTTTTGCTCCATCCCATACATGTTTGGCCGATCTCTTATGAACCTAAACTAGATCCTTTTCCTTGCTTTAGCTATGTCTTTCTGACCTATATCTGAAGCATTAGTGGTAGAAGGCAAGTGCAAAGACTTTGGAGATGATTTTGCATTTATCTCTAACATTTTTTAATCGTATTTTTAGTTGAAAACTTATGTTGTTTGTATTGTCTTGTTTGAATGTGTTCAAGGCAATTAATCTTTGGCTCTCACAAACTTGAATCTTTATCATGCTATCGTGCCTCTGAAGATCTCAATTTGTGCTTTTGATCGT
The DNA here is from genome assembly GCA_030765085.1 of Allium cepa. NCBI lineage: Eukaryota > Viridiplantae > Streptophyta > Magnoliopsida > Asparagales > Amaryllidaceae > Allium > Allium cepa. Next base: position 738,024,219 of record CM060935.1, on the reverse strand, counting down.
TGTCTCCAGCTTATACAAGTGAGTTATTCTCAGCAGACAATATGTACATATATAACTAGTAAATTGACCTCTTTTGAATCTGTAAAATACATTATCATGTTACACCTGCTATATTATGATATATGATGTTCACCCATGCTTAAACACCTGTTATATCATATGTTATTGTTATATCATGTTATTCTGTTATTTATATCATTTTATCACACTGCAAGTTCCCTGTAGATTAGAATCACTATGGGTTGAAATGATACATACCCGAACGGACTTTAGAATAGGGAAAAATCGTTATGGGCTGAAATGATAGGCCTGAACGGTTTTTATTTATTTTATTTTAACTTGGGATTGTGGGTTTGAAATGATAGAATCCGGATTTTCCTTTTTAAACTGCGGATTGAAATGATATATATCTGTATCAGTTGACCTAGGTAAGAAAACTATATACAGGCCCGTGGTTATTTTATAAAGTATTTTGAATATTTTAAATATGTTTTAAAAGTGTAAATTATGAAATTTGAGTTAAATTGAGTTTTAAATGTTTAAATAAATAAATTTTGATTTTTCTGTAAGTTAAAAATGTAATTTAAATAAATGGTAAAAGTGGATTTTTGGAAATATAACTTAAGTTGGTAAAATTTGGAATTTTGGTTTGAAATGATATTTTAAGCTATATGGATAAAATAGAAATTTAATTTTATTTGGAAATTAGTAAATATGATAATTTGATTTAAATTTGAATTTAAATCATTTTTATAAAGTATTATTGATTTTCTAAGAATTTATAAGTGAAATAAATTGAAGGTAAAGTTAGAAAGTTTGAAATGTATGTTATTTTGGAAATTTTGATTTAATTATAACTGGAAATTAAACTAAATACGAAATTATGATAAATTTATGATAATTTGAATTTAAAATGAGTTTAAAGTGATTTTCTAATATATTAATGATTTTTGAATAAAGTTAAAATGTGAAATGAATGATTATTTAAGTTGAAATTTTGAAATATAAACAAAATGGGAATTTGTGAATTTGGCTTAAATGTAAATTTTAAGTTAAGTAAATAAAATTGAAATTAAGTCTTATTTTGAAATTTTAAACTTAATTGTTAAGTTGAAATTTAATTCAATGAATTTAAAATTGAATGTTGAAATTTAATAAGTGAATTATGATTAAATCTTGATTTTTGAATGGAAATTTAACTTTATAAAATCATGAACTTAAGGAAAATTAAATGATGTTTATACATGTGAAAATGTATGATTTTATAAGTTAAAAATGCTTTAAATAAAATTATAATTGGTTGTGAAATTATATTGAATATTTGAAGTTAATTAACTGCATTTTTGAAATGCTATTAATTGCAATGTAAATGATATTATAGCATTTGTAAATGCCGTAGTTAATGATAATGAACTGGAAGGCTAAATTGAATTAAAGTCTATTAAAGCATTTTTGTAAGTGCTATAATTGTTGAATTTAACTAAGTTTATTTGAAATTTAAGTAAACCCTATTACATCATTTTTAAAATGCTGTCTTTTATTAAATTGAACTGTTTTGAATGTAACTTTCCGTAGCGTTTTCTAAATGCTGCGAAAAGTGAATTTTCACTATTTTGATAAACTTAAGTGAATAAATGAACTTTGATAGTTTAAAATTTTGGAAATTTAATAATTTAATTATTAAATATAATAACTTCATTTTTATGATTTAAAATGAAGTAATTTGTTTTGAAATATAAACTATTTTGAAATGTGTGTTGAAATGGTATTTTAAATAAAATGAATGTGGTTTTGAAAAGATATGATATTTTGATATATTAAAATGATTTGAAATATGGTTTTGAAAAGATATGATATTTTGATATATTGAAATGATTTGAAATGAAGTTTTGAAAAATATGATATTTTGATATATTGAAATGATTTGAAATGAAGTTTTGTAAAATATGATATTTTGATATATTAAAATGATTGGAAATGAAGTTTTGTAAAGAGATGATATTTTGATATATTAAAATGATTGGAAATAAAGTTTTGAAAAGATATGATATTTTGATATATTAAAATGATTTGAAATGTGGTTTTGAAAAGATATGATATTTTGATATATTAAAATGATTGGAAATGAAGTTTTGTAAAGATATGATATTTTGATATACTAAAATGATTGGAAATGAAGTTTTGTAAAGATATGATATTTTGATATACTAAAATGATTGGAAATGAAGTTTTGTAAAGATATGATATTTTGATATATTAAAATGATTTGACATGAAGTTCTGGAAAGATATAATGTTTTTGAAATGGTTTGGAATTAATTTAATCTTTATTTTGATAAAGATTTGGATTTGAAATGATATTCTATTTTGAAGTATAAATACTATTTTAAAAGTTATAACCGCGGGTTACAATAACGATTGGTTGGCAAAGAGACCGGGATCGGATATCTGGCATACTCTCTGTCGATACCGAAAACCACCTTGCCAACCGTGTACGCAGTGGAGTTTCCGGAATGAAGTAGGATAGTGGCGACGTTCTTGAGGTATATTTACGTGGACCCGACTCCCGTGAGTTGGCTTTAGGTGGCTAAAACAGGAGCGATCTCCGGCAAAATGGGGTAACTCCTCAGGTCGGACACATTCCTTCGATACTATACTCTTACTTGTGATTGATTAGATAGCTATCCTCCGATTTTGATATGGGAGTGTGTTCCGAGGTGGGCGTATGTGGCTGCTGGTTACCACCAGCCCGTGTGCGTAATTGGTATATCTACTCTGGCATTGCCTTGTGTACCGTGTCACCTACCATACCAAGCCTTTACTATGATTTTGTTTTTCTCCTGTAGCCCATGTGGTATCCTCTGATAGTTTCCCGATCTGGAGATATCATGATATTGGATGTACTACTGGGACTATTATGTATGAAGGGTGATATGGGTAGCCCGGAACGCTATTTAAAAGTAAGTTTATTTTACTGTAGACATTATTATAATAGCGCAATATTGCTACATAGTAAATAGTTTAACGAATCCTTAGAGGATGAGCGGTCCCAAGCATCCTTTAAGTTACTTGAACCTTATTACAGTTCATTTGAGTTGGTTTACATTATATAAGTATATATTGTCCTGACTCGATTGTTTGTATTTTTATTTACGCTCGGGTCAGCCTGAGTAATTCATAAATTTGGATTCCACTTTCTGGAGATTGGAATCGCTGGAGATTATCTGCTTATCTAGTTTTATTCATCTTGTACTTGGTTATCATCTTGAGACTTATGTTGTACTTTATTTATTCTGTTGTATTTTATTTGACTCTGATATATTTACATAGTAGCTTCATGAACTACTATCTCTTTTACTTCCGCTGCATTTCTTACTCTATGTCTGTGTTCTGTGATTATTATTTACTGTATGTTATGAGATTTGCCAAATTTAATTTACAACGCGGTATTTTGAGCAGTTCGAGTCCGACATGTGCGGATGTGAATGGTTGAAAGTACCTGGTTGTTGCAGATGTGAAAACAGTCTTTCTAAATGGAGACTTGGAAGAAGAAGTCTACATGCGTCAACCTAAAGGCTTCATAATTGAAGGACAGGAAGACATGGTCAGCAAACTTAAGAAATCAATATATGGACTGAAACAAGCTTCTAGACAATGGTATCTAAAGTTTCATGAAATCATTACCTCCTTCGATTTCACAGAAAACATAGTTGACCCTTGTATATACCTCAAGTTCAGTGGGAGCAAGTTCATATTTTTGATCCTGTATGTTGATGGCATATCATTAGCTAGCAGCGACCTTGGTTTATTACGTGAAACTAAGGATCATCTCTCAACGAACTTTGAAATGAAAGATAAGGATGAGGCTTCCTATGTGATAGGAATAGAAATATTCTATGATAGATCACAAGGAATTCTAGGATTGTCTCAAAAAGCATATGTTGACAAAATTCTTGAGAGATTTGGCATGACGAATTATTCCTCTAGTCCTGTCCCACTGCAGAAAGGAGACAAACATGTTCTTGAGCAGTGCCCAAAGAATCCTATGGAACGAGAAGAAATGACCAAATATCCTTATGCATCTCTTGTAGGGAGTTTGATGTATTCACAGGTCTGTACAAGACCTGATATCAGTCATGCAGTTGGTATGCTGGGTAGATTTCAAGGTAACCCAGGAATTGCTCATTGGAAAGCTGCAAAGAAGGTACTGAGATACCTAAAGGGAATAAGGAATTACATGCTCACTTATAGAAAATAAAGTTACCTACAGGTAACTGGTTATTCTGATTCAGACCTTTCTGGATGTCCTGACACGAGGATCTGCACCTTTGGCTATGTGTACCTCTTACATGGAGGTGCAATATCATGGAGAAGCCAGAAATCTGAGATGCTTTTCGGATCCACCATGATGGCTGAATACGTAGCATGTTATGAGGCGTCAATTCAGGGAACATAGCTGCGTAATTTTGTCTCACAATTCGGCAATTTAAGTTTTATCTCTCAGCCACTAACTGTCTACTACGACAATGAAGCTGCAACCTTTTCTCCAAGCATGATAGGATAACCAAAGGTTCCAAACACATGCACCTGAAATACCTACTGCTGAAGCAAGATGTTAAAATAAAGAAAATTGTTGTTGAATCGACAAGTACAGACTTACAAGTGGCAGACATATTCATGAACGGACTACCTCCAAAGACCTTTTAGAGACATACTGATAGCATAGGTCTTGTAGATAATTCCTAAATATCTTCTTATTATGCCATTTATTTTCTACTTAGCTAGACATAACAATTATTGAGCTCTTAATAATTTGGACATCTTTTATTTCCGTTTTATAATGTGTACACATTTATATTTAGATAAATGATAACAAAAACAGTCTTCTGCTTCAAGACATTATGTGACCATTAAATTATGCTCATCTACGGTCTAGTTATGAAAGTTGTCAATGTCATAGTACATTGAAGTAAGCATGTTGCAAAATAACATGTACACGTCATGACTTCCATTAACGACTAGATTAGCCAAGACACTTATGATAACTGACTAAAGAAAAGTTTAGCATATCATGCGCATCTTATGACCTTAATATGAAAACATTAATGGATTTTACTATTGACCAAGTGGGAGACTGTAAGGAAATTTGACCGTTTTGTAAGGAAATTAATACGAAAACATTAATGGATTTTCCTTCCTTATTTTGTAAGGAAATTTGACCGTTTCCTTCCTCAAACGTTTCCTTCCTCATTTTGTGGTAAATAGAATCTAAAGGGTTTTCATATTAATATGCTAATCAATAAAACGGTTATAATCTAGAGCGTTAATTTCTCTCATCGTGATCTTGATGGACGATCAAGACTAAGTCTACAAATCTGGACATTTGGTCCTCTCTCTACGTATAAATATTAACCTTTTCCCATCACAAAGGATAAAGAAAGAACACATAAAGAAAGATATAGGAAAAGAGAGAGAAACCATTTCCTTTATCCATTGAAACAGCTTTCGACAACAACTATTGCTGATTCATATACGAGATGTTTGAAGGTATGTTTTATTGATTCATTACATATGTGATAATCATGTAATTCTAGATCTTAGGGTTTATGTTATTCGCAAGATATAGATTACAAAGTACAAATTCATGGCCTTTAGCTCCTATGTCTAAAATATCATACTATTAATCACTTGAGATAGAGGTTCTTGACATAATTAGTTTTATGCTTAAAAACATTAGGCTAAAATAACTATTGCAACCGATCATCTTATTTATATATTACAACAAGTTTTCTAAGATTAAAACCACTGAAAGCGCTAATTTTAATATTTGTTACATTTCTCTGTATATTGACATAATAGTTGATTACATTCTTTACATGTTTAATTATTTTCTAAAATACGTAGTCTCATTCACGTTTTGATAAACGGTTGATATGTGCATGAACATACATAAAAATGCAACATTACGTACACATCTAGTCATTTTGTAAGGTTCAAAAATTGTTACAAACTGTGTTTTTTATTACCAGTCCCTCCTGTGCATGTGCATCGCATATGCCAAATTACTCGTTTTAATTAATGAGTAAAAATAGTCATTTTTACCATCTGTCTCGGATTTCGATGGAACTAGTTTCATCGGATCTGTAATAGTGAATTATTATAGGATTTCAAGTTTCGTCACGATCAGGCTTGTCGTTGGGTCGTGCGAGCTTGAAATGCGTAGAAATTAATTTAAGGAATTCAACTAAATTTAATTGATTTTGAAAAGATATCTTCTATATACGATTGAATTAACCCTCGAAACTAATTCCATTGTGTTCGGAATGGGGGTAAAACAATATAATGCCAGGTGGCATGAGTCATTGGAAGTTCAGAATTTTCGTGGGCCATTGGTGTGATATTTTCTAATATAATATTATATATTACTTTTCTCCATCATCTCATACAAGGCAAGCCCACGCCCGTATATCCCTACCCCTCTCTCCATCTCTCTTTCATTTCAAAGTCATCTGCATATCGACTCAACAAAAAAAGAAAAAAAATCAACCGAAGTCGCGATATTTTTCCGATCGTGTGCAACAGATAGCAGCGCGCAAGCGAGAGGGGGAAACGAAGGCGTGGCAACTGTCTTTCATGTTCATTGTTGGGTAGGGTTTTGGGCTGCTTGTGTTCACGCGCGCGATGGAGCTCTGCCGGTGGCACGGCGTGTGCATGTTAACGAGGGAGACAGCACGGCAGGCGACGACGTGAAGCGGCGATGGTCTGGTCATCTTTGGAGGTGTAGTGGTGGTTTTATCGATCGGCAGCGATGGGTTTTCGCGTACGAACACGACCTAATTTTGGGAGAGATAGATTAGGATAGCTAATTATAATTTGAAGGTAATTCACTTTTTAATTAAATTATTTAATTAGCTAATAAATTCAAAGGTTATTAATCCATAACATTTTTCACACAAGATCTGTTTCGAATGAGACGGGTAGCATTGGAATCATATCGATGAAGGCTACGACATGAGGTGGAAGTCAAATTTATTTAAAGCTGAAATATTTTCAGTTTCAAATTAAAGGAGAGTGTTTTATATGCTCACAACTAAGTAAATATTTTTATTTTAGTGAAATTGATAGCATGAAGTATTTGGATTATATTGACTGTCGTTCAGTAATTTAATTGACATATAAATTGACTGTAAAAAATTAAAATTAGTGGTTAGATTTGAAATGGAAATTAAAGTGCTAGTTAAAACTCTGATTATTGATAACTAGTAAATTCTTATGATATTTGGATGTTGATTGTGATGGATGCTATTGATTGATATTTTGGATGAATTGGATGTTTATTTATTTTGATATATCTTGTTTCATCCTATATATTATTTACAGTATATAAAACTGTAAATCAAATTATTTCAAATAAATTAAGAAATAAGTTGAAATGATATATACCATTGTCTTTTATTTGGATTGAAATGATATATAGCTGTGATATCCCGGAAATTTGGGCAATATGAATTTAATAATCTGTGTTATAAATTTAATTTGATTTGATAATTTTAATAATAGATTTGGAATTTGATTTAATAATCATGTTTTAATAAATCTTTAAATTAAAAGATTTTATCTTTTTAAAGTAAATAAATTGTTTTCTGTTTATAATACATAATTTTATATTGTAAATTGATAAATTTTGATTTTTGAATTTAGTAAATGAATTAATTTTCTAACTCTAATTTATATTTGATAAATTGGAAATTTGATTTAAACTTAACATCTAACTTTTTCTTACAGATAAATGCTAAAGGGAAATCCTATCTGTTTAAATTTGTATTTTTAATTAACTTAAATATGAAGTTAAATTTGATTAACATCAAATCTTTGTTTTATTTATTTTTAAAAGTATTGTTTGAAAATGTTATATAAGAATTTAAAATACAATTTACTTATGGTTTTAATATATTGAGTGATAAAGGAAATTTATAATCTCATTTATAAATTATTTAATATTGTTTAATTTGTTATTTTTAAATAAAAATTATAATACTTAAATTCTTTTGAACATAAATAGATTTGTAGTAATAGGATTTGTTATTTTAAAATTTAATAAGAGTTATATATGCAAATATATAACTTGATTTTAAAATTGGAGTTTATAATTTAATTTAAATTGGAATTCAATGTTTTAAAAATTTAAAAGAATAAACACTTAAAAATATTTGAATAAGCTTTTGTTTATAACTTGTTTTGTTTTGATTTCTAAAATTAAAAGGAAATAAAATTCATTTATATATACATATGGAATAATATAAGTTAAAGTATTTATAAACAATTTAAATTAAAATCTAAAACACTTTTAATATACATGTGTAAGTTTCTTAAGATACAAATTGACATGTGTTAGTCATATAATAAACTTAAGTGACAAATGTTTAAATGTGAACAAGTGTAATGTTTAAGTTTTTCTTTTTCATTTTATTTCTAATAAAATCATAATATACTTATACAAATACATTTCCTCAAAAATCATTCTTCCTTTCCATTTTTCTTTTTCAAAACTTAAGATTTTCAGCCATGAAAATCTGAAGTTTTCATCTTCAAATCAAAACCCATGTTTCCTCTTACCAAAAATGAATCAAATTTGCAGATTTGTGAAAAAACCTGTAAATCCTTTTCTGTTTAAAAAATAAATATCTGCAAACTCATCTTCATACCAATCTGTAATCTCCCCTCAAAATTTAAATCAAAAACTATCCATATCTTCTTCTTCAAAACATCATCCATCTTCAAACTAAATTGCATATAAACCTGAAATACATTCTGCAAATAAAATGTAACCTGAAATGCAAACCTGAAACCTCTAGCCTCTTAAACTCATAAACTTAAAGCAAGTTTGCAACTGCAACCTCACCAAACCTTCATGCAACATCCACAAACATGCATGTTCTTTTCTGGAAACATGTATGCATCTTCTCTCTGGAAGCCTGCAAGTGATCACCTGGAAACAAACATGCATGTAGATCAGGGAGCATATCAGTAAGCAGGATGGAAATTTTAGGAGCATTTGCAGTTTTTAAAAGGGCAATCTGAGTTCAGTGCATAAGCATGTTTGCTGTGTCTTAAGTGTTTGGACCTGAGACTAGAATGTAAGTTTAAAATCCTGATAAAGTTTAAGATCTCATGTTTAAACATTTCTATAGTTAAAGATTTAGACAGATTTGTAACAAGCTTAAGTTTAATTTTAAAAAAAATGAGAATGATGATAAAACTGTGATGACACAGAGTAGAAAAAAATATATGAAACAAAGTAAATTTCTGAAATCATTATGTAAATGTTTCAGATTTATCTATTTAAGCTTATAAACAAATTACTTGATCTTTAACTTAATTTTTAAAACTATAATCTAAAATTTTAGTTTGCTTTCAATAAAGTATTTCTGGTTTAACCAGGAAATACAAATTGAATTAGTTCTGTCAATCTAGGGATAGGGAGCTGCCTGAATTTCTTTTGTTGTTGGAATGATGTGTATAGTTTTTAGGAAAAATCAGAGATGATGGATTAAGGCAATTAGGCAAACCTGATTTGGGTTTAAAATTTTTGAAACCTAGTTATTCTGTGTTCAAGAATTTGATCACTGCGACATAATTAAGTGATCGAGTTCCCTTTTATTTGAACTGGAGGTAGATGGGGTATGGAGGAGGTGATGGCCGGAGGCGAAGTCTCTCAGGTGATCGGAGTTTGGATTTGGGATAAGATTTCAGATTGCGACATTTTTGCAGATTTTCGATCTTGAATGCTTAAAATTGATTTAGGGTTTTTATAGTTGATATGAGAGTTGGATTGGTGTACGGAGAGGATTTGTGACTTGCGTAGGGAATCGCGAGTGGCCGTAGGAGATGGCCGTGGGTGTGCAGGTGAACGGTGGTAATGGCGTGTCAGTTGTTTTTCTTTCGGGAGAAAGGATTTTATTGAGTTTTGTTCGGGTGGAACTGGGTTTTTGCTCGAAGCAAAGGGTTTGGGAACTCGAAGGAAATTGTTGAGGTCTCGGGTTTTAGCTTTGTTACAGGGTTTTGGGGTAAATCTGTTACTACAGGTTTTTGTATAAACCTGTTTTGATATGAAATTTAAAATTGATTTTAAGACATTTTAGTTTTTAGCTCGGGATTGGTTTGTTAAAGTTTGAAACTTGTCTTGTTTCAAAAAAAAAAGTTTAAAACTAATTAAAACTAAATTTAAAAATGGAAGCAAGATTTATATTAAGTTTTAAATCTAATTTAAATTATGGATTCAAGTTGAATTGAATCTTAAAGTTGGAAATGATTAAGTATTTGAATTCAAATTATGTTTTAAATAACTTTGAAAGAGTTTATTGTTTAAGAATGTTTTTAAAGAATTTAAATTGAAATTAAAATTTGAAATATAAAGTAATGTAAAACAAAGTTTAAATATGTTTCAAATTTGGATTTGAATCTTTGGTTTAAAAATACACTGAAGTTTTATAAATTTAAGTGTTGAAACAAATTGAATGATAATGTGAAGATTTAAAGGGTTTTAATTTTAAAAGAAATTTGTTTTGACTTTTGTGAAATTTCTTTTATGATAAAAGTTTTATTTAACAATTAAAGGTTTTGATTGAATTTAAACTTGTAAAGTTAAATAACAATTTAATGTTTGTTTTTCATTTAATTATTAGGGTAATTAAATGAATAATTAATTTATTTAATAAATTAATGAAACAAATAATTACTTGAATATAATTAAGGGTTAATCTTAAGGGTTTAGGATTAATTATTCTTTGAATAATTAATTTGTAATTAAGAATGATTAATTAAATAAAATTAGTTTCTAATTAATGATTAATAATTAATTAACAAGTAATAATGGATAAATTAAGTTTTAATTTACACTTAATTATTTAATTAATTAGGGGTTAATCAATGGATTAATTAATGATTAATTAATTTGTAATGATTAAAATAAGTTAATTATTTTAGAAAATAATTAATGAGTTGTTAATAGTTAATGAAGGTCATTAACTAAGGATTATTTAATAATTAATTAATGTGATTAATTTAAATTATTAATTAGATTAATTAATTTAATGAAAATCATTTGTGTAAGATATTAAGTGTAATTACTTATGGAAGTAATTAAGGAATTAATTACTTGGTGTAATTAATTGAGTTAATTTGATTAGTTTAAGTTTATTAATTCAGTTTAATTAATTTTAAATTAATCAATCCATGAGTTGTGAAAGATAATTACTTAATGTAATTTATTGAAGAATAATTACTTAGAGAAGTAATTAATGAGTAATTACTATATGTAATTAATTGAAGGTGATTTGTTGATAAATGTAATTTGAGTATAATTACTTTGTAAATTAATTAAGAGATTAATTGGAGACAATTAATTAAGGGTAGATAATTACTGAATGGAGTTAATCAAGGGTGATTAACAATTATAATTTAAATGAAGTTTAATTACTTAAAGTAATTAATTTAATTGGAAAATGTAATTAAAAGATCATTAATTATTATAATTAATGATGTAATTAAGATTGATTAATTAAGATTAATTAATCAATAATAGTAATTAAAGGTAATTAATTTATGTAATTAATTAAGGATTAATGTAATTAATTATAGTTAATTAATTAATGAAGTATTTAAAGGTTAATTACTGTCTTTGGTTAAATATAATTAATATGAGAAATTAATTAATAGATAATTACTTGAATGTAATTAAGGGTTAATTAATCAGGGATGATTAATTAAAAATAATCATTGGATAATGATTAATTAAGTGATTGATAAGTTATCAATAGTGATATGAGCAAGTTGATATTGGTAAAATAATTAATTTAATTTACTTTAAAATTAATAGAATGATGTAATTAATTTAATTCATTTTAAATTAATTATATTTGGTATGGTTAATCGTTGCTTATATGGTAGGATAGTGTTGTTTGCTTTGGATGATTTGAATCTCAGATATGAGATAGATAATGTTGAGTGATTTGGATGCATTGGTTGCATTGTAATGTTGATATAGATTTTCTTTTTGGATAATGATAATATGGTTTATCTGATATGATGATAATGTGATTATCTGTTGTGAACCTATGATTTATCTATTTGTATGGATATAGATAATTGAATTGTTTAAACCTTTTAAACAACTTGGCCTTAAAAGACACGCTTTGGATTTCGATGAGACTGGGATCGGGTTTCCATATTTGGATATCTGAAAACCACATCGATTCCAAATAACGTTAGGTCTTTAATTCAAGTGGAGCGAGTGAAGACTCAAGGTGTAAGGGCTATACGTCAGTATAACTCTGTGGGTGATTCAGTAATGAGTTTGACGGAATAGTACTTATAGATTCAAGATATAGGTTTAGAGTGCAAGGATTATCGTCGTTAACTCTGTGGGTGATTCCGTAATGAGTGTAATGAGATAATGCCTTCGGTTTCGTTCGAACCCGGAACGAACTTGTATGGATTGAATGCTTTCAGAACATCGTTAGGTGGACGATGAGCATTCTAAGAGATATGTCCTCTAAAGGTAATCGTAGCCTCAAGCCTCATCAACCGGGAATGGCTAAAACAGGGGAGGTGCAGCAAGGCTTCGTGGGTCGCACCCACTGGAGAGAAAGATTGATCCGTGTCTAGAGGTCCCTTTTATTTCGGCTGTGTGGGCAGTTGGATGTACACCAACTGCGGGGTTGTCTTGTTCGAAACTGTTCAGTAAGGAATAGGTCCAGCTTTGTGTTGCAGGGGAGTGGGAGTACTCCTCGGTACGGTGATCTAGGCCACGTACTGTGACGGGCGGTACCCCAGTAGCCCTGCCATTATATGGAATCCAAAATCCAATAAGTGCCAACGGTTTTGATTGTATTACCCACTTTTGTGGCTAGTAGCTGGAATTTAATCATGTAACAATTTCGGCTATTTCTTATTTACTTGAAAACCCTAGACACTATTATAATATCCCTAGATTTCCTATCAAATTTTTTGGTTAGCGTAAGGTAAAAACTTTTCCATGTTTATGTGTGGGAAGTCTTATGTGATACCTTTCTTTTCAAAGGGTTTTTAAAAAAATTAAGCAACTTTAACCTGTTACTCACACCAGACCCATGTCTGACCCGGAGTTTATCTTTTGTTTTCTTAAACTCTTGGGTACTCAAATTTTTACGAGTAGCCAAGGGATTCAGGTTAGCTTTTGACGAATTATGGAGGAGCAAATGGAGCAGGAGGCTTCTGCGTTAGATATATATAGTATTCCGCTGTGTGTCTCTGTATTGTCTCTGGATTGTATTATGTTGTAAATACTAGACAGGTGTTTATAACTGTCTAGTATGTGTTGTATATCTGTGTACTCTGATAGTGGTTGTAAACTATGTAATATTTTATGTTATTAATATAATTTATTCATTCCGCTGTTGAGATTCTGATGTTGTGTTCTTCTTTCTCTTCTTTCTTTTCTTCTTCTATCCCTTTCTTTCTTAATTGATGATGCAATTTTTTGAGAGTAGAAAGTCGGGTCGTCACAATAGTCATCCTTGAAATTAAATCAAAATAATTATTTACTTGGCCATAACATAGAAAATTATATACGGGCACCAGATTGGTTAATTTAAGTGATTTAAAAATTTTGGTTTGAAATTATTTGAATGAATTTGATTTTAAGAAATAAAAATTGAAATAGGTGAATTGAATTATTTTCGAACTCGAGTTCTGAAATATTAAATTTAAAATTTGTAAAAGAAATCGTTTAAAGAATTCAATTTGGAATTTAAAGTTATAATTGAATTATGGAAACCAAAAATTGTCCGAAAATTGAATATTATTCGAACTTTAGATTTGTATTAGACAAGAGATTTAAATTGATATGTCAAACTTTGGTTCGAAATTGAATTATTTTAAAACATTGAACATTTAATTGAACATCGACGTAAAATTAGGTTTAAATGATTTAAATCGATATTTGAAAATCGAGCTTGAAATTGATATAAATTGAAATGGTTTAAAATTGAGAATTGAGTTGAAATTTAACTACTGAATAAAGTAGTTGAAATTGAATTGAATTAATTCAAATTAGAATTGAAATCGAAATTGAAATTTAAATAATTTGGAATGAAATTGAATTAATTTAAAATCGAAATCGAAATTAATTTGAATTTCAATTAAAATCTTTTGGAATTGAATCGAAGTTTAATCGATTTGAATTGAATAAGATTGAAAATGACTTGTAATAGAATAGTTGAAGTTGAATCAGTTGATTGGAATTTGGACTTAGGTCCAGAATGGTTAAAATGAAAAGTGACAGTTTGATTTGAAAATAAAATATTTTAACATAAACTATTTAAAATCTATCTTTTTTGTTCAAGTTATTTTGATTTTCCAAGCTATTTTATTATATAAACCATTTTCAATACTTAAACTATTTTATATCAAACTATTTTAACCTTTTAAACTATTTAAAATTATTCAATCTACTTTCTAAAAATTTTAAACTAGTCAAAACTGGAATGTTTAAATTTCAATCGTTGATCTAAATACGAATTTGGTTAAAATGAAGTTATAACCTAAATTGAAGTTCAAAATAATTTCGGTAGCGAAATCAAGATATTAGAGTGAAATGATATTTTCAAGTGAAAATTACATATCGAACTGAATATGATTTTTGAAGTAAATATTATATTTCGAAATGAAATTGATTTGGAAGCGAATATGATATTTTGATTTCAAGTACAAATTGTTTTCAAAATATAAAAGTACCAACCAGTGTGTAAAACGGCGCTTGGTTGTTAAAGAGACCTGGGCCTCTTATTGCATACTCTTTGTCAATATTGGAACCATTTTAACAACCGTGTACGCGGAGGTGTCTCTAGAATGAAGTGGTTGGATTTGGCGTCGTTTTTTGGATTTGAAGAAAGAGAATGATGATGGATAGACCCCGGCACTTGTGCCAAATTGAAATGACTAAAACAGGACGGTTTGACAGGGCCAAGTGGGCTAATTACCCATAGCCGACATCCGTTCTTCGATTTTGTTGGACTTGGTCCATATTATTGGTCTTGTTGTTTCTTTTGATTGGTGCACCTTGATTTGTGATAGCCTCCCTTTAACTCGATATGGGATGGATGGACGTGGTGGGTGGTCATGGCTACGATGCGTTACCATCAGTCCTACGACCCAAACTGGTAGTATCATGCGTTAGGCATTGCCTCACATGCCTTGTCATACTTTTATCCATATACGAGACCCCTACGATTTTGGTTTAGTGTTGTCATATCACGGTGCATCATTGACTACCAACGTGCTACTGGTTGTGTCAAATGCAAACTATACGCCAATGCTTAAAACGCGTTGAGGGTCAATGTAAAGCCTTAACGCTAAGAAAAATATTTATTTTACTAATTAGACATTATATATGTAGCGTATTCTACTACATATAAATAATTTGAGGATCCTTAAGAGATGGAAAATCCCGTAACATCTCTTGAGTTATTGCACGCACGTTATACACTGGATAGGAGTTGTGAAACCCCGTAAACATCTCTGACGCCATGACACTCATGTTATATGTAATATCGATTTGACTCGCATAATAATATTTTAGTCCTGAATCGAGCGTTTTGGTTTTCATTATGCTCGGGTAAGCCCTGAGTTTTTCGGCTCATTGAAGATTATTTTTTCGAAGGATGAAGACAACGATTTGGTATATTATTACTATTATTATTCTCTTCATCATGATGTTTTGCTGCATTATTTGTTTATCCCTGATGTATATATAACTCTGATAAATGTTGTATAAATTATAATCGAATGTATAATATAAACTACTTCATGAACTGTTTATTTGGTTATTATATTTGTCATTCCACTTCAAGATTCTATGTTTGTTTTCTTCTTCTTTTTTTATTTTTCTTAATTAACCCCAATGATTATCTATGTTCCGGATTATTTAAGTCAGACGTGTGTGGATTATTTTTGATTAAAACCTTTTGAAATGTAGGTCGTCACAAGCAGTTTCAGTTGACTAAAATTCTTGATTTGGTCGACTGAATACATGGTTTGTTGACGGAATTGAATAATTCAATTGATTAACTAGTGTCCGTGAACATAGTTCAAAGAACACAGATTCAGTCGATTAAATATAACAAGTTTGTCAATCGAATTCTGTTTAAAAAAAAAGTTGTCTTAGTTAAGTTGGTTAGAGCACTTGCTTTCTAAACTAGTGACCTAGGTTCGAGTCTTGCTCCATGCATTTTTAAAAGCTTAATTTTCATTTAAAATATGAGTGCACCAATGACCCGAGTTCGAGTCTTGCTTCATGAATTTTTGTAATGCATTACTTTTATACAATATTTCAATTATGTGTATGTGCGATTATACCACTTTGAAGAGATTTTAACAATTATATACTTCCAAACACAAAATACTATGACTAATATAACTTTGTTTATCATCGTCATCTTGGCTTCATTATTGAATCTCTTCTTGTATCTCCATGTATATACCTTTGTCTTCAATTTGTTTATTTGTTTCTGTTTTTGATACTCATGTACCTGTAAGTTAGCTTAGAGGTTCTTTGGCATAATTGTATAGTTATTGTCATTAAAATTCAAAAGGAGAGGTTCTGTGACCACTTCCTTTTCAGAACTTAGAGTTCATTTTTCCTTGGGTGTTTCCTTCGAAGTGGATGCTTGCTCCACTTCTGCATTGTCTATATTAAATTAGGGAATTACACTGTCTTCAAGGTTAACAAGATGTATTGCCTCCTTTTGAACTTGAAAATTCACTTTCTTAGATAAATTTCCCATTGTGCAAGAATTATGTTGGCGAGTTCACAAATAGTCCTTGAATTTGACTTCTCAATGAAAGCACCACTTCGCGTTAGTACTAAATTTAGGTTAATTCGATTTTCCTAGCTTCAAGAGAACAAAGGCTTTTGATTAGGATATAAGTCCTGATCAAGTGTGATAATAATAGGATCACAAAAAGTCATTATGCAAATTATCATTTGTAAGAGCCTTGTCTATTAAGTCACGAATCGAATTTGCCTAATCGGCTAACAATGATCTTTGTTCAAGACTTTTATTTATGCCAAGAAAAAATTAAAATAATGAAGAAGGTACATTTCCAAAATTCTCCCCTCTGAAGGGGGGTGCATATCTATTTATAGAAAACTCCAACAATTGGATTTTTGCCATGTGTCACCTAATATGGGTGTGCAGTGGAGATCTAGTTTCATTCATGAAGCTTTTTGTTTTTATCACGAGGCATTGGTCATTCTACCTTTGAACTCATGTTGGCCTGGAGGAATACTTCATCAGGGCTTCGAGATTTATTTCATGGTGGCCCAAAGGAACATTTCACGATGGTTTTGGGAGACTTTTCATGACCACTTTGATGGCTTTAAGGAACACATTACAATGGTTTCGAGATAGTCTTCACATAGCTTTAGTGGCTTTTAGGAACATTTCACGATGGTTTTGAATGACGCTTTAGGATAGCTTCGATAGCTTTAAGGAACACTATATAATGACCTTAAGGAAAGATAGAGCTAGGGTATGCCCTAAGGATAATTATGCAATTTGTTACATATATCTAGCTCGATAACTAATTTTGTTCAAAATAAAAAGTGTTTTCTTTGTATTACACGCTTGTTATATTATGATATAAACAATTAAGTTATTAATTAAAAGTCTATTTAATAGAAAATCCATAAACGGTATGTTCTGTGATAGTAATTAAAAAGTTTTGCAAGCGTGAGTAATTTATCATAATGAAATTAAACATACCGTTTTAAATATTCCTAGTCAAGATATGTTGAGACTGGATATATATACATTCATTATGACTAGAGTATGTAACACTCTCAAAATGTTAGGTATTGCTAATGGATGTTAAGGATACTAAAGGGTTACATACTGATAGTTATTGGATAATTGTGGAATGATTCATTCAATGTTGTTCTATTGGTTAATATAACTAAGGTCAAATAGAAAATACCATTGTGAAACTATTACACATTTCCCTTAACTTGAGAATATTTTTGATTTTCAATATGGAAGCTTTGCTTTGACTATAGTTAAATTGTAGCAAGACACCTATCGAATTACTATAGTTGGGTTGAGTGAAAGCATTCGACGTAAAACACTATTTAAGATAGGATTTGTCTCCTCAATTATGCAAGGTTAGCATCACAGCCACCTATAGTTATCTCAACATCAAAGTCTTTTACCATAGCAGTTTAGTTAATAATAATTGTTATTATTGAAGTAAGGACTTTGTGTTTGGACTATAGAGTTGAATATGGACGATATTAGAATTTTTACCATTACTAATCTATAAGTCCAAAGTGATATAGTTTTGAAGAAGAGAATTGGTGTAAATAATTGTCACTACCGAGTAATGCTTAATAAAGTAGAATTGGATTTTACCGATACTAAGTAAGTGATAAGTTTAGCAATAATGTCACACCACCTACTAAGTGAAGTGTGAATGTTAATATTCTATTTATTTGATACTAATCGCTGACCAAATTTATATATAAGAGTCCCACAACCAAAATGTTAAATATTCCTTTTACTATACGATTTAATTAATTTGTAATTGTTATAAATTAATTAATATTAATTATAATTGTTTATTTGATGCGCCGAGCAATATTAAACAATATATTTATAATAGTTATAAATATATTAATCAATATATGATATTGGTGCATGCTTAAATTTGTATTTAAATGCAGCAATTATTATATGGGCTTGAGTTAGCCTTGATACCCATAAGGGGGTTGTATAGGTGGCTATAGGGTAGCATATTAGGGTCGGCCATATGATGGTAGAGAGCGAAGGAATTTTGAAATCAAAAGAGAAAAATGGTAAGAGAAATAAGCAGATCTTGATCCTCATTTCATTCCCTAGTCCCCCTTTTATATAACCTCTCTAACTCTCACCATGCAAAGACTTTGCACTCTTCCTTGCTTCTCATATTAGGCCACCCTCCCCCCTATAACAACCCCAAAAATCAAAGCAATAAGTCAGATCATTCTGCTTTTGTTTGACCATCGGTAGTAAGGTAGTTCGTAAGCTAACAACTTCAGGACTAGAATTGGATTTAAGGAGTCTTTTTCTTATTTCAGTGCGTGAACTTTGGGGATTGGCGAAAGGTACTTTACATGCCTATTATTATATACCAATGTTCATATACTTATTGTTACATACGTTGCGTTCTTAGAAATATCATGAATTGGTATATCGATGGATTGTCACGTGTTGATGGTTGTGTATATAAGTTGATATATATATAATAATTATTATTATGTATGTTTTTTTGCTACTCGTGGCTCATAAAAAATATTTTTCACTCGATTGTCACATCAGTCCGAGTTGGAATTTTTCACTCGAATCTCGACGGCGAATACTTGATATGGTTCTCGATAAGATCCAAATGTTTTTATTATAGTATATGGCTATGTAAGGATTACAGAGGTTCCTAATCAAGGGACCTGATTGAAGTCCGTAATAGAGAGGTCAAGTGAACTATACTAGTTGGAATTGAGATTTGTATGATCGATCAAGTGTTCAGATTGGATATTGTGTATAGATGATTCATGCACAGTGTACGGGATTTAGCATATGTGTACTATATTTTATTGGCTTTCGAAGAGTTTAGGTGATGGATCTTCTATTCGTTATGTGGTAGCATGAATAATCGTCTACGTAATAAACTAAGGCTGCTGAGCATAACATGCGCTTAGTAGAGTATTTATCGTCCTTGTGCAATAGGACGATTTTTGAACTTGAGAAAATCGTGAGTATGACGAGATTCCACAGAAATATGTATCATCATTAAGAAAGAAATAGGTAGAAAGAAAGAAATAAACATATCTGAATCTCATAGCGGAAACGGAAAAATATAATACATTACATAGCTATTACATAGTCATTACACATCAGAGTCAATACAGTTACAACATCAACATATTAGACTGTCGTGAAGACCTGTCTATCCACTACATCCAAAATATAAATAGACAAGATACCAACACAGTGGAAATATATATATATATATATATATATATATATAGATACAGCAAGACTACTGCTCCAAGCTTTCCAAAATTCGTCAAGCAAATCTGATCACTTGGCTACTCATAAAAATTTGAGTACCCAAGAGTTTAAGAAAACAGAAATAAATTCCAGGTCAGACATGGGTCTAGCGTGAGTAAACGGTTAAGTTGTTTAACTTAGAAAAATACTTTGAAATAAAAGGTATCTCATAAGACTCTTCGCAAATAAACACGGAAAAGTTTTTCTCTTACGGTAACCAAAACATTTGATAGGAAATCTGGTCATATTATAATAATGTCTAGGGTTTTCAAATAAATATTCACTAGCCGAAATTGTTACATTATTACAATCAAGTACGAGATCACTTATTGGAGATTGGATTCCATACATTGGTAGGGCTACTGGGATACCGCTCATCATAGCACATGGTCTAGATCACTGTACCGAGGATCCACCCAGATCCCCTACAACACAAGACCAGAGCTACCCCTTACTAGATGGTCCGAATAAAATAACCCCGCAGTTGTGGCCAACAACCGCCCACACAGCCGAATAAAGGGACCTCTAGACAGTGGAAAATCTTATCTTACTTGGGTGCTACCCACTTAGCCTTGCGTGCACCTCCCCTGTTTTAGCCATTCCCAGTTGATGAGGCCTGAGGCTACGATTACCTTTTAGAACACTTATCTTGGAATGCTCATCTTCCTCCATTGACGATGGTCTGATAGCATCCATCCATTCAAGTTCGATCCGGGTTCGAACAAAACCGATGACACTATCTCCCTACACTCATTTTGGAATCACCCTCAGAGTTAACGACAATAGCCCTTGCACTCTGAAACTTCATCTCGATCTTCACTTGAGATTTCACGACCTATCATCTGACTTGGATCGATGTGGTTTTCAGATAACAAATTTGATATCCGATCCCGGTCTCATCGAAATCCAATCGTCGTCTTAAAGGTCAAGTTGTTTAAGATTTAAACAATTTAATTCAATCCAGAACTTAGTATACATACAGAAATTAAGCACATATAAAACAATTCACATTTATCACAGCTATATCCAAAGTATATCACATCACAGAATATCACAGATTATCATACTATACATATCAATCATGACACTCTGTACAACCAATAATCCATAAAAAAGATTTATTAATCCATAACTATAATTAATTTAATTAACTCAAGTTAAATTAATTACCTAAGAATTAATCACCTAACCCTACTTAATTAAGTAATTACAAACCATTTAATTAATTAATCATTCTTTAATTACTTTTATTAATCAATTAATTAATCTTTAATTACTAATTAATTATCCTTAATTATTAATTAACTAATCCTTAACCAATAATTAATTAATCTTAATTATTAATTAATAAATCCTTAATTGTTAATTTATTAATCTTGAATTACAAATTGATTAATCTCTAAGTAATTATAATTAATCCTTAATTACAAATTAATTAATTTATAATTAATTAATTAATTAATCCTTAACACAAATTAATTAATCTCTAATATTTTTATTTTTTATTTTTTTGCAAAGCAAGCCGGTTTTATAGTGGGCCGTCCACTTTTATTACGAAAGTAATAAAGTTGAAGTACAGGAGTAAGGTAAAAGCACCTAAACTACTAAGAAAAAGGGGAAAATACAGCACAGGTATGTGGAGACATGCCACAGTAACTAAATAAATCACCAAGCCTAAGACTCCTCCGAAGAGGAAGAATCACCATCATCATCAGAAACCATAGGCACATTCCCACAAAGACCAGCAAAGGGCCTGAAACGGGAAGCAAGACAAGGGTCGTAACCCACAGCATCAGAAGAATAAATGAAAGAACGATCCCAAGATAGATCAGCTAGCATGTCTGAATTTTTACTCGCACGCACTCCATCCAAATGAAGAAGTAACGAATCACCAGACGGTCTATAGTAAAGGCATCGAAGGTCCTTCTGATCATCGGAAACAAATCTGAAAAATGAACCATTTACTGGGCTAAATCTCACATCAGAAATGCGATCAACCCAACACCTCTCAGACTCATCCCAAACAACCCTAGCAGAATCTGTAACAGCAACAGGAGAAGCTAAGGCAACACAAGATACCACAGCAACAGTAGGAGACACAAACGTATCTCTAGTTGGAGGCGGACCCAGATTAGACGCAGGGAGAGGTGGGATTTGAGAAGCAGAAGATGAGACCTTAGGAATCCATTTTCAAAGCAGGGGGCGAGGCAGAGGAATCTTAGGAGCAGCCGCGGAGGTATTGGAATGAAGGCAGGAGATGGCCAGGTGGCTAAAAGACTGACAGGAGGTACAAATATCTAGGACCCATGCATAGCGGACACGGACCTCCGCAACATGCCCAACAACAAGCTGAACAGGAATAGTAACAGGGAGAGGCTTGAAGGGGGAAATCTCGATAAGAGCCTTTGCATACGTCAATTTATCTCGGGCAACCGTATTAGAGTCAAAACATTTCAGTTTTCCAACGTTGCAGGCTAACCAATTCAACCCAAGCAAAGGCTGAAGCGTAGAGGGAATCTGCGAAAAGTGCACCCATACGGTATTACTTTATAACCTTAATTATTAATTAATTAATCCTTAATTATCAATTAATTAATTTCTCTTTAACTACTTCATTAATTTAATTAATCTGTAATTACCAAAGACCTTAATTAACTTTAAGATAAACCATTTATCTTTATTAATTACTTAATTATCACTAACATATAAATTTAAAACATTTTATCTTTTAATTAACTATTTGATTAAACCATTTAATTTAAGTTTTTAAAACAAACTTAAGAATTTAACTTGATTAATTTAAGTAAAATAAATCATACAATTTCTTAAACCAATTATTTTAAAGCATTTATTTTATAAAGAAATTGATTCTGAAATTAATTTAAACTTGATTTATTTTAAATTTTAAAAACTTGCTTGGCTTAAATTTAAAAACTGTTAAAATTATCTACCCGAGTTCAACCCGGTTCTTACCCGAGTCTAGCCCCGAGATTTTTTTTAAAGTTGTTAAAACTTAAACTGTCAACTTGTATTAACACTCATGTTAATCCGAAACAAACCCCGAGCAAACCCTGCCTTTCCTCGAGTTCCCACCCGAGGATGCTTCTTTTTCCTCGAAACAAATACTGATACACAGCAAACCTCATGCACGTCTACCACTGATCGTCGGAGCTTCGGTCACCCAAACCACTATCGACAATTCATTGATGACCTTCCCCTTCGATCTCGACCACCCAAACTTCCAAATCGATCGTGAAATCAAAATCGACTCGATCGAACCTGTTGGAACGAAACCCATCGACCAAGATCCACCTCGTCCTGATGCCTCCGACCACCAGGGTCTTCAAAACTCCGTCCCTAGCTTCGTCGACCATCCACGCTTCATTTATCCTACACCCTATCAAGTGCAATGCTCCAGTGATGATGCAGCAGATCCATTTCCAACCTCGACCAAAATAGGGTTTTAAACCCTACTCCAATGCCTGGCCACCGCCACGGTGGACGATAAATCCAGCGAGTAATTTTCCCTAGCTCGCCTACTTCCTCGCCACCTCCAGTAGCTATCCTGACCACCTCGAGCACTCCGATCACCTTAAAAGCCCCAAAACCCATAATCTGATCAACCACGAATTTCTCACTCAAAACCAAGCTAAAAATCATGATTTTTCTTTTAAAAATATTAGTTTCCAAAGACGATTCAGAATATATACATGAAACACTAAATTGTTGAAATCGAATTTTCACAAACTTTGGGGTTTTATTGTATATTTCAATTTTCCAAAAAACTTTAAACTATTTATTTAAACTATTTTTAAAATTTAGATGTTACAAATTTAAACAAATTTTGTTTGAACAACAAAGTCTAAAAGGTATTAGAGGATGAGATCATGATTTTTTGAAAAAGTTTTGAAGCTTTTAAAAAAACAAGAACATAGCAAATTTTCTTGTTCTCAGACGCGTACACTTATATCACTTACATATATACAGGAATCACATTAATAATACATGCAAAGAATAATTCATACCATACATTCTAGGAAATTCACATGCAACAGATTATCATTAACTTAAGCTTTTAAGAAAAATGTTTACACACCAATTTTATATTGAACAGAGAAGTTGAAACTGGAACGTATTTTTGATTTTGAAAACTGGAAAAATACTTGATCTTTTTGAAAACTTGTAAATTGGATACTTGGTTTGAGATGATCTAAGCTTTGATTTAGTTTGAAGTTGGAATCTTGCTTTAAAAACTGAGATGATTTTGCTATAGTTGTTGAAAGATTTTTAATTTTCTGGTTTTAAGTATGTTTACGGGCTTTTGATTCTTAGTTTGAAAAATGAAGATAGAAAAAGAATGGAGAAGAGGAGATAGATATATTTATAGCCTTGTCTTAATGATTTTTAAAAATAAAATAAATTGTGACGCTAGTTTAATTGTCTTACGTTTGTCATTTGCATGTTATAATTAATTTACATTTGTAATATGCATGTGTTAATATATTTTTAATATTTTTTAATAACTTATATTTTAATTTCTATTTACTTAATACGTTTTCTTAATTTATATTTATAAAATATTTTTAAAGAAAATAATATAAAACTAATTATATACTAATAATAATCATATATATATATATATATATATATATATATATGTCTCTTTAAAGCGAATTCATTTTAAGATATTATTTTTGAAATTCAAATTCAAATTCTATTTAAAATCAAATCACACACACACATATATATGTTTTTATGTATAAACAACACATATTTAATTTGTTTTAAAAGAATAATTTGCCAATTTTAAATAATATATAAAAGAAGATTATCACATAATATTTGCTTGAAATTTTCGGGGTATCACATTCCTTCATCCTTAAAATAATTTTATCCTCGAAATTTAAAAGCAAAAGATAATCCAAAAACTTTTATTTCAAACAATTCAAGCATACATATCAGTCATACACTAACATTCAAACAAACAATTCATTCAAACAAATATTATTAGCTATCTGGACACAAATCCGGATAGGCTTTCCTAAAGCTATCCAGAGTTTCCCAGCTACAATCTCTGGGATCCTCACTCCATGAACCTTGACTAGCTTCACCACTTTGTTTCTAAGCTGCTTCTCATCTTGATCAACTATCTAGACTAGATGCCTGACTACAGATAAGTCTGGTTCGATCTCTAAATCTTCTTGCACTACCAGCTCCACAACTAGGGATGAGTCGTACACGTACTTCCTCAGATTAGATATGTGAAAAACATTGGATTCCAGCCATCCGGAATGGAAATTCAGTCCTGTGGGCCAAAGAACCAATTCTCTCGAGCACTCAGAATGGACCAATATACCTCAGGGAAAGCTTTCCCGTCTTTCCAAACCTGATCGCTCCTTTTATACAAAAACCAAATCCCCGACTTCAAATTTCAATTGCCTTCATCTCTTGTCCGCATAACTCTTCTGGCGATCCTGAGCCGCTTTCATTCTCTTCTTGATTAGCTCCACCTTTGCAGATGCCTCTCGGATCAAATCTGGACCAAGAACAAGACAATCTCCCGACTCCACCCAACAAGACGGTGATCTACAAGGTCTCCCGTACAAAACTTCAAAGAGTGCCATCTTGATACTTGCTTGATAACTATTATTGTACGAGAATTCCACTAAATGCAGATGGTCCTCCCAAGACCCACCGAAATCCAGAACACAAGCCCTCAACATATCCTCTAGAATTCGATTTAGTTTTTTGGTTGTCCGTCGGTCTGGGGATGACAGACTGTACTTCAACTCAATCTCATACCCAAATCTGTCTGCAGAGGCTCCCAAAATTTACTGGTAAAGATTGGGGTCACGGTCACTTACTATGCTGACTGGAACTCCATGCAACCTGACGATCTCCCTCAAGAAATCTCTGATAAAGATGTTTCAGTTCTGGTCGCCTTAACCAGAATAAAGTGGACGCTCTTGGTCAGCCGATCTACGATTACCCATATTCCTTCATTTCCCTTTCTAGTCCTTAGAAAACCGCCGACGAAATCCATTGATATCATTTCTCACTGCCACTTAGGGACTTCTAGAGCTGCAAAAATCCTATGGTCTTCTGATGATCACCCTTAACCTGTTGATAGATCGCACATCCATTGATTAAAGTAGCAACATCCTTTTTCATGTTTGGCCACTAGAAAACTCTCTTCATATCCTTATACAATTTGAAATCCCCGGATGGATACTCAGCCTGGAGCGATGACTCTCTGACAAAACTTCTTGCTTCAAATCCTTGAAATTCGAAACACAAATTCTCCCATTGATCCTCAAAGTTTCCTGGCTATTAATCTCAAAACTGGAAAACTGACCATTCTTGACACTCCTAATGATTTCACTCAATCTTTTATCCGATCCTTGCTTATTGGCAACTTCCAAAATAGATAGAACTGTATTCCTACTCAGGGCATCCGCCAGAACATTCGCTTTCCTTAGAGTATAGAGGATATCCAAATCATAAGATGCTAAAAATTCTACCCACCTTTACTGCCTCAAATTTAGATCCTTCTCGGGGAAAAGATATTTCAAAGGTTTATGATCCGTGAAAAGCTCAAACTTCTCTCCCAACAGATAGTGCCTCCAAATCTTCAAAGCAAAAACGATGGCCAACAATTCCAAATCATGCGTAGCGTAATTCTTTTCATGTGGCTTCAATTTCCTACTCGCATACGCAATCACTTTCCCATTTTGCATCAGCATTGCACCCAGCCCAACTCCACAAGCATCCGTGTGAACTTCGAACTTACTCTTACCATCAGGAATAGCTAGAACAGGTGCACTGGTCAGCCTTGCCTTCAAATCCAGGAATGCCTCTTCACACTTGGGGGTCCACTTAAACATTGCTCCCTTCCTAGTCAACTTGGTTAAGTGCGAAGAATCTTAGAGTAGTCCATGATAAATTTCCTATAGTACCCTGCCAAACCCAGAAAACTACGGACTTCCGTAGGAGTCTGCAGTTGCTTCCATTCTTGAATAGCTGCTACCTTGGCCAATCTACAGAAATACCTTCACCGGATACAATATGCCTCAGAAATCTAACTTTCGACTTCCAAAAATTGCACTTGAAAACTTAGCCTTCAAAACATGCCTCTTCAAAGTCTCCAACACTATCTCCAAATGATGCTTATGCTTTCGATGAGCACGAGCATGAACTTATTCAGCACATCCTGGAAATCTTGGTTCATCAAATCCACAAAATAGGCAGGAGCGTTGTTTAGCCCAAAAGGCATAACCCACCACTCATAAAAACAAACGGGTCCCCTGAACGCAGTCAAGGGTATATTATTCTCAACTACCCTTAACTGGTGGAAACCCAAAGCTAAACCCAACTGGGAGAAAACAGAAGCTCCATGGAGTTTATCAAAAAGATCGTCTATACGGGGCAAGGGATACTTATTCCTAATAGTAAACTTATTCAACTCTCGATAATCCACACAGAATCTCAATGACCCATCCGACTTGGTCACAAAGATTACAGCATTACCCCAACTAGAAAAACTAGGCCGGATCAAACCTTTCTCTAAAAAATCTTGGGTTTGCATCACCAACTCTTCTCTCTCTCAGCACCATCCTTCTAATAGGTTGAACAACAGGTATAGCTCTAGGAACTAAGTCAATCCGAAACTCTATTTCCCGATGCGGGGGGCAAACCATAAACTTCCTCGAAGGCATCTGGAAAATCTTTGACCACTTTGATGGATTCTATGCCTTCTGGGGATGCCTCGATTCCGTGCAAAAGATTACTTAAGTGAACTCCAAATTTATCGCAAGTCACTTTTGCGGTCCTTCCTAACTCAGTTTCCAAAGATACAATTCTCTCTTCACAAATCATAATAGCCTTATGCTTATCCATCCAATCCATTTCCAGAATAAGGTCAAACCCTTTGAAATCCAATACAAATGAGTTGCAAGAGAAACTATGAGACAGAAAAGAAATCCTCAGGCATCTACAGATCTTATCTAACTTGGTCGCTCCCCCTATAGGATTAGATACAAAAATAGGGCGATCTACCACACTAAGGTCGGATGAAACTTCTCCACCATATCCAAAGAAATAAAACTAAGAGATGCACCAGAATCTAACAGGACTCTAATAAAAATGCCATCTAAAAGCAAAGTACCTTCAAGAAGGCCTTTGCCTTTCTTATCCAAAGAAGTTGATGGTCCTTCTTGGATAGCAAAAACCTTAGTTGGCTGAGCTGTTTGAAGAAATGGACAAGCCTTCACCATGTGCCGAGGCTGTTGACAGTTGAAACACAAAGATTTTTGCACCAACGCTAAACCAGGTCCACTCTGATGTTGCTGCTGCTGTTGAGATCTTCGTATGGGACACTGATTAGCCAAATGACCTACTTGCTGACACATATAACACTTACAAGCTCTGTTATTGCCTTCCTGCTTCCCTTTGCCTTGCCTTTTCCAATTTTGGTTAAATTTCCTTTTGTTCGGATTAGAAGAAGTTCCACTTGATGCTGCTGCAGATGCCAAAGGTTTCTTATTTATAAGCTCCTCATACCTCAATGCCATGTCAATTAACTCCACGAATGATCTCTTAAGATGTGTCGTCATCTTCTCGTGGAACTTGGGCCTCATACCAAGTACAAACATCTCATTCTTCTTGAGGGGCGTGTCAATCAAACTAGGTCTGTAGCAAGATAATTCATTGAACTTGGTCTTATATTCGAAAATCGACATACTCCCTTGCTTCAGATCTAGAAAATCTCTATACAAACGAGTCTTCCCAGTTGTAGGCATAAACTGTTCCTCAGACAGTTCCTTAAACTTGCTCCAAAAAAATATCGTCCTCTGAAATATTCACTGTAACTACATCCCACCAAGCTGCAGCTCCTTCTTGAAGTTGCCACGATGCCATCACTCTCTTTTGCTCATCTGACAGATCCAAACTCTTAAAAATGCGCTCATACGAGCATAACCAAGCCTGAACTTCAATAATGGACTCTGATCCATTAAAAGGTCTTCCTCCAAAATTGGTGAAATCCTTACACAAAGCAGCAAAGCTTACTCGAGGCGGCGTTGGATTTACAGCATCTCTAGCAGTCCGACCTCTTCCATTAGTGGTTGTCGTGCTGCCCACAACTCAGCCTTTCCTACCTCCAGAACTCATGTTGGCAACCTGGGTAGGTAACCCAACAATTAGACAGGTATATAGATATATAAAAATTACAAGTACGTGCTCTTAAGATAGATACTACTCCAAAGCCTTGGTATTATCTCAACCTAGTGCTCAGATACCAATTGTGAGGACCCGCCTTTCATTCCACAGAAAGACGTATCATCATTAAGAAAGAAATAGGTAGAAAAGAGAATGAATAGATAGCAAGAAAGAAAAAAATCAGAATCTCACTGTGGAAACAGAAAAATATAATACATCACATAGCTATTACATAGTCATTACACACCAGAGTCAACACAATTACAACATCAACCCATTAGACAGTCGTAAAGACCTGTCTATCCATTACATCCAAAATACAAGAAGATAACATACCAACACAGTGGAAATACAGATATATATATATATATATGTATATGTATATATATATATATATATATGTATGTATGTATGTATGTATGTATGTATGTATGTATGTATGTATATAGAGATACGCCAAGACTCCTGCTCCAAGCGATCCAAAATTCCTCAAGCAAACCTGATCACTTGGCTACTCATAAAAATTTGAGTACGCAAGAGTTTAAGAAAATTGAAATAAACTCTGGGTCAGACATAGGTCTGGTGTGAGTAATCGATTGTTACAGCAATAAAAAAGAAATTACTGGAGTGGACGTAGGCCAGAGTTAGCCGAACCACTATAAATTCCGTGTCTTTACCGCTTTCATTTTAATTTCTGTTATTCTTCATATAAAATATCCTCTACATACATCCTACCCGTGAACTGTGATTGTTGTTTGGTACTTTCACTTGGATTTGGGTGTTAGTGACCAATTTTGGCGCTAACATTTTGGTGCTTTCACTGAGAATTGAACTCAGGAATTTTGGAGTTAGAAACTTGGATTTAAAAGAGCAATGGCTAGACCATCAGCAAGGAAACAAGTAATGGAAAGGAGCAATCAGGAGGGAAGTCAAGAGGCTTCCTCTGGAGATGGAGCAGGTGGAGCATCCATTTACATCACTACAGAGGAAATGGAGGCGATAATGAAAAGACAAGAGGAGATGATGCAGACTCTTCTCAGACAATTTGCACAAACAGAAAATGCAGGAGCTCAGATCCGTGGAGCTGGATCAGAAGCACTCAACCAGCAAGCAGAGGGAATAGCTCGGCATGGGGCAACCCCAATTAGCAAACAGCTATCAATCCAGATGGATCTAGACTTGGGGGCGTACCACCAGGAAATGTTGGACCAACCCATGGAGGGATACCAGACGATGTTGTGCAACCTGACACCAACAGGAGTGCAGGAGTGCGAGATGAGGAGTATGTGCCAGAATTCCCTCATAAACTCGGAGGGCAGACCAGAGGCGATGGACAAGGATTACATCTTGGGGGCAACGACAGATTAGCGGAGATGGTTAGACGGGCTATGAGAGGTGGATTGGTAAATAGAGACTTGGAGGATGTAAATAGGAGTCCCTTTACTCCTACTATTAGGCAAGCTAGGAACCCACCCGAATTTAAGCTACCAAATTTGGAAATGTATAATGGGAAGGCGGATCCAACGGTTCATCTGACGAAATACATAAGGCATATGGAGGTACTGGGGGCATCGGATGAGGTCATGGCTCGATGCTTCCCATTGTATTTGACAGATATCGCAGCTATGTGGTTTAGACAGCTGGAGAATGGTTCTATCGGCACATGGACGGAGCTAATTGAGAGGTTTATGAGACAGTTTCGGGTCCACATAGTTAGACCCAAGAACGTGATGACTCTGACATCTATGAAACAATGGAAAGGGGAATCGCTCAGGGACTTCTTAACCAGATTCAACGCAGTGGTAGCCTCAGTGGATCGACCCGATCCGTCAATGGTTTTGATGGCAGCCGTCTCGGGAATTGCGGATAACTCGGATTTCAAAATATCATTGGAACGGGACCCACCGAGGGATCTCGGGGAGTTCTATCATGAGGCGGAAAGGTTCTTGAGACAGGAGGATGCGCAGGCTGAGAGAGTAAGGAGAGAGGCTGAAGCTTATGCAGTGAGGGGTGGAGGTCCATCCAGGGAGGATCTAAGTAAAGATGATAAAGGAAAATGAATGGAAATGGTGGCACTTCGAAGAAACCTCGGAGGGAGTCAAAGTTTTCTTCTTACACAGATTTAACTGAGACTCTAGAAAGGATTTATTTGGACACTCGAGGGCGGCTCCAATACCGAAGGCCAGCAAAGAGAGAGCCTTCAGAATACGAACGGGCATCGGGAAAGCATTGCCTATTCCATGAGCTGGATGGGAACAACACAAACGACTGTAGGCATTTGAGGGATATCATTGAGGAGCATGCAAGGAATGGTCACCTACAGCAATATGTCAAGAATCGAACTACGGCAGGAGAGCAAGAGCAGCCACCACCTACCTCTAGCAATGGCGTCATTGGGTCTGGTCAACGCCGGTTTACTATCAACTAAACAGGTTCATGATTTTGAATAAGTAATAGAACTCAAAGTAATACGGCTAGGTCACTTACACACGTACGGGATTGAGGACGGTCCCTAGGCGTGCTCTGAGATAACTGAAAACCGTACTACTTGAGTCTATGAAATTTTGCTTTCTTTCTAGTTTTCTGCAAACTTTGGTTCTCTCTTTCGTATTTCGGACATTTACTTTTCTTTGGTATGGTTTTGGAGTTTGGATTGAACTCCCGATTTGGTTGGTTTTTTCTTGGTTTCCCATTCTGGTTTGGATGTTTGATTTTTTTGATACAGATTTCTGGTTTTATATTTGGTTTTGGATCAATGTAATAAACAGTTCAGGTTTTATAATTACTGCCTCGACCGGAGAGACGGGGCAATGGTCACAAGTTACGAGTCCCTTCGCTGGAGAGCGAAGAAATGAACTCGGGCAGAATATAAGAAGTCCTTGACCGGAGAGTCGAGGGCGAAGAATATAAAAAGTCCTTGACCGGAGAGTCGAGGCCGGAGAATATAAAAAGTCCTTGACCGGAGAGTCGAGGCCGGAGAATATAAAAAGTCCTTGACCGGAGAGTCGAGGCCGGAGAATATAAAAAGTCCTTGACCGGAGAGGCGAGGCCGGAGAATATCAAAATCCTTAGCCGGATTGCTGAGGCCGGTGAATATCAAAGTCTTTGACCGAAGAGTCGAGGCCGGAGAACATACAAGCCCGTGATGGAAAAGTCAAGGCTGGAACAGGATAACACGACCCGGCGAGGTCTACAAAATCAAGATTAAGCCCGGAGAGGTCGTGGATTTGATGATATGGTTACAAAAAGGATGTGGACTTTGGATATCAGATTGAGGCTATTCAAAACACACCTTCCAATAGCAAGGCATGTTTTGGGGGGCAAGTGTTAACCCGCCTTTTTACCAGGCCATGCACATGCGGGATTAACATAATCGGTTGCACGTTCGTCAAAGCTGGTGTACGATGCATTCAGTCGACTAGATGGATGGATGACGCAACGTGCTTAGGAGATGGAAATATGACTGGATAAAGATGGATCAACTATAGTTTGGGTCTAGGAAATATGGTTTGACATTGGCAATCATTCGGCATGGTAGGTCGACCGGCACGATGGAGCGTTCGGCATACGAGGTCGCTCGGCACGTTGGATCGTTCGGCATTGGTAGGTCGCTCGGCATCAGGGATCGTTCGGCATGTAGGTCGTTCGACAGGATGGATCGTTCGGCATCAGGGATCGATCGGCATTAGAAGTATCGCTCGGCATCCTAGCAGCGTTCGGCATGGAAGTAGCGTTCGGCATTAGACTAGCGTTCGACATGATGGCATCGCTCGGCATTTGACGAGTGTTCAGCATGGAAGCATCATTCAACATCCAACCTCGTTCGGCATCAGACGTCGTTCGGCGTCGGGGTAGTTCGGCACTCATTAGTGGCTTGGTCTTTGGATGGTTCGGCATCCGATGGTGGCTCGGCATAAGGAGGAGGACGGCAGATGCCGCTCGGCAAAAGGTCCTGGTTCGGTATTAGGAGGTTGGCTCGGCATTAGGAGGTATATCGGCCTGAGGGTTTAGCAAAGGATGGTACGGCCATGGTTGTTGTTCGGCACGAGTAGTTCGGTTACAATGGGAAACACAGTTCGGCATATGGCCTTGGTGGGCCTGAATCACGCAAAGGCCCAACAACTCAGGATTTGCCTATAAATACAGCATGTGGGGGTTCAGAAAAGGGATCCTGATTCTCTCTCCTACTCTCTAACTTTCTATCCCCTAAGGCTAAGGCTAGCCTATCACTTTGTAACTCTAATCGATTGTTACAGTAATAAAAAAGAAATTACTGGAGTGGACGTAGGCCAGAGTTAGCCGAACCACTATAAATTCCGTGTCTTTACCGCTTTCATTTTAATTTCTGTTATTCTTCATATTAAATATCCTCTACATACATCCTACCCGTGAACTGTGATTGTTGTTTGGTACTTTCACTTGGATTTGGGTGTTAGTGACCAATTTTGGCGCTAACAACCACGATATAAGCAATGTATAAATATAAGTGGATAAATTTATGACTGGGACAGAAGTGATTACAAAGTATTAAAAATACTACATGATTGTCATATGATAACAAGTAATGATAAGAGTTCACTAGGAGTCAAGAAACATACTCCAAATAGTTCCACATGATAAAGGTAGTTTATCAGCATCGAAGAGAGTTGATTGACCATGTAGATAATTAAAAAAACATAGAAAATCCATTCATGAAGGTTCTGACTCAATCAGTTCTCATCAAATTGATTGAAGGGATGGGGTAGAGATTCCACAATTGGCCCTAAGTGCAAGTGGGATATTAATAGAGTTAAGGGTATGCCCTAGGGGACAATAATGTAATTGTTATATATATCTAACTCGATAACTAATCTTTTTCAAAATAAAACGTGCTTTCTTTCTATTATATACTTGTTACATTATGATATAAATAATTAAGTAACCAATGAAAAGTATATTTAATAGAAAATCCATAGTTGGTAGGTTTTGTGAACTAGTTATGATGTAACCATGAGAAATTTATCATAATAAAATTAAACATATCATTTTAAGTATTCGTAGTTAAGACGTATCAAGACAAGATATCGATATGTCCTTTGAAGCTAAAGTACGTAATGCTCTCTAATTGTTGGGAGCGTATAATGGTAAATTTAGAGCTATGCTTAGAGGCAATTATGTAATTTGTCACATATATCTAACTCAATAACCAATCTTATTCGAAATAAAAAGTGCTTTCTTTGTATTATGTACTTGATATAATATGTTATATTAATTAATTAATTCAATTTTATTTAATAGAAAATCCATAAATGGTATATTTTATTATGGCAGTTACAATATATTTTAATTATGAGCTATGTATCATGATAAAATAAACATGTCATTTTAAATATTCATAGTCAAGGTGTATCAAGATTGGCTATCGATAGATCCTGTCAGGCTAGAGTACATAATGCTCTTCAAATGTTGGACATTGCACTACTCATGGCTGCTTGAGGCACCAAGAGGCTATATACTAATATTATTGGATAACTATGGAATATAGATAATGTTGGAATTTTGACCAAAAATAAATTCCAGAGGTCCTAATGTGATATGGTTTTAACGAAGTGGACTGATGTAAATAATCGTTACTAACACGTACCGCTTATAATAATAAAATCTTTGAATTGTTTGATATTAATTGCTGTGTGAATTTGTACTCTTGAGTTGCCTAACCGTAATGATAAATTATTTGAAAAACCACACGATCTAACTAATTTATAAGAATGTTATAAATCAATTAATATTTGAGAAATATCAGTTATCATCTGATTTATTTAATGTTTGAAAGTTGTCTACGGTTATTTGAATGCATATATAAAAGTTATATTTGTCTACATTGTTATACAATATCGATGTATTTTTAAAATGTGTTTAAATAAAAAAAAGTTACATAAAGGAAATTATAGAAATCTTATGTCAATTAATGGAAAGTAATTTTGGCGTTACTATGTAAAGAGAGAGGAGTGAAGAGAGAAGGGAATTAATTAGGAAAGTTTTAATTAAAAGAATGGAAAAAATTTCATTATTTCAATTAAAACATGTCCACTAATTTATTTTCTGAAGCGATTCATTTTTCCTAAAAAAATCCATTTCCTTTTTCTCTTACTCCCTTCATAACCTCTAATGGCTGAAAATTCATGTCATCATAAATGAATTAAAAAAATAAACTCCCTAAACAATTCAAGCATTAAATAAAATAAATACAAAGTTGTTCTTAAGATCATTGAAATATCTAGAGATGATTCAAATAGATTTAAGAGTCCTCGTACATTCAATGTGTGATTTATTGGTCGCATCTTGTCACGACCCGAAATCCAGCGGTTGAAAATCGACATCAAATACCTCACTTGTATTCGACTGCCGGAGTTTAAACGTTGAACTCCAGTTCGGATGGAACATATAATAACATTAGATGAAAATAAACAGCGGAAAGAAAATGAATATCGTTGATCAAAACACAGATACAACTTTGATACAATATTCATTACAACAACGATCGCCAATATCAGAGTGCTACACATGAAATACTATAATAAAACGACAACTCCACCATCGGAACAACAAAGACTTCAAAAGTTTCCAACATACTTCATTTCGATAAGGTCTTCAAAAATCCTAACACTTCAAAATATTTCCAAGGCCAAAAGCTTTCCAGAATCCGGCGGCTTCCAAAGGACTTCTACTATCCAAGCTAGCTCCAAAACATGGATAACCTGCTTCTAGGCTGCCCGTGTGGAAATTATGGCACCCAGAGTTCAGGAAGGGAACAATAAACTCTGAGTCAGTCATGGGACTGGTATGAGTAAACAAAAACAGTTGTTTTGAACAAAACAATTTATAAAACAAATCTGATATGCTTTTGGAAAATGAAACTACCATAAGACCACCCGCCACACACACAATGTAATCGCGGAATTGGGGCGATTTCTTATTATGATAGTCAAACATGCTTGATACAAGAAAACTCTTTGATATTATTATTAGTGCATAGTGTAGAAAACATTTCGAAAGTATAATATTAATCTTAGCCAGCATATAACCATTATTGTATGCCTACTATAGCTACCATGTTTTATGGCAGGTTACCGCCACGCTGCATGGCAGGTTATACAACTAAAACTGTATAGGGCTTGTATTGTTTTGTTTGGATTTCCAACAATGGTCAGGCAAAGGAACTTCCTACACAAAATGGAATGCCTCTGGAGGGACGTCCCCGAGAACCTAACCGGATCTCTGTCAATACAAGGTCGGGTTACCTCTGTAACTAGATAACTACTGACACGAGTATGCCATCTCCCGGTCGTTACCAACCTTTAACCGAGGCGCCTCTCTACCAACAACCACAAAGCAATAAGTTTTGCGGCAACCACAAAGTTAAGTATCTGGGCTCCATACCATGATACCACTTCTTATCCAGAAGAAAATGGACATACCCTCAAGGAACAATACCCCCAAATAACCTTGCTGCAACGATACCTGTTTCGAACATAACCGGGTTGTGAGGTTCGACGAATTCTCATCCACAAAGCTACGCTTTTCATAAAAGCCTTGCTTCGATCAACAAATGATCAGCAGCACTCAATAGCACTCATCATGCCACACTACCAAATTGGGAGTATATCACTAATAACCATCAACGACGTAACCTCTGAGCTCGTACGTCTTAGAGAAGGGAGTTAAGCTAAGAGAACAAATTTTCCGCCACTAATAGAAATGTATTTGAAAGAAATCAGCTTTATATCTCAAAGTGTAGTGTCAGACATACATTCATACAAGTCTGTTCCGGGTTCTAACAGAACCGAAGGCACCTCCAAATAAGCCCTTGCAATCTGGGGGCATCCACAATCCCGATCGGACTCCCTATCACATATGGAGATCTCTATACCGGAGCAACTCA
The DNA here is from genome assembly GCA_030765085.1 of Allium cepa. Lineage (NCBI taxonomy): Eukaryota > Viridiplantae > Streptophyta > Magnoliopsida > Asparagales > Amaryllidaceae > Allium > Allium cepa. The sequence goes on along the minus strand of CM060935.1, from coordinate 737,986,963 downwards.
GTGTAGAGTCATTCGATAGGTTATCCTATCATTCTCGAAGACACCCGGTCTTCACCACCGTCTTCAAATGCTTTCTATTTCGTCATATCACTATTCGGAATGGGTTATATGACACAAAGTCCTCTCCTGGCTAAACCGAATAGTGAGCGCTTAGTTTAAAACACGTGGATATATCATTCACAAAGATTCTCCATTTAGGTTCGATGTGGGTTTTAGACAACCAACTGAAATCCGATTCCCTATCGCGTCGAAGTTCAAATTCCGTTTTATGGGCAATGGGTTTTCACATTCGCACAGAAATATGTTCATCACAGATATCACTACTCAGCACAAAGCAATTCATATCACATAGCATCTTAACCATATATCAAAGATGTCAATCCAATACACAGCATTCAATAATAATCAATCATCTTTAATTAAGATGAATTAATCGTGTGGTTTAAATTAATTAACCACATAATTACTTTCATTAATTATCTTTAATCAATGATTAATTATCCTTAATTATAAATTAATTAAATCTTAATCATGGCCATTAATTAATTATTCCTCAATTAATTATCTTAATTAATTAATCCTTAATTGTTAATTAATTAAATATTAATTACTTTTATTAATTAATTATTCCTTAATTAATTAATTATAAATTACAAATTAATTAAGCTTAATTATTTATTTACTTAATCTTTAATATTAAGTAAGTAATTAAGAAATTACTTTTTAAGTAATTATATTAACAAATCATTAATTACTTAATAAATTAAAAGATAAATATTTTTACCTATATTTATTACTTGATTATCTTTTAAACCTTGTTTAATAAATCATCCTTATCACATTAGTTACTTTAAAAGGTTAAGATTAGTTTGAATAACATTTTATCTTAATTGATCTTTTTAATTACATTATTTATTTAATATAAATAACTTTATAAAATAATGTATCAAAGCTAAATAAGTTAAATTTAATTCCTTTAAAAACATCCTACTTAAATCCTTCATCACTTCAAACTTTAATCAAAATCATCATTTGAAAACATGGTCTAAAAATGTTAAAAGTTTGAATTTTATTTTAAAATAAAAACTGTTTTACATATCAGACCCGAGGTCCCCTTTGAGTTTTGCCCGAGACCATTTCCCATTTGCTTCGAGTTTTACCAAAAATCAACCCGTGTGCATAAATTTTTCAAATGTAATTTTTTTTCTAAGCGTTTTGCCAACGCATCTATAAATTCACTCGAGGCCAACTTTGAGTTATCACACGATCCTCCCAAAGATTGCTTCTAGGCATAACCCTTCTTCCCCAACTATTCCTTACCGACACGAATTCGACGTTTGCACATGCACAGTCATTCCGACTGATCAACTTCGCCATCCCCCACAACTCATCGACGACCAGTTCAAGCTCACTGATCAACCAAAAGCCCAAAACATTGACAAATCTTCGATTGAGCTATACGACTCTCGCTGGAACACAACTCCAATCAACTTAATCGCCTCGCTCCGACTCCACAGGCCACCAGAGGCCATGCGATTATAGCTGAAGCTTCGACAGACTTCAATGCTTCGATTCAAAAAACTCTGGTTGATTCCGATTCAATGATGATGACCCTATTGCTTTGAGAACGCGATCGATAAAATACTGGGCTAAAACCCTAGATCAATCTCATCAGCCCTCCATGATGAATTATAAAATCATCGAGTATTTTTCTGATGATCCCTAAGTCTTCCTCCACCTCCAAGAGATACCCAACCATTTCCATTGCATCGATCGACAATGGCCAAAAACCCCAAATTCATTCGTTTTTTCCTTTCTCAGTAAATACTGGTTTAGAAATAATGATTTTACTCTCAAAACTCATTGTTTTCTAAAATATTTCAATTGACATAATTGAAATCAAAGATATTAATAATTAAATTTGTAGCATGTTTTAGATTTTGCCTGTAATTTCAATTTTTCAGAAAATGCTTTGATTTGATTTACCTTAATCTATTTTTAGAACTTGAATCATATCTAAACAAATAACTTTTGTTTGGATCCTATAGTTTAATAGTGATCGAAGATAAAGAAATCAATTTTTTTGAATAGGCTTATGCCTGTAAACCTAGAACAGAGCTCCTTTTTAAGTGTACAGACATGCACACTCCATTTTCACGTACAAATATACATGCAACTTGAATTTTCAATTCAAACTTCAATATATTTTCACAACAACGGGTTTCAGTTCAAATCTAAAAAAGTTTACTCACGTGTGAATTTGGAAAAACAGAGAAGACGTTAATGTTGTCAAACTTGAAGACTGGAATTTTTTTTTGATTGTTGAATTGTTGATCTGGGCTTGATCTTGTTGTTTGATGATGAAACTTGATTGTTGAATGTTGCTTTGCCGTGTTGTTTACAGACTTGGTTGCTTGCCTTTGATCTTTTGTTGCTGATTAAAGATTGAGGAAGCCTGTTGTTTAAATTTGTTTTGAAATGTTTTCTCGCTTGTTTTGATTTTTTTTTAAAGTTTGCTTGATGATCTGGTTTGAGAATTTGTACAGGGTTTTGTAAATAAAAATAAAGGAGAAAGAAATTGGAAAGAAGGAGATGAAGTGTTATTATAATCTTGCTTTCTTACTTTAATTAAATTTTCAAAAATGAAAACAAAGAAAAATGACTCTTGCCTTAATTCATTAACAGTTGTAAATTTATTTACTTATGATTTTAACACTTGCTACGCATGCATAAAGATTTAAATAAATTTTTATATTTTTTTTCTTATTTATATAATCATATTCCTTTGTTATATTTATACAGCTTTTAAAATAAGATGTTTTTAATTCCAATTTACACATTAATAAAAATCATACACAAATGTTAACATTTGAATCCAAGTATTTCTAAGATATTTAATATTTAAGTTCAAATACAAGTTCAAATTCAAATTTGAAATTCATTTTATATATATATATATATATATATATATATAAATAAGCAAACACAATATTCATATGTATTGAAAATTTAAAATTAATTCAAATTAACTCCAAATTAAATTCCAGAAATTCAAATAAATTACTAGTTTTAAATTGATAAAATTTTGGGGATGTTACAGATTCCCTCCTTAAGAAAATTTTGTCCTCGAAATTTGAAAGAGAGAGAAAGACAAACAAAGAATCATATGCATATATAAAAGACAGAGAAATGGCTTACCAATCAAGCCGGAATATCCACTCTGCAACTGGGATAGAACTTTTTCATGCTATCCTCTGTTTCCCAAGTACAGTCCTTTGGATCGCCACTCCATTGCACTTTAACCAGTTTCACAATTTTTTTTCTTAGCTGCTTTTCATCACGATCAATGATCTTAATCAGTTCTCTCTTTACTGCCAAGTTGGGAGTGATTTCCAAATCTTGCTAAGCTGCCTCTTCGATATTACAGTCTGGATCATGCACATATTTTCGAAGGTGAGAAACGTGAAACACATCATGCATGCTAGATAACCAACTAGGTAGCTGCACTCAATATGCTAAAAGACTGATCCTCTCCAGAATAGGAAAATGACCAATATACCGTGGTGCCAGCATACCAGTTTCCCCAATCTCAAAACTCCATGCATTGGAGACACTTTTAGGAATACATAATCTCCAACCTAAAATTCCAAATCTCTTCTTCTGCGGTCATAATAACTCTTCTAACGACTTTGAGCAGTTATCAATTTCTTTCGAATAAAATCTACTTTCTTCGTGGCTTCTTTAATCATATCTGGTCCAAAGACGATTTTATCACCTGACTCGAACCAACATGCAGGTGATTGACATGGACGACCATATAAAGCCTCAAAAGGAGCCATTTCGATACTGGCCTGATAGCTACTGTATATGAGAATTCAACCAGATGTAAATAGTCCTCCCAAGAACCACCACAATCGAGAATACAAGCTCGCAAAAGATCTTCTAAAATTCAATTAATCTTTTCTTTCTTCCCATCAGACTGCGGGTGATAAGCAGTACTGAAGTTCATTTTGGTTCCCAATGCGGCTTGAAATGCCTTCCAAAATCTACTAGTGAAGATCGGATCACAATCACTCACTATACTGCCAGGTATACCATGGAGACGAACAATCTCTTTTACATATAGCTCTGCCAAACTTGTCATTGTTCGAGTGGATTTTACTGGGATGAAGTGGGCGATTTTGGTCAGATGGCCCACTATAACCCAAATTGCTTCACTTCCTTTCTTAGTTTGTGGCAATCCATCGATGAAATCCATCGATACTTGATCCCACTTCCACTTAGGTATTTTCGAAGGTTAAAGTAAACCCGCCATTTTCTTCTGATCGCCTTTAATTTTTTAACAGGTAGCACAATGAATCACATATATAGATATGTCCCTTTCATTGTTTTCCACCAGAAAGTTCTTTTGATATCTCTATACATCTTATTAACTCCTAGACGGATACTGAGTTTAGACTTGTGACATTCGTCCAAAACTTCACGTTTTAATTCTGGGATATCAAGAACACACATCCTGCCTTTCAGTCTTACAATTCCATTACTATCGATTCCAAAACTGGAATCCTCACCTCGACATATTCTTCTACTAATTTCTCAAAGAAACTTGTTTTCTGTCTGCTTACTGGCGATCTTCTCAAGAAGGGTAGGAGTGACAACAAGATATGCAACAACAACATGTCTCCTACCCAAATAATCGGCAACCACTTTGGCTTTTCCGGCTGTATATTGAATATCTAGGTCATAGGATGCCAGAAATTCCAACCAAAGTTGTTGTCGCAGATTCAAATCTTTCTGGGTGAAGAGATACTTCAAAGATTTGTGGTCGGTGAATAATTCGAATTTTTCACCTAAGCAAGAAGGATTTATTAAGTATATATTAAGTTAAGTCGAGCTTTAAAAAAAATTCTTTTAGAAAAGCTGAAGGAGATTCTTAACCAGAAGATAATGTCGCCAGATTTTTAAGGTGAAAATAACAGCCAAGAGTTCCAAATCGTGTGTTGTGTAGTTTCTCTCGCGTGGACGTAATTGTCTACTCGCATAGGCAAATACCTTTCATTTTGTATTAGCACCACACCCACACCATCACCACATGCGTCAGCATGGACAGATAAACCTTGTTTTCCATTAATGACAGCGAGAACAGTAGCAGCAGTGAATCTCTTCTTCAACTCCTGAAAAGCTTCATCATATTTCAGAGTCCAATCAAACTTTGCATTCTTCATTGTTAGCTTAGTCAATGGACTAGCTATCTTAGAAAAGTCCTGAACAAACTTCCGGTAATACTCTACCAAACCCAGAAAACTTCGAACTTCTTTCGGAGTTGTGGGTCGCTTCCAATCTAGGATAGCTGAGATCTTTCCCGGATCAACAGAAATTCCTTCTTCATTAACAATATGGCCGAGAAATCTGACTTCCTTGAACCAAAAGTGGCATTTAGAAAATTTTGTAAATAGGATGTTCCTCCTTAATATCTCCAAAATGATTCTCAAATGCTCAGCATGCTCCTCCTCAGTCTTGGAATAGATTGGAATATCATTAATGAACACCAAAACAAATTTATTCAATACCTCTCGAAACACATAGGTCATTAAATCTACGGAGTATATGGGAGCATTTGTTAGTCCGAAAGGCATGACTAACCATTCGTAAAAAATGTCTGGACCCCTGAAAGCAGTCAAGTGAACACCGTCATTGGCAATTCATAGCTGATGGAATCCTTGGGCTAGATCCATCTTAGAAAAGAATCATGCACCATGAACTTGATCAAACAAATCGTCGATTCTAGGTAAAGGAAACTTGTTTTTGAGAGTTTATTTGTTGAGATCGTGGTAATTTGCACACAATCTCAAGGATCCAACAGACATGGCTACGAACACCATGGTTGAACCCCAATCGGAAACACTAGGACGTATTAATCCTTTTTCTAGAAAATCACCGGTTTGCTTGAGTAATTCAATTCTTTCCCTAGGTGCCATCCTACGACTTGCATGAACGACAAGACGAGCATTTGGAACTAAGTCAATTATGAATTCAATTTCTCTATGTGGGGTTAAAGATTTGACCTCTTCGAATAGGTTAGGAAAATGCCGGACAATAGGAATAGATTCCAGACTAGGTTCGGGATATCCCAAAGTATATATCAACTTATCCCTTTTCGGACTCGGGTCTTCACAAGAGATTTCAATGAAATCTCCAAGTTTTGTTTTGACCAGAACCGTTCGATTGTTACAATCTAATTTGGCTTCGTATCTCGTCAACCAATTCATTCCGAGTAATATTTCAAATTCGTTAAAGTCGAGAACATAAAGGTTGATAGGAAATTGATGGCCAAAACGAGATAGGCACTTTCCTACAATATAGACAAAGATTTGCGGGACCACCATCGGGATTCTTCATGCAAATAGGTTCATCGAAAAATTTAGGTTCAAGTTTTAATTCATTCACGATTTGTTTGGAGATAAAGATATGTAAAGCTCCCCTGTCGAACAAAACTCTAACAACTCTATCACAAATAGTATGGTTACCCTCTAAAACTCCTTTTCCTCTATCCGCCTTTGAAGTTGAGGGAACATCTTTTATCACGTACATTTTTGCTACTTGTGCTTGTTTCTTTTTCGGGCAATTTTTAACTATGTGACTTGGCTGGTGACAATAATAGCATTCCTTGGATCTTTGACGCGAGTTGATCTTTCTTTACTTGTTTCTTCGGCTTCTCACAATCGTTTGCATAATGGCCTTTCTCCTGACAGTTATAACAAGTAATATTTCTCGTCGAGTTCTACCGATTACTCCTGTTCTTCTTGCCTTGATCCGGCTTTTTCCCTTTGAATTTTATTTTCTTCCAATTTGGATAGCTTGGACTCCCCTTCTCTTTCGGAACTTCCTGCATATCTAGGGTAGCATACTGATAACCCATATCAATCAAGTCCGAAAAGGATTCTTTTACGTGGGCAGTCATCCTTTCATGGTACTTTTTTCATTCCTTGATGAATCTTTCATTTTTCTTCAAAGGTGTATTCACCAGCTCCGGACCAAAATCGAGACAATTCGCTGAATTTATTCAAATATTCCTCAAATGATAAGCTTCCCTGTTTCAAATCCATGATCTCATGGTACATTAGGGAGATACCAACAGATGGCATGTATCGCTGTTCAAACACTTCCTTAAATCGACTCCAAGTAAACTGATCTTTCGGCTCATCCACGGTAACTTTCTCCCACCAAGCTAGAGCTTCCTCTTGGAGTTGCCATGAAGATATCAATTGCATTTGATCGTCTTCCAATTTCAATCCCTTGAAAATTCTTTCACATGATCTAATCCAGGCTTGGGCTTCGATAATAGATTCATTGCCAGTGAACGGCTTTCCATCAAGTCTCGAGAAATTTTTATATAGATCAGCCAGATTCGACTGAGGTGGAGTAGGTACAGCAGCAGTTGTAGGAACTTGACTAGTTGTAGTGGTATTTACCCGTCTCCTACGTCGTCCTCTTCTTTCGCTCATTCTCACTATCTCTAAATAGTAAGAAAACTTGATTTAGGCATATAGACAAGATATCTTAGGGAATATCAACAGTTTTAAAAGGAATAGACCAAGAAATTTTTGGGTTTCGATCTTTCGGGTTATACTCATTCTAGGGTGTACTTCACCCTATCTCTAATGAACCACCTCATGTGTTATACTACGTAGCTAAAGTTCTTACTCAACCATTAGCTCCGATACCACTTGTCACGGTCTAGGCTTTTCAATCATCAACAGCAGCCACCCTCGACTGGCAGGCTTTTCAACCATCCTAGGCCCTCCATGGCAGACAATGGTACCCTGCCCTTGCTTTTATGGCCAGCCTTTCAACTTCTTCACCTGCTCGATTAGACAACCCCTCCTCGGGGACATGTAGGGGTAAGAGTCTCTCGTTCGCCACCAAATGCAAAGCGAGAACTCCCTATCACGTTGTATTAAGCAAGGTCAGTCATGGGACTGGTATGAGTAAACAAAAACAGTTTTTTTTGGACAAAACAATTTATAAAAGAAATCCTATATGCTTTTGGAAAATGAAACTACCATAAGACCTCCCGCCACACACACAATGCAATCGTAGAATTGAAGGAGATTTCTTCTTATGATAGTCAAACATGCATGATACGAGAAAACTTTTTGATATTATTATTAGTGCATAGTGTAGAAAACATTTCGAAAGTATAATATCAATCTTAGCTAGCATACAACCATTACTGTATGCCTACTATAGCTACCATGTTTTATGGCAGGTTACCACCACGCTACATGGCAGGTTATACAAACCGTACAGGGCTCGTATTGTTTTGTTTGGATTTCCAACAGTGGTCAGGCAAAGGAACTTCCTACACAAAATGGAACGCCTCTAGAGGGACGTCCCCGAGAACCTAACCGGATCTCTGCCAACACAAGGCCGGGTTACCTCTATAACTACGTAACTACTGACATGAGTATGCTATCTCCCGGCCGTTACAAACCTTTATCCGAGGTGTCTCTCAACCAACAACCACAAAGCAATAAGTTTTGCAGCAACCACAAAGTTAAGTATCTGGGCTCCGTATCATGATACCACTTCTTATCCAGAAGAAAATGGACATACCCTCAGGGGGCGCTACCCCCAAATAACTTTGCTGCAACGATTCATGTTTCGACCATAACCAGGTTGTGAGGTTCGACGAAGTCTCGTCCATAAAGCTACGCTTTTCACAAAATCCTTGCTTCGATCAAAAAATGATCAGCAACACACAGCAGCACTCATCATGCCACACTACCAAATTGGGAGTATGTCACTAATAATCATCAACTACATAACTTCTGAGCTCGTACGTCTCAGAGAAGGGTGTTGAGCTAAGAGAATAAATTTTCCGCCACCAACAGAAATGTATTTGAAAGAAATCAGCTTTATATCTCAAAGTGTAATGTCAGACATACAACCACACAAATATGTTCCGGGTTCGAACAGAACTAAAGGCACTTCCAAAGAAACCCTTGCAATCCGGGCATCCACAATCCCGATCGGACTACCCAACACATATGGAGATCTCTATACCGGAACAACTCAGTGCAGAGTCATTCGATAGGTTATCTTATCATTCTCGAAGACACCCGGTCTTCACCACCGTCTACAGATACTTTCCATTTAGTCATATCACTATTCGAAATGGGTTATAGACACAAAATCCTCTCCCGGCTAAACCGAATAGTGAGCACTTAATTTAAAACACGTGGATATACCATTCACAAAGATTCACCACTTAGGTTCGATGTGGGTTATGGATAACCAACTGGAATTCAACTCACTATCGCATCGAAGTTCAAATGTCGTTTTACGGGCCAATGGGTTTTCACATTTACATAGGAATATATTCATCACAGATATCACGGCTCAGCACAAAGAAATTCATATCACATAGCATCATAATCATATATCGAAGATATCAATCCACTACACAACATTCAATAATAATCAGTTATCTTCAATTAAGATGAATAATCGTGTGGTTTAAATTAATTAACCATATAAGTACTTTCATAATTATCTTTAATCAGTGATTAATTATCCTTATTTATAAATTAATTAAATCTTAATCACCTTCGTTAATTAATTATTCCTTAATTAATTATCTTAAGTAATTAATCCTTAATTGTTAATTAACTAAATCTTAATTACTTTTATTAATTAATTATTCCTTAATTAATTGATTATTATTACAAATTAATTAACCTTAGTTATTTATTTAATTAATCTTTAATATTAAGTAACTAATTAAGAAATTACTTTTTAAGTAATTATATTAACAAATCATTAATTACTTAATAAATCAAAAGATAAATCTTTTTATCTGTATTTATTACTTGATTATCTTTTAAACCTTGTTTAATAAATCATCGTTATCACATTAGTTACTTTAAATGTGATATTCCGGATTTCAAACCAAATTTAAAGATGATAATCCTTGTAATAAATTAATTTAAATTGATAAATTAGTTATTTTATTCAACAACAATAAATGAATTGTAAATGTACATTGATTCTAATTAAAACTAATATATACATAAGGGTAATGAATGTGTTAAAATTGTACTCTTATCAAATTTGATTTTGAATTGAATTTAAAATTTCAGTTGAATTTGAATTGTTAAATTAAAAGATTTAAAATATGTAGATTATATTCTAGATTATACTTTGAGTTTAAAAGAATATTTTCATGATTTTATTTAAGATATAACATTTGTTTTATATTTATTTCTTTAAGTAAAATTGATTTTTATGAATTAAAAATGGATTTAAATTAAGAAAAATCAATTAAGAAAACCTTTTAAAATTCATTTTGCATGAAAATAACACTTGTTTAAATTTAAAACATACTAATAAACATGTGTTAAAGAAATAGCTAGATATAGTGACAAGTGTCATAATTTAAATTTATTGTCTTTAATTTTTTATAAAACAAAATTTTTATATAAAAAACCATTTCTTATGCTTTATCTAAATTTGCTCATTTCTAATTTTTCTTAAGCATGAATTTTTTTTTTACAATCCTCATTAATTAAACTGAAAATCTTCACTTCATTCCAAAAATTAATCCAATTCAAACCTCACCTAAAAATCTAAAATCTGCAAAACATATTACAGAGGAAAAAAATCTGCATTCAAGTACACTTTTGAAAACTGCAATCAAGGTTCCTGCAAATTTCAAAATTTCTGAAAGCAAAGTTTCAAGTTTTTCAATCCTAGTATTGACTGATTCAAGGATTTGAAGCATCATCATCAAGCGGAACAATCTAATCAAGCAATTTCAAGTAAAAGGGAAAATCTGCATTCTTCATTTTTCCAGAAGCTTAAGTTCTTGACAACAAATCAAGTGAGTAAATTTTAAATCAAAAATTTAAGTAAAAAAAAAATGTGATGCAAGTGAATGTTAGTTCTGATAATGCTTGCATGTTTCCTATTTTGGTAAAATATTTGTTTACAGGTTTAAAATTAGCTGTGCATGTTTAAATGATACTGATACTTCTCTGTATATTCAAGTTCAGAGTAAACTCTAATCAAAACTTCAAATTTGCACGCAATAAATCATTGTTAAGTTGGTATCTTCAAATGCAGAAGTTTGAATCAACATGAATTAAGTATTAAAAATGATATTCAAAAGAAAACTGTTAAAAATCTGCAGCATCAAGTCAATACAGTAAAACAAATTTTTATATCATGAAAATGGTGTTTGAATTTTGTTGAATTAAGTTCACAGCCTAAATCTACTATGTATAACATGAATTTCAAAATTAAAATCAAAATTTTTAATTTGAATTTGAAGGAGAATTTTGTGGTAAACCGAAATTGGGATTTTTAGCAAGTTCTTGATACTGTGTTGATTTTAGACTTTGAAATTTGGATTGAAGTGGTGTTAATGGTTGATTAACTTGAAAAAAATAATGGATGTAATAATTATTCAACAGATGTTTGGGAATTTTGATTTTTAGGGTTTTATACTTTGTGTTTTTCGAACTTGAGGAATTCGAAAGTGTGAATCATGGGATTGATCGAGTTGCGTTAGGGTCATGCGAGGGTACGGCCAGAATTTGGAGGCATTCGGTGGTCGGCATGTCGAGGGATGATGGTTTTTCTGGTGATTGCAGTTTTGGGTTTGGGTTCGAGCAACCCATTTTTCGATCGAGCTCGTGTAAGTGAGAATTGGGGGTTGGAGTTGAATCGATGGCCGGAATGGAGTTTGCACGTGGGGTCTTGGGTGGTGGCTGTGGCATCGGAGCAACATGCATGTGCACGGGTGTTGACTGTGTCAGTGGCGTTTGTTTCGTGTGTGTGTAGGTTACGACTCGAAGCAACGTTCGTGTAATTGGGAGTGTGGCTCGCGTGTGTGCTCGGGGGAGTGATGGCTGTAGCTCGTGTAGGGGTTTGGGAAGAGGGGTGTGTTTCAAGTTTTTTCTTATTTTTGGGTTTGATGTAGTTTAACTAAGAAGAAAGGTAGGGAAGGAGATGGAGTTTGGGTCTTGTGTTTAATTTGAGTTTTGTCAAGTCAAAACAAAGGAAATGAAGTCGAAGCTTTATGACTTGTTTTAAATTTCAAAGTTCTTTTGAGTTTAAAACTTTAAAATATAACTACTTTATAAAATGTTAAATATTTTAATTCAAAGTAATTCATATTTTATTAGTTAAAGTTTTAAAATGATTTTACATCTTTTAAAATTTAACTTTTAAAAGGTAGTTAATTTTTAACAAATTGAAAATGTTTTAAATTTGTAGTTGTTTTTAATAATTAATGAAATTGTTTGGTTTTGAAAATTAATTAAGGTTTGAAATTAAAGTTTATTTTAGTTAATTAGTAATTAAGGTTGGAACAAATTAATCAATTTAGATTAATTAATTTGTTAAGATTTAATTAATTACTTATGGATTATTTAATGGATAATTAAGGATTAAATTAAATAACATTTAATAGATCATTAATTAAATAATTAATTAATCAAAGATGAATTAATAAGTGATTAATAACTAATAAATTAAGTGGTTAATGATTAATTGATTAGTAATTAATTTAATGAATTGATTAAGAGTTAATTAATAAAGTAATTAAACATTAATTAATTTATAATTAGTAGATAATTAATTAATGGTTAAGATTTAATTAATTAAAAAATTAAGGTTAATTAATTTATAATTAGATAAGTAATTAAGATAAACTAATTTGTGATTGATTAAGAAATTAATTAAGGTTAATTAATTATAAATTAAGAGTTAATTAATAACCAATTGAGGAATGATAATTTTAAATCAAGTTTTAATTAATGAATAATTATAGTAATTAATTAATAGTTAAATAAAGGATTATTAATTAATTAATTTACAATGAGGATAATTAAGAAGTGGTTAATTAATTAAATGATTATGATTTATTACTTAATGCTTGGTTAAGCAAGATTAAGTGATTAATTTAAATTAATTAAATTAATTATATGAATTAAAGGTAGTGCTTGCTTATGGATGATTGTTTGAATTGAATATCTGTATATGGTTGATATCTGTTGAATGATAGTTGAGATATTCTGTGTTGAGATATTGCATATCTATGATAAATATTGGTTATTATTTGTGGATAATGCTGTGTGGAATCAATGTTTAAATTTGAATTGAATTGTTTAAATTGTTTAAACAACTTGGACTTTAAGACACGTTTGGATTTCGATGAGACCGGGATCGGGAATCAAATTTGATTTTTCGAAAACCACATCGATCTAAGTTAAACGTTAGGTCGTGACATCTCAAGTGAGGATCGAGATGGAGTTTTAGAGTGCAAGGGTTATTGTCGTTAACTCTGAGGGTGATTCCAAAATGAGTGTAACGAAATAATGCCTTCGGTTTCGTTCGAACCCGAAGCGAACTTGTATGGATTGAATGCTTTCAGAACATCGTCAGGTGGACGATGAGCATTCTAAGAGATGTGTTCTCTAAAGGTAATCGTAGACTCAAGCCTCATCAACCAGGAATGGCTAAAACATGGGAGGTGCAGCAAGGCTTCGTGGGTATCCCCCACTTCAGAGTGAGATTTACCCATGTCTAGAAGTCCCTTATTATTTTGGCTGTGTGGGAAGTTGTTGGCCACAACTGCGGGGTTGTCTTATTCGGGACTGTCCAGTAAGGGATGGTTTCGGCCTTGTGTTGCAGGGGATCGGGAGTGGTCCTCGGTACGGTGATCTAGTCCCCGTACTGTGACGGGTGGTACCCCAGTAGCCCTGCCATTGATGGAAACCCATTTTCCCTACGAGACCCTACAGTTTCGATTGTATTACCCACTTTCGTGGCTAGTAGCTGGAATTTAATAGATGTAACAATTTCGGCTATTTTCTATTTACTTGAAAACCCTAGACCCTATTATAATATCACTGGATCTCCTATCAAATGTCTTGGTTAGCGTAAGGTAAAACTTACCCATATTTATTTGTGGGAAGTCTTACGTGATACCTTTTGTTTCAAATGATTTTAAAGTTAAACAACTTTAACTGATTTACTCACACCAGACCTATGTCTGACCCGGAGTTTATTTTGTTTTTCATAAACTCTTGGGTACTCAAATTTTTATAAGTAGTCAAGTGATTTAGGTTGGGATTAGCAATTGTTTTGGAAGATGGAGCTGGATTCCGGACGTACTATCTATCTCTTTCCATTGTAGCGACATTTTGATGTTGTGTTTTGAGTTGTATGGATTGGGAAAAAAACTCTTATGAATGTCCAATGTAATGAAGTAGTATTATTTTGTGTACTCTGATATGTAAAACCATGTAATGGATCTGTGTAATATTATATTTTGTTCGTTTTCGCTGTGAGATTCTGATGATTGTGGTTCTTTTCTTTATATCTTTCTATTTCTATCTCTTTTCTTTTCTTATTGATGATACGTCTTTCTGGATATTGAAAGATAGGTCGTCACAGTTGGTATCAGAGCAATGGTTGGGAAACACCTAGGCTCTAGAGTAGTATCTATCATGAGAGTGCGTATTTGTAATTTTCTTATATAACTATATCCCTATCTAAATTGGTTGGGTTACCTGTTCAGGTAGCCAGTATGAGTTCAAGAGGCCGAAGGGGAAGAGTTGTTGGAAATGCATCAACCGGTAATAGGAGAGAGAAGACTGATAATGAGACTGTTAATCCAGTTACGTCTCCAGTCAGTTTTGCTACATTATGCAAGGACTTTGTTCATCTTGGAGGAAAGCCATTTCAGGGATCAGAAACTATAATAGAGGTACAATCATGGCTTCGCTCGTGTGAGAAGATTTTTAAGAGCATAAGGTTATCAGATGAGCAGAAGAGAATAATGGCTGCGTGGCAATTACAAGGTGGAGCCGCAGTCTGGTGGAATTCAATGACTGCTAATGTCTCGGAAGATGATATGTCTTGGGAAGAGTTTAAGGAGATGTTTGAGGAAAAGTTTGTGCCTGCTGCAGGAAGAACTCGACTTTATCAAGATTTTATGAATCTGAAACAAGGAAATATGTCTATAGCTGAATACAAGACTAAATTCAATAAATTATCTTGCTACGGTCCAGGACTTATTGACACCTCTCTTAAGAAGAACGAGATGTTTGTCCAATGGTTGAGGCCTGAGTATCATGAGAGAATGACTGCACATTTGAAAGGGTCTTTTATGGAGCTTATTGATATGGCGCTAAGATATGAAGACTTGATGAACAAAAGATCGGAGGCACGAGTTGCGGCATCTGGAGGAAATTCTTCCTATCTTAATAAAAGAAAATTCAATCCTAATTGGAAGAAACAAAACAAGAAGAACTCCGGAAACAATAATGGACCTCGAAAATGCTATATTTGTCAGCAAGAAGGTCACATGGCAAATAAGTGTCCTAGAAGAGAGTCTCAGCAACAGCAACAGCGGCTGCATTATAGTGGACCAGGGTCAGCTTTAGTTCAGAAGTATCTTTGCTTTAACTATCACCAACCAGGACACATGATTAAAGATTGCCCGCTCCTTCATAAGGTTCAACAGAACAAAGTATTTGCTTTAGAAGGCACACCATCAAACTCGTCTAAGGGCAAGGGAGTTTTAGAAGGTACCTTACTTTTAAATGGAAAATATATTAAAGTCTTATTTGATTCTGGTGCTTCTTTAAGTTTTATTTCCCTGGAAACTGTAGAGAATTAATTTCTTACTTACCCCTAGTTTCGTAGACAATCCCATTTATGTATCAAATCCTATAGGAGGGGTAACCAAATTAGATAGGGTCTGTAAAGATTTGAGAATCTCCTATCTATCCTATAGTTTTTCCTGTGATCCTTATGTATTGGATTTTAAAGGTTTTGACCTTATATTGGGAATGGATTGGCTTGACAAATATAAGGCTGTTTTAAATTATGATGAGAGAACAGTTTCGTTGGAAACTGATCTAGGTAGGATTGCCAGAGTAATGTATGATAACTATGGAATTCACTTGAGTAGTCTTTTACATGGAGTTGAGACTTCTCAAGAGGAGATTGTAAATATTGAAGTAGTCTGGGATTTCTCCGACGTATTTGAGGAAGTTAAGTGTTTGCCACTGCACCGAGAAATAGAGTTTCGTATAGATTTGGTTCCTGGAGAAGTACCTGTAATTCAACCTAGTAGAAGGATGGCTGCAAGAGAGAGGGAGGAACTAGTGAAGCAAACTCAAGATTTATTGGAGAAGGGTTTGATTAGACCAAGTTTTTCTTGCTGGGGTTCTGCTGCAGTTTTTGTCACCAAGTCGGATGGGTCGCTAAGGTTCTGTGTAGACTATCGTGAATTGAACAAAGTGACCATTCGGAACAAGTATCCCCTTCCCTAAATTGATGTTCTCTTCGACCAGCTTCATGGTGCATCAGTCTTTTCTTAGTTGGACCTAGCATCAGGTTTCCATCAGTTTAGGGCAGCTGAAGACAGTATTTCCTTACCTACATTTAGGGGACCTAATTGTTTCTATGAGTGGTTGGTTATGCCTTTCGGGTTAACCAACGAGCCTACCTATTTTGTTGATCTGATGAGCTGAGTCTTTAGAGATGTTTTGAATAACTTTGTTTCAGTGTTCATCGATGATATCTTGGTTTATTCTAAGTCGGAAGAAGAACACAAGCAGCATTTGAGAATAGTTTTGGAAACTCTGAGAAGGCACATTCTGAAAGGGAAGTTCTCTAAGTGTCATTTTTGGAAATCTGAGGTAAAAATTTTGGGCCACATTGTTTCTGGTGAGGGAATCTCTGTAGATCCAGCTAAAGTTGAGACTATTCTGGAGTGGAAGCAGCCTCAGACTCCAACAGAAGTTCACAGTTTCCTGGGATTGGCCGGTTACTACAGGAAGTTTATTAAGGATTATTCTAAGATCGCTTCTCACCTAACAAAGCTGACAAGGAAGGGAGCTAAATTCAAGTGGACACCGGAATGTGAGGAAGCTTTTCAGAATCTGAAGGCAAAGTTGACAAGTGCTCCTGTATTGGCTATTCCAGATAGGAAGAGCAAGTTTGAAGTGTATGTTGATGTCTGTATTGTTGGATTGGGAGCTGTGCTTATGCAGAATGGTAGGGTAATTGCGTATGCGAGTCGGCAATTGAAGCCACATGAGAGGAACTATGCTACGCATGATCTGGAGCTGTTGACTATTGTTTTTGCTTTAAAGATCTGGAGGCACTATCTTTTAGGAGAAAAGTTTGAGTTATTCACGGATCACAAACCGTTGAAATAACTTTTCTCTTAGAAAGATCTTAATCTGGGACAGCAGCGATGGGTTGAGTTCTTGGCATCGTATGATTTGGATATTGTGTATACTCCGGGAAAGGCGAACATTGTGGCAGACGCTCTTAGCAGAAATGCAGTTCTTTCTCTTTTGGAAGTGGTTCCATCTCTTCTGGAAAGGATTTCAAGCAAGCAAGAATCTGACATAATGTTGAGAAGAATTATTAGAAGAGTTAAGAAGGGTTAGTGTCCTAGTTTTGAGGTTGATGACCAAGGGACATTGAGGATTAACGGAAGGATCTGTGTTCCGTATGATAGGAATCTGCGTCAGGAAGTATTGTCAGAAAGTCATCACTCCAGATTGAATATCCATCCAGGAATCTCAAAGATGTACAAGGATATGAAGAGAGTTTTCTGGTGGCTGAAGATAAAGAAGGATGTAGCTAGATTTGTTAATAGTTATGCAATCTGCCAGCAAGTTAAAGGAGATCAGCAGAAGCTAGCCGGTTTGTTACAACCTTTGGAGGTCCCGATGTGGAAGTAGGAGATGATTTCGATGGACTTCATCGACGGTTTGCCAAGAACAAAGAAGGGGAATGAAGGAATATGGGTGATTCTTGATCGTCTAACCAAAAGTGCCCATTTTATACCAGTTAAGGCAGCCCATTCTGCAGCTTCTCTGGCAGAAATTTTCTTGAAAGAGATAGTGAGATTGCATGGTGTTCCAATCAATATTGTAAGCGATCGAGATCCTATCTTCACCAGCAAATTCTGGGAGGCATTGCAATCAGCTTTGGGGACAAATTTGAGATTAAGTACAGCATATCATCCCCAAACAGATGGGCAGACGGAACGGCTTAATCGAATTCTAGAAGATGTGCGGAGAGCCTGTGTATTAGATTTTGGTGGATCGTGGGAGGACCATCTACATCTAGTGGAGTTCTCTTATAATAATAGTTTCCAAGAAAGTATCAAGATGGCTCCTTATGAAGCACTGTATGGAAGGCCATGTAGATCACCAGCTTGATGGATAGAGTCGAAAGACCATATTGTGCTTGGACCAGATTTGATTCGTGAAGCATCTGCTAAAGTCGAGCTTATGAAGAAAAGGATGAGAGCTGCTCAGGATCGTCAAAAGAAATATGCTGATAAAAGACGAAGACAATTGAAGTTCGAGATTGGTGATTTAGTCTTTATCAAAGTTTCCCCTATTAAAGGAGCAGTAAGATTTGGAAAGGTAGGGAAACTCGCTTCGAGATACATTGGTCCGTTTCGAGTTCTCGAGAGGATTGGTGCCATAGCATACAGGATTGAACTGCCAGTCCGGATGGCTAGAATTAACAATGTTTTCCACGTATCTCATCTATGGAAATATGTACACGATCCATCTCTTATTTTGGAGCCAGCTGTGCAGGAAGACTTAGAGGTTGAGCCGGACTTATCAGTTGTCAGACATCCTATTCAAATTATTGATGAGAGACAACTCTAAAGCAGGATAGTGAAGCTCGTTAAAGTCCAATGAAGTGAGGATCCCAGAGACTGTACCTGGGAGACTCTGGATAGCTTTAGAAAGGCATATCCGGATATGTGTCCGGATAGCTAATGGTGTTTGTATTGGATGTATCATTGTTCGGACGTTTTGTTTGTTGATTTCCTATGTATGGATGTTATGTATGCTTGAAGTGTTGAATAAAATGAAAATTTTGGATTATCTTTGTTTAAATTTCGGGGACGAAATTCTTTTAAGGGGGAGGAGTGTGATATTTTGTAATTTCAAACCCAATTTAAAGATGATAATCTTTGTAATAAATTAATTTAAATTGATAAATTTGTTATTTTCAACAACAATAAATGAATTGTAAATGTACATTGATTCTAATAAAAACTAATATATACATAAGGGTAATGAATGTGTTAAAATTGTACTCTTATCAAATTTGATTTTGAATTGAATTTAAAAATTTAATTGAATTGGAATTGTTAAATTAAAAGACCTAAAATATGTAAATTATATTCTAAATTATACTTTGAGTTTAAAGGAATATTTTCATGATTTTATTTAAGATATAACATTTGGTTTATATTTATTTCTTTAAGGAAAATTGATTTTTTATGAATTAAAAATGGATTTAAATTAAAAAAATGAATTAAGAAAACCTTTTAAAATTCTTTTTGCATGAAAATAACACTTGTTTAAATTTAAAACATACTAATAAACATGTGTTAAAGAAATAGCTAGATATATTGACAAGTGTCATAATTTAAATTTATTTTCTTTAATTTTTTATAAAACAAAATTTTTATATAAAAAAACCTTTCTTATGCTTTATCTAAATTTGCTCATTTCTAATTTTTCTTAAGCAAGAATTTTTTTTACGATCCTCATTAATTAAACTGAAAATCTTCACTTCAATCCAAAAAATAATCCAATTCAAATCTCACCTAAAAATCTAAAATCTGCAAAACATATTACAGAGGAAAAAAATCTGCATTCAAGTACACTTCTGAAAACTGCAATCAAGGTTCCTGCAAACTTTAAAATTTCTGAAAGCAAAGTTTCAAGTTTTTCGATCCTAGTATTGACTGATTCAAGGATTTGAAGCATCATCATCAAGCAGAACAATCTAATCAAGAAATTTCAAGTAAAAAGGAAAATCTGCATTTCTTTTTTTTTCCAGAAGCTTAAGTTCTTGACAACAAATCAAGTGAGTAAATTTTAAATCAAAAAGTTAAGTAAAAAAAATGAGATGCAAGTGAATGTTAGTTCTGATAATGCTTGCATGTTTCCTATTTTGGTAAAATATTTGTTTACAGGTTTAAAATTAGCTGTGTGTGTTTAAATGATACTGATACTTCTCTGTATATCCAAGTTCAGAGTAAATTCTAATCAAAACTTCAAATTTGCATGCAATAAATCATTGTTAAGTTGGTATCTTCAAATGCAGAAGTTTGATTCAACATGAATTAAGTATTAAAAATGATATTCAAAAGAAAACTGTTAAAAATCTGCAGCATCAAGTCAATACAGTAAAACAAATTTTTATATCATGAAAATCGCGTTTGAATTTTGTTAAATTAAGTTCACAGCCTAAATCTACTATGTATAACATGAATTTTAAAATAAAAATCAAAATTTTTAATTTGAATTTGAAGGAGAATTTTGTGGTAAATCGAAATTGGGATTTTTAGCAAATTCTTGATACTGTGTTGATTTTAGCCTTTGAAATTTGGATTGAAGTTGTGTTAGTGGTTGATTAACATGAGAAAAATAATGGATGTAATAATTATTCAATAGATGTTTAGGAATTTAGATTTTTAGGGTTTTATACTATGTGTTTTTCGAACTTGAGGAATTCGAAAGTGTGAATCATGGGATTGATCGAGTTGTGTTCGGCTTGGGATGAAGGCGCGTTAGGGTCATGCGAGGGTATGGCCAGAATTTGGAGGCGTTCGGTGGTCGGAATGTCGAGGGACGATGGTTTTTCTAGTGACCGCAGTTTTGGGTTTGGGTTCGAGCAACCCATTTTTCGATCGAGCTCGTGTAAGTGAGAATTGGGGGTTGGAGTTGAATCGATGGCCGGCATGGAGTTTGCGCGTGGGGTCATGGGTGGTGGCTGCGGCGTCGGAGCAACGTGCATGTGCACGGGTGTTGACCGTGTCAGTGGCGTTTGTTTCGTGTGTGTGTGTGGGTTACGACTCGAAGCAACGTTCGTGTAATTGGGAGTGTGGCTCGCGTGTGTGCTTGGGGGTGTGATGGCTGTAGCTTGTGTAGGGGTTTGGGAAGAGGGATGTGTTTCCAGTTTTTTCTTATTTTTGGGTTTGATGTAGTTTAACTAAGAAGAAAGGTAGGGGAGGAGATGGAGTTTGGGTCTTGTGTTTAACTTGAGTTTTGTCGAGTCAAAACAAAGGAAATGAAGTCGAAGCTTTATTACTTGTTTTAAATTTCAAATTTGTTTTGAGTTTAAAACTTTAAAAAAAATATTTTTAACTACTTTATAAAATGTTAAATATTTTAATTCAAAGTAATTCATATTTTATTAGTTGAAGTTTTAAAATGATTTTACATCTTTTAAAATTTAACTTTTAAAAAGGTAATTAATTTTTAACAAATTGAAAATGTTTTAAATATGTAATAGTTTTTAATAATTAATGAAATTGTTTGGTTTTGAAAATTAATTAAGTTTTGAAATTAAAGTTTATTTTAATTAATTAGTAATTAAGGTTGGAACAAATTAATCAATTTAGATTAATTAATTTGTTAAGATTTAATTAATTACTTATGGGTTATTTAATGGATAATTAAGGATTAAATTAAATAACATTTAATATATCATTAATTAAATAATTAATTAATTAAAGATTAATTAGTAAGTGATTAATAACTAATTAATTAAGTGGTTAATGATTAATTGATTAGTAATTAATTTAATGAATTGATTAAAAGTTAATTAATAAAGTAATTAAACATTAATTAATTTATAATTAATAGATAATTAATTAATGGTTAAGATTTAATTAATTAAATAATTAAGGTTAATTAATTTATAATTAATTAAGTAATTAAGATAAACTAATTTGTGATTGATTAAGAAATTAATTAAGGTTAATTAATTATAAATTAAGGGTTAATTAATAACCAATTAAGGAATGATAATTTAATCAAGTTTTAATTAATGAATAATTATAATAATTAATTAATAGTTAAATAAAGGATTATTAATTAATTAAAGATTAATTAATTTATAATGAGGATAATTAAGAAGTGGTTAATTAATTAAATGATTATGATTTATTAATTAATGCTTGGTTAAGCAAGATTAAGTGATCAATTCTTAAGTGATTAATTTAAATTAATTAAATTAATTATATGAATTAAAGTAGTGCTTGCTTATGGATGATTGTTTGAATTGAATATCTGTATATGGTTGATATCTGTTGAATGATAGTTGAGATATTCTGTGATGAGGTATTGTATATCTGTGATAAATATTGGTTAATATCTGTGGATAATGCTGTGTGGAAGCAATGTTTAAATTTGAATTGAATTGTTTAAATTATTTAAACAACTTGGCCGTTAAGACACGTTTGGATTTCGATGAGACCGGGATCGGGAATCAAATTTGATTTTTCGAAAACCACATCGATCTAAGTTAAAAATGTGGCCGTGACATCTCAAGTGAGGATCAAGATGGAGTTTTAGAGTGCAAGGGTTATTGTCGTTAACTCTGAGAGTGATTCCAAAATGAGTGTAACGAAATAATGCCTTCGGTTTCGTTCGAACCCGGAACGAACTTATATGGATTGAATGCTTTCAGAACATCGTCAGGTGGACGATGAGCATTCTAAGAGATGTGTTCTCTAAAGGTAATCGTAGGCTCAAGCCTCATCAACTAGGAATGGCTAAAACAGGGGAGGTGCAGCAAGGCTTCGTGGGTAGCCCTCACTTGAGAGTAAGATTTACCTTTGTCTAGAAGTCCCTTATTATTTCGGCTGTGTGGGCAGTTGTTGGCCACAACTGCGGGGTTGTCTTGTTGGAACTGTCCAGTAAGAGATGATTCCGGCCTTGTGTTGCAGGGGCTCGGGAGTGGTCCTCGGTACGGTGATCTAGGCCCCGTACTATGACGGGCGGTACCCCAGTAACCCTGCCATTGATGGAAACCCATTTTCCTTACGAGACCCTACGGTTTTGATTGTATTACCCACTTTCATGGCTAGTAGCTAGAATTTAATAGATGTAACAATTTCGGCTATTTTTTTATTTACTTAAAAACCCTAGACCTATTACAATATCACTGGATTTCCTATCAAATGTTTTGGTTAGCGTAAGGTAAAAACTTACCCGTTTTTATTTGTGGGAAGTCTTACGTGATACCTTTTGTTTCAAATGATTTTAAAGTTAAACAACTTTAACCGATTTACTCACACCAGACCCATGTCTGACCCGAAGTTTATTTTGTTTTTCGTAAACTCTTGGGTACTCAAATTTTTATGAGTAGCCAAGTGATTTAGGTTGGGATTAGCAATTGTTTTGGAAGCTGGAGCTGGATTCCGGACGTACTATCTATCTCTTTCCGCTGTAGTGACATTTTGATGTTGTGTTTTGAGTTGTATGGTTTGGGAAAAAACGCTTATGAATGTCCAATGTAATGAAGTCGTATTATTTTGTGTACTCTGATATGTAAAACCATGTAATGGATATGTGTAATAATATATTTTGTTCATTTCCGCTGCGAGATTCTGATGATTGTTGTTCTTTTCTTTCTATCTTTCTATTTCTATCTCTTTTGTTTTCTTATTGATGATATGTTTTTTTTCTGGATATTGAAAGACGGGTCGTCACATTAAAAGTTTAAGATTAGTTTGAATAACATTTTATCTTAATTGACCTTTTTAATTACATTATTTATTAATATAAATAACTTTATAAAATAATGTATAAAAATTAAATTTAGTTCGTTTAAAAACATCTTACTTAAATCCTTAATCAATTTAAACTTTAATCAAAATCATCATTTGAAAACATGGTTTAAAAATGTTAAAAGTTTGAATTTTATTTTAAAGTAAAAACTGTTTTACAAATCAGACCCGAGGTCCCCTTCTAGTTTTACCCGAGACCATTTCCCATTTGCTTCGAGTTTTACCAAAAATCAACTCTTGTGCCTAAATTTTTCAAACTTAAATTTTTTCTAAGTGTTTACCCGGGGCATCTATAAATTCACTCGAGCCCAACTTCGAGTTATCACACGATCCTCCCGAAGATTGCTTCAAGGAATAACAATTCTTCCCCAACTATTGCTTACCGACACGAATTCGACGTTGTACACATGCACAGTCATTCCGACGAACGCTGACCAACTTCGCCGTCCCCCACAACTCATCGACGACCAGTTCAAGCTCACCGATCAACCAGATGCCCAAGACATAGACAAATCTTCGATCGAGCTATACGACTCTCGCTGGAACACAACTCCGGTCAACTTAATCGCCTCGCTCCGACTCTATAGACCACCAGAGGCCATGCGATTCTAGCTGAAGCTTCGCTAGACTTCAACGCTTCGATTCAAACAACTTAGGTTGATTCCGATTCAATGATGACGACTCCATTGCTTCGAGAACGCGATCGATAAAATATTAGGCTAAAACCTTAGATCAATCTCGTCAGCCCTCCACGCTGAGTTATAAAATCATCGAGTATTTTTTTGATGATCCCTGAGTCTTACTCCACCTCCAAGAGAAACCCCGACCATTTCCATTTCCATTGCATCGACGACCGGCAATGGCCAAAAACCCGAAATTCATTCGTTTTTGCCTTTCTCAGTAAATACTTGTTTAAAAATTATTATTTTACTTTCAAATATCATTGTTTTTTAAAACATTTCAGTTGACATAATTGAAATCAGAGATAATGATAATTAAATTTCCAGCATGTTTTAGATTTTGCCTGTAATTTCAATTTTTCAGAAAATGCTTTGATTTGATTTGCCTAAATCTTTTTTTAGAACTTGAATCATGTCCAAACAAACAACTTTTGTTTGGATCCTATAGTTTAATAGTGATCGAAGAAAAAGAAATCAAATTTTTTGAAAAGGCTTATGCCTGTAAACCTGAAACGGAGCTCATTTTCAAGTGTACAAACATGCACACTCCATTTTCACGTACAAATATACATGCAACTCGAATTTTCAATTCAAAGTTCAATATTTTTTCACAACAACGGGTTTCTGTTCAAATCTAAAAAAGTTTACTCGCCCGTGAATTTGGAAAAACGAAGAAGAAGTTGATGTTGTCAAACTTGAAGACTGGAAAAAAAAAATTGATTGTTGAATTGTTGATCTGGGCTTGATCTTGTTTTTTGATGATGAAACTTGATTGTTGAATGGTGCTTTGCTGTGTTGTTTACAGACTTGGTTGTATGCCTTTGATCTTTTGTTGCTGATTCAAAGATTGAAGAAGCCTTTTGTTTAAATTTGTTTTGAAATGTTTTCTGGTTTGTTTTGATTTGTTTTAAAGTTTGCTTGATGATCTGGTTTGAGAATTTGTACAGGGTTTTGTAAATAAAAATGAAGGTGAAAGAAATTTGAAAGAAGGAGATGAAGTGTTATTATAATCTTGCTTTCTTACTTTAATTAAATTTTCAAAAATGAAAACAAAGAAAAATGACACTTGTCTTGGTTCATTAACACTTGTAATTTATTTACTTATTATCCTAACGCTTGCTATGCATGCATAAAGATTTAAATAAATTTTTATTTTATTTTCTTATTTATATAATGACATTTCTTTGTTATATTTATGCAACTTTTAAAAGAAGATATTTTTAATACTAATTTACACATTAATAAAATCATACACATATGTTAACATTTTGAATCCAAATATTTTTAAGATATTTTATATTTAAATTTAAATTCAAATACAAGTTCAAATTCAAATTAAAATTCAAATTTGAAATTCATTGTGTATATATATATATATAAATATATAAATAAACAAACATAATATTCATATGTTTTGAAAATTTAAAATTAATTCAAATTAACTCTAAATTAAATTCCATAAATTCAAATAACTTACTAGTTTTAAATTGATAAAGTTTTGAGGATGTTACACATCTAAAAGTAGTTCTCTAATTTAAATTATTTATGTATTTATGTCATTGATATATTATACTTTGTATGATTCACCTCATACTTTAATTATTCATCTTGCCACATGTAACTTAAACCACTCTTGTGTCTATTTTGATTAAAATACGTTTGTTGTATTGTTTTGGTTCAGATCTACGTTTGTTCATTATCTCCTTTGAATATATGTTCATGGTAAATTGGTATGTTTTGGATCCAATGTTACTTTTGATAATTGTTATTATTCTTTATATTATTTATATTTGGAGGTTCCTATCACAAATTTACACATGACTACTTTGTCAAATTTCATTTATTTATTTTTAGAAATTTTGTGAAATTTAAAGCCAATTTTGAATGAGATTTTTTTTACAATTATATAACATTTATTGACACAAATGCGAATTATTTGCATAAGTTTAATTGTTTGTTGTTCTTTGAAATTAATATTTAGTTTTCTATGGTAAATACATCAATATAAATGTTTCAATCGTTGTTTGTAAAAAAACTTAATTTAAAATTAATGAATTAAATTTAGTGCAAATTATAATTCTTTATAGTTTTCAAAATTTAACGTCTTTTGTAAAATCATAAACTCTAGTTTCATTTCTAAACTAAAAGGTTAACCAAAATTGTTAATCTTAAAATCAAACTTGTTTGTATATAAGTGTGTATCATATGCAACAATATTTGTAAATGTATGTCGCTTTAGATCTAAATTATTAAATTGTTAAAACCATGTATATGAAAATATGCATGAGTAGTTTAATTCAAATTTAGATGAAAATTTTATGCAATAATGTAACCTTTTATTGTCGAACCTTTCTATAATTGAAATTATTTTTAATTAATAATGTTATTCTTGGATTTCAATTTATTTAAGATAATTAATAGGTCGCACTATACATATACATATACATGTACATATACATACATACATACATACATACATACATATATAATTATTATAGGTCTACACATATATTTCATTAACCAAAAGCTTGGACAACAATGACACGTATAAATTTAGTTAATAAGTTATAAATGTCGTTTAACATATCAATTATTATAATTAAAGAGAGAGGTTTCCCTCTCTAGATATATTGCCATGTCTTTAACTAACTAATTGTATGGGTTAAGAGAAGGTAACAAAAGGTTTCCTTCTCTAAATACATTTTACATGTTTCATTTACATATATATACACTGCTTATATACTACACTTACACTTCACATAAATGAATGTATTTGGTACATTCATTATAATACACTCCATTTTTACAAAATAAGATTTTATTTAAAATTTTATTAGATTGGAACAAATATACCTGAAGACTTCATCATCCTAAAAATGATTCTAATAGGGAATTTTTTGGAATCTACATATTTCTTCAGACTTACCTAGTTCCAACAATGGTATAAGAGCCAAATAATCCATACGGTATAAATTAGTCATGCTAATGCTAACTAATTATGCTTATCAATTTAGTAAGGTGTCAAGAAAAGTAGCGTTTAAGTTTGGGTTTGGGTAATCAAGTACCCTGCCCTCCGTTATTGGCCTAGCCCGAAACGTGAAATGATCCCATAGGTTGCCCCTAATTGAAAATTCCCAATTTCAGTTGGACCGTGGGCTATGTTTTGAAAATTAAAAATAAAATTTAAGTTTAACAGTTAAATTTAAAATAATAAATATATTATATTTTTTATAATATGATTTCAAACTTGTACTGAAATTAAAATAAGGTTTTAAATTTAAAAGTTAAATTAAAATAAGAATCACATTATAAATTTTATAATATGATTTTCATACTTGGCTTTGATAGTTTTCAAAAGTGCACTGAAAATATAATAAAAATTCAAAAAATTTAATATTTTTTAATAAGGTTAATAAATTAAATAAATTAATTAAATAGTTCATTAGTTAAAATATATACATGTTCAATGTATATAGATATATGCTACATTATCTTGAATCTTTAAGATGATGTAAGTATTTATGTATATAAATAAGAACTTTTCCAAATTAAGATTTAATTAAATTGTCTAATTAAATAAGTTAATTAAAAGTTAATTAACAAATAATAAAATACATATATATAGATATATGTGTATAACCATAAGTATTATGGTATACATATTCAATTAAAATGTCTAATTATATAACATAAAATCAATTAAATAAGGTTCAATTAACACAATGTAATAAGACTATTATATAAGTTTATTAAAATATAAAATTTATATAATAATTTAGGTTACATAATATGAATGTATAAAATCAAAAGGAACGGTAAGAAACCCCGTTGGACTTAAGGAATAAATGCATATGTACATTACGTATATTGTGATTTCTGATGTGTCCGACACTTGAATCTTGAGGGTATTTCTTAAGAAATACATCATTACATAATTCGATACCACTTGATTAAATACATTTAAATAATATAAATCATTGATATAAGTATTGTCCTCTACCATTTATATATTAATAAATTACTTGCATACTCTCTAATTGTTCGGCAAACTCATGCTAAAAATATTATGTATAGTACTAATATATTGATTAAACGACATAAGATAAGTATACATATTTTTTGAGCAAATTCAAGGTA
Source organism: Allium cepa (assembly GCA_030765085.1). Taxonomy (NCBI): domain Eukaryota; kingdom Viridiplantae; phylum Streptophyta; class Magnoliopsida; order Asparagales; family Amaryllidaceae; genus Allium; species Allium cepa. The sequence goes on along the minus strand of CM060935.1, from coordinate 737,958,499 downwards.
AATATACTATACTTAGGCCTTTTTGAAATGGTAGGAACAAGTGAATAATTTCTTTCAATTTGTTGAGCAAACTCAACGTTGAAATGAGATCAGGAAAAGGATGCACGGGTTAGAAGTTGCATATGATACAATCAATAAGGAGTTATGCATCGTTTGTGAGGCTATGACTTGTTAAGCAAACTCAATATTAAAACCCCAAAATAGACGAATCCAAATATCCACAAGTGAAGTCAAAATAATTTTAAGTTTAGTCTAGGATTTTGTGACGACCCGTAAATTTTAACGCTTCAAATAACGTAATTAACTGAATTTTTGGTTAAAATTTAAACAATTAAATTTTGACATACAAATTTGATAACTAGGATACGTCTATTTAAACATAGCAAATGGTAAATTTTCATTGAAAAATATGAAAGTTCGTTTTATTGAGTAATTTTCAATTTCAATTTAAACCAGTAAAAAAATTACGGAAATTAAATGTTTTCAAAATTTGAATATTTTTTGTATAATAAAAATGCAAACTAGTTTCTAAGTGAGTAGTTCGTTTCGTCAAAATTGGCCATCTCTAGCTCCGTTTATCTTATTTTCGACAAATTAGAAACAGTTTTGACACCAAAATTTGAGTTTTGATAGGATGGTTGTATTGCTCATATCTATGTACCATTCTGTTTGTCTTGTCGTGCTGATCTTCCTAGTATATTCATTTGTGTTTTCGTAGGTCGGTATGCAACGAAATCTACAAAACGGTTAACAGTATTGGTATCTGTTTTGAGCCTTTTTGTTTTCCTATGTCCTTTGGTGTGTTCTCGAGACAACCAATAGACAACAAACTTAATATTTCCAACTATTCAGCTTCCGACTTTTGTCATCCCACCATTCAATATTATTTCTTGTTCCTTCCATTTTCCCTCGTTCGTTCAGTTTTCCTTCCGCTCCTTTCCACTTCGTTCATTTCTGCCCTCTGAAAGAAGAAAATAAATAATATAATCCAAGTTTATATAATAAGTTTTTTGTTTCTCAATCCAGCTCATTCTTCTTTGTTTTTCGTCTCTGTTCTTTGTTTTCAATTCTGAGAAAAAATAAATATAATACTATATGAAGTTAAAGTTGTTGTAGCCTGGTCTATTTATTTTTCTTCCACCTGAAGGGTTTCGCCTCATTCCCTCATCTTCCATGATTCTGGCACCCGTTCCATCCCCAAACTCTGTTTTTCCTCCCCTCCGATCTGCCACATCCCATGCTCGACCAACCCTCCACCTTTCTGCCATCAGCCACCCCACCGTGAACACATGCTTTCCCTCCTACAACATCACCCCACATCAGCCTCTTGGTCCACCACCCAAACCGTGCTCCTCTTCCCATGCGACCCCCTCCACACCCAGGCCCGGCCCTATGGTAAGGCAGCTAAGGCAGCCGCCTAGGGCAGCAAGCCGAGGAGGAGGCAACTATATGAGGTTTTACATAAATAGTATGCTTCCAGTAGCAAACTATTGTGAAAGTGGCCATAGCTAAGTGGTTGTTTGCTTTGTTTGTGAATGAAAGGTTGCAGGTTCAATCCATGCTCAGCCCATTTATTTGCATTTTTACTGTTTTTCTTATGTCTGGTGTCTGGTGCTTTGTTTTCGCCTGGGGCAACCAAGTCAGTTGGACCGGCCCTGTCCACACCCTGAAGCCGATCATGGTCGGCCTTCATCGTTCCCTCCAACTAGCCATCTCCATATCCCCTTCGCCTTAAAACCTAGAGCAACCACCCTGACCACTTCTTTGTTTCTTCCATCGGCCGCAACTCTTCCCACTAATGCATCTCCTCTTCTCCACGACCCCATTCACCATAGCCACATCGAGGCTTCGCCTAGGCAGCCACCACTTCACTACACCGCAGTGACACCCTTTCCTCTTCTCACCTTTTATTTTTATATATATATATATATATATATTGAAAGATAACAATATGTTTGTTAATAGTTTGATAGGTATATATTAGTTTGCATAGTTGCTATAGCTCGAGCCAGGCTTTTTTGCTTATGTCGCACATAACTATTCTCTTCTCCCGACTATTATATATCTTTCTACTGTTATATATATCTTATATAATTGTTTCATATATACTATATATTCATAGTTTATAAATATAAACTTATTTTCTTTATTTTGTAATTTGTCTGCTCTTTTGTTCTGAGAATTATATGCTGTATATGTATATATAGTTCACGTATTTGTTAAGCCTGAAGCCCGCTTTGCTATAATATAGTATGTTCTAAATGTTTACAAATTTTGTTAATCAAATAATATGGTAAGCTGTTTGATCTCTTCATTTTATATTATTTAGAGTTTTGTGTATATATATATCCATGAGTATTCAATTTAAGTTGTACATACAGCATTTTAAGTAGAGAGATTTAAAATATATTGTGTGTATATATATTTGATTTTTGGAAAATAAAAAAGGAAAATAAATGTGTTAAGAAACGATTATTCTCGAAATATAATAGGATTTAGTATGTATAGTCCATATTTCTTATATTCTGTTCTATGGAAAAGATAGATATATAATATAGATATAAGTCTGTTCGTTTTAGTATATAGTTGTAATTAAGTTATAATAATAATAGCAATGACAAAGTATGTTTATATATATGTTTCAATTTTTTTTTTGGAGCTATCTTGCTTATATATATATATATATATATATATATATATAATCATAGTGATTTTAAATTATATCTATATTTATAGATTTTATTTTGAAATGAGTTTAAAACGTGAATACCAATTTTAAGAAAAAAAGCAGAGATATATATTTGTTTTCTATCGGACTCGGTTCATCGTGCTTTGAGTTGGGTTTGCCGCTATCCGGAATCGACCGTAACAGTTAGTTACTTCAATATGTCGCTTATCCGTGTGCGTGTCCTATTTCCTCTAGCCTCGAAAGGTGAGCAATCACTAACGATTAACATTCTTATATTTAATAAATTTAATTCACCTTGAAATAACAATTGAAATATACTGTTAATTTTGAACTGTTAATTATAACTGCTATACATGATATGCCATAATTTGTAACCGTTCACCTATGACAAATGACAGCATAACCTATCATTTATATTTTACTGTATTATTGATGATATATGCCTGCTATTGATATGTTATATTATTATCATATTTTCTCTCACTCTACAAGTTCCATGTTTGTTTAGAAATCTTTATGGGTTGAAATGAAACATAACCGAACGTTACTATAGATTAAGGGAAAATCGTTATGGGTTGAAATGATAAACCAAACGATTTTCATTGATTTTAAAATTTTGGAATTGTGAGTTGAAAGGATATATACCCGTAAATATTAAATTTAAATTGTGGATTGAAATGATAAATATCCGCATCACTTGACCATAGGATAGAAAATTATATATGGACACTGTTGGTCTATATTTTGAAAATGATTTACAAAGTTTGAAAGGATATATATGGGTTTTAATAAATATTGATTTTTAAAATATAATGTATAAATGCTATTTTTAAATGTGTATAAATTTAGATTTTTAACATAATATGTTTTGGAAATTTTAAATTTATAAATTAGTTTTTGAAAATAAAATTTTTAAGATTTTTCTTATAATTTTTTTATTTAAAAAATATATAAAATAATATTCAATATAAAAAAACTTAATAATAAGATTTAATTTAGTTTATAATATGTTTAAATATTTATTTAAATTTATGTAAACCTTTTAAAAATAGGTTTTTACAACTTTAATAATAGAGGTTGGGAAGATAAATTAATGTTGACTTGGAATTTAAATTGGTTAATAATTGAATTTAAATAAGAATTGATTTGAACTACCGATTTAGAGATTTTGAAAGATATGATTTATAACTTGATTTGATAAAAAATGATTAAATGAATATTTTCAAGTTTGAATAAAATTGAGACTGAATATTTAATATTGATTTTAATTTATAAATCGAGATTTTATTTAATTGTTATTAAAATGATTAAGTGAATATTTCCAATTTGAATAAATTGAAAGTTAAATGTTGAAATATAAATGAAACTTTTATTGAAATTGTTTGGATATTTAAACCTTGAATCTTATTGGAATCGAAATGATAGTTCAAACCTGGATTTGAAATTGATGAATTGAAATGGTTTATTGAGAATTTGAATTAAATCTTTAACCTTTTAAATTAAAAGTATTGAACAAGGATTGATTTAAATTGAATTTTCGGATTTAAGCTGATTCGAAGATTTGTGAAACTGGAGAAAACTATTATTATTATATAAAGTACTTTTAATATATACAAAATATTTTAATATATAAATTATTTTAACATATAAACTATTTTAAATTATAAATATTTTAATACATATATACTAATTTCAATATCTAAATTGTTTAAGTTGGAACTTTTATGATTCAAAAGTCCTATAATTTCAAAAGTGCTTTAATTTCAAAAGTGTTATGATTTCGAAAGTGTTTTAATTTGGAAAGTCTTACGATTTTTGAAATGAATATTATTTAAAGTGTATAGTGATATCAAATTGATATGATTTGAAATGAATATGATATTTTGATATGAACCATGAACTATTTGAAATGAAATGGCCACGGTGTGAAATAAGTGGTTGTTAAAGAGATTGAGATCGGATAATATCATACTCTCTGCCAATACTGAAGACACCTTTAACAACTGTGTACGTGGTGGAGATTACAGAACGAAGTAGAATGATTTGGCGACGATTTTATATGAGGTTTTAGCGCAGCTTTGACTCCCATGAGTCATCTTGATTGTAGGATCGATTTCACCCTAGAGATGGGGGTTAATAGGGTGATGGTATAAATAATAAAAAATTAATAGCTGAAGCTTACAGATCACAGAACAATAGCAGCACAGATAATAGCAGAATAATAAATGCAGAAATAGAACGACACAGAATTTACCCAGCTTCGGCAAAACTCTGCCTACGTGCTGCCCCCAAGGTTTCTACTGGAAATTAGATAGTCAGACGCTTACACACGTAAACTCGCGACACCCGCTATCGACTAAATCTAACTCTACACTCAAAACCCTGCCACAACTCAGCCACTGAGTTGCGAATTCTCAAGCTACGCCACGTAGCTTGTCCCCTAGTCACACGACTAGAAATTACAACGATTTAAGAAAAAGAAAAATACAAATTTAAAACAATTTAATAACAAAAGACCCTAATTTTAAAACAAAGCTTTATAATTTATAAACTTTTAAAAACCAAAGAAAGGGCCGGCTCCTTTTCCTCTTTTATATTATTGCGTCCCGTTCCCTTGTAATTGATAATGGCGGCTTGCGTTTCTTGTTCGTTCCCCTTTGCGCTCTGAAATTAGGGCTTGTATAGAATTGAAGATGCCGACTTTATATTGATCGATCGAATTTGTGATTTTCGTCCTTTGGCCTATCGATCGACTGTCTCCTTGTACCTTGCTTCGGTTACTTCGATTTTGGTCGAGTTTGAGATGGCTTTGGTATGTTATTTCTGCTCTTTTTGCTTTTATGTTTGTATGCTTGAACTCGATCACCTTATTGCCGATGATGATTTGTTTATATAGGGTTTGTAACCCTAGAATTGCGTTCGTCTGATTTTTTCTATACTATGCTTTCGGCCGATCGATATTGCATGGATGTTTGAGATTGATTCTGAATTCTTCAATTTACTTGAATCTTACGGTATTGATTTTGGCTTGGTTCGATACCTTTATTCTCAAGGTTCTGAGTTTTTCATACTTTGACTTCGGCTTGGTCTTTTGATTTCCGTATGGATGTTGATGATGATTTACGACTTGTTCGTATGCGTATATATTTTCATTGCTTGTAAATCACGGTGTTGATTCATTTCGTGATGACTACGGCTTGACTATATTTGATTCTTCACTTTCCTGATGCCGCTGACTTCGGGTTGCACTGATTTGTCTTGATTCACTCGTAACTTGATGGCATTTGGTCTGGTTATGTGTTCTTTTATTTGTAGTACTTGAGTATAGTTCACTGTAGTTTGAATTTAATATGGTATCATTTGTTTCAGTCCGGATTCATGTGCTTCATGTTGTGTATCCACTTTGTCTCTTATCTGTTCATGTCTTATTATTTATTGTGAAGCCAGATCATTTGAACTTCATGTGTATTGATATTGGCTGTGACGAACTTGTACATCTCCAGTCATGCTTTGTAATGGTGCACTTGATTTGAGTTCATTTCTTGTTCATGTGTACATCTGTGTGTCTTTTGCTCTGTTCTCACTAACCATGTGGTCTGGAATAGTTTGAACTGACCCTGTCATTTGCTTAGTGCATTTGTTTTTGGACTTGCAGTTTTAATTGCATTGAGTTGAGTCGAGTTTGCAGTGATGGCTTGACCTTTGCACTTTGTTTGTTATTTGGTGTCTTCTTGAATTTGTGTAGACTTGCTTGTCACATGGTCGATACTTGCAGTTCACTGTGATGTCATATCTTTGTGCTACCTGAACTAGTCTGCAATGTCATGTTGTACTATTGACATGATACTTGTTGCGTTGGCTAGTTTGGTTCATCTGTTTACTGTTAGTCGAGTTGATGGAGTTTGTGTACTTTTCTGGTTTTGGTTTCTTGATCAGTTTGGTCTGGTATTTTAGTCCGATTCAGTTTGCAAATGGTTTTGTTCATTTGTGATTATACTGGTCTTGTTTATATTGGACTAGTCGACACTTGATTCTTGAGTTTTGGCCATTTGCACCTGTGTTGAATCCAATTTCACAACTCGGGTTTGACCTTGTGCCGAAGTCGATATTTTATTTATATTGCACCTGAGTTGAACCCGACTTTTCATTTGGGTTTGACTTGTGCTCACCTGTCCCTGTAAATCAATCAAGTGTATATTTCGATGTGCACGGCCTTGTGGCATATACAGTGATACACTGTATATGTCACAAGTTGTTTGTGTATGATGAATTCAAATTTAAATGATGACGAACAACCCAAATAACTGAGGCAAATAATATTTTCAAAAACCATATTTTATTTTACATTGCAAAAATATTTCTTTTTCAATTTTACTGCGTTAGTGAATATTTTTGCAGATGGCTCAGATGCTGGATTCTAACTGGAATGAAATTGAAGATAAAACTACGAGTGTGAGTGAAATGCAGTGAGGAATTTATGTAAATATGAAATTGTGATGTATTGTAATCAAAATTGTATATGTATAGTGAGAGCTAGAATTTGTACTATTCAAAAATGTAATAAATATTTGTTTGAATAAAATTTATGTTTGAATTCAAATTCTGTGTCATTTAATTTTATTCAGCAAATATTTATTTAATCTATCAAAAAAATAAAATAGTACATTAACAAATACATTTAAACGAACATATATGTGTTTATTATCATCAAACAAAAATCATATAAGCGCATATTCAACACTGATGTTGCTAAAACAAGAGCTATACCGGGCCAAGTGGGTTCATTCCCCCTATCGGGCACATTTCTTTGATACCATTCTATTGCTTCTGCGATTCGACTGGGTGCACCATTGGTTTGGGAGTGTGTCCGAGGTGGGCTGTAGTAGCTGCTATGCGTTACCACTAGTCTGGGAGTGCAAATGGTATACCTACCCTGGCATTGCCTTGCGTTCCATGTCACATGCTCTATCACGCCTTCTATGAATTTGTTTTGTACCGTACCTATATGGCGTCCCTTGGGTAAATCATCGGTTTGGCGGCGCGTACGACATTGTATAGACTATGGGAATATATAAAATGTGTTAAGGGGAATATAGGTAACGCCTTAACGCTATTTTAATAGTTTACTTTACTATAGACATATTATAATAGCGTATATTACTACATAGTAGATAGTTCCACGGATCCTTAGAGGATGGGAATCCTAAATATCCTTCAAGTTACTTGTAATTCAGTTGATATTTCACGAGAGTTGAATTTATTAACATAAGAATGTTAATCCTGACTCGAGTGTTTTGTCTTTGCTTTATGCTCGGGTCAGACTGAGTGTCACAGCATTTGAGACTCACCTTTGGAGATTGGATCTTTGTTTGAAGATCATTTATCCAACTTTCAGTTATTTCAGTTTATTCCAGTCATTTATGTTCAGACTCGTCTGTTGCTTATGTATTAGAGATTCTATTGTATTTTGTTTCTGACTCTGATGTTTTATAGTAGCTTCGTGAACTACTATTTATCTATTCTGCTGCTTATTATGATATTACTCTATGTATGTGATTCTGCGATTGATTTATTTACTGTATATGCTAAGTTTTGCCAAATATAAATTAATTTTTTTTTGTTTTGAGCAATTCAAGTCCGACATGTGCGGATGCGAATGGTCCAAAATAGCGGGTCGATATAGATTTGGAGAAACATAAAAATCTAGTGGAAGCCATATTAGAAAAAATGAAACGGTAACATTTAACCTTTCTAATATTGTAAGAACATACGCAATATAAAGTTACAATAATCTACATTGATAAACTTATGTGATTAATATAATTGATAGAATGTATATCATTTAAAATATACAAATGAACTAAATTAATATTGATAAATAGAAATATAAAATATACTTGCCAATAAATTTTTTCATGTTGATCTACGCTAGCTACAAATTATACAACCATTAAATGCATTCATAACTTGAGCACTTATGAGTTTATTTGCCCAAGATTGTTTTTCATTTGCAATGAGTTTCAGACTCTAAAAACAATACAATAATATGGATATTTGATTCATATACGATCACATATAAATGGTATATGGTGAATGGTCATAGTTCTTAATGTACAAAACCTCGATGAAATTAGTTCATTGAAATAAGCAAGTAAACTATAGTGTGAAATCATGTATTCAGTATGATTGATACAATAATGATCTTGTGATGTTAAATGTAACGCTAGAACAAAGGCTACAAGATAGATCTAAGAATCCGACCACTGAAATGTCAGTTTGATTGGTTTACATGAAGTACAATTTTTATATATCCTTAAAAGTTAAGGATAACTAAATACATTTTGGTAAATAGTCCTTTATGACATTGTTGTAAGAGTTTTCTTTGAATGGTTCGACTAGATAGGAAAAAAATCAAATGTATAAGAGTGGATATAACTTAAGGCATAGTTCGGATGAAGAGAACGAATAATCACTTTTGCTTCACAAAGAAGCATTGGTGGTGAGGATTAAAAATGATACTGATGCTTAAAAGTTGGAATGAGAAATATGTTCTCGATTCCAAATTGCATTTGCATATAGAAAATTCTTTTCTATGAGGTTTATTTCTTTGAAGTCAAGACATTTAATCTGAATATTCTCAACTTCAAACCAGTTATAGTAAATGAAACAAATAGCCTATGCTAAGTGGTTAAATGAAGCTTCATTTTGCATATGCTATTTTAGTAATGGAAGAAATAGTGGAAGCGTGTCATATAACACTTATTAGTCACATCAAGTTACGAAAATTATTTTCGCACAAACACGAAACATTATTTATGAAATAATCATTGTCTTTTAGTGCAGATTGGAAACTAAACATAGGTTTATTTCATTATGAGTATTATGAGTATTTGTTATAAAATAAAACTATAAAAGTGGTATCTATGATGCATTGAAAATACAAAAGTATCTAAATTTATTTGCAATTATTTTGAAATTATGGACTAAGCCATAATTTGGAGAAATAAATTTTATGACCATATGATTATGAATCGTATGTTACTAGTGAATTATATCTCAAACAATTAAGGGAAAAACACTCATTCAGTGGGAGCAACATAAAGAGTTGGTGAACTCTTCGGATTGATATATATATATATATATGTATGTATGTATGTATGTATGTATGTATATGTATATGTATGTATGTATGTATGTATGTACGCAATGATAAGTCTAATAATGCCAAAACATTTCCACTCATCATATGCACTGATAAGTTATCACTAACATGGACATATGTATTTGATACACATGTAATATGTCTATGATAACCTCACAGAATATAAACTAGAAAAAAATAGAACAATGTGCAATGCAAAATAAAAATGATTATTTAATCGATTGGGTGAGTATATTGGAAAGAGTTTCGAATGTGCCTCATATCTAAAAAGATTCAATATCAATAGTCACTCCACACTATGATACATCATTATGTATCAATAAGGAGTAATCAAACTTTATTGAATGAAGTATGATTGACAGCGAGTGAAGTTGAGTTAACCACTTTTCATAACGTCATGTACTTAAGAGTAGTACATAAGGTTAAAATTAATTTCATACAATAGAATAGTTTACAAAATCAAACAAGATAAGGGTTTAGAAGAAATCCCAACATATCCTAGGCTAAGGAGTTGGCAGGTTGTGCAAGTTGAAAGACTGCATGTAATAATTGTTCGTGAGGGATCTTGTATGAATCGTGCGAAAAGGAGTTTGGAAACGACTGTCATTGGATGACCAATTTAAGTTTTTATGAATAAATATTTTGTGTCATCGAGAAACAACCATCGTTTCCAGAAATACCAACTTCATACCGATGGAATTTCTTTTAGAAAGTATTGGTAGTCAAATGGATTTGCATACGATCCAAATATGAAACTGATTACATGGGATGAAATGAAATTAACCAAGTTTAGAAAGTATTGGTAGTAAAAGAACACAATGCATTAGAATGTATAATAAATATTCGTACACATTAAACACATTAAGAGAAACTTTGAGTTTCTTATCAATGCCAAGAATATTTAATCCTCGGTGGTCAATCAAACCATTAAGTATATTGACTCTACAATATGGTATGATATATGAATTCAAAATTGATCCATGTACTGTATCAAAATATAATTTTGATAGTCGTATCTGAAGGGATATAATCCACCAATCGTGGATGAGTCTTCAAGAACGAGACAAATGCAATTGGAATATTTTGACCAACATGGGTAATTATTACATCGTAAATTTCAGTTGTTAAAATAAGCGTAGTAGATTTGTTATTCAACGGGCTCAAGTTAATTTGAATTTAATCACTAAATTATCACTTGGTATGACTTTATGTTTTGGTACATATGTGTCGAAATGGAAAATTCTGAATTATGATTTAGAATAGACCATTTGCACATAACGACCAAAGTGCCACAAAGTCAACGAGAGCGATATTAAGTTTGTGGGTTTTCAGATACAATTCAAGAAATGATATGAATATATCAGGCTATAAGCATTAGTATTGAGTAATATTTTGATAGAAATATCAAAAAAAAATATTTTCAGTCAAAATGCCGAGGAAACATGTGTCCATAAGAAAGAACCACTAAAAGATATATGGATATTTATAAACTATAAGTAAACAACCTATTGTTGATGGTTAATGATGTCCTTATATTAAAATCAGAAATAGTTTGTTTGTTTAGTACTAAATATTGGATTTGTAAATTATAACTTTTTAAAAAAGTATAAAGGATGTGGGGAATGTCCTAAGGCGATATGCAACGACATCTTATTAAAATGTTTAACATGGAACATGTAAGATAGACTCCTTATGCATGGCCAATAGGAATAATCATTCATGTTGTATTGTCTATGATATTGTAATTTTCTTATGTATTTGATACATGAAGCAAATATCAAATCCAAATTAAGATCCTAAATGATAGTTTTTAATGTTCTCGACTATTCATGAAATGCTAGAGAATTGTTTACAAAAATAACAAAGTTCTTACGAAGGAGTACTCAGATCGAACTTCATAAATGATATTGAGTACAATATGTTAATGTTAAATTCATGTTCACACCTTAGATAAGGAGGTTTAAGTTGGAAGTGTTTCAAACAAGAGGTTGTGGATGATTCGACGAAGAGTGCAATGGCCCACATTTTACATATCGTAAAATTGTAAAATATTTTTATTTTATGCATATGAGGTTGCATGATTTTATAATTTTGGGATATGACTCTTAAGGATATTTTACACATCTATGATTTTTCTCGAATTTTTATGCGACGGTTTTGACCCTGAAAATCTTGTTTGGGCTATATCTTTTGAAGTAGAATCTCAAACCAATTGCATTGCTTCAATATGATGGTTTCTGATTCTATAGAATGGTCATAACAGAAAAATGGAATTACAATTAAGAAGTTATGCTTTTTTTAAGTTTTGACAGTTGTTGGTCAAAATTACTGTGTAACTAGTAAGTCCAATAGTAAGCTCATTAACCTAATTCGAGAACCATTACAAATAGGGGGCTGAAGAGTCAAACTAAAACTTTTCCTCTCCCTAAAATAAAATCTAAACTCTCATTAATGCTAGACTTATACAAAATCACTCAAATTACTTTCTAAATCAAACCGAATTGAAAATTAGTGAATAGATCATTGATAAGAAGATAAAGATCATTAATTTGGTTGATTTGCATTGCTTTTGATCGCTGTTCATATAGGATCTACAATTAAATTGGCTAAATTTGGTAATCGGCGACTGGTTTATGACTTCTCACTATCTTATACATGCTTATATGGTAGAATTATAGATTTAACATGATTTTTATCTAAAAATCAATTTCTAACTTTAATCATGCGTTAACATATATTTATGACCTAAATTGAGAAATTCTAAAATGATTTGTAGAATTGGCTTTGTAATTCACCTTATTAATACTCATATGTTCATTGATTGCTCAGATTTGGATGAGTTGATTACTATAATTCTATGAGTTGCTTATTTGAATAGATGTATGTGCAAGTTGATCAATGTTTGTACGTTGTAGTTTGGTGTGGTTTATTAGTGTTTTAGATATTTAGAAAGATAGATTGCATAATTTGGCAAATCGAAGGCAAAAATGTCGGAATTGACTTAGAGGAGAGGCTCTGGAGTATGGGAAGGGCTTGGGGTTCAAGTTGGGAGTCTAAATTTTCAAAGTGCATAACCCCACGTCGACATAAAGAGGTCAATGCTGACTTATTTTTGTCTATCAGATAGCTCGGGAGTTGGCATGGGATGATAGAGTATGGCTAGTAGATTTGACCCAAGGCAAGAGATAGGTAATTAGTTAAGGGTTGGAAGCTATGCCAACTTGTTTTTGAATGTAAAGTGAAATGCTTTTAAGTGAAGACCAAGTTGTTTTGATGGATAGGTCGGAGTCAAAACATCTAGGTAAGGAGTACTAGAAGCAAGGAAGCAATAGAAACAAACTTGGCCAATAATTGGCTAAGGGAAGAGGTCGATACCGACTTGTTCATGTCGGTACCAAGATGTTTTTGTGGGACCAGTGATGGTGGAACTTCAAGGGGATGAAGTAGAGGTCCTGTAGATCATGCTGGAGGTATTGGCTTGTTCGCATCAAGATTGGATGTCGATGTAAAAATATGATAAAAGCAACATATCTTCGGTTTGTGACACATGATGGGAGCAGGTACCAAACATAGTAGCTAAAGGAGAAAACTGTAGAGTGATGAATGTGGTGGGTTCTTGGATAATGGAAACTGGATTGAGCAACTGGAGGGCTTGGAATCTAAACAGAGCAAAGAAAGGATCAGATGTAATGTGCTAAGGAATCGTTGATACTCGGAGTGTTTTTTGTTGTACTCAAAGTAGGGGTGTTGTAAGTGGGGATGGCAATGGATCATGTAGGGTCTAGTGTCTAGCTTTGGGTTACGAGACACACATCAAGCTTTGGGCTGTGCGATACGAGATTACAACGAAAAATGGGATTTCCATTAGTCCCTGGTAGTAAGAAGGCCATATGAGTTGTCAAAAATTTAAAGCATAGGAATGAGTGATAGTGAATACCGCTAGATGGATGCTATAGTTTCTTTGGTTGCTTTCTTTAATTGGCTATTACTTGTAGATGTCGTTAGGGGTAGGTATTGGAGATATGGATATCTGGACATCCACTATCGTATTTTGTGTGGTACCTTTAAGATATTATAAAGTAGCAATTATAGTGTTGCGTGTAACTCTTTAGTTGTAGGGACAGGTCAAGTATAGCTCATGTACTCTTGCTCCTTACCATATTTACCTGTATAACATTTTGAGATTCATTTATTGCTCATACTGGACTACTGTCTGACCCTAGGTTTTATGCTTCGCTTCTTATTATCTTGGATACTCTTAAATGAATAGACTAGATAATAGGTCTAGATGATGTAACAGTTGTTCGAGTGATAAGCAAGATGGAGCTATCTTGTATTCTATACATAAATAGATTTCTACTCTTTTTTGATGAGCAATACTGTAGAGCCTGAGCAATGCTTGCTTATTTCTATTTGTTGAGACAGTTTATTGAGTTGATCCTTTTGTATACTACTTGACATTTGATGTATAACTCTGCAGATATTATAAAGATCGGTTTACATTGTTATTATTGTCTCTTTTGTTGTATTTATGGTATTATATATTATCTATGCGTTGTGAGATATACGTAACGACTCAGATTTTCAAATGTTTTATATTTAAGTAGCAGGATTATTTAAATATTTAAATCTGAGATTTAATGTGAATAAAATAATTTCAAAAGATTATTTAAATTCAATTTAAATAATAAGGATAATAGTAAACTTTTAATTTACAATTAAAAGTGATTAAATTGGTTTTAATAATAATTATTTTCAATCAACACACGAAATTATCAATCCGAGGAACTTTCTCGGATTTTGATGAAACTAGTGTCATTGGGTCCGGAATAATGAATTGTTATACGTAAACAAGTTTCGTATGATCGAACATACAATATGGTCATGCAAGCCTATAATGACCCATAATTTTCGACAATTAAAATTTGTTATTTTAATAAGCTTTTAGTGATTTAATATTAGGATAAATAAAAATTTGTGATACTAATGAAATAATAAATAGAATGAAATGTAAAAATGATAATTTAAGTTAATTATTAACAATTTTAATGAAAGTTCAATTAATTGAAATGATTTAATGTTACACTTGGTTATAAAATTAATATAAGAAAACAAGTGTGAATGTTGAATCAATTGATGAAATAATATATAATTACTAGTAATTGAATAAAATAAGTGTTAGGTAAGTAATTATAACATTTTGTTGTAAATGATACAAGTGTGATTGAATAAAGAAATAGTGACAATTGTTATTTGTTATCAATTCATTTATTCAATTGCAATTCATTGTCCTTGAATGTTACGTTAATGTGAGTTAAGACAGTAACTGTAAATTGTGAATGCAATTGAAGAAATAGAAATGTTAATTTCATTCATAATGTAATAATTAATTCAATAAAAGAATGAAACCAAGATAAATAACTAATTGGGATTTTTTAAATTATAATTAGTGTGTAAAATTTGACAAAAATTCAATATAAATGGAAATATAGTACTTAATACAAATAAAGATGGAAATTGGAGGATATTAATGTAATGAAAGGCAAACAAACATTAACTACGTTATTTGAGTAATAGTTGATTGAATATAAAGTCTGAAATCAAATTAAAACAATTTATTAGAATTAAATTATAATTAACTGGATTTAATTACAGTTGAAATTGAACACTGTAATTAGACAAATTTTAAACATTGAATTGATGTGTAAACTTGTTTTGAATTTATATAAATGTCCAAGAAATCAAAAATTTTGAAATTTGGTACTTATTAAATATTGAATTAAAAATTGAATTAATTAATTTAATATTAATTTATTTAATTAATGTGAAAATAGCCATTTTGGCCACTATCTTGGATTTCAGCGACACCAGTTTCATCGCATCTGTAATGGTGAATTATTGTAAGGTTTTAAGTTTCGTAGCGATCGGACTTGTAGTTTGATCGTATGGACTCGAAACGCATAGAAATCAATTTAATGAAAATCAACTTGAAATAAGCTGATATAAAGCAACTTCTTCATACCATGAAACTAGGACTTGACACCTGTTCCATTGAGTTTAAAATTATCAAAAACATCTATTTTAATATAAGGGATGACCCATTTTCGTTTGTTCGTCGACGGAAATTCTATCGGTTTAGAAAACCGTCGAACGAATTTTGAAATAAAATTTACCGCAAGGGCGTACGCTTGTAGTACAGGGCGAATACGAGTCGATCCACAGAGAATTGTTGATTTAAATTTCCTACTCAATCAAATTATACTAAAATCGAGAGTGTGTTTAATCTAGAAAATGAGAAAATGAACTTACTAAAAAAAGAAAAGAAATGCAAATATGAGAGTTAAACGACAATTTAGAGAATAAATCCACTCTCTAGATCATGTAGTTCAACACACGAAATCATGATCTCTCTTTTATGGTCATTAGTGTTTTAATTGATGTGTTTATCATAAGTATGGCATATTTGAGCTATTGATTGGCCAACATTAGCCATCAAACTATAACACACCCTTAAAACACTTAATAACTTTCATGAAACTTGACAAAAAAAATGAAAATGAAATCTATTTTAAGTATGGCCTATTAACTATTGATTAGAAACATAGACCATCAAATTTTAATTTCAAATCACTTTCTTATGCCATAATCATATATTCATGAAGAGGCATTTTTGTTAATGATTGTTTAAGCATAGCCTATTTGGTTTCAACAATATAGACTATCAAATTCAAAGCAAAGACAACAAATTAAACCACTTCAAGCATTGTCATTAAGCACAAAAAGAGAGCATGAATTGACAAAATGTTGAAGCTACATTAATTAGAGAGCGTCATTACCCATGAATTGAAGGGGTTTAGCCTCTCATATTTGTCATCATATGAACAAATGTAGCAAGCAATATTGAATAAAAAGAAGAGAAAAAAGAGAGCAAAATGAAAGGAAAAATTCTTCTACTTGCATGAAAGAGAAGAGATCTACACTACAATATGAAAGTAAATGAACATGAAAAGGAAAGAGCATGTATTAAATTGCATAAAAAAAAAGATTATATAAAATAAAAATGGATAAGTAGCCATGAAAAGATAAAGAGGAGCTTTCATTTTATTTTTGATCTAAAGTAAACTAAAGAGAAGGAGACCTAAGAGAGACTAAGAGAAGAGAGAGGTTACGTGAAACATAAGGGGTAATATACAAGTTTTAAAACCCTAATTCACTTTTTGGGGAATGCCCAAAATGCCTCTTAGGAAGTGTGGAGGCCAAGTAATCATTAACATGTCTTAATCCCCCATTAAGTGTACATGAAACCATTAACTCCATAAGCATGTGCATTAGCCTTTAATTTGTACATTAAGGTAGGTGGATAGGTGCGGTCCTCCATGATCTTCACTTTGAATTATTTTCATCTTCATTCCTTTATATCCATTTTGTGCATGCATGTTTCTTCATGAACCCACTAATATGAGAAGCTAAATTCCTGCAATATATTATAGAAATTTCCAACTAAATTCTCTCAAATTAATATACGCGTACAAATGGCCATTTTGTCCTTATATGAAGATGAATATGTGAAAATTTTGAATTAATATGAATTTTGGTTAAAACAAGTTAAAATACCCAATATGATCATTTATTTAATTTAAATAGAATAAATATGGTGGTAAAAATATGCACATTTACCTGCACATCAAATACCCCCACACTTATCTTTTTACTCGTCCTCGAACAAACTAAAACTAAGATAATCCATTTTCGTAGGAAGCACGATTGCGTTGAGCGGTGCAACAAGCCGTTAAACCTCTGGGTGTCCCCAGTAGGACGAGTCTATCTATGAAATGGATCCGTAGTTGACTATCAAAGTTTATCAAAGTGGTATTTTCATTTCTTTTAAATAACAATTCAAATCAAATAAGTAAAAATAGTGCTAGGATTTCAATTGCTTGCTCTCTCATTATTTGTAAGAAAAATTACACACCTAGCTCAGGTAAACTGAGGCCAGATATACCACCCATGCACTGCCTTTCGGGCTTATGTGAGGGAGTAAGAGCATGGCGAGTGCACACACTTTCGTGCATACACCTATCGACCGTAGGTGGTTTTATTAAGACTGTTCTTTTTTTTCTTTTTCTTTTTTACATGTGTTCCATACACGCATAACCGTGAGGACTTTTAAATGAGTATGAAAGCACATAATCAAAGATTCCAAGTAATTCACATATGCATAACCGTGAAGACTTTTAAATGAGAGTGAATACTTGGATGTTATATATATATATATATATATATATATATATATATATATATATTAAGAGAGAGTGTGTGTTGCAAAATCATTTAGTTCCATTTAACTTAGAAGACAAAAAAAATGTTGTATCTTTACTTTAAATCGACCACTTTTTAAAACAAAGATTTTCAATTAGGATGTATTTCATAATTAACACGTGTGAATCTACCTATATACTAGTTAAACCATTGTTATTTGTAATTTAAATTCATTTTTATTTTTGTTAAGGCAAAAAAAATTTCAAAAATTTTAATTTAATAAACCAAAACCATATATTTATCCTATAGCGTTTCTTTAAAAATAAATCAAAATGTTTTAAAAAAAAATTAGTTGTTTGAATTTTTTTTTGAGTTTTGGAAGAAAAAGCAAAAATGAACCATGAAAAATTAAAAATGAAGATGAGTCTCCCCCCACACTTGATTTTGACTGTGTCCCCACAGTCAACCCAAGTGGAAGGAGAAAAATAAAAATAAAAACATGATATTTATTTAAATGAAAATGAAAAGGTTATTATTTACAAGAGATCAGAAAATATACAGTTAAAGAGTAAAGAAACGGTCTTCCAAAGACCGATTCATTTGTCTCGTCAAGTATACGAGACACAGCTTAAGCACGAAAAACCAATTCGTAAAAGATTCCGAAGTTGATTGTCGATTTGGAAAAACGAATGTCGTTTTATTGAGAACCATATGAATTATTTTATTTTTGATGATTTTCGGGGTTGATAAAACAATTGATTGAAATTCAATTTTATTTTCACCAAACTGAAAGTTAAGCTCATTATCAACAAATTTTTCAAAATTATCGATTTCAAAATTGAAATGGTGATTTAACTCTTCCCTTTCGGAATTTAACACTCATTTTCGAAAAGTCCAAAAAGTTTATGTTCGTTAAATTCGACTTCCTTTGTTGGATTATCAACAACTTCATCGCGTAAATCGAGTTCAAAGTTCAAAGTTGTCATATTCAAATTTTCAGAAAAAGGAAGATCGAAGTTTAAATCAAGTCTCACACCCTCAAAAGAATTGAAATCGAACTCAATTACCGTGTTTCAACAATTTCGTTAAGATTTTCATTTTCAATTTCAAAAGTTGTTATTTGAAAATCGTCGATTTGGGTAAAAGATGGATTATCGCTTGACTCGTCACACGTTGGAATTTGATTTTGTTTTTCATGTTGTATCATATATGTTTCAATCAACAAATCCGTGTGATCATCATAAATTTCATTCATTTGCTCAACAAAATTCAATTTATAGTTATTCACTTGAAAATTCTCGATTTGGATTTGTTGAGAACAAAAATTATCAATTTCATTGAAATTGAGATTATTTCCATTACCAAAATTATTCGAAAAGTTATTTCCACTTTCTTTTTATTTTGAAATTCATTTTGAAGTTGAGTTGGCATGAGTTATAATCGAAATCGTTTGAATTTTGAATTGAATTCAAATTTTGAAATCCTTGACTCGAGTTATTACACAAATATGAATTACACAAATCATTTATCTTTTGATTTTGTTGTGTAGACAGTTCAAGTAAAGATGAAACGTTATTTTCAAGTGTCGAGGGTTGGTGATCGTTTTGAAAACTTTGTGGTTCAAAACTTGAATCGTTTAAACAATAGTTGTTGAAATATCCATAAGAATTTGAAGTGAAATTATATGAATTATATTGATTTTCAAAACTAAAATTAAGTGAGTAAGAAAAAGGAAACTCGGACATTTTCAAGAATTTTTTTTTGGTTTTTTTATAAAGGAAAAATATTTACAAGTAGAATCAATTTTTCAAATTGAAAAATTGATTTTTGTCTTGTTTTTGGATTTTCAATTTTTTTTTGGCTTTTGAAAAGATTTTTTTTTTTGGATTTTTGGAATCTTAAAGTAAAAGGATTTAAAACATTCAAAGAAAAATAAAAGGAATATTTACAATTTTTTTAGTTTTGGATTTTTGAATTTTTTTTTGTTTTTTTAAATATGCATGAACTAATGCAACTAAATGAATGCAAGGTTAATTTCAAATTGTTTATCCTAAGTTAACCCAAAATTGTATAATGGCACTTTTTCTTAATTCAACAAGATAGTTCTCAGCCAGGTAACGGGCAGGGGTTATCGGTGCACCACGAATCCCGTAGCAATGCAGCTGAAGGTTTAAGTACCTTCAGAGGAATAATTCTGTATAATATTTGCAAATCACCGTAATATTTATAACTGATTATTGCTCTGCCGTAGCCTAGACACCGAGAAATTAAATTATTCAAAGAAGACAGCTTATCAATATACAATTAAGTGTTATGATGTCTAACAGTTATTATTAATATAAAATCTAAGATGAAATGCAAAGTAGAAATTAAACGTGAATTAAAAATGCAACTACAATGGATTTTTTTTTCAAATGCAAGCTATCAACAATGCAATCCAAATAAAAGTAGAGATGAAAGCAGCAATTTTTTTATAAGCAAGTCAGCAATTTATTTTTGGCAGCAGAGCGAGCAAGCAATTCTTCCAATCTTCTTTGGCAACCTGAAAATAGAAACAAGATACATATACAATTGTTTAAGAAAATAATAGAAATGGAAAATGATAAGAAAATAGTAGAAATAAAAGGTACTTGAGAAATCAAACTTTTCTTTATGAGAAAGAAACTAAAAAAAATTTGAAACCAAAACAAACAACTTTCCAAAACCAAATTCACTAAATAAATAAAACCTAAAACAACTTATAAAGAAAACAAACATAAAGCTTTTATTCAAGTGAAAACGAAAGCCTCTTCTTTTTATTGGTAAACAGTGTGCAATTTTTTTTAAATAAGAAGATATAAGAATACAAATGGATTTAACATAAATCAATACAACTTAATAATGCGGCCCATAACAACAATTATCGGCCCACTAACCAAGCCGAAGAAAATCAAGCTTATCTCTAATGCTGTTTTTTTTCGTTCAAATAAAAAAAAACACTGCCTGAACTTTCTTATATCAATTCCCCTAAAATCAATTCGTTCTCGTTCTCGGACTCACGAACTCTTTTTTCTTCGTGAATTTGGGTTTGAGGTGCTGGCTAATGTCTGTTCGGGTATTGAAGTCAAGTTCGAGTTTGGGAAAGTATGTGAAGTGATGGAGGACGAGGAGCTGATGGTTTTTGGTACTGATGTCGAAAGGTCTGAAGATGTGGTTGTGGAAGGAAGTGAGGGTCCGCGATTTTCTGCTGTGGGTTTCGATTTAAGGTCGCGGGTGGTTGCAGGTGTTTGGATGCTCGTGGTTCGATGTGAGGTCGTGGTGGATTCGAGGAGATTGGATTTGACTACGTATGAGGAGTTTGAGGAGTGGTTTTGATTTTCTTCAGTGGTTGGATTGAAGAGGTTGAATTGGCGACTCTGGAATGCAAAACGCAGTGGTATATTCGTGGAGATAGAAGTGGATGTGGTCAGATGGTAGGGAGGTTTAAACTGTTGCTAGCAATGTGATGATGTGGGAATGAGAGTGCAAGCAGTAAAGAAAATGTTGTGGCTGATGGACTTGTTGGTGGAGGAGGGGATAACAGGTCATGGACTGGTTAGGGGAGTTATGGTAGGGGGTTGGACTTTGTTTGGATCAAGAAGATTTGCAGTTGTTCACTGATGAAGTGCACAGTTTGGTTGAACGGTGGTAGCAGCTTTGTTGTTCGAATGGCAGAAATGTGGAGTTGTAGTAGTTCGAGGCGCTTGGGTGGATCAAAGTTGGAAATGTTGAAATAGCTGCAGTAGGTTGATGGTGATTAGAGGTGGCTGTGCTTTGTTGTATGTGGAAGAACTCTGATGGAAATGGAGGCAGTCAAGGCAAGGTTGTTTGTTGTGGGGCTGGAGTGATGAAACCAGTTGTGATATGTTGACAGAAGCAAATGAAGTATGCAAGTGGCTTGATGGTTTGCAATGTGATGTTTGGTCAGAACTGTTTACGGAAATGAGGGGTGTGTATCGGTAGTTGAATGGTGATGGAGATGCGCACAGTTGTGTGGACAGTTGAAGGTGATATGTCAGGTTGATGGTTGACAGTGATCGTGTAGGGGAAGTTGGCAGTAGCAAGAAGTGGAAGGTTGTATATTGTTTTGGTTGTAATGTTCTGTATGTGGAGGGTTGTAAGAGGGTATATGTGATGAGGCAAGGGGTTCAGGAATGTTGAAGGCATAAGTTTTTGTAGATGAGTGGGCAAGAAGTGGTGCAGATAAATGGAAGACTGCAGGCAGTTGCATGTGAATGGTTGTGTTTACAATTTTGGAAGGCGAAGGCAAGTAGATTATGTAAAGGAAGGTGTCAATGGTGGAAACGACAGAGAGGTAGGTGTTTGTAATTTTGAAGCTGAAGTGAAATGACAGTGGGAAGTGTTGAGGCAAAGGGGAGTTTGTGTGCAGGCTGATGTGCACAGCAGGGTGTTTGCACAGTTTTGAAATTGTATATGTAAAATGTAAAAACAAAGGCAAATGCAAAATATGATTGTAAAAGCAAATGCAAATAAAAAATATTTTTGTTTTTGAAATTGTGTTTTTTTAATATATATATATATATATATATATATGCAAATGAAAATGAACAAAACGCTAGAAAACAATAACACACAAACAAAAATGTAAACGAAAATCAAACAATATTTTGTTTCCAGAGATAGAACGGGCTTTTCGGGTCATGTATCATTCAATTTGTAAATCAATCATGTCCATTCATTTTCATTTCTGATCTTCCTTTAAATAGCCTACTTGGATGAAGTGGCATGCAATGAAGAAGTGGCGTCATGAGCTTGGACGCAAGCTTCAGGTTAGGGTTAGCTGTTGAGGATGATGACGTGGACGTGTGGGGTAAATTCTCCTTTTTTTATTATGTCTATTTTCCAAATGTTCTAATCACCATAACTTTTATGTATGAGGTCTGATTCACGTGCGGTTTATTCCTTTGGGATCATATCGAATTTTCGGTCATTTTAACGAAGGTTGGATGAATTCTGAGACTTGTTTAAATTTGGACCTTAAATTGGATTTTAATTCAATTTAAAAACCGAAGGTGAGTGTTTTAACCCACTCACAACTTCTACAATTTATTATTTTAGTTTATGATTTGATTAGAAATTAACATATTGCTATTGGCATGTTTAAAATAGTAACTCTAGTTAAATTTGACTTTTACTGCATTTAATCATCGTTTAATTTAGTATTGAATTTAAATTGCTATTTTAATGCATATTTTTTATTACTAGTTATCTATTGGTGTTTATTGGTTGATTTGGATGATGATGTGCTAGATGTTGATTGTTTATATTGGATGATTGGATTGTTGTATTTTATATTGTTATAATATTGCAAGTTCCCTATGGGTTGAAATGATATATATCCGAACGATCTATAGATTAGGAAAAATCGTTACGGGTTGAAATGATCTGAGCGATTTTATGGATTTTTTAATATTAATTCGGGATTGCGATTTGAAATGATATATAACCATAAAATTTTAAATTGCGGATTGAAACGATAAATATCGTATCACTTGGTCCTAGGGTAAAGAATTATATACGGACATCGGATTGGTAAATTAAATGATATTAAATCCTTAATTTTTCTGAATCCTATTAAATGATATTTGAAATAAATTTTGAGTTATATAAATTGAATTATAGTCGAAATTCAACTTTTATATTAAAAATTGGAATTTGTTTAAAGAATTTTTTCAAAGAATTTAATTGAAAATTTCAAAGTTGAATTTGGAACATAAGTGAAGTTTATCAGAATTGAGTTATTTGAATTGTTTGAAATATAAATTTATAATGTATTGAAATTGGAATAATTTAAATTGACATTCAAACATGGATTGAAATCAATATAAAATTATAAATATTATTGAGAGTTTGAATTTAAAGATTGAAATTGGGTTTTGTGATTTGGAAATGTGAAATGGCCAGATATGTTGAAATAAATAATTAAATTTAAAAAAAATTCAAACTCATATTTAATATAAACTGTTTTAAAATATATTATTTAAAATTTCTAATTATTAAGATTTCAAAATTATTAAACTACTTTAACCTATATTAACTATATAATTTTTTAACCTATTTTAAACTAATTTAATTTAATTTAAACCGAATTAATCTATTTTAAAGCTATTTAATCTATTTTAATTGTATTTAAACTATTTTAAATCAATTCAACGATCTTAAATCAAGTTAACAAAATTTTTTAAATTATTTTAGAGTATTTAACTATTTAAAACTATTTATAACTATCTAAACTATCTTTCTAAATTTCAAACTAAATATAGTAGATGTGTTTATATTTTAAATCCTCGATTTTGAAGTGCACATGGTTACATGATATTATAACCTAAGTTGGGATTTAGATTACATATTTGATTTGAATATGAAGTTTTGAAATGGGGCTTTTTAAACTATTTTGAAAATATGATTTTGAAAGTGAATATGATTTCGGAAGCGATATAGTATGAATTGAATATGATATTTTGACATCCTTATGAATTGATTTTCGAAATGTTAAAGAACCATCCAGTGTGTAATAAGTGGTGGGTTGTTAAAGAGACCGGGATCGGATATTGTCGTACTCTCTGCCAATACCGAAAACCACTTTAACAGCTTTTTACGTGGTGGAAATTCCATAAATGTAGTAGGATGGTTTGACGATTGATTTCTGTATGAGGTATGACGTGGCCCTGACTCCCGTGAGTCAGCTTAGATGTGACTAAAACAGGAGCCACGCCGGGCCAAATGAGGTCATTCCTCCTGTCAGACACTTTTCTTCGATACCATATCTGTTGCTTTCTGATTGATTTGGTGGCCACCCCTTGATTTTGATTATGGGAGTGTGTTACGAGATGGACGGTAGTAGCTGCTATGCGTTACCACCAGTCCGGATAAGCAATTGGTATATCTACCCTGGCATTGCCTCGAGTGTTGTGTTCACATGCCCTAGTGCGCCGTCTATGAGTTTGTTTCTTACCATACCTATGGAGTGTCCTCTGTGTAAAACTCCATCTTACAGAGGAGCGTATGGTACTTTATAGACCATGAGAATATATAAAATTTGTTGAGGGGGATATGGTTAATGCCTTAATGCTATTCTAATACTTTTACTACAGACATATTATAATAGCATGTTGTACTACATAGTAAATAGTTTAACGGAACCTTAGGAGATGTGAATCCCGACTCTTAAGTTATTGCACTCACGTTAGACACTGGATAGGAGATGTCGAATCCCGTAAATATCTCTGACGCCGTCACACTCATATTTACCATCGATTTAAACTTACATAAGATCTTTTAGTTCCGAATCGAGTGTTTATTCTTTTCAATTCGCTCGGGTCAGCCTGAGCATTATAGGGTTGAAGACCTTATTTCTGGAGGACAAAGAAGAAGATTTATACTAGTATTATTTATTATATTCCGCTGCATTTATTATTGATTTATCCCTATTTCTGTAACTCCGATTTTGTATTGCAAAAGAATAGTCAAATGTATTTATAAAACAACTTCATGAATTGTTATTTGATTATTATATTTTGTCATTCCATTGCGAGATTTTGTATTTGTTTTATTTCTTAATCTTTTCTTATCTAACCCATAATAATCTGTCCTTTTGAGTGGTTTGAGTTAGGCGTATGTGTCTTCTTAAAATGTCCAAAATGGCAGGTCGTTACAATTAGTTTCAGAGCTTTGGTTTAGCGATGACCTTTGCTTTGTGGGGTCTGACTCATAGAAAACAAGGTAGTAATACCCTTGAATAGGTCGCTGAGTGTATATATATGAGAGAGCGTATTTGTTAGTGTTATAAAATATTTTTATATTGTGTTAATTTATTCCATTTTGTAGTTATAAGTTCTGGTTGGTGCATAAGACGCTATGGCATCGATATGGATTTCTAATCACTTAATAGGATAAAGCGACACAATATTGTTTTGAATATAGGCCAATGAAATAATTTTGTCTATTATATATTTTGTATATGAAACAAATAATTTTATAAATGATATATGTGGATGTTATATATTTGTTTGTTGGGTACTGAAATTTTATAAATATGATTGAAGATAAGACTTACAAATAAAATAAATATAAATTGGAAATTTTAGAACTCTAGTTTCGGGATTCTTGAAATTTCTTTCTAAAGATTTTGGAATATAATATTAGTGGTATTTAGAATTATTTTTATGATATGAATATTTCAATATGATTTGGAAGAAATGTTTTAAGAGAATTTTTAAAGAAATAAGTTCTGTACTCCCTTCTCTGTCGCTAGAAAATAATTTTGGTGATGAGTGCATGCATCACGACATTCATTTTCGAGTTTCAACGTGGGAAGGAAGTGTAGTAATTTTACTACACTTTGTTGATAACAAATCTAATTTTTTCCTAAAATGATTGGATATATATAAATTATGAGTGTATACATATACATTATTTTAATGGGATAAAAAGGGAACCCGGTTGTTTGGTTCTTAAATTTCTATAAATTAGAGATTTCAATTAGTGTAATGAAATGAAATTTTAACTACATTTAATAATTGGAACTTCTAAAATTGAAAATAAGAAACCAAATTCTAAGTTATAAATGAAATATACAAGGAATTTGGAATTTTTAATCTGTAAATCAAAGAATAGAAAAAAAATCCAATAGATATGATTATTGAACATTTTTGTTAAATAAAATAAATAAGAACAAGTTGGGTAATATTTAATTGATCTTAAAACATGTATATAACTTACCAAAAGATTAAAAGTTGAAATGTTTAATAAGAAAATGTAATGGAATATTATACAAGTATAACTTATAGTAATGAAAGTGTTCAATGAAATTCTTTTATAAATAAGAACTTTGATATTATAATTGTTATAAACTTAAGTTATAATTGAAATGCTGCTAATGAAACATAATAGAAAACTAAGTATTATAAATAAATGATTATAAACTTAAGCAAATGTTTGAAGTTATTTGAAATTAAAATAAGTGGAAAAATGAATACTATACAAAGTTAAATGATTATAACTTTAGAAATTGTTGAAATGATTTAGAAAATGGATTGATATTCAGTGACATTATATAATAAAGGATGAATGTAAATTAAAAAGTAAGAAACTTGAGAATGAATTTATGCACTAATAAATATTAATATCTAATAGAAATCAAGCATATAAATTAATAAATGTAAATTGCAATAAAATATATGTAATACTTGAATAATGAATTCATTGGTTATTACAAACAATTAAATGGAAATAATTTATGTAAGAAGTGAATGTAAAGTAATGAAAAGAAATTTTCATGATATGAATAAATAAATAAAATGAATTTTGTAAGCAATGAAGGAAAGTAAATGAAAATAAGTACTGGATGAATGAATATTAATTTTTTACAAAAGAAACCTATATAGTACATTAAGAATTGATTTACATATGTTTAAATAATTGTATATGAGTACCATATGTAAGAAAGGTAAATAATATATGTGAATAAATGAATGTAAATAAATGAAGTTAAGTATTATATAAATGAATGGAATTGAATTTTTGTAAGAAATAAATGTAAATTAAAGAAAATAATCACTGTAAGGATGAAAATAGACAAACAATAAATGATATGAAAGGAAAAAAATGAAAAAGATGAACTTAAATAATGTTTGGAATTTGTTGTTGTTTTGGTTTATGGGTTGTTGGGCAAGGATAATTCTAATTGTTTGGAAATATGAATAATATGTTGAGTTTTATCTAAGACTGTTGAGTAGATGGTATACTTAGTAGTTTATTTTTCATTCTGTGCAATTTAAACGTGTCTAAACCCAACAAACCATTTGTTTTGCTTGCTATGGATGGATGGTTGATTTCATGTGATGAATGTATGCTTTGAGCGCAAGTGATTGTTATTATGTTGTATTGTTTGTTTTGTTATTTATTGAAACATCTTAAACATTTCACTATTATATAATTATTGACCACTTTTAGATTGTACAAGTGAAATGCAGCTTATGGAAGCAATAGCTACCGCTTTTGGTTTCATAATTAGGCGTTGTTTGCCCGACAAATAAGTAAGTTCTCAAAATGCGGTTTTCTAGTCATATTATATTTTTCCCCGTGGTTTGGGATATATTGTTTTGAAATATATATGATATATATTATTATTATTGATATTGTTATTTCTCCCAAGCCTCCCCGCACAAAGGAGACTCTGCCGAAATTTTTCGTGATTTTCGGACTTAGAAAATTTTATGAGATGTTTTCCAAACTTTTGTTAACTTGAATATAAAGGATTTAATTGTTCATAAATTAATATATTTTATTCAAATTATTTAATTATGTAAATAATTGTTTATAAAATTTAGTATTTTGAATAATATATATTGATTTCTTAATTCCTTCTTTTCCCTTCTTTTTCCTTTTCGGGGATGAAAAGTTTTGAGTGGGGGAGAGTGTAACGATCCAAAATTTTCGACAATTAAAATTTGTTATTTTAGCAAGATTTTAGTGATTTAATATTAGGAGAAATAAAAATCTGTGATACTAATGAAATAATAAATCGAATGAAATGTAACAATGTTAATTTAAGAACAATTTTAATGGAAGTTCAATTAATTGAAATGATTTAACGTTACACTTGGTTATAAAATTAATATAAGAAAACAAGTATGAATATTGAATTAATTAATGAAATAATATATCATTAATAGTAATTGAATAAAATAAATGTTAGGTAAGTAATTGTAACATTGTTTGTAAATAATACAAGTGTGATTAAATATAGAAATGGTGACAATTGTTATTTTTTATCAATTCTTTTAGTCAATTGCAACTGAATGTCATTGAATGTTACGTTAATGTGAATTAAGACAGTAGCTGTAAATTATGAATGTAATAAAAGGAACAGAAATGTTAATTCATTCATGTAGTAATAATTGATTCAATAAAAGAATGAAATCAAGATAAATAATTAATTGAGATTTTTTAAATTGTAATTAGTGTGTAAAATTTGACAAAAATTCAATATAAATGGAAATATAGTAGTTAATACAAATAAAGATGGAAATTGGAGGATATTAATGTAATGAAAGGCAAACAAATATTAAATACATTATTTGAATAATAATTGATTGAATATAAAGTCTGAAATCAAATTAAAACAATTTATTGGAATTAAATTATAATTATTTGGATTTAATTACAGTTGAAACTGAATACTGAATTAGAAAAAAATTTAACACTGAATTGATGTGTAAACTTGTTTTCATTTATTATGTCCAAGTAATCAAAAATGATAAAATTTGTTAGTTAATAGATATTGAATTAAAAAGTGGATTAATTAATTTAATATTAATTTATTTAATTAATGCGAAAATAGCCATTTTGGCCACTGTCTCTAATTCCGATGAAAATAGTTTCATCGGATCCGTAACGGCGAATTATTGTAAATTTTCAAGTTTCGTAGCGATCGGACATGTCATTTGATTGTACGGACTCGAAACGCATAGAAATCAATTTAATGAAAATCAATTGAAATCAATTTGAAACAAGCTGATATAAAGTAACTTCTTCATACGATAGAATTAGGACTTGAAACCTCTTCCATTGAATTTAGAATTATCCAAAACATCTATTTTGATATAAGGGATGATTCAATTTCATTTCGGAGACAGAACGGGCTTTTCGGGTCGTGTATCGTTCAATTTGTAAACCAATCCCGTCCATTCATTTTCATTTCTGATCTACCTATAAATAGCGTGCTATAAACCCTAGTTATTTCTTATTCCTCATTAAAGTACATACAGTAGTTTTGTCGCTCCTCTTTCTCAACGGCTGAAAACCCTAAATTACCCGATTCAATTTCAATTCAAAATTCAACTTCAAAATCAAATCACTCCAAACCCTATCAAATTATATATCAATTTGAAGCTCTCGATGAGCGTAATTCACTACAAAGGTTAGTTTCTCGAATTGGATCATCATTGTCCAGAATAGTTGATTTAATCTCAGCCATACATCATGTCTCGATCATCGTCGACCGATCGTCAAATAAATGGTACGGTTTTGAAGAGAGTGTCGAGTGGAGCGCATCAGTGTTGGTGGCACGATGAATCAATGGTTGGATGGGGTGAAATAATTCGATTAGGTCAAAGGTTTGTGGCGGGGGCCGGGTGGATTTCATGCCGATCGACAACATTTGGGTGATCGCTGGCGGTCGAGGAGGCATGAGGGAGGACGTCGCTTCATTTGGGTGTCGCCTGCATGGCCGCGATATGCTTTGGTGGTGGTGTGCAGTGACGATTGGTGGCATGAGTTCGAACGCATGCTTCAGGTTAGGGTTAGCTGTTGAGGATGATGATGTGGACGTGTGGGGTAAATTCTTCATTTCGTTTTTTTTATTATTTCTATTTTCCAAATGTTGTAATCACAATAACTTTTACGTACGAGGACCGATTCACGTGCAATTTGTTTCGTTGGGATCATATCGAAATTTCGGTCGTTATGATGCTAGTTTGGACAGATTCTGAGACTGTTTATATTTGGGCCTTAAATTGGATTTTACTTCTATTTAAAAATTGAAGGTGAGTGTTTTAACCCACTCACAACTTCTAAAATTTCTTATGGTAGTTAAATTTAATTTCTAATGTGATTAGAAATTAATTTATTGCTGTTGACATGTTCAAAATCATCATTTTAGTTAAATTTTACTTTTACTGCATTTAATCATTGTTTAATTTAGTATTGAATTTAAATTGTTAATTAAATGCATGTTGTTTATTATCAGTTATCTATTGGTGTTTATTGGTTGATTTGGATGATGTTGTGATGGATGTTGATATTGGATGATTGGATTGTTGTATTTAATATTGTTATAATATTGCAAGTTCCCTATGGGTTGAAATGATATACACCCGAACAATCTGTAGATTAGGGAAAAATCGTTATGGGTTGAAATGATAGACCCGAGCGATTTTATGGGATTTTTTATATTAATTCAGGATTGCGGTCTAAAATGATATATAACCGTAAAATTTTAAATTGCGAATTGAAATGATAAAGATCCATATCACTTGACCCTAGGATAGAGAATTATGTACGAACACCGGATTGGTTTAATTAAATGGTTTTAAATCCTTAATTTTTCTTAATCCTGTTAAATGATATTTGAAATAAATTTTGATTTATATAAATTGAATTATTATCGAAATTCAAGTTTTATGTTAAAAATTGGAATTGATTTAAAGAAATTGTTAAAAGAATTTAATTGAAAATTTCAAAGTGGAATTTGGAATATAAGTGAAGTTTATCAAAATTAAGTTATTCTAATTGTTTGAAACTTAACTTTGCAATGTATTGAAATTGAAATAATTTTAATTGATATTCAAACATGGATTGAAATCAATATACAATTTAATATATTTTTAATGAGAGTTTGAATTGAAAGATTGAAATTGGGTTTTGTGATTTGGAAATGTGAAATGGTCCAAATATGTTGAAATAAAATAAATAGTTAAATCTATAAAAATTCCAAATTCATATTTAATATAAACAATTTTAAAAATATATCATTTAAAATTTCTATTTATTAAGATTTCAAAATTATTAAACTTTTTTAACCTACATTAACTATATAAATTATTTTAACCTATTTTAAACCAATTTAATTTATTTTAATCTAATTTAACCATTTAACTTACTTTAACTCTAATTAATCTATTTTAAAGCTATTTAATATATTTTAATTGCATTTAAACTATTTTTAATCTATTCAAAAATCTTAAATCAAGTTAAAACTATTTTTAAATTATTTTAAAGTATTTAACTATTGATAACTATTTAGAACTATTTATAACTATCTAAAATATCTTTTTAAATTTCAAACTAAATACAGTAGATGTGTTTATATTTAAATCCTTGATTTTAAAGTGAATATGGTTACATGATATTATAACCTAAGTTGGGATTTGAATTACATATTTGATTTGAATATGAAGTTTTGAAATGAGGTTTTTAAAATATTATGAAAATATGATTTCTGAAAGTGAATAAGATTTCGCAAGCTATATGGTTTGAATTGAATATGATATTTTGATATCCATATGAAATGATTTTGAAAACGTAAAAGAACCATCTGGTGTGTAATAAGCGGTGAGTTGTTAAAGGGACCAGGGTCGGATATTGTCAAACTCTCTGCCAATACCGAAAACCACTTTGACAACTGTGCAAGGGCGGAGATTCCAGAAATGAAATAGGATGGTATAGTGAACGATTTATGTATGAGGTATGACGTGACCTTGACTCTCATGAGTCAGCCTAGATGTGACTAAAACAGGAGCCACGCTGGGCCAAGTGAGTTTATTCCTCCTATCAGACACATTTCTTCGATACCAAACTATTGCTTTGTGATTGATTTGATGGCCACCCTTGATTTTGATTATGGGAGTGTGTTTCGAGGTGGATGGTAGTAGCTGCTATGCATTACCACCGGTCCTGATACGCAATTGGTATATATACCCTAGCATTGCCTCAAGTGTCGTGTTCTTATGCCCTAGCACGTCTTCTATGAGTTTTTTTGTACCAT
Source organism: Allium cepa (assembly GCA_030765085.1). Lineage (NCBI taxonomy): Eukaryota > Viridiplantae > Streptophyta > Magnoliopsida > Asparagales > Amaryllidaceae > Allium > Allium cepa. The sequence goes on along the minus strand of CM060935.1, from coordinate 737,925,802 downwards.
ACCTATGGGTGCCCTTTGTGTAAACCTACGGTTTACGGAGGAGCGTACAGTGCTGTATAGACTATGGGAATATATAAAATGCGTTAACGTGGATATGGATAACACCTTAATGCTATTCTAATACTTTTACTTTATTGTAGACATATTATAATAGCATATTATACTACATAGTAGATAGCTTAACGGATCCTTAGGATATGTGAATCCCGAACATCTCTTAAGTTATTACACTCACGTTAGACACTAGATAGGAGATGTCAAACACTATAAACATCTTTGAAGCCATCACATTCATATTTACCATTAATTTAAACTTACATAAGATCTTTTAGTTCTAACTCGAGTGTTTTGTCTTTTCAATTTGGTCGGGTCAGCCTGAGCATTTCAGGGTTGAAGACCTTATCTCTGGAGGACGAAGACGAAGATTTGTACCAGTATTAATGTAACGTTTCGGATTTTTTCGTTGCCGAAAAACCGAATAGTTAGGGTTTTTAAAAAGAATTTAAGAAAAGAAAAGGAGAGAAAAAGGCAGAAAAGATAGAGGGAAAAGAAAGATAGAAGTTTTTAAAATAGAAGAAAAAGAGAATAGAGAACATAGAATAGAGAAGAGATAGAAAATAGAAATTAGAGAGAATAGAAAATGGAGGGGAAAGAAAAATAGAACATAGAACGGAACAGAAAACAACAGAACAACATCGGAATCTCACAATTCGCAGCGGAACAACATATAATAATAAATGAATAATCTTTAAACAAAGAACTATATCAGTTATTACATTACATCACATTACATTACATCATATCATCAGAGTGTATAACAATATACAACATCAAACAGTGCAGCGGAAAAAGAAATACTATATAAATAATACGCCATGCCATCCAGCTTGCCTCCAGCAACTCCAGAATATCCAGAATATCCTGATAAACCTTAACTCTTGACTGCCCGTGTGAAAATTGGTGGGCACCCAGAGTTTAGGAAGGAAAACAATAAACTCCAAGTCAGTCATGTGACTGGTGTGAGAACTCAAAACAGTTTATTTATCTTTAAAATCAAAATAGAGGAATATTTTTAAATTCAATTCGAAATGCTTTTAAAAATGAGACTACCATAAGGCCTCCCGCACACACACACAATGCAAACGCAGAATCGGAGGAGATTTCTCCTTATGATAGTCAAAGATGCTTGATACGCATTTAAAATAACATTTGATATTATTACTAGTGCATAGTGTAGGGGAAAAATTCATTTCGAAAGTAGAATATAAATCTTAGCCAACATACGACCATTATCGTATGCCTACTATAGCTAACTATGTTCAATAGCAGGTTACCGCCACATTCCATAGCAGGTTATACAACTAAAATCGTACAAGTTTCGTATTGTTTCTTTGGATTTCCAACAAATGATCAGGCCAAGGAACTTCCCATTGCCACATGAGAATGCCTCTGGAAAGACATCCCCGAGAACCAAACCGGAACTCTGCCAACACAAGGCCGGGTTACCCCTAACTGGGTAACTACTGACACGAGCACGCCATTCCCCGATCGTAAACGACCTTTCTCACGGGATCCCGATAGCCAACAACCACAAAGTAATAAATTCGTAGTAACTACATAGGTTAAATATCTGGGCTCCATACCATGATACCACCTCTATCCAGAAGGAAATGTACATACCCTAAAGGGTGCTACCCCTCATAACCTTGCTGCATCTTTCCTGTTTTGACCATTTCCGGGGTGTGAGGTTCGACGAAGTCACGTCCACAAAAACATACTTTATACAAAAGCCATGCTTTGGGTCAACAAATGATCAACACAATGATCACCAAGATAAACGATCAAATAAACGATCCTATCACAATAATCAACACAATGATCATTTCAGCAACACTCAGCATGTCACATTACCAAATTGGGAATATATCGCTGATAACTTCAACTATATAACCTCTGAGCTCGTACGTCTCAGAGAAGGGTGTTAAGCTAAAAGAATAAATTCTTCGCCACCAACAGAAATATATTTGAAAGAAATCGGCTTTATATCTCAACTTGTAATGTCAGACATACAATCCATACAAGTCTGTTCCGGGATCAAACAAAACCGAAGGCACTTACAAAGAAGTCCTTGCAATCCGGATATTCACAATCCTGATCGGATTCACCATCACATATGGAGAACTCTATACCGGAGCAACTCGGTACAGAGTAAATCGACAGGTCATCCTATCGCTCTCGCAAATACCGGGTCTTCAACACCGATCTTCAAATGCAATTCACAACGACGTATCACATATTCGGAATGGGTTATACGACCCCATGGTCCTTTCCCGGTTAACCCGAATAGTGAGTGCTTATTCAAAAATAAGTGTAGCATTCACATTCAAACAAATCACATCAATTACCCATTCAAAGGGAAATATTGATAGTCGGTTATTGAACTATCACTGGATATGCACACATCACCAGTTTCCAAATAATTTTCCAAATTATTTATTTTCCAAAATATCTTTACAAGATATATTATTTCATACTTCAAAAATAAATCAATATTTATTTTTAAACCAATTCCACTTTCTTTTATAAATTCCTTAGTGAATTTATAATCCAAAAATATCTATGGATATTCGATTTCAATTATTCATTTCAATTCCTTTTCAATTTATCTTCAAAAAGATAAATTCTCAAAGTATTCACTTTATATTGGAAAACATTTCCATACTTATTTAATAAGTAATTCACAGATTTTATTTATTTTCAACACTTAGAAAATATTCAATATACTTAAATCGAAATTAAGTATATATTTCATTCTTTAAGGAAATCATTCTCTTAAACATATTTATTTGGGCCAAAACGAATGTTGCGTAGAACATCGTTACGACGTCCCAAAATCACTAGTATAGGGATTCGAAATTAAAATAGATATATAATCCCAATACTATACAAAACATTTCCTTTCGGAAATTATTTACTATAACAACAGTGTTATAGTCCACTATTTCCTTTTCATTTCTCGAAAACGTCTATTTCAACAATAAATGTTGAAATCTATGGTTTCGAATCTCAACACAATTAAAACATCGTTAGATCGTTTTAATTCTATTTAAAACATCAAATCTAAACATTTCTTTAACATATTATTCACTATTCAAAAACGTGAATATACCACGTTAACAAATTTCATCCTTTTATACATTTTAATTCAAAGGATTATTCACTATTCAAAAATGTGAATATAACTCCATTTATAGGTTTCAACAAATTTTCTTGTCAAAATAAGTCATTTGCGAATTTATAAAACAACGTTTATAAATTCCATTCTATTTATTTATAAAAACTTCCTTTTTATAAATCCTTTTATTAACCTATTCCAGTTTATAACTCAATTATAAACTAAAAGTTCATACTATAAGTCAAATGCTTATAAAACGATTATTTTACAAAATCGTTCTTTCAAAGACTTTCCAAATCATAAATCTTATAACTTATAAGATTCATTTATTTATCCAAAATTCGTTCTTTCAACAACTTCACAAATTTATAATTCTTACTATTTATAAATTTCATTTATAACTTCACCGTTTATAATTTTATAAATCCCATTCATTTACAAAATTCATTTTCACTTCATTCAAACACTTATAAAAACTCGTTTTATAATGTCAATATTTCAATTTATAAATATCCATTTATAAATCTCTTAATATAAATCAATTTATATTATTCTTTTAAAACGTCTTCAAATTCCTTTAAAATTTCACCATTTTGATTTATAAAATAATTAAATTTTATATATCCTATATTTAAACTTTTCACAATAATTCTAAAATATCTCGATTAAACTATTTTATAAAATCGTTAGCATCATATTCTCAAAAATCAGTTTTTTTTAACTATTTTTCTCAAAAATCATAATTTTTATAACTTTAAAAATTATAACGTTTATTTATTTAAAATGGATCAATTCAAAATTTATTTTATAAAACGTATACTTTTCAAAAATCACTTTAAAATCATTTTTAAAATTCCAAATTCGGTCCAATGATGCTACACACCAAATAGTCAATCACGACAACAACGATATCATATATCAATATGAAAATCCATCAAATATCAAAATATCTGAAATCAAATAAAAAACTGTTGAGGAATCCAGTTGGATCCCTCCAACCTGTTTTCCTGCATCCAAAAACATTAGCACAATACCAATTTCGCTCCAGTACGAAATTATCGCGGTATATGGGATTTAAAATATTATCCGCTTAAATAACGGCGCAATAGGGTCTCATCCGCTAAACAAAAAATGTGGGAAATCAATAACTCCAATATATACATATGCCAATATATATAGCTATTATATATAATGCCAATTTCACTGTTTATGAAATATTCGCGGTATATGTTTTTATTAAATAACATCCGCTTACTAACGGCGTATAATGTCTATTTTAAAACTCAATGGATATCAATCATCATTCAAACATGCATTCAAATATTTTAAATCTAACTATTTAAAATAAAATCGAAACTGATTCGATTGAGTGAGAAGTTCTCACCTTGATTTTAAATTCCGTTTTAGCGATTTATTTCGAATAAAATTAAACGGACGTTTAATTTTACCCAAAATTCTCACTAACTCCAAACGACTCCAAACCAACTCCATCGCGTAGTGCTCGTCCATACGATTCCAACGCAACTAGTTTCGCGCGTTTTCGACCTCGTATGCAAAAGTTATGAATTTTTAAAGATTGTACACGATTTTATAACTTAATTACAACATAACTTTATTAATTTTTAAACCTAGCTAACACCAGGGCCATAGGATCTTGCATCAGCTCATCTCCACCGTGCATTCCCTTCTCCCTCTCACGTTTCTTCCTCTACAGGTTAAGGCCGCACAAAAGAACCCATTCAATCACAACTAGGGTTAGCATTTGCTCCTCCATCTCGTATCTATACTTCATCAAACCACTGCCATGTTGAAGCTCTCGACCACAACCATGCTTGGCCAGAAGCCTGTGGAGCTCGGCCCCCTCCCTCCTTGGGAAACGCGCACGCAACTGGCCACGAACGGCCTCAATTATCTCCCCCTCCGTTGCACCAAAATCCATCATCACCGTATAGATCTCTAGCTCTCTTCATGCTCTTCAATGTTGTAGTTAACAACTTTGGCTGATTCTTGCTGGATTGAGAGAGATTGAGGGAGAAGTGAGATTAAATTCCGGCCTTAGAAAATGGGGGTGGCGGCTATGATATTAGGGTTAGGGTTTGGAATGATTTTTCTAAATTATGAAGAGGTGGGTGCTATTTATAAAGAAAAATCGAACACTATTCATCCCGGAAATTTCGAACTCCGATTTACGCGCCGTAACCAGCGTTTCTAGGGTTTACCCCACGTTCCGGACACAATGGAATAGGTTTCGGAAGCTAATTCGGAAGTATGTGCGAGTTATGGCTATAAACGCTCAATTTGAATTAAACCGATTTAAGCGATTTTCTAGGCGTTTTAATTTGTACCGGACAAACGGTAAATCCAATTGACTTGAAATTTGAAACCTTACAATAATATCACATTACGGATCCGATGAAACTAGTTTCCTCGAAATCCGAGAATTTTTGAAAAATGGCTATTTTAACTCGCCAAATTAAAATTAAAAATAAATCGATGCGTTTCGAGCTGCCACGCTCAAACGATAACTCCGATTGACACGAAATTTGAAATCCGATAATAACTAACTATTACGGATCCAATGGAACAGGTTTCGTTCAATTCTGAGACTGTTCAAAAATTGACTATTTTCACTAGTCGATTTAAATATTAAAATATTCAATTTTCACAAATTAACTTTTAATTCGATTTTAAAAGTTCTAAAATATCGTTCTAACTCCCATATGATAAAATAAAATTATACAAATCATTTTCAATCATATTTAACCCAAATTTCAATTATTTCCATAATTTAACATATTAAATTATCGATTTAATAATCCAATTAAATCCAAAAATTCAAAAATAAAAATTTATTTGACTTATAAATTCACTTATTAATATTTAAAATTAATTAAATATTCAAATTTTAATTTCTAAAAATTCTGGGTCGTTACAATCTTCCCCACTTAAAAGAATTTCGTCCTCGAAATTATTAAGTAAGAAAAGTTATAGAATCCACTAATTTTCCCAAAACAATTTAAACTTCTTAAAATCTTTACTAAGTTTCAAATCATACTTAGTTATCTTTTCAAAAACAACTACTATTGTTTGACTTTCAATTCCAAAATCAAAGTTTAAGTTTTCAAAATTTTCCAATTTTCTCAAATTTTTTCTAACGCCTTAAATTTTCGGAAAAATTCGCCATAGTCTCCTTTGCGCGGCTCGATCCGAAAAAAAATGACAGTATATATATCACAAATATACATCTCATCAAGTAATGAGGCATCCCGCAGGGAAAAAATTAAAAGTACGATATTTAATCCGAGATATGTACCTTATATTTTATTAGCGAGCCTATACGGCTAATATAGCGCGAAAGCGAGCTCCAAATGCGAAGAAAACGCGATCCGCACCTACTAATCACTCAACAAACAACATGAGAATCATGCATATATGAAAATAGTATCTATATACAACATCTAGCAACATAATAACTATATATGCCAACATAACAAATGAAGTAAAAGCAATTATATTCAACCATCAACCAACTATCATTCATAACCAATATATATTCATTCATATTCTCATTAATATTCAATGAAATAGGTTTTTCAATTTAATCACATTTGATTCATTTACAGTGGATGTTCTTACTAACATTTATTTTCAATTAGTTTATATTCACTAATTCATATTCAAGTTGGTTCACTTCCAATTCAAATTCAATTCTATTTAAATTTATTTACTTCTAATTTGAATTCAATTACATTAGTTGAATTTCATTTAAATAACTTAAGTTCATATCCATCACTTAACTTTATTAGTTTTCTTTGATACTAATATCAACTTCATTCAACATCACTTAAGTTACATTTCATTTTACTTTAAATTCATTTTTTCTTACAACTCATATTCATATATATATCCATATAGTTTCACTTCCCATATATAAGTTTATTTCACAATTGCAAATTACTTTAATTATAATTCAATTCTTATAATTCTTTTGCTTATACAATAATTCTTTTATTTAGATTATTCAAACAACTAAACAATCAACTTATATACACTTTTATAATTCTGAAAAATTATTTCTTTATATATAAAAATATACTCAAGGTAAAATTATTTCATTTGCCCAATTTAAAACAATACTGTGCCGAATTGTTCTATTCAAGTGTTTAGAAACCCCTTCGGCATAGTTGTACATACCGTGCTGACGAAGGTTCATATGCCACTCAATAAACCAATCATCACAATATAAAACAATTTTATATTCATTAACAAATACGTTCTCATATCTATTATTACACTCAAACTCAATCTAGAGTACTACTGACTCTATCTCTAATGAGTAATACCCAACAGAACCATGGTTGTCGCTTAACCATAAGCTCTGATACCAAATGTAACGTTTCAGATTTTTTCGTTGCCGAAAAACCGAATAGTTAGGGTTTTTAAAAAGAATTTAAGAAAAGAAAAGGAGAGAAAAAGGCAGAAAAGATAGAGGAAAAAGAAAGATAGAAGTTTTTAAAATAGAAGAAAAAGAGAATAGAGAACATAGAATAGAGAAGAGATAGAAAATAGAAATTAGAGAGAATAGAAAATGGAGGGGAAAGAAAAATAGAACATAGAACGGAACAGAAAACAACAGAACAACATCGGAATCTCACAATTCGCAGCGGAACAACATATAATAATAAATGAATAATCTTTAAACAAAGAACTATATCAGTTATTACATTACATCACATTACATTACATCATATCATCAGAGTGTACAACAATATACAACATCAAACAGTGCAGCGGAAAAAGAAATACTATATAAATAATACGCCACGCCATCCAGCTTGCCTCCAGCAACTCCAAAATATCCAGAATATCCTGATAAACCTTAACTCTTGACTGCCCGTGTGAAAATTGGTGGGCACCCAGAGTTTAGGAAGGAAAACAATAAACTCCAAGTCAGTCATGTGACTGGTGTGAGAACTCAAAACAGTTTATTTATCTTTAAAATCAAAATAGAGGAATATTTTTAAATTCAATTCGAAATGCTTTTAAAAATGAGACTACCATAAGGCCTCCCGCACACACACACAATGCAAACGCAGAATCGGAGGAGATTTCTCCTTATGATAGTCAAAGATGCTTGATACGCATTTAAAATAACATTTGATATTATTACTAGTGCATAGTGTAGGGGAAAAATTCATTTCGAAAGTAGAATATAAATCTTAGCCAACATACGACCATTATCGTATGCCTACTATAGCTAACTATGTTCAATAGCAGGTTACCGCCACATTCCATAGCAGGTTATACAACTAAAACCGTACAAGTTTCGTATTGTTTCTTTGGATTTCCAACAAATGATCAGGCCAAGGAACTTCCCATTGCCACATGAGAATGCCTCTGGAAAGACATCCCCGAGAACCAAACCGGAACTCTGCCAACACAAGGCCGGGTTACCCCTAACTGGGTAACTACTGACACGAGCACGCCATTCCCCGATCGTAAACGACCTTTCTCACGGGATCCCGATAGCCAACAACCACAAAGTAATAAATTCGTAGTAACCACATAGGTTAAATATCTGGGCTCCATACCATGATACCACCTCTATCCAGAAGGAAATGTACATACCCTAAAGGGTGCTACCCCTCATAACCTTGCTGCATTTTTCCTGTTTTGACCATTTCCGGGGTGTGAGGTTCGACGAAGTCACGTCCACAAAAACATACTTTATACAAAAGCCATGCTTTGGGTCAACAAATGATCAACACAATGATCACCAAGATAGACGATCAAATAAACGATCCTATCACAATAATCAACACAATGATCATTTCAGCAACACTCAGCATGTCACATTACCAAATTGGGAATATATCGCTGATAACTTCAACTATATAACCACTGAGCTCGTACGTCTCAGAGAAGGGTGTTAAGCTAAAAGAATAAATTCTTCGCCACCAACAGAAATATATTTGAAAGAAATCGGCTTTATATCTCAACTTGTAATGTCAGACATACAATCCATACAAGTCTGTTCCGGGATCGAACAAAACCGAAGGCACTTACAAAGAAGTCCTTGCAATCCGGATATTCACAATCCTGATCGGATTCACCATCACATATGGAGAACTCTATACCGGAGCAACTCGGTGCAGAGTAAATCGACAGGTCATCCTATCGCTCTCGCAAATACCGGGTCTTCAACACCGATCTTCAAATGCAATTCACAACGACGTATCACATATTCGGAATGGGTTATACGACCCCATGGTCCTTTCCCGGTTAACCCGAATAGTGAGCGCTTATTCAAAAATAAGTGTAGCATTCACATTCAAACAAATCACATCAATTACCCATTCAAAGGGAAATATTGATAGTCGGTTATTGAACTATCACTGGATATGCACACATCACCAGTTTCCAAATAATTTTCCAAATTATTTATTTTCCAAAATATCTTTACAAGATATATTATTTCATACTTCAAAAATAAATCAATATTTATTTTTAAACCAATTCCACTTTCTTTTATAAATTCCTTAGTGAATTTATAATCCAAAAATATCTATGGATATTCGATTTCAATTATTCATTTCAATTCCTTTTCAATTTATCTTCAAAAAGATAAATTATCAAAATATTCACTTTATATTGGAAAACATTTCCATACTTATTTAATAAGTAATTCACAGATTTTATTTATTTTCAACACTTAGAAAATATTCAATATACTTAAATCGAAATTAAGTATATATTTCATTCTTTAAGGAAATCATTCTCTTAAACATATTTATTTGGGCCAAAACGAATGTTGCGTAGAACATCGTTACGCCGTCCCAAAATCACTAGTATAGGGATTCGAAATTAAAATAGATATATAATCCCAATACTATACAAAACATTTCCTTTCGGAAATTATTTACTATAACAACAGTGTTATAGTCCACTATTTCCTTTTCATTTCTCGAAAACGTCTATTTCAACAATAAATGTTGAAATCTATGGTTTCGAATCTCAACACAATTAAAACATCGTTAGATCGTTTTAATTCTATTTAAAACATCAAATCTAAACATTTCTTTAACATATTATTCACTATTCAAAAACGTGAATATACCACGTTAACAAATTTCATCCTTTTATACATTTTAATTCAAAGGATTATTCACTATTCAAAAATGTGAATATAACTCCATTTATAGGTTTCAACAAATTTTCTTGTCAAAATAAGTCATTTGCGAATTTATAAAACAACGTTTATAAATTCCATTCTATTTATTTATAAAAACTTCCTTTTTATAAATCCTTTTATTAACCTATTCCAGTTTATAACTCAATTATAAACTAAAAGTTCATACTATAAGTCAAATGCTTATAAAACGATTATTTTACAAAATCGTTCTTTCAAAGACTTTCCAAATCATAAATCTTATAACTTATAAGATTCATTTATTTATCCAAAATTCGTTCTTTCAATAACTTCACAAATTTATAATTCTTACTATTTATAAATTTCATTTATAACCTCACCGTTTATAATTTTATAAATCCCATTCATTTACAAAATTCATTTTCACTTCATTCAAACACTTATAAAAACTCGTTTTTTAATGTCAATATTTCAATTTATAAATATCCATTTATAAATCTCTTAATATAAATCAATTTATATTATTCTTTTAAAACGTCTTCAAATTCCTTTAAAATTTCACCATTTTGATTTATAAAATAATTAAATTTTATATATCCTATATTTAAACTTTTCACAATAATTCTAAAATATCTCGATTAAACTATTTTATAAAATCGTTAGCATCATATTCTCAAAAATCAGTTTTTTTAACTATTTTTCTCAAAAATCATAATTTTTATAACTTTAGAAATTATAACGTTTATTTATTTAAAATGGATCAATTCAAAAATTATTTTATAAAACGTATACTTTTCAAAAATCACTTTAAAATCATTTTTAAAATTCTAAATTCGGTCCAATGATGCTACACACCAAATAGTCAATCACGACAACAACGATATCATATATCAATATGAAAATCCATCAAATATCAAAATATCTGAAATCAAATAAAAACTATTGAGGAATCCAGTTGGATCCCTCCAACCTGTTTTCCTGCATCCAAAAACATTAGCACAATACCAATTTCGCTCCAGTACGAAATTATCGCGGTATATGGGATTTAAAATATTATCCGCTTAAATAACGGCGCAATAGGGTCTCATCCGCTAAACAAAAAATACGGGAAATCAATAACTCCAATATATACATATGCCAATATATATATATTGCTATTATATATAATACCAATTTCACTGTTTATGAAATATTCGCGGTATATGTTTTTATTAAATAACATCCGCTTACTAACGGCGTATAATGTCTATTTTAACAATCAATAAATATCAATCATCATTCAAACATGCATTCAAATATTTTAAATCTAACTATTTAAAATAAAATCGAAACTGATTCATTGAGTGAGAAGTTCTCACCTTGATTTTAAATTCCGTTTTAGCGATTTATTTCGAATAAAATTAAACGGACGTTTAATTTTACCCAAAATTCTCACTAACTCCAAACGACTCCAAACCAACTCCATCGCGTAGTGCTCGTCCATACGATTCCAACGCAACTGGTTTCGTGCATTTTCGACCTCGTATGAAAAAGTTATGAATTTTTAAAGATTGTACACGATTTTATAACTTAATTACAACATAACTTTATTAATTTTTAAACCTAGCTAACACCAGGGCCATAGGATCTTGCATCAGCTCATCTCCACCGTGCATTCCCTTCTCCCACTCACGTTTCTTCCTCTACAGGTTAAGGCCGCACAAAAGAACCCATTCAATCACAACTAGGGTTAGCATTTGCTCCTCCATCTCGTATCTATACTTCATCAAACCACTTCCACGTTGAAGCTCTCGACCACAACCATGCTCGGCCAGAAGCCTATGGAGCTCGGCCCCCTCCCTCCTTGGGAAACGCGCACGCAACTGGCCACGAACGGCCTCAATTATCTCCCCCTCCGTTGCACCAAAATCCATCATCACCGTATAGATCTCTAGCTCTCTTCATGCTCTTCAATGTTGTAGTTAACAACTTTGGCTGATTCTTGCTGGATTGAGAGAGATTGAGGGAGAAGTGAGATTAAATTCTGGCCTTAGAAAATGGGGGTGGCGGCTATGATATTAGGGTTAGGGTTTGGAATGATTTTTCTAAATTATGAAGAGGTGGGTGCTATTTATAAAGAAAAATCGAACACTATTCATCCCGGAAATTCCGAACTCCGATTTACGCGCCGTAACCAGCGTTTCTAGGGTTTACCCCGCATTCCGGACACAATGGAACAGGTTTCGGAAGCTAATTCGGAAGTATGTGCGAGTTATGGCTATAAACGCTCAATTTGAATTAAACCGATTTAAGCGATTTTCTAGGCGTTTTAATTTGTACCGGACAAACGGTAAATCCAATTGACTTGAAATTTGAAACCTTACAATAATATCACATTACGGATCCGATGAAACTGGTTTCGTCGAAATCCGAGACTTTTTGAAAAATGGCTATTTTAACTCGCCAAATTAAAATTAAAAATAAATCGATGCGTTTCGAGCTGCCACGCTCAAACGATAACTCCGATTGACACGAAATTTGAAATCCGGTAATAACTAACTATTACGGATCCAATGGAACTGGTTTCGTTCAATTCTGAGACTGTTCAAAAATTGACTATTTTCACTAGTCGATTTAAATATTAAAATATTCAATTTTCACAAATTAACTTTTAATTCGATTTTAAAAGTTCTAAAATATCGTTCTAACTCCCATATGATAAAATAAAATATTACAAATCATTTTCAATCATATTTAACCCAAATTTCAATTATTTCCATAATTTAACATATTAAATTATCGATTTAATAATCCAATTAAATCCAAAAATTCAAAAATAAAAATTTATTTGACTTATAAATTCACTTATTAATATTTAAAATTAATTAAATATTCAAATTTTAATTTCTAAAAATTCTGGGTCGTTACAATTATTTAATATATTCTGCTGCATCATGTTGCTCTACTACATTTATTGTTGATTTATTCCTGTTTCTGTAACTCTGATTTTTTGTTGCAAAAGAATAGTCGAATGTATTTATAAAACAGCTTCATGAACTATTGTTTGATTATTATATTTATTTCATTCTTCTGCGAGATTCTGTATTTGTTTTATTTCTTTTCTCTTTTCTTATTTACCCCACAAAAATCTGCCCTTTTGAATGGTTTGAGTCAAGCATATGTGCCTGCTTAAAACGTCTAATAAGGCAGGTCGTTACAGAGCTCGAAACGCAAAGTGATAAATTTTAGGAATTAAAATATGACATAACCTAAAAGCTAAATTTTTGTATACAATGTAATTAGGTCCTGAAACTAGTTCCATTGAGTTCAAAATAAGAGTATTTGTCTATGAATGCCAGTGAGCATGCCTCATTTGGAGTTTGTGTTTTTTAGGGGTGAATAATGTCGATGATTTTTCTATAAAAGGACTACATTTTCTTTTAAACTTAGATTCCATGCCCTAACCTTAGCCTCTAAATCCAATTGCTGAGTTTGCTCCAGCCACTTGAGGCTGAATTAGATGAGGGGTCCAACATGAAAAGGTTGCATCATGGCCTGGGAAGTTCATCGCCAGTGATGGATCGTTAAATGGTGGCGCAAGGCGGCAGGGATCTGAGGTTGAATGGAGCCTACATTTCTGGCTCAATTTCGATAAAGGAGGCACTGTTAGAGGTGACTTTGTTAGCAATGAGTTCGCCTTGGTCAGGGCAACCTTCAGTGGGCGTGCGGCGGTGGTTAGAGCTACGTGGCAGCAGTGGTTTGTTATTAAAGAAGGCGGCCTGGGTTTTGATGATGCAATTTGGGGTTTGAATGTGATTAGCAAGGTAATTAGTTAATTACCTAATTGTTAAGCGATTAATTAATTTCAAAATGTTCATTAGTTTGTATCTTGCCCATAAGAGGTCAGATTTAGATGCGGTCTTTTGCGATGAACTCGTATCATTGATATCTACACATTGGAGTTGGATTCGTCAAGTTTGGAGCTAATGAAATTTTTATATTTTTAAACTATTCAAAAACGCATAAATGTTGGATGAAACTTGGGTGAGTATACTCATATTTATATGTATATTATTGTATATATAATTATCGTTGTGTTAAAATATAAATTGCATAACAAACAACGCAAGTTATTCCTTTTGGACCCCGTCTTGTTTTGTAAAATAAGAGACGACATTATTATGGAGTATAATCTCTTTTTTATCATCTATGACGTATATCATATCCTAGAATACTTGTTTACATGTTCGATAATGCGCTATAAATGTTTAAAGCGGTACAGTTATTTTAAACGTGCTTTGAAATACCTGATATTTGACATATGTTAAATTAGATAAATTATGATATATATATATATATATATATATATATACATATACACATATATATATATTTGGCCATGCACATTTTGGTGTGTTTGACATAGAGACATTGGTTTGGATATTAGTGGAAGTGAAAATTGGAAGTTGTAATTGTTAGAAGCGAAAGGGTCGTTGTGGATGCACTTTGAAATCGCTATGATCGACGATTTTAAAGTTAACTTGAAAGACATTCTAGCACTTCTTTCTACTTTTAATAAGTATTGTAAGCGTACTTATTATCAGAAAATATCAAGGTTTAAATATATTACTGATAATCATTTATGGATTTTTAAAGTAATGATTTTAAAGTATAAAACATGTTTTTATGGTTTTTAGAACATAGTATAAGTATTTTAAAAGTATATTTTAGTATTTGTAATTTATTAAATATCTTAATGTTACAAATAAATTAGTTTATATATGTGAGTGTGTGTATCTTTTTAAATGTATTTTAGTAAATTTAGAAATTTAGAATGGAAATTTAGTACTTGTAAAAGAATATAAAGGAGTTTTCAGACTATAACACGTGTGTTATAATGGACTGTTTTGTAAAATTGATTTTAAATGTATATTGCCTTGTTTATTAAGTGAAGATATACTTAGAGTTTTAAATGAATGTCTCAAAGCTAATGACAAGTATAAATGTGATTTTGGGTTTATAGTAACGATGTTTTGGCAACATTTGTTTTAACCATTTAACTATAGTTTTGAAAAGTGATTAGATCTTTAAAAAGGGGGTTTTAAAGATAACGACTAAGCGAAGTGTTTTGGGTTCATTGTAAATAATAATTTAGTAATATTTGCTTTAAACCCTTGAATAATATTTTAAAAAGGTAAAATATTGCTAAATGATTTTGGGAAAAATACTTAGACCTTTAATAATGGAATTTTAAAGAGAATAACAAGTGTGAATTGGTTTTGGGTTTGTGTAACATCCCGCCTTTTTGTACGGTTTAAACCGATGATAAACCACACACGTCAGACTCAAACCATACAGAAGGGCGGATTGTTATTGGGGTGAATAAGAAAAGCAGAGAAAGATATAACAAAACAAAATCTCACAGCGGAATGAAAAAATATAATAATCAAATAATAGTTCATGAAGCTGTTTTACAAAACATTTGATTATACTTATACAATACAGATCAGAGTTACACATACCAAAGAATAATAAATAATGCAGCAGAATAATATGAATGTAGTGGAATAATATAATAAATAATAGTAATACAATCTTCGTCTTCGTCCTCCAGAAATAAAGTCTTCAAACCCTGAAATGCTCAAGCTGACCCGAGCGAATTGAAAAGACAAAACACTCTTGTCAGAACTAAAAGATCTTATGTAAGTTAAATCAACGGTAAAATATGAGTGGAACGGCGTCAGAGATGTTTATGGGGTTTTCCATCTCCTATCCAGTGTCTAACGTGAGTGTAGTAACTTAAGAGATGCTCGGGATTCGCATCTCCTAAGGATCCATTACTATTTACTATGTAGTAATATATGCTATCATAATAATGTCTAATAGTAAAATATACTTACTTTTAAATAGCATTAAGGGGTTACCCATATAGCCCTTACCACGTAATAGTCCCAGTAGTCCACCCAGTATCATGGTTCCTCCTGATCGAGAAGCCACCAGAGGATACCACACAGGCTACGGGAGAAAACTAAACTCGTACAAGGCGCGCTAGGGTAGGCGACACGGCACAACGAGGCCATGCCAGTATAGATATACCAATTACGCATCCAGAATGATGGTGACGCATAGCGCACAGCTACCGCCGACCTCGCGCCATACCCACAAAAAAAATCAAAGGGCCCCAATCAATCATAAATTAATAGAATGGTGTCGAAGAAGTGTGTCCGATAAGAGGGGCTACCTCACTGGCCCGTAAGCACTTCTGTTTTAGCCACCTTATGCCAACTTACGGGAGTCGGATCCACGTATATACATCAAAGGAAACGCTGCCGCCATCCTACTTCATTCTGTAATCTCCAGCGCGTACACGGTTGTTAGAGTGGTTTTCGGAGTTGGTAGAGAGTATGACAACTTCCGATCCCGGTCTCTTTAACAAACGAACGTTATTATAACACCGCGGTCATTTTCAATACAGTTTATACTTTAAAACCAAATATTGTTGCCATTACAAAACCAAATCAATACGATATCATTTTCATTTCAAATATATTCTTTCTAAAATCATAACACTATCAAATTGTAGTACCCTGAAACTCATAACTTTGAACATAACTTCCACCACTTAAATGGTTTGAATATTTAAAATACTTTATATAATAAAATAGCTTCTTCAATTTCACAACTCAAATCCAACACAACTCGAATTTCTACCTTTTATATTTAACCAAATCCCAATTCATAAATTTCAATTCAATTTAGTTTCCAAATAAATTAGCCCAAATTTATCGATTTCAAACCAGATATGATCCACAGAATAACCCACTTCAAATTCTATATATTTCAAACTTTAAGTATTCAATAATTTCAAAACTAAGTTTGGTAATTACGATTTAGCAATTCAGTTTATATTGTTTAGCTTTGAAATATTTGCGTCATAAATCCATTATCATTTAAATAAAACTCAAATTACAAATAGATAGATATTTCCTTCAATTTATTTATACTTGAAATATTCATTTAATTCATCTTAAACCAAAATCAAGTTATAAAAATCATACCTTCTAAAATTTTAGATTTAATAAATTTCACGTCATGCTTATTTGAGTTCAACTCTTAAATAAACTCAATTTCAAATAAATCTCAAATTTATCATCCAACCTTAATTTTATTTAAATCATTATAAACTCTATATTAAGATATAGTCCAAATACTTAACCATACTATCTTCAATGAAAATCAAACTTATTATTAAGCTTATTCTATATTAAAACATATCATCATAGCTTAAAATTAGGGATAAAATAACATTTATATAATACCAAAAATCAATATTTATTAAAATCATATTTTCTTTACAAAACCAGAGAAATCATTTCAAAATATTTTTATATATAGATCACGGTGTTTGTATATAATTTTCTATCCTATGGTAAAGTGATACGGATATTTGTCATTTCAATCCATAATTTAAAATATAAATACGGTTATATATCATTTCAAACCGCAA
Organism: Allium cepa; assembly: GCA_030765085.1. Classification (NCBI taxonomy): domain Eukaryota; kingdom Viridiplantae; phylum Streptophyta; class Magnoliopsida; order Asparagales; family Amaryllidaceae; genus Allium; species Allium cepa. The sequence goes on along the minus strand of CM060935.1, from coordinate 737,907,991 downwards.
TCCCGAATGAAATAAAAATCATAACAACTTACAGTTTATAACAACATAAAATACAACATTCATTCATCCAGTATCAATCATCAAACATTTATCATAATCAACATCCAATTTAATCAACAACATCAATATAGAACAGATAATAAATAACTGGTACTCACTGACAGTTTATATTCAATAATAAATTAAATAACAATTTTATCCAACTAAATTCAAATAAACTGAGATGATGATTCAAAATATGCCAAACAGACATAAATAAATTTCTAATCGCATCAAAAATCAATTTAACAAACTATGAAATTTCAAAAGTTGCGAGTAGGTTAAAACACTCACCTTTATAGGAATCTGAAAATAATAGACTTCGAATCAATAGCCCCGCTCTATGTTTCCTTAGTCTCCTTCTTGTTTGCTAGTTTTGTTCAGTAATTTTTCTTTTATTTTGATTTACTTTAATTTTCCTCCTTATTATATTAATGTATGTATGTATGTATATATGTATTTTTAAAAGGTTGAAAAAAAAGAAGATTTGAAAAAGAAGAGTTGAAAAAGAAAAGGATTAAAATAAGAAGAACTGAAAACGGAAGAGAAGATCAAGATTTGAAAAGAAAGAAGAAAGTTTGAAACAGAAGAAAGTTTGAAATAGAAGAAAATTTGAGAAGAAAAATATTTCAAAAGGAAGGAAAAATTAAAATGAGAGACAATAAGGAGATTTGAAAGAAAAAAAAAAAGAAGATTAGAATGGAGGCTGAGGTTTCATTTGCATCATATCTTATTTATCAGGTTAGAGTTAGGTTAAAAGCCAAAGAGATTTGAAAAGAGAGGCCGCTATTAATCAGAAATAAATGAAATGATGTTTCAGAAAATAAAGCTAGAAAATGAACGAAAAAAATAAAGTAAATATGAATAAACTTGGTATTGAAATATAGTAAATATGAACAGCCTTTTTAAAAGTGGCGGGCATTAAAAATTGGTAAAAGAAAGAATTAAAAATATGAAAAGAAGTTCATGTATGCAAAATCAAAAAGCTTCGGACAATGTAAATGGAATGGAGTAATGGAACAAATGGAGAAATAATGAAAAAAATGCGGAAATTATTAATTAGAAAGGGAATGAATGAACCAACTCTATACTGTAAACAAACTTTTAGAATTCAAATTTCAAAAACAATCATTTACTTAATTAATTTGTTAACCCTAAACATACCAAAATTAACATCCTTTAAAGATTTAAGTAACACACAGTAAATGAAAATAAATTCTCTACACAAATTTGTGTCACAGATCAAAAGAATATATAGCATTAAGAACTTCTCATTCCCCCCCCCCTTTGTGATTAGATTGGGAATTAAACAAACATGTTAACATTTCGATTGAATGTTTTACAAGGAATGCATTAACATACATTCAAAAATATGATTGCATAAACAAGGTAATATAAACAAGTGTATAATATATATATGTATATCCTTATCGCCACTTATAGTTTACATTCATAAATAAAAAGTATGAAAATATTCTACATAAGGAGGCAGTGAATGTACGAGTAAATTAGAAAAGTGAAGATGGAAAGGTAAGTTATGTTGCAATTAAGATCTAATAAGTCTAATTGAAAAGGAAATAGTCAAGTGTAAATCTATTTTACCCCCTTTATCATCCCCTATTAACATTTAATTTAATAACGTATGAGATTTCAAACCTGAATGGTCTTTTTTTATGATCTAATTGGATCTAGAACATAAGTTTAAATTTAGATATAAACATATATGTAGTAAACTAGCATTAAATTTTGAAACATGAAGGATTAATTGGAAATAAATCACCCAGTTTATTTCAATATATGTTTACAATTAATGTCTTCCCACTTTTTAATTAAAAGATTCCAATCACACTAATTGTCATTGATTTCTAAGGTAAAAATGAATGAGACAATTCAATTCCTTTTTATAGTAATTTAACGTATTTACGAAAATATTGTATACAAACCAAATGTTATTAATTTCTTATTTCTGTAATAAATTTTTCAGCTACCAACATTTCAAATAAATAAACATATGATTTTTTATTTAGCAAAGAAACATATATCATTCTTTTTTTGACATTTATTATTCCAATCATTTGGAATTTACAATAATACAGTCATTTATTTTCTTCCTTATTAAACTTTACAATTATTTCCAATTTAAGCTGTACAATTACATTCCTAATTATCCTTACCGTTACAATCGATTGAAATAACATTAACAATTGTCAATTTCATTGAATCAACATCAACAATCACATCATACTTTATTATCAACCAACAAATATTATAATTACTTACCTATCATTGATTTTATCAAATTATAGTTTATTACATATGTTTTCATCAATTAGTATAACTTTGAATTTATTTCCTAATTTACTATTTACAACCAATTATAACCTTAGAATTGTTTTGATTAATCGGGATTGCACTAAATTAATTATTTATTAACTTGCATTAACATTCTTACATTTCATTACCTTTATTAATTCATTAACAAATTACAAAATTTTATCCATTCCTGATTTAATTTCCAAAATCTTATTAAATTAACAAATTTTAAACATTGAAAATTATGGGTCGTTACAATCTCCCCCACTCAAAACTTTTCGTCCCCGCAAAGGAAAAGAAGGGAAAAGAAGAATTAACAAATCAATACATCTTACTTATAAATTAATTAATTTAAATAAAGTATACAAGTTTATAACCATTAAATCCTTTTTATACTCAAATTAATAAATTTTGGAAAACATTTTCAAAAAATTTCTAAGTCTAAAATTCGTGGAAAATTTCTACAGTCTCCTTTGTACGGAGAGGCCCGAAAGAAAGTATAATATCAAATATAACAATATATCATAATATCTCAAAATAATATATCCCAACAATGGGAAAAACAATATAATAACGCTATAAAATCGTAATCCGAGAACGTACCTATTTGTCGGGCAATTAATGCCTATTTTATGAAATTAAAAGCACTAACAATAGCTTCCATAACCTGTATTTCACTTACATAATCCCAAAATGATTAACAATTATATAAAATGAAATATTTAAAGTTGTTTCGATCACTAACAACAAATCAATAATAATCACTTCGAATCACAACATACAACCATCATATGAAGCCAATAAAATTAACCATCCATCCATAGCCAAACCAATAGTTGTTCGGATTTAAAACTTTAAATTGCACATAATGGAAAATAAACTACTAAGTGCATCATTTACTTAACAGTCTTAGATGAAACTAAATAGATTATTCATACATCCAAATAATTTTAAAGTATTCTCGCCCAAACAACCATAACCAGACAAACAAAAATTTCAATTAATAGATCAAGTTCATTGTTATTAATTTCATTTCATACTATAACATTCCTGTTTTTAAAATCAACTTTAAATTGGTAATTAATTTAATTTTTGAAATTAAATGGTGAATTAATTTGTTATTTTCCAAATTTAATAGATATTTGTTTGTTTATTAATATAAATGAGTATAGACGTGATTTTTTTAATAGAATTTCTAATTGGAAATTCTAAAATAAATATTTTGAATAATATTTTAATTACAAATTTAAATGTGGATTAATTTGAAATTTTGAATTAATATATATATCAAAAGATTGTAAATAAAGGAATTTGGATTTGAAATTCAAATATAAATGTATTGAAATATAAATTGGATTTAAAACTATAAATAGGCATTTTGATTTAGAAATTATGACTTAAATTTAATGTAATAAATTTCTAAAAGCTATTTAAAGAATAAATTCTAATATATATATGTGTGTGTGTGTGTGTGTGTGTGTGTATGCACGCATGCATGTATACATGTTTGTTTATCTATATAAATAAATATTTATTTAAAGATATAATAGTTTGAAAATGAATAAAAGGATTGAATACTTTTAAAAAAATTATATATATAAGGAAATACATTTTATAATTTATAATAACATAAGGTTTAAAATAAAATTGATAAATTGAGTCAGGTTAAGGTTCAAACATAAATACTAAAACTAAAAAGGGGTTTAAAGAAAAGTTTTAAATTAAATAAAGTAAGGGATTTAAAACATATTTATAAATAAATTCAAGGAAAGGTCTAATGCAGCGCACCATGATAAGTTGCCTACTATGAGTCGCTCGGCCTGCTATGAGTCGCGTTTCCTTAAGTCGCATGATGATAAGCGACCTAACGAGTTAGCGCATCATAATAAGCGACCTAGCGAGTTAGCGCATCATGATAAGCAACCTAGCGAGTTAGCGCATCATGATAAGCGATCTAGCGAGTTAGCGCACCATGATAAGTGACATAGCGAGTTATCTCAACCTTAAGTCGTTCAACCTTAAGTCGTAGTTCTATAGGTCGTTCACTTATGCTGCATCTCTATAGGTCATTCTGCTATGCTGCATGGTTCTCTTAAGCCGCATGAATCTTATGTCGCTTAAGCCGTTCCTGAAGCTTAAGTCGCTCAGTTATGTCGCATGAAGCTTAAGTCGCTTAAGCCATTCCTAAAGCCGTTCTTTCATCTTATGTCGCTGATTTCTTAGGCCGTGAGTCGTGAGTCGTATGTTGTTATGTTGTATTGTTGTATATTGTTAAGTCGCATGTGTATGATGTAATGTTAAGTCGCATGTGTGTTGTATTGTTATGTCGTGTGTTGTTGTTAAGTCGCGTATGATGTTGAGTCGCTTGTATTGTATTGTAACTCGTGTGATGTTAAGTCGCCTGTGTGTGTTAGGTCGTGGGTCGTATAATGTTGAGCCGCAAGTATTGAGTCGCGTGTGTTGTAATTTCCTATAAATAGGGGTGTGTTGTCATTTGTAAAGGGGAGTTGATTTTGAAATAAATTTGTGTGTGAACTTTGGCCACCATTGTTGGAAATTGAGTGTCTACTTTCCATCTTCGGGTTGTTCGTGCGTGAGTCAATGAATTTCAAGCCAATTCTCGGTATCACTTGCGAGTGATCAACGATCGAATTGTAGATCTTTCAACACGGTATCTTGCGAGATCAACGGGTTAGAGATAGCTAGATTCCGGCATCATCACGATCAACGGAATTGAGCATTTATCGTTCTATCAATTTATTTGACACGAAATCATCATTTCGTGAGGAGGATAGGTTGTGACAGTTTGATATCTAAACTGTTCAAGCCTACTATAAGCTGCGTCAATTGGTATCAGAGCTAGATTAGAGACGAAAATGAGATTGTTTGATGATCATGCCTTCGAGACGTGCTAATCGCTATCATAATGTTGAAGATTTGTATAGAAGACAAGAAGCTGAGCAGATGGAACAACGTATCAATGAAAATTTCAATGATGGTATTGCAAAATTGGAAAAAATGAGGAACGACATGAATCAAAATCAAAGGAGAACGTCACCAGTTTCGAACCAGAGTAGAAATAGGGTTTCACCATTGGTTTTGGAAGAAAGGAGGATGTCACCCCAGTCTTATCGAGATAGAAGAGAATCATCAGTTTCAATGATGCGAGACCACCATGGGTTCCGAAATGTAGAGGGAAGAACTCAACGTGGGTTTAAAATGAACCATATCGTGATGCTGAAAGACAAGATAGAAGGGACATGCGAAGTCGTAGGGATGTAGATGCTCAGGATCGATATCGAAATACATATGATTTTGAGGAGGATGGTGATGGAGGTAGTATTCATTATCGAAATCGAGGCCAAGTGCAAAATCAATATCTGGATTCAGAAAATGATCGTAAATGGGAGTCAGGTATGAGGATGGAAATTCCAGAATTCAAAGGTGGTATGCAAGCAGAAGAATTTCTTGATTGGTTGTTGAATATGAAGAAATTTTGAAATTCAAGGAGGTGCCTGAGAATCGCAGAGTCCAATTAGTTGCTACAAGACTAAGGGAAGAGCTATGGCTTGGTAGCAACAAACTAAACTAACTCGGGAGAGAATGGGAAAATCAAAAATTGTCACTTGGGAGAAGATGCGAAAGATGATGAAAGTGACTTTCTTGCCGTACAATTATCAATCTCTTATGTATCAATGTTTGCAGAATTTAAGACAAGGGACGAAGACAGTGAATGACTATGCAGATAAATTCTATCAATTGATTGCAGGGAATGATATTATGGAAACTGAGGAACAACTAACGGCTAGATATATTCGAGGGTTATGAATGCAAATTCAAGACATGGTGAATATGTTTAATCCAATGTCTGTTGCTGAAGCACATCATAAAGCTCTAGCTTGGGAGAAACAAGGGAGACATGGAGTTGGTGTGTTTGCAGGTTCTAACAACCAGAATAAAGGTGCTAGTAGCAATACTAATGTTTCCAAGGCAGTAAATAAACCAATTGTCAATGAAGCCGCTAAAGCAATGGTCAATAACAGTATCAAGTGCTATAATTGTCAGGAGTTTGGCCATAAAAGTAATGAATGTACAAAGCTAAAGAAGAGAGCATTAGTTGCAGAGGAATGTGAGTATGAGGATGAGAAAGCTGAAATTGATTATTCTCAACCATCGAAGTTTGATGAAGATGAAGAAGTTGTGTCAGGAGACGAAGGGTGTAACTTGATGATAAGGAGGACTTGTTTAGCGCCAAAGCATGAGAATAATTCTAGTTTGCTGAGATGCAATATCTTTCAGTCTACATGTACTATCTTAGGAAAGGTTTGTCGATTTGTTATTGATGCGGGAAGCTGCGATAACATTATTTCTGAAGAAGCTGTCAAGAAGTTAGGGTTGAAGACTGAAAAACATTAGACCTTATAAACTGGCATGGCTAAAGAAAGGTGGAGAAGTGACAATGGGAAGACGAGCATTTGTTACATTTTCTATTGGGAAGAAGTACAAAGATGATATACGGTGTGATGTTGTCGATATGGATGTGTGTCATCTACTATTGGGAAGGCCATGACAATATGATATAGCTGTACAACATAATGGTCGCACCAACAGCTACAGTTTCATGTTCGAAGGTACTCAAGTTACTTTAGTTCCTAAGAAGCGTGAATAAAGTGAAAGAAAGTCAGAGAAGAAAGTGGAATCAACTAGTCTATTATCTACGAGAGAATTTGTCAAAGAAGTGGAAGATAGTGCTGAATTGTTTATGTTGATTGGGTATGAAACAAGTGAAGATCTTGAAATTCCTACGGAGGTTGGACCAATGTTGAATGAATTTGAAGATGTCTTTCCTGCGGAATTGCCCAAGGAATTACCACCATTGAGTGATATACAACATCAAATTGATATAGTGCCAGGTGCTGCTTTACCGCATAGGCCATTATCGTATGAGTCCAAAAGAGCATGAAGATTTGAGGAGACAAGTTGAGGAGTTGCTTGAGCAAGGGCGTGTTTGAAAGAGTCTCAGTCCTTGTGTTGTACCAGCTCTGTTGGTACCGAAGAAAATGGTTCATGGAGAATGTGTACCGACAGCAGGGCACTTAACAAAATAACTGTCAGATACAGATTTCCTATGCCAAGACTTGATGATCTATTGGATCAACTCAGTGGGTCTGTAATCTTTTCTAAGGTCGATCTTAAGAGTGGTTATCATCAGATTCGCATAAGACCAGGTGATGAATGGAAGACAACATTCAAGACTCAGGAAGGATTATATGAATGACTGGTCATGCCATTTGGTCTATCTAATGCACCAAGCACATTTATGAGGGCGATGAAAAAAAAATTCAGACCTTACATCGGGAAGTTTGTGGTAGTCTACTTTGATGATATCTTGATATATAGTGCTAGCACAGAGGAGCACATTCAACACTTGCGAAAGGTGTTAACTATTCTTCGTCAAGAACAGTTCTATGCAGCGACGAAGAAATGCGTGTTCATGATGCCAAGTGTTTTATTTCTGGGTTATGTCGTGTCTAAGGATGGGATACAAGTGGATCAGAGTAAAGTAGCCGTAATCAGAAATTGGACACCGCCCAAAACTATAACAGAAATCAGAAGTTTCCATGGGTTAACTTCATTTTATCGAAGATTTATACCGTACTTTAGTAATGTAATGGCTCCTGTTACTGATTGTATGAAGGGAAAGCAGTTTTCATGGATGAAAGAAGCAGGATCTGCTTTTGAACAAATCAAGGACCTTTTAACCTCAACACCGATTCTAGTGTTGCCAGATTTTCAGTTACTATTTGAGTTACATACAGATGCGTCCAAAGTTGGAATTGGTGTTGAGTCAGAAGGGTCGTCCAATCGCCTATTTCAGTGAAAAACTTTCTGGAGCAAAGATGAGATACAATACTTATGATGTGGAGTTTTATGCCATTGTGTAGGATGTGAAGCATTGGAGACATTACTTGTTCCATAAAGAATTTGTTTTTTATACAGATCATGAAGCGTTGAAACATTTACAAGGGCAGAATAAAATTGCAGCTAGGCATGCATCGTGGATAGCTTATTTGCAACAGCTTAACTTCGTCGTAAAGCACAATTCTGGAGTAACTAATCACGTCGCCGATGCATTGAGTCGGAAGGAGAATTTACTAACAAACATGAGAGTAGAGGTGAAGGGTGTTGACTTACTTCTAGATTTGCTTACTTCAGATTCATATTTTTCCGAAATCCTAGACAAAGTCAAGCAGGGAAGCATGGATGGATATATGCTGGTTGAAGGTTTTCTATTCAAAGGAAATCAGTTGTGTATTCCAGATTGCAATCTCCGAATGAAAATCATCAAAGAATTACATGAAAGAGGACACGTGGGCCGCGACCGTACTATGCAGTTGATCTCAAAGTCTTATTTTTGGCCATCAATGAGGAAGGAAGTTGAAAGGTTCGTTCAGAGGTGCCATATTTGTCAAGTTTCAGAGGGGACAGCAACAAATGTAGGTTTATATTTGCCGTTGCCTATACCTACTAAACCATGGGTGGATGCTAGTATGGACTTTGTATTGGGTTTGCCGAGGATGCAACGTGGCAATGATTCTATCTACGTGGTGGTTGATCGGTTTTCAAAAATGGTACATTTCTTCGCATGCACGAAAACGGCAGATGCAGTTAATGTCGCACAGTTATACTTCAGAGAGATCTATCCTCTTTACGAGTTGCCTGAATCTATTGTATCGGATGGAGACACTCATTTTCTGAGTCATTTTTGGATGAGTCTATGGAGAATGGTCGGGACAAAGCTGAAATTTAGTAGTGCTTATCATCCATAGACGGATGGACAGACAGAAGTTGTGAATAGATCCGTAGGTAATCTATTGAGATGCCTCGTGAATGACAATTTGAAGAGTTGGAATTCCAAGCTGTGTCAAGCTGAGTTTGCACACAACCATGCAGTTAATCGTGGCACTGGGTTCCATCCATTCCAGGCCATTTACTTGACAATTCCTAACAGACCGTTGGATTTATGTATAGTACCACAGCAGAAAGGAGTGATCAAACGAGCTAGTGATTTCGCGAATGAATTGCAAGTGTGCCACAAGGTTGTGCAGGAACGATTGCTTAAGGCGAATGAGAAATATAAGCAATCCGCAGATATTAAACGACAAAATGTTGAACTCAAAGAAGGAGATTTTGCATATGCAGTATTGACTAAGGATCGATTTCCTATTGGTACTTACAACAAACTAGCTGCTAGAAACATTGGTCCTTTGGAAATCGTAAAAAAGATTAACGAGAATGCTTATCAGTTAAAATTGCCGGATCATATCCATACTGCTGACGTTTTCAACGTCAAACACTTGATTCCATATCATGAGAATAAGTATGTCGAAGAAGAGGAAAGTGTAAATTCAGGGTCGAATTCTTTTCAACCAGGGGAGGATGATGCAGCGCACCATGATAAGTCGCCTGCTATGAGTCGCGTTTCCTTAGTTCGCATCATGATAAGCGAAGTAACGAGTTAACGCATCATAATAAGCGACCTAGCGAGTTAGCGCATCATGATAAGCAACCTAGCGAGTTAGCGCATCATAATAAGCGACCTAGCGAGTTAGCGCACCATAATAAGCGACATAGCGAGTTATCTCAACCTTAAGTCGTTCAACCTTAAGTCGCAGTTCTATAGGTCGTTCACTTATGCCGCATCTCTATAGGTCGTTCTGCAATGCCACATGGTTCTCTTAAGCCGCATGAAGCTTATGTCACTTAAGCCGTTCCTGAAGCTTAAGTCGCTCAGTTATGTTGCATGAAGCTTAAGTCGCTTAAGCCGTTCCTGAAGCCGTTCTTTCATCTTATGTCACTGATTTCTTAGTTCGTGAGTCCTGAGTTGTATGTTCTTACGTTGTATTGTTGTATATTGTTAAGTCGCATGTATATGATGTAATGTTAAGTTGCATGTGTGTTGTATTGTTAGGTCGTGTGTTGTTGTTAAGTCGCGTATGATGTTGAGTCGCTTGTGTTGTATTGTATTGTAACTTGTGTGATGTTATCTCGCCTATGTGTGTTAGGTCGTGGGTCGTATAATGTTGAGTCGCAAGTATTGAGTCGCGTGTGTTGTAATTTCCTATAAATAGGGGTGTGTTGTCATTTGTAAAGGGGAGTTGATTTTGAAATAAATTTGTGTGTGAGCTTTGGCCACCATTGTTGAAAGTTGAGTGTGATCTCCTTCTACTTTCCATCTTCGGGTTATTCGTGCGCGAATCAACGAATTTGAAGCCAATTCTCGGTATCACTTGCGAGTGATCAACGATCGAATTGTAGATTTTTCAACACGGTATCTTGCGAGATCAACGGGTTGGAGATAGCTAGATTCCGGCATCATCACGATTAACGGAATTGAGCATTTATTGTTCTATCAGTTTATTTGACACAAAATCATCATTTCGTGAGGAAGATCCTGGATAGGTTGTGATAGTTTGATATCTAAACTTTTCAAGCCTACTATAAGCTGCATCAATTGGTATCAGAGCTAGATTAGAGACGGAAACGAGATTGTTTGATGATCATGCCTCGGAGACATGCTAAACGCTATCATAATGTTGAAGATTTGTATAGAAGACAAGAAGCTGAGCATATGTAACAGCGTATCAATGAAAATTTCAATGAGGGTATTGCAAAATTGGAAAAAAACGATGAACGACATGAATCAAAATCAAAGAAGAGCATCACCAGTTTCGAACCAGAGTAGAAACAGGGTTTCACCATCGGTTTCAGAAGAAAGGAGGATGTCACCCTAGTTTTATTGAGATAGAAGAGAATCATCAGTTTCAATGATGCGAGACCACCATGGGTTTTGAAATGAAGAGGGAAGAACTCAACGTGGGTTTGAAAATGAACCATATCGTGATGCTTAAAGACAGGGTAGAAGGGACATGCGAAGTCGCAGGGATGTAGATGGTCAGGATCGATATCGAAATACATATGATTTTGAGGAGGATGGTGATGGAGGTAGTATTCATTATCGAAATCGAGGCCAAGTGCGAAATCAATATCTGGATTCAGAAAATGATCGTAAATGGGAGTCAGGTATGAGGATGGAAATTCCAGAATTCAAACGTGGTATGCAAGCATAAGAATTTCTTGATTGATTGTCGAATGTTGAAGAAATTTTGAAATTCAAGGAGGTGCCTAAGAATCGCAGAGTCCAACTAGTTGCTACAAGACTAAAGGGAAGATCTATGGCTTGGCGGCAACAAACTAAACTAACTCGGGAGAGAACGGGAAAATAAAAGGTTGTCACTTGGGAGAAGATGAGAAAGATGATGAAAGCGACTTTCTTGCCATACAATTATCAATTTCTTATGTATCAACGTTCGCAGAATTTGAGACAAGGGACGAAGATAGTGAATGACTATGCAGATGAATTCTATCAATTGATTTCATAGATTTTTGAAATGGTTTTAAAGATTGAATTTTAAATCCAAAAATAGTGCTGGAAATGGAATTGGGTTAAATATGAAAAGCTTTTGAAAAGGAGTTTCTAAGATAAAAGTTATTTTGAATAACAGGGTTAAGTTTCGAAATTTAAATAATTTGATTTGAATTCAAGATTTGAAAATGAATTCTATGTTTGGAAATTTTGGTTTAAAAAGGGTATACAAGTTATAAATGTGTTTATATGGGTTTAAACCATTTTAAAAGTATTGTTTTGGGAATATGAATTTAATCCAAATTTATACTTGAAGGACTTTAACTTATGCAAATGTAATCGGATTCTTCCAAAACGAAAACTATTTATTTTAAAATAATAATATCTTTCATATAAAGAAAGGATTTCCAACTTGTGTTGAAAAGATTTCAAGTTTGAATTGTAAATTGTTTTGAAAGCTATTAATGAATCTGGGTTAAAGGTATATGAACTTTGTTTCCAAAATAAAAGGATCTCAAGGATGTATCTTTTGTATAAAAGATTTCAATTGTGAATTGATTTGGAGGCTATAATTGAATCTTTGTGGAAGATTGTTAAATTTTGTTTTGATATTGGAAAAGGGTATCTTCTGTACAAAAGATTTAGGATTGAAATGGAATCGTTTTGATGGGCTATAAATGAATCTTTGTGAAAGATTGGTAAACTTTGTGAAGTATGACTTTTTGTTTAAAGATTTGAAAATGGTAATTGGTTTAAACCATTTTAAAGAATGGTTTTGGATAATAAGTTGTGGCTTAATTGAGATCCATATATCCATATGATTTTAAATATTGTGCTCATTATTCGATTTAGCCGAGAGAGGACCTTGTGTCATATAACCCATTACGAATAATGATATGACGTTATGTGTAGCATTTGAAGACCGCTGGTGAAGACCGGATATTTTCGAAAGCGAAAGGATAACCCGTCGAATGTCTCTGCACCGAATGGCCCCCGGTATAGAGATTTGATCACCCTTTGTGATGGGGAGTCTAGACGTAATTAGGGATCATCCGGATTGCAAGGGCTTCTTTGGAAGTACCTTCAGATCTGCTAGAACTCGGAACAGACTTGTATGGATGTGTGTCTGACATTACACTTTGAAATGTAAAGCTAGTTTCTATCAAATACATTTCTGTTTGGCGGCGGAGATTCATTCGCTTAGCTTAACACCCTTCTCTGAGATGTACGAGCTTAGAGGTTATGTAGTCGATGGTTACTAGTGATACATTCCCAATTTGGTAATGTGGCACCCGAAGTGCTACTGATCATTTGTTGATCAAAGCAAGACTTTGTGAAAAAGTATAGCTTTGTGGACGAGACTGCATCAGGACCTCATACCCCGGAAATGGTCGAAACAGGAAAGATCGACAAGGTTGCAGGGGTTGTGCCCTAGAGTATGTCCACTCCATCTGGAAAAGGGTGGTATCATGGTATGGAGCCCAGATATTTAACCTATGTGGTTACTATAAATACATTGCTTTGCGGTTGTTGGTGTTGAGGGCCCTCGGATAAAGGTCGCAAATAACCGGGGATGGCATATCTTTAGGTTTTACTCCTGGGAATGGAGTAAACCGGCCTTGTGTTGGCAGAGAGCTGGGTAAGTTCTCGGGGTGTCCCTCCCGATGCGTTCCCATGTGGCAATAGGAAGTTCCTTAGCCTGACCATTTGTTGGAAAATCCAAAGAAACAATACGCGCCCTGTACGGTTTTAGTTGTATAACCTGCCATGGAATGTGGCGGTAACCTGCTATTGAACATGGTAACTATAGTTGGCATACAATAATGGTTGTATGCTGGCTAAGATTAATATTATACTTTCGAAATGTTTTCCACTATGCACTAATAATAATATCAAATGGTTTTCGCGTATCAAGCATTTTTTACTATTATAAGGAGAAATCTCCTCCAATTTCGTGTTTTCGTGGTGTATGCGGCGGGAGGCCTTATGGTAGTTTCATTTTCCAAAAAGCATTACAGATTTCAATTTTAAATTTTTTTGTTGTTTGTTTTAAAGATAAACTTTTTTTATTTGCTCATGCCAGTCCCATGACTGATCCGAAGTTTATTGTTCCCTTCCTAAACTCTGGGTTCCCACAATTTTCCATACGGGTAGTCTAGAGTTGGGTTTTTCAGATAATCAAATAGTAGGTGTAGGTTCGATAGCATCCAGCCTTTGGATCTTGGCGATCACGTTTGCTTCATTCTGGAGTGACCTTGTTCAGTACAACATGATCGGGGTTTCTCGCTTCGCGCTTGTAAAGCATGTTGGTGGATTTAGTCTTTGGAGTTTTTTGGAGCTTTAGCTTTGGAGTTGCAGATGCAGTTTGATGTTAGAGTTCTCTTTGGAGTTTCTCTATTGATGCTTATCTTTCCGTTGTTGTATATTTATCTCTGATATTGTTGGGATTCATATTGTATCAGATATTGTATTCATTGTTATACCAATTATATTATTCATTTTCTTCCGCTATGTTGTTGTACTTAATGTGTTATAAGCTCCGGGGAATTAGATTCAACGTTTGAATCTGCGGCATTTAAATACAAGTTGAATTATGGATGTCGATTTTCGAACGCGAAAATCCGGGTCTTCACATTTGGTATCAGAGACAAAGGTTGAACTTAAGCTTCTGGAGTATAGCACATTAGGTGACTCATTAGAGATAGGGTGAAGTATACCCTAGAATGAGTATATCCCTGAGATATTTGTCTGTATGCCTCAGTAAATTCTCTTGACCACTGATAGTGAGTATGAGTGCAAAAATAGGACGAGATAGAAGACAGGGAAGTACCACTATAAATGATCAATACCTGCAACAGCGGAAACAATTTTCTATCAATCTCTTTGATCATAATTCTTTGATGGCTTAGCGAAAACTACAGAAGGAGCTTTGGTGTAATGGTGGCCCTGTAAATCGTTGTAGATAAGCTCCTATCTCATATTCTCGTTATCAGCTTTTCGTTTTTAAATTTTACGAGATTGAAATTTTATTGAAATAAATTGGTTAATAGAATATGAAGCTGAATTTGAATTGTATCGATAAAACGATATCAGTTAAAACCCTAATTTGAAATTTTATTATCATTTCTTGTGTGGATCAAGGTCCGAAGAGGGACAAGTTGGTGTAATATTAAATGAGTTTGTTATCATATTTATTATGATATTCTGATTTGGTAAGCCAAATGCAGTATAAATATTCAGTTCAATCTGGAAAGATATTTCTCTATCCTTCATCTATCTTTGTTGTCTCATTGGCAAATTTCGAGGACGAAATTTTCTTAAGGGGGAATCTGTAACATTCCTGTTTTTAAAATCAATTTTAAATTGGTAATTAATTTAATTTTTGAAATTAAATTGTGAATTAATTTGGTATGTCCCAAATTTAATAGATATTTATTTGTTTATTAATATAAATGAGTATAGATGTGATTTTTTAATAGAATTTCTAAGTGGAAATTCTGAAATAAATATTTTAAATAATATTTTAATTACAAATTTAACTGTGGACTAATTTGAAAATTTGAATCAATATATATATCAAAAAATTGTAAATAAAGGAATTTGGATTTGAAATTCTAAATTTAATATAATAAATATAGATATAAGTGTTAGGAAAAAGTACAAGTGGCAAATTGAATTCATTTAAGAAAATTTAAAAGCATAAACAATGTGTAAAAGAAGGAAACTTGGTTATTTACCTCAGCTCAAGTTTTTCTCAT
This sequence comes from Allium cepa, assembly GCA_030765085.1. Taxonomy (NCBI): domain Eukaryota; kingdom Viridiplantae; phylum Streptophyta; class Magnoliopsida; order Asparagales; family Amaryllidaceae; genus Allium; species Allium cepa. Next base: position 737,892,454 of record CM060935.1, on the reverse strand, counting down.
CTTCCAAACTGAAAACCAAGAATCAAATTCAAATAATAATTCCTCCACAAACAAGGTTTAAATCATCTCAGATTTGAAAGAAAAACAGAAATCAAAATGATCAAAAACCAAAAATCAAAAGATGATCAAACCTAAGAAATGCAAAGGCAAGAATTTAAAAACAAAATCTGAAAACAAGTTTCAGATTCAGATTCATGTTGTTTGAAGTAATGCAAAGCAAATAGGGATTCAAGCAAATCAAATGCAAGTTCAAAATGCAAGAATTTAAATCAAATTCAGGTCAAGAACCTGGAAAACAATTTTCAAATCAAATTCAAAATCCAAATACCGGTCTTTAACTTCAACCCGAGGATTTAAGGTTCAACTCAAACAAAACCTGATGCAAATCAAAAGTAAAGCTCAAGTTTTAATTTAACAAAAAATTTGAAGTCAAAAAAAATTCAAGCATCAGAGCAAACTCAGGCTTCCAGGCTTCGGACTCAAAAGTTCCTCTCTGCTCAACAAAAAGGTGAGTAAACTCAACCTGATATATATTTGAATGATCTGTGAAGTATGATCTCAAATGTGTTTGATTAATGATGTTAATATGCTTGCATGAATATGTGTGTTTAGGGATAATGATATGCATGTCTGTATATACATGTATCTACACCTACTCTGTTGTACACAGGTTTAAGCACACCCAAATTAAATTCAGTTCTCTATATACAATCAATTTTAGACTTTGATTTCTAAATTAAAGATGATGGTAAGAGTGTAAACTTAATTTTAAAAATAATTATAAGTTCAATTAGTTAAAGGTTTACTGGAAAATCTAAAATCACAAGACAAAATGTATGATTCCAGAAAACCCAACCATGTTGATTTTGAGTTTGAATTGCATAGGCTGATACGCATGTGCCAATAATAATTTTTGGTATGAAAATCCTGATTTTTAGTATCGTATACATTGTGATATTCCGAGTTGATCCGAATAGGTATTTTTATCAAAATCCGGCGATCTGTTATGATTCGAAGGTCGTGATTTTTGGTGGTGATGGCTAGAACATCAGGGAACCTAGGAAAAATGCTAGTTTAATTTATTAGCTATTGTGGTAGCAGAACGATGATGATCTAGGGTTTAAAGTACATGTTAGGTCGCTGTCGAATTTGAGTGTAGTTCATCGTCGTTAGCGCATCGAGTTCACTTGGAGTGATTGGAATAGGAGCGTGAAGCTCCAGTGAAGGTCTGAGTTCATCATCGTGATGTCTAGTGGTCGGAGGTGGGGTTGGGAGATGGTTTTGGTGGCTGGGTTTGGTTCCAGAGATGTTCGATTTTACTCTTTTATGATTTAGAGATCGTCTCGAGTTTCTGGATGGTCAGAATTGTTGAGGCGATAGTCCATGACTCGTCTGTGGTTGCAGCGTCGATCGGAGCAGCGGTGAGGTGATATGTATGTGCACGTGGTGTCTGTTGTGTCAGTTGAGAAGAAGATGAACGTCTCGAAGTCGACCTCGTGAAGCTTGGTTTTTGGCTCGAGTATATACTCAAGCATATTCATGAATGTGTTACCATGTTTAAACAGTTATAAAATTTGAAAATAAAATAAAGTATTGGAAGGGAAGAAAAATAGGGACTCGGGTTTTCCACTCGGGAAATCTGGGATTTTACTTGAAGATAGGTTCGCGTTTTTGGGGGTCATCTCGGTTTTATTAGATTTATTGTAGAATACAAATAAAAATAATCTTTATAAAATATAAAACTTAATCAAGATCAAATAATTTGTTAACCGTTTCTTTTAAAAATAATAAATGTTCAATTAAGATGGAATTTATTAAAGATTTGAAAAATAAAATTCTTTGAGTTTAAAGTATTTCAATATATATATATATATATATATATATATATATATATATATATATACACAATCTTTGTTTTTAAAAGTTAATTTTAAATAAACTTAATATTGTAATTAAGAGAATGATTTAAATGATGGAGTGTTTTTTTTTCCTTGATGTAATTTAGAAGGATAGATTAAGTGGTTGACTTGATTACATGGTTTATCAAATAAAGATTTTTAATGATAATTAAAGAAATTAATTAAGATAAATGGATTATCTTTTTAAGTTTTAAGTGATCAAAGATTTATTACTTAATGAAAGTAATTTAGAAGGATAATGACCCAATGGGATTAATAGGATTAATTGTGCAATTACTTAAGGATTAAAATTATCAAGGTGATTAATTTAATTATGTGATTAATTAAAGGTTAATTAATTTATAATTAAGTTTATTAATTTATAATTATGGAATGAATTAAGGATTAATTAATTTCTTAATTAAGGTTAATTAATTACATAATTAAGGTTAATTAAATATTGATTAAAAGTTAATTAATTATTATTAAAGGATAATTACTTAATAAAAGTAATTAAAGTTAATTACTTAATAATTAAAAGTTATTAACTAAAGTAATTAATAGGGGATAATTAATTTAATATGATTAATTAAGGAATAATTAATTAAGTAAAGGTAATTAATTAAGATAAATAATTAAGGTTGATTAATTTCATTAATTAATATCAAATGATTTGTATATAAATTAAATCAAGATTTGATAATTAATTCATGAGTAACTAAAATAATTGAAAATCAAATTGAACTAATTTAGGATTAAACAATTAAGTAATCCTATTTATAAATGATTATTGAATGCTTGGATTGCTTATGAACGTTTGCATTGTATGAAAAGCCTTGAATTGATTGTTATCTCTAGACGGTAATATTCTGTTCTGTGAATTGAGCTGTGTGTAATTTATTTTATTTATTTATCTGTGATACATTTATCTATGAATCTGTGAATGAAGATAAGCGCTATAAGATTATACTACTTGTCAATATTGCTGTGCTTGAATCTGTGATGATTGATGGTGTTGCATTATTGTGTAAAACCCCTGGACTATACCACACACACACAAATACGGATTCCACGAGGAAATTGGTTAAGTCAGAGATTTTTGAAATGGTTTTAAAGATTGAATTTTAAATCCAAAATAGTTTTGGAAACGGAATTGGATTATAAATGAAAAGATTTTGAAAAGGAGTTTCGAGGATAAAAGTTATTTTGAATAACTTGGTTAAGTTTTGAAATTTAAATAATTTGATTTGAATATGAATTCAAGATTTGAAATTGAATTCTATGTTTGGAAATTTTGGTTTAAAAAGGGTATACAAGTTATAGATGTGTTTATATGGGTTTAAACCATTTTAAAAGTATTGTTTTGGGAATTTGAATTTAATCCAAATTCTATACTTGAAGGGCTTTAATTATGCAAATGTAATCAGATTCTTCCGAAACAAAAAACAATTGTTTTCAAATAATAACAGCTTTCATATAAAGAAAGGATTTCTAATTTGTGTTGAAAGATTTCAAGTTTGAATTGTAAAATGTTTTGAAAGCTATTAATGAAATTGGGTTAAAGATTTTTGAACTTTGTTTCCAAAATAAAAGGAACTCAAGGATGTATCTTTTGTATAAAAGATTTGAATTGTGAATTGATTTGAAGGCTATAATTGAATCTTTGTGGAAGATTGTTAAACTTTGTTTTGATATTGGAAAAGGTTATCATTTGTATAAAAGATTTGGGATTGAAATGGAATTGTTTTGAAGGGCTATAAATGAATCTTTGTGAAAGATTGGTAAACTTTGTGAAGTAAATCTTTTTTTTAAGATTTGAAAATTGTAATTGGTTTAAACCATTTTAAAGAAAGGTTTTGGATAATAAGTTGTGACTTAACTGAGATCCATATATCCATATGATTTTAAATATTGCGCTCATTATTCGATTTAGCTGAGAGAGGACCTTGTGTCATATAACCCATTTCGAATAATGATACGACGTTATGGATAGCATTTGAAGACCGATGGTGAAGACCGGATATTTTCAAAAGCGAAAGGATGACCCGTCGAAGGTCTCTACACCGAATGGTCCCCGGTATAGAGATTTGATCACCCTTTGTGATGGGGAGTCTAGACGTGATTAAGGATTATCCAGATTGCAAGGGCTTCTTTGGAAGTGCCTTCGGATCTATTCGAACTCGGAACAGACATGTATGGATGTGTGTCTGACATTACACTTTGAGATGTAAAGCTAGTTTCTATCAAATACATTTCTGTTTGGTGGCGGAGATTCATTCTCTTAGCTTAACACCCTTCTCTGAGACGTACGAGCTCAGAGGTTATGTAGTTGATGGTTACTAATGATACACTCCCAATTTGGTAATGTGGCACACGAAGTGCTACTGATCATTTGTTAATCAAAGCAAGACATTGTGAAAAAGTGTAGCTTTGTGGACAAGACTGCATCAGGACCTCACACCGCGGAAATGGTCGAAACAGGAAAGATGTGGCAAGGTTGCAGGGGTCGCCCCCTAGGATATGTCCATTCCTTATGGAAAAGGGTGGTATCATGGTATGGAGCCCAGATACTTAACCTATATGGTTACTGCAAATACATTGCTTTGTGGTTTTTGGTGTTGAGGGCCCTCGGATAAAGGTCGCAAACGACCGGGAATGGCATATCTTCTGGTGTTACTCCCGGGAAGGGAGTAAACCGGCCTTGTGTTAGCAAAGAGCTGGGTAAGTTCTCGGGGCATCCCTCCCGACGCGTTCCCATGTGGCAATAGGAAGTTCCTTAGCCTGACCATTTGTTGGAAAATCCAAAGAAACAATACGCGCCCTGTACGGTTTTAGTTGTATAACCTGCCATGGAATATGGCGGTAACCTTCTATTGAAAATGGTAGTTATAGTAGGCGTACAATAATGGCTGTATGCTGTCTAAGATTAATATTATACTTTAAAAATGTTTTCCACTATGCACTAATAATAATATCAAATGGTTTCGCGTATCAAGCATTTTTGACTATCATAAGGAGAAATCTCCTCCAATTCTACGTTTGCATGGTGTGTGCGGCGGGAGGCCTTATGATAGTTTTATTTTCCAAAAAGCATTGTGGATTTCAATTTTAAATTTTGTTGTTGTTTGTTTTAAAGATAAACTATTTTTGTTTGCTCATACCAGTCCCATGACTGAGCTGGAGTTTAACGTTCCCTTCCTAAACTCTGGGTGCCTATAATTTTCCACACGGGCAGTCTTGAGTTGGGTTTTTCAGATAATCAAATTGTAGGTGTAGGTTCGATAGCATCCAGCCTTTGGATCTTGGCGATCACATTTGCTTCATTTTGGAGCGACCTTGTTTAGTACAACGTGATCGGGGTTTCTCGGTTCGCGTTTGAAAACATGTTGGCGGATCTAGTCTTTGTAGTTTTTTGGAGCTTTAGCTTTGGAGTTGCAGATGTAGTTTGATGTTAGAGTTCTCTTTGGAGTTTCTCTATTGATGCTTATCTTTCTGCTGTTGTATATCTATCTCTGATACTGTTGGATTCATATTGTATCGAATATTGTATTCATTGATATATCAATGATATTATTCATTTTCTTCTGCTGTATTGTTGTACTTAATGTGTTATAATCCCCGACGGATCAGATTCAACGTTTGAATCTACGTCATTCGAATACAAGTTAAAGTATGGATGTCAATTTTCGAACGCGAAAATCTGGGCCGTCACACATATATTTGTTGTTTGATTTTATTTTCATTCATATAATGATTTATCTTTTTAATTTACATTTATTTCTTGCAAATTTCATTCCCATCCATTGATTCAGTGTTTATCTCACTTATTTCATTCATTACTTACTAACTTCATTTCATTTATTAATAATATTCATGTTCAATTCAGTTACTTGGCATAACAATTTCATTAACTTGAGTTTATAATCTTTTACTCACAATGATCCCTTTTCTATCACATTTAATTACAATAACCTTCCAAACTCTACTTAAATATATAACAATTATAACATCAATTCTTATTAATAAAGGAAATTTATTGAAAACTTTCATACATAAATTTACTCATACAATTTCCATTACATTTTCTTATTAAACATTACAACTTTTAATATTTGGTAAGTTATATATATGCTTTAAGAATGTAATTGAAGTTACAAGTTTTTCTCATTTCTTTTTAAATTAATTTAATGTTCAATAATCATATCTTTTGTTTTATATGTTAGTACTAAACTTTCTTGTAATTTCCTTTAAACCAAGCATTTAATCTCTCTTGTTTTAATTAAAGGTTCCAATTATTAATTAGTTACATCCAATTTCACTACAATAATCGAAACTATTAACTAATGGAAACTTAAGGACTAAATACCGGGTTAAATTTCAAATCATTTTAAAATAATAGATAATATATACTTACAACTTATATATCCAATTATATTTAAAACAATTTAAAATTTATATTTGTTTATCAAAATATATCTGCAGTAAAACTACTACAGTGGCCTTCCCACTTAGAAACTCGAAAATAAATGTCGATGATGCATGCACTCATCACCGAAATTATTTTCCAGCGATAGAGAGGGGAGTACAGAACTTATTTCCTTTCAAAATTTCTTTAAAGCAATTCTTTCAAATTATCCTGAAATATTTATATCAGAAAGTACTTCCAAATAATATTAATATTATATTCCAAAATCATTTGAAAGAATTTTCAAAACCCCGGAACTTCAGTTCTAAAATTTCTAATTTTCATTTATTTTATTTTCTTCCAATCTTGTTTCCAATCAATATTTATAAATTTCACTACCTAATAACCAATATATTACAACTAAATATAACCTTTATAAAAAAATTATTTTATATATAGAAAATATGATAGGCAAAACTATTTCATTCACTTATATTCAAAACAAATATTGTGTCGGTCTATCCTATTAAGTGTTTAGAAATCCCTATTAATGTCATAGCGTCCTATGCACCAACCGGAATTTATAAATACAAAACAGAACAAATTAACACAATGTAAAAACCTTTTAATAACGCTACCAAATACACTCTCTCATATATATGCACTCAGCGACTCAACATAGGGTATTACTACCCTATAAATAAAGAGTCAGATCCCACAAAGCTAAGGTTTATGGCTTCGCTCTGGTACCAAATGTAACATCCCGCCCTTTTGTACGCTTTAAACCGACGATAAACCGCACAAACCAGACTCAAACCACACAGAAGGACGGATTGTTATTGGAGTGAATAAGAAAAGCGAAGAAATAAATAAAACGAAACAGAATCTCACAGCGGAATGATAAAATATAATAATCAAATAACAGTTCATGAAGTTGTTTTACAAAACATTTGATTATACTTATACAACACAGATCAGAGTTACACATACCAGAGAATAATAAATAATGCAGCAGAACAGTATGAATGTAGTAGAATAATATAATAAATAATAGTAATACAATTTTTGTCTTCGTCCTCCAGAAATAAAGTCTTCAAACCATGAAATGCTCAAGCTGACCCTAGGGAATTAAAAAGGCAAAAATACTCAAGTCGGAACTAAAAGATCTTATGTAAGTTAAATCAACGGTAAAATATGAGTGGAACGGCGCCAGATATGTTTATGGGGTTTGACATCTCCTATCCAGTGTCTAACGTGAATGTAGTAACTTAAGAGATGCTCGGGATTCACATCTCCTAAGGATCCGTTAAACCATTTATTATGTAGTAATATAAGCCATCATAATAATGTCTAATAGTAAAATAAACTTACTTTTAAATAGCGTTAAAGGGTTACCCATATGGCCCTTACCTTGTAATTGTCCCAGTAGTCTATCCAGTATCACGGTTCCTCCTGATCGGGAAGCCACCAGAGGATACCACACGGGCTACGGGAGAAAACCAAACTTGTACAAGGCACGCTAGGGTAGGCGACACGGCACAACGAGGCAATGCCAGAGTAGATATACCAATTACACATCCAGACTGATGGTGACGCATAACGCACAGCTACCGCCCACCTAGAGCCACACCTCCAAAAAAATGAAAGGGGCCCAATCGACCACAAAGTAATAGAATGGTGTCGAAGGATTGTGTCTGATAAGAGGGGCTACCTCACTGGCCCGTAAGTGCTCATGTTTTAGCCACCTTATGCCAACTCATGAGAGTTGGGTCCATGTATATACCTCAATGGAAATGCCGCCACCATCCTACTTCATTCTAAAATCTCCATCGTGCACACGGTTGTTAAAGTGGTTTTTGGAGTTGGTAGAGAGTATGACAACTTTCGATCCCGGACTCTTTAACATCCAAACGTTATTATAACGTCGCGGTCATTTTCAAAATAGTTTATACTTTAAAACCAAATATCATTGCCATTTCAAAACCAAATCAATATGATATCATTTTCATTTCAAATATATTCTTTCTAAAATCATAACACTTTCAAAGTATAACATTTCTAAATCAAACACTTGAATATAACACTTTCAAATTATAGTACCTTGAAACTCGTAACTTTGAACATAACTTCCACTACTTAAGTGGTTTAAATATTTAAAGTACCTTATATAATAAAATAGCTTCTTCAATTTCACAACTCAAATCCAACACAAGTCGAATTTCTACATTTTATATTTAACCAAATCCTAAATCATAAATTTCAATTCAATTTAGTTTCCAAATAAATTATCCCAAATTTATCAATTTCAAACCAGATATGATCCACATAATAACACACTTCAGATTCTATATATTTCAAACTTTAAGTATTCAATAATTTCAAAACTAAGTTTGGTAATTACGATGCAGCAATTCAACTTCTATTATTTGGTTTTTTGAAATATTTACGTCATAAATCTATTATCATTTAAATAAAACTTAAATTACAAATAATTATATATTTTCTTCAATTTATTTATACTTGAAATAGTCATTTAATTCATCTTAAACCAAAATCAAGTTATAAAAATCATACCTTCTAAAATTTCAGATTTATTAAATTTCACATCCAGTTTATTTGAGTTTAATTCTTAAATAAACTCAATTTCAAATAAATCTCAAATTTATCTTCCAACCTTAATTTTATTTAAATCATTATAAACTCTATATTAAGATATAATTTAACTACTTAACCATATTTTCTTCAATGAAAATCTAACTTATTCTATATTGAAACATATTATACATAGCTTAAAATCAAGGATAAAATAACATTTATATAATATCAAAAATCAATATTTATCTAAAACCATATATTTCTTTACAAAACCATAGAAATCATTTCAAAATGTTTTTATATATAGACCACGGTGTCTGTATATAATTTTCTATCCTATGGTCAAGTGATAAGGACATTTATCATTTCAATCCGTAATTTAAAATATTAATATTGTTATATATCATTTCAAACCGTAATCCTGAATGAAATAAAAATCCATAACAACTTGCAGTTTATAACAATATAAAATACAACATCCATTCATCCAATATCTATCATCAAACATTTATCACAAGCATCATCCAATTCAATCAACAACATCAATATAGAACAGATAATAAATAACAGGTATTTACTAGCAGTTTATATTCAATAACAAATTAAATAATAATTTCATCCAACTAAATTCAAATAAACTGAGACGATTCAAAAAAATGCCAAACAGTCATAAATAAATTTTTAATCACATCACAAATCAATATAACAAACATATGAAATTTTAGAAGTTGTGAATGGGTTAAAACACTCACCTTTATAGGAATCTAAAAATAATAGACTTGTAATCAGCTCCGCTCTATGTTTCCTTAGTCTCCTTCTTGATTGCTAGTTCTATACCGTAAATTTTCTTTTATTTTGATTTACTTTAATTTTCCTCCTTATTATATTAATGTGTATATGTATGTATGTATTTTTAAAAGGTTTGAAAAAAAGAAGACCTGAAAAAGAAGAGTTGAAAAAAAGGATTAAAATAAGAAGAATGAAAATGGAAGAGAAGATCAAGATTTGAAAAGAAAGAAGAAAGTTTGAAATAGAAGAAAACTTGAGAAAAAAAAATTGAAGAGGAAGGAAAAATTAAAATGAGAGACAATAAGAAGATTTGAAGGAAAAAAAGAAAAAAAGAAAAAGATTAGAATGGAGGCTGGGGTTTCATCTGCATCATATCTTATTTATAAGGTTAGAGTTAGGTTTAGAGCCAAAGAGATTTGTAAAGAGAGGCCGCTATTAATTAGAAATAAATGAAATGATGTTTCAGAAAATGAAGTTGGAAAATGAATTGAAAAAAAATAAAGCAAATATGAACAAACTTGGCATTGAAATATAGTAAATGTGATCAATCTTTTTAAATGTAGCAGGCATTAAAAATTAGTAAAAGAAAGAATTAGAAATACGAAAAGTAGTTCATGTTTGCAAAATCAAAAAGTTTCGGACAATGAAAATGGAATGGAGTAATGGAACAAACGGAGAAACAATGAAGAGAATGCGACAATTATTAGTTAGAAAGGGAATGAATGAACCAACTCTATGCTATAAACAAACTTTTAGAATTCAAATTTCAAAAACAATCGTTTGCTTAATTAATTTTGTTAACCCTAAACATACCAAAATTAACATCCTTTAAAGTTTTAATTAACATACAATAAATGAAAATAAATTCTCTACACAAATTTGTGTCATAAAATAAAAGAATATACAACATTAAGAACTTTTCATTTGTCCTTCTTTGTGATTAGATTGGGAACTAAACAAACATATTAACATTTGATCGAATGTTTTACAAGGAATGCATTAACATACATTCAAAAATATGATAGCATAAACAGGGTAATATAAATAGGTGTATAATATATATGTACATCTTTATCGCCACTTATAGTTTACATTCATAAATAAAAAGTATGAAAATAATCCACATAAGGAGGCAGTGAATGTAAGAGTAAATTATAAAAGTGAAGATGGAAAGGTAAGTTATGTTGCAATTGAGATCTAATAAAGTCTAATTGAAAAGAAAATAGTCAAGTGTAAATCTATTTTACCCCTTTATCATCTCCTATTAACATTTAATTTAATAACGTATGAGATTACAAACCTAAATAGTCTTTTTGTACGATCTAATTGGATCTAAAAGATAAGTTTAAATTTAGGTATAAACATATATGTAGTAAACTAGCAGTAAATTTTGAAACATGAACTAAATTAATTGGAAATAAATCACCCAATTTATTTCAATATATGTTTACAATTAACGTCTTCCCACTTTTTAATTAAAAGATTACAATCACATTAATTGTCATTGATTTCTAAGATAAAAATGAATGAGACAATTCAGTTCCTTTTTATAGTAATTTAACGTATTTACGAAAATATTGTATACAAACCAAATGTTACTAATTTCTTATTTCTGTAATAAATTTTTCAACTACCAACATTTCAAATAAATAAACATATGATTTTTTTATTTAGTAAAGAAACATATATTATTCTTTTTTTGAAACATACGGTCATTTATTTTCTTCCTTATTAAACTTTACAATTATTTCCAATTTAAGCTCTAAAATTACATTCCTAATTAATCTTAGCATTACAATTGATTGAAATAACATTAACAGTTGTCAATTTCATTCAATCAACATCAACAATCACATTCATACTTTATTATCAACCAACAAATATTACAATTACGTACTTATCATTGATTTTATCAAATTATAGTTTATTATGTATTATTTCATTAAGTAATATAACTTTGAATTTATTTCCTAATTTACTATTTACAATTAATTATAACCTTACAATTATTTCGATTAATTGGAAATGCACTAAATTAATTATTTATTAACTTGCACTAGCATTCTTACATTTCATTGCCATTATTAATTCGTTAACAAATTACAAATTTTTATCTATTCCTGATTTAGTTACTAAAATCATATTAAATTAACAAATTTTAAACATCGAAAGTTATGGGTCGTTACAGTTTGTTGTGAAGATGTGTTATTTAACCCATTTTGATTATACTTATGAATATAAATAGAACATTGAAGAAAATGTTTTAATGATAATCATAAGTGAAATGGTTTTGGGTTTGAGTGACAATGCTTGAGTAACATTTATCTTATGCCCTTTGAAATTGATTTGTGAATGTACTTGTACAATTTAGATAATTATATGAATACTTTTGAGAGTATTGAAACGTGTAGAAATGAATATGGAAGTTTTAATTAAATAATGAAGTTTAATTAATAAAATGGAGTTTCATTTATAAAGATGTATATTAAATAAAAAGGATTTTTGCTAATTAATTAATAAAGGAAGATTAATTAATAACGGATTAGAAGTCGTTTATATGACTTGATCGTGCTTGTGTGTTTCGATCATTCTTTGTGTGTTGCTTGCTTATGGACAGTACAGGACATAGTTTCCCATACGTGATTATTATCACTATTATTGGGTTTGGCCGAAATATAACTCTAGAAATATTTAGAAGAAACACGGAAATTATATGGGACAGTTATTTCGGTGATGTTATACTATAAGTATGAACTCGTATTGCTCTTCTAGGACAAATAATAAGAAAACCTATCCACTTAAACGATTAGGAGGTGATCACAACACTTATGTTTTGTCTATTTATTTTCCATAGAATCGAAGTTTAGTTTGTTGGAAATCCATCGATTGGTTTTTGGAGCACTCGACAAGCAGGGGAGTGTGCTTATATGAGATGAGTTGGAACTGTAACCACTCCAAAACCATATACATGTTCTACGCTTTGGAAAGGGGTTTGTGATTGGTTCAAGATGCTAGAATTCAGATGGAGATTCAAGATCTGCTTGAGATGTTAAGCAAATGTAGTTGTTAGTGATCTATTTAAGATGTAGGAATCTATATGTGATTCTAAGAACATGATATATAGGAATCCATGTGTGATTTTTTGATATGTTGAGGAATCCATGTGTGTTTCCGAGATCTATTGAGACATAGGAATCCTGTCTAGTTCCAAGATCTATTCGAGTTGGAGACTCGTGTGTCAAGATCTGTTTGAGTTGGGAACTCGTGGGTCAAGATCCATTCGAGTTGTGACTCATGTGTTGCGATACTGAACATGACTCCACCATCAGTAGTGATAGAAACCAAAGATAGGAGACATATCCTATGGGTTTTGGCTACCTTAAAGGGTGCAAGCACTCCATTCTAGCGATACTTACGAACATGCATGCGGGAGTGATGTGGCCTAGTGCCATGTGTTTAGGCATGGACTGGCAATGTTTTACTATGGCATATTTTATCTAGAGATATATAATACTCAAAAGGATATCTCTAATCATTGTGCAGAGGGATCGTTCCCGAAATACCAAGGGCACCTCCGTGGAATCCTATATAATTAGAAAATACATGTTGGCGGTTGTGATTATATACGTATTATTGTTTTGATGTACACCTACATACATTATAGCTACATGATTATTTATATTTCACTCCTTAGGCATTATTATATTATCACTAGATTTTATAATAAAATTGGTTTGGTTATCATAAGGTAAAAGCCCATCGGTGATTATTGGTGGCGTGGTCCAATGAGATACCTTCACATTTTAAGGGTTTTACAATATAGAAATCCATAGATTTGACATTCTCATGCTGGTATACTATACTTATCCAGATGTTACTTTCTTATAATGTTTGGGTCAGCTCGAGTATATTTTTAGATTTAGCGGTGGTTCACTGGAGCTCTTGGAGAGGAGCTAGATGATTCCTTACCGTGTTTATTGTCTGTTGCATTACTTGTTTTGTACCTATTAGCGTTTGTGAGGACATGTTGTTCTACCTAATCAGGTAGATGATAGGTTAGTTTACCCTGATTGATGTATGTATATCAAAGTTTTATTTTGATAAAGACCTTATGAGATGTTATATATTATTGCTCCACATGTGAGATTACGGTATCGTACTCGTCTTTCTTGTTATGTTTCCTTTTCTTTTCTTTTACCATAATGTTCTATCTTTCTAGCAATTACGCGCTCGACATATGAATACCATGGAAGTAATAATGTCAAAATTTGAGGGTCGATATGGCCAACTATTACAATATACGACAAGTATATTCTATTTTTGTTATCAATTATCTTGATGATCATCCTATGTTGGTCGGGCATGACTGCAGAGCACTATTGGTATACTATTGGTGTTAGTGGTATAGGGTGGTTATCAGAAAGAGGCTAAATTCATCATCTTGAAAAGCACCATGATGAAAGCAATGTATAAATATAAATACACAAATTTATAACCGAACTTGGGATGATTCCATGTATTTAGAATACTACGTGATTGTTATGTGACAACAACGTAATGGTAAGAGCTCACTAGAAGTCAAGAAACATACTCCGAATAGTTCCTCATCATAAATGTTGTTTATCAGCATCGGCGAGAGTTGATTGACAGAGCAGATAATTAAAACAGCATAACAGATCCATTTACGAAGGGTCTAACTCGATCAGCTCTCATCAAACCAATCAAAGCGATGGGATGAGATTCCATAATTTTCTCTAAGTGCAAGTGGGATATTGATAAAGTTAAGTGTATGCCCCTGGGGCAATTATGTCATTTTTTACATATATTTGACTCGATAGCTATTCTAGTTCGAAATAAAAGGTGTTTTATTTCTAATATATACTTGATATAATGTATTATATTAATTATTTAGTTAATTAAATTAAAAGTATATTTAATATGATATCCATAAATGGTATTTTTTGTGATAGTAGTTGCAACTTTTTGTAATCAAGGCAATTTATCATGATAAATTAAACATAACATTTTAAATATTCCTACTCGATATGTCCCGAGACTAGATATCGATACGTCTGCTAAGATTAAAGTACGTAACGCTTTCCAAATAGTGGACAGTGTATCACTCATGGCTATTAGGAGCACCAAGAAGTTACATATTAATAGTTATTTGATAACTATGGAATGACACTCAAGAGTTTTCTGTTGGTTAATATAACTAAGGTAAAAATGACAACCTCGAAGTGATGATGTTACACAATTCCTTTGACTTGAAAATACTATGGAACTTCAATGTGGACACTCCACTTTGATTATTGTTAAATCATGGCATGTGGTCCATTAAACGACTATAGTTGGATTTGAGTCGAAGCATTGGAAGTGAGACACTATTCAATAGAGGTTTCGTCACCTCGATTATATAGGGTTATTATCAGTGTCAATTGTAGTTAACTCAAAATCAAAATTTTGACCACAGTGGTAAGGTTAATAATAATTGTTACTACTGAACCAAGAATTTTTTGTTTAGGATTGCAAAGTCGAACGTGGACGATGCTGGAGTGTTGATCAAAACCATATTCCATAAGTTCTAATATGATATAGTTTTAACGAAGAAAATTAGTGTAAATAATCATTACTACCAAATATCGCTTATAATAGTTAAATCGGATTTACCTAAAGATGTGTAAGCATTAAATTACTACTTCAAGTTTTTATCTAAAACAAAGCTAAGCAAAAGATTTAAAGCAAGGTTCAAGTTCAAGCTCAACTAAAATCAAGTTAAACAAGCCCGCAGTTTCTATAACAAGTGCATTTTTCAACTTCAACATGTGTGTTCCTCTGTTCGACATTAAAGGTGAGTAAATAATTATTTCTTAAGCTTAATCTGTTTTTTATAATGTTGCGTGTGATAAATAATTAATGTAAAGTTCTAAAATGTTGTTTGAATGTATTTTAGTGAATTACTGTGTGCGCATGTCTGTGTATATGTATTTACAAGCTCTGTTATGTTCTACAAGCCTCAAGAATTCATTTAAAAAATTCATATCTCATTTTACAAACAATTTTAGGTTAGGATATTTAGAGGAAATTTTTTCGTAATAGCAAAATTTGATTTTAAAAAATATTATTGAGTGTAATTAACAAGAGGATTCCTAGAAATAAGAAAATTACAGAAAAAACATTTTAAGGCAGGAAATTTGATTATCTAAATTTCATAATTTGCTCATATGTGAATCATGCTTAGAAATAATGAATTTTGGTGACAATATCTTGATTTCTAAGTCTGTATGCGTTGAGAATTTTTGAGTTGAACGGGAAATGAAATTTCGTCAATTCTCGACGATCAGAGGGAGATTAGGTGTCATGATTTACGCTGGAGGAGCGTTAGGGGTTGGCAATGATGGGAAAAATAGTGTGGGATTTTTCTCCAACCCATGGCGAACGGGCGAGGCGGGGTTAGGGTTTAAGGAGGGTTCGTGGATGGTTTTGGGTTGAGCATGAAGGACGAAGTGATTTTGATGAATGAGGTGTGGACGTTTGGGGAAAAAGGAAAGAAGGTTCCAACGAAGCCTTAGGCGGAGTTTGGGCAAGAATGATGGATAGTGATGGCCGGACGAGGCATATAAAGGGGATAGAGCTCGTTTCTGGTTGGAATGGAGGGTAATGTTTCGAATCGAAGGTTGTCGCGGGAAAGTTGGGTGGCCTGAGGGTTTCGGGGGTCGAAGTTGACAAGGGTAGTTGGTCGGAGGTGGACGGCGACGTTCCGTCAACTCGTGCATGTGCACAATGTGATTCAGGTGCATGTCAACAGGGAGGCTGGGAAGAATTCTGGGAAACAATGAGAGAAAAAAGAGAATGGGAAGGTAGGTAATGGGCCGAAGTATCTGGGCCAAACCAAAAAAATAAAGCTTATGTAATAAAATAAAAGAAATAAAGTAATAGGGAAGAGGAGAACAGTGAAATAATTAAGAAGGGATTTGATCGAGATTGGCTCGGGTTTAGCTTGAGTCTTTTTTAGGTTTGGGATCAGGTTTCTATTGAAGTTAACTATGCTTTAAAAAATATAAGAAGACAAGCAAGTTTCCAAAATAGATTGTAAACCAAGTTTTATAAAGCATAAAAGAAATAATTTAACAAAGCTTTCAAAGCTAAAAGGAAATAAACAAGCTTCCATAGTAAAAGTATTTAACAAGATTTTCAAACAAGTTTCAAAGACTAAATTTTTGAAGACTAAATGTTATGAAAATTAATTGATTTGTTTTTGAAACAGATATTTATTAGGTCAAATATCTTATTAATCTCATATTGTTTTCGAAATAAAAAGGATGTGATTAAACAAATAAATAAAGATAAATGTGTTGAGTTCTAATTGGTCATAAGTGCTCAAGTGTTTTGGTATGTTAATATTAAATTAATTTTCAAATATTTAATTTAATAAGATTTAATGATAACTAAGTAATTAGTTAAGATAATGGTTTATCCTAGATTAATTAAGGACTTAAGTAATTAAGGGTTAATTAATTAACATAAGTAAATATAGGACAATTAATTAAGAAATTAAAGGATAATTACTTAATGAAATTAACTAAAGGATAAATAATTAACTAATGTAATTGAAGGATCATCAATTAGTGTGATTAATTAATGAATCATTAATTAATGTAAGTAATTAAAAGTTAATTAATTAATTAATGTGAATGACTAAATGATTAAAGAATAATCAATTAATTTAAACAATTAATTAAATGGTTCAATTGATGTTAATTAAGTAGGATTTAAAGGTAATTAACTTATTTCGTATTAATTAAATTAATTAGATAGGTGACAAATTAATCTTGCTTAAGGCTTATTTAATCGTATTGAATAATTGGATTAATGTCTCTAGTCTGATAAATTGTGAAGTTCTGTGATATGATATGTGTCGGTTAAATTGTGATAATGTGGGTTATTTAACGGTGATGAATTGCTGTGTAAAATGACATCTTGCGTTTAAAAATTCAATTGTTTACTTAAACAACTTGGATTAAAGATTGTATTGGATTCAAAGAGACCGAGATCAGGTATCAGCAAATATCTGAAACCACTTCGATTAGTAATCTTCAATAATTCTTTATGGATTTGATTTTAGAATCAAATAGGCTGGAATGGAATAATTTAACTAACGTGACCATTTAAACGAAGTAAAAGTTTTTAAATATTGTTCGGTAATAAGTGATTGACTATATCAAGTTAAGAACACGTAGTGAGGTACGAGTTAACTCGGGATTTCAATTATGTTTTGTAACTTAGTATTTCTAGTTATATGGGTTTACTCACGCTGGTTTCCAGCCTGACTTGAGTGTAACTTTATTGTAATGCTCGAGTCGGACCAAGTATTATAGATTTTCAAGTTAGGACGTTCTGGAGCTCAAGTGGCGAGCTGGATGGCAGTGACATATGGAGTATATTCCGCTGTGTATTGGAGTTGTTTTTCTAGGAGAACCTGTTATACTATCTAGTTCATGTGTGAATGGTTGTACTCTGATGTATTGAATGTAAAGTGACAGATACAACTTTCCTTTGTATAAATGCTATTATATTGTGATCTGTTGCGAATGTGAGATTTTTTGTTTTGTTTTCGATTCTTCTTCTACCTCTTTCCTTCTTAACCTTAACAATCTAGAATTTTCGGCATTCGATTGCTCGGCACTTCTACATTGAACATATTAATGTCAAATTTTCAAGATAAAAAATTTTGGGCTGTTACATTTGGTATCGGAGCTGAAGGTTAAGCGAGAACCTTGGCTCTGGTGGGTTTATTTATCAAGGATAGGATCAACAGTACCCTAGAATGAGTTGAGTGTGTATATATATGAGAGCATACTTGTTATTTTCTTATATAATGATTTTAAAAATGGTTTTAAAAATGATTTTTATATAAGCTTAAATTTTGATATATATATATATATATAAAGCAATAATTTTTCTAATTACTATATATTAAGATAATTGGTTGTTGGTTATAGAAATTGAATTAGGTCATAAGAATTTAAGTGGAAATATATTTATTGAAATTAGATAATATAAACTAAATGAATAAGAAAAGCTTGAAATGGATTCAAACCAGAGAATAAAATCCTGAAATTTGTAGAAGTGTTTTCAAAATGCTGAATTAAGTAGCCTGATTTTAATTTTTCCAACAAATTAAGAGATAACATATAGTGAATTGGTTTTCAAATATGATAATCTTGGTTATTATCACAAAATGGTTATGGTATCTAATAATGGGATTTTTGTTTTCTAATGATAACTATGATAAAGCAAAATGAAATGTTTTAAGAAAGTAACATTTAGATAAGTATGACTCGTAAATTGGAATGGATTTAAATTGTGAACTTTTAAAATCTAAGTCCAGAAAATTTGAAATTGTTTCATAATGTTAAAGGAAATAATAAATAATATTATTTAGAATATTTTTGAATTAATACCAAAGGTTGTTTAAAATTTAAAGTATGACTTGCTGTGCTAAAGAAATAAATATGTATATATGTGTCGATATATATAATATCAAAGATGATTTGAAATAAACTATAAGTGTTGGGTTTTGATTTTTCCTCTGAAGTGTGATTTAAAAACCCAAAGTGAAATTAGTTTTTGAACTTATAAGTGAGAAAGTTCATTGATAAGAAGTTTAAAATTTGAAATGGAGAATTCAAATTGAGAAAGGTTGATAAGGTTAAATGAATTGAATTTTACTTTGGAGAAGTTAAATAAGTTTGGAATGAATAACTTGAATTGGAAATTTCAAGATGAAATTGAAATTTAACTTAGGGAAGTTAAATGGGTTGATTTGAAAGGGAGTTATATAAGATCCTAAAATAGGTTTGAGTTCTAGGAATGAGTGGTGGATGCTATTGATGGATGTTTTAAATAATTTGTATGTTTATTTACTTTGACATATCCTGCTATCATCCCATTGTTTTTAATAATTTATGGAACTGTGAATTGGATTGTTTAAATGAATTAAGAAATGGATTGAGATTATATATATATATATATATATATATACACACATTACTGAAACTAAATGGAAATAAAACCTTATTTTAAAGCTATTTAAAAGATTTTGATTTTTGAAATAAAATTGAACTTATGAAAATGAAATCACTTAGAACTTAAGATTTGAATGTTTAAAATGAACCTGCAAATTTAAATTGTTTAAGAAAATTGGATGTTGAAGTTAAAATGGGTAATAAATTGGATTCCAAAGATTGAATTGTTTTGAAAAAAAGTTTTGACTCTTACTTGAATATTGTAATAAGTTAAGTAAAATTAATTTAAAATGAATATTAAAATTTTGGACTCAAAATTAAATTATTTAAGGACTTGGGTTGTTAAATCAAAAGTAAAGGTTAATTTGATTTAAGTAATCAAATCAACATTGGGATGATAACTCGAATTTACATAAATCGAGATAGTTTAAAGGTTGAGATTGGAATTGAAATTAGTTGAAATTGATTTTTTTTGAATTAATTGAAATTGAAATCGAAGTTGAATAAAGTTTAAATTCAAATGGGAATAGATTTGAATTTGGGATGGAAATTGAAGACTGATTGAAGTGGAGATTGGGAAATTGAACAGTTTGGCTCTGAACTATTTTCAAATAAATTGTTTTAACATAAACTTTCTTAAATTTATTTTCCTAGCTTTTACTATACAATCCTTCTTTTTAAAACCCCAAACAGTCTTATGCCTACTTTACAATTATTTTGGAACTATTTGACTATTTTACAACTATTTTACAACTACTTAACTATTTACAGCTATTTTACAACTAATAACTATTTATTTTTCAACCACTTAACTATTTTAAACCTTTCAAGCTATTTTCTAAATTCAAGCTGGTCAAGGTGCAAACAGTTTATAATTGATTACCAATCGAGACAAGAATTGAAGTGATAATCCAAAGGAAATGGAAGAAATTGTGAATGAGCGAATAGAATCAAAATAAAGGAGAATAAAAAGAGAATTGATTTAGCTAATAATCAATGAAGATAAATACGTAGGATGTATGTACATTATTCTATTCGCATAATGATTTGATCCAGATTCGAACATAGAATTTCGATATTGTATACCGATTCGACTTGGGATTTTTCACTTGATTTTCGACGGCGAACTCCGGATATGGATTTTTGATTGGTTCTGGAAATTCTCTATCGTAGTTATGACTATACAAGAAGAATGACGGTTTCTAAACAAGGAACCAGATCTGAGTCTACACTAGGAAGTCGGGTGGATGATACTAGTTCAGAAGAGAAATTATGTGATCAAGTGAGCGATCAGATTTGATATTGCGTACGGATGATATATGTACATCGTACGTGCTTGGAATAGATATGGGAGATTTTGATAAGAAGGGTAAAATGATTTTTTTTTGAAAAGAAAAGTATATTTTGAGAAATATATGATGAATAAAAGTGGAAGTTGGATATTTCTATGATTGAAAGTCACTTGATGAAGAGTAAGCAAGGTGGTAAATAACTTTATAAAGAAATCAAACTTGAATATTTGATTACCATAAATAAAGTTATATATATTTGTTATATATGATAAACTCCCTTTTGTTGAATCTAAAACCAGAAGAAAAGATTTTTGAAAATATTTGAAGTATAAAAGGGAATTTATATAAGTATGAAGTGATCCAAAGATTTTTCAAGATTATATACATATATGTATGTATATATAATTGATTCTATGAGAATGATTTTGGGAAAAAGGTTTTTGGAACATATGGATTTTGAAAGGCTTTTTATTTTTGGGAAAAAACAATTTTGGAATTTGGAAAGCCAAGTTTGAGAAATATCGATCTTGGGATATCGATTTGAAAGATACTATTTGTGTATAGTATAAAATGTTTTGAGAATGGCTGTGGGGAAAAAGGTGCTCACATGAAATGAACTTCATAGGAGATCCACGGGTTAGTTCTGCCTTGAGCCTAAAGAGGGGTTCTATATTTGATCCTGAGAGGTAGTCCAGACGAACTAAAGTTCCTGAGGATTGTGTGTGGGTAGCGAAATTCGAGGGCGATAGTGCCTATAGAGACATTTGGGTTATGTTGTGACAACAGTGTAACTCGTTGTCACCGCGATCTACTGCGAACCATAGCGGAAGTCGTGTGGTAGTGGTGCCAACGGTCTATGTTTGATTTTATCGTGAGGGTGATGTAACATCGGTAGACTGTGATCTATGAAGACATAGCGAAAGTCGTGTGGCAATGAGCACCTACAGGCTACATTGGGACTCGACTGATGTAGTCTACAATCTATGTAGGAGTGGAGAAGTTTCATTTGGCAGCGAAATTCGAGGGCGCTGATGCCTACAGTTAATGGGTTTTTGCCGTGATTGCCACGTAACCCCAGGTGTAGCTACGATCTGTAGCGGTTCCATAGTGTAGTCGAGGGGCTCGGAGGCCCGCAGTTTTCTATGGTTTTGCCTTGATGGCAACGTAATCATCGGGTTAACTGCGACCATGGAGGGGGTGATGATTTCCCGAGCATTCTCACCAAAAATGATTTCTATATTTAAAATAAAAATAAAAAGAAGTTTTCTATATTTTCCCCAAAATATTTTCCAAGTATTTTCACTAGGTATTGAGAACGGGTTTACCAAGTACTTATAGATTTTCAATCCTACGCCTGATCAACGTATGACCAAATTTCTGTGAGAATAAGGATGGACTTGTTGAGACATCGAGTTATAAAAAGTATTTTTATAAAAACTATTTGGGTAATATTATGTAGATTTTAAAGTGTTTTAAATTTTTTAAATTAAAATAGTTTATAGCTAAAAATGTTCAAAGAGTAATTTAACCGATAATAAGCATTTTAATAAAATTATGACTTTGTTCCTTTTCGAGAACGAAAAGTTTTAAAGGAGGGAGGAATCTGATAACCCGAATTTTTGGACATCTATTAATTGATAATTAACTGGATTGAATTGGTAGAAATACTGACTCATAAGTTGAACAAATAGAATTCTGATGAATACATATATCTGAATATAAATGTTAATTTGGATAATCTTATAATATATTTTCGTTTCAAAACAAAATAAAATACGATAGTTATTATTTATATATGTTTTATATTGATTGATAATCTTCTTCTATAATTATTTAAATGTGCCAAACATATTCTTTTTAAACCAATAAATGTGCTATTTATTTTCTGTTGCTTATATATATATATATATATATATATATATATATATATATATATAGATTGTGAATAAATCTATGATTTGAAATTATATATGAATATCTTGAAAATAAATTAGATTCAAATTTTACATTTTTAAGCACTAGTAAAGTATAAATAGCTTAAGGTTAAAGTGAATATAAATAATAAGTTTTATATTGTTTCTTTGAGTTATACACATATAAATAAAGAAAGAAAGAAAGAGAAAAATAAGAATATATGATATAAATAAATATAGAATGCATGCGTAAAACACTTGTAAGCTAAGGGTGACATGCATAACAACATGTGGCATATTTTTTTCTTTAAAATTGAAAGGTAACAATTATAATATGCGATCAAGGCTATACATTTAAACTCATTTTTCATTTTCTCTACTCCTACTCTTTCTTTCATCTTCTAAAAAATAAAAACAAAACCAGAGAGAACTAAATCAAGACAATAGCTACTTCAAGTTTTCATATGAAACAAAGCTAAGAAAAATATTTAAAGCAAGATTCAAGTTCAAGATCAACTAAAATCAAGTTAAACAAGCCTGCTCTTTCAATAACAAGTGCAGTTTTCAACTTCAAACATCTGTGTCCTCTGTTCGACATTAAAGGTGAGTAAATAATTATTACTTAAGCTTCATCTGTTTTTTTATAATGTTGCATGTGATAAATAATTAAGGTAAAGATCTAAAATGTTATTTGAATGTATATTAGTGAATTTCTGTGTGCGCATGTTTGCATATGTATTTACAAGCTCTGTTATGTTCTACAAGCCTTAAGAATTCGTTTTAAAAATTCATATCTCATTTTACAAACAGTTTTAGGTTAGGATCTTTAAAGGAAATTTGTTTATAATAGCAAAATTTGTTTTTTAAAAGTATTATTGAGTATAATTAACAAGAGGATTGCTAGAAATAAGAAAATTACAGAAAAAACATTTTAAGGTAGGAAATTTGATTATCTAAATTTCACAATTTGATCATATAATCTGAATCGTGCTTAGAAATAATGAATTTTGGTTATAATATCTTGATTTTTAAGTCTGTATGTGTTGAGAATTTTTGAGTTGAACGGGAAATGAAATTTCATCGATTCTCGACGATCGGAGGGAGATTAGGTGTGTAACGATCCCAAATTTTAATTTATTTTAAATTGATGATTAGATTTATTTTTGATTTAAAATTGTGAAATTAAATGATAAATTGGTTTGAGTTTATCCAAATCCAAATAAATTATGTTTTTTTAGAAAGATATAGTTTCTTTTATAAATTATTTTAATTTAGTATTGAGTTATTTTTTGAAACAATATTAATATAGAAATATTGAGTTCAATCTTATGAAATGTATTTTTGAAGTTGTATAAATATAACAAAAATTTTGAAATAAATATTTAAGTTAAAAATAAAAGCAAATATACAAAGTAAAATAAAATACAACACAAAACTGTACATACATAACAATACATTAGCCAAACCTATTATCATAAACATGCAAGAAAACAAAAATATCACCAAAACAAAATCTCTCCGCCGCAGTCAACAAGCAAGGATAGGAAGAACATGGCATCAAATGCTAGCACAACAAGTATCTCTAGCCCATAACTAAAAACACTTCAGCCATACCTTGTTGTACAAACCAAACATAAATTATCTCACCTGTACAAAATGATATCACCCTGTAAAATCACC
The DNA here is from genome assembly GCA_030765085.1 of Allium cepa. Taxonomy (NCBI): domain Eukaryota; kingdom Viridiplantae; phylum Streptophyta; class Magnoliopsida; order Asparagales; family Amaryllidaceae; genus Allium; species Allium cepa. Next base: position 737,867,854 of record CM060935.1, on the reverse strand, counting down.
ACCAGTAAACTTCTTTTCTCATTTATATCAAGCATCTTCAGTTCATCCATAAGCTATGCAAAACTGAAATGAATGTTATTTCAAAACCTGGTTCAGCAATGATGAGCTCTGTTCATCTTCTCCAACATAGGGTGAGTAACTTAAATTTAATAATGTTTAAGTAGATTCATATATATTGCTTATGTCTAAAATGAATATGTTTATATGTATACATATTTATGAAATTCTGTGTATATGTGATGCCTACATTTTTAATGATCTGGAAGATATCTCTGTTCTTGTTTCTCCCAGTTCAGATTTGCAAATAAATTCCCATCTTTTGATCTAATCACTGTTAGAGCATAAAATAAATTTTTAAAACTTGGTTTATAATCTATCCATTTTATATCTTCATAGTCTCCTTTGCAAAACAAAATCTATCCATTTTATATCTTCATATTTCATAAATTTATAAATTTCAATTCACTTATGGAATCCATTTTTATTTCACTTTATTGCTTATAAAAACTCGTTTTATAATTCCAGTATTTTTAATTTATAAATATCAATTTTATAAATCTTTTATATAAACCGTTTATAATAATTCAAAATTCCCAATTAAACCATTTTATAAATTAATCACTATTTATTTCAAAAATCTTAATTTGGTTATATTTTACAAAAATTATAACTTTTATAACATTAAACTTATAATGTTAATTTATTTAAAATAAATCAATTCAAAATTTTAATAAAATGTATATTTTCAAAAATCATTTTAAAAATTCCTTTAAAAACCAAAAATCATTATTTTAAAACTTCAAAAATGGATCCGATGATGCAGCAGCACCAAATAGTCAATCACGACATCCAAATATCATATATCGATATGATAATCAACAAATATCAAAATATCTGTAAATAAATCAATACAGTTGAGGAATCCAGTTGGATGCCTCCAACCTGCTTCCCTACATCCAAAAACATTAGCACAATACCAATTCCGCTCCAGTACGGAATTATCGCGGTATATGGGATTTATAAAATATTATCCGCTTAATAGGCGGCGCAATAGGGTCTCATCCGCTATACAATGCGGGAAATCAACAACTGCAATATATGCATATGCCAATATATATATATTGCTATAATATATAATACCAATTTCACTGTTAATGAAATATTCGCGGTATATGTTTTTAATAAATAACATCCGCTTACTAACGGCGCATAATGTCTATTTCAACAATCAATAGATAACAATCATCATTCAAACATGCATTCAAGAATTTTAAATCTAACTATTTAAAATTAAATCGAAACCGATTCGATTGAGTGAGAAGTTCTCACCTTGATTTCAATTTCGTTTTTGCGATTTATTTCGAATAAAATTAAACGGACGTTTAATTTTACCCGAAATTTTCACTAACACCAAACGACTCCAATCCAATTCCATAGCGTAGTGCTCGTCCATACGATTCCAACGTAACTGGTTTCGCGCGTTTTCGACCTCGTATGAAAAAGATATGGATTTTACAAGTTACACGATTTTAAACTAAATTATACAACATAATTTAATTTTCCTTAAACCTAGAACAAATCATCACCGTTCAATTCCTGGTTTCCAGATCCTAGCCGCTCCTTCCTTTCTTTCCCTTTCTCATTTACGCGCACACTCCAGTAACCATCACGCAAGAAACAACCCAATAACACAAATTATGGTTAAATTATGCAACCACCACACTCGATTAAAATTCGATCAGAGACTTCCATCGCGTAGCCCACCTCGAGAGCTTTATTCGGCCTCCAACATGTTGAACTCGGCTGTCACAGGGCCTAGGAAAATGTGCCCATTCGTGCGTCTTTGGATGCTAATTCCCATCGATCCGCTTCGCCTACAACGATCTCCACCGTTGGATAGAGAGATATCGGTGCTCTCTACGTTTTTCTAGTTGGAGGAATTTGCTAAAAGCTGATGGATTGAGAGATAGAAGAGGATGAAGTTGATAGTTTTTCGGCCATTGAATGTTATGGGTGGCGGCTACTGAAGAGATGACCTAGGGTTTCTTTTATTTTGCAAAAAATGAAATCTATATGTCCTTATATAGAAAATTTGCGCGACACTATTCATCCCGGATTTTCCGAACTCCAAACGAAGCGTGCCGGTTGGCGTTTCTAAAGGTTAACCCACGTTCCGAATACAATGGAACGTGTTTCAGGAGCTAATTCGGTCATCTGTGCGAGTTATGGCGATAAACGTTCAATTTAAATTTAAATCGATTAAACGATTTTCCAGGCGTTTTAGCTTGCACCGGACAAACGGTAAATCCAATTGACATGAAATTTGAAACCATACAATAATATCACATTACGGGCCCGATAAAACTGGTTTCGTCGAAATCCGAGACTTTTTGAAAAATGGCTATTTTAACTCGCCAATTTAATATTAAAAACAATTTCGATGCGTTTCGAGCTGCTACGATCAAACGATAACTCCGATTGCTACAAAAATTGAAATCCGATAATAACAAACTATTACGGATCTAATGGAACTAGTTTCGTCCAATTCTGAGACTGTTCGAAAATTGGCTATTTTTTAGTCGATAATTAAATATTAAAATATTCAATTTTCACAAATAAACTTTTAATTCGATTTTAAAAGTTTTATAACATCATTCTAACTCCAATATGATAATATAAAATTTTACAAATCATTTTCAATCATATTAAACTCAATTTTCTATTATTTCTGTATTTCCCACTATTTAATTATCGATTTAATTATCCAATTAAATCCAATTATTCGAAATAAAAATTTATTCGACTTATAAATTCAGTTATTTATATTTAAAATTAATTAAATATTCAAATTTTAATTAATAGAAATTCTGGGTCGTTACATACTTCCCCCTTAAAAGAATTTCGTCCTCGAAATTATCAAGTAAGAAAAAGTTATAAAATTCATTAACTTTGCAAAACAAATTTAAACTTCTTACCATACTTTACTAAGTTTTCAAATCTTACTTAGTTATCTTTTCAAAAACAACTACTATTGTTTAACTTTCAACTCCAAATCAAAGTTATAGTTTTCACAAATTTCCCCATTTTCTCAAATTTTTTCTAACGCCTTAAATTTCCGAAAAAATTCGCCATAGTCTCCTTTGCGCGGCTCGATCCGAAAAAAAATGACAGTATATATATCACAAATATACATCTCATCAAGTGATGAGGCATCCCGCAGGGAAAAAAGTGTAAATTAATCATTATTTATTTACAAACATAAAGAACAAAGGAAATATAGAGGCTGTAGACAAAATAAACCTATGTATGAAATATTACAAAACAATAATATACATTAAGTTTTGAAAGCAACCAGGCATGGAACAAAGTCAATTCAAGCTTGCTTAGGATCATTTCAGCCTGCATAAAGTTGTAAGTAATTAATGCAACATACCTCATGCATTTAATGCATGATTATCTTCAGCCATGCCTATTTTGTACAAACATATCACCTGTAGCTTATATATTAATATTAACCTGCAATCTTTTCTTCTATATGTTTGTATCCTCTAGTTCATTTTCATTTATCAAAATATAAACAAGCATTTTTTTACAAACTCAAACATCATTTAATCAATAACAAAAGGTAAGAAGATTTACAGAAGAATCAAGCTTGCAAATTTCGCAGTCTGTGTCAACATGAGTAGGCTCTGTTCATTTCTAGAAACCAAGGTAAGCAAACTCTTAACTTGATAAATAAATCCATTTATATGATATTTCTTGTGATAAACAATCAAAATAATGTGGTTTCTATGGAAGTAATTATGTGATTGTCTGGGATAATTTATGCATGTCTGTATAGGTTTATATATTCACCTCTATTCTCTGTTAAAACCCAAAACAGTGAGTAACATTTCATTTTTTTTAGGGTTTGAATCTATGCAAGTGTATCTGAGAAATGTTGTGTGTGCATATATAATTCTCTGTATATATATATATATGGGAAGATTGAAAATAAGTATGCAGGCTTTTGTTTTAAATTTTTTTTTTTTTTGCATCTGTTTTCAGTAAAACTCCAACTGATGGATTCAAAAAAAAAATCTTTTACTCTTCTTTTGATTGATGATTGAACTTAGGACTTAAACAAAATATGTTTATATCATTGTAAACTAAGCTTTAAAATTTAGTTAAGATTAAAACAACTTAAAATTCATCTCTGGAAAACCCAAAATCTTGAACAAACTCAAGATGGACCAAAATTCGAACTTCGCGAAATGGTGATTTATATATATAACTTGAATTCATACTGAAAATGATGATTTTTAAGATGGGTTTCGTGATTTTTAGTGGGGTAGTTTGGTAGCAGTTTGAAGATGAACGAAAATGGGTTTTTGGGGGATTTCTGGCGATCGGGGGTACTGGAGGTGCTAGGGTTGTTCGGGGAGGTGGAGGAGTGATCGATGGTGTCGGGAAAAATATCAGGAAGGCGAATAAGTGGTGGCGGCGAGGGTGGTTGATCGTGGAAGATTTTAACCCTAGTTTTATTTGGGTCAAGATTTTTAATTGGTTCGACTTACTCGATTGATCGAGTGTTGCCAAATCTTGGGAAATGGAGAGGGGCATATTGACAAAGGGGTAGCCGATGTTGCAGATGCTCCGTTGGTCGGAGTGCCGAGAGCGAGGAGATTTCTGGTTATGGTATGGTGGTTCCTGTTTTTGATAGTTTTTTCCAAGTTTGAGCTGAATTCTCGATTTCGATTTCGAACGTACTTTGGATTTTGGATGGTGGAGATCGAGGCAGGAGATGGTCGGTGACTTGATGGCGATGGTCGTAATGACCGGAGCGTCGCCGTGCGACTGTGCATGTACATGTGCACGCTTTGATGATTGCTGCGTGACAATGGGTTGGGGAAGAAGACGAACAAACAGGATCGTGCTCGCGATTGACTCGGGAAAATGATGGCTTTGCTCGAGTATGTGCTCGTGTGGGATAGCCTAGTGCAACAGTTTTAAATTTAACAAAGTAAAAGGAAAAAAAAAGGAAGAAGAAGGACACGAGTAGAAGAAAGAATGAGCAGGGGGAAGACGTGAATTTGACTCACGTAACTCGAGTATTTTACTCGGGGTTTCCAGTGTTGGCTTGAAGCCAAATATAGTATTGACTCGGGAGTTAAAATTCAAGTTTTAAAATAAAGTTTAAAATCAAAGTTTAATCAAAATTAAAAATGGATTCAAGTTTTCTTTGAATTCAAATCTGTAATTTTAAATCATTATAAAATCTGAATCGTTTTAAAACAAGTTGAAATTAAAATAGTTTTTTTTAAAGTAAACTTGTTTTTCAGACAAACATTTAAACTTGAATTTGATAAAGTTCTTTTATAAAAGAATTGCGAATGGAAATATATGTTTTGTTTTATCTTGAATTTGCAAGATAAAACGTAATGTATTTTAAAGCTTAAATTTCAAATAAAAATTTAACTAGTTTAGCTAGAACTTTTCTTATATAGGTTTATAAGTGGATATTTAAATTTGATAGATGTTTAAATATATAATCATTTTAAATCTAAAATTTAAAGTGTAACGTTTAAAATACACATAAATGATAATGAAATTATAAATAAAGAAATTTATTATCTTAGAGTAATTAAGGAAATAAAATGATTTAATAAGGTAATTAAGGAATGATTTTTTTTTAAATTATAAATAAATAATTAGATTTATTTATAATCAGAAATGATTAATGATGATTTAATCTAAGGTAATTTCTTAATGAAAGTAATTAAAGATTTTATTTCTTTAAAATAATTAATTAAGGGGTTAATTAATTTTATAATTGGTTTAAAGGTTAAATTAATAATTTGTTAATTAAGAATAATTAATTATAGTGTTTGATTAACTAATTATATCAAGTGAATTGTAATTAATAAATCAGAATTGAATAATAAATTCATAAGTAATTAATTTAATTGGGAATAAATTGAATTACTTAGGATTAAACAAATAATTAATCCTACTGGTAAATGATTATTGAATGGTTGACCTTACTTATGAATGATTATATTGTATGAAATGCCTTGAGTTGATTGTCCTGTCTGATCTGTGATATTTTGTTCTGTGACTGTGTATAAATTATCCATTCATTTACGTTGTTATATTATCTATGAATCTGTGAATGGGCGATAAGCTTTATAGTTATATCGCTTATCAACTATATTTCTGTGTTTTGATCTATGATGATTGAATGATGTTGCACTATTGTGTTAAACCCCTGGACCACACCATACACACACAATTATGGATTTCACGAGGAAATCGGTTAAGTCAAAAATTTTGAAATTAGTTTTGTATTTGAATTTTTAAATTCAAATGTTTTGAAAATGGATTAGGTTTGAAGTGAAAAGCTTTTGAAATGGAATTTCAAAGATGGAAATTTATTTTGAATAACTGGATTAAATGTTGGAATTTAAATACTTTAATTTAAATTTGAATTCAATATTCAAATTGAATTCTGTAATTTGAAACTAGGGATTAATGATATTATACTAGTCATTATGAGTTAAACCATTTTTAAAGTTTTATTTTTGGAAATTTGAATTAACCCAAAGATTGTAACTTGTATAAATGAAATCGGGTTTTTTTTTCAAAATAAGACTGTTGTTTCTAAATGATAAAAAGCTTTCATAGGAGAAACGAATTTCAAATTATATAAAAGGGATTTCAAGCTTAAACTGAAATAGTTTACCAAGTTATTGATGAATATTTGGAAATGAATTTTGAAAGTGAATATTTGGGAACGGTTTGAAAGCTATAAGATAAATCTTGAATTTAAAGATTTTAAACGAGTTAATCCAAATGAAATAGAAATTGTTTTGAAATCCGTAAATGGAATTTTGTGAAATAAAATCTTTTGTTTAAAAGATTTGAAATGATATTTGGTTTAAACCATTTGAAAAGAAAGTTTTGAATTATTAAGTTCTGACTTAATTGAAATCACATATCCATATGTTTTAAAAATATTTTCGCTCACTATTCGGTTTAGCCGAGAAAGGACCTTTGTGTCGTATAACCCATTCCGAATATGTGATTCGACGTTATGGATAGCATTTGAAGACCGGTGATGAAGACCGGGTATTTGCGAAAGCGATAGGATGACCTATCGATTGTTTCTGCACTGAGTCGCACCGGTATAGAGACTCCCTAAGTGATGGGAAATCCGATCGGGATTATGAATATCCGGATTGCAAGGGCTTCTTTGTAAGTGCCTTCGGTTCTGTTCGAGCCCGGAACAAACTTGTATGGATAGTATGTCTGACATTACAAATTGAGATATAAAGCTGATTTCTTTCAAATATATTTTTGTTGGTGGCGGAGAATTTATTCTCTTAGCTTAACACCCTTCTCTGAGACGTACGAGCTCAAAGGTTATGTAATTGAAGGTAATTAGCGATATACTCCCAATTTGGTAATGTGACATGCTGAGTGTTGCTATAAAATGATCATTGATTGATCATTTGTGATAGGATCATTTGTTTGATCGTTTATCTTTGTGATCATTTCTATGATCATTTGTTGACCCAAAGCACAGCTTTTGTATAAAGCGTGGCTTTGTGGACGTGACTTCGTCGAGCCTCACACCTCGAAAATGGTCAAAACAGGAAAGATGCGGCAAGGTTATGAGGGGTAGCTCCCTTTAGGGTATGTGCATTTCCTTCTGGAAAAGGGTGGTATCATGGTATGGAGCCCAGATACTTACTGATGTTGAAACACTTTATTTATGATTGTGTGATGTTGATTACGAGCGCTCGGATAAAGGTCCCAAAGGACCGGGGGATGGCATACTCGTGTCAGTAGTTACCCAGTTAGGGGTAACCCGGCCTTGTGTTGGCAGAGATCCGGTTTGGTTCTCGGGGACGTCCTTCCAGAGGCGTTCTCATGTGGCAATGGGAAGTTCCTTGGCCTGACCATTTGTTGGAAATCCAATTCCCAATACGAAACCCTTTACGGTTTTAGTTGTAGAACCTGCCATTTACTTATGGTGGTCACCACTGTTTAGATGGTAGCTATAGTACGCATAGTTCGAAATGTCTATGCTGGCTAAGATTTATATCTTTATTTTCGAAATAAAATTTTCCTACACTATGCACTAGTAATAATATCAAATGTTTCTTTTTAATACCTATCAAGCATCTTTGACTAACAAAAGAAGAAATCTCCTCCAAATCTGCGTTTGCATTGTGTGTGTGGTGGGAGGTCTTATGGTAGTCTCATTTTTAAAAGCATTGCGAATTGATTATTAAAATATTTCGTTGTTGTTTAAAAGATAAACTGTTTTGTTGCTCACACCAGTCCCACGACTGATCCGGAGTTTATTGTTCTTTCCTAAACTCTGGGTGCTCATTATTTTCTACACGAGCAGTCTAGAGTTGGGGTTTTCAGATAGCTAGGTTCAGTAGATTATCTGGAGTTAGTTCAGTCTTTGGACCACACCAGTCTTGCCTAGCTTGGTGCATCGTTATTGGGGGTTCGAGCTATTGCTGGATTGATTCTTGGAAATGGAGTTGCAGTTCTCGGAGTTCTTTTTTTGAAAACTATCTTAGAGTTATTTGTTCCGCTGTTGATGTTATCTGTTTTTTTTCCGCTGCTATTTTATTATATCATATCTCTGATGTATATTGATATTCATGGTATCACTCTGTTGTATCAGATATTGTATCTGTGTTGTATATCAATGTATTATTCTTTTATTTCCGCTGTGTTAATTACTTGATGTTGTTATAAGCTCCGGCGAATTGGATTTGAACGGTCGAATCTATGGCATTCGAATACGATTTGAAGTATGGATGTCGATTTTCGAGCGGGCAAAATTCGTTCTCGTTACTCTGATAATGTAATGTAATATGATGTAATGTAATAACTGATATAGTTCTTTGTTTAAAGATTATTCATTTATCCATTATATGTTGTTCCGCTGCGAATTGTGAGATTCTGATGTTGTTCAGTTGTTTTCTTTCTGTTCTGTTCTATCTTTTTCTATCTTCTTCTACTTTTTCTTTTTCTAAAACCCTAACGGTACGGTTTTTCGTCTTTCGATTGCTCGGCAGTTGATACAGTGGACGTATTGATGTCGGTTTTCGTCAACGAGAAATCGCAAACGTTACATTATGCTCTAACAGTGATTAGATCAAAAGATGGGAATTTATTTGCAAATCTGAACTGGGAGAAACAAGAACAGGGATATATTCCAGATCATTAAAAATGCAGGCATCACATATACACAGAATTTCATAAATATGTATACATATAAACATATTCATTTTAGACATAAGCAATATATATGAATCTACTTAAACATTATTAAATTTAAGTTACTCACCTTATATTAGAGAAGATGAACAGAGCTCATCATTGCTGAACCAGGTTTTGAAATAACATTCATTTCAGTTTTGCATAGCTTATGGACGAACTGAAGATGCTTGATATAAATGAAAAAAGAAGTTTAGTGGTGGTGATTTTACTGGGTTATATCATTTTGTACAGGTGAGATAATTTATGTTTGGTTTGTACAACAAGGTATGGTTGAATTGTTTTTAGTTATGGGCTAGAGATACTTGTTGTGCTAGCATTTAATGCCATGTTCTTCCTATCCTTGCTTGTTGACTGCGCCTGAGAGATTTTGTTTTGGTGATATTTTTGTTTTCTTGCATGTTTATGATAATAGGGTTAGCTAATGTATTGTTATGTATGTACAGTTTTGTGTTGTATTTTATTTTACTTTGTATATTTGCTTTTATTTTTAACTTAAATATTTATTTCAAAATTTTTGTTATATTTATACAACTTCAAAAATACATTTCATAAGATTGAACTCAATATTTCTATATTAATATTGTTTTAAAAAATAACTCAACACTAAATTAAAATAATTTATAAAAGAAACTATATCTTTCTAAAACAAACATAATTTATTTGGATTTAGATAAACTCAAACCAATTTATCATTTAATTTCACAATTTTAAATCAAAAATAAATCTAAGCATCAATTTAAAATAAATTAAAATTTGGGATCGTTACAAGGTGTCGTGATTTACGTTGGAGGATCATTAGCTGTAACAGCCCGCAAATCCGTACCCCTTGAGTCAACACTATTCTTCATCAATTAACTCAAACAGAACAGAAATACGAACCATTAGGGTTAAAGAAGAAAAGATAGAAGAAGAAGGAACTAAACAATATCAGAATCTCACAGTCGCAGCGGAATAAAATATAATTGTAAATATAGATCTTTACACAACATGAAATCTATACCAGTTTTGTACATCACATCATCAGAGTGTCTCATACATCAACATTACCAATCAGACATACGATACAATCACAGCAGCAGAATATATATAGGTACAGATAATACGTCTCGGACTCCAGCTCCTTTCCTGCTCCAAAGCATCCTGTCCTGAACATATAATACTCGGTCTGACCCGAGCATTATAATGAAATAACACCCGAGTCAGTCTGGAATACCAGCTGATAATAATGCATCCAAATTGATTATTAAAGTTTCAAAATCCTTTTGAAAACAAAAGCATCTCGTAAGACCACGCCACAAATAAATATGTCGGGTTTTTACCTTACGATAGCTAAAACACTTTTTATAGAAATCTTCTGATATTATAATAGGGTCTATTTACAAATACTTATAAAATAGCTGAAATTGTTACATCTATTAAATTCCAGCTACTAGCAACAAAAGTGGGTAATACAAACAAAACTCGTACAAGGCTCGTAGGGAAAATGAATTTCCAACAATGACTAGGCACTAGGGCACGACCTGTCACAGTGCGGGGCCTAGATCACCGTACCGAGGACCACTCCCGATCCCCTGCAACACAAGGCCGGACCCATCCCTTACTGGACAGTTCCAAATAAGATCACCCCGTGGTTGGGATCAGCAACCGCCCACTAAGCCGAAATAAAAAGGGACATCTAGACAGGGATGACCATACTCTCCAGTGGGGGCTACCTACGAAGCCTTGCTGCATATCCCCTGATTTTCAGTCATTCCCATTTGATGAGGCTTGAGGCTAAGCGTTACCTTTTAGAACGTTTCACTAAGAATGCCCATCGCCCACCTGACCATGTTCCGAAAGCATTCGTCCATACAAGTCCGTCCCGGGTTCGAACGGAACCGAAGGCACTATTCCTACTACATCCATTTTGGAAATATCCTCAGGATTAGTAGCGACTAGCCCTTGCACTTCACTGCTCCATCTTCGAATCCAAAATCGTTTTCACGAAACGCACAAACCGGATCGAAGTGGTTTTTGAGAAATAAATCTCGATCCCGGTCTCTTCGAAACGATCAACGCATTTGTCCAATATTGATAGTCGGTGATTTAACTATCAATTTATATTCACAAACATCCATCACACAATAAATAACCTCACATTATTCATTTGCCTCTAATATCTTTACAAGATATATTTCCAAATTTTTCAAAGCTCATTTGAAAACAATTTCCCAAAATTCTTCCTTTACAAGGTAAATCCTTTATCATCAATTCCCATTGGAAATAACCAAGTTCAAACAATTTAGATTTTTGACAAGTAAAACATTTTATTCTAAAATATGCTTTAAAATATGGAAATTTACTACTAGTTGTTACTCAAAAATATGATTTCAATATGTAAAGTAAAGCCATTTATTTTGATATAAACTTTTATTATAAATAAGGTTTTGTTAAACAAAATTTAAAAGTAGTGTTTTAAAGAGATTAATATTAGTTTCAAAATAACGTAAGACGAAACCAGCCTTTAAATAAATCCATTTGTAAAAATAATTAAAAATGTATTCTTAAATCATCATTAGTTCTAATTTATTAATTTGTTACTTAAAAATAAAATTTTCAAACACTCTTTAAACAAGTTTAAACTTTAAACTTTCTTTTAATAAAAATCTGTTTAAAACTCAAACTTGGTTTTCCAGGGAAACACACTTTCCATTCCAACATTCAAAGAATTCATCTTATAAATCTAGCCATTTTATTACCATTCAAATTCATGTTTTAATAACATAAATTTCCTTTCCATGCTTTTTAACAAAAATAACTTCTTTCGAAGCCTAAAACATAGTTTTCCATTCCTGGAAATTTTCTTTCAAAGTTCGGGTTTAAAAATCCTTTAAAATAAACTTTTGAGAATTTATTAAAGGACAATAATACTTATGAATTACTAAAATGAAATCCCATTGGTGAAAAAATGCATTTCAAAGTAATTTATTTACATTTAAAACTGTTAATTTATATTCGGAAAGCCTCTTTTAAATATTTTGTTAAATTTCCAGGAAAACATCATCAAATAACCCCGTCGTTATTTTTAACCATTTATAACTTCTATAGAATTTTATTCCTACGAATCTATACTTTACGTTTATCTACTGATAAATTTCCGCTTCGTTTATAATTCCAAATTTACCAATTTCATTCTTCACCCAAACCAAATTCCAAATTTCATTTCTTTAAATTCTTTATTTAACAATTTCTTTTATTTCTTAAAAAAAACCCAATTTATTCCCTTTATAATTAAATTCTGGATTTATAATTTATCCAACAACATCGCAGTGCAGTTTAATTTCTAATTTATCAATCACAACATATAAACAGACATCATTTCCAATTATAAAAATAATGACTACATCGTGAGGAATCCAGTCGGATCCCTCCAACCTGTGTTTCCTGCATCCACAAATATTAGCACATCACATATATAAATATCGATCCAGACTGATAACAACAATTATATTCAATCAATCATACAGATATTTAAATATTAACTATTTAAATTAGCTAGCATCCAGATGTGAGTGAGAATAACTCACCTTGAGTTTTGACGAGCGTTTGAAATTTTAAATTAAACCGAACCGCGTTCGATTTAACCTAAAATTTCAACTTGCTTAAATCAAATCCGGATCTGCGCCACAGCGTGCTTCCCGTCACTGCGATTCCGGCGCCACCAAAATTGTCAAAATCTGATAACGTATGAATGAGATATCAATTCTTAAAGTTTTAAATCAAATTTATAAAACAATTTTCTCTTTATTTATTTTTTTTAAATACCAAAGCACGGCCGCAAGTGTCTTCCTCCTCACGCAGCTCCACACGCGACGCAAACCCATAGCCGCTACCCAAAATCAAAAATCGCGACTACCCCAGCAACTCCTACGACGATCGGCACCCATCACGTCGTGCGCCAAGGCGCGCTCTACCCACGACCAGAGCAGCTCCGAGCTCGGTCACCCAAAGCCTGAGAAAAACTCCACCAACCGGCCTACAAACGCAGCTCAAAATCTCCTTCATCGATGCTCGAAACGCGATCACTACTACACACTTCGTAGATCTCGACGCTCTCTTCGATTTATTAGTTGGAAGATTTGCAAATTATAGCTTGGATGGAGCGAATTCGAGGGAGGAAGGACATGAGATGCCGACCATTGAAAAGTTAGATGGCGGCTGTGTGTAATTTACTAGGGTTTAGCCCTAAACATGAATATATATATATATATATATATATTATTTAATATTATTTTAATTAATAAAATTCTCAATTTACCAATATTGCGAAAGACCCCCAAATCACACGCACCAATATGAGTTCCTAGGGTTTTTCCGCGTTCCGGACACAATGGAACAAGTTTCGTAAGCTAATTTGGTCATACGTGCGAATTACGGAATTAAACGATCAATTTAAAATTAAATCGGTTAAATCAATTTCTAAGCGTTTCGAGCTGCCACGGTCAAACAACAACTCCGATTGCTACGAAAATTGAAATACAATAATAACTAACTATTACGGATCCAATGGAACTGGTTTCGTCGAATTCCGAAACTGTGCCTCGGAAGGCTATTTTAACTCGTCTATCAAATCGAGCGATTTTTAAAATTGTCGAAATCACTCAAAATTTCACTTTTAAAACTTTATTAACTTAATTATAATTCATATAGAATTCATAACCACATTATAAATCATACTGATTCAGTTTAAATCAAAATCTGAATATTTGCATATTATATTATTAAATTCCATTATTAAATTAATATAAAATTCCAAATTCAACATATCGACTTTTAATTTCATCCAACAGTCCAATATAAAAACTTAAATCCAATTAGACTTAAAATAAATTTTAGAATCTATTTTTTTGTATCTATTTACACCCAGAATCAGCAATTATTCCAATTTTAATATTAAATTATTATTATTCAAATATCAGTTTAATTCCCGTATTTGAAATTTTACTAATCCTATTAACTTAACCAAAATCTTTTTATTCCAAATTCAAATTATAATCCATATTCAACATTTAAAATGAATTAAATGCTCAAATTCGGCGATCCAAAATTTTGGATCGTTACATTCCTTCCCCCTTATAAAAATTTCGTCTCCGAAATTTGCTAAGGTAGCAAGAATGTTCCCAACTCAATAACAAAACTTACTTAGTGAAAATCCCAAATTCACTTTTCCCAAATCCATTAGTTTCAAATCGAAACTACTAATTCAATCCTATTCCAAAATCCTTTATTTCCAATTGTTATTTGAAATCAACTTGTCGCTAATGAAACAAATGCTTCTACACTCATTAACTTAACCAAAACTTCTTTAGTTAAAACTTATATACAACTTCCCAAAACCCTTTAGCTCAGATCCAAACTCATTTACTTCATTTACTCTAACTCTTTAATTTTTACCATTTGCTTTAAAAATTCAATTTTTTAGCAAATCAAAATCCCAAAAATTTTCTAACTCCCAAAATTTCAGAAATTTTTTGGCAAAGTCCCCCCTGCACGAAGGAGCTTTCGCGATATCGCGATACAGATAAATATATATACATCGACCCACACGGTCGGAAACCAAAATATATCACAATATATATATATATATATATATATATCATTTCCCAATTATATTTGCGTAGGCGTACCTTTTTAGCAAATTTTAAAAGCAAGCGGCTAATATAACGCATATACGCGCTCCAACTCTACCGATCACCTCCCGTACCTGTACTATACTCAAACAAACTCATAAGTTTTCAAAGATATGAACATTTTAACAACATTTCCAATATAATGTAAGCCAACATATCCATTTCATAATCCAAACATCACTTTGCATAATTTCATAAGTAAATCATATTTTAAAGCATATACAAAGTTCCTTTTCTAATGCCAAATTCCATTTTATTTCACACAAACAATTTACATACAAGTTGCGCTATTTAAAGTCATACTCTACCTAATTTTCGAATTGATTCACCAAGCAAATTTCATTTCAATTTGTTACATTTGCACTTCTATTATAACTCACTTACATTTATACTCAAATCTATTTATTAAGATTTTAGCCCATTCTACTTTCATCCAAATCAACTTCATTTTATTTCACTTGAATGATTTACATTCAAGTTTAATATATACCATTCATATTTATTACAACCAATTCATTTCTATTTCAATATGATTAACATATGCCTTACTTGCATTTCTATACTTTAACTTACATTCCCAATTTGATTTACAATCAAATTTTATTTTAAACTTGAAACATTTGCATTTCTTTTATGATCCATTTCCATTCATATGCAAAATCACTTAATTAGATTGCATTTATCAAATTAATTTTAAACCATCTTATTTGCTTCTTCGATTAATTCACTTGCATCCATATACAAACTCTTTGAATTTTATTCCAACCCATATCAATTTATTTAAAAATTTATTTCAATTGCTTGTTAAACAACTCAATTCCGAATACATGTAATTTTCATGCCATTCGAGCAAAATAACCACCACTTAAGCTTATAACCATTAAAATTAATTCTAGTTTTAAATTTATATTAATTTCATTCCATCTTGGATTATTTACAACCCAAACATCCTTAATTTATCACAATAATTAATTAATACCATTTCACTTGCAAATTCAATTTTATTACCTAAACAAAATTTATCCAAGACAACATTATAAAGCTCGACCACATTTTTTTTTTCAGTTTGCTTAAGTTCTTCCATAATATTTTTATTACCTTCTTATATCAATTTTTATTTTATTTCATTTGATTCTCGTCCAAATCAATTCCAACCCATTTACTTGCATTCCAATTTTATTATCTACACAAATTTCATTTAAAACTATTTCATAAGCTTAACCATAACCATCTCACCATATTCTTAAATGATTTCAATTCTATAATATCTCAATTTATTTCCATTTTAATTGATTCTTACCCAAATCAAACCATTTACAAATTTTAATGCACTTTGTTTATTTATTTTATTAGCAAAGAAACCACTTTAAATTATTTCATTCCTTTGAATTTGTTAACAATTCAAACTATCACCATTATAATCTAATCCCATTATCCATTCACACTTCTAATATTTATTACCAAAATTAAATTCCATTCCAAAACTGGACTTTATTTACTTTCTAAATTTTGGCCAGACTATCAAAATTTTATTCATGCCAATACAAATTCCATTTAATTTAGCTTACACAAAATTCATTTCCAAACAATCATTTTGAATTTAGTTGAGTGAGCATTTACTTCATTCAGCGTCATTTCAACTAAATTAAATTTCCATTCAATTCGATTCCTATCCAAATTTATTTCAAGTTTACTCGAAATTTTGCTTAGCCAAATTAAATTCGTTCCACTTCTTTACCACTTAAATAAGGATTGAATTCCATTCAATATGCCTATAATGCAACTGAATTTCGTATTTTATTTCACTTCAATTTTATTCCTCCATAAATAAATTCAAAACTTATTTTCTATTGTAAGTTCATTCATCCTTTTATATCTCACTTTCCTTATCTTACTTTACATTCCTTTTAAGATTAAGTTTGAATTCACCATCCTATTCAACTATTTCCCATTTGATTATAATTCCACTTTACCTGGGTTTACAATCAAATTTTCCATTCTCAAGTTCATCAACTTATTTATTTTAAAGCTCATATCTCTCATTTTAATCCATCTACGTCTTATAATCACAATTTGAAATTTTATGTATATATGTATCACTGTATTCCTAAGGATACAAATTTCTTCCAATTTAATTTTTTGCAAATTTTAAATCCACAATTTCAAATTATAAGTATAATACTTAATAGCTTATATTGCTCATGGGTACAAGTTATTTCTCAATGACCCACAATTTCAAAGTCAACTTACATTTTAATTTAACCCAAACCAATTTAATTCTAAGCCCAATTTATTTAACTTATCCAAGTTAAATTCCAATTTTCTATTCACTTCAATATACTTTATTCACTTCCACTTACTCAGGTTAAATTTTAATTCCAAGATTAAAATTTACATTTCCTTCTTATTATCATCAACATTACCAAAATAAGTTCATTAGTTGATGCATATTAACTTACACACCATTTAAATAGAATGTTCCAGAATTCAATTACCCGGTTTTATTCCAAACCATTTTGAAATAATAATCAATTCATACCCATTTGGTATATCAATCAAATCTCCAGACTTTCCAAAACAACTAGTTTATACCAAACAAATTTCCTTCCTTGAAATTTTCAAAACAACTGGCATACCCAACAAATCCAAACAATATCATAACCAACTATTTTGGTAGCAATCCATCACTTTAGAAACTTGAAAATAAATTCTAATGATGTGGCCAGCATCATCAGGATTATTTTCCAGTGACTGAAGTGAGTTCAATGCTTTCTTACTTCCCAAATTCATTTCAAAACAGTTTCTATTCAGAATACCTCCCAAAATAATATTCCAATACTGCCTTCAAACACCTTAGCAAACATTTCCCCCGGATTTTAAATTTCCAAACTTTGTTTTCAATACATTTAAAATCCTTTTTCAAAATCCCTAGGATTTAAATTCAGGTTTAGTTTAAATTTAGTTATTCTCTTTTGTATAATTTATACTTATAAAATTTTTATTTGGTTATACCCATTCCAAATTTTATATTAAATTTTAGATTCTTATTTGATTAAGGTATTAACAACTAAACAATCAAATATATATAATAATTTCTGAAAATTATTTCTTTTATATCAAAATATACTTTTGGGTAAAATTATTTCATTTACCCACTTTAAAAACAATACTATGTCGGTTTATCTTGTTTAAGAGTTTAGAAACCCCTATCGGCACGGTTGTACTTCCCGCACCGACCAGAATTCATAAACACTCAACCGATAAGTCAACACGGTATAAAAAACAATTTTTATACGCACTAACAAGTACGCTCTCATATCTATTAATACGCTCAGCTCATTATAGAGTACTATTGACTCTGTTTAACGAGTAATTTCCCCACCAAAGCCTAGGTTGTCGCCAACCTAAGCTCTGATACCAAGTGTAACAGCCTAGGCTTTTCAACCATCAACAGCGGCCATAACTGGTAGGCTTTTCAACCATCCCAGCCGCACCGTAGCATACACTGGTACCTCGGGTTTGCTTTTACGGCTAGCCTCTCGACTCGCAACCAACCCCCCCGGGGACATGTAGGGGTAAGAGTCTCCCGTTCGCCACCAAACGCGAAGTGAGAACCCCCTATCATGCTGTAATATAGCAAACTCGATCCCGGTCTCTTCGAAACGATCAACGCATTTGTCCAATATTGATAGTCGGTGATTTAACTATCAATTTATATTCACAAACATCCATCACACAATAAATAATCTCACATTATTCATTTGCCTCTAATATCTTTACAAGATATATTTCCAAATTTTTCAAAGCTCATTTGAAAACAATTTCCCAAAATTCTTCCTTTACAAGGTAAATTCTTTGTCATCAATTCCCATTGGAAATAACCAAGTTCAAACAATTTATATTTTTAACAAGTAAAACATTTTATTATAAAATATGCTTTAAAATATGGAAATTTACTATAGTTGTTACTCAAAAATATGATTTCAATATGTAAAGTAAAACCATTTATTTTGATATAAACTTTTATTATAAATAAGGTTTTGTTAAACTAAATTTAAAAGTAGTGTTTTAAAGAGATTAATATTAGTTTCAAAATAACGTAAGACGAAACCAGCCTTTAAACAAATCCATTTGTAAAAATAATTAAAAATGTATTCTTAAATCATCACTATTGCTAATTTATTAATTTGTTACTTAAAAATAAAATTTTCAAACACTCTTTAAACAAGTTTAAACTTTAAACTTTCTTTTAATAAAAATCTGTTTAAAACTCAAACTTAGTTTTCCAGGGAAACACACTTTCCATTCCAACATTCAAAGAATTCATATTATAAATCTAGCCATTTTATTACCATTCAAATTCATGTTTTAATAACATAAATTTACTTTCCATGCTTTTTAACAAAAATAACTTCTTTCGAAGCCTAAAACATAGTTTTCCATTCATGGAAATTTTCTTTCAAAGTTCGGGTTTAAAAATCCTTTAAAATAAACTTTTGAGAATTTATTAAAGGACAATAATATTTATGAATTACTAAAACGAAATCCCATTGGTGAAAAAATGCATTTCAAAGCATTTTATGTACATTTAAAACTGTTAATTTATATTCGGAAAGCCTCTTTTAAATATTTTGTTAAATTTCCAAGAAAACATCATCAAATAACCCCGTCGTTATTTTTAACCATTTATAATTTCTGTAGAATTTTATTCCTAGAAATCTATACTTTACGTTTATCTACTGATAAATTTCCGCTTCGTTTATAATTCCAAATTTACCAATTTCATTCTTCACCCAAACCAAATTTCAAATTTTATTTCTTTAAATTCTTTATTTAACAATTTCTTTTATTTCTTTAAAAAAAACCCCAATTTATTCCCTTTATAATTAAATTCTGGATTTATAATTTATCCAACAACATCACAGTACAGTTTAATTTCTAATTTATCAATCACAACATATAAACAGACATCATTTCCAATTATAAAAATAATTACTACATCGTGAGGAATCCAGTCGGATCCCTCCAACCTGTGTTTCCTGCATCCACAAATATTAGCACATCACATATATAAATATCAATCCAGACTGATAACAACAATTATATTCAACCAATCACACAGATATTTAAATATTAACTATTTAAATTAGCTAGCATCCAGATGTGAGTGAGAATAACTCACCTTGAGTTTTGACGAGCGTTTGAAATTTTAAATTAAACCGAAATGCGTTCAGTTTAACCTAAAATTTCAACTTGCTTAAATCAAATCCAGATCTGCGCCACAACGTGCTTCCCGTCGCTGCGATTCCTGCGCCACCAAAATTGTCAAAATCTGATAACGTATGAATGAGATATCAATTCTTAAAGTTTTAAATCAAATTTATAAAACAATTTTCTCTTTATTTTTTTTAAATACCAAAGCACAGCCGCAAGTGTCTTCCTCCTCACGCAGCTCCACACGTGACGCAAACCCATAGCCGCTACCCAAAATCAAAAATCGCGACTACCCTAGCAACTTCTACGACGATCGGCACCCATCAGGTCGTGCGCCAAGGCGCGCTCTACCCACGACCAGAGCAGCTTCGAGCTCGGTCACCCAAAGCCTGAGAAAAACTCCACCAACTGGCCTGCAAACGCAGCCCAAAATCTCCTTCATCGACGCTCGAAACGCGATCACTACCACATACTTCGTAGATCTCGACGCTCTCTTCGATTTATTAGTTGGAAGATTTGCAAATTATAGCTTGGATGGAGCGAATTCGAGGGAGGAAGGACATGAGATGCAGGCCATTGAAAAGTTAGATGGCGGCTGCTTGTAATTTACTAGGGTTTAGCCCTAAACATGAATATATATATATATATTATTTAATATTATTTTAATTAATAAAATTCTCAATTTACCAATATTGCAAACGACCCCCAAATCACACGCACCAATAGGCGTTCCTAGGGTTTTTCCGCGTTCCGGACACAATGGAACAAGTTTCGTAAGCTAATTTGGTCACACGTGCGAGTTACGGAATTAAACGATCAATTTAAAATTAAATCAGTTAAATCAATTTCTAAGCGTTTCGAGCTGCCACGGTCAAACGACAACTCCGATTGCTACGAAAATTGAAATCCAATAATAACTAACTATTACGGATCAAATGGAACTAGTTTCGTCGAATTCCAAGACTGTGAACCGGTAGGCTATTTTAACTCGTCTATCAAATCGAGCGATTTTCAAAATTGTCGAAATCACTCAAAATTTCACTTTTAAAACTTTGTTAACTTAATTATAATTCATATACAATTCATAACCACATTAGAAATCATACTGATTTAGTTTAAATCAAAATCTGAATATTTGCATTATTATATTATTAAATTCCATTATTAAATTATTATAAAATTCCAAATTCAACATATCGACTTTTAATTTCATCCAACAGTCCAATATCATAATTTAAATCCAATTAGACTTAAAATAAATTTTAGAATCTATGTTTTTAAATCTGTTTACACTCAGAATCATCAATTATTCCAATTTTAATATTAAATTATTATTATTCAATTTTCAATTTAATTTCCGTATTTGAAATTTTACTAATCCTATTAACCTATCCAAAATATTTTTATTCCAAATTCAAATTATAATCCATATTCAACATTTAAAATGAATTAAATGTTCAAATCCGGCGATCCAAAATTTCGGGTCGTTACATTAGCGGTTGGCGATGATGGGAAAAATAGCGTGGGATATTTTTCGACCTGTGGTGACCAGGCGAGTCGGGGTTAGGGTTTAAGGAGGGTTCGTGGGTTGTTTTGGGTTGAGCGTGAAGGACGAAGTGATTTTGACGAACGAGGCGTGCGCCTTTGGGAGAAAAAAGGAAAGAAGGTTCCAGCGAAGCCTCGGCGCGGAGTTTGGGCGAGAATGGCAGATAATGATGGCCGCACGTGGCGAATAAAGGGGATTGAGCTCGTTTTTGGTTGGAATGGAGGGTGATGTTTTGAATTGAAGGTTGTTGCAGGAAAGTTGGCTGGCCTGAGGGTTTTGGGGGTCAAAGTTGACATGAGGAGTGGATGGTGACGTTCCGTTGACTCTTGCATGTGCACAATGTGATCTCGGTGCATGTCAACAGGCAAGCTGGGTAGAATTCTGGAAAATAATGAGAGAAGAAAGAGAATAGGAAGGTAGGGATTGGGCCGAAGTATCTGGGCGAAACAAAAGAAATAAAGCTTATGTAATAAAATAAAAGAGATAAAGTAATATGGAAAAGGAGAATAGAGAAATAATTAAGAAGGGATTGGCTCGGGATTGGCTTGTTTTTTTTGGCTTGGGATCGGGTTTCTATTGATGTTAACTAAGCTTTAAAAAATATAAGAAGATAAGCAAGTTTCCAAATAGACTATTAACCAAGTTTTATAAAGCATAAGAGAAATTATTTAACAAAGCTATCAAAGCTAAATGAAAATAAAGAAGCTTTCATAGTAAAAGTATTTAACAAGATTTTCAAACAAGTTTCAAAGATTAAATTTTGAAAATTAAATGTTTTTAAAATTAATTAATTTGGTTTTGAAATGGTTATACATTAGGTTAAATACCTTATTAATCTCAAATTGTTTTCGAAATAAAAAGGATGTGATTAAATAAATAGTTAAAGATAAAAGTATTGAGTTCTAATTAATCATAAGTGCTCAAGTATTTTGGTATGTTAATAATAAATTAATTTTCAAACATTTAATTTAATAATATTTAAATGATAATTAAGTAATTAATTAAGATAATGGTCTATCTTAGATAAATTTAAGGACTTAAGTAATTAAGGGTTAATTTATTAACTTAAGTAAAATAGGATAATTAGTTAATGTAATTAAAGGATAATTACTTAATGAAATTAATAAAAGGATAATTAATTAACTAATGTAATTAATGGATCATTAATTAGTGTGATTAATTAAGGAACATTAATTAATGTAAATTATTAAAGGTTAATTAATTAATGTGAATGATTAAATGATTAAAGAATAATTAATTAATTTCAACAATTAATTAAATGGTTCAATTGATGTTAATTAAGTAGGATTTAAAGGTAATTAATTTATTTTGTGTTGAGCTAATGTCTCTAGTCTGATAAATTGTGACATTCCGTGATATGATATGTTTGGGTTGAACTGTGATAATATGGGTTATTTATCGGCGATGAATTGCTATGTCAAATGACATCCTGTGTTTAAAAATTGAATTGTTCACTTAAACAACTTGGATTATAGATGGTATTGGATTCGAAGAGGCCGGGGTCGGGTATCAGCAAATATCTAAAACCTCGTTGATTAGTAATCTTCAATACTTCTTTATGGATTTGATTTAAGAACCAAATAGGCTGGAATGGAATAATTTTAGTAAAATGACCATTTAAACTAAGTAACAGTTTTTTAATATTTTTTGGTAATAAGTGATTGACTATATCAAGTTAAGAACTCATAGTGAGGTATGAGATACCCCGGGATTTCGATTATGATTTATAACGTAGTACTTCAAATTAGATGGGTTTACTTACGCTGGTTTCCAACCTGACCCGGGTGTTACTTTTCAGGTTAGGACGTTCTGGAGCTCAGGTGGCAAGATGGATGACAGGGACGTATGGAGTATATTCCGCTGTGTATTGGAGTATTTTTTCTGGGACAAGTTGTTATACTATCCAGTTTATATGTGAATGGTTGTACTCTGATGTATTGAATGTACAGTGACAGATACAGCTTTCCTTTGTGTAAATTCTATTATATTTTGATCCGCTGCGAATGTGAAATTCTGTGTTTTGTTTTCTTTCCTTCTTCCACCTTTTTCCTTCTTAACCCTAACAATCTGGAATTTTCGGCATTCGGTTGCTCGGCACTTCTATAATGAACACATTAGTATTGAAATTTTGGGTTGTTACAGACCTGGGTATGTGGTTCGGCATACGAGTGCCCATGAATACCTCGCTCAGCATTCTTTAGTCCGACCAACCTCGCTCGGCAATTACCGTTCGGCATCCCTGGCTTGATGCACAGAAGCTCCTTACCATGGGCCGATATACCTTGTTCCTAGGCCCATGAAGGAAGTCCAACCCATCTTCGTCTATAAATAGAAGGGCAGGGGCACAGTGAAAGAGTCCTTTTTTCGAGAACACTAGGGAGACTCTGCCGCTTTGAAGACTCATTCTTTTCAGTTAGCATTTGTATTTGAGTAGTTGGTGTACGAATTGTATCTGTAATCAATTCTTTGAGAAAGTAATAAAGATTAAACTTAAAGTGGACGTAGGAAGTTACGCCAAACCACTATAAATTTGGTGCGCTTGTTCCTTATAGTTATTACTACATTCTACTGCGTCATTCCTCTGTTTTAATTTACCTTCTTCATTAATCTCTCTACACAAATCCTTCTTCGGGTATTAGTGACCAATTCTGGTGCTTGGATCTTCTTTGTAGCTTTCACTGGGAATCGAATTCTCAGGTCGCTAGGATCTTCTTGGTAGCTATTGGATTGAATAAATCCCCCGAAGGAGATCCAAGTCATTCACAGGACGCTCGTTGATTCTACTAAGAGTTTCTACCAATAACTCTACTATGGGAAGGCCACGTACCAGATCAGCCTCTCATAACGTGGACGTCAATGAGACTGCTTGTGTACAACAAATAGGACCTAGCAATCAACAAGCAAATCTAGGTGCAAGAACCACCGCCCAAAATCAAATGGAAGTTGTCACCACAACGGAGTTCAATGACTTGATAAGAGAATTCATGGAAAGAAGAAGACAACTTAATGCGCAGATTCAAGTTGACGCTAACTTCATGACTCAGCTTACTCAGCAACAGCATCAGAATGCTGAAGGTAGCCCTGTTCCTTACTCTACATCTGATAGCTCGACTTCGTCCGATGATCCTTCCAGGCATAGACGCCACAAAACTGAAACAACACAAGCAGATGCTGCAGATCGATGAACTAGAGATCACTTACACCTTGGAAACTACATCCAAGCCGGAGCAAGAAACTTAGGATCTAGAGTGCGAGTGGAAGCTGGACGGTCAGCCCACCAAGGTCCTAATGAAGCTGGTCCCCAGGATACACGTTTGGAAGACCGCCGGCAGGGAAGACACCAACTAGAATGATCACGCGGGACAGATTCCAATCTCTCATCTTCCATACAAACCCCATACCTATCGGCTATGGTCAAACTGCTAATGAGAGAAAATGAAGGCTTGACCAACGAAGATTGGGGGATATTCAGGAGTCATACTCCATTCACAAATACCATTCTACAGGCCGAGTACCCCAGAAAGTTTTGCATGACAACCATCCCGGCCTACGAAAGGAAGACCGATCCCCGACAGCATGTGATCAGATATGAATGGATGATGGATTCAGCTAGAGCAAATGATGCAACTAAATGTATATGCTTCCGCATAACTTTATCCAGAATTGCAACCATGTGGTTCACTCGACTGCCTCCACGGTCAATATCCAGCTTTGATGAATTAGCGATGAAATATGAGGAGCAATTCATGATTCATGCCACTCGTCCCAAGGACGTGATGTCCTTGTCCAACGTGATTCAAGCTTCGGAAGAACCATTGAAGGAGTACTTACAAAGATTTCATGTTGCGGCAACCGAAGTTAGCAACCCAAATGACCATGCAATTATGATGGCTATGAGGAGTGGATCCAGATTTGGAGTTTGGAGATTGGTTGGCAGGAAAGCCTCCGACCACACTAGAGCGTTTTTATTCAATGGCTCATCAGTTCATAAGGAAAGAGGAAGCCAGGTGGACAAGGCGAGATAATGCACCAGGCTCTAGAAAGGAGGCTATGAAAAGCAACATCGCTATAAAGCAATCTGGCAATGGCTCGGGGGAGGTTCAGGTCAATGTCCAGAACAAGCCTGGGCAATCCAAAGGGTTCGGAGGAGGAAATTCCGGAAAGAAAAGGGAAGAAGGAAAATGGAAACCAAGGATTCCAACTTACAACGAATACACTCCTCTGAACGCATCTTTGGAAAATATTTACCTATCAACTTGTAATACTTTTCAATACGGAAAGCCACGCCTAAATAAATATACGGAGGAACAAAAGCGAATAGGGAAGTAATACCGCTTCCATGAGACTTACGGGCATAATACAGAGGAATGAAGACACCTTCATGATGCTATAGAAAATCTGATTAGACAGAGAAAGTTGCAGGAATTCGTTAAGAACCCACAGGAGGGTAAACAAGGAACATCAGACCCCGGATGCGGGCAAGCTCCACACCATCCAGAGGAACCTGCTCGAACTGTGGTTAGACTAGTCATAAACACGATAGTCGGCGGACCTCACCCTGCAGATAAGAGTTGGTAGGAAATGGACCGGTATGCTAACTCCCTCAGGCATGTCGATTTTGAGCGTTGTTCAAATACGGAGGACGGGTCCCTAGTTAAGCAGCGGCGAACAATGATGGACGATATAGTTTTCAAGAGCATAGATGCTGACCAGGTGGAGGCTCCTACCATTGACCCGATGGTCATCTCCACGATAATCGACTAGTGTTTGTGAAAAGAATTTTAATTGATTATGGAAGTTCTATTAACATCATCTTCAATAAAGCGTATGACCAAATGAAGATGGAGACCAAAGATTTAAAACCATCTAAAGTTCGCATCCATAGCTTTAATGGTGCAGCAACCGATGCGGTGGGTTGTGTTGAATTGCCAGTTGAACTTGGACAAGGTGAAGGTTAGAGGCTGCGAATCCTACATTTCATTGTTTTGGATGTTGATTCTCCATACAATGTATTTCTGGGTCGACCGGCCCTCGCAGAGTTCAGGGCAGCTTTGGCCCCATGGTGTTTAACTTTGAAATTTCCGACAGACAAAGGAGTTGGTATTATACATGGCGATCTGGCGACTAGTCGTGCATGTTATGTGGCTGAGCTGAGAGAAGCTCAATGAAGAGCGAAAGGAAAGTTTGTGGACAACTCCATCCACACCCATGCCGTTAAAAATTGACAAGTAGGGCCTGAGCCTTGGCTCAGGCAACACGATCGGATCCATAGAGACATAAATCCAAGAGACGATGATGATGAGGAACCCTGTGAAGCAAAAGCAGCATCGGCTGAATTGACGATTGACATTCCAGTCAGTCGAGATGACCCATTGCGAGTACTTAAGATTGGATCATAACATGGCCCCTCACTGATTTCTTTCGAGTGAATCTGGATGTTTTCGCTTGGACACATTCTGATATGTGCAGGATTTATCCTGCTGTTACGAGTCATATGTTGAACATAGACCCGAGGTACGTACCAGTAAAGCAGAAAAGGAGAGGCAAGGAACTAGTGAGGTCCACTGCTCCGAGAGAGGAGGTGGACAAACACAAAGCCAATGGGTTCATCCGCGACGTCCTCTACCCTGAGTAGGTATCTAACCCTGTGCTAGTGAGGAAAGCAGATGGGAAATGGAGAACCTGCGTAGATTACACTGATCCGAACAAAGCATGCCTTAAGGATAGTTTTCCCTTTACCCAGGATTGAGCAGCTGGTTGACTCAACAGCGGGACACGAGTTACTGTCATTTATGGATGCATACTCGGGACATAATCAAATCTCGATGCACATTCCAGACCAAGAACACTCCAGTTTTGTCACAGATGTCGGGCTAT
This sequence comes from Allium cepa, assembly GCA_030765085.1. NCBI lineage: Eukaryota > Viridiplantae > Streptophyta > Magnoliopsida > Asparagales > Amaryllidaceae > Allium > Allium cepa. The sequence continues at coordinate 737,840,242 of CM060935.1, read as the reverse complement.
ATTGCTATGTAGTGATGCCTTTTGGATTAAAAATGCAGGAGCAACTTTTTAGCATTTGGTGAATCGAATGTTTAACGACCAGATAGGTAAAACAATGGAAGTCTATGTGGACGACATGCTCATGAAGTCACGGCGGTCAAATGACCACATTCGAGACTTAGCGGAAATGTTTGATATACTCAGATATTATGGAATGAAAATCAATCCTTTAAATGTTCCTTTGGCATTGCGTCAGGGAAGTTTTTAGGTTTCATTGTTAATGCGTGGGGAATTGAAGCTAACCCGGAAAAGTTTCAAGCTATCCGGGACATACAAGTGCCCAAAATAATAAAGCAAGTACAAAGCCTAAAAGGAAAGATAGCTGGGCTGAGTCGATCCATATCCAGAGCTATAGATAAATGTATTTATTTCTTTGATGTAATAATGAAAGGAAAGAGAAATTTTGAATGGACGCCCGACTGCGAGGAGACTTTCCGAGATTTGGCAAGACATTTGGAAAGTCCCCCGGTACTGTTGTAGCCTATAGACCATGAAGTTTTGTATGTCTACTTAGCTACATCTCAACATGCTATCAGTACGGCTTCGGTTCGTGAGGAGGACCGAGTTCAAAAGCCAGTTTACTATGTCGATAAACGTTTAATGGAGGTAGAAAGAAATTATTCTAAAATTGAGAAATTGGCCTACTGCTTGGTGATTGCATCACGCAAGCTTCAACTGTACTTTCAGGCACACTCGATTAGTGTCTATACCGATCAACCCTTGCGTCACGTACTCCAGCAACCAGAAACCTCTGGAAGGATGTTAAAATGGAATATCGAGTTGAGTCAGTTCGATATTACCTACCTACCAAGAAGGGCCATATAAGGGTAAATGCTAGTAGACTTCATAGCTGAATTCACCGTGTCAAACGAACTAAATAGTCACGATGTCGTTCCCTCTATTCGATGGAAACTGTACACCGATGGGGCATATAATGACCATTGCTCTAGGGCTGGTATAGTTCTTGTAACTCCTAAAAACCGACCAATTTGTTATGCTTTGAAGCTCAGTTTTCCAGCTACAAATAAAGAAGCTGAGTATGAAGCATTGATTGCTGGCTTGAGACTCAATAGGGAACTGGGAGTAAAATCAGTTGAAATCTTTTGTGACTCACAATTGGTGGTGTACCAGGTGTGGGGCAACTATCAACAAAGGGACAGGGACTTGCTCCATACCTTGCACGAGTTCAGGTGCTGTTAGCAGATCTAGAGTATTATGATATGTCACATGTCCCGCGTGAACAAAAAAAAAGAAGCCGATTCATTGGTCAAATTCACAAGTACTGGCGATGCATGACAAATGGGATTGGATCCCGTCGAAAATTTACATACTCCGAGTATAAATGTGATGGAGATAGATTTTGTGTTCGAACAGAAATCGAGAAGGAATCATGGATGACCCCATTCAAGCAATACTTGCTACACGTGGTCTTGCCCCAAAGAAAGAATGAAAGACGGCAAGTCATTCGTAACGCTTTGCGATATGTAATGCAGGACGGAACAATGTATCAGAAAGGATTTTCGGCCCCCTTACTACGGTGCATTGCCCATAATGAGATAAAACGGGTCCTAAAGGAGGTCCATGAAGGAGAATGTGGTGACCATACAAGGGGAAGACATTAGCAAAGAAAATCCTCCGCTATGGATACTATTGGCCAACTATAAATTGGGATGCTGCAGACTACATAAGGAGATGGAACAAATGCCAGAAGTTTAAAAAAATCCCAAGAGCTCCACAGATGGAACTTACACAAATGTTTAGTCCCTGGCCATTTGCAATGTGGGGGATCGATATAATCGGTTCTTTACCCATATCCAAAGATGGTGCAAAATACGTAATAGTCATGGTCGATTACTTTACCAAGTGGGCAGAAGCAGAGCCCTTAGTCGCAATCACTACTAAGAAGATCATTAATTTCATTGTACAAAACATTGTATGCTCTTTTGGCCTCCCACGAACTGTCATTACAGACAACGGAACTCAATTTGAAAGTAGGGAGTTCAAAGAATTTTGTCAAAAGTATGGCATTGAAAAAAGGTTTGCAGCAGTTGCTCATCCAAAAGCCATTGGACAAGTAGAAGCCGTGAACAAAGTAATCAAGTCCATATTGAAAAAGAGTTTGTAAAAGGCAAGAGGCAAGTGGGTGGATGAATTTCCAACAGCACTTTGGGCTTAAAGAACTACCCACAAGTCCACAACTAGCCACACTCCATTCGCATTGGCATATGGCACGGAAGCTGTTATACCTGTGGAACCTGAAGTTCCTTCACATTGATAACTCATTATGACCCTAAGAGGAATCAGGATCTTTTACTTGAACACTGGACTTCGTTGATGAAAACCGTGAAGAAGCTGATTTAAGGGTGGTTGCATATAGACACCGAATTGTTCGATATTATAATGAAAAAGTTCGACCAAGAACCTTTCATGTGGGCGATCTCGTTTTGAAACGAGTTTTCCCGATCCCATCGCATATGATCCCACATGGAAAGGTCCATACGTCATTGAACGGAGGCTTGGAGAGGGAACTTTCAAGCTAGCGACCGTTGATGGCATGACACTCCCCCGAGAATGGAATAACAAGCATCTGCGACATTATTATACCTATCTATTTCTTTCGTATGTTTGTTGCAATTATTTCCAGTATATTTTTATTTCGTCGATTCTTCGTTTTCGACATGTAAAAAGACAATTTAGTTTGTTTTCATTAATAAGGGCTTGAAACCATCTTTTCCTTGAATTATTGATGTTTTCGTGTATGATAATTCTATGGCAAAAAACTAGAGTTACATTATTCTGTCTAACGTACGAACGCACACAAACAATTAAAATATCCTAGTTCCTGGAGTGCGGACTGGAGTATTCTAAGTCTCCAGCGTGCGGACTGGAGTATTCTAAGTCTCCAGCGTGCAGACTAGAGTATAAACGACTTGAATGTCCAAGTTCCCGGAGTGCGGACTGGAGTACTCTAATTCCCCAGAGTGCAGACTTGAATATAAACGACCTGAAATCTCCAAGTCCCCGCAGTGCGGACTGGAGTACTCTAAGTCCCTAGAGTGCAGACTAGAGTATAAACGACATGAAATCTTCAAGTCCTCGAAGTGCGGACTGGAGTACTCTAAGTCCCCAGAGTGCGGACTAGAGTATAACGACTTGAAATCTCCAAGTCACTGGAGTACTCTAAGTCCCCAAAGTGCGGACTAGAGTATAAACGACTTAAAATCTCCAAGTCCTCGGAGTGCGGACTGGAGTACTCTGAGTCCCTAGAGTGCGGACTAGAGTATAAACGACTAGAAATCTCCAAGTCCCCGGAGTGCGGACTGGAGTACTCTAAGTCCCTAGAGTGTGGACTAGAGTATAAACAACCTAAAATATCCAAGTCCCTGGAGTGCGGACTGGAGTACTCTAAGTCCTCAGAGTCGGGACTAGAGTATAAATGACTTAAATTCTCCAAGTCCTCGGAGTGCAGACTGGAGTACTCTAAGTTCCCAGAGTGCATACTAGAGTATAAATGATTCAAAATCTCCAAGTTCCTGGAGTGCAGACTAGAGTACTCTAAGTCCGCGAAGTGAGGACTAGAGTACTCTAAGTCCGCGAAGTGCGGACTAGAGTATAGATGAACTGAAATCTCCATGTCCCCAGAGTATGGATTGAAGTACTCTGAGTCCCCGGAATACAGACTAATAATATTCAAAGTACCCAAAGCACACTACGCCATAAATGGCCTTCTGCAACACAAAAAAAATGTTGGGTTAGGCCCAAATTTTTTTGCCATAGGTCTATGGCAACACTTTTCGGGTGATGCAATTTTTGCCGTTGCCTTATACCTCAAAGGCAACATTTTGACTATCTAAGGCAGCATAAGTAATATTGTTGCAATAGAACCCTATTTGGGTCTATAGCAACATCCATATGTGTATGTAGCAACATTCCAAAATGTTGCTATAGATATTAACTTTTTGAATTTGTGGGGCCCATAATGTAGAGCATATTTGATTTTTTAATAGAAATAAATATTTATTTAATAAAATGCTATTGCACAGAATTTGATATTCAAAAGGTAATTTATTTAAATAAATATTTTATTTCAACATTCGAAATAGTACAAATTCCTGACTCCACTATTTTACAAATCAATGATATATAACACTGATATTCACATATACAGATATTCCTCACTACATCACTCAGTTCACTCATTACTTATGCAGTTTCAATTTATACAGACACCGACACTGACAAATATATGACGAGCCGAGTGCCGAGCCGAAGGCGAGCCGAGTAGCGGGTTCAGTCTTCAAGCTCAAGCACATTTGATTTGACTCTGTCTTCAAGCTTGTATCCAGCTGTCCAGTCTTCAATACCTGTCACATATAATTCAAAAGCAGTAATCTGGAAAATAATATTTAACTCGAACAGAAAATGAAAATATTTTTTTTATATTATTTGCCTCAGGTATTTGGGTTGTTTCTTTTCATATTTTTTTTCTGACAGGGACCAAATATTTGCACGGACAACCTGTGAATGCACAAGTCAGCTGTTCACAAGTGCATACGCCAAACATGAATGCAACACATGGATACAAGATAGTATGGAAGACAGCAAGCAACAGTTCAGGCAAAAATGCACAAAGGAGAAGCCAAGCGCACAAAATAGTACTTAACACAGCAAGCAACATAACATAACCAAGAAATGCATGTACATGGATGAACATACATGCATCATAAGGCTTGGTACAAGAAACTACTCAAGTGCAACTACTCAAGTGCAAGTTCATACTCAAGTGCAGCCAGATATGTAGAAAAGCCAAAAAAAATGGACACGGCACAAGGTCAAACCCGAGTCATCGAATGGATTCAACTCAGGGCCAAGCAACCAACAAAATAAACAAGAACCAGGTTCAGCAAAATGTAGACAAGCTAGTGCAAGAAACACAGCAGTACACAAAGGCAGCCCATCAAGCAAAAACAGTGAATGCATCAAGCATGTACAAGAGAAACATAGGCAGTAATATGATATACAGAGGACTTGGAGCATTAGTTCATGTTAAAGAACAAGGTTAGCATGGTACTAGTTCAGTCCAGACCAAGCAAAACCAACAAAGCTCAACACACATATGTTTGTATATATCGTGGAAACCAAAACTCAATGTTCAGATTAGTCAACAGTTTAATAAAACCGAAGATCACTTTCAAAGTTCTGATTTTCAAAAATGCAGAAGTTTTCAAGTGAAGCAGTTTTCAAGAGGACAACAGAATACAAATACTTCAAGTTCTGGTTTAACAAATGCAACAAGGTACAAAGGTATGTGAACAAGTTCAACAAAGGTTCAAGTTCTGGTTTAACAAATGCAGCAGAAGGAGCTAACAAGCTCAGATCAGAAATCAAATACAAGCTAGTGAACCAAAATCCAACATACCAAATAATATCACATCGCAATTCATCATCGGCAAAGCAAAATCAAGCCAGTGGACCAAAATCCAACATACCAATACATCATCGCAATCCAACATACCAGATTTCTCAAAGTCCAACAGAAAGATTAAACTCGAGATTGTAGGAAATAAAGCCTATAAATAAATCCCAATTCATCATCGGCAAAAGCGTGCGAGTGTAACCAAAATTGAGAATAATCAAGTAAACCAGAAGGCAGAAAACATACCAAATAATATCACATCGCACCCGACGACGAAGTCAAAGCAATTCGAGCAATCAATCAAGGAGAATGAAGGAGCAAGCTACCAGGAACGTTTCTTACACTAGATTCGATCAATCAGAGCATCAAAGCAACTGGAATCGCATGCCCTAGTTTTCACAGAGAGGAACGAGAAAGAAAAATTGCGTGCCCTAATTTTCACAGAGAGAGGAATGAGAAAGAAAAGTAAAGCGGGAAATGGAAATTGGTAAGGTGTGGATCGATGGTGTGAATCGACGGTTGAGATTTTGTTTTAAATTGTGGTGTGGATCGCTGAGGTGTAAAAAAAATTTTTTTTTTTAATTAGAATATATCTATGGAAACACTATATAAAAATGTTGCATCGTGTTACACTTGTTTAGCTAGAGCAACACATTTTTATGGCTAAGATAACACCAAAAATACAACGTTGCAGTAGGACCAAAATTTTATAGCTGTCGCAATATTTTAGTTAGCAACACCTTGCAAAAATATTGCAGAAGGTCATCTATGGCGTAGCGGCATGAAATAGAGGATTTACAATTCTCAAAAAAAATTCCAAGTCACATGGAGGTGAACTGGAGCTCGAGTAACTCCCCGAATGTCAAGTTATGGTAATAAGTTAGACAACAAACTGAATGATAAGAGTCATTTGAAAGATAAAGAAACTAAAATTTATTTATCAATCCAAAATTAGGTTCCGCTATAATCCCTCCAAAAAATCGGAGTCAAAAGTCAATTTATATTAGTCATGAAAATAAATAAAAATAATTACATTAAACTAGACTAACTCTCGTCGAACGAGTGTAACAACTACTTCTTTGGTTTCTTTTCCTTCCTCGTTTTATCAAATGACTCCTCTCCCATGCATATTCGCTTGGACGCTTTGCTTGATAGGGAAATAACATTCGAGGAAGGAAGATGGACTTCTAGTGGCCTGGACCCATCAGGGAGAATGACCTTCAAAGGGTCATCTAGCTCCACTACTTGGGGCTCGACCTTGAGCTCAACTTTCTTCTTTTTCTCTTCTTCTAGTTTCTCCTTCATGCTCGCTTTCGAAGTGTGTCCAAAGGCGCCTACAATCTCAACTTCATGACTTCCATCGACGGGTGACGAACTTTTAGACTTGTCCTCGTCAAGCGCCTCAATGACTTGAGCATCAAGATTGAGAGTCTCTCCCGCTTGAATAGCCTCACTCATCTTCTCCTTCTCCTCTATGGCATCATCGCTCCTTGGAGTTGGCTCAGGATCAGAACGGTCTATGAAAAATCATAAGAGACAAACGTTAGTATACAATAACCTCTCGTCGAAAACGATGACTCTTTGAATATTAAGAAGAAAAGTTATGTACTGGTTTCTTGCTGACTCTCAATCATCCGTGGAGTCTCACCCTTTGGAATGGGAGATAGAACATGAATGTCAAGGCCAGGGTCTTTCGGGTTGTAACCAATGTGCTGCTCGAACAGACTGGTTAACCAGTCGATTGAGTAGGGAGAGGAGCTAGAGACTCGGTTCCAAACGGACCGGCAATGTCATTCTTTCCTTTTGACGAGGAGGAATATTTGCCATAGAGAGCCTTCACTACAGGAAAGTCTGAAGGCTCATTCCCCCTGAGAAATTCCTTTACTAAAGCCTCCTCGTCAACCTCTTTGATGCCCGACTCAACCTTTCTGATCTTTATCAAAGTTTCCCATGCCTTGGCTAGAAATTCGAGGTAACCCTTTCCAAGAAAAATCAAGTCCCGATGCATGAGGACACGGGCATTATATTCTGCTATAAGCGGGTCGAACAAGCACTTGATCTCCTCTATGCCAGCTTTAGTAGCCTCCTCAAGACGAACATCGATGTCAAAGAGCGCTATCTTTTTACCATCCTCGTGGGTTGTTTCCTTTAGTGCTTCGACCGTGGAGAGCTCCTCATCTAATTTTGTTTTGAGAAGTCGAGTGGCAAAAATCTCATTGCAATATTGTTGTGACTCCACTTGAGCAGCTATTTTTTCTTCTTTTTCCTTGGAGAGTAGCTCTTCAAGCTCATTGATGCGCTGAGCAAATGCATCTCTCTCCTTATGAATGGAATCTTTCTCTGAAGCTACGGCCCCGCAGCGTTGCACCGCTTTGTCAATTTCTTTCTTATGTGTCGCCTCTAGACGATTAACGGCCTCCATTGTGGATTTAGCACTTTTTTGGCAGCTTCAAGCTGAGACTTGTATGAAGAGAGCTCTTCATCCTGGGCTTTAATGATGTCTTTATCGTGAACAACTTCGAGCTTTAGCCGATCGATTTCGAGTTGGCGCTCAATAGAGACTTCCGACACTTTTTCAGCTAAATGGACAAACGCATCATGTTGGACGTAAACGTCGTTGGTACAAGCAATGTCATTTTGTTTGAAGTGTCCCAGAATGTTATGAATCACCAGGAGAAACTTCAGACCATCAAAGCATATTTTGGGGAATGTAGGCTTAAGCTCGGTTAGCCTCTCCGATATCGACGGACCTTGGGTGGGAGTAGGAGGAGTTGGTCTCGAGACAATAGATGTTTTGTGAGGTTCCAGGGATTGCCTGGTACTAGATGAACCATAATGTTGGTCTCGGTGAGCCTCAGGCTAGGACCCCTTATGCGCAGATTTCTCCTTGCCTTGCTCTGTTAGAAAAGGAGGATCGCGAGAGTAGGAAGACTAGTTATATGTTTGTCTTCGATAAGATGAATCTCAGGGGCGATAGTCTCGACCACCATTGTCATCTCTGTCCCAGCATTTGCTGGAGCCCGAATCCCGGCCAAAATGATGAAAAATAGATGACCCGTGAAGACGGTCGAGTCCATGAGTACGCCCAATATCACCTGCGCAGAAATTGAATGACGACAAGTTAGCAAAAAATAGAGTGATGGCAAAGATTTAAGTGCAAAGTGAAGTGCACGTGTCCATGTGTGTCCTAGTGTTTTCCCCCGACGGACCAGTTTCTTTATCTTTACTTATAGGAGTTTTTTCTCCTTGGTTATGGGCTTGAGCGCCTGCATCGCCTCTTGCGGGCGAATGAAGCTTAAGGGCTTCCGGATCGTTGAAGCTATAGTCGAGCAAATCGTCGGGAACAGTGAGGTCCGACAAGCCTTTCAAAGAACTCTCTAAGTGTTAAGGGGAAGGCTCTCTCTCCACCGGAGTGATTGTGACCTTAAGGTTCCACCTGCTATCTTCTTCCTCAATTTGTAAGCCAATTTCTTCTTTCCCTTTGAAAGGGGAGGCGTTACGTCGATATCGTGGACATCAACTACCGGCTCTCGAGCGGGACTAAAGTTCTCACCTAGTACTTTGGACACTTTAGCTTCTTAAATCTCCCCCTCCTCAGGTGTGTCAAGGGCACCGCATGATGAAGGACTGGATTGATTCATGCCTTTGTCCAAGGTAGGTCCAGATGAAGTGACACTGTGTAGGAGACTTATTCGGCGACCTTCTGTCAACAGCCCAAATTTCAAGAGCGATTCATTTGAAATAATAGTCTAATGTCCCGGTCTCCCACAGGGACAGCTTGGATAGCTTCAACGGCCTCAGAATACCTAGAGCCTCCGGGATGCGGGCTGACACCTGTAGAAAATCGAGATTTTTTTTAGGAAGAATGCGTTTCCTGGTGCATATGACAATTAATCTAGACAAGGAACTTACTCCCTTCCAGCCATCTCCTCACGAAACCGAAGGCAGCGCACGTAAAACCATTCTTGCTTGTAGTTGGCGAATTTGCTCCACGCCCCTGTAACGATTTGGCACTAGTTATGCGGCTCAAGGAATATGAAAGATGGGCCGTCAGGCCGCCTCTTGACACAATAAATATAGCGGATGTCGCCGAGAGTGGGGAGCCTATGTAGAATGCTCATGAAGAGAATACACGTGCCATATAAAAACTCGGGGCTGTTAGGATGTAGCTGTGATGGGGCGCTCTCTATATATTGCAGTACATCATGTAGGAAGGAGTAAAATGGTGGCACGCTACCAACCTAGCACATGAATTTATTGCAAGCAGTATATCCGGTTGGGGACATGTGGGGATGATCTTTCCTGATAGGACCAGTACATCGTTGAAAGGAATTCCATGTATTGAACATGGTCGATGAATGGCACTTTCATTGATTCTCGAAGCTTGAGAATCAGCTGGTGTAACGACCCGTAAATTTTCGATAATTAAAATAGGTAAGTTAATAAGATTTCGTGATTTAGTGTTAGAAAAAAATTTGTAATTCGTTTAGAATAATAATAAATGGAGTGAATTGCGACAATAACTATCCAAGTAATGGAAAATAAAAGCTACTTAGTGAATGCCTTTGAAATCAAAAGTTGAATAGGATAATAAATGAGGAATTCAGTGGGTATAATAGAGAAATTGATTGATAAGTAAAATCTATTTAAAATCAAATATTGAATATTGAACAGGTAAATTGTTTAAATTAAATATTTAAAACTTATTGAATAATTGAATAACTGTCAAATGAAAATAGTGTTCTAAATTGTGAATTGGTTTTAAAAGTTGAATCTTATAAGTTCGATTTCAATATTTCAAAAGATAATGAATTATTGGTCAAGCGAAATTGTTTTAATTTAATATTTGGAATTTATTGAATAATTTAATAATGGGAATTGAATAACCGTATAATGGAATGGTTGTTCTATAATTTTAATTCATTTCAAAAGTTAAATTTTATAAGTTCATTTTGAATATTTCAAAAGATAGTGATTTAAGAATAATCAAAATCGTTTAAATTTAATATTATAAATGTTTAAATAATTAAATTTCGAATTTGATATGATTAATTTGATATTGAAATTTAATATATGAAATAGAGTGAATAATTGAAATTTGATTTAATATGATTCAAATTGGTTTCCAAAGTGAATGTAAGTTATATTGGGATTATAATAGAGTTAATAAGATTTTACAATTGGAATTATTGGATAATTGAATAATGGGCTTGATATGATTAAAAATGATTAGTAAAATTTTATTTTATCATATTAAGGTTAGAATGATGTTGTAGAACTTTTAAAATCGAATTAAAAGTAAATTTGTGGAAATTGAATATTTTAATATTTAATTATCAACTGAAAAATAGCCAAATTTTGAACAGTCTCAGAATTGGACGAAACTAGTTCCATTGGATCCGTAATAGTTAGTTATTATCGGATTTCAATTTTCGTAGCAATCGGAGTTGTCGTTTGACCATGGCAGCTCGAAACGCATCGAAATTGTTTTAATATTAATTTGACAAGTTGAAATAGTCATTTTTCAAACAGTCTCGGATTTCGACGAAACCAGTTTCATCAGATCCATAATGTGATATTTTGGTAAGATTTCAAATTTCATGTCAATCGGATTTAACGTTTGTCCGGGGCAAGCTAAAACGCGCAGAAATTAGATTAAATTGATTTAATTTAAATTGACCGTTTATCGCTATAAGTCTCACATACGATCGAATTAGCTTCCGAAACCTGTTCCATTGTGTCTGGAACGCGGGATAAACCCTAGAAACCCCGGTCACCGTGCGTAAATCGGAGTTCGGAAAGGCCGGATAAATAGTGTTCGTCGTTTTCTATTTATGCACTTCATTAATTTCACTTTTGCAAAATAAAAAAAAAGAAAACTAGGGTTTCAAATAGACAGCCGCCATTATCATATTCACGGCCAGAAACTTTCAACCTTTCTCCTCTAATCTCTTCAAATCCATCAATCTATTCAACAAACTTCCAACATGAAACTTGTAGAGGGGAGTGAGATTTAGGTATTCAACGGCTATGATCGTGTTTGGACCTTTGAATCAACGGCAAATCTCGTCCAAAGGCCTGTAGTTGCGCACGCAAATCGAGACGTTAGGGAGGTCCGAGCTCCATGGCGTTGCGGCCGATTGTCGAGCATGAGATGGGCTTTGGAATGAAGCATCCTGATCGAGCTAGATGTCGTCGGAGTTGGGTGCGTTTATTAGGGCATATGGGCGGCTTGGGTTCTTTTGTTCACGCGTGCGTTTTCTCACCTGGAAGATGAAGAACGAAAGAGGATGCGGCCTTGATTGCTTGATGAAAATCTACGGTCCAGATTGCTAGGTTATAAATTAATAAAATAAATTGTATTTTAAGTTGTATTTAAATTCGTATAAACTTTGAACTATCATAACTTTTTCGTACGAGGTCGGAATTCGGCGAAACAAGTTGCGTTGTCTTCGTTTCGTCGAGCACTACGCGATGGAATTAGATTGGAGTCATTTGGAGCTAGTAAAATTTCGGGTAAAATTAAACGCTCGTTTAATTTTATTCGGAATAAAACGCTGGAACTTCATTGGAATCAACGTGAGTGTTTTATAACGCTCACAACGTACTAAATATCTTTATGCTAGTTAAATTGACATTATGAAGTGTTATGTTTTTATTTGTCGTTGTTTGATAAAATTTATTTGTCATATATATTGTCATTTGAATTAACCGTTGAAATCAAATTGACAGTTAAATTGAAATTGAAATTGAATTGCGATTAAATTACCTAACATTGATAACTATGAAATTGCTATGAGTTGTATTGTGTATTGGATGATTTATTTCGATGGATGCTATTGGTTGATATTTAAATGTTTGGATGTTTATTGCTTATATATAACTTGTTATGCATACATATGACACTATGATTTATATAAGTGATATACACTCATCCCTGACATTTAATTGAAATAAATAATTACTTGGCCATAGGATAGAAAATTATATACGGACACCGAATTGGCTAAATTAAAATTTTTAAAAGTGTTGATTTGAAATTTATTTAAATGTTTTGATTTAAAAGTTATAAATAGAAACCAATTAATAGAAATCGAATTTATCGAAAAATTGAGTTTGGAATGTTGAAATAAATTTTGGTTAAAAGAAATTGTTAAATAATATAAGTCGAGACTTTGAGATTTAAAAATTGGGATTTGATTGAATTTCGAAAATTGATTGGTTTAAAGATTTAACCTTAATTCGAGCTTTGAATATTACCAAGTAAAAGTGATATAAAAATGATATTTAATTTGAAGTCGAGCTTGGAATTGAATCATATTTGAAATTTGGATTTAAACTCGAAAATTGATGGATAATTTTGTTAAGTGTTATAAATGGATATTTTGAAACCCAAGCTCTAAATCGATATAAATTGGAATTGAATTAATTGAAAGTGAATATAAAATTGAATAAATTTGAAGTCAAAGTTGACATTGATTTGAATTGAAATCGAAATTGAATCGGTAGAATGGAAATTGAAATTGATTTGAATTGGGAAGTTATAAATTGAAATGGATTGGTTTTGAAGCTGTTTTGTTTTGTTTTCCAAATTACTCTGCTATATAAACCATTTTTGAATACTTAAACTATTTTATTCTATTTTAAATCTACTTAACCCAATTTAAATTATTTTAAACTAATTTATCTATTTCAAATCCATTTTAAGATTTTAAGTATTTTAACTATTTAATTATTTAAAACTACTTTTAAACTACTTAAAACTATTTTTCTTAAATTCTAAGCTGGTCAATAAGGTGAAATGTTTATATTTAAATCTTGAATTTAAATACGAATTGGGTTAAATGAAGTTGCAACATAAATTGAAATTCGAAAGATTTTGAAATCGAAAAAAGATATTGATGCGAAAAATGATTTTTGAAAACGGAATCTTACATTTGAAAAGATACAATGATATTTGAAATGGATTTGATTTTGAAGAGAATATGATATTTTGATATCAATTATGAATCGATTTGAAATGTAAAAGAGCCAACGGTGTAATAATACGTAGTTATTGAAGAGACCGGGATCAGATATGGACATACTCTATGCCGATACCGAAAACCACTTTAATAACTATTATACGTGGAGTGTTGATCCAAAATGAAGTGGATGGTTTGGTGAACGCATTGACTGAAGAAAGAGAACGATATTGGATGACCCCTGACATGACTAAAACAGGAGCCGCGCCGGGCCATTGAGGTTCGCCACCTCTAGCGGACACAGTTATTCGATACCATATCTATTACATTTGTGATTCGATTTGGGTGCACCCCTTGATTTGGGAGTGTTGTTCCGCTGTGTTGGGGTAGCTGCTGGCTATGCTCAACATCAGTCCGGATCACGCAACTACTAGCATCCTAGTTGGTATCGCCTCATGTACCTTGTCATAATGATTATCCTATTCACGACCACTACGTTTTGTTTTGTGTTATACCTATGGGGTACCCTCTGATAACCACCAGTTTACGGTGGGGCTTACGGTGCTGTATAGACTATGGCATTATAAAAATGTGTTAAGGTGGATTATGGTAACGCCTTAACGCTATTTTGATACTTTATATTACTGATAGGCATTATCTACTTAGCGTACATTACTACATAGTAGATAGTTTAATGGATCCTTGAGAGATGGAAAATCCCGTAACATCTCTTAAGTTATTGCACGCACGTTGACACTGGATAGGAGAGTCAAACCCTGTAAACATCTCTGACGCCGTTACACTCATATTTATTTATGATTGATTTAACTTTCATAAGGATATTTTGGTCCTGACTCGAGTGTTTTGTCCCAGTCCCGATTTTTCAGATTTTTGAAGATCTATTTTGGAGGATGAAGACGAAGATTTGGTATACTATTACTATTATTACCCTTGCATCATGCTATCTGCTGCATTATTTTAATTGTTCTGTTGTATATGTATAACTCTGATAAATGTTGTATAAATAATTGTCTAAGTATAGTGAACAACTTCATGAACTGTTTATTTGACTATTATATTTTATCGTTCTGCTGCGAGATTTTGTGTTGTTTTCATTTCCTTTATTTCTCTTCCTTTTCTTTTCTTATTTACCCCAATAACCATCTGCCTTTTTGAATGGTTTGGAACCGACATGGGTATTTGATCGTCGGTTTAAACTGTTCAAAAAGACGGGTCGTTACAACGGGATTATCTAGGAAGATCGCTGCATCTAAGGCATTTGGAGCCAAGTCAACGAATGCAATCGTGGGACTCGGAATATCTTGTACAAGAGCTGTCGATGGATTTGAGGTTCCAACCAGTTATTGTTAAGAAGATGGCTTGGGTTTATCTGAGACTGTGGTAGAACTGGATTTTCTAGACATCTCTAATGAGTGTTGGACCTGAAGAAACACATGTTTAAACTATACTTGAAAAATAATCAACAATAGACATAATAACAGAAATACTCCCCGTGTGGTGTGTGAACTAGTGCAATCGTTCAAGTATAAGTGTCAAAGGATTAAAAGTCATGAAGCTAGTAAAATAAAGTTAAGTATAAGTGTCTTGTGATGGTTGTTAGTTTTGAACTAAGACGTTGGCACAATATGTCGAAGGCTATTGTCCATTTTATCGAGTTAAATTCAGGTATATCATTATTAAGACAGGGGAATTATCAGTCTGGATTGGTTGATATGCTTGTTTGCTTAAATCCTTGTCCTTGTTTCTATCATATGTTTAGGCAAAGAAAGTGAGTCAAGTCAACATAAACTATGTTCGAGTTGGGATGGTTTCGACTATTATTGCCTACTTCAAGCTAAATGTCGAGCGACACTCCAAAGACTCGAATAAACAACCACCTAAACTCTCTCACACACCAAAGGGTCAATACCGAGCCGCATTGCTTTGCACACTGAACCCAACTCTTACTTCTCTCCTACATTCCCTCTTGACCGTTCGGCATGCGGGAGTCATGCCAAGCCGTGGTCATATCGAGCTGCATCGCTCGGCACACTGAACTCAACTCTTACTTCTCTCTTTCACTCCCTCTTCACCATTCGGCATGCGAAAGTCATACCGAGCCATAACCATACATTCTCCTCCAACTCACTTCTTCGAGTAACCTAAACACCTTTTTGAATGGCAATCAACGTCATTCCAACTCACACACCATACTCAACAAACACTCCCTAACTTCGCTAATTTCCACTGAACCAACCACACTTCCTTTTCCCTCACTCGGCAACCCAACAAGAACCTATGTCCTAAAAGCTTCCGACACCCTCTTCCTTCCTCTTCTCCATCTAACCCTAATGCACGTTTAAATCTTATATTCATCTTCGTCGTCTAGACGACTTCTACCATTATTGTTTTAAAAAGGAAAAAGGATTATATTGAATTCGAGTCTCATACGAAACCATTAATCATGAGAGTTGGCTAAGTAAAAAATTCGTACCTAAGGAAATTGCTTGAAGCTTAGGGAATTCTGGATTTGAAATTGAAAACTGTTCAAGTTCGTTGTTCGGAGAGGGCGTGAGGCAACGTATTAGGTTCTGGAAGAAAAGGAATATTAAGGTGTTAGCAGAAGTTTGGTGGAAGACGAGTTCGAAAGTCTTGTAGAACGAAAGTAAAAATAAAAGGGAGAAAAAGGAAACTATTGGCTTATATAGGGAAAATGGGAGATGAACAGGCATCGGCCAGCGGAACCGGTCAAGATATCTCGATGGTTCGGCATACATATGTCGGGCTGTATGAGACTTGTCGATCGATTGGTTTGGCAAACCTATGCTGAACAGTTTATTGGGCATGTGTTAAAGGGAGGGGAGGAATGGACTCATGACTGCAGTGCTTCGACCTTCATTAAGCACGTTCAAATTCCAGAGGCAAAAATTGGACATTGGCTCAAAGTGTGTCGTGTTGATTCACATGACACACTTTGGAGGGCAAGTGCTATCCAGTTGATTGACCCGATAGCATGAGGTTCATCAAACATGTTCAGTGCAAGAGAAAATGCATCGCTTGGGCTACAGGCCCCGTTCGGCATACAGGCCCCGTTCGGCATACAGGCCTCGTTCGGCACAATGCCTCATTCATCACAAGACTCGTTCGGCACAAAGCCTCGTTCGGCACAATGTCTTGTTCAGCACACGAAGCTTCGCTCGGTGAAAGCCTTGTTTGACACAATGCCTCGTTCGGCATACGAATGTCGTTCGGCATGAATTCCTCGCTCGACATATGAATGCCATTCGACCTGGATATGTGGCTCGGCATATGAGTGCCTTTCGGCATGAATACCTCGCTCAACATTCTCTGGTTCAACCAACCTCGCTCGACATTCTCTGGTTCGACCAAGCTCGCTCGGCAATTGCCATTCGGCATCCCTGGCTCGCTGCGTAGAAGCTACTTACTACGGGCCAAGATACTTTGTTCCTAGGCCCATGAAGGAAGTCGAACCCATCTTCGTCTATAAATAGAAAGGCAGGGGCACAGTGGAAGGGACCATTTTTCGAGAACACTGGGGAGACTCTGCCGCTTTGAAGACTCATTCTTTTCAGTTAGCATTTGTATTCGAGTAGTTGGTGTATGGAATGTATCTGTAATCAATTCTTTGAGAAAGTAATAAAGATTAGACTTAAAGTGGACGTAGGCAGTTATGCCGAACCACTATAAATTTGGTGTTATTGTTCCTTGTAGTTATTACTACATTCTACTGCGTCATTCCTCTGTTTTAATTTACCTTCTTCATTAATCTATCTACACAAATCCTTCTTGGGTGTTAGTGATCAATTCTGGTGCTAACATCCGTAATTTCTCGTTGAATAATTACGGAAATGTCTGTAATTTTGGATATAATTGCATAAATGTCTGTAATTATTCAATGAATAATTGCATAAATGTATGCAATTATTTATTAACTTAATTATAGGAACCTAATTTACATACTTTTTTTGGTAAGGAAGTTTGGTGTATTTTGAAACTTAATAGGGACTTTAGCCAAATTGCCCCTTTTAACATTCATCTTGCCATTTGTAACATAGACCTCTCTTATGCGTATGATTAAAATTTGTTTCTTGTATTATTTTGGTCAGATCTATGTTTTTCCATCTTCTCTAATTCTCTAGTTAATATATGTTCATAATAAATTGATATGCTTTGGACCCCATGTAACTTTGGACAACTTATTACCATTCTCCATATTGTTAGATTTACAATTTCTTATCATAAATTTACACATGCCTACTTTGTCAAATTTCTTTTATTTTCCTTTGGAAATTTTTTGAAATTGAAAGCTAATATTAAGTGAGATTTTTTATAGTTATATAACATTTACATAAACAAATGCAAATGAATTTATGAGTTAAATTATCTGTTATACTTTGAAATTTATCTTTAATTTTACATGGTAAGTACTTGAATATAAAATTTTCAACCGTTTATAAAGAAAATTGATTAAAAATTAATGTATGAACTTTAGTGCAGATTCTAATACTTTATGGTATTTTAAATTTAAAATCTCATGTGAAATCATAAACTTTTGTTTCATTTTTAATTAAAAGTTTAATCAAAATTGTTAACCTAAAATCAAACTTATTTGTCTGTATGTATGTATGTTTGTATGTCATTTGCTACAATGTTTGTAAGTATATATTATTTTAGATCTAAATTTTTTAATTACAAAAATCATGTGTTTGTAAATATACATGTGTAGTTTAGTTCAAATTTGGAAGCGGATTTTGTGCAATAATGTAACCTTTTGTTTTCAAACCTTTCTTTAATTGAAATCATTTTGCTTTATGTTAAATTTGGATTTTAAATTATTTAAAACAACTAATAGGTTTCAACACACACACACACATATATAATTATTATAGATGTACACATACATTTCATTAGTAAAAAATCTAGACAACAAAAGTATGTGTAAATTTAGTACATGAGTTATAAATATCAATTAATATATCAATTATTACAATTAAAGAGAGGGAGAGAGAGAAATGAAAGATTTCTCTCTCTACATATATTATCATATCTTCCCTTAATTAATTCTATAGGTTAAGAGAGGGAACAGAAGGTTTTCTTCTCTAAATCATCTATATATGTTTCATTTACACGCATATACAATACTTACATACTACACTTACACTTCACACAAATGAATGTATTTGATACATTCGTTATAATACATACAAATTTAAATCAAATTTAAATCACCATTTTAACCATTTAAATGAAATATGATTTTATTTAAAATTTAATTAAATTTGATCTAATATACCTTTAGAATTCAAAGGCTCAAATATGATCCAAGTTGCGATTTTTAAATCTAACTATTTCATCATTTGGACTAGCCTAGTTCCAACATATTACTCATAGCTAGGGTTACATACTAATATTTGTTAGGTAACTATGGAATGACTCACTTGATAGTTTTTCGTTGGTGAATATAACTAAGTTCAAACATAAAATACCGATGTGATTATTATAGTTCCCTTGACTTGAGAATACCCTTGATATTTAGTATGGAAGCTCCACATTGATTATAGTTAAATCATGACATGATGTCCATCGAATGACTATTGTTGGGTCAAGTAGAAGCATAGAAAGTGAAACACTATTCAAGAAAGGATTCATCTCCTTGGTTATATGAGGTTAGCATCATGGTTAACTAAAGTTGTCAACTCAAAATCAGCAATTCTAACAAGTGCAGTTCAGCTAATAATTATTATTATTATTGTACCAAGGACTTTATGTTTGGACTATAGAGTTGAATATGGACAATATTTAAAATTTCAATCATTACCAAATTCCATAGTCCAAAGGGATATAGTTCTGATGAAAAAATTTGGTGTAAATAATTGTCACCACTAGGTAACGCTTAATAAAGTAAAATTGGATTTTACCAATGCCAAGCAAGTGATAAAGCTGAGCATATTGTCACATCAAAACTTTAATATTCGTACTGTTCAATATTAATCGCTGACCAAATTTATATCTAATAGTCACACAACCGAACCGTTGAATACTCCTCCTATCACCCGATTTAATTAATTAGTAATTGTTATGAATTAATTAAATTAATTAATATCTATGAAATATCAATTATATAAATTTATTTAATGTGTTAAACTTTATTAAACGTTTTATTTATAATAGTTAAAAATACACTTACCAATATACGATTTTAGAGCGCGTTTAAATTGGATTTAATGCAATAATCATTGTTCGGGCTTGGTTTGGTCTTAAGGCCCATAAGGGGCTTAGTATAAGCAACTACAGAGCATCATATTAGGACCAACCATAAGCAATTTTCAATTTGAAAGAGAGAGAAAAGATAAGAGAAGTAAGTGGATTTTGATACTCATATCATGTCGCTCTCCTCCTTATATAACCCCTCCAACCCACACATTGTAAACATTTTTTGCACTCTTCCTTGGTACTCATATCATGTCGCCCTCCACCTATAACAATATCAAAAATCCAAGCACTGATTCACACCAATTTGCTTCTTTCGATCGTCGGTGGTAAGACAATTCTGAAGCTAACAACTTCGAGATTGGGATTCGATTCAAGGAATCTATTTATTTGTTTCAATATGCTAACTTTGAGCTTTAGTGAAAGGTAAATTGCTAATCTGTTATTGTATACCAAAGTTCACAAACTTATTCTTCCATGTGGTGGTTAGTCATAAATATCATGAATCGGTATATGGTAGACTGTCACATGCTGATGGTTTTGTATGTAAGCGGTATTTATATATATATATATAATTATGTTTACCTAATAGCTGCTCATGGTTTAGAAAAAAATTATTTTATTTTTTGACTAAAATAATATTGTTAAATGATTCTAATGATTTAAATTTAAACAAAAATATTAAATCATATAATAAATATATTTTAAATTATGTGAATTTTTTTGTTCATACTAAAAAAGTTTTCGAAATTGAAATAAAAAATAATAATATTTTTTTGTATAGTGTGTATATATTATATAATTTAATTATTTACTTGATTTTAAATTGGTTAAATAAATAAATAAATATAAATACATTTATGAATAATACAAAATTCTATAAAAAAATTAATAACATGAAATATAAATCATGGTTTCAAGAATGAATTTTTTAAAATTATCCATAATGATTTATTATAACTATTTAATAAGTAAATTATTTAAAATGAAAATTAAAATTAATTATTTTATATGGTCGAAAGCGGCAACAAAAGATATATTTATTTATAATTACACACACACACACACACATTTATAACTAATTATATGTAATATGTATTTGAATTAATTTAAATAAAATAACACATATATAAAATAATTTTAGTTCGAATTTCATATTATAAATATTTTAAAGTATTTTACAAACTAATATTTAGAACAATTTTATAATTTAATTATATATCTATGTATGTATTCGTATTTTAATAAATATTTTATGTAAATAATTTACAACCAATATTTAATAACAATATATTGTGCATATATTTATTTATTTATATAATATTTTGACATACACACAAACAAATACATTTAGACAATCCATTTATATACACAGGGGCCTGATATGTACATTGCGGTATAAATCCCAATATTTGTACATGGACACGTCAAACGATGTCACATTATCCAGTTGCATGTGCATGAACATACATATGTGTATATGACACACATATATACAATATAATATAAATTATATAAAATAAAATTTTATTTATACAAATTAAATAAAATATTGACTTTATTTAAAAGAAATTTTGAGCCGTTCTAAATAAATTTAGAATATGTAGGCTCATTGAAGATCCAAAATAGTAAAAGAAAACTGTAATTCATACATTTACTCCACTGCGGACTAGGCTAGTTCCAACAAGGAATTCATCAGGATGGCCATGAGGAACCTTCCATGGTAGCTTTGAGTGATACTTTATGATAACTATTTTAATAACTTGTCTTATGATGGCTTCCATGTCTATTTCTATGATGACTCTAAGGTATATTTCACAATAGCTTTGACACCTCATTTCACAATGGCTATAAGAAGTATTTCACGATGGCTTTAATATTGCATTTCCCAATGACTCTAAGGAATACTTCATGATGGCTTTAGCACCTCATTTCATGATGGCTTTAAGAAGTACTTCATGCTGGCTTTTGTCTCATTGTTCAATGACTCTATGGTATAATTCATGATGGTTTGACATCTTACTTCGCGATGACTATAAGAGTAATCCATGATGGTTGTGAGGGTACTTATACAATAGTTTTTCCTATCATATCACGATGACTCCAGAAATTATCTCACAACAACCTTAAGGATTATCACACGATAGCCTTGATATTCCATCTTTTAACAATGTCTTTGCTAATCTATCTTCCTTTATTTTGAAAATTCTTAAGGTATAACAACATGCTTAAGAGTGTTATTATGAGCTAATTGTTGCTTAGTTGATATCGGTGTAGCATGGGGTATTTGAGTGGCACTCTTTATGTGCATATGCTTTTGATTCATTATCTATGCAGCTTTGAGTAGGATGTAGTTTAAAGATGCGGTGACTTGTTGATGCTTCAACTATGGCGGCATAGTATGGAAGTGTGGACTATGCCAACTTTTAAATATGGGCGCATTGCAGCTTGTTCATATTGATTAGGTAGACAATAGCAATCGTGACGTAGTTTATTTGCAATGGGCAATTGCTTCGACTATGGCAGCATAGTCAGTTTATTTTATACCATGCTGATTCTTAGCTACGCTAACTCTCAACTATTGTGATGACCGGTCTCCTCGACACTCGAAAACCAGTACTAATACAACCATGGTATTCACGAGTAGTAATTCAAAGGGTCGGAGAGGTAGATTATCAGGGGTAAAATAAAATAAAAGTAGAAAATAGGAATAAAAATTCTCACATTTCGTTTAACTATATAGATAGATAGTACATACAACCACTCTCACACGGGTACATCAGAGCTATGGTATGAATAAAATCAGCCATGAACAGTTATAACTACCTGCTTTGACACTTGCAGGTACAAACAAACTAGGCACAGCAGAAAATAAAATGATAAATACAAAGATATCCACGCAAGATGCTCCGGCTCCATTCCCAAAATAAATTCCTTCCAAAATGCTCCATCAAAATGCTCCTAAAATGATCCTAACTACTTAGGTGCGTGGAAAAATATGGCACCCAGAATATAAGGTAAAAGCAAATAAACTCTGGGTCGGTCATGGGACTGGTGTAAGAAAAACTAAAAGCATGAATACTTTTGAAATCAATGGTATCTCATAAGACCATGCCACACATAAAAACAGATGAGTTTTCCCCTTGTGATAACCAAAACATTTGCTTCGTAAAATCATTTGGTATTATTATTAATGACATTCTTTGAAAACTCATTTCAAGTAAACGTATTCAAATAGCTGAAATTGTTGTCATTATTAAATTCCAGCATACTAGGCTCTACAACTAAAATCTTAATCTCGTATTGGAGAATGAGTTTCCAACAAATGACCAGGTAAAGGACTAACTTCTGGCAGTACATCTCTAGAGGAATGTACCGAGGCTATAGAACATCTATACCTACACCAACACAAGACTGGCCAATCTCTTCCTAGATAGTACCGAATCCGTCATCACCTCGG
This sequence comes from Allium cepa, assembly GCA_030765085.1. Taxonomy (NCBI): domain Eukaryota; kingdom Viridiplantae; phylum Streptophyta; class Magnoliopsida; order Asparagales; family Amaryllidaceae; genus Allium; species Allium cepa. The sequence goes on along the minus strand of CM060935.1, from coordinate 737,817,132 downwards.
TCGTTACCAACCTATCCGAGACTTCTCTTAGAATACGCCACCATAATTTTAACCCGAACATTAAAGGAAAGGGATGATCATACCCTAATGGTTGCGAACCACATAGCATTGCCTCATCTACCATGTTTTGGCCATATCTGGGTGCGAAGACTGAGGTAACAGTTACATTCCACATAGAACATCACTTTCCACTTTGAATGCCACGTTTCGATTCCATAATCACACAATTGATTTATACAAACGTATAACTCCTGAGCTTGTATGTCTTAAGAAAGGGTTTTAAGCTAAGAGAAGTTGCATTCTTCGCCACCAACAAATGATACGTTTATATAGATCAATCAATGTGATTTAAAAATTTAATATTAGACATTCATCTATACAAGTTGTCGTGGAATAAGACAAATCGAAGGCACTTTCCCTACGGCATTCTATTTGGGAACTACCCCTAGGATCAGAAGCGATTAGTCCTTGCAAATCAAAGATTTTCGTAACAGAGCACTACTGCCACCGTAATATATGATATGGAAATTTCTCTGAGGGTCCAGTGGGAAGTAGCCCTATATTATGAAGATCGTCGTCTTCAACTTGTTTTACTTCGAAAGTGTATATTAGTTTGAAGTGTTTTTAGATAGGAATCACCCAAATTCGATCCCGGTCTCTTCGAATCCAATTATTTAGAACAAAGGTGTAGCATATACAGATTTAGTAAACCTCATTATAAATCATTTTCTTTTATTTTTCAATTTTTTTTCTCTAAAGGTTATCTTTTCTTTTTAAAAAACTTAAATAGGCTCTTTTAGAGCGTCCAGGCTTTCCCATTGATCTGATCCACCCCTCGCCAAAAAAGAAAAAACCGAGTCCATGTAATTTCAAGGCATTGGTTGCTCCATCCGTTACCTTAGTTACACACCTTGTTTTATCATTTCAAATCTCACCATTAGGACAAATGTACTGGCCATTTTTGAATACTCCTTCCATTAGTAAAAAGTCATTTCCAATTTTTTTGGAAAGTACTAAGTTTTAAAAATCGTTTTCTAAATTTCGTTAATAAAAAGTGGAGGAATAGTGATTTCGGAGCGTTGAAGCTCAAATTTTACTTTTTACATCTTTTAAGTCAAAATATATAATTTATAAATCTTTAATATATTTAAAATAAATTTTAGCAATTTATTCTCTATTTTTTAGAATTTTAAAACAGCCATTTAAAAGATTTTACCACTTCGGTCGTTTAATTGTCGAAGCACAATTTTTCAGAAAAATTGGTTTGAACACAATTTAAATTATATTAAATGAAATATTGATTTTTAATTTACATTTGAAAATTATAGTGGTAAGAGTCTAGAAAACTTTTATATCAAAGAATTTCGGTTCCAAATCCATTGTACAAATGGATTCAACTTTTAGGCATGAAATCACGAACTACCGTTACGTGACGCGCCTAATTTTAGTTTATTTTCAACTCTTTTCCAATCTTTGCCAAAATCATGTTAAATACTTTTGAAACATTTTAAGTCACTTAAAGTTATTTTCTCATTTTTTTAAAAGAAGTTCACAAATCGTATACAGTTTGAATTTAAATAAGGAAGTGAATCCTTTTATGATTTTCGACGTGTAATTTATCGTGACTTGTTATGATATCAAACCAAAAATTATTCAACATCCATATAACATCCAAACATGATATCAAGTAACATAATAAGTACAAAAGAATGTCATAACATAAGAGTAGAGGAGAGGTAGAGTTTTCCCATAATTTTGCAAACTTTGTGACTACGGATTTGACTGTAGCTCGCTACTATTTCCTGAAACTTATTGAAATCTGGCTATAGCTCTACTATCCTAGAAATTGAGATGGAGATAGAATCTAGGTGGGCATGGACTTAGGTGGAGGGATGGAGCTTACTAACTTGAACTTGACTTAAATGGTATACTTTGTCAATTACTATGCTATAACTTTGTTACGCTTTTGGAATTTTTTTTAGAGAGAAATGGAAGCTATTACAAATCTAAGGAAGAAGAAGGAGAATGCTTGGAAAATAGTGGAATGAAGTGTAAAGTAAGGAGAAGGAAGCTGAGTATTTATAGTCTAATTCCCATTGCACTTAAGCATTATTCTTTTACGCTTTTACTCCTCCCCATCACACCAGTACACATGGCCCAAGGCATGTCCATTCGCTCTCATCACTTCATGCCCTCTTTGTTTACTTCCTTAGCTCTTAAGGGATGTATTCGGATGGAATCTTGGCCAATGGAAAATATTTGCATTGGTTTTGTTGAGATTTTGTTGACTTTTACCAAAATATCTTTCTTTTCTTGCCTTAAAAGTTGTTAAAGTAAATATTAATTTATATATGTTATATATATGTATTACTAAGTGCATTAGTATGTTTAATTTGTTTTACTTCCAATGTTGCGATAATTGAATACAACTGTTGACTGTTAAGCCATTTTGAATCTGAAATCCGATTTTCGGTCACATCTTTATGTTTTTGTTAAACTATTTATATTTGTAAACAAAGCCTCAAAATAAATTTGAATTCTATTATTTAATAATAAAAAGTCCTTATTTGAAAATTAAAATAATTTATTTAATCATTAAAACTTTATTTTACTGAAAACTGACTTTTGTAACTTTTACCGGTATAAGTAAAAGTTCGTACTTTTGTGTATAAATACAATTTAAAATCTTAAATAATATTATTTATGTCATAAAAACATATATTTGGATATTAAAAATTAATTAAATATCATTTCTTGGTGTGATCGAATCTTGGGTTGTTATATTCTTACCTTCTTAAAAGAATTTTGTCCTTGAAATTTAAGATAAGAAGAAGATTACTAAAAGGGAAATATATTTGATAAGATGAAATTATACAAAAGTATTGAGAAGTGACTACACCAAAGGCGGCGAGTACACTACGTCGATATGATATGTGCAGTCTATACATCAATCCTTAACTCAGGCTATGCCTTCCTCATTCTATCCTCCCTTTCCCAAGTGCAATCCTCAACATCTCCACTCCATTGAACTTTGACTAACCTTACCACCATCCTCCTTAATTGTTTCTCATCGTGATCCATGATTTGAACAAGTCATCTAATAACTGCCATATTTGATTCCACCTCCAAGTCTTCCTGAGCATCATTGCCTATGATTTGTTCGGGGTCATGCACATGTTTTCGTAAATGAGATATGTGAAAAATGTTGTATACACCGGGAAACCTTTCAGGCAATTGCACTCGATAAGCTAGTGGGCCGAATCTTTCAAGAATGGGAAAAGATCCAATCAAGGTGATAACTTTCCAACCCTTCCAAATCTAACCACTTCTCTCATTAAAGAGACTTTCAAAAAGAAAGAATCTCCAATTGAGAATTGCAGATTTCTACGTCTTTGATCTGCATAACTCTTCTACCTACTTCAGACTTCCTTTATCTTCTTTTAATCATATCAACTTTCTCTGAGGCGCTCTTATCATGGTTAGACTAAGTATTAATCGATTTGCGGTTTATATCCAAAATGTTAGTGACTTGCATGGACAACCATATAAAGCTTCATACAGTGCCACGCCGATACTGGCTTGATGGCTGTTGTTATCGGAAAGCTCTACCGAATGCAAACGATTTTCCTATGAGCCTCTAAAGTCTAAAATACATGCTCTCGAAAGATCTTCCAAAACATGGTTGACTCTTTCTGTTTGCCCATCAGTCTGCAGATGATATGTAGGGCTTATACTCAGCTTCGTATCCAAAGCTGTCTGTAATGCTTCTCAGACCTAGTAGTAAAGTTTGGATCCCGATCGCTTACTACACTGCTTGGAATTCCATGAAATTAGACAATCTCCCTTATATATATATATCAGCAGGGCTTGTAGTGTTCCTTATTGTATTTAAGGAATAAAGTGCGCACTCTTGATCAATCAATCAATCAGAACGACAACACCTTCATTTTCCTTCTTCGTTCAACATAATTCATCAATGAAATCCATTGATATTTGATCCCACTTACAAGCTGGAATCTCTAAAGGTTGAAGTAACCTTGCAAGATTTTGTTCATTTCTCTTAACTTGTTAGCAGCTGGCGCATCTCCTAACATAAATGGATATATCCTTCCTTTTCCACCAAAATGTACGCTTCATGTCATTGTACATTTTGTGAATTCCCAGATGAATGTTAAGTTTGGATTTGTGGCATTCAGTTAATATCTCTTGCCTATGATTTCCAATATCCGAAACATAAATTCATCCATTCAACCGTAATACTCCATGGTTATCTACTTCAAAGCTTGCATTTCTTTCTTCTTTAATTGCCTTAATGAATTTTACAAGCTGTCTATCTTCTCTCTGCTTGCTGGCTATTCTTTCCAAAAGAGTAGGAGTCATTACCAATTAAGCAATAACAAAATACTTCCTGCTTAGTGCATCGGCTACTACGTTGGCTTTCCTGGGTGTATACAGAACATACAGATTATATGATGCGAGAAGTTCTAACCAACGTTGATGCCTCACGTTTAAACATTTATGGGTGAAAAGATATTTCAAAGATTTGTGATCTGTGAAGAGATCGAACTTGTCCCCCAGTAAGTAATGCCTCCATATTTTTAGTGCAGACACAATGGCAAGTAGTTCCAAGTCGTTTGCTGCATAATTCCGCTTGTGAGGCTGTAGCTGCCTACTTGCATTAGTGATCACCTTACCTTCCTGCATTAGAACTGCACCAACTCCTTCCCTACAAGAATCTCTATAAATGGTTAACTCGCTATTTATATTTAAAATTGCTAGGACAGAAGCGACCATTAACCTTTTCTTTAGTTCCTGGAACGCTTCTTCACATTTAGAATTCCAGATAAATTTAGCATCTTCCATTGTCAACTTTGTTAGGCGATAGGCAATCTTTAGGAAGTCTTTAATGAATCTTCAATAATATCCTACCAAACCTAAGAACCAACGAATCTATTTAGGAGTTTGTGGTTGCTTCCAATATTGAACAGCTGCAACCTCTACAGGATCTACTAAAACCCCATCCCTAGATGCTATATGTCCCAGTAATCTTACCTCCTTCTCCTAAAAATGACATTTTGAGAATTTGGCTTTTAACACATTGTTCCTTAATATCTCTAACACAATTTCCAAATGCCTTTGGTGTTCTTCTTCTGTCTTAGAGTTGATAAGGATATCATCGATAAAGACTAGCCTGAATGTATTGAGTACATCTCTAAATACTCTATTCATAAGGTCTACAAAATAAGCAGGTGTATTGGTCAGCCCAAAAGGCATGACCAACTACTCGAAGTAAGTATTTAGACCTTTAAGTATAGTTAAATGGATGTAATCTTCCATAATCCTTAGTTGATGGAACCCCGTGTGTAACACCATGTATTTTTAGTAAGATTATTTAGGATATTTAATTAGTTAAATATAATAAAATAATGTAAGATAATTAATGGATTAAGATTTATGATTAAATAAGGGGAAGCCATGCCATGTTAAACAAGTGAACTAAAGAATAAAAAGAGGATAAAAGGTTAGGAAATATGCCAGGGTAAAATAGGAACAAGGCATATCTTCACACCCTAAACCCCAATAGGAATTCATTCTACAAGTTCATTCTATTTTCACAAACAAAAATAGAGCTAAGGCCGACCACCATTAGGAAGAGAACAGAAGAAGAAATCAAGAGGATGAATCAAATCACTTAATCAAAAAAAAATCTCATATCCTTAATCAAAAAGCTAAGATGAATAATGACTACATCTCGGTTTTTAATGATTTTCAGTTTTTGGAATTAAATCCAAATTATTTGCAAATGTTTTGCCATGATTTGGACGATAAAAGGTATATTGTATGTTGTTGATGATTTGTGTTAATTCACATAGATTTTGTGATATGTTTTGATATGAAAACCCAATTTTATGACATCCAATTGCCTTACACATATAAATTTAGATTAGAAAAAATAATTTAGAAATGGGTTTCAATTTTGATAATTTCCTGAATTAATGTGGATTTTATATGAATTTTCTAGTGAAGAAAACGCTAATTTAGGTTTAAAGTTAATTATGGCCAAATTATATTAGCTTAGGGTCTGAAATTCATATATGTTAGAAAACATATTAAAAATGATTTTGTGGAATTTTTGTAGAATTTACCTAAGAGTTTTAATGGATATATATAATTATTTAAGGTATGAGACTTAAATGTTTTATATATTTATAAAAAGGAGAAGGTGTATTTGTTAAAAATCCAAATTCTTATTTCTGAAAATCGGTAGAACTTTTAGAAAAGAAAATTTTGCAACCAAACATAATTTGACAAATAAGGTAGGTTTGGTACAAAGAAATAGTTTAGAAAGTCAAATCTACATGTTTTTTCCTGTTTTAACGCTTTCGGCACCTGGCTTCCGACTCCTTACCTCCTCCTCCAACTCCATCGAATCAATGCATACGGTATTAGATACCTAGCACATGGTGAATTGGATATAGGTGGAAGGTATTGGGTCGAAACCAATGGTTCCGAAGGGGTCGAAGCATTACTTTGCTTTTAAACGAAAATGCATCTGCTTTGCTTTTGACTGAATGATTTTGAAAGACATAATCTTAAGGAATTAGCCTCGGTGTATGGGATAACGCTATAGTAACCTACTTGTATTTGCCATGCACTTTCTCTCTAGTCTCCTATCTCTATAAGGTTATTTTTCAGTATGTCACAAAGGTTCGAATGTGGATATGGATTCTTAAAGAGATAATGTTGGAGGAGGAGGAACTACTGCAGATGGAAATGCCAGTCCTAATGCTAGAAGGAACCAAGGTCTGGCATTAGCTAGAAATACTGGTGCTGAAGTCCCGCAAGTTGACATGGGTGCCATGTATCAGTTTTTCATGAATATGATGCAAGCAGGGGTTGCTGCTGTAGTAGTTGGGGGAGGAGCCCAGGAAGCTCCAGTAGTCAACAATTATGCTGCTTTGAGTAGGGACTGTGCTTGGTTGGGAGGAAAACAATTCATTGGGACTGAAGATGCCAAAGATGTGGAGAACTAGTTATTGCATTGTGAGAGGCTTTATACAGATTTAGAGCTCAGTGATGAGCAGAAAAGAAGGCTCGCTTTGAGACAGCTTCAGGGTGCAGCTTTATACTGGTGGAATTATGTGACGATTGGAGTGGATGAGGGAATAATGATATGTGCTGAGTTTAAGAGGACGTTCGAGGAGAGATTCATGTATATGATGGAAAAGTGTAAATACCTCAGAAAGTTTGTCGAGTTAGAGCAGGGAGAGATGAGTGTGTTAGATTATGCTACAAGGTTGAGGAGTTGGCAAGATATGGTCATGCCACTATAGATACCGTGATTAAGATAAACAAGAATTTCATTATGGGGTTAAAACCAGAATTGGCCATGGCTACATTACCTCATATCAGGGATCCTTATGACATTGTTGTAGAAATGGCTCTTAGACACAAGGAAATTATTGCTTTGTGGAGAAGAATAAGGCGAAGGAGGTCTAGGTAGGGCAGAGTCAGAAAAGGAAATTCTTTCCTAAGAAGGGAGCCCAAAAGGATGGAGCCATGATGAAAGGAAAGTCAGAAGTTGTCTGTTTTAGGTGTGACAAGAAAGGACACTTTGCGAATGAATGTCGTTCCGTAGAGGCAAAGAAAGTGATTGGGAAGAAGAATATCAAATGCTACAATTATGATCCGATGGGTCATTACAAGATCCAATGCAAGGAGCCTGCTAAGGATGGAAAGGGCAAAGTATATGCATTGGAGCCGACTACCTTGAGAACCATGACAGAGGAAAAAGGGAAAGTAGTATTGGGAGGTACGCTTATGATTCTTGGTATGGCTGTTAGTGTTCTGTTTGATATTGGTGCATCACATTGTTTTATAACTCGTTTTGGTAGATAAGCATAACCTAGAACCTTCATACCTAGTAACTTCCTTAAGGGTTGAAAATCTGATATGAAGGTATGGAACACTTGGGATGTGATGTGACCACCTAAACTTTGACTTGTTAGGTCATACTTTTGTTTGCAGTTTGCATGTGTCTGATTTCGTAGGGTACGAAATTATTTCGGTTATGGATGGGTTAAGTAAGTACGATGCTAGGATATTTTGCCATGATGGGAAAATATCTCGTAGACACCCAGAGTGTAGGGAGCGGATTTTATATACCATAAAAACCATAGCGGTGAGGTGAATGCTTTGTTGGGTGTTGTGGAGATAGAAGACAAGTCGAATCGAGTTTTTGTGGTTAGATGTGGATATTTTTGAACCCATAGTAGGATTACCATCAAAACAAGACACTGAGTTTCGGATAGATTTGGTGCCTGGAGCCAAACCAGTTAGTAGACCACCAAGCATGACGACAACTACCGAAATGAGGGAGTTCAAGGTGCAGTTGATGGATTTAGAAGGCAAGAATTTTATCAGACCAAGTAGTTCACATTTGGGAGCAGCCATAGTATTTGCTAAGAAGCCAGAAAGATCATTATGGTTATGTATCAATTATCGTAAGTTGAATGAGAAAACGATAAAGAATCGATGTACATTGCCTAGGATTGACAATTTGTTCGATCAGTTGAGTGGAGCCAAGATATTTCCATAGTCGGATTTAGCGATAGGTTCCATCAGCTTATAGTGGTGGAGGATACTATTCCTTTGACTGCATTTAGAACCGGATATGGATCATATGAATGGTTAGTGATGGCGTACAGACTGACTAATGCGTCCGCTTTCTTTGTAGATTTGATGAACCAGATTTTTCGAGAGTACTTAGATAGGTTCGTATTGGTTTTCATAAATGATATTTAGGTGTACTTTAAGGATGAGAGAGAGCATGAAGTTCGTCTTAGAGTAGTATTTGAAAGCTGAGACAGCATCAACCTAAGGCAAAGTTCTTAAAATGTCATTTCTAGAAAAAGAAAGTGAAGTTTTTTGGTCATTTAGTTTCAGAGAATGGGTTACCAGTGGATCCAACTAAGATCGAGGCTGTGAAAAGTTGGAGGAGACCAGAAATGGCGACCGAGATAAGAAGTTTCCGAGGGTTGGCTGGTTACTATCGGAGGTTTATTAAGGACTTTTAATGGATGGCGGCACCAATCACTAAGCTAACTCGAAAAGATGTGAAGTTCGTATGGACATAAAAGTGTGAGGAAGCATTCCGGAAGCAGAAACACTTATTGACTAAAGCACCTATGTTGGTTCTTCTAGAAGGGAATCGGTATTTGGTGGTGTACACAAATGCATGTGGGACTGAGTTAGTAGTCATGTTAATGCAGAGGGGTATAGTAATTGCCTATGCTTCTTGACATCTTAGAACACATGAAATTAGATACCCAACCCATGACTTGGAGTTAGCTGTGGTAGTTTTTGCGCTGAAGGTGTGTGAACATTATCTTTTGGGAGAAAGATTTGAGTCGTATAGGGATTATAAGTCATTGAAGTATTCGTTCTCTCAAAAGGATCTGAACATGAGACACCAAAGGGTGTTAGAGTTCATAGCCTCTTATGATTTCATTATTGAGTACACACAATGGAAAGGCAACAAGGTTGCAGATGTGCTTAGTAGAAGACATAAGAATGTGGTGTTAGCAATGATAGCTGAGTGGAAATATTTGGAATCATTATCAACTTGCAGGGTACAGTGAAGAACTAAGAGTTGTTCAAGTACAGAAACTACTTTGTTATCATATTTGGAATTTCGACCAGTTATGATCAAAAGGGTTGCAAATAAATAACTGGAGGATCCAGCGTTGACTAAACGACTAAAGAAAGCTAAGAGATGGAACAGAGAGAGCAATGACCTAAAGGATTTTAATCTTGACCAGAATAGGTGGTCGAGAAAAAAAGGAAGATTGTGTGTTCCAAATGTGGGAGACATTACGAAGGAAGTTTTGGAGGAGTGTCATTGTTCAAAGTTCACTATTCATCCGGGAGGAACTAAGATATATCAAGACATGAAGAGACGTTTTTTCTTGGAAAGTATGAAGAGGGATGTAAGCTTATCGGTGAAGTAGTGTTTGAACTGCTAATGGGTAAAAGCTGAACATCAGAAGCCGAGTGGATTTCTCCAGCCTTTAGACATCCCAATGTGGTAGTGGGATTCTATTTCTATGGATTTCATTGACGGGTTGCCATAGTCTAATAGAGGAAATGAAATCATATAGGTCATTATGGATAGGTTGACCAAGAGTGCCCATTTCATTCCAATTAAGCCAACCAAAATGGCACGTGTATTAGCGAAGCTGTTTATGAAGAATGTAGTTAGATTGGACGGAATTCCTTGTGGTATAGTGATTTATAGAGATTCTTTATTCACTAGTGAGTTTCGAAAGAGTCAACAGGACACCTTAGGAACCAAGCTCAAAATGAGTACCGCTTACCACCAACAGATTAATGGGAAAAACGGAGAGAGTTTACAAAATCTTGGAATATTTGTTATGACCTTGTATGCTAAATTTTGTGTCATGGGATGACCATCAACATCTAGTCGAGTTTTCGTTTAACAATAGTTATCAGACTAGTATATGATGACACCATTTGAAGCTTTGTATGGAAAGCCATGCAAATCTCCAGTTGTTAGTTAGAGACCGGGGATTGGTTAATTCTTGGTCCGGATTTGGTTAGAGAAGTTGCAAATAAGGTTGAGTTAATTCAAGCTAGAATGAAGGAAGCTTGATCTAGTCGAGTTTTCGTTTAACAATAGTTATCAGACTAGTATATGATGACACCACTTGAAGCTTTGTATGGAAAGCCATGCAAATCTCCAGTTGTTAGTTAGAGACCGGGGATTGGTTAATTCTTGGTCCGGATTTGGTTAGAGAAGTTGCAAATAAGGTTGAGTTAATTCAAGCTAGAATGAAGGAAGCTTGATCTTGGCAAAAGAATTATGCGGGTAAAAGATGGAAAGACTTAGAGTTTTCTGTTAGAGAGCATGTTTTCATTAAGGTGTCGCCGATGAAGGGTGTGATTCGGTTGGGAAAATTGGGGAAGTTGGCAGAAAGTTATGTTGGACCATTTCCTATTATTGAAAGGATCGGGAAACTCGCATATAGACTAGAGTTACCGAGCCGTATGGCAGGAGTCCACGATGTTTTCCATTTTTCTCATTTAAGGAAGTGTATTCGAGATGCGGATACTACTATATCACAGACTATGTTAGATGACTTAGTCGTAGAGCCAAATTTGACTATGGTTAGAAAGCCAGTTTGCATAGTCGCAAGAGATGAGAAAAGGCTCGGGAACAAGATAGTCAGATTAGTTAAAGGCCAGTGGAGTGAGGATGAGAAAGACTGTGCTTAAGAGACTGAGAATAGGATGAGGATTGCTTATCCTGATTTGTTTGATGATATGTTTTACCTTTGATTTTTTGATGTGTACTTTATCGTAATTTCAAGGATGAAATTCTTTAAGGAGAGGAGTCTATAACACCTCATATTCTTAGTAATATTATTTAGGATATTTAGTTAGTTAAATTTAATGCAAGATGAGTAATGGATTGAGAATTTTGATTAAATAAGGAATAGCCATACCATATTAAACAAGTGAACTGAAAAATAAAAAGAGGATAAAAGGTTAGAAATATACAAGAGTAAAATAGGAACAAGGCATATCCTTATTCCCCAAAACCCCATTGGAATTCATTCAACACGTTCATTCTATTTTCACAAACAAAAATAGAGCTAAGGCCAACCATCAGTAGGAAGAGAAAAGAAGAAGAATTCAAGTGGGAGAATCAAATCACTTAATCAAGAACAAATCTCACATCCTTAATCAAAAAGCTAAGGTGAATAATGGCTACATCACAATTTTTAATGGTTTTCGATTTTTGGAATGAAATCCGAATTATTTGCAAATGTTTTATCATGCTTTGGATGGTAAAATATATATCTATACATTGTTGATGATTGATGCTAATTCACTAAGATTTTATGATATGTTTTGATATGAAAACCCTATTATATGACATCCAATTGCCTTGCAAATTTTAATTTGATTAGAAACAATTACTTAGAAATAGGTTTCAATTTTCATAATTTTTTGAACTAATGTGGATTTTATATGAACTTTCTAGTGAATAAAATGCTAATTTGGGTTAAAATTAATTACGACCAAATTACATTGGTTTAGGGTCTGAAATTTATATGTGTTAGAAAACATATTAAAAATGATTTCTGGAATTTTAAAATAATTTTCCTAAGTTTTTTAATGGATGTATAAAATTATTTAAGGTATGACACTTAAATTTTTATATATTTATAAAAAGGAGAAGGGGTGTAAATAATCCAAATTCTTATTTTTGAAAATCGGCAATACTTTTAAAGAAAAAGAATTTCCAACCAACCATAGTTTGACAAACAAGGCAGGTTAGGTGCAAATAAATAGTTTAAAAAGTCAAATTTACATGCTTTTTCCTGTTTCAATGCTTTCGGCACCAGGCTTCCTACTCCTTACCTACGCCTCCAACTTCATCGAAACTAATGCATATGGTATCAGATACCTTATACATAGTGAAATAGATATTGACGGAAGGTATTAGGTCGTAACTAGGGGTTCCGAAGGGGTCGAAGCACAACTTTTCTTTTAAATGAACGAAAATGCATTTGCTTTGCTTCTGACTGAACAGATTTCGACTTGGTCTGATTTCGACTGGGTAAATGACTTTAAAAAATGGTTTTAAGAGGTTGTGCCTTTGTTTTTAGTAATTGCTTTCGACTAGGTCGAAGTCCCTGACAGCCAAATTTTACCTTTCGACCCAGAATGGTTTTGAAAGGGTTATCTTATTTTTAAAACCAATCCACTTGTAACGTCCCAGTATTTTCAACCATTCGCATCCGCACATGTCGGACTTGAATTGTTCAAAATACCGCGTTGTAAATAAAATTTAGCAAATCTCAAAATATACAATAAATGAATAATCACAGAATCACAGACACAGAAATCAGAATACTCACAGCGGAATCTAAAAATAACTTAGTGGTTCATGAAGCCACTATCAATTGTCTCAAAATAAATATAAAGTACACAGTCTTAAACTAAATATAGTTTGAAATCTCCACAAAAACTCTCAATATTAAATTTGTCTTGATTACCACGGCTAAAATGAGAACTGAACAAAAACTTGACTATATCTTGAAAAGAGATGATCTGCTGAAGTCCTAGCTTCGGAGGTGAAGTCTGAACTGAAACTCAAGCTAACCCGAGCGTAAAATAAAACATAAACACTCGAGTCAGGACATACATACTTATACAGTGTAAGCTAATTCAAGTGTACTGTAATATAGAAGTAACTTAAAGGATTCTTGGGACCGCCCATCCTCTAAGGATCCGTTAAACTATTTACTATGTAGTAATACTTCGCTATTATAATAGTGTCTATTAGTAAAATAAACTTATATTTAAATAGCGTTAAGGCTTTACATTTTCCACCTTAACACATAATATATTCCCATAGTCTATACAGTACCGTAATCTCCCCCGGAATGGGCGTCGTAAGAGGGCACTCCATAGGTATGGTACAAAACCAAAATCGTATAAGGCTCGCTATGGTAGGTGACACGGCACAACTAGGCAATGCCAGGGTAGATATACCAATTACGCATCCGGACCGGTGGAAACACACAGCGTGCAGCTACCGCCCACCTCGAACAACACTCCCAAATCAAAGGTGTGCACCAAAATAATCACAAAAGTAATAGAATGGCAAACGAAGAAGTGCGTCCGATCAGAAGTGCTACCTCATTAATTCGAGAATCGCTCCTGTTTTAGCCACCTTATGCCAACTCATGGGAGTCGGGTCCACATATTTACCTTAAATGAAACGTCACCACCTTCCTACTTCATTCTGGAATCTCCACTGCGTACACGGTTGTCAAAGTGGTTTTCGGTATCGACAGAGAGTATGCCAATATCTGATCCCGGTTTCTTTAACAACCCACGTTATTATTACCCGTGGTTTATAAATTCCAAAATAGTTATATTTGAATCAAATGCTATATTGAAAAGGTGAAGTTAAAATAAAATCCAATATCCATCCCAAGGTTATACCTTAGTTCATTTGAGTAACTTAAAAATTTAACTTCAATATGGTTTCAACGATAATTAAACCAATTAAATTTAGAAATTATATTTCCTCCTTTAAATAGTCATTTAATTTACTCGATAAATTATGATTTTTATAAAATATATTTTATCAATAAATATCTAACTTCTCTTATACTTTACTAAATAAAATTAAATGCAAAATTTCTATTAATTTTACATATAATTAGTTAAATTCCCATATCCAAAATAAACTAATTTCTGATTAATTTCTTACCTTACCTTTGTTTCAAAAACAACCTTCTATTTCTAAATCAAGTTAAATTTCAATTTCCATATTTCACAATTCTAACTATTTTATTCATAAAAAACTTAACTTATATTTATCCGCTTTATATTCAAATTATACCAAATTCATAAATTATTTCTTAACTTAAATTCCACTTGTTTTACAAATCCAAATTTTCAAGCTAATCCCATACTTTAAATTCTAACATTATTTACATATTTGACTAGTATAATATTATACATATAAAAATCATTTAAATCCAATTTTAAACAAGAATTATTTAAAAATTTAATATTTCCAAATATATATATATGTAACCACGGGTTTGTATGATATTTTCTAACCTAGGTCAAGTGATACGGATAATATATCATTTCAACCTGCAATTTACAAAGAAAACCGGGTTCTATCATTTCAAACCCGCAATACCAAGTTAAATAAATAACTAAATAAATAAATAAATAAATATTGTTCGGGCCTATCATTTCAACCCGTAACGATTCTATACTACAGGGAACTTGCAGTGATAAACAGTAAATAAATAAATAGTGCAATAACATAAATAAAGCAGTATATAATATAACTGATGATGTGTAGGTTTAATAACATGATTTTTAACATCATCAATTTATATCACAGTCAAATAAAATGAAATAAAAATCATTCTACAATTACACTTGTTATCAATTTACAGATATATAAGTACGTTTGTCAAGTGAGAATACTCACCTTTTCGAAGCTGCAGAATTTATTCAAACAACGATATCTACCCCGAAAGAAGAGTACAAAAGGCACAATAAATTTTCAGTGGATGCAATGGCTTGATTCAAATCTTGAACAAAGTAATTAAATAAAAATAAGTATTCGAATCTTATCACGAACATAGCAAATTTGAAATAAGATTGAATTAAAGGAAATTGACACAACGGCTCGACCACTCACCACACGACTTGACCCATTAAAAAAAAAGCTCAGCGTGCCCATTTAATTTTTCCAAATTCAAATTTACAAAATAAATTTATACTCTATATTTTTTTCTTTTACTCTTTTTACAGAATATTATGATGTGTTAATAAAAAGGTGGCAAATCTTATGTGGGCAACAATGCGATTCACGGCAGTGATACATAAAAGTGGCGAACGCAATATTTTTTTTTTATTACTGAGTGCAACATGTGGTTTACGTATTAATACTTCATAATTATTCTTAGTATACAATACTTCATATGGATCTGTTCATAGTGCATAAAGACTGTTATTCATGCTTGTATCTACCTACCTATATTCACTATATCCTAACAAGCTAATGCTCAGGATGTTCTACTCACATGCACAGGTGGCTCCCTACTATTCAATTCACCCTCTTATTATAATAAATTTTTTCTTTCTTTTTATAAAAAGGCACGGCCCTTGCCAAATTTCAAAACTCGAATGCATGCACTCCTAAGACTTCATGTCATGGCCCAGACGACTGGATACACAAGCTACAGGTGGCGCACATTTTCTACTTCAGAAATGCAAAAGGGTAATTTCGACCTAGTCTCTAGTTGGACAACACAACACTATGCTTGCCCATATATTCATTCCTGACATGTACACATAGTTTACTTCTTCCTTTATATACTCTTTTTTTTTACTTACGTATATAGGCTTTAAACTCATGTATGCACGGTAGGAAGAATTTAGGAAAACTGAGTCAAAGTGGTGCAACAAATATACCTAAACTTTATCATACAGGTGGCATTTCTGAATATTTAATGCATGCGCTTCCTCTCTTCCCCTTTCTTTCATATTAACACTTCTCTCTTTTTTTATATTATTATCACTAATTTAAAACTGAGCGCAAGCAGAGGAGGTGAACACTTTGGTCTGTGCTAACTCAAGATGCGCACGCAATATTTATCTCCCACGTCCCTGAACAAAGCTCGATCTAGCAAGGCTTGTCACGGTCGTGGCATGAGGCGGAGGAGACAGTAGAGGAGGGTAGTCAAGTTAAGTGGTGGTGTAGGTCGAGCCTTGCGTGAACGGAAAAATAAAATAAAAGGAAAAACAAGAGAAGAAGATAAAGCAAAATGGCGGCCATACCTGATAGTACAAGAGCTCAAGCAAGGTAGGAGAAAACAACTGAAGCCAAAAAGAACGAAGGGAAATGTGATACGTGGTTATGAATTTATATAGTGGATTGCATGAGTGGACAAAGTAAAGGCAAGAATTTGCTGTTCATTACTAAATCAATGCAAAAAAAAAGTGAATTCAAATTTTATAATGTTAGAGGAAACGAATGATTTCACTGCATTATTAAAGGTTGAGTGATTTTAGCAAAGTTAATTCTTATTTAATAAAGAAGGACATTTCCTTTGTACGTGCTTAAATTTATACAATGGGGTACGAAATTAAAGGTGAATGAATATGGGAAGGACTAGCGAAATTTAAGGTGAAGAAACGGCAAGCCATATCCAAATCAAATATTTTTGGGTATTTTGCATATGTTGGCCGAGTATTTCCAAAAGGGTTTGCATTGATATTGTAAATTCGTATTTAAATCAGCAAAGTTGCACAATTAGAGGGAAGAAAGATTTGGAAATAAATAATTGCAATGAAGGTTGATTTTATTATTAGTGGGATAGAAGGAAACGGCAAGGGCGATTTCTTTTATTAGTAACACGTACGTGCAAAATTTTAGGAAGGAAATGGCAAAATATCTTGGCAACATTTTTCACTCGTTTTAAAATTTAATAAGAAGTAAATGTGTTGACAAAAAAAAAGTAAGAAATAAACAGATTCCTCATGAAACCAAAGGTATGAATAGAAAAGGTTCATCCAGTAAATTAATTTATATATAATAGATATGTAATATAAGGTATACATTTTTTTTCTGCAATAAATTAGCAGTCCATGCAAGTGATATCTAAAGTTATTGCATTGTTTTATCATTTTCTATCATGTATGTTAAATTACATTTAGTTGCAAATAAAAGCAAATTTAACTGAAATTTGGTTCTATTTACTACAGTAAGTACATAGAAAATGAAGTTTGACATATTTTATTATTACAGGAATAGTCTTACTTTGCAATCTTACAAAAATGAAGATAAAGGAGGCAAGCTGATAAGAATATATATATATATATGTATATATATATATATATTATATGTATGTATGTATATGTATATATGTAGATATACTGCGTATGTGACAGGTAACTTGCATTGATGATTTAGTTTAAAAGATGAAAGTTTCATTGATAGATAAAATAAGGAACGCACAAATTAAGGATATGAACGTTAGAAAAATCAAAGATTTTTTTTTACCAAATTTGAAACAAAATTTTGAACGCGTTTTGTAATTAAAGCTTGCGTTGATATTGGAGGAAATGACAATAAGATAAGATTTGAACATTACTTTAATAAAAGATTTTATACTAAATAAATAGTTGTAATAAAAAGAGAAATGGGATATCTTTTTTTTTTTTAGGTAAATGGCCAGTCGCGGTTAAAGGAAAAATTGAAACGAATATGCTTCCCTCCTACTCGAAAATGCACGTTTACTAATTTATTTAACCATTTTCAGCTAAGGTGTATATTTTTGAAATGCGCGCCATAGACGCAAAATTTAAGTCCAAAAAAACGAAAATAACGGATTTAAATTTTATACGTTTTCTTATACGTTATTTATCCCATCAAATAACGCGCCCTTTAAACGCGTAATTCACCAGTTTATTAATACACTGTAAATTGTGAAAGTTATTACTTAACTAAAAGTAGAATTTGTTTACATTCTTCGGATTTATTTACCATTTTCTAAGAAATTTATTGCTAAATTTTAATACATATAATTCATTTTAAAAAGAACAAAAAGGGAAATAAATGTTATTACCAATATAAATAAACATCCTCACAATAAATCTTGTATATATAATTCTTATATAAAAGATTTAGAAACTAAAAAAATTAAAAATTCCAATTAGAATTATCTTTAACCAAAGTTAAAATTTTAGAACTCTTGTCTTTTAATTAAAAATTTGGAAAATGTTTTAATCAATTTTAAAAAAATTTAGATTTTTATATAATAAACCCCAAAGTTTTATAATTAAAAGTGAAAAATACTTGTTAAAACTTCGGGCTATTACACTCCCCCTCACTCAGAACTTTTCGTCCTCGAAAAGGAAGAACGTAGTGGAATAGAAACAACCTGAAAGAAAACAAAATTGAAACTCAAAATAGAATCATTAATCTAAAACATACAAATTCAATTTTAAATTAATAATCGATTTGATCTATTTAATTTCTCTTAAGTTAAATTTACTATTTCAAATTTCATTACTTCATCTTCCAATTATGTTAAAATAAAAATTCCTAAAATCATAAGTTTGAAAATCATTTGTTATACTCAAAAATGTGTTCAATAAATTAATATCTTGTTTTATAACTAAATTTATTTCTCTCAATATATTTTTATCATCTATGTTAAACCTGTTTACACTTATTACAACTGTTTAAATTTATTCTTAGTTCCTTTAACATCATTTTATATTGTAAATTATTCGATTACCTTTGTTAATCTTTTTATAACTAGAATTTAAGTGTATAACCTTTATTATAACCACTCAAATTTTATTTATAAAATCTTTTTATATTGTATATTATCCAATTACATTGTTAACTTCTGAAAATCAAGGTAAGTTATATTGAAATGCAATTGAGTATTATAAAAATAAAACTTTCAAATTCAATATCTCAAGTATGAATCATTTATTCAAAATTTTGATTTTCTTTTTATAATTGAAATTTATTCTTCAAGATAAAATTTAAGAATTAAATTTCTGATTCCCTTCAAAGCATTTAGAGATAAATAAATATATGTACATAATATGTAAAATCAAATTTAAATCATATATCTATATATTATAAATCAAGTCATATTTTATAGATTCAAATCAATTAAATTCTCATGGTAACACTGTAGCCAAACTACAGAATGGTCTCTTCCCTTCGAAACTCGAAAATGAATGTCGATGATGTTGCAGTCATCACCGAAATTATTTCCCAGTGACAAAGAGAAGAGCACTGATTTTTAAACATTTAAAATTCTTTGGAAACAAATTTCTATTCGAAAATAATTTAAATAATATATCCTTTTAAAATTAAAACACAAGGTTTGAAACCGTCGGAAATTGAATTCTCAAGTTCTTGTTTTAAATTCATTTCTGTTTCCAAATTAATTTATAACCTTTGTTTATATTCAATTATTTATATGAGACAAAACCCATGGTTTACAAAACCATAAATAAAGACTATTATCTCTTGACAACTAGTTAAATTAATTATAAAATTCTGAAAATTTATACTTATATATAATATTAGATTTTTTTTTCCAAATATAGGAATACATTTTTCAAAACAAGGATAAAGATTCAAATTTGATGGACTCAAATCAAAGAGAATTTTGATTTAAAGATAACTTGGAATCAGAAGATCCGATGATTAAATAACAGAATGAGGAACTGGATAAGTTTATATAAATCGTGGGCAACCTTAACCTGGTCAACCGTGAATTAAAGAGTATGATCGATGTGGATTTTCTGGGGTAAATCTACATTCGATCTGACGAGATAGAGTTTGGAATAACCAAAGATACTGGCATCTAAACCGAGGATAAATATAAATCTCTGGTGAATCAATGCTAATTTGTAAAGGAGTTTCACCCCTTTATTAGAATATTGGCGAGACCGCCAATTCACTATAAAGATCATCCGAAGTGGAGTTATGGGATACTCCAGAATCGAAACAAGATGAATAGTGAGGGACACAAATGAACTTTGGAACCGCAGGGAACGTTCCAAAATTCAAACAAAATCGAATCAAAAGGAAGAGATTCAAACTCGAATGGAAGTGATTCTGTAAATTAAATTTACCATACATTCTAAGTTTTGCCTAGAGCCAAAGCTTTGAAACCAAATGTAACGACCCAGTATTTTCAACCATTCGCATCTGCACATGTCGGACTTGAATTGTTCAAAATACCGCGTTGTAAATAAAATTTGCCAAATCTCAAAATATACAGTAAATAAATAATCACGGAATCACGGACACAGAAATCAGAATACTCATAGCGGAATCTAAAAATAACTTCGTGGTTCATGAAGCCACTATCAATAGTCTCAAAATAAATATAACGTACATAGTCTTAAACTAAATATAGTTTGAGATCTCCACAAAAACTCTCAATATTAAATTTGTCTTGATTACAACGGCTAAAATGAGAACTGAACACAAACTTGACTATAGCTTGAAAAGAGATGATCTGCTGAAGTCCTAGCTTCGGAGGTGAAGTCTGACCTGAAACTTAGGCTGACCCGAGCGTAAAATAAAACATAAACACTCGAGTCAGGAGATACATACTTATACAGTGTAAACTAATTCAAGTGTACTGTAATATAGAACAAGTAACCAAAAGGATGCTTGGGACCGCCCATCCTCTAAGTATCCGTTAAACAATTTACCATATAATAATACTTCGCTATTATATAGTGTCTATTAGTAAAATAAACTTACTTTTAAATAGCGTTAAGTCTTTATATTTTCCACCTTAACACATAATATATTTCTATAGTCTGTACAATACCGTAATCTCCCCCGGAATGGACGTCGTCAGAGGGCACTCCATAGGTATGGTACAAAACCAAAATCGTATAAGGCTCGATATGGTAGGTGATCGGCACAACTAGGCAATGCCAGGGTAGATATACCAATTACGCATCCGGACCGGTGGAAACGCGTAGCGTGCAGCTACCGCCCACCTCGAACAACACTCCCAAATCAAAGGTGCGCACCAAATAATTCACAAAGTAATAGAATGGCATACGAAGAAGTGCGTCCGATCAGAGGTGCTACCTCACTAATCCGAGAATCGCTCCTGTTTTAGCCACCTTATGCCAACTCGCGGGAGTCGGGTCCACGTATTTACCTTAAAGGAAACGTCACCACCTTCCTGCTTCATTCTGGAATCTCCACCGCGTACACGGTTGTCAAAGTGGTTTTTGGTATCGATAGAGTATGCCCATATCCGATCCCGGTCACTTTAACAACCCACGTTAATATTACCCGTTGTTTATAAATTCCAAAATAGTTATATTTGAATCAAATGCTATATTGAAAAGGTGAAGTTAAAATAAAATCCAATATCCGTCCCAAGGTTATACCTTAGTTCATTTGAGAAACTTAAAAATTTAACTTCAATATGGTTTCAACAATAATTAAACCAATTAAATTTATAAATCATATTTCCACCTTTAAATAGTCATTTAATTTACTCGATAAATTATGATTTTTATAAAATATATTTTATCAATAAATATCTAACTTCTCTTATACTTTACTAAATAAAATTAAATGCAAAATTTCTATAAATTTTACTTATAATTAGTTGAATTCCCATATCCAAAATAAACTAATTTTCGACTAATTTCTTACCTTACCTTTGTTTCAAAAACAGCCTTCTATTTCTAAATCAAGTTAAATTTCAATTTCCATATTTCACAATTCTAACTATTTTATTCATAGAGAACTTAACTTATATTTATCCACTTTATTTTCAAGTTATACCAACTTGTTTTACAAATCCAAATTTTCAAGCTAAACCCGTACTTTAAATTCTAATATTATTTACATATTTGACTAGTATAATATTATACATATAAAAATCATTTAAATCCAATTTTAAATAAGAATTATTTAAACATTTAATATTTCCAAAAATTCATATATATATATATATTACCACGGGTCTGCATGACATTTTCTAACCTAGGTCAAGTGATATGGATAATATATCATTTCAATCCGCAATTTACAAAGAAAACCGGGTTCTATCATTTCAAACCCGCAATCCCAGTTAAATAAATAACTAAAGAAATAAATAAATAAATATTGTTCGGGCCTATCATTTCAGCCCATAACGATTCTATACTACAGGGAACTTGCAGTGATAAACAGTAAATAAATAAATGGTGCAATAACATAAATAAAGCAGTATATATGATAATTGATGATGTGTAGGTTTAATAACATGATTTTTAACATCATCAATTTATATCACAGTCAAATAAAATGAAATAAAAATCATTCTACATTACACTTGTTATCAATTTACAGATATATAAGTACGTTTGTCAGGTGAGAATACTCACCTTTCCGAAGCTGCAGAATTTATTCAAACAACGATATCTATCCCGAAAGAAGAGTACAAAAGGCACGATAAATTTTCAGTGGGTGCAACGACTTGATTCAAATCTTGAACAAAGTAATTAAATAAATCTAAGTATTCGAATCTTATCACGAACACAGCAAATTTGAAACAAGATTGAATTAAAGGAAATTGACACAACGGCTCGACCACTCACCACACGACTTGACCCATTAAAACAAAAGCTCAGCGTGCCCATTTAAATTTTCCAAATCAAAATTTACAAAATAAATTTATACTCTATATTTTTTCTTTTACCCTTTTTACAGAATATTATGACGTGTTAATAAAAAGGTGGCAAATCAAATGTGGGCAACAATGCAATTCACGGCAGTGATACATAAAAGTGGCACATGCAATATTTATTTATTATTATTATTATTATTATTTATTACTAAGTGCAACATGTGGTTTACGTATTAATACTTCATAATTATTCTTAGTATACAATACTTCATGTGGATCTGTTCATAGTGCATAAAGACTGTTATTTATGCATGTATTTACCTACTTATATTCACTATATTCTAACAAGCTAATGCTTAGGATGTTCTACTCACATGCACAGGTGGCTCCCTATTATTCTATTCACCCTGTTATTATAATAAAATTTTTCTCTCTTTATATAAAAAGGCACGGCCCTTGCCAAATTTCAAAACTCAAATGCATGCACTCCTAAGACTTCACGTCATGGCCTAGAGGGCTGGTTACACAAGCTAAAGGTGGCGCACATTTTCTACTTCAGAAACGCAAAAGGGTAATTTCAACCTAGTCTCTAGTTGGACAACACAACACTATGATTGCCTATATATTCATTCCTGACATGTACGCATAATATACTTCTCCCTTTATATACTATTTTTTTTACTTACGTATATAGGCTTTAAACTCATGTATGCACGGTAGGAAGATTTTAGGAAAACCGAGTCAGAGTGGTGCAACAAGTATACCTAAACTTTATCATACTGGTGGCATTTCTGAATATTTCATGCATGTGTTTCCTCTCTTTCCGTTTCTTTCATATTAACCCTTCTCTTTTTTCTTTTTTTTTTCTTTTTTATAAATTATTATCACCAATTTAAAACTGAGCGCAAGTAGAGGAGGTAAACACTTTGGTCTGGGCTAACTCAAGATGCGCACGCAATATTTATCTCCCACGTCCCTGAATAAAGCTCGGTCCAGCAAGGCTTGTGATAGTCGTGGCATGAGGCGGAGGTGATAATGGAGGAGGGTAGTCAAGTTAAGTGGTGGTGTATGTCGAGCCTTGCGTGAACGAAAAAAATAAAATAAAAGGAAAAACAATAGAAGAAGAAAAAGCAAAATGGCGGCCATACTTGATAGTACAAGAGCTCAAGCAAGGAAGGAGAATACAGCTGAAGCCAAAAAGAACGAAGGAAAATGTGATACGTGGTTATGAATTTATATAGTGGATTGCGTGAGTGGACAAAGAAAAAGAAAGAATTTTCTGTTCGTTACTAAATCAATGCAGAAAAAAAGCAAGTGAATTCAAATTTTATAATGTTAGAGGAAACGAATGATTTTACTGCATTATTAAAGGTTGAGTGATTTTAGCAAAGTTAATTCTTATTTAATGAAGAAGGAAATTTCCTTTGTACGTGCTTACATTTATACAATGGGGTATGAAATTAAAGGTGAATGAATATGAGAAGGACTAGCGAAATTTAAGGTGAAGAAACGGCAAGCCATATCCAAATAAAATATTTTTGGGTATTTTGCATATGTTGACCGAGTATTTCCAAAAGGGTTTGCATTGATATTGTCGGTTTGTATTTAAATCGGCAAAGTTGTGCAATTAGAGGGAAGAAAGATTTGGAAATAAATAATTGCAATGAAGGTTGATTTTATTATCAGTGGGATAGAAGGAAACGGCAAGGGCAATTTCTTTTATTAGTGTACGTGCCAAATTTTAGGAAGGAAATGGCAAAATATCTTGGCAACATTTTTCTCTCGTTTTAAATTTAATAAGAAGTAAATGTGTTGACAATAAAAAAGTAAGAAATAAACGAATTCTGTAACGACCCACCTTTTTGGACAGTTAAAAACCGACGATCAAACACACATGCCGATTCCAAACCATTCAAAAGGGCAGATGGTTATTGGGGTAAATAAGAAAAGAAAGGAAAGGGAAATAAAGGAAAAGAAACAACACAGAATCTTGCAGCGGAACGATAAAATATAATAGTCAAATAAACAGTTCATGAAGCTGTTTACAATACGTTGATCATTATTTATACAACATTTATCAGAGTTATACATATACAACAGAACAAATAAAATAATGCAGCAGACAACATGATGCAAAGATAATAAGAGTAATAGTATACCAAATCTTCGTCTTCGTCCTTCAGAATAGATCTTCAATAAGCTGAAAAACTCAGGTCTGATCCAAACGTAATGAAAAGACAAAAACACTCGAGTCAGGACTAAAATATCCTCATGTAAGTTAAATCAATCGTAAATAAATATGAGTGTAACGGCGTCAGAGATGTTTACGGGGTTTGACATCTCATATCCAGTATCAACGTGCGCGCAGTAATTCAAGAGATGTTACAGGATTTTCCATCTCTCAAGGATCCGTTAAACTATCTACTATGTAGTACAATACGCTATTATAATATGTCTACAGTAAAGTAAAAGTATTAAAATAGCGTTAAGGCGTTACCATAATTCCCCTTAACACATTTTTATAATGCCATAATCTATACAGCACCGTAAACCCCACCGTAAACTAGTGGTTATCAGAGGGTACCCCATAGGTATAACACACAAAAAACGTAGTGGTCGCGAATAGGATAATCAGTATGACAAGGTACATGAGGCGATACCAACTAGGATACTAGTAGTTGCGTGATCCGGACTGATGTTGAGCATAGCCAGTAGCTACCTCAACACCGCGAAACAACATTCCCAAATCAAGGGGTGCACCCAAATCGAATCAAAAAAGTAATAGATATGGTATCGAAGAAGTGTGTCCGCTAGAGATGGCGAACCTCAATGGCCCGACGCGACTCCTGTTTTAGTCATGTCAGGGGTCATCCAATATCGTTCTCTTTCTTCAGTCAACGCGTTCACCAAACCATCCACTTCATTCTGGATCAACACTTCACGTATACTAGTTATTAAAGTGGTTTACGGTATCGACAGAGAGTATGTCCATATCCGATCCCGGTCTCTTTAATAACTACGTATTATTACACCGATGGCTCTTTTACATTTCAATCGATTCATAATTGATATCAAAATATCATATTCGTTTCAAAAATCAAATCCATTTCAAATATCATCATATCTATTCAAAAGTAAGATTCTGTTTCAAAAAACATTTTTTGCCTCAATATCTCATTTCGATTTCAAAGTCATTACGAATTTCAATTTAGGTTCCAACTTCGTTTAACCCAATTCGTTTTTAAATTCAAGATTTAAACATAAACATTTCACCTTATTGACCAGCTTCAAATTTTAGAAAATGGTTTTAAGTAGTTTTAAATAATTAAAATAGTTAAAGATATTTAAAATCTTTAAATGGATTTGAAATAGATAAATTAATTTAATATAGTTAAATGGATTTAAGATAGATGAAATATAATTAAAATAAGTTAACATGGTTTAAGATGGGTTAAAAATAATTTGATATAGTTAATATAGGTTAAAATAGTTTAAGCATTTGAAGATGGTTTATATAACAGAGTAGTTTGGAAACAAAATGAAACAGCTTCAAAACCAAACCATTTCAATTATAACTTCCTAATTCAAATCATTTTCAATTTCCGTTCTACCGATTCAATTTCGATTTTAATTCATATCAATGTCAGCTTTGACTTTAAATTAATTCAATTTTTCATTCACTTTCAATTAATTCAATTTCAATTTATATCGATTTGGAGCTTGATTTTTCAAAATATCAATTTATAACACTTAACAAAATTATCCTACAATATTCAAATTTAAATCCAAATTTCAAATATGATTCAATTCCAAGCTCAATTTCAAAATATCATTTTTATATCACCTTTACTTAGTAATACTCAAAGCTCGAAATAATGTTCAATTTTTTAAACAAATAAATTTTTGAAATTCGGTCATATCCCAATTTTAAATTTCAAAGTCTCAACTTAAATTAATTAACAATTTCTTTTAACCAAAATTTATTTCAACATTCCAAACTCAATTTTCCGATAAATTGGATTTCTATAAATTGATTTTATTTATAACTTTTAAATCAAAACATTTAAATAAATTTTTAATCAACTATTTTAAAAATTATTAATTTAACCAATCCGGTGTCCGTATATACTTTTCTATCCTATGGCCAAGTGATTATTTATTTCAATTAAATGTCAGGGATGAATATATATATATCACTTAAACTAAATCACAGTGTCATATGTATGCATAACAGGATATATATAAGAAAATAAACATCCAAACATTTAAATATCAACCAATAGCATCCATCGAAATACATCATCCAATAGACAATACAATTCACGGCAATTTCATAGTTATCAATATCAGGTAATTTAATCGCAATTTAATTTTAATCTCAGTTTGACTTTCAATTTAATTTTCAGCGGTGAATTCAAATGACAATCTATATGACAATTAAGTTTTATCAAACAACTAAAAATAAAATTCATATCACTTCATAATATCAAATTTAACTATCATAAAGATATTTAGTACGTTGTGAGCGTTATAAAACACTCACCTTGATTTCAATGTAGTTCCAGCGTTTTATTTCGAATAAAATTAAACGAGCGTTTAATTTTACCCGAAATTTTAACTAGATCCAAACGATACCAATCCAGCTCCATAGCGTTGTATTCGACAAAACGATTGCAACGCGATTCGTTTCGTCCAAAACGGACCTCGTATGAAAGAGATACACAATTTTAAAGTTTACCCAATTTATAATCTATATAAATTTACAAATTTAATTTAATTTTTTAAAACCTATCTCAATCTGGCCGTCCATCCCCTTTGATGAATCACGGCCGCTCCCCTTTCTTCCATCTTCGTTCCAGGTAAACGAACGCGCACGACATGAACCCAAACACGCCCAACAACCCTAATACACGCAAGCAATTCAAGTACTTCCACCCCGATCAGGAAGCACCACTTCGAAGAGCATCCTCCACTCCACCACCGCCCCGAGTAGCTTGAAGCTCGGTTCACCCTCCTCCGCAGAAAACGCGCATGAACGTGCGAACTTCCAGCCCCAATTGCCACCAATCCATCGCTTATTTCTTGATCATAGCCGTTCACAACGTAGAGCTCGCGAAGCTCTACAGTTTTGCTTTAGAAAGTATTCAGAATTATTGGGTGGATTTGAAGAAATTTAAGGGAGAAGATAGGAGATTTTCGGCCATTGGAAATATCACTGGCGGCTGAAGAAGATAGCTAGGGTTAGGGTTTAGTTTTGATGCAAATGAAAATAGTTAGGTCCTTTTATAGAAAAAACGACGTACACTATTCATCCCGAAATTTCCGAACTCCAAATCTCGCACGGTGACTGGCGTTTCTATGGTTTACCCCGCGTTCTGGACACACTGGAATAGGTTTCGAAAGCCAATTCGATCACATGCGCGAGCTATGGCAATAAACTATCGATTTTAAATTAAATCGGTTAACTAAATTTCTAGGTGTTTTGGCTTGCCCCGGACAAACGGTAAATCCGATTGACACGAAATTTGAAACCATACAATTATTTAACATTACGGGTCCGATGAAACTAGTTTCGTCGAAATCGGAGACTGTTTAAAAAATGGCTATTTTAACTCGTCAATTAAACATTAAAATATTCAATTTTCACAACTTTACTTTTAATTCGATTTTAAAAGTTCTACAAGATCATTCTAACTTTAGTATGATAAAATAAAATTTTCAAATCATTTTTAATCATATTAAACCCATTATTCAATTATTCAATAAATTCCAAATATTAAATTTAATCAGTTTTGATTATCCAATAATTCATTATCCTTTGAAATATTTGAAATTGAACTTATAAGATTCAACTTTTAAAACCAATTCACATCTTAGAATACAATTTCCATTTTACAGTTATTCAATTATTCAATTAGTTTAAATATTTACTTTAAACAATTTACCTGTTCAATATTCAATTATTTGATTTTAAATAGATTTTACTTATCAATCGATTACTCTATTATACCCAATGAATTCGACATTTATTATCCTATCCAATTATTGATTGCAAAGGCATTCGCTAAGTAGCGTTTATTTTTCAATACTTATTACTATTCAAATCTTCGAAACCAATCTATTAAAATTTGTATTACTACCTAAATAATTCACAATTCTTATTCACTTATTTACATTTGGTTTCCATATATTCCCTTATAACCAAGTTATAACATTTGAGTCAATTCAATTAGATTGGAACTCCATTCAATCTATAAATAATTACTTGGATAATTATTGTTGCAATTCATTCCAGTTATTATTATGCCAAACGAATTACAATTTTTTTTTCTAACATTAAATCACAAATCTTATTAAATTAGCTATTTTGATTATCGAAAATTTACGGGTCGTTACAGATTCCTCATGAAGCCAAAGGTATGAATAGAAAAGGTTCATCCAGTAAATTAATGTATATATAATAGATATGTAATATAAGATATACATTTTTTTGCAACAAAATTAGCAGTCTATGCAAGTGATATCTAAAGTTATTGCATTGTTTTATCATTTTCTGCCATGTATGTTAAATTACATTTAGTTGCAAATAAAAAGCAAATTTAATTGAAATTTGGTTCTATTTACTATAGTAAGTACATAGAAAATGAAGTTCGACATATTTTATTATTACAGGAATATTCTTACTTTGCAATCTTACAAAAATGAAGATAAAGGAGGCAAGCTGATAGGAATATATATATATATATATATATATATATATATATATACTGCGTACGTGACATGAAACTTGCATTGATGATTTAGTTTAAAAGATGAAAGTTTCATGGATAGATAAAATAAGGAACGCACAAATTAAGGATATGAACGTTAGAAAAATCAAAGATTTTTTTTCACCAAATTTGAAACAAAATTTTGAACGCGTTTTGTAATTAAAGCTTGCGTTGATATTGGAGGAAACGACAATAAGATAAGATTTGAACGTAACTTTAATAAAAGATTTTATACTAAATAAATAGTTGCAGTAAAAAGAGAAATGGGATATCTTTTTTTTAAAAGGTAAATGGCTAGTCACGGTTAAAGGAAAAATTGAAACGAATATGCTTCCCTCCTACTCGAAAATGCACGTTTACTGACTTATTTAACCATTTTCAGTTAAGGTGTATATTTTTGAAATGCGCACCATAGACGCAAAATTTAAGTCCAAAAAAACGAAAATAACGGATTTAAATTTTATACGTAACATGACTCAAATATTAGAATTATATAAATAATTTCCTTGTTTAAAGAATGATCTAAAGGTTTAAATCAATTTGAAAGAAAAGTTTTCGTAGAAAATTTTATGGATAGATAACCCCAAGTAAAGTGACTCAAATATTAGAATACCATATGGACCGGCATGGGGTCGCGCCCTATACTTTAGCTAGTTGCCCAAAGCTAATATTGGTCCAAAAATTCCAGTGTGTAGGGCTTTGTCATAGGTGAGACTAAATTATGTTACACATAGAAAGGAATAAAAAAAGGAAAGACATGTTATTGGTGAGCCCGCAAAACCAATAGGATATCCAAACCTAGAGAATTAAGGATAGACGTCCGGAATAGGAGTATCTAACAGATGTTAGATTTTGATGTTTTTCAGTAGGCCCAAGTCGGCCAAGGGTTAGTAGTTAGCCAAACAAAAATACTGTGTATGGATAGATAATCCATATGATACCTTATATGTACATATACATGATATTGCTTTACATATTTAACCAGTTTTGGTTGCAGGATTATAATTTGCAAAAGATATGTTTAAAAAAGAATACTAATGAAGGAAAACCCGTTCTGCTAAGCGGAGTGATGTCACTTAATATCAGATAACCAAGATGTATAGTATTATTCACACCAGGTTTTATGCCTGACTCGAAGTTTATTTTTCTTTGAACTCTCAGGATCTCAAAATTTATTTGAGTAGGATGAGGGTTGAGGTTTACAAGTTTTAGTAGGTTAGCGAATAAAGCTTCCAGTGATGAGCAGGTGGTTGATGAACAACTAATTAGGAGTTGCTGTTATATTTTGGATTAATTCCTCTGTATTGTATATATAGTACTCTAGTCAACCAAGGGGTCATCGTCATATATTTCTCTTGGTTTATTTATGTAATAACTATACTTTATCTAAACCTACAAAATGATTATAGGATTATGTTATTTGAATACGGAACATATTTTGAAAATGTAATTAAAGATATTGTTTTTTTGAAATCTGTTATTTTGTTTCATATTCATGTGCTTCTGATATTATGGATACCATTAACATAGCCGTATTTCATCTGTAAAAGTCAGTACTATGGATGATTGCATCATTTGTAGAGCTTAACTTTGGGCCTCTAATAGGGGATGTTACACCATGGCTAATCCACTTTTGAGAATACCCGAGCACTATGTAACTGATCAAATAAGTCATCTGTTTAGGGTAAATGATACTTGTTCTTAATTGTTTGTTTGTTCGGGTCTTGATATTCTACACAAAGCCTCAAAGACCCGTCTGACTTCGCAACAAAAACTACTACTGATCCCAAACTTGAATGAGTAGGTCTAATCAATCCTTTCTTTAATAACTCCTGAGTTTGGATATTCAGCTCATCCCTCTCCTTCGGAGCCATTCTTCGATCAAATTGTTTAACTGGCCTTGCACCAGGAATCAAGTTGATATGAAATTCGATTTTTCAATGTGGGGGTAAACTCTTTACTTCTTCAAAAACATTTGGAAGCTCTCTAAAATAGGTATTGTTTCTAGTTCTTTTTGGGATGATTCTAATGCATAAGTAAAACTATCCCCCCTTGGACTAGGATCTTTACAAGATATTTCTATAAACTTCCATAAGTTGGTCCATAAAGATATCGTCCTTCTATCACAATTGAGAACATCTTTATACTAAGTCAACTAATCCATACCGAGTAAAATTACAAATCCAACAAAATCTAAGACAAACAAGTCATAAGGAAATTTATAAGAAGAATGGAAAATTTGGACCTTTTCACAAATCATACAAAGGATTGTGGTACCACCTATATGATTTGTTACGTAGATAAGGGTATTAACTAATTTAGGGATAAATGTTAATTCATCTAATGATTCTTTAGAAACAAAACTATGAGAAGCTCACATATCAAATAACACCGTAACTAAAACATCTTTGATAAAAATATTACCTTCCAAAACTCATTTTCCCTTCACATCCTGAGAGGTTGAAGGTTCATCCATTATAAAGAAGACCCTGGCATGCTCTCCTTTTTTCATCATTGGAAAATCCTTTATCATGTGCCCTAGTTAATGACAATTATAGCAGAACTATTTTGTACCATATGAGAGACAGAACTTTAGACTTTGGGACTCCTATAATCCTTCACAATATGGCACTTCCGCTCATAATTGTTACAAGTGTAATCCTTAAAGTGGTTATCTTGAGATCCTTCCCCGGTTTTCCTTGCCATGGCTTCTTGCCATTTTTATTGAACTTCCTTATTTTCCAGTTGTAGGTGTTGTTGTTGGCCTGAGATACCACCGGATTCTTCTCATCCG
This sequence comes from Allium cepa, assembly GCA_030765085.1. Taxonomy (NCBI): domain Eukaryota; kingdom Viridiplantae; phylum Streptophyta; class Magnoliopsida; order Asparagales; family Amaryllidaceae; genus Allium; species Allium cepa. Next base: position 737,784,817 of record CM060935.1, on the reverse strand, counting down.
ATGTTTTATAACAAAATCCCATATTCACCAAGTCAACAAATGATCCTTTTACATGAGTAGTCATCCAGTTCTGGTATTTCTCCTTCATCCCAGCAATGAACATCTCATTTTCTTTAAAGATGTGCCTATCAGACTCGGCCCAAAGTAAGACAATTCAATGAACTTGCTTGCATACTCCTCAATAGTCATTTTTTCCTATTTGTGATCCATAAAGCTTCTCTAAAGATGATATTTCCAGCCTGTTGGCATATAGTGTTCCTCCAAGGCTTCCTTAAACCTTTCCAATGATAAATTATCCTCTGATTCATTGAGGGCAATAGACACCCACCAATCCAGAGCCCCTTCTTGAAGTTCCCAAGAGGCCAGAAACCTTTTCTGCTCATCATTAATATTTAATCCCATAAATATTCTTTCACACGATCTAATCCAAGCCTTTACTTCAATGATAGTTTCCATGTCCTTAAATGGTCTTCCCCCTAAGCTGGTGTAATTTTGGCATAGGTTAGCTAAGTTGACCTAGGGTTTTACGGGAGCTACTTCTTCTACCACAGCAGCAGTTGGAGCTTAACCGTTGGTTGTTGTGGTGTTGCCATTTCTCCGTCTTCGTCCTCTATGAGTACTCATGTCTTACTACCTAAATATAGTAAGATAACAAGGATTTTAAATGCGCACTCTCAAATATTAAACTCATTCTAGGGTATTACTAACCCAATCTCTAAGAGTCACACCCCACCAAAACCAAGGTCCTCGCTTAACCTTCAGCTCTTATACCAAATGCGACGACCCATCTCCTCGACCCTTGTAAACTACACTAATACATCGATGGTATTCGGTATCATAATTCCAAGTGTCGAGGAGTTAGATTATTGGAGGTAAAATAAAATAAAGATAGAAGAAAGAAATGAAAATTCTCATATTTCATTTAATTATATAGATGGATAGTACATACAACTACTTTCACAAGGGTACATCATAGTTATAATATGAACTAACCCAGCCAGGAAAAATTAAAACTACCTATTCCCACACTTGCAAGTGCAAATTAACTAGACATAGTGGAAAATAAAACGATAGATAGCAAGATATCCACACAAGATGCTCTAGCTCCATGTCCAAAAAAACTCCTTCCAAAATGCTTCACCAAAATGATCCTAACTACTTGGCTGCCCGAAAAAATAGGGCACTAGAATTTTAAGACAAAAGAAAATAAACTCTGGGTCAGTCATGGGACTGATGTGAGAAAACTTAAAAAGAGCGGATACTTTTGAAATCAAAAGTTATCTCATAAGACGATGCCGCATATAAATATGGAAGAGGTTTTTTCCTTATGATAACCAAAACATTTTCTATGTAAAATCATTTGATATTATTTTTAATGGCATTCTTTCAAAACTTTTTTCAAGTAAACATACTCAAATATTCGAATTGTTACCATTATTAAATTCCATCATAGTAGGTTCTACAACAAAAATCTTAAGCTCGTATTGGAGAATGGGTTTCCAATAAATGAACAAGTAAGGTACTAACTTCCGGCAGCACATCTCTAGAGGAATGTACTGAGGCTACAGAACATCTGTACCTTTACCAACACAAGACCGACCTACCTCTTCCTAGATTCTCTCGAATACATCATCACCCCAGTCGTTACCGACCTATCTGAGCAGTCTCTTAGCATACACCACAATAATTTAAACCCAAATATTATAGCGCGTAAAAATATATCTAGAGGGGGATGGTTATACCCCGATGATTGCAAACCACATAGCTATGTCGCATCAACCCTGTTTCGGCTATTTTCGGGTGCAAGGCCTGAGGTAACGATTACCTTTCACATATAACATCACTTTCCACTTTGAATACCACATTATCATTACAAAATCATACAACTGATTTCTATAAATGTATAACTCCTGAGCTCGTACGTCTAAGGAAAGGGTGTTAAGCAAAGAGAAGTTGCCTTCTCCTCCATAATAGATGATACGTTTATAGAGATCAATCAATGTGATTTAAAAATGCAGTGTCAGACATTCATCCATACAAGTTGTCTAGAAACAGAACAAACCGAAGGCATGACTCCTACGATAGAATCACCCCTAAGGTCAGTAGCGATTAGACCTTGCAAATCAAAGATTTTCATAACAGAGCACTACTGCCACCATAATATATGATATGAAAATTTCCCCAAGGGCTAGTGGCAAGCCACCCTATATCATGAAGATCTTCATCTTTAATCATCTTTATCTTCAACGTATATTACTTTGTAAGCATAAATTTTTTCAAAGTGGTCTTCGGATAGGAACCACACAAATCCGATTCTGGCACTTTGAATCAAATTATCGAGAAAAAAGGTGTTAAGTGTGGTTGGTTAGTAAGCAACATTTTTATTCAGCAATATCTTTAGAGACATATATATATATATATATATATATGTATCTATATGTATGTATGTATGTATGTATGTATATAAATTCATTTTAGCATATACGAATTTATTAACCTCTCTTTAAATTATTTTCTTTTATTTCTCAAAAAATATTTCTAAAGGGTATTTTTCTATTTTGAACAAATTAAATAGGATCTTTTTAAATCATCTAGGATTTTCTTTCAATTTATTCCTCCCCTCGCTTAGAAAGAGAAAACAGAGGCCAAGTGAGTTTAGGGAACTGATTGCTTCATCCCTAACCTTACTTACATATCTTGTTTTATCTTTTCAGATCTCACAAGCGGGACAAATATACTTGTCATTCTCGCATACTCTTTTCATTATTGAAAAGTCATTTCAAATAAAATTTGGAAAGAAAACTAAGTTTTAAAATTCATTCTCCAAAATTCGTTTATGGATAGTGGAGAAATAGTGATTTTGGAGCCCTAAAGCCCAAATTTTACTCTCTACATCTTTTATGTCAAAATTTATTATTTAAACTGTTTTAATATATTTAAAATAAATTTTATTAATTTATTCCCTATTTTTAAGAATTTAAAGACGACCATTTAAAAGATTTTACCACTTTAGTCGTTTAACCGTCGAAGCGTGATTTTTCGAAAAAATTAGTTTCAAAACAGTTTAAATTCTTTGAAATGAAATCTTGATTTTTATTTTACATTTGAAAAATATAGTAGGAAGTATCCGAAATCTTATTTTAAAGAACTCCAATTCCAAATCCATTATATAAATGGATTTAACTTTTGTGCTGTGAAATCACGAACTATCGTTACGTAAAACGCCTATTTTTTAGTTGATTTTCAACCTTTTTAAAATCTTTACCAAAATCTAATTTTAAAACATTTCTAAGTCATATGAAGTCATTTTCTCATGTTTTTAAAAGAGGTTCAAAAGTCGTATACACTTTTGAATTTAAATGAGGAAGTGATTCCTTTTGTGATTTTCAACATGTAATTTATCGTGACTTGTTATGATATCAAACCAATAATTATTCAACATCCATATAACATCCAAACATGGTATCAAGCAACATAACAAGTACAAAAGCATGTCATAACATAAGAGTAGAGAAGAGGTAGAGTTTTCTCACAATTTTGCTAACTTTATCATACGGATTTGACCATAGCTTTGCTACTATTTCCTAAAATTTCTTGAGATCCGACTATAGCTCCACTATCCTAGAATCTGAGATGAAAAGAGGTGGAGATGGCTTCTAGGTGGGAACAGCCTTGGGTGGAGGGACGGATGGAGCTTACTAACTTGAACTTGACTTAAGTGGTATAGTTTTATCAATTATTTTGCTATAACCTTGTTACCCCTTTGGATTTTTTTAGAGTGGCATGAAAGCCATTAAAACTCTAAGTAAGAAAAAGGAGAAAGATTAGAAAATAATGGAATGAGGTGGGAAGAAATGAGAAGGAAGCTTGGATATTTATAGCCTTAATTCCCTTAACACTTAAGCATTGTTCTTTTACTCTTTCACCCCTCCCCATCGCACCATTACACACGGCCCAAGGCATGACCATGTGCTACGATCACTTTATGTCCTCTTTTCTTACTTCCTTAGCTCTTAAGGGATGTATTTAGATGGAACCTTGGCTTAAGGAAAAGATTTGCATTGGTTTTGGTGAGATTTTGTTGACTTTTACCAACATATCTTACTTTTCTTACTTTAAACTTTGTTAAAATAAATATTAGTTTATGTATGTTATATATATGTATTACTAAGTGTATTATTATGTTTTAAAGTGTATTAACTTCCATTGTTGTGATATTTGAATACAACTTTTGACCGTTAAGCCGTTTGGTATTCAGAGCGGAGGTCAGTATATTAATTGGGCGAAATGAATCCGAAATCCGTTTTTCGATCACATTTTTACGTTTTTGTTGAACTATTTATATTTGTAAACAAAACTTGAAAATAAATAATAAAAGACTTATTTAAAAACTAAATAATTTATTTAATCATTGAAACTTAATTTTACTCAAAGCTAACTTTTGTCCCTTTTACCGGTATAAGCAAAATTTCATGTTTTTGTGTATAAATATACATTAAAATCTTATGTAATATTATGTGTGCTATATAAAATTATGTTTGGATATTAAAATTTTATTAACTGTTTATCTTGGTGTGATCAAATCTTGAGTCGTTACAGCTATGGTGACGCAGTTTTTGAATGTTAGGTCATGCTGACTTTATGTTTGAGTTTGCTTGAATTTAGAGCTGTGTTAATTGATATGTGTGAAATTTATGACCATTCATTTTTGGTAGGAGTACTTTTTTAGGCTTAACATTTTTTATTTTTCGAATGTACACATTCCCATTCAATGTAGATGTAATTGAGTATTCTGCCTCTCTACTCCGTGCAATCTATTGGCCATACACACCTAAACTTGCGTTGTTGGAAAAAATGGGGGCAATAGCCCACTATAGATTCTATCTTTATTTCTTAAAAACAAGCTAAATTTTACCATTTTGAATGCATTAAACTATATTTAAAAAGTGCAAATTTTATGTAAAATTGATAATGCGTTGTGATTAAGTTATTTGATCAAAAAAACATGCTTATTGATAAAGGATGCCTAACACATAAAAAGAAAATCAATTTGTGTTTTAACAAAATGGAAACTATGAAAAGTAATAAATAAATTCAACCATATATATTGAATCAGATACCATCACATGTACTTATTTAGAGTCATGCTAAACGCACCTCCGTATGGAATCTATTTTATGTATTAAAAAAAGAACCATAATGCTTTATTTTGTTCGATCAAATGCATCGGGTAGTAAGGTAAAAAAGGAAAATTCAAAAAAAAATATCAATTCCAATTCATTGTGCATTGGATTTTTTTACAATATTATCATAGATGATGTTGTTAACATTAAAACATATTTAATGTTTTAATGGATAAGTTTGATTGAAACTATAAATTACATTGTATTATTGTCATGTTAAAAATTATAGTTTCATTTACAATGCTATTATTTAATGGAGATCGGGAGAGCTTTGGACTTAAGTGCTTATGGATGGTTTTGGAAATTATAGGCATGGCAAGCAGACTTAGGAGTTGGGTTGCTAGTGATTGGAACCAAATCGAACATCGCCACGTCTTCCAAAAAAAGATAATAAAAATTTAGTTGCCAATGAATAAATCTTAACAACGACAACAACCCAAATCTATTCAAAAGGCTATGAATGGTTACCCAAAAATCCAAAATCCTTCCGCATTCGTATATGAAAATAGGATAACTATCCTATTCGATAAAGCGGATATGGATTCGTCATCCAAAAATTTATCCATTTGGTTATTGTCAAGGTTATACTTTATTTTATGTATATTTCAGTACAATGTATTTGTTGTTTAATAAGTTAATAGTTTATATCATGTGCATTTAACGTATATTAACTTCTCAAAGTATATACTGTCATCATAATTGTTGACTTCGCGTACTTTTATAATCAACAAATTGAAAAATAATTATGTTAAACATAAAATCTCTACTTATATTTCTTAGTTTGTCGATTGTTGTAGATAGGATAATTATCCAATATACATCTATATTAGCAAATGCGGTTTTCCGATATCCAATAATGATTTCAGATGCAGATTTGGCACTATCCATATTCGAAAGTATCCTTTTACAAGCCTTTCTATTCACTTCCAAATTATATAAACTTCGAAATATCCATGGATTCCCGATCTCAACAGGAAACTAAACTAAAGTTAAAGCTTAAAAATATTATCTTTTCCCATTTCACGTATATATATATATATATTATACCTATGCGTGTGTGTATGTATATGTGTGTGTATAAATTTTTTGATTAATAATGTTGATGTTTTAGTATTAATATTATAATGTCAAATTTACAACATCAACATAAATGTATAAATATGCTGTCAAATAATGTTAATGTGTTTAAAATTTAGTTACGAACTCAACAACACAAGTTGTGTATAAAATGAAGTTTGTATATGACAGTTATCGAATTTTAAAAAATCTAATGGTAAAACATATAAAACGTCTTTTTATAATAAGAGTGGTGCTTTATTCAAGTGGGGCACTCATTTTGATGTCTCCAGACTTTGAACTTATGACCTTTAGGATCTCAGCCTATAACGCAATATCACTTGCCACTTGAATTAGTGGTTTTAAAAAATAAAATCAATTTTAAAGTAGGGAGTTAAGAATAATTTACCTTTTCTTCTTCAAGTCCGTAGTTACCTCTACTATAAATTTTTGTCGAATACCTCATTTGCCAGATAATATCGTATACAATTCTAACATGACCCCAGCGATATACTCAACATACCGATTCTTCCCATATGCTTGAAGCTGAACTCGACGTCCATCTGTAAAACCCTAGTTTACCATTGAAACCTTGAGTCAATTCTGATGTCACTGATGATATGTAGTCAAAGCGCTTAGCGGTTCTATAGCTGTGGAGGTGCAAAAAGTTATAGCAGGGATATAGCGAAAAATAGCGGAGGTGCACAAAACTTCATTAAATATAAAAGCAAATATTTGAAGTTAATTTATTCTTACTTTCACATCATTTGTGTAGGAAAAGGAAATATTTTTTGATCTTACATAACAAAACCAAAGAATATCATGATTTATGTAAACTAGATTTCATGACTACAATTGATTTTTAAGTTATATTGAGCATTTATGACTTCAAATTAGGTCTTTACCTTAAATTTGTTGATTTGGTTTAAAAAAATAGTCAAATCAACCTTTGTGTACTGATATTGCTAAAGCGAATGTTTAAAGGCCTTGATTTAGCAGGTGTAATGGAAAATAGTAAGGCTTAAAGCGGATTTACTGTTTAATAGCGCTAAATTGAAATAGCGTAGCGGTTGGAGAACGCTATGCACCATTGCTGGGAATTTTGGGGATATAATGGGGCTTTAACTGCACAGCACTGAAGGTTTGACCATTCTGCCAAATTCCACCTTACTAAGTCTGATTTAGTTGATGCTCTCAATGTCGTTGATGATGGTTAATTATATGTGCATGTATACTAACATGCACACTAAAACATTACTGCCCTTCTTTTAGTTTTAAAATCTGTAAAAAATGATTTTAACAAAAATTTATTTAAAATAAATTTCAATTTAAAATCCTCAATGATATTATCGGTTGATCAAACTAGGACCATCAGCTTCATCTCATAGAGAAACTTTCTCTAACTTAATAATGTAAGATTAGGTGCATTGGCGGCGGGGTAAAAATGATGAAATTCTGGAAAATCATTTAACTAGTTTTGCATTAGATCTTTATTTTGTGTTTTTATAAATAGTGTATTTATACTAAAAAATATTTAGTGTATACTAGATGAAATGAGAGTTTATCATTTGAATTTAATTCTACTTTATTTTGCTTCTGTATTTTATTTATTAGAATATATATTACAAATTAGATTTTTTTTTACTTAATTTGACTTTAACTTAGAAACTAAATTATTTTATTTATTGGAGATTCACATTCACAATATGAATGTCACCAGTATGATATAAATAAGCCTGATGGACATCACTAGTATGATATAAATAAGCTATATGAATATCACCATATGATATAAATAAGCTAATTTAAGACATTCATAGGATTAAAAATATAGATATTGTATATGACCATTGGATTTATGATCATATCGTATAAAATGAGAATATAATATTAATATTCAACATAACATCTCCTTAACATATTTGTGCATGTTTATAAAGGTATAGATGTGTATATATATATGTATAATCTGTTTACAACCATACATAAAGAAAAATAAAAACAATTTCAGTTATAAAAATGTTGTTTCTTTATTAAAAAAATTAGCACAAAATTTATAAACACATATAGTTTATTAAATAATATATATATATATATATATTGGTGCATGTAGTAGTTAAAAATAATTTAGAGAAAATTTTAATATTTAATATATTATTTAAAATGTACTACGCATATATATATATGTGTATGTGTGTGTTCATAAATATATATGTACACTTTTTGAGAGTTAAATCCATATATAATTATATATCTATACATATGTCTATTAATAAAATTCAAAACAAAGGATAAAAAGAAATAATAATTCTTTTATTAAACAAGTGAGCAAAACATATATGTATATACATATATGCATGCATATATATATATATATATATATATATGCAATTTAGGATTATACACATATATCTACTATTTAAGATTTTTAACATACCTTTACTTAATTTTTTCATAAGTAAAAATATAAACAGATCATGGCTTCTTAGTTTGGCTCATTAGGGGCCAGGTCAGTTCAGATCCATGTCAATTCACCGCAAACAACCAAAGCTAGAGATAAGTCGATCAGGCTTCCTTAGCTACGGCCCAAACCTAAACAGAGCCAGTGCTAACCCGTAATAGCCAAATTTTAGTAATAATTAATTAAAGCTAATAATAGTAATTTAATTAATTAAATTGGAATTTGGAAATTTTAGATAAATTGGTTTTGAAATAATTTAATAAAATGTTCAAATTATGAACTATAGTATTTAGAAGTTTAAAAGAAGTTAAAATGTGAAAAATACTATTTTATAAAAGTGATGTGATAGAATAAGATATTAGCTGAGGAAAGAGTGGTTTTACATAGAAATTTATAATTATATTAATTAAATAGAATTTAGTTTTAAAAAGACAAAGAAAGTGGAAACTAATTTGTTTAAGCCAAGCCCAAATTCAAATTACATATTTCCAAAATATTCTCTTTTTACTAAATGCTCACATGTACTTCATTACCCTATTTTCATTTACAAAGAAAATAAAATCAAACCCTCCTTCCTTTGAAAATTATAATTAAATCAAATATATTATTTGAAATCTTCAAATTTAGATATGTGGTTCTTCGTGCCATTATGCATTAATGGTGAGTTGATTCTATGAGGGGCACGGACAAAACTAGTTCCTGAGGATTTTGTGTAGTGTAGCGAAAGTCGAGGGTGCTGATGCCTACAGAGGCATTTGGGTTATGCTGTGACGACAGTGTAACTCGATGTCACTGCGATCTACTGCAGACTATAGCGAAAGTCGTGTGTGCCGCTGAGAGCCAACAGTCTAACATTGATTTTATATCGGTAGACTGCGACCTATGGTAACATAGCGTAAGTCGTGTGTGCTGCTGAGAGCCAACAGTCTGCATTCGATTTTACATCGGTAGATTGCGACATATGTGAGAGTGGAGAAGTTTCATTTTGGCAGCGAAAATCGAGGGCGCTGATGCATACAGAGGCATTTGGGTTATGCTGTGACGACAGTGTAACTCGATGTCACTGCGATCTACTACAGACCATAGCGAAAGTCGTCTGTGCCGCTGAGAGCCAACAGTCTACGTTTGATTTTATATCGGTAGACTGCGACCTTTGGTAACATAGCGAAAGTCGTGTGTGCTGCTGAGAGCCAACAGTCTGCGTTCGATTTTACATCGGTAGACTGCGACCTATGTGAGAGTGGAGAAGTTTCATTTTGGCAGCGAAAATCGAGGGCGCTGATGCCTACAGTTACATGGACTTTTGCTATGATGGCAACGTAACCCAGGTATGTAACTGGGATCTGTTGTGGGTTCCATGGCGTAATCGAGGGACATAGAGTACGTACAGTTACATGGACTTTTCCTGCGATCGCAATGTTACCCAGGATGTAACTAAGACCATGGATGGGGGTGATGATTTCCAAAGCACTCTCACCAAAGATATTTCCTCTATTTTCAAAAATTGTTTTCTGTATTTTCAATAAAATTATTTTCCAAGTATTTTCACTGGGAGTTGAAATGAGTTTATCAAATTACTTATAGATTTTCAGTCCTACGCCTGATCAACGTATGACCGAATTTCTGTAAGAACAAGCATGGACTTGTCGAAACATCGAGTTATAAAAGTATTTTTATAAAAATTACTTTGGAATAATATTATATGGATATTAAAAGTGTTTTAAAAATGATCAAAGAATATTTATCTGACTTTAAGCTTTTTCATAAATTCTGGCTTCGTTCCTTTTCGAGGACGAAAAGTTCTAAAGGGGGAAGGAATGTGACGACCCAGATTCTAACATGGGTTAATTGCGTAAATAACCAGTTTAAATTATCGGAATATTAATTTTATTAGTCAAACGAATAAAAACTATGACAATTTAAAATATCTGGACGTATATAAATTAATTTGGAAACTATAATGAATCTCATAGAAAATATCATATACTTCACCATTGAAATTCAAGATAAAATATCCATAAATATAAATGTTTGTAGCATAAATGCATAAGTATAAAGTGTATCTGGGCATATGTATATAGTAGTTGAAAAACAAAATGGAAATATATATGTATACATATACATACATACATATATATATATATATATATATGCGTATACACAAAAGATATATGTACATAGGTCAATTCATATATATAGACATGTAAACAAAAAGGAAGACAACATCAAATCTTAGCATTCAAAACATTTTATCAAGGTCAAATTCAAATTCAAAATCATGTCATATGAAATCACATTAGGTCATAGAAAATTGCTGACCAAAGAAAAATATGCATAGAATCAAAAGAAGGTTGTTGTGTACACCGAAGAGCAGCCTATATACCCTCACATATCCTTATCCTGTTTATACCATTCGAAACGTTCGAAGAAAAAAGTTATACAAGCTGCCATTTCTCAAAGCAAAAGAAGATCAAGGACTTAAAACAAAGAGAAAGTCGTATCAAGTAAGGTTCAAGCTACAGCAAAATCAAACGGTGAGTAAATATATTTTTTAAAAACAGAAAATCTTATTTTAACTCAAGTATATGTGATGATATTGGATTGAATTGAATTCTACAGTTCGAAAATTTTCTGGATTTGCAAATATATGTATGTGAGTGTGACTGTATATGTTGATTTCTTGTTCTCTGTTTGCTACAGTCTGTGATTTTTGTTTCCAAAAATACAAATCCCTCTATCAGATCCATATTAGCCATGATTATGCAAATGAAAATTGTTTGAAAATGTATAATGAAGATCAAAAAAATAGTTTCCTGATTTTAAATGCAACTGATAATTTTAAATAGGGGATTAATAGTGAAACTAAAATTCTTGTTAAAAATCAACTACCTTTAATTCTAATTTGAATTACATGAATGTGATCATGATTGAAAATCGTGAGTTTTGATATGCATGTCGTAATTTTTAGATTGGTAATTCTTGAGAATTCGCGCGTTGCTTGAATTGGGTGTTTGGATGATTTTCCGTTGATCGGCGTGATGATCGAAGGTGATAACATGGTCGAAGATGGTTGGTGGAAGGATGCATGCGGAAAAAATGCTGGCGGAATTTTTCAATGGCTGAGGCGAGAGAGAATGGTTCGAGTAGGGTTTTAGGTCTGGAGGTTTGTTTGATGTGGTGTCATTGGGTTTTCGTCGCGAGCAAGCAACCGAAATGTTGCACGATAGTGGGAATGGAAGCTGGTTGGTGTGACGAAACTTTGGTGGTGATGCCTGGTGGTCTCCAGGTCGGAGGCGATAGGGAGGAGGGGTTTTCTGTTGGGGTATCGTTCCTGATGGTCGATATTGTTGCTCGATTTTGTTTTAGGGGATTTTCGATCGATCTAGGTTATCACTTGGAGTCGTGGGGGTTCGAGTGATCATCAGGAATCATCGCGACGATCGTCAAAGGGCGACAGCGATGGTTCAGGTGCGCCGTGTGCACGTCTAAGCTGGACATTGGGTCTTAGTGTTTGACTCGGGGTTTCCTTCGAGTTTGCTTGTGTTTGTCTTGAAGTTTTTTGTGAATGTTTTGACCCGAGGCAATCGTGGGTTGTATAGGGATTCGGCTCGGGTTTTAGAGGTGGTAAACTCGAGTTTTGCTGTAGTGATGTGTAACGACCCATAAATTTTGATAAATAAATTGGTTAAATTAATTAGATTTTGGGAATTAAGTTAGAAATGAATAAAGACTTTATAATGTATATTGAACTAAATATAAAAATGAATTGCAGAAACGGTTATTAAACCTAATTGTTGAAAATTTAAGTGAAATCTCAATAAAGGAATAGTGTCAATTGTTGCACTTGGATAAAATTTAAAATAAGGAATTAAAGACAAGAATTTAATTTACCTATGTATTAATATATTGATAAAACTGTAACGGTATGTGAATTAAGGTAGTAATGTAAATGGCAGTTGACGGGTAACCAATTTAATGCAATTCAAATGTGATTGAAACGACTATTAGGTTATAATGGAGTGTGAATAGAAATAGTGGAAAACATTATAAATTTTTAATTAGGTATGATTGTGTAATTAATACTGAAAGAAATAAAATTGGAAATAGGATTAGTGAAATAATAACTAAATTGAATTGCAACTGTATAAATGGAAGTAAATTGTTAATAAATGGATGTAAATATTAATTAATTTATGGAAATAAAATCTAAATGTATGTTTGGATAAAACATAAGTGAATGCAATTAGGTAGTATGTTATTTGAAAATAAATTTAAGGGTAGGACAACAACTATTATAAATTACCTAATAAATTGGTCAGTGAATTTATTTGAAATAAAGTTCATTTAATTGTTGAGTAATTATAATGTTGTTATTGATAAAAAAACGTTACTTTAATGATTATTAATATAGTAATGAAAGTGTGAATGTAAATTAATAGATGCGTAAGGCTAATTTATTTGATTTAATCTAAATCAATGCCAACATTGTTGTTAATGATAGTTGTAAGGGAATTTGAATGTTAAAGGGTAATAACTATTTTAGGTTAACCATTTATTTAGTGCATTAAGTTAAGACTGGTAATCGATTGCAATAAATCTAAATTAATTATTCTGTTTTGTTAATGTGATTTAGTTAATAAAGGGAATTTATATGAAATGAAGCATGCATTAATGGAATGTATTATAATTCAATGTTATCTCTACCCATAAAAGGTCTATTTATTGAATAGCAAGATTTAAAATAAATAAACAGTTTTATTTAGTTTCAATTGATAATTTATGAAGCTTAATGTGAAATAAATTGCAATTAATGGTCTTAATTTGTGCAGTTATGGTAGATTTAATTTGTCATTGCAGATGGTTAATTCTATAAGATGTAATAAATGTTAATTTTATTTATAATATGAAGATTGGTTGATTTAAGGAGTGAAAACCGAGATTTATTAATTTATTTATAATTGGAAATCTAATAAGTGGATTAATTGCAAATAAGTGGAATATTATATTAAAATATTACATAAATGAGGATTTAGATGAAAATTAAGAATGTTAATATAATGGATTTTGATTCCAATATTTATTTCATATGTTTGTAATAATTGAATTATTGTGAATAAATGAAATTAAACATTTAAATTCTAGGTTGATTGAAATTTAAATGAAATTTAGAAATAGTTATATAGTAAGTACGAATCCAATGTTAGTTTCATCTATTTGATACTAATAGGTAGAATAATAGAATGAAAATTTAATTCAATGGAATTATTGAAATTATTTTATAATCTCTGAATTTAATAAAATTGGAAATTTAACCTCGACTTTGATAAATTTATCAACTATAAATTGACATATAAATTTTTTAAAATTAATGTAAATAATAAAAGAAATTTAAAGGGGTAAATATTGTCGATTATAGAAGTGAAATTAAAAATTTGATTTAATTGATTTATTTTAAATTTATTTAATTAACTTAAAAATAGCCATTTTGGTCACAGACTCGGATTTCGACGAAACTAGTTTCATCGGATCCCTAACGGTGAACTATTGTAGGATTTCAAGTTTCGTATCGATCGGACTTGTCGTTTGATCGTACGGGCTCGAAACGCCTTGTAATCGACTAAATTGAAGTCAATTGAAATCAATTTCAAAAATATTGATTTTAGCATAACTTCTTCATATGATGAAATTTGAACCTGAAACCTTTTCCATTGCGTTTAAAATATTTTAAAACATCTATTTTGATATACGGGTTGACCCAATTTTGTTCCGGAGTCAGAACGGGCTTTTTGGGCCAATTATCGTTTAACACGTTTTAATTCGGATCCATCTGTCTATTCCAACTTTACCTATAAATACCCTGCTAAACCCTAGCCTACGCCTATTCTCATTTGTCTGCGCGTAAAATTTCATCAGCTCCTCCTCTTCCTCAATGGATGCAAACCCTAGATCCAATTGCAAATTCAAAAATCAAATGAAAATTCAAACTCTTCGAAAAAATTTGAAAAAATTATAGAATCGAAGATTTCATCGATACGGATCTACGCGCAGCTTCTGTTTTTGATTGATGCTCGAGTCAACCTGAAATCGCGGTCAAACGCATGAATTTCGAAACCCTAAGCAAGAAATTGAGGCTTTTCGATTTAAGCCGAAATCGGGAAAATTGAAATCTGGGTATTGAAGAGCTCGGCAAGGGGAAGCTAATGTTGGTGGTCGTGTGTGCTAATTCGATCAGAGGCGCTCGATTTTGGTTGATTAGGGTTCGAAAACCCTAAACTTTGGATGATGATTGTGATAAATGGTTGATGGTTGATATTGGATGAATGGATGCTATACTTATATTGTTATAAACTGCAAGTTATTATGCATTTTCATTTCATTCGGGATTGTGGTGTGAAATGATATGTAACCGTAATTTTTATTTTTAAATTGCGTATCGAAATGATAAATATCTGTATCACTTGACCATAGGATAGAAAATTTTATACAGACACCGCGGTCTATATGTAAAAATTGTTTAAAATGATTTCTATGGTTTTATAAAGAAATATATGAGTATATAGATATTGATTTTAAATATTTTATAAATGCTATCTTATTATTGAATTCAGCTATGTGTAAATTAGTTTTGAATTATAAAATAAGCTAAATAATGAAGTTTGATTTCTTTTATGAAATATGGTTAAGTATTTATTTAAAATTCTATTGTATATAGAGTTATAATAACTCAAATAAAAGTATGGTTGAAGATAAAGGTGAATATGATTTGAATTAAAGTATTTAAGAATTATCCTCGAATTTTTTTTTTGAAATGTAAATAAATTAAGATTTAAAAGGTATGATTTTATAACTTGATTTTGATTAGAGGATTTAAATGAATATCAAATTGATTTAAAGAATATTATCAAGTTAATTAAAAGAATATCTTGTTATTGAAGTTTAAGGGTTTTACTTAAATAATATTTGTTTTATTGAGTAAACATTTCAAATTAAGTAAGAGGAATTGGATTTGATACATATTAAATTATCAAAGAATCCATTTTGAAATAGTGGAATATTTAAAGATTGAAATATATGAACTATAAAAACTTAAGTTTTGAAATGTAGAATATTAAGTTTTGTAATATATGGGAATTAAAATGGCTTATTTGGAGTTTCAAATTGATATTGGGAATTTATTGTGAAATTTAAAAAGGCTATTCTATTAAATAAAGTAATATGGTATTTAAACCATTAAGTATTAAAAGTTATGTTTCAAAGCAATGGTTTCAAGGTACATAGATTTGAAAAAAAAACTATGATTTTGGAAAAGATATATTTGAAAATATTATGATTTTGGGGAAAAGGGATTTAAAAAAATGATATCATATTGATTTGGGTTTTAAAAATATAAATGATATCGTATTTATATGGTTTGAAAGGGATACTATATTCTGGTTTTAAAGTATAAATTATTTTGAAATAGCCGCGGTGTTATAATAACATTTTGTTGTTGAAGAGACCGGGATCGGAAGTTGTTATACTCTCTGCCAACTTGGAAAACCACTTTAACAACTGTGTACGCGGTGGAGATTCCAGAATGAAGTAGGATGGTGGCAGCGTTTCCTTTAAGGTAAATACGTGGACCCAACTCCCGTGAATTGGCATAAGGTGGCTAAAACAGGAGCGATTCTCGGGCCAATTGAGGTAGCACCTTTGATCGGACACATCCTGTGAGGACCCGCAAATCCGTACTCCTTGAATATACACTAATCTCCATAGATTAACTCAAGATGAATAGAAATACGAATTCTCATTGTTTAAGAAAAAGAAAAGGAGGTAGAAGAAGAGAGAAAAGTTAGAAAACAGAGAGGAAAGAAAATAGAACGGAACAGAAAACAACAGAACAAGACCAGAATCTCACAATCGCAGCGGAACAACATATAATAGATAAATGAAAAATCTTTAAACAAAGAACTATATCGGTTATTACATTTTATACCTTACATTACATCATCATCAGAGTGTACAACAACAACAACAAACAACGGAAAAGAAATACTATATACTAATAATACGCCATGCCATCCAGCTTGCCTCTAGCAACTCCTGAATTCCAGAATATCCTGATAAACCTTAACTCTTGACTGCCCGTGTGGAAATTGGTGGGACCCCAGAGTTTAGAAAGGAAAACAATAAACTCCGAGTCAGTCATGTGACTGGTGTGAGAACTCAAAACAGTTTATTTATCTTTAAAATCAAAATAGAGGGATATTTTTAAAGTCAATTCGAAATGCTTTTAAAAATGAGACTACCATAAGACCTCCCACCACACACACAATGCAAACGCAGACTTGGAGGAGATTTCTTCTTATGTTAGTCAAAGATGCTTGATACGCATTAAAAAGAAACATTTGATATTATTATTAGTGCATAGTGTAGGAAAAATCATTTCGAAAGTAGAATATAAATCTTAGCCAGCATGGGTACCATTATATTATGCCTACTATAGCTACCTCCTGAGGAAGCAGGTTCTACAACTAAAACCGTACAAGATCGTATTGTTTCTTTGGATTTCCAACAAATGGTCAGGCCAAGGAAATTCCCATTGCCACATGAGAACGCCTCTGGAAGGACGTCCCCGAGAACCAAACCTGATCTCTGCCAACACAAGGCCTGGTTACCCCTAACTGGGTAGCAACTGACACGAGTATGCCATCCCCCGGTCCTTTGGGACCTTTAACCGAGCGCTCGTCATCAACATCACACAATCATAAATAAAGTGTTTCAACATGAGTAAGTGTCTCGGCTCCATACCATGATACTACCCTTTTCCAGAAGGAAATGCACATACCCTAAAGGGAGCTACCCCTCATAACCTTGCTGCATCTTTCCTGTTTTGACCATTCCGGGGTGTGAGGCTCGACGAAGTCTCGTCCACACAAACATACTTTATACAAAAGCCATGCTTTGGGTCAACAAATGATCATAGAAATGATCACCAAGGTAAACGATCAAATAAATGATCTTATCACAAATGATCAACACAATGATCATTTCACGGCAACACTCAGCATGTCACATTACCAAATTGGGAATATATCGCTGATAACCTTCAACTACATAACCTCTGAGCTCGTACATCTCAGAGAAGGGTGTTAAGCTAAAAGAATAAATTCTCCGCCACCAACAGAAATATATTTGAAAGAAATCTGCTTTATATCTCAATTTGTAACGTCAGACATACAATCCATACAAGTCTGTTCCGGGCTCGAACAGAACCGAAGGCACTTACAAAGAAGTCCTTGCAATCCTGATATCCACAATCCTGATCGGATTCCCCATCACATATGGAGAACTCTATACCGGAGCAATTCGGTGCAGAGTCAATCTACAGGTCATCCTATCGCTCTCGCAAATACCCGGTCTTCAACACCGATCTTCAATGTTATCCATTACGTCGTATCACTATTCGGAATGGGTAATCCGAATAACGAGCGCAATAATTTAAAAATAAGTGTGGCATTCCAATTCAAACAAATCACAACAAATACCTTTCAAAGGTAAATATTGATAGTCGGTTATTGAAATATCAATGGATATGCACACATCACCAGATTCCAAATAATTTTCCAAATTATTTATTTCCCAAAAATATCTTTACAAGATATATAATTTCAATACCTCAAAAATAAATCAATATTTATTTTTTTAAACAAATTCCCCTTTTTATAATTTCCATAGTGAATTTACATTCCAAAATATTAATGAATAAACGATTTCAATTATTCATTTCAATTTATCTTCAAAAAGATAAATTCTCAAAATGTTTCATTTCACATTGGAAAAACATTTCCATACTTATTTATTAAGTAATTCTCAAATCCATTTATTTTCAACACTTGGAAAATATTCAATATACTTAAATCGAGATTAAGTACATATTTCATTCTTTAAGGAAATCATTCTCTTAAACATATTTATTTGGGCCAAAACGAATGTTGCGTAAAACATCGTTACGACAACCCAAAATCACTAGTATAGGGATTCGAAATTAAAATAGATATATAAATCCCAATACTAAACAAAACATTTCCTTTCGGAAATCATTTACTATAACAACAGTGTTATAGTCCACCATTTCCTTCTATTTCTCGAAAACGTCTATTTCAACAATGAATGTTGAAATCTATGGTTTCGAATCTTAACACATTTAAAACATCGTTAGATCGTTTTAATTCTGTTTAAAACATCACATTCAAAACAATTTCTTTAACATATTATTCACTATTCAAAAACGTGAATATACTTGTTAACCAATTTCATCCTTTCTATTCATTTTATTTTAAAGGATTATTCACTGTATAAAACGTGAATATAACTCCATTAATAAGTTATAAAAATTAACTTATCAAAATAAGTCGTTTGCGAATTTATAAAACAACGTTTATAAATTCCATTTCTATTTATTTTATATCAACTCTTTTATAAATCTCCTTTATTAACCTATTCAATTTATAACTCAATTATATAACAAAAGTTCATATTATAAGTTAAATGCTTATAAAACGATTATTTTACAAAATCGTTCTTTTTAAGACTTTCCAAATTATAAATTTTATAACTTATAAGATTCATTTATTTAACCTAATCTATTCTTCAAATAACTTTACAAATTTTATAAACCTACTGCTTATAAAATTTCATTTATAACTTCACCGTTTATAATTCTATAAATTTCATTCATTTACGAAATTTATTCACAATCCATTCTAACACTTATAGAAACTCGTTTTATAATTCCAACATCTTAAATGTATAAATATCAATTTATAAATCTCTTATTTAAATCAATTTATACTATTATTTTAAAACGTCTTTAATCTCCTTTATAATTTCACCATTTTTGATTTATAAAATAATCAAATTTCATAAATCCCATATTTAAACTTTTCACAATAAATTCAAAAATCCCAATTTAACTATTTTATAAAACCATTAGCCTCATATTTTCAAAAATCAACTTTTAACTATATTTCTCAAAAATTATAATTTTATAACATTAAAATTATACGTTTATTTATTTAAAATGGATCGATTCCAAAAATATTTTATAAACGTATACTCTTCAAAAATCATTTTAAAAATCCTTTTAAAGTTCCAAAATTGGTCCAATGATGCTACACACCAAATAGTCAATCACGACAACAACGACATCATATATCGATATGATAGTCCATCAAATATCAAAATATCTGAAATCAAATAAATACTATTGAGGAATCCAGTTGGATCCCTCCAACCTATTTTCCTACATCCAAAGATGTTAGCACAATACCAATTCCGCTCCGGTACGAAATTATCTTGGTATATGGGATTTAAAATATTATCCGCTTAATAGACGGCGCAATAGGGTTTCATCCGCTAAAAAATGCGGGAAATCAATAACTGAAATATATACATATGCCAATATATATATTGCTATTATATATAATACCAATTTCACTGTTTATGAAATATTCGCGGTATATGTTTTAATAAATAACATCCGCTTACTAACGGCGCATAATGTCGATTTTAACAATCAATAGATAACAATCATCATTCAAACATGCATTCAAATATTTTAAATATAACTGTTTAAAATTAAAATCGAAACTGATTCGATTGAGTGAGAAGTTCTCACCTTGATTTCAATTTCGTTTTAGCGATTTATTTCGAATAAAATTAAACGGACGTTTAATTTTACCCAAAATTCTCACTAACTCCAAACGAATCCAATCTAATTCCATAACGTAGTGCTCGTCCATACGATTCCAACGCTTCCTGTTTCGTGCATTTTCGACCTCGTATGAAAAAGTTATGTATTTTCAAAGTTACACGATTTTTTTATATCAATCTACAACAACTTTTATATTATTTTTTAAACCTACTCAACCCTTGCCGCTAGATCCTGCATCAACAAATCCAAGCCGTGCCTTTGCTTCCTCTCCCTCACTCACGCACGTCTTCTACAGGCCGTGCATATGAACCCATCTCTCAAGCTCTAGGGTTAAAGATTTTGGCCACCACGACGCATGAGAAGTTGATCAGTAGCCTCCATCTCGAAGCTCATCTCCTCCACTTCACTCGGCTACCATCATGATGAACTCGGCCACCTGTAGCCCATCCAATTGCGTGCGCAACTAGTAGGCATCGGCCCCCCATATCTCCCTCCACGTCGCTCCAATTTCGATCAACTCCATATAGATTCGAAGCTCTCTTCATGCTCTACAAGTTTCATGTTGAACACTTTCTCTAAATGTTTATGGATTGGAAGTAATTGAGGAGAAAAGAAGAGAGATTGCTGGTCATTGAATGTTTATGAAGGTGGCGGCTGCAGTTTAACCCTAGGGTTTTAATAATTTTGCAAAAATGAAGAGGGGGGGTTTTATAGAAAATTTCCCAATTTACTATTCACCCGGAATTTCCGAACTCCAAACGAAGCGTGCCAGTTGGCGTTTCTAAGGTTTACCCCGCGTTCCGAACGCAATGGAACGTGTTTCGGGAGCTAATCCGGTCATCTGTGCGAGTTATGGCTATAAACATTCAATTTAAAATTAAACCGATTAAACGATTTTCTAGGCGTTTTAGCTTGCACCGGACAAACGCTAAATCCGATTGACACGAAATTTGAAATCATATAATAATATCACATTACGGATCGGATGAAACTGGTTTCGTCGAAATCCAAGACTTTTTGAAAAATGGCTATTTTAACTCGCCAAATTAATATTAAAACAATTTTGATGCGTTTCGAGCTGTCACGGTCAAACGATAACTCCGATTGCTACGAAAATTGAAATACGATAATAACTAACTATTACGGATCCAATGGAACTAGTTTCGTCCAATTCTGAGACTGTTCAAAAATTGACTAATTTCACTAGTCGATTAAATATTAAAATATTCAATTTTTACAAATTAACTTTTAATTCGATTTTAAAAGTTCTAAAATATCGCTCTAACTCCAATATGATATAATAAAAATTTTACAAATCATTTTCAATCATATTTAACCCAATTTTCAATTATTTCCGTATTTCACCATTAAATTATCGATTTAATTATTCAATTAAATCCAATTATTCGAATTAAAATTTATTCGACTTATAAATTTCACTTATTAATATTTAAATTAATTAAATATTCAAATTTAAATTAATTAAAATTCTGGGTCGTTACATACTTCCCCCTTAAAAGAATTTCGTCCTCGAAATTATTAAGCAAGAAAAGTTACAGAATCTATTAACTTTCCATAAATCCATAGTTAAATTTCTTACAATAACTTTACTAAGTTTTCAAATCATACTTAGTTTTATTTTCAAAAACAATTAGTATTGTTTAACTTTCAATTCCAAATCAAAGTTAAAGTTTTCAAAATTTTCCAATTTCCTCAAATTTTTCTAACGCCTTAAATTTTCGAAAAAATTCGCCATAGTCTCCTTTGCGCGGCTCGATCCGAAAAAAATGACAGTATATATATCACAAATATACATCTCATCAAGTAATGAGGCATCCTGCAGGGAAAAAAGTGTAAAAGTATGATATTTAATCCGAGATATGTACCTTATATTTTATTAGCGAGCATATACGGCTAATATAGCGCGAAAGCGAGCTCCAAATGCGAAGCAAACGCGATCCGCACCTACTAATCACTCAACAAACAAATGAGAAACATGCATATATGAAAATAATCTCAATATACATCATATAGCAACATAATAACTATACATGCCAACATAGCAAATGAAGTAAAAGCAATAAATTCAACCATCAACCAACTATCATCCAACTAATTCATAACCAATAAATATTCATTCATATTCTCATTAATATTCAATGAAATGGGTTTTCAATTTAATCACATTTGATTCATTTACAGTGGATGTTTTTACTAACATTCATTTTCAATTAGTTTATATTCACTAATTCATATTCAAGTTGGTTCACTTCCAAATCAAATTCAATTCTATTTAAGATTCACTTAACTTGCAATTGAATTTCAATTACTTTAACTTTCAATTTCATTAATACTTAATGAATTATATACAATCAACTAACAATCATATATCAACCAATGTATATTAATTACAACCAAATTCCTTTGCTTACAATTGGTTTAATTAAATTGATTTTGATTCAATCTTTCAACTTCCAATAACATTAGATTTTAATGAATTACACTTACATTCATTATTCCATATCAATTATTCACATTTAATTGATTAATATTCAATCCATTCATTCAATTCAATTTCTAAAGTTGAATTTCATTACATAACTTAAATTGCCACTTATAAATCAATTCAGATTTCAATTCTAAAGTAAATTTCCATTTAACTTTAAATTCATTTTTGTTTACAACTCATGTTCATAAATATATTCATATAGTTTCACTTCTTATATATATAAGTTTATTTCACAATTATAAATCACTTTAATTATAATTTCATACTTATAATTCTTTTTACTTATACAATTATTCTTTTATTTAGATTATTCAAACAAATAAACAATCAACTTATATATACTTTAATAAATCTAAAAATTATTCCTTTATATATAAAAATATAATCAAGGCAAAATTATTTCATTTACCCAATTTAAAACAATATCGTGTCGGTTTATCTTGTTTAAGAGTTTAGAAACCCCTATCTACGATAGTTAGCTAGACTACATCGACCGGAATCTATAAACAATCAAACGATAAGTCAACACAATACAAAACAATTTTATATTCACTAACAAATACGCTCTCATAGCTAATATTACACTCAAACTCATTCTAGAGTACTACTGACTCTATCTCTAATGAGTAATACCCAACAGAACCATGGTTGTCCCTTAACCATATGCTCTGATACCACCTGTGAGGACCCGCAAATCCGTACTCCTTGAATATACACTAATCTCCATAGATTAACTCAAGATGAACAGAAATACGAATTCTCATTGTTTAAGAAAAAGAAAAAGAGGTAGAAGAAGAGAGAAAAGATAGAAAATAGAACGGAACAGAAAACAACAGAACAATACCAGAATCTCACAATCGCAGCGGAACAACATATAATAGATAAATGAAAAATCTTTAAACAAAGAACTATATCCGTTATTACATTTTATACCTTACATTACATCATCATCAGAGTGTACAACAACAACAACAAACAGCGGAAAAGAAATACTATATACTAATAATACGCCATGCCATCCAGCTTGGCTCTAGCAACTCCTGAATTCGAGAATATCCTGATAAACCTTAACTCTTGACTGCCCGTGTGGAAATTGGTGGGCACCCAGAGTTTAGAAAGGAAAACAATAAACTCCGAGTCAGTCATGTGACTGGTGTGAGAACTCAAAACAGTTTATTTATCTTTAAAATCAAAATAGAGGGATATTTTTAAATTCAATTCGAAATGCTTTTAAAAATGAGACTACCATAAGACCTCCCACCACACACACAATGCAAACGCAGACTTGAAGGAGATTTCTTCTTATGTTATTCAAAGATGCTTGATACGCATTAGAGGAAACATTTGATATTATTATTAGTGCATAATGTAGGAAAAATCATTTCGAAAGTAGAATATAAATCTTAGCCAGCATAGGTACCATTATATTATGCCTACTATAGCTACCTCCTGAGGAAGCAGGTTCTACAACTAAAACCGTACAAGATCGTATTATTTCTTTGGATTTCCAACAAATGGTCAGGCCAAGGAACTTCCCATTGCCACATGAGAACGCCTCTGGAAGGACGTCCCCGAGAACCAAACCTGATCTCTGCCAACACAAGGCCTGGTTACCCCTAACTGGGTAGCAACTGACACGAGTATGCCATCCCCCGGTCCTTTGGGACCTTTAACCGAGCGCTCGTCATCAACATCACACAATCATAAATAAAGTGTTTCAACATGAGTAAGTATCTGGGCTCCATACCATGATACTACTCTTTTCCAGAAGCAAATGCACATACCCTAAAGGGAGCTACCCCTCATAACCTTGCTGCATCTTTCCTGTTTTGACCATTCCGGGGTGTGAGGCTCGACGAAGTCTCGTCCACACAAACATACTTTATACAAAAGCCGTGCTTTGGGTCAACAAATGATCATAGAAATGATCACCAAGATAAACGATCAAATAAATGATCTTATCACAAATGATCAACACAATGATCATTTCACGACAACACTCAGCATGTCACATTACCAAATTGGGAATATATCGCTGATAACCTTCAACTACATAACCTCTGAGCTCGTATGTCTCAGAGAAGGGTGTTAAGCTAAAAGAATAAATTCTCCGCCACCAACAGAAATATATTTGAAAGAAATCTGCTTTATATCTCAATTTGTAACGTCAGACATACAATCCATACAAGTCTGTTCCGGGCTCGAACAGAACCGAAGGCACTTACAAAGAAGTCCTTGCAATCCTGATATCCACAATCCTGATCGGATTCCCCATCACATATGGAGAACTCTATACCGGAGCAACTCGGTGCAGAGTCAATCTACAGGTCATCCTATCGCTCTCGCAAATACCCGATCTTCAACACCGATCTTCAATGCTATCCATTACGTCGTATCACTATTCGGAATGGGTAATCCGAATAACGAGCGCAATAATTTAAAAATAAGTGTGGCATTCCAATTCAAACAAATCACAACAAATACCTTTCAAAGGTAAATATTGATAGTCGGTTATTGAACTATCAATGGATATGCACACATCACCAGATTCCAAATAATTTTCCAAATTATTTATTTCCCAAAAATATCTTTACAAGATATATAATTTCAATACCTCAAAAATAAATCAATATTTATTTTTTTAAACAAATTCCCCTTTTTATAATTTCCATAGTGAATTTACATTCCAAAATATTAATGAATAAACGATTTCAATTATTCATTTCAATTTATCTTCAAAAAGATAAATTCTCAAAGCGTTTCATTTCACATTGGAAAAACATTTCCATACTTATTTATTAAGTAATTCTCAAATCCATTTATTTTCAACACTTGGAAAATATTCAATGTACTTAAATCGAGATTAAGTACATATTTCATTCTTTAAGGAAATCATTCTCTTAAACATATTTATTTGGGCCAAAACGAATGTTGCGTAAAACATCGTTACGACAACCCAAAATCACTAGTATAGAGATTCGAAATTAAATAGATATATAAATCCCAATACTAAACAAAACATTTCCTTTCGGAAATCATTTACTATAACAATAGTGTTATAGTCCACCATTTCCTTCTATTTCTCGAAAACGTCTATTTCAACAATGAATGTTGAAATCAATGGTTTCGAATCTTAACACATTTAAAACATCGTTAGATCGTTTTAATTCTGTTTAAAACATCACATTCAAAACAATTTCTTTAACATATTATTCACTATTCAAAAACGTGAATATACTTGTTAACCAATTTCATCCTTTCTATTCATTTTATTTTAAAGGATTATTCACTGTATAAAACGTGAATATAACTCCATTAATAAGTTATAAAAATTAACTTATGAAAATAAGTCGTTTGCGAATTTATAAAACAACGTTTATAAATTCCATTTCTATTTATTTTATATCAACTCCTTTTATAAATCTCCTTTATTAACCTATTCAATTTATAACTCAATTATATAACAAAAGTTCATATTATAAGTTAAATGCTTATAAAACGATTATTTTACAAAATCATTCTTTTTAAGACTTTCCAAATTATAGATCTTATAACTTATAAGATTCATTTATTTAACCTAATCTATTCTTCAAATAACTTTACAAATTTTATAAACCTACTGCTTATAAAATTTCATTTATAACTTCACCGTTTATAATTCTATAAATTTCATTCATTTACGAAATTTATTCACAATCCATTCTAACACTTATAAAAACTCGTTTTATAATTCCAACATCTTAAAATTATAAATATCAATTTATAAATCTCTTATATAAATCAATTTATACTATTATTTTAAAACGTCTTTAATCTCCTTTATAATTTCACCATTTTTGATTTATAAAATAATAAATTTCAAAAATCCTATATTTAAACTTTTCATAATAAATTCAAAAATCCCAATTTAACTATTTTATAAAACCATTAGCCTCATATTTTCAAAAATCAACTTTTAACTATATTTCTCAAAAATCATAATTTTATAACATTAAAATTATACGTTTATTTATTTAAAATGGATCGATTCCAAAAATATTTTATAAACGTATACTCTTCAAAAATCATTTTAAAAATCCTTTTAAAATTCCAAAATTGGTCCAATGATGCTACACACCAAATAGTCAATCACGACAACAACGACATCGTATATCGATATGATAGTCCATCAAATATCAAAATATCTGAAATCGAATAAATACTGTTGAGGAATCCAGTTGGATCCCTCCAACCTGTTTTTCTGCATCCAAAGATGTTAGCACAATACCAATTCCGCTCCAGTACGAAATTATCACGGTATATGGGATTTAAAATATTATCCGCTTAATAGACGGCGCAATATGGTCTCATCCGCTATACAAATGCGGGAAATCAATAACTGCAATATATACATATGCCAATATATATATATTACTATTATATATAATACCAATTTCACTGTTTATGAAATATTCGCGGTATATGTTTTTAATAAATAACATCCGCTTACTAACGGCGCATAATGTCTATTTTAACAATCAATAGATAACAATCATCATTCAAACATGCATTCAAATATTTTAAATATAACTATTTAAAATTAAAATCGAAACTAATTCGATTAAGTGAGAAGTTCTCACCTTGATTTCAATTTCGTTTTAGCGATTTATTTCGAATAAAATTAAACGGACGTTTAATTTTACCCGAAATTCTCACTAATTCCAAACGAATCCAATCTAATTCCATAGCGTAGTGCTCGTCCATACGATTCCAACGCTTCCTGTTTCGCGCGTTTTCGACCTCGTATGAAAAAGTTATGAATTTTCAAAGTTACACAATTTTTTTATATCAATCTACAACAACTTTTATATTATTTTCTAAACCTACTCAACCCTGGCCGCTAGATCCTGCATCAACAAATCCAAGCCGTGCCTTTGCTTCCTCTCCCTCACTCACGCACATCTTCTACAGGCCGTGCATATGAACCCATCTCTCAAGCTCTAGGGTTAAAGATTTTGGCCACCACGACGCATGAGAAGTTAATCAGTAGCCTCCATCTCGAAGCTCACCTCCTCCACTTCACTCGGCTGCCATCATGATGAACTCGGCCACCTGTAGCCCATCGAATTGCATGCGCAACTAGCAGGCGTCGGCCCCCCATATCTCCCTCCACGTCGCTCCAATTTCGATCAACTCCGTATAGATTCGAAGCTCTCTTCATGCTCTACAAGTTTCATGTTGAACACTTTCTCTAAATGTTTATGGATTGGAAGTAATTGAGGAGAAAAGAAGAGAGATTGCTGGCCATTGAATGTTTATGAAGGTGGCGGCTGCAGTTTTAAGCCTAGGGTTTTAATAATTTTGCAAAAATGAAGAGGGAGGGGGGGTTTTATAGAAAATTTCCCAATTTACTATTCACCCGGAATTTCCGAACTCCAAACGAAGCATGCCGGTTGGCATTTCTAAGATTCACCCCGCGTTCCGAACGCAATGGAACGTTTTTCGGGAGCTAATTCGGTCATCTGTGCGAGTTATGGATATAAACGTTCAATTTAAAATTAAACCGATTAAACGATTTTTTAGGCGTTTTAGCTTGCACCGGACAAACGCTAAATCCGATTGACACGAAATTTGAAACCATACAATAATATCACATTATGGATCCGATGAAACTGGTTTCGTCGAAATCCAAGCCTTTTTGAAAAATGGCTATTTTAACTCGCCAAATTAATATTAAAACAATTTCGATGCATTTCGAGCTGCCACGGTCAAACGATAACTCCGATTGCTACGAAAATTGAAATCCGATAATAACTAACTATTACGGATCCAATGGAACTTGTTTCGTCCAATTCTGAGACTGTTCAAAAATTGACTAATTTCACTAGTCGATTAAATATTAAAATATTCAATTTTCACAAATTAACTTTTAATTCGATTTTAAAAGTTCTAAAATATCGTTCTAACTCCAATATGATATAATAAAATTTTTACAAATAATTTTTAATCATATTTAACCCAATTTTCAATTATTTCCGTATTTCACTATTAAATTATCGATTTAATTATTCAATTAAATCCAATTATTCGAATTAAAATTTATTCGACTTATAAATTTCACTTATTAATATTTAAAATTAATTAAAATTCAAATTTAAATTAATTAAAATTCTGGGTCGTTACACATCCCTTCGATTTTATACTTTGACTTTTGGATTGATTCGGTGGCCACTTTTGATTTTTCTTTTTGTTGGTGTGGCTCGAGGTGGGCGGTAGCTGCGGCTACGCGTTACCACCAGCCAGTATGCGTAATTGGTATATCTACCATGGCATTGCCTAGTTGTGCCGTGTCACCTACCCTAGCGTGCCTTATACAATTTTGGTTTTGTAGCATACCTATGGAGTGCCCTCTGACGACGCCCAGTACGGGGGAGAATACGGTACTCTATAGACTATGGGAATATATTATGTGTTAACGTGAAAAATGTAAAGCCTTAACGCTATTTAAAAGTAAGTTTATTTTACAATTAGACACTATTATAATAGCGAAATATACTGCATAGTAAATAGTTTAACGGATCCTTTAGAGATGTAAATCCCGAGCATCACCTGAGTTACTGCACTCATATTTATTTTTGTTGATTTAACTTACATAAGATATTTTAGTTCTGACTCGAGTGTTTTGTCTTTTCAATTCGCTCGGGTCAGTCCGAGCATTTCAGGATTGAAGATTTTATTTCTAGAGGACGAAGATGAAGATTTTATTATTATTATTATATTATATTCCACTACACTGTATTCCGCTGCATCGATTTTTCATTGGTATATGTAACTCTGATACATATATTGTATAAGTAAAATTAAATATTTGTAAACAGCTTCATGAACTGTATTTTTTATTATTATATTTTATCCTTCCGCAATGAGATTCTATTTTGTTTTATTTCTTTCATGTTTTTCTTATTTACCCCATAACAATCCGCCCTTCCATATGGTTTGAATTGGCACGTGTGTCGATTTAAAGCGTGCGAAAAGGCGGGATGTTACATGATGTTAATCTGTTTTTTTAACAAATTTGAAAGGTGAAACAAGTCTACCTAATTTGAAGGCAAAGTTATGTTGAAAGAAACCAAGGTTTAAAGTGTAAACCAGTTTTCAAGCAAAACAAAATATCAACTTTAATGGTATTTTAATTTAATATATTCTTAACTTAAAATGTAAAGATGGTTGATTTCAAATAGTTAATTAAATTAATTTTGAATATTAAATTTAAGATTTTTTCAATTTAAATTTTTGATCAAGTTTTAAGGAAGTATTTAATATAAATACAAGTTTATTCTTAGTTAAGTAGAGATTAATTAAGAATAATAAAATAATAAAATAAATTTAAGCTTAATTACTATTTGTAATTAAAGATAACTACTTAATGAAGTAATTAGTAGATGGTTAAGGAATTAATTAAAGATTAAGTGATTAATTAATTGGTTAATTAATTAATGTAATTAATTTTAGATTAATTAATTAGTTTAATTAGTTAAGGATAATCACTTTTTAATTAATTGAATAATTACTTAGTGAAGTAATTAATGGATAATTACTGGATGTAATTAATTAAGTGGAAAATTACTTATGGAAGTAATTAAATAGAAGGAATTACTTGGTGTAATTAATTAAAGGATTAATATAATTAATTAAGGAGTTAATTAAGTAAGGTAAGTAATTACAGGATGGTTAATTACTGTTTACAATTAATTAAGACTGATTAATGGAAGTAGTTAATTGAGGATCATTAATTAATGTAATTAATTAATGTAATGAAAGAAATTAAAGATTTATTTATTGTAAATGGTTAAGGATAATTAAGCAATGGGATAATTACTTGGTGAAAGTAATTAATTAAAAGTAAAGTAATTATGGAGTAATTATTTAGTTAAAGTAATTAATTAAAGAAGGTTGATTAAGGGGGATAGTTAAGGAATAATTAATTAATTAGGTTGGAATTAATAAATGGTTAAATAAGCAGAATGTGTAATGATTAAGTAATTAGTTAAATTTACCTTGCCTATGGATGCTTGAACAATATTAAATGCCTTGGATTATTTGTATCCCTAGTATGTGTTTGTAATGCTATGTGATATGAAATGTTTTATAGTATGAGATGTTGGGTTGAATAGTGATAATGTGAGTATCTATGATGAATTGCTGTGTGAAAGTGACATCATATGTTAGGTCTGAATTGTATTCACTTGAATACCTAAGGTAAAGATGATATTGGATTCGCCGAGATCATAGTCGGGTATTAGTTAATACCCGAAACCACTTCAATTCTTTATAGATTGATATGTGAAATCCATAAGCTGGAAGGGAATGATTTTAGTGAATTGGATCGTTTAATCTAAGTTTTTGGTACTTAGATATTGATGTGTGAATTTAGTGATGTCTATAAAAAATTGTGAATTTGAAAATTGATACGAGTTACCCCGGGATTAAATAAGTTTTATGCTTAGTATTTCATGTTAGATGAGTTTACTCACGCTGGTTTCCAGCCTGACCCGGATGTTACTTTGATGTAATGCTCGGGTCAAACAGAGTATTACAGATTTTCAGGTAAGGACGTTCTGGAGCTCAGGAGGCGAGCTTAATGGCAGGAACGTATGGAGTGTATTCCGCTGTGATTTATTGTAGCTTATCTGGAACAAGTTGTTATAACAGACCAGTGGTTGTATAATGAATGTAACTCTGATGTATTTAAATGTAATTAACTGATACAGTTTTTCCTTTGTATAACTGCTATTTTGTTTAATATTATATTTTGGTCCGCTGCAAATGTGAGAATCTATGTTTGGTGTTTTCTATTTTCTTCTTCTTCTTCTATCTCCTTCTTCTTTTTCTTAACTATCTGGAATTTTCGAATCGAAATTTTTAGGTTGTTACATTTGGTATCAGAGCTGAAGGTTAAGCGAGAACCTTGGCTCTGGTGGATGTACTCATTAAGGAAAGGGTAAGTGGTACCCTAAAATAAGTTGAGTGTGTATATATATATATGAGAGCGTACTTGTTATTTTTATATAATGATTTTAAAGGTAAAGGATTTTTATTTAAGTTTTTATATATAAGGCAATAATTGGTTGTTGGATATTGAAATTAAATAAGAATTTAAGTGGTAAATATATATATATATATATATATATATATATATATCCAAATAGGAATTGAATAGAATGTACCATTCATATAAGGAACATTAGAAATTAAATTTGGTTTCAAACCAAAATAAAATTAAATGGTAATTGTATTAAATATTGGGATGATTGTTTCCTAATAATGATAAAGCAAAATGAAATGTGTCAAGGGAGTAAATTTTTAGATAGGTATGACTTGTAAATTGAAGTGGGGTTTTAAATTATGAAGTTAGAATCCTAAGATTTAAAAACATTTGAAATTTGTTTTCAAACTGTTAAAGGGAATGATAAATAATGTTATTTAGAATATTTTTGAAAGTAATCTTATTTTAAAATAAGAAGTTGTTTGGAAACTTTATTTGGAATTAAAACCAAAGGTGTTAAAACATAAGGTATAACTTGGTAAGCAAATTTATGTATATATATATAAGAGTAAAAGTTGAATTCTTCTAATTAAGTCTAATTTATAGGTGAGGAAGTCCCTCTCGAATTCAGTCTTTGAGAGAGATGAATAAGAGTGAAGAATGGAAGGCTAGACGCAGAAAGCAGAGAGCAGCTGTACGTAAGGATTGAGAAGAAGAGATTCAAGAGTATGAGAAAGAGGTTAAGGCAAGGGCTGAACCATGACCTTATGATAATGTCACCTGCTACATAAGTTTCAATAAGGGTCACTACGCAGCCAAGTGCAGTAAAACAAGGGAGGAATTGAAGGGTACACTCTAACAGTTTCGCTCTGAAATCTTATGTTTTAAGTGTCATAAAAAGGACATTTCCTAAATCATTGCCCTGAAGTGAGAAAGGAGAAGCGTAAACCAGTTGAACCGGTCAATGAGTCGACTATTTGTTATCATTGTAAGAAGACGGGGCACATTGCTAGGAATTGTTCCGAGAGGCATAAGAGGAGTAAAGCTGTGGAACGTACTGTTGAAGGCGTGAAGGTTATCCAGATTGATGATAGGGTAGAAACATTTTGTGGTAAATGTTATAAGTGGGGACACCATGTTGAGAAGTGTATGTTCGGGCTTTGCCCTTTGAAAGGAAGTCCATAGAATGGATTCTTGTAAGAATATTAGGGCACTATTCTTTCCAAACCTCTAGGTAATAGAAAGGCATTTACATTTATGACTTCTGTAAGACTCTTATTTTGGATAAATGTATGTAATGTATGAACTACTAGTATGTAGTCAATTAATGTATGGAATATTTTATGGTAGTACAGTCTAATTTTTTTTTTATCTATTGAGAATTGGACTCAGAATTAAATTGTTTAAAGATTTGGATTATTGATCTAAAAATGATGGTTAATCTGATTTAAGGGGTTAAATCAACATTTGGAAATTTAACTCGAATTTATATAATTCGAGATGGATTAAAGTTGAGATTTAGATTTCATTAGTTCAAATTGAATTTAGTTTGAATTAATAAGAATTGAAGATGGATAAGTATAAAATTCAAATGAAAATTTTGAATTGGATTAATTTGAAAAAAATTGAAAATGAGTTTGAATTCAAATGGGAATTGGGATTAATTCATATAGAAATTGAAATGATATGGAATTGAAGTTGATTCAATTTGAAATTAGTCTAAATTAATTTGAATAATTTGGAATTGTAGTTACAGTGAATATGCTTAAAATCAAATGGAATTTGATTTGAATTTGGAAAGAAATTGAGGTTAATTCAAACTGAATTGGGGATAAATCAAGTTCAAGGGAAACTGAAGTTATTCAAATTAGAATTGAGTCAGTTTAAATGGAAGTGGAAATTTAAATTGAATTGATGGGGAATTGAATAGTTTGACTCTGGACTATTTTCAAAATAAATTGTTTCAATATAAATCTTTTTTTCCAAACTATTTACTATACAATTTTTCTTTTTAAACCTAACTATCTTATAATTGTTTTACGATTATTTTTGGAACTATTTAACAATTTTTCAACTGTTTTATAAACTGATTACTCTTTCTCGACTACTTTACAACTAATTACTATTTTACAATTATTTAAACATTTCTGTAACTATTTGATTATTTTCCAACTATTTTACAATTACTTACCTATTTTACATCTATTTTACAAAATAATAATTATTTTTCAACTACTTGTCTATTTTTAATTTTTTAGGGTATTTTCTAAATTTAAGCTGGACAGAGTTAAACTGTTTATAATTTATTATCAATTGGGATAAGAATTAAGGTGATAATCCATATGGGATTGAAGCAATTATGAATAAGGGTGTAGAAATCAAAAATGAACGTGAATAGAAAAGAGAATTGATTTGTTTAATAATCAATGAAGGAAAATACGTATGACGTACGTATATTATTCTATTCGCATAGTGATTTGATCCGGATTCAAGCACAGAATTTCGAGAGAGTTTATCGATCCGAGTTGGGATTTTTCACTCGATTTTCGACGGCGAACCTGGATATGGATTGTTGATTGGTTCTGGATATTATCTATCATAGTTATGGCTATGCAAGGAGAAAGATGGTTTTAGATCAAAAAAACCAGATCTGAGTCCGCACTAGGAAGTCGGGTGGATGATACTAGTTCGGAAGTGAAATTGTGTGCTATAGTGAGCGATCAAATTGGTATAGCGTACAGATGATATGCGTACATCGTACGGGTTTGAATTAAATGGATACTGGGAATTGTGGATAAGAAATGTGAAATGATATTTGAAACGAAAGCATAATTTGTGAAATATACAATGAAGTAAAGTGGAAATCGGATATTTTCATGATTAAAGGTTCACTTTATAAAGAAAGGAAGTGAGAAATCAGATTTGAATATTTGATTTGGAATAAACAAAGTTATATATCTTTGTTATGTAAGATAAATCTCCCCTTGTTGAATCTTTTGCCGGAAGGAAAGGATTTTTGGAAATATTTGAAGTATAAAAGGGGTTTTATACAAGTTTGAGATGATCCAAAGACCTTCCAAGGTTATATCTATCTATATATATAAAGGATCTTGTGAGAAAGATTGTGGAAAGGTTTGGAACCTTTGGATTAGAAAGGCTTTTGATTTTTAGGTAAAATCAATATTGGATTTGGAAAAGCCTAATTTGAGAATTATCGTTTTTGGGATAATCGATTTTGATAATGGAGATCTATATGAGAATCATACTAGGTGTATAATTTGGAAGATACTATATGTGTATAGTATAAAGTGTTTTGAAAATGGCTCTGGGGAAAAAGGCGCTCCCTTGAAATGAACTTCTAAGGAGTACCACAGGGTGGTACTGCCTTGAACCCTAGGGGGTTCTAAAGTTGATTCTATGAGGGGTATGGACAAAACTAGTTCCAGAGGATTTTGTGTAGTGTAGCGAAAGTCGAGGGCGCTGATGCCTACAGAGGCATTTGGGTTATGCTGTGACGACAGTGTAACTCGATGTCACTGCGATCTACTGCAGACCATAGCGAAAGTCGTGTGTGTCGCTGAGAGCCAACAGTCTACCTTTGATTTTATATCGTTAGACTGCTACCTATGCTAAAATAGCATAAGTCGGGTGTGCTGCTGAGAGCCAACAGTCTGCGTTCGATTTTACATCGATAGACTGCGACCTATGTGAGAGTGGTGAAGTTTCATTTTGGCAGCGAAAATCGAGGGCACTGATGCCTACAGAGGCATTTGGGTTATGCTGTGACAACAGTGTAAGTCGATGTCACTGCGATCTACTGCAGACCATAGAGAAAGTCGTGTGTGCCGCTGAGAGCCAACAGTCTACGTTTGATTTTATATCGGCAGACTGCGACCTATGGTAACATAGAGAAAGCAGTGTGTGCTTCTGAGAGCCAACAGTCTTCGTTCGATTTTACATCGGTAGACTGCTACCTATGTGAGAGTGGAGAAGTTTCATTTTGGCAGCGAAAATCGAGGGCGCTGATGCCTGCAGTTACATGGACTTTTTCGATGATGGCAACGTAACCTGGTATGTAACTGGGATCTGTTGTGAGTTCCATGGCATAGTCGACGGACGTAGAGTGCCTACAGTTACATGGACTTTTGCTACGATGGCAACGTAACCCAGGATGTAACTACGACCATGGATGGGGGTGATGATTTCCAGAGCAATCCCACCAAAGATATTTCCTCTATTTTCAAAAAATGTTTTCTATATTTTCAATAAAATTATTTTCCAAGTATTTTGACGGGTGTTGAAACGAGTTTATCAAGTACTTATAGATTTTCAGTCCTACGCCTGATCAACGTATGACCGAATTTCTGTGAGAAGAAGTATGGACTTGTCGAAACATCGAGTTATAAAAGTATTTTTATAAAAATTACTTTGTAATAATATTATATGGATATTAAAAGTGTTTTAAAAATGGACAAAGAATATTTATCTGACTTTAAGCATTTTCATAAATTCTGGCTTCGTTCCTTTTCGAGGATGAAAAGTTCTAAAGGGGGAAGGAATGTGACGACCCAGATTTTAATGCGGGTTAATTGGGTAAATAACTGGTTTAATTTGTCGAAATATTAATTTTATTAGTCAAACGAATAA
Source organism: Allium cepa (assembly GCA_030765085.1). Classification (NCBI taxonomy): domain Eukaryota; kingdom Viridiplantae; phylum Streptophyta; class Magnoliopsida; order Asparagales; family Amaryllidaceae; genus Allium; species Allium cepa. The sequence goes on along the minus strand of CM060935.1, from coordinate 737,748,238 downwards.
AAATTATGACAATTTAAAATATATGGACGTATATAAATTAATTTGGAAACTATAATGAATCTTATAGAAAATATCATACACTTCACCATTGAAATTCAAGATAAAGTATCCATAAATATAAATGTTTGTAGCATAAATGCATAAGTATAAAGTGTATCTGGGCAAATATATATAGTAGTTGAAAACAAATGGAAATATATATATATATATATATATATATATATATATATATGCGTATACACAAAAGATATATGAACATAGGTCAATTCGTATATGTAGACATGTAAACAAAAAGGAAGACAACATCAAATCTTAGCATACAAAACATTTTATAAAAGTCAAATTCAAAATCAAAATCATGTCATATGAAATCATATCAGGTCTTGCTGACTAAAGGAAAATATGCATAGAATCAACAGAAGGTTGTTGTGTACACCAAAGAGCAGCCTATATACCCACACATATCCTTATCCTGTTTATACCATTCGAAGCATTCAAAGAACAAAAGTTATACTAGCTTCCATTTCTCAAAGCAAAAGAAGATCAAGGACATAAAAAAAGAAAGTCGTATCAAGAAAGGTTCAAGCTACAGCAAAATCAAACGGAGAGTAAATATTTTTTTTAAACAGTAAATCTTATTTTAACTTAAGTATGTGTGATGATATTGGATTGAATTTAATTCTATAGTTCGAAAACTTTCTGGATTTGCAAATATATGTATGTGAATATGACTGTATATGTTGATTTCTTGTTCTCTGTTTGTTACAGTCTGTGATTTTTGTTTCCAAAAATCCAAATCTCTATCAGATCCATATTAGCCTTGATTATGTAAATGAAAATTGTTTGAAAATGTATAATGAAGATCATAAAAATAGTTTCGTGATTTTAAATGCAACTTATAATTTTAAATAGGGGATTAACAGTGAAACTAAAATTCTTGTTAAAAAAATCAACTACCTTTAATTCTAATTTGAATTACCTGTGATCATGATTGAAAATCGTGAATTTTGATATGCATTTCGTAATTTTTAGATTGGTAATTCTTGAGAATTCGCGTGTTGTTCGAATTGGGTGGTTTGTCGTTGATCGACGTGATACCTTGGTCGAAGGTGGTTGGTAGGAGGATGCATGAGGAAAAAATGCTGGCGGAATTTTTCAGTGGCTGAGGTGAGAGAGAATGGGTCGAGTAGGGTTTTGGTCTGGAGTTTTGTTTGATGTGGTGTCATTAGGTTTCGGTCGCGAGCAAGCAACCAGAATGTTGCACGACGGTAGGAATGGAAGCTGGATGGTGTGACGAAGCTTCGGTGGTGATGCCTGGTGGTCTCGAGGTCGGAGGCGATAGGAAGGAGGGGTTTTCCATTGTGGTATCGTTCCTTATGGTCGAGATTGTTGCTCTATTTTGTTTCAGGGAATTTTCGAACGATCTGGTTTCTCGCTTGGGGTCGTGGGGGTTCGAGTGATCATCGGGAATGGTCGCCATGATCGTCAGAGGGCTGCAATGATGGTTCAGGTGCACCGTGTGCATGTCGAGGCTGGAAATTGGGTCTTGGTGCTTGAATAGGGGCATCCTTCGAGTTTGCTCTTGTTCGTCTTAAAGTTTTTGGTGAATGTTTTGACCCAAGGCAAACGTGGGCTGTATAGGGATTCGGTTTGGGTTTTAGAGGTGGTAAGCTCGAGTTTTTCTGTAGTGATGTTAATCTGTTTTTTTAACAAATTTAAAAGGTGAATCAAGTCTACATAATTTGAAGGCGAAGTTATGTAGAAAGAAACCAAGGTTTAAAGTGTAAACCAGTTTTCAAACAAAACAAAATATCAACTTTAATGGTATTTTAATTCTTAACTTCAAATGTAAAGATGGTTGATTTTGAATAGTTAATTAAATTAATTTTGAATATTAAATTTGAGATATTTTCAATTTAAATATTTGATCAAGTTTTAAGGAAGTATTTAATATAAATTCAAATTTATTCTTAGTTAAGTTGAGATTAATTAAGAATGGTAAATTAATAAAATAAATTTAAGCTCAATTACTATTTGTAATTAAAGATAACTACTTAATGAAGTAATTAGTAAATGGTTAAGGAATTAATTAAACATTAAGTGATTAATCAATTGGTTAATTAATTAATGTAATTAATTTTAGATTAATTAATTATTTTAATTAGTTAAAGATAATCACTTGTTAATTAATTGAATAATTACTTAGTGAAGTAATTAATGGATAATTACTGGATGTAATTAATTAAGTGGAAAATTACTTATGGAAGTAATTAAATAGAAGGAATTACTTGTAATTAATTAATGGATTAATGTAATTAATTAAGGAGTTAATTAAGTAAGGTAAGTAATTACAGGATGGTTAATTACTGTTTACAATTAATTAAGACTAACTAATGGAAGTAATTAGTTAAGGATCATTAATTAATGTAATTAAAGAAATTAAAGATTTATTTACTGTAAATGGTTAAGGATAATCAACCAAGGGGTAATTACTTGATGAAAGTAATTAATTAAAAGTAAAGTAATTATGGAGTAATTATTTAGTTAAAGTAATTAATTAAAGAAGGTTGATTAAAGGGGATAGTTAAGGAATAATTAATTAACTAGGTTGGAATTAATAAATGGTTAAATAAGCAGAATGTGTAATGGTGAAGTAATTAGTTAAATTTACCTTGCCTATGGATGCTTGAACAATATTGAATGCCTTGGATTATTTGTATCCCTAGTATGTGTTTGTAATGCTATGTGATATGAAATGTTTTGTAATATGAGATGTTGGGTTGAATAGTGATAATGTGAGTATGTATGATGAATTGCTGTGTGAAAGTGACATCATATATTAGGTCTGAATTGCATTCACTTGAATAACTTAGGTTAAGATGACATTGGGTTCGACGAGACCGGAGTCGGGTATTTCTTAATACCCGAAACCACTTCGATTCTTTATAGATTGATATGTGAAATAAATAAGTTGAAAGCGAACGATTTAAGTGAAATGGATCATTTAATCTAAGTTTTTGGTTCTTAGATATGGATGTGTGAATTTAGTGATGTCTATAATAAATTGTGAATTTGAAAATTGGTAAGAGTTACCCCGAGTTTAAATAAGTTTTATGCTTAGTATTTCATGTTAGATGAGTTTACTCACATTGGTTTCCAGCCTGACCCGGGTGTTACTTTGATGTAATGCTCGGGTCAGACCGAGTATTACAGATTTTCAAGTAAGGACATTCTGGAGCTCAAGAGGCGAGTTTGATGGCAAGAACGTATGGAGTGTATTCCGCTGTGATTTATTGTAGCTGATCCGGGATAAGTTGTTATAACAGTCCAGTGGTTGTATAATGAATGTAACTCTAATGTATTTAAATGTAATTAACTGATACTGTTTTTCCTTTGTATAACTGCTATTTGATTTAATATTACATTTTGATCCGCTGCGAAGAATCTGTGTTTGGTGTTTTCTGTTTTCTTCTTTTTCTTTTATCTCCTTCTTTTTCTTAACTATCTGGAATTTTCGGATCGAAAATTTTGGGTCATTACACTTATGCTTATACATTGTTTGAATTGAGCTTGAGTTAAACTACTATATGCATCGATCAAGAAAAGAAATGGTCGAAGCAGGGGTGGAATCGCTTGTAACCGATGATCAATTTCACTATTATCACCATCAACTGATCGACCATATTAGGTCGACCAGTTGGCTGGCTGGTTGACCTTCATTTTCATTGTTTTTTTAGTGTGTAACCGTGTTTTAGTGTGTACATGTGTGGCTATGTTTTTGACTGTGTGTGGTTGTGTTTGTATTTGTGTGTATATATTGTGTTATTCCGTATAAATGTATGTGATGTGCCTTTGGAACTGCTGTGTTGGGTGTGTATTCATGTTGTAAGTAGGTTAGTGCATGTGTACACTAGTATGCGTGCGTCTACATATTCTTGTGTCTCATGTATTGTTGTTGTGCATTTCCATAATTTTGGCCATGTTAGCTTGACCATTTTCCTATTACAAAACCGATGTTACACTTTATATTGTTCAACCTAGTTATACAGATAAAAATGAATATTTCTTGGCCAAAATCGTTAGGATTATGAGTTTAGGCACTTGGATGGAGTTGTGATTTTCGGTGTTGTTTCTTCTTTTGTGTGTGTGTTTAATCTTATTTGGTGATAAGTTGAGTAATTTATAACTAATACTCACACACTCATATATATATATATATATATATATATATATATATATATATATTTGTGTGTGTGTGCGCGTGCGCATGTGTATGTACGTATATGTATATGTATATGTATATGTACATGTATATGTATATGTATATGTATTTACAATTAAAATAAACTAAATAAAAAAATACCTAAACTCTTATTTATATATATTTACAAGATATTATATATATATATATATGTATGTATATATTAATGTAAATATAGGTGTAATAAATTGAAACTAATTGTATTATCTAAATTTTCTTTAATTATCATTTTATAGAAGTATGAAATTTTAATATATAAGCCAAATTTTGAAAATGTATTTATTTGATTATGAATAAATTAAATTAAATATGACATTTTATAATTATTTAAAATAGTATTTAATCATAGTAAATTATGAAATAATTCCTATATGTAATATTTAGCTTTACAATCTATTTTGTGAATTTACATGAAAGAACCGAGTTTTAAATGATATTAGTGAAAGTTTAATTAATGATTATTTATATAAAAGATTGGGAACTATTTATTTATCCTGAATAGTTAATTTATATTTTTAATAAAAAAATTATTAATCCTCGAATAATTTTGTGAATCCTAAATATGTATTTATTGTTCATTTCTAAGTATTTATTTTCTTATATAACTTTATAAGATAAAATATTGTAAATAATTAATTTTAGGTATCAATTTGAATGTTTCATAATTATACTTATTCATATAATTTGTTTCTTGATTATTCTTTTCCTTGTACATTAATTTGAACTGAATGAATGTTTCGAGGTTGATAGAGATTTGTTTAGTGTTTTAATATGATATGGTGATGACATCCTTATATATAATTTCATGATATTTCTATTCTATGTGATGAGAAATCTAAATAAATGAAGTTATAATACCATTTGGGATAGGTCTTTCGTTAATATTTCTCTATTTATTCTTTGAACTCGTTATATAGAATATTATGAGGATTGAGTGTAGTGTATAAGTCGTGAGTAAACATTTAAGTGTCACATTGTGGTATGGGATGTTATCATAATATTTATTCGATTATCATTGTAAGTAGATGACATTCACGTGATGGGAAGATAGTAGATAATGTGAGGTGATACATGCAGTGATGAGTATGGCTCTATGCCTATATTTAGTGTGTACGAATCTATGCCAAACGATGACCAAGACCTTGTGTCTATATGTATTAGTTATACATGCCACTATCATAATGTACTTCTATTGTGTTTGCTAGAGAGGACCAGATGACTAGAATCTACCTTAATGGCCTAATCGTAGGGTAGCACCCCAGATCCGTGTCACTATATTATATTGTTTCATGCTACTCCTATGCACATGTTTCCCTCTGTGTCATTTAGGCCAACAGTCTGTCACTTATAGAGGTGATTGTAGTGTTATGACTTATGAGTCCACGTGTTGATGTACACACCAGTGGATACGTGTCATGATGACTGTTTGGGTAACAAAGACTCTAGATACTTATGGTCTCCAAACCTTGTTTAATCCTACCATTCTCCCTTATTGTACTACCAGAGCAGTAGATTGGCTTATACTATTGATATCACTCGCTTAAGTATAGTTATGGGTTTGATGACCTATATTGTGATATACATAACCTGCATAGTGATATGTATGTATGTATGTATGTGTGCATATACATATATAAATATATATACACACACATGTATATGTATATATATGTATATATATGTATATGTATATATATGTCTATATATATGGCTCTACTTGGGACTTGGGGTCTGTTGTACAATCATGTCCTATCACGATGTATACTAATAGTTTATATACGATTAAATGAGATTATATGTGATACATGTCCAAAGTATAGTTGATTCTCAATATATTAATATGCATCCTATCCTACTTTACATATATTGGTAATGATGTTCTATTTATTGAGGTTGAGAGATATATTTGGACAATGCTATGTGCTAGCCCAATATACTTATTGATATATCACTTTGATTTCTAGATTTTGACGATAATTTTTGCATATGAATGATTCACTCATTTGTGTTGATTCTGTGAATTTTGATTCAATTTTTTTCTATATGGGTGAGGATATCTTTTGATATCAGAACTGGTTTTTTTGTATTGTTTTAGTTATTCATGTTACTTGATGCTTTCATGGTTATCTATGATAGTATAACTGTATTTGATGCATATTTTCGATAGTTATATATATGTATATTGACATGTAGTCTTATGATTTGAGCATCTCTTGTAGTATTATCATATTAATATTCTTTGTTTACATTGTGTTACCCATATTTTGATTCTTGATGGACATAGTCTACCAATGTGTTATTTATATAATACTTGGATCGGTCCAAGACATTTTAGGTACGAGGAAGATATGACCAACATCTGCTTTTATGGGCTTAGTGGAGACTTATATTAGTATTATTGTATCTTATTTATATAATATTGATTCACTGTATATATATATATATATAATACTCAGCTAGATATCGATTATTTGTTATATTGCATTGTGAGAGTTGACAGTTGATATGATTTGTATCCTTACTGTAAAATATACTACATATTATATGTTATCGCTGTGATTTTGACTTTTTGTTCTCTGTCATTTACTGTATATTATTCATCGTTCTATGCTGGAGGCACACATATTTATCGCTTTGTACCGCAACTGTGTACATATAGTTAATTTATTTATTTGATGTTTAAATAGATACAAGTACTAATCTAAGGGAATATTCACATGTATACCCCTTCATAGGCTCATTCTCAATACTACTTGGATACTATCGGTATAGAGGTGAGGTGTTTCCATTGGTATCGAAGCATAGATTAGAACGAAACATTGTATACAAGGGATACAAGTTGAGATCTTAAATTGAGCATTGAGTCCCTGGCCCTTGGGTGCATTAGGTAGTTCCCTATAAAAAGGGATATAGTGTGTAGATGACTACTAGGGTAATTATCTAGTGACATATTTGATATATTTTAAAATTATATCATTACTTTTCACATATTTCTTTTGAATATGTGTACTTAAATACATCCTTAATTTCTTTTCCTTCAAGTATGAAAGGGTTGGAGCAGCAAGGTCGAATGGCGTTAGTGCAACCAGTAGCACTTGTATTCATGATTTTAGATAATTTAATATTATAATGTAATGTTTGGTTTGAAATTATGTAGTTGAGTTCGATTTGATTTTGTATAGCGTGCACAACGAAAAATCTGTTTATAAGTTTCCATTTAGTAAATTTACTATAGCCTCTTATGTTTATTTAGCTATTGGAAATTGCCGGTGTTAAATTTAATTTTGAAAACCTATATGTATTTATTAAAGTCATGAAATGAATATAATTATTGGTTCACATTTATTATAAAATTATTATGAAAGGTTTTTGTTTGATGTTATAAAATGTGTAATGAAATGGTTTATTGAGTAATATATATATATATATATATATATATATTTGTGTGTGTGTATATGTATATATATATTTGAATATATATGTGTGTGTGCGCGCGCGCGCGTGTGTTGTGTGTTTTAAATGCTGTTGGATATTGTTTTCTAAAGGTTTGATAAAAGTAAAGACATTTTAAATATGCAGATGTAGTTTATTCTTTTTACTGTTATATGATTTTGGAAGTCAAGTATAAGAGGCAGTTTTTAAAAGGTTTATATATTATGAGTATAGTATTGAGATAGGATTTAAGTGAATTAGTAAAAGATTTGTTGAACAAGTATATTGAATAATTTGTGAAAGTAATATTTATAGATATTTTTAAAATAAAATTGTGTTAGCCTATCTATTGAGTGAGTTCAGAATTCCGGTTGATACATCTAGCCAACGTTAATAATAGGAATTCCTAAAACTCTAGAATGAGACATCTGGGCACAATATATGTTCGACAAGATATAAATATTTTGAATGAAGTTAAAATATTTTGAAACATAAAAATTAGTAATGTTTTAAATTTATATTTGAAAAGGTTTTAGGAATAAGAGTTTATATTTATTATTTTTATCATCTTTGGGGAAAATGTTGTAAAAGTATTTATTATATTTGAATATTTATTGGTAATTGTTGCAGCTATTAGATATTAGTGCACAAGTGTGATCACTAGCGAGACATTATTGATTATATCAATATTGCAGCCAATTGATATTAGTAATCACTATAATAAATGGTGAGTAACATTATTATACTTATAGTATTTGAGAATTTGCGAACATAAGTATGTATGTGTGTGTATTGGATGGTATTTTGGCATAATTAGAAATGTGTATTGATATTGAGTTTTGGGTTTTTGAATGTAAGCATGAGTATAATTTAAACAATAATTATTTTGAAATATGTAACAATATAGATTTACTAAAGAAAGTATGCAAATTTTTTTTATAGTTGAATGAAGTTTAATTAAAATTTTGAAATATAAAAATATAATCCAATAAATGATCTAAAGCGTATAAAAGTAAGAAGAAAATTTAGGAATACAAATTTTTTTCTAAAAGTTATTACTGATAAATATTTGAAGAAAAAAAAAGGAAGAATGTTTCGAAAGATAATATCGTCGGGTATATGTTGAAATTTGTGTATAGTATTGGTAAATTTTTTAATATGGAAGGTATGCATTTTGAGAATATTTTTGTAAATACAAAAGGATGGAATATTTGATTTTGGAATGTAATGAATTATTTAATTGAGAATTATTTAGATAAGTAATATAGGAATATCTTTAAAGCTTTAAATTTTGAAAAATAAATCCGGAACTTCCCTCCATATATTAATTTAAAAGTGTTAAATAGTTGTATCAATTTATGGAAAAAAGTTTGCAAAATAAAATTTTAAAATTATTTTGTTATAATAAGATGTTTGGAATTAAACATTATACTGAAGAATATATCGATAAATAGAGAAAAGAGATTTTAGTCGTAAATTAGTTTGTAAAATTTTGATTTTTTCAAAATCGTTTGAAAATTTTGAATTTAAATTATGTTTAAGTTAAATTAAATGAAATTTTGAAAGCAATTTATTATTAATTAATGTTTGAAAAAAGAATTGTTTATATAAAGTATTTTGAAAAGTAATTATTACAGTTGTTAAAATTTGGTATTAAAAGATGAAAGTTAAATGAAATTATTAAGTTTAGTATAATCGGTTTGTTATCGATTCTCCTTATCGAAAATTGCGAGGTTGCAATTTCGTTAAGGGAGAAAGTCTGTAACAACCCTATTTTTTAGTTATAATTAATTAAAGTTAATAATAGTAATTTAATTAATTAAATAGGGATTTTGAAATTTATTGGATAAATTGGTTTCGAAATTATTTAATACATGGATTTAAGTTGTGAAATTATAATATTTAGAAGTTTAAAAGGGTTAAAATGTGAAAAATAATATTTTATAAAAGTGGTTTGATAGAAATAAAATGTTAGTTTGGGAAAGAAGTGATTTTAAATTGTGATGACCTAGAATTTTAGACATTCGAAATTAGGATATTTAATTGATTTTAAATATTTAAACCAAATTCCTAATTTGAATTTCAATACAACTAATTATTGGATAATTAAATTGTTGAATTAATAATTGTATATTGGGCAGCATACGAAATCTTGGTTTTTAAACCTATTAAAAATAATTTGAAGGCTTGTAAAATTCATATTGGTAATACTGAAGATAACAAAAGTTTTAAAATTGGATTGGGCAGTGTTTTATTCGGTTTTAAATATAAATCGTTTAAATTGATATATAAGAATAGCCTTTCGAGGCACAGTCTCAGAATCCAACGAAAGCAGTTCCATTGGATCCGTAATAGTATTTTATTATTGGATTTCAAATTTTATAATGTTCGAAATTTTTGTGTGATCGTATGGTATATAAACACGCTGAAATTTATATCGAAAACTTAATATATTAACTTGGTCCAAAAGCTATCGTCTCCACACGAACGAACTAGGACTCGAAACCTTCTCCAGTTCGTTCGAAATAGGGGTATAACATTATAAATGCCTGGCGGCATGCCTTGATAGGATGTAAAAAATTTAAGCTTCGAACTGAAGTCAATTTAAACTTAAATTTAAATTTAAGTATGGTATATGTATGGGTTGACTGGTCAAATTTGCAAACATCGTAACTTTATGTCTCCCTTCAATTCACTGTAAACCATCCAACACGTATTCTCTCTGGTTTAACACGCATTTAATAAAAAGAGAAACGCATCTTCATTCTCAAAATATAAAGCCAAAACAAACAACCGAGCTTTTTCTAATATTTTATTCCTTTCTTTCCCTTTTTAGTTAAATCGTGTCCCCCTTCTAAAGCATTCAAAAGAAATCATAAAATGAAATCTCGTTCCTAGAAAAAAATGGTGACTGAAACTAAGTGTGAAATCAAAATTTAAGCAATCTTCTTCCTCCAACCGTTTCAGTTCGACACTCTCGCTTGTAAGGGACAGTTCAAATCGCTCGAGTGAGACCGCAAGGCATTTTCTGTTGAGGGTGAACGCCTAGAGGAGAGGAGCCGCGGGTAAAGGGGGGAGAGCGGTCTCATTTCTGACACTCGAAGTGTAACAACCAGGTATTTTCAACCATTCGCATCCACACATGTCGGACTTGAATTGCTCAAAATTCCGCGTTGTAAATAAAATTTGGCAAATCTCAGAATATACAGTAAATAAAATCACAAATCACAGTCACAGAGTAATAATAGTGCAGCGGAAGTAAAAGAAATAGTAGTTCATGAAGCGACTATGTAATATATCAGAGTTACATAAGATACAACAGAAGAAATAAAGTACGAAAGAAGTCTCAAGATAATACCAAGTACAAAATGAATACAACACTGGGATCAACAGGATAACTAGAAGTGAAACAGATAAAACTGGACAAGCGGATAATCTCCAACGATTCCAATCTCAAAAAAGTGGAAATCCAAATCTATGAATACTCAGGCTGACCCGAGCGTAAATAAAAATACAAACACTCGAGTCAGGACATACATACTTATACATTGTAAACCAACTCAAGTGAACTGTAGTAAAAGTACAAGTAACTTCAAATTTGCTTGGGACCGCACCTCCTATAAGGATCCGTTAAACTATTTACTATATAGTATATTGCGCTATTATAATAATGTATAACAGTAAAATAAACATACTTTTAAATAGCATGTACGCTTTACATTTTCCACCTTAACACAAATAATGCCAATAGTATATACAATACATGCATGTCTCCTGATCGGGAGACTATGAGAAGATACTGCATAGGTGCGACACAAATAGAAACTCGTAGTAAAGGCTCGATATAGTAGGTGACACGGCACACAAGGCAATGCCAGGGTAGATATACTAATTACGCACATGGGCTGGTGGTAACGCGGCAGCCACATACGCCCACCTCGGAACACATTCGCAAAATCGGAGGGGCGCCCAAACAATCACAAAAGCAATAGAATGGTGTCAAAGAAATGCGTTCGACCAGAGGAGCTACCCCTTTTGGCCCGAGATCGCTCCTGTTTTAGCCACCTTAAGCCAACTCACGGGAGTTGGGTCCACGTAACATACCTCAAGAACGTCGACACCATCCTACTTCATTCTGGGACCTCCATCGCGTACATGGTTAGTCAAAGTGGTTTTCGATATCGACAGAGAGTATACCCATATCCGATCCCTGTCTCTTTTCCAAATAATCGTTTTTATAACCCATGGTTATAAGTTTTTAAATAATATTTTATACTTCAAAATAAAATATCATTTCAATCCAAATCTTTAGCAAAATAAAGATTAAATCATTTCCAAACCATTTCAACATATTAAATTATCATATTCTTTCAAAACTTCCTTTCAAATCATTTTAATACATTAAAATATAATATATTTCAAAACTTCATTTTGAAAACAAATTAATATCAAAATAACATGTCTTTCAGAACTTCATCTTCAAATCATTTGATATCAAAATATCATATCTTTCAAGACTTCATTTCCAAATCATTTTAATATCAAAATATCATATCTTTCAAAACTTCATTTCCAAATCATTTTATATCAAAATATCATATCTTTCACAACTTTATTTCAAATCATTTTAATATCAAAATATCATATCTTTCAGAACTTTATTTCAAATCATTTTAATATCAAAATATCATATCTTTCAAAACTTCGTTTCAAATCATCATGTAAGTTCAAATCCAAATATTCAACTTTAAGTACTTTTTAAATTCAAAGATATCATTCATTTATTATCATTCCAAATCACCTTTTAATTAGCTTATATTTCAATCAAAATAATTCATTTGAACCATTTAAAAGTGAAGTTTATATACTTTCAAATCAAGTATTCAATTTCTAAAGCTTTAAACCATTTTGAGTTCATATACTAAGTTAAAACCATAAATATTGAAAATTTCAACATTTCACAGCATTCAGAGAAAAACTGCTGAAAATTATATTTGAAAACGCTTCAATCTAAACCATTTAAACATTAAAAAAAAAATCATATTTTAGCATTCAAAGATGTTCATTAATATACTCTTTTAATTTATGATTTTTATAAAGCAAACCTTTACAGAAAAATCCAAATTTTTCAATAATTTAACTCAACAAATTCAGTTATACAGTTTTCCCAATTTTACATTTGTCACCTTATTAACACTTACATTTTCAAATTATCATTTCACAAATTAATCTAAATTTCCAATTGATTTTATTCAACTAAAACCTTTAATTAAACCAATTTCACATTTCCAAGTCAAGTTGTATTTTAAAATTGCACATTTAAGCATTTATTTATTTAACCATTTAAATTAATAAAAAAAATCAACAATACTTTAAATAAATCACTTAAATTAAATTTTAAATCAAATTATCATATTTACCATTTTCCAAGTACAACTAAATTTCTATTTTTATTTATATAACTTAAATATCATTTTTAACCAAAATTCCAAATTTAAGTTATATTCCAAAAATTCAATTTAACCATTTATTTATTTAACATTTCCACTTATAGAAAAACCATAAATCCTTTATTTAAAATAATTTAAAATCTATTTAAATCAAATTATCATAAATTTACATTTTAAACCGCTTAAAATTTTATTCATATAACTTAAAGGTCATTTAAAAGCCAAAGTCCAAATTTTCAGATTTAAGTTATATTTCAAAAGTCCAATTTAAACTTTCATTAATTACATTTTTAACTCAGAGAGAAAAATCATGATTTCTTTATTTTAAACATTTCAAAATCTATTTAAATCAAATTTCATAAATATATATTTTAATATACTAAAAAATAATATCCAAAACACTTTATACAATAACCATGGGCTTGTATATAGTTTTCTAACCTAAGTAAAGTGATACGGATATATGTCATTTCAATCCGCAGTTTACAAAGAAAAATCTGGGTTCTATCATTCAATCTCACAATCCCAAGTTAGAAAAAAAAAACCGTTCAGGCTTATCATTTCAGCCCATAACGATTTTGCCTTATGCTAAAGTCCGTTCGGGTATGTATCATTTCAACCCATAGTGATTCTAATCTACAGGGAACTTGCAGTGTGATAAACTGATATAAATAACAGAATAGCATGATATAACAGTAACGGCTGATATGACATGAAATTTAACAGGTTGAACATCATATATAAATAATCACATGGCAGTTATAACATCATATATTTTTCTACAAATTCAGTTGTTGTTGTTTCACAATTGCATAAGTATACATGTCGTGTGAGCTTTACTCGCCTTTATAGCTGGAGATTACAATACAAATGACACAACGGAATCAAAAGCACAATGACAAGGATATGGACTTGAGTGGAGAGCGAATTGAAGCTAAAGATCTTGTGTTACAACTCAAAACAAAATAGAATAAAATTATAATTCAACACAACATTGAAATTGAACAACTTTGAATTGAAAAGCAATACGAATACACAACTTTTTGCCTTGCTTTCTACACTTGCTAGCACAGCTTAGGGGATGTTTTGGTTCAGGTTTGGACATGTTTTGGCTCAGGTTTGAACATAGGAAATGCATGGCATGAAGGCTAGACATGTAGAGGAAGTTACAAGGTAGGAATGTGAAGGGGTTTAGGAAAAATAGGCGGGTTTTGGTTGACCAAAGGGCTCGGTCTTAGAGTGGTTTGGCTTGACCATTCAAGATCAGGTCTGGACAGTAGTTTAAATGATGAGTAGGGATCTGGACAAGGTGGTGGTAGCGGCTAAAGGTGGTGACCGAAGTCAAAAGTTAAGGGGAGATGATGGTGGGCTCGATTATGTAGTTGTTTTTGGAGTTTTTGACATTGTTTTGTGGTGCTAGCCTCAAGGGAGGTCACGGCCATATATGGTCAGTGGAGGAGTAGGGTTAGGTTTTGGATGATGTGGGAAGGAGTTGGTGTGGTGGTCGGTGGTGATGGTGGAGGGTATAGGCCGAGCAAGGCAAGAGAAGCCAAGGCAAAACACATAGAAAAGAGAAGAAAAAGAAAAGCCATTACCACCATTTTTTTCTCTAGCCGTGAAGAATGAGGAGTGGTATGTTTTCTCACGTGAAAGATGAGCCAAAAATCACGGCTAAGAAACAAAATGCACGGCCAAAATAATTAAGTGAAGAGTTATGGGAAAATGAAAAGTTTTTGGCAATGAAAGGTCTTCGGTTTAAAAGCTTAAGTCTCTTAGAATTTCCTTTATCTTTTAAAACAAAAAAAACAATATAATTTCAGTAAATACATTTAAAAACCGAAAAAAAGTTAAATAAAATGAAAATATATAATTAATTTTAAAGAAAATATAAAAAGAATTAAGGAAATTGCTTAAAAATTGAAAACAGGGTTCAAAAATTACAATTAAAACATCAATGGCTTTGAAAAAATAACTACTTCATTTCAAAAATATTCTAAAGCAAAATTTTGAAATAAGATACTTCGTTTATCATTTCTAAAATGAAATAAATAATTTAAATTTGAGAAAGTAGAAATAGAACAAAAGAAATTGTTTAAAAATTGGAAATAGGACACGAAAATTACAAATAAAATACCACTTAGCCTTAGAGAATTTCTATTTCACTTTAAAACAAATAAAAAGTCAAATAAATAAATAAATGAGGAATAAAACAAAGTGGGAATGAGAATAAAATAAGTTCTTAAGAAAAATATAAAGATAAATAAAGAATTACTATAATTATTTGAAACTAGGAATTAAAACTTACAAACAGAATACAACTGACATTTGAAAATGTCAATTACACTTTTAAAAATGTTTTAAAACCAAAATATACACATAGTATGTTATTTTACACATGAAAACATAAATTAGAACATTACATAACTTTTATAAAATTTAAAATAAACAATTTTTGTTAAATACAGCAAATTTCCCACAATAGTTAAAAAGGCATAACTTTCACATTATAAATCAGGTTTCAACGAAACGAAAAGCAGTGTTCTTAAAATTTTATTTAATTTCATAGTAAAAGATAAAATTAAAATTTTCAAACTTTCAAATTTTAAATTTAAAAGCCAAAGTTTGACCATATTGACCAAAATTCACTTCTTTGGAAAATATTCTTTTTTTGTCATGTTTTGGAATGATAATTCATATCAAAATCAAAGTTTATATTTTAAAATAACAAAATTATCTAAATAAAATAAATTTAAATCAAAATTCAATTAAAATAATTGAAATATACAATTAAAAATAATCACAACATACAGGGTTGTAACACTCTCCCCCACTTAAAACTTTTCATCCTCGAAAAGGAATAAGGTATGGAAAAGCACAGAAAAGATAGAAATGAAATAAGATTAAGATAAGGTGACAAGAAGATTGAGATTATACCTGATAACCGTTGTTATAGGTAAGTTTAACAAGGTGGAGAGATCATCCAGAATCAAGAACATATGCACGAAAAAGGTGGATTCAAAATGAGTACCAAAGATTATCAATGATTATAGAAAGATTTCTAAACGGAAAGATTATAGAAAGATGCTTATACCAATCTATAGCAAGATAAGGATAATAAGGACAATCAAAAGATAGCTTGAAAAACAAAATAAGGAAATAAGTTTGAAACCATGGAAATTTCAACTTAAATAGAAAATAAATTTTTGCACAAGTTAAATAAATCTTAACTATCTCAAATTTCGTTATCTTACTATTCAATCATCTTAAATTAACAATTTTTAAAACCATGGGTTTTGAAAAATAATCATTTATTATACTCATAATGTACTTAATAAATTTAATTCTTCTTTATTCCTACCTAAAATTAAATTTATTCCTCTCAATATTTATCACTTATGTTAAATATACTTACACTTATTATAACTGCTTTATTTTATTCTTAGTTCTTTTAACATCATTTTATTGTAAGTTATTCAATTACCCTTTATTATATTTACTTCTGTTAATTGTTTTATAACTAAAATTTAAGTGTATAACATTTATTATAACCACCCAAATTTTATTTATAAAATCTTTATATATTGTATATTATCCAGTTACATTATTAACTTCTGTATAATTTGGGTAAGTTATATTTGAATGCAATTGTATTATACAAATGAAAATTTCCAATTAAATTATTTCATGCTTGAATATTCATCCAAAATTTTGATTTTTTTTATAGTTGAAATTATTCTTTAAAATAAAATTTATGAATTAAATTTTCGATTTCCTTCAAACCATTTTGAGATAAATAATACACATATACTATATATATATATATAAATATCAAGTCATATTTTAGAAATTCAAATCAATTTGATTTCCCAAAACAGAGCTGTAGCAAGACTACAGAGCGGTCTCTTCACTTTGAAACTCGAAAATGAATGTCGATGATGTCGCGGTCATCACCGAAGTTATTTTCCAGCGACAAAGAGAAGAGTACTGATTTTTTAAACTTTAAAATTCTTTGGAAACATTTTCTTATTCGAAAATACTTTAAATAATATACTTTAAAACTTAAACACGAGGTTTGAAACCATCGGAAATTAAATTCAAAAATTTCTTATTTTGAATTCATTTCAGTTCCCAAATCAAATTTCTAAACAACTATTTATAAATTCATTTATAGAACTATAAATGATAAATCAAGTATTATCATTTCAAATAATCAATTTAAATCAATTTATTAAGTTCCATAAATTTAGTTATATATCAAAATTTATTTCACTAACCAAATTTTAAAATACTATTGGGTCAGTTTGTTCTGTCAAAGTGTTTTAGAAAACTTATCGATAGCGTTGATCAGACGAATCGATCGAAACACAAATCAACATCAACAACTCAAACAACACAATATATAAAACAAAACATAGATATACAAGTAAAATTCAAAATGTTTAGAAGAATAAATTGGAAACAAAAGACAAGATGATTAATTAACAGAGTAGGGAGACGGGTAAGCTTAGGTAAATCGCGGGCAACCTTAACCGGGTCAACCGTGACTTAAAGAATAAGATCAATGTGGATTTTTCTGAGGTAAATCTACATTCGATCTCAAGAGATAAATTTTGGAATAACAAAAGATATTAGCATCTAAACCAAGAATAGGTATAAATCTCTGGTGAATCGATTCTAACTGTAAAGGAATTTTCCCCTTTTACAATTCAATTTGAAATTTGCGAGACCGCCGACTCACTAAAAAGATCATTCGAAGCAGAGTTATGGGATACTCCAGAATCAAAAGAAGATAAATAGTGAGGGACACGAATGGATTTTGGAACCACAGGGAATGTTCCAAAATTCAAAAGAATCGAGTCAAAAAGGAAGAGATTCAAACTCGAATGAGAGTGATTCTGTAAATACATTCACTCCATATGCTGAGTTTTTCCTAGAGCTACCAAAGCTCTGATACCAAATGTAACAACCAGGTATTTTCAACCATTCGTATCCACACATGTCGAACTTGAATTGCTCAAAATACCGAGTTGTAAATAAAATTTGGCAAATCTCAGAATATACAGTAAATAAAATCACTGATCACAAACACAGAGTAATAATAGTGCAGCAGAAGTAAAAGAAATAGTAGTTCATGAAGCTACTATGTAATATATCAGAGTTACATAAGATACAGCAGAAAAAATAAAGTACAAAAGAAGTCTCAAGATAATAACCAAGTACAAAATGAATACAACACTGGGATCAATATGATAGCTGGAAGTGAAATAGATAAAACTGGACAAGCAGATAATCTCCAGCGCTTCCAATCTCCAGAAAGTGGAAATCTAAATCTGTGAATACTCAGACTGACCCGAGCGTAAATAAAAATACAAACACTCGAGTCAGGACATACATATTTATACAATGTAAACCAACTCAAGTGAACTGTAGTAAAAGTACAAGTAACTTAAAGGATGTTTGGGACCGCCCATCCTCTAAGGATCCGTTAAACTATTTACTATATAGTATATTGCGCTATTATAATAATGTCTAACAGTATAATAAACATACTTTTAAATATCATTAAGGCTTTACATTTTCCACCTTAACACAAATAATGCCAATAGTCTATACAATACCTTCATATCTCTTGATCTGGAGACTATGAGAAGATACTGCATAGGTACGACACAAATAGAAACTCGTAGTAAAGGCTCGATATGGTAAGTGACACGACACATAAGGAAATGCCAGGGTAGATATACCAATTGCACACATGGGCTGGTGGTAATGCAGCAGCCACATACGCCCACCTCGGAACACATTTCCAAAACTGGAGGGACGCCCAAACAATCAAAAAAGCAATAGAATGGTATCGAAGAAATGCGTCCGACCAGAGGAGCTACCCCTTTTGGCCCGAGATCGCTCCTGTTTTAGCCACCTTAAGCCAACTCACGGGAGTTGGGTCCATATAACATACCTCAAGAACGTCGCCACCATCCTACTTCATTCTGGGACCTCCACCGCGTACACGGTTAGTCAAAGTGGTTTTCGGTATCGACATAGAGTATGCCCATATCTGATCCCGGTCTCTTTGCCAATCAATCTTTATTATAACTTGAGGTTATAACTTTAAAATAATAATTTATACTTCAACATAAAATATCATTTCAATCCAAATATTAATCAAAATAAAGATTAAATTATTTACAAACCATTTCATTATATTAAATTATCATATTCTTTCAAAACTTATTTTCAAATCATTTTAATACATTAAAATATAATATCTTTCAAAACTTCATTTTTAAATCAAATTAATATCAAAATATCATATCTTTCAGAACTTCATCTTCAAATCATTTCATATCAAAATATCATATCTTTCACTTCATTTCCAAATCATTTTAATATCAAAATATCATATCTTTCGAAACTTCATTTTCAAATCATTTTATATCAAAATATCATATCTTTCAAAACTTCATTTTCAAATCATTTTATATCAAATATCATATCTTTCAAAACTTTATTTCAAATCATTTTAATATCAAAATATCATATCTTTCAGAACATTATTTCAAATCATTTTAATATCAAAATATCATATCTTTCAAAACTTCATTTCAAATCATCATATAAGTTCAAATCCAAATATTCAACTTTAAATACCTTTTAAATTCAAAGATATCATTCATTTATTATCATTCCAAATCACCTTTTAATTAGCTTATATTTCAATCAAAATAATTCATTTGAACCATTTAAAAGTGAAGTTTATATACTTTCAAATCAAGTATTCAATTTCTAAAGCTTTAAACCATTTTGAGTTCATTTACTAAGTTAAAACCATAAATATTGAAAATTTCAACATTTCACAGCATTCAGAGAAAAACTGCTGAAAATTATATTTGAAAACGTTTCAATCTAAACCATTTAAACATTAAAAAAAAAATCATATTTTAACATTCAAAGATGTTCATTAATATACTCTTTTAATTTATGATTTTTATAAAGCAAACCTTTACAGAAAAATCCAAATTTTTCAATAATTTAACTTAACAAATTCAGTTGTACAGTTTTCCCAATTTTACATTTGTCACCTTATTAACACTTACATTTTCAAATTCTCATTTCACAAATTAATCTAAATTTCCAATTGATTTTATTCAACTAAAACCTTTAATTAAACCAATTTCACATTTCCAAGTCAAGTTGTATTTTAAAATTGCACATTTAAGCATTTATTTATTTAACCATTTAAATTCATAAAAAAAATCAACAATACTTTAAATAAATCACTTAAATTCAATTTTAAATCAAATTATCATATTTACCATTTTTCAAGTACAATTAAATTTCTATTTTTATTTATATAACTTAAATATCATTTTTAACCAAAATTCCAAATTTCCAAACTTAAGTTATATTCCAAAAATTCAATTTAACCATTTATTTATTTAACATTTCCACTTATAGAAAAACCATAAATCCTTTATTTAAAATACTTTAAAATCTATTTAAATCAAATTATCGTAAATTTACATTTTAAACCGCTTAAAATTTTATTCATATAACTTAAAGGTCATTTAAAAGCCAAAGTCCAAATTTTCAGATTTAAGTTATATTTCAAAAGTCCAATTTAAACATTCATTAAGTACATTTTTAACTCAGAGAGAAAAATCATGATTTCTTTATTTTAAACATTTCAAAATCTATTTAAATCAAATTTCATAAATTTATATTTTAATATACTAAAAAAATAATATCCAAAACACTTTATACAATAACCATGGGCTTGTATATAGTTTTCTAACCTAAGTCAAGTGATACGGATATATGTCATTTCAATCCGCAGTTTACAAAGAAAAATCTGGGTTCTATCATTCAATCCCACAATCCCAAGTTAAAACAAAATAAAAAACCGTTCAGGCCAATCATTTCAGCCCATAACGATTTTGCCTTATTCTAAAGTCCGCTCGGGTATGTATCATTTCAACCCATAGTGATTCTAATCTACAAGGAACTTGCAGTGTGATAAACTGATATAAATAACAGAATAACATGATATAACAGTAACGGCTGATATGACATGAAATTTAACGGGTTGAACATCATATATAAATAATCACATGGCAGTTATAACATCATATATTTTTCTACAAATTCAGTTGTTGTTGTTTCACAATTGCATAAGTATACATGTCGTGTGAGCTTTACTCGCCTTTATAGATGGAGATTGCAATACAAATGACACAACGGAATCAAAAGCACAATGACAAGGCTATGAACTTGAGTGTAGAGCGAATCCAAGCTAAAGATCTTGTGTTACAACCCAAAACAAAATAGAATAAAATTATAATTCAACACAACATTGAAATTGAACAACTTTGAATTGAAAAGTAATACGAATACACAACTTTTTGCCTTGCTTTCTACCCATGCTAGCACAGCTTAGGGGATGTTTTGGTTCAGGTTTGGACATGCTTTGGCTCGGGTTTGAACATAGGAAATGCATGGCATGAAGGCTAGACATGTAGAGGAAGTTATAAGGTAGGAATGTGAAGGGGTTTAGGCAAAATAGGTGGGTTTTGGTTGACCAAAGGGCTCGGCCTTGGAGTGGTTTGACTTGGACATTCAAGCTTAGGTCTGGACGGAAGATGATGAGTAGGGATCTGGACAAGGTGGTGGGCGAAGTCAAAAGTGAAGGGGGGATGATGGTGGGCTCAGTTATGTAGTTGTTTTTGGGGTTTTTGACATTGTTTTGTGGTGCTAGCTTCAAGGGGAGGTCACGACCATCAATGGTCAGAGGAGGAGCAGGGTTAGGTCATGGATGATGTGGGAAGGAGTTGGTGTGGTGATCGGTGGTGATGGTGGAGGGTATGGGCCGAGTAAGGCAAAAGAAGCCAAGGCAAAACACATGGAAAAGAGAAGAAAAGGAAGAAAAAGAAAAGCCATTACCACCATTTTTTTCTCTAACCATGAAGAATGAGAAGTGGAATGTTTGCTCACGTAAAAGATGAGCCACAACTCATGTCTTAGAAACAAAATCCATGTTCAAAAGTAATTAAGTGAAGAGTTATGGGAAAATAAAATGTTTTTGGCAACGAAAGGTCTTCGGTTTAAAAGCTTAAGTCTCTTAGAATTTCCTTTATCTTTTAAAACAAATAAAACAATATAATTTTAGTAAATACATTTAAAAACCGAAACAAAGTGAAATAAAATGAAAATATATAATTAAATTAAAAGAAAATATAAAAAGAATTAAGGAAATTGCTTAAAAATTGAAAACGGGTTTCAAAAATTACAATTAAAATATCACTGGCTTTGGAAAAATATCTAATTTATTTAAAAAATATTCTAAAGAAAAATTTTGAAATAAAATACTTCATTTATCATTTCTAAAATGAAATAAATAATTTAAATTAGAGAAAATAGAAAAAGAACAAAAGAAATTGTTTAAAAATTGGAAATAGGACATGAAAATTACAAATAAAATACCACTTAGCCTTAGAGAATTTCTATTTCACTTTAAAACAAAAGTCAAATAAATAAATAAACGAGGAACAAAAAAAAGTGGGAATGAGAATAAAATAAGTTTTTAAACTAGGAATTAAAATTACCAACAAAATACAACTGACATTTGAAAATGTCAATTACACTTTTAAAAATGTTTTAAAACCAAAATATACACATAGAATGTTCTTTCACACATGAAAACATAAATTAAAACATTACATGACCAAATAAAATATTATTTGTTAAATTTAAAATAAACAATTTTTGTTAAATACAGCAAATTTCCCACAATAGTTAAAAAGGCATAACTTTCACATTATAAATCAGATTTCAACGAAACGAAAAGCAGTGTTCTTAAAATTTCATTTAATTTCACAATAAATGATAAACTCAAAATTTTCAAACTTTCAAATTTTAAATTTAAAAGTCAAAGTTTGACCATATTGACCAAAATTCAATTTTTTGGAAAATATTCTTTTTTAGTCATGTTTTGGAATGATAATTCATATCAAAATCAAAGTTTATATTTTCAAATAACAAAATTATCTAAATTAAATAAATAAAATAAAGTTAAATCAAAATTCAATTAAAATAATTGAAATATACAATTAAAAATAATCACAAAATACAGGGTTGTTACATGAAGTTTTGTTTTTCTAACTGGAGGCAAAGTCGAAGGGTCGATTTCAAGCAGTGTGAGGTGGTGTCTCGTGATTTATTGCAAAGGAGGGTAGTGGTGGCTGCATTGGGGCAGCCGGTGGAAGGTTCACGTGCAAGTAGACGATGGGTGGATCGGCGATTTCCTGGCGAATTGGGTTGCGCTCTGTCGATGTGCATGTGAGGTATTAGTTTTTCTTTCAATTAAACCTGATTAAATTCACAGATTTAAAAGAATCATATTTAAATTTTAGAAACAGGGATTTTCTTTACAAAGATGTATATATATTAAAGAAGAAATTTTTACATATATATATATCAAAGAAGAAATCTTTACAAAGAATCATATGTCGTGTGTGTGTGTATGAATTTGGAAAGTATGGGAGTTTTAAAGTATTGTAGAATTTATAATGATTATATTTTTATAAATATATATGTAATTTCAAAGGAAAAATAAATATACATATACACATCATAAATCTACTTGTTTTTAAATAATGTATTATAGTGATTAACTTATTAGTAAACTTATTTAATTATTTTGGTAACTATAAATTTATTTATTATAGGAAAATTAGTTTAAATAATAATTTTAGATTGAGTTAAGATTTATTAAAAGGAAATTAATTGTTCAATTATCTCGAATATTAATAAACCATATTAATGTTTATACAAGGTCTGAAATCATGAAGAAATCAATCGAGATGGGACATATTGCAAATTAAAAGTCAAAAGTGTGTTAATCTCACTCATTTGGATTACCGCTAATTTAAATTGTTTAAATTTAAATTATTGGTTGATTGTTTGAGTTGTATGGATGCGATGTTATATAATAGTCTATGTGTGTGTGTGTGTGGAGTGATTGATATTCCCGCATTATATAGCGGATGACCCCATATACCGCGAAATTCCACCTTCAAATAGGATTGTATTTTATATTGCGCTAACATCTATGGATGCAGGGAAACAGGTTGGAGGGATCCAACTAGATTCCTCAAAATGTTGAATTAATTTCATATTCGATAATGCGATTTATGTGATAATCTGTGATGGATTATATTGATTATTGGAAATTGAAATTATTAAATGCTATGGCTTGATTTAATATATATTAGTATTTTTAGAAAATGAAAAATATATAAAGTTTGGATTTTTAAAGGAAATAAAAAGGGAAATTTTTAAGTAAAATAATTATTGTGAATTTGGATAAATTGAAGAAATGAATTTGGAGAAGAATAAAAAGTTTGATTTTGAAACACTATGAGATAAATTCCAAACATGGGGAAAATATAGATTTGTATAAATGGAAATAAAAGAAATTGACGACCTAAGTGATATTGTTTAAAGATAAAAGAATTTATTTTAAAAATTCAAGTTTAAAATGAGTTAAAAAATAAATAATAAAAGGGGAATTTTGAATAAAGAGTGAAATTGACATCTCAGATTTAAATAAGAATTTGAAATCATAATAAAGGGTGAATATGGTGTTAACGGATTTTGAAATTGATTTTGGATAAATCATGAGATAAATTTTAAAGGGAACTTAACTCAGGAAATCAGTTTGAAATCGATTAAATGTTTTGGAAACTGTGATTTAAAGGATAATGAGGAATGGAAATTTATAAACCGAGTTTACAAATAATGTGGAACATTTATCTACGGATAAATTTGAAGTATAAATCCGAAGGTATTTCGGTCGATCCTTCAAAAATCGAATCCATCAAGAATTGGAAAAGGCCTGAGAATGTTCATGGGATTCGCAGCTTCCTTGGATCGGCTGGTTACTACCACCGATTCATTAAGGATTTTTTCGGCATTGTGCTTTCTCTAACCAGCCTTACTCATAAAGGCGTTCGATTTATTTGGTCCGACAAGTGCGAAGCTTCTTTTCAGCAGTTGAAGGAGCTTCTCACTAATGCTCCTATTTTAATGGTTCCCGAAGGGAATCAAGATCTTGTTGCCTACACCGATGCTAGTAGATGTGGCCTTGGTGCCGTGCTTATGTAGAAGGATCGGGTAGTTGCTTACGCTTCAAGGAAACCTAGACCAAATGAAGTACGCCATGTCACTCATGACCTCGAGTTAGCCGCCATCATCTACGTCTTGAAGATTTAACGCCATTATCTATTAGGCGAACACTTCATTCTATACACCGATCATAAGTCCTTAAAATATCCATTCACTCAGAAGGAGCTCAATATGAGGCAACAGTGTTGGCTCGAGTTCCTTGCCTCCTATGACTTTGATATCCAGTATACCCTTGGTAAGGGTAATCGTGTAGATGATACACTTAGTCGCAAACATTCAGCTGTTGTTTCTTTGATGCTAGACGAGTGGGATGTTCTAGAGACCTTATCCCTTTGTGATATTCGTGATCGAACTCCATCTTCTGATTCTCCTATTTTATTATTCAGTTTGGAAGCTCGACCTAGCTTATTGGATCGTATTGCCGATGCTCAGTGGCGTGATCTCAATCTTGTGCACCTTATCCAGATTTGTGAGTTTGGGTCCCGTGATGAGGAGTTGCGGGAGTTCAGCATTGATTCTCATAGATGTCTTCGCTAGAGGAACCATCTTGTCGTGCCTTTTGATTTTGCACTTAGGCGTGACATTCTCGATGATTGCCATCGTTCTAAGTATACCATTCATTCCGGCAGCAGTAAGATGAATGCTGATATGCATCTCCTTCATTATTGGGAAGGCATGAAGCGTGGTGTTGCAAGATATGTAAGTAATTGCATGACTTGTCAACTCATAAAAGTCGAACATCAGCATCCCAGTGGTCTTCTTCATCCTTCGGAGGTCCCATTATGGAAATGGGATCAAATCTCCACGGACCTTATTGATGGCCTACATCGTTCGAGATTGGGCCATAACAGTGTTTGGGTTATTGTGGATCGCTTGACCAAATCTACTCATTTTATTCCTATTAAATCTAATAGGACAACTTCTCATTTATCTAAGCTATATATTAAGGAAATTGTGAGACTTCATGGTAACCCTAGTTCGATCGTTTATGATAGAGATCCACTTTTCACCAGTAATTTTTGAAAGAGTCTTCAGAAAGCATTGGGTACAAAGCTTACTTCAGCACAGCATATCATCCGCAGTCTGATGGACAGACTGAATGGGTGAATCGTATTCTTGAGGATCTACGTCGTGCATGTATTTTGGATTTTGGTGGAAGTTGGGAAGACCACCCACCACTTGTTGAGTTCTCGTATAACAACAGCTTTCAGTCCAGTATTGGTATGGCACCTTTCGAAGCCCTATACGGAAGGCCATGTCGATCACCATCTTGTTGGTTAGAGTCTGGGGAAAAGTTGATTTTAGCCCCCGATTCTATTCGTGAAGCTTCAGAGAAGATTGATCTTATTATTCAGAGAATGAAAGAGGCACAGAGCCGTCGGAAATCCTACGCAGACAATCATAGGAAGCCTCTTGAATTCTCCATTAGTGACCTTGTTTTTATTCATGTATCTCCTTTGAAGGAGGTAATGCGTTTCAGTAGGACTGGCAAATTGGCTCCTCAGTATATAGGACCATTTCCTATTACTGAGCGTATTGGCCCAGTTGCTTATAGAGCATCGCTTCCAGCCCAGTTTTCTGGTATTGACGATTTACTTCACGTCTCTCAGCTTTGGAAGTGCCTTTGTGATTCAGATTCTGTTATTGATCCTCCTAATCTGCAAGAGCTTGATATCTCACCGGATTTATCTATTGTGCAACATCCTTTCCTTATGCTTATTGTGGAGGTCAAACGCGAAATAAGGATGTACCGCTCGTGAAGATTCAATGGTCCGCTAATCATAAAGACCGTACATGGGAAACCAGAAAATTTATCGAGTGATCCTATCCCGACTTTTTATCTTCTTATGTTCAGGGTGAGAATTTTAACTCAAGCCTATCCATTTTCCTTTGCTAGATGAAATAAATTGTGTTGAATACTGCTCTTCCCTAAGAAATTGCGGGGATGCAATTTTTATAAGGGGGAGTCTGTAACAACCCAGGTTTTGTGATTACGTGTGAAAATAAATTATAACGATGGTTTTAATTTAAAAAGGAGCAATAAAATAAATTTGGAGACGTAAAATTTTGTTAAAAATTGTTTGTTTTATAATAAACAATGTGTATTTGGTGAAATAAAATGGTAATAAGATGGTTTGTTTGGAAATTAAATGTGGATAATGGAATTATAATTTGGTTATGAATTAATTAAATAAAAGATAAAAGAAACTAATTCAACATTTATTTGTTGTAAATAAATATAAAATGGAGAGAATAAAGTTTTGAAAACTTTGTTAAGTTATTTTGGGGGTAATAATCAACATTGATGGTTTTATTTTGGTAGAAAGTAATAAATGTGGAAATAGTGGTTAAGTAGTGATTTTTGCTAATTTTAATGATGTATTAAAATTAAGTACAGATAATATTGTAAATAAAATGTGGAATATTGATTAAAATCAATATTTGTGCATAAAAATATTTTTAACATGGTTTGTTAGGATAAAAGAGAAATAATTTTATGTAATTTTGTTGTTAGAAATATTGATTTGTGTAAATTGAAGTATTCAAGCAAAAGTAGAATTTTCAATGATGGAAATTGGCTTTAATAGCTAAAATAACTTTTATATGTTGATAGGACATTTCATTAAACATAAAATACATTAGTTTGATTTTTTTCTAACGTTGAAAACATAAAGAATATAATTAGTTTGGTAAATTATGTGCTGAAATAGTAAATTTTTTTAAATATATGTTAATTAATAAAATACTTATCATATTTTAAGTTAACATAAACTTAGTGGGTAGGGTTGATTTAGGATCCAAACCCAAGATCCAAGTCTAGAAGGAGGCAGAAATTTTTTCTATACGTACATTTTTCTTCTCCTCCTCCTTCAGTATTCTTTTACTCCATTTCAGAGAAACAATGGCTCCCTCACTAGAATTCTGAAAGTCTAAGACTCCAAACTAAATTAAATTATAAGAAGATTAAGAAATTAAAATCTCCTACAGGTAATCTCTCTCAAACCCTAAATTATTTCATCCATATTTTGATTTGAGAAAGTATTAATCACTGTAATAGATTTTCAAGTTTGCATGTTTGTTATCTTCTTCTCTACAGGTTTCTATAGCTTATTCAAGTCTAAAGGATCAATCTTTTTGCTTGCTAAATCCTCAATTTGCTGCAAATAAATCATAAGGTGAGTATTAACTCACACTTCTAACTTAAATAAGCTGGAATGTCAATTATATGTTGTCCTCGTTGTTGTTTGCTGGAAAAATAAAATTCCAGAGATTAAATCTGAAACTAATTTAATCATATCTCTCACGTTTCTTATCCAAATTTCATGATTTTAGATGTTCTAGAAATCTTATTCTTTTAACTAAAAGTTTTATGTTTTGAGTTTTATGAATTTTTAAATTTAAATTGGTCAAAACTGTGCTTCTTTGTCGCTGTCCTGAGAGCAAAACGACAGCGATAATGAATCTAGATCTTGAAAATTGTTTTGGGTATATCTTTTGACTCGTAAGTCCAAATAAGGCGATTCTTTTTTTGACTTCTATCTATGACAATGCTCTACATTTTTCATGTTTTATGATTTATCAACTTCTATGACCTACAATGTCAAATTTCCTTTTTAAGCCGCAGCCCTGTTGTTATGTTAATTGTTCACAGTTTTGCAATTTTAGACCTGAGAATTGAAATTGTCATAGCTTTTGAAAATTTACAAATTATTTGAGTCTTTTTCTGGCTTCTAGCTATAGCAATGCTCTTCAACTTTCATGTTTTATAATTTATCAAATTCTATGATCTACCGGGCCAAATTGGCTCTTAAACCCGCAGCTCTGTCATTATTTTAATTATTCACAGTTTTGTAATTTTGGACCTGAGAATTGAAATTGCCGCAACTTTTGACTCGAATGTCCGAATCAGTTATCTTTTTCTGACTTCAAGCTATGACAATGATCTTCAACTTTTATGTTTCATGTTTTCTTAAATTCTAAGTTTAAAAGGGGAAAACTGACCAAACAAGCCGCTGGCCAGAGTTCTTTTGCAAAGTTTGCGCATTTTCCGCTGAATTGTTTTAGGTTCGATGATTTCGAGCATTTTTTTTGAGATGGTTCTAAAAGTATAACTCCTACTAATAAAAAAGCCAACATTAACATCGATTCGCACTAAGAACTAAAAGTTTCATTTGGTTTTGTCGTATGTTAATTTTATTGAATTTTCATCCGTTTTTACTGTTTCTGTGCACGCGTTTTCTAAACCGTTTTCGGAATGATTTTCAAAATAGAAAAGCTTTCAAAATAAATGTTTTACAAAAATGTAAATTATTTTTAAAGCTATTTATATATATCTATGTATTCTCTATAATAAAGAGAATTTCAGAGCAACAATTTTCAAATGATTTTCAAAATCATTTAAATACCCGTTTTCTCGAAGTAAGTGTTTTCTATAAAAAACACACACACACATATATATTTTTGCATTCTTCGAGAGAACAAGGAGCCGACTTAAGCGATATAATAAACCACGTGGTATGGGACACGTAGGTTTCCTATACTGGTTAATTTCGGACTTGTTCTTTTGAAGCTACACATATTTGGAAGTTGGTAACACATTCCGTTGTTGTTGCCAGTACTTGGCCGGGGGAGCCACTAGCGGTAGGTCGGTGGGGCCATAAATATACATCAGGCCGGAGGATCCAACGTCGATAAGCACACAATTATAGTACTTGGCAAGGCCGGGGGGGCACTTATTATATGCATGTGCAGTTGTTGTTATTATGGATCCATACTGTTATTGTTGCTATTTCTAGAGTTTCATTCTTATTGATTTTTAGATTTTGTTGTATTCCGTATGCACACTATAATGTTGTTTTTGGAGTTATATGTCTATATATAGCCTATGTGCTATTCGAAGATTTTTATATGGTGAATACATTATGTGGTAGTTGGGAGTTACGTGTCTATTTGGTGCTATGATGCAGTTTCCAACTTGTTGTTTTGATGTTGATTGTGATTATATATATATGGTTTATCCATGAAGCCTAGCTTTCCATTGTTGATGGAATCCTTTATTTATGTCGATGTTGAAGCCGATGATATGAGGCTTTTATACGTGATTTAATCGATGTTTTTGTTGTTGCCCTTTTCATGAGATTTTCATATGATATTTTAGTTGTTATCATCTCATGAATTGTGAGATGACATATGTTGTTGCTTCTTCTTCTCTATTGAGAAGAATTATTATCTATTATTCTTATACTTCACGTATCATTCTATAATCAGTTTATTTAAGCTAGATTAAGCCGTGTATTTTATGTACTCGGGTCAGACCTAGTTGTTTCAGGATAACCACTGGCTGTAGGCTCCCGTTTAGCTGCTTCCGCTATGGTCCACTTTACTATCTTTTGGATGCAAGTCCACCCTTTGTGTTGTCGTTTAGCTATCTTTTTGTGTACTCTGATATATGTATATTCTTTTGGGACATGATGTATATATATGTGGTCCGTGTTACCACTCACTTATGTATCACTATGTAGTGTAATGATGATGTATCTGTATATATGTGCGTCTGATGTTCTGTGATATGTTGTATGTTTGTTGTTTAATTTTGTTCTGGATAGATCCATTAGCCATCGTAGTATTGTGTTAAACATTTATTGGGTAAGTCGGTCCACAAGAAAAAGGTAAAGAAAAAAAATCAGTGCACCCAATCGACGTATCCAATACTTGTTTAAGACAAGGTTTACGAATGGTCGCTCCTAACAAGCCATATTCTCTACACTAGCAGACAGTATTACTCTGTAACACCCTTTGTTAGTGTGGGTCTCAGGGTGGGGCGTTACAGCTTGGTATCAGAGCATGGTTCAGAATAAAATATGATAAACACAGAACAGAAACACATATTACGGTACATCGAAGTTTAATACAAATGTTACGAATCCCTAAACCATCATGCCTTTGTTCTTTCTGCGTCCTATGGGGTAGGTAGAAGTTTAGGAATACGTCTAGGAATGCATGTTAATTCTGTAGTATTCCATAACTGAATTAATGATATCTTCCATGTGAATAATCTTTATCTTATCTTAACTTTTAGCTAATGGCTGAAAGAGACAGAGGACGACGCTCAGATGCTGGGCAATCCAGCGGTTCACATTCGAACGGCATTTATATGTCTACCAATCAGTTCATGGAGTTATTTAAGAGCGCTCAGCCTCCAATTCCTACTCCTTCGTCTCCTTCGCGTAAGTCTTCTTTTGCCAGCATGTGTAGTGATTTTTCTCACCTTGGAGGCAAGCCTTTCAAAGGCTCGGAGTCTGTTCTTGAGGTCCAGGCATGGCTTCGTACATGCGAGCTCATTTTTATTCGCATGGAGCTTTCTGACCACCAACGAGTTATTGTAGCGTCTAGTATATTGCAAGAACGTGCTCTTGATTCGTATGAGCTTCTTATTGCTGAGATTGATGAGTCTACTCTTACTTGGCCACAATTTAGGAAACGATTCGAACTTAAGTGCATTCCAGAATCCAAGAAAGCACTCTTAGCCCGTCGCTTCCTTGAGTTAAAGCAAGGGAAATCTTCTGTTTTAGTGTATGTTTCTTCTTTCGAGGCTCTGTCCAAATATGGTCTTGAACACATTAGCACTTCATATAAGAAGAATCTCAGGTTTGTTTCTGGCCTCAAGAAATATTTGAAGAAATATTTGATGCTTTAGCTTAAGTTTTCTTTTGAGGAGTTCGTTGACTCGACGATTCATCTAGAAGCCGTCGAGAAGGAGTGTGAGAGTGGTGATGAGGTTGAGGTTCACAAGAAACCCAATAAGAAGAAGTTCCCATTTCGTTAGCGGAAGTTTTCCCCTTCCAAGAAAAAGAAGCCCGTTGGATCTGGTCCTAATTCTCAGCCTAGTGGAAAACCATCTACTCAGAATAGGTGTTACAATTGTGGCTCTTATGATCGTGTGATTAGAGATTGTCCCAAGCCTTGCATTTGCCGCAATTTCAAGAAAGAGGTACATTGGTCTTCTTCATTCCCCAGCAAGCCAAAGTCTTCTGGTTCTGGCAAGCTTAATGTTGTTGATGCTTCAGGTGGTTCTTCTCAGCCTAGAGGTACCCTTTCTTCTGTTCTTGAAGGTTCCATTTTATTTCATGATCATTCTATACGAGTCCTCTTCGATACGAGTGCGTCACACTCATTCGTATCGAAGGAGTTTGTTGATGATATACAGTTGGACGTTTCTTTCCTTGTTACTTCTTTGAGGATTGCGAATCCTATTAAGGGATATGAAACCCTTAGCATGATTTGAAGTGATGTTGATATTGTTCTTTATGGTTTTTCTTTCCGTGCGAATCTGCACGTTATTCACTATCTTGGATTTGATATGATTTTGGGTATGGACTGGCTAGGGCGATAAGATGCCAGGATTATTTGTTCTGAGAGAATTTTATATCTTCGACATCCAGATTCGTCTACTATTCTATCACTTGTTCTTCAGAATGTGGATAATTATGAAGCATCTTTATTTTCTCTCGACTCACGAGATGATGATGATATATTTCGTATTCCTATTATTTGTGACTTCTCTGATGTATTTGAGCCTGTATCGGGCTTGCCACCCGAGCGGGCGATTGAGTTCCACATAGATCTCATTCTAGGTGTGCAGCCAGTTATTCGTCCGCTCATGAGGATGTCTTCAAAATAAAATGAGGAACTCAAGAAGCAGCTTTTAGAGCTTGAGTCCAAGAAGTTGATCCGGTCTAGTTCTTCACCGTGGGGTGCTGCGGTCGTCTTCATGAAGAAGTCTGATGGTAGTCTTAGGCTTTGCATCGACTATCTCAAGCTTAACGAGTTGACTATCAAGAATAAGCATCCATTGCCCAGGATTGACGATATGTTCGATCAGTTGAGTGGCGCTAAGGTTTTCTCTCAGCTTGACCTTGCCACTGGCTTTCATCAGCTCCGAGTGGCGGAATATAGTATACCCCCTTACAGGTTTTCGCACTCGATATGGATCTTACGAGTGGCTTGTTATGCCATTCGGTTTGAAAAACGCTCCTGCTTTCTTTGTCGATCTTATGAATCGAGTATTCCAAGAATATCTCGATAAGTTCGTCCTTGTGTTCATCGACGACATCCTTGTCTATTCGAAGTCTGAAGCCGAGTATGCTAATCACTTGAGAATTGTCTTGAGTACTCTTCGTCATCACTAGCTTAAGGCCAAATTCTCCAAGTGTCACTTCTGGGAGAATAAGGTTAAGTTCTTAGGCCATGTTATTTCCCCCGAAGGTATTTCGGTCGATCCTTCAAAAATCGAATCCATCCAGAATTGGAAGAGGCCTGAGAATGTTCATGGATTCGCAGCTTCCTTGGATTGGCGGGGTACTACTGCCGATTCATTAAGGATTTTTCCCGCATTATGCTTCCTCTAACCAGCCTTACTCGTAAAGGCATTCGATTTATTTGGTCCGACAAGTGCGAAGCTTCTTTTTAGCAGTTGAAGGAGCTTCTCACTAATGCTCCTATTTTAATGGTTCTCGAAGGGAATCAAGATCTTGTTGTCTACACCGATGCTAGTATATGTGGCCTCGGTGTCGTGCTTATGCAGAAGAATCGGGTAGTTTCTTACGCTTCTAGGCAACCACGGCCAAATGAAGTACGTTATGCCACTCATTACCTCGAGCTAGCCGCCATCATCTTCGCCTTGAAGATTTGGCGCCATTATCTACTAGGCGAGCACTTCATTCTATACACCGATCACAAGTCCTTAAAATATCTATTCACTCAGAAGGAGCTCAATATGAGGCAACAGTGTTTGCTCGAGTTCCTTGCCTCCTATGACGTTGATATCCAGTATACCCTTGGTAAGGGTAATTGTGTTGCTGATGCGCTTAGTCGCAAACATTCGGCTATTGTTTCTATGATGCTAACTGAGTGGGATGTTCTAGAGACCTTATCCCTTTGTGATATTCGTGATCGAGCTCCATCTTCTGATTCTCCGATTTTATTATTCAATTTGGAAGCTCGACCTAGCTTATTAGATCGTATTGCCGATGCTCAGTGGCGTGATCTCGATCTTGTGCACCTTATCCAGATTTGTGAGTCTAGGTCCCGTGATGAGGAGTTGCGGGAGTTCAGCATTGATTCTCATAAGTGTCTTCGTAAGAAGAACCATCTTGTCGTGCCTTCTGATTCTGCACTTAGGCGTGACATTCTCGATGATTTCCATCGTTCTAAGTATACCATTCATCCCGGCAGTAGTAAGATGTATGCTGATATGCATACCCTTTATTATTGGGAAGGCGTGAAGCATGGTGTTGCAAGTTATGTAAGTAATTGCATGACTTATCAACTCATAAAAGTCGAACATCAGCGTCCCAGTGGTCTTCTTCAGCCTTTGGAGGTCCAATTATGGAAATGGGATCAAATCTCCATGGACTTTATTGATGGCCTACCTCGTTCGAGATCGGGCCATAACAGTGTTTGGGTTATTGTGGATCGCTTGACCAAATCTTCTCATTTTATTCCTATTAAATGTAATAGGACAACTTCTCATTTATCTAAGCTCTATATTAAGGAAATTGTGATACTTCATGGTATCCCTAGTTCGATCGTTTGTGATAGAGATCCACTTTTCACCAGTAATTTTTGGAAGAGTCTTCAGAAAGCATTGGGTACAAAGCTTAACTTCAGCATAGCTTATCATCCGCAGTCTGATGGACAGACTGAACTGGTGAATCGTATTCTTGAGGATCTACTTCGTGCATGTATTTTGGATTTTGATGGTAGTTGGGAAGACCACCTACCACTTGTTGAGTTCTCGTATAACAACAACTTTCAGTCCAGCATTGGTATGGCACCTTTCGAAGCCTTATATGGAAGGCCATGTCGATCACCATCTTGTTGGTTAGAGTCCGGGGAAAAGTTGATTTTACGCCCCAGATTCTATTCGTGAAGCTTCGGTGAAGATTGATCTTATTCGTCGGAGAATGAAAGAGGCACCGAGCCGTCAGAAATACTACGCAGACAACCGTAGGAAGCCTCTTGAATTCTCCATTAGTGACCTTGTTTTTATTCGTGTATCTCCTTTGAAGGAGGTAATGCGTTTCAGTAGGTCTAGTAAATTGGCTCCTCGCTATATAGGACCATTTCCTATTACTGAGCGTATTGGCCCAGTTGCTTATAGAGTATCGCTTCCAGCCCAGTTTTCTGGTATTCACGACGTGTTTCACGTTTCTCAGCCTTGGAAGTGCCTTCGTGATTCAGATTCTATTATTAATCCTCCTAATCCGCAAGTGCTTAAGATCTTACCTAATTTATCTATTGTGCTACACCCTTTCCGTATGCTTGCTTTGGAGGTCAAATGACTTCGAAATAAGGATCTACCGCTCGTGAAGATTCAACGGCCCACTAATTCCAAAGACTGTACATGGGAAACCAGAGAATTTATCGGGCGATCTTATCCCGACTTTTTATCTTCTTATGTTGAGGGTGAGAATTTTAACTTAAGCCTATCCATTTTCCTTTGCTAGATGAAATAAATTGTGTTGAATACAGCTCTTCCTTAAGAAATTGCGGGGACGCAATTTTTATAAGGGGGGAGTCTGTAACAACTCTAATTTTGTGATTACCTGTGAAAATAAATTATAACGATGGTTATAATTTAAAATAGATGAATAAAATAAATTTGAAGATGTAAAATTTTGTTAAAAATTGTTTGTTTTATTATAAACAATGTGCACTTGGTGAAATAAAATGGTAATAAGATGGTTTGTTTGGAAATTAAATGTCGATAATGGAATTATAATTTGGTTACGAATTAATTAAATAAAAGATAAAAGAAATTAATTCAACATTTATTTGTTGTAAATAAATATAAAATGGAGAGAATAAAGTTTTGAAAACTTTATAAAGTTATTTTGGGGGTAATAATGAACATTGATGGTTTTATTTTGGTAGAAAGTAATGTGGAAATAGGGGTTAAGTAGTGATTTTTGCTAATTTTAATGATGTGTTAAAAGTAAATATGGATAATATTGTATAGAAAATGTGGAATATTGATTAAAATCAATATTTGTGTGTAAAAATATTTTTAACATGGTTTGTTAGGATAAAAGAGAAATAATTTTATGTAATTTTGTTGTTAGAAATATTGATTTGTGTAAATTAAAGTATTTAAGCAAAAGTAGAATTTTTAATGATGGAAATTGGTTTTAATGGCTAAAATAACTTTTATATGTTGATAGGACATTTCATTAAACATAAAATATGTTATTTTGATTTTTTTTCTAAAGTTGAGAACATAAAGAATATAATTGGTTTGGTAAATTATGTGTTGAAATAGTAACATTTGTTAAATTTAAGTTAATTAATAACATACTTATCATGTTATAAGTTAACATAAGCTTAGTAGGTAGGGTTGATTTAGGATCCAAACCCAAGTCCCAAGTCTAGAAGGAGGCAAAAGTGTTTCCTATACGTACATTTTTTCTCTCCTCCTCTTCAGTATTCTTTTACTCCATTTCAGAGAAACAATGGCTCTCTCTCTAGAATTTTGAAATCTAAGCCTCCAAACTAAATTCAATTATAAGAAGATTAAGAAATTAAAATCTCCTATAGATAATTCCTCTCAAACCCTAAACTATTTCACCCGTCTTTTGATATGAGAAAGTATTATTCACTGTAATTGATTTTCAAGTTTGCTTGTTTATTATCTTCTTCTCTCTACAGGTTTCTAAAGCTTATTCAAGTCTAAATCATCAATCGTTTTGCTTGCTAAATCCTCAATTTGCTGCAAATAAATCATAAGGTGAGTATTAACTCACACTTCTTACTTAAATAAGCTTGAATGTCAATTATATGTTGTCCTCTTTGTTGTTTGCTGGAAAAATAAAATTCCAGAGATTAAACCTGAAACTAATTTAATCATATCTCTTACGTTTCTTATCCAAATTTGATGATTATAAATTTTCGGGTAATCTTAGGCTTTTAGAAAAAAGTTTCATCTTTTTAGTTTTATTAATTTTTAGATTTAAATTTGTCAAACTGTGCTTCTTTGTCGCTGTCCCGAGGGCAAAACGACAGCGACAATGAATCCAGACCTGAAAATTGTTTTGGGCATATCTTTTAACTTGTAAGTCCGAATAAAGCGATTCTTTTTTTGAATTCGAGCCATGACATTTCTCTACATTTTTAATGTTTTACGATTTATCAAATTCTATGACCTAAAAGGTCAAATTGGCTCTTTAAGTTACAGCCCTATTGTTATGTTAATTGTTCATAGTTTTGCAGTTTTGGACCTGAGAATTGAAATTGTCATAACTTTTGACTCAAATGTCCAAATTAGGTGAGGTATTTTCTGGCTTCTAGCTATGGAAATGTTATTCAAATTTTATGTTTTATGATTCATCAAATTCTGTGACCTACGGGGCCAAATTAGCTTTTAAAGCCGCAGCTCTGTCGTTATTTTAATTATTCACAGTTTTGTAATTTTGGACCTGAGAATTGAAATTGCCGTAACTTTTGACTCGAATGTCCGAACTAGTTGATTCTTTTTTTAAATTCAAGCTATGACAATGATCTTCAACTTTAAGGGTTCATGTTTGCTCAAATTAGTAGTTTAAAAGGGGAAAACTGGCCAAACAAGCCGTAGGCCAGAGTTCTTTTGCAAAGTTTGCGCATTTTCCGTTGAATTGTTTTGGATTCGATGATTTCGAGCATTTTTTTTTTTGAGATGGCTCTAAAAGGATAACTCCTACTAATAGAAAGGCCGACATTAACGTTTATTCGTACTACGAATTGATAGTAACATTTGGTTTTGTCGTATGTTAATTCTATTTAATTTTCATCGGTTTTTGCTGTTTTTGTGCACGCGTTTTCTAAACCGTTTCCGGAATGATTTTTAAAATGGAAAAGCTTTCAAAATAAATGTTTTGCAAAAATTCATAATTATTTTTAAATCTAATTATATATATATGTATTCTCCATAATAAAGAGAATTTCAGAGCAACAATTTCCGAATGATTTCCAAAATCGTTTAAAAACCTGTTTTCTCGAAGTAAGTGTTTTCAATAAAAAAACACACACACATATTTTTGCATCCTTCGAGAGAATAAGGAAGCGACTTAAACGATATAATAAACAATGTGGTATAGGACACGTTGATTTGCTAGACTGGTTAATTCCGGACTTGTTCCTTTAAAGCTACACATATTTGGAAGTTGGTAACACATTCTGTTGTTGTTGCCAGTACTAGGCCAGGGGGGCCAAGGCCGGGAGTGCCACTAGCGCTACGTCGGTAAGGCCATATATGTGCATCAGGCCGGGGGCCAACGTTGATAAGCGCACAATTATAGTACTTGGAAAGGCCGGGAGCCACTTATTATATACACGTGCAGTTGTTATTGTTATGGATCCATACCGTTGTTGTTGCTATTTCTGGAGTTTCATTCTTATTGATTTTTAGATTTTTTTTGTTTTCCATATGTTCACTATAATGTTGTTCTTGGAGTTATATGTATGTATATATATAGCCTATGTGCTATTCGAAGATTTTCATATAGTGAATACATTATGTGGTCGTTGGGCCTTACGTGTCCTAATTGGTGCTATGATGCGGTTTCCAACTTGTTGTTTTAATGATGATTGTGATTATATATATATATATATATATATATATATATATATATATATATGGTTTAGCCATGGAGCCTAGCTTTCCCTTATTGATGGAAGCCTTTATTTATGTCGATGTTGAAGCCGATGATATGAGGATTTTATATGTGATTTAATCGATGTTGTTGTTGTTTTTGCCCTTTTTATGAGACTTTCATATGATATTTTAGTTGTTATCATCTCAAGAATTGTGAGATGGCATATGTTGTTGCTTCCTTTTCTCTATTGAGAAGAATTATTATCTATTATTCTTATACTTCACCTATCATTCTATAATCAGTTTATTTAAGCTAGACTGACCCGTGTATCTTATGTACTCAGGTCGGACCGAGTTGTTTCAGGATAACCACTGGCTGTAGACTCCCGTTTAGCTGCTTCCACTATGGTCCACTTTAGTATCTTTTGGATGCTAGTCCACCCTTTGTGTTGTCATTTCGCAATCTTTTTGTGTACTCTGATCTATGTATATTCTTTTGGGACATGATGTATATATATGTGGTCCGCGTTACCACTCACTTATTTATCACTATATAGTGTACTGATGATGTATCTGTATTATGTGCGTCTGATGTTCTGTGATATATTGTATGTTTGTTGTTGTATTTTGTTCTGGATAGATCAATTAGCCATCATAGTATTGTGTTAAACATTTATTGGCTAAGTCGATCCACAAGAAAAAGGTAAAGAAAAAAAATCAGTGCACCCAATCGACGTATCCAATACTTGTTTAAGACAAGGTTTACGGAAGGTCGTTCCTAACCAGCCATATTCTCTACACTAGCAGACAGTATTACTCCGTAATACCCTTTGTTATTTAGAAAATCTGGTGAGATTAGGAATTTATAAAATTTGAAAGGGGTTTTTAAAGAGATAAAAGCACCGAAATCTTTTCGGTCGCTGGAAAATAATTCCTCTGATGATTGTGACATCATCGGTGTTCATTTTCAAGTTTCCAAGAGAGGAATTGCTGCCCAAATGTTTTAAATTTAAATTATTTGCAAAAATGGGTTTAGATTTGAAATTCAAAGAAATAATTTGATACACCAAAGGATTTGGGATGCAAAGGAATAATTTGGTTTGGGTATATATGATTACAAAGGTGATTTTGAAATGTTGAGAAATTGTTTAAACTCTAGAATTTTAATTAAAAATGTTTATGGAGATTTAAATGAGTTTGGGAGCTAATAAAAAATTGAAATTTGTTGGAATAAGATTCAAATTGAAAAGTGTTAAATAAAAGTAAGTATGACAATAAAAGGAAGTGAATTGGAAGAGATTAGTAAATGGAATTTAAATAAGTAGAAAACTTATGAAAGTTTAAAAATTTGAACGGAAGTGGAATGTAACTGAATCTAGTAAATAAAAGTGAATTTGAGGAAAAGTCTAGTAGACTAAATGGAACGGAATAAAACTTATTAGTTGGAAATAACTTGTGAATGAACAAAAGATTAAAAATAAAATTAGTAATTAAACTAATTGATTTAAGTGGATAAGAAAATGAATTGAAATTGAATATTGGGGTGATATATAATTTAATTTATGTAAAGTGAAGTGAAGTATTGGTTCGATGTGGACTAAAAATAATTAAAGTTTGTAATAAAAACCATTGAGATTTAAAATAAATTAGTAAGGGGAACTAATTAAAGAAATGGTTAATTAAATATGGTTTGAGATAAGATGAATAGAATTCAATATTTAATTTGATTTGGAAAAAAATTAAGAACTGAAGACAAATTGAACTCAGAATGGATTTGAAAATTTAAAAATAAAAATAGATGTGAAAGCTAAAGTGGTGAAGTGAAAAATAAATATTTAAGTATGTAAAATATTTATATTGAAATTAAGAAGAAATGGTGACAATTTTTTTTTCCATATATTTCTTCTTTAATGGGGCCATTCCCCATTCAATTTTCTTTCCCGCCGACCCATCTTTTCCCTCCACTTCAAATCAGCCTTGTCCTTCTTCCTCTGTCCTTGTACCACCATCCGCTATTCCAGCACCGTCAACCATACCTTCTTCTGACCTCTCGTCCTCTGATCGACCCGTAGTTACTTCTCCTATCCGCTCGTCTCCTTCTCTCCTTGTTCCTCCATCCTCTGTGCCAGCCTTGTCCACCATACCTTCTTCTGTCCTTACGTCCATTGTTCGACCTATAGTTTCTTCTTCAATACACTCTTCTCCTTCTCTTCTGCCTCCTCCATGTCCTCCGTTCCTTGGTCCTCCTTGTTTAAGGCTAGGCCAAACAATGCAGGTAAATATGTTCCGCGTGAAATCCAGTTAGTGTATGATGGTGATGCAATAGTGCCCCCCTCTGAAGTAGTTCAGGCCGGCAACTCGATATAGAAAGAATATTTAGTTGGGTTCTTTCTTGATAATCCCCTTCCTTACTCCTCTGTCCTTTATTTTTTCAAGAGAGCTTGGAAATTACAGGGATCAATTAGTGTTAAATCTGATGGTTTTATTTTTTTATTCAAGTTTTCTAATGAGGATGATAAGAATAGAATTGCTACGTCTGATCCAATTGTTATGAAGAATAAATTATTTATTGTAAAACCCTGGGATGAAAATGTTGGCAACTCTTGTGGCAGCATCAAAGCAGTATCTGTGTGGATTAAACTATCCAATATTCCCATGTTTGCATGGTCTTCGTTGGGAATAAATTGGTTAGCTTCTAGGGTGGGAAAACTCTTATGTATGGATGCTTCTACTGAAAAATTTGAAAGAATCTCGTTTGCTAAATGTATGGTCGAAGTTTCCCCTCAATTTGAACTTCTTGATAATTTTGTTGTAAAGCTATTTGATGGCTCTGAGCAAATAGTGAAGGTGGAGTATTTATGGAGACCTGAAATCTGTTCTATTTGTAAAGAATTTGATCATATGATATCTAGTTGCAATAAAGTGGAAAGTACTGGTGAAGGGAATAACAGGAAGGGTGACACTGATGTTGAAAAATTTCAATGTGAGTTTGTTCAGAGTAAGGGGACAAAAGGTAAAAGGCTGGAAAAGGACACTAAGGTGAAGCAAATTTGGCAAAAAGTTAACAATTACAAGGGGAAAAAAAGAAACTTAAATGTAGAAGTAAAAACTTCTACCATGATCAAGATCAGTGGTAAAGTTATTTCAATACCAAATGTGGATAAGGAAGTTAACATTAATTCCGAAGTAGGAGACTCACCCCATAGTGATGGTACCACAGTATTAAATCAAGTTATAAGCAACAACAAGTTTAGTCTGCTTCAAGATATTGAAAATGAACAAGGTATTTTAGAACAAGTGGAGGTAGAGGAAGGAGAAGCAACACATGAAGTGATCAGTAATGTAACAGTAGATACCCTGTCTTTGGGTATTGGAAAATCTACTGAAGGCAATACTGAAATAATTAATGAAACAAGTCAATTCTTAGTTGGGTTGGAGCAACAAATTCCACTTGGTGCTATTAATACTGCTAGCAAACATGGTGTAGAATCTGTGTCTCCTGTACACACTGTGCATGTGCACACTAATGTACCTGACTTTGA
Source organism: Allium cepa (assembly GCA_030765085.1). Classification (NCBI taxonomy): domain Eukaryota; kingdom Viridiplantae; phylum Streptophyta; class Magnoliopsida; order Asparagales; family Amaryllidaceae; genus Allium; species Allium cepa. Next base: position 737,705,743 of record CM060935.1, on the reverse strand, counting down.
TGCAAATTGGTGCCAGTCTTATGAACATCAAATTAAGCAAGTAATATTCAACTTGCATCATGCAGTTGTGGGAAAACCCCCTGATTTACCCCCAGCTTATAACTTTTCCATTGACATACCAGGTTGGCCAATCAACGTTCCCAGTTCAGTACCACATTCTCCACCAAAACCCCCCTCCTCTAAAAACAATTCCTCTGATTTTTCCTCCCCCTCATCTCTTCACCATTCTCGTATTGAAACTAGAGCTCTTTCAGCTATGAGAGGAAACAAAATTCATCTTTCACTCTAATTATTTCATGAATAAAAAAGTTGCTTCCTGGAATGTTAGGGGTGCCCATTCGAGTTTGACAGTTGACCAAGTCAAAACCCTAATCAATTTGTATGATATATGCCTCTTTGGCATACTCGAAATGAAACTCAATCTTCCTTAACCATTAAAGCTGCTTCTTATATTAATCCTCTTTGGGATTATTACCACAATCTTGATACTGCTTCCTATGGTAGACTCCTTGTTATTTATGATCCAGCTATCATGACCTTATCCCCCATTTATCTGCAAGACAATTCATTCACTTTCATGTTCAACTTTCTCAAACACAATCTTCCTTCTACGTAACCTTTGTTTATGCTGATAATTCTTCTCTCTCTAGAAACTCACTTCTTAATTCCCTCCCTCCTCTTCGGTAGAATAATCATCTGTGGGTTGTACTTGGAGACTTTAATACATGTTTTAGCCTTGATGATAAAAAGGGTGGATCTCCCCTCCTACCAAGTGACATTGCTCCTATCAATCTTGCTATTGCTAATCTAAGCTTTTCTTGGTTAACAAGTCTGGTGCTAAGTATACTTGGAACAATCGTAGCCGTAGTGGTGTTTGTACATTCACAGCAATTGATCATGCATTTTGTAATATCTCTTCCCTCAATCATTGGCCATCCTTGTCAGTTTTCTTTCCTCTTCCAGTTCTGTCAGATCACTCTCCATCAATTCTTTCCCTTGATCCCCATATAAGAAGAGAGAAAAGAAGTTTTAAATTTTTTAATGCTTGGGCTAAACATGATGACTTTCTTGGTTTAGTTTCTAGTGTTCACAATACCTACAACTGTTTTGGTAACCCTATGTATAAGTTTTGCAGGAAAATGAAAAGCATAAAGCAATCTCTCAAACAATGGGCTTCCATTACCTTTGGGCATGGCAGTTTGCTATCTTCTACACTCATTGAACAACTCAAGGCCAAGAAGGAATACATGATGGAAAATCTAGAGGATGTAAATGCTGCTAATGATGAAGGTCGGTCATTTTTGGATGTGAATAAAGCGCTTCATCTGGAAGCTAGTATGAAAAGGCAACAACTCCATAACAAGTGGTATGAGGAAGGTGATAAGAACACAATAATTTTCCATGACTCTTTAAGAGTCAAGCATGCCAGAGAAAATATTTACAATATTATGGATGAATGTGGCAATGTTTTCTCTACTCCTGATTTTGTGGACAAAGCATTTGTTGATTATTTCTCTAAAATTCTTAGCAATTCATCTGGGTTCTCTCCTGGCCTTAACTTAATTTCATCCCTTTCTCTGCCTTGCATTACCCTCCTTGAAGCTGATGCTTTAATCATACCTATTACTGATGAAGAAATTAAGACTACCCTTTTCTCTATGAACCAACATTCTTCTGGTGGTCCTGATGGTCTTAATGTTACCTTCTACATTGCTACGTGGTCAGTGCTTGGTCATGAATTCTGTCTAGCTATCCACAATTTCTTTAACAAGTGTAAAATGCTGACAGAGGTCAATGCCACAAATATTGCTTTAATTCCTAAGGTTTCACCTCCTTCCAGTTTTTCTTCTTTCAGGCCTATCTCGTGTTGCAATGTAGTGTACAAATGTATTTCAAAAATACTTGCATCTAGACTCGTTTGTGTTCTGCCTACTATTGTGTCTCTCAACCAAGCTGCTTTTATCCGATCTAGAAATATTCTTGATAATGCTCTTCTTGCCCAAGAACTGATGAAAGGATATGGTAAATGTAATGCCTCTCCTACGGCTGCCCTTAAAATTGATATTTCTAAAGCTTACGATTCCATACACTGGGTATCTATTGTGAGGATCATGGCTATGATGGGCTTCCCTAAAACTTTTGTTTCTTGGGTCTATACTTATATATCTACCTCAACCTTCTCTGTCATTGTCAATGGAAGGCTTGTTGGCTACTTTGGTTGTCAAAAAGGAATTAGGCAGGGGGACCCTATATCATCATATTTATTTTTACTGGTTATGGAAGTGCTCAATGTTTTTCTCAAGAACAAATACTCTCAAAGTCTCATTAAGTACCACCCTAAGTGCTCTCTGCAACATATTTCTTCTATTATGTTTGTTGATGATGTGATGATTTTTACTAAACCTGAAGCTTCCTCTTTATGTGAAATATTAATTGTTCTACAGACCGTTTACCTTATGACAGGTCTATCCATCAACCAGTCCAAATCTTCCTTGCTTATTGCAGGAGCCACTGATGTTTATTTAGCTAGCTTGTATCAACAAAGTGGTTTCTCCAGTATGCACTCTGATATGAGGTATCTAGGACTTCCCATTATCACTAAAAGAATTTCAATTGTTGATTGTCTTCCCCTTTATAATAAGATAACTTCTGTCATGAATGCTTGGGAAAATAGGAGTATGTCTCAAAGTGGTAGGCTTTTTCTCATAAAATCTGTTGTGTTCCCTTCATTGGTTTATTGGGCTCGTTCAGTCATCCTTCCTAGCAAGCTGCTGCTCCTTGTTTGCTCTACCATGAACAGATTCTTCTGGACTGGAAGTATGCACAATAAGAAACTTTTGCCTTGTTCGTTTACAAAGTTTGAGACTTCATTAAAGTTGGGAGGACTGGGTATTTTAAATGCTAAGAATTGGAACACTGCTGCCTTCAGTAAACATTTTTATGATGTCATAAACAAGAAGGACAGTCTTTAGGTCAACTGGACTTGGACTTATAATATCAAGCATGGGAAATTTTGGTTGATGGACATAGTTCAAGACAGTAGTTGGACTTGGAGGAATATTCTTAAGCTCGGGGAAGTTTATCTACTCATGATCCAGTACCAAGTCCACCATGACTCTGATATTAGTTTTTGGGATGAACCTTGGGTGAGTTCTGGATTGATTCTATCTACTTTTTTGATCATGCTATGATTGTTCAGTCTGGTGTTCATCGCTATGCAAAAGTCAGTGAGTACCTCGGTGATGGCAGAATTCAACTACCTTACAATAGCAATCAAGTTGTTAGGCAACTCTGGAATTTCATTCAGAGCAGTAGTTACAGTAATGATTACTCTTTATTTGTGACATGGAACAAAAAGCCTCATAGTATAAAGTTGGTATATAATCACTTATTTGGCAACAGTGTCTTGCCTGCTGCGAAGTGATTCTCTGTTCTTTGATCTTCTAATTCAACTCCGAGAGAAAATCTTATGTTTTGGAAGTTTGTTAGCAGTGCTCTTCTCACCAGAAATGTGTTAATAAATTATGGGATTTCTTGTTGCCCTAAATGTGTATTTTGTGAGCAGTTTGTAGAAACTATTGACCATCTTTTCTTCGAATGCCTTATTCTGTATGACTTGGTTGATAAGATTGCGAGTAGAATTCAAAGCACTGTTGCCAATGCTTTTTCTGTTATCAACTGGAACATAATATCAAAGGCAACTAGGTGGAAGTCCAACAAATATAGAGTTTTGGTTATTTGCATTAAAATTTATATGGATGTGATATGGAAAGAGAGAAATGCTATTGTATTTGAAAATAAGAGAAAAAGCATTGGCACTCTATGGTCTGAAGTGAGGAACAGAATATACTTGCAACTGAGAAGGAGGGAGTGCTTTATCCCTCACATTATTATTAGCAGTTGGTGTTGATCTTATCTTGTGCTATGTTTTTTCTTTTCTTTTTCTTTTTTGTCTTCTTTGTTAACCCTGTTTCTTTTTTATTCAAAGCATGTTTTGAATCATTTTTATTGTGTTGCAATAAACTGGTAGGGGTCCAGTTACCCCGCTGGCTTTGCCAAAAAAAAAGAAGAAATGGTGAAATTCTTAAGTAAAATTTGGGATGGGAAAATTTCCTAAGCTTATATTTGAATAAAGATTTAATAAAAGTGTGTGAAATGGGATAATTGTGAATAAGTGAATAGAAATTGAAATAAATATGAATAAAAAGAGAATTTAGCTAATAATCAATGGAAACAAATACGTAGGATGTACGTATATTATTTTATTCGCATAACGATTAGATCCAGATTCGAGCATGGAATTTCGAGATAGTTATATTGATCCGAGTTGGGATTTTCTCGCTTGATTTTCGACGGCAAGCCCTGCATATGGATTTTTGATTGATTTTGGAAATTCGCTATTATATTTTTGGACTATGCAAGAAGAATGATGGTTTCTGATCAAGAAACCAGATCCGAGTCTTCGTTAGGAAGTTGGGAAATGAAATTGTGTGATCGAGTGAGCGATCAAATTTGGTATTGCAAACGGATGATATAAGTGCATCATACGGGATTGAATGAAATAGATATTGAAACTTTTGTAAAGAAATGTATAAAATGATTTTGAATGCTGTGACTGGATATTATTGCTAAGTAGTATACAGGTATTTGAAAGCAAAGGGAAATTGAGGATTTTGATTTCAGAAGATAAATTTGAATTGACTGAAAAAAGGTATGTATTTAAAATGGCATATGAAATTTGATGGTTTTCTGATCTAGCTAATTGGCCTTTGTTTTTCTTTTGAAATTTAGGGCCCATGGAGGCATTTTGTAGTTGTACCGATTTAGCCGTGCAAAGGAGACGATGGCGAAATTTTCGAAAATTTAGGGACCTAGAAAATTTTGAGAAATTTTTGATAATTTAAAATTTAGTTTTAAATTATAATTTGAATGGTGGAGTCAATAATATTGATTGTAATCTATGGATGAGTTTGAAAAAGTTAGTAAGAGTAGTAGTGTATCTTTAATAAGAAGATTGTTTTAAGGAATTGTTAAAAACTGTTTGGTTTTGGTAAATGGGTAATTGACCATTCTTCCTAACAAATGATTTCGGGGACGAAACTCTTTTTAAGGGGGAAGGAATGTGACGACCCAGAATTTTAAACATTTGAAATTGGGATATTTAATTGATTTTAAATATTTAAAAGTAAATTCTTAACTTGAATTTCAAATACAACTAATTATTGGATAATTAAATTATTGAATTTAATAATTGGAAATTAGGTGGGATATGAAATCTTGGTTTTTGAAAATAATAAAATTGGATTGGGGAGTGTTTTATTCAGTTTTAAAAAGATATCGTTTAATTTGATATATGATAATGGCCTTCCGAGGCACAGCCTCGGAATCCAATGAAACTAGTTCCATTAGATTCGTAATAGTGTATTATTATCGGATTTCAAATTTCGTAGTGTTCGGAATTGTCGTGTGATCGTACGGTATATAAACGCGTTGAATCTATATCGAAAATTTAATATATTAACTGGGTCCGAAAGCTATCTTCTCCATATGATCGAATTAGAACTCGAAACCTTTTCCAATGCATTCGAAATAAAGGTATAACATTATAAATGCCTGCTAGCATGCCTCGATAGGAAGTAAAAATTTTAAGCTTCGAATAGAAGTCGATTTAAACTTAAATTTAAATTTAAATATGATATATTTGTGGGTCGACTGGTCAAATTTCCACACATTGGAACTTTATGTCTCCCTTCAATTCACTGTAGACCATCCAACACGTGTTCTCTCTGGTTTAGCACTCGTTGTTTTAAAAAAAAGAGAAACGCATCTTCATTCTCAAAATAAAAGACCAAAACAAACAGGCGAGCATTTTCTAATATCTTATTCCTTTATTCCTCTTTTCAGTTAAGTCGAGTCCCTCTTCCAAAGCATTCAAAATAAATCATCAAAACAAAATCTCGTTCCTAGAAAAAAAAATGGCGACTGAAACTAAATGAGAAATCAAAATTTAAGCTATCTCCACCTCCAACCATTTCAGTTCGACATTCATGCTCGAAAGGGATAGTTTGAGTCGATCAAGTGAGGCCGCAAGGCATTTTCTGGTGAGGGTGAACGCCTAAAGGAGGGGCGCCACAAGTAAAGAGGGGAGGGCAGTTTCATTTTTGGCGCTCGGAGTTTGGTTTTTGTAACTGGAGGCAAAGTCGAACGGCTCGATTTCGAGCAAGGCGAGGTGGTCGCTCACGATTGTTTGCAAAGAGGGTAGTGGTGGCTACAGTGGGGCAGCCTGTGGTAGGTTTGCATGCAAGCAGACGACGGTTGATCGGCGATTTCCTGGCGAATTGGGTTGTGCTCTGTCGATGTGCATGTGAGGTATTCTTTTTTCTGTTTTTTTTTCCATTAAACCTGATCTAATTCCCAGATTTGAAAGAATCATATATAACGTTTAGAAACATGGATTTTTTACAAAGATGTATATATATATATTAAAGAAAAAATTTACAGCAAAAGAAATCTTACCTGATAAGCAGCTTTTAAATTTTAAAGTTACTCAATTTAATTTAAAAATAGATAGGTAAACAGTAAATATGTATGTTGTGATTTTGGAAAGTATGGGAGTTTTAAATTATTGTTGCGTTTATAAAGATTAGATTTTTATAAATATATATATATAATTTCAAAGGAAAAATAAATATACATATACACATTTTAAATCTACTTGTTTTTAAAATAATATGTTATAGTGGTTAACTTATTAGTAAACTTATTTAATTATTTTGGTAACTAGAAATTAATTTATTATAGGAAAATTAGTTTAAGTAAAAAATTTAAATTGAGTTAAGATTTATTAAAAGGAAATTAATTGTTCGATTATCTCGAATATTAATAAACCGTATAAATGTTTATACAAGGCCTGAAATCGTGAAGAAATCAGTCGAGATGGATCGGATTGCAAACTAAAAGTTAAAGGTGAGTTAATCTCACTCATTTGGATTACTGTTAATTTAAATAGTTTAAATTTAAGTTATTAGTTGATTGTTTGGATTGTTTGGATGTGATATTATATAATAGTGTGTATATATATTGGAGTGATTGATATTCCTGCATTATATAGCAGACAAAACCATATGCGCCCCGCATAATAGTGGATGACCCCATATAGCACGATATTCCACCTCGAAGTGAGATTGGTATTTTATATTGTGCTAACATCTATGGATGCAGGGAAACAGGTTGGAGGGATCCAACTGGATTCCTCAAAATGTCGAATTTATTTTATATTCAGTAATGTGATTTATGTGATAACCTGATGGATTATATTGATTATATTGGAAACTGAAATTATTGAATGCAATGGCTTGATTGAATTATATTGGTATTTTGAGAAAATGAAAAATATATAAAGTTTGGATTTTTAAAGGACACAAAAAGGGAAATTATTAAGTAAAATAATTATAGAGAATTTGGATAAATTGAAGAAATGAATTTGGAGAAGGATAAATGGTCTGATTTTGAAACACTATCAAATAAATTCCGAACATGGGGAAAATGGAGATTTGTATAAACAGAAATAAAAGAAACTAACGACTTAAGTGATATTGTTTAAAGATAAAAGAATTTATTTTAAAATTTCAAGCTTAAAATAATTGAAAAAAATAATAATAAAAGGGGAATTTTGAATAAAGAATGAAATTGGTCTTTCAGATTTAAATAAGGATTTTAAATCATAATAAAGGGTGAATATAGTGTTAATGGATTTTGGAATTGATTTCGATAAATCAAGAGATAAATTTTAAAGGGAATTTAACTTAGGAAATCAGTTTGAAATCGATTAAGTGTTTTGGAAACTATGATTTAAAGGATAACGAGGAATGGAAATTTATAAACTGAGTTTATAAATAAAGTGGAATATTTATCAGTGGATAATTTTCAAGTATAAATTTACGGTGGGAATTTATAAAGAGGTGGGAAATGTGTTTTAAAAATAAAACGTGGTTTTATTTTTAAAGTGTGGAAAAGAAATTTATGCGTTTTGGACGTAAATTAAACTGGAAATAAATCGAGAAGGATTTATAAATGATTAGACAGTTGTATTTGAATGGAAAGTGTATTTCCCTAAAAAGCCAAGTATGTTTTCAAAGAAAGATTTCCAAGTATAAGTTAGTGTTTTTAAAGTGGTTTAAAAGAAAGATTTAGAAAGAAATTATTATTTAGTGGTTTTAAAATTTTTAAAAGTAAATATTTATTAAGTTAATTATATAAGTAAATTATTTAAAGGTTTAACTGGTAATATGATTTAAAAGATAATTATTTAATATTTATACCTTATAGAATAATTTTTATTTCCAAATTAGTTCTTGGCTTAAGTTTTACATGAGAAATTATTATAAAATTTCATAACTAGTATTTAAAATAAAGTGTTTTAAGTAGTTTTTATTTTAAGTGTTTTAAAGTATATATTTTTGGATAATGTGATTTAAATAATTAAAAAAACCTAAAGTATTAAGACTTGGTATTTTCAATGTAAATAAAAAATCGGGTGGAAATTTATTCCACGAGAGAAAAAGTGATTTGAAAACTATTTTCAAAGGGTTGAAGTGTAGAAAATATCTTACGAAGATATTTTGAAATAAATAATTTGGAAAATTATTAACGCCTGATGGTTATTTGTGGATGTTATATGATAGCTAAATAATCGATTATCAATATTGACCAATACGCTAATCATTTCGAAGAGACCGGGATCGGGATTAATTTCCCGAAAACCACTTCGACCTGGTTTGAACGTTTTCGTGAGGAAGACAAGAGCTTGGAGTCGAAGATGGAGCAGTGAAGTGCAAGGGCTAATCGCTACTAATCCTGAGGGTGATTCCAAAATGGATGTAGTAGGAGTAGTGCCTTCGGTTCCTTCGGACCGGGAACGGACTTGTATGGATGAATGTTATCAGAACATCGTCAAGTGGACAATGAGCATTCTAAGTGAATATGTGCTAAAAAGGTAACGCATAGACTCGAACCTCATCAACTGGGAATGGCTAAAACAAGGGAGGTGCAACAAGCTAACTGGATAGCAACCAATTAGGGTAATATCATCCCTGTCTAGATGTCCGTTTTGTTCGGTTGTGTGGGCGATTATTGTTCCTAACCATGGGGTGATCTTATTCGGACTATCCAGTAAGGGGTAGCTCTGGTCTTGTATTGCAGAAGGTCAGGAGGATCCTCGGTATGCTGATATAGCCCTGCCATTGTATGGAATCAAATGTCCAATAAGCGCCTGTATGGTTTTGATTGTTCCTAACTATTGTTGGAACGTGAGATGCAAGCATTTAACTAGATTTTATTTTACTTTCAATAGACACTATTATAATATCGGACGGATTTGATAAACAAGTGTTTTGGTTATCGTATAGTAAAAACCCGGCATGTTTATTTGTGGCGTGGTCATACGAGATACCTTTGATTTCAAAGAATTTTGGAAATTTTAATAATCCAATTGAGTGTGTTTTCTCATTCTGATTTTCCAGACTGACTCAGGTGTTGTTTTACTGTAATGCTCGGATCAGACCGAGTATTATAGAGTACATATTCTGGGTGGACTGCTAGAGAGCTCAATGATGTGCTGAATGGCGGGACGTATCATACGTATCTGTCTTATTTCCGTTGTGTTTGGCATTCTGTGTAGTCAGCTTTTGAGTGGACAAGTTAATATAACTGTCCGGTATTTTGCTATTGATGGTATTGTACTCTGGTGATGTAATGTAAACCAGATATAGTTCTTTTTGTATAAAGATCAGTTATTATCTATTATATATTGTTCAGCTGCGATTGTGAGATTCTGATGTTGTTTTGTTTTCTCTTCTTCTACCTCCTTCTTCTTTCCCTTACAGACTGTTTTTCCGGCATTCGATTGTTCGGCATTTAATAGAGTGGACGTATTGGGGTCGATTTTCGGGCATCGAAAAATCGGGTCATGACATAAATAGGAATTTGTATTTATATCAATTAAATAGTATTTACTTTTAAAAATAAAAAAATGAAAACAAATTTATTTCACCCAAGCTCGATAACTTATGGCCGAAGCACAAATTCAAATTCCCTATTTCTAGAATTTTCTTCTTTTTACTAAACACTCACGCGTACTTAATCTTCTTATTTTCATCTTCCTAGGAAAAATAAACCCAAAACCTCTTTCCTTTGAAGATTATAATTAAATCAAATAAATTATTTTAAATCTTCAAATTTTGATATGTGGTTCTTCGTGTCGTTATGCATCTACAATGAGTTGCACATCGTATTGCGTTGCTGTAAAAGGGGGTTATGTGTGCACATGCATGCATGTAGAGTGGAAGAAGAAGAGGATGAACATAACTTTCAAGTGAGTGTCTAACACTCACGAACCTATGTTTTAATCTTATCTGTGTATATTGTTTGATTTTAGCTTGAGTGAAACTTCTATATGCATCGAGATAGAAAAGAAATGGTCAAAGTAATGGGTGGAATTGCCTGTAATAGGCGATCAATTTCTCTATTATCATCATCGACCAGTCGACTCCTTAGGGCCACCGATCGGCCGTATGTGGTCGACCAATGGTGGGGACCAGTAAACCTTTATCTTGGTTATTTTTCTGAGTGTCTAGTCGAGTTTTAGTGTGTGTGTGGCTGTGTTTTTGAGTGTGTGTGGCTCTGTCTCTATTTGTGTGTAGTGTGTTGTTGCGTGTGTGTGTAGAACTGCTATGTTGGGTGTATGTTCATGTTATGTATGTGTACGTGTGTCTACATATTCTTGTATTTCATGTCTTGCTACTATGCATTTCTATAATTTTGGCCTTGTTAGCTTGATCATTTTCCTACTGCAAAACCGATGTTACACTATATATTATTCCACCTAGTTGTATGGCTAAAAATGAATATATCTAGGTCTAAATCTTTTGGATATGAGGTTTGTGTACATGGATGGAGTTATGATTTACAGTGTTTCTACTTCTTTTGTGTGTATGTATTCAATCTTATTATGCATCCTAGCTTGAGTAACTGATAATTTACATATATACACATGCGTGTGCACGTGCACACACAACATTAAATCAAAAATATACCTTAACTTTTATATATAAACACAAGATATTATATATATATAGTAATGCTTATATCGGTGTAATAAATTAATAAAGGGAAATTAATGCTATTACCTAAATGTTCTTTAATTATAATTTTATTGAAGTATGAGATTTATATGTGTGTGTATGTGTATGTATATGTACAATTTAAGTTTTAAAAATGTATTTATTTGATTATGAATAAATTAAATTAAACTGGATGTTCTATAATTATTTGAAATGGTATTTAATTATTGTAAATTATGAAATAATTGCTATATGTAATATTTAGCTTTACAAACTATTTTGTAAATTTAAATGAAAGAACTGAGTTTCCAATGTTATTATTGAAAGTTAATTATTTACTATTTATATAAAAGTTTGGGAAATTATTTATTTATTGTAAATAATATATTTATGATATAATTCAAATTTTATTAATCCTAGAATATTTTAGTTAGTCTTAGAATATGTATTTATTGTCTATTTCTAAGCATGTATTTTCTTATATAAGATAAATTGTTGTGAATGATTATTTTTTGGTATCGATTTTAATGCTTCATATTTATACTTATTTATATAATATGTTTCCTGATTATTCGTTTCCCTCTGTATTGAATTAAATCAAATGAATAATTCACTGTTGATAGGGATTTGTTTAGTGTTTTAATATGATGGTGATGACATCTTTTATATGATTTTGTAATATTATTATTGTGTATGACGAGAAATCTGAATAAATGGATTTGTAATACCATCTGGTCTGGGACATTCGGTAGTATTTCTTAAGTTTTTCTTAGACCCGTTATACACAATATTGTGAGGATTGAGTGTAATTTATAGCCATGAGTAAATATTTAAGTATCATACAGTGGTATAGGACGTTGCCATGATGTTTATATGGTTATTCATTGTAAGTAGATGACACTCACAGGAAGGGAATGGTGTAGATAGTGTGAGGTGACACACGTAGTGATGAGTATGGCTTAATGCCTATATTCAGTGAGTATGGCACTATGCCTAACAATGACAAAGACTTCATGTCTATATGTACTAGTTTTATATGCCACTGTTATGTTGTACTCCTATTATGTTTAAAGAGGACCAGATGGCAAGAATCCACCCTAGAGGCTTGATCGTGGGGCCGTGCTCTAGATTTACGACACTATATTATATAGCTTTGTGCTACTTCTATGCACGCGTTTACCGCTGTGTCACCTAGGTCAGTAGTCTGTTACCCGTAGAGGTGATTGTAGTGTCACGACTTATGATTCCTTGCGTTGACGAGCCCACTGGTGAATACGTGTCATGATGATTGTTGGGGTAACAAAGACTGTAGACACTTATTGTCTCCAAAGCTGTCTTAATGCTATCAGTCTCCCTTCTCGTATTAACAGAATATCAGATTGGCATATACTATTGGTACACCCCACTTGAGTATAGTCATAGGTTTAATGACCCACATAATGATAAATATGGCACTAGTCGGGACTTTCGGTCCGTCGTACAATCATTTCCCGCCATGATCTATACTGATAGTTTATATATGAGAAGATGAGATTATCCTTGCGATACATGTCAGAGTTTAGTTGATTCTTCGTATATTGATATGCAGCCTATCCTATATAACATATATTGATGATGATGTTCTGTTTATTGAGAATGAGACTGTGAGATAATTTGGGCAATGCTACGTGCTAGCCCGATATACTAGTGACATCTCACTTATTGATGTTTTCTGGATTTTCATGATGATTTCTGGATATTAATGATTCGCCCATTTTTGTTGATTTTTGATTTTTAATTCATTGTGTTTTTAAATGGGTGAGGACATCTTTTGATATCAGAGATGGTTGCTTTGTATGGGTTGATTATTCTCGTGACTTGATGCTTTGATGGTTATCTATGATAGTGTAACTAAATTTCATGTACATGTTGCCATGGTGTATATATATATAAATATATATGTATATCAACATGTCTTCTGCTGATTTGATTATACCTGGTAGTGTTATAATATTATTATTCTTTGTTCACATTGTATTGCCCATATTATGATTCTTGATTAGACATAGTCTAACCCGTGTTTTATTTATATAATACTATGGTCGGTCCTAGACATTTTAGGTACAGGGATGACATGACCAACATTTGTTTTAGTGGGCTTAGTATTATATTAGGATTGTTGTATCTTATTTATGTGGCATTGATTCGCTCTGTGTGTGTGTGTGTATACATATATAATACAGAGTTGGATATTGATTATTTATTGTGTTGCATTATGAGAATTTACAATTGAGATGATTTGTATCCTTACTGCGTACTCTGTGTTCTCTTAGATTTACTATATACTATGTATTGTTCTATCTTAAAGGCACATATGTTTATCGCTTTGTATCGGTACTATGTGCATATAGTTGATTTATTTATTTAAAATTTGAATACGTATCTGTGTTAGTTTAAAGGAATATTCACGTGTGTACCCCTTTATAGCCTCATTCTCTGTCGTATTTGATATTATTACTCTGTAATACTCTTGGATAGTACGAGTATAGAGGTGGGGTGTATCACAACCCCTCTATTAAGCAGCACATCAGGCCAACAACCTTTCGGCTAATCCTGATGCGGCATCAATAGCTAATTCTTCAAGCCAAGCCAGATCCAAGTATAACCCTACCCAGTCCACACCAACATGTCTCATTTACGACCGTCTCTCTTGTATGGGTCCATACTCAGCATGGCACCAGATCAACCCCTCTACTAAGCAGCACATTAGCCCAACTACATTCCGGCCCAACTTGTTTATGATCAGTTTCTCACGTCAGTCCATACTCAGTATGACATTAGATCATCCCATTTACCCATGCATTTCTTGCAGCAATGTACCGACTAGAACAGCTTGAAACTATTCCAAAGTTACCCACGTCTGTCATCTCTCACATGGTCCAGCACCTCCTCAAACCTCATCCTAAACACTCCACGCCAACAATTGGCCGACTTCGTGTTTAACGGTAAATTTTCTATCAACTTAGAAAACTTTTGATAAATTTCAAATTAATTTTACCACAAGCGCACGGCGTACACTTTTTAGTACATGGCGAATATGGCTAATCCGTAGGGAATTGTGAGAGATTAAAAATCTATTCAAATCAAATTTGACCAAATGAGGATAAATTGTTAACTAGAGATAAGATGAAGCTAAAACTAAATTAAAATTTGATTTAAAAACTATTGAACTAGAGAACAATTTAGAGGTAAGTCCACTCTTATATTTTTGTAAATCAACAAACAAACAATTTGTGATATCTAGGTTTGATATTAAGTGAAATATTATTGTATTTATCATAAGTATGGTTTGTTTATGTTATTAATTAACATGACTCAAACCATCAAACTATAATACAACAAATAAACCACTTATAATTCTCATGAAAATGAAGCCAAAGCAAAGGATATTTTAAGTATGATCTATTTACTATTATAACTAGTAATATAGATGATCAAATTCATTTTTACTTTAATTTCACAATCAAAAATGGACTAGCAAATGATGATGCAAATTGTGTTTATATTGAATAAGAATAGCTCATTAGCATAAGCAATATAAGCTATCAAACTCACTTGTATAAACTTGCATCAAAACACACTTTCATAAAGCACAAACAAAGTGATCATAAATCATAACAAATATTGAAATTACATAATATTTGAGAGCTTCATTACCCCTAAATTGAAGGGGTTTAGCTACTCATTTGTGGCATTGAAGCAACATAAGTAAGTTTCAACATTAAAAGAGAGTAAAAATTGAAAATAAGCCAAGAAAGTAAAAGAGATTAGCTACTAATTACTTGCATAAAAATATAAACTACACTGCTTGCATGAACGTAAATTTAAGCTATGAACATAAAGAAAAAGAGAGCGTAGAAATAAACATTAACAATAAAACAAAGAAAATCATGTAGGAAAGAGAGAAGAAAGAGGCTTGGAAGCCATTTTTATTTCATAGAACATTGAGCTTGCACTTTGATCTCTTAATTTTTTAAGTAAAATGAAAGAGTAGAGGATGATTTCATGTACATAAGATGGCTATATATACATGCATAAAACCCTAATTCTATTTTTAGGGGGCTTCCTAAAATGCCCTTTAGGAAGTGTGACCACCAAGTAACCATTAGCCACTAATTATCCATTATTTGTTGTGCATGAAGCTTTAACCTCCACTTAGTTGTCCATTAGCTCATAATTATACATTTAGGTAAGTGGGTGGGGTTCTCCATATTCATGTCTTGAATAATTTCCCTCCTCTTTCCTTTGTATTCATTTGTTCATGCATATATCTTCATATAAGCCTCTTCCATATGCATCCAAATTCCAATAAAAATTATCAAAAAATATCCAAGTAAAAATTCTTACATTGATACATGCACAAAAATGACCGTTTTTCACCTGAATGACGATGAAATATGATGGTTTGGAAATAATTGAATTTTGGTTTTAAACATGTTAAAATGCTGAAATATGCTGTTTATTTAAATAAAAAGGGATAAAATATGGATGCAAATATATGCACATTTACATGCACGTCAAATACCCCCACACTTATGTTTTTATTTGTCCTCGAATAAAGGAAAACTAAGATAAATCTGTTTTCATAGGGAGCACGATTGCATTGAGCGTATACAACAAGCCGTTAAATCTCTAGGTGTCCCTAGTAGGATGAGTGTTGTCTCGTGAGGGTTTTCAGCGGATACTACCCACAAAATCCAAATGAAGGATGAACGTAATTACAAAATGCTAGATTTATTTACAGAGATGAATGCAAGTTTTTGAAAATATTTACAAATGACGGATTTATTTTTAAATTGACATGAATAAGTTAAATATAGGTTTTGGCTAGTATCTTTAAAACTTATGTCATTTACTCGTCAAAATTTCCAACAAAAATCAGGTTGTTATAACAAATAGACTATAGTTTAACTCGTTGTTTTGCTTAATAACACAGTGTAACTATGAAATGGATCCTTAGTTGATTATCAATGTCAAAGTGGTATTTTCATTTCTTTTAAATAACAAATCAAATCAAATAAGTAAAAATAGTGCTAGGATTTCAATTGCTTGCTCTCTAATTATTTGCAAGAAAAATTACACACCTAGCTCGGGTAAACTGAGGCCAGATATACCACCCATGCACTGCCTTTCGGGATTATATGAGGAGAGTACAGAGCATGTGCATCCACCTATCGACCGTAGGTGGTTTCTATTAAGTCCGTTCTTTTTTCACATGTGTTCCATACATGCATAATCATGAGGACTTTCAAATGAGTACGAAAGCACATAATCAAAGATTCTAAGTAATTCACCCATGCATAACCGTAAGGACTTTTAAATGAGAGCGGATACTTTGGATGTTATTATTTCTATATATATATATATATATATTAAGAGAGAGAGAGTTTTGCAAAATTATGTTAGCACCATTTAACTTAGAAGATAAAAATGTTATATCGTTGACTTTAATTTTACCGCTTTTTTAAACAAAGATTTTCAATGAGAACATAGTTCATAATTAACACATATGAACCTTCATATATACTATTTAAAAAATTGTTATTTGTAATCAAACTTCATTTTTATTTTTGTTAAGACAAATAAATTTACAAAAAAAAATTAATTTTATTAACCAAAACTTATACTTATCTCATAGTGTTTCTTTAAAAATAAATCAAAATGCTAAAAAGAAAATGTTTTTGAGATTCAGAAATTTTGATATTTTTTTGTTTTAAGTAAGAAAATGAAAATTCAAAAATGCCATGAAACTAAAAAAATAAAAATGAGACCCCCCGCACTTAATTTTGACTGTGTCCCCACAGTCGATGAATGCGTGTAATGGGGAAAACTATGTACATATTTACAAAAGAGGGTTCACATTCTTACTAGACGTAGCTTGGCTCATGAAGGATCATGAGCTCCTCCTCTTGGTTATTTGGCAATTTCAAGATAGGTTTCAGACGATGACCGTTGACTTTGAAAATCGATCCATCCCTGGGGTTTTCTATTTCTGCAGCTCCATGTGGAAAAATAGTTCGTACCACAAATGGTCCGGTCCATCTTGATTTAAGTTTCCCAGGGAACAAATGAAGTCTTGAGTCATATAAAAGAACATTTTGGTTAGGCGAAAATGTTTTCCTTAGGATTGACTTGTCATGAAAAATTTTGGTTCTTTCTTTGTAAAATTTCTCATTTTCATACACGTCATTCCTAAGTTCTTCTAGTTCGTTGAGTTATAGTTTTCAATTTTCGCCAGTTTTTTCAAGATCAAAGTTTAAGTTCTTTATTGCCCACAACGCTTTGTGTTCAATTTCAACGGGTAAATGGCCAGCTTTACGGTAAACTAAACGAAATGGGGACATCCCAACATCAGTTTTAAAAGCAGTATGGTAAGCCCAAAGAGCATCGTTCATTTACTGAGACCAATCTTTTCGATTTTTGTTAACAGTTTTCTCCATGATTTGTTTTATTTGTCGATTTGAAACTTCAATTTTACCACAAGTCTGAGAACGATATGGAGTGGATAACTTGTGGGTTATTGAGTATTTTTTATTAAAGTTTCAAAAGAACGGTTGCAAAATTGGGTACTGTTATCACTGATTATTATGAGAGGTATGCCAAGCCTCGAAAAGATGTTTTCTTTAAGAAATTTCACAACAATTCTATGGTCATTGGTTTTGCAAGGAACGGCTTCGACCCATTTTGAAACGTAATCGACAACGAGAAGGATATACAAGTTTCCAAAAGAGTTAGAAAAAGGTCCCATAAAGTCGATACCCCATACATCAAAGATTTCGATCGTAAGAATGGAGTTTAGAGGCATCATATCTCGTCGAGAAATTCATCCTAGCGTTTGACGTTGATTGCAAGTTTTACAAAATTCAAACGAGTCTTTGAAAAGAGAAGGCCAATATAAACCACACTGAAGCACTTTTTCTGCAATTTTTCGAGGACCAAAATGTCTACCACATGCTTGATCGTGGAAAAACGAAAGAACACTCCTGATCTCATTATCCGGAATGCAATGTTGGATGATTTGGTCAGGACAATATTTGAACAAGTATGGACCATCTCAATAGAAATACTTCACTTGGGACATGAATTTGCATTTGTCCTATTTGTACCACGATGAAGGAGTTTCTTTACTGACTAAGTAGTTCACTATATCAGCGTACCGTAGGTCGATAGAAACTGAAAGAAGTTGTTCATTGGGAAGTTTTCATTGATGGGCAAAGAAGATGGCGTGTTTAGAAGACAAGACAAGTGATCGGCTATGACATTATCAGATCCTTTTTCGTCCTTGATTGTAAGATCAAATTCTTGAAATTTAAGGATCCAATGAATCAAACGTGATTTAGCATCCTTTTTAGCGAAGAGATATCGAAGCGCGGAATGGTCGGTGTAGACCGTAATACGTGAACCTATCAAGTAAGGTCAAAACTTTTCGAGCGCGAAAACGATAGCTAGAAGTTCTTTTTCAGTAATTGTATAGTTGACTTGAGCGTCATTCAAACTCATACTTGCGTAGTAAATGACGTGAAGGATCTTGTTGATGCGTTGTCCTAGGACAGCACTAACGGCAAAGTTTGAAGCGTCACACATTATTTCGAAAGGAAAATCTCAATCGGGTATGCAAATGATTAGGGAAGAAATGAGTTTGCTCTAAAGACGTTCAAAACAAGAGATACAATCAGAGTTAAAATCGAAAGGAACGTCTTTTCCAAGAAGAATCGTCAAAGGAAGAGCGATTTTGCTAATGTCTTTCACAAAGCGTCAGTAAAAGCCAGCATGTCCTCGAAATAATCGAGTGTCCTTAACAGATTTGGGAATGGGTAGATTTGTAATTACGTTGATATTCGCTTTATCTACCTCAATGCCTTTATTTGAGATGACATGTCCAAGGACTGTGCCTTATTTGACCATAGTGGCATTTTTCCCAATTCAAAGTCAAATGTTTTACTTTACTCGATTTAGAACTAACTCGAGATGATGTAAACATTGGAAAAAAGTATCGTCAAAGATCGAGAAATCGCCCATAAAACTTCTAGAAAACGTTCAATCATGTTGGAAAAGATTCCAACCATGCATCTTTGGAAAGTTGCAGGAGCGTTACAAAGTCCGAAGGGCATACATCGATAAGCGAAGTACCGAATGGACACGCGAAAGTCATTTTCTTTTGATCGTCGGGAGCGATTGGAATTTGGTTATAGCCGGAATAACCATCAAGGAAGCAGTATAATACGTGGCCGGCTAGACGTTCGAGCATTTGGTCAATGAAAGGAAGAGGAAAGTGATCTTTACGTGTTGCGGCATTTAGTTTTCGACAGTCAATGCAAACACGCCAAGCCGTTTGAGTACGAGGTGGAATAAGTTCGTTTGAATTGTTCTTGCTAACGGTTAGCCTATACTTTTTCGGTACAACGTGAATTGGACTAACCATGAACTATTGGAGATTGGATAAATGATTCCATTGTCGAGAAGTTTAAGAATTTCATCACGCACCGCATCTTTCATTTTTGGATTAAGCCTTCGTTGCGCATCACAAACAGGCTTGACAACATCGATTAAATGGACGCGATGTTGAAAAAGAGCGGGACCAATCCCCTTTATATGAAAATCAACCATCCAATTGCTTCTCTGTTTTTCGAAAGAATAGAGAGTAACGATATTTCTTGATCAAGATAGAGTTGCGGAAATTATAACGGGCAATGTTTCGTCTTCACCTATGTATGCATACTTAAGGTGATCAGGAAGTGGTTTGAGGGCCAACTAAGGGAGTTTTTCGATCAAAGAGTTGGGTTGAGATTTAGACTCAACTTGAAGCGATTCAAAGGGGAAAGTGTATCCAATCTCGTTGGGAATTTCAGGAAACAATTCTTCGTACTCGGCTTCGCGTTCATCGTTAAGGTCAAGTGTCTCATTTTCGAAGTTTTCGTGAATGACACTAACTTAAAACGTTTCATCACGAGGTGCATTCGATTGGCTTTCAAGATTGAAAATGTTAAGATCCAAAGTCATGTTTCCAAAATAGATTTTCATCGATCCGTTACGACAATTGATTAAGGCATTTGAGGTGGCTAAGAATGGTCGGCCTAAAATCAATGGGATTTGACTCGAGGGATTCGTCACGGATTGTGTTTCGAGAATGATAAAGTATCCATTGAATATGAATTGCCCTACTCGAATGAGCACATCTTCATTTCTCCCACGGGGTTCTTAATTGAGCGATCGGCAAATTGAAGCGTGACTTTTGTGGCTTTGAACTCACCTAAGCCTAATTGTTCGTAAACGGAGTATAGAATCATATTGACACTCGCATCTAAGTCTATCAAGCACTTTTTAATCATATTGTCTCCAATTGTACATGAAATCGTAGAGCAGTCGGGATCTTTATATTTGATGGGCATGGATTGGGACAAGACTTCACTCAGACTGGCGGTTAAGAAGACTTTTTTGGGCACTTGAGTGTGTCACTTTCAGGAAGATAAGTCCTTAAGAAATTTCGCATAAGTGGGGACTTTCTAAATGATGTCAAGAAGCAGAATGTTAACTTTGACTTATTTAAAAATTTCCAACATCTTTTCCATTTGGTCCGAGTGTTTCTTAGGTTGAAGACGATGTGGATATGGAACACGATAATCGGTAGGTGGGCCTACTCGAGTAGAAGAAGAAGAATTTTGATTGGCATTCGATTCAAGTTTTGGCTCCACGTTTTGTTCAGATTCATTCGTTGTTTTAGAGGTGTCGAGAGAGGTTTTCGATAAATCGTTTGGATTAACGACTTGATTATCGATCTGTTTACTGAAATGGAGAGTTATGATAGCATTTAATTTGATTTCTGGAATTTGGAAGTGGCTGGCTTGGGAATGTCCCATGTTCGCGTTCACTTACAGAAGTGGCTAATTAGCTCATTTGCATTCCGAATTTTGCAATCGATTGGTCTGTGTTTTGCATATATGAAGTCAATAAATTTCGCAAATTGTTGTTTGATTGAAGGCTTTGAGTAGTTGCCTTAGCCAACGTTTCAAAATATTTCTCAAGCGAAGTTGAATGTTTATCGTCTTGGGGAGGATGAATAGAATTTGGTTTAAAATTTGATTGTTGCGGTTGATTATGAGACAGGCATGCAAAGTTTGGTTGAAACTTATTGGACTAAAAGGGAGGATTCGAAGCATTATTCGGAAATGCTTGAAAATTGAGACGAATCGTATTCGTGTTGGGATTGTTTTGGTTCCATGCAAAATTCAGATGATTTCTCTAACTAGGGTTGTACGTTGGAGAAAATGGGTCGTTTTTGGCTTTATTGAAAGCATTGATTTGTTCGACAACATTGGGACATTGATCGGCTATATGATTAGGATCGTTGCACTTATAACACATCGGTAGGGAAGCTTGGTTCATTTGATTCGTTGAGAAAACGTTATCAAATTTTTAATCATTGCGTCGATCTTAGCTTCCAAAGAAAATGAAGATCCTATCGAGTTTGCAGTCGATCGTGAGTAGATTGATTTTTCGTTCGGACGTTACCATTGGAACGACTTTTCAGTGAGGTTTTCAAGAAATTGCCAAGCATCATCATGATGTTGGGCAAGAAAGTTGCCTTGGCACATTGATTCGAGCATTGTTCATGAGCTGTTTTTGAGTCCATCATATAAGATTTGGCAAATCGTCCACTTTTCATAGTTATGGTGTGGACATTTCATCAAAAGCTCTTTGAATCTTTCAAAATATTTTTCGAATGGTTCTCCCTTGAAGTGATGAAAATTTACAATTTCATTTCAAATTCTACTCGTTTTTTCCAAAGGGTAGAACTTTTTTAAGAAAGCTTTAACGAATTCTTCCCAAGTTTTAATCGAATTCGATGGTAAGCTGTACAACCATTTTTCAGCGTAATCCGTAAGAGCAAATGGGATTAATCGAAGTTTGATTCCGTCATCAAAACGTTATTGGAGTTTAATGGTTGCACAAACTTGTTCGAATTTAGTCAAAAAGATGTATGAATCACCTTGATCGAAAATTTCGGAAGTGTGGCAATTTGGTTTGAGTGAATTTCAAAATGTTTACCCGTAGGAGCCGGTCACGTGATGCAAGATGGAATAGAAACTCTATCAGGAAAGATTCTATCCATAAGAGTTCATGTGGCGTTTTCGTTTGCCATTTCGGGAGGATCGTTTTTTCGAGTTAAACGATACGTTGTTGTGTCACGAGTCCAACGATTTGTTGTTGTATCACGAGTCCAAGTACTCATGCACAAGTGAAAGTCGAGAAGAGAAAGGAGTTAGAATCGAGTTTAGAGAATAAAAGAAGATTTGAAAAATTGTTTTTGTTTTTTTCTTTTTCTTTTTTTTTTTTTCTTTTACAAGGAAGAAAACTATTTACCAAGTGAGATTTATTTTCAAAAGAAAAGTTTGATTTTTGTTATGATCTTGGTTTTTCAAATTTTTTATATGATTTTTGTATTTTTGTTTGTTTCATTTTTTTTTCAAATATTTACCAAAATGATTTTTTTTGTTTTTGAATTTTCAAAATTTTTATTTTTCGCTTTGAAAAGATTTTATATTTTTTTTGGATTTTTGTTTTTTATTAAAAATTTTCAAAGGAAAGGAAAAAAAAGAGAATATTTTTTTGGATTAAAACTAAGTTAAGTAAAATTTACAATTTTTTCGATTTTCGATTTTTTTTTTGTTTTTTGTTTTTTTAATATGCATGAACTAATGCAACTAAATGAATGCAAATGACTTAATTACAATTTTCTGTCCTTAGTAGCTCCTAACCCAAAATTGTATGATCACACTTTATCTTAAATCAACAAAAATATTTCTCAGCCAGGTAACGTGTAGGGGTTATCGGTGCACCACGAATCACCGTAGCAATGTAGTCGAAAGTTTAAGTATCATCAGAGGAACAACCAGTATAATACTTACGTATCACCGTAATTTTTATAACTGGTTATTACTCTATCGTAGCCTAGACACCAAGAAATAAAATCATTCAAATAAAACAATTGTGAAGATACAATCAAGCCCTAAGTGAGCTCGTGACACACTTAGGTCCAACGTCTAACCTTTATTATTAGTCATATTCTACGATGAAATGCTTTTATGGGCTAAGAAAATGGCGATCAAATCCCTCACCTTATGTGAATTGGGGTATTGCCCTTAGAAAAGAAATACAAGATGAGATGAATGCCAAGTAGAAATTAAATGCGAAATAACAATGCAACTAAAATGAAGTTTGTTTTTGTTTTTGCTTTTGGATTTTGAATTTTTTTATATATATACAAATGCAAGCAACCAACAATGCAATTCAAATAAAAACAAGGACAAAGGAGCACGATACCAAAGCGTACAGAATTTATTAGCAATTTTTATTTTCAAGCTGCGTTTTTTTTTGAGCAAGCAAATAAACAATTATTTTTAAGAAAACTAAGCAAAGCAATTCCTTCTTTTCCAATCTGCTTTGGCAATCTAAAATGAATACTAGATATATAAGTTTTATTTCTATTAAGGTTAAAACGAAAATAAAAGCAAATAAACTCTTTTTTTTAATAAGGCACTAAAGCAAATGAACTAAAAAAACAAAACAAATTAAAACCAAAACAAATTCAAAGAATTCTTTTATATTAAAAAAAAGGAAAATGAACAAAATAATAAAAAAAACTAAAATAATTCAAGGTGTTATCCCATTTTTGGTCAAAGCTGGAATATCAATATTGTGTGCATTTCCACCACGACCGAACCAAGAAGAAGCAGCCAGCAAGTGTATATAAGTCTGGGGTTTCACTCATGACTCAAATATAAAAGTCCATTCGGTATCAATGGCTTAAAGATTCATTCGGTAGTACATCACATATCTCATTCGACATAGTTCATTCGGCACTCCACCTACTATACACCACCGATCCAGGAGGAAGGCACCACTGGTCCAAAAGCTTCTCCATCTTCCACCGAACCAGACCTTAGCCACTGCCGAGCCAAAGTATACGAGCCCTTGCCGAACCACCATACTCCTACCACCGGACCAAAGCCCTACCGGTCCAATACCACTCCCTGCATAGCCGAACCAGACTCCACTCAACCTACCACCGGACCAACCTACCACCGGTCCAACCATCGCAGCTACGACCGAACCAAGCTCCGCCGAACCATATGTTCCAGGCTAGATTGCTTCAGCCCAGCCCCACCAGCAGTTATATACATCCAGGACCCCTGCCCCCAGCCTCACTCTATAAATAGAGGGGCAGGGGTACAACAATGGCAGACAAGTTTGAGAGCTCAAGCATGGAAGGAACTTTCAAACAACTTTCATATACTTGTATACAAAGCTTTGTATTTGTAATCTTAAAGAAAGAGAGAATAACATATAAAGTGGACGTAGGCACGTTCTGGCCGAACCACTATAAATCTGCGTGTCTTTTACAATTTAGTCCCTGCTTTTTACATATTTGCATAAATCACCCAAATCGCTAAGAACAACACATAATCAACTAAATCGTACGACTTTGAGGTGTTTGCCCATTTTTTGCGCAAACATTTTTGGTGCTTTCATTGAGAGTTGAACCCAAGGACCTACCGCTTGGAAGTTAAATTTGAGGGTTTAGAGATTCAGATTGGAAGAGTCATGGCGAGACAATCAAGCAGAAGGCCAAGGCCAGAGCAGAGTCAACAGGAAGGGTGTCAAGAGGCTTCCTCAGGAGCAAACCAAGCTTCAGCCTTCATCACCAGGGATGAGATGGAGGCTATGATGAGAAGACAAGAAGAGATGATCCAGAACTTGCTTCAGCAAATTGGGCAACTTGGAGCACAAAACCAAGGAGCAACTGGAGTTCAGAACGGAGCAGGACCATCTGGCGTAGCACCAGAGCTAGGGGGCACTCACGCAGAGTATGTTGATCCGACCCCGGGAAGAGAGATGGGGGCATCTGAGCCACCTGGTAGCAATAGAGGAATGAACGTTCAGTCAGGGAGGCATACACATGAAAACTCCCGCGGACTCGGGGGGCAGGTCGAAGGAAGTGAACAAGGATCACAGCTTGGAGATAATGACAGATTAGCAGAGATGGTTAGAAGAGCTATGGGAGGTGGTTTAGTAAACAGAGACTTGGAAGATGTAAACAGGAGTCCTTTTTCTTCCGCGATTAGGATGGCTAGGAACCCACCAGAGTTCAAGCTACCATCAGTAGAGATGTACGATGGGAGGACAGACCCTGCGGTCCATCTTACTAAGTATATGAGGCACATGGAAGTGCTGGAGTTATCACAGGAGGTCATGGCCCGGTGCTTTCCATTGTATTTAACGGACATTGCAACGTTATGGTTTAGGCAGCTGGAGAGCGGCTCCATAGGAACATGGGAAGATTTAACTGAGAGATTCATGAGGCAATTCAGGGTTCATATTGCGAGACCCAAGAATGTGATGACTTTGGCAACCTTGAAGCAGAAAACTGGAGAGACTTTGAGGAGTTTTCTAACGCGATTTAATGCGGCAGCAGCATCAGTGGATCGACCAGATCCATCCATGGTCATGATGGCGGCTGTATCTGGAATAGCTGATAGTACAGAGTTCAAGAATTTGTTAACTAAGGATCCGCCTATGAATCTGGGGGAGTTCTATCATGAGGCTGAAAAGTTTCTGCGTTTGGAAGATGCTAGTGCAGAAAGAGAGGAAGAAGTTGACGTTTACGCAATCAAGAGCGGAAACCCACTTGGAAAGGGTGCGGAGACTGGCAAAGGAAAGAGAAAGGCTGAGGATAATGACGACAGGACAAAGCGGAAACGGAGGGAGCCGCGATTCACCACTCACACTGAGCTGAATGAGAGTCTGGAACGAATTTATCAGGATACCAAGGAGCATGTTCCGTATCGTAGACCAATACGAAGGGATCCAACCTCTGACGAAAGAAAATCAGATAAGTTTTGTGTATTCCATGAATTAAACAGTCATAACACTAATGATTGTAGACATTTGAAGGACGAGGTGGAAGGGCATATCAGGAACGGTATGCTCCTTCAGTACGTGAGGAGGCGAACTCCAGCTGTGGAGCCAGAGCGACCACCGTCTACATCAGCTAGAGGTGACCCTGGATCGGGGCACCGTTTGATTATCCATTGATTGCTTGATTAAAATAACAATGAACAAGTTGTAAACCTCTCGCTAACACGATTAAATCATTTACACATGTGAGCGATCGCGCACGATCCATAGGCATGCTCTGAATGACTACCAGCCGCGTTATAGTAAGAGTTTACGCTTTGACATCTTCATTCTGCTTTTTGCTTTGATTTTGATTTGAACATTTAACTTCTTCCTGTTTGGACATTTCTTCCGTAAGGTTCATATGATTATTGCTCTAACATTTACAATTCTATGGAAAAATTTACAATTTACTTGTATGCCCGTTGGATCGTGAACGGTCCACGAGCACCTCTTGCATGGCAGCGAACTGCCGTAGTCTTTGATTCGGAAACTCCCCCAAACAATAACTCCGACACTGATAATATTAAGCCCCTCCCCCCCCCCCCCCCCCCCCCGGGCACACACAATTCGCCTAGAACGGCACCCGACTTCGAACAGTCACAATTCGCCTCGAACGGCACCCGACTACGAACAGTCACAATTCGCCTCGAACGGCACCCAACTTCGAACAGTCACAATTCGCCTCGAACGGCACCCGACTTCGAACAGTCACAATTCGCCTCGAACGGCACCCGACTACGAACAGTCACAATTCGCCTCGAACGGCACCCGACTTCGAACAGTCACAATTCGCCTCGAACGGCACCCGACTACGAACAGTCACAATTCGCCTCGAACGGCACCCGACTTCGAACAGTCACAATTCGCCTCGAACGGCACCCGACTTCGAACAGTCACAAACTCGCCTCGAACGGCACAACTCATCTCGCCACAAATGGCTCGATCGCGAAAGGTCGCCATTTGAGGTCCACTCCCTGACGGCCAACAGTCGCTCCTTACCACGAATGGCTCGATCTCGAACGATCGTCATTTGAAGTTAGGCGCTTGACCGCGAACGGTCCCATTTCATCTTTTGCCGCGAACGGCACCGACCGTGAACGGTCACATTTCACCCCAAGTGGCTTGATCGCGAACTGTCGCCATTTGAGGTCCGCCCTCTGACCGGGCTCGGTCGCACTTTACCTCGAATGGCTCGATCCCGAACGGTCATCATTTGAAGTAAAGCGCTTGACCATGAACGATCACATTCCACCGCAAATGACTTGATCTCGAACGATCGTCGCATGGATTTAGACGCTTGACCGCGAACGGTCGTACTTCACCTCAAATGACTCGATCGCGAACGGTCGTCATTTGAAGTTAGGCGCTTAACCATGAACGGCCGCGCTTCATCCCAAATAGCTCGATCCCGAACGGTCGTCATTTGGGGCCATATAAAATATCAAGCTCTTTACAAGTTGTCAACAAGATACGAACATCCAGCTCATGGCATTACAAAACACGCCTTCCTACCGCAAGGACATCAACAGGATATGAACATCTAGCTCATGGCATTACAAAACACACCTATCGCAAGGCATGTTTTGGGGGGCAAAGTGTTATCCCATTTTTGGTCAAAGCTGGAATATCAATGTTGTGTGCATTTACACCACGACCGAACCAAGAAGAAGCAGCCAGCAAGTGTATATAAGTCTGGGGTTTCACTCATGACTCAAATATAAAAGTCCATTCGGTATCAAAGGCTTAAAGATTCATTCGGTAGTACATCACATATCTCATTCGGCATAGTTCATTCGGCACTCCACCTACTACACACCACCGATCCAGGAGGAAGGCACCACCGGTCCAAAAGCTTCTCCATCTTCCACCGAACCAGACCTTAGCCACTGCCGAACCAAAGTATACGAGCCCTTGCCGAACCACCATACTCCTACCACCGGACCAAAGCCCTACCGGTCCAACACCACTCCCTGCATAGCCAAACCAGACTCCACTCAACCTACCACCGGTCCAGCCATCCCAGCTACGACCGAACCAAGCTCCGCCGAACCAGATGTTCCAGGCTAGATTGCTTCAGCTCAGGCCCACCAACAGCTATATACATCCAGGACCCCTGCCTCCAGCATCACTCTATAAATAGAGGGGCAGGGGTACAACAATGGCAGACAAGTTTGAGAGCTCAAGCACGGAAGGAACTTTCAAACAACTTTCATATACTTGTATACAAAGCTTTGTACTTGTAATCTGAAAGAAAAGAGAGAATAACATATAAAGTGGACGTAGGCATGTTCTGGCCGAACCACTATAAATCTGCGTGTCTTTTACAATTTAGTCCCTGCTTTTTACATATTTGCATAAATCACCCAAATCGCTAAGAACAACATATAATCAACTAAATCGTACGACTTTGAGGTGTTTGCCCATTTTTTGCGCAAACACAAGGTAACTCAACACTTGGATTTCAAAAACAAACCCGGCCCAATCTAATAACCAAAACTGCCTAAACATAAATCAAACTACTTAAAACTTAATACCAAATTCAAATCAAATCCGTCGTTTGTTACCCTCAGCAAAAAAAAGGAAAAAAGAACGAAGGGAATCAAATCAAAATTTCTCTATACAGAAATCCAATTCACGTTCGAGCAAAATTGTTTGAGTCGGTTGCTGGTTGTCGTTAGCGGTGAGGAACCGATTTCAGGCGAATCGAGATAACTCGGTGACAGGCGCTCGAATAGGTAGCTTGTTTGTAGCAGTGGTGCGGTTTCGTTATGCTGGAGTTTCAAGCGGTCGCGACAGATGGTGATTAGGATTATTGGGAGAAGGTGCGTTGTCGGGTTCGTGGTTCATGATGTTCAGGCGAGTTATTCAGGCGATTGGGCGATGTCGAGTTATTCGTGGTGTTCAGTTTGGGGATGATTGCGCAGTACGTGTCGTAGAGGTTTGTTGTCAGAGGAAGTGGGGAAATTGTGTGGTTTGGATGTCGAGGAGGATGTGATTATGCTGGTGTTCGAATGGGGATGGATGGCAAGGGCACAGTGGTAGTGGGTGTTTTGGTAGTTTGTGTCTGGTTTGAAGTTAACAGGGAGGTGCTTGTGGTGAATTGATTGTGGAGGGTAGTTGTGATATTAGTGGCAGAGGGTGGTTGAAGTCTGTTTTGGCAGTGGAGTGTCGTTTGAAGTTGTTGTATGGAATGTATGCAGATTGAAGTTTGTTAGGGAAGGGTGAATGATTTGTTGTTTGGATGGGTTGTAGAGGAGTATGGATGATGTAGGACACTGGCACAGTGAGGTTGATCAAAGTGTATGTATGCCACAGTGATGGGTATGAAATGGCAATAGGGAGGAGTTGATATGTCAAGTGATTGATATGCACAGTGGAGGGGGTAGTGCAGTAGCTTGGATGATGGGGTAGTGGAAGATTGGTAGTATTTGATGGTGAATTGTTTGTGGATTGCTCTGTTAGAGGAGGTTATGGGTTGTTGAAAGTTCTTTGGAACTGATTGGTGGAGGAGGTGCACATGTGTGGTCAAGAGGAGCAGTGGATGTTTGTTGCGGATGTCGCTGTAGTCCGTAATGATGATATGTTTTGGTGGTTGATGAAGGCAGTGTACAGTAAACAAAACACTACAGAAGAAATGAAGTATGAAATTGAAAACAGAGTCAAGTGCACATAAGTGATAGTGCACAATATAGGAAGAAATAAACCCAAAAACTGATACTCAGAACAAGTGCACTGGATCAAGATGAACAGAGACAAGAAATGGGAACAAATGCATAGTGCGGCATTCTGTTTTTTTTTTAAAAAAACAAAAAGAGAATACAATGCTACCCAAACTGAAAACAGAGAATGTATAGAAAACTGAAAATGCTATATATTTTTTTAAAATGTAAACAAACAAAAAATAAAAACACATAATGAAATCAAAAGAAAATAATTCAAAGAATAGAAAATAAAATCAAAACAACTCCCTGGCAACGGCGCGAAAAACTTGTTTAACGGTAAATTTTCTATCAAATTAGAAAACTACCGATAAATTTCCAATTAAATTTTACCGCAAGCGCACGGTGTACATTTTCTAGTACGTGGCGAATATGAGTCGATCCGCAGGGAATTGCGAGAGAATAAAATTATATTCAATCTAAATTAAACCAAATGAGGAGAAATTGTTAACTAGAGATAAGATGAAGCTAAAACTAGAATTAAAATTTGATTTAAAAACTATTGAACTCAATTTATAGACAAATCAACTCTCATATTTTTGTAAATCAACAAACAAACAATTTGTGATCTCTAGCTTTGATATTAAGTGAAATTCCGTTGTATTTATCATAAGTATGGTTTGTTTATGTTATTAACTAACATAAGTCAAACCATCAAACTATAATACAACAAATAAACCATTTATAATTCTCATGAAAATGAAGCCAAAGAAAAAGCTATTTTAAGTATGATCTATTTACTATTATAACTAGTAACGTAGATCATCAAATTTCATTTTTACTTTAATTTCACAATCAAAAATGGAGCAAATGATGATGCAAATTGTGTTTATATTCAATAAGAATAGCTCATTTGGATAAGAAATATAAGCTATCAAACACATTTGTATAAACTTGCGTCAAAACATACTTTCATAAAGCACAAACAAAGAGATCATAAATAATAACAAATATTGAAATTACGTAATTGTTGAGAGCTTCATTACCCCTAAATTGAAGGGGATTAGCTACTCATTTGTGGCATTAAAGCAACACAGGTAAGTTTCAACATTAAAACAGAAGAAAAATAGAAAATAAGCCAAGAAAGCAAAAGAGATTAGCTACTAGCTACTTGCATAAAAATATAAACTATACTACTTGTATGAATGTAAATTTAAGCTATGAACATAAAGAGAAAGAGAGCATAGAAATAAACATTAACAATAAAACAAAGAAAAGCATATAGGAAAGAGAGAAGAAAGAGGCTTGGAAGCCATTTTTATTTCATAGAACATTGAGCTTACACTTTGATATCTTAATTTTCTAAGTAAAATGAAAGAGTAGAAGATGGTTTCATGTACATAAGATGGCTATATATACATGCATAAAACCCTAATATTTTTAAGTCCTAAAATGCCTGTTAAAAAGTGTGGCCACCAAGTAACCATTAGCCACTAATTAATCCATCATTTGTTGTGCGTGAAGGTTTAACCTCCACTTAGTTGTCCATTAGCTCATAATTGTACATTTAGGTAAGTGGGTGGGGTCATCCATGTTCATGGCTTGAATTATTTCCCTCTTCTTTCCTTTGTATTCATTTGTGCATGCATATATCTTCATATAACCCTCCTCCATATGCATCCAAATTCCTATAAAAATTATCAAAAAATACGCAAGTAAAAATTCTTGCATTGACACATGCACAAAATTACCGATTTGCCCCTGAATGAAGATGAAAATATGGTGGTTTGGAAATAATTGGATTTTGGTTTTAAACAAGTTAAAATCCCCGAATACGATGTTTATTTAAATAAAAAAAGATAAAATATGGATGTAAATATATGCACATTTACGTGCACATCACTTGACTCGGTATGGCCTCAGCAGCGAGCCCATCTTTGTCTCGGCTTCTCCACATCCCCTTCAACCGATCTCAAGCCGTCCCTCTCCTTATCGCACGCCTAGTTCAGCACATCCACCAAGACTCGATCCTCAACAACTCTTTGTTTCCTTCAATTCTTCAGTTATCCACCAGATAGCTTATCAATCCTTGCCACATTAGCATCCAAAGTAAACGATAACGGCCACAACCAGATGTGCCCAATTTTTACAAAAAGCATATCGTAGAATGTGGCCACGGTATATATGCATTAAATGTTTGGTAAAGGAAAGACATGCACCTTGTACGATTTCTCTATTGGTGCTTATCCCAACCGCTCATTCCTTTCACTTTTCCAACTGTCTCGCCTCAGCCCATTCGACCAGATCAACAGCCAGGCACGCTTTCCGCCTAATTTATAGTGCAATCTCAGTCATCCATCATCCCTTTAAAATACTATAAATGCCTAATGCATTGCCTCTCCAAATGGGTTGAACAACACTATGTTTCAAGTATCCTTGTATTATCACTATTCTGTAACATATGTCGTTGTAATAGAAGTGAAAGTAATAAGAGATTTCTCACAATGGACGGAGATCATCTTTGGCAAAGCTCTCTAAACTCTTGTCCCTTTACTTTTTAGTATATTAGTATCTCTTCATTTTTCATTTTTAACTAGGGTACTTGTAACCAATGTTTTGGTAGTATCATGTCTCAAACATGCTTTGAGGTTGACTAAAATTATAGCCATCATTTTGGCGCTAGAAGGAGGGCCTAAAATCTAGCCAACAGGAGATAACAACAGTGAAATATCTTCTACTTCCTCCTCCAGCTACAGAAAAAAGGACTTCGAGAATTTGGACTATAATCCCAATTTGGCTTTATATCATGTGCAACTACGATGTTTGCACTTTCCTTCTTTATATCACTGCTCTTATCTACTAGGTTATGGTAATTATACACTTACTCTACATGAAGATCACACCAATGGTTTAGTAAATTCAATTGCATCCCAACTTTTACTAAGTGATAACAACCATACAAGCGCAATAAGCATTGCCCCTTGCATTAGGGAAGGGGCGCGCTCTTATTTCCACATAGGAATGCTCCCCCCTCAGCACCTGAGCCAACTGATGCTCGTAGAAAAGCTGAAGGGCAAGGAAACTTACCTAATGATCATAGTTTCTTGCCGCACTCTCCCTAGGAAATCCTAAATCCACTCAACATTCTAGGTTATGTACATTCGCCCTAACCCCCTCCCCCCTCTCTGGAGGCACCAGACAGCAAGGCCAATTTATCCTATAGTTTAAGGCCTAACATTGGGCGCTTACTTAATCAACAAGTCACCAAATATCTCCCTCGTTCGTCTTCGACCTCATCCATAGGTTCTTCTAATAGGTCTAAACCATATCCATAGAGAATAGGACATCAGTCTCCTAT
The DNA here is from genome assembly GCA_030765085.1 of Allium cepa. Lineage (NCBI taxonomy): Eukaryota > Viridiplantae > Streptophyta > Magnoliopsida > Asparagales > Amaryllidaceae > Allium > Allium cepa. The sequence continues at coordinate 737,672,609 of CM060935.1, read as the reverse complement.
CTTAAGATGGTTGGGCTTAAATGCTAGCACTCTTCTAAAATCTTACTTGCAAGCCTAGCCTATCACCACATATAAAATTTCATTTCCGATAATAATTTTTTTAAGTCCTTGTGGACTAGTGGAACTCTTCGAATGTCTCATCATCATATAATACTTATAGAGTTCTCAAGCCCACTGTATACTCTGGAATTTTTTTAAAGTCCTTGTGGACCAATGGAACTCTTCGAATGTCTCATCATCATATAACACTTATAGAATTCTCAAACCCGCTGTATACTCTGGTTAATGTCAGGATCTGAAGTCACCGTATAATTGGCGGTGTATCACCTAGGAGAAACTCTGAACCCTCATGCGCTCCGGTTTGAGCTAGGCTTATCCACCACTCCGCATATTAGTCACCCAGGATAAACCACGAGCAAACATGCACTCTTACTCATACCGGTTCCACCCACCACTCTACGTATGGCTGGGACATGGTTCGCATGGACAGCCAGGTTTAACCGTCTCATAAACCTACATCAATATTTAATTAATCTTAAAAAGAAACATTTCTACAAATAATGCAGGGACTATACTAGCTACTCAGAATATTCTAATTTACATGTCATACATAGACAAATAAGAAAAGATAGAGCAACAAAGTTCTTAGCCAAAATTTGCAGCAAAAGATATGTTTTATTATGAAAGCGCAAAGGAATAGTATCCACCCTGCTAGATGTGCAAAGATATTCTATCATTAACTAGTTGAAAAGATGGAAAAAGAGGAAGATGCACCCACCGTGGAATGCCTAAAAGATCCAGCTTCAAATGTACAGCCACCCATGCAACTTTCCATATCGAATCTCAGAAGTGATCTTGAAATGCAATTAGCCGATGATGCAAAAGAACCACCAGAGACTTTAGTTGTGACATTAGAGGCAGATGTGATATCCACTACTCTTTCCAATAAGGCATTAGAGCATCCAATCTGATCTAGATTTGGCACTGCCTAAGCAAGATGGTGAGGAAGTCCCCTAGTATCGATTGAACCATAGACATAACAACGATGGTCGATCAACGTCAAAAAGGTCACTAAAGGACATGAGCTTAGGCCAAGTAATGAAGGAAGATCTATCTCTAAACAATGGTCTAAATAGTAGTCCAAGACGAAGGTCAATGTTCAAAACAACAACACTAAGAAACCCTTTTTACAACAAAAAGCAAGTTTGAAAAGTGTTTACGGCCTTGCCAAAAGGAGGGTTAACATTTTCCCCCCAAAACATGCCTTGCTATTGGAAGGTGTGTTTTGAATAGCCTAAAATCCGATATCTGCAGTTCATATGTTATCCGTAGCCGTACTTTTCAATTCATAATCCAATCCATTTTATCCAAGTGTCATTGCCGTATTTATATTCAAATCTACAACTGCTCCGAGTCAATATCTGATTCCTATCCAGTAACCAAATCCCTATCCAATTCCAAATCCATCCGAACCCGACAACCGAGTTCTAATCCATCCATATCCAATAACCAATAACCACATCCATGACCTCTCCGGACCGATATCCAAATCTAGGGCCACTTCAGGTCCATAGCCAAATCCTTAGCTGTTCATATCCAATATCTAAATCCGTAACCTCTCCAGGTTCTTGCCAAGCACAACCTGCACCTAACCACCCGTGTCTAGTAGTGCCATGGTGTTCCTGGTTCAGTGTCCCTGAAAATTAAGTGATGTCATGGCTTAAGTCCTAAGCCGGATCATGATCTCCACGGACCCTTACCGAGTATAGTCCATACTCAACGACCTGTAATAGTAGCCAATAGGTAATATGAGGCCTAAGTTCTAGGCCGAATCCTGGTTCCTCCGGGCCCTTGGCGAGTATAGTCCATACTCGACGACCTTTAGCCAAAAACCATATAAAAGTCAATCAAAATTGAACCTAAAACCCAGATTCAAACCATAAAACCAGAAATCCATATCAAAAGTCCAAATCAAAATCCAAATCAAGCATCTGAACCAAAATCCAAACCAAGAAACCAACAAAACCGGGAGTTCAAACCGAACTCCAAAACCAAAGTAGAAAAAGCAAATGTCCAAGCCAAAAGGAAAAAAACAGATTTCACAACCCACAGCGTATTGGTAAACCATCATCTCAGACATGCCTAAGGGTTATCTCCAACCCCGTATATGTGTAAGTGATTTAGTCGTTTTTTCGGAGTTTGTTACTTATTCCAAGCCATCGCTATTAGTTGATGACCAGCCGGCCACCATTCCCATGCCTCGTGCCATCGTCAATCAAGGTAGGCGGCAGCTGCTCCTGTTCCATCACTGCATTTCGAGTTTCGACATATCGTCGCAATTGACCATTCCTTACATGCTCCACGACTATATCCTTTAAATGTCGGCAGCTGTTAGTATCATGCCCTTCTAGGTCATGAAAGGGACAGTGCCTTCCTGATGCCCTTCGCATTATGAGGGTTCTCTCCTCGCCGGCCTTCGATAAGGGTGGCAAGCCCGTGTATCTAAGAATATTCGCTCCAATGTAGTATTCAGTCCTGTGTAAGTGGAGAATTTTGGTTCTCCCCGACGCTTCCTTTTCCCTTATCCTTGTCTTTACCCAAGCTTTCACCAGGCAGTTCTCCATCCTTAACCATTTTTACTTCCTTTGACTTCATATCCAAACATGCATCCTCTTGCCGATGATATCTCTCAGCTTCGTGAAAGAATTCATCGAGATCCAATGGTGGATCCCGTATCAACGAGACTTTGAAGTCTAAGTTATCCCTGACTCCGGACACCATCGCCATTAGAACCAACGATGGATCCAACTGATCCATCGAGATTACTGCTGCATTAAACCAAGTTCAAAAAGTACAGAGCGATTCATCTGCCCTCTGCTTAAATGACATCATCGCCATCACATTCTTTTGCCTCTTTATGTGAACTAGAAACTGACTTACGAACATATCTACCAGTTCTTTCCATGTTCTAACGGATCTATCCTCCAGGTGTCTGAATCATATAGCAGCTATATCGGTCAAGTACATGGGGAAACATCGGACCATGACCTCCTTTACTGCCCCAACACTTCCAAATGCCTTGTGTACCTCATCAAATGGTCAATGGGATCCGTCTTACCGTTGTATACTTCCAGAGTGGTAGCTTGAAATCGGGTGGATTTCTAGCTATCCTGATGTTCTGGGTAAACGGACTTTTGTTGACTCCCTCCAAATCCCTGTTTGCCGGACCTCCGCGAATGGTTCGCTTGATGATGTCAGTCAATCCAGTGTTACCTACTAAGGGTTGTCCCCAATTTACATTTCCTAACTGCCCTCCAAGTCCTTGAGGGAATTTCGGTACATACTCCTCATCACGTACTCATGTATTCCTATTGGCGTCAGGCTGCACAGCGTCATCTGGTATCCCTTCATAGATTGGTCCAGCATTTCTTGGTGGTGTGCCCCCGAGTCTAGGTACATCTGATTGATAGTCGTTTTCTGATTGGGGGCTTTCCCCTGTAGAACCACTCCATATGCTTGCCTGTTGAGTCCTTGTGATCTAGCTCCATGGATCTGGGTTTCTACAGTTCCTGTTGGTCCAAATTGTCTTAAAAGTGCTTGCATCATTTCCTTATGCCTTTTCAACTGTTCTTGCATGGAATTCGTCATGACCTGCATCTCGTCCCTAGTGATGTAGATGGAGATTTGATTAGCTCCAGAGGAAGCCTCCTCACTTCCCTCCTACTGACTTCTTTCCCTCCAATGTCTCCTAGTTGATTGCTTTTCCATAGTCTTCGGAATCAAAGTTCTTAAGCCTTTAAATACAATTTCCAATCTCTAAATCCCTAAGTGCTAGCGTTCTCAGTGAAAGCACCAAAATGTTAGCGACATAATTAGTCACTAACACCCAAATTCCAATAAAAACGCCAAACAACAGTCACAGATCACAGATAGAATATATGTAAAGAGTACAAATATGAAGAGCGGTAGAAATTAAAACAGAAACAAGGGAAGCTGAACACGAAGCACGAGAGAAATCTCATAGAGCTTCAAGTAAAGAATAAGAGATTCTATAGTGGTTCGGCTAACTCCGGCCTACGTTCACGCTAAAAATTTCATTTTTATTGCTGTAATAATCAAATACGGTTACAAAAATGGTAATGTAGCCTTAGCCTTAGAAAATTGGAAGCAAGAGAGCCGAAAAGAAGATCCCTAAATCTGAAGACCCGTATGCTGTATTTATAGGCAAATCCAGGTAGTTGGGCCTCCTGGGTGACCCAGGGCCCATTAAATCCATAGCCGATCCAGAATCCATAGTTGCAACCAATTCCATATCCAAATCTTGCCGACCTACGAAAAACCACCAAGGCGACTCGAAGCAGAGCATCCCTGAACTCGAAGTAGCTAAATGCCAAACCATGAAAACACCGACCCATGAAGTCATAAAGCCGACCTGAAGCATGTAGCCAAAAGACTCGAAACAACCCAGAAGCCTCAAGTGATCGACCCACCAGACAAGGCCGACCCCCTTGGTTTTGACCGAACCACATCACCAACTCGAAGTAAGGATCCTAGAGACTCGAAGCATCGAACCACATTCAAACGCTGATCCACCTTCCATCATTCCGACTTACATCCTGGGAGCCAAACCACAAAGACTCGAAGCAAGGAGCAAGAGGACACCGAGCAACACCCTAAGCAACTATGCCGACCCACCTGATACTCCACCGAGCTGCCCGAATGATAACCCGAAGTCACATGCCTCGGGACTCAAAGTGGCCGAGCGACAATCAAGGCTGAACCATCCAAGTGCCGAGCCAACTCCAATCACTGACCCATCCAAATACCGATCCACCTTCAATGCCGAACCGTCCAAGTACCGAGCCACCTCCAATCATCGACCCATCCAAATGCCAAGCCACACCACTGCTAACCCACTTCCAGCACCGATCCACACCATCGAGGCCGAATGACCTCTCCTGGCTGAACCGCATTTGGCCGAGCCACACTAACATTGCCACACCACCTTCCAAACGTGATGCATTACCTATCCATCCAGTTGACTCAAACCTTTGCATTCCATCCTCGATAATTGAGTAGTCGACTCGGTCAAATCTGCCTGCTTACGGCCTTGCCAAAAGGCAGGTTAACATTTGCCCTCCCCCCCCAAAACATGCCTTGCTATTGGAAGGTGTGTTATGAATAGCCTCAAATCCAATATCGGAAGTTCACATGTTATATGTAGCCATACTTTCTGATTCATAATCCAATCCATTTTATCCAAGTTCATTGCTGTATTCTCATCCAAATCTACGACTGCTCTGAGTCGATATCTGATTCCTATCCAGTAACCAAATCCTTTTCTAATTCCACATCCATCCGAACCTGACAACCGAGTTCTAATCCATCCATGTCTAATAACCGCATCCATGACCTCTCCGGGTCGATATTCAAATTCGGACCGCTCTGGGTCCACGCCCAAATCCTTGGCTGTTCATTGCCAATATCCAAATCCATAACCTCTTCAGGTTCTTGCCGAGCGCAACCTACACCTTATGACCCATGTCGAGTAGTGTCATGGTGTTCCTGGTTCAGTGTCCTTGAACATTGAGTAATGTCATGACTTAAGTCCTAAGCTGGATCCTAGTCGCTACGGACCCTTGCCGAGTATAGTCCATAATCGACGACCTATAATAATAGCCGAGCGGTAATATAGGGCCTAAGTCCTAGGCTGAATCCTGATCTATCCGCACCCTTACCGAGCAGAGTCCATACTCGACGAACTTTTAGCCAAAACCAAATAAAAATGAATCAAAATTGAATCTGAAACCCAGATTCAAACCAGAAAATCAAAAATCCATATCAAAAGTCCAAATCAAAATCCAAATCAAGAATCAAGCATCTAAACTAAAACCCAAACCAAGAAACCAACAAAACCGGGAGTTCAAACCGAACTCCAAAACCAAAGCAGAAAAAGCAAATGTTCAAGCCAAAAGGAAAAAAAACAGATTTCACAAACCGGAGCGTCTCTGTAAACCATCATCTCAAAGCATGCCTAAGGGTTATCTCCGACCCCGTACATGATTAAGTGATTTAGCCATTTGTCCGGAGTTTGTTACTTATTCCAAACAATCACGATTAGTTTTGTAACGACTCATAATTTTCGATAATTCAAATGTGTTAATTTAATAAGATTTTGGTAATTAAATACTGAAAGGAAAAAATTTGTAAATTAATAATGAAGTAATAACAAAAATGAAGAGTAACAATGATAATTAAAGTAATTATTAATAAATTGAATGAACGTGTAACGTCCCGTAGTTTACGATAATTTAAATGTGTTAATTTAATAAGATTTTGGTAATTAAATACTAAAAGTAAAAAAAAATTGTAAATTAATAATGAATTGATAAAAAAATGAAGAGTTAAAAATGATAACTAAATTAATTATTAATAAATTGAATGAAATTCAAATCAGTGGAAATAATGTAGATGTTATCTTAGCTACAAACTAAATATAAGAAAACAAACGTAAACATTGAATTAATTAATGAATTTAAATTATAATAAATGGTAATTGAATAAAATCAATTTTTTGTAAGTAATATAATATTTTTTGAAAGTAATACACTTAAAGGTAATCAAATGTTAATGCTAACAATTGTTATATGTTAACTATTTGTTTAGCTCATAAATTTAATTTGAAATCAATTGCAGTTAATTGACTTAATTAGTGTAGTTAGTGTAGATTAAATTAGTAATTGCAGAATGTTAATTCAACAAGAAGTAACCAATATAAACTCTATTTATAATATGGCAATTGATTGAATGAAAACAATTGAAATTCATGTTTGATTAATTTATCGGACTTTAAGCTGTAATAAATGGATTATTGAAATTAAATGAAATGAAATATTACGTTAATGGGAATTAATATGAACAGAGAATACATTAATGTAATGTAATATAAATCAATGTTAATTATACCCATAAGATGAAAAGTTACTGAATAACAAGATTTTAAATCAAATAAATGGAATTATTGGGAATTTAAATTTATAAATACTAGATCAATTGAAATTGAAATTAAATACTGTAAATGGCAAAATATTCAATGATAAATTGATATAGAATTTTTTTTTAAAGGATTCTAAATTTACCAAATAATCCAAATTGATAAAATTTGTAAATAATTAAACTTGAGTTGGAAATGGGATTTAATTAATTTAGTATTAATTTATTTAATTAACTGAAATATAGCCATTTTGGCCACTGACTCAGACTTCGATGAAACAAGTTTCATTCGAACCGTAACAGTGAATTATTGCAGGATTTCAAGTTTTGTAATGATCGAAATTATCGTTTGATCGTACAGGCTCAAAATGCCTTGAAATCAATTTAATTAAAATCAATTGAAATAAGCTGATTTTGGCATGACTTCTTCATACGATGGTATTTCGACTTGAAACATATTCTATTGAATTTAATAATATCGATAACATTTATTTTGATGTATGGGTTGACCCATTTTCGTTTCGTAGGGAGAACGGGCTTTTCGGGTTGTTCGGCGTTCAAATCCAAATCAAATCGTATCCATTCATTCTATTTTTCTGATCTGCCTGTAAATATCTTATTATAAACCCTAGTCACTCCTCATTCTCATTTATCTGTACGTACTATTCCATTTGTTCCTCTCTTCTCAACGGCAGACAAACTAAACAATTCTGAATCCAATTGCAAATTAAAGTCAAATCAAAAATTTAAATTCCTCAAAACCTTAACAAATTATATACTATTTAGAAGCTCTCGACAAACGCATCTCAAATCTGTGGTTCATTTTTCAATTCAAACCATCGTTTTCTCCAGAAATTGAGGTTGAATGTCAACCATCCATATTCGGTTTTCAATTGTTTAACGGTGGATCTTCGTCCAGGTGTCGATCGAGGTGCGCCTTCGTGTAGAGCTCGTCGAGTAGAAGTCATCTTTGCCTTTCGTTTGTCTCCTAGTACGATGAATTTCCCATGGTTGGCAAGCAAACGGAGGTGGCGGCGACAGCTGGAGAGCGTTCATGAGGTAGTCGCTGCTTCGATAAGGGGGCGGCTCAGTGATGGCATGCTAACGGCGATGGTCGATAGGGTGTTGGTTACTCGTACGAACGTGCATTCGTCGATGAGAAGGTGGCGGCATACGTCTATTGGCCTCGAGAGTTTCTGCAGGCGGTTAGGGTTTCGTTAAGTTGGACGATGACGTGGCCCTGAGTGAACATGAGTTGTTTTGTTTTTATTTTATTTAAACTTTGAAATTCAATTGTTCTAATCAATGTAACCTTTTCATACGAAATCAGTTTTGGATGCGGTTAGCTTTTTTAGGATCGTATCGGAATTCTGAAGACTCTGACGTTGGTTTGGATGAATTCTGAGACCGTTCAAATTTTGGGCTTAAATTTAATTTAAATTCGATTTAAATTCAAAGGTGAGTGTTTCGACCCACTCACAACTTCTAAAATTTCTTATATTTGTTAAATTAAATTTATAAAGTGATTAGAAATCTATTGATTACTGTTTGTTATGTTAAATGGTCGTTCTGAGTCAAATTGACTTTTATTGCATTTAATTATCATTTAATTTAATACTGAATTTTTAGTTGTCAATTTAATACCTGTATTGATTATCAGTTATATATTGATGTTATTGATTAAATTGGATGATGTTTGTGATGAATACTTAATTATTGAATTTGATGAATGAATATTTTGTTTTATATCAATATAAACTGCAAGTTCGTTATGGATTTTATTACTAATTCGGGATTAGGTTCGAAATGATATATAAACGTAAAATATTAAATTGCGGATTGAAATGGTAAATATCCGTATCACTTGACCCTAGGGTACAGAATTATATACGGACACTAGATTGGTTAAATTAAATGATTTTAAAATCCTTGAATTTTTGAATTTAATTAAATGAGATTTTGAAATAAAATTTGATTTATATAAATGGAAGTATTATTGAAAAATCAAGTTTTATTACGAATTTGGTTTCAAAGAATGGTTTCAAGAAATGAAATTAAAATTTCAAAAGACGAATTTAAGATATAAGTGAAATTTATCCAAATTGCATTATTTGAGTTGTTGGAAAATATGACTTTTGAAATGTATCGGAATTAGAATAATTTAAAGTCATAGTTTGAGAATGGTTTGAAAGTGATATTGAATTGAATGATTTATTGAGAATTGGAATTTTTTATCTGAAATTGAGTTTGAGAAATTGAAATGGTCTGAATTTGTTGAAAATAAATAAATAGTATTAAATTGATATAAATTACAAATTCATGTTTTCAAATATAAACTGTTTTAAATTATTTTATGTTTAAGATTCTAAGTTTATGACTTTTAGAATTTATAAACTGTTTTAACCTATATTAACTATATTAGATCAATTTAACCTATTTTAAAACCATTAAATTTATTTTTAAAACTCATTAAACGATTTAACTCACATTAACTGTAATTAATCTATTTTATCTATTTTAATTATATTTAATCTATTTTAAATCTATTCATAAGTATTTTAACTATTTATTACTATTTAAACTATTTTCTAAATTTCTAGACTAAGTAAAATGGGAAGTGTTTTATTTCTAGTTCATTAGTTTAAAGGGCAAAAATGATGAAATGATGAAATGACCTAAATTGGGATTTAAATGTAAAATAAATTGAAAATGATGGTTTTGAAGCAAGAATTTAACCTGTTTTGGAAATATGATTTAGGAAGAAATTATGACCTTTGAAAGAAATATGATTTGAAATTGATTATGATTAGAAAGTGAATATGATGTGAAAGTGACTATGATTTGAAAATGGTATGATTTGAAATGGAATATGATATTTTGATATCAATTGTATATTGATTTTTGGAAATGTAAAAGAACCATTCGGTGTGTAATAAGCGATTGGTTGTTAAAGAGACTGTTGAAGATGCAAGTATATGATTTTTGTTTGATGATAATAAACATATATATATATATTCATTTAAATGTATTTGTTAATGTACTATTTTATTTTCACGGAATTAAATAAATATTTGCTGAATAAAATAAATAACACGGAGTTTAAATTCAAACAGATATTTTATTCAAACAAATGTTTATTACAGTTTTGAATAGTACAAATTTAAGTTCTCACTATATATATACAAATTAAATGACAGTACAATTTCGATTACATCACAATTTCTAATTTACAAATGTCCTCTCTATATATCACTCATTCACTCGTATTCAATCTTCAACTCCATTTCAAATTAAATCCAGCATCTGAGCAATCTGCAAAAATATACGCTGACACAGTAAAATTGAAAATAAAATATTTTTGCAGTATAAAATAAAATGTTATTTTTGAAAATATTATTTGCCTCAGTTATGTAGGTTGTTCGTCATCATTTAATTTTAAATCCATCATACACGAACAGCTTGTGATATGCACATTGTATCACTGTACATGTCACAAGGCTGTGCACACCTATATACTGCAGAGACAGGTGAGCACAGGTCAAACCCAAATGAAAAGTTGGGTTCAACTCAAGTGCAATAAAAAATAATGTCATAATATCAGCACAAGGTCAAACCCAAGCTCCAAGCTGGATTCAACTCAGGTGTACAAAATATAGAAAACTGTCAAGCACAAGAATTCAAGTACAACCAAGGTAGAATGAAGACAAATATTCCAAGTTTACTTTCAAATCAAAATCAAAGACGACTAGTTCATGGAAAAGTCTCGACCAAAAGTCAAAATGTACTAAATACATCGATAAGTGCACCAGGGCAGTTGTACATAAGCAAGTGCAGCCTCAACATGAAGTTCAATAGTGATGAAGCATGGTCCAACCAGACTAATATGGTAAAACTAGAAAATCAGATGTCCAGAGACAAGGTAAACAAGTCCAGATGCAATGCAGATCAACAGTAAAAAATGGAGATGGCCATCAGAAAAAGAGCAGTTTAAAATTGAACAATACAAAGCCTCATCATCAACATGACTCGATGCATAAGCACAATGCAGAGCTTGAGGTTACCAAGTTAAACAAATTGCCTCAAAGAAAAATGACATGGTTACAAGATGAAATGCTCAATGCCACTACAGTTGCAAACTAGGAACAGACCACACTAGCAAATGCAGACTTGGATGCAAGTGAACGCAGTAGTGACTTCAACCTGAACCAGAGCATGCACAAGCTAACATACACATATATACATACATGAATGTATGTATACACATGATGCAAGACTAGTGAACTGCGAAAGTCAACCAGGCTACATAGTGAACTCAAGCTCAAGTGAATACAAGTACAGCTAGCAAAACCAAAATGGATAGCAACTACAACTAAATGCATGCCAAATTTACAGTTTCACTAAATCAAGGACAATGGAGTACATATCTACATGGAACAGAACTAAAAATCGAAAAGGTCGAAAGTGCTATCAGGCATGACTTCTATAGGCAAAAGCAAATCAATTTTATCAAGGGCAAGGTCAAAGAAAAGCATAACCGAAGTCACCAGAAAATCAATGTTGTGATGACCAAGGCAACAACGAACGAATCGAATAGTTCAAAATCAATACAGTGGTGAGCAAGGAAAACAACGTCATAGAAACCAAATTGTGTCAACCTAGTAAACAACAAATATACGAATTGGAAGAAGTAAGTAATAATCTTAAGCATCAAAACGAAGATCAGTGGCCGAGATAAATTAAAAGGCAAATTCAAACGAACGGGAAAATAGGAATTCAATCCCTATATAAACATTAACAACATTGGCAGTTTTTATCATTCGAGTTCAAGTAACAATAGAGCATAATCATTCAACTCGAATCATCAATCGATTTAAAGAAGGCTAAAATAGTAAAGCAAAAGTAACAAATCACAAACCAGATAATTGAATCGAACTCGATCATCGAAGCAGCCAAAACTGAGCAACGAAGAAACGATCGATCAACAAAGCTATACGCAAATATCCACTTGATTGATCAACAAAGCCGGCACCTTCGAAAATAATCACGAAGCCCTAAATCGGAACGAACGAGAACGAGCAACAGGAAGCCGCCATCTTTCACAAGAAAGAGATACTAGGCCGAAGAAATAAAAGGAGTAGAGGGATGATTTTTTAACACTTAATTTATTTTAAGGCCGGCCTCGCTATATACATTTGGGCTTTAATAATTTAGGGATTTGTTTTTAGTTTGTTTTTAGTTTGTTTTTTAATTTTTATTTTCCTTTTAAAATTCCATGTAGTTTTTAGTCGTGTGACTAGGGGACAAACTACATGGCGTAGTTTGAGAATTCGCAATTCAGTGGCTGAGTTGTGGCAGAGGTTTTGAGCATATAGTTAAATTTAGTCGGTAGCGGGTGTCGCATGTTTATGTGTGTAAGCGTTTGACTACTTAATTTCTAGTAGAAACCTTGGGGGCAGCACATAGGCAGGGTTTTGCCGAAGCTGGGTAAATTTGTGTGTTCTGTCTTCTGCTTTTTATATTCTGCTATTATCTATGCTGCTATTATTCTGTTGTGATCTACGTTGAAAATATTTTATATAAACTTTCGCATTAAATTTTTATAATTAATAGTACCACCCTATTCACCCCCCTCTAGGGTGAAATCGATCCTACGAGTGGTATCAAAGCTAGGAACAAAAGCCATTTTTGTTTTAAAAAGATTGATTTTTCAAAGACCATTTTTTTTTACAAACTTGAATTTTCAAAAATGCCATCTTTTAATAAGGGTTGGTTCAATATTATTCCTCCTATTTTTGATGGAATGGATTTTCTGAATTGGAAATTAAAAATTGGAATTTTATTTAAATTCTATTAATATTAAATGTTGGGATATTATTGAAAACGGGTGTGATATAACAGATGAGGACGATTAATGCTCTTGCTATGCATATATTATATTCTTATATTAATCAAGATAATTTTAATTTCATTTCTCATTGCGAAAATGCACAGGAAATCTGGAATGCTTTTGATGCAATATATGGTGCAAAAGTCAACAGCAATGAGAAATCCTCCACAACCGACTCAGTTAAAGAAATGTGCTTAACAGGATTGGTGAAAAGCAGTTGTTATGAGGATGATGATGGAGCAGCTGAGCTGGCATTACTAATGAATAAATTCAAAAAGTGGAACCGCAAATATAGAAATCCAGCTCTAAATCAGAAATTGAATAGCAGAATAGACAAAGTACTATACAACCCAGAAGAACGGGAGATCATCCGTCACAAGCGCAACAAACCCGGACACATCAAGCCCAATTGTCCTCGACTTCAACATGGCCAAGAAAGGAATTCAAAAGGGACAAGTTTTGCAGCCACGTGGACTAAAAGTGATGATTGTAAATGCACTAGCAGTGAGAGTGAAAGAGTACAAGTATGCATACGAGGAGATATAACTGATAGTGACGATGACGAGCCAAGCGAGGTATCAAAACTCACTTACTCAAATATACTTATATATTTCCACAAAGTAATTGGCTGTTTCGAAAGACTTAGGCAGAATTACGCTAAAATTGAATCATAAAGAGTTATTTTGATAGATTTAAATAAACAACTTGACCAATTAGTTAAAAACTATCAAAGTAGGATCCCTAAGTGTGATAAGTGTCCAACATTTGAAGAAGAAATAAAAAAATCAGAAATCAAAATTAAATCGCTTGAAAATGAAATTCGGATTTTGAAAGGAAGTGAAAATACAAGATGAGAAGATTTTATTAAAATGTGCACACAATTATTGAACGAAAATGAATCTCTCAAAACACAAGTCCAACTACTCTCAATGACTTTAGATAAATTTTCCAAAAGTGAAAAATCATTGAATATGCTCTTAAGGAAACAAACTGTTAATGCAGTCAAATAAGGACTTGGATATAATCAATCTGAACCTGTGAAAAGAAAAATTAATCAAGTCAATTCAATGTGTACAATTTGTAGAAAATTTGGACACAATCAAAACAATTGTTGGTATAGACCCAAATACGTGAAAACTATACCAATTTGGGTTTCAAAAGGCACAGATATAAAATCTCTCAAAGTTAAACAAATCTGGGTGCCGAAAGAGACATATATAAATAGTTTTAGCTCTCCACAAAATTATTTTCCAAAATATTCTACCACTAACAAAAATGGACCTATAGAAACAAATAGGTCACAAAAATCTTTTATCGTGTAGGAGTGGTGGCAGGCTAAGGAACAACAACAGTGTTATCTCGATTCTGGCTGTTTCAGAAACACAACGGGTGACAAAGAAAAGTTTCTTAGCCTAGCATAAAGGTGACAGAATCACAATGGACAACTACGAAAAAATATCGTAAAGGTAAAAGGGGCAATGGTATATTCATCTTGAACGATATATCAATGTGATAATCTGCACCATATCTGATTTGATTTTCAGCCAGTTATTGATAAGGAAATAATTGATGATAATGATTCTGATTTGTTTTTTCAAAATTGTCGGCCAATTATTCTTTATGATGACTACAATCCTTGAGATACTTCATTTAGATTAATTTGATTAATTATGGTGTTCTATTGGTTGATGATAATACATTTGGCTGACTCTATATTCATGGTTTTTGTTTATTTACACAGCTACAATTAAAATTCAAAAGAATATTCATTTAAAAAGTTGAAGGATTTCAAGAAATTGTTGAAAATTTCACAATCTGGTCTATAACATTCAATTAATGATAATCTCGAGTGAAAGAAAAATTCAGATGCAGATTACACTGGTAATCCAGTTTATAGAAAAATTACTAGTGGAACGTGATTTATGTTGAGACATTTAGTAACTACATCGTTTTTCAACGAAAGTATCTGCATATTTTCATCTCAAATAATTTTCAAAAAGCAGACATTTCCCTTATAAAACCCCTTCTAGAAAATCATTTTTTACCTTATTTCATATTAGTCATTTTTAGTAAATTTGATAACTATTTTTGGATTTGATTTTAATAACTACATTGACTAATCTGACTCCCTACTAATTATCTAAAAGATAAATAGTGATTGAAAAAATGACTAGTGTTGATATTAATCATATATTATAACTTGAGACGGTATAATTAGTAAATTTCTTTAGAAATTTAAGCAAGAGTTATAAAACTTTTTGCTGGTAAAAATTCCATGACCATTTCTATTTCTATCATATTTCTGTCAACCATCACTCATCAAAATCCATTATGGTATGTCAATATGTGGTGATTTAAATAGGAATCATTTTTTTTCATTTCATATCTTTTTTTTTAAAACCAAAGTATTCATTCTCATTAAAAAGTCCTCATGGTTGTGCATGGGTGAATTACTTGGAATTTTTATTATGTGCTTCCATGCTCATTTAAAAGTCCTCACGGTTATGCATGTATGGAACGCATATCAAAATTGATTTATTAAATAAAAAAGTTGATTCTAATCCCATTTAAAAGTCTTCACCGTTATGCATGGTTAGAAGATACTTAAATTCATTTTTAAAAATAAAATTGGAATACTGCTAATCTCATTTAAAAGTCCTAAGGGTTATGCATGGTTAGTAGATATTCAAATTCCTGATATAAATATACCACAAATAGACACAACTATATGATTTCAAATGATGACATCATTCTTATCATCCTAAAGTGGAATATGCGTCAAACAGAGTACTTATGATTTTTGTTTGATTTTTTAATGAAATTTAATATTTATATTAGATTGAGTTTTTAATATTATATCAATGTCCATCACTTTATCTCTATTTTTCTAACACTACAACTCTTTTGCTGATAACAAAAGGGGGAGAGAAAAATTAAGGTTTTGACAAATAAAGGTCAAATATTTTCTATTTGCATCTAGGCTTATTTGATTATTTTTATTTACATGCATATATGAAGGGGGAGTTTTCTGTAGAGAGGGGGCATTCAAATAGGGGGGAAAATTGAATGATCGAATACATTTAACAAATTCAAAATCTTAAATATATGTTTGTTATCATCAAAAGGGAGAGATTGTTGAATATGCAAGTATATGGTTTTTGTTTGATGATAATGCACATATATATATATATATTCATTTAAATGTATTTTTAATGTGCTATTTTATTTTTATGCTATTAAATAAATATTTGCAGAATAAAATAAATAACACAGAGTTTAAACTCAAACAGACATTTTATTCAAACAAATATTTATTACAATTTTAAATAGTACAAATTTGAGCTCTCACTATATATATACACAAATTAAATGACAATACAAATTCGATTACATCACAATTTCTAATTTACAAATGTCCTTACTACATATCGCTCATTCACTCATATTTAATCTTCTACTCCATTTCAGATTGAATCCAACATCTGAGCAATCTGCAAAAATATACACTGACACGGTAAAATTGAAAATAAAATATTTTTGCAGTATAAAATAAAATGTAATTTTTGAAAATATTATTTTCCTTGGTTATTTGGGTTATTCATCATCATTTAATTTTAAATCAATCATACACGAACAGCTTGTGACATGCACAGTGTATCATTGTACATGTCATTAAGGCCGTGCACACCTATATACAGTTGATACAATTATAGAGATAGGTGAGCACGTCGAACCCAAATGAAAAGCCGGGTCCAACTCAAGTGCAATAAAAAATAATGTCACAATATCAGAACAAAGTCAAACCCGAGCTCCAAGCTGGATTCAACTCATGTGCACTACAAAATATCACAAAACTGTCAAGCATAAGAATTCAAATACAACCAAGGCAGAATGAAGACAAATATTCTGAGTTTTCTTTTAAATCAAAATCAAAGACAACTAGTTTATGGAAAAGTCTCGACCAAAATTCAAAATGTACTCAATATATATACAAGTGCACCAGGGCAATTGTACATAAGCAAGTGCGGCCTCAACATGAAGTTCAACAGTGATGAAGCATGGTCCAACCAGCCTATAATGGTAAAACTAAAAAATCAGATGTCCCGAGACCAGACAAACAAGTCCACATGTAATGCAGACCAACAGTAAAAAATGGAGATGGCCATCAACAAAAGAGCAGTTTCAACTTGAACAATATAAAGCCTCATCATCAACTTGACTTGATGCATATGCACAATGCAGAGCTCAAGGCTACAAAGTTAAAAAATGCCTCAAAGCAAAATGACACAATTACAAGATGAAATGCACAATACCACTGCAGTTGCACACCAGGTACAAACCACACTAGCAAATGCAGACTTTGATGCAAGTGAACGCAACAGTGACTTCAACCTGAACCAGAGCATGCACAAGCTAACATACACATATATACATACATGAATGTATGTATACACATGATGCAAGACCAGTGAACTACAAAAGTCAACCAGGCTACACAATGAACTCAAGCTCAAGTGAATACAAGTACAGCTAGTAAAAACCAAAATGGATAGCAGCTACAACTAAATGAATGCCAAATTTACAGTATCACTAAATCAAGGACAATGGAATACATATCTACATGGAACAGCAAGTAAAAATCAAACAAGTTGAAAGTGCTATCAGGCATGACTTCTACAGGCAATAGCAAATCAATTTTATCAAGGCCAAGGTCAAAGAAAAACATAACTGAAGTCACCAGAAAATCACCGTCGTGATGACCAAGGCAACAATGAATGAATCGAACAGTTCAAAATCAATACTGTGGTGGGCAAGGAAAACAACGTCAGAGAAACCAAACCGTGTCAACCAAGTAAACAACAAATATACGAATTGGAAGAAGTTAGTAATAATCTCAAGCATCAAAACGAAGATCAGCGGCCGAGATAAATTAAAAGGCAAATTCAAACGAACGGGAAAATAGGAATTCAAACACTATATAAACATTAACAACATCGGCAATTTTTATCATTCGAGTTCAAGTAACAATAGAGCGTATCCAGATACGCAAACGGTATATTTACCCTGCCATTTCCCGGTGTGTCGTTTCACATGCCCTAGCGCGCCTTCTACAAAAAAAAATTACCATACCTATGGTGTGCCCTCTGATAGACCTCCGGTTTACGGAGGAATTATGGTACCGTATAGATTATGGGAATATATATATAAATGTGTTAAGTGAGATATGGGTAACGCCTTAACGCTATTTTAATACTTTACTTTACTATAAACACTATTATAATAGCGTATTGTACTATATAGTAGATAGTTTAATGGATCCTTAGGAGATGTGAATCCCAAACTCTCTTAAGTTACTGCACTCAAGTTAGACACTGGATGGGAGATGTCAGACCCCGTAAACATCTCTGACGCCGTCACATGCATATTTATCATTGATTTAACTTGCATGAGATCTTTTAGTTCTAACTTGAGTGTTTTGTCTTTTCAATTCGCTTAGATCAGCCTGAGAATTTCAAGATTGGAAGACTTTATTTCTGGAGGACGAAGACGAAGATTTGTGCTACTATTATTCATTATATTATTCCACTTGATTCATACTATTCCGCTTCATTATTCATTATCTCTGATATGTGTAACTCTGATTCTGTGTTGTATAAGTATAATCAAATGTTTTGTAAACAGCTTCATGAACTGTTATTTGATTATTATATTTTGTCATTCCGTTGCGATATTCTGTTTTGTCTTCTTTCTTTCTATTTTTTTCTTATTCATCGCAACAACAATCCGCCTTTCTATATAGTTTGATTCGGCACGTGTGTCTGCCTAAAACGTACAAAAAGGCGGGATGTTATAAGTTAATGACCAACCGGCCACCATTCCTCGGCCTTGT
The DNA here is from genome assembly GCA_030765085.1 of Allium cepa. Lineage (NCBI taxonomy): Eukaryota > Viridiplantae > Streptophyta > Magnoliopsida > Asparagales > Amaryllidaceae > Allium > Allium cepa. The sequence goes on along the minus strand of CM060935.1, from coordinate 737,653,839 downwards.
GCCATCAATGCTCAAGATAGGCGGTGTGTGCTCCTGTTCCATCGCTGCATTCCGTGTTTCAACATATTGTCGCAGTTGACCATACCTTAGTTGCTCGTCGACTATATCCTTTAGATGTCGGCACCTATTAGTATCATGCTCATCCAGGTCATGAAAGAGAAAGTGCCTTCCTAGTGCCTTTTCGTGTTCTGAGGGTTCCTTCCTCGCTGGCCTTCGATAGGAGAGGCGATACCAAGTATCCAAGAATATCCGCTCCATTGTTGTATGCAGTCCTGTGTAAGTGGAGAAATTTGGTTCTCCTCGGCATTTCCTCTTCGGTTTATCCTTGTCTTTACCCGAGCTTTCACCGGGCAGTCCTCCATCCTTAACCATGTTTACTCCCTTTGACTTCATATCCAAACATGCATCCTCTTGCCGAAGAAATTTCTCAGCTTCGTGAAAGAATTCCCCGGGATCCAGTGGTGGATCCCGTATCAATGATACTTTAAAGTCTGAGTTATCCCTGACTCCTGAAACCGCCGCCATCAAAACCATTGATGGATCCGATTGATCCACTGTGGCAACTGCTGCATTAAACCGAGTTAACAAAGTCCTGAGCGATTCATCCGCCCTCTGCTTAACTGACGTCAGCGTCATCACATTCTTTAGCCTCTTTATGTGAACTTGAAACTGACTTAAGAACTTATCTACCAGTTCTGTCCATGTTCCAATGGATCTATCATCCAACTGTCGGAACTACATAGCAGCTATATCGGTCAAGTACATGAGGAAACGTCAGGCCATGGCCTCCTCTGATGCCCCCCCAGAACTTCCAAATGCCTTTCATATCTCATCAACTGGTCAGTGGGATCCGTCTTACCATTGTATATTTCCAAAGTGGGTAGTTGAACTTGGGTGGATTCCTAGCTATCCTGATGTTCTGGGTAAATGGACTTTTGTTGACTCCCTCCAAATCCCTATTTGTCAGACCTCCACGAGTGGTTTGCCTGATGATGTCAGCAAATCCAGTGTTACCTACCAAGGGTTGCCCCTTTTCACATTTCCTAAATTCCCTCAAAGTCCTTGAGGGAATTCCGGTACATACTCTTCGTCACGTACTCCTGTATTCCTGTTGGCGTCGGGCTGCGTAGCATCATCTGGTATCCCTCCATGGATTAGTCCAGCATTTCCTGGTGGTGTGCCCCCCGAGTCTAGGTCCATCTAAATTGATAGTCATTTGCTGATTGGGAGCTGCCCCCTTTTGGACCACTCTATCTACTTGCCCATTGAGTCCTTCTGATCCAGCTCCATGGATCTGAGTTCCTATAGTTCCTGCTTGTCCAAATTGTCTTAAAAGTGCCTGCATCATTTCCTCTTGCCTTTTCAACTGTTCCTGAACGGAATTTATCATGACCTACATCTCATCCCTAGTTATGTATATGGAGGTTTGATTAGCTCCAGAGGAAGCTCCTCACTTCTCTCCTACTGACTTCTTTTCGTCCTTTGTCTCCTAGTTGATTGCTTTGCCATAGTCTCCGGAATCCAAGTTCTTAAGCCTTTAAATCCAAACTCCAAGCTTCTGAATCGTTAAGTGCTAGCATTCTCAGTGAAAGCACCAAAATGTTAGCGACAAAACTGGTCACTAACACCCAAATTCTAATAAAAGCGCCAAACAATAGTCACAGATCACAGATAGAATGTATGTAGATAGTATAAATATGAATAACATTAGAAATTAAAGTGGAAATGGTAAAGAATAAGAGATTTTATAGTTGGTTCGGCAAACTCCGGCCTATGTCCACCCTAAAAAATTTCTTTTTATTGTTATAATATTCGATTACACTTACAAAAATGGTAAAGTAGCCTTAGCCTTAGAAAATTGAAAGCAAGAGACCCGAAAAGAAGATCCCCAAACTGGAGACCCACATACTGTATTTATATGCAAATCCAGGTAGTTGGGCCTCCTGGGTGACCAAGGGCCCATTAAATCCATAGCCTATCCAGAATCCATAGTTGCAACTAATTCCATATCCAAATGTTGCCGACCTATGAAAATCACCAAGGCGACTCGAAGCACATCCACCTTTGACTCAAAGCAGAGCATCCCTGAACTCGAAGTAGCTAAATGCCAAACCATGAAAACACTGACCCATGAAGCCAACCCGAAGCATGTAGCCAAAAGACTCAAAGCAACCCGGAAGCCTCAAGTGGTTTACCCACAAAACTAGGCCGACCCACCTTGGTTCTGACCGAACCACACCACCAACTCGAAGTAAGGAGCCTGGAGACTCAAAGCACCGAGCCACCTTCAAACATCGATCCACCTTCTATCATACCGACTCACATCCTGAGAGCCGAACCACAAAGACTCGAAGCAAGGAGCTAGGGGACACAGAGAGGCACCACAAGCAACCACGTCAACCCACCTGATACTGCACCGGGCTACCTGAATGATGACCGAAGTCACGTGCTTCAGGACTCAAAGTTGCTGAGCGACAACCAAGGCCGAACCGTCCAAGTGTTGAGCCACCACCAATCACCGACCCATCCAAATGCCAAGCCATCTTCAATGCCGAACCGTCCAAGTGACGAGCACCCTCCAATCACCGACCCATCCAAATGCCAAGCCACACCACTGCTAACACACTTTCAGCACCGACCCTCACCACCGAGGCCGAATGACCTCTCCTGGCCGAACCACATTTGGCCGAACTGCACTAACATAGCTGAACCACCTTCCAAACATGATGCGTTACCTATCCATCCAGTCGACTCAAACCTATTGCATTTCATCCTCGATAACTGAGAAGTCAAGTTAGTTAAATCCGCCAGCCTACGGCCTTGCCAAAAGGTGGGTTAACATATAATTTATTGTATAAATTATTTTAATCAAAAATTTCTTTAATAGAATATCCATAAATGGTAAGTTTTGTAATAGTAGTAACAAAGTGTGGCAACTGTGAGTAATTTATCACAATGAAAACAAACATACCATTTTAAATATTGCTAGTTGATGCGCATCGAGACTGGATATTGACGTATCCGTTGAGACTAGAGTGCGTAATCCTCTTCAAATATTGGGCGGTATATTACTTATAATTGTCGGGGGCACCTAGAGGTTACATACTAATAGTAATTGGATAATTGTGCAACAACTCACTCTATAGTTTTCTATCGGTTAATATAAATAAGAACAAACAAAAAATATCGGCGTGATTGATTAATCTATTTACTCGACTTAAGAATAATAGGGCTTCGATATTAAAGCTCGGTTTAATTATAGTCAAATCATAGCATGGCGTCCATCAGATGACGATAGTTGGCACAAGTGGAAGTATTAGAAGTGAAGTGTTATTCAAGAGATGATTCGTCTTCTCAGTTATATAGGGTAGTATCACGATCAACTCGAAGTCAAATCGAAGTCAAAGTCTCTAGCCAAAGCATTTAGGTTAATAATAGCTGTTATCATTGAACCGTGGACTTTGTGTTAAGCCAATAGAGTTGAATATGGATGATATTCAAATTTTGACCATTACCAAATTTCACAAGTCCGAAGTGATATATTTTTGACAAGAAGAAACGGTGAAAATAAATGTCACAACCGAGCAATGTTTGATAAAGTGAAACTAGATTTTTTTGAAACTAAGCGATAAATTTAACCAAAATGCAACACCACCTGCTGAGTAACGTATGAACTATAATATTCAAACAGTTTGCTGTAAATCACTACACCTAACGAGTCACACAACAAGAATGATGAATTCTCTTTAGACCAAACAATTTAATTAATTTATAATTATTATAAATCGGTTAAGCTAATTAATATCTATGAAATATTAACTATATAATTTGAATACAGTTAGAGGAATAAACATTATTGAACATATTTATAATGGTCATAAATATATTGATCGATATGTGATATCGATATATGTAGTTAAATTAGATTTAATTAATCATATTTATTAGATTTAATTAGTTCTAATTAATAATATTTATTAGGGCTTAAATAGGATATTACCCATGATGATAAGTTGACAATCTCGGTTGTAATGAGGATTATAGGGGAAGCTAAAATATGTTTGAGGAGTAAGAATTGGATGGCTTAGCTATAGTAAGAATTAGTATGAGATGTGATTCATCATTTTCTCTCTTCCATCAACTATTTAAATATCTCAAACCCTAGTTAATACAATCCATTTCCATTACTGATCTATTTTATCCTGTAGGAGCTCAAGCAAATCCAACTCAAATCAATTCAAAACATAATCACTATTTGACAGTCAAAAATCCAACTCAAAACAATTCGAAAAGCTTTCAAAGGAGAGAGAGATTTCATCATCGCTAGGCGTGCTTCAAGTCATTAGTTTTAGATATATTTTTACTGTATTATATGGTTTATAATTTTTGAATAATATTTTAATATTCATATATTATTATTATTATTATATTGTTAGTTAAGTGACCATGCTTATATGTATCGATGTCGTAACATATTAAATTAGTTATATGTATGTATTCAACAAAAAATTAAAAAAAAACAATTTTCTTTACATTTTAATCAGATATACACAGCAAAATATTTTGGTCATAATATTTATTATTTTAATTAATATATGCATATTAATATATCATTCATTATAATTATATGGTTTGTACTTAATTATATCATCATTTCATGCTAATAATTAAAAATATATTTTATACATGTATATTAACATTATTTATAATTTTTGGCAGTTGTGAATTATTGTTTTATAACTATTTACTATTATTGATATTATTAAATTAATACCATATCTAATATATAAAAATATATTTCAAATATTAGCTTTTAAATTTTATAAAATTATTTCACAATGAAATAAACTCTAGGCCAGAAAATGAGAATTTTAAAACATTTTTCATAATTTTAAAAAATTATTATAACATATGGTCGAAAATAATCAATAAAAAATAAATTTTAACAAACAAAAATTATGGAAAAAAATTTCAAACCTCAAAATATCATCCTAGATTTCTTGAAAATTTAAAATTCTAATTGTATGTCTCAAAAATATTTTTTATTAATATTTATTTTTTGGCTAATTAATCAATATTATATATATAAATATATGAAATTATTTATAAAAAAATCATGTTGTGTATGTGATCAGGAAGTGTTTATAAACTAAAAGTAAATTTTTTTATTTAATATTATTAACGTATATAAATATATATTAAGATATTATAAATATGCTTATATATATAAAATTATTTTCTCTTTCTAATACATACATATATATAAATATATATATATTAGTTCACAATTAAAAAAAGACTTTCATATTGTGTCTACATATAAAATCATTTTAACATTTATTACAGTAATAAACACACACACATATACATAATTAATATTTTACCCACATATAAGTTGTATACACATGTGCGCGTGTGTGCGTATGTAGATTTATAATATTTATATAAATATAAAATTTACATACGCGCATATATTTGGCAACATACAATAATAACGGATGAGCAAACATGTCCATTGCGATGTAAATCCCAATATCTATATACGGCATGTTATATTTTGCATGGGTTATCATGTTACACATGCACACTCATAAATATATGTATATGACACATATATGTACTTACATATACCTACGATAAAAATTAAATAAAATTGTGGATAATTTATAAATTAAAATGAAATAAGAGATGTCTCTTGAATAAAATTTAAAAAATTTCAAATAAAGTAGACTTCGTCGGGCCAACATAAATTCAATAAGGGATTTTTTTTTTTGAAATTCATCCATAACTTCCGCTACGGGCTGTCCCAATTCCAACAGATAGAATAGTAGATGAGTTATCAGTATACAATGCGTGGAGAAAGTGGCTTGGACCTCTGAATAAATATTTAATCTTTTCTATACCTTATATTATATTTATTGTCAGTACGTATATTTTGGATTATTTTCAGTGCTTATATATTGTTTCCTCCCGCCGTAAGATTTGAAAGTGTAGAATACATAATAATTGGATCTATCTTTGTATCATGCAAAGCTTAAAACCTAAAAATTCGCACTTCCTAGCATAAAGCGAATTTAAATGTCATTTTTGAGCTTTGGATCGATGTGTCCGAAGGAGAAAATTATTACACAGTATCATAGCTTAGGCCAAGCGATTCCTACAAAATTAGGGCGTATAAGAGAGTGTATTTGTAGTTTTCTATTATATATATTTATATTCCACACCTTTATATTTTGGCTTATAAGGTAGTTGTTGTCTTGTCCTTTATATAGGCAATCAACTGTGAGTTAAGATAAATGGTAAGATTATAATTGTAGGGTGAAAAATAAATTCATCATATTTATTATAATCGACTCATTAAATAAATTCTAATAGAGGTTCCCATATCAACTAGGAGTAATGAGTAAATTGGGGCTCTAATGGTCAATAGAACAAGAGTAGTATTGTTGGACCTATATAAAAAGAGTGCGATTTGATAAAGCATAATGGAGACGTGATAGAAGGACTTTTCAAAGCTAAAGTAAATGTCCCTGGTTCCAGTGGAAGCCTATTATTATATTAAAAATATTGCAAAAACCCCATTTAACTTAAATCGATAGTTAGAGTTAGACAATGTATTAGAGGATAGGGTTAAATTAATCGTTTTTGAAAAAGAGGGGCTCAAACCCTATGCACTTAAAACATTGTTGGATGTAATTGAGCTTTGGTAAAGTAGGTAGTTTCATCTACTCCAATTCAAGTGTGAAACCATTGGGAATATTTACTTAAAAGTTGAAAACAATAGAAGTTTGGTATCTATATAGAAAATAAATTGGTTCATGATTTTCTATGGAATTGCTCAAACAAAATTTATATACATACATACATATAAGTAGAACTGAAAGAGGTTTTAAAAGGAGTTGGAAATATCATTATTTAAAATCTTTGGAAAAGTATAGAATTTGAAGTTGGAACTAGTAACCCCTTATTTTAAGCTTCAAACATGGGAAAACTTAAAAAAGGTAATTTTCCATAACTATATTAAAGCTTTTGTTTTTGTAAAATGTTTGCGTAAGGCATATTGTTGCACTTATGTTTTCATGTGTACTTTGCTTTTAAAAGTGAAACTTTTGAAAGGTAATTTTAAAAAAAATTGTGAAACCTACCTATTTGAAAATATTTATGTCGTGCTTTGAAAAAGAAAGTTAAAATATTATATTTTCTTTTGAAATGCACCTTTGTGAAGATTTTTTATTTATAAAATAAAATTTAGAAAGACACGTTTATATGTCCACTTTTCTAAGATAAGTTGAACTGACTTGGATAAAAATTTAAATTGAAAATAAACATGATTTTTTCAAATGGAAACGTTTGTTGAAATTAACAGAGAATTTTAAATTTTTTAAAGAATACTAGTATTTGAGAATATTAAGTTTGGAAATCAAAGATTTTAAAAAAAAGTTCACTTGCAATTTTATTACAGTTAGAAAAATTACATAGCCTATAAAGTTTGAATTGAATATGACAAACTAGCTAAAATAGTCAATGTCATGCTAGGGACTTTCTAATTATGGAGTTGTAAAGCATTGGAATATTTGGGGTAATGAAAGAAATTAAAATTGGTACTCGTCGCCTTTTCAATCAACATCGAAGTGGAAGGGTAGGGTACCAAATTGACTCTTCTGTGATAATAAAGGATGGACGTAACTTAGTGTTTTTTGCCCAAATAAAGTTTGGGTTGTCTAATCTTAGCACGAGAAGGATTGGAAGATGTGATTTGGCTAAAACTTATTTAATTTTAGAGGAAGGAAAGAGAAGCCAGGATATTTTACTATACCAAAGAATGCTCTAGGGGTAAGTAGTTTCCTTGGTTTGGCCAGCTACTATAAGAAGTTCACTAAAGACTTTGCAATAATTTTTGTGATGCTGACACATCTTACCATGGAGAATTTTATTTTCTTATGGAACTTGAAATGTGATCATGCTTTTATTATGCTAAAGGTGTTGTTTAACAAACATAAGTCCCATAAGAATTTATTGTTTTGACATCATCGGAAGAGGTAGACGATTTTGATTATCTGTGGATGGTGACTTTGACCTAACATTTAAGGTCACGTTACGCCACACATGTTGATTTCGGTTTAGAAAGTTATAGGCACCATATAAGTAGGTTGTCATCATATGGTATAAGCTCTATAACGATATTTATAAAGTATTGATGCTTGAGTCGCTGTCACAACTACAAGTACACTATTTTGGGGTTGATGTGTACTGATTCCGTAGTTCACTAGGCTAGCACATCGTCCATTTTGGATGTTCCTAGGTGAGTTTTTGCGTATGACTCTATTTAGCTATTAAACATTATGTCTATTGGATTAATACGGAAAAACACCATTCAATCTTGAGTTTATTAAAGAATGGTTAAAATTTGGAAGTTCAAATTGCAAAGGATATCCTAGATGACATTGTAGTTAAGTTTACAAAGGAATGACTAATTCGAATTTTGTTCTTGCTAGGTTAAAGATATTACAATTTGCATTCAAGGAAGATGCAGAGGCAATTTTCATATGAAATAATATTTGAATATTTTGGTTAGATTTTCAGAATAGGATAATAAGATTCTTTTCAATCTTAGATCCAACGGGACTATATATTTAAGAATCTATCATGAAGTATAGACCAATGGGCACATGGTTTGTGTCGCATAATAGTTACTTATGGTTGATGTATCACTCAGTCGATTATGTTTAATGCTAAAACAATATTAAATTTGGGTTTCACGTAAATTTAGAATTCCACTTAGATATAGGATTTTGGTTGCTACGTTTGAATAAATTAATTAATAGTACTACTTGAATGCCTGAACGTTTTATGCTACATAACTTAGGAGGAAAAGGTATAGCTTAAGTTTAATCGAAATTGGAAGAGAAGTAATATTACTTTCACTAGTTTAAGAGCTCACCAAATTTCGATATCCTTGAGTGAAAATGAAGTATAACAAGAGATTCAAGTTATTTGTTGTCAGGTGAGACACCACCCGCTTTCGAATTGTCTTACATTAGTTTCTAGAAGATGAAGTAACCAGTATGCTATTGGAATAATTTAAGGCATTGTGTATGTGGTTGAGGGTTGCATAAGACTACGTTTTTGTTAGGGCATACTTGTGCTCGAGTTCTCAATTGTGGTGCATGTCGACATCACTTATTAGAGTTAGTAGCAAGGATTGCAAAGGTTTGCCTATGCACATACAATTGTAGTGATTTGGATTGAGTTTACATACCAGTAGTAAAATCGATAATTTGAGGTTGGAGGAATGATCCAGTTGAGGGTACTCGAAAATGAAAGGAGAGAATCTAATCTTTTCATATCAACTTTTTTTTTGAAAGATTTTTTTCTTTTTCTCGTTTTTTAGAGTGATTGGTTTACTTAAGAATAGATGAATGGTTTTTAAAGGTTATTACAATTAAATTAACAAATTGAATATGTGGTATGCTTTGTTTTGTGACTTATGTTTTGAGATTTGATTCGACTCTTCATATATTATATTCAATACATATAAAATTATCAGTATATCTTAGGATCTTTCGCATCCATGCTAATATGCCATGATCTTGCATTCATATAGATGTATTAGTATTATGCATTATTCGCATGTCATATTCATGACATAAGTTGATTGATGTATGCGCATTATATTTTGAATTTATTTTACCATTGCTTTTTATTGTTCGTTTACATCTATTTTGCTGTTATAGTATATTTCTACATGGATTCTGATTATAGTTGGTATCTATATGGTATCATATCCTATATCGCTAGAAATATTAGGAAATAGATAAGTTTGATGTGAATTGTTTGGATGCTTTATGTGTGGTATGGTTTGAGTGTGTGTATTGCATATACACTTGGTTACTATTATATGGTTGAATCTATGAGTTACATTTTCAGTCTCTTGGAATTTTGGAGATGAAATTTTTTGTGAGGAGAGAATGTAATACCCTGTATTATTAATAAAAATAAATGAATAATTGAAAAGACATTTTGGTAATTTTATATAAGGCTGAAAAGTTGAATTTTTATAATTGAAGGAATTTAGGTAATTTGGCATTTCCATTATGTCAAGTGGATTTTTCTACCCTAAATTAATATATAAAATATCAGAAGCTGATATCTGATAAAGAAGATAAAAATATTTACCATAGTGCACATTTCAGGTTTTATGCCTAAGAATTAAGTATAAGAATAAATCAAAAATTATTTGGTAAGTATTTTATTAAATATGTTTGAATTACTCAAAAACGGATACGATGGTTTAATATGCATTAAAAGAAAATGAGAAAGGTATTTACATGCATAAACTTCAAACCGCTTTTGGGGGAAAGCATTAGTTAGTATGATGATGAAATTATTGCTATAATTAATGAAATGGTATGTTATTTATATTAGGAAGAGAAAGTAACAAGAAAGATGCATTGAATGAAAGAAAAATTGCATATTTTTAAAAAAGAAGCAAAAATATAGCTATGAAAAGAATACATTTCTTAGAAAATATATAGTATCTTTTTATTTGTAAGAATAAGGATTAAACCAATTTTTGAATTTGGAAAGGTCAGTACCAATTAAACACATATCGATTGAGCAATTACTAATAAAGAGCAAGGCTCCTAATTAATGTCAATGTCCACACACATATCTGTATATGCGTGCATGCGTTCGAAGATCAATCCATGATTCCCTACAGTTGTCAATAATAATATATCCGTAGAATATCGATAAATGGTATTGAATTGAATTATAAATAATGATATTAACTGGTAGAATATAAACATTATTTTTTAAGGAGATAAAAGGAAAGTAATTTTACGTATATGTAAGGATAAGTGATATATGAATAAATAAAAAAATTCCTAAACCTGGACTTCACTTATAAATATGAATCCAAGCCTCGTCCTTTCGTTATAACCCTATCTATGTCCTCTTTAATTCCATACGATCTTCTTTTCTTCCTCCTCCTCAAAATTCCTCAATCCAAACATCACTTTCTAATATCTTCTCTAAATTTCTAAATAAAAAAATGAAGGAAAATCAAATCAAAAGAGGGAGAGAGAGAGTGAGTTAAATCGAAAGAGAAGTAAAAGCAGAAACAAATCAAAGAACTGAAGAAAGATATCAATTCAAATCAGGTTAGGGAAAGGATTTCTTTGAAAAACCCTTCCAAGCGAGTGGATATATTGACGAAATTCCTATGATGTATATAAGTAGCGAATTTTCGTTTATATACCTTCTTAGAATTAAAAATATGATTTTTAATCCAAATAAATACTTCATATTTCAAAAATATTTGTGAATTAAGGACTGTAGGTGTGGCGCAATCAAAAAGGGGTGCCTAAGTCTTGTAACAGACCTAGGTTTGAGCACTGTCTTGCACACATTCTTGCAAAAATAGTACCCGAGGGTTATAGAAACCATGAGTTGAAGTAGACAGGCACAACTTAATTCCCATTAGGAGTTTACCAATCCATCAGGTTCTCTTGAGTATATTCAAAAAAAATTATGAATTGAGAAGATTGGAAAACCTAGGTAATGAATCAATAAAATAATCATTGTACTTTGAGACGGGAGGGTAAATAAAATTGAAACTACGTCTAATTTTATAGATCTGATTTTGTATAACAAGTTTGGATTGATTTTGATAAATAAGAAAGTAAATGAATATTTACCTTTGAATTTAAATAGATATTAAAACAATTAACTTTTAATTAACGTAGGTAATCAACTAAAGTACGTTTGGACAATTGGCTGAAATATTATAAGCAATTGATAAGATAAACTACTTAAAATCGTGTATAAACAAAATAGAAATTGTGCTAAAATAGTGTTAAAAAACGAATCCAACACATATATTTGGATCCATGAAGAAAATGAACAAAACAATCAAAATGAATAAGTTGACAGATATAAAAACATCGATTCTGACATCTGAAATAATAATCAGATGTTTGAAATTCAGAAAATGCGACATAGGAAGGAGTCAATTCAAAACCGGCTAGATTTGGACTTATGAACTCTTATTCAGACATCTGAAATCAAAGTCGACATCTGACTAAGGATTAGGCAACTGATTGACTATACCAATTTTTTTTGCAGGGGATTAGACATTTGAGTTGTTGCACCAAGCCTAAGTTAAACCTCGACTCGGTATATGCCTTATATGATGGATCGGGGAAATTTTTCCCATATCCTTGTCTTTCGGGGGTTTACATAGCTAAATGGAATCTTGCAGCAATCTAGAAAAGTATCATACTTGGTGATGTTCTTGGTTCTCACTTCATGAAGTTGTTAAATGTGACACTCAACACAGCGTGTGATTTCATCGCAATTAGAATCTTATAACATTTGTATCCGGTCCTAATCGCCTATTGGTGAAAGCTGGAAAGAGTAAATGGAGAAGTTCGTCATGAGAAGATTTGTTAAACCTATAGAGGATTGCGTCTATTAATCCATCGTTTTGCTACTAGTGTAATGATATAGGGTTAGGATATGGCATCTAATGAGGTGGTTACTTGATGAATAAGTGACAAGTTATTATTAGGATTGTTAACCCAGTGGATTATGCCAGGCTTGTTAACCCAAATATGTAGGCTTAGCATGGTGAGGCATACTCAGAGGTGCCACTCAAACGCCTGTCATTGAGAATGTTAACTCAATGCATAGCAAAGTGATTATGATTGGGAATGTAAACTTAATGTATAGATAGGTGGTTTACTATCGAAACCATGCACTTGAGATATTTCCTAAGGTTATTCAGTTCTAGTATGTACCACGTGTGAGTGGAAACCATCATGAATCATTGTTGGATTTAGGCACATTAGGGATACTCAACCTATAATGCAGAATAACTAATTTCTTATACATGAATAACATACACACACTAAGGAATACTCTTAGGTTGTGTGGTTATAACTAAACTTTAGTTACTTTTAACACCATACTGCTAGTGACATAATTCAGTCAACAGACTTTGTTTGATCCTCTTTATTTCTCTTTTTTATATCTATTATTGCAGGATAGCGGAGTAGCTGAGCAATAAAAATGGGGTGTGTGGAGAAAGTGTCTTGACATTCTGAAGAAATATTTATTCTCCCCTATACCTTATATTATATTTATTATCCACACTATGTTGTATTATCATTTGGACTCTATTTTATTAGCACCTGTATAGACTACGGTTATTTTAAAATTACGTTGTTTTGGATTATTTTCCGTACTTATATTTTTTATCCTTCTGTTGTATGCTCCGATAGTGCAGAATACATTATAATTTCATTTTCTTTGTATCATGCAAACCTTAAAACCCTGACAGTTTATAATGACCCGTAATTTAGAACCATTCAAATCGACAATAATCCACACATGTCGGACTTGAGTTGCTTTAAATAAAATATTTTTAATATATTTATTTGGCATACCTTAGCATATACAGTAAATAAATCAATCACAGAACCACAGATACATAGTTTACAACAAACAACAGAATAAAACAAATAGTAGTTCATAAATCTACTATAGAAATAACATAGTTTGAAAACAGAATACATCACAAATCCCAGTACACAGAAGTCTCTAGTACAAAGTAAGTGACACGTAAACATACAATTGGAAATAACAGAAATAAATGGAAAGATGAAATAGATAAGCTATTGTGACACTCAAGTAGACTCGAGCGTAAAGCAAAACAATACACTCGAATCAGGATTAACATTCTAATGCAGATAAATCAAGATCAAGTGGAATGTCAAGCAAATGCAATATAACTTAAAGGAATGTTGGGATCCCATCCTTTGAGGATCGGATCAAACTATCTACATACATAATACAATACGCTACATATATACTGTCTACGATAAAATAAAATATCAAAATAGCGTTAAGGCATTACCCATATCTCCCTTAACACATTTATATATTCCCATAGTCTATACAGTATCGTACCCTCCGGAAACTGGAGGTTTACCCATACGACACTCCATAGGTATGATACAAAACAAGCTCGTAGAAGGCGCGATAAGACATGTGATAAGGCACGCGAGGCAATGCCAAGGTAGATATACCGTTTGCATATCCGGACTGGTGGTAACGCATAATAGCTACTATCGTCCACCTCGAGACACACTTCCAAATCAAAGGTGTGCATACCACAATCAAAACACAAAAGCAATAGATATGGTTTCGAAGAAATATGCCTCACTTGTCCCGGCGTGGCACTTGTTTTAGCCACATCAAGCTGACTCATGGGGGGATGTAAATACCATACAGAATCGCTTCCCAAATCATCCTACTTATCAATTTTACAATTAATAGTTAGCAATTCAGTTTTAACAGTACGTTTAATTTCTCATTTCCTATGAAATCAATTTAATGAGCATAATAACATTAATCGTGAGTGATTGCTCATCTTTCAAGGCTAAAGAATGATGAAATTGAAGCAATTGACACGAATACTACACGATATTAAACAGTTGAGACAATAAGAAAGCAGATTTTAGCACAATGATGAAGTAAATAAATACACACGCGAGTGATATTCATATACATTTATTTTATAATGTTTGAAATAACGATAATATACATATTACACATACGTTCTCCTATGACAAAATATAAGAAGAATGACCTGGACAATACTTTCGTCAAGTTTGTATATGTAATATATACAGCTTTACATAATCACGTACAGCATGTTCCATTTTTGAATATAATAAGGGTGATTTTGTGCAAGGGAAGAGGGCAATCAATATACATACAACATATATTTATATAGTTGCCAAAACAGTGACAAAGCTGGGTATAACTTATATGTCAATATATATATATATATACACCTGTGTGTGTGTGCGCGCGCGCGCAATCAGTCAAACAACTTGCGTGCATGAAGTATATTTCCATCAAAACTTTACAGCCCCATATTCCAGTTTCTGCCAACCAAGACATAAGTTTACCAATGCATAAAATAAAGATAAGTTCCATGCCGAATGCATGCGCAGCGTGTATAAATAATACTACTAACATATACACGAGCAGAGCAGGGTGTCAAGTAGGAGAATGATACTTGGAGTCGAGGGTGGTTGCCACGGCCTGGAGGAAGGGGAATAGCAGTTTGCATGGGGATGACATAGTCAGGCTTCGTGTCATGGAGGGACTCGACGATGGCTACGGTTTGGTCGGGGAACTTGGGGGATGAGGTGGCGGCCAATTTGATGAGATGCTCTCGGTTTTGGGCGGTGAGTAGCGGTGGATGCGGTGTTTGAGGCACAGGCGGTGGGTATGGGAGAGGGAGGCAGTCACTGGGTGATGTGATGTGGGCTCGGCATTCGAAGATGGTGGCTAGGTGGGTGAGGGGTGGTGTTTGGATCTGGTGGTGATGTAGGGTGAGAAGTGGAGGAAGAAGGAACGGTTCCGCAATGTGTAGGTAGAAAGATTATATATATACGAGTACTATGGCACGTGCGATGCATGTGTACAGAAGGAATTGGTGTTATAAAACACAGTTTGTAAGAATTTTGTTAACCGTAAAAAATGACACTATGAGTACAAAATGTTGTATTTTCTATGTGCATACATGCCAGATTAATCATTTATTAAAACAAAAGATGAGACTAAGTTATTTTAGAAAATAATTAAATGGGTAAAGATGGTAATCAACCATTATATCAATAAAGAAATGTAATAAATTTTAAAATTAGCATTTTCAACAGTTTGGAACTAAAAAAGCTTGCATTTTCTCTATTTTAAAAAGTAATACATCGACATGTTAATATATAAGAATTTTTTAAAATATAAAGATAGATCTCCCATGGAACTTCCTTCCTTACAAATGCTCAATACTTGTTGAAGTATAAAACTGCTTGATGCCAGTGTATAGATTTCGAATAATCGTTTACCATAGGATTGTTATAAAATCTGGTAGGACTTATATTGATGTAATATTATTTCTCCATGCCTTTTTAGGTTGTTTTCAACAGCAGCAGCTTAAAAGTAATCTATCAGAATTAAGTACAGTTGTAGTGATTAGTTTGTCTTCTCCTTGTCCTAGGCTTCAAACCGGCATTGGAAATATGCGGATGGAAAAGTTATAAAGGTTATATAAGGAATATTTTATGTTAACTACAGTTATATTTTAGTAATAAAGTTGGAATAGTATAATAGTTGAGTTAGAGTTACTTAGATTTTTTCAACCTAAATATTAGTTATTGGAAGCAACACTTTATACTGTAAATTATAAGCATGCATACATGCACTAATTAAAAAAATATATTACTTGTTGGCACATGGAATCTGGGATTCACATGTTCTTGGATCATATACTTTTCATCGACTTACCTTCAGCCTTTAGCCTATATCTTTGTTCTCATTATACCACTTAAAGATTAAAAAAGTAGTGCACTCTGTTATGTTTTACTTGTTTTTGAATCATCAGTAAACCTCATAAAACAAAACTCAATATTAATTACACCACTTAAAGATTTGGTCTTTGCCTCTGCATCTCTCCCAGTTGCTATACACACAGAGTGTCAAATGAACACATGAAGGAGCACCCATATCTACACACTAATACTAACAGCGAATGCACACATATGACTCCTATACTGTAACGACCCAGAATTTCTGTCATTTGAAAATTTGTATATTTAATTGATTTTTAAATATTAACAAGTAAAATTTGTTAGTCGAATCAATTTTATTTCGAATATCTGGATTTAATTGGATAATTAAATCGATAATTTAATATTTGAAATTACAGAAATGAATGGAAATTGGGTTTAATATGATTGAAAATGATATATAAAGCTGTATTAAATCGTAGTGGAGTTAGAACGATGCTATTGAACTTTTAAAATTGAATTAAAAGTCAATTTGTAGAAATTGAACATTTTAATATTTAATTGACGAGCAAAAATAGCCATTTTTCAAAAAGTCTCGAATTTCAACGAAACCAGTTTCATCGGATCCGTAATGTTAAATTATTCTACGGTTGCAAATTTCGTGTCAATCGGGCTTACGGTTTGTCCGGGTCAAGCTAAAACGTGTAGAAATCGGTTTAAGTAAATTTTAAATTTAAATAATTCGATTTGAAAACTTATCTTTCAAATTTGATCGAATTGGCTCCTGATATATATTTCATTGCGTTCGGAATGGGGGTAAAACATTATAAACGTCAGGCGGCACGCTTCGTTTGGAGTTCGGAAAAATTTCGGGTGAATAGTGTCACGTAAATTCTCTATAAAAGGCCTCAGAATTTTCACAATTGCAAACAATTAGGGTTTCTAGCCCTACCACCATTAACATTTCAATGGCCAGAAAATAATCATCTTCCTCCTCGATTATCTCCAAATCCGTTAACTTTTACAAAAATCTCTCAACCACAAAATGGAAGAGCACGATGAGATCTAGCTGTTCAACGGCTATGATCGTTTAAAATGATCCCAATCGTCGGCAATTTGCATTCAAACGCAAGCGTTTCGAGCACAAAAACTGAGATAATGGCAAGGCCGAGTGCCGCATTGTTCAAGGTGATGGTGGAGCTTGCTTCGGCGCACCGTTTGGTGGCTTCTGATCGTCGTTGATGTCGACGATGATGGCGCGACAACGTGGGAAAGCGATCGGCTTTGGGTTCTTCGGCTGTAGTTTCACGCGTTGGGGAAGAAGAGTGCGCGTGCGGCTGAGATCAAGGGCTAGGGAACGTGCGGTCGTGATTTAAAGGTTGAAAATATTAAAATGAAATTTGTAAATTAATTTATATATAAATCGTGTGATGTTTAAAATAGCATAACTTCTTCATACAAGGTCGAAATTTGACGAAACGAATTGCGTCGGGTTCATATTGATGAATACTACGCGATGGAGCTGGATTGGAGTTTATTGGAGCTAGTGAGAATTTTGGGTAAAATTAAACGCGCGTTTAATTTTATTCGAAATAAAACACTGCAACTGTATTTGAAACAAGGTGAGAACTTCTCACTCGATCGAATCTGTTTCGATATAAATTTTTAATAGTTAGATTTAAAATTGCTTGATTGTATGTTTGGATGATAAATTATTATCCATTGTTTTGAAATAGACCCTATGCGCCGTATATTAAGCGGATGTTATTTATTAAACACATATACCGCAATATTCCATCTTGAAGCGGAATTGGTATTATATATGTACTTGGAGTTGATTTTCCCGCATTATATAGCGGATAAGACCCTACCGCGCCGCATAATAGCGGATAATATTTTATATGAACCCACGTACCGCAATATTCCGTATTGAAACGAGATTGGTATTGTGCTAACGTCCGTGGATGCAGGGAAACAGGTTGGAGGGATCCAATTGGATTCCTCAACAGTATTGATTTATTTACAGATATTTGCGATATATTCTAATATCATATTGATATATGATGTTTTGATGCCACAGTTGATTTATTGGTGCTGTTACAGCATTGGGCCTATTTTGGAGTTTTAAAAATGTTAAAATAACGATTTTGAATTTGAAAGGATTTTTAAAATTATTTTCGAAAGTATACATTTTATTGAATTTTGGAATTGATTCATTTTAAATAAATAAACGTTATAATTTTTATGTTATAAAAATTACGATTTTTGTGAAATATAACCGAAATGTGATTTTTGAAATAAGTTGTTGATTTATTTGTAAAATGGTTTAAACTAAGATTTTTAAATTTATTATAAAAGCTTTGTATAAAAGATTTATAAAATTGATATTTATAAATTAAAATATTGGAATTATAAAATGAGTTTTTATAAGTGTTAAAAAAGAAGTATAAATGGATTTCATAAGTGAACGAAATTTATAAATTTATAAATTGTGAAGTTACAAAATGAATGAATTTGTAAATAGAGAATTATAAGTAATTTGCTTATAATTTGGATTTGGCGTGTAAATGAGACATAAATAGAATTTGTTAATAAAGTGATTTTATAAGTTGAAATTGTTATAAAAATATAAATGGAATTTATAAACATTGTTTTATAAATCCGAAATCGACTTAGTTTGATAAGTTAATTATTATAGCTTATTAAAGGAGATATATCCATGATTTTGGACAGTGGATAATCCTTTAAATTAAAAATGTAGAAGTGTTGGATTTGGTAAACTATTTATATTCACGATTTTGGACAGTGAATAATATATTAAAGAAATGTTTTAGGAAGTGATCTTTTAAATAGAATTAAAACGATTTGAAGTTGTTTTAAAATGTGTTAAGGATCGAAACCATAGATTTCAACATTCATTATTGAAATAGACGTTTTCGAGAAATAAAAGGAAAATATAAACTATAACACTGTTGTTATAGTAAATGATTTTCGAAAGGAAATGTTTTATATAGTATTGGGATTTATATATCTATCTTAATTTTGAATCCCTATACTAGTGATTTTGGGTTGTTGTAACGATGTTTTACGTAACATTCGTTTTGACCCAAATAAATGTTTAAAGAGAACGTTTTCCTTAAAGAATAAAATATATACTTAATCGTGTTTTAAGTATATTGAATATTTTCTAAGTATTGAAAATAAATAGATTTGTGAATTACTTATTATTAAATAAGTATGGAAATGTTTTCCAATATGAAGTGAAATGTTTAGAGATTTTATCTTTTAAAGATAAACTGAAAGTGAATATTTGAAATCGATTTGAGAATCGTATATTAATAGATATTTTGGAAACGTGAATTCACCATGGAATTTATAAAGGAAAGGGAAAATTGTTTTAAAAATAAACATTGATTTATTTTTGAAGTGTGGAAAATTATGTATCTTGTAAAGATATTTTTGGAAAATAAATAATTTGGGAAATTATTTGGAATTTGGTGATGATTGTGCATATCTATTGATAGTTAAATAACCGACTATCAATATTTACCTTTAAATGGGTATTTGTTGTGATTTTCTTGAATTAAATGCTACACTTATTTTTAAAAATAAGCGCTCGTTATTCGGTTTAGCCGGGAGAGGACCTTTGGGTCATAAATCCCATTTCGTATAGTGATATCTCGCAATGGAAAGCATTTGAAGACCGGCATTGAAGACCGGCATTGAAGACCGCATATTTTCAAAAATGGAAGGATTACCGTCGAATGACTCTGCATCGGCTGATCTCCGATATAGAGATTTTATCACCCTTTGTGATGGGAAGTCCGGTCGTGATTAGTGAATATTCGGATTGCAAGGGCTTCTTTGGAAGTGCCTTCGGTTCCGTTCAATCCCGGAACGGACTTGTATGGATGTGTGTCTGACATTACAATTTGAGATGTAAAGCTGGTTTCTATCAAATATATTTCTGTTGGTGGCGGAGAATTTATTCTTTTAGCTTAACACCCTTCTCTGAGACGTACGAGCTCAGAGGTTATGTAGTTGATGGTTACTAGTGATACATTCCCAATTTGGTAATGTGGCATATGGAGTGTTGCTGATCATTTGTTGATCAAAGCGTGGATTTTATGAAAAGCGTAGCTTTGTGGACGAGACTTCGTCGGACCTCACACCCCGGTAATGGTCAAAACAGGAAAGATGCGGCAAGGTTATTAGGGGATAGCGCCCCCTTAGTGTATGTCATTTCCTTCTCGATAGAGGTGGTATCATGATATGGAGCCCAGATACTTAACCTATGTTGTTGCTGCAAACTTATTATTTTGTGGTTGTTGGTGAATCCCGGGATTTAGGCATACTCATGTCAGTAGTTACCCAGCTAGGGGTAACCCGACCTTGTGTTGGCATAGATACGGTTAGGTTCTCGAGGCGTCTTTCCAGAGGCCGTTTCCATGTGGCAATGGCAAGTTCCTTGGCCTGACCATTTGTTGGAAATCCAAACTCCAATATGCACCTTGTACGGTTTTAGTTGTAGAACCTACCATTTACTTATGGTGGTCACTACTGTTTAGATGGTAGCGATAGTAGGCATACGATGCAGGTCGTACGTTGGCTAAGATTTATATTATACTTTCGAAATGTTTCCTACACTTTGCACTTATAATAATAATATCAAAGAAAATTTGCGTATCAAGCAAGTTTGACTATCATAAGGAGAAATCTCCTCCTATTCTGCGTTTGCATTGTGTATGTGTGCGGGAGGCCTTATGGTAGTCTCATTTTCTAAAAAGCATTGCGAATCTAATTTAAAATATTTCTTTGTTTGTTTTTAAAGATAAACTATTTAAGTTCTCACACCAGTTCCATGAATGACTTGGAGTTTATTGTTCCCTTCCTAAACTCTGGGTGCCCATCAATTTCCGCACGGACAGTCAAGAGTCAGATTATCAGGATATTTTGGAATTCAGGAGTTGCTGTGGAGATCAGGAGCAAGCTAGATGGCATAGCGTATCAACTAGTATATAGTATTTCTTTTCCGCTGTTTGTTATTGTAAACTCTGATAATGTAATGTAATGTGATGTAATGTAATAACTGATATAGTTCTTTGTTTTAAAGATATTCATTCATCTATTATATGTTGTTCCGCGCGATTGTGAGATTCTGATATTGTTTTTGTGTTCTATCTTTCTTTCTTCTTCTATCTTCTTCTTGAACCCTAAGGGTTCGGTTTTTCGGCATTCGATTGCTCGGCAGTTGATACAGTGGACGTATTAATGTCGATCTTCATGAGTCGAAAATCGTAACCTTTATATATACACTAATACTGACAGGTGAGTCACATATATTATTATATATATAAGCATCCAACTCTCATAAACATGAATACCATAATATAATTAAGGAAAGAAACATCGAAAGCCCAACAATAGAAAATTAGTATAGTGGAAGTAAATGGTTAGACAATAATGGCATTAATGACCAAATTAGCGGTCATTAAGATCCCATTACAGAATCAAATCATCCGAAGTTGACACATCACATGTGTATTCCAAACCAAAACTCCAATCCAAATGTATATCATGAATTTCTTAAGTACTCTATTTTTGTTGTTAAATGGATCATTACTCCGCTTATTCATTCTTTTAGCCCCACTCTCTACTCAAGTAAATATTCACACATAAAGAATAATATTAAAAAAAAAGGAGTTGATAAAGACTAAAAAAACCATGATTTCTCCACTAATCAACATACCTATTAGCAACGTTTCTTTTTCTTTTTTTTTAAATTACTCGTTCAAAACAGTTCCCATTCTACCCTCAGATTATTTGTAGAGGATGCTGTGGAGGTTGAAGCAGTGGTTGATGTGGATGTTATTGAAGTTGTCGGTGCAAGCAATGAATCGAACATTCCCATTTTATTGTCACTGCAAATTTAGATTCTCATTTCTGCACTTTTTCCCTTTTCTCATTCTTATAATTTTGCTGTTGTAAAGAGACAGGTTTAGTAATCTTCTCATTCTTGATTTTGAGTATATCAAGTGTCTCCACTAACTTCTACACTCTCTTTACCTAAATGAAGCATATATACCTATGGTTAGAATACTTTGACCCATGCATAACACTTTCACCTATGCACATGCTGTTTTAATATTGAACCACTTGGCGCACACATACATAGATTCGGAATCATATATATATTTGTTCAAACTTATATTGAATTCTTAAGCATAGGAATTTATAAAAATATATAGCCTAACTTTTGACAGTTCATGCTCTATCACCTAAACACTCGCATATCATTTATATTCAACAAGCCTGATACAAACATTCGCACACATGAATTATGTATCAAACTAACAAATTCAGGGAATTGAAACAAAACTAAACCTTTGAAAAACCAATCTTGGCTTTTTTAATTATTGTTTGTTAACCAAAATTAACCTAACAATACAATAATTATTTACATAAGGCGGCGTATAGTTAAATTTAGGTGTTATTGAATTAAAAACAACAAACATTTAGTAAAAATCATTTACCTACATCTAATTCAGTCCACACCCAATTTATATGCCATAACCATCATTCCCCTCTGCCAATATCCAATTTCGACCAACTGCACAATAACCGAGCCATCTAGTTTCAGAGATTAATAGTAAACATAGTTAAACAACGAATGAAGTACCTAAATATGGAATGATTTTTTTAGCATGCACTCACTTTTCATCAGCTCTCCATCAACTCTCGCATTCACTCAGCTATAATTTGGCCATTTAGCACCCATGTTCCCGTTCCGTAGGCTGAGATTCACACATTTGCACCCTTGATCCATCATAATCTCTACCGTAGAAATGTTATGATCTAGTAGCCCACGACTGTTTCTATCTTACTGAACATGAAGGGATAAAAAATTTGAATACACTAATCAAGGGAGATCTATATAAGAGGAAAGAAAATGAGAAAAGGGGCATACTGGAGGCAGTTTTACCATTTTGCGATCAAAATCCAGGGATTTGATTGAAACTGTTCAAACTAATAAAAACATGAATTTTGACTAATTTATTGTAAGAAAAATGTATAGCATATGAACCAAATGAGTGAACGGTTTGGTGCACTAAATGTTACCTTATGCTAAAATATTTAAGCAGGCTTATGACTAAGAGGCTAACGACAAAGATGTTGACTCTTTTAAACCTTACTATTTGAAAATTAATGGCTATACAGATACAATTTAAAAAATAAATAACAACAATCATGAATTTATGCTTTAAAGAGACATGGTGATTTATATTGCAGAAGATTGAAAAATAAACTAACAAAATCCGATCACAAAAGTCAAAATAGCAAAATAAACACATACCAAGTGATAGAATATGCTAAGGGCATCCTTACAGTATAAGTCATCATTACATGTCTCATGTGTTACTGGAGAATCAAATTACGGCACTATGTTATACGTGATTGGAATGTAATATAGCACATGGGCCATTAAAGAAGACTGTAAATAGTTCAACGATATAATTTATCACTATACTAAATAAATACACCTAGTGTGAACAAATAAAACCCAAGAAGAAAAATTAAATCATCTACACAAAGATGCATTGATTCGGTTGGCTTAATACTAAGATTTACTTAGATTAAAAAATTGTGGAGTGCCATATATATTTATGTGATAGTTCTAGTACTCTCTTCTAGTCACAGAGGTAAATGTCAAAGTTCTTTAACATCACCAAGCAACTACAAATGATCTAATCCTAACTGACACGGCGATGCACAGAAAATTAACTGTAAAATAATTTACACCAAGCTTATGTATGAACAACCAATTTGACAGCAAGGCTATCATCTGACCTAAATGTTGCAACCAACATAGACTATCATTACTAAAATAAAATAATGCAGAAAATCAAACTCAAAATATAAAAATAAATAAAGAGAAATAATAATGGTTCACTGTGAAACAATAAAGCTCAAAATATAAAAGTAGAGCAGAAATAACTGATGTGATGAAATCAAGCAATCATCACAGATGCAAAACAAAACAAAGTAATTGAGCGGAGAGATCTTTCAGTTTTCATTAGCAATTCATTAGACAGTCATGATAGCTGGTAGGTTTTTTCAAAATAGAATTCATAATCTAAATCAGTAGATATTGTCTGGACATATTTAATAATTTTAAAAAAATTGATATAATCATTGGAATATTTAAATAAGTTAATAACCAATGAGAATAAGGTAACAAAAGTTTTATGCCTCATCTAAAAGTTTAAAATAAGCAGCCAGATAGTTTTTAAAGTAATACATGTATTCCTTTTTCATGTATATAATGCTTATCCTAGCACACAATTCACATGAACATTTGTACAATTGCCTACTAATGGAAAACATATATCCAGAGGCAAATTAAGTTCAGTTCTATAGGTAGAGCGTGTTCGAGAGGTGGGTGAGAGCGAGCAATTTTCAGGTGAGAATTATTTCTCACAAAACCTATGATAATCAAAATCAGTGATCTATATATTTAGTGTTTGATTTACTTAAATCATTGTGTATCCTACCTTGATAGAAATTTAAGCATATTGAGTGACTTATTGCTTAAACTTGATTAAAGAAAATGCATCATTTCTAGGCTTTTTACTGTATTCATTTTCTTCCGTTCATATTCTATTTCTGTCATTTTGTTTTATTTTGTTTTGGCCTTCATTTCTCTGTCCTACGCGAGTTCTTTCCTTGTGCTAGCCTCCTTCCTGAGTGAATATTTGGCCATGCATATTTAATGTTTGTGAGTTTTGTGTGTTTTGAGTATCTAGTTGTTTATTCTATGTCCAAGTAGAGTGTTGTGGTGTGAGTAAGTATACATGAGAGCAAATGCGTATATGACATTCCATGAAAGTGTCCGGCGTATAATCATGTGTTAGTGGGTGCACAGCGTGCGTGGAGTATTGAGTGAATATGTGGGCGATCAAGGGCGAGCGCTACTGGATGTGTGTTGTTCATATATATATATATATATATATATATATATATATATATATATATATATATATATAAGCGCATATGTAGCATATAATCATTTAAACATACATTTTGGGTTACTGTAAATCAATTTTGGGTTACTGTGAATCATTTTGGGTCACTGTATATCAGTCATGTAGTCATTTAAACATACAATGATAAAAATCAATTTCGGGTTACTGTAAATCAATAAGCATTGTAAAACTCCAAATAAAAAATATGAATAGCATATAGCAGTAAATGGAAATAAATGAGGTACCTCTTCAATTTAAAGAATGCATTTTTCATTGTCCGTTTGTTTTGAAGGATATTTGATCTCAGTCCAAGAAAGATTTGGGTGTCATCTGCAATAAAGAAAATTTTGGCAATTAGGTGGTCTTCATCAAAAAAGAATTATGGTCACGTTGATTACCCAAGCTTATTAAACATGTTTGAAAAGTGTGCATGTATATGTGAGCTCACGTATTGATGTATGATTGTGATATATATATGTCAATGACACATGTTGTTGTTCTTTGTCCAATAGTATGGAACTTATGAAGGACAGGTGGCACATATTTGAACGTGGAATTATTAGAAAAATAAATGCACCTGCTGTGGTCTGTGATATATGCATATAACATTGCATATAGGTAGAGAGTACAACTATCCATCTAGTAATTATACATGCATAAGGCAGATGATATGACATGACTACTGATCAATAACTCCAATACTCATATGTATAGCCAAGATCCAGTTAAAGTATTGTACTTATACTCTATTATAACATGTAAAAATATGAGATATAATAGGAAAATGATTATATCAACAATACATGAAAGTTTCATGTGTTATACGAAGAGAAAGAACACACTATCCGAGGTTAACTCTGTTCATTAACTAACATTAGCAATTTTATCGTTTCAGTACAGTAACATAGAAAATATTAACATGAAATCGATTTGTGCTTCAGTTGCAGTTCTACTTCAATAACATAGAATAATACCTAATTAAGTAGTATAAAGGAGCAAACTATTATTTTTCCCGAAGCCATTGCTGGGCGCGACAATCACCACCACTCCAACTGCACGTCTGACACTGATCTTCTCATTTGCGTACTTTTCTTGAAGCCATTCAAATCCATTCACATCGAGTTTTCCAACGACAGACTTGCATAAAGATAAGATAAAATGCACTTAGTATTTTTGAAAAGAATGATGTACGAACATCAAACAATAATAAAATAATACATCTATATTGGATAAATAACTATGTAAAGTGTTCATGGGAAACATGGAGCAGAACATACCGAAAGCCAGATCTTTATCTTTTGTAGTGGCATTTGACATGCTAGCATCAGCAGTAGGCCTACCATCATTCATAGACATTGTAAGAGCCTGCTACAATAAGGCTTTCTCATCATTCTGTCATAAATTAGATGTCCCTGAATCAATGGCTTGTCGGATAATTTATATTTCTGATCAAAGAAAATAGAGTGAAAACTGCAGTAATAGCAACTTGATTATATTGATTTTAAAATGAAGCTGAAAGTAATCATATGTTAAGCAAGTAAATAATGATTAAGACAATCAAATTCACAAACAGCATAATGTGCTGAAGAAAGATAAGGCCTAAAGCGAATTTTAAAGAGCAATTCGGTAATTACAAAAATTTGTTCTGGTTTCACGGTTATCATTCATTTCTATGAAGTTCATATCATTAATGATATTCGGTTTGTTGGGAAAACAACAAATGAAATATCGTAAGTTGTATATGAGTACCTTGATTAATTTGTTCCTTGTGGCTTGACCAACCTTAACTTGCCTTCTTAACTGTGGCATAGTCATATTTACTGCAGTTGAAAATTAACCATCTGTGACTTCTTTTTTCGGATCAATCTGCAATTTCTCGTTCACCTCTAATATTTCATGTTTTTATTATTTTTAAAAGGTTAGGGAAATATCCGAGAAAAGATAATTGGTCCCTGTATGAAATAACATGATCCATGACTGAACATTAGCAATGATTAATGCCCTTAACTTTCAACATCAAACACAAATAATCTTGTTGATTTTTGTCACCATTTGTTAATATAGCTGTATGAGTCTTCCCTCGTACATATCAATGATTTTTTACAGTTTAGAAAAACCATTTTTTTACAGTTTATTTACTAAGAAAATTTTCAGTATTCTAAGTAATTTTCATTTCAGAAATCATAGACAATAAAAAAAGAATGAGATACAAACAAACCTTTATAGGTTGCATAAACCTAAACAATTTAGGTTGCATAACTTAAACAATTTTCGTTGCTCCAGCATACTAAGAAAAGGAGGAATCTTCATCTTCTTCCAACCCATACTTACCAAATCATTATTGGACACACCATACTCTCTAATCTGTATTTCTTCCTCTTCCTTCTCGTCAATTGATCTCTTTCCTACTCCACCATTTCTCCTCCTCCTCCTCGATTTCTTACTTCTAACCACATTTCCCTCTCTAACTGCACTTTGTTTACATATATTCTTAAGCGCAGCTGCCAGATCACTGTAATCTATAAAAAAAAGTTAAGCAATAAATCAAAGCTTACTTACATGAAGGAAGTTGAGAGGAGAGGCCTGTAGCACTTCAAATCATCAATAATGCCAATTCAAAATGAGCAGCTTCATTACTGGAAGAACCGACATGAAAAATTCGAATGTGGGTTGAAGGGATTTTGCAGACGAATGGAAAAAAAGAGAAGAATGGTAAATTTGGGGAAAGTAACTGATTAGGATTGTGTGAATTATTCACCAAACGTAGCAAGTAAATGACAGAAATGGGTTCGACCATTTTATTTTGTGTACAGTATAAGATAAGGGCATTTTAGGAAGTACGTAAAAGGCTTCAGTGGACCTTATTGACCAGGGTTTTGCTCTATAGTATACGAGTATGGTGGCACGTCCGTTGGACGTGTGCAAAGAAGGAAGGGTGAAAATTTTGTGTGCGATAGAGGTATAGTGAAATACACACACAGAGACACATACATGCATATATACACAGATATGTGTGCATAGCTGTAATAATAGTTGTAATACCTTTGGTGTCACACTTTTTTGGTGTGAGCGTGAACTACCAAAAATATGTATGGCAGAACAACTTCAAACGATTCACTGAAATCAACCGAAAGCGCAATTTTGTATGGCAGAAGCATTAGAAGGTCATAATTTATACTGTTATAGATGGGATAAAGCATAATAAGTAGCACTTATTATTGATACGAACAAATATTGAAAACGAAATTGTAGATTATAGTTGAAAATATGTATGGCAGAACAACTACAAACGATTCACTGAAATCAACTGAAAGGGCAATTTTGTATGGCAGAAGCCTTAGAAGGTCATAATTTATATTGTTATAGATGGGATAAAGCATAATATGTAGCACTTATTATTGATACAAACAAATTTTGAAAACCGAATTGTAGATTACACTTTTTGGTTCAGTAATAGTAATAGTGATTATTTTACATTAATTTATTACGGCAGAAACTATTTTTTTTAATAATACACACACACATGAGTATTTTGGAACGTGTGCAGGTGAAATCTGTATTAAAAAACAATGTTTATTAGATTTTTGGGGTCTTAATGTTGTATCATTTGTGTATACCGGCAAAAATCAAATGTTTATCGAAATCTAAATGAGACTAAGTCATTTTAGGAAATAATTAAACGGGTAAATAAAATAATCGACTATTTCATCAATATCCAAAGGAATGTAACCAAATACTAAACTAGAGTTTCCAGTAGTTTGAAACTTATAAAACTTGCATCATCCCTCTTTTAAAAAATAATAAATCATGATAATAATACGTAAAGAATTTTTTTTACCTTGCACATCGCTTGATAGTCCCTTCCTCGCAAACACTCTTTGTGTCGTAAAACTGGATCATACATTAAAATTTCATGTACTTGAAATGGCAAATTGGTAGTCTGCTTTGGTCTGGCTATACATTGCACAATACTATAAGTTATACAAATGTATGTGTGTGAATGTGAACGAAGAATACTGTGTGCGAAGAAAATAGCAACCAAAAAAGAAATTAATCTAAAGGCAATAGTTTCAAAACTGAAATGTAAATCATTTGAATAACAAATAAAGATGTTTATACAGACAAAAGATTTAGATTGGACATTAAGTTACGTCATGGATACGCAACTTTAACTCTTATTATATTTAGCGTAACAATTATATTCCTTGTGGTGAAAGTTTTAAGTGGGTTAAGTAATAATATACTTTCATTGTTGCCCTTTACATTTATACATTTACATTTATACACAGACCATGCAATAGCAGCTCCAAGACGATGTCAACATAACTTGCCTTTGGCGACCACATGAAATGTTGTTTTTCTTCCTTGTTACTTCCAAACCTGATATTTGAACCGCAGTATATGATAATTTTTAGTACCTATTTTCTATTATAGCATGCAAACATAGCAGGGTAAACTCTTTTTATAAGTTGCTTGCACTATTATAATTTACTGTGCTTTGCTTGTTGTTCAACATCACATGTTGCATGTACCTGAAGCTTCGATTGCTAATTGAATTGTGCACAAAGATGTAAGGATTTTGGATTCACTTCGTTGCATGTTGAACTGTGAACATGTATTCCTACTCCCTGCGACCTGCACTCACTACAACTTGCTTCAGTTTCAGAGATTCCCGCAGTTTCAACTGAAGTTCCCATATGCAACTCCAGTTTCAACAAAACACTCTGGCAGTTCAGTCCATGCAAGTCTAGGCAAATATGTGGCAGTTTTGCTCATTCTGGCAACTCTGCCTTCGCAAGCCAGCTATCAAATGCAAGTCATCATATGCAAGCCTCTTCAGTCTATATTATGAGGGATTGGCACCTAAGTCGCTTGTGTCATGTATTCCATCATGATTTAGTTGCTTATTAAATAATAAAAGTGTGTCATTTCTTTTACGTTGTGTTAGAGTTTTCACTGTATATGTAAGAATAAAATTATTAACGCTTTACATACATTTCAGTATTTGGCTATAAACATATAAGTTCAAGACTATGCTTTTATCAAGGCAACCACAAAATTACATACACGAAAGATTGGACACATAATAAGTTAAACACATGTTGTAATACACATCTATGCATTACATACTTTGATAACAAACGTACAATTGAATAAACACTCTTATGTACATTTTAAGTATAAGCTCTACTAAACTTTTCTTCTATTCTCTCATTATAACCCTTCAAAGGAAGCTCTACTTAAACTTTCTTTTTTTCTTCCCCCAATGTTATTGTAACCATTCAAACTTTTTAACCCTATACAGAATCAACCTCAAAACTTGAAGCCAATGCTTGATACTGTTAGATACCATCCAATGACTGCTTGAAAAATAATACCTAATGACTGCTTGAAACACAATACTTGACGCATTGCTGAGGTGGTGGTACAAACTATATCAAAGGAATTGCTGCTTCTGCATGAAACAAACAAATACTGTTTGCATGAAAATAGGCTTTCTTGCAAAGGTTAAACACACTTATAAAACATGCAAAAATGGAATCGATATTGATCCAAATTCTAAAATTGATAAGAATTAAATAAAGAATAATAACAAAGAATGAAAAAAGTTGCAAATCAATATCACATTGATGGAAAATAAAAATGAAGATACTGAACGGTTCATCCAATCTAATGGTTTCACTTAACTTTCTCAACTTATGACAAAGAAGAAAAAATGATCCAGCAAACAATAAACTAATGTTAGAACTACAAGCTGTAGAAAATTTTTATCCTTTAAACTTATTATAGAAAGATGTCATATTATAATTCAGTTTAGACACATAGATATTGCAGGCAGTTATGATGTTTGAAAGAGTAAATACTTCATGATTAACGTAGACATTGAACATTTACTAACCAAACACTAAACATATGAAAGAAATCAAATAAAAACTCGTTTACCATCACAAAAGTATATTTCATGATGTTACTTTTAAAATTATAATTCTAGCATGGTGTTTATGGATATAGTTTGTTCCATGTCAATATTTGAAATTAAGATAAAGATATCTTAAAATGTGTACCAAGAAGGAAGTGTGAAAATTTTGTGTGTGCTACAGTTATAGTGGTGATATATATACATACAGACACACATACGTACATATACACACACACAGATATATATATATATATATATATATATATATTTGTGTGTGTGTGTCTGTGTATGTGTGTGTGTTTTATATTTTCTCTTCTTTTCTGTACAGTTGCAGCAGTGTACATCTATATATTAATTTTGGTCTAATTATATAGGTTGGCCAGCACCGAATGAGAAGTTTGAAGCAGCCAGGAAGCTATGAATCCATAAGGGTCCATCTGATTATTATGTGAGCATATACAACTACAAAGCAGTATTTATATCTCTTTCCTACATGTTTTGAGATAAGTTTTCATAATCAAGAAGTCACTTCTGTAAGATGGAGGTATTAGGCACTAACATCAATGAAATCTTATCTTAACTTCAATCAGACAACAATATTATGGATATAATCCAGATAGACTGGTTATTATTTTTTTGAGTAAATTTCTATGTACACATAAGAACATAACTACATCATAAAATAATAGTAAATAGTTTAATATTCATTTTCAGAAATATAACAATGGTTTTTATGTGAAAAACTAATTATTACTTGAAAATAATGCTATTACCTAAAAGCAGCGACATACTAAACTAAAATTTATGTTGATGATATTGTTTTTCTTTCAATCCGTCTTAATGTTTTTAGAGAGGAGTTTGTTTCTAAATATTATAGCATCATCACATGTTTGTGGACCCCATCAACCATTTCAATATCATATTATGTCAACAACTCAATTTAGCTCATTTAATAATGCACTAATTAAACCGTCCAAACCGAGTCAATTATTTTCATCTTGATTGAATCGGTTTCAATTTTGAAAAATGTTAACTTTTGTAACGACCCGAAATTTTAGGTCTCTAGATTTGAACATTTAATTCATTTTAAATGTTGACTATGCGTTATAGTTTTACTTTTGAAATAAAAGACTTTGGTTAAATTAATAAAATTGGTTAAAACTTTATATACAGTAATTTGATTGAGATTTGGATAATAATAACTTAATATACTAGAATTGGGATAATTGGTAATTCTGAGTGTAAATAGATATAAAATTAGATTCTAAAGTTTATTTTAAGTCTATTTGGGTTTAAATTTTAATAGTGGACCATTGGATGGAATTAATAGATAATAGAATAAATTTGAAATTTTATATTAATTTAATAATGAAATTTAATAATATAATAATGCAAATAATCAGATTTTGATTTAAACTGAATCAGAATGATTTCTAATGTGAATATAAATCCTATATGATTTATTATTAAGTCAGTAAAGTTTTAAAAGTGAAATTTTAAATGATTTCGACGATTTTGATACCAAATGTAACGACCCAATATTGTCGATCTAGAAAATTCCAGATAGTTAGGAAAAGAAGAAAAGAGAAAGAAGAAGAAACAAAAATAAGTCACAGAAACCTCACATTCGCAGCAGATCAAAATATAATATCACATAAATAACAGTTTTACAAAGAAGAACGGTATCGGTACACTTATATTTATACATCAGAGTTACAACCATTACCAATCACTAGACAGTTTTAAACAACATGTCCTAGTTATACATTAATATATCACAGCGGAAAACACTCCATACGTTCCTGCCCTCCAGCTCGCCTCCTTAGCTCCAAAACGTCCTTACCTGAAAATCTATAATACTCGGTCAACAAGATGAAAAACTTCAACAAACAATTCAGAAGTCAACAGCTGCAAGATTGTGTTCAACATGCAGAAAAAATTCTAGAGCCTGGAAACAAATATAGTTTCTATCCTCTGCATTTCTAGGTAAGTAAATGAACTTTAAAAGCAGTTTTAAATCTTGAATTTCATCATAAAATTTTTATATATATTTTGGGTGATTGGTTGTCAATACTATAATTAAATAAGAATCTAACATTTAATCCAAAATTTGAAATGGTTATAACCAAATAAATTCCATGAGTATAAAGTATACAAAAGAAGAATAACTAAATTTAAATTAAACCAGAATATTAAATCCCGGGGATTTTGAAAAGGATTTTAAATGTATTGAAAACAAAAGTCTGGAAATTTAAAATCTTGGGAATGTTTGAAATGTTTTCCAAAGTGTTTGAAGGAAATAATGGAATATTATTTTGGAGGTATTTTTGAATGGAAACTGTTATGAAATAAATTTGGGGAAGTAAGGAAGCACTGAACTCACTTCAGTCGCTAGAAAATATTTCTGATGATGCTAGCCACATCATTAGATTTTATTTTTGAGTTTCTAAAGTGATGGATTGCTTCCATAGTAATTGGGTATGATATCTGTTTAGATTTGGTTGTTAAAACAAGGAGTTTCAAAAGTTTAAAATAAGGAAATTGCTTGGGTAAAAACAGATTGTTTTAGGAATCTGGAAGTTTGATTTGATATACCAGGAGAGTATGAGTTATTTATCATTTCAAAATGATTTTGAAATAAAACCGGGCAATAGAATTCTAGAAAATTCTATTTAAATAATGTGAAGGTTAAAATGGATCAACTATTGAACTTATTAAGCGAAGTTGCATTAATAAGGAAGAAATGAAAATTCTAATCTTGGAATTAAAATTTAACTTGAGTAAATGGAAGTAAATGAAATATATTGAAGTGAATAAAAAATTTGAATTTAGCTTGGGATAAGTTGAATAAATTAGACTTAGAATTAAATTTCTTTGGATTAAATTGAAATGTAAAATGACTTTGTAACTGTGGGTCATTGTGTAATGAATTGTATCCTTAAGCAATTAAGAGTTATACTTATAATCTGAAATTATGGATTTAAAGTTGTGCAAAGAATTAAATTGGAACAAAAAAAATTGTATCTTTAAGAGTTCAGTGATACATATACATAGAAAATTTGGGAATTGTGATTACAAGATGTAAATGGATTAAAATGAGCAATATGAGCTTTAAAATAAATAAGTTAGTGAATGTTAGAGAATTTAAGAATAGAAAATTAGATTGTAAACCCAAGTAAAAGTGGAATTATGATCACAAATGGGAAATGGTTGAACGATATGGTGAATTCAAACTTTTTCTCAAACGAAATGTAGACTGAAATAAGGAGAAGAAATATAAAGGATGTGAATGAACTTAGGTTAGTAAATAAATTTTGAACTTGTATATGGAAAATTAAAATTGGATTGAATTGGATTTAACTTCGATTAAATGGAATTGAGTTGAATTTGGATTGGATTAAAATCAAAATCCAGTTGTGTTACAAATAATTTTTAATAGAATGAAATTCTTATTTAAGATAGTAAAAGAAATGGAATGAATTCAAGTTGGCTAAATAAAACTTAGGTGGACTTGAATTATATTTGGAAAAGAAATTTAATTAAGTTGAAGGATATTGTATGAATAAAATTTTAACTCAACTAAATTCATAGGAATTGTTTGAGAATGAATTTAGCATAAGCTAAATTAAATACAAGAAGCTAGAAGATGAATTTAGTGTAAACTAAATCAAATGGAATTTGTATTGGCATGGATGAAATTTTGGTGGTTTGTTGAGGAAATTTTTGGAAGAAAAAAAAATAAAAGTTGAAAGTGTGAATGAATAATGAAAATAGATCATAATAGTGATGGCTTGAATTTTAAATAAATTCAAAGGAGTGAAATGAATTTAAAGTGATCATGTTATCAACAAAATTCAGAATGAATCGAGGAGATGAATTAAAATTCCAAATGGATTGAACAAGTTAACAAATTGAATTAAAATTTGTAAATGAATTGGAATTTGGTTGGATGAGAATCAAATGAAAATAAAATAAAATTGATATAAGAAGAAATGGAAATATTGTGTGATTGAAATCACTTAAGCAAATTGAAAAATAATTATGATCGAGCTTTATAATGTGGTCTTAGATAAATTTGTTTAGATAATAAAATATAAATGCAACTGAAATTGTTTTAATTAAATAATGTGATGAAAGAAGAATGTATGAATTAGATATTACAGAATGGGATGATATTAATATAAACTTTAGTTGGATGATGAACTTGAAGTGAAAATAAGAAATTGAATTAAAAATTATAAGGAAATATGAATATTTGGGATTGTGAAAGATTCCGAATGAAATAAAATTAATATAAATTTAAACTGGAATTAATTTTAATGGTTATAAGCTTATGTGATGATTATTTTCTTGAATGCCATGTAAGTTTGCATAAGAATTGGTCGTTTTGTTGTATTCGGAATTGAGTTGGTTTAAAGAAACAAATTGAAATTGGTTTTTGAATCAATGGGATGAACTGGAATGTTATTAAGTGATTTTGCATATGAATAATGGATCATAAAAGAAATGCAAATGCTTCAAATTGAAAATAAGAATTTGGTTATGAATCAATTTGGAATTAAATTGAAGTAAAGAGATGTAACTAAGGCATATGTTAATCATATTGAAGTGCAAATTAATTGGTTGTAATTAATATGAATGGTATATAGTGAACTTGAATGTAAATTATTCGAGTGAGGTAAAATGAAGTTTGGACTTGTATAAGAAATTTGAAAAGGTGATTGAAATCTTTGAATTGCTGATAAAATATGATTAACATTGTTAAACTATGAAGTTTGCATGTTTAAACCATGTAATTGATGTGTTTGGCTAGTTTAATGAATAGAATGTTATTAAAATTCCCATATTATTGAAAACTGATGTGTTTGTTTAAGTAAGTACAGGTACGGGAGGCATTAGATAGAGTTGGAGCGCGTGTATGCAATATAAATTAGCTGCATGCTGTTAAAATGCTAATAAAGGTACGCCTACGCAATAAAAATAGGAAATATGAACTGTTTTTGGTTTTTCCGACCGTGTGGGCCGATGTATATATTTATATCTATTGTGATATTGCAAAAGCTCCTCCGTACAGGGGAGACTGCCAAAATTTTCCGGAAATTTTGGGAGTTAGAAATTTTTTTGAAATTTTTTGAAATGTTTTATTAACGACAAATTGATTTCAAATTAAAATTAAACAAAAAGGAATTTTAGGATAGAAATTGAAGCTAGTAGTTTTGATTCGAAACTAAAGAGTTTAGGTAAAGTGAAATTGAAATTTTCACTAAGTAGGTTTTACTATTGGGTTTGGAACATTCTTTTACCTTAGCAAATTTCGAGGATGAAATTTTTATAAGGGGGGCGGATGTAACGACCCGGAATTTTGGGTCGCTATATTTGAACATTTAATTCATTTTAAATGTTGAATATGTGTTATAATTTGAATTTTGAAATAAAAGACTTTGGTTAAATTAATAAATTTGGTTAAAACTTTATATATAGTAATTTAATTGAGATTTGAATAATAATAATTTAATACATTAGAATGGGATAATTCGTAATTCTGAGTGTAAATAGATATAAAATTAGATTCTAAAATTTATTTTAAGTCTATTTGGGTTTGAATTTTAATATTGGACCATTGGATGGAATTAATAGTTGATAGATTAAATTTGGAATTGTATGTTAATGTAATAATGAAATTTAATAATATAATAATGCAAATAATCAGCTTTTGATTTGAACTGAATCAGAATGATTTCTAATGTGAATATAGATCATATATGATTTATTATTAAGTCAGTAAAGTTTTAAAAGTGAAATTTTAAATGATTTCGACGATTTTGAAAATCGCTCGAATTCATTGACGAGTTAAAATAGCCTTCTGGGGCACAGTCTTGGAATTCGACGAAACTAGTTCCATTGGATCCGTAATAGTTAGTTATTATCGGATTTCAATTTTCGTAGCAATCGGAGTTGTCGTTTGACCCCGGCAGCTTAAAACGCATAGAAAATACTTTAATCGATTTAAATTAAAATTGACCGTTTATTTTCGTAATTCGCGCATACGATCGAATTTGCTTCCGAAACACGTCCCATTGTTTTCGAAACGTGGGTAAGACCCTATGAACGCCTGGTCACACGTGAGATTTGGAGTTCGTTTGTAAAAGCTTGTTAGAATTGGAGATAATATTAAAATAATATTAATAAACATTTATATTCACGTTTATCTAAGAAACCCTAGCCATTCTTTTCGGCCACCGGCCTTGTTTTATTTTAATGGACGAAACCCATCGTGCTTCTTCCTCCATAATCTCCTTATCCATACTTTAATTCAAAAAAAATTCTACTAGAGAGTTGTAGATCACGGAAAGATCGACGCATCCAACGGCTGAGATGGTTTATAGCGGGGTGGATGGTTGCGAAATCGAGCCCGTTCGTGCTCAGTTGGTTCGTGTTTTTCCGAGCCAAGGGGCCATCGAGATCATCAGAGCTTCGGCCGAAGGAAGAGTGTGGGATGAGCTTCGAAATGGTGGTGTTGGATCGTCGCCAAGTACGTCGTGGTGGTCGCGGTTGTTAACTCTAGATTCGCGTAATGGGTTTCGTTCTTACCTGGAACACGTGCGTGTTGTGGAAGATGGCTTCAGCCTTGATTTTGATCAATGGTCAGATCTAGGGTTTCATAATAAAATTAAAATTTAAAGGAATTTGTTTTTAAAACTGTAATTGAACTTTAAAAATTCTTATCTTGTGCATGCTTGGTCAGATTTTGACGAATTTGGTAGCGCCGGAATCGCAGAGACGGATACTACGCAGTGGTGCAGTTCTGGAATCATTCCGAGCAAGTAAAAATTTAGGTTAAATCGAACGCTGTTCGATTTAATTTAAATTTGAACGATCGTCGAAAACCCAAGGTGAGTTATTCTCACTCACATTTGGATACCAGTAAATGTTTGATTGGTTGATTTGCAGAATATGATAATTATTATCAAATTAAACAGATATTGGTTGTGCTAATATTTGTAGATGCAGGGAAACAGGTTGGAGGGATCCAACTGGATCCCTCACAAATAAAAGTTAATTTATATTCTGTGATATATCTTATTTATTATTCTATGATAAATTGTTTAGATCTTGTTATGTTGTGTTTTATTTACATGCTGTGATGAATTAAATTGAAGTTTAAATTGTGTTGTGCTGTGATTGGGTGAATACAACATGAAAATTTTAAATATAAATAGGTGAATTGGGTTTAAAGGATATAAAAGAAATTCCTAAGTAAAGAATTTGAAAGGAATTAAATTCAAGAAGATTGGTTGATAATTGAAATGTTTGGAAATGTGATCTATAAAGGAAATGTGAATTGTTTAAAAGAACAGCGAGATTTATTTTTAAAGAATGGAAAGTGTGCTTTCTCCTGGAAACTTTAGTATGTTTTTAAGAAAAGTTTTCAAATATAAATTTGTATTTTAAATATGTTAGAATATTTTAGGAAGAAATATTATTTTAAATTGTTTTTTTGTGAAAGCAAATATTTGATTTAGTAATTATGGAATTTATTATTTTTAACAGGTAAAGTAGCATTAAGTTTTCAACGAAATTAATATAAATATTTAATTTAATAACTTTATTTTAAAAACTAAATTTGACTTAAAGTACTTAGGAAACACCTATATATTTCCTTAAGTATTATTTTCAATTAAATAATTTCTAGAAGCTTTATTTTAAATATTTTAAACATATGATTGGAAATGATTTCCAGGAAATAGCAATGTGTTTAAAAATAAAAGGAACTATTTTTAGAGTATGGAAAAGATTTTATGGGATGAATGAAAAATTGAATTGGGTTAAGTTATGTTAGATTGATAAAAGAATTCTTTGGATTCCTATAATGGAAGTGTATTTCCCTGAAAGCCAAGTACGTTTTTGAAGTAGATTTTTGAAACGTTAGAGTTTGAAGTTGTATTAAAGGATGTTTCAAGAGATTATTTAAATTATAAGAATTTTAAAAGTAAGCATTTACCAAATTAGATAAAGGAGTAATTATTTTAATGGTAAGTAGTATTATGTTTTAAAAGGAATATTATCAACATTTATACTTTAAAAATGGTTCTATGTTAAAGATAATCAATTGAAGTTTTATTTGAAACTTGTATAGAATTTCATAGTTTTATCTCAAGATCTAGTACCACTTAACTTTATTTTAAAGATAATAGTTTATATTTTATTAAGCAGTTTTATTCGAGATATTTTTAAAGGTATATATATATATTAAATTAAGTATATAAGAAGTTTTAAATATAAATGTCTAGTGTATTTCCTAGAATAAAGTATTTAAATTATTTTAAACCTTAAATATAGGTACTTGGATGTTTCAGAGGAAGTAAAGATCTGAAAATCTATTCCATGAGAAGAATTGGATTTGAAAAGTGTTTTCAACAAGGATTTGAAAATGAAAACATATCTTGTAAAGATATTTTTGGGAAAATAAATAATTGGGCAATTATTTATTGTGTGATGGATGTTTGTCAATGTTAATTGATAGTTAAATCACCGATTATCAATATTGGACAAATGCGTTGATCGTTTCGAAGAGACCGAGATCGAGATTTATTTTTCGAAAACCACTTCGATCCGGTTTGTACGTTTTCGTGGGAAAAACGAGTTTAGAGTCGAAGATGGAGCAGTGAAGTGTAAGGGCTTGTCGCTACTAATCCTGAGGATATTTCCAAAATGGATGTAGTAGGAATAGTGCCTTCGGTTCCGTTCGAACCCGGGGCGGACTTGTATGGACAAATGCTTTCGGAACATCGTCAGGAGGGCGATGGGCATTCTAAGTGAAACGTTCTAAAAGGTAACGCTTAGCCTCAAGCCTCATCAATCAGGAATGACTGAAGATCAGGGGCTATGCAGCAAGGCTTGGTGGGCCGCACCCATTTACGGGTAAGGTCACTCCTGTCTAGATGTCCCTTTTATTTCGGCTTAGTGGTGCGGTTGCTGATCCCAACTGTGGGGTGATCTTACTCGGGACTATCCAGTAAGGGGTAGTCCGGGCCTTGTGTTGCAGAAGATCGGGCGTGGTCCACGGTACACTGATGTAAACCAGGTAATGTGACAGGTGGTACCCCAATGCCTAGTCATTAGTTGGAAATCCATTCTCAACACG
Source organism: Allium cepa (assembly GCA_030765085.1). NCBI lineage: Eukaryota > Viridiplantae > Streptophyta > Magnoliopsida > Asparagales > Amaryllidaceae > Allium > Allium cepa. The sequence goes on along the minus strand of CM060935.1, from coordinate 737,613,390 downwards.
CGCCTTTTACGAGTTTTGTTTGTATTACCCACTCCATGACTAATAGCTGGAATTTAATCATGTAACAATTTCGGCTATTTTATAAGTATTTATATATAGACCCTATTATAATGTCAGAGGATTTCTATAAAAAGTGTTTTAGCTATCGTAAGGTAAAAACCCGACATGTTTATTTGTGGCATGGTCTTACGAGATGCTTTTGTTTTCAAAAGGATTTTTGAAACTTTAATAATCAATTTGGGTGCATTATTATCAGCTGGTATTCCAGACTGACTTGGGTGTTATTTCATTATAATGCTCGGGTCAGACCGAGTATTATATGTTCAGGATATGATGCTATGGAGCAGGAGAGGAGCTGGAGTCCAAGACGTATTATCCGTACTTATATATCCACTGCTATGAATTATATGGAATTGTCTGACTGGTAAATGTTGTTTGTATGAGATACTCTGGTGATATGATGTATAAAACAGATATAGTTTTATTTGTGTAAAGATCTATCATTTACTATTATATTTTATTCCGCTGCGACTGTGAGATTCTGCTATTGTTTAGTTCCTTCTTTCTTCTACCTACTTTCTTTCCCTCAACAATTTGTCTTTTCCGGCACTTGATCGTCAGCATATCATACTGTGAGGTATTTTGTGTCGATTTTCGAGGGTCGAGAAGGACGAGTCATTACAACTTTGGTTGGATTTTGTTTCTTTTTTACGAAACAAAACCATTTGAACCAATCTAATTAAACCAAATGAAAACATTTGCTCATAGTTATTGTATGAAGTGGTAAAACAATTAGCGTTGCTTATGAATTGAAAAGTTTACTCATACTCGAGTGTAACAGTACCAAACAAACCAAACATATTTGAACCTAGCAATAGACGACAATGAAAATATCAAAGATTGAAAAAAAGGATTTAGTACAGAAAACGATCCAACAAAATAGATAAAAATTAGATTTAATTCAAGCACATACACGTTTGAGCTAAGCAAGCAATCCATAAAATTCAAGAATAATGTCTTAGGGAAACAATCGTGCGAACAAAGTTAAATTTTGACAGTTTGATCTTTTTTAGAATAGTACATATCAATCAAATGAAAGAAAAGCAAACAACTTGTGAATGAGTGCTTACCATTCAGATTCATAGCAAATATCACTTCATTTCTATTGACATAAACCAAAGTTGAAAATGACACATCTCTTTCTAAAATCGATCACTGTTCTTGTGTTCTTCGCCAAAAGTACCAATTGTTTCACAACCTCAACAATTTGCTTTTTCTGTAAAATATAGTAAACAAATAAATTAGATATGTAGTAAGTTTGAACATTTAAACAAATATTGGTTTTTTGAGTCCAAAGTAAAACATGTAATGTTTTAGGTGTGCGTATATTGCCAGGCTGCCATGACAACTATGTAGGCCATCAATAAAAAAAGTAAAGGAGAACATATAAAAAAACACATAATGGAAATCAAGCTTACTCATCAGTTCATGTTTAGTCAACACCTATCTTCCGTCCTTATGGCGAAGAGTCCATGACAATTTAGGACAACCACTGCATAACAAAAGGAAGTAAATAAAAACAACCTCAACATATATAATATGATCAAATAACTCATACGAAGTAATACCTGGTTTACCTAGTGTATATAAGAAAGGTCGAGGGTTGAGGCAACAACAGGTGAACATATTTGGGAATCGGAGGAAAAAATAAATTGGAGAAGGAAAATGGAAGGGGTGGAGGTAGGAGAGCTGGAAAGGAAAGTGAAAGAAGGAAGGGGTATGGTGTGGGAGTTATAAAAATGAAGGAGGGGAGTAGACATGTTTTACCACCTCCCCTCAAATATACAAATTAAACAAATTCACACTAACACGTCGAAAGTCTTAAGTATTATTAAGTGGTAACTCTTTTAGGAACTATATTAAATATATAAATTAAAAGGAGTAAAATAGCCTCGTATAAAGGAAAAAAAAATGCAACCAATGTACAACTTGAACTACCCAGACAAATAAAATGTCATGCTAACTAAAATACAATTACCATAAATATTTAAAAGAATGAAATGAGCTAACATTGTAGCAGCTTAAAATGGCCGCATATTATTATTACCAAAGTCTGAAACTTTTGCATCTTTACTAAGTTCACAGTCCCCTCTATTGTATGATCTTTGATCATTTTTGACTTTGATTCAATCTTTATGCCATAATTTCAGCAAATAAAAAAAATCAGAAATCTCCAAATGACCCTTAGTCTTCTTTTCCCTCATATTTGATTACTCATTCATGAATTTTATAGTCAAACGACAATTATAGCCAAGTCTTTTTGTATCCCCATAAAAACTGCTGCATATCTGTTCTCAAAAATATAAAATAATTTTACTTATTTGCATATTTTATGTTGAAACATAAATGCAGCTTAAATTCATTTTCTTTTAGTTAGAAAGGATTAATATAAGGAAGACATGCTGAAATGTTGATTTAAATTACAAAATACAAAGGTAATCTGTCATCGTGTAATTATATTTATACTAAATTTGGTTTAATTTGGTAACTTCAAAGAGTATTGTGCAATAAAGTAATAAAGTATTCGATTACCAAATAAAGAGAGTGCAGAGAATATGCAAATATCAGCACTAAATTTCATAGAAATTTCACATACCATCGTGGGATAGTGAACCTTTACATCCTTGCATGCCACAAGTGTCTCATATGAAATACTTAATTCAGGGAAATGCATTATGTACCTTTCGGTACAGTGACTTATAACTATTGTTATACATATGTTGACATACATTTATATATAAAAAACATATGGAAGTAAGATTAAAATGTGTTTGGTACTGTTTAAGTATAACTCAATGCATATATAAGTAAAACTAAAATGATACTATACATACTATCTAAATTATTGGAAATTGTATCATGCATTAAATCTAGAGCATTGGATATACAAACTACATTCTAATTACAATTAAACATTTTAACTACCAAATTTTAAATATCTTTAATTTCACTTCAGAATTAAAAACTTACCGATTCTTAAGGAAAGATGCAAAACTTTCGTTAGTTAACTTATTTTCCTGAAAATTAAACATCTCCTTATATTCCGCAAGAAAAAATGCATATAATTTGGACCAATTTATAGAACTACAAAGGTAACCCTTCATTATACAATTATATTTACATATACTAAATAAATGGTGGTTTTCGTTCCTATAAAGTGCATCGTACATAAATTGTCAAATTTGTAGATATACAGAAGATTTAGAGACAACTAAATTACAATGAATATTTCCAGGGTCCATAAATTAAAAATAAAGTACACTCCCCTAATAATTTAATGGGACGGAAATCTAAAAAAATAAAATCAATATAGGTAATGCCAATACTAAAAATATAAAACATTTTGATTCGTTGGTATTCACTTAATGGTGAAGTTATTAAAAGTTCTATTGCACTAAGTGGATTAAAATACATTTGATCGTTGTCTTATGTTTCTGTTTTTTACTTTTACTTTACTATGGGTAAGCTATTAGAAATCATTAACTGTATACACATGTTGAATATTTGTTTCCAGTTTTTTTACGTTTAAACTACTACCATTATTATTCCAATAGTTGTAAATATGATTTTATTTTTATTGTGAATGAAAAGGGGTGTCATTTATTCATGTTATCGTATTTAAGTACATAAATCACATACTACTAATATTTATGACTAAAACTATCCGGTATACATTAAGCACATAAATCAAATAATATTATTGACGGAAATCTCGTTCTTAAGCATTTGCAAATCAAATTGAAGTAAGGCAAGGCTAAAATAATGATGATGAAACAAAGAGAAAATGACTGAAAATATAAATTGGGTAAAAACAAAAAAAAACCTTAGCCGGTGCTTGATTTTTGTTCGCATGTCAAACTTTATTATATTTTGCACAGCTCTTCAAATATAGAATTAAGGAAAGATAAATCTAAAAACTATACATAATTTTTCGCAATATAACTTCATAGAATATCACAATAATACTAAAGATATCATGCGGTTAAATATACATAAAATCATTAATCATTAAATTCGAAAAAATATCATTAATATTCCAGATGTAAAAATTAATGATGTATTGAAGTTTGGAAAAAAAATCTGAAATGTAAATAATATACCTTAAATAAATGGAAACTAAATCCCATTCCAGCCTGATAAGTGTATAAAATCTAATTACATCTGATAAACTTTATGTGGGTAAATAAATATCGAATTGCTTCTATCGAAGAAAATACAGAATAGTTCTATAAAGGTTTTGATTTACCAACAACTAAAGATAATACATATAAATATTTAATTCTTTGTATGAAAGAAAATATACAAATTTAAAGACTTTATTAATTCTATCACTGTAGAAAATTTTTATCGAAGTAATGTATATATAGAGAGGGAAACATAAGAACTCTTTTTCTTTTTCTTTTTAATGAAATACCAAAGTGTAGCCAAATCAGAAATCAATAGCATACTTATATGAATATTATTTTAATTAAATGTAACATTTGTACAATTATTCATAATTATAATCAATTATTGGCACATGGGTTATAGGCCTTATAGGCATTCTTGAATAAAATTAGCAATACCAAAGATATCATTTGAATATACTTAATTGTTATGCATCATTTGAATATTGGATATGGTTATGGGCTCATTAGAAATCATGGTTTCTACCTTTTTAGGTATTATATGATATATTTCTTTTAACATGAAAAACATACCACAGAGGAAAAAAAGAGAACTTTTATCAGTTCTGTAGTAAAAAAAGGAATAAAATTGCTTTAAGCTAAAATAGTTGTGCAAGTGAGAGAAAAAGAGAAAAAAAATGAGGACATTTAAGAGGTAGTAGTTCGTATTTTAAAATGAAATATTGCCTAAATTTCATCATGTGTACTTTGATTATTCAAATTTTGAATTCAATCATCATTAGCTAGGCTGCAAATGTCACTTTTATCGTTATTTGATAATAAGCCCTTGCCATCTCCTTCTTTTAGAACCTAAACAACATGGAAAGTTGTTTAGTAGCACACGATTCATTTCTTCAACAACTTTGTCAATATTTAAACAAAGATCACCATTTCAGTCATTGTAATCTAACTAAAAATGGATTTCCTACTTTTATTATTCATTAATATTCAAAATAAAATTAATGAGGTAAAGAAGCAATGACTGTTAATGGTAACATATAAGCTTATTATAGAGAATATCCAAATAAAAATTTGGCTGCTAAAAATTGAAACAAATTTAGTAGAATCATGCGGTTTAGTAGAATCAGAGTGCATTTTGTATGAAGGTGACAACATAAGCAATCTTTTCATCTAATATATTCAAATCAAAAAAGTTGCAGGATTTTCAACATGTTGGATACTCTCGTTTTATTCCATTTTTTGACAATATTTTCTATAGGTAGACAGTTGCGTACTATAGGCTGAAAAATCTCCTCCCCATACCTTGAATTCATTTCAAGTGATGCCAATGCCTCTTTTTCTTCCACTTTAACAACCTTATTTTTCTGCTCAAAGTCTTGATCCGTCAAAGCTACATCCAACTTCAAAGAATACAAAAAAAGATGTTTAGTTAAATTATATGATGGAAACAATAAGAAAATGATTTCGAAATATAATAGAACTGGTTTGATGTTTCTACAACTTTATAAAGTCCATGTCAGAAACAAAGGTATAGGTAAGAAAATTCTCAAAATAAAGAAGATGACAGTATCCTTAAAATAAACTCAAGATTATCGTATTCATCTAATTTACTATAGCATTTATGATGTATTCTGTATTTTGTTTTCTACGGCGTCCCTTATTCCGCTGTTTAAGAGGATAAGCACACAGTCCTAATCAAATAGACTATGGACAGCAGATGCAGAGACAGTTAAAAAATAATAGACACGCTCTTCTATTCATAGTATCAGATTATACTAATATACTCCCAAATATAGCACAACTTACGTTACATAGTGTAATAACAACATATTCTTGTACAAAGACACCCATGGATCATTACCTTTTACATAAGCTCTTCTTAAATTATCTATGTTTTTCAACACTTCAAAAGTAATTATCCTGTACTATACGTATCCCATAACTTGTAGACCATGTTTATGGTTGAAACTCATAGCCTGAAGCATTTCTAAGGTGTACTTACGTAAGCAGGAATATTTTGGAGAAAATGATGAGAAAATTAGAGAGTAAATGGTAGATACCTAAGGCAACCATATTGTTCATAAAAGTAAACACATCAAAAAATTTATATCTATATAAGATCTATTGTCGATCCCATTTACAACCAATTTGGAAACTAAATAAATTTGTATGTATAATGAAATTAGATCCGACCATAAAAATATGAATACAAAACCATTGGAAAGTAAATCGCTCACCTTTATTTATAATTTGAAATCTTCCATCTTTTGTACTCTGCCCCCATTACCCTGTGTTATACAATATAAATTTGTTAGTAGAATGAAAATTAAGGATTCGATCGGTAAAAGAAGAAAAAAAAGCGCATATAATTAAATTTGCTAACCTTTTTGTAATTTGAGATCATTCATCACTTCGGGACTCTGTCCCCTCTAATATTAGTTGTTCTCCCTTCGATATTTCCACCATGTTCATCCATTCAGTTGACTAGAGGAAATGAATGTTCTATTCTACCCGAATCTGCCCACTGTGGAACTAAGCGGCAACTCGTTGCCAAAATATTCATTTGGATGCAGAAGCAAAGAAATTCGAGCATGTGGAATCACTATTTTCTAAATATCTTTTTTTTGTGCGAACGATGAAGCAATTAGGGAAGAAGGTGCGTCTATTTGGGGAAGAAAATGTACGTGGAATGTGGGTTAGCGGGGGTTGGGGGCGTGTGGGATAAACGACAAAATGGACCTTCGGCCAGGGAGAAATGGGCATTTTGGGAAGTTCATAAAAGGCTTCACTTTGACTGGTTGACCAAAGGTTTTGCTTTATGGTATATATATATATATATATATATATATATATATATAAGAGAAAGGCAAACTCATAGGAAGGAGAAGAATGATGTTTACCCATTTTTGAACTGTAGAATAAAGTGGCATGCAAATAAATGAAAGAAAGAAGAGAGCTACAAGGAAAAGAAGAAGAGAAAGAACGTACTACGTTTTTTTTGTAAATGAACACTAGGTCGAAAGTGAAGAGGCAGCATGAATATATACAAGAAAATGAATGTAATAGCAACGGTCAGACAGTAATTCAGTTAAAAGTTTAAAGCAATTTATTTTTGTGGTCCGGCTGCACATTTCAAATTTGAAAAGCAAAGGAAAATAAAAAGTCACGATTTATGGTACTGTAACAACAAACTGTTCAATCATTTCGTCGTGCATCGGATCTCAAAATACGAAAATAAATATACTATGGAGGTCAGCATGATGAGGCAAATAGAACAGTACACAGATATCAGTGATACGATCGAATTATAAAACTTGAATTTTAGCTACAAAATAATGCTGCAGAAATGCAGAAAATAAGATAAACGGAGCTATAGATGTCCAAATTTGCCAAAACGAATTACGTCTTTCTTAGAAAAATAATTATGTTTTTAATATAAAAAATATTCGGTTTTTTAAAATATTTAACTTCACCCAATAAACATATTAAATTTATAATTTAAATTACACAAATAAATTAACTTTAATATTTTCCAATAAATTTTACCAATTACTATAATTAAGTAGACGCATTTCAAATATCAAATTTTTATTTCAAAATTTTGTTATTTAAATTTTGAGAAATTTTAATTATTTATGTTATAAAATCATTGAAAATTCACGGATCGTTACACAGTTCATACTTCTTGGCACGACGCGAGTTCAAATGCCATTTCGGGCTTCAAATCGGTGTGTTCGGAGGTGCAAGTTGTCACATTTTATGAAGGAATCCCCTGAAGGAAGCGTTTTTGGCTAAGTTATATCTAGGATTTGAAATCCAATTATAATTGAAAAGCACAATAGCATAATTTATGTTATTAGAAGGAATACTAACATTATTAAACATTTGTCGGTTTCTTTCAAAGCATATAATCCAACAAGTTATAGTGAAGATAGTATCAAGTAAAATTCTATAACCTTTATCATATTGAATTCTCTAATTGTTCCAGTAGTAGTGTAATGATGGCCCTACACCCTGGTACCGAAATATAACATGTAGAGTGCGCTATAAGATTACGCAGCCGATGTAGGACGATTTCAAGGGTAAAATAGTCGAACTTGAATAGATTGCCCTATCATATATCTCACAGGGCAAGAATAATATATAATAATCATCAAAGATATATAACATTGCAAGACAATAATAACTAAAATGCACCACATAATCATAGTGCAATAGGTACATCATAGTTATATACATAGATAACAGAGTTTATACATTAAATATTATATTCAGATGCAGTAATAAGCTCCAAAATATAAACAAAAGTAATAAGCTCCAGATGTAGTCTATAAAAAATTAAAGTGCAGATAAAGCTTCATAGTGTTATGCAACAGAATTGTAGTAAGCTCCAAAATATAAATATAAATATAAATATAGATATGCCCAGCCTTCTGCTCGTCCACTGAATAACTCCATGCGCTAATCTTAAACCTATTATCTAGTCTACTCATTTAAGAGTACCAAGATAATAAGATGCAAAGTATAAAACCTCATGTCGGACAATAGTCTGGTGTGAGCGATAAATAAACTCAACATACTATAAAAGCTGATATAATAAAACGGAGACCAAGTATGAAGAGTCACACCTGACATGTTCCTACATCCAATTTTTTAGCACATAATACCATATGTGCTACATTATCATCATCATCATCATAAGGGTATACTTCACTAAGTATAACATGGGCATTTGGGACCTTTGCTCAGTAGTACCTACGCCATGAGACCTCCATCAAAATCAAGCAGCATTCCTCAATCATAGAGAGAATGTAGTAAACATACACTACAACAGTCACCAAAGTCCTACTTCACCTCTACCATCACCAAGGCCTCGCATCATCATCATGGCGTACATTATCACCAAGATCTCACTTCGCATTGACCATTACCATGGTCCTGAATAGTCTCTAAGATTCATTTTGATATCAGATAACTCATACGACCATCACCAAGGACGATGACACACCATGTCGCAATTGGATTCGATGTTCGATCATGTACCGTCACCAAGATACAGCTATCACTAAGGAAAGTTGTACCATCTCCAAGGTCCATAGTACACAAATGAGCATCCTCACATACCTTTTCCCCCTATGAAGTACTCATCAGACCTGAAGTTATCAATGATCCTTTCTTCACACAACCCAATAACAAAACACACCAAGTCTTGTCACATTATTTCACATCGTCAAATGTGCCTCAACGGACTATCACCAAGTCCACATACACTTCTTACTATACTACTCAAGCGAAATGATTCACCCCATTGATATGTGAAAGTCCAAAACAACTCTAGACATCCAACTAAATTCATAGAGCCATCATCACCAAGTTCAAAATCACCAACGTTACTTCAAAAACTAAACCACTCTTTGTAAGGTCATAACTCTCAAAACCACGTACCAAACAAGCACTCAATTGATCACGGTATGAACCCCTGGGCCCATTCAAAAATTCAACCTTATTCGAGTCCTACCATAATGGGGGTTATCGACCACTTTTCATTTGTACGTAACTGAAATTGGCTTAAGTTCAAACCAATTCAGAATCTCTCAACAACATCTCTTGGAGCCTAAAGTCAAATCTATCATGACCGAAGACTTCATACCACTAGAAAGAAGATCCCAAGTGCTGACATCAAAGTTCATTACCATAAATGCCTTAATCAGGCCTCTCATCGCAAACCATAAATGGTCGATACCAAGCATATTACTTATCATAAAAATTTCTATGTTTTGAAATTCTAAACCTTGTGCCCAATCCTTGAAGCATCAAAATCTTGCATAATTTGGCTCGAAGCTTCCACCACACAGCACCGAAGTACTATAATTACAGCCCGAAGTCATGTTGCCCAAAAACTTCTCAAGGGTCCACCACCGAACACTCCTTAAACATACCTAAAACTTGACCGTTTCCAACTCATATTACTTGCAGTCAACACTACAGCAGCCCCAATCCTTTCGTGAATGCTTAGAAACAAACACATCACATTTTGAACAACTTTGCACCTCGATTAACTCAAGTGCGTATTGGTCATTCAGCGCATCAAATTTCATCTAAATACATATGAAAAGCTATATGCAAGCATCACTCAAAATTTAAATATTATTTCTAAGCAATACAAAAAGCATCTCAACATTCTATCATTCTAAATCTATCAAAATAGAATATGGCAACCAGTACGGTCAAACACCCAAAAATGAATCAAAATTAACATTTTTCTTTTTAAAACCATTTTAAAAATTGATGTTAAGAATAGATTTGTCATAAAATTTGAAATCACCATAAAAAATCACTCTAACTATATAGGAGAGTATCGTAACATGAGAAGGATAGGCACTCACCTACCTAAAATGGTGAATGCAGCGAATCGTAATTTCCGACACTTCGTCTTTGAATATCTAAACTTTTGAAAAATGGTTAAGTGCTAAAAATGTGATTTTATAACCTTAACAAATACTTTTTATTTAATATGGAATGCCAAAAAACATTTTTTTGAAATGTGTTTACAAAAATATATGCTTTGAAGAAATATCAATAATATGACCAGAAATCGTTTATCGAAAATCGACATTCTATTAGATAAAAGTTATTTGAATTCTTTTATGAACACATAGAGACAACAACAAAAATTTAAACCACTTAACTTCCCATGTAAAAACTAATTAAGCTAAGTATTTCTAGAAGGAGACAAGTAGGAGGGTTTTAAGGAGCAAATCAATGGGGAATTTCTCAAAGTATGGAGTGAAGAAAGTGGAAGCATGAGCTTGATAAAGGGGTAGCCGACCAAGGGGGTATATGGTCATTTTACACTTACTTTCCAAGTCTATAAAATCATGTTCAAAGGTCCCTTGAATGGTTTGCAAATTCACAAATCAAAGTCACAACTCTTCCACTCTTATCTCTACAAATTTTCTTGAACCAAAGCAACTCCATTAAAGGTTTATACTTCTTCAAACTCTTGCTATCATCAACTAATAGCATACAACATCATTCCATCATCTTGGAACTTAAATAAGTGGAACGCATCTCTCACCCCACCTCAAGCTTGTACCTAAATAAGGCAAGATCTTGCCCTAGCCGTGTGCATTTCAGGCCATTTTAAGCCTAGATCGTGCACTATTAAGGCTTATTCTATCCTTAGACATGATCTTTTGGGTTAAAGGTAGGAAGTCATGGTATTGTATCAAGGTTGTGATAGGAAGTTATAGCTTGGAGTTAAGTTTAAAAGCGAGTTATCTCACTCCTTGAATGAAAAATATAAACTCGACAAATTGATTGCTATAAACAATAATAATATACACTAACTACTGAAACTTATCTTAATTTGTTGTGTTTTGGAAAGCATTTTTATAGTGTATATTGTTGTGCCTTGGAAGGAAATTTGATTTGGCGTACGTAATTACTATGTAATGGCTTATGTAACATTTGACTTTGGACTTGTATATTTGCGAGTATGTAAATTCGATGGAATGTGTCTTGGACTTGGACTGTGGACTTGTATATTTATGCATATGTAATGGCATATGGTATGAGATTGGACTTGACTATTGAATGATCATATGTAATAGATTAGATATTTATATTGCCTTTATAGCAATAATCTTTATAGAACCACTTTGAAATTGTTGTATTTATCACTCTATACCCATGTGTTTCTTGCTTATATAAGTTGTACATATGTTAATCCATGTTTTTTTAAATGTGATCTGAACTTTAGAATTATACATGCATATGTGAGTGAATGAAGTTTGAATTTAAATTTAATATGGATTTGTTCGTATAGCGATAGTCGCTATAGACGCACTTTAAATCCCCTCTCTTCTACCTTACTTTTTAAACTATATCTTATTCATATTTTCAAAGGATATGTTTTATCTTTTTTCTACACTTATAGCTGTATAAAAGATTGTAATAAATTATGTTGGAAAGTTATTTAATTTATCAAACAAAGTTACAAAAGTTATGGTTCATATAGCAACAGTCGCTATAGATGCACTTTGAAAAAAAACATGTTTTTTAGCAAAGCATAAAATGTGATTGTCTTTGGATATTTTATAAAATCTTCGCAAAGGAGTTTTACAAAAGGTATATAAGTATTTTAAAAGGAGTTTTAAGTTTAAATATATTTTTAAATAATCTTTTTTGAAATTTTACAGTAAAGATTTTCTTTTTATATTCGTAAAACATGTTTATTGTGTTAAAATAGAAAAGGTTTTAAATAAATGTTAAGTAATTATTTTTAATATAAGATTTTATATAACTATTTATAATTTACTTATAAGGATTTTAAAAGGTACAATGTGTGTGTGTATAACACTTTATTGAACTAGTTTAATATTTTATTATAGTATAAAGTGTTTTTGTTGCACTTTTCTTCTTTAAGTTTATTTTAAATTATATTAAATATAGTAGCTCTATAAATAAACAATTATACATACATACCCATATATATACATAAATATATCATTTTAAAAACGTTTCTTACTTATATACGAGTAATTTTGAAAAACTATTATTTTGGAAGAAGGGACAAGAAGTTACAATTGTGTGAAAATGAACGTGGTTGTTTACTTGCATATAGAATGTTAGTAATAATATACTTAACACTAAAAGTGCAAGGTAGTCTTCCCTATTTTTGAGAGTCAAGATTGATGTTCGATAGGGATAAAAGCAATAGCGCTCCAACCAACCGACTTACCTCTTGACCAAGGAATAGTAAAGTTGTAATATAGGAAATGTGTTAAGTAGACGAACTTTGATTTCCACAATTCGATCGTCGATTAGTCGACCATCGAACTTGACAAAATATAACTTAAGAAGTATTTAAAAGCTTCGTAGTTTTATACCTTTTGAGAACTTCCGGAAAGGAGCATTGGCATGAAATGTCTCCAACTTTAAGCATTTATATGTACTAGATCCCTCGAAGAGGCCTCCTCTTTATATAATTCGTTTACTTCTAAAAGAAGAAAAATTGAGTTAACTCGAAATTCATCAATTGATTTTGGAATGTCCAAGATCGGTAAGTGTTTTACTTACCCAATACCACTTTAAAACTAGTGTACGATTCAGTTTTGGCAGAGATCGTCGAAATGGAATGCTATAGAGTTGAACTGTCTATCCTAAGCTTAAATCCAAGGGAAAGGTCGGCGTTAACATTCTCGACTTATGACGTAGACCTGAACAATCTATCCTAAGGTTAAGTCCAAGGAAGATGTTGGCGTTAGCATTTATCAAACGGGCTTATCTAGGAATCCAAGAGTATTTGGATTTAGTTTGAGTGTTGAAAACTCATGTGAAAGATGTCAAATGTAACCTCAACATTAGGAAAATAACGAAAGATGGAGTAGGCTACACAATCCAGGGGTTTGTCTAAACCATAGGGGTATATCAACTCCATTATCAAAAGTATGCTTTTAGATGTTGCTAGCGGGAGTTGATGATACTTGGTTCACGTGTTAGGGCAAGGCTAGTTGTGTTTACCTTATGGTATATTTTATTTTGAGATATATAATGCTCAGAAGGTATTTTTGATCCTTATCATGGAGATTGGCCCCAGTTTACGAAGGAGGACTCTGTGGAAATTCCATATACAAATGTACCCTAGCTGTTTTAAATGTACTCTAATATTGTTGTGGTGTGATTATTGTAAATATCACGGCAATTTTCTGATTTGTAACAATACCTTAGACATTATCTATTATATCACCTAATGTAAATATCAAATGTTCTTGGTTCTTTTGAGGGGTTAACCATTTCGATTATTCGATTGGTCTCAAAGGTATTGTTTTCTACTTATATGCATTTCTGAGTTTCTCATACAAGACTTGTGTCTGACTCAAGATTTTATTTTTCCCCTAAAACTCGGGTGTAGACTGAGTAAGTAGAAACTAGTTTGTATGCTTTAAAGTGCTAGATACGAGCTAGAGGCTTCTAGCTAGCTATCTACCTATTTTCATTTCCTTTGCACTCTATTATGTATGTATGTAATCAGCATTATGGCGACATGCGGTTATAATTATCCAGGCTGATAGTAGTACTTAGATTTTGTAACTTTGAGATTATCCTGTATGTTGGAGTTTCGTACTACACTTTTGAGATATTATATATTATCATCCTACTTGTGATATTCTGATTTTGTGTTCTTCTTTCTTATTATGTTCATTTATTTAGTTTATGATAACAAACTGCCTTTTCGACCCCAGGGTGTTCGGTACGTGAATACCATGGATGTATTAGTGTCAACATTTGGGGGTCAAAAAGGCCGGCCATTACATCGTGGTATCAAAGCTTAAGGTTAGCGAACCCCTTTGCTTTGGTCAGGTATGGCTCAGTAAAGAGGTCAAGTGATGCCCTATAATGAGTAGAGAATATTATACATATGAGAGCGTATTTGTAGTTTCAAAACTAGATTGATAAAAATGTTTTCTTAAAAAAAATCCCTTTCTTAGTGATCTTTTCTTAGTAACCTTTTCTTTGAAATAACTCTATCTTGAAGTATTCTATAGATGCTTAACTATAAATTTAGATATTAAATTATGAGTACTCATGATGCTAATGTTAGAAGAGGTAGAGGTAGAAGTGGTAGAGGTAGAACAATCACCAATGGTGGGACTCGAGTTCTGAGGAACGTTGCTCATATAGCCAAACATATGGTGAATATGGCAGAAGAAGTGGTGCAAGTTCATCCTAATGAATTTTGCTTCACTTTGTTAGGATTTCGAGAGGTTGCGTGACCAAAGATACAATAGGATCAAGACAATTGTTGAGGTGCAGGCATGGCTAAGTTGGTGTGAGAGGGTCTTTGGGGATTTAGAGTTGGGCAGTGCCATAAAGTGTAGCTCAGCATCTAATCAACTTTTTGATACAACCATGGATTGGTGGAGTTCTATTACAGTCAATGCACTAATGCAATTTAAGGAGGAGTTTAAGAGGAAGTTTGTATCATAGACCGGTAAATCTATGTTGTTTAGGAGCTTCTTGGATCTAAAGCAAGCTGCTATGACTGTTGCGGAGTTTGAAAATAAATTTAATGCATCATGTCGATTTGGGCCTAATTTGATAGACATGTCTTTGAAAAAGAATAAGATGTTTATGGCATGTATACGTTCGAAGTTACAGCGGGACATGACTATTCACATTATAGGGTCTTTTGTGAGTTTGGTGAACATGGATTTGAGGTTTGAGAGCTTGGCACCAAAGCTTCTTATTTCTGTACCAACTACGAATAATAAGTGGAAGTTTAAGTCATCAAATAATATTCCCCACCTTGCTTGTTATAAATGTGGAAAGAAGGGTAATTTTGTAGATAACTGTAGATTAGTTGGAGGAGGGCAGTTGATTAAGGCACCATAGGGAAAGCACCTCAGTTTGCACTGTAGGTGTGTTACAATTGCCATCAAACTGGTCATTTTGCTAGAGATTGTCCTATGTTCAAAAAAGAGGAGCAACCTGGGTCTTTTCTATTTCTGCATTTCCTTCCACTTTAGCAGCAGTTATGGGGAAGAAGGTTCTGGAAGGTATTTAATCTATTTATGGCATTCCTGTTCATGTCTTGTTTGATATAGTTCTTCTCATAGCTTTATCTTTCATAGACTTGTTGATAGACTTGGCATGGAACTAGTTATTATTCATGATTATATTTGTGTATGGAACCCGGTCGGGGGTTCCGCAAATCTTCTTATGGTATATGAAGGAGTTTCAATTTCTTGTTTTGATTGACTCCTTCCATGCAACTCCAATTGTGTAGTTTTCCATGCAGCCTGTCCTAAACCAGGATAAAGGAGGAGGGTTGTGATAGGCTTGGAGAGCCAACGTAAAAACTACGGCCTCTCTTATGGAAATGGAACCTAATTATATATCGTTGGGGGCATAACCCTCTTAGCGACGCACCATATCGAGGCTCAAGAATGGTGAAAAGTGAGTAAGGGCTGAGTCGTCACTCCCTTAGTGGCGCGCCATATCGAGGCTCGAATATGGTGATAAATATGCAAGGGCTGGATCATCACTCCCTTAATGGCGCGCTACATCGACGCCCCAGTGTAGTGATAAATGAGCAAGGGTCTTCGCATTTTACCCGACGGGTGCGAGAGGCAAGGAAGCTAGTCGATGATAGTAGGATTCGGTTAGGTAGTTGGAGTGTAGGATCATTAATAGAAAATCTAAGAGAGATAGTTGATACTATGACTAGGAGACGTGTAAATATCTTATGCGTTCAGGAGAAAAAATGGACGGGCCAGAAGGCGAAAGAGATGGTGAATACAGGCTTCAAGTTATGGTACACAGGAAAAAAGCGTAACAAGAACGGGGTAGGCATCCTAATTGAACAAGAACCTTAGAAACAGAGTTGTCGACATTAAGAGACAAAGAGAAAGGATCATCCTAGTAAAGCTGGAAGTGCATGATATGATTATGAACGTTATTAATGCCTATGCCCCACAAGTTAGGTCTAAGTGAAGTCGTCAAGAGGAATTTCTTGAAAGAGTTAGATGTTATGCTTAGAGATGTACCTAGTAGCGAAAAAAATTTCATAGGAGGAGATTTCAACGGGCATGTTGGTGCGGCCAATGGTGGGTTTGATAGAGTGCAAGGTGGTTTTGGATATGGTGATAGGAACTAAAAACGAGAAGAAATACAGAGTTTCGCTTCTCTTATGACCTCATGATAGCTAATACCTTCTTTAGAAAGAGGCAGTCACACTTAGTTACTTTTAGTAGTGGTCCACACTGTATCCAGATTGATTTTGTCCTTACTATAAGAGATGACAAATGAGCTTGTGTAGATTGCAAAGTTATACCTAGAGAATGTGTTGTCTCACAACATCAGCTTTTGATATCCGAGTTTCATCTTCGAATACATGTTCGATGAGATAAAGGAGCCAAGATTAGTCGGACGAAATGGTGGAAGCTCAAAGGAGACGCTTCACAAGTGTTTAAGGATAGGGTGATAGGAGAAGGAGCATGGAATTTGGAAGGAGAAGCAATTCACATTTGGGATGAGATGGTTACGCGCATTTGGAAAGTAGCTACTGAGGTGTTTGGGGTAACAAAAGGAAATAATCGCGAACCTAAATATCTGTGGTGGTGGAACAGTGATGTGCAAAAGGCTATCAAAGAGAAAAAGGAACGTTATAAGTGCTTGCATCATCACATGAGCGAGGAGAACATGCAAAGGTACAAAGTTGTAAAGAAGAACGCAAAGAGAGCGCTGGGTGAAGCGAGGGTTGGGCGTATGAAGACTTGTATCATAAGATAAGTACGAAGGAGGGTGTAAATGACGTCTATAGAATAGCTAAGCTCTGCGAGAGGAAGACAAGAGACTTCAATCAAGTTAAATGCATCAAAGATGATAATAATAGACTTTTGGTGAAGGACGATGGGATAAAAAATAGATGGAGAGATTACTTCGACAAGCTATTTAATGAAGAAGGAGATAGCACTTTGATCGAGATAGAAACTCTTTTGATGACAACAGTAGGCATTATATTCGGAGAATTCAAGAATCTGAGGTAAAGAAGGCGCTAAAACGGATGAAAGTAGGCAAGACATTTGGGCCTAATGGCTTCCTCATTGAGGTGTGGAGATGAATTGGAGATGCAGGGATAGACTGGTTAACTAAGTTGTTCAATAATACTTTCAAATCAAACCAGATGTCGTATGAGTGGAGGAGAAGCATATTAGTTTCAATTTTTACGAATAAAGGAGATATACAAAGTTGCATAAACTACAGAGGAATTAAGCTTATGAGTCATACGATGAAGCTATGGAAGAGAGTCATCGAACATCGACTAAGAAAAATGACAAGCGTTTCAAAAAATCAATTTGGTTTCATGCCTGGGAGGTCGACCTCGGAGGCTATTTTCTTGATAGTACAATGTATTAGAGAGGTTTAAGGAGCAAAAGAAGGATTTACATATGGTTTTTTATCGATTTGGAGAAAGCTTATGATAAAGTACCACGAAAGGTGATGTGGTGGGCTCTAGAAAAGAAGAGAGTCCCAACAAAGTACATTACCCTTATCAAGGATATGTACAATGATGTTGTGACTAGTGTCAGAGCATGTGATGGTGTAACCAATGACTTCCTCATTAACATAGGATTACATCAAGGGTCAGCTTTGAGCCCATACATTTTTGCCCTAGTGATGGATGAGGTTACGAAGAGTATACAAGGGGAGATTTCTTCGTGTATGCTATTTGTTGATGATGTTGTGCTAATTGATGATAGTAGGATTGGGGTTGATAGACAACTTGAGTTGTGGAGACAGACTTTAGAATCTATGGGATTTGGGCTTAGTAGAACTAAAACCGAGTATATGAAGTGCCAGTTCAGCGGTGTCAGGTCAGAGGATAGAGATGTTATTCTGGCCAGACAAATAGTTCCTAAAAAGGAATCCTTTTGATATCTAGGATTAATGTTGCATTGTAATGGTAAGATTGATGAAGATGTTATTTTCCGAATTCAAGGAGGAAAGGTGAACTGGCGACAAGCATCTGGCATTCTCTGTGATAAGAAAGTCTCACAGAAGCTTAAAGGAAAGTTCTATAGAACAGCAATTAGGCCTGCGATGTTGTATGGTGTAGAATGTTGGCCTACTAAAAACCAACACATTCAGAAGATAAGCGTAGCAGAGATGCGTATGTTGCGATGGAGTTGCGGTCATATAGGAAGAGACTGAATTATAAATAATGATATACGTGAAAATTTTGGAGTAGCACCAATTGAGGAGAAACTAATTCAACACCACTTAAGATGGTTTGGACATCTCCAACGAAGGCCGCCCGAGGCACCTGTGCACGTTGAAATTATAAGCCGTGTCGTTTGTTCAAAGAGAGGTAGAGGTCGACCAAAGTTGACGTGGGAGGAAGTTGTTAAAAAGGACTTGAAGGGTTAGAATATAGCCGAAGAGCTGGTAACGGATAGGAGTGCATGGAAGTTAGTGATTTACGTACCAGAACCATGAGCTACGAGTCTTATTAGTTTTAGATTATAGGATTAGGAAAAAAGAGGCTAAGACATACCGTTTGGTCTTTGATCAATGTTGCTATCGACACCGTTATTACTATTTGTATTGTTATCATCATTTTTATTTTATTTTATTGTATTTTTTTATTTTTTATTTTTTTTCACATACATATGTATTTCTATCTTTATTTTACCTAGTTACTATTATTATTAATTTACCTATTTGACTTAGTTTTATTATTGCTATTGTTATTGTTATAACATTGAAATTACTTTTTTCATTTAGTTTCAGGTTCCACCTCTAGCCGACCTCAACTTGTTTGGGAATAATGGCTCTATTGTTGTTATGTTGACTCCTTCCATGCAATATGTTCATTCTTGGTTTTCTCAGTTTTGATGTTTATTGGGGATGGATTGGACGTCATAATCATGCCATCTTGGATTATGATAAGCAGGTTATGGTATTAAAGAATGGGAGGGCAGGTCATACATTATCTTGTGAAGAGCCTAGTTCTCTTATGAGTGGTTTCCTTTATTCCCTCAATGTGGTGGATGGACAGTTGAAGTCAATTTCTGTTGTTCGGGAATTTTTTGATGTGTTCAAGGAGGTTTCCGGCATACCTCCTCGTTATGAAATCGAGTTTCATATTTATTTGGTTCTTGACGCTAAGCCTATTGTATTTCCTATGCATATGTTATCTTCCAAGGAGAAAGTGAAGCTAGCTAACCACATTAGCAACTTGTTACCAAAATGTTTGATCTGAGCTAGGCATTCGAGTTGGGGAGCGCCCATTGTATTTGCTACAAAGGTAGACGGTTCATTAAGGCTTTAGGTCGATTACCGCAGGCTCAACAAGTGGACTATTAGAAACAAGTATCCCCTGCCTAGGATTGATGACTTATTTTATCGACTTCATAGAGCTTGGGTATTTTCTCTGCTTGATCTTGATACCAGTTTCCATCAGTTAAGGGTAGCAAAAGAAAGTGTGCTCTTGATAGCTTTCTAATTTGATAGGTTTTATGAGTGTTATGCCATTCAGACTAACAAATACTCCTGCTTATTTCGCAGATTTGATGAACTGTGTCTTTTGGGATGACTTGAATAAATTCCTACTTGTTTTCATTGATGATTTTTTGGTTTACTCAAAGAACGAGGAGGAGCATTCTCGCTATTCGAAAATTGTATTGGATAGATCAGGAGGACATGTATTGAAGGAAAAGTTCTTGAAATGTTAATTTGGTGATCGGAGGTAAGGTTTCTAGGGCACATTGTTTCTGGAGATGGTATTTCTATGGACCAAATGAAGGTTGTGGCTGTTCAAGATTGAAAGAGGTTTGAAAGTGCACTGGAGATTCGAAGCTTCTTGGGGTTAGATATTTAGTATAGGAGATTCATTCGTGATTTCTTCAATAATACTTCACCACTTACGAATTTGAAAAAGAAAGACACCAAATTTGTTTGAACAGAGAAATATGAGCTAGCATTTACGGAGCTAAAGAAGATTGACTTGTTCCTTTGCTTAGACTATTCCAGATGAAGGTGGGGGTTTTATTGTTTACTTTGATGCTTTTGGAGTAGGGTGAGGTGTTATGTTGATGCAGCATGGTAAGGCTGTTGCTTATACCAGTAGATAGCTGAAGTCGCATGAGGCAAGGTATGCAATACATGACTTAGAGCTATTATCAGTAATCTTTGCATTGAAGATGTAAAGGCATCATTTACTAAGTGATAAGTTTGAGCTAACTCGGTCCTTAAAACTTTGAAATATCTTTTCACCCATAGGGACTTGACTTGAGACAAAACCATTGGTTAGAGTTTCTCACGGCTATGATCTTGAGATTTTCTGTACATCAAGGAAAGTTAATGTAACATCCCGCCTTTTCGCACACTTTAAACCGACACACGTGCCAATTAAAACCATACTGAAGGGCGGATTGTTATGGGGTAAATAAGAAAAACAGAGAAGAAGAAAAAAACAAAAATGAATCTCACAGCGGAAGGATAAAATATAATAATAAATATACAGTTCATAAACGGTTTACAAAACACTTGATTCTTCTTTATACAATAAATATCAGAGTTACACATACCAATACATTCAATGCAGCGGAACATTATGAGAGTGGTGCAATACTATAAATAATAATAATACGGATTCTTCGTCTTCGTCCTCCAAAGCTAAAGTCTTCGATCCTGAAACGCTCGGACTGACCCGAGCGAATTTGAAAAGACAAACACTCGAGTCAGAACTAAAAGATCTTATGTGAGTTAAATAAACAGAAATAAATATGAGTACAGTAACTCAAGAGATGCCCGGGATTTACATCTCCTAAGGATCCGTTAAACTATTTACTATGTAGTATATTGCGCTATTATAGTAGTGTCTATTTATAAAATAAACTTACTTTTAAATAGCGTTAAGGCTTTACATTTTCCACCTTAACACATTTATATATTCCCATAGTCTATACAGTACCGTAATCTCCCCCGTACTGGGCGTCGTCAGAGGGCACTCCATAGGTATGGTACAAAACATAACTCGTAGTAAAGGCTCGGTATGGTAGGTGACACGGCACAACAAGGCAATTCCAGGGTAGATATACCAATTGCGTACCCAGGCTGATGGAAACGCGTAGCCGCAGTTACCGCCCACCTCGAACAAACTCCCCAGAATCAAATAAAAGTGGCCACTGAATCAATCCAAAGTCATAGTATAATATCGAAGAGGAGTGTCCGGTCAGAGGAATGACCTCATTGGCCTGGGAATAGCTCCTGTTTTAGCCACCTTATGCCAACTCACGGGAGTTGGGTCCACGTATTTACCTTACAGGAAACGTCGCCACCACCTACTTCATTCTGGAATCTCCACCGCGTACACGGTTAGTCAAAGTGGTTTTCGGTATCGACAGAGAGTATGTCCATATCCGATCCCGGTCTCTTTGCCAACCCATCGTTATTATAACACCGCGGTCATTTAAAAATAGTTTATACTCTAAAACCAGAATAAACATTTCCATCTTAAAATTATGAATACGATATCATTTTAAAACCCAAAACAATATGATATCATTTATCCCAAATATAAATCTTTTTCAAAAATCATAATGCTTTAAAATTTATAACGTCTGAAAGCCAAATATCTTTTCAAAGCATAATTTTTCGAAATTCATAATTTAAAACCATAACTTCTAGAACTTGAATGGTTTGGATATTCAACGGTATATGAATTAAATGGTTTAACTTTACTGTTACTTTGTAAAGAAAATAATTTACATGGTTTTACAAATATATTTCTTTATTTAAAGTCTAAACCTTAATTTAAATATCACTTCAAGTTCCAAAACCCATTTCAATTTCTATATATATATAAATCCATTTGGAGTATTAATATTCAAAACTAAAGTTGGAATTTATTCTTTCAACAAATTAAATGTTTTATTATTTAGGTTTGAGTATCCACATACAATTTATAAATGAAACTCCAAATTCTAGTAATTAAATAACTTCTCAACTTTACTTTATACTAGAATATCCATTTTTAAGTTTATTTAGGAAAAATTCAGTTTATACATATCATATCTTTAAAATTTCCAAACTTAAGATATATTATAAATTATCAATCTCATTTCTAAATTTTTATTCCATTTTATTTAACGGATTTATGCACAGCTTAAATTCAAAAGTTAAACTTCGTATGTATATATATAAATGGAAGAATAATATTCATAAAATATCAAAATTAAATTTTATAAATCGTATCACATCCAAACCATAGAAATCACTTTTAAAATAATTTATATATAGACCACGGTGCCTGTATAAAATTTTCTATCCTATGGTCAAGTGATACGGATATTTATCATTTCAATCCGCAATTTAAAAAAATAAAAATTGCGGTTGTATATCATTTCAAACCACAATCCCGAATGAAATGAAATATGCATGATAACTTGCAGTTTAAATGATATAAAATAAAAACATCCATTCATCCACATCATCCACCATCCAAATCACAATCATCATCCAAAATAAAACAATATCAATATATATATATCTGATAATAATATGCAGGTAATAACTGGCAGTTATATTCAAAATAATTTAACAACTATTAAACTAACAGTTTATATTCATTAATAAATTTTATAACTGTTAACAAGCAGTTAATAGGCGAATAAATAAATTCTAACTGTCAATTAATATGCAATACATAAACTAAATTAACAATTAAAAAAAATAAATGCGAATTAACAGATATGCTGAATAAAACATGCCAACCATTCATAAATAAATTCCTACTCATATCTAAAATAAATTTAACAAACATAAAAACTTTTAGAAGTTGTGAGTGGGTTAAAACTCTCACCTTTTTGAATTTAAATTGAATTCAAATCCAATTTAAACCCAAAATTTGGACAGTCTCCAAATTCATCCAAACAAGTGCCAAAACGTTAGAAATTCCGATACGATCCCATCAAAACAAACCGCGCGCGAATCCGAGCTCGTATGCAAAAGTTATGAAAATTTGAAAAATGAAAAATTCTGGTCCTGGGTCGACTTCGGTGCGCCCCCTCAATTCCCCGGTGCTTGCTTGGAGTTTTCGCCAAAACGACCCGGAGCGACCCGAGTCATTTTCTTCCTGACCCGAAGTTGCTCTAGGGTTTTCTCCCCTGAAACCCGAAGCGCGACCAGAAGCTGCTGGAGATCCGAATTTTTTTTTTTTTTTTTTTTGAAATTGAAATTGAAATTTTTTTTTTTGGAATTTGAGAATTAGGTTTTTTTTCTTCTGCCATTAGAATGAGGAGTTGAGAAGGAGATCTACGTATAGAAAAATGAAAATAAGGAGTGGCTAGGGTTTATAACAGGTTATATATAGACAAGGCTGAAAAATAATAGATGGATCGGATTGGATCTAAACATAAGTTTAAATTTAGGCATAAACATATATGTAATAAACTAGCATTAAATTTTGAAACGTGAATTGATTTAATTGGAAATAAATTACCCAAATGTTCTTATTCCATTAAATTTTATTTACTGAAGGTTGCACTTAATCTAATTTATACATCTTGCCCCTTTTGTCTTTAAATCAATAAATCTTATATAGTATATAGATTTATCATTAATTTTATCTATTCTTCCTTTTTAGGCAATGTTCTATATATTAGATTTCATTTAAATGCAATAAATCATACTATCGTAGTTATATCCAATTAAATAAATAAATGTTGATTCCTACTCTTTTTATCCAACAATTGTTTACGTTTTATTCCATAAATACTTCTACACACATCCTGAATTTTGTGTAAATGGTTGTAACGTTAAATCTTGTCTACTTCCCATTTTATATTTAAGGTTTCTAAAACCGATTAATATTATTCCCTAGTCCAAACACCCTTTTGCCCAATTTATATTAACATATCCTTAAATTAGATTAATTCTTATTGATGTAATAGTTAAACATAAATTTCACTTATTTAAAATAAATCCACAATTTAATTTTCAAATAAATCAATAAATTTTGGTTTATCACTTCTTAAATACCCAATCGTCATAATTTAATTAAAACTACATTTATCACATTTTATAGAATTTACCATCTTAAGTGACAAATCAAAACTACCCTAACTGCACAAAGGGTAATCAATTTCAATTGCTTTCCCATTAAACTACATAAATTATCCAAATGAAACCTAAGTGAAACGTTTATTTATTTAAAAATCTTACTGTTTAAATGAATTTATCCTTTACGATATAATTTATATTTGACTTGATTTCTCATTTATTTTGCAAAACGGTAAATTCCAATTGCTACCAACATTATATTTAATATAAATTTGAATTCAAATAATTGGTATTGCACAACCTTATTGCGTACATTTACATATAGTTACAACTAAGTCAATACACTGATTTCATGAATTCATAAATTAATCCACAAATTTCCATTGACTCTTTATATTCAAAATCAATTGCAAAGGTTTAAAAGTTGCTAAATTTCGATTTCAATAATTCCTTTAATTCCATTCAAAATCAGCAATTATCCATTAAATGTCCCAAAATTTCTATTAAATTAATCTAACGAATCTTTAATATAAATTAGATGAATTAAATATTGCATTCAAACTATTGCGTTAATATTTTCCATTTCACTTTAAAGTAACTAAATTTGTCAATTATAATACTTATTTCAATTTCTTAAAATAACCCTTTATTTACATTGAACCCAATTTAATTAAGTTTCCAATTGATTAGATTCAATTTCAACGTTTAACTACCCTTAAGTTTTAGGTTATAAACAATTTATATGTATTCTTTCTTAATTATTACTTTGCAACTTCTCGTATAAATTTCATAATCAAACTTAAATTTTAAAGTAACGCTTAATAAATATGCTCCTATAATTTCTCAACTTTTAAACGAACGTTACTCCACTTTCAATTAGTGTAACATTCATTTAATTATTACCACCTATTACCGATCCTAATCCCATTAACAAATAAGCAGGTAGATTTTTATGATAGGTGTTACAATTTTTTTTTTAAAATAAATTACTATTCATTACTATTGCCTTAAATTCAGCATTAATTTCCTTGCATTAACATTTTATACTAAAATCTTTGTCCAATTATAATTTATACTCTAAAAAATTTCATTTACACCTTTCGTTGTTTCTTAATTACAATTAAGGCGCATCAACTATCTATATTGGTAAATGATTGAATTTTCTAGTAATCCTACTATTTAATGTTTAGTATATTTGTATATTATTATTTACCCTTTTGTTCTCCATTATAAATATATGCACACATACAAATTAAGATTCTACATCTAATTAATCATTCCACCCAATATATAAATTACTAACCTTAAATTATTTCAATTGATTATCTAACATACAACTGAATATATTTCTAAATTTTCATAATTCATTAACACCTTACAAAAGTTTACAAATACAGGGCTTGTATCAGATAAAACTTATTTTCATTGATGAATTCAATACTTGCATTTATTTTATTTATTTCCAACTTAATATCCAATCGCAACAATTTCCACTATTACACTTATTAATTTCAATACATAATTCAATTTGTAAATTTTAATTACCCTTGATACATCTAATTTCAACATTCACCTTCATATAAATAAATAAGATTTCTGTTTCTTTCTAAATTAAAATAAAAATCCTATTAATTAAATTCATTTTAAACATCGTATTTACACGGGTCGTTACACTCTCCCCCACTCAAAAGTTTTCGTCCCCGAAAAGGAAAAGAAAAGAGAAGGAAGAATTTAATAAACAGTACATCTTATTTCAGATATTAACTTATAAACAATAATTTACTAAATTTATTACCTTAAATAAAATATACCCGTTTTATAATCATTAATTAATTTTTTTTTATACTCAAACTAATAAACTTTGGAAAACATTTTCAAGATATTTTCTAAGTCCAAAATTTACGGAAAATTTTGGCAGAGTCTCCTTTGTACGGGGAGGCTCGGGAGAAAATATAATATCAAATATATCAAAATATCTCATATAATATCCAAAATAAAATATCCCAACACGGGAAAATATATAAAATAGCGCTATAAATCGTAATCCGAAACGTACATATTTGTCGGGCAATTTACGCTTAATTTATGGAACCAAAAGCAGTAGGAGTTGCTTCCATAACCTGCATTTCACTTATAAAATCCAAAGGTTTAACAATTTATCTCAAGTGAACAATTTTCATGGTTTCAACTACTAACAACAATCAATACACAATCATCCATTTCAACAAACAGCATACATAATAAAACAAAACAACCATTCAGTCAAACAAACAAATAGTTGTTCGGGTTCAAAACTTGAAATGGTACGGAATGAAAAATAACTATCCAGTGCATCATTTACTCAACAGTCTTAGATGGTACTGAATAGATTATTTATTCATCCAACTACTTCAAATTTCCTTACCCGACCAACCATAAATCAACCAATAACAATTCAACCAAAAAATCAATTAACTCATTATAAATTTTTATTTCATACATTAGCTGTTTGATCTTTTCATTCATATAACAGTTTATCTTTTATTTTCATTCATTTTCATTCATATACCACCTAAATTATCCTTTTATAATTTACATTTATTTCTAACAACTTTTAATTTTATTTACTCATTAAATGTTTGTTTCATTTATTTTTACTTATTACTTACAATTATTCCTTTCCATTAATTTAGGTCATGTAAGTTTCTTCTATTGTATTACATTTAATGCACTTCTCACTTTTCAATCATTTATTAAATGCTTACATTCTATTATATTTAATTACAGTAACCCTTTTAGTTATACCTAAATTATTAACCTTATAACCTTCATTCTTATAATTAAGGGATTTTATTAATTTATTACCTAGGGTTTACAGTCATTTATTTGTATTACCTACTTTTTATTATATTAGACTAGTAGCATTTAAATCATACTTAAGTTAATAACCTTACACATCCATCCTTATTTATTAGAGAATTTCATTTTATTTACTTAAGTTTAAATCACCTATTAATAATACTTACCTTTAATTTTAGTAAAATTTCAAATGCAACTTAAGTTTATACCATTAAATTCTCATTTATAACAACAATTCATTGAATAATTCATTATTTCAAAAAAATTCTACTTGTATAATATTCTATTCCCATCTCTTATTTAACATTTCAACTTTTCATATTTGGTAAGTTACATATGTTAAAGAAAATGCAAAAGAACTTATACAAGTTTTATCTCATCTTTTAATTAAATTTAATGTTCAACAATATTACTCTTTGTCTTATATGTTAAAAATTTCAAATTTCCTTTTTATAACTTTGCATTAATTCTCTTATCTAAATTAGAGATTTCAATTCATTAATTACTTACCTTTTATTCCACTAAAGTAATTTAAACAATTAATTAATGGAAATTTAGGAATTAAATACCGGGTCAAATCTCAAATTATTTTAAAATAATAGATAAATAATTTCTTACAACTTATATGTCTCTAATTATAATTAAAACAATTAAAATTTTAGATAATTTCAAAATAAATCTGCAGTAGAATTTTCCACAGTGGCCTTTCCCCTTCGAAACTCGAAAATGAAAGTCGATGATGCGGCCGCCATCACCGAAATTATTTTCCAGCGACAGAGAGGAAAGTACGAAACTTATTTTCTCCAAAATCTTCTTTAAAACAATTCTTCCGAATTATACTAAATATTTATATAAGAAAATACTTATAAACAATTATTATACTCATAAATCCTTTGAAAGCAAATTTCAAAAATCCCGGACTTAAGTCCTAAAATTTCCAATTTTCATTGATTTTAATTTCAATCTTATCTTACCTATTATTTAAAATTTTATTCCTAACAATCAATCTATTGCAACCAGAATATATATATATATATATATATATATATATATAAATAATATCATTTAAAAATTTATTTTATATATAGAAAATATAATAGGCAAAATTATTTCATTTACCTATATTTAAAACAAATATTATGTCGGTCTGTCCTATTAAGTGTTTAGAAATCCCTATTGATGTCATAGCGTCCCATGCACCAACCAGAATTTATAAATACAAAACGGAACAGATTAACACAATATCAAAATCTTTTTATAACACTAACAAATACGCTCTCTCATATATGTACACTCAGCGACTCCCATAGGGTATTACTACCCTATTAACAAAGAGTCAAACCCCATAAAGCCAAAGTTTATCGCTAAACCAAAGCTCTGATACCAACTGTAACATCCCGCCTTTTCGCACACTTTAAACCGACACATGTGCCAATTAAAACCATACTGAAGGGCGGATTGTTATGGGGTAAATAAGAAAAACAGAGCAGAAAAAAAAACAAAAATGAATCTCACAGCGGAAGGATAAAATATAATAATAAATTACAGTTCATAAACGGTTTACAAAACACTTGATTCTTCTTTATACAATAAATATCAGAGTTACACATACCAATACATTCAATGCAGCGGAACATTATGAGAGTGGTGCAATACTATAAATAATAATAATACGGATTCTTCGTCTTCGTCCTCCAAAGCTAAAGTCTTCGATCCTGAAACGCTCGGACTGACCCGAGCGAATTTGAAAAGACAAAACACTCGAGTCAGAACTAAAAGATCTTATGTGATTTAAATAAACAGAAATAAATATGAGTACAGTAACTCAAGAGATGCCCGGGATTTACATCTCCTAAGGATCCGTTAAACTATTTACTATGTAGTATATTGCGCTATTATAGTAGTGTCTATTTATAAAATAAACTTACTTTTAAATAGCGTTAAGGCTTTACATTTTCCACCTTAACACATTTATATATTCTCATAGTCTATACAGTACCGTAATCTCCCCCGTACTGGGCGTCGTCAGAGGGCACTCCATAGGTATGGTACAAAACATAACTCGTAGTAAAGGCTCGGTATGGTAGGTGACACGACACAACAAGGCAATGCCAGGGTAGATATACCAATTGCGTACCCAGGCTGATGGAAACGCGTAGCCGCAGTTACCGCCCACCTCGAACAAACTCCCCAAAATCAAATAAAAGTGGCCACTGAATCAATCCAAAGTCATAGTATAATATCGAAGAGGAGTGTCCGATCAGAGGAATGACCTCATTGGCCTGGGAATAGCTCCTGTTTTAGCCACCTTATGCTAACTCACGGGAGTTGGGTCCACGTATTTACCTTACAGGAAACGTCGCCACCACCTACTTCATTCTGGAATCTCCACCGCGTACACGGTTAGTCAAAGTGGTTTTCGGTATCGACAGAGAGTATGTCCATATCCGATCCCGGTCTCTTTGCCAACCCATCGTTATTATAACACCGCGGTCATTTAAAAATAGTTTATACTTTAAAACCAGAATAAACATTTCCATCTTAAAATTATGAATACGATATCATTTTAAAACCCAAAACAATATGATATCATTTATCCCAAATATAAATCTTTTCCAAAAATCATAATGCTTTAAAATTTATAACGTCTGAAAGCTAAATATCTTTTCAAAGCATAATTTTTCGAAATTCATAATTTAAAACCATAACTTCTAGAACTTGAATGGTTTGGATATTCAACGGTATATGAATTAAATGGTTTAACTTTACTGTTACTTTGTAAAGAAAATAATTTACATGGTTTTACAAATATATTTCTTTATTTAAAGTCTAAACCTTAATTTAAATATCACTTCAAGTTCCAAAACCCATTTCAATTTCTATATATATATAAATCCATTTGGAGTATTAATATTCAAAACTAAAGTTGGAATTTATTCTTTCAACAAATTAAATGTTTTATTATTTAGGTTTGAGTATCCACATACAATTTATAAATGAAACTCCAAATTCTAGTAATTAAATAACTTCTCAACTTTACTTTATACTAGAATATCCATTTTTAAGTTTATTTAGGAAAATTCAGTTTATACATATCATATCTTTAAAATTTCCAAACTTAAGATATATTATAAATTATCAATCTCATTTCTAAATTTTTATTCCATTTTATTTAACGGATTTATACACAGCTTAAATTCAAAAGTTAAACTTCGTATGTATATATATAAATGGAAGAATAATATTCATAAAATATCAAAATTAAATTTTATAAATCGTATCACATCCAAACCATAGAAATCACTTTTAAAATAATTTATATATAGACCACGGTGCCTGTATAAAATTTTCTATCCTATGGTCAAGTGATACGGATATTTATCATTTCAATCCGCAATTTAAAAAAATAAAATTTGCGGTTGTATATCATTTCAAACCACAATCCCGAATGAAATGAAATATGCATGATAACTTGCAGTTTAAATGATATAAAATAAAAACATCCATTCATCCACATCATCCACCATCCAAATCACAATCATCATCCAAAAAAAAACAATATCAATATATATATCTGATAATAATATGCAGGTAATAACTGGCAGTTATATTCAAAATAATTTAACAACTATTAAACTAACAGTTTATATTCATTAATAAATTTTATAACTGTTAACTAGCAGTTTATAGGCGAATAAATAAATTCTAACTGTCAATTAATATGCAATACCTAAACTAAATTAACAATTAAAAAAAATAATGCGAATTAACAGATATGCTGAATAAAACATGCCAACCATTCATAAATAAATTCCTACTCATATTTAAAATAAATTTAACAAACATAAAAACTTTTAGAAGTTGTGAGTGGGTTAAAACACTCACCTTTTTGAATTTAAATTGAATTCAAATCCAATTTAAACCCAAAATTTGGACAGTCTCCAAATTCATCCAAACAACTGCCAAAACGTCAGAAATTCCGATACGATCCTATCAAAACAAACCGCGCACGAATCCGAGCTCGTATGCAAAAGTTATGAAAATTTGAAAAATGGAAAATTCTGGTCCTGGGTCGACTTCGGTGCGCCGCCTCAATTCCCCGGTGCTTGCTTGGAGTTTTCGCCAAAACGACCCGGAGCGACCCGAGTCATTTTCTTCCTGACCCGAAGTTGCTCTAGGGTTTTCTCCCCTGAAACCCGAAGCGCGACCAGAAGCTGCTGCAGATCCGAATTTTTTTTTTTTTTTTTTGAAATTGAAATTGAATTTTTTTTTTTTTTTGGAATTTGAGAATTAGGTTTTTTTTCTGCCATTAGAATGAGGAGTTGAGAAGGAGATCTACGTATAGAAAAATGAAAATAAGGAGTGGCTAGGGTTTATAACATGTTATATATAGACAAGGCTGAAAAATAATAGATAGATCGGATTGGATCTAAAGATAAGTTTAAATTTAGGCATAAACATATATGTAGTAAACTAGCATTAAATTTTGAAACGTGAATTGATTTAATTGGAAATAAATTACCCAAATGTTCTTATTCCATCAAATTTTATTTACTGAAGGTTGCACTTAATCTAATTTATACATCTTGCCCCTTTTGTCTTTAAATCAATAAATCTTATATAGTATATAGATTTATCATTAATTTTATCTATTCTTCCTTTTTAGGCAATGTTCTATATATTAGATTTCATTTAAATGCAATAAATCATACTATCGTAGTTATATCCAATTAAATAAATAAATGTTGATTCCTACTCTTTTTATCCAACAATTGTTTACGTTTTATTCCATAAATACTTCTACACACATCCTGGATTTTGTGTAAATGGTTGTAACGTTAAATCTTGTCTACTTCCCATTTTATATTTAAGGTTTCTAAAACCGATTAATATTATTCCCTAGTCCAAACACCCTTTTGCCCAATTTATATTAACATATCCTTAAATTAGATTAATTCCTATTGATGTAATAGTTAAACATAAATTTCACTTATTTGAAATAAATCCACAATCTAATTTTCAAATAAATCAATAAATTTTGGTTTATCACTTCTTAAATACCCAATCATCATAATTTAATTAAAACTACATTTATCACATTTTATAGAATTTACCATCTTAAGTGACAAATCAAAACTACCCTAACTGCACAAAGGGTAATCAATTTCAATTGCTTTCCCATTAAACTACATAAATTATCCAAATGAAACCTAAGTGAAACGTTTATTTATTTAAAAATCTTACTGTTTAAATGAATTTATCCTTTACGATATAATTTACATTTGACTTGATTTCTCATTTATTTTGCAAAACGGTAAATTCCAATTGCTACCATCATTATATTTAATATAAATTTGAATCCAAATAATTGGTATTGCACAACCTTATTGCGTACATTTACATATAGTTACAACTAAGTCAATACACTGATTTCATGAATTCATAAATTAATCCACAAATTTCCATTGACTCTTTATATTCAAAATCAATTGCAAAGGTTTAAAAGTTGCTAAATTTCGATTTCAATAATTCCTTTAATTCCATTCAAAATCATCAATTATCCATTAAATGTCCCAAAATTTCTATTAAATTAATCTAACGAATCTTTAATATAAATTAGATGAATTAAATATTGCATTCAAACTATTGCGTTAATATTTTCCGTTTCACTTTAAAGTAACTAAATTTGTCAACTATAATACTTATTTCAATTTCTTAAAATAACCCTTTATTTACATTGAACCCAATTTAATTAAGTTTCCAATTGATTAGATTCAATTTCAACATTTAACTACCCTTAAGTTTTAGGTTATAAACAATTTATATGTATTCTTTCTTAATTATTACTTTGCAACTTCTCGTATAAATTTCACAATCAAACTTAAATTTTAAAGTAACGCTTAATAAATATGCTCCTATAATTTCTCAACTTTTAAACGAACGTTACTCCACTTTCAGTTAGTGTAACATTCATTTAATTATTACCACCTATTACCGATCCTAATCCCATTAACAACTAAGCAGGTAGATTTTTATGATAGGTGTTACAATTTTTTTTTTAAAATAAATTACTATTCATTACTATTGCCTTAAATTCAGCATTAATTTCCTTGCATTAACATTTTATACTAAAATCTTTGTCCAATTATAATTTATACTCTAAAAAATTTCATTTACACCTTTCGTTGTTTCTTAATTACAATTAAGGTGCATCAACTATCTATATTGGTAAATGATTGAATTTTCTAGTAATCCTACTATTTAATGTTTAGTATATTTGTATATTATTATTTACCCTTTTGTTCTCTATTAGAAATATATGCACACATACAAATTAAGATTCTACATCTAATTAATCATTCCACCCAATATATAAATTACTAACCTTAAATTATTTCAATTGATTATCTAACATACAACTGAATCTATTTCTAAATTTTCATAATTCATTAACACCTTACAAAAGTTTACAAATACAGGGCTTGTATCAGATAAAACTTATTTTCATTGATGAATTCAATACTTGCCTTTATTTTATTTATTTCCAACTTAATATCCAATCGCAACAATTTCCACTATTACACTTATTAATTTCAATACATAATTCAATTTGTAAATTTTAATTACCCTTGATACATCTAATTTCAACATTCACCTTCATATAAATAAATAAGATTTCTGTTTCTTTCTAAATTAAAATAAAAATCCTATTAATTAAATTCATTTTAAACATCGTATTTACACGGGTCGTTACAGTTAATGTTATAACAGATGCATTGAGCAGGAGATATGTGATTAGGTTAATATGGATATTCGTCTGTCTTTTATTCATTGCATTGAGTGTAATCAACAGAGGGATATTCTTCTCGCTCGGATAGCTAAAGCCGTTAGTGAGAATGTTACTCCAAAGAAGTGGCAAGGATTTGAGGTTGATGACTATGGCATTCTGAGGACAAAACGGTAGGTTTTATGTTCTGAATGTTGACGGTATTAGACAGGAGTTTCTGATAGAGAGTAATCATTCTAGATTGATGATGTGTTAACTGCCAGCAGGTTAAGGGCAATCTCCAGAAGACAACAGAACCGCTTGAACCACTTAAGGTTCTGAAGTGGAAATGGAAGCAGATTTTCTATGGATTTTATCGATGGGTTACCTAGTCCAAGAAGAGATAATGAAGATATTTGGAATATTGTTGACAGGTTGACTAAGAATGCAGACGTCTTACCAATGAAGGCAACAAGGATGGCTTCTAGTTTGGCTCAGTTGTATGTTGGAGAAATCGTTATACTTCATGGCATTCCATGAGATATCGTGAGTGATCGAGATCCAATCTTCATGTGTCAATTTTGGAAGGGTTTGCATGATGCACCTAGGATGGAACAGATTTTGAATACAACTTATCACCCTCAAATGGATGGGCAAATTAAGAGAGTGTATCATGTTTTGGAGGATTTACTTCGTGCTTGTATTCTGAACTTTGGAGGTTCATGGGAGGATCATTTGCCACTTGTTGAGTTTTTTTATAGCAACAGTTTTCAAGTAAGCGTTGGGATAATTTTTTTTAAGGCATTGAATGGAAGGCCTTGTAGATCTCTATCTTGTTAGGTGGAATCGGGAGATCGCTTAATGCTTGGACCATATATGATTCGTGAGGCCACATATAAGGTAGCAGGGATTGTGAGGCATTTAAAGGTAGCTCGGACTAGGCAGAAGAGCTATGTGAATGTGAGGCGTAGAGATTTGGAGTTCTCTGAGGGGACTGTGTGTTCGTCAAAGTTTCTATAATGAGAGGTGTAGTGCGGTTTAGGAAGGGAGGGAAATTTGCTCCTCGTCTTATTGGACCTTTTCTGATACTCAAGAGGATAGGCACTTTTGCATATGGACTAGAAGTACAGACTAGATTGTCGAGTATGCATGATGTTTTTTATGTATCCCATCCATGTAAGTATGTACACGATCATACTTTGATCATTGAGCCATTTCAATAGGAGGACTTAGAGATGTAGTCTGACTTGACCATTGTGAGACAACATATTCGTACTACTGACCATGATACGAAGAGATTGAGGACTAAGGTTGTGGAGTTGGTCAAAGTTCAGTGGAGCGATGATTTCTGAGATTGCACTTGGAGACAATGGATAGTATTAGAGAGTCATATCCTGAGTTATTGCTTGGTTTGCAGTTTCTGCTGTTTTGTATCTTTGTGGTGACTCACCACTTGTAACGCTTCGATTTTTCGTTGCCGAAAAACCGAATAGTTATGGGTTTTAGAAATATTTAAGAAAAGAAAAAGAAAAAGATAGAAAATTTAGATAGGGAAAAGAAGGTAGAAAATTTTAAAATAGAAAGAAAAAGAGAATAGAACAGAACAGAAAACAACAGAATCTCACAATTCGCAGCGGAACAACATATAATAATAAATGCATAATCTTTAAACAAAGAACTATATCAGTTATTATTTTTATCACATTACATTACATCATATCATCAGAGTGTACAACAACATACAACAAATAGTGCATCGGAAAAAGAAATACTATATACAAGTATACACCATGCCATCCAGCTTTCCTCCAGCAACTCCAGAATATCCATAATATCCTGATAAACCTAACTCTTGACTGCCCGTGTGAAAATTGGTGAGCACCCAGAGTTTAGGAAGGAAAACAATAAACTCCGAGTCAGTCATGTGACTGGTGTGAGAACTCAAAACAGTTTATTTATCTTTAAAATCAAAATAGAGGAATATTTTTAAATTCAATTCGCAATGCTTTTAAAAATGAGACTACCATAAGGCCTCCCGCACACACACACATGCAAACGCAGAATCGGAGGAGATTTCTCCTTATGATAGTCAAAGATGCTTGATACGCATTTAAAATAACATTTGATATTATTACTAGTGCATAGTGTAGGGAAAAAAATTCATTTCGAAAGTAGAATATAAATCTTAGCCAACATAGACATTTCGAACTATGCCTACTATAGCTACCATCCAAACATTGTTGCGACACCATAAGTGAATGATAGGTTCTACAACTAATACCGTACAAGTTTCGTATGGGGAATTGGATTTCCAACAAATGGTCAGGCCAAGGAACTTCCCATTGCCACATGAGAATGCCTCTGGAAAGACATCCCCGAGAACCAAACCGGAACTCTGCCAACACAAGGCCGGGTTACCCCTAACTGGGTAACTACTGACACGAGCACGCCATTCCCCGATCGTAAACGACCTTTCTCACGGGATCCCGAAAACCAACAACCACAAAGTAATAAATTCATAGTAACCACATAGGTTAAATATCTGGGCTCCATACCACGATACCACCTCTATCCAGAAGGAAATGTACATACCCTAAAGGGTGCTACCCCTCATAACCTTGCCGCATCTTTCCTGTTTTGACCATTTCCGGGGTATGAGGCTCGACGAAGTCACGTCCACAAAAACATACTTTATACAAAAGCCATGCTTTGGGTCAACAAATGATCAACACAATGATCACCAAGATAGACGATCAAATAAACGATCCTATCACAATAATCAACACAATGATCATTTACAGCAACACTCAGCATGTCACATTACCAAATTGGGAATATATCGCTGATAACTTCAACTATATAACCTCTGAGCTCGTACGTCTCAGAGAAGGGTGTTAAGCTAAAAGAATAAATTCTTCGCCACCAACAGAAATATATTTGAAAGAAATCGGCTTTATATCTCAACTTGTAATGTCAGACACACAATCCATACAAGTCTGTTCCGGGCTCGAACAAAACCGAAGGCACTTACAAAGAAGTCCTTGCAATCCGGATATTCACAATCCTGATTGGATTTCCCATCACTTAGGGAGTCTCTATACCGTTGCAACTCAGTGCAGAGACAATCGACAGGTCATCCTATCGCTCTCGCAAATACCGGGTCTTCAACACCGATCTTCAATGCTATTCACAACGACGTATCACATATTCGGAATGGGTTATATGACCCCATGGTCCTTTCCCGGTTAATCCGAATAGTGAGCGCTTATTCAAAAATAAGTGTAGCATTCACATTCAAACAAATCACATCAATTACCCATTCAAAGGGAAATATTGATAGTCGGTTATTGAACTATCACTGGATATGCACACATCACCAGTTTCCAAATAATTTTCCAAATTATTTATTTTCCAAAATATCTTCACAAGATATAAAATTTCACACTTCAAAAATAAATCAATATTTATTTCTAAACCCATTTTCCAATTTCATTTATAAATTCAATAGTGAATTTACAATCCAAAATATCTATGAATATTCGATTTCAATTATTCATTTCAATTTTCCTTTTCAATTTATCTTCAAAAAGATAAATTCTCAAAATATTCACTTTATAATGGAAAACATTTCCGTACTTATTTATTCATAGGTAATTCACAAATTTTATTTATTTTCAACACTTAGAAAATATTCAATATACTTAAATCGAAATTAAGTACATATTTCATTCTTTAAGGAAATCATTCTCTTAAACATATTTATTTGGGCCAAAACGAATGTTGCGTAGAACATCGTTACGACGTCCCAAAATCACTAGTATAGGGATTCGAAATTAAAATAGATATATAAATCCCAATACTATACAAAACATTTCCTTTCGGAAACCATTTGCTATAACAACAGTGTTATAGTCCACTATTTCCTTTTATTTCTCGAAAACGTCTATTTCAACAATAAATGTTGAAATCTATGGTTTCGAATCTCAACACATTTTAAAACATTGTTCGATCATTTTAATTCAATTTCAAATATCACATTCAAAACAATTTCTTTAACATATTATTCACTATTCAAAAACGTGAATATACTACGTTAACACATTTCATCCTTTTATTCATTTTAATTCAAAGGATTATTCACTATTCAAAAATGTGAATATAACTCCATTTATAGGTTTCAACAATTAACTTATCAAAATAAGTTGTTTGCGAATTTATAAACAACGTTTATAAATTCCATTTCTATTTATTTATAAAAACTTCCTTTTTATAAATTCTTTTATTAACCTATCCCAGTTTATAACTAAATTATAAACCAAACGTTCATATTATAAGTCAATTACTTATAAATTTATTCGTTTGCAAAATCGTTCCTTTGAACTTCATAATTATAAATCTTATAACTTATAAGATTCAATTATTCATCCAAATATATTCCTTAATAACTTCACAAAATTTATAAATCTTACTATTTATAAATTTCACTTATAACTTCATCATTTATAATTTTATAAATTCCATTCACTTATGCAATCCATTTGCACTTCATTCAAACACTTATAAAAACTCGTTTTATAATGTCAATATTTCAATTTATAAATATCCATTTATAAATCTCTTAATATAAATCAATTTATATTATTCTTTTAAAACGTCTTCAAATTCCTTTAAAAACTTCATCCTTTTGATTCATAAAAAAAATTAAATTTTATAAATCCTATATTTCAACTTTTCATAATAAATTCAAAAATTCCGATTTAACTATTTTATAAAATCATTAGCATCATATTCTCAAAAATCAATTTTTTTTTAACTATATTTCTCAAAATCATAATTTTTATAACTTTAAAAATTATAACGTTTATTTATTTAAAATGGATCAATTCCAAAAATTATTTTATAAACGTTTACTTTCAAAAATCACTTTGAAATCATTTTAAAATTCCAAATTCGGTCCAATGATGCTACACACCAAATAGTCAATCACGACAACAACGATATCATATATCGTATATGATAATCAATCAAATATCAAAATATCTGAAATCAAATAAATACTGTTGAGGAATCCAGTTGGATCCCTCCAACCTGTTTCCTGCATCCACAAACATTAGCACAATACCAATTTCGCTCCAGTACGAAATTATCGCGGTATATGTTCTTATTAAATATTATCCGCTTAATAACAGCGTAATAGGGTCTCATCCGCTAAACAAAAAATGCGGGAAATCAATAACTCCAATATATACATATGCCAATATATATATATATTGCTATTATATATAATACCAATTTCACTGTTTATGAAATATTCGCGGTATATGTTTTTATTAAATAACATCCGCTTACTAACGGCGTATAATGTCTATTTTAACAATCAATAGATATCAATCATCATTCAAACATGCATTCAAATATTTTAAATCTAACTATTTAAAATAAAATCGAAACTGATTCGATTGAGTGAGAAGTTCTCACCTTGATTTTATTTTCCGTTTTAGCGATTTATTTCGAATAAAATTAAACGGACGTTTAATTTTACCCAAAATTCTCACTAACTCCAAACGACTCCAAACCAACTCCATCGCGTAGTGCTCGTCCATACGATTCCAACGCAACTGTTTTCGCGCGTTTTCGACCTCGTATGAAAAAGTTACGAATTTTTAAAGATTGTACACGATTTTATAACATAATTACAACATAAACTAAAATATTTAAACCTACAGCTAACACAAGCCGTTGGATCTTGCATCAGCTCATCTGGACCGTGCCCCCACTCTCCCTCTCCCTCACGTTTCTTCCTCTACAGGTTAAGGCCGCACAAAAGAACCCATTCAATCACAACTAGGGTTAGCATTTGCTCCTCCATCTCGTATCTATACTTCATCAAACCACTGCCATGTTGAAGCTCATCGCACAAGCTACACTCGGCCCCAATAGGGTGGAACTTGGCCCCCCCTTCCACCTAGAAACGCATGCGTGACTGGCCATGAACGGCCCCTCCTATCTCCTCCTCTGGTCAACTAAACATCATCTCAACCGTATAGATCTCTAGCTCTCTTCATGCTCTTCGATGTTGTAGTTAACAACTTTGGCTAATTCTTGCTGGATTGAGAGAGATTGAGGGAGAAGTGAGATTAAATTCTGGCCTTAGAAAATGGGGGTGGCGGCTATGATATTAGGGTTAGGGTTTGGAATGATTTTTCTAAATTATGAAGAGGTAGGTGCTATTTATAAAGAAAAATCGAACACTATTCATCCGGAAATTCCGAACTCCGATTTACGCGCCGAAACTGACATTCCTAGGGTTTATCCCGCATTCCGGACACAATGGAACAGGTTTTGGAAGCTAATTCGGAAGTATGTGCGAGTTATGGCTATAAACGCTCAATTTAAATTAAACCGATTTAAGCGATTTTCTAGGCGTTTTAATTTGTACAGGACAAACGGTAAATTCAATTGACTTGAAATTTGAAACCTTACAATAATATCACATTACGGATCCGATGAAACTAGTTTCGTCGAAATCCGAGACTTTTTGAAAAATGGCTATTTTTACTCGCCAAATTTAAATTAAAAATAATTCGATGCGTTTCGAGCTGCCACACTCAAACGATAACTCCGATTGACACGAAATTTGAAATCCGGTAATAACTAACTATTACGGATCCAATGGAACTAGTTTCGTTCAATTCTGAGACTGTTTAAAAATTGACTATTTTCACTAGTCGATTTAAATATTAAAATATTCAATTTTCACAAATTAACTTTTAATTCAATTTTAAAAGTTCTAAAATATCATTCTAACTTCCATATGATAAAATAAAATTTTACAAATCATTTTCAATCATATTTAACTATATTTTCAATTATTTCCATAATTTAACGTATTAAATTATCGATTTAATAATCCAATTAAATTCAATAATTCAAATAAAAATTTATTCGACTTATAAATTCACTTATTAATATTTAAAATTAATTAAATATTCAAATTTTAATTAATAAAAATTCTGGGTCGTTACACCACTTATGGTATAGTCACTTAGCTTGTATACTAGTTTGTATGTAGTTTGATGAGTATTCTATATACGCATTATTTCTTCTATTCTTTTTTTTGTCGTTCTTATTTGAATTTCAAGGATAAAATGTCTTAAGTGGGAAAGAATGTAGCGACCCGTAATTTCAAATATTACGTCTTTGAATATCCAAACTTCTGAAAAATGATTAAGTGTTAAAAATGTGATTTATAACCTCAATAAACAATTTTTAATGAATAAATAGTGCTAGAAAACTTGTTTTTGAAATGTGTTTACAAAAATATATATTTCAAAGAAATATCGATAATGTGACCGAAAATCGTTTTATCAAAAATCTACTTTTTATTAGATAAAAGTTGTTTGAATTCATTTACACTTATATGATAACATACAAAGACAATTACAAGAATTTAAATCACTTAAATTCTTTAGGAAAAATTAATTAAACTAAGTCTTCTAGAAGGAGACAAGTAGAAGGGTTTTAAGGAGCAAATCATGGAGGACATTCTCAAAGTATAGAGTGGAGAAAGTGGAAGCATGGGATCGGTAAGGGAGGTGGCTAGCCAAGTTGGGTAATGTGGTCATTTTTCACTTATTTTCCAAGTATATAAAAGCATGCGTGAGGGTCTCTGGAATGGTTACGGTTCAAAGTCACAACTCTTTCACTCTTATCTCTACAAACTTTTCTTGAATCAAAGCAACTCCTAAAATAAGTCTATGCTTCTTCAAACTCTTGCCATCATCACTGAATAGCATATAACATCATTCCATCATCTTGGTACTTGAAGAAGTAAAGCACGTCTCTCTCCCCGCCTCAAGGCCGTACCCAAATAAGGAAAGATTTTGCCTTGGCTGTGTGTATTTAAGGCCATGAACTATTAAGGCTTATTCTAGCCTTAGACGTGAGCTTTTATGCTAAAGGAAGGAAGTTGTGGTGTTTTTACAAGGTTGTGCTAGGAAGTACTAGCTTGGAGTTTGGTTTAAAAGTGAGTTATCTCACTCCTTGAATAAAAAATATAAACTTGATGAGTTGCTTAATATAAACTATAATAATAGACACTAGCTACTTAAAGTTATAATTTTTATGCTTTGGAAAGCATTTTGATTGTGTATATTGTTGCCTTGGAAGGCAATTTGATTTGGCATATGTAATGGCGTATGTGATGGCGTATGTAATACTGGACTTTGGACTTTGGACTTGTTTATTTATGCATATGTAGATTCGATGGAATGTGGCTTGAACTTGAACATTGGACTTGTATATTTGTGCATATATAATGGCATACGGTATTGGATTGGACTTGTCTATTGAACGAGCATATGTAATACAGTAAATATTGGTATTACCTTTACAGCGATATTCACGAAACACTTTCATACTATTGTGTTTATCTCGCTTTCCACTTATGTTTCTAGCTTATATATGTTGTATATATGTTAAGAGATGTTATTTGAACTTGAGAATTATAAATGCATATGTGAATGAATGAAGTTTGAATTTGAACTGAATATGGAAATTTTCATATAGTGATAATCGTTGTAGACACACATTGAATCCCCTCTCTTCTATCTTGCTTTTTAAACTCTATATTATGAATATTTTCGAAAGATATGTTCTATTTTATTTTCTACACTTACAGTAGTATAAAAGATAATGAGAAATTAAGTTGAAATGATATATAATTTATAAAACAAGATTGTAAAACTTATGGTCCATATAGCAATAGTCGTTATAGATGCACTATGGAAAAAAAATTAGTGAAATATAAAATGTTATTTTCTTTAGATATTTTATAAAATATTTTCATAGAAGCTTTACAAAGGGTATAAAAGTAGTTTAAAAGGAGTATGAGGTTTAAATATATTTTTAAATAAATTATTTGGAAATTTTAAAGTAAAGATTTTCCTATTATATTTATAAAACA
Source organism: Allium cepa (assembly GCA_030765085.1). Lineage (NCBI taxonomy): Eukaryota > Viridiplantae > Streptophyta > Magnoliopsida > Asparagales > Amaryllidaceae > Allium > Allium cepa. The sequence goes on along the minus strand of CM060935.1, from coordinate 737,570,063 downwards.
TGTTTATTCTATTAAAATAGAAAAAGGTTTTAAATCAATATTAAGCAATTATTTTTAAAGTAGTATTTTATAAAACTATCTGTATCTTATTTATAAGTAGTTTAAAAGGCATTATTTATATATGTATGTATATAACTTCATAAAATTAGTTTAATATTTCACTATAGTATAAAGGGTTTTTGTTACATTTTTCTTCTTTAAGTTTATTTTAAATTCTATTAGATATAGTAGCTTTATAAATAAACCATTATAAATACATACATACACACACACATATCATTTTGGAATCACTTCTAACTTATATACAAGAAATTTTCAAAAAACTATTATTTTGGAAGAAAAGATGGGAGTTGCAATTGTGTGAAAATGAATATGTTCTTTACTTGTATATGGAATGTTAGTAATACTATACTTAACACTAAAAGTCGAGCGAGGTAGACTTCTCTATTTGCGAAGTCAAAATTGATGTATAAGTAAAGATAATAGCAATAGTGCCCCAACCTACTAACTTCCCTGTTGACCTCGGAATAGGAAAGTTGGAATGTCAAAAATGTGTTAAATATACGAAACTTTATTCCTATATGCAATCCCTTTGGAACTCGCTTGTCGATTCGTCGACTATCAAACTTGAACAAATATAACTTAAGAAGTATCTAAAAGCTTCGCAGCTCCATACCATTTAAGAACACTCGAGGAGGAGTATTGGTATGAAACATATCTAGCTTTAAGAACTTATATATATGAGATCCCCCAAGGAGGACTTCTCTTTATATAGTTTGCTTACTTCTAAAAGAACCAAAATTGAGTTAATTGAAAATTTATCAATTGGTTTAGACTTATTCTATAGAGTTAAACTGTCTATCCTAATTCCTTAGGTGAAGTCCAATGAGAGGTAAGTGTTACCATTTGTCAAATGAGCTGATGTGGGAATCCAAGGATGATTTGGATTTGGTTCGAGTGATGTAGACTTGTATGAAAGATGTCGAATGTAACCTCGAAATTAGAAAAATGATTAAAGAAAGAGCAAGTTGCACAATTCGAACGTTTACCCATGGGGTGTAAATCAACTCCATTATCTAGAGTATGCTTATAGATTTTTTCAGTAGGAGTTGATTATACTTGGTTCATGTGTTAGGGCGTGGGTCACTTGTGTTTGGCTAGTGTTATATTTATCTAGAGATATATGATGCTCGGAAGATGATTTATGATCCTTGTAATGGAGATTGGTCTCAGTTTACCGAGAAGTTCTTTATGGAAAATCCATATATGATTCTACCCTAGCGGTTTTAAATATACTCTAATATTATTGTGCTGTATTTAATGTAAGCATCACAGCTATTTTTGGATTTATATTAACGCGTAAGATACTATTTATTATATCGCCTAGTGTAAATATCAAATTATTTTTGGTTCTTTTGAGGGGATAACCATTCTGATTATTCGTTTGTTCTAAAAGTAATATTCTGTTTTTGCATGCATTTCTAAGTTTCTCATACCAGACTTATGTCTGACCCATGGCGTTTATTTTTACCCTTAAAACCTCGGCTACTTTTGAGTGGTTTGAGAAAGCAGGAATTAGCTTGGACGCTTCAAGCTACTGGAGATAAGTAGGAGGCTTCCACCTATCTATCTACCTATTTTCATTTCTATTGCACTCCATTATGTGTGCATGTAATCAACATCGTGAGAATAGGTAGTTATAACTGTCCATTACTAAATTAGATTTTGTAACTCTGAGATTATCATGTACGTAGGAGTAATTCTTTGTACTATACTTTTGACATATAATATATTATTGCCTCGCTTGTGAGAATTTGATATTGTGTTCTTTTTTCTTGTTCTGTTCTTTTATTTTATTTTACCCTAATAATCAATCTTTCTAGTACTTGGGTGTTCGGTAAATGAATATCGTGGATATATTAGTGTAGGCATTCGGGAGTCGAAAAAGCCAGTGTTGCCACGAGTATCCAAGCAAATCCAAGATAAATAGTACTTCACGGATCCCAATGCAGCCCAAACCAACAAATCTTGAAACCCCATCGATCTTTTTTGCTAATAACTTATTAATCACTCGATTAGGCTAATTGGAGTGAAGAAAATAAAGGATTTTGGTCTAATCTAGATTTATGGAGTTTAGGAAATGTCTAGAAAAGAGAAATGATGGTTCGTGGCTACTAGATGGGGCTGTTATTAACCTCAACCCTAAAATAGGCTAATGGGTCACATTAAACATGTTTTAATTACCCGTTAAGCTGTATAAAGTCGGTCAAACTTCAAGTGGCCATATCTGTTAAAAAATAAGTCCAAAAAGCTATTTTAACTACTCTTCATAAAGAGAAATCATTGTATCTTTTATTTGGAAGTGATTTCATACCTTAATTCGACTACCACTAAAAGCTATAGGTCGTATAAGTTTTCAGGGTCAAAACCATCGAACAAAATTTCTAAGGTAAAAAATGTCACCACTCAACATTTTCCAAAATTTTAGCATCATACAACCCAATTATGATTTAAAAACAATATTTCACGATCCTTCGATACGTAAAATACATGTCGTTACACTATCCCCTCTAAGAGCTTCTCCCCCGAAATCCCATCATATAAGGTAAAGTCAATCAACATAGTTACCTCGTATGCCTAATAACTGTAAGCCAGCATGTCACACATTGAACATGCATACATAAGCAACAAATAACACATAATCCTACTTTATTATGCAGAATACTAAACTACCTAACACAAACATCAAATGTGATAACAAATGTGAAAGACAATGATAAACAGAACGTCGCACCAGGTAAAGAGCTCCGGATAAGCAGTTCTCATGCTCTCCTCGGTCTCCTAAGTCTTACCACCTTCGCTTTCGCATCACTGAACCATCACCAACTTCATTGCCTTCCGTTTAAACTGCTTTATATTGTGTCCCTATTTATGAATATGCCTACAAGGTCTCGGAGATTTCTGGTTCTATCTTGATATCATCTACTCGATCCAGTGCCCCTTTTTCCCCGCACCTTTTGTAAGCCCTTACCAGAATCCACCCAAGGACAATGGGTTTGTATTGCTTACAGTGCTCTTTAACATACTACAGGATTGCATAATCCACTTCACTCGTCACTTAACCCGTTTCACTGGGGTTCCGCTCGACTTTGTGGGCACAAAATAGCACTCTTTATCAATCTATCTACTATGATTTAGATTCTACCATACCCTTCTCTTATCCTTGGCAATCCATCCACATCCGTTCCCACTTCCATCGGAGAATTCCTAGCGGTTGAAACAACCCACCATCCTTGCTCTACTCAGCTTCCACTTCTGGTAGCTCATATACATTAATCCATTCATCTATCTTTATCTCCTCCCAATAAAAAGCCCATCCTATACATCTTATTGACATTGGGATATATAATCCATCTCGAATTAGGGCACTCTTATAGACCTCATCCCTAAATTGACCAATGTCAAGTATAAATAGTGCATCATCCAGCTCTTCTACTCTTCTGACTCTAGCTCTCATCTTGAATAGGAACCATAACTAGTAATATTTTCAAACCATATCTACTCTAGGAACAATACTCATAAGCTGGCATTTCATCTGTATACCTCCTGCACAATCCTCGAGTTCATCTTGCATATTAAAAGACAAGAATATCACCTATGAACACCAGTATAACCTCACTCAGCTCCCGATACTCCGCACTATCTCAAAGAGTTATCCACCCACCACACGAACCATTCAAGTGCTTCCCACTCAGGTATACTCCCACGAATGAACCATCCCTAATAGGTCACTCGTTTGCATATCCGTATCTTTTTTTCTTTGAGTACCATCATCTCAAAGGTATAACACTAGCCCATCATCCTTAACAAGATTAATATGAACTCATCCCTTTGTGTGGTGGTAGTCCAGTCACCTATGGATACTTCCTTACTATAGATAATGATGACGGCTCCTCATGTTGGATCTCGAGCAAATACACAAAGCTAACCATAACTGCACCCACAAGTGTGCAACTAACTCTAGCCTACTCCCAACACATGTCCCTATCATCATCAATTACGTCACAATATCCACCATACTTCCGCATCTCCTTAGTTGCCCCAAACCCAAAAGGATATCGAACCCAAAAAAATTGAACAAAGAAATCACAAGAAAACAAGTATCCATGCCTAAAGACATCAAGCCTTGACAAATCACACTTAAGTTGATCGAACCATCACTATGTTCAAAACAACTATAGGCCTGCCCATTAGGTCAGGACACAACCCTAACCTACTCACCATGTCACTGGACATAAAGGGTCTAACATATCGATATCAAATAAAACACGGGTAAATATGTCATAAATGGGAAGCATACCTTGAATAGTGATGCCCTTCCTTTCTCCAACGTCAAAGGAGCAGTTGACGAAGTAGGAGCAGCATCCAATGCATAAGTTGTCACACCGTGCTTACTCTTCTACAGCTCTAAGCAATCCCTTATCATGTGTCCAATCTTATTACAAATGAATCACTTTCTCCCCCACACTCTTTTGGACCCTGCAATTCTTGCTGAGATGACCCTTATGATGACATCCCACACCATCGGCAGTCAATACACTTGTATAGTGCGTTGAAACGGTACCCGACTAACGTAGGACAATGGTCAAGGTTGTAGTAAAGTAAATCAATCATCACAAAACCTGTCCTATATCTCACAGTGCATCAAATAAAATATAATAATAGAAATCTCCTATATAAAATAGGCGAGATGATAATAATTGGATGAATCACAAAAATCAGAGTACTTAGATTCATATAGTACACAACATCAAACATGCCATTTTGTAACACTTTTTTCATTCTAATTTGCAATGATTATTAGTGTGACAAATTTTAAATGGTTATTTCTAGTAAGAAAGCTTACAATGGTTATTAACATGATAAAATCCGGTAATTCTGTAAATAGTTAAATTAAAGTGGACAGGACTGTAATTTCTCTTTTATTTCGCTTTATCTCACTCCTCACGTTTCTACCATTTCACCCTCCCTCTTTCAGCCCAGGGTTTCGAGCGCCTTCTCCACCTCGTCATTTCATTATTTTCCTTCCACTTCCAATCCGAGGTTGCCGCATTCTCAACCTCATCCTAGCACCGCCTTTGCCTTGCATGGATAATTTCTCCTCCTTTTGTTATCTTAAGATCGAAAGAGGTGAACCATCTTCACTGTAAACCCTCAACAAAACATTCCATTATTACTGGATCTGTCTCATGGCCTGACTCGTTATAGCTTTTCAGTAACATTCCTACGATCTCTAGCAAGCTTGTTGTATTCAGTCTTATGTGCCTTGGGTTGTGGTCATTTTCACCTCATTAGCGAGTAGCGACGTTGCTCTTATTGTATGTTCAACTATTTTTTCTCCCTTTTGTCAATTTCTTTTTCTAAAACTTAAACTGTAGATTTAGAACTTTCAACTTCGCTATCTATTGATTGAATCGATATATATTGTGTCAGAAACATATAATTTTTTGTCAATTAACTATTTTGAACTATCTTATTCATTTACTAGAAATGTCATTGCGCAATTTTTTTGGGAATCATGATTTTATTAGTTTGTGTTCTCTAGATATATTATACTAACAAAGTCGGTAACTTAACATTAAGTAAAATGTATTGATTTTTTTAGAATCAAACGGTGAATTGTAATATTTTCACTTTAAACTTTCTTTTCTTATCCCTGGTATACTTAGAATACAAGATATTTAGTCAATCGTCTTTGATCTTACAATTAATTATACTAAACTTTGAAGAATCAAAGTATGAAGTGTGATGCATATGTTTTGTTAATATGTATTGTCTTAAAACTGTTGTCATTTAGGTCATCAAGAGTGCAACATATGCTAACATGACTATGGTGAGAAAGAGTGATAAATTTAACTAGCAGTCAGAGATTGAGCAGCTTGGTAGCTCCTAATTTAATCATTTCCAGGTAAATTATTTATATAATTTGTATGGCAAGGATAATTTTTGACAAGGCTGTAATGTAATTGTGTGTTGAGAATTACATGGTGCTAATGTAACACATATTAAAGGTTTTGATGTTTTCCTTTCGATTCTTTGGTTATATTTAAGAAAACGTTGCTTACTAACTACAGCTTTAATGTAGGTCATGTTATGAAAATAGATAGTAGCGCTTTACGGAAGCTTATATCAACGGATCTTTGTCACCAAAATCACAAATAGATAATTTGGATTGAAAAAAAGATGGAATTAAAATCAAAACACAACGACACAAGATATTCCATCCAACCACCCACATTATTGATTCACCAATTTTTTTTTACAATTAATGGAACAAAGCTAAAATAAACAAAATACCATTGAATCAATAATCAAATTGAGAAAGGAAGCAAATATCTATAAGACTAAAATTGTTGGAGAAGAAGAAAAAAGATGGAGAAGAGAGAATTAGCAAACAGATTTTCAACTACACTTTTACACTCTCTTTCGGTCTCTATTTATATAATCAATTACTTAATGGCCAAGTAACATTAGGTGACAAAAAATGATTTGATTAGCCAATTAGAGAGAAATAAACATACTCAAATATGCCTGTTAATCAATGCAAAATAAAATATTCTCTTTCTTTCTTTTGCATATTTATTTCCATCTATTTATGATTTTGTATCACCAAAATTTAACACTCCACCTTGATGCAAAATCATATATCACAACATATCAAGCATGCCATATCTAGATCGATCACAAATCATCATGTCTTAACTACACTAAATTACAAACCTTAACCTCCGCCTGCAAGTGATGCATCTCCCACATAAGGTGCACCACAAACCCGGTCTCAAAAATGTTTGTAATACCGCAAAGATTTTCGTCTTGTCTTTTTGGATTTTGCAATTCGACACCCATCTATCACTCGATCTGAGCTCATTACCAGATCATTATCAATCCCTCGAGCATCATCAAGATGAAGACCTCTGTCTAAAATATGATCCTCGGTGCTAGAATCATAAGAAGCGACCACATTAACCTCTCCACCGTAGGTCCTTCAACCATCACTCGCTTTCCACTGTCGACTACAGAACCAACCAAGCTACGAAGTTTTCCTTCTTCCAATACCCCTCTCATCCTTACACGATCACCTTTCTTCACTCTCAAAACTCCACCTTGAGTCTCATAAGTGCAAACATGGCGATCCAACTGACCTAGAGAAATAAGATTATGCAAACAAGCGGGTATATGTCTCACTCTAAAGACTTCTCTAACCACACCGTCTTGCATACGAAACCGGATAGATCCAATCCACAAATCCGTAGCTCTTCTCTGTTGGCTGTCCTAATCATGTTGACACTCTTCACATAAGAAGAAAAACAATTCACCTCTCTTCAAATATGAAAACTAGCTCCCGAATCCATCTTCCAAGGCTTATTTTCACTAAAGGGGACATCACAAGAAGCATCACTATTGGTACCTTCAGCAAAACCTACATGTGCATCACCATGCACAGCCTTTTTCTGATCTCTTATATAAGCATAACACTTGCTGCATATGTGACCTTTCTTATTACAATAATGACAAGTGATAACACATTTACCATTAGTGTCCTTCTTCTTCCAAATTGTATCTTTCTTTGAGTCCCCTGCCACCATAGCCTCACTTTGAATTGATTGCATACCTGACCCTTTTCTTCTAAGCTCCTCATTCAAAAGATTGCTTCGAACAGTTTCCAAGAGATAATTCCTTTAGCATTGGAATTACTCAATGAAACAACCAAAGTTTCTGAACTTTCTGAAAGCAAACTCGTTAATAAAACAGCTTATAACTCATCATCAAAATTGACTTACATATTTGCCAATTGATATTACATCTTAAAGTTCATTCAAATGCTCTGCAACAGAGTTCTCTTCATCTATTCTCAGTTGTACCAACTTTCAAAAGCCTTACTAGTAGCACTCTTTGATTCATACAATGATACCAACTTGTTCCACAAAGCCTTCGCGGATTCACAACTAGCCACATTATGGAAAACTGAATCATCAGGATACTGGCGAATCAAAGCAATCGCCCTCTTATCCATCTTCTTCCATTTTCCCTAATCTACATCAGAGGGCTTCATTCCATCTCCATCAAACGAATCGTGAATATCGTTGAGGTACAGAACATCCTCCATCTTAGGCTTCCAAATAGTCCAATTTTTCCCATCCAAAATAGCCATCTTCAAAAACGAAATCATATCCGACATGAATAATATTTCAAACCAAAATTACACTAAGCTTTGCGATGATCTGTGCTCTGATACCAAACTGTTATGAAAATATAGCGCTTTACGGAAGCTTATTTCAATGGATCTTTGTCATCCAAATCACAAAGAAATAACTTGGATTGAAAAAAAGACGGAAGTGAAATCAAAACACAATAACACAAGATATTCCACCCAACCACCCACTTTATTGATTCACCAAAGTTTTGTTTACAATTAATAGAACAAAGCTAAAATAAATAAAATAACATTGAATCAATAACCAAACCGAGAAAGGAAGCAAATATCTATATAGCTAAAATTGTTGGAAAAGAATAACAAAGATGGAGAAGAGAGAATTAGCAAATATATTTTCCACCACACTTTTACACTCTCTTCTAGTCTCCTTTTATATTCAATGCCCAAATTAGCATTAGACGGAAAAATAATAATTTGATTAGCGAATTAGAGAGAGAAATAAACATACTCAAATATGTCTATTAACTAGGGGAAACAAAATCTTCTCTTTCTTTCTTTTGCATAATTATTTTCCTCTATTTGTAATTTTGTATCACCAAAATTTAACTAGTCAATCTGAAAGTGTAGCCCTGTATTTTGTGATTATTTAAATTTTTATTTTAATTATTTTAACTGAAATTCCTGATTTAAAAACTTTATTTTATTTATTAAAATGGATAGATTTTGTTATTTTAAATACAAATTTTGTTTTCTATGTGAATTATAATTCCAAACATGAATAAATATAATATTTTCCAAAAAATTGGATTTTGGTCAAAATGGTCAAATTTTGACTTTTAAATATAAAATTTAAATTTTTGAATTTTATCTTTTATTATGAAAGTTGATTTAATTTCAAGAATACTGCTTTTCGTTTCGTTGAAATCGGACTAATATTGTGAAAGTTATGCTTTTTACAATATTATGTGTAAATTGTTTTACTTAACAAATTTGTTTATTTTAAATTTATATAAATAATATCTTTGTTTGTAAAATCATGTTCTAATTTGTGTAATATGATATGTTATGCATATATTTTATCTAACAGCCCAAAATTTTAATAAATATTTTTATTCATTTTATTTTAAAAAGCCTTTGGTGTTTAATTCTTTAAAAGTTTGGACTTTAGAATTTTCCTGAATTGGTTATAAATCATTTGCCCAATTTTATTTAATATAAACAATTTCTAGAATTTTAGATTTTGGGTTAAATGTTGACTCTAATTGAAACTTTAAAATTTAAATTCTAACTTCCAATCTTTATTTAAATTGTATATAATTACAACATTTGTTCCGTTTTTCCATTTAATTTGGATAAAATACTTTGTGAATTAAGTAATAAACAATGTTATAAAAAGCAACTAATATATACGTTTTATTGTATATGTTCTACATCCGTTTCCTTAGTTAAGTATCAAATGAATATGTAACAAATCAATTTTTTTGTAAGTTGAGTAATAAACAAAGTTGTAAATAGCAATTAAATTATATGTTTTATTTGACACGTTTTATATCCGTTTCTTGTTTATTTCACTGATGTTTATTTATACGGTAGGTTATTTACTGAATTATTCTTTAGCATATATTTTACTGAATAAATAGGAAACAAATAAATATAAGATAAGTTACTTCGTTATTTATTTTGGGCATACGTTTCAATTTATTTATTGCCTTTATAATGCACACCCCTTTGATTCCATACTTTAGCCATTCAAATCAACAGCCGCATATTTGACTTGCAATTCACGTATAACATTTCATCTCATTCCACTTTTCCATTTGCTTCTCTTTATTTAATAGGAATAAAATCCTTAAATTTCTTTAACATTTCAATTATTTATTTCCTGCCGTTCTTCCCTCCAAATTAATGTAAAACTTCTCTGTTAAATACAAACTCACGTACAAATTTATTTGCCGCATCTCATTTGATCATCTTCTCATGTGAAGCTTGCTCTGTTGTAAGTAATGGCTGTATATATTTTTTTCTTTTTCTTTTTTTTTCTTCTTCCTTATGCCTCGTTTTGGCAATGATTTCTTCACATATTTGCATGCTCTCCACTCTAGTGCCTTGGCCATCACCTCCACCTCCTCCTCATCATCAACCACCAATCACATCCTCTTCCTCTAACCAGATCTGGCCATACCTTTCCCATGAAAAAAACTCCACAAAAATGTTGCAAACTCCTTAAAACATGTCTAACCGAGCCTAGTCTTCATCACCATCGCCTTGGATTTCCTTGGCCACCTCCCCATGCTCCACCACCACCATGATATGACCATTTACTCTCATCCTTACCTCTGTCCAGATCTGAAACATGTCATGGCCGAGCCCTAGGACCATGTAGCCGAGCCCAAAAGTTGACAAAAACTCCACTATGTTGCCTTGTCTCCTCACATTCATGTGTTGTGACTCCTTTGCCACTTCTAGAACATGTAGCCATGCCTCTATAGACTTAAACTGATCCAAAACAAGGGTTAAAGACATCATTTTTAAAAGATGCAGAGACTTATCTTGCTTAGATCTTTAGGGATCTTTGCGGAGGAGTTTGCAGACACTTCGATGACCGTTTAACATAGAAGTTAGTTAATTTGCCCTCTTAATTTCACTGTGATACCTCAAATTACGAAGGCATGCTGTTATTTACTATAACGAAGCTAAAAGATAATTCCTTTTGAGAGAAAGAGGCTAACCAGTCACTTAAGATGAGGCTTTGAAAGATCAAAGTGTAGAAAGACTGGATCTGGCAGTAGAAGAAAGGAAGACGAGAAGACATAAGCTTCTTCTTAAGCGCCGCCATTAAAGTAATAAAGCTTTGAGCTTCGGAGAATTTATTAATGAGTAAGTTAATGTAAGTTAGGTTTTTGCGTTGCCTTATTTGATCGAGATTTGTCTCGATTCTTCGGGCAATTGGACTGTAGTATTGAAGCCGGCCTTACTTATATGGGCCTAGTTTTGTATTAGGTGGTGATTGTTATTAGCTAATATCTTTTGCAATAGTTTGTATTGCCTTTGATAGGCTTTGTAAATACTTTACGAGTATCTTTCCTACTAGAAAAGTTTGAACCTGTTTTCAAAAAAAAACTGATCCAAAACCACACCAAACCCGACCATATTCACCCCTAGGCCGAGAGTAGATGTTGAAAGCACGGCAAAAAATATTGTGTTCAATTTGCTTTAATTTCAAAGTTTTTTCAAATTCAATGTTTATTGAATTTATATTTATATTTGGTTTTGTTTATGGGTTGTGACAAGATCATTAGCTTGGTTCTCTTCCACTTGAATCTTTTGTCATGTCATCATGCCTTCATAAATTCATTCGTGTTGTCTGTTTCGCTAACTCCAGCATAAAAGGTGAGTAATTCACACATGACATCTGTACTTATATAATTAGTAAATTGACACCATGTGAATCTGTAGATTTTATTATCATGTTATACCTGCCTGTGTTATAAATTATATAATGTTAATCTTGTTTATTTATCTGTCATATCATCTGATACAGCTATATGTTGTTACTATTCAGTTTATTTTGATCATCGCTACAAGTTCTCTGTTAGTATAGAAATCGCTATGGGTTGAAATGATACATACCCGAACGGACTTTAGAATAGGAAAAAATCATTATGGGCTGAAATGATAGGCCGGAGTGTTTTTTTATTTATTTGTATTTGTCTTAGGATTTCGCGTTTGAAATAATCAAAACCCAAAAATTTTACTGATTACAGATTTAAATGATAATTTCTGTATCACTTGATTTAGGTGCGAAATATTATCCGGACCCGTGGTCGATTTCAAAATATGATTTCTTACAAATTTCATGTATTGTGAATGAAAGAGAAAAATAAAAATATGAAATTTGACTTATATTGGATTTAAAATGGTTAAGCAGTGATTTTCTAACAGGATAAATGATATAAGTTAATAGATGGTTTGAGTTGTAGTGTGAAAGTTTGATTTAACTTAATAATGGGAATTTGAGTAAAAATGGAATTATAAGATGAACTTGGTAATTAATATAATTGATGTATGAATTGGATAAATATAAAGTAAAAGAAAATATCAAGTTATTTGTAAAATAAAGTTAAGCAACTTATAGTGTATTTTGAATTTAGGTAATTAGTTTAAAATGTAAAATCAATGGATAGTTAAATGGAAATTTTGGAATTTAACTTAACTTGGAAATGTGAAATTTAGTTTAAAATTAAAGGTTAAGTTGAGAAATTAAAAATGGAATTTAAGTTATATAAATAAAATGGTAATTAAGTTATAAGTGGAAAATGGTAATAAAAATTTAAGTGTTAAGAAATTTGTTAAAATGTGAAGAACAGGAAATTGTACACTTGAATTTATTAAGTGAATTATTGAAAATTTGATTTTATTTATGGGAAATTTAGTTTATAAAAATCATAAGTTAAAGGTATTTTAATGAACATTTTGAGTGTTAAAATATGATTTTTATAATGTTTAAAGGGTTAAAATCAAAGTTTATTTATAGTTGAAATTTTAATATTTGAAGTGTTTAACTGAATAAATAAACTCAGGAAAGACTAAATTTTTGGGAATTGAATATTTGATTTGAAGGAATAATGAATTCACTTTTTAATGGTTTAAAATGAATGATTTTAATTCGGAATTATAAATCATTTTGAAATTTATAACCACGGGTACGATGTTTTGTGTGTCATGTGACTTCCTTGTGATTATTTGATGCATACCTTTGATTTTAAGAGTGTGGCTAGAGATGAGCGGTTACTGCAGCTCTACGTTACCTTAGTCACATTAACATTGTTATTTGCATTAATTACTTTAATACGGGTATTTCTGTGATAGTGTTTATTCCTACTTAATTGATGGTTTACCGGATCCTTAAAGGATGGGCGATCCCAAGCATCCTTTAAGTTATTGTGCATTGCTATTATAGTTCACTTGAGTTGGTTTACATTGTATAAGTATGTATGTCCTGACTCGGGTGTTTTGTGTTTTATTTTACGCTTGGTTCAGCCTGAGAATCACAGTTTTGGATTCACCTTCTGGAGCTAGAGAACGGTTGGAGCTTATCTGACTATCTATTCGTCTATTTCTTCCAGTTAACTCCTATTCGGTATTGCTTCTGTATTAGTGAGTCATGTATCCAGACTTTTATTGTATCCATTTTTAAACTATGATATTTTGTATATGATTTGAGAGTATGTATATAGTAGCTTCATGAACTACTATGGTATTTTATTTCCGCTGTGAGTTATTCTGATATTTCTGTATCTGTGATTCTGTGAATGATTTTATTTGCTCCAAATTTCTTAACAATCCACTGTTTTGAATTATTCAAGTCTGACATGTGTGGATTATTGTCGATTTGAATGCTCCAAAATAGTGGGTCATTATAGAAGCATGCTACCTATTGTTGCATATGCCAAACCTTTTAAAAATTCTATTATCAAAAGATAATCTATATTTTCTTTAAGCATGGGGATTAACAAGTTTGATTGAGCTTAATGTTATGGTAAACATATTGGCTAAATAGAATGTATATATGATTTAGATTGAAATTTCTTTTGAAATGTAAAATAGTGCTTGCACATCTTATATCAACCTGTGTTTTGTGTTCAGTTTAACTAAAATAGTACTTTTAGTTCTTTCACAAATAATTAAGACGTGGTACATAAAAGTCAATTGTATAGATAACATTTGAAGTTATCATAATTCAGCCTTACTTTCCTAAGTTAATGTGTAGGTTTTAAATTAATGTGTAGATTTGATGTATAAGTTGTCACATTTGGTCCTTCCAATACAGTATTGGTTTCTAATTTTGACTTATTTTTTCCTTATGCACCATTAAGGTAGGAGAAATGATGGGTTTAAAAGATGGAATTCAACACTTAAGGCTTATCCTTATTCAACTTAGTTCTTCTAACAAAGGAAACAAAAGCAAGGGTGGATTATTACACATTTAATTGATTTACAGGTTAAATGCAACAAGTGCAGTCAAGCTTAGAAGCAGAGACTTCAAATTTTTACATAATCTCAAAACATGTGTCTTGCTATTTCAATAGCACCATCGGTTTAACCTGATCTAGGATTAACCATGAAAGGTAAAATCATCAAATAAGAGTAGGAAAAGAATTGATATTTATTGCAAGCTTTCCTTTTGCGTCATATCTTCCCTTATGAATTTTAACAATTTTTTTGAAAAATGGTTACTTAGGTAGTAGTACAAAGTTTTCTACAAGTTAGAAGTAGTATATAGCATACTATAAGTCAAAATATAACCAGTGGTTCGAATCACGCGCTATGTGGGATTCGAACTGGTGACCTCATGGATCAAAGCCAATGCACCTAACCACTAGGACAGTGGTGCTGGACTAAATTTTACTATTAGATCATTATTGCCTTATACTAGATCACAAATCTATAAATATAACTTGCCTTGGGAAATACTATGATGTGTTCATTGAATATTGCATTTTTGAGATTGATTAGAAATTCATAACTTAATATCATGTGCACAAACTTTAGAAAAGTAAACAATAAAAGATTACATGTTTTTCTAATCTATATATTTTGCATTTCTAATATAAAAGGCATTGATGGACTTGAAATGAGCGATCGATATCTATTCCCATCTTCCTAAGGTTGTTAGTTCTTTTAAACACCTTTTCTTATTTTAATTTCTTTGAATTTTTGAGTTCACAAATTGAAGCCATGGTCTAATAAAATTGGGAAACAATGCTTTAGCTAACGTGAAGCTCTGTGAGACTAAACCAAAACAAATGGAACTCTGCACTTCTTTTTACCACACACACACACACACACACACACACACACACACACATATATATATATATATGTATGTATGTATGTATATGTATGTATGTGTGTAAGTTTTTTTACCATAAATATATATATATATATATACACACAACAAGATTTTTATCATGAACAAAAGTTTGTAGGAAGGAGTTATTATACATGATCAATAATATATCCATATTTCATTTGTGACAGAGATTGCAAACTGTGTCTAAATGGTCAAATTGTATAGCTCTTGCATTTTAGGAAGAATTCAGAAGATGGAAACTTGAGATATCTAACACAAGGTACAAATACATACTACTAAACTATCACTCTCCATAAAGGTCAATGTAGCATTATCAAAGTTATATTCATGCATGTCTACCTGCTCCTTTTGCAATAAGTTTTTATGTCTCATGAATTGGCAATACCATAATAACTTGACATTTTATTCTTATCCAGGTTAACCATGTTTTCCAGTCAACCACAATATCATTGAAAATAAGAAAATTTGTATTTATACGTGTATTCGTTTTTGTAAATATAATGGTACTAAAAAGTAATTATTTTTAACGATTATGGTCTTATCTCATTTATTTATTTATTCTGTATTTTCTATTTTACAACTTTTTTGTTTTAAGATGATATGTTTTATAATTCTTATATATTAATAATTTATCTTCTTTCTTTCAGAAACTAGGGACATCTTTCAATTCATTTGATGTTCGAATTAGAACAATTGGTTGGAAATTTTAAATGGTCAGCGGTTTCTATTTTGTGACAGTAGACCTTTTTGGATGTAATATCATAGAATAATAAAATGAACCCGATCTTGACTCACATGCTAATGAGAAATTATGAAATGAATTTGCTAGATCAAATGAACGATTATAGAGACCAAATCCATGTATAGCATGGGTTCGCCCTAGTTTAGAAAGGTATTGTGGAAAATGTTCCTTCAATGATCATAGAGTCAAAGATGCAATATTTAGCGTGCCCTTTGATTTTTATTTCAAGAACAAACAATGTATAAGAACAATAAATGAAGAGGGAAAAATAATTATTGCATACTTGAAATGAGAATGCTACCATACTACTGGCTTTAAAAAAAATTGATGTCATTTTACTACTATGCAGATCGTATGCCTTTTTGAAAAATATGTAGATCATTGCCTTTCTAGAAAAAGTTATTGCCATGTTGATATCATTTTATTATTATGTTCACTATGTTGTGCTCATGCTAGTTAAGTCATCACTTGAGATTTGTTATGAGTTTTTCTAACATTTCATCTTCAAGAATTGGAAAAAATGACCCTTCGCCTCTACTTTTGGTGTTAATTTGATTTAGTAAAACCACTTTATCTAATGTGTCATTAATTGTTGAAGCATGCAAAAAAATTTGCAGGTAATTATGTGATATTTGAAACTACTGTTATTTCAAATTTTTTCCTCAAGTGCTACATATCTTTGGTTTCATAGCAATTGAGTAATCAAAATATGGCCAGTTAATTTACTTTTTAGTGGAAAATGTTATTACAAATTATTGGTAGAATGTCATTTTCCCTCAACAAACTCAAATGAATGATAACTATAATTTTTACAAGTATTAGATTAACTACATTCATTTGAGTACTTGTTCTTAATAAATAATAATATGAGAGCTAATTTAACAATAGTTACACCTCACATTAGAAAATGTTATTTTGCAGTTAGTTGTAAGTAGAATGGTTTTTTTCCTATTGTAATATGTCATATCTAAGTACTTTTTATTAAATACATTAAGAATTTTTTTTCCTACTTGTATTTTCATATAGCCATATATGATATTCAAAATATTGATGTGTGTAACTGATTGTTCATATACAATTGATGAATGTGATCTTTTGCTCCAAATGTTACACATGGTGAACAAGTGTCTACAACTACGACAGTTTGGGCTACATCCAGCATTGTGTTGGGTGGAAATCTTGAAGCACAATATCTCTTTTTCGTATATCTTGTTGAGGTTACATTCAATTATGGTATTTAGAAATATGAAATTGTGTATACTTGGTTGTTGTATACTTTAAAACTGAAATATTATGAAATTACCTCATTATTTGATGCATAAAGCTTAGTGTAAAACATCTTTTGTCCAATTATATAATGTTTTAATTATAGATTTGTTTTTAATTATTCTTTTTGTCTAATTATATGCATATTTAGTGGAAGACAAAATATAATGCTTCATAACAAATATCATGGTATTTTTAAACAATATTTTAATATTTCAACTACCTACATTTATAATTGTTGGCAATCATGAAATTTCCAATGGATATAACTATTGGTAATAAGAAAATTATTCTTAGGAATGAAACTTTCCTAATGGTTATAACCATTGGGAATGAGGAATTTACCAATGGTTATAACCACTGAGCATGAATATTTTTCCAACAGTTATAATAGTTGGGAAAACTATTACAAAATGTTCCAAGCACCTGGTTCTAATGGTTATAACCGTTATAAATTTCATTTGTAACTGTTATAATAGTTGAGAAAGAGCAATTCTAGTGTCGCAATACAGCATAAATGATAGAGTTATACATCAAATAATGACTCATAGATAGACAGTCTCCAGATAATAAAGACACTAGCAAGCTCCCTGGTGTTGTTCAGCGGAATAGCAAATCATAATAAGTAAATGTAGTAATATGAGAGTATGACCTCTTCAATGTCCTCTATCTAGCTCCACATCTTACCAAACCTGATATCCATATTCTACCCATTTAAGAGTACTCGAAACAATGGTAAGCAAAGCATAAAATCCCGAGTCAGATAACAGTCTAGTGTAAGCGGTAGAAAATCTAAAATACTATAAAGTCAATATGCTATGACAAATAGTATGGAAAATCATATCCGATATGTCCCTGCATCTACTGAGTTTGGACAAAAAAAATGCTAATCTACATCGTGAACATCATATTGTACCATACATCAAAGTAGCAAGGGGTGTCTAAGTATCTACATCATGTGACATCCCTAGGGTGATAAGCAACCAAAGAAAATGTAGAATCCAGTATCCATCCTCACATTCATTTACTCGATATGTTAGATATTTGATAACTCGCCTAGCCACCATGCTCGGGGACTTGACTACCCATTATGATAGTCAACGTCCTGGTTTCATTGCACTTTTATCCATGTCAATTAGTAGGCCATGAACTAGACCAACCATTATGTTAGTCCGAAGTAAACATACCTCTCATCTAAAAACAAGGAGCCATCACACTCTAGGAACCATCATGTCCCAAGTACATACCCTGCTTTATGAATACTCTGGAAACCCTCGAATATCAAAAATAACTTTGCACACGTCATTCATAGTAGAACTCATCTTGGAATTGTCCTTACAACTCCCGTCTAAAGTCATTGCGGTTGGGAACAATTTTCGACCGCAATCATTAGTCACAGAATGTAATCGTTTGTCCCGTAGCCTTGCCCCAGTAGCTTCTTCATCCAACTCGTACTCACATACTCTGCATCTCGAAGTACCTCTATCCATTATCAAAGCCATCACTTTCCATCACAGAATCATCATCATCGAATCATGCATCACCGTCATCAAAAATCTCCACCAAACCTTATGGTTCGGTATCGATCCCACCCTTAGCCCGAACTAGAAGCACATAGGGATCGAAGTAAGTATAAATGTCAAGGCACGAAGCTTTTACCTTGTGACTCAAGCCAAGCACATGAAGACTCAAACCGGCCACATAAACTTCCATCACTGAACCATGCAACCACGAACCATCACCACTGATCCATCCTATCACCGGTCCCATACTTCAACCAACAATCCATGCTCTCCCACATGGAAATCTCCTTCACCAATCCATCATCATCGATAGATACCACAAGGATGGGTGTCGATCTATGGCCACTAATCCAACACTCGGAGAAATTCTTCCAAAGTTTAACCCGTGTAAGCCCATGCATAACTGGAAACAAGCCCAATATTCCCTCCTTGACTCAAAGCAGTACATTACCAATCCCTCATTTAGGACTTTCTCCCACCATTACGCAACCTATCCATCTATACTAGCAGCCCAAAGCAAATCCCTCCAAGACTCGAAGCAAACCATCCCAAGACACAAGCATCCCCCTAAGTAATCTTCCACCGATCCATAGTATCCAAATCACCACTGATACATCTTCAGTCGGTCATAACCCAAGGAAAAAAACTCTAAAGGACTTAAAATATAGCTTTAGGGGGTCCTTCGAAAGTGAATCCTAACAAGCATGCTTAACAACCATACAAAATCAAAAAGCCTCATTAAGGGGGTCCTTCGAATGTATTCTTTTTGGAATTTCACCCTTGAAATTCCGAACAAAATCAAAAAGGTTATCATGCATGCCTAACAACCATATAAAAGCATAGACAATCCTCACACATCAAACATGCATACATAACAATCAAATAAATATCCAGTTTATGCTAGCATGCACGATAACGCTGATATATACTTCATAATATCATAGGTAAAATTAAAAGCAATAAATAGAAAGTCTCACCAAGCAAAGAGCTCTAGATAAGTTGTCTTCATGCTCTCCTCGGTCTTTCAAGTGCAATCGCCTTCGCTTTCCCTCCACTTAACCTTCACCAACTTCACCCTCTTCCTCCTAAGCTGCTTTATAACACATACAATGATATGAATAGACATTATGCACTCCCATCATTATTTGAGGTAAGTCGACTCTATAAGCAAGGTTTCCAATCATCTCTAGTATAGGAAAAGGGCCAACGAACTTAGTGCCAGCTTCACTTTACTACCAAAACGAATTACATTCAACAATGGGGAGATCTTGACAAATATCATATCATCGACAGAGAAATCTAGATCTCTACATTTCTTATAAGTGTTTCACTTCTATCTGTCTTGAACATCTTTCATCTATTGCCGAATGATTCGATCTTTTACGGAGTTTCTCCAACCATATATGGTACGAGTATTACTTTTAGTCTGCTTTCTACCAACAAGAATGAGCGTTTTACGGTCGGCCATACAATGCCTCGAATGGTGCCATATCAAGGTTGGAATAACAACTGTTGTTGTATATGAATTCAACAAGATGTAATTGATCATCCCATGAGCCTCCAAAGTCGAATATTCAAGTCCAAAAGAGATGCACTAAGATACGATTAATTCTCTCGGATTGGATATCAGTTTAAGAGTGATAAGTCATACTTAGATGCAACTCTTCCCCAATGCCTCCTGTAAGATCTTCCAAAATCCACTAGTCAACAATGGGTCTCGATCACTTGCAATGCTCTTTGGCACACCATGGAATCATACTATCCATTTCACATATAATTCAGCCGGTTTTTATGTCGTTCTACTTTACTTGACGAGTATAAATTTGGCACTCTTGGTCACTCGATCGACTATGACCTAAATGTTGTCATACCCTACTTTGTTTCTAGGCTATCCATTGATGAAATCCATCGAACCTTGTTCCCACTTCCACTGGGGAACTTCTAGCGGTTGCATCAATTCACTGGGCTTCTACTGCTTTGCCTTAACCAACTGATAGTTCATGCATTTTGAGATGAATGTCCGAATCAAAATGCATGTCCCAACGTCTTCCTTCATCCCTTCCCAAAAATAGGTTTGCTTCATATCATTGTACGTCTTATTACCACCGGGATGGTTAGTCAATCCTGAATGATGAAAGTCTCGTACCACCTTATCCCTCTACCCACCAACATCAGGAACAAACAATATCCCATCTTTACGGAGCCAGCTATCTTAGTCAAGCCCATGCCATCTCATTTTTTTCAGACTCTACTCCAGCTTCAATATTAGAAATAATCTCAGCTATTCTTGCATCACGCCTCTAGTTCTTATCGATCCACTCAATCTGAGTAGGCCTGATAGTCAAACTAGCCAATATCTCTAGCTCTAGATCGTATCTCAATCGGAAATCATACCCACTAATGCACTCTAGCTGCGTCCACTTGTAACAACCCGCATATTTATCGATTTTACATTTAAATATTTCATTGTTAGTCGGATTTTAGTCCGAAAAGCTACTTTTTGCATACGGTCGAATTAGGACTTGGGACCACTCCCATTGAGTTTAAAATGCCGTTTGCGACCTTTTTGAGTATAAGCTTCGATATGTTTGGAGAAAGTTGATTTTTGCTACTTTTCACTTTGGGTTTGGGTTTGGACTCAGCCCTATGTTTAACTTATGCTCAAATCTGAGCCACTCTTCCCCATTCACCCTCATTCTCTTCTCTTTTCAGTTTTTAAAGTATTAATGGTGGGAGAGATTGGAAATTAAAACTCCAAAACCCTAGTTCCTTTTGCAACTTCAAATTCCTAGCTCCAAATTCAAGAGAACCGATTGGTAAGCATTCTCTTCTTCTTCTCCAACTTATTCTCTTACCAATTTCAGAAATTCCTAAACCTAATTTTGGGAATGATCTTGTTTTGAGCATAGATTCAAGCTCATTTGGATTGTGTTGAAGAGAGGTTGATTCTCCATTTGCTTTCAAGCTTCTTCTTACTTGATTTTGTAAAAAGGTGAGATTTCTATCTCACATCTATGCTTATATTTATCTTCGATTGTTAGGTATGAATTCCTAACACTTATTCGTGTGCATTTGCTTTTGGTTTGGATTGATTTGGTGAATATTCCAATTTTTAGTGTTTTGGGTTCAATTCCTTAAAAATCATAGCTTTGATCTTTGATCATGTTTTTGGAGATGCATCGAAGAGCTTATAGGGCCGGGTAGTCGATTGGCATAATCCTTTAGCGTCGTTGCTCGAGAGAATGCAATTTGGTCAAGATTGAACCTCATTTGTAATAGGCAGGGAAGTGGCTGGAAACAGGTCCGGCCGACCGAGCTCTATAGCCGGCCGACCGACCTGCTTCCAAATGTGCTATGCACTTCTCTGTTTGGGTCTGGTCGACCGACTGCAGAGCTCAGTCGACCGACCTGCTTTCCGAACTATTTTTCTGAACAGGGTCCGGTCGACCGAGCCCTGAGGCCGGCCGACCGACCTGAAGTTATTTTGCCTATTTCGCCTATTTTGTGTGGTTTCCAACTTTAATCGATTCGTATTGTTTCCTATGTCTTGTTATCATTTGTTATGACTTTGATGACTCCTTTTTAAGGATTTTTGAGTATCCATTTTGATGGATTCTTTATCGGTTTCGTTGGATTTTTATTCACATCTTCGTATGTGAATTTTAGTGATTGATTGTTCCTACAATCTTCTTTGTGTTTTGTCACTTTAAAAATATAAAGGTTTTCTATACTAGTAGTAAATATCAAAACTCTTTCCTCAAACGATTTCAATACTATTTTAATACCAAATTCGTTTATAAAACCGTTTTCCAATCTATTAGTATATATAAACCTTTACCTCACTCGTATGAGAAATCTAATTAAACGACTTAGTAAAACAAGTGGTATGAAACGCTTGCGTTCACTTTGTCGGTTAATTCTTGGACTTGTTCGATTGAATCTCTTATGACAATTTTATAGTGGAGATCTACAGTTTGTTCGTAAATATTTAAGTTAAGCAAGTGGTTATGGGACATGAAGCTAAACTCATATATTTACTAGCTTAGTGTAATTGACACTTCTCGTTGATCATGACGATCATTTTTGTGATTTAGACTAGCAATGTGCGATGTCTCTTTGTCTGCGAAGGAGACTAAACCCCGTTTTGTGGAGTTTCGACTCAAATTGGGGGGGTAGCAACCCACGGTCTTTGGACCATTCGTGTGTCAGGTCTTCGGACCATTCGTGTGTCAAATTAATGGCTAGCTACCATGAGATAGCTTCTCGTTCGTGTGTTACACCTGTTGGTGAGTTTTCATGCTCCCGTTCATGTGATAGGCCTCCCCCCTATTTTGTGTGATTTTTGGTTTTCGTGTGTCGAATTCTAGAATTTCCTTCTTCACCTATTTTTGTGATTTCTATTGATATGATTTATCAATTTTTGTGCATAGGTGAATTTGTGTGTCATTTTCTAGATTTCTTGAGATGATTTCTAGAATTTGTGCCTCACCAATTTTCGTGATTTCTATTGATAAGTTTTATCAATATTTGTGCATTGGTGAATTTGTGTGTCATTGACTTTTGTGATTGACATTGATATAATCGTCAATATTTATGGTTTGGTGAACGAAATAAGAAGTATGACATTTCCTTTGATTCTTGTGTAGATTGGTGATATTGATTAATATCTTGTTGATTTTCAATTACTTATAAATATCACAGCTTGGCATTGTGATTATTATGCGGTTAGTCATATCTCTTATTCTATATCGTTTCATCTGATATTTATAGTTAGACTGATCCGTTTATTATTTTCTTATTAAATAATACTCGGGTCAGACCGAGATGTTTCAGGTGCTTCTGCTTGACTTCTCCCCAGGGATTCATTACTCTGACTTCTGGCAAACTACTTTGATTAGTAGTTTATTTTGTTGTATACACCTGAGATATAGACTCATTGTTGTATTCTTTTGTATAGCACGTGTTGCTATTCTTTTGTATATTTGTGGATCCTTTTGACCACTACTCTGATATACACTTTCATGTGTTAGTGTTATATTCATATCTATTTCCGCCTTTGTGATATGAATTGTCTGTGACTGATTATGTTATGTTTACTTCTATATTTGTTTCCGAAGATATTATAGCTACTGTGTAGTAGCTTTGAGTTTGTGTCGGCATGTCGGATTTTGACTTGAAAAGAATTGCATGTTATACTATCTGACATATTGATGCTCGCACAAAGCAATTACACGGATGGTCGCTCCTCAACAGCCTTATTCTCCATGCTAGTTGACAGCATTCACCGTAATGTTCTTGGCTAGCGTGGGTATAGAGGTGGGGCGTCACAGCTTGGTATCAGAGCCAAACTTCAGAACAATATGGAATATTATAACAAGGATCATCGTCCTAAGTCTTTCTTAGGAGTCATGCTTTAGGATTTTATTCGAGTCTTCGTACCGATTCATCCTATTTTCTTTTATGATTCCCTGTTTTGTCTTATCAAGATTGCTTGATATTCATTAGTGAATAATCTTCTTCTTTCTCTCTAAAGGAAGAGAAATGTCTAGACCAAGCCGCCCCAGAGCCGTGCCATCTAGCACTCCACCCCAGGATGGAGTTTTTATGACTGCTCAACAGCTTCTTGATTTAGTGACAAATGCTAAAGCAGCTGGAGCTAACCCAGAACCTACTCACCCAAAGTCGGGATTTGCACGCTTGTGTAGCGATTACACTAATTTGGGTGGGGAGCCATTTAAAGGTTCTGAAACTGTTATTGAAGTACAGGCCTGGCTAAGGTCATGCGATCGAATCTTTTCTCGCATGAATCTTATTGACCTTCACCGAGTTCAGGTGGCCTCTAGTATGCTTCGAGAAAGAGAATTGGACTGGTACGAGCTTCTTATTTCTGAGATTAATGAAGCGGATCTCACCTGGGAGAAATTCCGGGAACGCTTCGAGTTGAAATTTGTACCGGAAGCAGAGAAAGTGACATTGGCTCGACGATTTATAGACCTTGTTCAAGGTGAGTCCTCCGTGACTGATTACGTCGCCTCCTTCGAGTCGTTTTCCAAATATGGGGTTGAATACATCAACACCCCTTTAAAGAAGAACCAGAGGTTCGTCTATGGCTTAAACAAAAATCTCAAGAAGCCATTACTTCTAAAATTAGAAGTTTCTTTCAACCAACTCGTTGATATTGCTCTTCGTCTTGAAGAGGCTGATAGGGAGAACGATGTTGAAGTGGTGGGTTCCAAACCAAATTTCAACAACAAGAAGAGGCTAAACAAATTCAAAGGCCCTTATCCCAATAAGAAAGGGAGGCAAGCAACTCCTGCTGAAAAGACCTTTTCCTATACTCAAGGGAAATGCTATAATTGTGGTTCGAGAGACCATTTTGCGAACAAGTGTTCAAAGCCTCGTACTTGTCGCTATTGCAAGAGCCCGGACCATTTTATGCATGCATGTCCCAAACTTCAAAATAGGAAGGAGGGAAAGCTTAATGTTGCTCAAGCTCCTAGCAACACATCTCGTAGCCAAGGTATTTCTCATTCTATTCTGGATGGAGTTATTTTATTTCGTGATCATCCTATTCGAGTTCTTTTTGATACGGGTGCGTCCCATTCTTTTATATCAAAAGAACTTGTTGATACTTTTTCCTTGGATGTTTTGTGTTTAATGACTTCTTTGAGAATTGCGAATCCGGTTGGTGGATCCGCGACAATCAGTTTATTGTGTAAAGATGTCGAGATTATTTTGTGTGATTTTTCTTTCCGAGCCGATTTGCATGTCATGCGATATTTAGGCTTTGGAATGATTTTGGGAATGGATTGGCTTAACCGTTATGAAGCTCATATCCTATGTCCTGAGCGGACTATTCATCTTCGAGATCCTCAATCTATTAAGCAGATTTCTATTAATCTTAAAGATTCAGATTCCAGCTTGGTTGCATCTTTATATTCTTTAAACCCTCGTGATGACGACGACGATGATGAGGGCGATATTATTTCTCTTATTCACGTCGTTCGTGTATTTTCCGACATATTTGAGCCCGTTTTAGGATTACCACCTAAGCGAGTAATTGAGTTCAGAATTAATCTCATTCCTGGAGCTCAACCTATCACTCGCCCTCCTTATCGTATGTCCAATAAAGAAAACGAGGAGACGCGCAAACAATTATCCGAATTGGAGACGAAGCAATTTATTCGCTCTAGTTCCTCGCCTTGGGGAGCTTCGGCTATTTTCGTGAAGAAATCCGATGGTACACTTAGGCTTTGCATTGACTACCGCAAGCTTAATGATCTTACTATCAAGAATAAATATCCTTTACCTCGGATTGATGATCTATTCGATCAACTTACTGGTGCTAGAGTCTTTTCACAATTAAACTTAGCTACTGGATTTCATCAGCTTCGTATTGCAGAGGATAGTATTCCTTTGAAATCGTTCCGTACTCGTTATGGATCTTATGAATGGCTTGTTATGCCATTTGGTCTAACGAATGCTCCGGCGTATTTCGTTGACCTTATGAATAGAGTTTTCAAAGACTTCCTCGACCGGTTTGTTCTCATCTTTATCGATGATATTCTTGTGTATTCTAAAACCGAGGAGGAGCATGAAAAACATCTTCGGATTGTGTTGGAAACTCTTAGGAGTAATCAATTAAAGGCAAAATTTTCTAAATGCCACTTTTGGCAATCTCGTGTGAAGTTTCTCGGTCATATTATTTCCGAATCCGGAATTTCCGTGGATCCTTCAAAGATTGAAGCGATTCAAGATTGGAAGAGACCGGAAAGTGTGACAGAGATTCGTAGTTTTCTCGGATTGGCGGGCTATTACTGTCGTTTTATCAAAGACTTTTCTAAGATTGTCGTGCCTCTCACTAGCTTAACGAAGAAAGGTATTAAATACATTTGGCCGGACAAATGTGAAACTTCTTTTCAGAAACTAAAAGAACTCCTTTCTGATGCTCCTATTCTTGTTATTCCCGAGGGGAATCAAGATTTCGTTGTTTTTATCGATGCTAGTCGCGTTGGTTTGGGTGCCGTTCTTATGCAAAGAGAACGTGTTATTGCTTATGCTTCTAGGCAATTGAAGCCTGCCGAGACTAGATATGCCACTCGTGATTTAGAACTCGCGGCTATTGTTTTCGTTCTTCGGATTTGGCGTCATTATCTTTTAGGAGAGAAATTTGTTCTTTACACGGATCATAAGTCTTTGAAGTATTTATTTTCTCAAAAGGAACTTAATTTGCGTCAACAACGTTGGCTCGAGTTCCTTGCTCCTTATGATCTTGATATTCTTTATACACCCGGTAAGGGTAATCGTGTCGCCGATGCTCTTAGCCGTAAACAACAAGCTGTTGTTTCTATGATGATATACGGATGGAATGATCTCGAGATCTTATCCACTTGTGAGATTCGAGACCGCGTATCCGATTTATGTTCATCTCTTGTTTTATGTAGCCTTGAGGCTCATCCTTCTCTTTTAGACCGCATTCTTGAAGCTCAAAGGCTAGATCTCGAAATGGCTCTTCTTGGCCAAAATATTAGGGATAAAATTGATTTTGAAGGATTGAAAGAATTTGATATCGATTCTCGTGGCGGCATTCGAAGATTTTGTAGACTTATCGTACCAAATATTGTTGATCTTCGTAAGGATATTTTAGAAGATTCTCATCGTTCTAAATTCACCATTCATCCCGGTAGTAGTAAAATGTATGCGGATATGAAGCGACTTTATTATTGGGAGGGAATGAAACTTGACATCGCTAACTTCGTTAAGCATTGCATGACTTGCCAACTCATTAAGGCCGAACATCAAAGGCCCGGTGGGTTATTGCAACCTTTAGAAATTCCAATTTGGAAGTGGGACCAAATTTCCATGGATTTTATAGATGGCCTTCCCCGTTCTCGTTCGGGTCATGATAGCTTATGGTTGATTGTTGATAGGCTTACTAACTCTGCCCATTTTATTCCCGTTCGATCTAACCGAACCGTTCCTCTTTTGGCCAAGCTCTTTATCAAAGAGATTGTTAAATTGCATGGAGTTCCTACTTCTATTGTTAGTGATCGTGATCCATTGTTTACTAGTGGATTTTGGAAGAGTCTTCAAAAAGCTTTGGGAACGGAGCTTAATTTTAGCACCGCTTATCATCTTCAGTCCGATGGACAAACCGAGCGTGTGAATCAAACTCTTGAAGATCTTCTTCGTGCATGTGTGCTTGATTTTGGTGGAAGTTGGGAAGATCATATTTCACTTGTTGAATTTTCCTATAATAATAGCTTCCAATCTAGTATTGGTATGGCACCTTTCGAGGCACTCTATGGAAGGCCATGCCGATCTCCTTCTTGTTGGCTTGAGGCCGGTGAGAAGCTGGTTTTAGGTCCAGATTTTACTCGTGATTCCACAGAAAAGATTGATCTTATTCGTCATAGGATGAAAGAAGCCCAGAGTAGACAAAAATCCTATGACGATAACCGGAGAAGGAAGTTAGAATTTTCTGTGGGAGATCTTGTGTTCATTCGTGTTTCACCTATGAAAGGTGTTGTACGTTTCAGTCGATTGGGAAAATTGGCGCCTCGATATATTGGGCCATTTCCTATCACCGAACGTATTGGTTCCATGGCTTATCGCCTTTTATTACCGGCTCAATTTTCTGCTATTCATGACGTGTTTCACGTTTCTCAATTACGGAAGTGCCTTCGAGATTCCGATTCTGTTCTTGAGCCCGGTGTTGTGGAAGAGATTGAAGTTTCGCCTAATTTAACTTATAAGCAACATCTTATTCGTATCATTGCTTCGGAGGTCAAACGACTTCGAAATAAAGATGTTCCGCTTGTTAAAGTTCAGTGGTCTTCAAATCCTAAGGATTTTTCTTGGGAATCTAGAGAGTACATCGAACGAACACATCCGGACTTACTTTCTCGTGCTCTTTGAGGTGAACTTCTTATTTCAAACTTCTTTTGTGTTGAATATGCTTTTATGGTTGTTACTATATATCTTCTTCTTAAAATATTGCGAGGACGCAATTTCTTTAAGGAGGGGAGTCTGTAACAACCCGCATATTCATCGATTTTATATTTAAATATTTTATTTAAATATTTCATTGTTAGTCGGATTTTAGTCCGAAAAGCTACTTTTTGCATACGGTCGAATCAGGACTCGGAACCACTCCCATTGAGTTTAAAATGCCGTTTGCGACCTTTTTGAGTATAAGCTTCGATATGTTTGGAGAAAGTTGATTTTTGCTACTTTTCACTTTGGGTTTGGGTTTGGGCTCAGCCCTATGTTTAACTTATGCTCAAATCTGAGCCACTCTTCCCCATTCACCCTCATTCTCTTCTCTTTTCAGTTTTTAAAGTATTAATGGTGGGAGAGATTGGAAATTAAAACTCCAAAACCCTAGTTCCTTTTGCAACTTCAAATTCCTAGCTCCAAATTCAAGAGAACCCATTAGTAAGCATTCTCTTCTTCTTCTCCAACTTATTCTCTTACCAATTTCAGAAATTCCTAAACCTAATTTTGGGAATGATCTTGTTTTGAGCATAGATTCAAGCTCATTTGGGTTGTGTTGAAGAGAGGTTGATTCTCCATTTGCTTTCAAGCTTCTTCTTGCTTGATTTTGTAAAAAGGTGAGATTTTTATCTCACATCTATGCTTATATTTATCTTCGATTGTTAGGTATGAATTCCTAACACTTATTCGTGTGCATTTGCTTTTGGTTTGGATTGATTTGGTGAATATTCCAATTTTTAGTGTTTTGAGTTCAAGTCCCTAAAAATCATAGCTTTGATCTTTGATCATATTTTTGGAGATGCATCGAAGAGCTTATAGGGCCGGGTAGTCGATTGGCATAATCCCTTAGCGCCGTTGCTCGAGAGAATGCAATTTGGTCAAGATTGAACCTTATTTGTAATAGGCAGGGAAGAGGCTGGAAACAGGTCCGGCCGACCGAGCTCTATAGCCGGCCGACCTACCTGCTTCCAAATGTGCTATGCACTTCTCTGTTTGGGTCTGGTCGACCGACTACAGAGCTCAGTCGACCGACCTGCTTCCCGAACTATTTTTTTGAACAGGGTCCGGTCGACCGAGCCCTGAGGCCGGCCGACCGACCTGATGTTATTTTGCCTATTTCGCCTATTTTGTGTGGTTTCCAACTTTAATCGATTCGTGTTGTTTCCTATGTCTTGTTATCATTTGTTATGACTTTGATGACTCCTTTTTAGGGATTTTTGAGTATCCATTTTGATGGATTCTTTATCGGTTTCGTTGGATTTTTATTCACATCTTCGTATGTGAATTTTAGTGATTGATTGTTCCTACAATCTTCTTTGTGTTTTGTCATTTTAAAAATATAAAGGTTTTCTATACTAGTAGTAAATATCAAAACTCTTTCCTCAAACGATTTCAATACTATTTTAATACCAAATTCGTTTATAAAACCGTTTTCCAATCTATTAGTATATATAAACCTTTACCTCACTCGTATGTGAAATCTAATTAAACGACTTAGTAAAACAAGTGGTATGAAACGCTTGCGTTCACTTTGTCGGTTAATTCTTGGACTTGTTCGATTGAATCTCTTGTGACAATTTTATAGTGGAGATCTACAGTTTGTTCGTAAATATTTAAGTTAAGCAAGTGGTTATGGGACATGAAGCTAAACTTATATATTTGCTAGCTTAGTGTAATTGACACTTCTCGTTGATCATGACGATCATTTTTGTGATTTAGACTAGCAATGTGTGATGTCTCTTTGTCTGCGAGGGAGACTAAACCCCGTTTTGTGGAGTTTCGACTCAAATTGGTGGGGTAGCAACCCACGGTCTTTGGACCATTCGTGTGTCAGGTCTTCGGACCATTCGTGTGTCAAATTAATGGCTAGCTACCATGAGGTAGCTTCTCGTTCGTGTGTTACAGCTGTTGGTGAGTTTTCATGCTCCCGTTCGTGTGATAGGCCTCCCCCCTATTTTGTGTGATTTCTGGTTTTCGTGTGTCGAATTCTGGAATTTCCTTCTTCACCTATTTTTGTGATTTCTATTGATATGATTTATCAATTTTTGTGCATAGGTGAATTTGTGTGTCATTTACTGGATTTCTTGAGATGATTTCTAGAATTTGTGCTTCACCAATTTTCGTGATTTCTATTGATAAGTTTTATCAATATTTGTGCATTGGTGAATTTGTGTGCCATTGACTTTTGTGATTGACATTGATATAATCGTCAATATTTATGGTTTGGTGAACGAAATAAGGAGTATGACATTTCCTTTGATTCTTGTGTAGATTGGTGATATTGATTAATATCTTGTTGATTTTCAATTACTTATAAATATCACAGCTTGGCATTGTGATTATTATGCATTTAGTCATATCTCTTATTCTATATCGTTTCATCTGATATTTATAGTTAGACTGATCCGTTTATTATTTTCTTATTAAATAATACTCGGGTCAGACCGAGATGTTTCAGGTGCTTCTGCTTGACTTCTCCCCAGGGATTCATTACTCTGACTTCTGGCAAACTACTTAGATTAGTAGTTTATTTTGTTGTATACACCTGAGATATAGACTCATTGTTGTATTCTTTTGTATAGCACGTGTTGCTATTCTTTTGTATATTTGTGGATCATTTTGACCACTACTCTGATATACACTTTCATGTGTTAGTGTTATATTCATATCTATTTCCGCCTTTGTGATATGAATTGTCTGTGACTGATTTATGTTATGTTTACTTCTATATTTGTTTCCGAAGATATTATAGCCACTGTGTAGTAGCTTTGAGTTTGTGTTGGCATGTCGGATTATGACTTGAAAAGAATTGCATGTTATACTATCTGACATATTGATGCTCGCACAAAGCAATTACACGGATGGTCGCTCCTCAACAGCCTTATTCTCCGTGCTAGTTGACAGCATTCACCGTAATGTTCTTGGCTAGCATGGGTATAGAGGTGGGGCGTCACACCACTCTAGGAACATAGCTCCCAAGTTATCATGTATCCTACTCAATGCATCAGCAACTACATTCCTTTTTCCCTTTGTATCTGCAACATCAAAGTTTTGAGGCTGGGAAATCTAACCATCGCTGCTGATGAAGATTAAGATCCTTTTACGAAAAGATCAACTTCAATGATTTATGGTCAGTGAACAGTTCGAACCTCTCTCCTAAAAGATAATGCCTCTTAATCTTCAGTGAAAACAAAATCGTTGCTAACTCCAAATCATAGGTCATGTATTTCTTCTCATACGGCTTCAGTTGTTGACTAACATATGCAATAACTTTGCCCCTCTACATCAATACCACACCCAATCCGATACCACAAGCATCGGTGTATACCGTCATCTCTCTATTCCTTCTTGGAATGGTCAATACTAGTGCGCTCATCAATTTCTCTTTAAAACTCACGAATGCGTGCTCACATCTTGCATCCCAAGTGAAAGTCTGATTTTTTTGTCAACAGGGTCAACGGTGCGACTATTTTGGAGAAGTCTTGGATGAATCGTCTATAATATCCGGCTAACCTAAAGAAACTTCTCACATCTGTAGCGTTTTTGGGCCTGGTCCAGTTTTGAACTGCTGCAGTTTTTGCAGGATCCACGAAAATGCCTTGCTCAGAAATAACATGACCCGAGAATCTCACTTTCCCCTGGAAAAGTGACACTTCGAAAACTACGCTTTCAGTCGGTGCTCCCTCAACGCCTCAAGCACGATCCTCACATGTGTCTTGTGTTCTTCCTCATTACTATATTCAGCTCATGGTAATCAACACACAATCTAAGGGAATCATCTGCCTTCTTGGCGAATAATAAGAGCGCTCCCCACTCAGATATACTTCTACGAATGAACCCACTTCGTGATAGGTCATTTACTTGAGTCTCGAGCTCCGTTGTACCCTAGGTGTTATTCTCCTCAAAGGCATCACTATGGCCTGGCATGTTTAACTAAATCAATACGGAACTCGATCTCTCTGTGTGGCGGAAGTTCGGTCATCTCCTCAAATACGTCAAGATACTCCTTAAAAATAGGCACTAATAATAGCTCATCATGTGGGATATCGATGAATGTAGAAAACTAACCATCACATCATCATCTTGTAGGCAGCTCAATTCAACATTTCATCCATCGTATATCCCTATTGTCACCAATGATCTCTCACAATTCACCATCATCCCATATCTATGAAGTCAGTCCATACCCAGAATAATACAAAACCCATCGAAACCCAAAACAAAGCAAACACAATCAAAAGAACATCCATGACTCGATAAGATCAAACCACGACAAACCATGCACAAGCTAGTAGGACATCCAATAGGGTTCGTCACAATCAAAGGCCAATTAACAATTTCGGGTTTCAGCCCTAATCTATCTACCAAGTCACTAAATATGAAAGTGTGAAGCCCCGATATCAGATCTAAACACGTATGGAAACATGATAAATGGAAAGCTTACCTTAAATAACGACGCTCTTCCCCTTCTTTTTTATCGCTGGAGCACTCGACGAAGTCGGGACAACATTAAAAAGCATATGCTTTCACCACATGCTTTTGGTTCAATGGCTCTAGACAGTCCTTCTAAATATGCCAAAGCTTGTTGCAATTATAGCATATCTTCCCTTTAACTTTGCAATCTCTACTACATTTGCCTTTGTAACAACCCGCATATTTATCGATTGTATATTTAAATATTTTATTTAAATATTTCATCGTTCGTCGGATTTTAGTTCGAAAATCTACTTTTTGCAAACAGTCGAATTGGGACTCGAGACCCCTTCCATAGAGTTCAAAATGCCGTTTGCAACCTTTTTGAGTATAAACATCGATACGTTTGGAGCTAGCTAAAAATTTGACCTTTTTCACTTAGGGTTTGGGTTCAGCCCACTAGCCATAATAATACCCAAAACTGAATCATCCCTCCCCATTCACTCCCACTTCCTCCTCTTTTCAGTTCTAAAGCAAAAATGGTGTAAGAGAATGGGAAATAAAAATCCAAAACCCTAGTTCATTTGCAAAATCCAAGATCTAGCCCCAAATTCTAAGAGAACCCATTGGTAAGCATCCTCTTCATCTTCTCCAACTCTTTCTCCTTCTAATTTCAGAAATTCATAAACCTAACTTAGGAAATGTTTCTCTTTTAAGCTTAGATTCAAGCTTGTGGGGTTGGAACTGAAGTGTGATTTTTCTTGCCATTGCTCTATAACTTCTTCTTCATAGTTTTGGTTTCAAATGTGAGATTTTTATCTCACATCTTAGTCTATAACTATCTTTGAAGTTGGGTATGAATTCCTAACAATTATTCATGTGCATTTGCTTTTGGTTTGGATTGATTTGGTGAAAATTTCATTTTTAGTGTTTAGAGTTCAAATGTTTAAAAATCATAATTTTGATGTTGGAACATGTTTTTGGTGATGCATCGAGGAGCCAATAGGACCGGGTAGCTGATGGGCGTAATCCCCTAGCGTCTGTGCTTGTCCGATTGCAAATTGAAGGAGTTTGCACCTCATTTGAAATAGGTTTCAATTTGCAGAACAATCAGGTTCGGCCGACCGAACCACTGGGCCGGTCAACCGACCTGCTACTAAAAAAGCATAGCACTTCTCTGTCTCAGGTCCGGTCGACCAACTACAGAGCTCAGCCGACCGACCTGCTTCCCGAGAATTTTTCAGAACAGGGTCTGGTCGACCGAGCTCTGTAGCCGGTCGACCGAGCTCTGTAGCCGGCCGACCGACCTGTTGCTGTTTTGCCTATTTCGCCTATTTTGCGTGATTTCCAAATTTAAATCGATTCGTGATGATCCTATTTGTTGTTATCATTTATTATCGAGGTCGCTCGATCCTATCCTCCCTTAGGTCTTCATTAGGTCGTACCGTTTTGGACGGGCGCTGCCCTGCACCCCGCCGGGGGCGCTGCCCCCTGGACCCCCGCGACCTGACCGGGTAGATCGAACCCCGTAGGGGAGTGTTGCCCCCGCACCCCCACCTTGGGGGTTGCCACCCCCTGGACCCCCCCTCCGTAGGGGATCTTATCTGAAAAACATTCAACAGAACTTGCTTTGTTGAGATGCTGAATTGACCATTCTTCGAGACAAACTATCTAGGGCTTCTCGGTCGATTTTATGGATTTTTGAATATCCATTTCGATGGATTCTTTATCGGTTTCTTTGGATTTTATTCACGTTTTCGAATGTGAATTTTTCATGATTGATCGTTTCCACAATCACTTATATGATTTGTCACTTTAAATATAAAGGTTTTCTATACTAGTAGTAAATATCAAAACTCTTTCTTCAAATGATTCAACACTATTTTAAAACAAAGCTCGTTTTCTCAAACCGATTTCCAATCTATTAGTATATACAAACCTTTACCTCACTCGTATGAGAAATCTAATTAAACGACTTAGTAAAACAAGTTGTATGAAGCGCTTGCATTTACTTCGTCGGTTAATTCTTGGACTTGTTCGATTGAATCTCTTGTGACAATTTTGTAGTGAAGATCTACAATTTGTTCGTAAATATTTAAGTTAAGCTAGTGGTTATGGGACATGAGGCTAAGCTCATATATTTACTAGCTTATTGTAATTGACACTTCTTGATGATCGATGATGATCATTTTATGGTATAGACTAGCAATGTGCGATGTCTCGTTATCCACGTGGAGGACTGTACTTCATTTTATTGAGCTTCGTCTCATTTCTCGCATGGGTCGTACCTATTTAGGTGCGTCGATGTTTATTTACACATGGGTCGTACCTATCTTGGTGCGTCGATGTTTGTTTACTTCGTGGAGCAATCGGCTCAACAAGTCGGGACATGGGGCGTATCTTTCTAGGTGCGTTGATGTTCGTCTATGCATGGGGCGTATCTTTCCAGGTACGTCGATGTTCGACTTTGCATGGGGTGTATCTTTCTAGGTGCATCGATGTTAGACATTACATGGGGCGTATCTTTCTAGATACGTCGATGTTGATTTATGCAAGGGGCGTATCTTTATAGGTGTGTCGATGCTTATTTATGCATGGGGTGTATCTTTCTAGGTGCATCGATGTTAGACATTACATGGGGCATATCTATTTAGGTGCGTCGATATTTGTCTTTGCATGGGTCGTACCTTTCTAGGTGCGTCGATGTTTGACTGTGCATGGGGCGTCTCTATTTAGGTGCGTCGATGTTCGGTCTATGGAATAGCGTTCCGTTTGGGATTGGTCATCCTTTTCTTGTGATTTCTGGATTTCTAATTGATGATTTCTGGAATTTACGTTTCACGAACTTTTACAATTGGCATTGATATGTATGTCATTTTATTGTGGCTTGGTGAATGAAATAAAGAATATGACATTCTTTTGATGCTATGAGATTCTTGAGATATTGTATGACTTTTGTGTATTTTCTAATGTATACTTGTCGTAGTATGACATTTTTTGGTTATCATACGTATTTTTATTATATCTCTTCTTATATCTCACTTTATCTGATAATTATAACTAGACTGATCCGTTTATTATTTTCTTATTAAATAATACTCGGGTCAGACTGAGATTTTACAGGTGCTTCTGCTTGACTCCTTATTGGACCATCATCTGATCTTTTGGTTAACTACTTAGCTTGTAGTTTTTGGTTGTGTACATTTGAGATATTGACCCCTTGATGTATACATATTCTTTTGTCTTGCACTTGCATCTATTCTTTTGTGTTATTGTGGATCTTGTTTGACCATTACTCTGATATACACTTTTATGTGTAATATTCATATCTGTTTCCGCCTTTGTGATATGAATTATCTGTGACTGATTTATGTTATGTCTATTTCTATATTTGTTTCTGAAGATTATATATAGCCACTGTGTCATAGCTTTGAGTTTGTATCGGTATGTCGGATTTCCTCCTTAAATGAAATATGCTTTACTATTTGACATATTGGTGCTCGCACAAAGAAATTACACGGATGGTCGCCCCTCAACAGCCTTATTCTCCATGCTAGTTGACAGCATTACTCCGTAGTGTTTTTGGCTAGCGTGGGTATAGAGGTGGGGCGTCACAGGCCTTTATCACCGCAATAGTAGCAAACCACCGCAGCTTCGCTCTTCTTACGGCCATCCTTACCTTGAAATTGCTTCCTCTTCTTGTTATTCCACTTCCTCTTGCATCCCCCATCGAATTGCGTCTTTGGCTCCTTTTTAGGAATAGTACCCTTCGGCTTTGGATAGAGACTCTCATGCCTCAGGGCCTTCTCAACTATCATCTCAAAAGTCTCATCAATGTAACCTACGAGCTTTTCTTCCAAGTAATCATTCAAGTCACTGATTAACTTCTTGTTTTTTTTAGTTGAGTGTCTATGAAGGGCATCTTATGCTTCGACAATGCGTTGAACTCAGCAACATACTCAGAAACAGACAAGTCCACTTGCTACAGATTCGTAAACTTATGGAACAAGACCGATTTCTGAGTTGTCGAAATAAACATTTCTTCGAATCTGGCTTTGAACCGTCTCATGTGAACTAGTCAAGGGGAATGGCGACACCCACAGCGTTCCACAAGTTCATGGCTCTCCCCTGAAGCTATTGAAAAGCCAATCGTCTTTTTATAATGTTATCCATCTCTAAGACATCCAAAATCCTTTCGTAGGTATCAAGTCAGTCCTCCACTTCCATCGTTGACTTCGTTCCTTGGAACGGTTTACCACCAAGACTAACAAAATCCTTGTTTAGCTTAGCGAAATCGACTATGGGTGTCTACACTGGAGCACCACAATCAACAACAACATTCAAAGAGACTACTTGAGCATTCTTGAACATGTTCCACATCATGGTATTGAACATCGTCTGCAAGTTAGGATTTGTAGCTTTCGATCCAACACCCTCTTCAACTCCAGAATGGAGTTATTAACATCATTCCTTGTTTGACAACTCATCCTTCAATTTGTAATAAGAACGATCGGTCTCACCATACATAATTCTGCTTGAATGGTACTCATGTGTGCAGTGCGACTTCATATATATGTGTGTGTGTGTGTGTGCGCGCGCACGCGCTTCTATATAGTTTTAAAAACCAAAATATATAACAAGTACGCAATCTCGTGCACAACACACAGTCGATCCAGTCTATGACGAGATCTTATACTATATCTTTATTGAACTATGGTATCCCTTATATTAAACTACGCAAGCTAAGCTCTGATACCAAATGTGACGACCGCCCTCACACCACCAACACTCAATATACCTGTACAGTGCGTTGGAACAGTATCCGATCGATGTAAGACGATGGTCAATGTTGTAGTAAAGTAAGTCAATCATCGTAGAACCTGACATATATCTCACGACGCATCGAATAGAATATAATAATAGACATCTCATATATAAAACAGACGAGATAAAAATAATTGGATAAATCATAAAAATTAGAGTACTCGGAGTCATATAGCATATAACAAAATATTACAAAATAGACTTGATAAAGATAAAAGTCAAAATAATGCAATATAAATGTAATTGGATGAAACATGACTACGAAATCAATAACAAAAATCATGTCAAAATGAACATGAGAAAATTCAACAACATGCAAAGCCTAGACAATATTTGGTTTGTCATTTTTAGTCTTGGGTTTTCGTTCAAACAAAAACACGTACGACGTATATATATATTTTTTAAAAGATTTAAAAAATAAAGTTAACATACAAATGAAAAACAAAGTTATTTTATTTTCGGGTTTTGAAAAATAACAAAAGCACAGAAAACGATCCATCCATCAGTCGTCCCTCCATCCCCTTTGATGTCGCGATGTCCCCTTCGTCTTTCTTCCATCATCGTCTGCTCTCCTAATGTTTTGTAATAAACTAAAAAATGCAAAATTAAAATGAAATCAATTGGACCTTTAATCTCTGAAAAATGTAAGATGGCTAAAACAGAAGAGGAAATTGCATAAGAATTGATCGATTATTACAAAGAGTTGTTCATCATGTCCTAGACCACGTTCCAGTGACAAGGCACTCAAACATAGGTTGAAAGGTCAAGAATTTGAAACCTAGGACATATTTAGACTTATTGTTTTTTGTGTATGTATAGCTAGGATCAATAGTCCCCTTTATTAAATACCGTTTGTAGCCTCCAGATATCAATCATAAATTTATATTTAAATATTTAATACATATGAAAGTAAAACAAATATTTAAATAGAAACTTATGACTGATATCAGAAACTACAAAATGGTGCTAAATAAATGGAACTATTGATCCTAGCTTCTTTTTTTTGTGTCTAAGATAGGATCCGCAGCCTCCTTATTTAGCACCATCACTCAGCCTTCTGATTTCAGCCACATATTTATATTTTAAAAATATTCTCATGTGACAGGATAGAGACAAACATGTTATTTAATTATAAACATGTAGCTGAAATCAGAGGGTAAGGTAATGGTGCAAAATAAGGAGGCGTAAGGTAATGGTGCTAAATAAGGAGGCTGCATATCCTTTATTTATTTATATGTATGTATGTATATCACCTTACTCGAGGCATATCGTACCAGTATATTAACACCCTTAGTTAAGTACCAAGTTCTGAAAAAGAGTTATTCAACATAGAAAATCAAGCAGATTGTTAGCGCCAAAATTGGTCACTAATACCCAAATTCAGATGAAAGCACCAAATCACAGTCACATATCACAGACAGAATGTATGTAGAGAGTATAGATGTGAAGAACAATAAAAATAAAAAAGAAAGCAGTAATAACACAGGAATTATGGTAGTTCGGCTGATTCTGGCCTACATCCACTCCAAAAATTTCTTTTTTATTGATGTTAAAATCAATTACAATTACAATCCAGAGTTTTTAGAACAATGGCGGAGCAGCCTTAGTATAGAAGAAGACGGGAAGCAGAATGAAGATCCTTTTTTCTTAAGCCTCGCATGTTGTATTTTATAGACGAAACCCGAGCTATTGGGTTTCCTGAGTAGTCCAAGCCCATCAAGGCCATGGTCGATCCAAATCCTTGTTTCCTCCAATGTCGAACCTCCTTGATTCCGAACCAATCCATTCTCTTCCATGCCGAACCCAGAATGAAATGCCAACCCGAAGACTGCGACATACTGACCCGAAGCTAGTGTAGTGCCGACCCTCCTTCCTGAAAGTACTGGCCCCTTTAGCCGATCCACTCATGGCCAATTCATACATACCGGTCGACCCATCGAGACCGAACGACCCATCCTGACCGAACCACGCCAGCCTGCCGATCCATGTTCACCGATCCACACCATCAAAGCCGAACTGGCCTCAACACTACAACCGAACCAGGCAAGCCGAGCCACCAAGACCGATCCTATAGAGGCCGAAGCACTACATGCCGAACCACATGACCTGATCCCTCCGAAGCTAATCCCATCCACCGAACCATCACAGCCGGTCCCATCACAGCCGATCCCATATAACCAGTCCACCTAGGCTGACCCCATCGAGGCCAAAACGACCCCATCCTGACCGAACCTGACTCGACCGTTCTATCTTGGCCAACCCACCTAGGCCGAGCCATGCATGACCTTTCATCCTTGGCCGAGCAGCACCTGCCGAACCACGTAGGCTGAGCCACATACACCGAACCATCCAGAACTGACCGTCTATCCATCCAGCGGGCTCAAACTCATCGTATTCCAGCCTCGACAAACGAATAGCCGATTTAGTTAAATCCGCATATCTACGGCCTTGCCAAAAGACGGGTTAACACAGCATTTCCCAAATATCATAGTCAAAAAATAAAAAAATTCCTGATTTCAACAACATATTTATATTTTAAAAATAATACATGTATGTGTGTTATATGTATGTATGTATATACATATGTATGTATGTATATACATATGTATGTATGTATCTATATATATAAAACCCTACATATTTTTAGATATATACATATTTTCAGATAGTGGGAAAACTTCCTTAATAACAATATGTCAGAATTTGAGGTCATAAAAATGCTGTGTTGTTGCTAATGAAATAGCTCCAGTATCAGATGGATTTAACTCTGGGAAAAATTGAAACATCATATAGTGAGCTATTTCGGGTATAAGAATTGTAACAGTGAAATTTTTTAATGGGCGAAAAGGAAAGATATCAAATCCAAAGGGTTTCCACATCTAAACTAGTTCATTTACAACCCAACTTTGAGTCGAGAATGTAAACTACCAAACTATTTGTTGCTCTATTCTGTTTGTCCATGGGCCTACTGGGCCAAGCTTTAAAGTTTATATAGACTTTATCAATAAAATCATGTATAAACCCTGAAGAAAAAAAACACTAATCAAGCAAGCCTATTGTATAAAAGCATGTTGATTCATTTTCATAACTTCATAGTCACACACCCCATACCATTGTGGCATTATTGCCGCACAGACTCATAGCTACTAATGTTGATGCGTTCACACTTTCATTACTCGACAGCTAATAACATTATTTCCCATTTTGCAAAATTAACGTGTGGCGAAACTATTACACATGCAACTTGAGCACCGGTAGACGATACCACTAACAATAAGTCATCATCAGTAAACTCAAATTGAATAAACCCAAAACTCATCAGTTCGTAGAAATATCACTGCAACTGTGTCGATTTATGTTTCTTCAATAAAGTACAAATACAGATATGGAAATGCAAACAGTTTTGCACAAAGAAAAAGGATGAGTCGTACAATCCAAAATTGTCTCAATCTCTTTAATCTGTAGCCTAGGCAACTAATAAACAGACAGATAAGAAGCAAAAATTCAAAAGTGCAAACGTTGAAAGCCTAAAACTGCAATCATTGAATGTATATTGAATCAAAGAAGTTGCTATTAACTACTCATTCTGTTGCTTACCAACGTTGGACAAAAAAAAAAGATTTACACACAAAACTTTCAACAGAAACACAAACAAAATTGACAAACAATTTCACAATCAGATATGCTTATTAAGGAGAAATCTACCGCTTGGGTAAAATAAATCATATATGATACCTGATCTCCATCAATTCCATCTCGTTTTATGCGTCCATCAAGAAAGCCATCCAAACCAATATCAACAATAGTACATAAGAGCTTATATACCTTTGATCATGGCCACCTCTTATTATCCCCCCATATATCTATATTCCCTCCATACAACAACATTCTTCGTCTCTTACACCACTGAATAAGATTTAATTCAACTCCAACTTTACTCACACATCATTGCATCGTTCTAGTTAACTTACATTTTGATATGAAATTATTATGCGTGTAATTTAAACTACAAAGCTTCAACAACTCGGCTGATCTTTGTTTCAATGCCTGATCACAGCCACTCTGAATAACAAGCAGCAATTTAGCAGCCAATCCCGCTTCCACTGCAATTCTACCGCATTCGCTAGGATCGAGTTTACACACCGCCGATAAAATATTTAATGCACTTTGAGTGCAATTTTCAGAAACCCTCATCAATAATCTCACCATATAAGGAATCGTTTGAGTGCAATTCTTTAAAGCCAGCTCCCCTTCTGGCACACTTGAAAGATTAACCAAAATATGCAATGCCGGTTCCAGATAATCCGAACTCATATCGGGTAACAATTCAACAATTTGTGGAACTGCCCCAACACTCACAACTAAAGCTCTAACTTGACTATATGAACAAATAGTTCGAAGAACTCTAATTCCAGCAAGGACTCCATTTGGATGTCGCTTATCTTTAACCAATCTTAAAATCCCAACTAATAAACTCAAACTTGATACAACTTCTGGTCTAAAACCCCTCTCTTCCATCAACATCTCCAAAAACTTGGTACAATTAATCTTTGTATCGATAGTACCTTCATTTAATAGATCAATGACTAATGATATTTTGGCAGGTTCCATCAAATTTGTCTTGGTTTCTGAATCTAAATTCAAATTAACAAGAATGCCGATAACTTCAGACCCAACTGCATGTGAAGTAAACCTACCCAAGAGATTACAAATTAACCCAACACCGTTACCACTGACCACACTCTTCCTAGTACTAACATGGTTAGTAACTAAACCACGTAAGTCCTTCAAAGCTTGAACTCTTAATTTGCCTTTTAAACTCTTTAAAGAATCAATAGTTTCGATGGCCCTACCGTTAACATCCTCAGCTTTTTTCTTCATGAAAACGTATTTTTGTGAAAACCAAACATAAATCAAGTGTTGTAAGGTTTTATTAGGTGTGACAGTATCATCCCATAATTCTTGCATAGTAGTAGGACAAGTAAGATTACCGAAAGAAAACCATTTGAGAATATTGGACTTCTCGTATGTTTGACCAGTGCACAAGGTTACCGGATCCAGCATGGGTTCGAGAGAGATGGGGCAGATGAAGACAGGAGGTACATCGTCCAACGGATCCAAGTCGAGAATCATCTTCTTGAGATCCAGCTTTTCGCCAGCACTGACAGCTCCACCACGCGTCGCTCCTAGTATACCGTCTTTGACGGCAGTCTCGACGTCAATGACATGGCTTTCGCTGCTTTCGTATTGAGGCATTGTAAAATTGCAATCTTTTCAGGGGGGCTGTGTAAAAATTGTAGCTTATCAGCTCAAATCAGTTGAATTCGAGCTAAA
The DNA here is from genome assembly GCA_030765085.1 of Allium cepa. NCBI lineage: Eukaryota > Viridiplantae > Streptophyta > Magnoliopsida > Asparagales > Amaryllidaceae > Allium > Allium cepa. Next base: position 737,526,876 of record CM060935.1, on the reverse strand, counting down.
AATAGGGATATTAATGGTAGAGTGGCATTGAAGCTCGAAAGTGAGTTGGATTGAGTAAGGTTGGTGAAAAATTAGGGTGGGAGAGTGGGTTTTAGTGGAATTGGGGATAATTTTTTGGGGAAATGAGTGGGGAGATGGAAAAAGATAAAATGAGAGCGAGATCTAAAATCACATGCGACAGGAGAGAGAAAGCTGGTCAAATGAGTGAGTTTGAAATCTTCTGAATTTTTGGTAGTTTGTGATTTAAGCAACTTTTTAATTTTGCCTGTTTTGGAATTAGGATCTCAGGTTTGAACGAAATAAACTTTTGCTGAACTCTTATGCATGCACACACGGCAGCAAAAGTGAGAAAGAAATGCCTCTGAATTAATTTTAGGCTGTGATTTCCACATCTTCGCTAGTTCCGTGCCAATATTTAATATTAAAAATTAATGCCCGGTTCCAAAGGCATGACGAAGAAGGTTTGAACAGCGTTATATGATGTGAATTCCCGTTCCACCTCTACTTTAAAGAAATGAACTAGTTCGAATTGTATAAACTACTTTTTCTGCCATTTTTAAGGCCTCCTTGTCAGTCTTGTGATATCGGTATGAAAGGTTGTACAGTATCGATTTTGATCATCAATGATCGTAGCGATTTCAATTTGTTTACGTAGACTGATGTTACAACCGATTCATGCATGCTTAAAAGTTTAAAATACACCGGTTTTGAGAGTTTTCCACTAAAAACACGTTACAAATATAAATTTATATTTATTCTTTAGTCGTGTAAAAATTGATTCTACAATATAATTAGCGTGGGCATAATTGAAAATTATAACCTCTCAAAACACCTCAATTTGATGGGTTGAAAATTGTTATGAAAATTGCATTGCATCAGTATTCACCGGTTTTATAACCAACAACAACCGATGTGGAAAAAAATACTTATTACAAAATATTATGATAACATCTAAAATACCGATCCGTCTGAAACCAGTCAAAACCGGCAAAAAAATTAAACTCTCACGTAGAGTCTAAAGTAGTTTAGACCATTTCATTAAAGAATGGGACTAGTTCAAACCATGGAAAGTACATTTTTGGCCACTTGTTTCTTTTTCTATGTTGAATTTTACTTCAAATTGTATAACTCTTAATTGATAACTAAATTAAATAAATTAAGCATATACATAAATTATGATGGTTTTGTCATTGCAAACGGATTCTTGATATGAAATTCTTTACATATTAATGGATGAAGGAGTTAAAAAGGGAAAAAGAAAGCCAATCTCTTCGTTGCAGAGGACTTATACCCACATTTTCTATGCTAATGATATTCTGATTTTCTCAAAGAGAGATAATTTAAGTGCTCTAGCCATTAAAGAAGTATCTTAAAAAAAATGTCAATGGGAGCGAATCTCAATAAAAAAAGTCCAGAATTAATTTTGGAGGACATGTGGAAAATAAATAAAAACTAAAAGAATCTATAAACATAGGTTAAGGCAAGCTACCAACCACACATCTTGATATCTCGTCGTCATGTGTAAATCTCAAGAGTGGTGATTGCAATGACCTAATTGACAAAATTACGAGCAGAATCGAGGTTGGGTAAACTAAAATGCTGAGTCTTGCTGGCAGGTTAAAACTTTTAAAATTGACAATTTACCTAATAATTCAATTCTAGATGCAATGCTTAATACCAGATGGGCAGATACCAGTAGCCATAGTTAATACAGTATAACATCTTTGTTTGAACTTTTTGTGGAAAGGCAAGTTTTATAAAATTCTGTGGGAAATTGTTTGTAAAAACAAAGGAGGATTATGATTCGGACAATTTGAAGAGTTAAATATTGCGGTAACTATTAAAAAATATTAATGACCGTAAAGAAATTGACAAACAAATTTATTAAAAATCAATCTTTTTTTAGGATATAAGTATTAGAAACGATGACACGAATATGGAAAGATATTCCACACAATCGGCGGGCAGCATTGAAATGCAATTGAAAGAATAATGGTCGACGGCAAAACATCTTCCCTTTGGTTCAACCCATGAATACGAGGGGGTAGACTAATTCTCATAATGGGTGTGAATACAATGGAGAGGGTAAAAGGTGAATCTATGCTAGTCAAAAGAACCATAGAAAATGGGGAATGGAAATTGGACAGACACGATCATCAAGCACAAGTTAGAAGTGATATATGGGATACCGAACTACATAACAATGGATAAGAAGACTACTTGGTCTAGGCTTATGGCAACAATGGAAAATATCATTTCAAGAATATTCATGTGATCATATCCCTTGGGCAAAGTTCATACGACATCAAATACACATTTCAAAGATGGCAATTTGCATGTACAGATCATCAATAATTATCTTCCAACAAAAACTAGGTTAAAATGGAGAGTGCTAACATATAACAACATATGAATTCTATAACTAACACGAAGAAGATGTTGAAAGTCTATACTTTCATTGCGTGTGTATTGCCTACATATGGAAACGGTGCAGGATAAAATTAAAATGGTTGACAGCGCAAACAGAATATTTACAAATATATACCGAGCTTGGAAAAGCAATTTTTAGATTCAAAAGAAATATTAGAAGTGGGGATTTAACAATGCTTTCCTCTTTTATTAGAGGATCATACATTTTTCTCAAAAAAAGATTGTGCGTTCAACCTACATTTGGGTCATTTGGAAAGAAAGGACGATAGGGTATTTGATAATAAATCTAAACTTGAACTTGTCATTTGCTAACAGATCATGGATATAGTCAAGATAAGGGTGTGTAAATCCAAAAACATAAATTAGGCAAACATGCAAGATGAATGGATTTTGCACAAAATGGAAATAGAAAAACTTACCAACCACCTAGATCGGGTGATTTGAGTCAAAGCATAGCCATAGTTGATCCTGTAAATCGAAAATGCATAGGTCTCCTCTGAAATGACTTTCTCTCTCTATTTTAGTTACATTTGAATATATGTACGTGAATTAAATATATAAATATATATATATATATATATATGGAATATTGTAAAATAATTCTAGATAATTCTAAAGATCTGTGCTTGCTTGAGGGGATTAACATCATGCAGATGAGGAACCTATAACAAAGCATAGATGGATTACCCTATGAACAGTATTGGTCAAAATTGGTAATAAAACAAAAAAACGGATGAATACTTAGCTCAAATGGATAAAGGAGAGTTAATTAATCACTGAATTCAACTGATTTGAGCTGAATTAAAGCTTCGAAGTCTCGGAGTTGGAGTAGATGAACCAATAGCATAAGCTTGATTGATATGGAGCATATGGAGCAATAAGAAGAATATTACAAGAGTTTATAGCCGCATGCAGGAGTTTAAAGGCAATAATTTTTCCAGAATTTCACTCGGTGCTATTAAAACTTGAGAGAAGGAAAGTTTTTAGTTCTGAAGACTGGAAATGAATGGAAGTGGTGAGATCATTCGAGAATACTAGTTTTATTGAACTATATGTTTTATTGTTAAGAATTGGGCCCATAAGTTTTTATTTTGCAAATATTGTTTTATATTTACACCTCTAAGAATATATGAAGGGAACAAAGAGAAAACAAAAAAATATAAACTTCTAAAGATAATGAAATATTTTGTGTTATATTTTAGCCAACCACGATGATAGTCAAAATACAACGATGAATAATTAAAAGACTTCAATGTAAGCAAATGTATAAAGAATAATTCATGAAGAAAAAAAGAAAATATAAGAAAAAAAAAGCTGGAAAGGACATAAAAAGAAACGAAAATAACGCAAACATGGATATATATATATATATATATATATATATATATAGTACCAAAAGAATAAACAAGAGGGAACATGAAGAGAAAAATAAAACATATGTTTCATCATTATGTAATAAGCTCATAACCTCGCATCTAAAATTTGGTACGCAACAAACCAAATTAAAAAACCATTTATACATATTACACGGAACAATCATTTTGTTTTACATTAATTATCCCCTCGGTGGTTATAACTTCTTATGGTGATGGTCGGTCGATCAAGGGGGTACCTAATCTGATTGTTTCATTAGCCTACCTTGAGTGTAATACCACAAGAATAATAAATAGTTACTTAAAGAATTAATTATATAACTAATATCAAATAACTTAATTAAAGAATTCATTAGGGGAGATGTAAAGTAACATCTCAATTTATTCTCATTCTCTTCTCCCTTCAAAACCTAATATCCAAAGATATAAATGATGACGTCCCATTATGGAATGAGAGAATAAATCAGAAAAAATCTTATCGTAAACAATTAAATGAGAAAGAGATCGAGTTAAAGTAGTCGATGGCCCAACCTATTATAGGGTAATAAGCTTAACTATCCTCTCCTGTTTTATTCATTTTACCTTCACAGAACATAAACATAACCCCTAGAAAACTTTAATAGCGGCCTAAGAGAGAAAAAAGGAGAAAAAAAAAAGGAAACATAAGCTAAGAAAACTAAAAGGTCAAAGGTAAAGTCAATTAAGAGACTTAGGTGATAAAAGGTATTTCGATGAATGTTTTGGGTTAAATGGCTTTACCATATGATGTTTAGCTATAACTCCCTGCTCTAATGATTTTGAAATGAAGTGAAAATTTAATTTCATGTAATGTTTTAAATGCATTTTTAGATATGCTTTTTTATTTTGACAACTTTCCACATTGAACTGATTTGTAATAAATTTTTGAAGAAACTGCATATTATGAAAATTACAGAAAATAGCTAATATATTGGAATTTTGGTTAAAAAAATGTTTAAAAACTATAAAAATATTCTAGGAATTAATAAAAATTGTTTAGGTAATTTTCGAGTTAATAACAAGTATTTCTGAAATATAAATATGATTATTGAAACTAATAAATCAATATCGAAGTGGATTAAAATAATCGATTCATGGATAAGAGACAAGATCCAAAATAAGTGCCATAAAGTTGGCTAACGCGTTATAGCTCACTGAAAAAGGTGGCGGCTGAACGAATTGGAAGATGGCGCTTGTAAAGATGGCGGTAGATGCATACCATAAATAGGCTTCCTTACATGCATGTACGAAAGTGGTTATTTAGAGGGTATAGCTCTCGAAACTATAATGAACTAAAAAGATTGAGTAAAATCTAATAAATGAAATAAGAAAATACAAAGCCAAAGAATAAGATTGAAGACTCCAGACCAAGGTTCATGAAACGGCCCACTAATTTTTTAATATCTAAAATCAATGATAAACGACATCAAATTTTCTTACAACTAATTTTACGTATTAAAAGCAGTGGACCATTAGGTAGACAAAATTAAAAAGTTTAAAACAATAAATATAAGAAGAGAAGCCTCTTTGGATATGACCAATTTATCCTATGGGTATGACCAATTTATTCTAATGGGTATGACAATAAGCATGCAAGAAATATATCGATTTACTCAATGGATATGACCAATTCCAGACCCTTTGCTCCCTTCTTTATTTTACGTGAAAACTTACAAATACACATACATACATATAATAAAGGGAGAAGTATCGACTATGTTGGGGTTGTGTCAATATCTCTATAAACCTCGATCTTTAGGGAACCGATGGCTATTGCAAAGAAAAAGGTTACATAAGTACTCTTTTTGACGAGCAAGACCATGTTCTATTTCTCGCCCTTCTCATGTATCAAAATACTTATTAATACATAAGAAGCATAACATCCATTCAACTATCACAACCAAATGTAGTCAATGCAACCAATGCAAACAGTATAAGTAGAAAACAATATTCCTAGTTATTTGTCATAACAAATCAACATATGAGCAACAACAATGACAACATACTTTAGCCATTAAACATCAACAGCACATCAGTGTCAACGCCGATCATCAAAACAAAATATTAAAAATGCATAAATATACATACACATAACATCATTAATGTAAATATAATTCATTAGTCCAATCAACTTTAGTGAGACAACATCAATCACCAAATTGTAAAATATCGCATACTCATCAAAATGTGAAACCATGCTCATCAAACATCAAATATATGTGATAATTACAATCAACAATTAATCACACATTCAACAATGATCAAAATAATACATTTGCATCCATTATTCTCTTAAGCATAAAATCATTTTATTATAGTCTATTATAAAGTCACCTTTATTAATTCATTCTAAAAAACAATAATAATTCTTATTAAACGATAATGTACACTTTAAATTATTTATCGTACTTTCATATTTTTAAGTACGTTGGAATTATAGGCCGCGTCAAATGCTCAAAGAGAGATAGAGGTCGACCAAGATTGACATGGAAGAAAGTAGCAAAAAAGGATTTGAAGATTTGGAGTATATCCGTAGAGCTGGTATCGGACAGGGGTATGTGGAAGTTAGTGATCCACGTACCGGAACAATGAGCCATGGGTCATATAAGTTTTAGATTACAGAACTAGAGAACATAAGTCTAAGACGTAGCATTTAGTTTTTGACCAGTATTACTATTAGTACCATTATCACTATTAGTACGAGGGTTTTGGCATGCGCTTCACGCGCGATGAAGGCACTGAATTGTTTTTGTATATATTGTATATGTTTAACACGTTCAACAGAAAATGTCTTTCATAAATATATAGCCATATTTTTGCATTGAAATCATGAGTCGTTAGTTTGATATCTAATTTTTTTTGTTAGTTTGAATTTTTATTTTTTTATATATTATTAATTAAAAGAACGAATATAAAAAGTAGTTTATTTGTTAGATTTTATTGAAAGTGATATTAGGATTTGGTAAATATTTGTAAAGGAGGATTTTGAATTGGTAAAGAAAGTTTGGTTGTCAAATCCTATTTTTAAGTGATACTACATTTTTTAGTAATATATGTAGAAGGGCAATTTTGGTAGTTCACGTTGATACCAAAAGCATTACAACTATTAATAAAGATTATTATTATCATTATATATATACATATATCTTTATTTTTATTTTGCTTAGTTATTATTATTATTAATTTACTTATTTGACATTATTTTATTAATGTTATTATTATGACTTTCATATTGACTTTGTTATTTAGTTTTGGGTTTTATCTCTAGCCGATCCCAACTTGTTTGGAAATAATGACTTAGTTGTTGTTGTTGTTCCATTTCTTTAAGTATCCCAAAATGTCTTATTTTAAATCAAAATAGTGACCTTTATAAAATCGTTTTTTAAACGATGCTATTACTATTTTACATTAAAATAATAATATACATTCAAACCTCTTCAGTACCTTCCAAAACCATTTTATTACTATTTATTCTGAAAATACAATGTTTTATACTGAAAATACAATATATTTCGATATCCGCTTATTTTATTCAATTCACTACCTATTTATTTTTCGCTATTTTAATCAATTAAAAACTATTTACACTTTAACAATAATTATATTCAATAATTTATTCAATTTCAATATACTACCCAAGAAGAATGTGTTAACTTAATTTAGTTTACTAAAAAGACTTCAATTAATTAAAATATTAATTCTAAAAATAATAATTATCCCAAATAAAATTCGAATATTTTTATTTTAATAGAACTTACTTATTATCATGGTGCAGAAAGCAAGGTTGTTACAACACCTTTTGAGACGTCATATGGACAACTTTGTAAGTCTCCGGTATGTTGGTGCGAGAAAGGAGATAGGCTTATGCTAGAACTGAATATCATAAGAGATGATTCAGAAAAGGTTGAGTTAATTAAGCAAAATGAAGGAAACCCAATCGAAACAGAAGATTACGCTGATAAGAGGTGGAAAGATTTGAATTTGATCTTGAGGATCAAGTAATCAGCCATGACAGGTGCCAAAATGGCAGGGAAGTCATCACCAGGATATGTTGGCCCATTTCTGGTACTTAAGAGAATCAATATGGTCGCCTATAGGTTTGATTTACAAAGAGTTCATGCTTGGGTCTATAATGTATTTCCTGTATCGGATTTAAAGAAGTACGTCCATGACCCTAATGTGATAGTATGTCCAAGAGCTATTAATGACTTAGTTGATAAGCCGACCATGACTTATGTGGGAAGGCCCATCCATATATGGATTGAGATATGAAAGCGCTTCGAAATAAGGTAGTGAAGCTTGTACGGGTCTAGTAAGATGATTGTACTTAGGGCATGGAAGATAAAGTCAAGAGGATGCATCCTAAGTTGTTTGCTAAGATAAAGAATGTATGTTTGCTATATTTTGTTATGAACCATATATATGTGTTGTTATGGTCTGTTATGTATTAGTAGATGTACTTGTACATTTTTTTTATAATACATGGGAAGGGAACTTATGTGTTTAGGCTAAAATGTGAACAGGAAAAACGAGATTTCATGACTGCACCTTATTTGATTTTTTGGAAATAAATTCCTACAAGGGGAGAAGCCCATAATACACCAGAAATTAATAAATAATACGAGATTTAAGATTTAAAAACTTAATTAATGACTTAATCAGAGAAAATGTAAAGTAACATATCAATTCATTCTCAATCAATTATCTCTTCAAAACATAAGATCCAAAGATATTAATGATGACAGCTAATTAAGGAGACGGAGAAGAAAACCAAATAAAAGTCGCTGGAAATAATTAAATGAGAAAAACAGTTAAAGGGGTCAGTGGTCAAATCTATTATAGGGTAATAAACTTAACTATCCTCTCTCATTTTATTCATTCTACCTTCACAAAATAAAAACATAATTTATAGAAAACTTTAATAGTCGTGACCTAACAGAGAAAAAGTTAAACCAAGAATATTAAAGCTATGGAAACTAAAACAGATCAAAAATTAAGTTAACTAAAGGACCTAGGTAAGTAATTTCACACCCTTTTAAGTTGTTTTCATCTAGGTTGAACACGATCATGATTTTTATATGATAATGTTCAAACACACACATATAAATATACATACATACATATACACATACATACATATGTGTGTGTGATGTGTTAAAAAAACCTTAAGTTATATAAAACTTTAATAGTTGTGACCTAAAAGAGAAAAAGGGAAAACAGGAATGTTAAACTAAAAGAGATCAAAGATTAAGTCAACTAAGAGACCTAGGTGAGTAATATCACTCTCTTTTTAGTTGTTTTCAGCTACATTGAACGCGATTGTGACTTGTATATGATAGCATTCAAGTGTGTGTACGTGTGTGTGTGTGTGTAGACACACACGTATATACATGTACACAGACATACCTATATTTGTAGACACAAATACACATATTATATACACGTAATATGTTTATGTTTGTGTGTGATGTATTTAAAAATGATAGAAATTGTTTCAATGAATGCCTTAGGTTAAATGGGTTTACTAGAGGATGTTTATTTGTGATTCCTTACTCTAATGGTTTTTGAAGGAATGAACATTTAATGGTGTTTTCAATGCACTTTTAGATATGGGTTTTAATTTTTATAATTTTCCTATCTAAATGATTTTTTTTTGAATTTTTGAGGAAACCATTTATTATGTTAATGAGAGAAAATTAGTAAACTATGTAAGTGTTGGTAAAAATGTGTTTGGACATGCATTTGAAATTTTTTTAGGAATTTAACAAAAAAATTATAAGTAATTTTCAAAGTTTAAAATGAGGATTTCAAAATTTTAAATGTGATTTCTGAGCCATTAAATAAATGCCGAAGGATATTATATAAGAATAAAATGACTAATAGTTAGACAAGAGGCAAGATCTAAAATAAGTGCTGCGAAGTTGGTCAATGTGCTATAACCCATTGAAAAAAGCAGAGGCGGAATGAATTAGAAGGTGCCACATGTAAGGACAGTGACATGCGCACATTAGAGACATGCTTTATTACATGTACCAAAAGGGATTATACAAAGGGTACAACCGCCAATATTACAATGTACTAAGAAAAACTAAATAAAGTGCTAAAAATGAACTAAGAAAATACAAAGCCGAGAATGAAGGATAAAGGGTACATATGAAGGTTCTAGTTATAGCTGAATGGTGAAGGTGATGATGAAGTTTGTCTTAAATGAGAGCATATCAAACAAGCCGAAGTTGATGGTTAAAGGCATCTACCAAGCGAATAAATTGCCCACATCTATGCTTAACTCCAGCTCAAACTCACTCAATCAACATTCAATTTGACCTTGCCTCTTATCATCGCAACTTCCCTCTTACCGACTACTTTATTATCGCACGCCGCTCAAAATGCAAAAGCAAAAGACACTTGGAATTTAAATCAAAAACTCCTCTTTGAATTTTCCATACCTAACCAATCGAACCTTTACACAATATCTCTCAAAAACCTAATTGACACAAAAGTTATGTGTCACTCCATAATGTCCTTTCCATTCACTTAAATATCCTACGTCTAGCTTCACACAACCCTTTTTTATACACCAAACAGATTTTATCACTCAACACACTTGAGTTTTCTTCATGCAATCTAGCTTCCCTTGCCACTAACCACTCCACCCATCATGCATGTAAGGACTCGTATATTAGATGATTTTAACCATGTCGAAGGTATTATGTTAATAGGATTAATAAAATGATAATGCAATTAACTATTATGGGATGGAGCATTAAAACTTAGCCAAAAATAATTAGGTGTAAGAGAGATAATTAACTAGTTATTTTTATAAATAGAACCAAATGAATATGTTATGCAAAAAGGATTTATTTCTCAAATAGCCCTCCATGTCGGTTGGATCCCATACGTATATCCTATTTTGCTTCTTGTCGTTCCATCAATTCTCATTCCTCTCAAAAAAGCATAAAAGCTTTTTAATGGAAACCCAACAATTTTTAGTTGAAAGTAAGTCAAGAAGAAGACGAAGGCAAGCAAGCTCAGGAACGCAAGAGTTAATGAAGCTTAAGGAATCTTTCACCTTTATGTTTAGGTAAATATCACCTTAATTGAAATTAAATGCTTAATTTAATTTTGTTTAAGTATGATGTTTACAAGTGTTTTCTACATATATTTATGAATTAAAATTCCAATAGAAGGTTATGTGTGGGTATAATTGATAGAGTTAAGGGTGCGCTCTTGTAGAAATTATATAAGTTATTAACTTAACTCTTGTATAAGAATCATACTCAAAATAAAATATATTTTTGATTTTATTTTACATCGTATGTGCTGTTATGTGGTGATATAAATGATGGTTTTAAATATATATAAGTTTAAAATCCTAACCATGAGTTTTTAATCAAATGCTTAAAATACTTATCCTTAAATTGTTCGTAGTAAATTTGTACGAGAAAATGATATTGATACATCCATTAAAAACTAGTGTATGCAAAGCTTTCCATACGATGGATGGATAATTACTCGTGATCATTGAGGACGCCAAGGGAATAAGTACTTATGGAATTATTTAAGAACAGATTATACAGGAAATGGTTAGAAATATGGATTTTGACAAATTTTTACGAAGGAAAAAATATATTTTTCTAAGAATTTTTGAAAATAATAGAAATGATTTCCGATGAAATTACACTAAAAGCCAAAAGGAGATTTTTTTATAACAACTCGTAAAATTTAATAAGAAAATAACTAATAAGAAAAGAACTTAGAAATTAACATTAAAGCTAAAAATGGAAATTTTACAGTGTTAATACCTATTGATTTTGATGATAACAACCTTGCAAATACTACCGCTAACATTTCTCCGAGTTGTGCATTACTTTCAAACATATTATGGAGGCATTTACAGAGATAAACAAGCAATTAGTCGAAGAAAATGAGTTATATATGGAGATTAATCAAAGCAAATAGAATAACAAAATTGATTGAAGAAAAAATGCAAATCCTGAAGTGGTAGAGGTATTTAAAGTGACGGTTAGTTGGTTGAACCTTAGGAACCTATGTTAAAGACCACATGACAATTATTACTTAAAGATCGTCAACCACTGAGCTCAACCGAATGACAAAAAATCCACGAATATGAGGTATTTTGAAATATGAAAATCTATAACATTTTATTGGTGTTGTTGTTCATTTTATTACACCTATATGTTGACATATCCCCCTAGTCTATGTCAACATACCAGCCGTTGTTCTGTTTTTCAAAATTCAAATGAACGGACATTTTCCTCCACCTCTTCACTAGAAGATACGTCTCTTCATGCACTATTTAAAGGCTCTGGAAAACAAATTTTAACATTAATACTTATCTTTTTCTCATACTCTTTTATCTCCATACATTTGTGAGATAAATCCATCGAATATACTTCCATTCTCTTTGCAAATCCATACTAGCTCACTCTAGATCTTCAAGGATTTGCAAACCACACACTATTAAAGAGTTTATACTTGAATTCATATCATTTTCTTTTTAATTTCATTCAATTTCTCAAGGAACTCAACGATATATTGCCACTGGAGGTCTATAAGATCATCGCACCAAATCTACAAGAATCTGTATCGAGATACAACTACTTGTTATGCACTATTATTGTTTGTGTAGAGAAGAGGGTGCTCTTACTGGTGTTCTTGTAACCCATAAATCAAGAGGGTGCTCTTTTAACCAATAAATCAAGAGGGTGCATCTTTAGTCTATGAAATTAAGATTGTAAAGATGTTCTTACCACTCGTGAAAGGAAAGCAGTGATAGTGAAATTCTATTTGATACAATACAGGACTGGATGTAGGATTGGTCAATAATTAGTATTAAAATTCATGATGTTAACTGCATTTTACTTTATTACTTAGATATTCTATGATTGTTGGTTTCTATTTGTAATTTGAGTAGATAGAGGTTTAAATTCATAAGTAAGTTTAAATGTTTGAAATACACACTTCGCCACTTCTAGTGTTTAAATAGCCTTAAGATTCATTCCGCATTGTATTATAGACAACCCGTTATCCACATTTGGTATCGGAGCGCTGGTTTTCAAAAATTTATTACTTGTGTAACGTCCCGCCTTTTTCGCACGCTTTAAATCGACACACGTGCCAATTCAAACCATATGGAAGGGCGGATCGTTATGGGTAAATAAAAAAAAACAGGGAAAGAAAAACAAAACAGAATCTCACAGCGGAAGGATAAAATATAATAATAAATGTACAGTTCATAAACTGTTTACAAACATTTGGTTCTTCTTTATACAATAAATATCAAAGTTCACATACCAATCAAAATCAATGCAACGGAATTAAATAGTATACTGGAATATAATTAATAATAGTAGTAGAAATCTCCGTCTTCGTCCTCCAGATCTAAAGTCTTCGATCCTGAAACGCTCGGACTGACCCGAGCGAATTTGAAAAGACAAAACACTCGAGTCAGAACTAAAAGATCTTATGTAAGTTAAATTAGTAGAAATAAATATGAGTGCAGTAACTCAAGAGATGCTCGGGATTCACATCTCTTAAGGATCCGTTAAACTATTTACTATGTAGTATATTTCGCTATTATAATAGTGTCTATTTATAAAATAAACTTACTTTTTAATAGCGTTAAGGGGTTACCCATATAGCCCTTAACACAAATAATGCCAATAGTCTATACAGTAACGTAATACCTCCTGATCGGGAGGCTACCAGAGGATGCTCCATAGGTACGACACAAATAGAAACTCGTACAAAGCTCGATAGGGTAGGTGACACGGCACAACTAGGCAATGCCAGGGTAGATATACCAATTACGCTTCCGGGACGGTGGTAACGCGTAGCGCGCAGCTACAGCCCACCTCGAGCCACACCCCCAAATAAAATCAAAAATGGCCACCGAATCAATCCAAAGTCAAAGTATAATATCGAAGGGATGTGTCCGATCAAAGGTGCTATCTTATTAACCTGTCGATCGCTTCTGTTTAAGCCACCTTATGCCAACTCACGGGAGTCGGGTCCACGTATTTACCTTAAAGGAAACGCCACCACCATCCTACTTCATTCTGGAATCTCCACCACGTACGGGGTTGTTAAAGTGGTTTTCGGGGTTGGCAGAGAGTATGACAACTTTCGATCCCGGTCTCTTCAACAACCAAACGTTATTATAACACCGCGGTCTTTAAAATAGTTTATACTTTAAAACTAGAAAATGATTATCCATTTCAAAACCCAAAAAAACGATATCATTCCCATTTCGAAAACAACTCATTTCGATATTATTTTTATAAAACCCCAAATCAATAATATCATTTTTATTTCAAATATATTTATTTTCCAAAATCATACTGCTTAAAATTTATAACAACTGGAAATCAAACATTTGGATTATAACTTTCAAAACATAATACTTCGAAATTCATAGCTTTAAAACCATAACTTCTAAAACTTGAATGGTTTTGGATATTCAACAGTATATAGAATAAAATAGTTGATTTCATGTTACTTTATAAAGTAAAAATCTTCACGGCTGTACAAATTTATTCGTTTAAAATTTAGTCTAAATCCATAAAATTTAAATTCACTTTCAGTTAAATAAACCACTTCAATTTCAATATATTCCTAACTTTGAGTATTTAACAATTTCAAAACTTAAGTTTGGAAATTCTATTCAACAATTTATTGTCCTGTTATTTAGTTTTGAAATATTCATAAAAATAAATCCATACAATAAAACTCAAAATTTCTGACAGTTAAATATTTCCTTCAAATTATTTATACTAGAAATATTCATTTAATTTATCTTGAATAAAAATCCAGTTATAAATATCATACCCTTAAAATTTCCAAGTTTAAATAAGTTACATCACTTATAGAGTTTAATTCTTGAATACGCTCAATTCCAATTTAATTTTTAATTTACCTTCCAATCTAGATTGATTTAAATCATTAGAACTCCATTATTCAACTTATTTAGTTTATTTAACAAATTTATACATAGCTTAAATTCAAAAATTTAACTATATATGTACATAAAAATAAGATTTTATATAAGGTCAAAAATTAATATTTACTAAACTGTATCATATCCAAAACCATAAAATCCTTTCAAAAATAATTTTATATATATACCGCGGTGCTTGTATATAATTTTCTATCTTATGGTCAAGTGATACAGAAATTTATCATTTCAATCCGCAATTTAATAATAAAATGTGGTTGTATATCATTTCAAACCGCAATCCCGAATGAAATGAAATTCCTAACAACTTGCAGTTAATATAAATAAACATTCGTTCATCCAAATATCAATCGTCAACCATTTATTACAAATCATCATCCAATTTAAACAACATCAATATAGAGCATATAAAATATAACAGGTAATAAATACATGTATTAACTAATAGTTTATATTCAGTAATAAATTTAATAACTGTTTAACTAGTAGTTTATATGCAAATAAATAAATTTTAAGTGTCAAATTTTTATGCAATAATAAAATTAATTCACAGTTAATATAAATAAATGCGATTTAACTGAGATAATGAATAAAACATGCCAAATAATCATAAATAAATTTCTACTCATATCTAAAATCAATTTAACAAACATAAGAAATTTTAGAAGTTGTGAGCGGGTTACACTCACCTTATGAATTTAAATTGAATTTAAATCCAATTTAAACCCAAAAATTCAACAGCCTCGGAATCTGTCCAAACCAGCGTCATCAAGTCCGGAATTTTATTACGATCCTAACAAAAAAAATCACGCGTCAAACGGATCATGAATGCAAAAGTTATTCGATTTAAACGATTGGAATCAAATAAAAAAAAACACTCACGTCGAATTCACCTACACGCACGTGACCTTCTCCCCAAAAACACGCTATAGCAACCAGGTGCAAAACGCGTACAGTACGCGGCCCTTGACCAGAAAATTCGCGTCGCCTTGCCGGCCGTGGCCAGCTGCGCCGCGCCACCCCCCGCCTGCTCGTCTCCGATCCACCCTCACGGACGCCCGTTTCCCCAAAGCCACCTCGTTACTGTAGACCAAGCCGCCGCCACTTTCAATACAAAACCCTAAACCAGCTTTTCACACAAATCGGACCGTCGAACTACCAGACCAACCACCTAGATGCGATGCACGCTCGACTCTCTCCAAAACCCAGAAACCAAATTCCGATCAGGCGACAAAAAATTTCGACGCAACGGATGGCCGAGAATAAACTACGGTTTTTTGGAAAAAATTTAATTCGGTTTCATAAACGAATTGCACCATTGCATTATGCCCGTCGAGAGCATTAACATATATTTTTTGGAGATTTTTCTGAGGATTTTGAAATTTTAGCTTTGGATTTGATTTTTTTGAAATTTGAATTTAGATCTAGGGTTTGTAGCCATTGGGAAGAGGAGGAGCTAAAGAAATGAACGCACAAAAAAAAAGAGAATAGATGGAGGCTAGGGTTTATAATTCGGTGTATATAGGTAGGTTAGAAATTTAAATAGATGGATCGGATAAACAAACGTTCTAACGCTAACGTGGCCTAAAAAGCCCATTCTGACCCTAGAACGAAATTGGGTAAACCCATATATCACAATAGGTATTTTAAAATATTCTGAACGCGATGAAAAAAGTTTCACGTCCAAATTCCATCGTATGAAGAAGTTATGCTAAAATCAGTATTTTCAAATTGATTTCAATTAAATCGATTTCAAGGCATTTCGCGTTCGTACGATCAAACGACAAGTCCGATCGCTACGAAACTTGATACCCTACAATAATTCACTGTTACGGATCCGATGAAACTCGTTTCATCGAAATCCGAGTCCATGACAAAAATGGTTGTTTTTATATTAATTAAATAAATTAAGAATTAGTAAATAAATCCAAATTTTATATTTCAGTTTCAGAATTGGAAAATCTTATCACTTGTGATTCCTCAATCATTTACAATGATTTTAAACAAATTTAAAAATGTAAATTTAGACGATTCATTTTATAAATTCCAATATTAATTCTCAATTTCATTAAATTCAAAATTATAAATTAACTTTCTAATAATTCTATTAAATTAAATGAATCAATGATTATTCCATTTATATTTTCAAATAGGAGGGTTTACCATTGGATTTAAAATTATTACATAAATATTTCTCAATTTTCACTTAATTTTTAATTTAACATAATAATTAAAATTTGATTTCATTTATTTCAATAAGACCAACTATTATAAATTAACAAATTAACTCACTATTAAAGATTCAAATTCAATAATTCATAAACTTCATCTTCTTGATTTACTTATTTATTTATAATTATTTAAATCAATTCCTTAAACTAACCTCTTTATTATAAATTGAATCCAATTTATTTTTAATAAGTTTCCAATGGATTAGATTCAATTTCAACCTTTTACTTACAATTAAGTTTAGATTATATTTAATTTATAACGTATCACTTCCCTAGTTATTACTTTACATCTTCCCGTATTAATTTCACAATTAATCATAATTATTAAAATAATGCTTATAATAAATATGATCCTATAATTTACTCAACATTTAATTATTTCATTTTCCATTATTGTAACATTTATTTATTTTATTATCACTTATTTCAGATTCTAGTTCCATTAACAAATAAGCAGGTAATTTATAATATATGTTACAAATTTTGAATTAACCACTATTCATTATTATTGACTTAAATTTAGCATTAATTAACTTGCATTAACATTGTTACTTAAAATCCCTATCCAATTGCATTTAATATTCTAATGAGTACATTTACTCTTTCCGTTATGTTATAAATTATCAACAAAGAAACGTTTATTACTTTCAACAACATTGTAATTACTAATTACCTACATTGATTGTATATGTTTTCCATTATTATCATTTATTAGAATTCTATTCAACTTTCCATCTTATGCATATAGTTAACCTTTCTATTGATTTTACCTTCAAAATTTTCAGTTATTTTCTTAACTTTACAAAAAGGCAATGATTAATTACATTTAATCGCTATTAACTAAATGCATTGGTAACGAACAATAGTCGTCACCATTATACAATTTATCACATTTGTAATTTATTCTCTACAACAATTATTTCAACAACTCTCATTAAATACATTTCTTCCAATTTCTGTTTCAACGTTTTTATTACAAAAATCAATTAAATACTTTCCTTTCTCGCATTAAATTATACACCTATATAATCCTTTCCACTATTCAATATTTAGAATTCTATTTAAATTTCAGTCTCTTGTAATAACTCATTTATTATGCATTCGCATATCAATAAACAAGGTTCCAATAAATAGGACTTATTCAATTCACCTTACATACAGGTACAATACTTACACCATTTTATTTATTGAAATTTTATTCATATTACAAATAAAGGCTTTAATTACCATTCATATAATTTATTTTAGCCTTCATTTCAATATTAGTTTATAAGTCTTTTTATTTCTACTAAATTTAATGACAAAACTTATTAATTTAACCCAATCAAATTCACGAAATCTACGGGTCGTTACACTCTCCCCCACTCAAAACTTTTCGTCCCCGAAAAGGAAAAAGAAAGGAGAAGGAAGATTCAAATAACAATATATCTTATTCAAAATATTAACTTATAAACAATAATTTACAAAATTTGTTACTTTAAATAAAATATACCCATTTTATAATCATTATATCTTTTTATGCTTGAATAAATAAAGTTTGGAAAAACATGTTCAAATTGATTTCTAAGTCCAAAAATTTACGAAATTTTCTCGCAGAGTCTCCCTTGTACGGAGAGGCTTGGGAGAAAATATAATATCAAAATATAACAATTATATTACATATATCCAAAATATCATATCCCAACCCGGGAAAATATATAAAATAGCGCTATAAATCGAAATCCGAAACGTACCTATTTGTCAGGCAATTTACGCTTAATTTATGAAACCAAAAGCAGTAGCAATTGCTTCCATAACCTGCATTTCAGTTATAGAATCCAAAGGGTTAACAATTTATATAAGGTGAAATATTTAAGTGGTTTCAATCACTAACAACAAATGAATACAACAACCAACAATTTCATAAACAGCATATACAACAAATACAAAACAACCATTCAATCAAACAAACAAATAGTTGTTCGGGTTCAAAACTTTTAAATTGTACGGAATGAAGAATAAACTACTAGTGCATCATTTACTCAATAGTCTTAGATAAAACTAAATAGATTATTCATTCTCCCAAACCCAACTTTTAAAGTATCTTACCCAAACAACCATAACCAAACAACAACCAAATTTGAACAACAACTTTTTTTTTGTTTATCCTTATTAATTTCATTCATACATTTGTTGTTTAATTTCCCTTTTTTTCCTTATACCACGTAAATTTTCCTTTTATAATTTACATTTATTTATAACAAACCTTTAATTTCATTTACTCATTCAATGTTTGTTTCATTTAATTTCACTTATTACCTACAATTATTGTGACGACCCGTTAAATTTAATAATATTAAATGAATTAATTTAATATAATCGCTAATCTAATTTAGAAGGAGATATAAGTCTTAAGATTTTTATTTGAGTAAATATAGGAATTTGATATAGTGATTGTAATTCAATGTTAACAATTAAATATTTATATGGAATAGGTTGAAGTAATGTAATTTGGTGTTGGTGGTTATTAGTTATTATTAGTTGATTAAAATGGTATTAATGAAATAATAACTGAATTGGACTGCAACTATAAGTTGAAAGTAAATTTTATTTAGTGGATGTCAACATTGAATAAATTTATATAAAAATAAAGGATTTGAATGCGTGTTCGGATTGAATATATATTTGATGGATTATATAGTGAGAATGTAAATATAAACATTGATTCAATTAAGGGAATCAAATTTTAATAAATGGTCATTTAATAAATTCAACGTTTTGTGAGAAATCATAATAGTTGGGTAAAATGTGTACAAACTTCGATTCGGAAATTATTGGATTTATAACAGTTTTGGTATTACGTATATGAGTTTAAAAGTTATTCCATTTTGTAAAGTAATAGAAGAATGCATAAAGATATAGACAGGGCTAAATAGAATTGATACTTAATGGATTGAATGAATTACCCATTAATGTAGATATGTATAGTGTACTATAAATGGCCTAAGCAAATTTAAAATGGAATAATTTTTGAGATTTGTACTATGAAAATAAATAGCAACATTTATTTGCAAGTAATAAAAGCCTGTTTAGGTGACTAGAATTTAGAGTAACGACTACTGTATGTTACCTATTCTTGTTTCTTGTAAATTTAAACATTGGGAATTCAATTATAATTAATGATAATAACGTTAGTATTGGTTAATAAATAGATTTCAATGCAGTAACCAAATGAATGGAATAAGATGAGTATATATTGCATAGAAATGAAATGTAAATTGTCACATTTGGTTGGAGCTAATTTTTAGAAACATATAAATGTTGAATCAGTAAATATTAAATTCCATTTAATATAAGAATTCAAAGGTGGAAGATTTACATTTGGATTGGAAAATGGATAGTTATTAATTAAAAGTGACCATTAAATAAATTTATGCAAACGTGATATAATGTAAATAGATGGGGATCAACTTTTATTTATGTGGTTAAGGGAATTTAATCTCTATAGTATGATAATCGAAATTAATGGAAGTTGGAATAGCTAATTTATAGGTTAGTTGAAATTTAGCTAGAATATGTAGATATTGAATGATAGTAAAAATTTAATGGATATAAAAGTTTCAATTATACATTGAAATTCATACTCGCCATAAAAGGTTAATTGAGACCAAAGAAGTAGTATAGGAATCTAACCTTCTTTATTAATTTGGATTTATTGCAATAGTTAATTTCATAAAATAAAGGTAAAGCTAATTCAAATTTAACTGGACCATTGTTGGTATAACTTTAGAAGCAAGATTTATTTATGATTTGAGTATTTAATTCAACAAGTGGTATTTACGACAAACAAAATAGAATTGAACGTAAAATATTACGTTATTAAATTGAAATGGAATTTGTAAACATTGAGTGAAATCTTAAACTAATGTTAGTATTCGTCGTATTTACAACAATAACTTTGAATAATAGAAAGGAAGTGAATATAATAAATTAATCAAATTTATAGTGTTGAATTCAATTGGATTGGAATTAATAAATAGTTAAGAAAAATAAGGGTTATTAATAATTTGGAATTTATTATGGTAAAAAGGTTAATTGCAATCCAAAGATGAGTTGGAATGGAAATCAAGTATTTATTTAATTTGATTTAAGAGGTGAGTATAAAGGTATAAGGTTTAATAATTGGGTTTAGAATAAAATTTATAATCTCTAAATAATAAGGAAGTGCAGATATTTAGCTGCAAATTTATATACTGATAGATTTTAATTCACATCCAAGCTTGGTAAATAATTTAGAATTGATTGAAGTATATAAATAATGAAATGGGGCCTATATTAGAAGTCGAAATATAAAAATTGGATTTTTAATTTATTTGATTTATTTAATAAATATTAAAATGGTCATTTTTGTCATGGACTCGGATTTCGACGAAACCAGTTTCATCGGATCCGTATCGGTGAATTGTTATAGGGTTTCAAGTTTCGTATCGATCGGACTTGTCGTTTGATCGTACGGACGCGAAACGCCTTGAAATCAATTTTATTAAAAAATCAATTTGAAATCAATTTGGAAATCTTGTTTGCAGCATAACTTCTTCATACGATCAAATTTGAACGTGAAACTTTTTCCATCGCGTTCAGAATATTTTAAAATACCTATCTGGATATATAGATTTAATAGATTCGGTTCCGGAGGCATAGCGGGCTTTTGGGCCATAGTTTGTTGCGTACGTTCACCCTTCTAGCCTATACGCTCTAACCTAACCCTAACTATAAGTATACCATGATAAACCCTAGCCTCCTTTCTTCTGTCAATTGAATATACGTATAATTTCTTCATCCCTTTCTCCTCTCCAATGGTTGAAAAACCTAGATCTAACCACAGTTCAAAAATCAAAAGTCAAAAGTCAAAAATTTCAGAAAATTCTCAAAAAAATATATGTCGATGTTCTCAACATACGTAATCCAGCAATGCAATTCGTTTTTCAATTGGAGCTGTCGTTTGCTCATAATAAATTCAAACAGCCCGTGGCCCTCCATCATCATCGTCGCAAACTTCATCGGATCGAGAAACGATTTCTGGGTATTGGAGAGGGAACTGAGGGGATCGCATCTATGTTGTTTGTTTCGAGTTTCAACGGCTGGATGTGGCGTATTATTGGGACTAGGGTTTAGATGGGCGGCGGCGGCTGGAGGTTCTGGGCAACCGGAGTGGTATGGGGGGGGCGGCTCTTCAAGGCGAGTTGGATGGTGATGGTCGGCCGAGGGTTGGTGGCTGGTGGCTGGTGGCGCGAGCAGTGGGCGGTCATAGGCGCGGTCAACTATGACGTTTTGGGTTCGTTCTCTCTGCCTGCGTGCGTGCTCCAGGATGATGCGTGAAGAGGTGCTGGGCGCGTGAGTAGATGACGTGGCACATAAAATTTGTGAGTGAAATATGTGTCGTTTATTTATTTGAATTCAATCATCATTTTTCGCCATAACTTTCTCATACGAAGTCGGATTCACACGAAATTTCTTCTGTTAGGATCGTAATTTAATTCCGGACTTGATGACGCTGGTTTGGATGAATTCCGAGACGGGCGAATTTTTGGGTTTAAATCGAATTTTAAATTCGATTTAAATTCAAAAGGTGAGTGTTTTAACCCACTCACAACTAGTAGAAGCTTTTATGTTTGTTAAATAAATTTTAGAAATGAATAGAAATTTATTTATGAGCTTTTGGCATGTTATTTCACCCATATCTGTTGAATTGCATTTTTTTTGAATTTAGCTGTTAATCAAATTGATTGATTGCGTATTAATTGGCTGTTAGAAATTATTGTTTGCATAAGAACTGCTAGTTAACAGTTATGTCAATTATCACTAAAAATAAACTGTTAGATTTATAGTTGATAAATATAATTTGAATTAAACTGCCAATTATTACCTATTGTATATTCCCAAACATATTTTGTTATTGTTTGATATTGCTTGATGTTTGTGACTGGATGATGGATGTGTTGTTGAATGGATGTTTTATTTGATATCATTAAACTGCAAGTTAGCATACATTTTACATTTCATTCGGGATTGTGGTTTGAAATGATAAAACCGCAAAGTTTTATTTTTTTTAAATTGCGGATTGAAATGATAAATATCCGTATCACTTGACCATAGGATAGAAAATTTTATACAGGCACCGCGGTCTATATATAACTATTTTAATGTGATTTCTATGGTTTGGATTGAATACGGTCTATAAATCTTAAATTTATATTGTATAAATATTTTATTCCATATTTATATACCTATGAAGTTGAAATTTTGAAATTAAAAGGAATATAAATTTCTTTATTGAAAATGGAAGAAATTTAGAAAATGGAGTTTGGTAAATTTATATCCTATGTTTAAAAGTAAAGTTGGAAATTTTAAGATATGATATTTGTAATTGGATTTTCCCAAAATAAATAGAAATGGATATTCTAGTATAATTTGAAGTGGAAAAATTCTATATATATATATATATATATTTTACTAGAAATTGAAGTCTTATTAATTATGGATTTTATGTGAATGGTCAAGATTAATTAATAGAATATTGATTTTGAAAGGATAAAAATCCAACTTTAGTTGAAATATTAATGCTCAAAAATGGATATAAATATATATAAAATTGAAATGGTTTTGGGACTTGAAGTAATATTTTGGATTTTGGTTTAACTTTAAAACAAGAAATATTTGGAAAGCCATGTAATTTATTCTTTATAAAGCAACAGTAAAGTTAAACCTTTTTAATTCGCATACCGTTGAATATCCAAACCATTTAGTTTTGAAAATAATGGTTTTAAAATACTATGGATTTTCGAAGAATTATGTTGAAAGTTACAAACAAAATATTGGTTACATGGGATATTAAATAATAAAAAGTGACATAATTTTTGGAAAGGAAAATTTTATTTGGGAAACGATATCATTGATTTGGGCTTTTATAAAATAATATGAAAATAAATTGTTTGTGTTTTTAAAGAAGAAATGATATCGTAATATTATGGTTTTGAAAGGGATTATATTCTGGTTTTAAAGTATAAACTGTTTTTAAATAACCGCAGTGTTATAATAACGATTGGTTGGCAAAGAGACCGGGATCGGACATGGACATACTCTCTGTCGATACCGAAAACCACTTTGACTAACCGTGTACGCGGTGGAGATTCCAGAATGAAGTAGGTGGTGGCGACGTTTCCTATAAGGTAAATACGTGGACCCAACTCCCGTGAGTTGGCATAAGGTGGCTAAAACAGGAGCGATTCTCAGGCCAATGAGGTCATTCCTCTGATCGGACGCTCCTCTTCGATATTATACTTTGACTTGGATTTGATTCAGTGGCCACTTCTATATTTTGATTTTGGGGAGTTAGTCTGAGGTGGGCGGCAACTGCGGCTACGCGTTTCCACTAGCCTGGATAGCAATTGGTATACCTACCCTGGCATTGCCTAGTTGTGCCGTGTCACCTACCATATCGAGCCTTTACTACGAGTTTCTATTTGTGTCGTACCTATGGAGTATCCTCTGGTAGCTTCCCGATCAGGAGGTATTACGGTACTGTATAGACTATTGGCATTATTTGTGTTAAGGGCTATATGGGTAACCCCTTAACGCTATTAAAAAGTAAGTTTATTTTATAAATAGACACTATTATAATAGCGCAATATACTACATAGTAAATAGTTTAACGGATCCTTAGGAGATGTAAATCCCGAGCATCTCTTGAGTTACTATACTCATATTTATCTCTGTTTATTTAACTCACATAAGATATTCTAGTCTGACTCGAGTGTTTTTGTCTTTTCAAATTCGCTCGGGTCAGTCCGAGCGTTTCAGGATAGCAGATTTTAGCTTTGGAGGACGAAGACGAAGAATCCGTATTATTATTATTATTATTATAGTGTTGTACCACACTCTTTCTATTCCGCTGCATTGTTGTATTGGTATGTGTAACTCTGATATTCATTGTATAAGTAAAATAACTGTTTTGTAACCGTTTATGAACTGTATATTTATTATTATATTTTATCCTTCCGCTGTGAGATTCTATTTTGTTTTATTTCTTCTCTGTTTTTTTCTTATTTACCCCATAACAATCCGCCCTTGCGTATGCTTTGAATTGGCATGTGTGTTGGTTTAAAGAGTGCGAAAAGGCGGGATGTTACAGTTGGTATCAGAGCTTTGGTTTAGCGATAAACCTTGGCTTTGTGGGGTTTGACTCTTTGTTAATAGGGTAATAATACCCTATGGGAGTCGCTGAATGTATATATAAGAGAGAGCGTACTTGTTAGTATTAATAAAAGATTTTAATATTGTGTTAATCTGTTCCGCTTTGTATTTATAAATTCTGGTTGATGCATGGGACGCTATGTCATCAATAGGGATTTCTAAACACTTAATAGAACAGATCGACATAATATTTGTTTTAATATAGGTGAATGAAATAATTTTGCCTATTATATTTTCTATATATAAAAATATTTTATAAAGATATATATATATATATTTGGTTGCTATAGATTTGGTGTTAGGCAATAAAATATTTATAATAATTGAAGCTAAGTTTAATTTATAATAAAATCAACTTGGAGATTTTAGAACTTAAGTCCGGGGTTTTTGAAAATCTTCTTTCAAAGGATTTATGAAATATAATGATTTGGTTTATAAGTAATTTCTTATATAAATATTTAGTATAGTTCGGAAGAAATGTTTTAAAGAAGATTTTAGAGAAAATAATTCTGTACTTTCCTCTCTGTCGCTGGAAAATAAAATTCGGTGATGACGGCCGCATCATCGACTTTCATTTTCGAGTTTCGAAGGGAAAGGCCACTGTAGTAAATTCTACTGCAGATTTATTTTGAAATTTTCTAAAAATTTTCTTTTATTGTTCTAAATATAATTAGAGATATTGAGTTGTAAGAACTTATTTATCTATTATTTTGAAATAAATTGAGATTTAACCCGGAATTTAATTCTAAAATCTCCCATTAATAAATTGTTAGTGAGATAAAAGTTAAGTAATAAATGAATTGAAACCTCTAATTGAAATAAGAGAATAATTGCAAAGCTATAAAGAGGAATTTGAATACACATGAGACAAAGAGTAATATGGATAAACATTAAATTTAATTAAAGAATGGAGATTTAACTTGTATAGGTTCAATTGCAATTTCCTTAACATAAATAACTTACCCAAACATAAAAGTTGAAATGTTAAATGTGAAACTAGAATTGAATATTTTACAAGTAGGAATGTAGGAAAATGAAGTATTCAATAAATTACCGTTATAAATAAGAATTAAATGGTATAAACTTAAGTAATAATTAAAATTCTATTGAAAATAAAGTTAAGTATTATTAATAGGTGACATGTTGTAAGATTATTTACTTAAGTATGTTTTAATCTCCCCTATTCCAATATAATGGAAAATAGGAAGAATTGAAATGACTGTAATCCATAGTTAATAGATAAATAAAAACTTCCACTTATAAGAATGAATGTTAGCAGATTAAGAATTTAAGGGAAATCTTACAAATGAAGAGTAAGGAAATGAAGATATTCAAAATATTTGTTGTTACTAATGGGAATTTATTTTATAAACTTAAGTAATAAAAAGGAAATACAATTGTAATGAATTTTGGGATAATTGGAAAATAAAACTTGTAAGAAATAAAGAAATTCTTCCATAAATGAAGGAATGAAAATCAAAACACTGAATTATGAAATAAATGTATAATAAGCTATTTTGGTGTTGATTTGAATTGTTTGGTTGATGTATGTTTGTTGGGTAAGGAATTGTGGAGTTGTTGGATGAACAAATAATCTATCTTTGTTCCATCTAAGGCTGTTGAGCAACGGATGTACTTGATAGTTATTCTTCGTTCGTACAACTTCAGAATTTGAACCCGAACAACTGATTGTTTGTTGAGTGAATGATTGTTTGTTTGTGGTATGTGCTGTTTGTTAAAAATGTATGGTTGTTGCATTTGATTGAGTATGAATGATTGAATCCACCTAAACATTCACTGTAAAATAAATATTTAACCTTTTAGATTATATAAGTGAATACAGGTGTTGGAAGCAACTGCTACTGCTTTTGGTTCCAAAATAATAAGCGTATATTGCCCGACAAATAGGTACGTTTTCGGATTACGTTTAAAGCGCTATTTTATATATTTTCCCGTGTTGGGATATTTTATTTTGGATATATATGTAATATATTTGTATATTTGGATATTATATTTTCTCCAGAGTCCCTCCGTACAAAGGAGACTCTGCCAAAATTTTCCGTAAATTTTGGACTTAGAAATTTTGTTAAAATATTTTTCCAACTTTAATAATTCAAGTATTAAAGGATATGATGATTAGAAAACAAGTATATTTCATTAAAGGAAATTAATCCAGAAAAATATAAGTTAATATTGAAATAAGATGTACTGTTTTATTCTTCCTTCTCCCTTCTTTTTCCTTTTCGGGGACGAAAAGTTTTGAGTGGGGGAGATTGTGACGACCCGTTAAATTTAATAATATTAAATGAATTAATTTAATATAATCGCTAATCTAATTTAGAAGGAGATATAAGTCTTAAGATTTTTATTTGAGTAAATATAGGAATTTGATATAGTGATTGTAATTCAATGTTAACAATTAAATATTTATATGGCATAGGTTGAATTAATGTAATTTGGTGTTGGTGGTTATTAGTTATTATTAGTTGATTAAAATGGTATTGATGAAATAATAACTGAATTGGACTGCAACTATAAGTTGAAAGTAAATTTTATTTAGTGGATGTCAACATTGAATAAATTTATATAAAAATAAAGGATTTGAATGCGTGTTCGGATTGAATATATATTTGATGGATTATATAGTGAGAATGTAAATATAAACATTGATTCAATTAAGGGAATCAAATTTTAATAAATGGTCATTTAATAAATTCAACGTTTTGTGAGAAATCATAATAGTTGGGTAAAATGTGTACAAACTTCGATTCGGAAATTATTGGATTTATAACAGTTTTGGTATTACGTATATGAGTTTAAAAGTTATTCCATTTTGTAAAGTAATAGAAGAATGCATAAAGATATAGACAGGGCTAAATAGAATTGATACTTAATGGATTGAATGAATTACCCATTAATGTAGATATGTATAGTGTACTATAAATGGCCTAAGCAAATTTAAAATGGAATAATTTTTGAGATTTGTACTATGAAAATAAATAGCAACATTTATTTGCAAGTAATAAAAGCCTGTTTAGGTGACTAGAATTTAGAGTAACGACTACTGTATGTTACCTATTCTTGTTTCTTGTAAATTTAAACATTGGGAATTCAATTATAATTAATGATAATAACGTTAGTATTGGTTAATAAATAGATTTCAATGCAGTAACCAAATGAATGGAATAAGATGAGTATATATTGCATAGAAATGAAATGTAAATTGTCACATTTGGTTGGAGCTAATTTTTAGAAACATATAAATGTTGAATCAGTAAATATTAAATTCCATTTAATATAAGAATTCAAAGGTGGAAGATTTACATTTGGATTGGAAAGTGGATAGTTATTAATTAAAAGTGACCATTAAATAAATTTATGCAAACGTGATATAATGTAAATAGATGGGGATCAACTTTTATTTATGTGGTTAAGGGAATTTAATCTCTATAGTATGATAATCGAAATTAATGGAAGTTGGAATAGCTAATTTATAGGTTAGTTGAAATTTAGCTAGAATATGTAGATATTGAATGATAGTAAAAATTTAATGGATATAAAAGTTTCAATTATACATTGAAATTCATACTCGCCATAAAAGGTTAATTGAGACCAAAGAAGTAGTATAGGAATCTAACCTTCTTTATTAATTTGGATTTATTGCAATAGTTAATTTCATAAAATAAAGGTAAAGCTAATTCAAATTTAACTGGACCATTGTTGGTATAACTTTAGAAGCAAGATTTATTTATGATTTGAGTATTTAATTCAACAAGTGGTATTTACGACAAACAAAATAGAATTGAACGTAAAATATTACGTTATTAAATTGAAATGGAATTTGTAAACATTGAGTGAAATCTTAAACTAATGTTAGTATTCGTCGTATTTACAACAATAACTTTGAATAATAGAAAGGAAGTGAATATAATAAATTAATCAAATTTATAATGTTGAATTCAATTGGATTGGAATTAATAAATAGTTAAGAAAAATAAGGGTTATTAATAATTTGGAATTTAATTATGGTAAAAAGGTTAATTGCAATCCAAAGATGAGTTGGAATGGAAATCAAGTATTTATTTAATTTGATTTAAGAGGTGAGTATAAAGGTATAAGGTTTAATAATTGGGTTTAGAATAAAATTTATAATCTCTAAATAATAAGGAAGTGCAGATATTTAGCTGCAAATTTATATACTGATAGATTTTAATTCACATCCAAGCTTGGTAAATAATTTAGAATTGATTGAAGTATATAAATAATGAAATGGGGCCTATATTAGAAGTCGAAATATAAAAATTGGATTTTTAATTTATTTGATTTATTTAATAAATATTAAAATGGTCATTTTTGTCACGGACTCGGATTTCGACGAAACCAGTTTCATCGGATCCGTATCGGTGAATTGTTATAGGGTTTCAAGTTTCGTATCGATCGGACTTGTCGTTTGATCGTACGGACGCGAAACGCCTTGAAATCAATTTTATTAAAAAATCAATTTGAAATCAATTTGGAAATCTTGTTTGCAGCATAACTTCTTCATACGATCAAATTTGAACGTGAAACTTTTTCCATCGCGTTCAGAATATTTTAAAATACCTATCTGGATATATAGATTTAATAGATTCGGTTCCGGAGGCATAGCGGGCTTTTGGGCCATAGTTTGTTGCGTACGTTCACCCTTCTAGCCTATACGCTCTAACCTAACCCTAACTATAAGTATACCATGATAAACCCTAGCCTCCTTTCTTCTGTCAATTGAATATACGTATAATTTCTTCATCCCTTTCTCCTCTCCAATGGTTGAAAAACCTAGATCTAACCACAGTTCAAAAATAAAAAGTCAAAAGTCAAAAATTTCAGAAAATTCTCAAAAAAATATATGTCGATGTTCTCAACATACGTAATCCAGCAATGCAATTCGTTTTTCAATTGGAGCTGTCGTTTGCTCAGAATAAATTCAAACAGCCCGTGGCCCTCCATCATCATCGTCGCAAACTTCATCGGATCGAGAAACGATTTCTGGGTATTGGAGAGGGAACTGAGGGGATCGCATCTATGTTGTTTGTTTCGAGTTTCAACGGCTGGATGTGGCGTATTATTGGGACTAGGGTTTAGATGGGCGGCGGCGGCTGGAGGTTCTGGGCAACCGGAGTGGTATGGGGGGGGGGGGCTCTTCAAGGCGAGTTGGATGGTGATGGTCGGCCGAGGGTTGGTGGCTGGTGGCGCGAGCAGTGGGCGGTCATAGGCGCGGTCAACTATGACGTTTTGGGTTCGTTCTCTCTGCCTGCGTGCGTGCTCCAGGATGATGCGTGAAGAGGTGCTGGGCGCGTGAGTAGATGACGTGGCACATAAAATTTGTGAGTGAAATATGTGTAGTTTATTTATTTGAATTCAATCATCATTTTTCGCCATAACTTTCTCATACGAAGTCGGATTCATACGAAATTTCTTTTGTTAGGATCGTAATTTAATTCCGGACTTGATGACGCTGGTTTGGACGAATTCCGAGACGGGCGAATTTTTGGGTTTAAATCGAATTTTAAATTCGATTTAAATTCAAAAGGTGAGTGTTTTAACCCACTCACAACTACTAGAAGCTTTTATGTTTGTTAAATAAATTTTAGAAATGAATAGAAATTTATTTATGAGCTTTTGGCATGTTATTTCACCCATATCTGTTGAATTGCATTTTTTTTGAATTTAGCTGTTAATCAAATTGATTGATTGCGTATTAATTGGCTGTTAGAAATTATTGTTTGCATAAGAACTGCTAGTTAACAGTTATGTCAATTATCACTAAAAATAAACTGTTAGATTTATAGTTGATAAATATAATTTGAATTAAACTGCCAATTATTACCTATTGTATATTCCCAAACATATTTTGTTATTGTTTGATATTGCTTGATGTTTGTGACTGGATGATGGATGTGTTGTTGAATGGATGTTTTATTTGATATCATTAAACTGCAAGTTAGCATACATTTTACATTTCATTCGGGATTGTGGTTTGAAATGATAAAACCGCAAAGTTTTATTTTTTTTAAATTGCGGATTGAAATGATAAATATCTGTATCACTTGACCATAGGATAGAAAATTTTATACAGGCACCGCGGTCTATATATAACTATTTTAATGTGATTTCTATGGTTTGGATTGAATACGGTCTATAAATCTTAAATTTATATTGTATAAATATTTTATTCCATATTTATATACCTATGAAGTTGAAATTTTGAAATTAAAAGGAATATAAATTTCTTTATTGAAAATGGAAGAAATTTAGAAAATGGAGTTTGGTAAATTTATATCCTATGTTTAAAAGTAAAGTTGGAAATTTTAAGATATGATATTTGTAATTGGATTTTCCCAAAATAAATAGAAATGGATATTCTAGTATAATTTGAAGTGGAAAAATTCTATATATATATATATATATATTTTACTAGAAATTGAAGTCTTATTAATTATGGATTTTATGTGAATGGTCAAGATTAATTAATAGAATATTGATTTTGAAAGGATAAAAATCCAACTTTAGTTGAAATATTAATGCTCAAAAATGGATATAAATATATATAAAATTGAAATGGTTTTGGGACTTGAAGTAATATTTTGGATTTTGGTTTAACTTTAAAACAAGAAATATTTGGAAAGCCATGTAATTTATTCTTTATAAAGCAACAGTAAAGTTAAACCTTTTTAATTCGCATACCGTTGAATATCCAAACCTTTTAGTTTTGAAAATAATGGTTTTAAAATACTATGGATTTTCGAAGAATTATGTTGAAAGTTACAAACAAAATATTGGTTACATGGGATATTAAATAATAAAAAGTGACATAATTTTTGGAAAGGAAAATTTTATTTGGGAAACGATATCATTGATTTGGGCTTTTATAAAATAATATGAAAATAAATTGTTTGTGTTTTTAAAGAAGAAATGATATCGTAATATTATGGTTTTGAAAGGGATTATATTCTGGTTTTAAAGTATAAACTTTTTTTAAATAACCGCGGTGTTATAATAACGATTGGTTGGCAAAGAGACCGGGATCGGATATGGACATACTCTCTGTCGATACCGAAAACCACTTTGACTAACCGTGTACGCGGTGGAGATTTCAGAATGAAGTAGGTGGTGGCGACGTTTCCTGTAAGGTAAATACGTGGACCCAACTCCCGTGAGTTGGCATAAGGTGGCTAAAACAGGAGCGATTCTCAGGCCAATGAGGTCATTCCTCTGATCGGACGCTCCTCTTCGATATTATACTTTGACTTGGATTTGATTCAGTGGCCACTTCTATATTTTGATTTTGGGGAGTTAGTCCGAGGTGGGCGGTAACTGCGGCTACGCGTTTCCACCAGCCTGGATAGCAATTGGTATATCTACCCTGGCATTGCCTAGTTGTGCCGTGTCATCTACCATATCGAGCCTTTACTACGAGTTTCTATTTGTGTCGTACCTATGGAGTATCCTCTGGTAGCTTCCCGATCAGGAGGTATTACGGTACTGTATAGACTATTGGCATTATTTGTGTTAAGGGCTATATGGGTAACCCCTTAACGCTATTAAAAAGTAAGTTTATTTTATAAATAGACACTATTATAATAGCGCAATATACTACATAGTAAATAGTTTAACGGATCCTTAGGAGATGTAAATCCCGAGCATCTCTTGAGTTACTATACTCATATTTATCTCTGTTTATTTAACTCACATAAGATATTCTAGTCTGACTCGAGTGTTTTTGTCTTTTCAAATTCGCTCGGGTCAGTCCGAGCGTTTCAGGATAGCAGATTTTAGCTTTGGAGGACGAAGACGAAGAATCCGTATTATTATTATTATTATAGTGTTGTACCACACTCTTTCTATTCCGCTGCATTGTTGTATTGGTATGTGTAACTCTGATATTCATTGTATAAGTAAAATAACTGTTTTGTAACCGTTTATGAACTGTATATTTATTATTATATTTTATCCTTCCGCTGTGAGATTCTATTTTGTTTTATTTCTTCTCTGTTTTTTTTTTATTTACCCCATAACAATCCGCCCTTGCGTATGCTTTGAATTGGCATGTGTGTCGGTTTAAAGTGTGCGAAAAGGCAGGATGTTACAATTATTCATTTCCATTAACTCAGGTCATGCCAGTTCTTTTTATTTCATTATAATTATTCATTCATTCATTGCATGCCCTCATTTATTTACATTTGTTTATCAATAGTATTCATGTCCCATTTAATTTCTTAGTATTTCCATTTTATTTACTTAATTTGAAAATCATCTATTTGAATTACTTACCTTTAATTATTTTTACTTATAGTAAAATTTCAATTATAATTTAAGTTTATAACATTAAATTCTCATTTATAATAGCAAATTCATTGAATACTTCATTACCTACTTTTACTTGTATAATTTCCATTACATTTCTTATTAAACATTTCATCTTTTAATATTTGACAAGTTATATATATGTTATTTAAGTGTGTAATTTGAAAGTTATACAAGTTTTCCCACTTCTTTTAATTAATTCATTGTTCAATAAATTTTTATCTTTTCCTTATAAGTTACAATTTCAACTTCCCTTTTTATTTCCTTTATAACTTAACCTTAAATTTCTTACCTAAATTAGAGGTTTCAATTATTAATTACTTACCTTTCATTCCACCACAATAATTGGAACAATTAATTAATGGAAATTTAAGAATTTAATACCGGGTTAATTTCAATTTATTTTAAAATAATAGATAAATATATTCTTACAACTTATATATCTCTAATTATATTTAAAACAAATCAAAATTTATATATTTTTCAAAAATGAATCTGCAGTAGAACTACTACAGTGGCCTTCCCCCTTCGAAACTCGAAAATGAAAGTCGATGATGCGACCGCCATCACCGAAATTATTTTCCAGCGACAGAGAGGAAAGTAAAAAACTTATTTCTCCAAAATCTTCTTTAAAACAATTCTTCCGAATTAAAATAAATATTTATATCAGAAAGTACTTATAAACAATATTATTATATTCCAAAATTTATTCGAAAGAAATTTCAAAACCCGGGATCTTAAGTTCTAAATTTTCCAAATTTCATTTATTTTATTTTTCAATCTTATTTCTATTATTATTTATACACTTATTTACCAAACAACCAATCTATTGCAGCCAAATATAGATATCATTTGAAAAAATTTATTTTATATATAGAAAATATAATAGGCAAAATTATTTCATTCACCTATATAAAACAAATATTATGTCGGTCTGTCCTATTAAATGTTTAGAAATCCCTATTGATGTCATAGCATCCCACGCATCAACCAGAATTTATAAATACAAAATGGAACAGATTAACGCAATATTAAAACTTTTTTATAACACTAACAAATACGCTCTCTCATATATATACTCTCAGTGACTCTCATAGGGTATTACTACCCTATTAATAAAGAGCCAAACCCCACAAAGCTAAGGTTTATCGCTAAACCAAAGCTCTGATACCAACTGTAACGTCCTGCCTTTTTCGCACGCTTTAAATCGGGACACGTGCCAATTCAAACCATACGGAAGGGCGGATCGTTATGGGGTAAATAAGAAAAAAAAGGGAAAGAAAAACAAAATAGAATCTCACAGCGGAAGGATAAAATATAATAATAAATGTACAGTTCATAAACTGTTTACAAACATTTGGCTCTTCTTTATACAATAAATATCAGAGTTCACATACCAATCAAAATCAATGCAGCGGAATTAAATAGTGTAGTAGAATATAATTAATAATAATAGTAGAAATCTCCGTCTTCGTCCTCCAGATCTAAAGTCTTCGATCCTGAAACGCTCGGACTGACCCGAGCGAATTTGAAAAGACAAAACACTCGAGTCAAAACTAAAAGATCTTATGTAAGTTAAATTAATAGAAATAAATATAAGTGCAGTAACTCAAGAGATGCTCGAGATTCACATCTCTTAAGGATCCGTTAAACTATTTACTATGTAGTATATTTCGCTATTATAATAGTGTCTATTTATTAAATAAACTTACTTTTTAATAGCGTTAAGGAGTTACCCATATAGCCCTTAACACAAATAATGCCAATACTCTATATAGTACCGTAATACATCCTGATCGGGAGGCTACCAGAGGATTCTCCATAGGTACGACACAAATAGAAACGCATACAAGGCTCGATAGGGCAGGTGACACGGCACAACTAGGCAATGCCAGGGTAGATATACCAATTACGCTTCCGGGTCGGTGGTAACGCGTAGCGCGCAGCTACCGTCCACTTCGAGCCACACCCCCAAATAAAATCAAAAGTGGCCACCGAATCAATCCAAAGTCAAAGTATAATATCTAAGGGATGTGTCCGATCAAAGGTGCTATCTTATTAACCCGTCGATCGCTCCTATTTTAACCACCTTATGCCAACTCACGGGAGTCAGGTCCATGTATTTACCTTAAAGGAAACGCCACCACCATCCTACTTCATTCTGGAATCTCCACCGCGTACACGGTTGTTAAAGTGGTTTTCGGGGTTGGCAAAGAGTACGACAACTTCCGATCTCGGCCTCTTCAACAACCAAATGTTATTATAACACCGCGGTCTTTAAAATAGTTTTTATTTAAAACTAGAAAATAATTATCCATTTCAAAACCCATAAAAACGATATCACTCCCATTTCGAAAACAACTCATTTCGATATTATTTTTATAAAACCCCAAATCAATAATATCATTTTTATTTCAAATATATTTCTTTTCCAAAATCATACTGCTTAAAATGTATAACAACTGGAAACCAAACATTTGGATTATAACTTTCAAAACATAATACTTTGAAATTCATAGCTTTAAAACCACAACTTTTAAAACTTGAATGGTTTTGGATATTCAACAGTATATAGAATAAAATAGTTGATTTCATGTTACTTTATAAAGTAAAAATCTTCACGGCTGTACATATTTATTCATTTAAAATTTAGTCTAAATCCATAAAATTTAAATTCACTTTCAGTTAATAAACCACTTCAATTTCAATATATTCCTAACTTTGAGTATTTAACAATTTCAAAACTTAAGGTTGGAAATTCTATTCAATAATTTATTGTCCTGTTATTTAGTTTTGAAATATTCATAAAAATAAATCCATATAATAAAACTCAAAATTTCTAAAAATTAAATATTTCCTTTAAATTATTTATACTAGAAATATTCATTTAATTTATCTTGAATAAAAATCCAATTATAAATATCATACCCTTAAAATTTCCAAGTTTAAATAAGTTACATCACTTATAGAGTTTAATTCTTGAATACACTCAATTCCAATTTAATTTTTAATTTACCTTCCAATCTAGATTGATTTAAATAATTAGAACTCCATTATTCAACTTATTTAGTTTATTTAACAAATTTATATATAGCTTAAATTCAAAAATTTAACTATATATGTACATAAAAATAAGATTTTATATAAGGTCAAAAATTAATATTTACTAAACCTTATCATATCCAAAACCATAAAATCCTTTCAAAAATAATTTTATATATATACCGCAGCGCCTGTATATAATTTTCTATCCTATGGTCAAGTGATACGGATATTTATCATTTCAATCCGCAATTTAATAATAAAATACGGTTGTATATCATTTCAAACCACAATCCCGAATGAAATGAAATGCCTAACAACTTGCAGTTAATATAAATAAACATTCATTCATCCAAATATCAATCGTCAACCCTTTATTACAAATCATCATCCAATTTAGACAAACATCAATATAGAGCATATAAAATATAATAGGTAATAAATACATGTATTAACTAACTGGTTATATTCAGTAATAAATTTAATAACTGTTTAACTAGTAGTTTATATGCAAATAAATAAATTTTAACTGTCAAATTTTTATGCTATAATAAAATTAATTCACAGTTAATTTAAATAAATGCGATTTAACTTAATGAATAAAACATGCCAAACAGTCATAAATAAATTTCTACTCATATCTAAAATCAATATAACAAACATAAGAAATTTTAGAAGTTGTGAGTGGGTTAAAACACTCACCTTATGAATTTAAATCCAATTTAAATCCAAAAATTCAACAGCCTCGGAATCTGTCCAAACCAGCGTCATCAAGTCCGGAATTTTATTACGATCCTAACAAAAAAAATCACGCGTCAAGTGGATCAAGAATGCAAAATTTATTCGATTTAAACGATTGGAATCAAATAAAAAAACAAAAAAAGAAAGAAGAAAACACTCACGTTGACTTCACCTACACGCACGTGACCTTCTCCCTAAAAACACGCTATAGCAACCAGGTGCAAAACGCGTACAGTATGCGGCCCTTGACCGGAAAATTCGCATCGCCTTGCCGGCCGTGGCCAGCTGCGCCGCACCGCCCCCTGCTCGTCTCCGATCCACCCGCACGGCCGCCCGTTGCCCCAAAGCCATCTCGTTACTGTAGAACGAAGCCGCCACCACTTCCAATACAAAACCCTAAACCAGCTTTTCACCCAAATCAGACCGTCGAACTACCAAACCAACCACCTAGATGCGATGCACGCTCGACTCTCTCCAAAACCCAAAAATCAAATTCTGATCGGGCGACAAAAAATTTCGACGCAACGGATGGCCGAGAATAAACTAGGGTTTTTTGGAAAAAAAATAATTCGGTTTCAAAAATGAATTGCACCATTGCATTACGCCCGTCGAGAGCATTAACATATATTTTTGTGAGATTTTTCTGAGGATTTTCAAATTTTAGCTTTGGATTTGATTTTTTTTGAAATTTGAATTTAGATCTAGGGTGTGTAGCCAATTGGGAAGAGGAGGAACTGAAGAAATGAACGCACAAACAAATGAGAATAGATGGAGGCTAGGGTTTATAATTGGGTTTATATAGGTAGGCTAGAAATTTGAATAGATGGATCAGATAAACAAGCGTTCTGACGCTAACGTGGCCCAAAAAGCCCGTTCTGACCCCGGAACGAAATTGGATAAACCCATATATCACAATAGGTATTTTAAAATATTCTGAACGCGACGGAAAAAGTTTCACGTCCAAATTCCATCATATGAAGAATTTATGCTAAAATCAATATTTTCAAATTGATTTCAATTAAATCGATTTCAAGGCATTTCGCTTTCGTACGATCAAACGACAAGTCCGATCGCTACGAAACTTGAAACCCTACAATAATTCACTGTTACGGATCCGATGAAACTAGTTTCGTCGAAATCCAAGTCCGTGACAAAAATGGTTGTTTTTCTATTAATTAAATAAATTAAGAATTAGTAAATAAATCCAAATTTTATATTTCAGTTTCAGAATTGAATTTTTTTATCACTTATGATTCCTCAATCATTTATAATGATTTTAAACAAATTTAAAAATGTAAATTTAGATGATTCATTTTATAAATTCCAATATTAATTCTCAATTTCATTAAATTCAAAATTATAAATTAACTTTCTAATAGTTCTATTAAATTAAATGAATCAATGATTATTCTATTCATATTTTCAAATAGGAGGGTTTACTATTGGATTTAAAATTATTACATAAATATTTCCCAATTTTCACTTAATTTTTAATTTAACGTAATAATTAAAATTTGATTTCATTTATTTCAACAAGACCAACTATTATATATTAACAAATTAACTCACTATTAAAGATTCAAATTCAATAATTCATAAACTTCATCTTCTTGATTTACTTATTTATTTATAATTATTTAAATCAATTCCTTAAACTAACCTCTTTATTATAAATTGAATCCAGTTTATTTTTAATAAGTTTCTAATGGATTAGATTCAATTTCAACCTTTTACTTACAATTAAGTTTAGGTTATATTTAATTTATAACGTATTACTTCCCTAGTTATTACTTTACATCTTCCCGTATTAATTTCACAATTAATCATAATTATTAAAATAACGCTTATAATAAATACGATCCTATAATTTACTCAACATTTAATTATTTCATTTTCCATTAGTGTAACATTTATTTATTTTATTATCACTTATTTCAGATTCTAATTCCATTAACAAATAAGCAAGTAATCTATAATATATGTTACAAATTTTGAATTAACCACTATTCATTATTATTGACTTAAATTTAGCATTAATTACCTTGCATTAACATTGTTACTTAAAATCCCTATCCAATTGCAATTAATATTCTAATGAGTACATTTACTCTTTCCGTTATGTTATAAATTATCAACAAAGAAACGTTTATTACTTTCAACAACATTGTAATTACTAATTACCTACATTGATTGTATACGTTTTTCATTATTATCATTTATTAGAATTCTATTCAACTTTCCATCTTATGCATATAGTCAACCTTTCTATTAATTTTACCTTCAAAATTTTCAGTTATTTTCTTAACTTTACAAAAAGGCAATGATTAATTACATTTAATCGCTATTAATTAAATGCATTGGTAACGAACAATAGTTGTCACCATTATACAATTTATCACATTTGTAATTTATTCTCTATAACAATTATTCCAACAACTCTCATTAAATACATTTATTCCAATTTTCGTTTCAACGTTTTTATTACAAATATCAATTAAATACTTTCCTTTCTCGCATTAAATTATACACCTGTATAATCCTTTCCACTATTCAATATTTAGAATTCTATTTAAATTTCAATCTCTTATAATAACTCATTTATTATGCATTCGCATATCAATAAACAAGGTTCCGATAAATAGGATTTATTTAATTCACCTTATATATAGGTACAATACTTACACCATTTTATTTATTGAAATTTTATCATATTACAAATAAAGGCTTTAATTACCATTCATATAATTTATTTTAGCCTTCATTTCAATATTAATTTATAAGTTTTTTTTTATTTCTACTAAATTTAATTACAAAACTTATTAATTTAACTCAATCAAATTCACGAAATCTACGGGTCGTTACAACTTGATTTTTGA
Source organism: Allium cepa (assembly GCA_030765085.1). Lineage (NCBI taxonomy): Eukaryota > Viridiplantae > Streptophyta > Magnoliopsida > Asparagales > Amaryllidaceae > Allium > Allium cepa. The sequence continues at coordinate 737,486,615 of CM060935.1, read as the reverse complement.
AAAGTATAAAAGGCTAATAATACGAGTAGCACTTTCTTTAAAACTTTTGTAAAATGACAATCTACTACTAGACCCCCTAGTAATTATGCTTATTGGGCTTGTAGGATGAAAATTTATTTGCAATCTAATGGTTAGATATTTGGAATATAACCCAAAATAAATACACTGAGCCCCAAATGAATTATACTCAATGGACCACCCATCAAAAGACAAGCACCCAACAATTCAAAGGCTGTGAATATTTTAATCTGCATCTTGGATAAAAACGAGTTCGATGGAGTGTTTGTTTGTAAAAGTGCATATAAAATTTAGATCGCAAGTCATATAGAAGGCACTAGCAAAGTTAAATTGATAGAGATATACATGTTATCTAATCAATTTCAACTGTGTAGAATGAAACAAAATGAATCTATCTCTGATATGTATTCTAGATTTCAGGATATATTACATGCATTTATATCATTGGGAAAGAATGTCACTAAAGAGGACTAAGTTAGAAAGGTCTTGAATTCACTTTCGAATGAATGAGATTAGAAAACTCAGGCAATTGACAAAGCCAATGATATTAGCACTATGAAAATAAAGATTTAATTGGTAATCTTATGTCCTATGAAGCAAAGTTGTAGGTTAGAAAAGAGAATCAATCAAATGAAAAGAAATCACTGGCACTCAACGCTACAACTAACAATTATGAACTAGATGAGGATGATAATGATAAGGAAATCGATTTCATGACCTTTAAGAAACACTTGAAATATAGGAAGATGAACAAACTTCAAAAAACCAACTGCTTTAATTCCAGAAATGAAAATGTTGTTAAGTGTTTTGAATGTGATCAACCCGGCCATTTGAAAAAAGAAACCAAAGTACTCTTTAAACACTTTCAATAAGAAGAGTAAATACGCTTTCAATGCGACATGGGATGACTCAGATACATCATCAAGTGATTCAAAAATTAAAAATGCCAACATGTGTTAACCGAAGAAAAACAGTGTCTAGTAAATGAAATTGAAAGACTTAATGGACGTAATGATGTTTTGAAACTTGTAGGTTTTGAAAAACTAAAAAGTGAAAAAGAATCCTTAAGGTCGGAAAATCTTTCACTGAAGTTAGAGATTACAAATCTAAATGACAAAATAACAGCTTTGACAATGTTATTCTTAATGTGATAAGTATTTTGTTAAAATGAAAACCGATGTTGGTAAATTGAACAATGGGAAAGATAATGTAGAAAATTTATCATCTAGATATAAACACACTAATAATAAACATGAACTTGGATACTCCTCCATGCCCAAATCAAAACATATAAAATTAAAGTTAAACCGCTAGGTAAGCCCGTTAATTTATGGGTTCTCAGAAGGTTGTGTAATATTGAGAAAGAAAAATATATTAATAATTTTATTAATAAAGTTCATTTATCTAATGGTTATATTTTGAAAGGGCATTCAAACTCTTCATGGGTTTAGCTTCCCAAACCTAACCCTATAGACCCTGAAATAAAATAAGGTGTCGGTGCACATATTTTATATTTCAGAGTACCGAAAATGATTCCTGATAGAAGATGTTCAAAGCATATAATCCATAGATGCTGAGCGACATTATATACGAAAGACGGAGAAGTAGTAGACATTGGATATAATTCAAAAGGATATGTTATTGGCATCAACAATTTCGGTAATTCTAAAACTCCTCTTACTTTAAAATTTTACTTCATGCTTTGTATTGATTTTGATTCTCCCCATGAATTTTATTTATACATATATTTATGTATATCTCTATATACAAACTCTATACATATTGTCTAGTTGCGTTTAAGCAATTCGTTTTCGCCATTTTTATCGATGATAAAGAGGGAGAAAATGAATAAATACACTACGAAAAATGACGAGGGGAGTGAGAGTTAGGAGAAGTCAAATATAAAAATATTATATTTTTTCTCTTACATATTTATATGGATTTCATCAACAAAAAGTGAGAGATTATTAATACCTCATATATTGATTTTGATGACAAAAACTATATAAATATTTCTACTAACATTTCATTGAGTTGTGTAGTACTTTCAAATATATTAAGAGACATTTATAGAGATAAATAAGAACTTAGTGGAAAAAATGAATTATATATAAATATTAATTAGAGGAAATAGAATAAAAAAGTTGATTGAAGAAGAAATGCAGCTGAAACAACGGAGATATTTAAAGTGATGATTAGTTAGTTGAACCTTAGAATCATTTGTTAAAAAAGGAATGGAAATTATACCTGAAAATTATCAACTATTTACCTCAACCGAATCATAAAAAATCCACAAATATAAAGCACTTTAAAATCTGAAAATCTACAACACTTTATTGGTGTTGTTGTTCTTTTGAAATATATATATGTCGATATATCCCCTTAGTAAATGTTAACATATTAGTTGTTGTTCAGGTTTTCAAAATTCAAATGAAGAGAAATTTCCCTCCACCTCTTCCCCAAATGACAATTCTCTTTAAACGCTATTTTAAGGCTTTGGAAAATGAATTTTAACATCAATAATTCTCATTTTCACCTTCTCTTTTATTTTCATACATTTATGAGAGAAATCCATCGAATACCCATCCATTCTCCTTGCAAATCTATATTATTCCGCTCCAATTCTTCAAGGATTTGCAAACCACACAATATTAGATAGTTTATACTCGACTTCACATCATCTTCTCTCTGATTTCTTCCTACTTCCCAAAGAACTCAAAGATATATTATCGTTGGAGGTCTATAGGACCATTATATCGAATTTTAAAGAATCCGTATTAAAGATCCGACTACTTGCCATACACTATTATTGTTTGTATAGAGGATCAGGTGTTCTTGTAGCTCGTAAATTAAAAGGGTGCATCTTATAGCCTGTGAAATTAGTTTTTAAATATATTCTTGCCACCCATGGAAAGCAAGGATGATAATGAAATTCTTTACGGTGTTGTACAAGATTGGATATAGGATTGATTAATACGAATCAGCATAAATATTCTTGATATTATTTACTTTAAAGAATTTTAGTTTATTACTTACTTGTTTTATGATTATAGATTTCCATTTACAAATTGAGTAGATAGAGTTTTTAATTCATAAGTAATTTTTAAATATTTGAAATACACATTTCACCACTTCTAGTGTTTAAATAGCCATAAGATCCATTTCGCATTGTACAATAGACAACCTATTATCCACCATTGGTATTTGGCAAAAAAAGTTATGTTTGCCATGATTTTCTTCTTAATTTCAATATATAAAGTTTTAGAAACGAAGCTCAAATGAAAAAGTCATTGACGTTTGAAGTTTTTGGACTCTTATTAGTTTAAATGGAATTCAAATTTAAATAAATAATTAATGCTTAAGTTTGAAACTCAAAAATTAATGGTGGTTAGACTTGGGTTAAGTAACATTAAATATTAAATAAGCAATTAAATATTAAATAAGCAATTAAATAATAAATAAATGACAAACAGATATACGTTCCCAAATTAACACAACAGATCACCGTCTACCTTAGGTCGGTCAATCGAAAGCGGTTGACCATCAAGGTAGGAGCAGTCGACAGGTGCTTTTTTGATGGCTAGGATTAAGGATGGCCACAAATAGTTTGGATTATATTATATTTCAGTAATTTAAACCCGATGGTTATGGTGCTTTCTATCCACAATAAATAAGAGTCTAGCCCCCCCCCCCCCACTTTTATTCACAAAGTACTTAGGAACGTAGCGGAGCTCTGTCAGTTTCTTTCTTCCTCAAGATTCAAAAATTCTCTAGGGTTTCAGGTAAGAAATTTTAGGTGTTTAATATTCAATTTCTAATCCTATTCTCCCTTAGTCCTTGAAATTCTGAATCTAATCTATATAAAACCCACCTGTTGTGTAACCCTAATCTAATCTATACAAAGTGAGCATAAACAAATTCAAGAGGAAGAGCTAAGAACCTTTTGTGAGTAGAAATTTTAGTCTTTCTTATTTCAGTAACTGTATGGTATAACTTGGATTTGATAAAAGCCTTAGGGGATTTTTTTCATGAAAACATCACAATAAATCCTTGAAATTTCCCTTAGTGAAATGTCAATTCTTATTCTAGGATCTCCATTATTCAATATCAAAATAGTGGAATTGTATAGTTATTGCACTTTTAATGTTTTACATTCTATTCCACTTCTCATCATGGTGTGTAAGTTAGGAAATCTTATGTAAAATATGGATTATCTTTATTCGTAGTTTGCAATGTTGGAATTGGTAGCCCACACTGGAAGTTATGAGTGAATTTCAATTTTTTTTATCTTATGAAACTTCATTGGGCCTATGAAGTCTAATTCATTTAGAACAATTCTAAACACTATTTAAATAAAATCCCATATTTTATTTAAGTTTATAAATTACAAAGAATTTTATTTAATTTATATCTTATACATATAAATATGCACATATGTATCATATACATATATGTGTGTGTGTGTGCGCGCATCTGTAACATGATAACCCATGTTAGGGATAACATGCTGGTACATAGGATTTATAATGCAATGTCCATGCTAGCTCATCTGATATGTATCATATGTTGTCCAAATATATGCATGTACCTAAACTTGTTATTTATATAAATATTATAAATCCACACACATAGACATATATGTATGTATGTATGTATGTATATGTATGTATACGTTAATTCTATTTAAATAATTTTATAAGAATAAATAATTAAACATACATACATATATATAGCTTATATAAGTGTAAAATATTAATAATATATATATATATATATGTATTCTTGTTATAAATATCAAAGTAACACACACACACACACTATATAATTTTTTTTAAAAGTCTTGAACTAGTGTATATATATATGTGTGTGTGTGTGTGTGTGTGTATTACAACGACAAAATAATACATACATACATACATATATATATATATTCATAAGCATATATATATATATAGTGTATATATATATTAATACAATTAAACGATTTTTTTAAAACACTTCCAAATTATATACACAGCATAATAAAATTTTATTGTATTTAATTATAAGTAAATTGATTAATTGGCCAAAAAATAATAAAATAGTAATAAAAAATATTTTCGTACCATATTCTTCAAATTTTAAATTCTCTGAAAGCCTAGCATGATATATTGAGGTTTGTAAAAAAAATTTGGCCAATTTTTTTTATCAATTAATTATTTTCAGCTTTATATTACAATAATTTTAAAAAAAATAGGAAAATATTATTTTATTCTCTTTTTGGGCCGAGAACTTACTTCATGACAAAATAATATTAATTAATGCCATGAAGCATACCTTGTAATGATAAAGCCTCTCTCCTTTGTAAACTTTTCGAGTCACCACACTACTTGTCCTTTAACCGTAGACCTTTGACTATTGCTTTTTGAATTAATTTGTTTTGAATTTGCTTAAGATTCTAAGGATTGAAATCGGTCTGCAATGGATGGGAATGATGGTAGCCAAAAGATCCTATTCAACCAGAGTTTGAGGTGTTTAAATAGTGGATGGAAGAGAGAAAACAATGGATCATATCTCATACTAATTCTTCCTAAATCTAAGCCATCCAATTTAACAACCCTAACCTATTTTAGCCGCCCTCTATATCCCTCATTATAGCTAAAATTATTAATGTATCATCATGGGCCAATATCCCATTTAAGCCTAAAGAAATATTATTAATTAAATCTAGTTTAATTGCATACCAATATCGCATATGGATCAATATATTTTTAACTATTATAGATATATTAATAATATTTATTCCGCAAATCATATTCAAAATTTTATGATTAATATTTCACAGACATTAATTAATTTAGTTAATTTAGAAAAATTATAAACTAATTAAATTGTTTAGTATAAAGGGAATTTATCATTTCGGTTGTGTGACTTGTTAGGTGTACATTTGATCGGTGACTAACATTAGACTTTTCGAATGTTAACGTTCACACATCACTTAGCAGATGATGTTACATTTTGGCTAAATTTATCGCTTATTTAGTTTCCATAAAATCCAATTTCACTTTATTAAGGGTTAATCGGTAGTGATTTTTACTTGCATCAATTCTTTTCGACAAAACCATGCCACTTTGGACTTATGGAATTTGGTAATGGTCAAAATTTTAATATCATCCATATTTAACTCTATAGACCGAACAGAAAGTCCATGGTTCAATACTAACTATTATTATTAACCGAATAGCTCTAGCCAACGAGTTTGACTTTGAGTTGACTTGAGTTGAACGTGATACTAACCTTGTATAATTGAGGAGATGAATCCTATCTTGTGTAGAGTTTCAATTCTAACACTTACACTTCACCCAACTATAGTTACTCGATGGACGTCGTGCAATGATTTGACTATAATCAAAGCAGAACTTTAATATTGTAGATCAGCAATATTCTAAATTCAAGAGAACTATGCAAATTAGTCACGTCGATATTTTCTATATGGCCTTGGTTATATTAACCAACAGAAAACTATCGAGTGAGCCATTCCATAATTGTCCATTAACTATCCGTACGTAATCTCTTGCTGCCCCCAACGGTTATCAGTAATGCACTGCCCAACGTTTAGAGAGTGATATGTACTCTAGTCTTTAACGATACTTCGAGTTAGATATATTGTTCAATTAATATAATATAATATACTGTATCGAGTATAGAAAGAAAACACCTTTTATTTCAGACCAGACTGGTTATCGAGTTAGATATATGCAAGAAATTACATAATTGTCCATGCGGTATACCTTCTAACTCTATCAATCTCCCACTTGCACTTGGGGTCAATTATGGAATCTTATTTTAACTTCTCCAATTGGTTTTCTCAAAACTAATTGGGTCAGTCCCTTGGTGAACGGGTATGCTGTTATGTTTAGGTTATCTGCTATGTCGACTAACTCTCTTCGATGTCGATAAACTACCTTTATCATGTGAAACAATTCAGAATATATCTCTCGATTTCTTGTGAACTCTAAGTTCTGTCACTAACTATGCCGTGACATTGTTATCATATAATAATGTTATGTGATTCTCAACATTTGAAATCACCCTAGGCTTAGTTATATATTTATGCATTTAATGTATATATATACATTGTTTTATTATAGCACTATTCAAGTCAATGAATCAGCCACAATATCTTTTATTTGGAACATTTCCAACTTAAAAGTTCTTAATTTATGATTGACATATTATACTTAATATCACTTAGAAATTTGAGTCTCAACATTCCTTCGTAAGGAGTTTACTATTTCTGTAAACAATGTCCAGTATTCATAAATAGACGAGAACACCTCAAATAACTATTTAGTGGTATCAATTGAATTTGATATTTTCTTCATGTATCATATATATAATAAAATCATGATATCATAGACAATATAACATGTATGATAATTCCCATTACCAAAGCATAAGGAATCCATCTTACATTTTTCGTATTAGGACATTACCAATATATTTTATACTTACTATAAAAATCATTATTTACAAATCGAACGTTAAGCATTAAAATAACCAAGGCTGGTTGTTAGACAAGTACATTGATAAAAAATATGATATGTTGTTTACATATTGCTTAGAAATATCAATGTACCTTTTATATTCTTTCTTATAACACATGCTTCCTCTGCATTTTGACTGAAAATCAAACTATTTGATATTTCTATCAAAATACTTATTCAATTTTTATGCTTATGAAATGATATTTTCGTATCATTTCTTAGATCATATCCAAAAACTCACAATCACTATATCGCTCCCACTAACTTCGAGGTGCTTTGGTTTTAATGTGCAAATAACCTATTCTAAATCATTGTTTTGAATTTTCTATTTCAACACATATGTACTAAAATACAAGCCTTATTATGCGATAATCTTGTGAGCAAATCCGAAATAACTTGATCACGTTGAATTATAAATCTATTATGCTGATTTTAACAATTGAAATTTATGCGATTATTGTTATCAACATTGCTCATTAGTTCCAACTATAATAGTCATGCTTATAATGACATAATCACAATTCATGGATCGCATCTCTTCGTTTACGACTACCATAATCAAAATTTGATAATGTGCTTGGGATTCTTTCGGATTTTCCCATCATACCATATCATAGGGTAGATACTCTTAATGGCTTAATTAAACAACTAAGGATCGTATATTTTCGACATTGATAGGAAACTCATAGTTCCTTTTCAATATGTGAAAATATTGTCTACTGCGATGTGTTCATTTAGGTTAGTTAAATTCATTTCACCTCATGTAATCAGTTTTTTCTTTGGATCGTATCCAATTCCATTTTACCACTAATTTCCTAAAGAAATTTCTTCACTACGACGTTGGTATTTCTTAAGATAACAATTGTTTCTCGGTGTAATGGAATAGGTATTCATAAACGTTTTTTGAATTTCCTTATATATAAAACTGATTTGGTTTTAGTTTGCAAAACTTATGATCAAAACATAATTGTGCCATCCAATGACAGTCCTTCCTGAACTCCTTTTAGGTGGATTCATACAAGATCTCGCACAGACAATTATTATGTATAGACTTTCGGCCTACAGACTTGCACAACTTGCCAAGTCCTTGGTATAGGATATAGTGTGTACTACTCTCAAGTACATGGCCTTATAGAAAGAAAATTAACTCAATTACGCTCACTATTAATCGTACTTTATCCAACAAAGTTCGATTACTTCTTATCAGTACATTATTATGTATTACATAAAGGCATGATTTTTGGGATTTATTCATTTCTAGGTACATTCGAAACTCTTTCCAATACACTCACCCACTCGATCAAATCATAATATTTTTAACGCATATTACATTATTTACTTTCATTGTATATTCTATGGGCTTACCATAGACTTATACATGTGTATAAAATACACAAGTCCCTGTCTGTGAAAATTCATCGGTGAATATGATGAAGTACGTGGAACCATATTGGTATTAACAGGGCAATTGCATATATCAATAAGTATCAATCTGAAGAGTTCTTTGATCAATTATCTTGAACTCAAAAATATAAGTCTCATAAAAAACAAATTTCTGTATGAAAAGATGTTTTGGAATAGAAATAATATTTCTCACTCTAGTATTAAGTATCGATTTTTATCATTGCAAGTCTCTTTTTCGATTTTTCTTTATGAAGCAGAAGTGACTATTCACTCTCTTCATCCCAGTTGTACCTTAAGTTACATGTACTCTTATACACTCATTTTTCCTTCTAAACGGTCGAACCATTCAGAAGAAAAACCTTACTAAACATCTAAACGAACTTTTACAAAAGTGTGCTCAATCGTCCTTAAATCTAAGGACATCAAATATGTTGCACTTTATGTAAACTAAACAAACCGACATTTCAATGATCGAGTTCTTGGATTTATGCCGCAGTTTTTGATCTTATGTTATATTTAACATAATGTGACCCTTTTATAATCAATTAAATTCAATACTTGCTCCCACGGTACTATTTATTGGATTATTTCGAATGAACTAACTTCATTGGTGTATCGTACATTACGAACTATGACCATTCCTTATATAAAATTTATATACAATAGCATTCAGATCTAGTATCCATAGCCTTGTATTGCTATAGAGTGCGAAATTCATAGAATGCAATACATGGTCTTGACCAAATAAAAGTGTAAGCGACCAAATTTACGAATGTATTTAGTAGTTGTAAAATTAGGCGCTTGCATGGATATTGAAACATTAACATGCAAGAAAAATTTAATAGTAAGTATATGTTAATTTTCTATTTGTTAATCTTCAATTCAATTCATTTGTATATCTTAATTGATAAACATTTTACAAATTATATTACGTGCAAAAGTTTATCGATGTAGATTTTTATAACACATTATATATCATATATTCTTACAATATTGGAAAGGTTAAATATTATCACTTCATTATATATCATATGTAGGCCTAAGTATTGTATACGTATCTCAAGTTTTCTTAATGAATATATAAAGTTATCTTACCTTGTTTGTTCAATATATTAGTAATACTATATATAATATCCCTAGCTTGAGTTTGCTCAACAACCAAGGAGTATGCATGTGATTTATTAATATATAGATATATGTATGTATGGTGGGGACAACTTTAAATTGAAGACTCATATTCTTCAATATATCATATTGAGTGATTTCAACACATGTAATAGTGTATTTCTTATGAAATATGAAACACTCTCGTGATTCAAGTGTCAGACACACATGGTATATGTAGATTTACATATGTATTTGTTCCTCACGTCTATTTAATGTTCCTTTTATGTTCCACCTTTAGTTTATACATTCATATTATATAAGTTTTATTATTATATATAGGTTTTATATTTCATACTACTTACATAAAAACTTTTGTATAATATTATATTAATTAAATCTTATTTCATTAATTTTTAATTAAATAAAATTTTAATTAATTATATATATATATTAATACTACATTTATATAAAATATTTACTAAATATTACAACCTTTATAGTATTATGCATATATCTTATATATGTGTATTCATTTAATTAATCAACCTTTAATTGATTTAATTAATTGACTAATTGAATTAATTAACCTTTATTTAATTAATTAGTTTAATTAATTAACCTTTATTTAATTAATTAGTTTAATTAATTAACATTTAGTTAATTAAATTAATTAATTTACCTTTGAATAATTTATTTAATTAAACAATTTGAATTAAATTACATTACTTTCAAAATTCAATTTGTATACATATATGTATATTTATGCCATTTAATCAGTTTAAGTAAAAAAAAATATCATAAAATACAAAACATGTGTTCATTTGTTAATTAACTAATTAATTATATTTTATTAGTCTTATTATAAATTTTAAGAACTAAAATATAAATTTGAATTAGTTTCGAATATTTTGAAATTTTATTTTATTATAAATTATAGTATATTTATATCTTATTTTAAGTTTAACTTTTAAATTTAAAATTTTATATTTTAATTTTCAAAAAAAATTTCAAAAATAGCCCAAGGCCAAATTCAAATTTGGTGTAACGGCCGGGAAATTTATCGCATTGATTTGTGGATGTTTAATTTATTTTAAATATTCAATTAATGATTTTAATGATTAAATAACCCTCAGTTTATAACCAATGGTAGAAAATTCATTTTTGAAATTTATTTACTATAGTAGGTAGTTCGATGGAAAACGAAAATATGTCCAAAACATGCTTTGCGGAATTTCAACTTTTGTTCGAAGAACAAATTATTAAAATGTCGTAATACCCTTGTATAAACTAAAAATGACAACATTTATATATTTTGAACATTTTATTGGGTAATTTATAAACAAAGTAAAATAATAATGATAAGAAATTTAAAAACGAAATTTTTATTTAAATATAAAATGGGAAAAGATGGCCGTGAAGTGAGTTAACAATTTATACCGATTCCATGGCAAGCAAATCTTCTTTTAATAGCAAGTAGGGATTGCATACAAAATTGACTTGCTTTGCTTTGGTACTTACCCCTTTTTTAGGTCAATAGATGATGTGTTTCATCGCAACTAATTAGGCGCGAAACTTAATTCCGTGGTCTATTTCCTTCTTCTTATTCTTGCCTGCCTAAATTTCGCTTTTTACTTCTCCCCAAAAGAAACCCCGCTTTAAACCCAAATCCCTCCTTCAATCGTAAATCCTCGATTCAACCTACAAATCCTTCTCAAATCCAATTGGTAACCCATGAATACCTTTCAAATCCAATCGGCAACCCACAAATCCCTCTTAAATTTGGCTTTCAATTGCTGCAACTCTCTAGGAAGATGAAGCGAGAAACCTCGAAGAAGCTGAAGCGTGATTCTTCCAGGCAGCTTAAGCACTATTCGGTACCTCAACTCCTCAATGAAGCTAAATCATGATTTCATGTTTAGAAACTTGACTGTTGGCATATTTTTTAGTTTTCTATTTTGTTTCCTTGTTGAATCATCCTATGAATAGACTTCATAGTTATTTAACGATGATAAACTAAAATTGGTAAAAATTCTTGGGTCAACAGTTTTACTTTACATGTCAATAGGAATTAAGAACATACTAATTTTCACTTACTAATTTGTGCTAAAGTTAAGCCAACAGTTGGTCAATTAGGTTTCATGATATTGATTTGAAGCAAACTAAGGATATTAGTTGAATTCGTATTAGTAAGTGCGTTATATAGTGAGATAAACATAACTTAATTTCTTTTGTTACATATTTATGTGAAATGTTGCAAACCGCATAAGTACCTTGCGCACTTGGTTAAATAGCAAACTTTTGGTTTCTATGATCAAATTTTTGTTTGGATTTCTAGACATACATACATACGTACATATATATATATACATCATACATACATACATACATACATATATCTGTGCATGTAAGCTTTTTTCCCTTCTTGAATGCTAACACATAATTCAATTCACATGAGTGAGATCATCATTGTATCATGACCTTAACAAGAAAATCATTTATTTTCTTTTGTGGCCTTGGTTGTTTTATCATTTTGTTTTTCTTTTCTCAATTACTCTGCCTAACTTTATAAATAAGTGGCCATTCAATTACTTATGTCCAAGCACCACGCCTAACTAATACAGGCAAATAGGACCTTCTTACTATGAATTCAATTTTTTGTAACATGAATTTCACAATTGAAGCTATCAGTTTGGTTTTGGTATGAATTTTAAACGTAAAAATATGAATTCAATTTTATAATTTATACTTTTTCGTAAAAACATTCATAAGATTGATGTACGTATGAGCATGATATACGTCTCTAAATCTTGTAGGTCGCAATCAGTCTCATACAATTTATAGAATATTTTTTATCATTGAATATGACATATTGATCATTATAACATATACAAATATAATCATAAGATAAAATTGTAGTAAAACTGAGAAATTTCAGTCTCAAATCTGGCCAACAGTTCATATTTTTCTTGTTTGTAGAAGTGCACTTTGTTCGCTCCATTTTTTGTCTGTTGAATTGCAGTTTCTCCGCTTCATTTTGTTATTTGTTAAATGTTGGTGTTGCTAATTTCATTATCTGCCAAACGTTTGACCAACATTGTTTTATTATTAAAAATAAGAATTATGGAAAGAAGATTTTAAAATAACAATTTTGTGTTTTCCTCAAATTAAAATATTTGATTTAGTAATGCAATCTGCCAAACCAAATTTGTATTATTTAACGCCAAATTAAAGCATATGGAGAAAAATGAAAGGTGGGTGAAGAAGGAAGTTGTGTTAAAAAATAGAAGTGCTTAATTGTAGAAAAACATGATTGAAAAAAATAACCGAGACTTTATTTTAGTGTAGATTTTCTTGATGAATTTTCGATTATGTTTTATACTATTGAGTTAGGTTTTTATAAAAGAAAATTGATACTTGGTTTTGGTTTAATAACTGATAAAGAGAGCTTACTATTTTTTCTTTTAAGAAAAAGAATGTTTATTAAAACAACTATATTGGAAAATGTTAGGTAGCTATCAACATATAAAGCGCTAGTTAATTGAGCTAATGATAGTTGAAATTGCGATACTTATATGTGTATGGTTTACTTTGTTTAAATAAGGAATAGTAAGAGGTTGTATATTTAAGCATGTTGATGGTGTTAAGAATTGGGAAATGGTTAAATTGCAATGATTTAATGCTCGATTTTCTTTTAACATTGACTTCCTTTGCTTCTTAGTTTTGTACATCCTATAATAATGCTCCTCACATGACAAAATATAATATGCTCATTTATTTACTTTAGCAATTTTTAGTTGATGCTTCTAATTCAAAATTATTTTGTACCAACGATTCAATTTGAATCAGGTTGAAAATTTAATTAATAAGATATCGTTTGTAGTTCAAAATTATCATATTGAATTAATATACTTTATACTCATTGCTCTGACTATTTATGATCAGTAATTTTTAAGCACCAGACATCCAAAGCTGCCACCATCACCTTCAAGCCATTCAAGTGATCCTAGGTACGTTTGTTAAATTAATTACTTGTAACGGCCCGTATCTCCATACCCACCGACTCGACCATAAATCACACGTGTCCAACTCAAATTGAATGGAAATATGATCCAATAGAGGTGAAGAAGGAAGAGATAGAAGAAAAAAGAATAATAATACAGAATCTCATAATCGTAGCGGATCAAAATATAATATATAATAATAGATTTTTATCAAAAAGAAGCTGTATCTGTTAATACACATACAAACATCAGAGTACACCAATCAATACATCAATACGGACAATTATTATAACCTGTCCTCACTAGTGCTGACTATACAGTCTACACACACAGCGGAATATAAACAAGTACATGGAATACGGTTGAAATCCTCTAGCTCGTCTCCTGAGCTTCAAAGCATCATGACCTGAATCTGTAATACTCAGTCTGACTCGAGCATTATAATAAAATAACACTGGAGTCAACCTGGAAAACCAGCATGAGAAAACACAATCAATCTAAATTATTACTGTTATAAAAAACCTTTGAAAACAGAAGGTATCTCGTAAGATCACACCATACATAAATATAACGGTTTACCTTACGATAACCAAAACACTTTTATAGAAAATCCTGTGATATTATAATAGAGTCTAAGTACGAATACTCAATAAAACAGCCAAAATTGTTACATTAATTAAATTCCAGCACATTAGCCTCCACAACCAAAATTGTGAAGGCTCGTATTGGAGAATGGAGTTCATATTATGACCAGGTAAGGAACTACCTCCGATTAGTGCATCTATAGATCAATGCATACGAGTCTGACAAGAACATCTTTTACCCTACCACACTGAACCAGCCTAGCACTTGACTACTGGTACCGAATATGTTATCACCCCGGGTGTTCCCACCCTAATCGAGTGCTTTCTTTTCCAGGCACAACCATTTCAATAATTATAATATATCCAAGGGTATCTAGAAAAGTGATAACATACCCTACTTGGGTGCGACCCACTTAACCCTGATGCATGCCTTGTTTTAGCCATTTCTCGGTTGATGAGGCTTGAGACTACGTTTTACCTTTAGAATAGCATTCACACTTGGAATGCTAACACTGCCTTCCAGGCAAGCAATAAAATGATAGCATTCATTAATACAATTGCTCTGGGTCTGAAAGAACCGAATCCCCTTCAAGATTACAATCTCTGCTATCTTCGAGATATTTCAATTCATACATATAAACCGGATCAAAGTGGTTTCTGATAATTAAATTCGATCCCGATCTCTTCAAAATGATCGACGAATATGGTCAGATTTGATAGTCGATTATTTAACTATCAAATAACATCCATAAGCAGTCACTAGGTCCATTTTATAAAATTTTCAAACATTTATTTTCAAAATATCTTTAATATATATATATATATATATATATATAAATCACTTCCAATATTTAAATATTTGAGATAATTCAAATACTTATATCCATATTAGGATATCTCAAATCATCTCTTAGTCCAACACTTAGAAAAAATATTTAAAATATATTTTTCAAAATCTCTTGCTCTCAACACTTAGGAAATATTCATAACTTACATCAATTTTATTATTATATTCCCAAATAAGGAAGTTTCCCTATTTCCAACTTTATAAAAACATTTACAACCTCTTTTGTAAATTATCAGCTCATCGCAACTCATTTCATAAATCTCCTGAATTTTTAATAAATCTCCTTTTTTACAATTTCCAAAATCGATTTTACTTATTTAAAATCTCGTCCAACAATTTATAACTTTTTTATGAATTCCGTTAATTTTTCTGAAGTTCACGTATCTAAACACTTTGGAATTTCATAAGTTCCCAAAATTACATTTAAAGATTCCACTTTTAAGACCACTTCTATTAAATAGCTTGGTTTACAAATCTCAAGAGAATTTATAAATAAAAGTCCAATCATTGACTTTTAAATTCTATATATAATAAAAATAAGTATTTCAAAAGAATTATAATTTATTTTCAAAAAACGTTTAGTGAATGGTTTAAAATATCAAAACACTTTAAATAAACATCGTTAACTCATTTCGAATTCATTTTTAACTAAAAATAATCGATTTACCTAGCTAATTATAAAACTAGAATTTGTTCCAATTAATAAATTAATATTAGATAATTGAAAAAATCCGCTTTTTAAAATATTTCAATACTAAAACAACTTTAACAATATAGTTTTAATAAATAAAAAACCCATTTAAAAACAAACTTAATTCCTCGATATGAAATCAAATTTTAAAATCCAATATTACCGCATTTAATTTATAAATCCCTCCCGATTCAACTCACATCGATTATGTTTCAACTTCATAATCATTTCCAAATTCCACAATAGAATGCGCTATTTCTTTCAAAACCAATTTCCACGTCTCATTATCAATCCACACTGTGAATTTTACATTTTCAATTATCAACTGGTAATCATCTCATTCTATTTATACGTTTATAAATTTATAAAAAGATACTTCATATAATTTATTATTTTAAATCTATATTTAAATTATTTAAAGATAGTTAAGTGCAACCCAAAATCGATTATTGTTTTATCCAAATCAATTTCTTTTAAGATAATCCAAATTTTGATATAAATATTTTTATATTCAAAATCTCCTTTTCAAATTCTTTGAAATTCCAAAAATAATATTTATGGTATTAGAAATACCAAGATTAAGGTCAGTGCTATCATAATATCCAATAATTCAAATCATCACATAATCTATATTAGATTATTGACACAAATCATATATCACTATATATGAAATTAAAATCAAAATTTTTGAGGAATCCAGTTTGATCCCTCCAACCTATTTCCCTGCATCCATAGTTGTTATGCAACATAAAATTACCAATCCCACTTTGAGTTGGGATATCGCGTTAATATCGAGTCATTCGCTATTATGCTTGGCACATAGGGTCTCATCCATTACAATAGGTGAGAAATATTTCCAACTATATATACTACTATATACAAAATAAAATCCAACTGATATAACATATCAGTTCAACCAATCATTTGTTAATTGATATTAATTATTATAAATTAAATCAGAAATCCAAATGAGTGAGATTTACTCCCCTTGATTTTTAATTTGCAATTCATTCCAGTTTTAAATTAAACTGAATTGACGTTCAATTTAATCTAAAATCCTAGCCGACTCCAAAAACCTCCAAACCAAAACCTATTGCGTATATTTCATAGCCGCGAACCAAACTCGGCTTGTATCATTCATTTTGGGCCTCGTACGAAGGAGTTACATATTTTATAAGATAACGATTTTAATTAAATAATCATACAACCTAATTAACGTTTAACAATCTCACCCTAAACCTGCTACACTTAAATTCGCCAATTAACTTCCCAATCGACCGCGAACCTAAGCCTTAGCAATCCTCAAAACTGACCCAAACTGACCGAGCTCAACAATTAGATAGATATTAATAGCATGTGCCCACTGGAATCCCAAAGCATCAACAAGATGGGATCGTTTAGGGTTTCTGATAGGATCTTCACAATATCCTTGGAATGATTAGAAAGAAGACTCGTCATCGATATAACTTCGTACTTTGTTACTCATAACTATGGGAATTCTTGAAAATTCGGCAACTGGCCTTCAGTCGCACTAAAATTAAGATACGAAAGAGGCCATTTTCTTGAAGCTTGCCTAGATCTATTCGTATATCTTTTATTTTCCATTTTCAATAGCAAAGAATCAATGGTTGGACTGCCTGAAAGTAAATTCTCGTCCAATTAGAGTGGGAGTCCCCATTATATTAAAGACCAAGAGCTCTGCTGATTTGCTGTCGTGTACTATGCTACTTTTCATAGTGTCACCTCCTCCCAACATCATTGTCTTATTCACGCATGAGTCAACCAAGCTGTTCATCCTCCTATGGCCATGACTCCATTGCCTACGTAATTGCTATCGAGCATTCAATCCTCCTTTCCGAGCGTTCAATCCGTCGCCTTACCAATCGCGATCAGGCCATTTTTTTAATCAAATAAGTTTGAGTCATATTGAGGAAGAAAAGGGAATGTATTCACGATTTAAAAAGGATGGAGGAGGTGTTTCGTACACACTAGGTTGGCTGGTAGGTAGGTTAGATCCGCCCAAAGTTTTACTTGGCAATTTACGTTATTATCAAAATATCTCGTTTAAGGCGCCTTAAAATCCCGAACTCCTGTCGGCGTTCCTAATGTTATGCCCCTACTTCGAATCTAAAGGAACATTTCGGGAGCTAACGCGATCGTATGCGGAAGATAGCCTTTTAAATCAATAATTTAAATTCAATTAAATTATTTCTAGGCGATTTCAGATCACATGACCAAACGGTAAATCCAAACATTGGAATTTAAAATTCAATGATAATACATAATTACGGATCCAATGGAATTGGTTTCGTTGAATTTCGAGACTGTGCCCTGGATCACTATTTTAGCACGTCGATAAAATCGACGATTTCAAAATTTTAAGAAATCACTTGAAATTTTAATTTTAAAACTTATTAACTCAATTATAATTCCACTAGAGTTTATACCTACATTAGAAATCGTTTCGATTCATATTCAACTCCAATCCAATTATTTAAATGATTTTCAATTATCAACTCAATAATTAAATTTATTCAATACATCGCTATATTGTGAACTAAATTTATATTCCACTTATTTGATCAATAAATTTCATATTAAAATCTCGTTTACATTTTAAATTCAATATTTAAAATGAATTAAATGTTCAGAATCAAACGACTGAAAATCTAGGTCATTATATTCCTAGAAGACATGCACCCACCAACATGGATCAAACAATTACGGGTAGCAAGAACTGGAAAACAAAATAAAAGTTGTGAATAAGTAAAATTAACAAAAAAGAATTCTATAATTGGTTAATTGAACATGTAGTCTATGTTGGATGGTAAGATGCCAAAATGAAATCTAGTAAAACTTTATTTTAGTTTGGAAACGGTACACGTGGATGACTAGATTTGGAGAATTACATCTTTCATGAAACGTATGAATAGTACTTAGAGTTTGATATACTAATCCATAGTAAAAATCATAAGAGTGGATAATAGATCTTATTTGTGATTGCTATGTTATCTTCTATAATTTAA
Source organism: Allium cepa (assembly GCA_030765085.1). NCBI lineage: Eukaryota > Viridiplantae > Streptophyta > Magnoliopsida > Asparagales > Amaryllidaceae > Allium > Allium cepa. The sequence continues at coordinate 737,467,411 of CM060935.1, read as the reverse complement.
CAATTTGTTTAGGCCCAACCAACTAAAATCTTTCTAGTTTAAAATACAAATAAATCAAAATATAATTTAAAAAACAACGGCCACAATGTACATTATATATTACAGATATATAATATATACAAGATTTGCAGCTTAATAAATACTTAACTGGTCTGAAACCAAAGGAGGACATTTATTTTTTTTATCTACCCTAATAAATTTCGCTATCATTACTTAAGATTGTGATTATAAACATGGTTCCTTTAATAAAAGCTGTTGTGATATTTTCCACTCTTTTGTACCCTTGACGTTGCCATGTATAATCCTATATGAATATGAGAAGGAAAGTCTTGCATTTTACAGGACAAAATGAACATTATATTCAAATATTTTATATCCAATATGTACTATAGTAACCTTTTATCCAATATTTTACATCCAACATGTACTATAGTAACTTTCTATCCAATTGTTTGTAAATTTAAACTTTAAAAGTTACTGCTTGTTTGATTAATATAGAGTTGCACACTTCTACAAACTATGAGTTATGAATAGAAGGAGCAGACTTTTGTTTCACTTATAATTTAGCATTGTTTACTTCCTTGCCTTAGTAAAAATCTGTATAATAAGAACTTTGAAGGATACTAAATGTTTATCAACTACAAAAGAAGCATTGTTTTTAAAATGAAAAATGTACTATGGAAAATGACAAACCTGGGTAAGGTAAAGCTCCTTTTTTTGAATGCTTGAAGCAACATCCATAGGCAAATCAAATATAGAACATGTAATGAATGAATATTGTGAATTTATACCACTTGAACAGATGATATTTGCCTTTGTGTACTTATTAGAAACACAGTATAGGGTGTTTTTATTTATATTATGGATACTTGTACAAATGCACATGCACGTGTGTGTACATTCAATCATCGAAGCACTTATTTTTTATATTTATGATTCATTAAATGTTTTCAATCTTATGATGTACATGCAGTGTGCATGTGTGTAAGTAGTATCAAATATTTATTACAGTGATGTAGTGTGGATAAACTGGGGAGATTCACCTAAAACTGTGTTGCCCATTTATATAGAGAAAAATAACATAATTTCTGGATTTTCAAATCATTAGTGTAATATTGAGACCGTGAGCTGGTAGTATTGTCTATGGCTTAAAGGTAAACAGTTGGCAGCAAGATTTGCTCTCAAGTATGTATCATCAATTACAACATCAAATTTTTTAATGTGCATTAAGATTTTACAAAAGCTTATTATTTCTATTAATGTTTAATAAAATGTATTTATGTTAGTAAACATTTAAGAATTAATCTATGACATCCTCAAATACTTTTGTTCCTACTGAATCATTTTCTTAAAGATGTTTTATAGACTATACTAATATTAATGAACATTTAACAATACACTACGACATCTTCCGCGAACAATTTAGTTCATATCTATTCTTATTTTCAGTTTGTTGTCTATAGGGAGAAATTAGAACAAGGGCTACGAAGTGTATGACATTGTATGTGGAATAGCTCTATATTTGTATTAAAGAAATGTACACTACCTTGCTTTTATTGTGAAGGTGAATTGGTCATGCAAGCAGGCATTCATTGCAAAACCTAGCAACTAATTACACTATACACATAATACTATTTGGTTACACGTTGTATTAGGAATTTTCAAATCGAAATTAATCTATTATCATTTAGCATATGTTTTGCACCATTACTATAATTTCATTAGTATCATTTACCTTTGGATTTTATGTTTGATGGCATTTTTTCTACTTTTTTGATGTATATACAAGTTGAGCTTTGAAATAAGATAAATGTAGAAATATATTCAATGTATAAATTTATTCAATCGTAGGTATTCGGTTTATTAGTGTAAATACTAAGTACCCTATTACTTGCAGTGAAGAAACTGAGACTGCAATCTCTTGGATGGCCAATTTTATCCAGCTTGTCAACTACTTTTTCTTAATGATATATCAGTTTACTAATTGGTTAAAATTTATCAATCAAGCAACTATGCTGATAAACAACCTACAGCGAGCCCATTTCCTTCTTATTGATAAATTCTTACCCTACAATTACAGGTCTTTTATTTTGGTTTCAAGATTGAATGATTATTTGTTGTATGATGCAGATTCATTTTCTTCTTAAGAGGAGAAGTCGGTAATTTGTCAGATGTTGAGATTTCATGGCTTAACTCATGGGTGCTTGGCCTTTGAGTTTTAGCTTTATTGTGGTTGGCTTCTCAATAAAGTAGCTCTGGGTTGCATGAACATCCTCATTTAATCATTGAAGTCTTGTTGATGCTTTGGTAATACTATGTTTGAACTTTTACAAAGTATTTAATTTGATCTTATTTCAGGGTTCAAATGGAACTATATTACATGAATCTTGTTATAGTCGGTTAGATTGCACGACGGTAGTAGATTAATATAAGGTACTTTTCTATCAGTTCCAACTACCTTTAATTAAGGAAGCCTTTACAAACACATATACACGATAGGAAGCATGGTGCCTAGAGTAACATTTTTCACAATGTTGGTTCTCTTAGCATTGGAGTTCTCATTACATACAGTAGCCACTCTGGTCTAAAATGTACCATTTGCAACCACCGTGAACATGCATATGCCAAATAAAGGTCACTGATGATTTATGTTATTATTTCTACTTCAATTCAGTCGAGTTTTTGATGCTTTGCTTATATGAATCAATACTCATATTCAATCTTTTACTTGCCTTGTACTAATAGACCAAATGATTATACTAAAATCTTTTCATAACATTTACAAATCCACCAGACATAAGCATTGTTTTGTATATGATCATTGATTTTGCTCAATAATTGGCGATGCCTATCTTTTCAGAGCTGTATTTTTCCTTCTCGGGAATATAATGCCAAGCTTTCTGATTTTGGACTCACCAAAGATGCTCCTGAAGGTGATAAGACTCATGTGTCAACACGTAGGATGGGAACATATTGGTATGCAGCCACTGAGTATGTTAATAACATAATGTTATGACATGGAGGATTGTATGTTTACTTGAATCTATTGTGTTTGCCTGAATCTGAGATGGTATGTTGAGATTGTATGACATGTGAGATTGTATGTTATGAGATTGTATGTCATGACAGGTGAGATTATTTGACAAGTAAGATTGTATGTTGTGATGCCGAATCTATTTTTTTTTGCCTGAAACTGAAATGGTATGTTGCCTCTTCTCTTTTGGTTATGTGCCGGATGTTTGCTGTCAAGATCTGGATGTGCCTCATCTGTTACTTAGAGTATGATAATTCTAAACTAAAGATGATGCTTGTGATTGTTGCAGTTAAATTATCGTCTGTGATATGATGATTCATTTGTTCACTTCATTCGGATTCATCTACCGGTGGTATTGTTCATGTCTAAGTGTGTGAGTGTATGGTAATGTATTTTTTTGTTGTATAGGTAACATCCATTGCATAATTATTTAATTCTTTTGCAGATTCGCACCCTAATTATTCCCTTTGCTTTACTATATAGGCATACAAAACATTTCTTTTCTAAATGGAAGATTGCTAGCTAAAGTAGCTAATAAAACGTATGTTTTTATGCATTTGAATAAGCTCTGTTATGAAGTATATTTTGCTATATATGATATAAAACCGATCTTGTTATGATTGTGTAAATGTATATTGAATTGGGGTGCTTGGGAAAGCATGAACCACACAAAGAAGATGCTGTCGAAAATTCATGAAATACGATAAGTTTATAAAAATCAATAAAGTTTATAAGAATTAACTAAGTTACCAAGTTTTATAAAAATTAAATAATTTCTAAAAATAAACTAAGTTATGTAAAATCAAATTAATATCTAAATATTAATATAATTTTATAAAATTCAAATAAATTTATGAAAATTAACTAAGTGTAAAAATTTAACTAAGAAAACCAAGTTATATTAAAAATAATTAAAATTAACTTAATTTATAAAAATTAACTAATTTTTAAAAAAGTTACACTACGTTATCAAGTTTTATACAAACTGGATTAACTAAAAGTTTATAAAAAATAACTAATTCTTATAAAATTTAACTAAGTCATATAAATATTAACTATGATTATTTATCTAAATTATAAACTAAGTCTTATAAATATTCAACTTGGTTAATTAAATGAGTTTTGTAAAAACTAATTAAAGGATATAAAAATTAATTGAGTTATATAAAATTTAACTAAGTTAATTGTGTTTTATAAAAATCAACAAAATTTAATTTTTTTTAACTAAATTAACTAAAGTTTATGAAAATTAATTTAGTTTTATAAAAAACATGTTCTATATTTTGAAATCTTTGTTAAATTGTTAATAAAATTGACTAAATTTTATAAAAAATAATCTAATTTTTATAAATATTAACTAAGTTAACTAAGATTTATAAAAATTAATTTAGTTTATAAAAATTAACTAAATTTAAAAGAAGAATAATAATATAATTTAATAATAATAATAATACTAGTAGTAGTAAAATAATATAATAATAATAATAATACTAAGTTTATACAATTTAATTGAGTTTTATAAAAATTAGTTTTATAAAAATAATGTTCTCCATTTTGAAATATTTGTTAAATTGTTATAAAAATTGACAAAGTTTTATAAAAATTATTTACTTTTTATAAAAATTAACTAAGTTAACTAAGTTTTATAAAAATTAACTAAATTTAGAATAATAATAATAATAATATAATATAATAATAATAATAGCAATAAAATAATAAAATAATATTAATAATATAATAATATTTATAACAACAACAGCAAATGAACTAAGTTTAAAATGAGTAACTAAGTTAATTAAGTTTTATAATAATTAAATAAGCCAACTATTTATTCTATAACTAAATAAGTTTATAAATTTAATTAAGTTTTATAAAAATTAATAAGTTTATAAAAACATACATGCAATTGTTGAATAAAGTATTTTAAAAAAAATTACATCTATTTTCGAAAATTCCATTTGTCATTGATATCGTTTCCCTATGATTATATAAATTAACTGAATTTTATAAAATTAACTAAAGTTTATATAAATTAATTTAATTTCAAAAAAATTAGCCAAGTTAATCAAGTTTCATACAAATTAATTAAGTTCCATATAAATTAATTAAACTTATATTATTAGGTTTCACACATACGCATATATATATGTATGCATGTATAGTTATAATTGCTAATTATTGAATTTCTTTTTCATAGGTAATTACCCATCTATGGTGCATATAAATGGCAACATGTTGCGGTATATTAACGATTTGAAGTTCTTTTGAAGCAACAAATTTTGGTTTGCACATTCAATCGTCATGTGTAGCATGATCTTTTGTCACTTAAATTATTTACACTTATAATATAATGTTCATTAAATATTACGACATATTATGCATAATTCTATGCGAATGATGAATGGTTAGTTATTTTTCGTTTAATGTGATCTATATGACTGTATGAAATTATACGTTATATTTATGTAAATTTGTCGATTATAGTGTGATAATGGATATGTAAGTACTGCAAAAATGATTTTTAAAACGTTGTTAAAGGATTTGATAGCGTTTTCAAAACGATGTTATAGCCTATAATAGTATTTCTAAAACGCTTAAAGCCTATAACATCGTTTTGTTCGTCCTTAAGATGATGGTTTTGATGACAACAATCTTAGAATAAGATTATAAAATATAAATACTAACATTATAGTTTAGATATATGTGTGTATATGCAGGATTTAACCATGCAGGTACCAAGAATGAAGACTATACAGTATAGAGATTCAAGATATCAAGATAGAAGACTCATGAGTATCAAGATTATCAAGAGTTCAAGGTTTCAATAATAAGTACTTTAATTAGGAATTTTGCTAAAACACCTAGAAAAGTACTGGCATCTTAAACTCCAATTTATTTGTGGAATAGAATCCACTTCAAGCTTGTTAAAGGGATAGAACCCTAAGTAGGATGGAACCTACGAAAAATCCAGTGGAACATTGTTTTGTATCCACTAACTTTTATTCAAAATATTTTACAAAATTATATCTTGTTTTCAAAATGTTTTCAAAATCTTCCTTTCAAAAGAATCAAAAACATCTATCCTGGTTTTAATACTTTAAGCCTCAAAATAATCTTTATTTTCAAAATCAAAACTATCCTTGGTTTTAATCTATTTTTTAAAATAAATATATTTAATATTTATACTTAGATTTAAATATAAAATTATGGTAAAATTGTATATATACACCAAAATATTATTCTCTATATTTACTTATGCATTTTAACTACAGTTAATTATATTTATAAAGTTTAAAATAGTTTTAATATAACATAAAAGTTATTTTCAAAGAAAAACAAATAATCAAAATTTCCTTTGGCATGTCGACATCCTCAAGTACCCCATGTCGATATGGTAGCAGTTTATTTCAAAATTTTGAATTTCAAAGGAAGTGTCTATTCGTAATACCCTTCCACGAATGAACTTGGCTGTAGTTCTACTATAAATAAAGGTGGTTTTGAATGAATTTGTATTCATATTTTTTTGGTTTTCACTCCTCTTCTTCTTCCACATTTCTTTATACACATTCTTTCCTTTATTGATTTTACTTTATTTCTGCATCTGTGTTTGTTTCTGTGATCATTCTGTGTTTGAATATTGCATACATTTGTGTTCAAATTAACAAAAACTCAAAAAGATTTAGTAATTCCTTTAAACACTATTCACCCCCTCTAGTGTTAATCCTAGCCTTAAGATCCGTATTCCGCATTACTCACACGTTTATGTTGCATTTTATGTCTGTTGTAAACTACATGTCATTATAATAAAGGGTTTTTTATAGCATTTTATGAATGCCATTAATAAGAATGTTTATAGCATTATGAAAATGGAATAAAAGACTTGTTTTTCATAGTGTTTCTTATGTTGCAATAATAGGTCATTAACTTGTTACAACTTGTTGATTTATAGCTTACAGAAACACTATAAAAGCATTTTATAGTGTTATTTAAACGTTATCAAAGGGTCATTTAGTTGTAGTGTTCCTTAAGTGGATTCAGGTACATAACACACCCTTTTTTCCAAAATATTATCAAAGATTTTCTACTTTGATAAGAACTTAAAATAATGGTAAGTTTAAAATTTTGATTTAAGGGTAAAATTGAAATTTGCCTTCATTTAGTTCATGCATGTTCTCTTATTCTACTTTTCATTTCAAAAACTTCCTACTTTTTATAAATTTTCCAAAATCATCTTTTTAACCCAAAATTTTGTATTTCATTCAAAGACAAGAATTTGAACTAACTCAAAATTTAAAATGTGAAAGGTGAGATTCTCTATTTTCTTGTATATTTTGTTTTGATTTTATATGTGAAAAATAATTAAGAAAAACATATAGTTTTGTTGAAATGATTTGGATTTTCCTTTATGTTAAATAATGATTTGGAAATGAGAAGGATAGATCGCTGGAAATGTATAGGAACCAAAAATCACTTGTTATATACTTACTGTTAGTTGAAATGTTTAAGCATCATTTTACATTCAAGATTTCAAAATTCTATATCTCTCAATCTGTTAAGATTTAGACAATGATCAACTATGGAGTTTCTCGTTAGAGTCTAAATTAATTTTAAAAATAGTCGCTTGATGTTTCGTTGAGCATAATAGTCAAATCTGCTCGATTACTGTAATTGTCGAGAAAATGGCTAGTTTTTATTGACCGTGGAATAACGAACGGAGGATACATGTGGGTTCGTAGTATCGATTCGAGATTTTCATGGGTGTTCGTGGGATTTATCATGATGGGATTTGGTCAGGACTTTGAGATGAGCTGGTTTGGTATAAAATCAAATTCAAGTATGGTGGTGGTCTAAAGGGTGAATGACGGTGGTCGGAGCAACCTTTGGTTGAGTCGGAGGCATGTTGATGATCAACAGTAGTGCATGTTAATTTAGGATTGACGTTTTAGGTGGCCGATGGTGGTAAGTTGCATCGCGACTAGTGTAGAGGGATTGGAAAGCATGGTGTAGGACAGCGGTGCTAACTGCCGCGAGGCGTGGTTTGACGTGGGATTAGGCATTGGCATTGAGGGGATTTAGGTTGCCTGTATGCGACTTTGTTCTTGGTTTAACGGGTCGAATCGGGTTATAGGTGATCGGAAGGGACGGTGATGGGTCAATCGAGATGGACGTAGTGAGGTGGACTTGTAGGGTTGGTTCCAGCGTGATCAACCGCGTGTGACATATGTGCACATGCACGAGGGTGCATTGGAATGGGGAGTTTTGGCTCCTGTAATTGAATTTGGATTTTGGGTATGATAATATGAGAAGGAGGAAGCTTGGCATTGGAATTGAGGGTGGTGGGTTGTCGGCATTGACCTAAGTGTTCAAGTATTTAGTTGATTTAAGTTTTAAAATTTAAAATATTTAAACTTAAAAGGTTATAGCACATTCATATGAAATCCGATTGACACACAATTTTCGATATTAGGATTGTATAATCCAACAGAGCACATCTATACAACCATTCAACAGTTTTGTAGAAATATAAAATACTGTTAAATTTATAGTCATATAAAATAATTACATCGATTGGAAATTATATTTTCCACTGACATTCTGATAGCAAAAATAAACCTTGTTCTGCTATATTTAAAATTTAATAGGTCTTAGTGGACATCTATTTAGCATAATAGATCCCCGTTCTACTATGTATTAAATTCGAGCACTTATTAATATGTCAGTCGTCTTGGACAGATGACATATTATATGTCATTTGTTATTTAGGAATTTTATTTTCATACTGGTTGTTTATGTAAATGCTAGATATATGATCTAAATTATTGAATTCAAAAAACCGGTAGCTTGTCTAAGTACCAATGTAGTCGCTGAGCCTCTATTCAAATTTTGGAAAAGAAATTAGATTTAGTTTCGATTTATTTGGACTATAGATTATTTTGAAGTAAATTATTTTCTTTACTAAAAGGGTTTAGTGGTATTATTTTAACTTATAATATTTAAGTTAATTAATTATTTGTTAATGATGTTTTAAAGTTGGAATTTTTCAAATTATATTCATTTAAGGTGTTTAAAAAGTTATATTATTTTATTTAAGCTATTTTTTAAGTTAAGTATTATTTTCTAATGATATTTCAAACTAGTAAATTATTTAATAATGTTTTGAAATTTATTAATTGTTTATTGATAATTATTTAAGTTAATTAATCATTTATTTAATAGTGAGTAATTTTATTAATTTTGTATTGATAATGACCTAAGGTAAGTTAATTATTTTCTAATAATGTTTAAACTTAATAACTTTTTTATAGGGAGGTGTAAAGGTAATCATCTTATCAAGTGATATTTTAGAGTAATAAACAGTTTTATAAAGAGAATTAGTTTTAAACATAAGGGTTGTTAAAGGAAAAGATCTTGGATTTGATAAGGGTTTGGGTTATTAAACTTTGGACCACTTACAAAAATTCAAGTTATGAATCTAATAAGTAATCCTTCTTAATTTTATCGATATGAAAGCATTTTCCCTACTTAACGCCGAAGTATTAATTGTTTTAGGTTCATAACAAACAGTGTTTCAAAAGTCATTGTTTGATCCATTTAATGGAATGTTGAAAACAAGAAATTTTCCTCAAATGTTTGCGAATATTCTTATACCATTGTACAAAAAGATGGTAAAATTTTCAAAATATAGAAAGTGAATGGTTTGAGAATATACTTATATCGATGAGTAAAGTATGTAAATATTTTGGTAAATAATTATAATATTTAGTTATTAAAGATTTTTTTAAAGAGGCTTAGTGGATCCCACATGGAATCAATTCTATGTTGGATTATTTATTATGTTTGATAGTTAAATAACCAACTATCAAATTTGGACTAAATTTTAACTTTGAAAATGTTTAGGAGAAAACACGAGAATTATATGGTTCAGTTATCATTGTTGATACTACTGTAAGTATAAACTCATGTGTTCTTCTAAGACAAATGTAAGGAAATCCATGATCCCGGTTCTTATGCATTATCTATTTATTTCCAAAAGAATCAGAGTTGAGTTTATTGGAAACTATCGAGTGTTGGTTCAAAGAAACCAGGATCAGACAAGTATGAATCATCCAAAAAACTACTTTGCATCAACCAAATGTTCGAATTGAAGACATCTTGAAGAATATGGAATCAAAGACGGAGCTCTTTGAAGTGCAAGGGCTACTTGTCACTAATCGTAAGGGTGATTCCAAAATGGATGTAGTAGAAGTAGTGTCATAGGTTTGTTCATATCATGAATAATTTGTATAGATGAATACCGGCGTCGCATTGCCGCATAAAGGACATTGTTAGCATTCCAAGTGGGACTACTATTAAAAGAGTAAAACGTACACATATGTATCAAGGGCAGTGTTAGCATTCTAAGCGGAAGTTATGGGTGAATTTCAATTTTTTTTACCCTATTGGATCTTTATTGGGCCTGCGAGGTCTAATTAATTTTATTTAAATTTATCAATTACATAGAGTTTATTTAATTTGTATTTTATACATATAAATGTACAAATATGTATCATATATATAAATTTGCATATATATATATATATATATCCATGTATATATATTTATATATATGCATGTGTAGCATGATAACCCATGCAAGGAATAATATGCTCGTATATAGATGTTGGAATTCACATCGCAACTGACTTTTTAGCTTATCCGACATGTACTGTATGTTGCCCGAATATATGTATGTATTTAAACTTATTATTTGTATAAATATTGTAAATATACATACGTACATATATGTATGTAGATGTGTATATGTATATGTTAATTTTATTTAAACAAATTTATAAGATTAGAATATTTAAGCATATATATATATATATATATAAATTATATATATACATAAAATAATAATAATTTGTACATAAATATATACTATTGTAATAAATATTAAAATAACACACACACACAAATAATATATAATTTTTTTAAAATTGTGAACTAATATATATTATATATAATATAGACATACACACAACATTGACAAAATAATATGCATATTTCTTTTCTAAATATTATGTATATGTAAAAATTAATAAGTATATTTATAATATATATAACTACACACATATTTATATATACATATATTAACTAATAAAATTAAATATTTTTTTATGTTAAAATTTGTATAAATTGATTTAGTCGGAAAACAATAACATATTAATAAAAAATATTTTATAATCATATTATTCAAATTTTATATTTTTTTAAAATCTAGCACGATATTTTTAGATTTGGAAAAAATTTCCAAAATTTTTCTTAGCCAAAATTAATTTTTTTATTAATTAATTATTTTTGGCCTTATATTATAAAAAAATTAAAAATTAAAAATTAAAATAAGTTATTTTTATAATTTCGATTTTCTGGTTGAGAACTTATTTCATGATAAAATAATTTTATAAAATCTAAAAGTTAATCTTCGAATACATTTTTGTTTATATAAATTGTTTACATAGTATATTGGTTTAAATAATATTAAATAATAGTAGCTAATTATTAAAAATATTTTATTACTACCAAAAAATTATAATTACTATAAATATACATGTACATAGTATATTTTGAATTATTAGCATGGATTGATGTTATAATTAAACAAAAACCATATATGTATACTTAAATAATATATATATATATATATATATTTGTGTGTATATATATATGTACACACACATATATTATTAAATAAATATATATGAATATATATATATATATATAATATTAATAAAATAATTATTAGTATAAATAAAATTATTTGGTTATGCATATCTGACTTATATGTGGGAAAAAATTATTGTTTATTAAGTGAATACATACAAGTAACCAATCTAGTATCTGACAACATCAATACATATAATAAAATAGTCACCTAACTAATAATACAATAATAATGTATATATGAATAATAAAATATTATCCCAAAATTATAAACTATATAATATAGTAAAAACATACCTAAAACCAATGCCTTGAAGCACACTTGTAACAACAAACTCTTTCCCCTTTGAAAGTTTTTTAATTCGGCAAACTGCTAATCCTTGAACCGTTGACCTTTGACTATCAAATAGCAATTTCCTTTTTTGCTGATTTGGAGCTTCAAGCTGATAAAATAAAATGGATGAGAATAGTGGCAGCCAAAAGTCCCTATTCAATTTGGTTTTGAGGCGTTTAAATAGTTGATCGGAGAGAGAAAATAATGGATTGTATCTCATACCAATTCTAACTAAATCTTTGCCATCCAATTCTATCACCCCTAAGCTATCTTAGCCACCCTTATAGCCCTAATTACAGTTGAAATTATCAACCTATCATCATGGGAAGATATTTCATTTAAGCCCAAAAGAAATAGTATTTACTAAATCTAGTTTAATTGCTTATCGATATCGCCCGTCGTTTGATATATTTATGACTAATATAAATACATTTCATAATATTCTTCCTCAAATCATATTCAAAATTTTGTAATTAATATTTCATAGATATTAATTGGTTTAATTAGTTTATAACAATTATAAACTAACTAAATTGTTCAGTCAAAAGAGAATTTATCTTTTCGGTTGTATGACTCGTTAGGTGTAAGTTTGGTCAGTGATTAATTCGAACTATTCGAATGTTAATGTTCATACGACACTTAGCAGGTGGTGTGACTTTTTGATCAAATTTATCGCTTGTTTGATTATGGTAAAATTCAATTTCATTTTACTTAGCGTTACCCGGTTGTTACTTTATTTACATCAATTTTTTCGTCAAAACTATATCGTTTTGGACTTAAATAATTTGGTAATGGTTAAAATTCCAATATCATCCATATTCAACTCTATAATCCAAATACAATAGCCTTGGTCAATAATAACAATTATTATCAACCAGAATGCTCCAAAGACTTTGACTTTGATTCGACTTGAGTTAACCGTGTACTATCCCATATACCTGATAAGACGAATCCTCTCTTGAATAGGGTTTCACTTCTAATACTTTTACTCGATCCAACTACAGTCACTCGATGGACATCGTGCATGTTTTGACTATAATTAAAGCAAATCTTTTATAATGAAGATCGACATTATTCTCAAGTTGAGAAAACTGTGTAAATTGGCCGCATAAATATATTTTTTGACCTTAGTTATATTAACCAATAAAAAATTATCCAATGTGTCATTCTATAGTTATCCAAAAAATTTCAGTACGTAACCTTTTGGTACCCTCCTCCAACAGTCATGAGTAATATACCGCCCAATGTTTGGAGAGCATTACATACTCTAGTCTCAAACCGATACTTCGATATCCAATCTCGATGCACCTTGACTAGGAACATTTAAATGATATATTTGTTTTCATTATGATAAATTACTCATGGTTACAACACTTTACAACTATTATCACAAAACATACCATTTGTGAATTTTCTATTAAATAAACTTTTAATTAAATTAATTAATATAATACATTATATCAAGTATGTAATAGAAAGAAAAAACTTTTTATTTTGAACAAGATTGGTCCTCGAGTTAGATATATGTAACAAATTACATAATTGTCACTAGGGCATATCCCTTAACTCTATCATGCACTTCCTATTTTCGAAATTTAAATGAAAACTCCCTTTTCCATTTGTATATGTAGAAGTTGAATAGAGCGTAAAAGGATTTGAATTGCAAATTCTATTACTGTTGGTTCTTCTATTTTAATATAAAATAAGTGGTATGGATTCTATTTTTATACACGTCTACTATTGAATTGAGAATGTTGGATATAATATATGTTTATTGATATGGAATTAGACTTGTACAAATTTAAAAGTTTTGATGTTTAAATGATTAGCATATGGTGTAATCATCATACGCTTAAAAATATATTAGATATGCGTGTGTGTGTTCAATTAATAATATATAAAAATAGTGTATTAACTACGTACTAAATAAGTTATTGATTAGTATTAAATCCCTCTTAGGGAAAATATTTGATAGTTAAGGCGAAATCAGGGTTTTCCTTATAAGGCCTTAACAAGGAGTGCAATTAGTTTTATGACAATATGTTAAGTGAGTATAGATTATGACTAAATTATATGGATGCAAGGTCAGTCAAAAAAGCACATAAAAGTTATAACAATCCACATATTTAACGATTTTATATTTAAATGATTTATTTAAATATAGCGTCGTTAGTCGGATTTTGGGTCCGAAATGTTACTTTCTGCAAACGGTCGAATTGGGTCTCAAGACCACTTCCATTGAGTTTAAAACGTCGTTTGCGATCTTTTTGAGTATAAGTTTGATATGTTTGGAGTTTGTGAAATTCTGACCCTTTTTCTACTTAGGCTTGAGTTTGGGTTCAGCCCCAATCCCCTATTAACCCCCAAGCACATTAACTCTTCATCCATTCACCCTCATTTCATTCCTTTAACTTAAGAAAACTGAAAATGGTGGAGGGGAAGAGGAAATAGAAATTTCAAGCCCTAGTTTCTTCTTGTAAACTTGAATCTTGCTCCAAAATCAAAGAGAAGCCATTGGTACGCCTCCTCTTCATCTTCTCTATCTCTTTCTCTCTTCAATCTCAGAAATTCCTAAACCTAAATTTAGGAAATACTTGTTTTGATCTTAGATTGAAGCTAGTTGAGTTGAAGTGGAGATTGGTTGGCCTTCTCCTTGCAAATTGAGCTCCTTCTTCTTTGTTTTTGGGTTAAAGGTGAGATTTTCATCTCACATCTCTGACTATAATTATCTTTGGTTGTTGGGTATGAATTCCTAACACTTCTTCATATGCATTTGCTCTTGATTTGGATTGGTTTTGTGAATATTGCAATTTTTGGTGTTTTGAAAGTCTAAAACTCTAAAAAATCCTTCTATAGATGTCTGATCATGTTTTTGGTGATGCATCCAAGAGCCAATAGTGCTGGGTTGTCAATCGGCCTAAGCCTTTAAGTTCATTGCTCTACCGGTTGCAAGTGGTGAGAGTTTTCCCTTCCATTCAATAGGCAGGGAGACAATTCAGCTACAGCCAGTCGATTGACTGCAGGGTATGAAAACTCTCGGGTTAAGGATCAGTCGACTGACTGCAGAAGGCCAGTTGACTGATTTGCTCCAATTTTGCCAATTTTGCCTATTTGCTTGTGATTCCAACTTTTATCGATTCGTGTTGATTCCAATTAGTTGTTTATGCGTATTTGACCTTGATGATTCCTTTTTGACTTCATTCACGGGTTTTATAAATGATTTCTTCAAATCGCATTAAAAGCTCGCTTCTCCAATTTATAAATTCTATTTAAAACACACACACAATTTCGCACTCCGAGCGATGCGGGAGGAGAGTTAAATGATTAGATAAAACGCATGCAATGAACACGTGCGTTCATCTTTTCCGTTAATTCCCAATCTATTCGTTTGAACGTTTTGACCTTTGGGTCTGGTTTACCAATGAGATGAGGTAAACTTTGTACTGTTTTGAGTGTGAAAGTGACTGACGGATAGTAAACCGTTTAGTGCGAACGAGTGGTTATGAGACTCACGTTAACACTTTTCGGATTCCTTTTCGAGAGTTGTGACACATTTGGCCAGTTAGTGGTGTCCAGTACTGGGACTTCGGACCTTCGCCACTACGGTTTGTCGCCTTCGGGTTTGTAGCCCTATAGTATCGCTTTCTATGTTGGTCGTTATGAGCCGCATGGGTGATATTGGTTTTGGAGTCCTCGGGCTCATGGATCCTTGTTTATACAGTACTGAGCTCGAGCAATTTTCTGATGTTTCATTGATATGTATATTCCCTTGGTATCGGCCTTCGATGTTGGTCTTTTTGAGCCGCATGATATATAGCGATTACCTTATGGAACTTGTATACCTTATGGGTATTTGTTATTTGCCTTTTTGGCTTGATTTGGGATATTCGTATCCCTTGTTTATTTGAGTTGCCGATGATATGAGGCTTGTTCTATTATGATTCATCTTTTGTTGATGATTGTGGTATCTCCTTTAGAGATATCTGTTATACTTTGTAACCTTGCAGGTTTATTGTTGTTCAGTTTATCTAACTGATTTGTTTAGCCAGACTGACCCGTGTATTTTATACTCGGGTCAGACCGAGATGTTTCAGGTTAAGTGCATTTGGACTTAGCCTATTTTGCTTCCGCATGGACTATTCAGCTTGCTCCTTTTTGTCATAGCTTTTTGTGTATCCTATTTTGTTGTAACTCTGATATGTATTCTTTTGGATTCGTCTGTATACTATGGTTTGCTATACCACTTAACATGTATTATTTTGTATACTCTGCTATGTATCAGTATATGATTATATGATGATCTATTGTTCTGTGATGTATATTACATTTGAGTTGTTATATTCTGTTCTGATAGATCCCCAAGCCACCTAGGGTTTTGTTTTAAGTATTCATTAGATATGTCGATCTGTTTGGTATGATTATTGTCGACGTATTTAATAGATAGTTAAAGCAAGGCTATAGATGGTCGCTCCTATCCAGCCTTATTCTCCGTATTAGCAGACGGTGTTATCTAATAATACTCTTTGCTAATGTGGGTATAGAGGTGGGGCGTCACAAAAGTCTTCCTAGCTAATTTGGCTACCAGTAGTGTGACTTTGAGACTGATGTAGGACATCACCTGTAATAATTATCCATAGAGGATGAGAGGTTAATCCCAGATTTTATAGCCCAGCTATTCTGGCTACCACTTCTATGAGTAGTCGAACTAATGTGAGACGTCACAATTTGGGTTATGTCATAATGTGTCGGACCTGCTTCGAGGTTGAAGGTAGTAAGTGGTTGATTAAGGGTACGCTTCCTCCCTATTACAAAAGTATTAAATAGTTAGGGTCAGAGGTTAGGCACGGTGGCGGGTATCTCAAGAAGAGTCTGCTTCGAGTTCGAGGTATTAAGTAGCTATTATAGGGTCCGCCTCTCCTATAAAGAAGTCTCAAGTGGTCCGATGAGATTCTATGCGATGTCAGCTGGATAGTATCAAAGAGGAGTCTCCCATGGATATGTAGTAAATGATGGAGACCTACCTAAAATGAAGTGTTAAATAGTCAAAGTATTCCCATTTCCTATTGAAAATGTATTAAATGACTTGGGTACTATCTCTTATATTGTTAGGATATCATTGATGGTGGATGTGTAGGAATGGGAATGACTTTTGGCCTACAGTGGTAGATGGATTATTGGGTTTGAAAAGATATGGGTTAACGAATCGGACTAGAAAAACATTAGGGTTTGTAGTTGGAAAAACTTACAATATAGTTAGGATACGTATGGCATATTTTTATTTTAATTATACTTCCTAAGTATTGTTATAGGAAGGCCTGAGATTTTTATTCACCAGACATTGTTGTTTTGACTCCCTCCTCATTATAACATAGGTCAAAGAAGGCAATGCTGATTACGAAGGCGATGACGATGAGGGGACTTGTGGTAGTTATCTATTTATCTACTTATGTTGTTTCACATTTCTGATGTTCCCATTTAAAAATTTTGATGTATTCTAAGATACACTATTAATATTTTGCATTGTGTTGTACTTTTCTGACATTTGAATTTTAAATAAAATGGGTATTGTTTCTTATATTATATTTTATTCTTCCAATGTGTGATCCTGGATGTGAATAGATAGCTTTGTATATTGTTCTTTGTAACAATTTTACCAACCACCATCTAGTTTTGGAATGAATCTAAGATTTGATGGGCCTTTTCCGGGTCAAAAATTAGGCCTATATCGAGGTGGGTTGTTGCATTTATAGGTGCTAAAGAGTAAATAATATGAGATTAAGATGTAATTTAATTGAATAAAGTAGTTAATAGTTGTTCGATAGACCAGATCTCCAATATTTCCTAAACATGTCAATGAAGGACTAAATAACGGTAAGAAATGATAAAATAAAACGAATGGGAAGTTGACAGGTTAACTGTAGTGTTAAAAATGTAGTAGGCATATTTTTAATGTATGCCGTGAGCTAGTACCAAAGGAAGTGAAGCCGAATCGAGAGTAAATAAACTATAATAGTAGGTATAAAGACCAAAGTTAGAAAGTTAAGAACTGCTTCGTATAAAGCCATGTTTCTAAAAACCAAGAGTTATAGAGGAACTATAGTTAGAGGGTTTGATTTCTAAAACCTAGAGTTGAGGTTTTGTATGATAGTGCAACAAAACTAAATTAAGTCGGACTTCCTAAACAAGACTGAGGGTAGTGATTGTCCAGAGCTGATTAGCTCTCGATATTAAGTTATTAATAGGAATAATCAATTTCCATAAGAGAAATTTATGCTAAAGCTTAAGATGACCAAAACTAGTGTTTAGAGCATTAATAGTGATGTAATAAGTAACATAGTCAGTCGAAGGTATTCAATCTTGATATATTTTAATGAATAGCTAAAGATAAGCCTAACACATATATAATTAGGCAGAGTATTCCGTACATAGTGTAAGGCCTATGTGGAATCCAAGAAGCAAAAGCGAAGGTGTAAGGCCTGTGTGGCATCCAATAAGTGGAAGCGAAGTTGTAAGACCCATGTAAAACCCAAAAACAAAATGTCCGCGTAAGGCTTGTGTGGAAACTACACCCGAAAGTGTTGGAGTACATCTTAGGTGGCATATGAAACACGAAAATTATTGGTGCAAGGCCTAAGTGGCAAGCAAAACAGAGTTTGGTAGATGTCGTAAGGTTTGATGTGGCAGTCAAGAACTGAAAGCGGAGATGCAAGGCCTTTATGGCAATTGAAATATGAAAGCAAATGTGTAAGGCCAGTGTGGCACCCAAATATGACAACGTAGGTGTAAGGCCTTCATGACAAGCAAAAGCGTTAGTTGAATAATAGAATTAAGGAACTGGTGAAGGTACATGCGTTGGTGGAGGCCGAATGCTTAAACCATAATCCTTCATCATTAAAACAAGGCATGTGGCCTTGGTAGCATCTGAAGATGGTATGTTTCAGATTTTCGTCACAAAAGAGAATGATTATTAAAAGAAAAATCACATGAAATGACTATTGATTCTAATAAAAGTATCATAGAACATATAAGATCTTTAGAGATGAAATGATGTTGTATGCTTATGTTTAAAACAGTTGGCTAAATTTTGTATTATGGTGAGGGAAAAGCTCATTTCATGCTTTAATGATTTGGTCTCATCATGTTTTATATTCAGGGTAGTGTATTTTTCATGCTAGACTTTACGTCTGATCCATATTTTTATCATTGTTTCCACTATAAACTCATATGTATTCGTTCGAGTAGATCGAGTTCATAGATATAAGCATGTTACCTTCGCTAGACGAACAAGGAGTTCTAAAGACAGGAGATAACCCGTAGATGATATAAATATCGTATTATTTCCGCCGTATTAAGGGTTCATCTCAGATTCTTCATATGTTGGGCGTGACACTATTATTTGTGATTTTATTGTTACTTTGACCCATGCATGAGTATGACTATGGGATGGATTTGAACATGTAAAAATAATTGTGGTATGTCATTTATTAACTACTTTGTTCACTTAACTGCACTCATATAACTAATCTTATTTCTATTGTCGAAAGATGATTCCAAGGTATAAGCAAAGGGTTATCGAAGATGTAGTCAAAATGCAACCAAAGATGTAAACAAAGGGCCATCGAAGATGCAAACGAAGGGCTTTCAAAGATGCAGTCAAAGTGCCATCGAAGATGTAGCCAAAGAGTTATTGAAAAGGCAAAGAGAAAACTATCGAAGATGTAATCAAAGAGGCGCCGAAGATGTTATTAAAGAGCTATTAAAGATGAAATCAAAGAACCATCGAAGATGTAACAAAGAGCTATCGAGTTTCTACCTAAAAACGTTATCGAGTTTCCTCCAAAAACGTCTTCGAAGTTGTAGAAATTTATGAAGGTTGTTCGGGTGTCCGTCCTCTGTTGGCCCGCTTATGTCATGTTAGCGTAAAACAAAAAGGAGCGGAATAAAATGGATAATTTATACGAAAAGCGTCATAAGTCATATAGATGACATGCCACGTCATCAATCAGCAAAATGATGACCACCGTCCAAAATATTTATGTAGCACATTTAAGAATCAAACAACGCAATTTTAACACAAAAACATAGGTACGCACCCCACTTAAGGATGGGCTAATCTTCTTCTTCCTCAAAATGGTTAGTAATTCACGAATTCTTTTTAAAAAGCTGGGTGAAACCATTAATGGCCGATTATGTCAAATTGTAATTGGCAAGTGGTGCAAAAGGACAAATAAATTCTCCTCGTCACTTAATTTCTCCTCAAATTATATCATCTTTTGCCTCTGTACTCATCACTTAATTTCTCCTCAAATTCTTGAAAATTGGTTCAAATTTTAGGTCTAACATTATTAAAAGGCGCAAAATCAAATTTGGGGAATGTCTTAAGTTTTCAAAGTTTTCATGATTTACTGCAATTTAGGTATAGATTTTGGTAACTTGTCTTTTTTTTTTTCAAGCAAATGTCATCACACCCTAGTTATATGCATATATAAATGGCGAGTCTTCATATTGTTTTAATCAACTCTCATGTCCGCAACATACAAAAATAAAATTAAAACTCTAAATTGTCAATTATTTCATGTTTGTTTAATGACATCTATTGCTGTTGTGATTAAAACTATTTAAGCAGGTTCATAACCGGAACTATAATCATTTTTATTTAATTGTAAATTCTCTCTTATACTCTTTTGTTTTTACAACATGAAAGAGACAATTATTGGGGTAGGTCTAATTCGATTATGTTATATCTAATAATTCTTATTTTAATCGTCTGTGGTGCTTGGAATTATTGAAATTATTGTTGTCTGTTTCTTTGCACAATTAACTGATACACTAGATTTTGGATATTCTATCATATCTTCCCACAACAAAGTATTTGCATATTGTGGTCGGGTTTTGATTTCGCCTTTTTATTTTCTGTTGAATTTATTCCCTATCATGCATCCCAACAAAACATTTGGTGGAAATCAATTCAGGTCAAGAATTGTTACATCATGCGTCAGTATTTGAATATTTGGAGACCTAAGTCTTTTAACAAACGTATGGACCGTATGGTGCGATGTTCCACCGGTGTTAAGCTTCGTTTTCAGTTCCGTTTTGAAATTGTTAGAGAACGTACGTCGACGAGTTCTCAGTGATTGCTGTTGATTTATTTTTTTCTTCCATTTTTCCTTTCAAATACTTATTTCAGTCTTTCCTTTGCAGCTTATAAACTTGTTTCGTTCATACAAATGTCCCGTTCAAATATTCCGTTTTCGTTGGATACAAACGTACCATGATTATCATTTTCACACAAAATTACTAGTCACTACAGTAAGCGTTCGGATTGAATTTATGATAAATGCATAGCCTTTGAGGACTTTTAAGTTGGATCAAGTTTTCATGCGAAATGATAATACGACGTTCATTTGTTTAATCTCGTTATTTTTGTGTTTCCGAGAAGGTTGATGCTATTGACCACATTAGTATAATCGAAGTAACAGTATAACATGAGCAAAATTATATATTACAATATCTTATCGATATTCTTTCGACGTAATTTTCAGTCAATGTTATAGTTATTTTTTTTGAAAGATTAATGCACACCTAACGGTATTGTTTTCAGCGAAAGGTGGGACAACATTTCTTTTGTAATAATAAACATTAAGTGAGAAGAAGATAAAATAATAAAGTGAAAATAAAGATGAAAGCACTTATCAGCATGAAGTATAAAAATGGACGTTTCGATTATAAAATAATAATAATAATAAAAATAATAAAAATGAATTTCCTCTTTCGTAGCGTTGCTTTTTATGGTGCAGTGTGATGGCAGGTAAAAGAATCTTGAATAGAGAAGGGAAAAAGGATAACAGGCGGTAGGCGGTTGAGTATGAAAAGCGAAAGCTTTTAGCGGAGAGGAATGGAGGGGGTAACCGGGAATAGAGGGTAGAAGATTGAAAGTCCAGAGAGGACTGTCCCCACGTGCAAGGAAGGGAGAGAAGGGGGTCTGACAGCGAGTGACGAACGTGATTGTTTTGTTTGGTTCCAAAAATTAAACAAATAGTTTCCGTGTGTACACCCGTGGGGGTTGGAATGTGGGACAATGACACATCTGTCCTTCCCACCATTTCATATTTCGCATTATTACTCTCATTCTCTAATTCATCCGGACCCAAGCATCAATGCAAATATAACCAAGTGGTTCTCTCTTAAACGGCTATTGGTTCCGGTTTGTGCCTTCTTAATTAAGAAAAAAAATAGTTAAAGAATTGACTATTTGAACTAAAAATATATCCATCCTTTTTGACACAACTCTCCTCGGTTAATGTCACCATGTGCAGGGCCGGCCCAAAGACATTTAATGCCCTAGGCGAGCTTTATTTTTTCATTTTCTTTTGCCCTATTTTTTAAAAGTGAACGATAATTTTAAATGTAGAAATAAAATGAATTTTTTTAATGTAGAAACAATATGAAAAATCTTTTATATATAAAACGATAATTACAAAATATTGGTCTACTAAGCCATTTAAATTACATATCAAAAACCAAAATGTCAACATAATATCATAGCATACTAATGCAATTAACGGAAACAACTCCTTCTCGCATTTTTTGAAGCAAACTCGTCTATTATCTCTTCATAGTTAAACATATCCAAGTATTCATTTTCAACTAAAATCATAGATAATCTGCTTAACCTTTCTTGCGACATAGTAGTACGAAGGTATGTTTTAATCAATTTAAACTTTGAGAAACTTCTTTTCGCCGAAGCAACCGTTACCGGAATGGTTAACAAAATTCGATAAGCAACCCAAACATTCAAAAATCCACTTACATCTCGATAAGACCTCAGAAAATTTAAAATACCAATGGATTTAGTTACTTTAGATGGTAGAATCCTTTTTAATTGTTGAAGCTCGTAGAATAATTCTTTACCACAAATATCTCGCTCTTCATTATATTTCAAAAAATCTTCTAATTTCATGCAATGGTTCCTTAACTCACCATGTATGAATATGATGGATCTAATCGACATAATCTTACAATATTCATCCTAAATTACAGCCTCTCGTGGAATGCATGTTTATTAAAAGGCTACAACTTCATTCGACTCATTGGATTAGTCGCGGTTTTGGTACAAAAATTTCAATAGCAACCGCGTATATTTTTTATCGATGCAATTATTCAACAAATTTTGTCATACACATGAACACAACTAAGTAGCTCTATAAAGGGACATCTTAAACATAAATATGCATCAGGTTGTCAAACTAGAATAAGGATGGAAAAATAAGCGCACAAAGCTGATATATTTTAAGAAAGGCATGAAAGGGATTGCAACAGAAACTAGCCCTTTTAAATGATTATCCCATGAGGCTCTGCCTGGGTATGAACCTACCACCAGTAAGAACAAAATGATTTGCTTCACTAATCACTACAATGCCAGTTCATCTCTTCATTGCAAAATAGGAACGTGTATTTTTATCTTCTTTTTTTCTTTTCTTTTTTGGTGAAATAAGAATAGGATTAAAGTAGGATATTACCATTATATTGACACAATGACACTTATATTATTTGCAAATTACATCTCTAATGGAACTGAAGACAGGACAACAATCAAGTTTTTCAACAGCAATAAGTTTTTCAACAGCCAAGTTTTTCAACAGCAATCAAGTTTTTCAAGAGCAATCATATTAATCCAACAGCAATCAAGTTTAACTTTAAAAATAAAATCAATAGAAACCTTACATTTTAAAAAATCAACAAAGCACAGCAGCACAACCACAGTTAGGGCAGCAGAGCAGCAAAATTGAAAATTGAAATTAGGGAAAAATTGAATTTGGTGCTGCTGTCATTTCCGTTCTGGTGGCGCGCGAGTGGGTCTGATGGTGCGCGGGGGGTTCAGGTGGTGATCGGCTGCCAGGTTGGTGGACTACGACACGACTGTCGAGAGATCGAACGAGATTGCGTTTTGTTTTTCTAATTTTTTTTGTTGCCCCTAGCGTGGCCGTTGCCCTAGACATAAGTCTTGTTTGCCTTGGGCTTGGGCCGGGCCTGACCATGTGCATGTCATCCAGCTTTACCTCCAAACGATATTTCGATGAAGTTGGACTATAAAACCATGAAGGAACGAATTATGAATTTGAAGACGATCACCATAGAAAGTTAAAAGGGAATATAGGAAAATTTTGGCTAAGCCCATGATTCAGGTATCAATCCAGAATCGATGCATATCCACCAAAATTACCAAATTGCTCATAATCTTTTACTATGGGTCTCTTAGTTAAGTTGAAAAAATAAAGTTTTTGACATGAGCGATGGATTAGTATTAATCCATCAAAAGGATGATTTTGCTCCTGAAGTTTTAAAGCATGAAGACTAGAATATTTTGAACAGAAACACAAATTCCTAACCAATGATATTAATCGGTACTGATTCATAGACAGATCAGTACTGATCCATCAAGCCATATGATTTGCTCCATATTTGTTTGCATTCAATTGACTTACGGTTTGAGATAGTGTCTAGCTAAATTGGAGGTTCAATTTAACTATAAATAGCCATCTTCTTCAACAAACAAATGTCTTTTGGCACTTTTATTAATTTTTCCTATGGTAAACCTACCATTTTTATATCTAGAGATTGAATCTCAAAATTTTATTATAAACTTGGTAGTTCTAACATAGTAATCGATAAAATTAGCAAATTGGGCCAGACCATTGATTTATCAAACCACTATAAAAAAATTCTTGTGTTATGTTTCTTACTTTTTTCTTTGCATTCATCTAATCTATATTTTTTCTATCGACTAGGAGCGTTACCCAAATATTAGGGAACATTTTTATTGTTGCGTTAATTGAGAAATTGAGGATCTAGACCGGATCACAACTTGCTACTTGTATTTGCAAAAATCTTCAAAGAGATCTGATAGAAAATGAGACAGAAAAGGAATATGAGTAAGAATGTGATTGATGAAGAACCCGCAGGAACAAAAAATGAAGATAATGATGGATCTACATAATCTCCACCGGATTTGGTGACGAAATAAGAGTTGGAGAAAATAATGGTTGTAATGGATAAGAAGATGGAAATGATGCAACAAGCTTTATGGCAGAAATTCGAAAGCAATTTGCCTCTATGAAGCAATCTCAACATGGAGAAGATCTCATCCATGTAATCGTAAAGGTAGAGTAAGTCCCTCATCTAGCTCAGATACATGAGGTTCTTTTGATGGACACAAAGCTGAAAAGGAGCCAAAAAAGGTGGAAGACAACGAAAGAGAGATGGATCGATGAATGAAACCCACGATGGATAGGTAGTTGGTACCAATCCATTACGGATGGAATCAATCCATCAAGTAAGGAAGAATGTCAATTATGCTTCTATAGGTGTTGGTGTGTGATCAAGCCTTGAGTACTATGGATAAAAGAATTGGAAGAAATTTAGAGAGAAATGTTCATAAAAACGCAGCCTAAATTAACACTGAAAGAGGCCAGAATGAATGGACTCCCCAAAGATAGGGATACATAGGCATCGTAGTGATAACCTGATTGTTCGGGTAGTGCCCATAATGACACTCGCAAAATTGAACATACGGTGATGCACACGACGAGCGTGGTTGAGGGCGAAAGGAAGATAACGATGAGTTGGTTGTTGAAAAAATTCGGAGACTGCTTCGGCAGAATACGCAAGATGATAGTTGGGAGACCTCCTCTATATGAAATACGTTCATGGATGGTGCCCGAGCGAATGATGACGTAAAGCATAGAGGATTTCCGTTATTTTTGGAAAGACCAGCGACGATGTAGTTCTGTAGGCAATATTGAACCGCTTTAAGTAATCCTTCAAAGTATCTTCGGAATTCCGACGGACACTCGACAAGGATATTACATCTTTCGGTCGAGCTGTATGGAGCTTGAACTGATAGAGTTGGGAGTATGCCCTAAGGGCAATTTAGTGATTTATTTTAAGTTATTGACTCTATAATCAATTTTAAATTATCAAGTCTATAATCAATTCCCATTCGTAATCAACATGTTTTCTTTCTGTTATATATTTGTTATAATGTGTTACAAATAATTAAATGTTTTATATATTTAATAGAAAATTAATAAATGGCGTGTATATGGTAGTAATTACAAATCGTTGTAATCATGAATATTGTATCACAATATAATAAACACGTCATTTTAAATATTCCTAGTCAAGATGCATTAAGACTGGATATCGATGCATTCGTTGAGACCAGAGTACGTAACGCTCTCCAATTATTGGACAATGTATTACTCATGACTACTAGGGTACCATGGAGTTACGTATTGATAATTATTGGACAACTATGGAATGACTCACTTGATAATTTTCTGTTGGTTAATATTGTTGCATCCTTTCTTACCATGAACCGCAATAAAGGAAAGCGAGATAGAGATGAAAAGGAACCGACTTAGAACCATGACACATA
Source organism: Allium cepa (assembly GCA_030765085.1). Taxonomy (NCBI): domain Eukaryota; kingdom Viridiplantae; phylum Streptophyta; class Magnoliopsida; order Asparagales; family Amaryllidaceae; genus Allium; species Allium cepa. The sequence continues at coordinate 737,440,903 of CM060935.1, read as the reverse complement.
ACCTGATCCGAGCCCTACAATCAAAGGACTGTGACAAGGAACCAATACCGTGCGTCAGGAAAACAAGGGCACACCACCATAGCCGTACCCAACAACACAAACGTAAAGTGAACGGGGGCACCGAAAACAGCACCAAATGTATTAAGGTAACCAAACTTCTAAAGATTACACTTTGCCAATGCCTACAGGAACCGGTTTGTTCCAGCACATACCAAAGAAAGATAGACAATACCACCCTAAGTGAAGAATAGTTCGGAAGGAACTGTATATAGGGTTATATGGAGTACGCTTCAATGCAAAACCGACCCTACGGGCAAACGATAAAGTATGAAGTACATTCTCTCTCCTCAATGATCCAAGAAAACTCGTACAAAGGGCGACCCAAACCACGAATAGCCCTAGGAACATCTCAGGCAGATGTACCAAGTTAACGCTCAGAGAAAAATAAGGGAAAGCTATTCCATTACGACCTGACGCCTTACAAAATCAATCGAAGGCAGTAAAGGTATCAGCAGGGCAGCGTGGTCTGAATACCAAGCAATATTCACCATAGCATGTTTCTCAACAGTATAGCAAAGCTTCAGGGCGGTTCCCTACTATTCCTCTCAAAACATTCGCCATCCCGAGAGAGTGGAGACTAACCCATGCAGGCTCGGGCTTCCCTACCAAATTTTCAGACATCATACATCGAATTTCCGAGATCCCGCCAATATCACGATTTCCCGCCAAAAACTCATCATCAATCCAATCACAAGGAACATGCACCATGGATGAATGACAAGTGGAAAAATAAAAAAGTGGATATTGAAGGACTATACGGAAGGCAATTGTAGCAAACAACAATACCTTTTGATACTATAAAAGGAAAAAACAAAAGGACAGAAAAAGGTTCTTCTCCTATGTCTTTTGCAACGTATTCTCCTTTCAAAAACAAAAATGAGATATTGTATGTCTTTCAAGCCGTTGTAATCATTTGTACTAAAACCTTAAAGATATAATAGAAATTCCTATCGACGTAGGATTAATATTAATCCGAACCACGCAAAAATCTCTGTGTCCTTTACTGCTGCTGTTCAATTATCCAATTTTATTTTTCTTATTTGATTGCAAACCACATCGACATTTGAACAAACGGTTGAAGAGTGACTACTCAGCTGTGTAAGTATTCAGCAACACAGTCGCTTCTCCAAGATGAATTTAATGAAGCTTAAATTCGTCGATTCTTAATAGTGAAAGCGACTAGTCATAAGGTCATCTCACAATAAAGTTTTGTGTGGTGAAACCAAAAAAAATTACCGACATTTTTGACACTAGAAGGAGAGTCCAAACCTCCATCCCTTCATTCTTCTCTGTTCAATTTCCAGTAAAAAAAAAACTTTCCATTCTATCTTCCATTTCTCTACCACCCATGGTTCATCGCCCCTGCTTGTCTACTACATGTTTCATGCTGCAAATAAATAGTCACGACACTCATGAAAACGAGGATGGTAAGGCCAACCAAAAACTACTTGGTAGACTAACTCAATTCATCCCCACGAACAACGGCACCGCGATCCTATCTAACAAAGAAATGCCAAGAGTATATTTCGATACAGCAATTCCCACTAGCTAGAAAGGGGAAAGCAAACAAGCAGTGAACGTCCTTAATCCAAACTACATCACATGTCCTTGGGATAATACTGCCACGAGGAAGGGATTACCCTGAGTACGTACGCTCTAGGTGCATTCAAGCTTTTCATCTCCCTTAATCTTCACCTCTTCCTTCACGGTCATCCCATCTCGTCGCGCGCTTTGCTTGAAAAAAATGATGTATTATCCCTACATTTTCAACATCAATCCCCTTCCAAATAAAACAACAAGAAAAAATGAGTGAGATGTGTCTCAATTTGAAGAACCCCCAACCAGCAAGGTATCATAATCAGGAGAAAGCCCAAAGTTGGGAATCATACGATAATTCATCCAAAGACGTAAAAAATGACGTATGTACGTAACAATGTATCGAACTAGCCAAAGGAATACAAGATAGCTCAAACCAGTATAAAATCTTTGTATTATTTCTTTGTAAAAGAAAAGTTATATACACCTTCACAGTTCATAATCAATATTCGCTGATCAAGCTTAACGCAAGGTCGGTAGTAAAAATGACACTGTCAACACTGAGAACGGTGATGCCATCCATACACACTTAAACTTGCATCAACGCAAGTTCGGCTTCTTAGCCATGTGCTGGACAAGATGAAAAATTTACCCTAATCCGGTAAGAATATTCCTACGATAAAAATCGTAGGGAGACTGATCGTAAAGATAGTGGACTTTCTGAGCAAATTGATGATAGGAAGTATAAATTTCTAACTTTCAACACCATCTAAAGTAAATCAAAATTATGCTTTCGAAAGAATATGTTATGTAGCCATTAATGAACCCTTAAAGATGACTTCTTCGAAAAGTGTCATAATATATCGAAACATATTTCTGCTTTCGAAGAAGTCTATCTCTTGTCAACCACATCAACCTCTTCGAAAGGGTCCACTTAAGGTAAACACTGGACATCTTTTCGACCCCTTTGAAAGAGGTTAAAAGAGTAGAGCAGAATTGACCGCCTCAAACCCTTTCGAAAGGGTTCAAAATTCAAGTTACAATATGGAGATTTGTTTCAGACGACTTAACCTTCTCTTTGAAGTTACCGAGGAAGAATTTTCTCCCTAATCCAATTTTTAACCCTGTTCTTCTAGAAGCTAACAATCAAATTAATTCGAGCATGAATTTACATTTGAAAACAACAAAAAAAACCCAAATTTAAATCCAAATCATAATTGATTCTATAAAAAAGTCTTCAAACAGGTTAGAATTGAGCGTAACCGAATAAGAGCTTGAGGAAAAACATAACAATGGCAAATAGCTACAAATCAGGTAAGTACAAACCCAAAATTAACACCGTAAATTGAGCAAAAACAAGCATAAAAGTGAACTAAAGAATAATTTCATATGAGCAGGAAACACGAACCATTTTCAAAAATTTAGAACAGAAGTACGAATACGTTCCCAAAGAATTTAAGATCGGAACTAAACATAATAAATCGATTGAAAGATAAAACAATGGAAATATACTTGAATCCAAACACGTGTTTAGTGAAGTTAGGAATTTAGAAAGAAACTGAAACATTTGATTCTTGTTGTAAGTTTCTAATGGCAAGTAAATGAAAAGGAGGAGAGGGAATTGTAATTTATAAAAGAAGCGGATGCAGGGAATGCCATCCGATCAAATTTAAATAAACGGCCAAGATCCATCCAGGAATATAAAAAGCAGGAAATTTTATGCTAAAATGAAGATGGGATTCAAAACAATTGACTTGGAAAGTCAAGAGCATCCATTCGCCGGGGGGGGGGGGGGGAGTATTACCATTAATATTCACTTCAACCTTGTCGTAACTATAGAGAATATAAAAGAGGAATCCACAGGGAATGATAACATTGACAAAATCTTTCGAAAGAGTCAAAGGAATGCTTCTGCAAAAGTTAGTTGTACTATGAGCTTTCGAAGGGGTCGAAACGGGACAAAAGCACCCTTCCGCTTCAGTTGTTTCCTTTCGAAACAGTAGCTTCTGCATGTATGAAGACGTTTTAAATGTGTTAAGGAACATCTTTCGAAAGCAACAGATTACAAGCTTTCACATGTGTGCCAGATCTTTCGAAATAGTGGATTTCGCCTTTATTCACATGCCATAGAAGAACACTTGGAAAGAGCTACCCCTTTGAAAGAAAAATTAGCATTTCGAACCGACCGAGATCATTCACAGTTATAAAGTAAAGCTCATTTAAGTTCAATATGGCATTCACATACACTAGAGGATGGGTTCCACATCAATCAACAACTATGCCTTCAAAAAATACCTTCTGCATTTAAACTTTTTATGTCTCAACTCGTTCGAAGCCCTAAAGATTCACCTACCGATAGAGTCGAAAGACCATGTCCATTCCAATTTGCAACAGCGCATCAACAACAAAGTGGAGAGCGCGTCTACACTTTTCAACTAGCTCGAAAGCACTTAAGTTCCATTTAAAAGCAAAATAGAAGGATCCCTTAATGTTAGCAGCAACGAAAGGTCTCCAATGTTGCCTTTCCACCAGGTTGAGAGGACCGATTCAAAAGGTGCCAGCCTGCGTCTATAAATAAGACCATAGGGGTCTGGTTTTGGGATATCTGAATTCATTTACCTCATTCTTGTTTTTTCTTGAATTTGTAAACCCTAACCGTCAAATTAGATCGGGGATTTGACTACTTTGTATTACTTAATCCACTAGTAATAAAGGAAAAGATAATCAAAGCAAGTTTATGGAATTTTTGGAAATGTTGTCTAATCTAATGATTCCATGCGATTCTAATTATGAGCTGCTTATATCAACATGATTGAAAGGCTACCTTTCGAGGAAGTCGAAACCTTCTAATTCCACCGTTATCCTTAGATTATTAGGACCAAACCACGAGTCACTCCAACCATTTTGAAATAAGGTTTCGATAGGATTGTAAACCAATTCAGCAAGCTCGAAAGACATTATAAAAAGGAATTCAGGTGTTTTAACCATGTTGAATGGTCATATAAAAGAGTTTCAATTGCCACTGCCTATTCGAAAGGAGAGCTTAAGGGGACCGAAAGGTTTTAACTATTTCTATCTGTTCGAAAGGTGGTTTCGAAAGGATTGCCTACACTTTAAATCTTGCTTTGGGGTGATGATAAGTTTTCTTGTTAACACAAACCACATCTACATTTCAACAAACAATTAAAGTAGGACTACTCGGCTATGTAAGCATTTAGCAACACAGTCACTTCTCAAAGGTGAATTTAACGAAGCTTAAATTTGATAATTCCTAATCATGAGGGTGACTGGTCATATGGCTACCTCATAAGCAAGTTGAGCATGGTAAAACAAAAACTTTCACCAACAAATATAATTAAGGTCAAAAAGAAAACATCGATGTGACTAGTTTACATGGTTCTCTTGACTTAAGAATACTATTAATCTTCAATATGAAAGTTTCACTTTGATTACGATCACATCATGTCATGGGGATAATCGAAGAGCTATTGTTGGATCGAGTGAAAGCATTAGAAGTGAAACACTATTCAGGAGATGATTCATCTCCTCAGTTATATGAGGTTAGTACCTTGTCACCCGAAGTCAAAGTACAGTCAAAATCTGTGGCCAGAGTAGATTGGCTAATCATAATTGTTATTATTGAATCAAGGACTTTGTGTTTGGACTATGGAGTTGAATATGGACGATGTTGGAATTTGGCTATTACCAAATCCATAGGTTCAAAATGATACAGTTTAACAAAGAGAATTGGTGTAAATAATTATCATTACCGAGCTGTGCAGTTAAAGTGCTCAGCCGTTTTATAGCGATAGATGTGCAAAAAGTAATAGTTGGGATAAAACGGGGATATAGCGGAGATGCGAGTAGCTTCATTATATATAAAATCTAATATTTAAAGTTAACTTATTCTACTTCTCACACCATTTGTGTAGTAAAAAGGAATATTTGTTAACCTTATATAACAAAATTGAAGAATATCATGATTTATGTAGATTAGATTTGGTGATTGCAATAGATACAATTAAATTATACCACGCTTCCAACAAATTAAAACAGAAAAATTCGCATTCCAAGTCAAATAAGGGTAATCTAGACAAATACTAAGTGTAACATCCCTCCACTTGGAGGCCCAAAACTATGGCTATGATGTTGCAGTCATCCATAGCTATCAATATACGACGACCAAGTACGATAATGTCAGATACATTGATATAACAAAAACAAATGAATATGGAAAAAAAATTTAAAATCATCAAACGAGTTCCACATTCCATTTCAAAGCATCTGATATTTATTACATAATCTCAATACGAGAACCACGTTCAAAGAAAATATACTTATTACAACATACGCCAAGAGATACATATGAAGGTGCCCGCTTGGATGATCAAAGTATATATAAGAAATTAATCAGCTTTGCTTTTACGATAACAATCAAGCGGAGTTAAAAAAAAAGAGAACTCTAGATAGCTATCATGCCTCCTGCATGTCTCCGGAAGCTTACTTGTCCAAAGAGGTACTTGAAAACATCAACTCTCAAACTACTCGAAATCAATTAAGTACCTGAGAGTTTAAGGGAAAAACATAAACTTCGAGTCAGAGATAAAGCCTGGTATAAATAATAATCTACCATCTCAAACTATTTAGATATCTAGTGAGACCATATCGCTTAGCGGAATGTGTTTTCCCCTCCCTAGTATCCTGAAGCCTTTATAAAACCATATACCGTGTTGTTGCATCCACAATGGTTAAAACATCTCAAAATAATATGATGATATGCAAAACAAGTAAATCAATTTAGGATTACACATCCCCATTCATTTTGGCTATCTGTCTCAGTTATAATTTCTAGGGTTACTATTAACCTAATAGTTCTCATGGGCTTACTAATAACATGTTTAATATTAGTGGACTCCTTATCCGGTTTCATAGCTTTCATGGGATTACTAAGAACCTATTGGCCCCTGCCAATATCTATGATGTTTCTTGGTTCTTCTTGAGCCTATTGGTAACTCCAATATCTTTCCTCTCATCCTAGTTTTCATAGGCTGACTAGGAACCTATTGACATCTGTCAACTTCTTAATCTAGATATATTTTTCATGGGTTCACTACAAGCCTATTAGCCCCTGCCAATATCAAATAATAGTTTTCATAGGCTAACTATGAACTTATCTTCTTGACATCTTCATTTATGCATAGTTTTCGTGCGCTTACTACGAACCTATTTTCCTCTACCAGTATCTTTTTCCTATAACCCAGTTTTCATGGGCTTACTATGAACCTATTGGCCCCTGTCAATATCTTCTTTTAATATTTTAGCATCCTATATTCTAGTCATTCTGACCTCTTAGATGTAATTGTATTCAAATAGGAGTTAATTTATTTTATATTCACTAATGGGTCAACCTAACTGGTTATTCCGCCCTTCCCTAATTTACTGTTATGGGTCCATTACAATGTGAATATAGTCAAATACATATATGAAGAAGAAACCGCAATAATACCAATCTCTGTGGTTTAATATCCTTGAAATCAGTTTTTGTAAAACTTGGTTAATCCTTTTAACCCATTAATCAAGGCAAACTTCTTCAAAACTCCATTTCGAAACACTTTATTTATGCCATGGTTTTATTTTAAAATGAGATTGGGTTATATGTTTTGAAAACTAAGGCTTTCAAAATCTTAAAACACCACTTTCGAAACCCCTGGATAACCTCCTTCGAAAGCATTCAAAGCTTCTTTTCAAGACATTAAAAATATGCCTTTATAAGTTCTTTAATCATCTCTTTCGATACCAAAATATACCTTTTGAAAGTATCAAAACATTACTTGATAATCCTTAGAAAAATAGCTTCAAAACCAATGAAAATACCCCTTTCGAAACCATTCGGTTTACTCAAAAACATATTTTGGGACAAAGTGAATATATACAAAAGTATCTCTTTCAAAACCTTAATTCTGCATATAAATTTGTTTGGTGAAAGTTTGATAATGTCTGTACCATCCTTCGAGAGCTTCAAAACATATAAGTAAAACACTGAAGGATATCATCGAAATCACTTTTCGAAACCATTGCCATCAAAACCCTTGAACCCTTTCGAAAGCATATAGGAAGTGGCTTGGTACATTTTAAAAACAAAAGCTACCCGTCAAAAGCATTGATGACTTCAATACACTCAAAAGGCAAAATGTAACGATCCCGGATTTTGAATAAGTTTAAATTGGTAATTAATTTAATTTTTGAAAAAAATTTGTGAAATTAATTAGTTTATCGATTTGATTTTCTCCAAATTTAACATGTGTTTAATTTCAAAACCCTCCTCTTTTGAATAATATGTATTAATGCAAAAAAAATTATTAAAATAAATATATATGTTAAAATACATGATCATAAATATTGAAATTAGAAATAGAAGTTAATATATATACAATAAATTATAAAATATTGAGTACCACATTAGATAAGACCTAGATATCTATGAAACAAGACAATGAATATTAAAGTTAGAAATAAATAAATATGTATGTAGTCATACAAGACAATAAGTATTAAAGTTAAAAAAATAAATATTTAAATTAGAAATAGAGACATATTTATAAAAGATAAATTATGAAATACAAAGTGTTAATAAGACAAATGTAAGTAAGAGGGAAATGTAAATATCCTTAGGCATGCAAAAAGAAGATAATAAAACAAATATCTGCATAGTCAAATAGAAATAGAAAAAAAAAGTGATATGCATAAGCTTTTGGAACAAGACAAATATCATTAAACAAGCCACCACAAAAATCTTCTCAACACATACAATATCATTATCAGCTAAAAATAATATGATCATTAGCCTCTTGCTTGGTCAAAAATGTAGGCAGGCAAGAATAAAACAAGATAAAATGGAAAATAAAGGAGGGTAAGTATAGAAATATAATGGACTTAAGCATTTAATGCTAGCATCAACAAGGTCAATTCGAAATGTTATAAAATGTTTTCAGCCTCCATAAGCAAGAAAAAAATTCTCTGAGCATAATAAAGGAATCCTGTACCTGATGTTGTACAAACATAAAATAATAACATCAACCTGTAACTTGTTTATTTATATCAACTTCTCATTCTAGTTTCGTCCACCCCAAGCTAAGTAAAACTGCAGTAGCATCATCTTAAAAACCTAAACAACATTCAATTTAAAACAACAACAATCCAAATCAATACAAACCAGAGGGATCAAAAGGTTTCAGCTTGCATTTTCAGGACTCTGTTTCAATATGAAGCTCTGTCTTTTTTCTCAACACAGTGAGTAACATTTTCTTTAAAATTTAAAGATATAAATCTGTTGTAAGCCTATCTGTAACTAAGTATGGTGGTATATCTATATGACTTCTCTGTGTACACTTTAATGTTGGAAGTATTTGTGCAGGCTGATGTTTATAAACATTCTCTGTTTTAAAGATTTTAAACACTGGATTTTGATTCAAAATCCATTATCACTTGATCTACTCGACGTTTAAACTTAAGATTAAAACAAAGATTGTTCGTTACAATATATATTAATTTTTAAATTTTAATTCAAGTTAAAATAACCTGTTAAAGTCTCTGGAAATCAATATAACTGAGCACCACTCAGTTTTTTTTCAAAATTCAAACCTTTCAATTCACAAATCCAGGTATATGGATCGAATTCATGAGCTTAAATATGATTTTTAAAACAAGATTTATAATTTTTTGATCAAGACTTTGAGAGCAGTTTTGAGTTGAATGAAGATGGGTTTTCGTCGAAATTCAGGCGATCGAGAGGGTGGTTGATGGTCGAGGCTTCGCGTAGAGGTGGGCGAGCCTATGGTGAGTCGAGGAAAAATAGTGGGGTGGTTGGCAGTTGAGCGTGGCGGCGGCGGCAAGCGTTTTTCTTTTGTAAACCTAGTTTTAGGTGAATTTGCTATTTCAATTCGATCATCGTCGATGTGCGACCGAGTTCGCCGTGGTTTGGGGGAATGGTAGAGGAGACGGCGATGAAGAGATGACCGGAGTTTCAGGTCCTCCGGTGGCCGAGGCGGCGAGTTTGAGGCGATGACAGGTTTCGAGTGGAAGTCCTGTTGTTGTTCCAGGTTTTGAATTTTTGCTTAAATTTCGTATACGAGGTAATGACGAGGTTCAGATGATTGGAGTCTGGTGTTGATGCGAATGTCGACTTGCTCGTCGATGACGTGCTGACTGGAGATGGCGATCTGGGTTGTACACGTGCACCGTGCCATTTGAATTTTCTGGTGATTCTTTGCTTGTACAGTGGGGTTGGTCTCAGGGTAGACACGAGTCATTCCAGTATTTTACTCGAAGCATGGAGGGGGAGGACTCGAAGCAAATTTTGTTGCCTCGGGTTAGTTTTTGTTTCAGGTTTCTTTTGTAAAACCTGACAACAATTTGGGATTTTAAACAAATTTAAACAAAATTTAAATTTGTATACTAGATTTAAATTCAAAGTTAAGTTTAGTTTTCAAATAAACTTTTGAATCTTAGTTTTTTTAAATAAATTTGGATTTTAAATAAAGAATTTAAAATCAGGTTTAAAAAGCAAGTAAAACCAAAGTTTAAATCAAAATTAGAATATGGATTCAAGTCTCTTTGAATCCAAATTTGGAAATTTAAATTAGTTTTAAATATGAATGTGTTTTAAACAAGTTTAAAATTAAATAGCTTTTAAAAGTATATTCGTTTTCAAACAAATGTTTAACTTGATTTTGATAAAATTCTTTTATAAAGGTTTTCTTAATTTTGAGTGGAAAGTTAAATAAATTGTTTTAACTTGAATTTGCAAGATAAAATGTAATGTATTTTAAAGCTTAAATTTTAAATAAAAATTTAAGTAAATTAGTTAGGACTTTTCTTATATAAGTTTATAAGTGGATATTCAAATTTGGTAATTGTTTAAATATATAATCATTTTGAATTTTAAATTCAAAATGAAATTTGAATCTAAATTTAGAAGTGTAATGTTTAAAATATACTTCAATATTAATGAAGTCATTAATAAAGAAATGGACTGCCTTAGAGATAATTAAGGCATTTAAGTGATTTAATTAATAAGGTAATTAAAGAATGATTTATTTAATTTATAAATTAATAAATTAGATTAATTTATAATTGGAAATGATTAATAATAATTTATCTAAGATTAATTTCTTAAGAGTAGTAATTAAAAAGAATTGTTAATAGTTAATGAAGGTCATTAACTAAGATTATTTAAATAATTAATTAATGTGATTAATTTTAACAATTAATCTGATTACTTAATTAAATAATAATAATCAATTATGAAATTGTATAAGTGTAATTACTATATGGTAAGTAATTAAAGATTTAATTTCTTAAAATAATTAATTAAGGGATTAATTAATTATGTAATTGGCTCAAAGGTTAATTTAATTAATATGATTAATTAAGAATAAAATAATTAATTAAGGTGTTTGATAAATTAATTTAGATCAAATAATTTGTAATTAATAAATCAGGATTGGATAATTAATTCATAAGAAATTAATTTAATTGAAAATAAATTGAACTAATTAGGATTAAACAATTAATTAATCTTACTTATAAATGCTTGACCTTACCTATGAATGACTGTATTGTATGAGATGCCTTGAATTGATTGTCCTCTCTGATCTGTGATATTTTGTTCTGTGGATTGAGCTGTGTATAAATTATTCATTTATTTATGATACATTTGTATATTATCCGTGAATCTATGAATGAACGATAAGCGTTATCGTTTATACCACTTATCAACTATATTTCTGCGTTTTGATCTGTGATGATGATGTTGTTGCACTATTGTGTTAAACCCCTGGACCCCACCATACACACACAAATATGGATTTCACGAGGAAATCGATTAAGTCACAGATTTTTGAAATGATCTTTTAATAGACAATTTGAATTCAAAATGGATTTAAAATGGAAGCGGGTTAAATGTGAAAAGCTTTTGGAATGGAATTTCAAGATAAAATTTATTTTTGAATAACTTGATAAAGTTTTGAAATTTAAATAATTTGATTTAAATTTGAATTCAAAATTGGAAATAGAATTTATGATTTGAAACTAGGGACTAAAGATGTTATACTAATTATATATGGGTCAAACCATTTTCAATGTATTGATTTGGGAGTTTGAATTTAATTCAAAGGCTTTAACTCGTGCAAATATAATTGGATTCTTCCGAAACGAAAACTGTTGTTTTCAAGCTTTCATATAACAAATGAGCATCCAATTTGGGTTAAAAGGATTTCAAGTTTAAAATGAAAATGATTTCCAAGTTATGGAAACGGTTTGAAAGCTATAAGTTAAATCTTTAATATAAAGATTTAATGAGTTAATCCAATCGAAATGGGAATTGTTTTGAAATCCGTAAATGAATCTTTGTGAAACTGTGTGAACTTTGTGAAACGAATCTTTTTGTTCAAAGATTTAAATGATAATTTGTTTAACCATTTGAAGAAAAGTTTTGGATTTATAAGTTGCGACTTAACTGAAATCCCATATCCATATATTTTAAATATTGCGTTCATTATTCGGTTTAGCCGGGAGAGGACCTTGTGTCATATAACACATTCCGAATAATGACACGTCGATATGGATAGCATTTGAAGACCAGTGGTGAAAACCGGGTATTTGCAAGAACGATAGGATAACCTATCGATTGTCTCTGCACGGAGTCGCACTAGTATAGAGATTCCCTAAGTGATGGAAAGTCCGATCGAGATTGCGGATACCCGGATTTGCAAGGGCTTCTTACGAAGTGCCTTCGGTTCTATTCGAACCCGGGACAGACTTGTATGGTTGTATGTCTGACACTAGACTTTGAGATATAAAGCAGATTTCTTTCAAATACATATCTGTTGGTGGCGGATAATTTATTATCTTAGCTTAACACCCTTCTCTGAGACGTATGAGCTCAGAGGTTATGTAGTTGAAGGTTATCAGCGATATACTACCAATTTGGCGGTGTGGCATGCTAAGTGCTGCTGTGTGTTAATGATCATTGTGATTAGAGCATGGCTTCTGTATGAAGCGTAGCTTTGTGGACGAGACTGCATCAGGACCTCACAAACCGGAAATGGTCGAAACAGGAAAGATGCGGTAAGGTTATGAGGGTCGCGCCCTTTAGGCTGTTTCATTCCCTTCTGGTAAAGGGTGGTATTATGGTATGAAGCCCAGATATTTACCTATGTGGTGGGCTTCAATCTCATTTTCTGTGTGGTTTTTTCTTTGTGGTTTAGAAGCGCCTCGGATAAAGGTCCCAAAGGACCTGGGGATGGCATGCTCGAGAAGTAGTTACCTAGGTACAGAGGTAACCCGGCCTTGTGTTGGCAGAGATCCGGTTAGGTTTTCGGGACGTCCCGCCAGAGGCGTACCCATGGACAGTGGGAAGTTCCTTAACCCGACCATTTGTTGGAAAATCCAAACAAAACAATACGAGCCTTTTACGATTGCAATTGTATAACCTGCCTACTCAGGAGGTAGCTATAGTGGGCATAATATAATGGACATATGGTGGCTAAGATTAATATTATACTTTCGAAATGTTTTCCACTATGCACTAATAATATAAAATAAGAATTTTGCGTAGTAAGCATGTTTGACTATCACAAGGAGAAATCCCCCCCATGTGTGCGTTTGCATTGTGTGTGTGCCGGAAGGCCTTATGGTAGTTTCATTTTCTAAAAAGCATTGCGAATTTATTTTTAAATTCTGTTGTTTGTTTTTAAAGACAAAATTGTTTTTGTTAGTCACACCAATCCCATGACTGACTCAGAGTTTATTGTTCCTTTTCTAAACTCTGGGTGCCCACAATTTTCCACACGGGTAGTCTAGAGTTGGGTTTTTTCTTCTTCAAATAGTCAGGTTTAGTAGATTATCTGGAGTTAGTTCAGTCTTCGGACATGGACGAGACTTGCTTATCTAGGTGTTATGTGAGGTTGGTTTCAGCTAGCTTTGGATTGGAGCATTGGATTTGGTGATGCATTCTATTGAAGATATTGTTCCGCTGTTGATGTTATCATTATCTTTCCGTTGTGTCTTGTATCTCTGATAGTGTTGATATTCATTGTATCATTCTGATGTATCATATTATATCAGATATTGTATCTGTCATTTGTATCAATGTTATATATGAGGATATTCTTTTCTTCCGCTGTGTCGTACTTAATGGTGTTATAAGCTCCGGCGCACCAGATTGACGTTTGGATCTGCGACATTGGAATATGAGTGTCGTATTCGTGCCGATTTTCGAAGGTCGAGTCAGGATCGCTACACAAAAGAACGGTAGCAGATCTTCGATTAGGTCGGAACCACCATTTTCGAAAGCATGTTTTATAAACAATTCGAAAGCATGTTTTATAAACAAGGTTCGAAAGATCATACTTAAAAATGAAAGATGACAAACTTCTTCGAAAGCTATTTAGAAGACCCGAATCGATAACATATGTTTCGGCTCCTTCGAAAGCTTTAGTAAAACAAAGGCACACACTTTAAGTATTAAAATAAAGAAAAGGTATCGACCCCATTGGAAGCAATGCTTTCTATACCACGCCTTCCTCTTTTTTCCAATCCACTTCGTACCAATATGGTTGATACCATGTGCATTGGTTTCGACTGGATCGAAGCGGAAGCATTGGCGTAGAAAGGCACTCATGAAAGAGGCGGAACCCACTTTTCTGGGAAAATTGGTTTAATGCCAATTAAAGTAAACACTGTCTAACTAACCTGCCTACTTGTAAGCATATGATTGGTTGCCTCAATTTTTTAAATTCTACCGCTTAATTTCAGATCTAAATCATGGTTAATTTAACAAATAAGCCCTTCCATTAAGCAAAGCAATTAAATCGTTTAGTCCTCCTTTCAAAATAATTTAATTTTCATAGTAAATCACATGGAAAAATCCCCTAAAACCTCAGAAATTCACTTTTGATATGTTATCTACATATATAAATTTTAAACTCAAATTCTCAATATATTTTATGAAATGAATTTCTAAACCCAATTATCCATATTTTCCTTTGAAAATTCATAATAATCTTTCCATGGATTGGAAACTTATCGAAATTAAAACCCAAGTCCAAAATCAAGTTTTACATAACATAATTTTTTTCCATGGCATTCAAGAATCAATTTCAATCGGTTTTTCCCTAAAACCACATAAATCCCCATTTAAACAATTTTGTTTAAATCCAACAAATTATAATTCAAGCGTATCATCATCCAAAACATCATAAAAACGAATTTAATTTTAAATCTGAATACATATGATCATAAAACAAAATAGAGATAATATAAATTATTATTCACCTTGATTAGGATAAGGTGATTGGATTGAGATTTATTCCTCTTGCTTTAATTCTTAGCTTGTTCTTTCTAGCAATGGACAGCTCCTCCTTGATTTACATTTTTAATTTTTGTGAAAAATTATAAATGAACGTGAATGGATGGCAAGCCGTTGATATATATGGGTTATGGAATTACGATGTGGCTAATTCCCAATATGCCCTTGTGTAATTAAATTAGCTCACAAAACATTCTTAAACCCATTTATTTAATTAAGGTTGGCCCTTAGTTTTATTTTCAATTCTCAATCCCATTATCTCTTAATATATATATTATTCTATTTAATTTATCTAACTAAATCTTCTGAATAATGTCATTAAAAATTAGGGATGTTATAGGCTCCCCCCTTAAAGAATTTCGTCCTCGAAATTCAGTAAGGACAAAATACTAAACACATCAATCATTTGTAACCCACTACAACAAAACAACCATATTACAACTGTTCCTTTACAACTAACATAGATAGGCAGTTGTAATAGATATTATGCAACAACTGTTTGTTTTAGTAGTTGTAATAGAGCCACTTTTAACAACTGTATTTCAAAAGCAGTTGTAATATTTGATCAATAACAACTGTTTAAGGTAGAGCAGTTGTAGATATTATGTACAACAACTGTCCCCACTAGTTGTCCGCACTTTATTTTTTTTCTCGTGAAAAATTTCACTTTCCCTCCTTCGTGAAAACGAAGGCCGCTTGTTTCGTTTATTTTCTTTCTCCTCCGAATAAAAAATATAAACCTAACCTCGTCAATTTCGCTCAACATCTCTGTTTCTAACGAAAATTTCGCTTTGCAAATTATCTAAACTCCGCTTCTTTCGTCCATCGCTCGCCGCTGCTTCGCCATCGCTCTGCCGCCCGCCGCCTTCTTTTTCTCGCCGTTCCCCCCTTCTGCTTGCCGCCTTCTGCTCGCCGCCGGTCCTTCTGCTTCACCATCGTCGCTGCTGCTTCGCCATCGTCGCCGCTAGAGGTACATTCAAACCCTACTCATTTTGATATTGAGCCAGTAATTCGCCATCTATTTCGTGGATCGATGCGATTTCGTGACGTTTTATTGCGGTGAAGGTTAATATATGAACTTTAATCTTGATTTTATACGAGTTTGTTGATTTGGAGAACAAAGGTGTTTCTTGAAAAAAAAATGCAGGATGTTGATGTTTGATTAAGTATTAAGAGAATGTAAATATGAAAATTTTTGAGAGGTTCAACAGTAAGGGATGTTCAAAACTGTAACATATTTATGCATATGTGAAAACTGTAACATATTTACGTCAGTAGGGGATGTCGATTTATGCCCTATTCAATGGGAAAGTAGATGCACCGAAATTTTTACCAGACTTTGGTAAACAGTCGTTCTCTGAACTGTTTACTGCTGTCCCGGTAATAGTGGTCGCATTCGCCTTCCACTATAATGTGAATGCCTTCCACTATAATGTTCATCCCATTCTTGCAGGGTTGGAAATTGCTTCATATATGAAAAGTGCAATAAGAATTTCTTTAATTTTTTGCTCTGTAATCTACTCTATGGTGGGACTATTCGGGTACTTGTTATTCGGTGACTCAACTATGTCCGATATGCAGTCGAACTTCGATCAAGGAAGCACGAGTTCTTATTTTGGACCATTGCTGAATGATATGGTTAGAATTAGTTATGTCTTTCATTTGGTTTTGGTGTTCCCTCTTCTCAATTTTTCTTTAAGGCTGAACATAGATGAAATGTTCTTTTCAAAGAAGAAACCTCTAGCCAGCGATAATGTGAGATTTGTTACAGTTACAGTGGTTATAATGGCCCTAGCGTATTTGGCAGCCATAGCAATCCCGAATATTTGGGTTCTGTTTCAGTTTATTGGATCGACTGTTTCTGTCTGCATTATGTTGATTTTTCCAGGAGCTATTGTTCTAAGGTAAGTTTTATGCATATGTGAATATACTGTTGAACATCCCTTACTGTTAAACATCCTTAATCAACATCACTTACTGTTTTTACATTTTTATGCATATGCAAATTAAGTAGTAAGAGACAACATCACTTACCGTGAACATTTTGATTTCCTTGTCTTTTATTTAACTTGGCAATTAAGTTGCTCTAACAGCGTTTTCAATAACATCTCCTAAAGCAGTTTGTTCACGTTTAAGGAATACTTGTACCGTTTGTTCACGTTTAAGGAATATTCTCATCCACTAATATACACTTCGGCATTAAACGTTAATGTCATTGCGATCACCCCCAATAATGCACGTCGCATCCAACTCGCTTTCATCTTCCTTTTCCTATCATTAATATTGTGACTTGGAGTGTTAATCAATTTTCATGTACGATCCTCAGATATATATAAATGATAAACCATCATTTGTTGATGAAGTACGTTTACAGCATGAACTACTTAAAACTTACTAGTTTCTTTTGCCATTGTAGTCACTAGTTTCTTTTGCATGTGCGCCTAATCGGATTCACACAAGATATGGACAAAACATGGGTCAACCTTCCAAGGTTTCTTAATTTTTGGTTAATAGTTTTGTACTTATAACTACTTTGGATTGACTAAGAACATGTTTATTTTTTTTAGAATGACAGAGGAATACAGGCAAGCCGTTCGAAATTTCGTACATAAGCATGTAGAAAAGGAGGGTAATCCAGAAAAAATTATTTGCCCATGTCGTCGATGTAGGAACCTTATTTGGCATTCTCCAAGAGATGTTGTGACACATTTGGTGTGTTTTGGAATCGATCCAACCTATGATGTATGGATTTTTCATGGAGAAGAACATCAGTCACAAAATGAAGCCGACGAAGTGGCAGATACATATAGAATATACTTAGATGCAGAAATTGATGACGAGGAGAACGAGTATCGTGTTGACGATAAACATAGGGAAGGGACTAAGAAAATGATGGAGACAGCCGAAATTCCTTTATATCCTGGTTGTACAAGCCACACAATGTTGTCTGCTACAATACTTCTTTATAAACATAAGGCTCAAAATGGTATAACCGATACAGCATTTACGGAACTTCTTAAGCTCATCAAGGATATGCTACCTAAGGAAAACAAGCTTCCCGATTCCACATACGCAACAAAGAATTTGATTAAATCATTTGGTTTAGGTTATAGGAATATACATGCATGCTTAGATGATTGTTGTCTGTTTAGAAAAGAACTTGCACATCATGATTTTTGTCCTAAATGTGGCAAATCTCGTTGGAAAAAGAACAAAACAAGGGAAGATGGAAAACAATCCAAAATACCTGTGAAGGTTTTGAGATACTTTCCACTTATACCAAGGTTGAAAAGAATGTTCATGTCGCCAGAGACATCCGAACAATTAAGATGGCATAGCAAAAATAAAAGAGAAGATGACAAACTGCAACATCCCGTAGATTCCTCTCAGTGGTCTACTATTGATAGAATGTATCCTTCCTTTGCATCTGATCCACAAAATTTGAGGCTTGGCCTTGCTAGTGATGGCTTTAACCCGTTTGGAGATTGGAATTCGACATATAGTTGTTGGCCAGTGTTTCTTGTTGCTTATAACTTCCCTCCATGGCTTTGTATGCATAAAGATAATATGATGCTATCTTTATTAATTCCAGGCCCGTGACAACCAGCAAATGATATCGATGTCTATCTGCAACCACTAATTGAAGATTTGAACAAATTGTGGAATAAAGGGGTAAAGGTGTATGATGCATATACTCGTAGCGTATTTAGGCTAAATGCAATTCTGATGTGGACAATACATGATTTTCCAGCTTATGGAAATTTAGCAGGTTGCACCGTAAAAGGTAAAAAAGCATGTCCTGTTTGTGGCATTAATACATGTTCAATTTGGCCACCATTTAGTAAAAAATGCGCATACTTGGGCCATAGACGATTTCTTGCACCTAATCATGAGTACCGCAATCGAAAAAAATTATTTGATGGAACCGTAGAAAATAGACAAATGCCTCCAATACATACCGGTGCCCAAATCTTTGAGGATGTTAAAGATATTGTTAATGAGTGGGGGAAAAAAACAAAGGAGGAAGAAACAGATAGTAAGAAAAGAAAGCGGCGGGAAGTAAAGAAGAAATGAATCCAAATGTGGAAAAAGAAGTCCATTTTTTTTTATTTGCCTTATTGGAAGGTAAAATATAGCTAAAAATAAAATGTCTTTCCATTTTCTATCCATGTCTAGTAATTAGTATTTTACTATCAATTTAGTATATACATTTTTTGATTTTTGTAGGCACTTCCTTTGCGTCACAATTTAGATGTAATGCATGTTGAGAAAAATATTTGCGAGAGTATTCTTGGTACATTGCTTGATATCAAAGGAAAATAAAAAGATGGAATTGCTTCACGTCAAGACTTGGAAGCCATGCGTATAAGGAAGAAGTTGCATCCTATAGATATTGGAAGTAAAGTATTACTTCCTGCTGCGCCGTGCACCTTAACAGACCAAGAAAAAGAGATCTTTTACGATAGGATGAGGAATTTGAAGGTGCCTGATGGGTATAGCTCAAATATTGGGAAATGTTTTGCAAAACAGGACAAAATTTCAAGTCTTAAGTCTCATGATTACCATGTTTTGTTGCAACAACTGTTGTCTGTAGCATTGAGAGGACTTTTGCCTATAGGCACAAGGAACGCATTATTGCGATTATGTTCATTTTACAATGATATATGCCAAAGAGTGCTTGATAGAGATAAATTAGAGTCCATGGAGAATCAAGTCGCGTTAACATTATGCGACCTTGAGAGATTCTTTCCCCCTTCCTTTTTTGACATCATGATTCACTTAACAGTGCATTTAGGGAGGGAAGCAAGAATTTGTGGACCGGTACAATACCGGTGGATGTATCCATTTGAAAGGTAAATTTTTTAAGAGTACTTAACACAATTACTAAAATATGCACTTATGAAAGCATTTTATGCTCATATGTTGATTATAGGTATATGAAAATACTAAAGGGTTATGTTAAAAATCAAGCCCGACCTGAAGGGTGCATAGCTGAGCGCTATTCTGCCGAAGAATGCATTAAGTATTGTGCTAGATATATTGAATATAGGTATGAATCTGGAGAAAGAAAAAATCGGAATGAAGTGCGACAAAGTGATTCCATACTCGATGGACGTCCTATTTCCAAAGGAAAACCCATATTACTTTCTTTGGAGGTGGTTGATGTTGCTCATCGGTATGTGTTGTTCAATACCGATGAAGTGGAGCCGTACATAGAGTAAGTATAACTTCAACTCGATCATTCTATATGGATGAAATTAAATTTTAACTTGTATCTTTGCATATCCAGAATGCACAAGGAGGAGTTGAAACGTTTGCACCCTCAGCTTTTACAAGACGATGTGGAATTTTCAAAACTGCATTCAGAGACTTTTAGTTATTGGTTTGGAAAAAATGTTGAAATATATTTTTACGTTTGAACAATTAAGCTTCATATATGCGTATATTGCTGTCATATATTATATACAACATTATATATATGTCCAGGTTAAAGATGAAAGAAATGTTTCAGATGTCAGCGAAATAATAAAATGGCTTTCGTATGGGCCTCAATCGCAAGTAGTTTCTTATACTGGCTATATTATCAACGGACGACGTTTCCATACTAAAGACTATGAGAACTCTACGCAAAATAGCGGTGTTTCCATTGAGGCGAATACTACTCGTGCAAATGGATCTGTTGAGAAAATTATTTATTATGGCATCTTACGTGAGATTTTGTTGTTGGACTACCGTTTATTTCAAGTTGCTTTGTTTAAGTGTGATTGGGCAAATATTTATCGTGGAGTCAAGGTTGAAGATGGATTTACATTAGTTAATTTACATCAGTTCCAAAATCAATTTGCAAGCGATCCTTTCATCTTAGCAACACAAGTGTACAAGTGTTTTTCTCTAGAGAAAGTAGTTCTTCAAATTGGTATGTTGTTTTGAAAGCACCTCCTAGAGGTTTTCATGAATTAGAAAAATACGAGGAGGAGGAAAACTCAACTAGTAAACCACTAAATGAGTCGCTACTTAATGATAGAGATGTCGATAATGGAGATGAAAGTTACGTAAGGAAGGACTGCGATGGCATTTTGGTATGAATAAACATTCATTGTTAATATCTTGTTTTATGTGTAGTCATATGCCTTAAAGTCTTTAATTGTGTAGTTATGTCTTATATGTATCTTACTTGATGAATTTTATATATGAGTATGTTTAGAATAATGTTAGAGCCTTAGTTAATTTGTTTGATATTAACATAGTCGTTACATATCAAATTATACTAATTAGAATGATAATAATTTTTTACATGTTATGATTTTTTTTTCCAGGTTGATCACTTGGTAAAAGAAGCTTGAACTTGTTGCATCCATGGGTGACGACGAGCAACATTGAGGAGAGGTAATTGTTTTGAACTTTGTATATTATGCATTTCAACTATCCGTTCTTATCTATAATCCATATTTAGAATATATTTTGGCAATAGATGCGAAATATGTCTAATATAGTTTAGAATTCAACTTCCTTTTCATTTAAAGGTCTTATTCTAACAGACCGCAGGCAATTCTACATTTTTAGAATAAGAGAAGCTTTAAAATTTAAAGTTATTGTTTAGTCAATTAATTGTATTAACAAGTAGTGACTGAACGCACAGAAATACTGTCAAACTATAATTTTTTGTTGATTTATTAAATATCTACACTTAATTAAATACCAGATTCATACCTTTTAGAATCGTAAAATGATTTGTTATAGAACTACTTGATGATTTGTTAAATACCAGAAATACTTGCTGATTTGTTGTATTTCTGATCTCAAAGTAATAAATTGTGCTAAATTTTCTAATTTTAGAGCTTGAAGCAAGTAAATAAAAAATCGAAGAAGCAAAGTCTTGCTGCACTTGCAGCTGCTCGTGGTCTAACTGAGGCTAATGGTGGTATTAGAATCTCTAAAATGAAAGATGTTGAAGTTGAAGTTGCTTGTACTCTTAAAGATCTGAATACTAATGTTAGAAAATCTCCACGAAAGCACGGTAAAATTCCTCCACCCATCATTCCTTCTCGTAATTCAACCCCTTTCCGAAGCGTCAGTATCACACACTCATCCAATCCTATTGATTCAACTCCCCTCCAAAATGTCATTACCACACACTCGTCTGATCCTCATGATTCAGCTCCCCTCCAAAACATCACTACCACACAGTCGTCTAATCCTCATAATTTAACATCTCATCTACATAACACTTCTACAAATCGTCAAAGGTCTGCTTCACCTACGAATTTAAATTGTTCCCCCGAAGAGGCAAACATGGTCAAAACTAAGAGAAAAAGAGGAAAAACAATGATGAGATTATTTTCTTTGACACCGAATGAGAAAGTTGAAGTTGAGTTCAATGATCTAAATCAACCTATCGGTACAAATTCCACGTATTTATCATCATATATAGGGACTCTAGCAAGAGAGATGGTACCCGTGACCATTAGCAATTGGAAGAAAGTCGACGATAAATTGAGGACTGATCTATGGACATGTATTCAGGTAATTGTACACAGTAGTTCAATTAACATCCTTCTGTTTACTGCGCTCTTGTTCATGGCTGATTCATTGGTAAGCTGTCATGAATTGCAAAACTTAATTGCAAAACTGTCATGAATGATTCATTGCAAAACTGTCATGAATTGTACGCAATTAGCTGACATAAGTCTCTATCCAAACTGATTTTGAAATTGATACATTTTGAAATTGTACACAATATCTATTTACTGTGCACATGCTTGAGAAATCTAACTTCTTCAATCTTTATTTATGGCCCAAATTTGCACTTAATTGTTTCATAAGTCTTTATCCAAACTGATTTTGAAATTGATACATATTTGTATACATATACACGTATATGTTTTTTCTGCATAGCTTTGTGATGCTTGTATGTTTTTTGATTTTGTTGGCCTTGTGTACGTATACATCTTGCTGCAGTTCAGGTTTTTTTTTTTTGATGCTCAGTTAGCAGTTATGCATGTTTGTGCAATTCAGATTCAGATTTATATTCATATGTACATTTATTCAGTCATGCATAAAGGAACAAAGCAGAGACAAATTTTCTAGCACAATTTCCATTTTCTTTCATGCATGTACAACCTCATTTTCTTTCTCCCACGACTCACGCACGTTCTCCATCCCATGTCTTTGCTTGTCCCTTACACTTGGACGTATTCTCGGACATTACATTTATTAACTCTTAGGTTTCTTAGCTCCTAGGTATAAATCAGCCTATATATATACTCATCAACACATTAACTAGGGGTAAAACATTCACTTTTAAGCTTTTGTTCCATGCGCATATTAAGATGAAAAGAGCATTTCATTTACTATTCTTTCTTTCTCTCTGAAAAAATATTGAACATTTGCATTTCCTCTTCTATATATGCAAGGCATGCATGCATACCAAGAAAATGAAGACATTTTTCCATTCTTTGCATGGAAACAAATATGTACTAATGGAAGAAATATGCCCAACAATAGACCCTTTACTTCTAATTCTTCTCTTTCCTTTCTCTCTCTTTCATATTACTAATGGAAGAAATATGCCCAACAATAGGCCTGTGCCGTGGGTGTTTTGTTGTTTGTTGTGAAGATCCGTCTTCTAATGGTCTTCCTAAGTTGTTCTCTGTGTCGAGACTTTTCACTGTGTCCAGAGAGTCATGCTTGGGTTTTGCAGGTCCGGGCCATTTAAGACCTGAATGTATTGATTTTTTCATATATTTATCACAAAGGCATAGTGAATGGCAGAAGAAGAGAGGAAAAAAAGGTGCAAATCTTTTTCTGGGTTCTGTATGCTGCATTGAGCTTGATTAGTTTCTTTTTGAAAAGTGGATGCTTAGATGGTAGTAAACGACTGGAATACAAGTCTTAAGTAGTGTGCATGCGCACTAAAAGTTAACATATGTCTAGTTGTTGGAATCACATTATGCAAGATTCGAAACTACAACTCCACGGATCAAAACCGAAGTGACTAACCACTAATACAGTGGTACCAGACTGAATTTGATAAGTTTGTCCTTGTATCCTTTTGATTGAATTTTATACACCAATACGGTAATCAATTCAGATATCGGTCAAAGGAATCTAAAGAGCTAATCTCTATGTATAATGAACAATATAAACAAATTGGCAAAAAAATCTAGTCTATAACTTGTAAATGGCTATGTTTGAATCACTTAATACTTAAATATCCTTCGCTAAATCTGAAAAAGGTAACCCCCTTACATTAAAACTACGCAATTCAAATCGATATCAGATTATGTTACTCATTTTGTGCTTTGTTCCTTTACTCATTTTGTGCTTATTTTGCAGTTCAGGTTCAGATTTTGTTGGCCTTGTTTTGTAGTTATTCATGTATTTTGTATAAATTTGAGTTTTGATCCATTGCTATAATATTTTATATATGGTGAAAATTTAAATCTTACATCTATAACGACTTTAATTGTGTATTTAAACTAAAACATTAATGCAAGTCTACAGTATCTATTAATCTGTATTTAAATTTCTATTTTTGAGATTGTCCTTATACATATTTTCATGCGATAAATCAGGTTTTTTTTATGCAAATTATTTTTTCCCAACTTGTATGAGTTTGTGTGTTTACTAATATTGAGGTCAAAATGGATAAGACGTGTCAGTCTCAACTATCAATAATGACATTGTTTGATACATTCTATGTACAGGCAAGGTTCAAGTTGGATGACATATACCGGGATATGTTCCTTCAGATGGTGGGACTGCGATGGAAAGAGTCAAAGCAAGGCTAGTTAAAGCTATAAGAGTTGCATCAAGGGATCCGGATGCTTCCAACAAATTAAATATGTTAAAACCAGATAATATTAAAAATGCTCAAGAATGGAATGATTTTGTCAACGAGAAATTAACAGATGAGTTTGAGGTAGTTGGTTTTATTTTAATGGCTATAATTGAAAAATATTTCATTTTATTTTATTATACCTAATTTTAATGATTTTCTCTTATATAGTCGACGAGCAATAAATACAAAGTCAGGAGAGCAATGAATACAATTCCACACACTATGAGTCGAAAGGGGTACGCAAGACTAGCGGAAGATATGGTAAGAAGAAATAACTTATAAAATCCATCCATTATTATTATCAGTGGCAATGTAATCGATTTGAGTGTAGTATTTAGTTTTTAAGCTCTTTTTGCAGAAAAAAGATAGTGGCTCATCAGACATCAGTAGGGAGGAATTGTGGTGTAGAGGCCACATAAAAAAAAATGGAGAACCGTCGAATTCTATCGTCGCCGACTACATAGTAAGGATAGATAGTACATCAAATTATTTCTTCAATATATGAACCTTACATTGAATGTTGTGACATCTGAAAAATGTATTTTTTGAATTTGTAGACTAAAATAAATGAGTATAAAAATACTCAAAGTTCTCAAGGAGTATCACTGAATGAAGATGGTGTGGGGAAGGTTTTGGTCGTGAACATAGAGGTAGAATAAGAGGACTTGGTTTTGGAGTTGCACCAACTCAGTTTGGAGTTCGTATATGTAGTTCAAAAAAAGTACGTGAAATGGAAAATGAAATTACTAACTTGAAGGCTCAAATGAAAGAGCTCTCTGATATGTTCATTGCCGTATAATTGATTCACTGTGTTAACGAGTAATTGATATGCGGTTAAAATTTATTAGTACATGTCTAAATTTTTTTTTTAAACAGAATATCAATGGTAAACAAAATGCAGCGGAAGAACCAGTAACTCCTCATGGTGATATGCCTCAGGTATTTTTTTATAATGCCATAAGTTTTAGCATCCATCTAGTTTTAGCAAATTGAGCCCTCAAGACTCCCATAATGTGATATGTAAATCAATTAAACTGTGCTGCAAATTTTTTAAATGATTATATTTCTCAGGAAGAAACCATATCAACCATATCCATCTAGCATCCATCTAGTTTTAACAAGTTTCATGCCTATCTCTATTTCAATTCTCTGCTTGGTTAATTGACAAAATTGATAGGAATATGCGAAATTTTCTTTTGAAGGGGGAAATGAACGTTTTAGCTTAATCTCTCCACTTAATTCCAATGAGCCTACAAACCTAAATATCTAGAAGGTCTAGGAATAATTAATTTGAAAAAAATAAAATAAACATTACTTCTGGTGCGAGTTGGCGGTGGTTTTGCGTTGAGAGATCTGGTTAAAGAAGAGGAAAGTTAGTTTTATGTTTATATATGGTAAAATGAAAATTTGAAAGGTTGCTGGTGTGAGGCAGTTAGATGGTGGTTAAGGGAGCATGCGATGCAGGCTGGTGATTGGGTGGGAGGAGCAAGCTGTGGTGACTGGGTGGCAAGCTATAGTTAGTTGTTGCAGTTGATTTGTAGAAATGTGGATATGTGGAGGTTTTGATATGTGGCAGTAAGTGTTTAAACAAAAAATTGAAACTGTAACAGTGGTTTTGGAGATGGTTAGTTAGCTGTAGAGCAGCAGTGAAGTTTGGAATCGCAGTTGAACAAAAAAATGTGGGATGTAATGTTTAAAGTGTTGTTGCAGTAAGTTTGAAAAGTTGAAGTCTTTTGTAATGGTTGTTTGTTTGGTATGAAAGACTGTGAAGTTGACAGTAAGGCAGAACCATATTGTTCATGCCGTTAAAGCATTATTACACAAATTTGTATTACTTAGTATATTTCTACCGCATAACCATATTTTAATACTTTCTTTATTGATCATATTTTTAATGTGATTTGCTTTTATTTTCAACATCATACCAAAAATTCCAATTATAATCCAACTATTACAGTTTTATACTCTTGCCTACACTCTTTGTTTCAATTTGTGTATTTGACTATTTTCACATTTGTTATTTCTTATAAATTTGTAACGTTTGCGCTCATATATTTTGTATGCTTCAAGTCAAATTTGTAACATTTGTCTTTATGTGTTCATTTACAATTTAAGATAGAGTATGAGTCAGATTTTTTTTTATTGATTGTCAGGTGCATACCAAAAAAGGAGTAATTACTATATCTGAAAATGTAAATGGAGTTATTTGTTCAATTACTATTGGGTTGGCGAGGTTAAACTTTGAATAAACACCTATCATTAAGTGCGGTTAGCTGTAGTTTGTAGTTGTAGGCACCAAATAAGGACCTTTTTATTAAAAAAATTCAAAAGTGCATACAACTAACCAGTAAACTATATAAATTACTCGCAACTGTTTAATCACTTGCAGGTTGCAAGTACAAATCCATTGCTCTTCATGGCAAAGTCCAAAAAATGGTTTCGCTATTTTTTTAAAACTTTTAGTTCTATCATACTTTAAGAAAAAAACATATTCTATTTACAGTATATGTTCAGAAAATAAATGAGACTTAGAAAAAGAAACTTATCAGTTAAAACACTTATTTTACAAAATATGAAAAACACTTTTTAACATATATATTTAATAACTGAACTATCAAACCGGTTTTAAATTTTCAGCCACTGTCATAGCATATTGATGAAACTCTTTTTAACCAGCCCTCAAGTGCAACTAAAATTCAAGAAAAGAGTCAGAGAAACTAAGCTTAAGGGAATCCTCTTTTAATCCTCTATTTGTTTCTATTGATGTGATTTGTTTCTTTCCCCTTTTTTCATTTTATTCTTCATTCTGGCATTATACTCATTTGACCTCTATAGTACATCTGTTCTTGCTGTATAAACTATGTTTGCATGTGCCTAAATCACTTTTCTGAATTACAACTACAATATTTTATCCACGGGGATAGCACAGTTCGTTCGGACATATGGCGCTTACATGTAAGGTCGAGGGCTAAATGTTTGCTAACTTAATATCCTTGTAGGAATTGAATGAAGTTCCAATAAAACTGCCATATTAAGCATGCTCTGTACTGTGGCTGTTTTTTAGTACAAATAAGTATGTACTGCTATACAACTCAAAATCTATAACCTGCGTAATTTAGTAGTAAGTAAAACTTGAACTCTTACTTTGAACTAACATAACAACGTTGCTTACTTGATTATTCTAAGAGGTAAGAACAGATATCATAACAGATATCTGAGAGTGTCATCTGTAATATTTTTGGCATTATTAGTATAGTATTACTATTTCATAAATTGTAGTTGAGTAAATTTTACACCTGGAGGTTGATGAGTGTAAATAGGTAACTTTAAACCATCATCAACTTTGAGAACATGTTGCTTGACCATTTTGATATTTTATACTTATCTGTGTAAATAATGTTACATGTAGTAATCTTTGTTATTTTTGTTTGCAGTCACATCGAAGTAGCAACAACGTCAAAAATGGTGGTAACATACAAATTCAAAATCAGCCTAGAAAGTGCAAATTGTTGGGTTGGCACAGGAATGTTGTCGCAGAAGGAACAATTGCATCTATCGATCCTACTGTTTTAGTGCATCATGTGCCACTAGGTAAAGATGCTTGGAAGGTTTGGGTCGATGCGGCGGTGGATCACGAAGCTATTCTATTTCGGCCTATCTCAGATATCTACACTATTGGACAAGCGGTTGGGACTACTATTGCTTGGCACAAGGAATTTATCTTGTTTGATTAGTACGTATGTATTTTTACTAATATATGTTATGGATTTAGTTTTGCTGTGTAATGGAGCTATGAACCCATAAATGGTGTAAACTTGAATTGTTTTTGAATGTGATTGGTTCGTATTGTTTCAATTAATCTGCATGATTATGGTTATTGTAAATGATATGTTGGTTTTAATTATAATATTATGAAATTACGGTTAATAGCAGTTGTGAAAAGAGAATTTAGTTGTAAAAATATCTGTTGCAACTGTCGTCAGTAGTTGTAAAAATATTGATTACAACTGTCCTAAACACTTGTTAAATTAGTAATTACAACTGTCCTAAATACTTGTTAAAATATTATTTACAACTGTCTTAAACAGTTGTAAAAAATTCAACCACAACTACATAAAGCAGTTGAAAAAGATCATATTGCAAGAGCTATCAGCAGTTGCAAAAGGGTCTTATGACAAAAGCGACTGACAGTTGTAAAAGGTCTTTTACAATTGTTAATGGACAGTTGTAAATAATTTTTTTACAAGTGAGACAAGCAGTTGTAAAAAGAGTTTTTACAACTGTCAGCAGCACTTGTAAAATAATTTTTTACAACTGCGCCCGCAAGTGTCTACGTCAGTTGTCAAATAATCCTGCTCTATTACAACTGCGGATATTAAGACTGGCGAGCGCCAGTTGTAATAGATCTATTACAACTGTTTTTGGCAGTTGCGATAGGGTATTTTTGTTGTAGTGACCACTCCTAACAACCATACTGGCCTACGTGAAAATCAATTATCTATATAAAGCTAATATAGATATACTCTTAAAGTAGATCAGGATAAGTATCTCTAATCCTATCTTATGTCTCCCATGTACAGTCCTTCTCATTGTCGCTCCACTGAACTTTTACAAACTTGACTGTCTTGTACCTCAATCGTTTCTCATCTCTTGCCATAACCCGGACAGGTTGTCTAACAAAAATCAAATTAGAATCTACTATCAAATCTTCCAACCCTATGGGAGGAATAGTAGTCTCTGGGTCATGCACATACTTGCGAAGATGAGACATATGAAATACCTTACGGACACCTGCCATACTGCTCGGCAACTCTACTATGTATGCGAGCTTTCTAGTCCTTTCTATAATCTGGAATGGACCAACATATCTCGGTGTTAGTTTCCCTGACTTTCCAAATCGCACCACACCCTTCATAGTGATACCTTAATAAAAATCTATCTTCAATTGATAATTATAGGTCTTTATGCCTCTTATTTGCATAACTTTTTTATCTGGATTGAGCTTCCTTCATCCTTTCTTGGATCAACTCAATCTTCTTTGATGCCTCTCTAACCAAATCCGGACCTAATACTAATCCGTCTCCAGTCTCCAACCAACATGCTGGCGATTTGCATGGCCTTCCATACAAAGTTTCAAAATGCACCATTTCTATACTAGTCTGATAACTATTATTATAGGAAAAATCAACCAAATGTAGATGATCCTCCCAAGATCCACCCAAGTCCAATACACAAACTCTTAGTAAATCCTTGAGCACCTTAGTGACTCTCTCTGTCTGCTCATTTGTCTGAGGGTGATATGCAATACTCATCTTGAGCTTAGTGCCCAACACTTCCTGTATACTCTTCCAGAATTTGCTAGTAAACAAAGCATCTCAACTGCTGATTATACTACTAGGAACTCCATGAAGTCTAACTATGTTCTTCATGACAACTTAGCTAAAACATGTGTCGTCCTAGTTGACTTAACTGGAATGAAAAGGGCACTCTTGGTCAACCTGTCCACTATGACCCATATGCTTTCATTTCCTATATCTGACCTTGGTAATCCGTCTATGAAATCCATGAATATCGAATTCCATTTTCAAACTAAAATCTCTGGAGGTTGAAGCAATCCACTCGGCTTCTGATGTTCGGCTTCACTTATTGACTGTTTGCACTCTGCCTAACCCACAAGCCAACATCCCTCTTCATACCTTTTCAATAGAAGCTCCTTTTCGTATCTTGATACGTCTTGTCCCTTCAGGATGAATCGTAAATTTGGATCGATGACATTCTTCAAGAACTTCATTCCTTAAGTTCTCAACATTCGGAACACACAACTGTCCCCTTCTTTATCGATCATCCTCTTCGGTCAAGGCTAAAATCTTTTAGATAATCAATCTCGATTCCAACCTCAAGCCATCTAATCTTCTCGGTTAATAATGGATCCCATTTCTGCTTAGAAGAAATCCTCTCGATCAACACTGGTCGAACTTCCAAACGGGACAACATGCCGTACTTTGACTAGAACTAGCAATCGACCTTAACTGCACACTACCAGTAGTCAAAGCTTCTAAATCCTTCCATTATGCCAACGTAGCTAACACCACATTTTGATGTCTTCTGCTAGGAGCATCCGCTACTTTATTACCTTTCCCAAGAGTATATTCTATACCAAAATTATAAGCAGCCAAAATCTCTAGCCACCTCTGCTGTCTCGTATTTAACTCTTTCCGAGAGAATAAGTACCTTAAAGAATTATGATCTGTATATAGCTCAAATCTCTCCCCCAACAGATAATGCTTCCAAACCTTCACTGCAAAGATCACCACAGCCAACTCCAAATCATGAGTAGGATATCTCACTTCATGCGGTATAAGCTGTCATAAAGTGTAGGCAATCACTTTACCCTTTTTTATCAACACATATCCTAATCCAGTTCCACATGGATCAGTATACACCACCAACCCTTGATTTTCAAATGGAACTAGTAACACAAGTGCATTGGTAAACAAATGCTTGACTTAAGAAATGCTTCCTCACATTTATCGGGCCCAACAAACTTCACATCCTTCCTGGTTAGTTTAATTACAGGCGTTGTTATCCGCGAGAAATCAATGATGAATCTCCAGTAATAGCCAGCAAGTCCAAGAAAACTTCTAATCTCAGTCACCGTCTCTGGTCTCTTTCAATTATTAACAGCTTCGATCTTATCTGGATCGACTGACAACCCTTTCTCTAAAACCACGTGACCAAGAAACTTAATCCCTTTCTTCCAAATATGACACATGGAAAACTTCGCCTTCAACTGATGCTGCCTCAGCGTCTCAAGCACAACTTAAGATGATCTTCATGCTCCTTTTCAACTTAGAGTACCAAAATGTCATCTATAAACACCAACTTGAACCTATCCAAATACTCTTGGAAAACTCGGTTCATCAAATCCATGAAGAAATATGTGCATTTGTTAACCCAGATGGCATTGCTAACCACTAGTACGAACCATACCTAGTCCGAAATGCTGTCGAAGGAATACTATCCTTTGCCACTCTTAACTGATGGAAACCTATTGCCATATCCAACTGGAAAAACACTCTAGCTTCAAAGAACTGATCAAATAAATCATCAATTCTAGACAAAGGATACTTATTCTTGATCGTCATCTCATTCAACTTTCGATAGTCGATACACATCCTCAACAACCCATCTGGTTTATTCACAAACAGCGCGGCCGCTCCTCAAGGCGAACTTCTTGGTTTTGTAAAATTCCTTCCTTCTAGATCCTCCAACTACACCTTCAATTCCTTCATTTCGGTCGGTGTCATCCTTCTAGGTGGTCTACTTACAGGTTCAGCTATTGGCATAAGATCT
Organism: Allium cepa; assembly: GCA_030765085.1. NCBI lineage: Eukaryota > Viridiplantae > Streptophyta > Magnoliopsida > Asparagales > Amaryllidaceae > Allium > Allium cepa. The sequence continues at coordinate 737,408,744 of CM060935.1, read as the reverse complement.
TTCTGAAACTCAATAGCTCGTTTCGGTGGTAGTCATGTGATAGGCTCAAAGACATCTGCAAACTCTCTTGCTACTCGACCCGACTTAGCTCTTCTCCCACTTCCATTGCACTTAACAAAGCACAACTACTTCGGTCAGAATTCTCCACTGAAAATATAATTCTGTTTTGACTATCAGGGTGTCTTAGTTATATCTCCCCAACCTGGCAAAATATCATAGCCTCATAATTACTCAACCAATCCATACCCAAAATGATTCCGAAATCTATGAAATCAAAAACATACAGATTGCATGTAGACTTGTGACCTAAGAAGTCAAGTTCAAACTGGTCACATCTCATCCCCAGAGTTGCATACCCTCCTATTTGATTTGCATCCCTTAAGAAACTAGCAAGGTATGTGGGTTATAAGCATAACCTATCAACCAAACACTGGGATATGAATGAATGTGATGCACCAGTATCAAGTTGTATCCTAACTAGTATGCTCTGAATCAAAAACGTATCTTCCATCACAATCTTCCTTTCTCATCTGCAGTTGGCTTAGAAAATAATTGTCCAACAACAAAAAACTTTCCTATGTCCACCGCTTTTGGACACTGATTCTTATAATGCCCAACTTGATCGCAGTTGAAGCACTTCACATTCTTCTTATCTACAGCCTTCTTCCCCTTGTCCGACCGACACTCATTTGCATAATGACCCATATTGTCACACTTAAAGCAAACTAAATCAGGCTTTTCCTTCTTGGCAGCTTCCCCCTTCTGGGCTCCCTTCTTCTTAAAGAACTTTCTTTTCTTTCCCTAAGAACCCTGGGTTTCAACTGGCTTCTCTCTGGCACAAATAACAAGCATCTTTTCATGGAGAATTGTCATCTCCACCACTGCATTACTAGGATCACGATGATGTGGCAGGGTCGCCCTTTAAATTTCGGGCCTTAGTCCCCTGATGAACCTCTCATTTCTCTTGACGACGATGTCTATAATATTATATCCATGATGGGACAACTCATCAAACTTGGTGGCATACTCAACTACCGACATCTTTCCCTGCTCCAGATCCGAAACTTCCTCAGTAGTGCTGATTTAGCAACCTCAGACATAAACCTTTGCTCAAATCTCCTTCTAAAATCAACCAAAGTTAATTCCTCCTTCGGAAGTCCAACAGCAACACTGTTCCACCAATGAAGTGCTGACCCTTGCAACCGCCTAGAGGACAACCTTCCCTTCTGCTTATCATCTAAACCTATATCAACAAATATTCTCTCACAATGAAACAACCAATTCTCTACCTCTATGGCATTCTCCGTCCCCATAAATGGCTTCCCACTAAGACCGATGTAATCTCTGCTCAGCTTAGCATAATCATTCCCAACTGGAGCTATAGGATTAGCTCCTCCAACTTTTCTAGCAAGACCAGCAGCTACTCTTGCTCGCATCATATTGATGAAGAACTGATACATTACCCCCATATCCGCTGGTGGATTTGCAGCACCTATATTGGCATCAACATTTTGGTTAGCATTAGCCTGTCGACCTTGGTTCCTCCTGGTATTAGGTAGAACATTTCCGTTGGTTGTGGTGCTTCCTCCATCGAGATTTCCTCTTCCATTTCATGCTTCCGTATCTTCTTTGTCGCAAATCTACATACAAGCCATAGTAATATACAAAAGAATGGTCTATGAGAGAGGGGAATACATACTTATACACACACACACACATATATATCAAATACAAGTACGTTATTATAACGTTAGCCCAAATCTCGATCTTATTTTCAGATTCATTGGATTATGTTCGAAAATCTTTTAGGTTTAAAATTCTTTTAAGTTTCATAAACCTATGCTCTGACACCAACTTGTAACATCCCCTAATTGGAGGCCCAAAACTAATGGCTATGAATGCTGCAGTCATCCTGTCGCGACCCGTCCCTCTCGATCCTCGAAAATCGACACAAAATATGCTACAATATAATATGCCAACGATCGGGTGCCGGAAAAGACAGATTGTTGAGGAAAAAGAAAGAAGATAGAAGAAAAAAGGAATTAACAATAACAGAATCTCACAATCACAGCGGAACAAAATATAATAGTCAATAACAGATCTTTACACAAAATGAAAACTATATCTGTTTTATACAATATATCATCATAGTATATCTCAAACAAACAACGATTACCCGCCTGACGATTTTCAAACAAATCACAACAACGGATATAAACAAGTACGGATGATACATCTCGGTCTCCAGCTCCTCTCCTGAGCTCCATAACATCCTATCCTAAACATATAATACTCGGTCTGACCCGAGCATTATGATGAAATAACACCCGAGTCAGTCTGTAATACCAGCGTGAGAAAAATACACCCAAATTGATTATTAAAGTTTTAAAATCCTTTAAATAATTACTACAATAATAGATTTTAAAAATTCTTACTTTAGAATTTAAACATTTAGAAATAATAAATTTTCTAAACATACTTCTAAACAACTTTAAAACTTTTAACTTATACTTAAAAATTTGCTTTGAAAACGTACTTGGCTATCCAGGGAAATATACTTCTCTTCACATCCTTTAAAAATAAATCGCTATTTATTTTTAAACAAATTTACTCATTGCTTTAATAAACTCCCACCGTGAATTTATTCTTTCAAATATCCACTGATGTATTACTTCTCTTTATAACGCAGTTTATAAGTTTCAAAGTCTCGACTTCCTTTTAAAATCCCGGTTTCAAACTCTTAATCAATTTTCAAAATAAACCAAAGAATCCTTTTATAAATCCTGCTTGATTTATCTCAATTCGAATTTACGTTTAAATCCCGTAAATTTCTTCCAACACTTTAAAAATAAAACTCCTTTTTATTTTTAACACATTTCCCATTTCCTGGAAAATCACTTTCAAAATATATGCTTAAAATATTTAGAATAAGGCTACTAGAAATTTCTTAAATGAAAATAATACTTAAGAAAATATAAAGGAGTTTCTAACTAATTTAAAACAAAATTACCCTTTAAAATAAAGTTATTAATCAAATATTTATATTATAATTTCCCTTTTGAAAACTTAATACTACTTTACCTTTAAATAATTAAATATCATAATTACTTAAATAAGTATTTACTTATACTTAAAAATAATTAAAAGTAGTATTTTCTTCTAAAACATTCTTAAAACACATTTTAAACTTCTAGTTTATATTTCGAAAGCTTTTCTTTGAAAACATACTTAGTTTTCTAGGAAAATACACTTCCCACCTCTTTAAAAATAATCCCACTATTATTTTTAAAATGATTTACACCTTCTTATAGAAACTTCCATCGGAAATCTATACTTTCAAATTTATCCCCCGATAAATATCCCATTCCATTTATAAACCCAACTTATAAATTTCCATTCCTCATTTCCTTTTAAATCACAATTTCAAAAAAAAAAACACATCAAATTTCCAAACCAATTTCCTGAATTTAATTTCCTTAAATTCATTACTTAAAATCCCTTTTCATTTCCCTTTTTAATCCCAATTTATTTTATTTTCCTTTATATTTTAAAATGCCAGATTATACTTATTCAACCATAGCACATCACAGCTTAATTCCCAAATTAATCTATCACAGTATATAAATGAAATACATCATCAATTATGAAAATAATTTCTATATTATGAGGAATCCATTTGCATCCCTCCAATCTGTTTCCCTACATCCACATATATTAGCACAACCAATAAATATCGATCCAAATAATTATCACATTCAACTAATCAACCAATCAAACGTTTAAATATTAGCTATTTAAATTAAATGGCATCCAGATGCGAGTGAGATTAACTCACCTTAAATTTTCGACGAGAGTTCAAATTTTAAATTAAATCGAACGGCGTTCGATTTAACCTAAATTTTTACTTGCTCAGAATGATCCCAGATCTACACTACAGCGGGCTGCTCGTCACTGCGATTCCTGCGCTATCAAATTCGCCGGAATCTGATAATGTATGCAAAAGTTATGAATTTTTATAGTTTGAACTATAACTTAAAACAATTTCTTTTTATTATTATATAATATTATACCAAAACGAAATCAGGCCAATACACAGCTTCTTCCTCTCGCATTCTTCCCAGGCAAAGGAAACCCATCATCGCCGAGATTTTCGAACCGCTGCATGCTCCTCCAAGCACCCTAAAGCTAATCCAAGGTTGCCACGTCGAAGTCCATAACACCACCTACCCACTGCCTAAAAGCGGCGAAGCTCGGCACCATGCTTGCCTCGATTTCTACGCTCGAACGCGCACACTTTATGGCGATAATTCGACGATCTACAACGTTAAACATCATCTCGGCCGTTGGATGGATAGTCCTCGGCGTGCTCTACAATAATAATGCAGTTGGAAGTTTTTGCAATGGATTGATGGATTTGGAGGAAGATCTAGGAAAAGTTGGAAGTATTTCGGCCATTAATGGTATAAGCGGCGGCTGAGAAGTAACTAGGGTTTCTCACCTTAACGTATATATACACACACGTTTATAAGTGCTATTTTAATATTAAATTCATTTAGAACAACTTTTTCAAACGTTCTCCAAACGATGCATGCCGACAGGCGTTTATAAGGTTTTACCCACATTCCAAACACAATGGAACGTGTTTTGGAAGCTAATTTGATCATATGTGGAAGACAGCCTTTTGAATCGAGTTTAAATATTAAATTATCGATTTAAATTTCAACGCGTTTCTCACCCGTACGAACAAATGGTAACTCCAAACGCTACGAAAATTGAAATCCGATAATAACTAACTATTATGGATCCAATGGAACCGGTTTTGTCGAATTCCGAGACTGTGCTCGGGAAAGCTATTTTAACTCGTCAATTAATTCGAGCGATTTTCAAAATCGTCGAAATAATTTAAAATTTCACTTTTAAAAATTTACCAATTTAATTATAAATCATATAGAATCTATAATCACATAAGAAATCATTCTGATTCAATTTAAATCAAAATCTGATTATTTACATTATTAAAATATTAAATTTCATTATTAAAATAATATAAAATTCCAAATTTGACTTATTGACTTTTGATTCCATTCAAAAGTCCATTATTAGAATTCAAATCAAACTAGATTTAAAATAATCTTAGAAATCATTTTCATATCTATTTACATCCAGATTTACAAATTATCCTAATCCCAAATATTTAATTATTATTATTCAAATCCAATTGAATTGCCATATTTGAAATTTTACTAATCTTATTAATTTAACCAAAATCTTCTTATTCAAAATCAATTCAAAATCCGCATTTAACATTTAAAATGAATTAAACATTCAAAATCTACCAACCAAAATTCTGGGTCGTTACACATCCATAGTTATTAATCCTCGGCGATCAAATACAATAATATTAGATACATTGATACAACAGAAACACATGAATATGAAATGTTTTTAAAACATCAAACAAGTTCCACATTCAATTTCAAAGCATTTAATATTCATTACATAATCCCAATACGAGAACCACGTTCAGAGAAAATATACTTATCACAACATACGCAAGAGCGACATATGAAAATGCCCCCTTGGATAATCAGAGTATATATAGGCAATTAAAAAACTTTGCTTTTACAACAACAACGCAACATAATTAAAATAAAAGAGAACTCTAGATAGCTATCATGCCTCTTGGACGTCTCTGGAAGCTTATTCGTCTATAGAGGTACATGAAAACCTCAACTCTCAACTGCTCAAAATCAATTGAGTACCCGTGAGTTTAAGGGGAAAACATAAACTTCGAGTCAGAGATAAAGCCTGGTATGAATAATAATCTACCATCTCAAACCATTTAGATATCTAGTGAGACCACGCCGCTTAGTGGGATGAGTTTTCCACTCACTAGTATCCTAAAAGCTTTATAAAACCATATAGTGTGCTCCCGCATCCACAATGGTTAAAACATCTCAAAACAATATGATGGTATGCAAAATAAGAAAAACAAGTAAAATAATTAAATCCAGATCATTTGGCCAAGGTTCAATCTTAGCCGTGATGCCTTCGACCGATCGATTGCCCTTATAAGCAGTTGATCGACCCAAGTAACGAGGTTGATCGGTAGGGTCCTGCACTTAAAAATATTTATTTTCTTTTTTCTTGTTTGTAATTATTTTTGTTTTGGAAATTTCAATCGCCAATAACTTTTCTTTGAGCTCTGATCGCGGAACTCCAAACATGAAAGATGCTTGGAAATCGTCACGAATACCATGGTGTATGTTTCATGGCCAAATTCCGACGTTTTCTCAAGTTCTTTTTTTGGAGCCATGTTCATTATTTATTGATTATCGGTATTTTTTACGGGGTGCTAGAAATTACGTGCATATATTTATATGCAAAAGAAAGAAAACATTGAAAAGTAGAACGAACTTAGTTATCAATCATGAGCAAAGCGTTCATAGAGTTCTAATAATGTTAGCCTGTATATACTAGGGGTGAGCAATCTTTTGGTTAAACCAAATAAACCAATCAAACCCATTCATTTTTGTCGGTTTGGTTTGATTTTGAAATTAGATTTGTTTATTAATGGTCCGTAAGAAAACTATTTTGGTTATCGGTTTAACCAAATTAACCAACTTTTATTATATTTTAAAATTACCAATGTCATAATGATTTTTTTAGATTAGTTTAGATAACGTTTATCATATATGTGTCAAAATTAGTATTAGAAATCGTAAGAATACTCTAATCATATATTTAGTTTTATTTCTTATTATAATGAATATTCCCGCATAAAATGTGAATTATTTAAAGTTCACTTAAATCAAATAACCAACCGAGCCAACTAAACTTAATTTGGTTGGTTTGGTTTGGTTTTTATTTTTATTGATTTTTGTTCGGTTTAATAATTTTTATCATCAATAAACCAACCCAACCCCCAGTATATGTGACCTTTTACTATTTCGAGGAACTCCTTGAAATAAACATATTTCGCCAATATATAACTTGGATTTGCAACCCAATTATAAATGAAGAGCACAATAGCACTGATTAGATTATCCGTGCTATTAATTGTGTTGTTAAATATTCTTTGGTTCCTTTTTAACCTTAAATACCAATAAGCAATGATAATAATAGTATCTTGCAAAATTATATAATCTTTTGCATATTTAAATCTAAAGTCGTTCTAGAAGTACTCACACTTAAGCTTAGAATTAGTTAGGTAATATTAAATGTATTTATGAGAATAGAATTTTGTTAGTGTGCACTTGAAAGATTTGAAATTTGATTTGACATTTGTCACAATTCACCATCTTCTAAGTTAGAATAATGGAAACGAGAGATTTGAAATTATTTTTTGACCATACTAATTATAATTATGTTTTAAATACGACAAGGTAGTTAAACATAATTACAAATTATTTAGTAAATATTATGAATTTACATAATAAATGGCCTGAATTGCATTCAGCTTTTAATTCTCAACTAAATCAAAGATTGTAAGAGCACAAGCTACTTGAATCATCATTCACCATCTTCAACATAATCGATAATCATCATCTACTATTCACTTTGCCATTTTTAATGAAAACTAAAAAGGCCGTACAATTCTTGAATTATTTTGATTTTGCAGTACGGATATTGCAAAATAAAGCCATACGAACTTTGAGCTTGAACGCGTGGTATAAAGTGGGTTTTCGAGAATTGGGTGAGTGGATGATAAGAACAGATATAATTGAATAAAGGAGAAAATAAGTATAGTTTGACTGGTCAGTTGTTTCATTGACTGGAAGCGTTGGAAGGGCACATCCTGTCCCCTGCTGTATTTGACCGCTTTAACCGGATCTCTAGGTCACTCTGCTCCTCCCGCCTCTTACCTTGTGCTTTTTCTTACGCTCTGGCCATGTAGACTTGATAGAATTAATGAAACTAATTTGGAAAGAACACTCGCTGGCCCGGTCCAGTTTCATTTTGAATATGGGCTATATAATAATGTTGAAAAGCCTTTCTGCTGGATACGTAAAATGAATGGTGCAGCTAAAGGTTTAAAATTAAAGATTGAACCCAAGTTCCACCAAACAAATAAAGCACATTACCGATTTCCAGAAAAAACTTACTCGTTAATCCGTTTAAATATACTTTAATGGATACTTTAAGGGAAAAAAAAAAAAAAAAGGCCATATGATATGGTTATGCCTTTGAGAATGGGCTATAGAATGTTGCTCAGTCTACCCTGTTTAAGATCAGTTCTGATCAACATTGTTCCTCGGTGACATCTAAGTCGTCTAATATTTGATTTTAGTATTAATACCGACCTTACTGTATTTGAAAAACAGGAAAATTATATGAATCACAAACTTGGATCTTTTTCCCACCATAAGGCAACCAATTGCTTTTTGGAATTTTAGTAAAAACACCAAAAACATATTATAAAACAACTCATATTTCTAAGTTTCGGGGTATTTGTTGGCAATTCGGTAAATATTTGCAAAGCTCTATGGAATTTTTAAAGAAAATTCACAAGTTTTTATTTTGAATATAGAAACATATGATTAATGTTTGAATTAAATTTTCAAAAATAAATTATTAAAAAAAGGGTATAATTTAAAATATGTTTTCAAAAAGAGTTTTTCAGGTACCAAATTGGAGAGTAAGGGAAGGAACCAAATTTCCACTTGTTATTTAGTGGTAATGAAGTTGACTGGAGAATTATTTAAATTTGAAGAAAAAAATGTAACGGTCTATTGCGTTCTTGTGCTGTATCATTTTTTAAATTTTAACCTAAGTATTTGTATATCTTGGTTGCTAATGCTATTTTATAGTAGCATTTCATGAATTGTACAAGTATTTTTAAATGAACTTTTTCATTTTAGCACATAATGCTACTTTGTAATAGCATTTTATCACCAGTAGTAGCATTCTTAGATTTAATAAATGTATACATTAGCTCATAAAGTTAATTTCCAATAGCCCTTTTAAATGAAAGAATTCATTTAAGTATTTTACTTTGCAATAGCATTTTCATTATTTTTATAGTTTATGCTGGATCCTATGCATCTTGTAGACGGGTAAAAGGGATGAATTTCAAAACGATTCATTTTCTAATTCATTATACACTAGATCTTTTACCGTGGTTTACGAATAATGTTGTAAATATCAAACCATAGTATTGTTTCTATAGGATGAATTTGATTTGAATTTTAACCTGTATTATACTATCTTTATAATAACAATATCGATTTAATTATAATGTTGTTATTTATCTAAAAACAATCAACGAGATAATTTACGATCTATATAAATAATATTTATTGAATTATAATTTAATAAAATCACATGCGCGCACACACACATATTATACTAATCAACAAATATTTGAATAACAAGAGTTAATAAAATTATTTTATTACAAATTCGAGTAACACTTGTTTAGTTTTGATATTCCATGAGCTGAAATTATACAGTTAAATTATTATAATTTATTTAATTCAAATATAAAATATTCGAAGCAAACAAATAATGTCTTAACACATTAATATTTAACAATGTATCGATGTGTAAATATTTATTTAATGGTTACTCTAATACTAAAACGTTGGCTTTACAATATTAGATATATGCATATGATTTACTATCAAATAATATCAATGTTCTTGTTGTTTAATTATGAACTCATTAGCTTAGGTCGTGCCTAAAAAGGAGTTTGTATGTGATGGCTTTGCTAGTTTGAATATTCAAGGATGAATTTGTAATCCAAAAAAGATAAGGGTTCTATCAACAAAATTACTTTCTTCTTCCAACCGCCGAGAAATCTTAGGAGGCCCGTGGTGATATTATTTTTAATTTTTGCCACCATACCGCCCACCACCGACGTCGCCGATATCTCAATTACACTCCTCACGCCAAGCCAAACTTGACGATGCCATCAATGCCTGTCTGATCAACTTTCAGAGAAACCCTAATTTTGATATTTAAAGTGAGATCTAGATTGCAACTGTCCCTAGTCATTGACGTGCCATGATGCTCGCCAATGCATTCTCCATCCAGTCGATGAAGTTGGCTGCAGTTACGTTGATGATCATCGTGACATTGTGATGGTGCACAGTGATACTTATGTAAACATCTATACAAAAAAGAAAGTGAAAATTCCCTTACTTTAGAGAAATCCTTTTTTTTTGAATTGAAAAAAACAATTAATTTAAAAATAAACTTATAAATTGATTTTGAAAAGTTATTATGAAATAAAATTTCTTAGATAATCTTATTGGTCGAATACACCTTGAACCATCAACTCTGCCTTCAAAGAACTTTTTCCTTACTTATAAGCTCTATCCATCATCAAAATATAATTTATTCGGAGGCAAATAATAAAATTATATGTGTGTAGAAGTGGCATTAAAGTATATTTATAGAACTAATAGCCATGTGAAATATTTCATCCAGATCCACTATTCAAGGTACGACCCATTATAAGTGTGGTCTTATCTCCCTTAATTAATTGAACTCATTTAACCAATTTAAACCCATATAAATTTTGACCCGACTTATTTCAAAACAATTTTAAAAATTTCAGGTACTAAAATAACCCACACACATATTATTATTATTATTATTATTATTATTATTATTATTATATTATCAAAATTATTATATTGGCGTAAAAAATAATTAAACAAATATATAACTATCACATATTTAATTAATTAATTTTAGGCTTTTTAATAATAATTAATAAAAATTAATTAATTAATAAAACCATTATATTTATTTCTCCATAATAATAATATATAACTTTTATTAGCTATTTCAATAAATTATTAACAGTTGAAAACAGAGAGTTGCGGTTATGTGTCTTCCAAGTGTGAATTCAGTCCTCCAGTAATATTTAAACAATTTAATTATTACAGCCTTTATGGACTTTGTTGAAACACAGCATTTGAAGGAACCATTCCGTTTTACAATAGGAAAATATGGTAAATTTAAAATTGTTTTTCCCTAAATTAGATCTTGTTGGACCTATGAAGTTTAAATTGATTTTTAAACCTAATCTAAAATTGGTTTAAATAAATTTTTATTCTATTTTAATTCACTTTTTAAGTAAAAATGGATTTATTTTGAATTCAAATTTGAATTTAATTTGAGTATATCGAAATATACTCATTTATGCATTATGGACATGCAACATATATGTATTGTGTGTATGGTTAATGTGTATGTGTGTAGGTACTGAGATTTACACTGCAACAGTTACATTCGTCATTTATATGCATATTGCCGTCCAAAAAAATTTCAAAAAATATATGTATAAATTTAATTTTGAATTTTTTGAATAAAAAAATCATTTCCTATAGTTAATTACTTTGAAATTCAAAATTCCTTTCAAAATGTCTATTGTGTTTACTTGGTAAAAAAGTTAAAAATGGATCTCGAACTATAAATTGAAAAGACACACACACACATATAGTATTAAAAATTACAATAAAGATATCATAATATTTTAAATAACATAAGATTAACCAAAATTTCCTTTAAAACAATTTATAAATATGTAAAAATAATTATAAAAAAATATAATTTTTTTATTTGCTGTCAAAATTAACATGATACGTAAATTATTTTAAAATGATTTTATTATATATGTGTGTTAATAATTTTTTTTTTGAAAATCGATACTCTTTTTACTAAAACCTGATCAAGTATATAGTTCATCAAAACCTTACAACCCCTCTAACCTAAGTGGGTGCCTTGTAAAGGAAAAGAGTATGTATAATTTCCATATGGTGACTTATATACTTTCAATTCATTGACAAGATGGTATACAAATTGAAAAAACATAATAGTCCTATTTAGCCCAACGTGAGATGGCTCCATTGACCATATTTGATCCCCTTCATTTATGGCTACTTCCTTTCACATTCAGCTCAAACTCATTCTTACAACCCTAATCTATTTCAATAGCGGCCAAGCTACATGGACTTTTCTATCTAGGATCGTTAAGTTTAATCCCCATCCACTCAGGGTTTCAAAATTGCAGTCGTTTCACTCCGATTCACTATCGCATCCCCTAACCTAGTATACCGCTTTCTTTTCAATTACTTTTGACTTCTGAACTTTATCGATTTTCTTTTCTTCAAAGATTCGAGAATTTATTTCATTCTAAATTAAATAAACCGCTGCAGTTAAAGCTGTGAAAGCATCATCGTGGATTTAGTTTTTGCGTTTAAATTTGAAAATAAGCTCAGCTACTTCATCCTCTAATATTGGGTTAGGCAAAGGTAATAATTTCAGTTTTAGCTTATATATAGCCCAAATATATCCTCTGTAAGAACGTATAAAAACATATGACCATTACTCTCATATTCTTCATCATAAAACACACATCTGGTCGGCCTCCAGCACTTGGGTTAAGCCCAAAACATCATGAAATCAATGTACTTCGCCTTATGACATCGCTTTGATTTCATGATGTTTTGGGCTTAACCCGACTACTTTCCACCTTTGAATATTTTTCCTAAGTCCTTCACAACCCCGACCTGTTTCCTCCCAGGCTCAACAAGAAGCAAGCTCCCCAAAGTTGCTCACCCTTTTTCGAAGTAAGTGGTCACCGCTGACCACTTTTGATGACTAATTTTTAGGCCATCAAATCAATTCCAAATCACTTTAAACTGTTATACGGACTCTCTAAGGCTTCAAGCACATCATATCCAATTTTTGTCGCATTTCAAGCACTTTGGTGTCATTTGCACCAAACAACATATTGCAATTCTTACTACACAAAACAACTAGCAAGCACATCAAAGCAATCCATACAACTATCAAACATCATCATACAAAATCCAAGCAATGCATATGATAATCCAAACACGATTTACAAGCATAAATCATCCTAGATCTGATATTATATATTGTATGAAATATTTATAATGGTTGGTAAATCATGTTAAAATCCAAATCTATCTTTCTAGATCCTATCCTAGGGTGTTACTAATATTAGATCTAAGCTCTAAAACATTTTAACTTTAATAATCATATTAAAAATCACATTTTTACTATATGGATAAACATAATATAGTGGAAGAGGTAAAATCACTCACCTTGGATCAAAACACTCACCATGGATCGAAGCACACAAATCCTTAAGCAAATTTAGTGTAGAGTAGTCCCATCATGAATCCCAAATTCCCTAACCAGTAGATCTACTATTCTCTTTTGTCAGCCTCTCTTAAATCCACTAATTACACTAATTAACAAAGAGAAATGGTGGTTTTGAAGTCTAATTTGGATTTGTAGAGGTTGTGAGGTGATTAGAAACGAATATGAATGACTAATAATAGCTGAGAGGAAGTGGTATTACCCTAATTTTGAATTGGGCTAATGGACTGCACTAATCACCCTCTAATTACCCATTGATCTGCTCAGAACCAGTTAGAATTTTAAACAACCATATCTCTAGAATATAAGTTAAAATTCTTAATATAACCACTCTACGAAAAGAAAAACCATCATCCTAATCTACTGAAAGTAGGTTCGGACCCTAATTTGACTTTCAGACGCTAATTCGACTCGTATCATAAGTTATAAGCCTTATAGAATTTTCGACGTCAAAACTGTCTAACAAAATTTCTAAAGTTGGAAAATGTCACTAGATAACATTTAAAAAAATTATCGAGTCTTATGACTTCATACGAATTTAAAGATAATATTTTACGATCCTCCAATACGTAAAGTATGTGTCGTTACATTCTCATCCCCTTTAGGAATTTTGCCCCTGAAATCCCGATCAAACAAGAAAGTTAAAAATAGCCACTCCGCATGCATAATAATTTCAAATAACTATCTAAAACATCAAACATGCAACCATAAGCAATTGAAGGTTCTGCACCAATCCTAGCATGCGAGATACTAGCTATCCTATATGATATCCTATGCAGCTAAAGCCCCGCAAAATCACCGCTATAGCGCTCTTCAACCGCTATGCTATTTCAACTAGTAAACAGCAGATCCGCTTTAAGCCCCGCTATTTTCTTCCATACCTACTAAACCCAGGCTGTTTAGCACCCGCTTTAGAAATATCAATATACAATGGTTGATTTGACTAGTTCTCTTTTAACCAAATCAACAAAATTACGGTAGAAACCTAATTTTAAGACATAAATGCTCAATATTTGTTACAAATCTATTGTAATCACCAGATCTAGTGTGCATAAACCAAAATATTCTTTGGTTTTGTTATACAAGATTAATAAATATTTCTTTTTTATAAACATATGATGCATGAATGACAATAAATTAACTTTATATATTTGGTTTTATATCTAATGAAGCTTTTTTCACCTCTGCTATTTTATGCTATATCCCTGCTATAACTTTTTGCATCTCCATCATTATAGATCGTTAAGTGATTTAACTACACAAATGACATCGCAATGAACGTGAATAGAACACATAGAAAATTATACCAATAAAGTGCTCTTTACCATTGGTCCTTACGTTTTCCTCGGTCTCCATCATATCATCGCCTCCGTTTTCACTCTTGCTGAACTTCTTCTGACTTCAATACCCTCCTCTTAAGCCGCTCTTTGTTCAACCTCGACGTCGTCTAATCAATCTGATGCCAATATATCTTATTCCTATTGTAATTTACCACTAATTATGAATAATGGCACTCTCGTAGTACCTCATCCCTAAGTCCATCAATGTCAGGTATAAACAGTATATCTTATATATGGAGCCAGCGTACTCAGTTAAGTCCATACTGCCTTATGCCTACAAACATTTCTCCATCCCTATGAGAGTGGGTCTCTTATTTTGCTTGGCAACATCCTTGGCTCTAACTCTTTCTTCTAACTGAAATCATAAACGATAATATACCCTAGTCGTGTCTGCCCTAGGAACTCCACTCCTCAACTGGCATGTTTCTTTAATTCCTTTGGCACTATCCCAAGTGCATCATGTACTTCTCCTTCACAGAAGCCAAGGAAATCTTCTACAAATACTGGTATAAGCTCCTTAAGCTCCCAGCGCTCCACACCATCACAAAGAATCATTTTCCCACCATGCGAATACTACAAGTACTCCTCACCCGGATATACCACCATGAATGAACCCCCTTCATGGGTCACTCTCCTGTACCTCCAGTTATCGTATCCCTTTGAGTACCATCTTCCTCAAAGATATGACGCCAATCACTAGGTCGATACAGAACTCCATCTCCCTACATAGTGATAGTCCGACTTCTTTCGCACGACACCTCTTACGGGATTCCAAGAGAGTACACTAAACTAAAAATAAATATATCCTCTAATGTGTATAACTGTACTCTAGCTTTCGCTACCCCTCCGTCATCTACTGCACCTGTTCATTTTCCACAGTTTAGTATTCCTTTGGCTATCCCACACCAAATGATAGCGAACCCCATACGACCTAACAAAGCAAGCACAAGCAAATAGACATCTATGACTCAACACACTAAGCCTCAACAAACCATAACTAAATCGGTCGAACTACCACTAAGTTTAAATCAACCACAGGTTTGCCTACTAGTTCAGGCCACCATTCAAACCTTCTTACTAAGTCACTGGATATGTGAAGGGTCTAACGCATCGATACCAAATAAAAATCACGCATAGGTATAGCAAAAATAAAAGGCATACCTCTAAAAATAATGCCCTTCCCTTGCACTTTTGCTGGCGGAGCAAGCGATGAAGTAGAAGCAACATCCTATGCATAAGTAGTAGCACTCTACTTATTCTTCTTCAGTTCTAGGTATTCCTTCTTCAAATGCCCGGTCTTATCACAAATGAAGCACCTCCTCTCTTCACCCCTCTGGGCCTTGCAGTCTTTGCTAAGTTGACCCGCCTTAATATATTTAAAGCATTTTAGTTCCCACCCGCCTTTCTTCTACCCATCCTCTTCCAAAGACTACTTCTTTTCTTTGTTGTTCCATTTTCTCTTATCTTCACCACTCGCTTGCAGTTTTAGTTCTTTCTTTGAAACAACAACTTTAGCCTTTGATATGAGGAACCGTCTATCGTGCCTCAAAGCCTTCTCAACCAGCTTCTCTAAGGGCTCATCAGTATATCCCACTGGCCTCTCCCCCAGATAATTATCCAAACCTATCATAAACTCCTTGTTCTTCTTTAGGGGTATCAATGAAAGACAAACCATATTTCGATAGCATGTCGAATTCGGCTCAGCAAACTTAGAAAACTTGCTAAACATTCCAACTCCACAGCATCTTCTCTACTTGCATCAACTCTGCAAACTTCCTAAACAATGCCAACTTCTAGGCAGTCATACAAACTTCTCTTCAAATCCGACACAAAACTTCTTCCAGGTGAACTAATCTTCAGGAGTAACAATCTTAACAGCATTCCACCATCCTATGGCATGACCTTGAAGTTGCCTAGATGCTAACTTTCTCTTCATTGCATATTCTAGCTCCAAATCTTCAAAGATATGCTCATAAGTATCCAACTAAGCCTGCATTCCTATAGCTGACTCCATTCCAAGGAATGTTTTGCCACTAAGGCTAGAATATTCCTTGTTTACCTTAGCAAAGTCAGCTCTGGGTGCTTGCACTAGAGCACCACCACCAACAACAATCGAGGCAACATCTTGGGTGTACTGTATCATGTTCCTCATCATCTCTGTGAACATTGCCTTCATATCAGGGTTAGTTGTCCCCAAATCGCTCCCTCTTCTTCCACTCCCGACGTAGAATTCCTAGTAGAGTTCCTTGTATGCTGGCTCATTCTTAAACTCTATAACAAGAATGGTCGTTCTCTCATAAAGGAAAACTACATCTATGGTGCTCAAGTGCACAATGCGATTTATATACTATATATACTTCAATATATAGCTTTGAAAACCAAAATAAATAACAAGTACGCTCTTTTATATATCACTTGATCCATTCTAAGGCGTTCCACTTACCTTACCTTGAATGGATCTAAGAACCAACTGAGGTTGACCATGTGGATGGAGTGATGATAGGTGTGATAACCTAATCTACATGCATAGTTTACCGCACAGTTTCCTATAAAATGGTTTCAAATAAATTAATGATTGTCCGAAGTGATGACTCAATATCTGTTTATTCCTCATTCTTCAATAATTGACCTGCTATACATCAAGCCCGCATGCGTAGGATACTCTATTTATGATATATTATTTTCCAAAATATATTGCTCTAGCCTAACACATAAACACAAGGAGACATGATAACGAGGATTGGAACAAAATCGAATTTACAATCTCAGTCCGGGTTGTTTGATTTGGAACAGGTTCGGCAGCAGATCATGAGATATTATAGATCTTCTCTATCTAATGAATTAAGAGTCCATTTGGAATCGTCGAATTATGCTACTTTACACCAAAAGGGGAGTGTAGGGTGAATAATGTATTTAAACCTTTTATCGATATAATTGCGAATTTCAAACTTTATCATACAAAATTCATGCAACATGTAATAATATAATCACAGAACAATCAGATAGTAGTAAGTAAATGTACTAAAATTAAAGGTAAAGAAACCATCAAGAATTTTATACCGGTTCAGATTCCCAGTCCTACATCCAATCTTGTACCCTATATAAAATTTCACTAATGACTTCTTGAATTAAAATCAGGTGGTAAGGACACCTTTACACCTCTTGACTTTGACTTAGGTGGCTAGGAAACCTATTGGAATTTGACTCGAGTAACGAGCACACCCACTAAAATTTGACTTAGCTAACCAAAACACTTATCCTATCTTTGACTCTGAAGGCAGGACAACTACCTTCACAATCTCGACTTAACTTTCACTCAGGTGGTTAAGATCACCCTTTTACAAGTATTAGAGTCAACTACGAGAAATTCGAATCTTTCGATCATAATTCCAGTTAGTTTGTTGATACAATTTCCTATAGACTTTCAATAGTTGAATATCTTTGCTTTTGAGTTGAATTGAGTGAAGATCATAGAGTTAACGATGTAGAACATAAGCGAATCTTCTACAATCTTTTGGATGAATGTAGAGAAAGTGAATTAATATAGAAATCGATGGCACTCCCTTGAAATCTTAAAAAGAACAAGATAAATTATTATTTAAAATTCAAAACCAAAGGCCTTTAAATAAAGGTTGAGGAGTTGCGCCCATTCGCAAAATGATGGCGCCAAAAATTGTTTTTTTATAATTTAAAAACACTCAATGGTCTATATATTGATATACATATTTTGGATATGTCAACATATACAAATTAATTTGTATATTGTTAGAAACATTTTGAATATGTTGTAAAAAATATTTCTTTATAAAAACACTATTAAAATTTATTATTTATTTAAATTAAATACAATCTTTTATATAAACATTTTGAGTGGAAAAATAATTTTCAGAGTGAAGATAATCAAAGATATGACGTTACTAAGTGCTTTAACGTTTAATCTAGGACTCGATAAAATACTTACACAAACATCTTGAGCCCTTTATAGTATTATTCTTTAATTCTTTGAAAACCATGAGTCTTTAAATATATCTTGATCATCTCTTGATTTATACCGATAAGTTCTTCAAGCTTTTATTCAATCATCACTTGTATAAACCTTTTAAATATTCCTAATATCCTTCACAGTATGCTATATAACTCGTGAAAACATTAGTAACAATATTTATATTGTTGTTGCTATCAAAATCAATACCTTGAGTGTTAACAATCTCCCCTTTTTAATGATGACAACCATTAAATATTCTGTTATAAAATATAATAGTGTTTGGTTAAAATTCTTCTAACTCCACTTAAATATGTGTTGTACAACTCCCCGTATCTTTTTGCCTATTATATTTATACAACTTCTCCTTCTTTGCCACCGATAGACAAGGATAAATAAGTTGTGTATATGAATTATATAAGGAATTATAATATTTTCACTCTTAGTGATGAATGTTATATGTTTATTATAGATTATACATGGGGAGTTATCAGTTTATCCTTTTATGGGTGAAGTAATATTCTAAAATGTTATCAATAAAATACTACCTTTTATTAATATATTTACATATTTCAACTATCATATTTTACGCTATGGTCTAATTTTTATATTATACTTTAGAAAATGAGTAGATTCCTAATTCTCTTCTTATTTTAATAAAAGTATTTTGAATTGACGGTTTTGTTAATATATCTACGACTTTATTTTCTATGTTAATGAATTCTAGGGTGATATTCTCCTTACTTATATGATCTATTAAGAAGTGATGTCCTGTATCTATATGTTTTGTTCAAGCATGATGTGTCAGATTTTTTGATAAATTTATAACACTCGTATCATTGCAAGTAAATTGGTGATAGCTTTATTTTTAGTCTGAAATTCTTATAATGATTGTTGCATATAGATTACTTAAGAGCCATCCAGTATTGCTGATATATATTTTGCTTATGTTGTAGATAGAGAAAAGAAATTATACTTTTTACTAAACCATGATACAAGTGAATGTTCTAAAAGGTGGTAGGTTCCACCAGTACTCTTTCTGTCAAATTTGCAGCCAACATAGTCTGCATTACTATATGATATCAAATCAAATGAGTCTTTCTTTGGATAGAAAAGCCCATAGTATAAAGTATTGTTAACATATCTTAAAATACGTTTTACCACCTCAAGGTGTGTTTCCTTTGGATTTGGTTGACATCTAGCACAGAGACATACACTGTGCATTATTTTGGTCTACTAGAGGTAAAATATAGTAACGATCCTATCATGCATCAATATAGTTTTTGATCTACATCCTTAGATTTATCTTCTCTTAAATTTACTCCTGGTGTCATTGGAGTAGGTTTACCACTTGTGTTTGACATGCCGAACCTTTTTACTAATTCTTTTACGTTTATTAGCTGTTTTATTTGTAATCTATGAATTAATGTTAATTCATCCATGCCACTCATCTTAAATTCTTTTGTTATTATTTTTGAAAATTCTATATTTAGTTGGTCACCAGTTGATTTAAGATAATATCATCGATACATTTTTGTATAAGTCATATATTATTATTATTATTGTTGTGAGTTGTGTGTGATTTCTTTCTTATATCAGTTTTCTCTCTTTCATTATTTTTGAATATTCACTCTAATAGCAGTTTTGTACTGTGTTGTATTGTGAGTATGCGCATATCATGTACTGTTCGTTTGGTTTGGGCCTTATACTTTCAGCCTAGTTGCTTTGTATAAAAGGATAGTGGAATGAATAATTGAAATAACTTTTCCCTCCTTCATATTTTCGTTTATCCATTTGAATTAACATGGTATCAGAGCCACGAAAATCCAAAATTCAAATCTATTGAGGAAATTAGCTCGAATCTGTGAAGATGGGAGAATCCACTGAAGAAAGCAAGAATAAGGTTGCAATGAAAGCGATGCAGTTGATGCCTAAAATTACAGGTCACAAATTGAATAATCTGAACTTCTTGAATTGGAGTAAGATGATTCGATTATATCTTCGCAGTATAGATAAAGATAATCATCTAATCGAAGATCCACATTTTCCAGAATTAAAAGATGAGAAGGATTTGATGTGGTTTAGATCTGATGCTCGACTGTTCTTACAAATCAGGAATTCAATTGACAGCGAGGTAATTGGTCTAGTCAATCATTGTGAATTTGTTAAGGAATTGATGGAATATCTAGAATTCTTATATTCTGGAAAAGGGAACTTAACTCGAATGTATGATGTATGCAAGTCCTTTTATCGAGCAGAGAAGCAAGAACAAACTCTTATGAGTTATTTCATGAATTTCAAAAAGGTGTACGAAGAATTTAATATGCTTCTTCCAATTAGTTCAGATGTTAAGATTCAGCAACAACAACGTGAGCAGGTGGCTTGTATGAGTTTTTTAGCTGGCTTACCATCAGAATTTGAAGCTGCTAAGTTTCAAATCTTGTCTGGATCTAATATCCCCTCTTTGCAATAAGTATTTAGTAGAGTACTTCGTTCTGATGTTACTCAAATATCAAAAAAGTGGAGAAGCTTTGATTAGTAGTAACAGAAACTATGTACAAGGAAGTCAAGGTCAGAATAATCCAGCAAGACCAAATTTCAATTTACCAAGACCAAATGCTCCAGAGTTCAGAAATTCAAATCAAGGGAAATTTTGCACATATTGCAAGAAGCCAGGGCATATGAAATTTGAGTGTAGGAAGCTTCAGTATAAGAATTCACAGTTGAATAAAGATACGAAGTCTGTTCTCATGTCAGCAGAAGATTATGGTCAATATATGAAGATTCAAAGTTTATTGAAGAAAGAATCAACAACAAAGGAATCGGGATCTTCTGTTTCAGCTATTGCTAATTCTACAAGTCAAACTAAATGGATTATAGATTCTGGAGCAACTGATCATATGATAGGTAATAGTAATTTGATTTCAGATACACAATATAAACAATCTACTCATGCTGTTACATTGGCTGATGGATCACAAGCATTTGCTCAAGGAAGTGGAAAGTTGAGGTTAAATTCACATTTATTATTAAATTCAGTATTATACCTGCCAAAGCTATCATTCAATTTGATATCTGTGAGTCAAATTACTAAAAATCTGAAATGTAGAATATCATTTTTTCCCGATCATTGTGAATTTCAGGATCTAACCACGACGAATATTATTGGTAGAGGCGAAGCATGTGGAGGATTGTATGTGTTTGACAATGTACCATCAAAATCTACAAGTTGTTCAAGTGTAACCTCTTCTGCAATTCAGTTGCATTGTCAGTTGGGACATCCATCATTACCTTTGTTCAAGAAATTATGTCCACAGTTTAGCTCTTTATCTACATTACACTGTGAGTCTTGTCAATATGCAAAGCATCATCGAGTTAGCCTATATCCTAGTGTGAATAAAAGGTCTAGTTCATTTTTTGAAGTTGTACACTCTGATATTTGGGGTCCATCTACAGTTGTGTCAAAGCAAGGATATAGATATTTTGTTACATTTATTGATGATTATACACGTGTGACTTGGTTGTTTCTAATGAAAAGTAGATAAGAATTGTTTTCTATATTTTGTGTCTTTTGTGCTGAAATACAGAATCAATTCAATACATCTATCAAAATATTCAGAAGTGATAATGCTAAGGAATATACAAGCAATCAGTTTCATTCATATATGGCACAACATGTCATTCTTTATGAGACTTCATGTGTAGATACAGTAGCACAAAATGGGGCAGCAGAGAGGAAAAATAGGCACTTGCTAGAAACTGCTAGAGCACTTCTCTTTCAAATGAATGTTCCAAAGAGTTTCTGGGCAAGGGCTGTAAGTACTGCATGTTTTTTGATTAATAGAATGCCTTCAACCGTTTTAGATTATCAAATACCTTATCAAGTTTTATGTCCAAGCAAGCAGATTTATCCAGTGAAACTGAGGATATTTGGTTGTACATGTTTTGTTAGAGATGTCAATCCACAGTTAACAAAATTAGATCCCAAGTCACTTAAATGTATTTTTCTTGGATATTCAAGGCTACAAAAGGGGTACAAATGTTTTTGTCCAAAGCTTAACAAATTCATTGTATCTGTTGATGTTAACTTTATTGAAAATGAGCCTTTCTATTCATCACCAGTAGTTCCTCCAATCCAAGAAATTAATGATGAATCAGTTATAGAAGAAGATGATGAGTTTCTTATATATCCTATTATGTCTACACATAATCATGAACATAGTGGAAATGAGGATTCTAATTCAAATACTTCATCCTCATCTGTATCTGCTCCAGAGGATACTCAATTACCAATGTTGAATACTGATTTACCTATTGCTTTACGTAAAGGGAAGATAAAATGTACTTATTCTATTTCCTCATGTGTGACATATAATAACATATCCTCTAAATCTCATGCATTTATATCTACACTGGATTCAATTTCTACTCCAAAAACAGTTAAAGAAGCACTATCAAATAAAGAATGGCATGATGTTATGCTAGAGGAAATACATGCTTTAGAACAGAATAAAACATGGGAGTTAGTGCAATTACCAGATAATAAAAATACAATTGGTTGCAAATGGGTGTATTCAGTCAAATTAAAATCAGATGGGTCTCTTGAAAGATTGAAAGCACGTTTAGTTGAGAAAGGATATGCTCAAACATATAGGGTTGACTACTCTGAAACATTCTCACCTGTGGCTAAAATGACTTCAATAAGGATATTCATATCCTTGGAAGCACAAAATAGCTGGGTACTACATCAATTAGACACCAAGAATGCCTTCCTCCATGGAGATATGGCTGAAGAGGTGTATATGGAGCAACCTCCTGGGTTTGTTGCTCAGGGGGAGTATGGAAAGGTGTGCAAGTTAAAAAAGAGCTTGTATGGTCTGAAGCAAAGCCCAGAGCATGATTTGGCAAATTCAGTCGGGCAATAGAAAAGTTTGGGATGAAGCAAAGCAAATCTGATCATTCAGTATTCTATAGGAAATAGAAAGGTATATTGATTCTATTAATTGTGTATGTAGATGATATTATCATAATTGGTAATGATGGAAGAGGAATTTCTGCACTCAAGACATTTATTCACTCACAGTTTCACATAAAAGAATTGGGAGAGTTAAAATATTTTTTAGGCATTGAGGTGATTAGAGAGAATGGCAAAATATGCTAGTCACAAAGAAAATACGCTCTTGATCTTTTGAAAGAAACATGGAAATTAGGCGCTAAGCCTTGTAATACACCTATGCTAGTTAATACAGTTTTGACAAAAGAAGGAGAATTGTTTGAGGACCCTGAGAAATATAGAAGGTTGGTTGGTAAACTGAATTACTTAGTGGCGACAAGGCCTGATATTGCTTACTCAGTGAGCATGGTGGGTCAATTTATGACTTCACCTACTATTGATCACTGGAATTCTTTGAAACAAAATTTATGCTACCTGAAAAGTACCGTTGGACAATGTATAGAGTACACAAACCAGGGGCATAACAAAATTGAAGCATTTGCTGATGCTGATTGGGCTGGTTCAAAAGTGGATAGGAGATCTACTACAAGATTTTGTGTGTTGATGGGTGGTAACTTGATTTCATGGAAGAGCAAGAAACAAAATGTGGTATCTCGGTCAAGTGCTGAGTCAGAATATAGATCAATGGCTAACACAGTGTGTGAATTGATGTGGATTAAGCACTTGATGGATGAAATAGGACTGAAGTGTGAGTTGCCTATGAGATTGTGGTGTGATAATCAAGCAGCTCTTCATATTGCATCTATCCCTGTTTTTGATGAAATAACAAAGCGTATAGAAGTGGATTGCCACTTCATTAGAGAGAAAATTCAGCAAGGATCAATTTGTACAAGCTATGTGAAATCTGAAGAGCAGCTGGCTGACCTACTGACTAAATCACTGCATGGCAATAGAATTAAATTTCTGTGCAACAAATTGGGCATATATGATTTGTATGCTTCAACTTGAAGGGGAGTGTTGTGAGTTGTGTCTGATTTCTTTCTTATGTTAGTTTTCTCTCTTTCATTATTTTTGAATATTCACTCTAATAACAGTTTTGTACTGTGGTGTGTTGTATTGTGTTGTATTATGAGTATGCGCATATCATGTACTGTTCGATTGGTTTGGGCCTTATACTTTTAGCCTGGTTGCTTTGTATAAAAGGATAGTGGACTGAATAATAGAAATAACTTTTCCCTCCTTCATATTTTCGTTTATCCATTTGAATTAACAACTATTATTACATTTTATAAATAATACAGTGTCAACTTTTCCTATTTCAAAACCAGATGTAACTAAACATGTTGTGTCTTTTGTACCAAGCCCGAGGTGCCGTGTAATGCCCTTTTAATTTATAAACGTGGTTTGAAAAATTTTCATTTTCGAACCATCGAGTTGGTTGTTCAACATAAACATATTATTCAATTACTTCATTTCAAAATTCACTTTTTATAGCCATTTGATATAATTTAAAATTGTTAAAGTTTGTAGAAGCAAGTAATATTCTTATAGCATCTAATCTCACTACTCGAGGAAATGTCTCATCAAAATCTATTCCTTTTTCTTGGTTATATCCTTGTGCACTAGTCTTGCTTTATTTCTTACTACTTCTCCTTGTTCATTTAATTTATTTTTATATACCATTTAGTTCCAATGACAGACTGATTTTTTGGTTAAGGAACTAATTCCTAGGCATCATTTTTAGTAAATAGATTCAGTTCTTTTTACAGGGCCAGAATCCTTGAATCATCATCAGATGCTTTTTTTGGTTTCTTAGGTTCCATTGTTGATATAAATAATATATTACTTCTTTTGTTTAACTGGTTTCTTATTTCACAAAAGAATTGATATTTTCTTAAATATTTTCTTTTGGATGATTCTTTAATATTTTTGTTTTTTATTTGTATTCTTTTAATCATTTATTTCACTTTTAGTAGATTGAATAATTTCGTTTGTGTTAGTAATTTTCTTCTTCCTCATATTTTTCATTATTTAGAATCTTAAAATTTTCATCGAAAGATACTTATAATGTTTCTTCAATGATATTTGTTCTAGTATTAAATTCCCCATAAGCCTTACTTTTATTTGAACATCTAATAAATATTCGTTTATCAGATTTAGCATCAAATTGGTCTAAATTATCTTTAGTATTAGATATGAAATATCTACTTCCAAATACTTTAACATATGATACTGTTGACCTTTTATTATAAAAAATTTCATAAGGTGTTTACTTAGTTAAGGGTCTTATTGGAATTCTTTTTAGTATATAACATGCTGTGGCTACTGCTTCAGTCTAATTTTCTTATAGATAAACTACCATCATTTAACATAGTTCTTGTAAACTCTTGGATTATTCTATTTTTACATTCCACAATTCCATTTTGTTAAGGAGTTTCGAAGAAAGGAAAAATTATGTTTTATTCCTTTCTTATTACGTAAATTTGCAAATTATCTACCATGGTCGCTTCAAATAGTTTTAATTTTAAGAGGTTTTCTTTATTTTGAATTCTCTTGAGAAAGATTTTAAATATTTTAGAAGCTTCACTTTTATGTTTTGGAGAAATAGTTCATGTATATATTGAAAATTCATCTATTATTACAAAAACATATTTATTGTGATTTATTGATTGTATTTGCGATGGTCAAAAAAAAAATCTAAATGAAGTAATTCTACTGGGTGTGTAGTAGAAATCACGTCTTTAGATTTAAATGAGTCCTTGTGAAGTTTTCCTAGGTCACACTTGAACTAGTCAAAGGAAAAAGGTTATCATCATTGATTTTCATTCCTATAACACACACACACACATATATCCTTTTCTAACTCCTTCAAAAATAGTCCTAGAGCCACAATCTACGATATAACAGTTATCCTATTCAGATTTTATTCTAAAGCCTTTATCATATAATTGACTAATACCAAGCACGTCGTGCTTTAAATTCTTAACTAGTAAAACATTAGAAATAGTAGGAGTTTTAGAATTACCGACATTGCTGCTGATGATGATGCCTCTTTGAATTATCACCAAAGTTTACCTTAACTCCATCTATGTAGACGATGTTTGTTAGTAGTTCTAGATTTCATGTCATGTTTCATGAACATCCACTATTAAATATCCATTTGTCTTTCTTCGAGCATATGCTATGAAGCATACATCATTATTTTCTATCTTTGAGTCACTGCTGCTTGATGTGGATTCTGGATCATCCCATGTTGCATTGTAAGCCCATTTCCTCCTTTTGTTAAATGAGTCTATGTTGGGAGAGTACATCAATTTGTTTTGATTTGGACAGTCCCCCTGAATGTGTTCAATTTTGTTGCATCCATAACATTTGATGACATCTTCGCTCTATGATTTATTCGGATTTCCATCAGTCCTTTTGAGTTTGTTTCTTTTTTGATACTTTAGGAGTTTTCTGCAATTCCTAGTCATAAACACCATTATCTCACATCATCCGATCCTTAATCTCCAGAAGTAGCGTTGAATGAAATTTTTTTCTTCTCACCCGACTGTCTTTTCTTCCAGCCTGCAATTGACTTCACATGACATTAAATTACTTATTAGTTCTTATACTTTCATTATGCCGATATCATTGGCTTCTTCTATGGCCGTAGTCTTCTGATCCTATTCACTTGTAAGTGAATTAAGAATCTTTTGGACTTGATCCCCTTCGGTGCATTCTATTCATAATGAAATTAAAGTATGGAATATGTCTCAAAATCCAGAATACATGTTAAAAATAGGTTTGTTTAATTTCATTTAAAATAACTAAAATTTCTTAGTTAACATAGAAATCTTGGTTTATTTAACCTTATGTGCCATCATGTGTGACAAACCACATTTATTTATACAGATCGGTTCTTATTTATAATGATCTGTTCTTCAAGCTTTTATTTAATCATCACTTGTATAAACCTGTTAAATGTTCATGATATCCTGATGTGCATATAAATGTGCATATTTTTATCACCATATTTATTCTATTTAAATTAAATAAATGATCATATTTGGTATTTTAACTTGTTTTAACCAAAATTCATATTAATTCCAAATTTTCACATATTCATCTTCATATAAGGGGAAAAATGGCCATTTGTGCGCGTATATTAATTTAAGAGAATTTAATTGGAAATTTCTATAATATTTTGTAGGAATTTAGCTTCTCATATTAGTGGGTTCATGAAGAAACATGCATGCACAAAATGGATATAAAGGAATGAAGTTGGAAATAATTCAAAGTGAAGATCATGGAGGACCCCACCTACCTTAATGTACAAATTAAAGGCTAATGCACATACTTTTGGAGTTAATGGTTTCATGTACACTTAATGGGGGATTAAGGCATGTTAATGATTACTTGGCCTCCACACTTCCTAAGGGGCATTTTGGGCATTCCTCAAAAATATGAATTAGGGTTTCATACATGTGTAAATACCCATATGTTTCATGTAATCACATCTCTTCTCTTAGTCTCTCTTAGGCCTCCTTCTCTTCATTAGTTTAGATCAAATAAAAGAAAGCTCTCTTTCTCTTTTCATGGCTACTTAGCCATTTTTATTTTCATATAATTTTCCTTTTTTTTATGTTATTAATACATGCTCTTTCCTTTTACATGCCTCTTTTTTATGTTGTAGTGTAGATCTCTTTTCTTTTATGCAAGTTAATTAGCTTTTATTTTCATTTTGCTCTCTTTTTCCTCTTCATTTTGTTTTTATGTTGTTAGCTACATTTGTTAATAAAATGACAAATATGAGAAGCTAAACCCCTTTAATTTAGGGGTAATGAAGCTCTCTAATTAATGTAGCTTCAACATTTTGTCAATTCATGCTCTCTTTTTGTGCTTAATGACAATGCTTGAAGTGGTTTAATTTGTTGTCATTGATTTGAATTTGATAGTCTATATTGTTGACACCAAATAGGCTATGCTTAAACAATCACTAACACAAATGCCTCTTCATGAATATATGATTATGGCATAAGAAAGTGATTTGAAATTAAATTTTGATGGTCTATGTTTCTAATCAATAGTTAATAGTCCATACTTAAAATAGATTTCATTTTCATTTTCTTTGTCAAGTTTCGTGAAAGTTGGTAAGTGTTTTAAGGGACGTGTTATAGTTTGATGGCTTATGTTGGCTTATCAATAGCTCAAATATGCCATACTTATGATAAACACATCAATTAAAACACTAATGACCATAAAAGAGAGATCATGATTTCATGTGTTGAACTACATGATCTAGAGAGTGGATTTATTCTCTAAATTGTCATTTAACTCTCATATTTGCATTTCTTTTCTTTTTTGTAGTTAGTTCATTTTCTCATTTTCTAGCTTAAACACACTCTCGATTTTGGTATAATTTGACTGAGTAGGAAATTTAAATCAACAGTTCCTTGTGGATCGACCCGTATTCGTCACGTGCTACATTCGTACACCGTGCGCTTGCGGTTATTCTTAATTTAAATTCATTCGACGATTTTCTAAACCGATAGAATTTCCGTCGACGAACAAGTTTTTTGCGCCGTTGCCGGGGAAGTTGCTTTGATTTTTAATTTCTATTTTTCGAATTATTTGTGTTTGATTTTAGTGTGTGTTTGTTTTTTGTGTGTTGTGTTAAAAAAAAATTTGTGTGTTTGTTTAGTGTTTGTGTGCATTTGTTTGTGTTCTTGTTTTGCATTTTCATTTGCTCTTCTATTATTTAAAAAAAAACATTCACAATTTCAAAACAAAAACAAAAACATTTTATTTTCATTTTCTTTTACAATTTGGCATCTACCTTTTCTTCTACAATTTCCTTTTTTTGTACATTCACATTGAAAAAAAAATACACACTGTTCACTGTTCACTGTGCATTCTTTTTCCTGCACACCTTCTTACAATCCCCATTTCCTCACTTCAACTCAAACCATTTCACTCCTCTGCTATACCAAGACAACATATCACCACCTTCT
The DNA here is from genome assembly GCA_030765085.1 of Allium cepa. NCBI lineage: Eukaryota > Viridiplantae > Streptophyta > Magnoliopsida > Asparagales > Amaryllidaceae > Allium > Allium cepa. The sequence continues at coordinate 737,379,335 of CM060935.1, read as the reverse complement.
CCATCCTCTGTCAACTACGCCATTCACCCTGCATTCCATTCCATTTCCCGCTGCAAACAAACCATTCATCTACACTACATACCACACAAACACTGCATACATACATTGCCTCTGCTACTTCTTCGAGCATCAACTTACTTCCCTGCCATTTCACGCTTCTATCATCATAGCACACAAAACTGTCAAACCGCTTCCCCTCAGTTCAACATCCAACCTTCGCACTACAGCAATCGAAACTGTTTCAACTCACTTATCCACCCACAATCGAACCACCATCAGACTCTGCAGCTCCACCACCATTCTAACATACCAACCTATCATCAACCCATTTTCCTCAAACACTTCATTTTCCTCATTTTCATACTTCACTGCATGTATACCATTCACATCCCTTCTTCAGTCATCTTAACGCTGTCCAAACCATATTGCTACTGACACTCCGACCATCAACACACTGCAAACATTTCTGTCGTCTCCAGTACATACCACTGCAGACCGAACACATTCACCAACCACACTACAAATCCATCACCAAACTTGCGAACCATCCCGTTTCCACTGCATCACAACAGTTTGCCATTAATCAAACAACTCCGCACCTCAAAACCAAATATCATTTGACCTACAAGCTGCTACTACCATCCCACAGCCCCAGTGCCGGGTCACCATTCCAAACCCCAGACCACATTAGCAGCCCCCTCTTCTTACCTCTAAAGCAACAAACGGCGAACCAGTCACAAACCAAAACCTCCCTCCTCAATTGCAGTCACCATCCATTGTTACAACCAAAAACACACAACCAAACCCGTGCTTCTGCAAAGCCCATCGCCTGAACCCACACCCCAAACCACGAACCAAAAACATTACTTCATCTCGAATACTACTTCAATAACCCGAAGCCCTCTTCAGCCATCATAACAGTCAAAACGACTTCTACATCAAACCCGAGCACTTGCTACTGCCTTCACCAATCTTCACATACGACAGTCCTCTACTGCAAACATCACAATCTCCTCTGTAAACATCATCTCATCTACTGTCAGTTTGCATTTACTGCCTTAAACATTTCAACACTCCACCTGATCATCTGCTACTTCTACCATCTGCTCAGCACACTGCTTTGGACAAACCGTCCACCTGATCGAAACTTGAAACCAATTTTTCTGTTCACACAGCAAACAACTCACTGAATTCAAACAGCTTCAAACATCTCATCACAACCTGAAGCCAACATCACTGCAGAGAGCAACTAACTTCAATTACTGACTGTCGAACTTCATCAACAACCACTAAATCAGCAAGCAACACTACTGCCTTCACACTCGAGCCCCAATCAACTCATAGCGATACATCAACAACACCATCTCAACAACTTCCTCTGCTTCAACATCATACCCAAACTCTCAAGCAGTATAAAAAAAGATTAAAAAAAAGTCAAACACTCACAGCAACACAACCTGACGACCTCGGCAATCCTTCTACCCTGTACTTCTTGCTGATATACCCACCAAGCAGCTACTCATCATCAACAAACAAACCAAAACCATCACCCAAAAACACACCAGAACTACAAGCCCACAACCATCCCTTCGAACCACTCTCCAACATTCAACCGCATACAACTTCGGCCCCCCTGAACTGCTGACTACTCGACAACTGCCAATAACTGCTGTTTCCATCACCAAACTCTCCTACCTTGAACACTGCACTGTCAACCAAATCGCTTCCACTCAAACCAAATTGAACACCACGCGGCAACTAGAAACCCAAATCAAGAACCATCCTTTCTGAAGTTAGCCTCGACCTGAAATCGTGACAATCTCAAAATCGAGTCACCAACCAAAAACCCAAATTCGCGAATTCAACTGCAGCAAATCGAGCCCATCAGCACAACTGCAACAGATTCCCCAAGTCCGAACCCTAATCGATCGCAACCTCCCTTCTGAATTTTAAAAAAAAAAGAGCGAATTGAAATTTTGACTTTGAAATTTGTTTTGGGAATTTTGACTTAAGTATTACGTTTACTGGTTGGACAAATTCTGTTGGTAAGCATTTAAGTGTGCAGCAAAACCTTTGTTTTGTTTGGGTTAGGAATTCTTTAATTGGGCCGGGGAGGGCTGTCATTTTACTTTACTTTTTTCTTCCATTTTCTTAAAAAAACATAAAAAAGGGAGGGTCTTGGTTTTCCTCTTCCATTTGTTTGTTTTTAATAAAAAATTCATTTGCCTATTGTTAAAAAAAAAATAATTTTAAATTTGTTTTATTTTCATTTGTTTTGTTTGGTTTTCCTTTAATATAAAAACTGTATATATATCTTGTTTTTATTTTTTTGTTTCAGGTTGCCAAAGTAGAATTGCAGAAGGAGCAGAAGTGCTTGCTAAAATAAATTGCTTAATTTGCTGAGCTTGCAAAAAAAAATGCTTGTGTATTTACACTTTTCTTTTATTTTCCTTGCATTGTATATATCTATTTTTTTGTCTTGCATTGTTGTTTACTTGCATTTGAAAAAGAAAAAAAAATCCATTTGTAGTTGCATTGTTAATACACGTTTAATTTCTTTTTTGCATTTTATTCTAGAATTGTGATTAATAATAACGGTTAGATATCGATAACACTTAATTGTATATTGGCAAGTTGTCTTCTTTAAACAATTTAAATTCTTGGTGTCTAGGCTACGGCAGAGTAATAACCATTTATAAATATTACGGTGATTCGTAAATATTATAGTGGTTGTTCCTCTGAAGGTACTTAAACCTTCGGCTGCATTGCTACGGTGATTCGTGGTGCACCGATAAATCCTGCCCGTTACCTGGCTGAGAACTATCTTGTTTATCTAAGACAGATTGTGAATATACAATTTTGAGTTAAATTAGGATAAATCATTTGTAATTAACCCTTGCATTCATTTAGTTGCATAAGTTCATGCATATTTTAAAATGAAAACAAAAAAAAATTCAAAATTCAAAACTAAAAAAATTGTAAATATTTCTTAACTTAGTTTTTTTTTCCTTTTCCTTTGAATATTTTCAAATCAAAATTTCAAAAATCAAAAAAAAAAAATATAAAATCTTTTCAAAAGCCAAAAAAAATTGAAAATCCAAAAACAAAACAAAAATCAATTTTTCAATTTGAAAAATAAATTCTATTTGTAAATATTTTTCCTTTATAAAAAAACCAAAAAAAAGCTTGAAAATGTCCGAGTTTCCTTTTTCTTACTCACTTGATTTTAGTTTTGAAAATCAATATAATTCATATAATTTCACTTCAAATTCTTATGGATATTTCAACAACTATTGTTTAAACGATTCAAGTTTTGAACCACAAAGTTTTCAAAATGATCACCAACCATCGACTGTTGAAAATAACGTTTCATCTTTACTTGAACTCTCTACACAACAAAATCAAAATATAAATGATTTGTGTAATTCATATTTGTGTAATAACTCGAGTCAAGGATTTCAAAATTTGAATTCAATTCAAAATTCAAATGATTTCGATTATAACCCATGCCAACTCAATTTCGAACTTCAAAATGAATTTCAAAATCAAAACGAAAGTGGAAATAACTTTTCAAATAATTTTGGTAATGGAAATAATCTCAATTTCAATGCAATTGATAATTTTTTTTCTCAACAAATCCAAATCGAGAATTTTCAAGTGAATAACTATAAATTGAATTTTGTTGAGCAAATGAATGAAATTTATGATGATCACACGGATTTGTTGATTGAGACATATATGAAACAACGTGAAAAACAAAATCAAATTCCAACGTGTGACGAGTCAAGCGATAATCCGTCTTTTACCCAAATCGACGATTTTCAAATAACAACTTTTGAAACTGAAAATGAAAATCTTAATGAAATTGTTGAAAACACGGTAATTGAGTTGGATTTCAATTCTTTTGAGGGTGTGAAACTTGATTTAAACCTCGATCTTCCTTTTTATGAAAATTTGAATATGACAACTTTGAACTTTAAACTCGATTTATGCGATGAAGTTGTTGATAATCCAACAAAGGAAGTCGAATTTAACGAACATAAACTTTTTGGACTTTTTGAAAATGAGTTGTTAAATTCTGAAAGGGAAGAGTTAAATCACCAATTCAATTTTGAAATCGATAATTTTGAAAAATTTGTTGATAAAGAGCTTAACTTTCAATTTGGTGGAAATAAACTTGAATTTCAATCAATTGTTTTATCAACCCCGAAAGTCATCAAAAATAAAATAACTCATACGGTTCTCAACAAAATGACATTTGTTTTTCCAAATCAACATTCAATTTCGAAATCTTTTACGGTTTGGTTTTTCGTGCGTAAGCTGTGTTTCACACATTTGACGAGACAAATGAATCGGTCTTTAGAGGACCGTTTCATTTACTTTTTGACTGTATACTTTCTCATCTCTTGTAAATAATAATCTTTCATGTAAATTTGGATTTTTATTTTATTTTTCTTCTTCCACTTGGGTTGACTGTGGGGACACAGTCAAAATCAAGTGTGGGGGGATACCCATCTTTAATTTTTTTTTTCATGTTATTTTTGCTTTAAAATTTCAAAAAAAATTACAAAAACAAATTTTCTTTTGATTTATTTTTAAAAGAAACACTAAGATAAATATATGGTTTTGGTTTATTAAATTGAAACTTTTGAAAACTTATTTGTCTTAACAAAAATAAAAATGAAGTTTGATTACAAATAATAATGGTTTAACTAGTATATAGAAGGATTCATATGTGTTAATTATGACGTATATCCTAATTGAAAATCTTTGTTTTAAAAAGTGGTTGATTTAAAGTTAAGGATTTAATATCTTTTTGCCTTTTAAGTTAAATGGTGCTAAGATGATTTTGCAAAACTCTCTCTCTCTCTCTTTAAAAAAATATAAAAAAATAAATAATAACATCCAAGTATTCACTCTCATTTAAAAGTCCTCACGGTTATGCATGGGTGAATTACTTGGAATCTTTGATTATGTGCTTTCATACTCATTTAAAAGTCCTCATGGTTATGCATGTATGGAACACATGTAAAAAAGAAAAAGAAAAAAGAGAGAGAACAGTCTTAATAAAACCATCTACAGTTGATAGGTGTATGCACGAAAGTGTGTGCACTCGCCATGCTCTGTACTCCCTCACATAAGCCCGAAAGGCAGTGCATGGGTGGTATATCTGGCCTCAGTTTACCTGAGCTAGGTGTGTAATTTTTCTTACAAATAATGATAGAGCAAGCAATTGAAATCCTAGCACTATTTTTACTTATTTGATTTGAATTGTTATTGAAAAGAAATGAAAATACCACTTTGATAAACTTTGATAGTCAACTACGGATCCATTTCATAGATACACTTTGTTATCAACTGAAACAACGAGTTAAACTATTGTCTATTTGTTATGATAACTTGATTTTTGTTGGAAATTTTGACGAGTAAATGACATAAATTTTCAAGATAATAACCAAGACCTATATTTGACTTATTCGTGTCAATTTAAAAATAAATCCTTCATTTGTAAATATTTCAAAAACTTGCATTATTCTCTTTGTAAATAAATCTTACATTTTATAAATATTTTCATCCTGCATTTGGATTTTGTGGGTAGTATCCGCTGAAAACCCACACGAGACAACACTCGTCCTATTGTGGACACCCAGAGGTTTAACAGCTTGTTGCATACGCTTAATGCAATCTTGCTCCCTACGAAAACGGATTTATCTTAGTTTTTCTTTATTCGAGGACGAATAAAAAGATAAGTGTGGGGGTATTTGATGTGCACGTAAATTCATATTAATTCCAAATTTTCACATATTCATCTTCATATAAGGGCAAAATGGCCATTTGTACGCGTATATTAATTTGAGAGAATTTAATTGGAAATTTCTATAATATTTTATAGGAATTTAGCTTCTCATATTAGTGGGTTCATGAAGAAACATGCATGCACAAAATGGATATAAAGGAATGAAGATGGAAATAATTCAAAGTGAAGATCATGGAGGACCCCACCTACCCACCTACCTTAATGTACAAATTAAAGGCTAATGCACATACTTTTGGAGTTAATGGTTTCATGTACACTTAATGGGGGATTAAGACATGTTAATGATTACTTGGCCTCCACACTTCCTAAGGGGCATTTTGGGCATTCCCCAAAAATATGAATAAGGGTTTCATACATGTATAAATATCCATATGTTTCATGTAATCACATCTCTTCTCTTAGTCCCTCTTAGGCCTCCTTCTCTTCATTAGTTTAGATCAAATAAAAGAAAGCTCTCTTTCTCTTTTCATGTCTACTTAGCCATTTTTATTTTCATGTAATTTTCCTTTTTTTTTATGTTATTAATACATGCTCTTTCCTTTTACATGCCTCTTTTTTATGTTGTAGTGTAGATCTCTTTTCTTTTATGCAAGTTAATTAGCTTATCTTTTCATTTTGCTCTCTTTTTCCTCTTCATTTTGCTTTTATGTTATTAGCTACATTTGTTAATAAAATTACAAATAAGAGAAGCTAAACCCCTTCAATTTAGGGGTAATGAAGCTCTCTAATTAATGTAGCTTCAACATTTTGTCAATTCATGCTCTCATTTTGTGCTTAATGACAATACTTGAAGTGGTTTAATTTGTTGTCTTTGCTTTGCATTTGATAGTCTATATTGTTGACACCAAATAGGCTATGCTTAAACAATCACTAACACAAATGCCTCTTCATGAATATATGATTATGGCATAAGAAAGTGATTTGAAATTAAAATTTGATGGTCTATGTTTCTAATCAATAGTTAATAGGCCATACTTAAAATAGATTTCATTTTCATTTTCTTTGTCAAGTTTCATGAAAGTTAGTAAGTGTTTTAAGGGATGTGTTATAGTTTGATGGCTTATGTTGGCTAATCAGTAGCTCAAATATGCCATACTTATGATAAACACATCAATTAAAACACTAATGACCATAAAAGAGAGATCATGATTTCATGTGTTGAACTACATGATCTAGAGAGTGGATTTATTCTCTAAATTGTCATTTAACTCTCATATTTGCATTTCTTTTCTTTTTGTTAGTTAGTTCATTTTCTCATTTTCTAGCTTAAACACACTCTCGACTTTGGTATAATTTGATTGAGTAGGAAATTTAAATCAACAATTCCCTGTGGATCGACCCGTATTCGTCACGTGCTACATTCGTACACCGTGCGCTTGCTGTTATTTTTAATTTAAATTTGTTCCACGGTTTTCTAAACCGATAGAATTTTCGTCGATGAACATATCCCATGCAATATACTATATAATTCGGGAGAACATTAGTAATAATATTTGTATGATTGTTTTCATCACAATCAATACCTTTGGTGTTAACAAAAACTGCTTAGCCTAAGCTCGATATCACGTGTGACGACCTCCCTATTCTACCAGTACTTAATAAACCTAAAGAATAGCCGTAATAATATCCGATCGATGTAGAATGATTGTCATGTGTGAAATAAATAAAATTCTAATCATAACCTATCATATATCTCATAGCGCATCGAATAAAATATTATCTAAAAATTTGGTATAAAACAAGCGAGATAGATAAGTATAACTAAATGAATCAAAATAAATAGCAAAGTGTAAGGTTCACAATAGTCATACAAAGCAAACAGAGTTGATTTTATACATCCTCAGAATAAACTCAAAAGAAATTTGTCTCTGTATATGGTAAAGCATCAATAAAGCTCCATAGTGCCGCATAATGGAATAACCAACATTCTCCAGTAATAAATATAATAGCTTCAGCCTCCTGTTCGTCCCTTGAACAGCTGCATGTGCTAATCGCAAACCCATCATCTAGTCTATCATTTAAGAACACCCGAGATGATAAGAAGCAAAACATAAAACCTAAAATCAGACAACAATCTGGTGTAATCGATAAATAATCTCAAAACACTATGAGAACTGATATAGTAAAAGCCAAAGGGTATGGATAATCATATCTGACCTGTCTCTACATCCATTAGAGTTAACGTTGAACACAATATGTGTTATATAACTATTATCGTTATAGGGGTACACTGCACTAAGTATATTATAGGTATTAGGGTACCAATCTCAAGAATACTAACATTATAAGACATCTAACGATCGCACTAGTAATAATAAGCATAAAGTAAACATGAAACGTTAGCCATCCTTGAGGTTTCATGTCGACGCATCTATCATTAAGGTCCCACACCGTCACGGGTCATCATGACCGTCCCTACAGTCTCACATCATTCTAATTATCACCTGAGCCTCGCTTCACCATGATCATCATCAAAGTCTCAATTTGCCATGATAATTCTCGAAGTCTCACTTCGCCATGATCATCTCCGAAGTCTCACTCCATTACACTTTCTCAAAGTCCCATTTTATCGTGACCTTCTCAAGGTATCTTAATACATGATAACTCACTCTATGACCACTCAGGTCGACAACATATCATGCCAAAATTGGATTTGGTGTTCGTTCAGATACCTATTCGTAGCAACTGCCCTCTAGGGCAGGCCAGATAATATCATAGTGTAAGGTACAAAGGTGAGCATCATCACATACCCTTTCTGCTTGGAACATCCATCATATCCATAGTTATTAATGATCCCTTCAGCACCAGACTCGATCTTGAATATCTCAGGCCCCTTTACATTGCTTCACCTTGTCAAATATGCTTTGTCAGACTACTCTAGTCCCTTTCATTTTCTTCCCACTTAAAATACTCAATAAATTGACTCATGTCATCGAAGTTCTGACTTTCTCTACTCGCCCATCTCATGTTGTAGATTCACCTTGTCATAGTTATGAAGTCATCACGGCGAAGCATCATTCCTTTGCTTCATCGTTTATCGTTGATATTCATCGCATCGTTACTCTAAAAAACGAAAGTCGAATGATTAGACAAACATATATACATAAACCCCAAAAAAAAAACACATTTACATCCCCGAAGCCACGCCCCCATTTTCCACCACCCAAAGTGGTTGGTACTGACCATAAGTGGTTATTCTACAGCAATTGGCCCCGCCTAAGATTTCTTGAAATCAAAGTCCTTCACTTTATTGCTTTGCTCCTTGATGACTAGAAGCACCTTCTCCCTAAACCCGAAGCAATCACCCATGGTCCCGACCACTTTCCACCTTCCAAAATTTTGCCTAAATCCTTTACATTGTCGATCTGTTTCTTTGTAGGCTCAACCTGAAGCAAGCTGCTTAAAGACCCAAAGTTGCTCACCCTTTTACTCGAAGCAAGTGGTCACCACGGACCACTTTTTGCCCAACATCGACCACTTTTGATGACCACTTTTTGGGCTATCAAATCAACTCCAATTCACTTCAAACTTGTTGTGTAGATTCCCCAAGGATTCAAGAATATCATATACATATTTCAACCCGTTATGAAACACTTTGGTGTCCTTTGCATCAAACGACGTATCACAATTCTTACTTTGTGGAACAACTAGCAAGCACATCAAAAACATCACCATACAACTATGAACGTAATCATACAACATCCAGACAATGCATATAACCCATTCAAACATGATTTATAAGCATAAATCATCCTAGATTTGATTTTCTATAAATTATGGTTCGTAAATGGTGTAAATCATGTTAAAATCCAAATATACCTTTTTAAATCCTATCTTAGGGTGTTATAACTATCAGATCTAAGTTTTAAAACATTTTAACTTTAATAATCATATCAAAGTTCGCATTTTTACTATATGGATAAGCATAGTACAACGAAAGAGGTAAAATCACTCAACTTGGATAAAAGCACCCAAATTCCTAAGCAAATCTAATGTAGAGGTGTCCCAACACGTATACTAAAGTCTCCAACCAGCAGATCTACTATTCTCTTTTATTAATCTCTCTTAAATCCATAATTACACTAATTAACAAAGAAAAATGGTGGTTTTAAGGTCTAATTTGAATTAATGAAGGTCAAGAGGTGTTTATAAATGAAGAGGAATGAATAATGACAACTAGGAGGAAGTGGTATTAACCTTAATCCCTAATAGGACAATAGGCTGCTCTAATCACTCTCTAATTACCACTAATATGCTTAGTACCTATCAGAACCTCAAACACCCAAATCTTCCCAACATAAGTCCAAATTCTTAATATGACCACTCTATTGAAAGAGAAACCATCATCCTAATCTAACAAAAATGGTTTTAGACCCGAATTCAACTACCGCTAAAAGCTATTGGCCTTACAAGACTTTTAGGGTCTAAACCGTTCGATAGAATTTTTGGAAAATGTCATAGTTAATATTTTCAAAATTATGGAGTCATAAGACCTCGTATAAATTTAAAAATAATATTTTTTGATTCTCCGATACGTAAAATATAGGCTGCTACAAATTCTACGTGGGAAAAAAACTTTGGGCTAAGTACCTACCACCATCGAGGCAAATAATCTACATGGTGGAGACTAACCTTGAACCTATTTAACTAACTAGTTTGACATAAACTAGTCAATGATCCATACTATTAACAAGTTTAGTTAGATTTAGTATTTAACAAACAATTTACCTACTATCTTTACTTTCAACTTTTCTTTGGATTTTTATTTTCTTTTCAATTGCTTCTTAGGTTGATTTAATGTGGATCCTTTTACATCATCTGTCATCCTAGTATCTATTCATTCCTAATTCTACAAATAGATGAAGGGAAAGTGTCCATAATAGCCGAAAATCTAGGGACTCAAGAGCCACCCTCGGTGTTTGTTGGTGCATACTAATAACAACATAAACATAACCCCCTTAAGTCTTAGAAATATAACTCTCTCATTATAAGTATCAAAACATAAAATTCATTTTATCACATAATAAAAACATTCAGTACCAAACATCACCACCCATAACACCCCTAATTTGATTAACAATATTTAGGACATTTAATTAGATAAATAAAATAATCTAAGGTGATAAGAAGAATGAGGTTTAGGAATTAATATGGGCCAAGCCTTAATTAACGAACTAATAAGATTGATTAGAACTTTAATAAGAAGGAGGATTTATAGGAAAGGCAAAATATGAAAGGCTACATTTTTTTAAAATACATCCTTCCATTCCCATTTCCTCCCCCACTATCATTCATATAAACAAGACTAAAGAGGAGGCTGGCCATTGCTAGGAGAAATGAGGGAAGAAAGCTAAGGAAATTTAAGGAAAAAGCTAAGGGGAATTTAATCAACTCAAATCTTAACTCTTTTTATTAAATCAAGGTGAATAATGATAACCCATCTCATGTTTGCTTATTTAATTTTAGTTTTATGATTAAATCTGAAACTTATATGTGTTATTATGCTGTGATGTGATTGTTTGATGATTATATGCTTTATGATGATTTTTTGGATTTATTTATGAAATTGGTTAATATGTTTAAGTATGAAAACTTATTACATGACACCCGAATGACTTGAACTATTAATATGATGTTAGAAACATTATTTTAGAAGTGGGTTTTAAATTCATAAATTTTCCAAGTAAGCATGAATATTTTGTGAATTTTCTAAGCGAGGAAATTGATTTATTTCGGGTTTTAATTATTAAAAATAATAAAATAATTTTTGGCTTCGAAATTTTTATCGTTAAAGAATATGATAAATATGATTTATTATGATTTTTGAAGATTTTTCCCAATTGTTTATGATTTTATATGAATTTATTAGGCTAAAAAGATTTAATGATTATATTAAAATATCAATATAAAATTATAGTTAGTAATGATGTTTGGGAATGTAATTTTTTATCTATAGCAGTTTTTCTGAAAAGAATTGGTAAAAAAATTATTATCCAATAACAATCTGACAAAGAATAGGAGTTGGTAAAAAGAAATTACTTTATATAGTAAATTTACAAAGTTTATAATAATTACGGGAATCGCCATTGCCTCACTGATGCTACAACTCATCTATGTTGCACTTAAGCTTTTCGACGTCAACCAATGGTGATGCATACGATATCAACCTAAGTTTTTATGCAATGAAGTTGGTTAAAGTGGGAAGTACCACTCCAATGTCGATATTGATGCTTGTGAATTGCTATCCACATGTCTCTTTGCCACATATCAGTGCCGCATATCACCACTTATCTATGTCGGCATTAATGATGCCACTAGTTTTCAATATCAACCTCTTACGATTTCAATTCCGCATGTCTTTTATGCTGCTGGCTTACCTTTTCAGCACCGACTATACAATGGCTGTAGTGCCGCCATTATTACTTTCGACATTGGTTTTATACGGCAACGTTGCTGCTATTTTCTTATGCTGTCGTGTATTGACTATGATGCCGCTATAGTTGATTTTCGACACTGATTTATATGGCAATAATGCCGTCTAACTTGAATTCGACATTTCCATATTTCTAAGGTTTATGGCTTTATACTATGCAAACCAACAGCTATGCCGCTTGTAATTGGAACCTTTATATTTATGTATGCGACATAAATGGTTTTGGTCTTATGGCCTTATGCTTTATAAATCAGATGCTTTAACATGGTTTTAATATAGAAGAGGCGTGATAATCCATATAGGCAATATCAATGCCGCATTTTATCAACTCAGTGTTTTTATTATCTATGGCTTCATAGCCTTAGGTTTTGAGGTGCGAAACATCTAAGAGATTTAAAAGTTCATCAATGTTATTTTATAAAAGCATACATATCTTGGCATAATATTTTGGATTAAATAAAAGGCGATATTTTTCCTTGTTTTAAGTATTTTCAAGGGTTAAATCAATTACAAAGATTTATTTCACGGAAATAAAAAAGGTATTTAGCTCAGAATTTTACTAAAAAGATTATTGTTCTTACCACTTTTAGATAAATTTTGATGAGATGAGTTGACTCCGAGATTATAAAACCAGATGGGACTAGTGTAGGATCGCTTCTATACTTCAGCTATTTGCCCATAGCTGATATTAGTCCAAAATTCCAGTGCATAGGGCTTCGTCCAGGGTAAGACTAAAAGTTGGTTTACACACAAAAAGGAATACTAAAAAATGAGATAGTTTATTGATTGGCACAAAACCATTAGGATCGGAGTGACCCTAGGAATAGTGAGTTTCAGAAAGACCGTCTAGTTTCCTTCTAACAGCAAGTTGGAGAATTTGATATTTCTGGTACGCTCGAGTTAGCTATATAGGTTTGTAGTTACCCTTACAAAACTATGATGTGGGACAGATAGTTCATTTATTTAGATAGATTGGTCATGATTACCTTGGTTGCATGCATGCATATGATTGTTTATGTTATCTAGTATAACCACTATGGTTGTAGGTGCTTGATTCGTGAAAGACATATTTTTAGAGGATACTATAAGTGGAAAACCCATTCCGCTCTATAGCATTGTCTCACTATATATCTATTAACCGAGATGGCATTTTATTATTCATACCAGACTTTTTGTGTGACCTGAAGTGTTTGTTTTTGTTTTTAAACTCTCGGATACTCATTTGAGTAGTTTGAGAGTAAAGTTTCCAAGTTATTTAGGTTTGGTAAATAAATTTTCAAAGACGTGCAAGAGGCAGAGCTAGCTATACAAAAATCTATCTATTTATTTATCTACTGTGTTGTTATGGATTTTGTCTATATGTATGTAATGATAGAAATTGTATCTATTTATCAGTAAACTCTAATCAATCAAAGGGGCATCTTCATATGTCATTTTTGGAGTATTTTATAATAATTATATTTTATCTAAACCTAGACAACGTTTGAGATTATGCAATGAATGTGGAAAGTAATTAATGAAATCTGTTTGAAAATTTTCCATATTCTTGTGATTTGATGTAATTGTACTATGAACTGATCTAATTTTATCATCGGAGAATAATACTACTAATGAACGTAGTATCAGCAGCGCTTATTTTCAAGCCTCTAAATGGGGGAAGTTACACCCCCTTCCTACGTCAAAGGGATACTTCTGAAAGCCACCACCATCACAATGTCCCAACAATTATGCCCTTTATTTATGCATGTTTTCATGATTACACCCTATGAATTGCTAAGGAACTCCAATTACGGAGTTCATAATCTATGATGACTCACGACTGATTATTAATTAAGTCTAAAGTGAATTAGAAACTAATGGAATGTGTTTGGTTTTAATTTTGCTAAAGCGAAATAATTATTAGAATTCTTAAACTATTATTCAATGTAGCATATCACAAAATAAGAGACTATCAAAGCTGTTATGCTTGCTAAGCTAGCTTAGACAAATGAAGTGTAAGACTTTGAATTGATACAGGTGGAGACACTTCAGTTTCCAATTGTAATGGTATTGCAGTGTATTAATCGAGATAGATATGCATAATTTTTGGGTGAATGTTCTTTATGAATACCTGGAGCATGAGAACATGCCAAAGAAAAAGAAGGAGATTTGTAAAAATCTAAGGATAACACCTCGGCTTGCCATATATCATGGTGTGTTTAGAAGAAGATATTCTACATCACTGTTGATGTATATAACGATATACGATGCGGGAGGAATTTTCACTGAAGTACATAAAAAATATTTTGGTGATCACTCTAAGGGAAGAGATTAGCTTGCTAAGTGTTATGCTATGTACCGGCATACTTTAAATAAAGACAAATTTGAGTTAGCAAAGAAGTGCAACAATATTTTTGCATAATCCCCACTTACACAACAGTTGTGAATGTTTAGTCTATATTCATTTTTTGCTTGGTAACATACTTGATGTAGAGCTAGCTACATACGGTAAAAGAAGAATCTAAAATGCAATTGATATTGTGAACTACTTACGAAGTGGGAAAAGATGGATCAGTAATTGCAGTTACCTTAGCAAGGACATAAGTATTATTTGATCTATAGATAGGGATTGCTCATTATGAGAGCATTCCCAACAATGTCATGGTTGGGACATGACTCGCCTCTAACCGGGGGAGGGGGTGGTTTGCCCCTTTTTGGATTGCCTTGGAAACCCGCAAGGTTGCCAAGGCAACCTTGAAGGTTAAGGGTATAACTGTCATTTATAAAGTCGATTATACTTAGCCGGGTTTATAAAGGCTGGCTATACCCTTTACCTAGCAATGGTCAAAAAATGACTGTTGCTATAAGGTCGGCTTTATTAAAGTCTACTATATGCAGTGGTCTTTTTTTTCACCGTTGCCATCAACTCTTTCCCTCTCCTATATATATTCACAATTTTACAATACTAATTATACCAATTTCTTCAACTTTTCTTAATCTCATCAAATAATTTTGTACATACAATTCCAATAATGTAAAAAAATCAAAGAGAAAAATCTCAACTATCTTCATATCCCAATTTTTTATCATTGCAAAAACTCGATAATTGAAAACCACCTTTATACAATTAAATTACATTTCATTCTCAACATAATTAATCTCAATATAATCCTTAAAATTTTCAACAACAAAATCAAAATCAGAATTTTGGTATTTCACAATAAAATCCAAATTCTTATTATTCTCCATAAAATCAAAACTCATTTCATTCCCAACAAGATTCGAACCATTAATAAAATTCCCAAAATTCAAATTATTCACAAAATTCCTCATTCCAACAAAAATTTAACTATGACCCAAACAACATGTCTCCCAATTGCCAACAACGATCAATGATGCCTTACTAATCTCAAAATGTGACCAGAAATCTGAATAATCAATTCGGGGAGTATGATTTTGGAAACCAAGAATGTCAACTCGAGGATGACGAAACTACCGTAGAAGATGTATATAGGATACCTAATTGGTCTATTGCTCAAGGAAGGAAAAGGCAATCAATGGGAATCAATATTAATGATTCTCCTAATGTAGAAAGTGTAGATCCGCTATTAAATGGCCCTAAACTATAGAAATGGTCAATTGATAAGCAGTCCGAGTTAGCATTCTGTTGGGTTGAATGTTCAAAAGATAAAATAAAAGGTAGGAGCCAATCCGAAAGTTCTTTTTGTAGTTTTTTTGGCAATTTGTTCAACTTTCGACATTTGAATAATATTCTAAGAACCGTTGATTCATTGAAAAGTTAATGAAAAAGAATAAATTCCACTTATCAATTTTGAAAATAATAAGTATCGGGTTACATGTAAGAGATCAGAGTGGGCCAAACAACATTGATATGGTAATGATTTTAAATTTTAAATTCAAATTCTTAGCTACTTCTCCTATTTCATGTTTTAATAATATTTCATCATCTACAGCTCAATCAAGCTAGTGTGTCATATATGGCTGAATATAATAATCAACCATTCAACCTACAACATTGTTATGACTTATTTTCAACTAAGGAAATATGGAGTCGACTACGATAAAAACACTCGATATTGCATTTTCTTCCTAGAAAGATGAGTGATGAATCTAGTCCTGGATGTTTCAATGCACATGATCACACACCCTTTAACACTAGCACAGGGAGTAGGCATCCAGGAAAGCACAGGGGAAGAAGTAAACAATTGCTGATTCACCACACACCATAAATCTATCATTGAGCGTATGGAGACCATTGAAAATGCAAATAAAATGTACATGGAAGCAAAAGAAATGAAGAGGCTTGAAAGGGAAATAGATAGAAAATGACGTCAAGTTGAAAAATAACGATTAAGAGATGACGAGATGGTGTTAATAAAACAAGAGTTAGCTCGACAACAAAGAGCTGATGATATGGCTCTTTTAAGTTGCAACGTAAATAAACCCAATCCAATACAAATGTTGTATATAGAGAAGTAAATTGGGAATTGCCCTAGACGTCAAGGAGGTTTGTAAGAAATTATGTTCTTACTTTTTATCTTGTATTTTACTATTATCGTTATTGTTTTAGTCATAGTTATAGTCATATTTATTGTTATTGTTATTGGTTTTGCTATTGTTATTATCATCATTATCGTCATTCACATTATTGTTCTTATCGATCTAACTAAATAGTATTGGGGTACTTTATGTTAGTACAATAGATAATAAAAGTTCAAATAAACTAAATTACAACATGTCGGCAATAGGTAAAGACAGATATGTGAAACATAGAACACGATAAGAAGATAAAATGGTTAATCCAAACAATAGTTCTACTAATTGTTTCCTATATGTTTCCAAAAGTGTTCCACCATTTCTTCTCTTAAATCAAGATAAGCTTGTGGATCCCTTATGCATTTGACTCTTTGCATGTCTACGGTAAAGATATTTGGATCTTTGTAAGGTTTTTCTGAAATGCCATAGTAATGTCCGGATAGTTTTTCAGTTGAAGCTCATATCCACCACGTTCTTCTTTGACAATCATATTATGCAATATAATATAATAATATACGATATCAGATAACACTATGGAATCGTGGTAGTATACCTCTTTTTTCAAGATGTGAATCCTACCTTGAAGCACTCCAAATGCTCATTCAACAACTTTTCTCAAATCTCTTGTAATTTAGTGAATTTGGCTTCCTTTGCGTTATTGGATTTTTGAGGGCTTACACAAGTGTTTTCTATTTGGAGAAATTCCATCTACTAGGTAATAACCCACGGAACGATCATTGTCTCCTATTTTTTAATTTTATTTGGGTGTAACATCATTGCATAGATCATTAAATAAATATGACCTTCGTAGGATGTTAATATTATTAAAGAAACCCGATGATCCAAAAAAAGCATGCCATATATATAAATTGAATGAAGCAATGGCTTTTAATACTAGAGTTTCCATTTTATAGTAACCTGTGTATTGGCCTTTCAAAGCAACCACATAGGTTTTCCACCTCCAACGCATACAATCTAGACTACCTAACATACCTGAAATCCATGTTAAGCTTTCATTACTAACAATCTTTCAATGTCATCAGGGGTTGGGAACCAAAGATATTCTTTACCAAATTGTAAAACAATGGTTTTGCAAATTTCTTTCATACATAAGATTGCCGTCGAGTCTCCAATCCTCACCTTGTCATCCTATGAACCACCAAAAGTTCAATATGATATCATGCGCAGTGCAACCATAATCTTTTATAGTTGGGAAACTCCTAATTCGTTGATTCCATTTCTTCAATGGATGAAAAATATATTTGTTTTGGTTAATTTGTTCAAGAAACCGATTAAAGACAGTCATTTACATATATAATCTTCATTGAAAATATACATCGGCGTACATGGGCTTTTTTGAAAATAATCTATGATTAGGTGATTGTGGTTGGAAGAATGGTCTCTGCCTTTTTGTAAGTCCCTCCTTCCTACAACACTACCCCCTTAGGTTGAAGCAAAGCTTTTAGCATTTTCTAGCGCTATTAAATCCAATGCTTCACAAGAATTTTTTTCTTCAATAGCACAATGTTTGATGAAATCTTCTAAATTTGAAGATGAGGATAAGAAGCAAAACAATATTTTCAGGTTACTCAATTGATGTATATAGAAGAATAGTGATGGTGATTTTAGAAGATTGAATGAGTATGATATTGTTAGCCTTTGACCTATTTATAAGGTTTGTTTGTTTTGTTTTATTTTAGAACAATCAGAACTTTTCCATGTATAATAAATTAGTGGCACGTGTAGCTTGGATATGGATTGTGATATGTATTGGAGAAGGTGTGTTTGTTTAGGATGATTGTATCGCTGCACATGTCATGAATCAGTGGTACATGTAGCTTGGACTCGGATCATGGTTTTGTTACGGAGAAGGAGTTTTTGTTTAAGATGATCAGATTACTGCCATATGTCATGAATCGAGGATAGGTGTGGCTAGGATGCATATTGCAGTTTTGTTAAGGAGATGATATGTTTGTTTAGGATGATCGAATCTCTGCTATGTATCACGAATCGATGATAGGTGTAGCTTAGACATGGCTAATGGTTTTGTTAAGGAGATGGTGTGTCTGTTTAGGACGATTGGATCTCTACCATGTTTCACAAATTGGTGGTACTTGTAGCTTGGACGTGGATTGTGGTTTTGTTTTAGAGAATGTGTATTTATTTAGGATGATCAAATCGCTGCACCATGTCATGAATCGATGGTACGTGTAGCTTGGACATGGATTGTGGTTTTGTTAAGGAGAAGGTGTATTTATTCAGGATGATCAGATCTTCTTCACATATCATGGATCGGTGGTACATGTAGCTCGAACACATTTCATGGTTTTATTAAGGAGATGGCGTGGTTGTTTAGGATGATCGGATCTCTACCACATGTCACAAATCGACGATATGTGTAGCTTTGATGTAGATTGCGATTTTGTTAAGGAGATGATTCGTTTGTTTAGGATGATCAGATCTCTACCACGTTTCAAGAATCGGTGGTATGTGTAGCTTGGATGCGGATTCTTGCATCCTACTTATACATGTTACCCACTACAAGAGTCATTACTCCTTACCTTCTATATTTCATCTTCTGTAATTCATACTATCATATTGTCGAATTCATATTAGATTCTGAATGAGCTTTTATTGCGCATGAAATCCTATATACAATTATATGACCTAGAACCACTATAAATGTGGTTGATGTTGAATGAAAATTAAAATAACCACCCAGAATGTATTCGTCGACGCACTTATAAAAGTACGTTAATTCACTGGAAAAACTAATGGATGAAATTGAATGGTACCACAAAGTTATAGAAGAACTCATATATGAAGATCCTACTAATTGCACTCGTGTTAGGTGTGTTTCATATTATCGGATCTATATGACTAATGTTTCACTAGCAATGGAGTGTATGATTATTATATGAACTAGATTCACTGGGGAGAAGCCCCATGGCCATAATATGATTTTGTATTTTATTTATATATTGTACTTATGTATTTACTTCCGTATCATGATTTTGTATTCACTTTATCTATTATGTTATTGTATTTTATTTATGTACCATGCTTATATATTTGCTTTCATATCATACTTTTGTATTCCGCTTATCTATTATGTTATTGTATTTATTTATGTACCGTACTTATTTATTTTCTTTCATATCATACTTACGTATTGCAAATGTATGGAAGATATTCTAAACCGAAAGATGAACTTGATTTCTAACATTAGATATTTATTTTCATTACCCCGACGTGGAAGCACTCTATAATCGTAAATTTGGCATTTGCTTTGTGATCTGTCACTGAACTTATTCTATAGACATTAATGTGATATTTCATTAAAAAGATTCCAACTTTACTAAGACATTTGATTTATCACTAATACGATCCTAAAATGTACACTGTAGTCACGTGAGATGATTTAAACTTTGACTAGACAAAATTCAAACGATCGCTCTATAATTGTGATAGATTTTCGAAGTTTCAATACGTTGTAAATAGGATACAAGAGTATGGATTGTACATCATTATGCAATTAATACTACACCCACTTTTAAAATTCCTATTTCTTGCTTAAAGTCATTTATTTACACTGATCATTTATACAGACCATCAAAATCCAAATCCATCTCCACTTAGAACACCAACTACGTGGTACACTGACATCGAAGATCAGCATTACGAGGATATGAGATGGAGAGAGCTTGAATTAGGGATGCAAAAAGTGGGAATTGATTAATGAAACAAGTGCCATAGTGTATACAGGAGTTACAATAAGTATCCTACAAGTAAATAACAGGGAGACGTTGATGAGGTACAATCCACAAATGTTATGCGCGTTTGTGGACTCAAATCATCAATTATAGTCGTACGAAATGAGAATAATGTTGATCGTGGACACTTTCACTGCCTACTTAATCCAAATGGATGTGAATTTGGACAGTGGAAAAAATATATATATTCCCATCTAGGTGGTGGAGTACACTTTGGAATTGGAAGAAGAAATTAAGAGGCTTAGTAACCATCTCACTGATGTTATGAATAATTACTATCATCTTTGTAATGAAAGAACGTAGATGTTGGTCCATTTCCTTACTAACCATATTGAAATCTTATATATCTTTCGTTACCGCATGATCCATTGTTCAAGTCTTATATTGAATTTTGATATTATAAACCATGTATCTTATTATCGTTCATATTATGTTAATATTTTGTAAGTATATGGAACAATTCCAAAAAAGAGCGCATATATGAAGCGGTAACTGAAAAAAATACAAAAAGGTACTCGTACATACAAAAGCCATGATCAACAAAATGAGATCCGTGTACATACATGAAAATAGTACATCAACCAAATGAGATGCTTATACAAACACGAAACAGTAAATGAACAGATACAGAAAAGGACACATACATGTTATACAGTAAATGAATAGATACAGAAAACTACACATACATATATGAAAGAATAAATGAGCAAATATAGAAAACTACTCATACATGAAACATATCATCAATCAAATGAGATCCAAATACAAACATTGATATGTAAAACATGCATGATCAAAAAGTAATCTAAGCCGTCATCATCACCACCAAGACCATATAAATCATCATCATCATTAACTCTAGGTCTAGGTTGAAATTGTTGCCCATCCGCATTAGTAAGCTCATTAATACGAGCAATAATTTCCTCAGTTTGTCTCTCCTACTCATCTATACTCCGTCAATACTCAGTGTACATGACCTTATGTAGTCCAGTCTTCATCTTAAATAAACCTTCATATGAAAACATTACTGGATCTGGGTACTGTGAAACCTTAAGCCGAGAAATATCAACATATCCATCACCTCTAAATAATGTGGGTATAGCGACTGTCTAACCATAATCTCCAATCTAAGGTGGCTGTGGAGCTGGATATATCTTAGTGCTCTTCGTAAAGTCCTATAAAACGAGGGGACAAGACCACACCGGATGCATAATGGTCCTTCCAAATCAAGAGCTCTAACATAAAAAAATCGGCCGTGTGTGGTGGAGTGTAAAACCTTCGCTAAAACAATGCATAATCTAAATAGGTGATGATGAAGTAATTGGCCGACCACCACTCATTTGTATGCTCCTATAAAGAAACGTTGGGATAAACCTTCAAAAAATATGTTTTTGGTTGTTGTATGAAATCCTCGTCCAAGGTCTATCTCCAACTACGCTTACCAAGTTACTAATAGCAGCCTCCCATGGTGGTCAACACATTGTACGTTTTCGACGCTAAAAAAAGGGAGAACTATCATAAGGATTCCATATGATACTCTATCATGTAGTCTGTAACTCAATTTAATTTCTGGCCATTATAAATATATAACGTGAATCACCTCCTGATGCCATTCTACAGCTCCCACGATCCCAGATTTTAACTTGGGAGAAGAAAAGAGGTAGTGTGGAGTATAATGTTGGGTATGTCAATTTGCGAAAGTATTCATAGTACTAATACTACAAAATCTCCTAAAAACCAGTAACCGACGTAGATCTTGTCCTAACAATGCATTGATGATCCAAAGGCCGATATACATATGCTAATATAAGAGTCCCTAAATCGTATCTAGATGGAGTTTCAAAAGACAACTCCACAACTGCAATAACATGTCCAGTAGGCAACGTGTTCAATGGATTGAACAGAAAATGTTTCCTATCATCAAAAAATAAATAGATGAGCAATCTCCAAATTATTTTCTTTGCTATAATCATCCTCTTCTAATATAGAGTCCAAATAATAGTCCATCTTGTAAGTCAAGGTGCGGTAGTACGCTAGCTAAACAACCAAAGTATTGGTCCTACTCGTCATATGGTAAGGTACCCACTACAATCCTATGCCAGTAAGCGTAGAAAATTCTAACGGGACCAAATCTAACTATCTAAAACTAAAGTGAAAATATGTATGAGCAGTCTTCCACCAACATGCCGCTAAAGCACTACACAACTGAACATCTGAATTTAAAAGATTTTCAATACCCATTAAAGTAGTTAATGGTAATTGCACGTATTAAAAAACTGTAAATAAATCTGAAGTAATCAAGTAAATACATACTAAAGAACTCTCTAAATCCTATTTCTTGAAGAAAAGTGTGAATAATACAGCCAGCATCATTTGCTCGAATTGTTCTACAAACCCAGATTACACTAGGCCAAGAGCCACGGATGTAATCACGAAGAGCCTTATTTTAAATAGGTCACATATTAAATTAATATTCTGAAATTTTTTAGAACTATAAGTAAAAATTTAAAGTAGATATCTACACAATCTTTGACGCAATTGCTTGCGTGTACTTCTTTGTTAGGAAGATCATGAAATTTCATCAATTCCTTATTAGCTCCTAAATTTGATAGATATGGGGATCTAGAACCCCTCTTCTGTATATCTGGCCAAGCATCTTTGCCTGCTTCATCCGATTGATGAGATCGCTGACCTATTGTCCCAATTATTAGGATGTTGACGTCTTTTTCGGGATGGACATTTTCTTCATTGCTCTGAGTATATCTACCATTATTGCCGCCTCGAATACGATTCCGCACTCTTCTTATATTTATTTTTCGAAAAAAATTTTCTTTCCTTTTTTGCGTTGAAGTGAAAAGAATGGGGAGGGAGGAAGCAGAAGCGGGGGAACAATGGATAATGTAATAGTCAACCATTAAATACCTGGCTACTATACGTTACCCTTGGCCGGCTTTTGTAAAGTGGACTAAGGGTACGTATTAGATGCCTTGCAACTAAGCACGTGGATTGCGATCGAATAATTCCGTGTGCTTGGCTTTAGCCGTCTTTATGAAAGCTAGCTAAGGGACATATTTATAGGCTAGGGCCATGTTTTTATTTTGGTTGGGGGTGTGTGGTGGTAGGTTAGGGGTAAATACATGTTGAATTGATGGTTTGTGACCCAATTGGTTTCGTATACTCTGATAATCACCAATAACGGTACACAATTCAGAAGCAAATAGTTCATAGAATTTATTGCCCATTATGTTAGAAATCCAACATGATAATATTCCCTCATCAATAGTGATTCATTTGGCTGTACGGCATTTGAATCAAAAAAGAGTTTAAGGTGGTACTTAGTGTTCAAGTGGTTTTTCTCATATCTTGGAGCACTTGGTTCCAATTAGGAAGGATTGTATTCAAACGAGAAGAAAAAAAATGGTGGTACCTACTATCTATCAAGCATCAATAAGGATTTCTTGCCTTGGGCTTCGAACAATGAGCACTTGCATCATTACTTCCAATGGATTGAAAATAAATAATGACGCTCTAATAAATTTACACAGGAGTAGATGATATTCTACAAATCGCACAACGAAGGCATGCTCTAAATGATAGTTAGAAAAATCAATCCATAGTTGCAAAGGACAATTTTTTAAGCTTCAACTTAGATATTTGTAATTTTTCTGATTCGATTCATTTCCATTGTTTGACAATATAATGAAAAAGTATGTTGCATAAATAAAGGCCTCTTATTGTAGCAATCTGTCATGTGATTTTACTTACGCATAACTACTCTTGAAAATGTAAATACTTTATAATACAACTACTTTGGTTTAAAAGAAGTGGAATGATGGCGCTCACCCAACTTACTTTATTAAAGCACCCTTATATTCTTTGTCGACAAGTTTCAATATGCACGTTGGAACTTAACCATCGACTGCCCGAATGGTCGCTATAACAACCCACCTTTTCAACCCTCAGATGTCATTACTAATACATCCACGGTATTCATGTGTCAAGCATCCAAGTATTGAAAAGAGGGAGAAAGAATAAAAAGAAGGAAGGCAGAATCTCATAAAAAATGTGATGAGTACTATGTAATACTATACAAGTCTTTACAAAAAAATAGATTTTTGTATAAATATATAAATCAGAGTAGAACACTAACCTATTATTAGCTTGGACAGTTAAAACAATCTGTTCTTACTACCGATGATAATTACAACAAGAAAAAACGATGGAAGATAAAAGAAAATTTGAAAGTACGTCTTGGAAGAATCAAGTTCGTCTTCTAAGCTCCAACGTGTTCAGCGAAATTTGGAAAAATGTACTCAGGCTGACCCGGGCATATAAGAAAACAATGCCTGGGTCAACAATCTATCCTTACAATCGATGATAACTGCAACTAGAACGAACAATGGAAGATAAAAGAAAATATGGAAGTACGTCTTGGAGGCATCCAGCTTATCTCCTAAAAGCTCCGAAGTATCTAGTTAAATCTGGAAAAATATACTCAAAATTACCCGAGCATTATAAGAAAACAACACTTGGGTTGGTTTGTTAAAACCAGTGTTGAGAACACAACAAATGGATTACTTAATGTTATAAAACATTTTCAAAAATAAAGGTCTCTTTTAAGGCCACGCTGCACATAAACATGGATAGGATTTTACTTTACGATAACCAAATCATTTTTTAGAAAATCTAGTGTACATGGGGAAAATAAATATAGAAAATAGTTGGAATGCCTGCGTCTCACATTTCAACATAGTTGGGCACAACCAAGTCCGTAAAGGCACTTAGTGGAGATTGGATTTTCATCAATGACTGGGCTACTGGAGTACCACCCGTCACACTACACCTCTAGATAAAATATACCCCGGTCAATAAGAACTTCTTGCACCCTTTCTACATAGAGCCGGTTGCTCCATTAACATTGCATATCGGATTACATTATCCCC
This sequence comes from Allium cepa, assembly GCA_030765085.1. NCBI lineage: Eukaryota > Viridiplantae > Streptophyta > Magnoliopsida > Asparagales > Amaryllidaceae > Allium > Allium cepa. Next base: position 737,353,832 of record CM060935.1, on the reverse strand, counting down.
CAGAACAAGGCTCCAAATAATGTGCACCGGCCATTGCCCCACTTCTGTGCGCATACCAAAACTAGAAATATCGACTATAGATCGAGGAATGATGCTCTTAATGGTAGCGAACCGCAAAGCTCTGCTTCATATCCTCTGTTTTAGTCACTAACAGGTTGTGAGGCTTGTGAGGTTACGATTACCTTTTCCTCTCTTAGCAATTCCTATTTGGAATGCTAACACTGCCTCCTAGGCATAATGCAATGCTATCATTTGTTCACGCAAGTTCTTCAAGATATGTACAAACTGAAGGCACTACTTCTACTACATCCATTTTGAAATCACCCTTAGGATTAGTAGCAAGTAACCCTTGTTCTTCAAAGAACTCCATCTTCGATTCCATCATTTTCAAGATGTCTTCAATTTGACATTTGAATTGGATCAAGTGGTTTTTGAATAATTTATACTTATCCGATACATGTCTCTTCGAACCAACATTTATTACTCTCTTGTAAATCAAACCCGATTCGTATGGAAATATGCAGACAATACATAGGAGCGGGGATCACCCCTTAACCGTTTAAGTGGATGAATCTCCCAATCATTTGTCCTAGAAGAACATAATGAAATTTAGATGCTTAGTACAATATTATCGAAGATGATTATGCCATATCACCCCTATGTTTCTCCTTGATATTTCCAGAGTTATATTTAGACCAACATTTGATAGTCGGTTATTTAACTATCAAATAAACAACAATTATCATAGATTAAATTCCATATGAGATCCACTAAGCCTTTATTAATCAAATCTCCTTTAATTATTTAATTCAAAATATCTTCCCAAAAGATAATATTCACAAACCATTATACTCTTTCAATACTTGGTAAACACTCATATACTTATCTTAATGGTATAAACATGTTAACAACAATTATATTCTCAATACTTAGAAAATATCCATATACTTGTCTCAACGGTATAAGTATATTTACAAAACTTGAGGGAGATTCCTCTTTCAAAGAATTATATTTTAATGGGCTAAAAAATATCACTAAAACATTACTTAATTTAAACCAAACCACTATCCTTCGGTGTTAAGTATGAAAGAATGTTTTTATACCACCATAATTAAGAAGAATTAATGGTCAGAATTAATCTCATTCCTTTATAAAATTCCCTTTTTATAAGTCGAATTATTATTTCCAAATACTTTTTATAAGTCTGCTAGTTAATTTATAAGACTTCCTTATAAAACTCTAAAATGATATATAAACTCCTTTGAAAATTATAATTTGTAAATCTCTTTTTACTAATACTTTTTACTAAGTATAATCCTTTTTATAAACCAATTTATCCTTTGTAAACACCCTTACTCAATTGAATAATTACCTTTAAACATCATAATTAAATAATTAATCAACTCAAAACCCTCGTTTCAAAATAAGTAATTAACTTTAGACATCGTTAACCAAATTATAAATTAACTTTACATCATCCTTTGAATATATAGTTAACCAATTTACTTAAAAAAAATTCGATTAACATAGTTATTTAACTAACTCTAAAATGTCCTTTATAATTATATAAACACTTAACCTCAAATTATTAATAAAATTGGAGTTAATTTAAAACCAAAACTCACACATTCGAAAAGAGGCCTAGTGACCACAATAGTATTAAATCAAGTTACCATTTTCTTAAATTTGATTTTTCAAGTCACATAACTGGTATTTACATAAGCCAACACATACGTAAATAAAATTAATTGGCAACCTTTAACTAAACCATTAATTATCCAACAATAGTTAATTGGCATAAAATTCAATGTCCAAATCAATATTATAGCAGAACATGGATTTATACTGCTAAATGGATGTCATAATTGTTTATCCAGTTAAATTATAGCAGAATATTTTTTATTCTACTAAAATGATGTCAAAGTTAAGTATAATTTATCGATAGTTGTTTGGCTACTTAGTGACTCGGACAAAAGATCCCCCATTGAAAATCAATTTACTTATAAGAGAAAGCTGCCTTAAAATAGAACTTATAGAGTTTAAAATAATCCTTTATTAAATAACTATCAAACCTTAATTTAAATTAAATCATAATTAATTCTAATTTAAATTTTAATTAAACATCAATTATTAATTAATTAAACCTTAGCTAATTAGTAATTAATTAAGTATTAAACCCTAATTAAATAATATTAATCAAATAATTAAAATTAATTAAATAAAAATAATACTTAATTAATTCTTTAATTGATTATTAATTTTTTTAAAACACTCTTAATTAATTAATTATAATTAACTTATTTAATTAATACTTAAGCACTAATTACCTTTACTTAATTACTAATTAACCACTACTTATCTTAAATTAAGTATTTAACTAAATAATTATTAAACTCTTAATTAAATAATAATTACCTTTTATACTTAATTAATGATTTGAAAAGATTTTTCAAAAAATAATTTAGAAATGAAATATTTTAAATTTGGAAAAGCGTTTGATTTCCTGAACTGTATCTATAGCGACTATCACTATGGAGCCCATAACTCAAAGTTAGTTTCTATGTAACATTTCAACGTTAACTCTTAAAAACTTTACTTACTTAATGAAACCTAGTAAGTGGTTTTGAAAGCTATAATAAAGTTTGATACTTTGAAATCGTTTTAGTAAATTAAAACTAGTAAATATGATTTGTTTTCTAAAGGATCTCCAGTCACTTTACAAATCAAAATGCTAACTTCTTTGGCAAATACAACACATAGGCAAGAACACAACTTATATATTCGTGCCATAACATCATACATTAAGGAAGATACTAACTTTAACATCATTTTGCAACCAAACTAACATTTCAAGTTCACAACCAAGTAATACATATAATTCTACAAATTAGCAACACCAAACAAACACACACACATATACATTCAACCATGAGCACAATAATAACCTACAACATAAAAAGTGTTAAAACTTTAAATTAAAAAGTGAGTTTAACTCACCAAAAGCTATGCAAACAAACCAAACTAGAAATACAACTTTGAAAAGGTCCTAGACCTTCGTATATCTCTTAGCAAAGTGATTTTTGGCCTTGGATCTTTAAAAGTGGGCTCGATCAAGGGTGTAGAAGGTCAGGATGAGCTTGTTTTAGGAGGAGGATGGTGTAACAAGAAGAAAGGAGTGATTTTTAAGTGTATTTAGGAATTAAAAGGAAGAAACGAAATGATTTTTTAATCTTTGAGGATATTTGGAAGCCATTAAAAGGTATTGAAAACTTAAGGAAGAAGATGTAAAATTTTAAAAAGTAAAAAATGAAATGAGGAAGGAGAGAGAGACATTTGGATTTTTTTTACATAAATTGGAATTAGAAAATTACCTAAATCCCCTTAAGCACACTATCCTCCATTCATTTATTGCCATGTCATCCCATCTACGTGCTTCCTCCCTTCCACATGCAACTACATGGAGCTCCCCTTTGTGACCACCAAAAAATGCACTTTTTATGTGAAATGTTAAGTGACATTACATCTTACTTTATTTTAATTTCAAATTTGAAAAATGGGTCACATCCTATTTTTTTTCTTAAGTAAGTGTATATTTACCTTATTATATACTTGCCACACTTAGGTTATTATTAATATGTGTATATATGTTTTACTAAGGAGTTCACAACATCTTAAAAAAATTTTAAATGATGAAGAAATTGCAAATTTTGAAAATCTTTTCGGTCACATTTTCTATTTTTCTTCGAACTAATTATTTTTGTAAACACATTTTGAAAACCGCTTCACCATCACTAGTTATTATTTAAAATGGTACATTTTTGGATAAAAAATCCATTTATTAATTAATTGAAAATATATTAAATATCCGCATTTATTACGACCTCGAAATTTCATCATACCACAATTATTCATAAGTCCGCATGATATTCATAAATCTTTGATATGCAAAATCTAATTCGATTTCTACTCGAATACATAACCTCTCTTCCAAACTAGTATCACTCCCCCGATTTCCAAGTACGGACTTCGATCAAGCTTCCTAATTAGAAACCTTTATTCTTTTTACATAGCCATAAACTATAATAGAAAACTTTGGTAGTATCAAGAACCCTCACCAAGTGTTTGCCTTCAACAATCGAGTGATAGATCCTTATTTGGAATGGTGCAAAATACTTCAAAGTCATGTACTCGATTCTTGGATCAAAGCTATATGAAAAAGAGAAATGACTACATTTAACTTACGCACTTGTATTGTTAGTTCTTATTAATACCAATTTTTTTTGATAAGAATTATTTATGAGAACATTTCATCAAATTAAACTTAAGTTCAACTTATATAGTAACCTACTACATTCTGAGAGTATATACCACTATTCGGTTCAAACTTTATCTATTTTTAATTTATTAAATATTCTCAAAATCCAAATACCTGATTTTATTCCAAAATCTCTTTTGAAATGAATCTACATATATTTAACCAAAGAATATATATAGCTCGAGTACCTAAAAAATGATTCTAAAGAACTAGGTACTACCAAATAGTATCATATATTCCTTAACCAAGAAGGGTAAAACTTAAGAGAAGTGCTTACCATTCCAAACACATCTCTTTCCCAATTTTAGTTGTTTTTGGGCCACTTAAACTAGTTAACATAAAAATATTTCTTCTATTTCAAACTGCCACTTTTAAATAATACTTTACAAATTTCCAAACAAATAGTTTAACAAAATAACTATAGCTAACTTGCTTTGTGTTCATTTGGATTCGAACTTGCTTCAATTGTACAATGATAATAAGGATAATTTTATAAGTGCACCATAACATTCGCCTAAGCAAACATTCGACCATCACTTAGAAGATTTTGATTATCGCAAAACAGATCGAGTCTCACTTTCCAAACTAATCCAAAGAAAATACTCCTTACATAAAAATTTCCTTTCTGAATTATTTATACCAAAAAATATTTTCAAGTAAAATATTACTACCTTTTCCATAAAACATTTGAAATCTTCTTCAAGACTTTAGATTTCAATCCTCAAAAGCTTTTATTTATAGAACACATTTATATAACCCAAGTTTATATAAAATCACTCCTTTATACAAATATTTTCTCAAATAATTATTTTGAATTATTCTAACTTTCCTTTAATAAACATATTTTATTAAAATCAAATTTTAATCCAATATTAACATCGAATGCCTTATAGTCAAAGTGTGAAATTTAATTCACAAGGTGTTCACTTTAATGTTTCATCCAATTTCTATTTACCCAACCCATATTTTAAAAGAGAAAATTTCTTATAAAACACCCAAAATAACCAATCCTCAAACTGGACGAGAATAAGTAAACAAACCCAAAATGATAATAATTGAATATCATCATTTCCTAGCAAACAAATGCCTCAAAATACTATACTATTTTAAAAAAAATCATTGTTGTATATATAAAATATATCCCTGGGTAAAATTATTTCATTTACCTATTTAAAATAACACAATGTTGGTTGGCTATAATCAAGTGTTTAAGAATCCTTATCGATGACGTAGGCTAGATGCATCGACCAGATTTGGTATGCCACTCAACCAATCAAATAACACAATATAAAACATTTTCAAATCACTAAGAAATACTTCCTCTTACATACACACACACACTCAAACCCATTCTAAGGTCCAATCTCTAATGAGTTTACCTCACCAGGGCTAAGGTTCTCGCTCAACCATCAGTCTCTGATATCAATTGTAACAACTTGTCTTTTTGATCCTTAGAAGTCGACACTAGTACATCCACGGTATTCAAATACCAAGCATCCAAGTATCGAAAAGACATATTGTTACAGAGAAAGAAAAAGAAAAGAAGGAAGACAAAATCTCATAAAAAAGACAATGAGTAATATATATTACTAAACAAGTCTTTACAGAAAGGAGACATTAATATACAAACATAATAAGAGTACAACACTAACCCATCATTGCCTTAGGCAGTTATAACAACCCATCCTTACAATCACTAATAACTGCAACAAGAACAAACTGTGGAAGATAAAAGAAAATACGAAAGTATGTCTTGGAGGTATCTAGTTCGTCTCCTAAAATCTCCGAAGTGTCTAGCCAAATATGGAAAAATATACTCGGGCTGATCCGAGCACATAAGAAAACAATGTCGGGTCAGTCCAGTAAAACCAGTGTGAGAAAAAAACAAATGGATTACTTAATGTTATAAAAATCTTCCAAAAATAAAGCTATCTCATAAGACCATGCCGCACATAAACATAGGCAGGTTTACCTTATGATAACCATATAATTTTTACATAAAATATGTGTGATAACCCAGGTTTTGGTCATCTGATAATTGGATATAAAAACTTTTAAAATTAATTTAAATAAAGGAACTTTATTTATATAAATTTGGAAAATATTTATTTAATAGTAAATAAATGCAAAAGCTTTTAAATTAGCATGTAAAAATGGATTAAAATTTTTTATTTGACTTTATTTAGAATCTAATTAATTTATATATTTTTAAAAAGTTTTATTTTCATAAGATAAGAAAACGCATTTATAAATTAATAAAGTACTTATTAATTGGGATAAATTAGTAATAAAGCTTTTAAATCCTTTAAAAAAATAATTTAAAAGTACGAAATGACAAGTGTTAATTTTTATAAACTTATGATTAACATGTGTAGTTAGTTAAAGAGGGTTTATGACAAATGTAATAGAATTTAACAAGTGTCTTTCTCTTATTTTCTTTCCTTTAATTTTGATAAACCATAAAATTACATAATATAAAACTCCCAATTTCCTTTCTTCATCCTTTTCGTTTCAAATTCAAGAGAAAAAAATCAATGACCAATTTTATATTCAATTTCTCAAAATCAACCAAAAATATTCTCAAATGCAAACCATAAAATCTGAAAAACTCCTCTAAAATCAATATCTGTATAACCTACAGCCTCCTCTAAAAAAATCAATGTCCAGACCTGTAAAACTTTTTACAAAAACCCTGTAACATCTTTTTTCTCAAAACTTGAATTGTCTCCTGAAAAATAAAATCACCTGAGATTTATCAAGACATTTTTAAAGCCTGAAAACATTTTTACAAATCCTTAAACATTTTCTCAAAGCCTAGCAACCAAGCTTTCAGCTTCATAATGCAATCTGGAAACAACAAATTTTCAAAGTCTTGATCATATCATCATGTTCCAGTCTTAAAACAATCAAGTGTCAAGCATTTCAGCTCTTAAGTTCGAGCAATACAAGTTTCAGAAATCAAAATATCAATGTGCAGTTTTCAATTTTACAGAAACTTCCCCATTCTTTTCAAAACTCTCTGCATTTTCAAAGGTGAGTAAACTTTATTTAAAAATTTAAAGTAATAATTATTTGTTGCATGTGAGTTTTCTGTGATGACGACTGTTTTCATGAATGTATATATGAAAGCCTCTATGAATTTATGATGTGTGCGTATCTGTTGAGCTTAAAACACCTCTGTTCTTAGTTCAAGCCTATGGTTTTGATAAAAAATTCACATCTTTGAATCTGATTTCTATTATACCTTCAGATTCAAACAAAACAGTTTATTTTTAGCATATTCTAAGTGCTAAAAATGTGAAAAAGAATTTAAGATTGAAATATGGTTGCATCTGGGAAAATATAGTAACAATCTTAATAATATGATAAAACCAATTGTTGAAACTTATCGATTCAAGTACATATCTTGAATCATTTCTGGAAAGTAGGATTTTTAAAACAAAAATCGAGATTTTTAGAATTAGGATGGGTGTGCATTTTGGAAATGTCTGGAATTAGGTTTCTGAGCAAATTCAGATGGCCACGAGGTCTGAGAGGGTCGGGATCTTGGCTGGAGATAGGTGAAGGTAGGGGGAATACGACAAAAATGACAAAGAGGATGATAGTTCACTATGGCCTCGGCGGGGTGATGATCTTGCTTTGAACCCTATTTTGGGTTGAGGTCGGAAATGAGATGACTGTGTCATCTCAGGCATATCGAGTGGCTTCGGAACAAGTGTGTTGGGGGCATGGAGGTCTGGCGAGGCTGAGGTCAGAATTCTACGACCTTTGGTGGTCGACGATAGGAGTTCGAGGCGAATTCCGTCGAGGTGGTGGTTCCTGGAAGTATTTGAGTTGCCTCGATTTTGATATTGAGTGTGTATGGATGTTTGGGCGATCGGGATTCGTTGTTGAAGCGACCGTCGATATGTGGGTGGTGACGTAGTGAGCGATGTCGTCATGACCACTTGTGCAGGTGCACCAGTGATCAAGTGTCAGGGTGGTAGGGATGTGTTGTGGACTCGAAGATATACTCGAGTATTTAGGGAGAAGACTCGAGTTAGAACCAGGGTCGTGTTCATAATGTTTTAGTTGTTTTCAATTTTAATTTTTAAACTAAGTTTTTAAAATAATGGAAGAATAAGAAGAAGGGACCGAGTTGGCACTCGGGTCAGGAACTGGATAAACCTGAAGTAAATGTGAAATGTTTAAAAAGCTTTTGAAAGCTAGTTTTAAACTTAAATTAAAAATTGTTTTAAACTATTTGATGATAAATGTTATTTTTAAGAACAATTTTAATTTAAAATTTTTATGCTTAAATTTGAGAAAGGTTATTAATTAATGATTAGAAATTAATTAATCAAGTGATTAAGGATAAATTGAATTACAATTAAGTATTTATTAACTAAGTAACTAGAGATAGATTAATTAGTTATTAAAAACTAATTAATTTGTAATCAAAAGATGATTAATTAAAGTCTAATTACTTAGGAAGGTAACTAAAGTATTGTTTAATTGTTAATAAAGATTATTAACTAGGGATTATTAAACAATTAATAAATGTGATTAATTTTAATAATTTATTATATTAATTAATTAAAAGTAATCATTTATGAAGTTGTTTAAGTATAATTACTTAATGAAGTAATTAAAAGGAATTAATTACTCAGTGTAATTAATTAAGTTAATGTGGTTAATTTTAGTTAAGTAATTAAGTTTAATTCATTAAAGAAAACTACTTGATGATGGGATAAGTATAATTATTTAATGTAATTAATGAAGTGTAATTACTTAGTGACGTAATTAATTGATAATTATTGGATGTAACTAAAAGGAAATTACTTGATCGAAGTAATTAAAGAATAATTACTTAGTGGAAGTAATTAAGGATTAATTACCCAGTGTAATTAATTAAAGGATTGATTAATTAAAGGAAATTAATTTAAGGTTAGTTAATTAAGGAGCGTGATTAATTACGGGTTAATTAATCAATGTAAGTGATTATAAGATAATTAATTTGAGTAATTAATTAAGGATCAATGTAATCAATATGGATGGGTGAAGGTTGATTAATTTGTAGAGAATTAGTTACTTATTAAAGGATAATTAGTCAAAGGTGATTAGTTAAGATAGATAATTAATTTTGGAAGTGATCAACCTTGCTTACGGATAATTGAATTATATTAAATGTCTTGGATAATTGAATAATACTAAATGTCTTGGATAATTTGTATGTCAAGAATGTATTTGTGATGTTATGTGATATGAAGTGTTTTGTAATATGAGATATTGGTTTGAACAGTGATAATGTGATTATCTATGATGAATTGCTGTGTGAAAGTGACATCATGTATTTAAGATTGAATTGTTTTCACTTGAATAAAGCAGTTAAGATGGTATGGAATTCGAAGAGACCGGAGTCGGGTATTAGTTAATACCCGAAACCACTTCGATTCTTTATAAATTGATATGTGGAATCAATAGGCTGATATGGATTGAGTTAAATGAATTTGGACTATTTAATCTATGTTTGGGTACTTAGAAATTGATGTGTGAAATTAGTGATGTCTATAACAACTTGTGAATTTGTAAATTAATACGAGTTACCCCAGGTTTCAAATAGTTCTAGGCATTGGAATTTCATGTTTGATGAGTTTACTCACGTTGGTTTCCAGCCTGACCCGGGTGTTACTTTGATGTAACGCTCGGGTCAGACCGAGTATTACAGAATTTTAGGTAAGGACGTTCTGGATCTCAGAAGGCGAACTGGATGGCAGGAACGTATAAAGTATTTCCGCTGTATTATATTATTGTATATATCTGAGACATGTTGATTGTATCTGCCCAGTGTTAGTATATATGTTGTAACTCTGATGTAAAAAAAGTGAAATTTGACAAGTACAGTTTTCCTTTGTATAAATATTATTATTTGATATATTATATTTTGCCCGCTGCGAAATGTCAGAATCTGTGTTTTTGGTGTTTCTTTTCTTCTTCTTCTATCTCTTTTCTTTCTTTTCCTTAACTATCCGGAATTTTCTAGATCGAAAATCTCGGGCCGTTACATTTGGTATCAGAGCGAGGTTAAGCGAGAACCTTGGCTCTGGTGAGATTACTTATTAAGGATAGGTTCAATGGAACCCTAGGATTAGTTGAGTGTATAAATATATGAGAGCGTACTTGTTATTTTCTTATATAAAGATTTTAAATGATTTTATATAAGAATATATTTGATACATAGAGTAGTATATCTTTCTAATAAATATTAAGGTAATTGGTTGTTAAATTGGAATTAAATTAAGTGGTAATAGAAATACAATCAAATTGAAATTAAATAAAGATAAGTTTGAATTGGATTCAAACTGAAATTAAATTTTGAATTTGGAGAAGAGTTTCAGAATAAGATAATAATGAATTAGTTTCTAGATATGATAATCTTAATTATTATCATAAATGATTGTTATGTTTAATAATAACATGTGTATTAATGAGTAAGCAAAATGAAATGTTTTAGAGAAGTAAAACATTTAGGCAAGTATGACTTATAAATTGGAACTGAAGATGATCTAAATTGTAAAGTTTTAAATCTAGGTCTAGAAATTTGAATTTTTTTTTCCAAAGTGATAAAGAAATAATAAATAACATTATTTAATGTATTTGAATGAAAGGGTCCTATTTCAAACAAGAGTTGTTTGAAAATTTAAAGAAATTTGCTTTGAATTAAAAACCAAAGGTGGTTTAAAAAGTAAGGATAACTTGTTGTGCAAAGGAAATAATATATACATAATATCAAAGATGGTTTGAAATAAACTCTAAATGTTGAGTTTTAAATTTGGAATGAGATGTGATACGAAAGTGATAAGTTTTTGAACTTAATAAGTGGAAAGATTATTTATGAGAAATTTAAAATTTGAAATGGGAATTCAAATTGGGTAAGGTTGGCTGGATTAAGTAAATTGAATTTAACTTTGAAAAAGTTAAATAATTTAACAAGTAATCTGAATTGAAAATTTCAAGATGAAATTGGAATTTAACTTGGGAAGTTAAATGGTCAATTTGAATTGGGAGTTTGTGTGATCTCAAAATGGGTTAGAAATCTGGAGATTGGAATTGGATGGATGTTTTAAAATAATTTGGATGATAGTATCCTGTTATTATTAAGATCAAATGGAATCATTTTGGACTTAAGATTTGAACGTTTAAGATAAAACTTTAGAGGTTTGGTTTCAAAATTGAAATTTGGTGATAAACTGAATTTCAAAGATTTAGTTGTTTAAAAAGGATTTGAATTATTATTTGAACTTTGAAATAGGTTAAAAATGGAATTTCGATTCAGAATTAAATGGTTTAAAGATATAAGTTGATTTGATTTAAAGGATTAAATCAACATTTAAAAATTTAACTCGAATTTATATAATCGGGATGGTTTAAAATTGAAATTTGAATTAGATTAGTTCAAATTGAATTTGATTTGAATTAATTAGAATTGTGATTGAAGATGGATAAGTTTAAAATTCAAATGGGTAATTTAGATTGGATTAATTTGAAATGAAATTAAATTTGAATAAGTAAATTCAAATGGAATTTGATTTGAATTTAGAAAATAAATTTAGGATTAGTTCAACTTGAATTAAAGTTAAATCAATTTCAATGGAAATTGAAGTTATTTAAATTGGAACTGAGTCAATTTAAATGGAAGTGGAAATTTAAATTGAATTGATTGAAAATGGAGGTTGGGAATTGAACAGTTTGAATCTAGATTATTTTCAAAATAAATTGTTTTAATATAAATCTATTTTTCCAAACTATTTCTATACAACTTTTCTTTTTAAACCTAAAACTATCTTATACTTGTTTTACAATAATTTTTGAAACTATTTAACAAATTTTCAACTGTTTTATAAACTAATTACTATTTTTCAACTATTTTACAAATTAATTACTATTTTTCAACTATTTTGCAATTATTTAAAATTTCTATAACTATTTGACTATTGTCCAACTATTTTACAATTAGTTAACTATTTTACAGCTATTTTACAAACTAATATTTATTTTTCAACTACTTATCTGTTTTTAAAATTTTCAAGCTATTTTCTATATATAAACTGGTCGGGGTTCAAACTGTTATTGATTAAATACTCAACTGAGATAAGGATTGAAGTGATAATCCAATGGAATTGAAGCAATTGTGATTATGTGAATGAAAATTCAAGTGAATGTGAATAGAAAGGAAATTGATTTAATAAATAATACGTAGGATGTACGCATATTATTCTATCCATATAGTGATTTGATCCAGTTTCGAGCACATAATTTCGAGATAGTTGTATCGATCCAAGTTGGGATTTTTTCACTCAATTTTTGACGACGAACCTAGATATGGATTGTTGATTGGTTCTGGATATTCTCTATCATAGTTATAGCTATGCAAGGAGAACGACGGTTTCTGATCAAGAAACCAGATCTGAGTCCGCACTAGGAAGTTGGGTGGACGATACTAGTTCGAAAGTGAAATTGTGTGATCGAGTGAGCGATCAGATTGGTATAGCGTACAGATGATAGGTGTACATCATACGGATTTGAATGAAATTGATATTTAAAATTGTGGATAAGAAATGTGAAATGATTTCTTTTGAAATGGAATTATATTTTTTGAAATATACAATTGATAAAAGTGAAAGTTAGGAATTTTTATGATAGAAGTGACTATAGAGTAATCAAATTTGAATATTTGACTTTGAATAAACAAAGTTATATATCTTCGTTATATAAGATAAATCTCCCCTTTTGAATCTATGTCGGAAGGAAATGATTTTGAAAGTGTTTGAAATATAAAAGGAGTTTTATACAAGTTTGAAATGATCTAATGTTTTAAAAATTATATATATCTGAATATATATATAGAGGATCTTATGAGGATTTTGGAAAAAGGTTTTGGGAACCTTTGGATTTGGAAAGGGCTTTTGATTTTTGGGTAAAATCAATATTGAAATTTGGAAAGCCTAGTTTAAGAATTATCAATTTTGGGATAATCGATTTTGTGTAATGGAGCTTTGTATGAGATAATACTTGGTGTATGATTTGAAAGATACTATATATGTATAGTATAAAGTGTTTTGATGATGGCTCTGGGGAAAAAGGCGCTCCCTTGAAATGAACTTCTCAGGAGTGCCACCGGGTGGTGTTGCCTAGAGCCCCAAGGAGGGTTCTAAAGTTGATCATGTGAGGAGTCCGGACAAAACTAGTTCTTGAGGATTATGAGTAGCGTGTACCATAGCGAAAGTCGTGTGCCGCTGAGAGCCAACTGTCTGCGTTTGATTTTATATCAGTAGACTGCGACCTATGGTAACATAGCGAAAGCCGTGTGTGCTGCTGAGAGCCAACAGTCTGCGTTTGATTTTATATCGGTAGACTGCGACCTATGTGGGAGTGGAGAAGTTTCATTTTGGCAGCGAAAATCGAGGTCGCTGATGCTTACAGTTACATGGACTTTTGTTGTGATGGCAATGTAACCCTGGAATGTAACTGCGATCTGCCACAGGTTCCATGGCGTAATCGAGGGGCGTGGAGCGCCTACAGTTACATGGACTTTTGCTCCGATGGCAACGTAACCCAGGATGTAACTGCGACCATGGATGGGGGTGATGATTTCTAGAGTATTCTCACCAAAGATATTTCATCAATTCCAAAAAAATGTTTTCTATATTTTCAATAAAATTATTTTTCAAGTATTTTCACTGGGTGTTGAAAATGGGTCTGCTAAGTACTTATAGATTTTCAGTACTATGCCTGATCAACGTATGACCGAATTTCTGTGAGAACAAGGATGGACTGGTTGAGACATCGAGTTATAAAAAGTATCTTTATAAAAACTATTTTATAATATTTTAAAGTGTTTTAAAAATTTATCAAAGGGTAATTTTTCTAATAATAATCATTTTAATAAATTCTGGCTTTGTTTCTTTTCAAGGACGAAAAGATTCTAAAGGGAGAGGAATGTGATAACCCAGGTTTTGGTCATCTGATAATTCGATATAAAAACTTTTAAAATTAATTTAAATAAAGCAATTTTATTTATATAAATTTGGAAAATATTTATTTAATAGTAAATAAATGCAAAAGCTTTTAAATTAGCATGTAAAAATGGATTAAATTTTTTTATATGATTTTATTTGGAATCTAATTAATTTATATTTTATTTTCTTTTAAAAGTTTTATTCTTATAAGATAAGAAAAAGCATTTATATAATAAAGTACTTATTAATTAGGAAACATTTGTAGTAAAGCTTTTAAATCCTTTAAAAAAAAAATTTAAAAATACGAAATGACAAGTGTTAATTTTTATAAGCTCATGATTAACATGTGTATTTAATTAAAAAGGGTTTTTGACAAATGTAATAGAATTTAACAAGTGTTTTTCTCTTATTTTCTTTTCTTTAATTTTGATAAACCATAAAATTACATAATATAAAACTCCCATTTTTCTTTCTTCATCCTTTTCCTTTCAAATTCAAGAGAAAAAAATCAATGGCCAATTTTGTATTCAATTTCTCAAAATCAACCTGAAATATTCTCAAATGCAAACCAGAAAATCTGAAACATCTCCTCTAAAATCAATATCTGTATAACCTGTAGCCTCCTCTAAAAAAATCAATATCCAGACCTGTAAAACTTTATACAAAAACCATGTAACATCTTTTTTCTCAAAACCTGAATCGCCTCCTCAAAAATAAAATCACCTGAGATTTATCAAGACATTTTCAAAGCCTGAAAACATTTTTACAAATCCTGTAAACATTTTCTCAAAGCCTGTCAACCAAGCTTCCAGCTTCATAATGCAATCTGGAAACAACAAATTTTCAAAGTCTTGATCATATCATCATGTTCCAGCCTTAAGGAAATCAAGTATCAAGCATTTCAGTTCTTAAGTTCAAGCAATACAAGTTTCAGAAGTCAAAATATTTATGTGCAGTTTTCAATTTTTCAGAAACTTCCCCGTTCTTTTCGAAACTCTTTGCATTTTCAAAGGTGAGTAAACTTTTATTAAAAAAATTAAAGTAATAATTATTTGTTGCATGTGAGTTTTCTGTGGTGATGACTGTTCGCATGAATGTATATATGAAAGCCTCTATGAATTTATATGTGTGCATATCTGTTGAGCTTAAAACACCTCTGTTCTTAGTTAAGGCCTTTGGTTTTGATCAAAAATTCACATCTTTGCATCTGATTTCTGTTAAACTTGAGATTCAAACAAAACAGTTTGGTTTTAGCATAATCTGAGTGCTAAAAATGTGAAAAAGAATTTAAGATTGAAATATGGTTGCATTTGGGAAAATACAGTAATAATCTTAATAATATGATAAAACCAATTGTTGAAATTTATTGATTCCAGCACATATCTTGAATCATTTCTGGAAAATAGGATTTTTAAAACAAAAATCAAGATTTTTAGTATTAGGACGGGTGTGCATTTTGGAAATGTCTGGAATTAGGTTTCTGAGCAAATTCTGATGGCCACGAGGTCTGAGAGGGTCGGGATCTTGGCTGGAGATAGGTGAAGGTAGGGGGAATACGACAAAAATGGCAAAGACGATGCTAGTTCACTATGGCGTCGGCGGTTCGACGATCTTGCTTTAAACCCTATTTTAGGTTGAGGTCAAAAATGACATGACTGTGTCATCTCAGGCACATCGAGTGGCTTCGGACCAAATGTGTTGGGGGCGTGGAGGCTGGCGAGGCTGAGGTCAGAATTCTATGACCTCTGGTGGTCGGCGATAGGAGTTCGAGGCGAATTCAGTCGAGGTGGTGGTTCCTGTAAGTATTTGAGTTGCCTCGATTTTGATATTGAGTGTGTATGGATGTTTGGGCGACCGGGATTCGTTGTTGAAGCGACCGTCGATATGTGGGTGGTGTCGGTAGTGAGCGATGTCATCACGACCACTTGTGCAGGTGCACCAGTGATCAAGTGTCAGGGTGGTTGGGATGAGTTGTGGACTCGAAGATATACTCGAGTATTTGGGGAGAAGACTCGAGTTAGAACCCGGGTCATGTTCATGATGTTTTAGCTGTTTTCAGTTTTTATTTTTAAACTAATTTTTTAAAATAATGGAAGAAGAAGAAGAAAGGACTGAGTTGGCACTCGGGTCAGGAACGGGATAAACCTGAAGTATATGTGAAATGTTTAAAAAGCTTTTGAAAGCTAGTTTTAGATTTAAATTAAAAATTGTTCTAAACTATTTGATGATAAATGTTATTTTTAAGAACAATTTTGATTTAATAGTTTTATGCTTAAATTTGAGAAAGGTTATTAATTAATGATTATAAATTAATTAATCAAGTGATTGAGGATAAATTGAATTACAATTAAGTATTTATTAATTAAGTAATTAGAGATAGATTAATTGGTTATTAAAAACTAATTAATTTGTAATCAAAAGATGATTAATTAAAGTTTAATTACTTAGTAAGGTAACTAAAGTATTGTTAATAGTTAATGAAGATCATTAACTAGGGATTATTATATAATTAATAAATGTGATTAATTTTAATAATTAATTATATTAATCAATTAAAAATAATCATTTATGATGTTGTTTAAGTATAATTACTTAATGAAGTAATTAAAGGGAATTAATTACTCAGTGTAATTAATTAAGTTAATGTGGTTAATTTTAGTTAAGTAATTAAGTTTAATTCATTAAAGAAAACTACTTGATGATGGGATAAGTATAATTATTTAATGTAATTAATGAAGTGTAATTACTTAGTTAAGTAATAAATAGGTAATTACTGGATGTAACTAAAAGGAAATTACTTGATGGAAGTAATTAAAGAATAATTACTTAGTGGAAGTAATTAAGGATTAATTACCTAGTGTAATTAATTAAAGGGTTGATTAATTAAAGGAAATTAATTTAAGGTTAGTTAATTAATGAGTGTGATTAATTACGGGTTAATTAATCAATGTCAGTGATTATAAGATAATTAATTTGAGTAAGTAATTAAGGATCAATGTAAGCAATATGGATGGGTGAAGGTTGATTAATTTGTAGAGAATTAATTACTTATTAAAGGATAATTAGTCAAAGGTGATTAATTAAGATAGATAATTAATTTTGGAAGTGATCAACCTTGCTTACGAATAATTTAATTATATTAAATGTCTTGGATAATTGAATAATATTAAATGTATTGGATTATTTGTATGTCAAGAATGTATTTGTGATGTTATGTGATATGAAGTGTTTTGTAATATGAGATATTGGTTTGAACGGTGATAACATGATTATCTATGATGAATTGTTGTGTGAAAGTGACATCATATATTTAAGATTGAATTGTTTTCACTTGAATAAAGTAGTTAAGATGGTATGGAATTCGAAGAGACCGGAGTCGGGTATTAGTTAATAGCCGAAACCACTTCGATTCTTTATAAATTGATATATGGAATCAATAGGCTGATATGGATTGAGTTAAATGAATTTGGACTATTTAATCTATGTTTGGGTACTTAGAAATTGATGTGTGAAATAAGTGATGTCTATAACAACTTGTGAATTTGTAAATTGATATGAGTTACCCCGTGTTTTAAATAGTTCTAGGCATTGGAATTTCATGTTTGATGAGTTTACTCACGTTGGTTTCCTGCCTGACCCGGGTGTTACTTTGATGTAATGCTTGGGTCAGACCGAGTATTATAGATTTTCAGGTAAGGACGTTCTGGAGCTCAGGAGGCGAACTGGATGGCAGGAACGTATAAAGTATTTCCGCTGTATTATATTACTGTATATATCTGAGACATGTCGATTATATCTACCCAGTGTTAGTATATATGTTGTAACTCTGATGTAAAAAATAAGTGAAATTGGACAGGTACAGTTTTCCTTTGTATAAATATTATTATTTGATATATCATATTTTGCCCGCTGCGAATGTGAGAATCTGTGTTTTTGGTGTTTCTTTTCTTCTTCTTCTATCTCTTTTCTTTCTTTTCCTTAACTATCCGGAATTTTCTAGATCGAAAATCGTGGGTCGTTACAATATGGTGATATTATCATAGTGTCTAAGGGAAAAATAAATATAGCAAAAAGCTAAAATGCTTGCATATCACATTTTAACATAGCTGCATACAACTGACTCCGTTAAGGCACGGAGTGGAGATTGGATTTCCATTAATGACTGGGCTACTGGGGTACCGTCTGTTATAGTATACCTTAGATAAAATCTACTATTGTCAATAAGAACTTCTTGCACCCTTGCTACAAAGAGCTAGCTACCCCTTTATAAAAGGCACACCAGATTACATCATCCTCCAGATCAACCTCCAAACAATATGCACCAGCCATGGCGCCACTCTCATGCGCACACCAGAACTATAAATATCGAATCTAGATCGAAGAATGATGCTCCTAAAGGTGGCAAACCATATATCTCTACTGCATATATCTTGTTTTATTCATTACCAGGTTGTGAGGCTTGCGAGATCACTATTACCTTTTCCTCTCTTAGCAATACACACTTGGAATGCTAACACTGCCTTCCAGCCACAATGCAATGCTAGCTTTCATCCATACAAGTTGTTCAGGAAACCGAAGGTGCTACTTCGACACATCCATTTTGAAATCACCCTCAATATTAGTAGCAAGTAGCCCTTGCTCTTCGCAGAACTCCATCTTGGATTCCATCATCTTCTACAAGTCGTCAATACGACGTTTGAGTTGGATCGAAGCGGTTTTCAAATAATTCATAATTACCCGATCTCGGTCTCTTCAACTAGCATTCACTAATTTTCGGTGAACACAACCCCAGTTCTTTTGAAAATATACAGACAATACATAGGAGTAGAGACCACCCGCTAACCATTTAAATGGATGGATCTCCCTATCATTTATCCTAGGAGAACAAATGAGATTCATATGCATAACACAACATCATCGAAGATGACTGTGCCATATAACACCCGTGTTTCTCTTAGATATTTCCAGAGTTATATTTTAGCCAAGAATTGATAGCTAGTTATTTAACTATCAAATAAACAACAATCACCATAGATTAAATTCCATATGGGATCCACTAAGCCTCTATTAATAAATATTTTATTAATCAAATCTATTTCAATTATTTAATTCGAAATATCTTCCCAAAAGATAATATTCGTGACCCATTATACACTTTCCATACTTGGGAAAATGCTCATACACTTACCTTACTAGTATAAGTATATTACAAACTATTATATTTTCAATACTCAGAAAATATCCATATATTTATCTTAATGGTATAAGTATATGAGCAATACTTGAGGGATATTCCTCGTACGAAAAATTATATTTAAATGGGCCAAAATAAATATCACTTGATACATTACTTAATTTAAACCAAACCACTGTCCTTCGCTGTTCGGTATGAAAGAATGTTTTCATACCACCGTAATTAAGAAGAATTAATAGACGAATAAATTTCATTCCTTTATGAAATTCCCTTTTTGTAATCCCATTTATTATTTACAAATACTTTTTATAAATTTCCAAATTAATTTATAAAACTTCCTTATAAAATTCTAAAATGATTTATAAACTCCTTTACAAAATATCAATTGTAAATCTCTTTTTAATATATTCTTTTTACTAAGTATAATCCATTTTATAAAAGAATTTATCCTTTATAAACACCCTTGCTGAGTTAAAACTTCCTTATAAAACTCTAGCATGAGTTATAAATTCCTTTACAAAATATCATTAGTAAATCTCTTTTTATTAAATTCTTTTTACAAAGTATAATCCTTTAAAACAATTTATCCTTTACAAACTCCCTTAATCAATTAAATAATTACCTTTAAAGACCATAATTAAATATTAATTAATTCAAAACCTTGTCTTAAAATAATTAGTAAACTTTAAACATCATTAATCAAATTATAAAGTAATTTTAAACCATTCTTAGAATACATAGTTAATCAACTTACTTAAAACCATTTCCAATAAAAAAGTTAATCTGCAAACTTTAAACATCCTTTATAATTATATAAACACTTAACCTCAAATTGTTAATAAAATTGGAGTTAATTTAAAACCAAAACTCATACATTTGAATTGAGGCTTAGCGACCACAATGGTACTAAATCAAGTTACCATTTTTTTAAATTTGACTTTTCAAGCCACATAATAGGTATTTACATAAGCCAACACATATATGTAAATAAAATTAATTGGCAATCATGAACTAAACCATCACTTATCCAATAATAATTGAATGGCATACAATTCAATATCCAAATCAATATGATAGTAGAACAAGGATTAATTCTGCTAAACGGATGTCATCAATACTCTATCCCATTAAATTATAACAGAACGGTGTTTTATCCTGTTAAACAGATGTCAAAGTTAAGTATAATTTATCCATAGTTGTCTGGCTACTTAGTGACTCAAACAAAAGATCCCTTGTTTAAAATCAATGTACTTATAAAAGAAGCTACCTTAAAACAAAACCGATAGAGTTTAAATGTAACGACCTGCCTTTTTGACCATTGAAATTCGACACCGAACACTATCACTGTGTTCCAATGTCATGCATCCAATCGACAAAAAGGTAGATTGTTAGGGTAAATAAAAAGAAACGAACAGAGAACAAGAAAATAGAACCTCACAATTGAATCGACAACATATAATATAACAACGATAGTAGAAACTGTCACTCCAAACATATAGAGTATGTCAGAGTTAAAAACAAACCTTATCAGCTGGACAGTTATAAAATTCTAATCTTACAAATACCGATAGGTATACTATATAATAAAATGGAAAATTTAAAATACTACGATAGGTGAATCTTCAGCTCCCCTTCATGATCTCCAAAGCTTCGAAGACAATCTGGGAAAATACTCGGTCTGACCCAGAGTATTATAATAAATAACACCCGGATCAGTCTAGAAATACCAGCGTGGCATAACTCAAATAATGGGGAACATACAAAGTTCTGTAAGACCAAGCCGCTAACGCAGAACTTGTTTTCACCTCACAAGAATAACATCCATATAAGTAAGAGCTGGAGTAAATATCAAGAAAAAAATGCAAATAGAAATGAGCATAATTAATATTTAAATCAGACTTGAAAGAATGAAAATAAACCGAGTAAAATCCAAATTGTACAAAAGGGATAGAACAAGGAAAACTGTCCAACTTGATAGAATGGAATAAATAAGGTAACAATCCAACTTGATAGAATGGATAGAATAAGGTAACGGTCCAACTTGATACAATGGACTAAATCAATATTTAAATGCCGCAATGTGGAGTCGACTCTATTTGTGGTTATTTAAAGCTAAAATAGATTTAAATCTTTGAATTAAACAAGGAAAGGAAATTTTCCAACAAATGACAAGGAGGGCATATCCTCCTTAAAAGAAGTATACCTCTAGTAATATACTTCATAACCCAGGAAACTCTAAGCCGGACCCCGCCAGACTTTACTGAGAATCTGAATATTTCACATCAAAAAACTCCCAACCGTTTTTCACGTGATGGCACACAAAAATCTAAATGAGATGTGAAAATATCCTAATGGGAGCAACCCTACATAACTTGGGCCTTAAAAACCATGCATTTTGGCTTGGTTATTTCGGGCAAAGGATAATTAATGCTCAACATAGCAATAAATCATCTTAGAATGAAGAAAATAAAGTAGCTGAACCGAAAGCCGAGATACTAACTATCGAGGATATAAAATGATCGTATATGGAAATTAAGTCTTGTATACTTATCACCACTTATTAAATCAAACCTGCACTATTTCTTGGTTAACAATAATACCGGACAAGTCAAGGCAGTGTTATCTCAAAGTCTGTCCAACGATTAATCTTAACTTTTGAAATAGCGACAAGTCTGCTTCTACGATGTTTAGTGCTAATTATACAAGTAAATCATTTCCATATTGGTGATTCGCTTTACGGAAATAATTCATTTCCATGAACGAATCAAACTTTATCTTTTTAAAAATGAACTGAACTTGTGTTTGATTTCCATATTTCCACATTGGAAAACACTTTTAGAATTAGTTCCTGGTTGTTAAAATATTAAGAGAATAATTTTTTCAAGTACGCGACCCCAAGGCCTAAACCAACATCAAACCGAAAAACCAAAAGAATATCCAAGTTAACATCCCAATAATCGAGTTCCAAATCCATTTTATGACTTTAAACCAATATTAGTTATCCCCAAATATGATTAATCACATTTATAATCTCTTTTAAATAAACAAAATCATTTTAATAAAATACATAATTATTTCCAAACACTTTTATAACATTGGTTAATTAACTTTAAAATATTTATTACATCAGTTTATTAACTTTAAATCAGTTGATTAAAGCAATCTTATAACATTAATTATTTAATCATTTTATTAAATCGATTAATTAACTTTAAATATCATTAGTTACAAAGATTAATTAAATACAAATAATTATTAGTTAAAATGAATAATTCATCTCAAACATCATTTATTAAAATGATAAGCAATTCTAAATCCCATTAATTAAAGCAACTAATTTAATTCAAATAATCATAAATTAATTGGATTAATTAAATTCAAGTCTCATTAGTTAAAACGATTAATTAAGATATCATTTGTTAAAATGATTTATTTAATTATAGACCATCATCAATTTAAATGATTTAACTAAATTCCAAATATCATTAGTTAATACAATTATTTAAATTTAAAGCAATCACTATTTAAAATGATTAATAAAATTCAGATATCATTATTTAAAATGACAAATTACTTTTAAGTATCACTAACCGAAATGATTATAAATTCTATCATCATTAATTAAAATAATTAAGTAAGTTCAGTAAATTTATTAAACTCCATTTTCATTAATTAAAATCATGAATTAAGCTCAAATAATCATTTGTTAAAACAATTAATTAAGTATGAAACATCATTAGCAAAAATGATTAATTAAATCTAAAATAAACCAATTTTAAACATTATATATAACTGGTCAATTAATCTCAAAATAATTAACTAAAATGATTAATTAATTTAAATTATCATTAATAAAAAATGATTAATGATTTTTCAATATTGTTTTTAGCGAAAACCCAAGCGCTAGTTCATACGACAGGGTTTTAGGAATGAAATTGAATAAACGACGGTATAGCGAAAATTGCTATAACGACATTTAAACCATTAAATGGAATATTAAGAATAATTTTAATTAAACATACCGCAATAGCCTAAGGATGTAAATAAATAACTGTAGGAGAGAAACCCCTTTGGGTCTCTCTTTAGATTTTCCTTGCAAAACAATGGGTATGGATAATATATCGATAATCATATGAGTTTGTAACAATCAAATTAATATGTCATCCATTTGCCACGCGGAAATTCAACCAAACAAGCAATCAAACAATTTAACTACCATCCAAATAATCAATAAATGTTTATAACATCAATGATATGATAATATGGAATTTAATGTCAATTAAACTCACATTGATTTTCGTTTTCGCCGAAACGTCCCAATTTTGGGCTAAAACCAAACGGTCGTCCGATTTTAGCCTAAAATCTTCACTTGCTTCAAATCCAACCAAACCAAATCCTTCATAAAGATAATGTCCATATGAGTGTAGCGCAATGAACATCATCTGAATCCGATCTCATATACAAAAGTTGTTCTATTTATAAGTTATCGAATTTTTTAAGTTATAATTAAACATTTGATTACAATATGAACCTTTATTAATATAAAATCCATTATCTTCCAAACAAATCATTCCATTAAAAGAATCTTCAAAGCCACCTCTTATGTTGCCGTCTGCCATCATGTGATGCGCAACCCATGCCACCATCGCTCCCCCTGCTGATGGCGACCACGCCTTCACCTCTACCTCGTACGTCGCCACTCAAAACTCCCAAAATCGAATCCATCTCGATTCCTTTCAAACCTCAATAACTTTGACGTCTATCATTTAAAAGCCACCAAATTTTGGCCGTTGGTAGCTGCCATCATCCATTACGTCTTCTCTTCACGTGGCATCGCCAGCCAACGAATGATATCGACGAATTTCTTCGAAAAAGATCCAACGTTCAATGCTGATTTTCTGGTGCTTCGCTCAGATCCGCAACGATCCAATCACTGAATCTCTTGGTTGGGTCGATCTCTACAGTTATCTAGTTGAAACCTTGAAACCTTCACCTAAAAACGTATCTAGGGGCTCCGATGAACCTCTGCCCTTGGATCGGCCATTGTTTTTAAATTTAAAAATGAACTATAAGTAAACAAACGAAAAATTTCTCTAATGAATGCGAATTTAAAAGGAAATTGGAGGTATGGGTAGCACATAAATGTAAGTTTGGGCTAGGGTATAGGCACTAAGTGTGGTGATATATAATATATATTATTTTACTTTAAATTATTCAACAAAACATACCCGAAAATTTCAAACTCCAAACGAGACATGTTGCATGGTGTTCTATATGTATTCTGAACGCAATGGAACTTATCCCAAGGTATAATTTGATCGTATGTAGAAGATATGTTTTTAGACCCAGTTATTATATTAAATTTCCAATATTAATATCAACTCATTTAGAACTCGCATGACCAAATGATATGTCTAATCGTCTTGGAATTCGACGGCGTAATATAATTCACTGTTACGGTTCCAATGAAATTGGTTTCATCGAAATCCGAGACTGTGCTTCGAAACGACAATTTCACAGATTTAAATATTGTTTTATATTTTAATTATCGACATTTATCTGATCTATTTATATTTGTAAATAAATTTACAAAATGAATTCACTAATATCATTTATTAATTGAAAGGAGTTAAATAAAATTATTAAATACATTTAGTTAACATTTAATTTACAATTTAAATATTTAATTATTCCCTATATTTGAATTATGAGTTATTAATTTCTAAAATTAAATTATTTAAATATTTAAAATTAATTAAACATTTAAAATCAAATGACCAGAATTCTGGGATGTTACATTAAAATCTCCCTTTATTAAATAATAATTAGATCTTAATTTAATTATTAATTAAATCATAATCAATTCTAATTTAAATCTTATTACTAATTAAGCCTGAACTAAATCTTAAGTAAATCTTAATTAATTAATTAATTAAACCCTACCTGATTAGTAATTAATTAATAATTAACCTCTAATTAAATATTAGATAATTAAACTTAATTAATAAAAAATAATACTTAATTAACTCTTTACTTAATTAATAATTTATTTAAAACACTCTTAATTAATTAATTATAATTAACTTAATTAATACTTAAGTATTAACTACTTTTATGGAGAATAATGGAGATAGCAGCTTTCTCGATCTTGCATTCATCTTCCTCAATCTCGCCTTCTCTCTTTTCTAGATTTCCTATTTCTTATTCTTTTATTGATCGCGGTTCTTCACCTAATCGTACCTATGCTCAGACGGTTAAGGATTTCAAGTATTCTTCCCTGGAATCTATCACCTAAATCCAAGAATTAGGTCAATTCCAAAAGTGGAGAAAAATATGTTTTCATTGTGGGGACTATACTCATTTAGCTAAAAATTCTCGTGATCATGTTAGATGTTTTAGGTGCGGCTCCTTTGGTCATAAAAAGATCGAATGTTCGACAAAATTCAATCCTATTTCTAAAAAGCATAAAAATCTCTTTGTCTCTGATTATGGATTTCTTTTTGTTTAAAATTTGTGAAACTTAAGAGAATATTGTTAGATTATCTATAGAGTCATAGGAAAGAAGGAATTGAATTCTTACAGGAATTTTTCAAGAATTTTGATATGATCAACGCGGTTAATATTGGTAAAAATTACAGAATTTTTTTTGGAGATCCTGACGATTATTTTAGGAAATCTTCTTCTTCTCTGGATGGTAATGATTTGGCGGTAGATAAATTGTCAGTTTCTAGCGGGAATAATGGTGTTTTAAGCATTTTTGAAGGTTTTAATGAAGCTTCAGATATCTCCGTTGCAATTCAAAGGGAGGAGTTTGATATCTCGGACCCATTACTATTAGACCTTGCTATTTTGCATTGTAGATTGGGTTCACCTTCTATGAAAACCAATGATATAGCATTTGATTGTGGGTATACAATCTATTCTAAGGAGGATTCCCATTCTTTAGTTCATTTGAGTGAATTGAACAATGATTTTGTTTATGTTCATAGCAAAAAATCCAAAGGAAAACCTTGTGATGTAGGGAGTTTTAAGTTAGACACTGCTAGCCGTTTTGATTATCTTAAGCCATTGGAGGATTTAGGTAATAATTCTGATTTGTTCGAAGGAGCAGATGTGAATACTTAGTGTAATGATATTAGTTATGTTGTTCCCTCATCCTTTGAATCTTTGGTATATGAGAACAGATTTGAGAATCAGTTCTTGAATACAATGTTACTTCTAATAGTATGATTGAGGATTTTGAGGGTAGAGATGTTAACAAGGTGGCTTACTTTTGCAAAGGAGTTACTGAAAGATATAGTAAAGAAAGTTTTAATCAGATTATTGATGCACATGTTTCTAATGATTATAATGTTTCAGTTGATTGTTTGGAAGAAGATAATGTGCATGTGATTCTAGAGAATTATGTGGTAATGTACATAAGGTTTTTGATACTTTAGGTGATGATATGCACAAGATAAATGGCTGTTGCACAAGGTAAATGACTGTTTGAAATTAAATGATGTTGTTTATGGTGTGGTTGGGGAATATGGATGAAGTGGCTATAAGCAGTTGACAAACTCTAATGTATTTTGGATGGGAATGGTATGCCCAAGTTTAATGATGTTATCTCAAACAACTTTATTATTAATAGTGATTGATTTTATGGTGAGGTTAGGGTTCTAGACAAAGTGGCCGTAAGAAGGTTGTCAAACTCTGGTGTAGTGGATATTTAGACTTAGGTGAACTATGGTAATCTACTCATGGCTAATGAATTCTTACATGCAGTGAATGGCAATGTTATGTGCTCTGGTGTTCCTATGATTGATGAATACAAATAAAGGATAAATATAAATTCAAAATCTTTGATTGGTTTTGTTCTTGCTTTTAACTTTGAAGGTGGCGTTGATAACTCAATGGGTGGTAATGTTGTAGAGGATGTATTGCAACACGCATCAAACATTTCTACAGTAATTGTTAGTGAATGTAATATTCACAACAAACTTCATTTTTATCTTCATCAACAAAAGAGGTAGGCATAGAAAAGCAGTTGCTGTTAATGGTATTGTTCGTCATAGTGCCAAGGTTTATAGCAGTCATTCTTCATTTATGGGTTAGTCACCTGATTCGAGCGCTATGAGTGACACTACGAACTTAGGCTTAGGTATGGCTTCTGTTTTAGGTAGTACTTGTTCTTCTTATGCTCTAGGTAGTTTATCCCCCAGTGAGTTGTGTTAGCTAGCCAGGGATACTGGTTTTATTTTTACTAATGATGAATTAGATATTGCCTACATTAAGAGTAGGAAAATAAAGAGGGTTAGATCATCTGGATTATGAGCTATAATATTAGGGGTTTACATAACTTAAACAAATGTGATAAAATTAGAGCATTTTTTAAAGATTACTTTCTTGATATTGCTCTTTTACAGGATTGTCCTAATATTCATTTTTATAGAAGATTAGGTGGTCATCATTTTTTAACATTGGGCATGTTTACCTTCAATTGGAGCTTCTGGGCTTTGCCTATAGGATGGCGTGATAATTCTTTTAAACTTCTTCAGTCTATTACTAAGCAACACTCTTTATATATTATTCTCATTAACTTTAGTGATAACTCTTAATTAAATATGTCTAACCTTTATGGACCAAACTCAAAAATTGGTCGTCGAGTTCTATGGAGCGAACGCCTAGAATTTAGATCATTTGCTCCTTGATATTGGATTATGGGTGGTGACTTCAACGTCATGCGTTTTTAGGGGAATAATCACCCTGGGAAGGCGATTTCTCTTCTATGGAAGAAGTTGATCAATTTATTATTAATATGAATTTGATTGAATTGCCACTAACTTACAGAAAATTCATTAGGCGTAATACTAGAGAATCCCCTTCAATGGCCCTTCTAGATAGATTTTTCATCAGTGATGAAATTGAAGATAAATTTCCTATTTATAGAGTCACTGGTTTGCCTTATACGTATTCTGACCATTGTCCTATCATTCTTACTTGTGATCAACATAAAATTGTTAATAAACTTTTAAATTTGAAAAATGTGGTTATTAAAATCTTGTAACGACCCGTAATTTCGATAATTAAATTTATTATTTATATTAGTTTTGAAATTTAATGTTGTGAAGAATTAAAAATTCAAGATTTAATAATGAGGAAATAACTATAATGTAATTTTAATAACGTTAATTTAAGATAATTAATGACTATTTGAATGTAATCTCAAGTAATTGAAATACTTGGAAAGTTATAATTGACTATGAATTATAAATAAGGAGATAAACCAAATGTTGTATAAATTGTTGAAATAATATGAAATTAATTGTAGTTAGATAAATCAGTATTAGGTAAGGGGTTATAACATTTGTTTGGAGAAAATAAACTTATAAATGGGGTTAAATTAAGTAAAACGCAATAATTGTTATTTTTTACCCATTTATTTAATTTGTTAATTAAATTGAAAATCAATTGCGATTAGCCTAATTAAATATTACGCTAATATGAATTAAGATGATAATTGCAGAATATTAGCGTAATATATGGAAAACCAACGTTAACTATGTTCGTAGAGTAATTGATTGAATAAAAAGAGTGAAATCAAATTAAATCAACTTATTAGGTTTTAAATTATAATTAATGGATATACTGCAATTGAAGTGGAACACTATAATTAGCGCAATATTAATAATTGAATTTGACATGGAAATCTGTTTTAAATGGCTATTAAGTTCTATGCAATTAGAATGGATAAAATTGGTTAGTTAAAAAATTTGAAATTGAAAGATGATTAAATTAATTTAATAACTATAATTTATTCAATTAACCTGAAAATAGCCATTTTGGCCACTATCTCAGATTTCGACGAAACTAGTTTCATCCGATCCATAATGGTGAATTATTGTAGAATTTCAAGTTTTGCAGCGATCGAACTTGTCATTTGATCGTACGGGCTTGAAAAGCATAGAAATCAATTTAATAAAATCAATTTAAAATAAGATGATTTAAAAAGCTAACTTCTTCATACGAAGAAATTAGGACTCGGAACCTGCTTCATTGAGTTTAAAAATATCAAAAATATCCATTTTGATATATGGGATGACCTACTTTTGTTTCGGAAGAGAAATGGGCTTTTCGGGTTGTTATTGTCGTTCATACAAATTCGATACGTGTTCATTTCTTTATTGGGCCTTGTTCATATAAGTATATTCTTCTAAACCCTAGCAGCCGTTTTATTTTCTGATTACAGTACGTACAATTCTCTCTATCTATCTCCTTCTTCTAACGGCAGAAATAGATTTCAAATACAAACTCTAAATCCAATTTGAAATAAATTTCAAAATTCAAACTACTCCAAACCATGTCATATATATACCGTTTCGAATCTCTCGATGAGCGTAGTCCACTGATGCATTTCATTTGTGCGATCGAATCAACATTTGTCCAAAAATCGGTGATTTAGTTTCACTTGTCCATTTGCTAGGGTTTGATCAATCGGTGGATCTTCATCCTTGCGACGATCAGGAGGCGCCATGATGTAGTGCTCGACAAGGGAGCAACTGCATACCATTCGTTGTTGTTGCAGGGTCGGAGGTTTGCCAGAAATGGCCATCTATGGTGCGGCGGCGCATGGCGCCTAGAGCCATTAGGTGGGGTCGCGACCTCCTAGGTAGGGCGACGGAGAACGAGGAGTCGCACGAGGTTGTTGGATCTTGACAAAGTGGAGAGACATGGCGACGTTTCACGTTTTGAAACTAGTAGCTATTCGAGCAAGAGCATTGTGAGATGCTAGGGTTTTTGATCGAATCTGGAGGTTGAATGGGTTGCAGTCAGCAACGATGAGATGACGTGTAAGTTCAAGTTACTATTTATTTAATTATATATAAATCGTATATCATTCTAATTTGCATAACTTTTGCATACGAGGTCGGATTTACGCACGGTTTTCTCCGCTGTGATCGTATCGAAATTCCAGACATTTAACAACTAGTTTGGGTGAATTACGAGACTACTAAATTTTGGAACTTATTTTGGATTTCAAATTGATTTGAAATCAAAGGTGAGCGTTTTGACCCACTCATGCTTATGTTAGTTAATTTAAATTTATGATGTGATTGGAAATTGATTGGTTGATGTTTGATATATTTAATTCGCCGTGCCACTTAAATCTGAATTTATTGAATATATTTGTCATTTAATTTAATATTAAATTTTATTTTGCCAGTTTATACCTGTTAATGATAATTAGTTATCTATTAATGTTTGTTGGTTGATTTGAAAGACGATTGTGATGGATGTTGATTGTTGATATTGGATGACAGGATGTTATATTTTATATTATTATAACACAGAAAGTTTTCTTTGTTTTTGCTAGGAATACTACCATGGGTTGAAATGATACATACCCGAACGATCTATGGATTAGGAAAAATCATTATGGGTCGAAATGATAAACCCGAGCGATTTATGGATTTTGAATTTTATTTGGGATTGTACATTCAAATGACTTATATCCGGAAATATAAAATATTGCTGATTGAAACGATAAATATCCGTATCACTTGACCATAGGGTAGATAATTATATACGGACACTGGATTAGTTAAATTAAGTGATTTTAAATCATAAAATTTTGAATTTAGTTAAATAATATTTTGAAGAAAATTTGATTTATATAAACTGAATTATTTTTTGAAATTCGAGTTTGAAATGTTGAAATTAGAATTGGTTTAATTTAAATTTTAAAGTTAGATTTGAAGAATAAATAAAATTTATCGAAATTGGGTTATTGAAATATTTGAATATTCATTCTTCGAAGTTTGTTAAATTTGAAAGAGTTTAAATTTATAGTTCGAACATAGCTTTGAAATCGATATTGGTTAAATGGTTTTAAATAGGAATTTGAATTGAAAGACAAAATTTAGCTTGTTGATTTGGAAGCTGGACATGGCCTAGACGTGTTAAAATAAAAGAAATTGTTTAATTTGATATTAATTTCAAATTTATTATTTTAATATAAATTGTTTAAAAAAATTATCATTTTAAAAATCCTAATTATTAAGATGTTCAAACTATTAAACTATTCTAATCTATTTTAAACTATTTTAAATTATTAATCATTTTAATTTATTTTAAATCTGTTTAATCTATTTTAAATCTATTTAATCTATTTTAAATCCATTTAAACCATTTAAATCTATTTGAACTATTTTAAATCCATTTATACTATTTTAAATCCATTTTAAATCCATTTAAACCATTTATATCGATTTAACTGTAAATCCATTTAAACTATAAATCCATTTAAACTATTATAAATGCATATAAATTATTTTAAATCCATTTTAAATCTATTAGATCTATTTTAAATCCATTTAAACTATTTTAAATCTATTTAAACTATTTTAAATCTATTTAAACTATTTTAAATCTGTTCAAAACTATTCTAATCTATTTTTAAAATATTTAAAGTATTTTAAACTATTTAAAAATTTATTTTTAACTACGCTAAACTATTCATAACCATTTAAAATATTTTTGAAATTTCAGACCGCGCAAGGTGGAATGGTTTATAATTAAACCCTTGATTTAAAAGCGAATACGGTTAAATGATGTTATAGCCTAAGTTGGGATTTAATGACATATTTGATTAAATATGATGTTTTTGAAATAAAGATTTAATATATTTGGTCGATATGATTTCGAAAGTAAATATGATTTCAAAAGTGAATATGATTTTAAAAGTGTTATGGTTTGAATTGGATATGATATTTTAATATCAATGAAGCAGTTTTGGATACTTAAAAGAACCATCCGGTGTGAATTAAGTGTTTGGTTATTAAAAAGACCGAGATCGGATATTATCGTACTCTCTACCAATACCGAAAACCACTTTAACAAATGTATACATGGAGGAGATTGTAGAATGAAATAGGATGGTCTGGCGAAAAATTCTATATGAGGTATTTACATAGCCCTGACTCCCGTGTGCCAGCTTGATGTGACTAAAACAGGAGCCACGCCGGACCGAGTGAGGTCGCACCTTCGATCAAACATGCTTATTCAATTCCATATTATGACTTTGTGATTGATTCCTTGGCCACCCCTCGATTTCGATTATGGGAGTGTGTTCCGAGGTGGTTGGTATTAGCTACTAAGCGTTACCACCAGTCCAGATCCACAAAACGGTAGTATCCTACCCTAGGCATTGCCTCGCATGCCATGTCACGTCTTATCGCGCCTTCTACAAGTTTGGTTTGTGCCACACCTATGGAGTGCTCCTTGATAGCCCACCAGTTTACGGTGGAGTTTACAATACTGTATAGACTGCGACATTATATAAATGTGTCAAGGGGGATATAGGTAATGCATTAACACTATTTTAATACTTTACTTTACTATAGACACTGTTATAATATTGTATTATGTACGTAGATTGTTTAACGAATCCTTAGGAGATGGAAATCCCAAATATCTCTTAAGTTATTACACGTACGTTAGACACTGGATAGGAGATGTCAACACCCATAAGCATCTCTGATGCCATATACTCATATTAATTTACTGTTGATTTAACTTACATAAGATCTTTTTGCTCCGACTTGAGTGTTTTGTCTTTTCAATTCATTCGGGTCAGTCTGATATTTTCAGTGTATCGAAGAATGCTTTTTTGGAGGAGGAGATGAAGATTTAACACTATTATTATTTATTATATTTATTCCACTGCATCATGTTGTTCCATTGTATTTTATGTATTTCCATTGTATGTGACTCTGATTTGTGTTATAAAAGTGTAATCAAATGTTATTTGTAAAATAGATTCACGAACTGTTTATTTGATTATTATATTTGTCATTCCGCTGTAAGATTCTGTGTTTGTTTTATTTCTTTCCCTGCTTTTCCTTATTCACCCTACAACAATCCACCCTTTTGAATGGGTTGAGTCTGACGTGTGTGGCTTATCGTCGATTTAAAACGTCCAAAATGGTGGGTCGTTATAAAACTAATTTCCCTAATCTAATTAAAAATAAATGGATATCAATGAATTTTTATAATATCAAATGTATGGATAACTCAGCAAAAAAATTTGTTTTAAAAATTAGAGATCTTAGGAATTTTCTTTAAAATTGGGATAAGAATGAAATTTGGTAGTATTAAAATTACAAAAGATAATTTACTTTCTAAAATGCTTAAAATTAATAAGAAAGAAGAAACTAGACAACTAAATCCTGGAGACAGTAATGTACTTGCTAATTTAAAAGAAGAACTTAATTCAATTTTTGAAAATGAAGAGGTTATGTGGAAACTGTAACGACCTATAATTTTTAACGATTTTTATAACGTAATTAACTGAATTTTTCGTGAAAAATAAATAATAAAATTTTGAAATGAAAATTTGATATTTGAAATACGTCTATTTGAACATAGCAAATGGTAAATTTTATTGGAAAATATGTAAGTTAGTTCTATTGTGCAATTTTCAATTTCAATGTAAAACCAGTTAAATTTGATAGAAATAAAATATTTTCAAAATCTGAATATTTTTACATAATAAAAATGTGAATCATTTTCTGATTGAGACGTTTTTAATTTCGCCAAATTTAGACTGCTATTGTTCCGTTTATATTATTTTCGACGTTTTAGCAACATTTTCGGCAACGAAAATTCGAGTTTTGATAAAAGAGTCATATCACTCATTTCTATATACCATTCTGTTTATCTCATTATGTTGATCTCCGTTGTATATTCATTTGTGTGTTTCAGCGTCCAGTACACAACAAAATCAGTAAAACGATCAGTCGTATCGGTACCATTTTGGGCTATTAGGTTTTCTGTGTCGATTCGTTTGCCCAGCTAGTAGCCACTAGCTATTATCTATTCTTAAAATTCAGCGTATGACTTTCACTATTCCCTATTTAAATTTATTTTAGGCTGCTTTGTTTATTTGCTTTTGTCTCTTTTAATTCCTTTTGGTTCGTTCGAAAAAATAAATATGAGTTTGCTTTCATATATTTGCTCCTGTTCATCTTCTTTTGACTGTAAAATGTATCTTGGCTAAAGGAAATAATTATTCTAGCATTCTTATATCGTTTGCATAGTATCTGAAACTCTGCACTTCTCCAATTCCTCATCACTTTGATTTTCGTTGCTATTCTCTTTCGATCCGTTCATTTACAATGAATATATATATATATATATATATATATATTATAATATAAAGCTTTTTACATATTTTCCCTATAGCTTGCCTGTTCCTCTCTCCTACATCATTTTCCACCGCTACCCATCTGGTCTCCACGTCAGCCTTCCATTCCGCCGTGCTTCATCATCCTCCACTACCCGATCCACCGAACCTTCCCCATCTAGGCACCAGACCCACCCGCCAAACACTATCATCTGAGCCCTTCCAACCTCTCACCGACCACCATCCGAGAACCCATAGCCCAAATCCGACCACATGCGAGTACCCTCCCCACGTCAGCATGGCCGACCTCTTCTTCTCAACCTGACTGCATCATCTCTCCGACCCTACGACCGCCTTCTGCCTAGCAGTCGTCTATGAGACTATAGCAGCAGCTAGGCCACAACATCTCAGGCACACGACCGAATAGTTGATGCCATCCACGTCACATTGCTATTCCGACCATCTTCCCTTGATCCGCAAGCCAAATAGTAGCATTACCTAGCCACGACCCAAACTCCCATAGCCTGACCGAATAGCACACACTCCTGCTTGTTCCCAACCACCCACGTTATGCATCAGTTCCTTCTTTCTATCGCCTGAACCTGAACGAGCACCATCCAACGACCGCCACTCCAGCCACACCTATCCCCTTCGAGCTCAGACTTCCAGCTCCACTTGCCTAACCAATCCACGTACCAAGCAGCTTACCTTCCTCTTTATATACGAAGGAATCGTATACATACATTTAGTTTGTATATATACTGTAGCTTTACATAGGTATATACAGTGTGTTTATATTTAAATTTAAATTTATATTAAAATTTTAAAATGTATATATATATAATATGTTTATGTTGATAATTTTGAAATGAATATATATATAGATTATGTTAATATTAATATTTTAGGAAGTATATATATATATATATGTTTATTTACGTTAATGTTAATGTTTAAAAATGTATTTGAAGAAGTTTTGAAAGAAATGTATGGATTTTAAAAATATTGATTTTTGAAATGTAAATATAAAGATTTTATTTGATTATTGGTTTTAAACTTTATGTATATATATATATTTTAAATATGTATTTTAAACTAAATATTTTTTAAAGAGAAAAAAATTATATATTATGTATTTTTGATTTTATCGAATTCGTGCTTTACTTTTGGTATCGACGCTGTCAAGAATTGGTCGCAGCAGTTGGCTGCCTTGATTTGTCGCTCATCCATATGCTTGTCCAGCTTTCTCTAGCCTCGAAAGATGAGCAATCACTCACGAATAACATTCTTATATTTTGTAAATTTAATTCACATGAAATGAAGATTGAAATATGTTGTTAAATTTAAACTGTAAGCTATTTAATTGTTAAATATGATATGCCATTATCTGCAATTGTTTACCTATGACATATGATACCATAACCTGCTGTATATGTTATATTTAAATTGCTAATGATGATCTATGCCTACTATTGATATGTATGTCATTTATGATATTATTTTATTATTTTCACTCTACAAGTTCCCTGTTAGTATAGAAATTCTCAATGGGTTGAAATGATACATATCCGAAGAATATTGTAGATTAGAAAAAATCGTTATGGGTTGAAATGATAAACTAAGCGATTTTTGTTGATACTGAAATTTTGGGATTGCTGGTTGAAATGATATATATACCCATAAATATTAATTATTGCGGATTGAAATGATACGTATCACTTCATAGGATAAAAAATTATATATGGACAATGTTGGTCTATTTTTGA
This sequence comes from Allium cepa, assembly GCA_030765085.1. NCBI lineage: Eukaryota > Viridiplantae > Streptophyta > Magnoliopsida > Asparagales > Amaryllidaceae > Allium > Allium cepa. The sequence goes on along the minus strand of CM060935.1, from coordinate 737,317,393 downwards.
AAAATGATTTCCAAAGTTTGAAAGGAAATATTTGAGTTTTGATTTTAAAAAATATAATATAAGATTTTTATTTTTAATATGTGTAAAATTTTGGATTTTAAATTATATGTTTTGAAAATTGTAAAATCATAAGTTAAATTGTGAAAATGAAAATTTTATGATTTTACTTATATTATATTTATTAAGATTTAAGTAGATTTAATAAAAAGGTTTAATTTATGTTTATAAAAATTTGTTAAACTTATATTATTATTTTGAAAATAGACTTTTGTAATAACTTTAATAAATTAAGGTTGGAAAGATAAATTGAAATTGATTTGAACTTAATTGATTTGAGAATTCAATATAAATAAGAATTGATTGGAATCTTATTCATTTTGAGATTTAAGATATGACTTATATAACTTGATTTAATTAGAGGTGATTAAATGAATATTTCAAATTTAAATAAAATTGAAATTGTATATTTAATTTGTAATTTGATATTTTATTGAAATGTTATTGAAAATGATTAAGTGAATATTTTCCAATTTAAATAAATTTAAGATTGCATTTTTTTGAAAATATAAATGAAATTTATCAAATCGAGTTATTATGAATTGTTTGAATATTTATACTTTAAAACCTATTGAAAATGGAAGTGGATTAAATTGTAGTTCAAACCTGGATTAGAAGTCGATATAGATTGAAAATAGTTTTAATGAGAATTGTTATTGAAATTGAACTTGTTGAACTGAGATTGAATTTTGAAACTACAATTGATTTGTTAAATTGGAAGAAACAATTCTAGTTTGAAAATTTATTTAAATACATAAATTATTTTCAATATATGAACTATTTTAATATACAAACTTTTTTAACCTATAATTTATTTTAATATAAACTATTTAGTATATAACTATTTTATCTATAACCAATTTTAAATAAAAACTATATTTAAATTATAACTATTTCAATATATGTAAACTATTTTCAATATACAAACTGTTTAAGTTGGCACTGTTATGATTTAGATTTGATGGATTTAAATTTGAATACTTTGATATGATAGTTTAAACTATTTAATTGTTATGGTTTTGGAAGTGATATGATTTCGAAAGTGAATATTATTTCGAAAATGATATGGTCTTGAAATGAATATGATATTTTTATATAAAGTATGAATTGTTTAAAATGATATAAAAGTGATTTTATAAAATGACCACGGCATGAAATAAGCATTTGGTTGTTAAAGAGACCGGTATAGGATATTGTCATACTCTCTTCCAATCCGAAAACAACTTTAACAACTGTGTACGGGTGGAGATTCCAGAACGAAGCAGGATAGTTTGGCGATGATTCCTTATGAGGTATTAACGCAGCCCTGACTCCTGTGAGTCAGCTTGATGTGGCTAAAACAAAAGCTATGCCGGGCCAAGTGAGGTCACACCTCCAATCGGGCATATTTCTTCGATACCATTCTATTACTATGTAATTTAATTGGGCACACCTTTGATTTTGGGTGTGTGCATTGAGGCGGGCGGTAGTAGCTGCTATGCATTACCACCAATCCGGATCCGCAAAACGGTAGAATCCTACCCTGGGCATTTCCTCGCGTGCCTTGTCACATGTCTTATCACGCCCTCTACGAGTTTGGTTTGTATCATACCTATGGAGGGTCCTCTGATATCCCTCTAGTTTATGAAGGAATTACGATATAATATAGACTATGGAAATATATAAAATGTGTTAACAGGGATGTGGGTAACGCCTTAACGCTATTTTAATAGTTTACTTTACTTTGGACATTATCTATGCAGTGTATTATACTATGTATGTAGATAGTTCAACGGATTCTTAAAGGATGGAAATCCCAAACATCTTTTAAGTTATTTTGTATTTCAGTTGGCATTTCGCTTGAGCTGAATTAACTGCTATGAGAATGTTAATCCTGACTCGAATGTTTTGTGTTTTGCTTTATGCTCGGGTCAAACTTAGTGATACAACATTTTAGACTCACCTTTGGAGGTTGGAGCTTGCTTAAAAATCTCTCTTATATCTAGTCATCTTTCAGTTGTTTCTAGTTTATGTTCAAACTTGTCTGCTGCTTCTTTATTTAAGACATCTATATATTCGAGATATCTGTTGTATTTTACTTTAAACTCTGATGTTTATACAGTAGCTTCATGAACTACTATTTATCTTTTCCGCTGCTTATTGTTGTATAACCCTGTGTCTATGATTCTTTGATTGATTTTATTTACTATATATGCTAAGTTTTGCTAAATATAAATTAATTATATGTTATTTTGAGCAGTTCAAGTCTGACATGAGTGGACAATTGTCGATTTGAATGGTTCAAAATAGTGGGTCATTACTGTGACGACCCGACTTTCTATCCCCAGAAAGTCGTATCATCTTGAAGAAAGAAAGGGATAGAAAAGAAAAAAGATAGGGAAGAAAGAAGAAACAACATCAGAATCTCAACAACGGAATGAATAAATTATATTAATCACATAAGTATTACATAATATACAATATCAATCAGAGTTACACGATTAATACATCACATACTAGACAATTATAACTCCTGTCTAGTTATACAATTCAATACACAAATACAACACGGAGATACCAACACAGCGGAATGCTATATATATCTACAACACCGAAGCCTCCTTTTCCATTGCTCCTCCCGAATTCGTCAAAGCTAACCTGAATCCTTTTCCTACTCGTAAAAATTTGAGTACCCGAGAGTTTATGAAAAAAAGAAATAAACTCTGGGTCAGACATGGGTCTGGTGTGAGTAACAGGTTAAAGTTGCTCAACTTCGAAAAACATTTGAAAATAAAGGTATCACGTAAGACTTCCCACAAATAAACATGGGTGAGTTTTTACCTTACGCTAACCAAATCATTTAATAGGAAATTCTATGATATTATAATAGTGTCTAGGGTTTTTAAGTAAATAGAAAAGAGCCAAAATTGTAACGTGAATAAATTCCATCTGCTAGCCACAAAAGTGGGTAATAAAATCAAAACCGTAGGGTCTCGTAAAGAAAATGGGTTTCCATCAATGGCAGGGATACTGGGGTACCGCCCGTCACAGTACGTGGCCTAGATCACTGTGCCGAGGAGCCACCCTAACTCCCCTGCAACACAAGTCCGAAACCATTCCTTACTGAACAGCCCCGAACAAGATAACCCCGGCAGTTGGAGCTCAAAACTGCCCACACAGCCGAATAAAAGGGACATCTAGAAAGGGGAAAATCTCGTCCTACTTGGGCATGACCACTAATCTTGCTGCATCTCCCCTATTTTATCCATTCCCGGTTGATGAGGCTTGAGGCTGCGATTACCTTTAGAGAACACATCTCTTAGAATGCTCATCGCCCACCTGACGATGTTCTGAAAGCATTCAATCCATACAAGTTCGTTCCGGCTTCGAACGAAACCGAAGGCATTATCTCGTTACACTCATTTTGTAATCACCCTCAGAGTTAACGACGATAACCCTTGCACTCTGAATCTTCACTTGAGAATTCATGACCTAACGTTTAATTTGGATCGATGTGGTTTCGGATGTCCAAATACGGAAACCCGATCCCGGTCTCATCGAAATCCAAAACGTCATCTTTTAATGCCAAGTTGTTTTAAAGTTTAAAACAATTCAATTCAATTATCCATATACACATAGATAGATACTTCACAATATCATAATAGATAATCAATATTATCATCATAAACAGATAATCCATATTATCATCACAACAGATAATACATATTACCATTCAACAGATAATCCATATTATCTACATACTTAAATCAAACATACATATCATTATTTATCTCATATTTGAGATCTCAAACCATTTAAGGTAAACAATTTCATCCATCCATACATAAGCAATCACATTAGCTATAATTAATTTAAAATGAATTAAATTAATTGCTTGCATCTCTAATTAATTTAAAGTAAATTAAATTAATTACTTCACCATTTTAAATTTTGCTTATATCACTATTAATCAATTTATTTATCATCATCCAATTATTCAATTCAATTAATCACCCTTGATTAATTTACTTTAATTACATTCAAGTAATTATCCTTTAATTATTTTCACAAATTATCCTCAACTAAACACAGAAATTAACCTTAATCACTTCATAAATTGATTAACTATAATTAATTACTTAAATCTTTAATTACACAAATTAATTACTCTTTAATTACTTATTATTGGTTAATTAATCTTAATTGATCAACCCTTGATTACATCATTAAATTATATTTATTAATGATTTCTAATTAAAATTTAATTAATTATCCTATTTAAATTAATTACCTTAAGTAATTAATCTTCAATTAAACCACATTTATTAATCATCCCTGATTAATACCATTCAGCAATTTGCTACTCTTAATTACCCCATCAAATAAATTAATCACTCCTTAATTAATTTTCTTTAAATTAATCCCTTGATTAATTCCGTAAAGTAATTATACTCAAATTACTCTCATCATCAAATCATTCTCAGTTAATTACATCCAGTAATTATCATTAATTACTTCCCTAAGTAAATATACTTATCACATCATCAAATAATTATTTAAATTAATTAAACTTAATTAATTAACTTAAACAATTCATATTAAACTGAAGTAATTACAATGATCCTTAATTACTTCCATTAAGTAATTATACTTAAAACAATTTACAGTTTTATCTTAAATTAATTAATCTAATTAATTATTAAGAATTAATCACATTAATTAATTATTAAATAATTCTAGTTAATGACCTTCATTAACTATTTATAATTCTTTAATTATTTTCCTAAAGTAATTAACTAAGATTTATTCATTATTAATTACAAATTTATTAGTCTTTAATAACTCATTAACTAATCCTTAATTATTTAATTAATTAAGTGTTAACTGTAACTGAATTAATCCTTAGTTAATTCATTAATTAACTACTAATCATTAATTAAAAATTTAACCTTATTTAATTAATGATTCTTAATTACCAATTAATTTATCCTAAATTAATCAACTTAACCCTTAATTAACTAATTTAAACTTTTAATTACTAAATTAATTAATTCAAATCAATAATTATCCATTTAATTAATTTAATAATTACAAATCATTAAACCTTCCATTATAAAAACATTTTTCTTATTAATGATCAACTTATCATTAACAAGGTATTTAAATTTAATTTCAAACTTTACTTTTTTAAATTTCATTTTAAATTAAGATTTAAAATGAAAACAAATTAACTTTAACAAGTTTAAAACAATTTCAAAAACCCCTTTTTATTTCACCAGTTAAAGAATTATTCATCTTATACTAGAAGTTTAAAAGAATTTAAAACACAATTTAATTTTTAAATTCAAATCAATTTAAAAATTCACTCTATCATTCAAACTGTTTAAAACAAATTTTAAAATCTTCTTTTATTCCAAAACTAAGATTCAGATTTAGATTTGAATGAGATTCAAAATTAGGTTCAAATTTCTAGTTTATTTAAAGCTTTGCTTTAAATTCAAACTATTTAAACCTTTTAAAGTTATTTTATTTAATTTAAATTTAAAACTTTATTTTTCAAAACTCAGATTCAAACTAGATTTGAATCAGAGTCAAACTTGGATTTAAACTTAATTGAATCCCTGCATTCCAATTTGAAAACCCAGATTTGAGTTTAAAAATGCTACAGGTTAAAAAAAACTGTAACATAACAATAACTCAAGCCAACCTAATTCTGCTTCGAGTCTAGCCTATCACATCTTCGAGCCAACCAACCCTTATCTTCGAGTAAAACTCGAGACACAAAAATTCCACAGCAAACAAAAACAACCCCCATCAGAAGAACACACCGTGCACGTGCACGGTAGCCTTGGTCGACTCCGATCATCGACGATGATCATTCCCCATCTACTAACACCTCCAAACACCAGCTCGATCTTCAGATCGCCTCCATGTCTCTTCGAAACGAATTCGAGTCAAAACTCGAAATCTGGAAACACAAGAGCATCACCACCTCAAAACCTGTCATCGCCTCGCTTGCAAAATTCCGACCACCTGAAGTTCTGCAGCTCCTGCCATGTCTTCGTCTTTGTCCAAGCTACCCTCACCAGAAACCCCGAAACGCTCGATCCACTATACGAGCCATGGCGATCAATTAATAAAACACAGCTAAAACTAGGGTTCCAGAAGAAATCCCACAACTGCAACTTCCTTGGCGAATTGCATCTCCATCAACCATTTTTGCCTAGTATCTTTCGTCACCCCTCCATCATCAGGAAGAACCCCGATGTCTCCAATCCTTTAGATCATCAGAAAATCTCAAATTTCCATTTCAGATTCAAACCCAAACTGCACCTTTAATCCCAAACTAGAAATCTTGATTCTTGTGTTAAAAATCATATTTTGGTTGAAGTATTCGATTAGTAATACTGAATTTATAAATTAAAAAATTTTGAGTTTTGATTTTACTTATATGCTCAGTTATTTTTAATACTTCCAGAGTCAAACAAACCTTATTTTGACTAACTTAGATTTTTAAACATTAATCTGGGTTGAATCAAACAATATTTGTTTGATAATCAGATCTTATAAAAAACTAGATCATGTGGAAGGAATTTTTAAACAAGAACTTGAGCCTGGGAATCAAAGCAGAGCACAATACATAAACACAGTATGCACACAATTAGATATTCACATATATACACAGAGACATACTTATACATATACATCACAAACATATTATTTTCAAAGTTGAGTATGCAACATAACTTATAACTTAAACTATTTAAATTTGTGATGTTACTCACCATTGTTTTAAGAAGATGGACAGAGCACTGCTTTGAACTTTTTAAGACTGGAAAAAATGCTTTTGCTTTGATCTTCCTACTAACCACCTTGCTTTTGTTCGATGCAGTTTAAGTTTTGTAAAAAAAAGAAAAGCTTACTATTCTCTGGTTTTGTTATGCTCTCAAGAATGAAAGAAATAAGAAGATATATATAGAAAGGAGTTTGTATAAGGGGTAGGTGTTTACTTGGTATAAGTATTTCTTTAATCAGAGATATTTTTTTACTTCTTTATCTTACCAGGCAGATTCTTAATTTGGAGGCCGAAATGATCATTTGAAAAATTTGAATTGACTTCATTGGCGGCTGAGATGAAAGTATTAAATGCTTAAGTACTTTATGTTTTCATGCTTATCTTCTTTTGTATGTTGATGTTTCCTTTTGCTTGCTTGGTTTGTGTCTTTTTCCGTACTTTGTTCTTGCCTTGTATATTTATTTTACAGGCAACAAATTATTACAAAGCCTGGTTTGTCTTTACTCCTATATACTTAATATTTTCTTTTTACTTGTACTTGCATGTATTCTTACAGGCAACATACTTAGTACTTTGCCTGGTTGCTTAATCTTCTTGTCTTATTTCCTTTCATATACATATTTCACTTGCCTGGCTTGCTTATATACATATATGAACTTGTTTTAATCATTGTTATAAATTTTAACTTAAGTATTTAGTTCTATTGCTTATTTTATTTCTAAACTTAAACTATCAAACCTTTAATTTACTTATCATTTATCCTTATACTTATGTTAATACCATAGATGTTTATGTATTTAGACTTATTTTATTTTAAATATTTTTGAAAGACTTAATTTTAAATTTTCAAATCATAGCTTTCTTTCAAAATACTCATATATATATATAAATAAATTTGAAATAACAATTTCTATTTATATTTAGAAATCCATTTGTAAAAAAAACATTTCATTATTAATATTGTTTAAACATAGCTCATTATTAAATTATAATGATTTATAAAAGAAATTATCTCTTTATTAATAAATTACTTATTTAATCAAACTATATTTAAAAAGAACAAAACAACCTTTCTTGTTTAAATTTAAACTTAGGCTAAAACCATTTTAAACAAATAAACTTTTAGCTTGAGTATTTTAAAGCCATATGATTTTTTATTTAATAGCTTAACATTAAGTTAAATCAAATTTCCAAATTATCAAAAATATTAGAATTAGAAAACATGCTTTTATTTAATAAATTTAAAACAAAGTTTATCTATTTACAATATGTACACATATATACTACAAATAGAAAACAATTTAATTTGTTTCTAAAAGATAAATTCACCCATTTAAATATTTATTTAAGAAGATTATTAAATCAAATTTATTATTAACAATATTATCAAATCAATTTAATTTTAACACAAATTATTAAATTGATATTTCCAAAAATTCCGGGATATCACAATTACAGTTGGTATTAGAGCCAGGTTTAGGCAAAACTTAGCATGTGGAGTAAAAGCTCATTAGAGATAGGATATTAATACCTTAAAATGAGTGGAATCGATTATAGAATCATATTTCTTCGAGCTTGAAATCCTTAGTTTGAATCCCCCTTGATTTGGATTTCTTTGAATTGTTTTGGAATCCATTCTTGTACTTTCCTATTGGTGTTTTTTTGATACTGGAGCATCCCATAACTCAAATTCTGTTGATCTCTGTAATAAATTCATGCACATCTTGTAACCTCAATTGGCAAGTTCATCCTAAAGTGTGACTAATTGCATAGCCGGTCCCGCCAACATTAGTATGATTTATAAATGGATGAAACTCCTTTACAACAGGCGTCGATTCACCGGATATTTCTACGTCCTTGGTTATGATGCTGTTGTCTCTTGCAAAACTCGAACCATTTCTTTAATTGACGACCAAGGTAACTCTCTTGTGATCGAATGTAGATTGCCTTAGGATTATGCAGGCAGTCTTATCTTAGCACTTAATAAGCCTAGTGATCTTGACTCTATCCCGATAGGGATTATCTTGATGTTTCGGTGAAGTCATTTCTCTCCCTTTCAAGCGAGAAATTCGAATTCCGCTTTGATCTTATTCCTGTAGTTCAACCTATTGTCCTTTCTCCCGAACAAATGTTTTATATGAATGGTTAGACATGCCTTTGGATTAACCGATGCTCCTGCTTTCTTCGTCGATCTTGTGAATCGTGTTTTCTGCGATGTTTTCAACCAGTTTGACCTACTTTTCGTTAATAATATCCTCATTTATCTATGGTTAAGGTCGTCGCGATTAATATAAGTCTATCAATCTTTCATCCTTTGCAATTTAATTATCTTATCTTCCTTTCATGCCTATCTTATTAGTTAGAATTCTTTTTGATTAAGATCCCTCTAAATTTCAATCACTATCCTTATTCTAAAATCCATTCTTGAATCATCCCATGAGGGAACGTATTTGTAATTAATATAAAATGTTTTATATTGTGTTGTTTGAGTTGTTAAGTTTGAATTTTGGGTTTTGATCGATTCGTCTGGCCAACGCTATCAATAGGAATTCCAAAACACTTGAATAGAGTAAACTGACATAATATTTTTTTCAAAATTAGGAATGAAATAATTTTACGTATGATTATATATAAGAGTAAAATTTTCTTGAATTTGACAATTAAAGAATGGGTTGTTAGAAATGATAATACTAGATTTCATTTATTATTTTGGCAACATTCCAAAATCATTAACTATTGTTATATATTATAAGGAAATGAATTTTATAAGCATGGTTTATAAATTTGATTTGGCAGATGAAATAAATTTAAATTAGAGATTTGAGAATTAAATTTGTGATGTTTTTCTAAATTCGGTTTTAGAGTTTTGAATAATATATATTATTATTTGAAAGTATTTATGAACAGAAACTATTTCCAAAGAATTTCAAAAGAAGTAAGTCTGTACTCTCCTCTTTTGTCGCTGGAAAATAATTTCGGTGACGACTGCAGCATCATCGACATTCATTTTCGAGTCTCAAAGTGTAGGGACCACTTAGCAGCTTTGCAACACTTCTGTTCTGGAAAATGGACTTGAAACGAATTTCTTGAGTATGATTTGATTGAATATACACACACACACATATGTATATATTTATTTCAAAATGGTTTAAGGTGAAACGGAAAATTTAACTCTTAAGTTCCATGTTAAGTGATGGTTTTCAATTATTGAAATATAGTAAATTTTTTGAATAAGTGTAGTGTCTAAAATGTGAAATGAAACTAACACAACTTAAAGTTGAATTTGAATGAAATTAATTTGTATAATACTCAGTTACATTCTAAAATATATATAACTTACCGAAAATATTAGAAAAATTAAAATGTAATTTGAATATGTAATTGAAGGTTATACAAAAGAAAACTTAAGAAATATGAATGTTCAAACTAAATTTTGCTAAATGGAAATACTGTAAATAAAAGAATTTTTTTGTATAGTGTTTAATTACATTCGAAAACATTAATAAAACTTACCCGGGAAGGGTTTGAATGTAATTTAATATACAATATAAAAGTAATGTCCAAAGATGAAATCTATTAAGGGAATTGATAAATAAATTTTTTTGAGTGGTTACAATACATATTTATATACCAAATTTCTGTTATAAGATATGTTAATTGAAATGAATTAAATAATAAAGAAAATTCTATTTAAGTAAATAAATATGTACTTAAGAATAGTTGAAATTGATTATAAATGGAATTAACTTAAGAGAGGTCAAATGGATTAAATAAATGAGTTAAATAAAATAAATTCTGTTTTGCAAGTATTAATAAATTGAAAGAAAATTAATTACATGAAAATACCTTGAATTGAAATCAACCAAATTTGACGAATATTTATTTATTGAATAAAATGTATTGAAACCAAATTTTTAAATATTAATTAATCTAAAAACTAATAAAATTTATATGGTTTTTAGTCAATTGTTGCATCTGGTAGTATGTAATTTGAATCTATTTTTCTTTTTGTTGCTTCTATTCTCCCACCTCGTTCCTTTTTGGGAAAGAAAAACTTTGAGTGAAGGAGAGTGTAAGGACCCATAGTTTTAAACGATTTTTATAACATAATTAACTAAATTTTTTGTGAAAAATGAATAATAAAATTTTGAAATGAAAATTTGATATTTGGGATACGTCTATTTAAACATAGAAAATGATATATTTTATTGAAAAATACGTAAGTTAGTTTTGTTGTGTAATTTTCAATTTCAATTTAAAACCAGTTAAATTTGATAGAATAAAATATTTTCAAAATCTGAATATTTTTACGTAATAAAAATGAAAATCATTTTCTGAGTGAGACGTATTTAATTTCACCAAATTCAAACTGCTATTGCTCTGTTTATCTTATTTTCGGTGTTTAGCAGCATTTTCGGCAATGAAAATACGAGCTTTGATAAATGAGTCGTATCACTCCTATCTATGTATCATTTTGTTCGTCTCATCATGCTGATCTCCACAATATATTCATTTGTGTGTTTTGGTGTCCGGCACACGACAAAATCAGTAAGGGGATCAGCCGTATCGGTTTCCATTTTGGGCTTTTAGGTTTTCTGTGTCCTTTCGTTTGTCCAAACTAATAGCATTAGCTATTAACTATTCTAGAATTCAGCATATGACTTTCATTATTCCCTATTTAAATTTATTTTATGCTGGTTTGTTTATTTACTTTAGTCTCTTCTTATTTCTTTTGGTTCGTTCGAAAAAGTAAATAAATATTAGTTTGCTTTCATATATTTGCTCTTGTTCATCTTCCTTTGACTGTAAAATGTACCTTGGTCTAAAGGAAATGATTATTCAAGCATTTTTATATGGTTGCATAGTATCTGAAACTCTGCTCTTCTCCAATTGCTTGTCACTTTCATTTTCATTGCCTATTCTCTTTCAATATGTTTATTTACAATGATTTTTTTTACAATATAGCTTTTTACATATTTTCCCTATAACTTGTCTATTCCTCCATCCTCTATCAGTTGCTGCCGCTACCCATCTGGCCTCCACAGCAGCCTTCCATTCTGTCGTGCTTCATCACCCTGTGCCACCTAATCCGTCGAACCTTCCCTGTCCACGCACAGACCCACCCACCGAACCCTATCATCTGAGCCCTTCCAACCTCCCACCGACCCCCATCCGAGAACCCACAGCCCAGATCCGACCCCATTTGAACACCCTCCCTACGTCAGCATGGCCGGGCTCCACTTCCCTACCTGACCGCATCATCTCCTTCACCTCTTGCTCTGACCCTCCGGCCGCCTTCTGCCACGCAGTCATCTTCGACCCTGCAGCAGCAGCTAGGCTGCAACACTCCAGGCACACAACCAAACGCTTGACGCCATCCACGTCACACTGATGTTCCGACCACCTTCCCTTGATTCGCAAGCCAAACGCTGGACTTACCTGGCCACGAACCAAACTCCCACAACCTGATCGAATAGCTCACACATTTTCTTGTTCCCAACCACCCATGTGACGCATCAGATCCTCCTACCTATCACTTGAACCCGAACAACCACCATCCAGCGATCGCCACTCCAGCCACCCCTATCCCCTCCCGGTTCAGACTTTCAGCTCCATTTGCCTAATCAATCCACGTGCCAAGCAGCTTACCTTCCTCTTTATATACAAAGCAATCGTATACATACATATAGTTTGTATATATACCGTGGCTTTACATAGGTATATATAATGTGTTTATATCTATATTTGTATTTCAAATTGTATATTTATATCAAATATGTTCGTGTTGATAATTTTGAAATGAATGTATATATTACGTTGATATTAATATTTTGGAAAGTGTATATACATATGTTATTTATGTTAATGTTAATGCTTAAAAATGTATTTTAAGAAATTTTGAAACAAATGTATAGATTTTAAAAATATTGATTTTTGAAATGTAAATATAAAGATTTTATTTGGATATTGGTTTTAAAATATATGCATATATTGATTTTAAATATGTATTTTAAATTAAATATTTTCTAAAAAAGAAACAAATTATATATTATATATATTTGATTTTATTAAATTTGTGCTTTGCTTTTGGTTTCGCCGCTGTCCAGAATTGATCGTAGTAGTTAGCTGCCTTGATTTGTCGCTTATCCATGTGCTTATCTAGCTTTCTCTAGCCCTAAAAGGTGAGCAATCAATCATGGTTACCATTCTTATATTTAGTAAATTTAATTCACATGAAATGATGATTGAAATATGTTGTTAAATTTAAATTGTTAGTTCTTTGATTGTTAAATATGATATGCCATTATCTGCAATTATTTACCTATGACATATGACACCATAACCTGTTGTATATATTATATTTAAATTGTTAATGATGATCTATGCTTGCTATTGATATGTATGTCATTTATAATATTATTTTATTGTTCTCACTCTGCAAGTTCCCTATTAGTTTAGTAATTCCCTATGGGTTGAAATGATACATACCCGAATGATCTTGTAGATTAAGGATAATCATTATGGGTTGAAATGATTAACCCAAGCAATTTTTATTGATACTGAAATTTTGGAATTGCAGGTTGAAATGATATATACCCTTAAATATTAATTATTGTGGATTAAAATGATAAATATTCGTATCACTTGACCATAAGATAGAAAATTATATATGGACACCGTTAGTCTATTTTTGAAATATGATTTCCAAAGTTTGTAAGGAAATATATGAGTTTTGATTTAAAAAAAATATAATATAAGATTTTTATTTTTAGTATGTGTAAAATTTTAGATTTTAAATTATATGTTTTGAATTTGTAAAATTATAAGTTAAACTTTGAAAAAGTAACTTTTAAGATTTTACATAAATTTTATTTATTAAGATTTAAATAGATTTAATAAAAAGGTTAATTTAATTAATCTAATAAAAATTAAATTTAACTAATATATATATAATTTGTTTATAGAAATTTATCAAATTTATATTAATATTTTAAAATAGATTTCTTGTAATAACTTTAATAAATTAAGGTTGGAAATATAAATTAAAACTGATTTTTAATTTAATCTATTTGAGAATTTAATATAAATAAGAATTGATTGGAATTTTATTGATTTTGAGAATTAAGATATGACTTATATAACTTGATTTAATTGGAGGTGATTAAACGAATATTTCAAATTTATATAAAAATGAAATTGGGTATCTAATTTTGATTTAATTTGTAATTTGAGGTTTTATTTAAATGTTATTAAAAATGATTAAGTGAATATTTTCCACTTTAAATAAATTTAAGATTGTAATTTTTTTTGAAAATATGAATGAATTTATCAAATTAAGTTATTTTGAATTGTCCAAATATTTATACGTTGAAACCTATCTAAATTGGAAGTGGATTAAATTTTAGTTCAAACCTGGATTTGAAATTGATACAGATTAAAAATGGTTTTAATGAGAATTTGAAATAAAATTGTTGAACTTAGATTGAATTTTGGAACTAAAATTGATTTGTGAAATTGAAAGAAAAAAATTCTAATTTGAAAATTTATTTTAATACATAAATTGTTTTAAATATTTTAACTATTTTAGTATACAAACTATTTTAACCAATAAACTATTTAATATAAGCTATTTTAATATATAATCTATTTTATCCATGACCAAATTTAAATATAAACTATTTTAAATTATAACTATTTCAAAATATATAAACTATTTTCAATATACAAACTGTTTAAGTTTGAACAGTTATGATTTAGATTTGATGGATTTAAATTCGAATACTTTGATATGATGGTTTAAACTATTTTCTAGTTATGATTTTGGAAGTGATATGACTTCAAAAGTGAATACGATTTCCAAAGTGATATGATGAAATGAATATGATATTTTGATATGAATTATGAATTGTTTAAAATGATATAAAAGTGATTTTATAAAATGAACATTGTGTGAAATAAGCATGTGGTTATTAAAGAGACTGAGATCAGATATTGTTATACTCTCTGCCAATACCAAAAACCACTTTAACAACTATGTATATGGTAGAGATTCTAAAACGAAGTAGGATGGTTTGGCGACGATTCTGTGTGTGGTATTAATGTAGTCCTGACCCCCGTGAGTCAGCTTGATGCTGCTAAAACAGAAGCCATGCCAGACCAAGTGAGGTCGCACCTCCGATCGGGCACATTTCTTCTCTATTACTTTGTGATTTGATTGAGTGCACCTTTGATTTTCTAAGTGTGTCTCGAGATAGGCGGTAGTAGCTGCTATGCGTTACCACTAGTCCTGATCCGTAAAATGGTAGAACCCTATCCTGTGCATTGCCTCGCGTGCCTTATTACATACCTTATCGTGCCCTCTATGAGTTTGGTTTGTACCATACCTATGGAGTGCCCTTTGATAGCCCTCTAGTTTACGGAGGAATTATGGTACTATATAGTCTATAGGAATATATAAAATGTGTTAAGGGCCTTAATGCTATTTTAACAGTTTACTATACTTCAGACATTATCTATGTAGTGTATTGTACTATGTATGTAGATAGTTTAACGGATCCTTAAAAGATGGGAATCCAAACTTCCTTTTAGTTATTTTGTATTTCAGTTTGCATTTCATTTGAGTTGAATTTACTGGTATGAGAATGTTAATCCCGACTTGAGTATTTCGTGTTTTGCTTTATGCTCGGGAAAGATTGAGTGTCACAACATTTGAGACTCATCTTTGGAGCTTGGAGCTTTGCTTGAAGATCTATCTTATATCTAGTCAGCTTTCAATTGTTTCCAATTTATGTCCAGATTTGTCTATTGCTTCTATGTTTAAGACTTCTGTGTATTCGAGATATCTATTGTATTTTAATTTAAACTCTGTTTTTATATAGTAGCTTCATAAACTACTATTTATCTTTTCCGCTACTTATTATTGTATAAATCTATGTCTGTTATTCTGGGATTGATTTTACTTACTGTATATGCTAAGCTTTGCCAAATATAAATTAACAATCTGTTGTTTTGAGTAATTCAAGTCTGGCATTAGTGGATGATTTTCGATTTGAACGATTCGAAAGAGTGGGTCGTTACAGAAACAGAGATCTACAATTCAATGGATTAGTGAAGATGATAGTAATACAAATTTTTTTCTTCATAATATGGCTAATGGTTGAAAACGTAGCAACATAATAAATCCTAGTTTTGTGAATAATGTTGAATTGGTTGATTAAAGAGATCTAAATTAGGCCTTTATAGATTGCTATATTGATATTTTTGGCGATAAGAATAAGCATGGAATGAACGTTAGATGAAATGGACTATATCCTATTGAGTCAAGAATTAATCTTAACGATTTTGATAACCCTTTTTTAAAGAGGAGATTTTGAAGGCTATTAATGATATTCCTAGTTATATAGCCCCGGTTCCCGATGTTTTCCTATTTTATTTTACAAACTATTTTGGGGTATATTAAAATTTGATTTAATTAGCATGTTTAACGAATTTTATAATGGGCAACTGCAATTAGGAAGATTTAATTTTGCAACCGTCATTCTATTACGTAAATAAATCGGTGCTAATAATTTGAAAAATTTTAGGCCAATTTTTTTAATTGATTGCTCTGTTAAAATTATTTCAAAAGTTTTAGCGAATAGACTTAGTATAAGAATGAATGATTTAATCAATTGTTCACAAACCGCTTTCTTTAAGGGTAGAAATATCACGGATGGAGTGGCTGTTGTTCAAGAGTACATTAATCACTGTTGTAAGAATAACATTACATGTGCGCTTTTGAAACTTAAGTTTGCGAAAGCTTTTGACTCGGTAGATTTGGATTTTCGAATTGATATGTTACTGGTCGGATTATGACATTGCTTCAAACTGGTAATTCTAGTATAATGGTTAATGGGATCTTAGGGAATAAAAACAATCAAAAGTGGCTTATGACTGGGTGATCCTTTATCGCCTCTCTTGTTTAATTTAGCTGCAGATATTTTCGCTATGATAATTAAAAAAAAACTGTTAGAAACGGATATTTAGGGTGTGTTGTTAGTGAAATTTCACGTTATGAACTCTTTGTTCTTCAATTTGCTGACGATATCGTATTATTTGCTTCTCATTTGCCTAATCACATTATTACCCTTAAATTTATTTTATATAGCTTTGAACTATTTTCAAGACTAAAAATTAATTTTGAGAAAAGTTCGGTTTTAGTTTTAAATGACGTTGATAAGGTTGAGGGTTTAGTAGCTAATACGCTTAATTGTAAAACCATGAATTTCCCTATTGATTATCTTGGATTTTTGATTAAACCAACTAAACTTAAACATGATGACTGGCTAATTATAATAGATAAAATTAAAAATAGAATTTCTAATTGGAATAGGAGGTTTTTATTGAGAGTGGGTAGATTAGTTCTTATCAATTCTGTTTTATTTGCACTTCCCATTTATTGGATGTCTATGCATCTTTTCCTAGAATGGGTGATCAATAAAATTGATAAAATAAGAAGGGATTTCTTATGAAGCGGCAATAATCCTAACAGTAGGATAAAATGTTTAGCTAACTGGGAAACTATTTGTAAATCGAAAAAGGAGGAAGGACTAGGTGCCATTAATTTATGTAACATGAATTCATCTTTCCTAGAGAAATGGTTGTGGAAATTTAAGGATATAAATGATAATTCTATTTGGAAAGAAAATGTATCTAAACATAATTATAATGGAGTTATAATTTATACCAAAATACACCTTCGGTTAATAATAAACTGTCTTATATTTATAAATCGATTTTAAAATGCCATGATATTTATTGTTAGCACCAGAATTGGTCACTAACACCCTTGATTAGAGTTATGTAGAGTAGAGTTATGTAGAAAGATTAATGAAGAAAGTAAATTTAAACATAGACAATATGCTAAATTAAACGCAGAAAACAAGAACACCAGATTTATAGTGGTTCGGCGTAACTGCCTACGTCCACTTTGAAATTAATCTTTATTGCTTTCCTCAACTATTGATTACAGATACAATCCATACACCAACTACTTGAATACAATTGTTAAGAAACGAAGATAAGTTTTGAATGAGTCTTGAATGCGGTAGAGTCTCCCTGGTGTTCTCGAAAAAAGGTCCCTTTCACGGTGCCTCTGCCTCTATATTTATAGACGAAGATGGGTTGGACTTCCCTGATAGGCCTAGGAGTGAGATACCTCGGCCCATGGTGAGTGACTTCTATGTGCCGAGCCACAAATGCCGAATGGAAAATGCCGAGCCATCTCTCTAAGCTGAATGAGGCAGGTGTTGAGTGAAATGTGTAGAACGAACGAGATCCGATGCCGATCGAGGGGAGATGCTGAACGAAATGCTCATGCCGGGCGAGGCCATGTGCCGAATGAGGCTAGAACGTCGAACAAGGCTGGAATGACGAAAGAGGCATGAATGCCGAGCGATGTTAGATGCCGGGCGAGGCTGTAATGCTGTTCGAGGCTTGAATGCCGAGTAAGGCTGAATGCCGTGCGATGCTGGATGTCAGGCAAGGCTGGAATGCTAGTCAAGTCTTGAATTCCGAGCGAGGCTGAATGTCGGGCAAGGCTGGAATGCCGGTCGAGGCCTGAATGCTGAGCGAGGCTGAATGCCAGTCGAGGCCTGAATGCCGAGCGAGGCTGAATGCCGGTCGAGGCCTGAATGCCGAGCGAGGCTGAATGTCGGTCGAGGCCTGAATGCTGGGAGACCCAATTGTGCCAAACGAGAATGCTATGTCGAACGACGTTGGATGTCGAACGATGCACAAATGCCGTGTCTCTAGTTACCTGGTCAAACCTCCAGGTAACACTTGCCCCCCAAAGTGCATCACGTGGTCGAACATGATGCGGTTTGAATCATGAGTCCTCCGTGTTTTGCTTCGAGCCATAGCTTAGTCTCCTCGATAGTATTTTTCCCTGAATGCCGATCGAGGCACTATATGCCGAGCGACATGCAAATGCCAAACGACATAATGCCAAACGAGGGCCATGCATTGACCGGTTCTACCGGTCACGGCCCATTCAACTTCCCTTTTCTCTATTTAAGTCGATACTCCTTCTTTTTCTTTTTTACCTCTACTTTTCATAAACTATGAACTCGACTCCGAATAGATTTCAGCAAACTAACTACCCTTCCTCCCCCAAACTCCATACGTTGCCTCGTCTCCTTCTCAAATCAGTGGGTCCAATTAGAACCGCGTTCCCTACTTTAGAATCTCCCCAAGTTTCAACTCGTTCTTTAGGTAATGACCTTTCTTCTAAACACTACACCCCGAATAGGAAAACTAGCACGAGATTCGAGCTCGTGAACCTTTGTAAAATCGAGGTCATTAGGAATCGTATGGAACAGGATTTAAGGGCGAGGCATTGTTGTTTAGAGGAGTTTAAGGCTAGGCGGAGTAGAAGAGAGAAGTGGACGTCGGAGGTGCTTGAAGGAGAGGGTTGGTGGAAGAAGTAACATTGTGGCTTGGCATGACCTCCTTATGCCGAGCGACGGAGAGGAAGTACGGGAGTAGAAATAGAGTTATGGTTGGATGCGTAGAGTGACACGGCTCGACACAGCCACGGTTCGGCATAATTTCTTTATGCCGACCAAGATTGGAGGGAAAAGCAGAAAAGAAGTAGTAATTAGGTAGAATGCCGAGCGACATGGCTCGGTATGACTTGCCGAAGGACTTGGCCATGCCGGTCGGTAGGGACGGAGGGAAGGATTAAAAGTGGCGTTAAGGATAGAATGCCGAACGATGCGGCTCGACATGAGCATGGTTCGGCATGATTTGTCGCATGCCGAGCGGTGAAGAGGAAGAGTTGGAAGAGTGGCGTGCCAAACGGTGTGGCTCGGCATGCTTGCGGTTCGGCATGTCTTGCCGCATGCCGAACGGTAATAATGAATGGTAGGTGAGTGTTTGTTGTTGAGTGAAGAATGCCGAGCGAGGTGGCTTGGTATGATTGTGATTCAGCATAACTAGTTGAATGCCGAACAATGAAGTGGTTAGATAGGAGGGTTGCGTACAACAGCAACACCAGTCGAACCTAATGCATAATTGACTGAACACAGACTTTATGCCTGAACACACGATAATGAACAAAGATAGACTTAAACAACAAAGCATATTGGACAATCCGGACTGATAAATCCCGTGTTTAAACAACTGAAAATTGACTTTAACTTGTTTAATAGTTAATTACCTTTCAAATGCAGTGACGATGTCGAGTTCAAAATGTAAACCGTCTTACGACAAGCTTTCGTAGGCGGTCAGCGATGACGGTCTTCATAGACGACATTTCAAAGCTTAAACTTATTTCATCAATCCAGTGTCTTTTTACTGCTTAGCACTTACGTTTGAATGATCGCACTAGTTCACACACCACAAGGGGGGAATATTTATGTTGTTAAGTCTAATGACGATTGTTTTTCAAGTATAGTTCAAACAAGTGCCTTGTCAGATTCAATCGTTATTAGAGATGTCTAGGAATTCTAGATCCACTACGATCTCGGATAGACCTGGGCCATCCTCTCGACAAGAAGTTGTAGGAACTTCAAATCCATCTACTACCTCTGCTAAAGACTTACCGAGCCCTGCGACGGCATCTGTCGACTTGGCTCTAGAAGCTCTTGAGGCAGGAATTTTCTTAGACGACCCAGTCGATTCACATGCCTCAAAGATTAATGAAAGTACACTCCGTCGGATATGCTCTGTCCACGGAATCCCCTTCAATGACGTGTTGGTTCCATCTAGGCATGATCGTCCGCACTTGCCCCCAGTCGGATATACCGCTTGCAACAGATTCATGTGCTGGGTGGCAGCGTGCCACCATTCAACTCATTTCTTTGAGACGTGTTGCAGTATATCAAGTTTGCCCCATCGCAACTGTATCCGAACAGCCACGCAGTCATATACGGTACTTGCATCCTCTTCATGAGTGTCCTCTTCAGGCTTCCGACTACGGGCGATATCCGATAGATCTATCGCATTAAAAAACGAACAGATAGCCATCTTTCATGTTTCTCGACCCGCATAACAAATGCCAAATTCTGACTGGGGCATGGAGTAAATTTGCCTAGTATAAGCAAGAGTGGTTCTATGTGCGTTAACCTCCTGGTTTCGCCAAAAGATGGGTAGAAGGATGTAAGTTCTTTTTTCGGATCGATACTTGAATTTGTCGATATTTACATCTTTTCTGGCTCTTCATTCATTTTTTCAGGTATAAACCCATGTCCCGAAGGCTCCAGGTACTATGAGGCTGTTGAAGCTATTCGAGCCATCCTCGCGGAAGACCGGGACATCAGATCACTCATTTCAAATGAGTCGCTTTCATAGTTTGGGTTGCTGGCAGAAGGTCGTCGAATAAGCCTCCCCTAAGGTGTCGTACCCCAACCTGCTTCGGGCAAAGGAAAGAAGACGGCCGAGTCCTCATCACATAACGCCCCTGAGACGCCAGAGGAGGGGGAGATTAAAGAAACCGAAACTCCCGAAATACAAGGAGAAAATGTTAGTCCATCCCGGGACCCAATAGTTAAAGTGCATGACATTGGAACGTCGCCTTCCTCTTCGAAGAGGAAGAAGAAACTGATATATAAGCCGAGGAAGAAAACATTGGGTGGAACTTCTAAAGTTACCCTTATTCCAGCTGAGAAAGAAGCTTCCTCGCAGCACATAGAAAGTTTTCTGAAGGGCCTGTCGAACCTTACCATACCTGATGATCTGCTCAACTATGGTTTCGACGACCCAGAGGCCCTTAAGATTCATTCGCCCGCGAGAGGTGATACAAGCGTTCAAGCCTAAAACCAGGGAGAAAAAACTCCTATTAGTAAAGAAACTGGTCCATCGGTGGGATACACTAGGATATACACAAACACATTCACTTCACCTAGCACTTAAACTTCTATTGTCACCCTAGTCTTTGCTAACTCAACGTTATTTAAATTTTGTGTAGGTGACATGGGGCATACACATGGACTTGACCGCCTTCGCGGTTCATCGTTTTTTTACCAATTTGGCCGTGATTCGGGCTCCGGCAAGCGTCGAGATAGAGATGAATCCGGCGATCGAGACTACTACCGCCGAGAATCATCACACCAAAGAAAAACTTATAACCAGCCCTCATATCTTCGCGATCCTCCTTCTCAACCGGAGCATAGCGAAGAGAAATCAGGACATAAGGGGTCTCAGCTTGAGGCCCATCGGGATCAACACTCCAGCTCATCAAGCACCATGTGATCTCGAGATCCCTATAGAACACCCGTAGTCTTCAAGCAGACTCCTCTTGCTCCAGTCTCTGATCCATCGGTAGCAGACAAACTTGCTGAGCTTAAAGCCTCGTTTCCAAAGATATGCTTTGATGGCTTAAAATTCCTTCCGGCAATTCACCAGATTCCAGGAAATGTTAAAAAAAGTGTTGTCGCTTGCACTAATGACGTCTATGTTCAGCATGATTCATTCGTACACTTAGCAGAAAAAGTTTCAGAAGTCTCCATAAAGCGTCAGCAAGAGATCGATCCCCTAAAGCTTGAGGCTATCCATGATAAAGATATTATTAAAGCTTAGGATAAAGAGCTTGCTTCTTACAAGTCTCAGCTTGAAGCCGCCCAATAGAGCGCTAAAGATACTGCAGAGGCCGTCAATCGTCTGGAGTCAACTCATAAAAAAGAAATTGATGAGGTGGACCAACGCTGTGGAGCCTTAGCTTTGGAGAAGGACTTGGTGCAGAAGGAGAGGGACGCATTTGCCCATCGAGTTAAGGAGCTGGAGGAGCTACTCTACAAAGAAAGAGAGAAGAAGACCGCTGCCTAAGAAGAGTCGCAATGATATTGCGACGAGATCGTTGCCACACGACTTCTGAAGGCGAAGCTTGATGATGAATTTTATAAGGTTGAGATGCTAAAGAATGAAGCCTGCAAAGAGGGCAAGAAAATAGCATCTACGGAGATTGACTCTCGACTAGAGGCGGCCAAAGAGGCTGGTAGGGAGGAGGGCAAATGCATGTTCAACCCATTGATTGCAGAATTCAACCCCCTCGTCCTCGTGCATCGAGACTTAACTTTTCTGGGTGAGGGCTACCTTAAATCCCTAGCTGAGGCGTGGGAAACTTTAATAAAAATTAAGAAGGTCGAACTTGGCACCGAGGAGATCAATGAAGATGCTTTGATAAAAGAATTTCTTAAGATGAATGGGCCGATGGACCTGTCTGCGACAAAGGCTCTCTACTGCAAAAGATCCCCCTCATCGAAAGGGAAAGATGTTACTGTCGGTCCATCCGGGATCGAGTCTCCAGCTCATGTGCCTACTCAATCGGCCGATCGGTCGATACTTGATCCATTTGAGCAGCATATCAGTTAAGATCCGAGGACCCTGGCCATGACGTTCATATTCTGTCTCCCATTCTAGAGGGTGAGCCCCTCAGACGGCTGAGAGCCAGCCGGAACCTGGTAGATAACCCTTCGCTATAACATTCCAAAAGTTGTCGTTCTTCATGAGGGGCTATTGTATTCTAATGCTTTTTTTCATGATTTTATGCCGGCCGTTCTGATCCAGAGCCCACTCGGAGGAGCGACGTCGCCAAGAAGGTGAAGGAAAAAACAAGTAAGGCTACTCATGCAAGGGAAGCTCCTGGTCTAGATGCTCAGGTGATCGAAGCGCCCGATGAGGATAAGTCCGAGACTTCCTCTCCCATCGATGGGAGTTAGGAAATCAAGATTACAGGCGCCTTTGAACATACATCCAAGCTAAGCATAAAGGAGAAGCTTGAGAAGGAGAAGAAAAAACGGTCGAAATCAAAGTCGAGCCTCAAGTTGTGGACCTGGACGATCCTCTGGATAAGCCGTTGAAGGTCATCCTCCCTGGCGGGTCCAGGCCAATGGAAGTGCCACGTACTTCTTCAGTTGTTACCTCCCCATCAAAGAAAATTACCAAGGGCAAATGCATGGGAAAGGAATTGTCTGGGAAGAAGTCGAAGAAGTAATCGTTACTCTCGTTCAACGAGAGTTAGTTTAAATTATGTTATCATTTTTGTTTATTTTCATAGTCCATGTAAATAGACTTTTGACTCCGAATTTCGGAGGATTTATAGTACAGACTTACTTTTAAATAAATAAAGCCTAGTCCTTTTGTCTTTCAAAAGACTTTTATCATTCAGCTTTCAGCGTGACTGTGGTCGAAACCCAAGCTATTGTTAGTTACATGAACTTCTCAATTTGTCTTTATATAACTCTGAAGTTCTTTGGAGTTGTTCATCCTGTATTCCATGCTTCAAACACTTAGAATTTTTTTAGTCCATACGTCGAGGACTTGATGACTTCCAGTCATTTGTGTCCTGGTCCGCACTCCGAGAACTCAGAGATTTTTAAGCCATTTATACCCTGGTCCGCACTCAGGGGACTCAGAGTACTCCATTCCTCACTCAGGGGACTTGGTGATTTTTAGTCGTTTATACTCCGGTCTGCACTCAGGGGACTCAGAGTACTCCAGTCCGCACTCTGAGGACTTAGAGATTTTAAGTCGTTTATACTCTGGTTCGCACTCAGGGGACTCAGAGTACTCCAGTCCGCACTTTGGGGACTTAGAGATTTTAAGTCGTTTATACTCTGGTCCGCACTCAGGGGACTCAGAGTATTCCAGTCTGCACTCTAGGGACTTAGAGATTTTAAGTCATTTATACTCTGATCCGCACTCAGGGGACTCAGAGTACTCTAGTCCGCACTCTGGGGACTTAGAGGTTTTAAGTTGTTTATACTCTGGTCCGCACTCTGGGGACTCAGAGTACTCCAGTCCGCACTCTGGGTACTTAGAGATTTTAAGTCGTTTATGCTCTGGTCCGCACTCACGGGACTCAGAGTGCTCCAATCCGCACTCTGGGGACTTAGAGATTTCTAAGCCGTTTATACTTTGGTCTGCACTCAGGGTACTAAGAGTACTCCAGTCCTCACTCAGGGGACTTGGAGATTTTTAGTCGTTTATACTCCGGTCCGCACGCAGGGGACTCAGAGTACTCCAGTCCGCACTCTAGGGACTTAGAGATTTTAAGCCGTTTATACTCTGGTCTGCACTTAGGAGACTCAGAGTACTCCAGTCCGCACTCTGGGGACTTAGATATTTTAAGTCGTTTATACTCTGGTCTGCACTCAAGGGACTCTGATTACTCCCATCCACACTCTGGAGACTTAGAGACTTTAAATCATTTATACTCTGGTCTGCACTCAGGGGACTCAGAGTAATCCAGTCCGAACTCTGGGACTTAGAGATTTGAAGTCGTTTATACTCTAGTCCGCACTCCGGGGACTCAGAGTACTCCAGTCCGCACTCTAGGGACTTAGAGATTTTAAGTCGTTTATACTCTGGTCCGCACTTAGGGGACTCAGAGTACTCCAGTACGCACTCTAGGGACTTGGAGATTTTAAGTCGTCTATACTCTGGTCCGCACTCAGGAGACTCAGAGTACTTCAGTCCGCACTCTGGGGATGTAACGCCCCACCCGAGACCCACCTTAGTAAAGAGAATTAACAAGTAATTCTGTCTACTAAAGCAAAGAATAGAGCTGGTTAAGGGCGACTATCTATAATTTTGTCTTAAAAATCTATTGAATACGTCGATAAATGCAATATAATTTTTCTTTTCTACTCAAGTGGATCGACATACCCAGTAAATGCTTAATCCAAACTATAGGTAGCTAATGGATCTAACAGAACAAAATACAATAACTGAGTGTAAATCACATCACAGAACAGTAATCTGTAGGATCGATTTCACCCTAGAGGGGGGGTGAATAGGGTGATGGTATAAATTATAAAAATTAATCGCGGAAGCTTATAAAATATTTTCAACACAGATCACAGAACAATAGTAGCACAGATAATAGCAGAATAATAAATGCAGAAATAGAACGACACAAAATTTACCCAGCTTCGGCAAAACCCTGCCTACGTGCTGCCCCCAAGGTTTCTACTAGAAATTAGATAGTCCCTCGCTTACACACGTAAACTCGCGACACCCGCTATCGACTAAATCTAACTCTACGCTCAAAACCCTGCCACAACTCAGCCACTGAGTTGCGAATTCTCAAGCTACGCCACGTAGCTTGTCCCCTAGTCACACGACTAGAAAATTAAAACGGTTTAAAAAGAAAATACAATTAAAAACAATTTAAAGTAAAATAACCCTAATTTTTAAAACCTATAACCCTTTAAACATAAAATAAAAAGCCCTTTTATCAAAGTAGAATAAGGCCGGCCCTCTCCCCTTTTTCTTTTATTGTGTCGGCCGTTCCTTTATCTTGAGAATGGCGGCCGTGTCTTTGCAAATTAGGGCTTCATTCGATCTCGTTCCTTTTTGCTCTTAAATTAGGGATTTGGACATTTCAAAGATGCCGGCTTTTGGTTGCTAGATCGAAAGGAGGAGTTATCACTTTGTTTGCTTCGTCGATCGCTTGCTTCTCTGTTTTACTTACGACTCTTTGAAATTGATCGAGTTCGATTACAATTTCGGTAAGTACTTTATTCCTTTTGCTTTGCTGGTTTTGGCTTGCTTGAACTCGATGCTATGCCGATGATGATTTGTGGGTTTTATATAGGTTGAATTCCTATATTTGCGTTCGTATAAAATTGTTTGAATTTGTCAACTCTGTGCTTTGGCCGCTTGATTATGCTTGGATGCTTGGGATTGATCTGACTTTTTCAATTTCGTATTTTTCGATGCTTGGCACTCACGGTTTTGATTTTTGACTTGGTCAATTTGCTTGGCTATCACGGTGAATGCTTGATTGACTTTGACAATACTGATTTCGTGAATTTTTTACTGCTGGCTTCGGTCTTGGCTTTGATTGATTTCGTGATGACCATTTCAAAGAAACGCACTTTTTCATTTTTATACTGCGTTGATTATTTTGCGTGTTGCTTCATTGCTTACTGTCACTACTTTGAGCTCGCCTGCTGTTTGTGGTCAATTGCTTCGAGTTGATCTTGTAGTTGATGTACTTGAGTTGACTGCATGTTCATTGGCACTGCTTCATCAGTTCATATTGAACTGTTTCCTGTCATGTTCACTTGCACACTCCATACATTGTTCTTTCTCACTCGAGTTTGTAATCTCTGATTCATAGCTGTATATGTTGGCTGCAGTGTTGTGTTTGCCTGTTGCGCTCTAGTTTTTGTTTGGTCTCCACTTTACACATTTGATCCTTCTGTTCACCTGTATCATGCTTTGGCTTCACTGATGCTGCACTTGGTCATTGTTGTTGTAGCGTGCACGGCCATGCTTGTAGGTTTAAAGTCTGTATATGGCCACTTGATTGTCTGCACCACTGATATGCAGCAACTTGATCATTTTGTTGTTTCCAGTTGCACTTGGTCATTCTGTATCTGCATCCTCGGTTGAGTAATTTCCACTGTCCACATGTCACTGGTCTGGTTCTCTTGTGGCTTTGTATTTGTAGTCTTGTTCAATGTTGCTGTAGCATGTACTCGAGTCATGGTAGCATTTGCTTCTTGTGTTTCACTTACGCCTGTACTTGGTCATAATTGATGTTTGTTGAACTTGATGGCATGCATTTTGTGGTCTGCCTTGTTGTTGTGTCATTGCTGTTGACATGTTGTTGCATTCTCTTAAGTCCGTTGCATGAGTTAATTGCATTCACTTCAAGTTTGCATGAGCTCTGGTCATTTGCACTTGCAGTTGGTCACTTAATTCAGTTGTGTTGGAACTGGATTAGTGCAGTTTTCATTCTAGCTTGTAACTATGTCATAGTGATGCATTCTTGAGTCTTGGATATTGAATAGTATCATGTGTTTGTAGTGTGCATCTTGGGTTGTACTGTCTTGAGCTCGAGTATTTGCTGTGTTTATTTACTTGGTTGTGTACTTAGGCTTTTATCATTGAAACTGTACTGATGCATTTTACCTGATGGTCGACTATCTCCTTGAGTTGCAGTGGTGTGATGTTTGTTGTATTGTTAAGTTTGTGGTCATCTTGCTTTCATTGTCACTTGGTCGACACTTGTAGTTGTACTTGCTTTGATGCTGGTTTGAGGCTGTGTCATGTTGAAACATAGCATTCATGTGTACTTTTTGATTTGCACCTGAGTTGAATCCAGTTTTAAAACTCAGGTTTGACCTTGTGCTGAGAGTTGTGACATTTATGTTATTGCACGTGAGTTGAACCCGGCTTTTCATTTGGGTTTGACCTGTGCTCACCTGTCCCTGTAAATCGATCAAGTGTATATCGATGTGCACAGCCTTGTGGCATGTACAGTGATACACTGTGTATGTCACAAGTTGTTCGTGTATGATGAATTCAAATTTAAATGATGACGAACAACCCAAATAACTTAGGCAAATATTATTTTCAAAATTCACATTTTATTTTATATTGCAAAAATATTTCTTTTTCAATTTTACCGCGTTAGTGAATATTTTTGCAGATTGCTCAGATGCTGGATTCAAACTGGAATGAAGTTGAAGATAAATACGAGTGTGAGTGATATGTAGTGAGGTCAACTGTAAAGGTAAAATTGTGATGTTATTGAATTTGTATCGAAGTTGTATAGTGAATAGTGAGAGCTTGAATTTGTACTATTCAAAATTGTAATAAATATTTGTTTGAATAAAATATTCGTTTGAATTCAAAATCCGTGTTATTTATTTTATTCAGCAAATATTTATTTAATCTGTGAAAAATAAAATAGTATATTAACAAATATATTTAAACGAATTTATATATGTTTATTATCATCAAACAAAAATCATCTGAGCGCATATTCAACAATCTCCCCCTTTTGACGATAACAAACATATATTTAAGATTTTGAATATGTTAAATGTATTTGATCTTTGATATGCTTTAATTGCTCCCCCTATTTAAATGCTTCCTCTCTACACAAAGCTCCCCCTACAAATATGCATACAATTAAATAATATGCAAATGAGCCTAGATGCAAATGAAAAATTATTTGACCTTTACTTGAATTTTATTTGACAAAATCTTAACTTTTCTCTCCCCCTTTTGTTATCAGCAAAAGAATAAAGGTGTTAGAGAAAATAGAGATAAAGTGATCGATATTAATCCAACATTAAAACTCAATTGAATATAAATATTAAATTTCAGTAAAAAATCAAACAAAAATCATAAATATTTTGTCATGCATATATTCCACTTTTAGAATGATGGGAACGATGTCATCATATAAATCCATACAGTTGTGTCTATTTGTGGTATATTTATATCAGGAATTTGAATATCTATTAACCATGCATAACCGTTAGGACTTTTAAATGAGATTAGTAGTATTCCAATTTTATTAAGAAAAATGAACTCAAGTATCTTCTAACCACGCATAACCGTGAGGACTTTTAAATGGGATTAGAATCAACTTGTTTATTTTAAAAATCAACTTTTGATATGCGTTCCATACATGCATAACCGTGAGGACTTTTAAATGAGCATGGAAGCACATAACAAATTCCAAGTAATTCACCCATGCATAATCATGAGGACTTTTAAATGAGAGTGAATACTTTGGTATTTATTATTATTATTATTATTTTAAAAAATGTAAAAATGAAAAACGAACGATTCCTGTTTAAAGTACCACATATTGACAAACTATATAGAATTTTGATGAGAGATGGTCGTTAGAAATATGATAGATATAGAGATGGTCATGGAATTTTTTACCAACAAAAAGTTTTATAACTCTTGTTTAAATTTCTAAAGAAATTTACTAATTATACCATCTCGATTCATAATATATGATCAATATTAACACTCATCACTTTTTCAATCACTATTTTTCTTTTCGATAAACATTAGGGAGTCAGATTAGTTAAAATAGTCATTTAAAATCAAATTCAAAAATAATTATGAAATTGATTTTTCAAAAATGACTAATCTGAAAATATGGTCAAAAATGATTTTCCCCAGGGGGTTTTAAGAGAAAATTTTCTGCTATTTGAAAATTATTTTAAATGAAGAATATGCAGATATTTTCTTTGAAAAACGATGCAGTTACTAAATGTCTCAAAAATCACGTTCAACTAGTAATTTTTCTATCAACTAGATTACCAGTGTAATCTGCATCTGAGTTTCTCTTTCACTCAAAATCATAATTAATTGAATTTGATTGACCAAACCGTGAAGTGTGCACCAAAAATTTCAAACTCAATTTTAACAGCAATTTAAATGACATTCTCTTGAATTTGAAATGAAGCCGTGTAAACAAACAACAACCGTGAATATAGAGTTAGACGTATATAAGCAAATGTATTATCATCCAATAAAACACTATTTGTCATCCAAATTGATATATATGTAGTAATTCAAAGAATTTTAGAGAATTTTATAGTGTTTTTGGCATAAGAATATAATTGGCTAACAATTTTGAAAAAGTCAGAACCATCATCTTTTCATCGTCTTATTATTGGCTGATTTAATTCAAAATACGGTGCAGATTATCACATTTAATATATCGTTTAAAACATACCATTACCTGTTTTACCTTTACGATATTTTTCGTCGTTGTCCATTGTGATTCTGTCACTTTTATACTAGGCTAAGGAACTTTGCTTTGTCGCCCGTTGTGTTTCTGGAACAGCCAAAAATCCAGAGAACACTGTTGTTGTTCCTTAGCTTGCCACCACACCTACACGATGAAAGATTTATGTGACCTATTTGTTTTTATAGGTCCATGGTTGTTAGTGGCAGAATAATTAGAGGAATAGTTTTGTGGAGACCCAAAACTATTTATAATCGTTCCCTTCGGCACCCAAATTTGTTTAACTTTGAGAGATTTTATATTTGTGCCTTTTGGAACCCAAATCAGTATAGTTTTCACATGTTTGGGTCTATACCAACAATTATTGTGACTGTGTCCATATTTTCTACAAATTGTGCACATAGAATTAACTTGATTAATATCGCTTTCAACAATTTTCGAATTATTATATCCAAGTCCTTGTCTAACCGTATTAACAGTTTGCTTTCCTAATAGCATATTCAACGATTTTTCACTTTTTGAAAATTTATCTAAAGTCGTTGACAATTGTTGGACTTGTGTTTTGAGAGATTCATTTTCGTTTAACAACTGTGTGCACTTTTTAATAGAATTCTCTCTCCTAGTATTTTCATTCTCTTTTAAAATCAGAATTTCATTTTCAAGTGATTTTATATTGATTTCTGATTTTTTAATTTCTTCTTCGAATGTTGGACACTTATCACACTTAGGGATCCTACTTTGATAGGTTTTAACTAATTGATCAAATTGTTCATTGCATTCTATCAAAGTATCCTTTTGAGATTCAAGTTTAGTGTATTTTTCCCTAAGTCGTTCAAAACAGCCATTTACTTCGTGGAAATAAATAAGTAATTCAGAGTGAGTAAGTTTTGATGCCTCACTTGGCTCGTCATCGTCGCTATCAGTTATATTTCCTTGAAGGCACATATTTACTTTCTCACTCTCACTGCTAGTACTTTTATCATTCTCATCCATTTAATCCCAAGTGGCTGCAAAACTTTTCTTTTTCTGTTTCTTTCCAAAGTCGCGTAGATTTCGAGGACAATTGGGCTTGATGTGTCCGGGTTGGTTGCACTTATGACAGATGATCTCCTGTTCTTCTGAGTAGTCAAGTGCTTTGCCTATTCTGCTTTTCAATTCATGATTTCGAGCTGGATTTCCGTATTTGCGATTCCACCTTTTGAATTTCTTTATTAGTAGTGCCAGCTCTGCTGCTCCATCATCATCATCGTTATCGTCATCACTTTCGGTTGTTCCTTTGAGCGCTATTGATTTCTTTCGAATATCTCCTCCTTCACGCTCTTCCTTGAATTTCAATTCTAGCTCGTAAGTGGTGAGATTTCCGATGAGTTCTTCAACTTTGAGTTGTTTTAAATCTTTCGATTCTTGAATGGCAGTTACTTTTGCTTCAAAGCTTCGTGGAAGGACTCTGAGGATTTTTTCGGACTATTTCCAATTCGGTGTATGTTTTTCCGAGAGCTTTTGATTTGTATACGATATTGGAAAGTCGTCCGTACATCTCTTTGACATTTTCTTCCTTCGCCACTGTAAAGTTCTCATATTCACTGCATAGCATAGCAAGGCGGGATTCTTTGACTTGAGATGTTCCTTCGTGAGTCACTTCGAGTGTGTGCCATATTTCCTGCACAGTTAGACAATGTGAGACACGATTAAATTCAAATTGATCCAATGAACAGATAATAGAATTCATAGCTTTAGCATTAGTATTTTGTAATTTATTTTCTAGTTCTGTCCATTGTTCCTTTGGTTTCTCTATTTCCTGATTATCTATAGTTATTGTTGGTATTCTATAACATGTCTCAACAATATTCCATGCGTCAATGGTTTTCAGAAAAATTTTCATCCTATTTTTCCAGTAAGCCTATTCACCATTGAACATTGGTGGTCTAACTATGGATTGACCCCCTGCAAAAGCATTATTAAAAGAAGCCATTTTAAAAATTCAAAATTTTAAAACAAAAATTGATTTTTTCAGAAAAAATCGATTTTTTAAAACAAAAACGGCTTTTGATCCTAGCTCTAATCCACTTATAGGATCGATTTCACCCTAGAGGGGGGGTGAATAGGGTGATGGTATAAATTATAAAAATTAATCGCGGAAGCTTATAAAATATTTTCAACACAGATCACAGAACAATAGCAGCACAGATAATAGCAGAATAATAAATGCAGAAATAGAACGACACAAAATTTACCCAGCTTCGGCAAAACCCTGCCTACGTGCTGCCCCCAAGGTTTCTACTAGAAATTAGATAGTCCCTCGCTTACACACGTAAACTCGCGACACCCGCTATCGACTAAATCTAACTCTACGCTCAAAACCCTGCCATAACTCAGCCACTGAGTTACGAATTCTCAAGCTACGCCACGTAGCTTGTCCCCTAGTCACACGACTAGAAAATTAAAACGGTTTAAAAAGAAAATAAAATTAAAAACAATTTAAAGTAAAATAACCCTAATTTTTAAAACCTATAACCCTTTAAACATAAAATAAAAAGCCCTTTTGTCAAAGTAGAATAAGGCCGGCCATCTCCCCTTTTTCTTTTATTGTGTCGGCCGTTCCTTTATCTTAAGAATGGGGGCCGTGTCTTTGCAAATTAGGGCTTCATTTGATCTCGTTCCTTTTTGCTCTTAAATTAGGGATTTGGACATTTCAAAGATGCCGGCTTTTGGTTGCTAGATCGAAAGGAGGAATTATCACTTTGTTTGCTTCGTCGATCGCTTGCTTCTCTGTTTTACTTACGTCTCTTTGAAATTGATCGAGTTCGATTACAATTTCAGCAAGTACTTTATTCCTTTTGCTTTGCTGGTTTTGGCTTACTTGAACTCGATGCTATGCCGATGATGATTTGTGGGTTTTTATATAGGTTGAATTCCTATATTTGTGTTCGTATAAAATTGTTTGAATTTGTCAACTCTGTGCTTTGGCCGCTTGATTATGCTTGGATGCTTGGGATTGATCTGACTTTTTCAATTTCGTATTTTTCGATGCTTGGCACTCACGGTTTTGATTTTTGACTTGGTCAATTTTCTTGGCTATCACGGTGAATGCTTGATTGACTTTGACAATACTGATTTCGTGAATTTTTTACTGCTGGCTTCGGTCTTGGCTTTGATTCATTTCGTGATGACCATTTAAAAGATACTCACTTTTTCATTTTTTACTGCGTTGATTATTTTGCGTGTTGCTTCATTGCTTACTGTCACTACTTCGAGCTCGCCTGCTGTTTGTGGTCAATTGCTTCGAGTTGATCTTGTAGTTGATGTACTTGAGTTGACTGCATGTTCATTGGCACTGCTTCATCAGTTCATATCGAACTGTTTCCTGTCATGTTCACTTGCACACTCCATACATTGTTCTTGCTCACTCGAGTTTGTAATCTCGATTCATAGTTGTATATTTTGGCTGCAGTGTTGTGTTTGCCTGTTGCACTCTAGTTTTTGTTTGGTCTCCACTTTACACATTTGATCCTTCTGTTCACCTGTATCATGCTTTGGCTTCACTGATGCTACACATGGTCATCGTTGTTGTAGCGTGCACGACCATGCTTGTAAGTTTAAAGTCTGTATATGGCCACTTGATCGTCTGCACCACTGATATGCAGCATCTTGATCATTTTGTTGTTTCCAGTTGCACTTGGTCATTTTGTATCTGCATCCTCAGTTGAGTAATTTCCACTGTCCACATGTCACTGGTCTGGTTCTCTTGTGGCTTTGTATTTGTAGTCTTGTTCAATGTTGCTGTAGCATGTACTCGAGTCATGGTAGCATTTGCTTCTTGTGTTTCACTTGCGCCTGTACTTGGTCATAATTGATGTTTGTTGAACTTGATGGCATGCATTTTGTGGTCTACCTTGTTGCTGTGTCATTGCTGTGTCATTACTGTTGACATGTTGTTGCATTCTCTTGAGTCTGTTGCATGAGTTAATTGCATTCACTTCATGTTTGCATGAGCTCTGGTCATTTGCACTTGCAGTTGGTTACTTGATTCAATTGTGTTGGAACTGGATTAGTGCAGTTTTCATTCTAGCTTGTAACTGTGTCACAGTGATGCATTCTTGAGTCTTGGATATTGAACAGTATCATGTATTTGTAGTGTGCATCTTGGGTTGTACTGTCTTGAGCTCGAGTATTTGCTGTGTTTATTTACTTGGTTGTGTACTTGGGCTTTTATCATTGAAACTGTACTGATGCATTTTACCTGTTGGTCGACTATCTCCTTGAGTTGCAGTGTTGTGATGTTTGTTGTATTGTTAAGTTTGTGGTCATCTTGCTTGCATTGTCACTTGGTCGACACTTGTAGTTGTACTTGCTTTGATGCTGGTTTGAGGCTGTGTCATGTTGAAACATAGCATTCATGTGTACTTTTTGATTTGCACCTGAGTTGAATCTAGTTTTAAAACTCGGGTTTGACCTTGTGCCGAGAGTTGTGACATTTATGTTATTGCACGTGAGTTGAACCCGGCTTTTCATTTGGGTTTGACCTGTGCTCACCTGTCCCTGTAAATCGATCAAGTGTATATCGATGTGCACGGCCTTGTGGCATGTACAATGATACACTGTGTATGTCACAAGTTGTTCGTGTATGATGAATTCAAATTTAAATGATGATGAATAACCCAAATAACTGAGGCAAATATTATTTTCAAAATTCACATTTTATTTTATATTGCAAAAATATTTCTTTTTCAATTTTACTGCGTTAGTGAATATTTTTGCAGATTGCTCAGATGCTGGATTCAAACTGGAATGAAGTTGAAGATTAATACGAGTGTGAGTGATATGTAGTGAGGTCAACTGTAAATGTAAAATTGTGATGTAATTTAATTTGTATCAAAGTTGTATAGTGAATAGTGAGAGCTTGAATTTGTACTATTCAAAATTGTAATAAATATTTGTTTGAATAAAATATTCATTTGAATTTAAAATCTGTGTTATTTATTTTATTCAGCAAATATTTACTTAATCTGCGAAAAATAAAATGGTATATTAACAAATACATTTAAACGAATGTATATATGTTTATTATCATCAAACAAAAATCATCTGAGCGCATATTCAACATAATCAACATCATTTATATGCATATACACGATGCATGTTTAGTACAATACAATATGAATACATTAAATGTGGTACGGTACACGACCACGCCATAAACATCGAATTAATTGTAAATACATCAGAGTCAAGCGGAAAGAAATAAAAACTACACAAAAGTGCTTGGCTGGTATCCAAGAAAATGCATCAAAGCAAAGTCCCGTAACTGATAGCTAACCTGAAACAACTCGGTCTGACCCGAGTACAAAGTACACGGGTCAGTCTAGCTAAAATAATCAGTTAATGAGGGTAGATGATAATATGAAGCATAAGATAAAAGGTGATAATTCTTTTCAAATGAGAAAAGGCCACAGAAAGAATATAACCCATGACTTAAGTGAAATAATGTCACTTAAGTATACAAAGACCTCAAAAGAGTTAAGTTCAATAATACTACCCAAATAATATAAACATTCACCTCATATCATCGGCGACATCCCAAAATGTATACATGGTTTCCATGAACCATATCTCCTCAAAAGGTGAAACATCAATACAAAATCTTGCTAAAAAGGCAAACATAAGACATTCTCAAGTTGAATGATCCCAAACTCAAATATAAAAGAATCTCCGAACTCAATTATACCTCATCTCATCGGTATAAATGTATATAAATCTCAATCTCAACTCGCCAGAATGGCAAGGCCTAGAATATCCTATAAATTCATGAAATCATCCAAACTCATAACTCAAGGAACTCAATAAGAGTTCAAGACATCATAAATAAAATCACCATACATACGGCATCTCATATAGCACTAGGCTGTCGATGTAATCAAACATCTTAAAATGGTGAAATCATAATAAAATAGAAAACTCAGAAAACCAGGATAGGCCAAATCCCCGATTGCAATGCCGAAGCAATGCTACACGAGCTAAACTCAGATGGCCGAAGCCTCAGACAAGGTCGCTAACACCTCCCAAAGCAGTTCGTCCTCATGACAAGGTCGCTGACACCTCTCCAAGCAATTTTGTCAGCCCTAACAAGGTCGCTAACACCTCCCGAAGCAGTTTGTCCTCATGACAAGGTCGCTGACACCTCTCCAAGCAGTTTTGTCAGCCCTAACAAGGTCGCTAACACCTCCCGAAGCAGTTCGTCCTCATGACAAAATCGCTAACACTCTCAAAGCAGTTCTGTTAGGTAAACATCGTGAATGTGCCACAAACTCAAGGATAGGAATCCAAAAAGTGTTAACGTATGTCCCATACCATACATTTGCACTTAGAGGTTTACTAGCCGTTAGTCGATGTCACACTAGAAACATCATAAACTCATAAAATTATATCTCACCTAGTCTCACTGGCGAGTGATGAAGAGACACAATACTTGTCTCATCTCATCGACAAGTATTAAATGGCATCGTAATTTTTCTCATCTCATCGACTTGTGAAAACATCATGATGGTTCATCATAAACCAAAAATCTCAAATTATGAAATCATTAACCCAAGACTTGCCTCATATCATTGGCAAGTAAACAAAACATCATGATGGTTCTCATCGACCATACTCCTTCATAGGAGATCTCAAACCACAATACTTGCAAAATATTAACCATCTTAAATAATTCCAATAAATAGATATTATAAAATTAAAAATATGCCATAAAATGGCAAAACATCTCAGAATCAATATTCCCAAATAGCTTCGATCGTACAAGTCCGAAATTAACCGAAATAGTAAAAGCACATGTCCCATACCACGTGTTTTACTAAATCGTTTAATTCTCTTTCTCATACGTTCTAATAGTATAAAAATATTTATTTTATAAATAAAATAATTTATTTGAGAAAACAAGCTTTTAAAACCATTTTCGAAATTAATTAACAAAATCAATATTTGAAATTTCTTTGTTATAGGAAATAAATAGTTTTTATATTAGAAAATTAATTTTAGAATGCTATATAATAATAATTTGAAATATTCATTTATTTTCAAAATCACTTAAAAATGGTTTAGTGGAAACCGTGCTCGAAATAAATGAAATACAAGAAAGATAACTCAAGACCAATAACTTGAGTTCAATACGAATTTTATTCAAATTCTATTTAAATTTGAATTTCAAATTCTCCAAATATAACTAGTCTATTGATAGGAATTATAGCTTTCAAAACATCTCAAAAACAATCATCAAAATCAAATAAGAATGAGAGCAAAAATAAGCTAAAACATACATCAAGTCAATTATTGTTATTGTTGTCGTTTTGCTCTCGTAATAGCAACAAACAAACATAGTTTTTAACAAGCAAACTTCAATATTTTAGAAAACATAAAACATGAAACTTTTATTAAAAAGTTTAAGCTTTCTGAAATATGTAAGATTATCAAATTTGGTTAAGAGACAAAGAAGTTATGGAAAATTTTGTTTCAGTTTCAACCACAAAGCAAATATTGCTTTTGCTCTCAGGTTAGCAGTAACAAAGTTCAATTTTGACATAGAAGCACTCAAAATTACAGAAAACTCAACAAAGTAAAGTTGAAGCATATGATTTGTGCTTTCTAGATCATCTAAAATTATCGAAATCCGATTAAAAACGAGAAAGTTGTGTCTAATTTTGTTACAGCTTCAAGCACAGAGCAAATATTGATTTTGCTCTCAGGTTATCAGTAAGAAAATTAAATTTTGATATAGCTAACCTCAAAATTTCACAAAACTCAATACAGAAAAGTTGTAGCACAAACTCTAAGATTTCTGGAACATAAAGAATTGTCAAAATCGGAGAAAAATGAAAAAGATATGCTTAAATTTCTAACAACATTATGCATAGATAGTCACAATTTTACAGTGACAGGGCAGCGAGTTTGAACTCGATTTTTCAACCCTCTATGCTAAGAATTTTCGAAAGTATTTAACATAAAAGTTATAGAAAAAACTCTAAGCTTTCTGGAACATAAAGAATCTTCAAAATCGGAGAACAAATGAAAAAGATATGCTTAAATTTCCAATAGCATTAAGCATAGATAGTCACAATTTTACAGTGACAGGGAAGCGAGTTTGAACTCGATTTTTCAACCCTCTATGCTAAGAATTTTCAAAAGTTTTCAACATGAAAGTTATCCCTCTTTTTTCATGCTTTCCAGAACTTCAAAGAAAACCAAATTCTGACATATAGAGAGAGAGATATGCCTTATTTAGTGACAATAATTCACAAATAAACACGCAACAATAAGCTAGAAAATGTGAGTTTTGATACTCACCTTAGCAAAATTTAAAGCAAATACAAGCAAGCTTGAGGAATATGATAGACTTATGCCTTGATTATGCTTTAGAAACCTAAAAAAAAGAAATACATAGACATGCAAAGAGAAGCTGAAATTAAAAACAACACAAGTTCTCAAAATTAGAAATTGATGAAATTATCTTTGTTTTTGGATTGATTACCTGAAATAATTAGCTTCAGATTATTTTAATTTTTCAGAGAAATTGGAGAATTTGAATATTTGGATTCTAGGTTTTAAGAGGAAAGAGGGTTTTTCAATCTCCTTCTTTTTGTTTACTGTAAACTGAACATACGTTCAGTTTGAGAAGGAGATTATTTCTTCTTAGTTAAAATGGTGAGTGGACTTTAAACCCAAAAGCCAATAGTCTATGTGTTGATACTTAATCTAAATCAACCAAGTTATTCATGTTTTTTCACTTATTTCACATATTTTAGCCAATACAACTTACAGTTCCTTAGTTTCAACTTTATAAAAATCACACAAACTTATTTTATGTTTAACAAAATGTTTCCACAACATATAAAAGATATTTTAGTCATCAAAATTTTATTCCATCATTAAAACTCTTATTTTTTACTTAAATACTCAATTTACACTATAATTTATATAAAAATATTTTAGCAACCAATATCTACACAAAAATCATTTTCTTGTTAAATTAAATATAACAAACATTATTAACATCATTCTTACATCCAATTCTTAATTTAAACAAAATTCCACCTTTTTAATTGTAATATTTTGTAAAAAATAACAAAAATCAACATTTGGCAATAATTTGCAAAATTATTGCAATTTATCAAATTAAAACCATATAATATTCATTTTCTCCTCCAAACTAACAGAATAAAGCTTTTTAAAACTTTATTATCATCATTTTACACTTATTTCAACAAATTAATGTTGATTAAATCATTTTATCTCATTTAATTAATTCAATAAAAGTCCAAATCATCATATTTCCAATATTCACCATTTATAACCAACATTATCATCTTTTACTCCATTTTATTCCTTCCAATTTTACTGTTTACTCAAAATAAACAATTTTAAATCTCCAAATTTTTTATTTTTT
This sequence comes from Allium cepa, assembly GCA_030765085.1. NCBI lineage: Eukaryota > Viridiplantae > Streptophyta > Magnoliopsida > Asparagales > Amaryllidaceae > Allium > Allium cepa. The sequence goes on along the minus strand of CM060935.1, from coordinate 737,277,634 downwards.
TTTATTTTTCAATATTAAATTATAACCACCGTTATAGTTTAATATTAGAGGTAATCATCAAAACTAGGGTTGTTACAAAACTTCCCCTTATAAAAATTGCATCCTCGCAATTTCTAGAGAAGGGCTATAAACACCACGATTTAATTTCATCAAGTAAAGAGAAAAACAGACAAGCTTGAGTTTTAAAAATTTCTCACCCTCAACTCAAGATGATAGAAAACCAAGATAAAATTTCTCGATTAATTCTATGGTTTCCCAAGCGTAGGCATTGGGATTGTCGAACCATTGATTTTAAAATAGGACGTCACACCTTCGAAACAAGAACACAGACAAAATGCTACACAAAAGATTAATTGAGTGAGATTGATTTCTCATAAGCTTCTCAAATAGAGTCATAATTTTAACATAACTTTATCCCGATTCTAGCCAACCAGATAATTACTGACATGACCTTTGGTATGTCACTACGAAAGGAATCACACTAATAAAAGATTGACAACAATAGAGGTAAACAAGAGGTAGGTGGTTTCTTCAAAACCACCAAACCAAACAACCGCGTAAATGCATGTCGTTAGATAATAGCTTAAAGATAGATCATACTCAAGAACAAGGATATAAGCTCGAATTATCTTTTAATCCGAGATATTAAGAATTTTAAATCTCAACATCTTTTAATTTTTTTTAACCCCAATTTTCAACATTCGAAAATTTCTCAAACTCTTTACTATATCACTTAGTAAGTAATTTAAAACTTAAAGTTAAAATTCAAATTTCTTCTCTTACTTCAAAATTAATTTCCAAAGAATTTTGTAAATCCATAATAAAATTCCTCAAAATAAATTAAGGGTTTAAATCCTGTTTACTCTTCTATTAAACCACTTAAATAGTTTTTAAAACAATCTTCAAATTCTCTTATTATTACTTTTCTTAAAACATCCAATGTATATAATATAGATCCTAAAATCTCAAAATAGACTTTCAATAAAGCATAGCTCAAAAATAATCTCATTTATATTCTCATCTTTATAATTTAAAAATAAATAAATGGCATTGCCTTGTTATTGAGTCTCTAATAAATAAATATATCTGTTGGCTGCAGAGTTCACCGAATGATCAAAACTGCCTCACCACTCTATTACTCATCTCTAAAATCAATGGCTGCAATTACAATTCAAAAATAAATAAATTTAATATTAATCTCAAAATATTATTTTCAAAATTTCAATCTTTAAAACAGAAATCATCGTGTCTGATTGCCTCATCATAGCATTTAGGAGATTCTTACCGATAACGTTGATCAAGCGTATCGACTAGAACCATTAACTACTCGATGGATAACCCAACACTCTCAAATTATTTCTATAAAAGAATGCTACTCATATAAAATATATTCTCAAAAAAAATCTATGATTTTTTTTAAAATATCTCAAAACTTCAATTTCTCTTTTTAAAACTCACACACACACATATATATAGCTTCAAAAACCCAAGCTAAAGAATATTAAGAGAATGCATCGAGATATTCCTAGAATACTCGATTCACAAAATCAACATAAGGAGATAAAGTGTTCGTCAACTCCTACAAGATGACAAGCCACTCTCGAAAATCATCAAGGCATAAGATAAGCAAGATATTCTTCTCGAAGGAGAAGAAGCACCCAACAACAAATCATTACTTCAAACAAAGTAATGTTATAAATAATAACACCGATTCAGTATTCGAAAAGGATAACTCAAAGAAACTGAATGATAAACTGAATCAAACTCGAACAATCTAGAAACTCACTTCATTCCTCAGTGGACATCCTCGTGGAAGGATAACCGAAGAACTGGGAGCCAGAAATAAGGTTACCTCAACACTCGATTGCCTGATTGGATGTCAAATCCAAACCGACTTACAAAACTCAACAAAGTCACCCAACTGGAATTCGAGATATATCATCAACATCTCGATACTCAGGAGTGAATTCAAAAACTTTGGAATTATCATCAACATTCCAAAGTGATAAAAATAATAAACCAATCAAATTAGGATGCCTAAATAAATATAGGATCCTAAACAACAAAAGGATCGAACTTAACATCAAATAAGTCAATCCTTCTCAAATCAGATACATCTTAAGATTGTGAGTAACAAACAAATACTCACAAAAGCAGCAACAAATAGAGAACTCAGAATGCTTACAACAAGCCAATCGTTGTGGATCCCTTCAATAGGATTCACAACTCTTAAAGTAATGCAACAAGAATGCTCAAAGAAATCAATAAGCTTCATCGATATGAACTCGCTCGCATCGACAAAATAAGAATAGAATAATCCCGAATAAGATTATTCATAAGATAAGATAACATCAAACACAATTATGGAATACTACGAAATGTAATATATATTCCTAGACATATTCCATCTCAACATAACCCAATACTCAAAAAATAATCAAAGCACGATTCGAAAACAAGCTCGAATAAGGACAATGATTCACTCGTATTGTACTTCAACGCATCGTGATATACGTACTGTTCTATGTTAGTTCTACTTTGTTCTGACCACTGCTCTGATACCATGCTGTAACGCCCCACCCCGAGACCCACCTTAGTAAAGAGAATTAACAAGTAATTCTATCTACTAAAGTAGAGAATAGAGCTGGTTAAGGGCGACTATCTATAATTTTGTCTTAAAAATCTATTGAATACGTCGATAAATGCAATATAATTTTTCTTTTCTACTCAAGTGGATCGACATACCCAGTAAATGCTTAATCCAAACTATAGGTAGCTAACGGATCTAACAGAACAAAATACAATAACTGAATGTAAATCACATCACAGAACAGTAATCAACATCATTTATATGCATATACACTGATGCATGTTTAGTACAATACAATATGAATACATTAAATGTGGTACGGTACACGACCACGCCATAAACATCGAATTAATTGTAAATACATCAGAGTCAAGCGGAAAGAAATAAAAACTACACAAAAGTGCCAGGCTAGTATCCAAGCAAATACATCAAAGCAAAGTCCCGTAACTGATAGCTAACCTGAAACAACTCGGTCTGACCCGAGTACAAAGTACACGAGTCAGTCTAGCTAAAATAATCAGTTAATGAGGGTAGACGATAATATGAAGCATAAGATAAAAGGTGATAATTCTTTTCGAATGAGAAGAGGCCATAGAAAGAATATAACCCATGACTTAAGTGAAATAATGTCACTTAAGTATACAAAGACCTCAAAATAGGTAAGTTCAATAATACTACCCAAATAATATAAACATTCGCCTCATATCATCGGCGACATCCCAAAATGTATACATGGTTTCCATGAACCATATCTCCTCAAAAGGTGAAACATAAATACAAAATCTTGCCAAAAAGGCAAACATAAGACATTCTCAAGTAGGATGATCCCAAACTCAAATATAAAAGAATCTCCGAACTCAATTATACCTCATCTCATTGGTATAAATGTATATAAATCTCAATCTCAACTCGCCAGAATGGCAAGGCCTAGAGTATCCTATAAATTCATGAAATCATCCAAACTCATAACTCAAGGAACTCAATAAGAGTTCAAGACATCATAAATGAAATCACCATACATACGGCATCTCATATAGCAATAGGCTATCGATGTAATCAAACATCTTAAAATGGTGAAATCATAATAAAATAGAAAACTCAGAAAACCAGGATAGGCCAAATCCCCGATTGCAACGCCGAAGCAATGCTGCCATGCTAAACTCAGACGACCGAAGCCTCACACAAGGTCGCTAACACCTCCCAAAGCAGTTCGTCCTCATGACAAGGTCGCTGACACCTCTCCAAGCAATTTTGTCAGCCCTAACAAGGTCGCTAACACCTCCCGAAGCAGTTTGTCCTCATGACAAGGTCTCTGACACCTCTCCAAGCAGTTTTGTCAGCCCTAACAAGGTCGCTAACACCTCCCGAAGCAGATCGTCGTCATGACAAGGTCGCTAACACCTCTCAAAGCAGTTCTGTTAGGTAAACATCGTGAATGTGCCACAATCTCACGGATAGGAATCCAAAAAGTGTTAACGTATGTCCCATACCATACATTCGCACTTAGAGGTTTACTAGTCGTTAGTCGATGTCACACTAGAAACATCATAAACTCATAACATTATATCTCGCCCAGTCTTATTGGCGAGTGATAAAGAGACACAATACTTGTCTCATCTCATCGACAAGTATTAAATGGCGTCGTAATTTTTCTCATCTCATCGACATGTGAAAACATCATGATGGTTCATCATAAACCATAAATCTCAAATTATGAAATCAATAACCCAAGACTTGCCTCGTATCATTGGCAAGTAAACAAAACATCATGATGGTTCTCATCGACCATACTCCTTCATAGGAGATCTCAAACCACAATACTTGTCAAATATTAACCATCTTAAATAATTCCAATAAATAGAAATTATAAAATTAAAAATATGCCATAAAATGGCAAAACATCTCAGAATCAATATTCCTAAATAGCTTCGATCGTACAAGTCCGAAATTAACCGAAATAGTAAAAGCAAATGTCCCATACCACGTGTTTTACTAAATTGTTTAATTCTCTACGTTCGAATAGTATAAAAATGTTTATTTTATAAAGAAAATAATTTATTTGAGAAATCAAGCTTTTAAAACCATTTTTCGAAATTAATTAACAAAACCAATATTTGAAATTTCTTTGTTATAGGAAATAAATTGTTTTTATATTAGAAAATAATTTTAAAATGCTATATAATAATAATTTGAAATTTTCATTTATTTTTCAAATCACTTCAAAATGGTTCAGTGGAAACCGTGCTCGAAATAAATGAAATACAAGAAAGATAACTCAAAACCAATAACTTGAGTTCAATACAAATTCAATTCAAATTTAACCCAAAATCAATTCAAATTCTATTTAAATTTGAATTTCAAATTCTCCAAATATAACTAGTCTATTGATAGGAATTATAGCTTTCAAAACATCTCAAAAACAATCATCAAAATCAAATAAGAATGAGAGCAAAAATAAGCTAAAACACACATCAAGTCAAAAATTGTTATTGTTGTCGTTTTGCTCTCGTAATAGCAACAAACAAACATAGTTTTGACCAGGAAAACTTCAATATTTTAGAAAACATAAAACATGAAACTTTTAACACAAAGTTTAAGCTTTTCGAAACATCTAAGATTATCAAATTCGGTTAAGAGGCAAAGAAGTTATGGAAAATTTTGTTTCAGTTTCAACCACAAAGCAAATATTGCTTTTGCTCTCAGGTTAGCAGTAACAAAGTTCAATTTTTACATAGAAGCACTCAAAATTGCAGAAAACTCAACAAAGTAAAGTTGTAGGACATGATTTGTGCTTTCCGGATCATCCAAAATTATCGATATCCGATCAAAAACGAGAAAGTTGTGTCTAATTTTGTTACAGCTTCAAGCACAGAGCAAATATTGATTTTGCTCTCAGGTTATCAGTAAGAAAATTAAATTTTGACATAGCTAACCTAAAAATTTCACAAAACTCAATACACGAAAGTTGTAGCACAAACTCTAAGCTTTCTGGAACATAAAGAATTGTCAAAATCGGAGAACAATTGAAAAAGATATGCTTAAATTTTCAACAACATTAAGCATAGATAGTCACAATTTTTCAGTGACAGGGCAGCAAGTTTGAACTCGATTTTTCAACCCTCTATGCTAAAAATTTTCGAAAGTATTTAACATAAAAGTTATAGCACAAACCCTAAGATTTCTGGAACATAAAGAATTGCCAAAATCGAAGAATAAATGAAAATGATATGCTTAAATTTCCAACAACATTAAGCATAGATAGTCACAATTTTACAGTGACAGGGCAGCGAGTTTGAACTCGATTTTTCAACCCTCTATGCTAAGAATTTTCGAAAGTGTTTAATGTGAAATCCCTCTCTTTTCGTGCTTTCCAGAACTTCATATAAAACCAAATTCCGACTTATAGCGAGAGAGATATGCCTTATTTAGTGAAAATAATTCACAAACAAACACGCAACAAACGAAAATTGAGATTTCAATATTGAAATTTCAATCTAAGCTAGAAAATGTGAGTTTTGATACTCACCTTAGCAAAATTTAAAGCAAATATAAGCAAGCTTGAGGAATATGATAGCCTTATGCCTTGATTATGCTTTAGGAACCTGAAAAAAAAAAGAAATACATAGACATGCAATGAGAAGCTGAAATTAAAAACAACACAAGTTCTCAAAACTAGAAATTGATGAAATTATCTTTGTTTTTGGATTGATTACATGAAATAATTAGCTTCAGATTATTTTAATTTTTTAGAGAAATTGGAGAATTTGAATATTTGGATTCTAGGTTTTAAGAGGAAAGAGGGTTTTTCAATCTCCTTCTTTTTGTTTACTGTAAACTGAACATACGTTCAGTTTGAGAAGGAGATTATTTCTTCTTAGTTAAAATGGTGAGTGGACTTTAAACCCAAAACCCAATAGTCTATGTGTTGATACTTAATCTAAATCAACCAAGTTATTCATGTTTTTACACTTTTTTTTTGAAATGGTACTTTATATACAACAAATCATTGGGACAACAACATATCCCATGCCAATAAATATTCGGAAGAAAGTTTCGAACTTGTGACATCTTGCACCAAGCCGAATCAATTAGCCACTTAGACAATGTTTTTACACTTTATTTCACATATTTTAGCCAATACAACTTACAGTTCCATAGTTTCAACTTTATAAAAATCACACAAACTTATTTTATGTTTAACAAAATGTTTTCACAACATATAAAAGATATTTTAGTCATCAAAATTTTATTCCATCATTAAAACTCTTATTTTTTTTACTTAAATACTCAATTTACACTATAATTTATATAAAAATATTTTAGCAACCAATATCTACACAAAAATCATTTTCTTGTTAAATTAAATATAACAAACCTTATTAACATCATTCTTACATCCAATTCTTAATTTAAACAAAATTCCACCTTTTTAGTTATAATATTTTGTTAAAAATAACAAAAATCAACATTTGGCAATAATTTGCAAAATTATTGCAATTTATCAAATTAAAACCATATAATATTCATTTTCTCCTCCAAACTAACATAATAAAGCTTTTTAAAACTTTATTCTCATCATTTTACACTTATTTCAACAAATTAATGTTGATTAAATCAGTTTATCTCATTTAATTAATTCAATAAAAGTCCAAATCATCATATTTCCAATATTCACCATTTATAACCAACATTATCATCTTTTACTCCATTTTATTCCCTCTAATTTTGCTGTTTACTCAAAATAAAAGATTTTAATCCTCTAAATTTTTTTTTTCAATATTAAATTATAACCACCGTTATAATTTAATATTAGAGGTAATCATCAAAACCAGGGTTGTTACAGGGGACTTAGAGATTTTAAGTCGTTTATACTATGGTCCGCACTCAAGGGACTCAGAGTACTCTAGTCCGCACTCTGGGGACTTGGAGATTTTAGTGCTCGTGCGTGTTCGTATGTCAGACATAATAATGTATCTCTTAGTTATTCGTCAAAGAGTTATCATACACTAAAAGATCGACAATTCATGGAAAAAATGGCTTCAAGCCTTTGTTAATGCAAACAAGCTAAATTGTCTTATTACATGCCGTAAACATGGAATAAAAACTTGCTGGAAATAATTGCAACTAAAATATGAAAGAAATGAACTAAGCATAATAATGACGCAAATGCCCGCTATTCCAGGCTTGGGGTAGTGTCACACCATCAACGGTCTCTAGCTTGGAAGTTCCTTCTTCAAGCTTCCATTCAATGACGTATGGACCTTCCCATGCGGGGATCATATGTGATGGAACTGGGAAAACTCGTTTCAAAACGAGGTCACCCACACCAAAGATTCTTGGTCGGACTTTTTCATTATAATATCGAGCAACTCAGTGTCTGTATGCGGCCGCTCTTAAATTAGCTTCTTCGCGCTTTTCATCAATGAAGTCCAATGATTCCAGCAAAAGATCTTGATTCGACTCAGAGTCATAATAAGTTACCTGATGCGATGGAACTTCAAGTTCTACGGGTATAACAGCTTCCATGCCATATGCTAATGCGAATGGAGTGTGGCCAGTCGCGGACTTGTGGGTGGTTCTATAAGCCCAAAGCGCTGTTGGAAGCTCATCCACCCACTTTCCTCTAGCCTTTTCCAAACGCTTTTTCAATATGGATTTGATTATTTTGTTCAGGGCTTCCACTTGTCCATTGGCTTTCAGATGAGCAATTGCGGCAAATTTTTTCTCAATGCCATATTTTGGCAAATTTTTTTGAACTCTTTGCTTTCGAATTGAGTTCCGTTGTCTGTAATGATGGTTCGTGGAAGGCCAAAACAGCTTATAATATTTCCTATAACGAAATAAATGACCTTTTTGGTGGTGATAGTGGCCAAAGGCTCTGCTTCTGCCCACTTGGTGAAGTAATCGACCACAACTATCGCGTATTTTGCACCACCTTTGGATATGGGTAAGGAACCGACTATGTCCATCCCCCACATTACAAACAGCCAGGGACTAACTATTTGTGTAAGTTCTGTTGGCGGGGCTCTCAGGAGTTTTGCATATTTCTAACATTTGTCACATCTTCTCACATAGTCTGCGGCATCCCGATTTACAGTCAGCCAATAGTATCCACAGCGGAGGACTTTCTTCGCTAACGTCTGCCCCCCAATATGGTCACCACATTCCCCTTCATGGACTTCCTTCAGGACTCGTTTTATCTCATCATGGGCAATGCATTGGAGTAAGGGGGTCAAGAATCCCCACCGATACATTACCCCGTCTTGCATTACATAACGCGAAGCCTTACAAATGACTTGTCGTCTTTCGCTCCTTTTGGGTACGACCCCGTGTAACAAGTACTGCTTGAATGGGGTCATCCATGATTCCTTCTCGATTTCTGTTTCTAACATGAAATCTACCTCCATCATATTTATGCTCGGAGCATGTAAGGTTTCAACAGGAAACAATCCCATTTGTTGTGCATCGATAATGCTTGCAAATTTTGCTAACGAATCGGCTGCTCTGTTTTGTTCACGTGGGACATGTGAAATATCATAATACTCGAGATTCGCTAGCTCTTAAACCCGTGCCAAGTATGGGGCAAGTCTCTGCCCCTTCGCTTGATAGTCCCCCCGGACTTGGTACACCACCAGTTGTGAGTAAAAAAAGATTTCAACCGATCTTACTCCCAATTCTCTAATAAGTCTTAAGCCAGCAATCAATGCTTCATACTCGGCTTCGTTATTCGTTGCTTTGAATTCGAGCTTCAAAGCGTAGCAAACTGATCGGTTTTCAGGAGTCATAAGAACTATGCCATCCCCCAAACAACGGTCTTTACATGCCCCATCGGTGTACATCTTCCATCGAACGGGCGGCATGACATTGTGGCCGTTTGATTCGTCTGTAATGGTGAATTCAGCAATGAAATCTGCGAGCACTTGCCCCGTATGGCCCTTCATGGCAGGCAGGTAATATCAAACTGACTCAACTCGATATTCCATTTTAACATCCTTCCAGAAGTTTTCGGTCGTTAGAGTACCTGTCACAAGGGTTGATCAGTGTAAACACTGATCGAGTGTGCCTGGAAGTATGGGCGAAGTTTGCGTGATGCAATCACCAACCAGTAAGCTAATTTCTCAATCTTGGGATAATTTCTTTCTGCCCCGTCAAACGTTTACTAACGTAATACACTGGCTTTTGAACTCGATCCTCCTCGCGAACCAAGCCGTACCGATAGCATGCTGGGATACAGCCAGGTATACATGCAGCATTTCATGGTCAATTGGTTTTGATAGCACCAGGGGACTTTCTAGATGTCTAATCAGAGCTCAGAATGCTTCCTCCCAATCAGTCGTCCACTCGAAATTCCTCTTTCCTTTCTTTATCACATCAAAGAAAGGAATGCACTTATCTATAGCTCTGGATATGAATCAACTCAGTGCGACCACCTTTCCGTTCAAACTTTGTACTTGCTTTATAATTCTAGGCACTTGTATGTCCCGAATAGCCTGAATCTTTTCCGGGTCAGCTTCAATTTCACGTGCATTCACAATGAAACCCAAGAACTTCCCTGATGCAACACCAAAAGAACACTTCAAAGGGTTGATATTCATCCCATAATGCCTGAGTATATCAAACATCTCTGCTAAGTCTTGAATGTGGTCGTTCGACCATCGTGACTTCATGAGCATGTCATCCACGTAGACTTCCATCGTTCTGCCAATTTGATCTTTAAACATTCGGTTCACCAAACGTTGATAAGTCGCTCCAGCATTTTTTAATCCGAAGGGCATAACTACGTAGCAATACAACCCAACGTCGGTGACAAAACTAGTGTGTTCTTGGTCTAGGATATGCATCAAGATTTGATTGTATCCCGAGTACGCATCCATAAATGATAGTAGCTCGTGTCCGGCCGTTGAATCGACCAGCTAGTCGATCCGAGGTAAGGGAAAAATATCCTTCAGGCATGCTTTGTTTAAATCAAAATAATCAACGCAATTTCACCACTTCCTATTCAATTTTCTTACCAGCACAGGGTTAGATACACATTCAGGGTATAGGGCATCACGGACAAACCTATTAGCTTTGAGTTTGTCCACCTCCTCTCTGAGAGCAGCGGACCTCTCCGGGTCCATGCCTCTCCGTTTTTGTTTTACTGGGACGTACTACGGATCTATATTCAACATATGACTTGTAGTGGCAGGAGAAATCCCGCACATATCAGAGTGTGTCCAAGCGAAAACGTCCAGGTTCGCTCGGAAAAAATCCGTAAGATCCACGGCCAATGGAGGGTCGAGTTGCGATCCAATCTTAAGAACTCGTGACGGATCATTCCGGCTGACTGGAATGTCAATCGTCAGCTCATCCGGTGCTGCATTCACTTCCCTGGGTCCCCCTTCATCATCTCTCAGATCTATGTCTCTATAGATCCAAGAATGCTGCCCGAGCCAGGGCTCGGGCACTACTTGTCAATTGTTAGTGTTTTGGATGCGGACAGAGCAGTCTGCAACCTTCCCCTTTTCTCTTCGCTGAGCCTCTCTCAGCTCTGCCACATAGCATGCGCGATCGGCCGCTTGATCGCAATGCACTACTCCGACTCCTTTGTCTGTCAGAAATTTTAATGTCAAACACCATGGGGCCAAAGCTGCCCTAAACTTTGCCAGGGCTGGATGACTTAAAAATACATTGTATGGAGAGTCAACATCCATCACTATGAACGGTAGGATTCGCACTCTTCTACGCTCACCTTCTCCCAGTTCAACTGGTAACTCAATATACCCCATTGCGTTAGTCGCGGCACCACTAAAGCCGTGGGTACGGGCTTTGCATGGTTTTAAGTCTTTTTTCTCCATCTTCATTTGGTCATAAGCCTTCTTGAAGATGATGTTGACAGAGCTTCCACAATCGATCAAAATCCTTTTAAGGTAAGCTGGCCCGATCGTCGCAGATATGACCATCGGGTCGATAGTAGGAGCCTCCATCTTGTCTGCATGTCGACTCCTAAACACTACATCGTCTGCATCTTGCATTGTTGTTTTGCGGGGGTTCCATCTTCCACATTTGAACAATATTCATAATTCGCATGCCTCAAGGAGGTAGCATATCATTCCATCTTCTGCCAATTCCTGTCTGCATGATGAGGTCCTCCCACTATTGTATTTATGATCAACCTACCCACGGTCCGGGCAGGTTCCTCTGGATAGCGTGGAGCCGGCCCGCGTCCTGGGTCAAACGTTCCCTGCCTACCCTCTGGTGGGTTCTTAACAAACTCCGATAGCTTTTTCCACTCGATTAACTTTTCTATGGCATCATGGTGGTGTCGACACTCCTCATTATTATGCCTTTGGGTCTCATGGAAGCGATAGTACTTCCTCGTCCGCTTCTTTTCCTATGTGGACTCCTTTGGACGCGGCTTTCTGTATTGAAAGGTGTTACAGGTAGATAGGTAAATATTTTCAAGAGACGTATTCAGGAGGTGTATTCGTCGTAGGTTGGAATCCTCGACTTCCATTTCCCTGTCTCTCTTTTCTTTCCAGGATTTCCATCTTCGGATCCTTTAGATTTCCCTGGCTTGTTCTAGACGTTGACTTGAACTTTTCCCGAGTTGTTGCCGGATTGCTTCACGGCGATGTTACTTTTCACAGTCTCCTGAACAGGCCCTGGTGCCTTATCTCGTCTTGTCCATCGAGCTACTTACCTCCTTATGAATTGATGAGCTTTCGAATAGAAATACTCCAACGTAGTTGGGGGCTTTCTCGCCAACCAATCTCCAAACTCTTAGTCTGGATCTACACCTCGCATTACTGCCATCAAAATTGCATGGTCATTAGGGTTGCTAACTTCAGTGGTGGCAACATGAAACCTTTGCAAGTACGCTTTCAAAGACTCTCTCGGAGCCTGGATTACGCTTGATAAGGACATCACATCCTTTGGACGAGTAGCATGTTTCCTGAATTGTTCAAAAAAATTCATTGCCAACTCGTCCAACCTGGATATAGACCGTGGGGGAAGTCGAGTAAACCACATGGTGGCAATTCCAGTTAAATTATTTGGGAAGCATATACACTTAGTCGCATCATTCGCTCTTGTAGAATCCATCATCCATTCGTACCTCATCACGTGTTGCCTAGGGTCAGTCTTCCCTTTGTAGGCTGGGATAGTCGGCATACTAAACTTCCTAGGATACTCAGCCTGTAGAATGGTATATGTGAAGGGAGAATGACTCCTGGACACTACCCAATCTTCATTGGTCAAACCCTGGTTCTCTCTCATTAACTGCCTGACCATGGCTGATAAGTCTGGAGTTTGTATGGAGGATGGAAGGTTGGGTTCCGTTCCACAAGACCGTGCAGGTTGATGTCTCCCTTGCTGGCGATCAGCCAAATGTGCATCCTGAAGGCCGGCTTCATTAAGGTCTTGGTAAGCCGGGCGTCCGGTCTCCTCATGTGCCTGATTCCTGGTGGATCGATCGGTGGCACCTACCTGCGCAGCTTCAGTCTTACGGCGTCTACGCCTAGGAGGTTCATCGGCTGAGGTCGAGCTATCAGACGAAGAATAAGGAGCAGGGCTACCTCCAGCATTCTAATGCTGCTACTGAGTTAACTGAGTCATGAGCTTAGCGTTGGCCTGAATCTACTCAGCGAGTTGCTTTTTTACTTTCCCGGAGTTCCCTCATCAAATCATTGAACTCCGTCCTAGTGACTGCTTCCGTTTGAGTTTGGGCGGTATTCCCTGCACTTAAATTTGCTTGTTGATTGCTAGGTCTAACTTGTTGCACGCTAGCAGTCTCGTGGACGTCCGCATTGTGAGAGGCTAATTGGATACGTGGTCTTCCTATAGTAGAGTTGTCGGTCGAAACTCTGAATAGATTCCATGGGCGTCCTATGAATAAGTCTGATCTCCTTAGGGGATTTTTCAATCCAGTAGCTACAAAGTAGATACTATCGGCCTGAGAATTCAATTCTCAGTTAAAGCACTAAAATATTAGCTCCAGAATTGGTCAGTAACACTCTTGAGTAGAGTTATGTAGAGAGATTAATGAATAAAGTAAATTTAAACATATAACAATATGCTAAATTAAACGTAGAAAACAAGAACACCAGATTTATAGTGGTTCGACGTAACTGTCTACGTCCACTTTGAAGTTAATCTTTATTGCTTTCCTCAACTATTGATTACAGATATAATCCATACACCAACTTCTTGAATACAATTGTTAAGCAAAGAAGATAAGTCTTGAATGAGTCTTGAATGCACAGAGTCTCCCCGGTGTTCTCAAAAAAGGTCCCTTTCACTATGCCCATGCCTCTCTATTTATAGACGAAGATGGGTTCGACTTACCTAATGGGCCTAGGAGTGAGATACCTCTGTCCGTGGTGAGTGACTTCTGTATGCCGAGCCACAAATGCCGAACAGAAAATACCGAGCCATGTCTCCAAGCCGAATGAGGCAGTGTGTTGAGTGAAACGTGTAGGCCGAACGAGGGGAGATGCCGAACGACATGCTCATGCCGACCGAGGCCATGTGCCGAACGAGGCTGGAACGCCGAACAAGGCTGGAATGCCGAACGAGGCATGAATGCCGAGCGATGCTGGATGCCGGGAGAGGCTGGAATGCCGGTCGAGGCTTGACTGCCGAGCAAGACTGAATGCCGAGCAATGCTGGATGCCAAGCGATGCTGGATGCCGGGCAAGGCTGGAATGCCGGTTGAGGCCTGAATGCCGAGCGAGGCTGTATGCCGGTCGAGGCCTGAATGCCGAGCGAGGCTGGATGCCGAGCGATCTTGGATGCCGGGCGACCCAATTGTGCCGATCAAGAATGCTATGCCGAACGGCGTTGGATGCCGAATGGTGCACAAATGCCATGTCTCTAGTTACCTGGTCAAACCTCCAAGTAACACTTATAACCTTGGTACTAATATGATTGTTCATTCAGGAAATAATAAAACTTTTTGGCATGATTGTTGGATATCTCTCGTTCCTCTTAGGGTTGAATTTAAAGAACTTTTCATCATTTGTAACTTTAAAAATGTTTTAATTAAAGTTGCTTTTTCTTCGGATAATGATCCCCTTTGGAACTTCAGTTTTGATAGAATATTAAAAGGTACAAGTCTTAGAAAATTCTCTATATTTTATCAAGATTGAATTTATATAACATTGTTAACGAAAATGATACTATTTAAGAAATTCACTTCTAATTCATTGTATAAATTCTTAATTTCTCGGGCATTACTAATAACACTTTTAATCTTATTTGGAAAGCAAATGCACCACCAAAAGCTAAGATTCATACGTGGTTAATCATGCAAGGGAAGCTAAATACCATTGAACTTTAAAAAGCAAAAATTCGCCAATTGATAATAAATGTACTTTTTGTAACATGTATTTTGAAAATATTAATCATATATATTACGATTGTATAGATATTTGCCATATTCTTAATAACACTCTTAAATTTTTTAACATTATTCTTACAACTAAAGTTACTGATTGTGATTTTTATTGGAATAACTTAAGATTTAAGTTTAAAAAGGAAAATAGATTTTTACTAGATACTTTGTTCACTATAATATGTTGGTATACTTAGATTGAGAGAAACCAGAAACTTTTTAATAATAACAACAGTAATATTAATAGATTGGTAATAATAGTAGTTTCGTTTCGTTTCAATTGGGTCTCAAATCCAAAATATAGATTGGCTAAAAATAGTTTTTTAATGAATATCTTAATAAGGTTAGAAAAAACATCGAATTATTTAAACGAAAAATAATATTTTTAACATTAATAACTATAGCATTAGCATTTATTCGAATTCAAATGAAGATTTTACTGATTATCATAATTTTCGTTTGATCAAAGGAACATAATGTTAATAAAATTTTTAGATTTTTAAATTTTTTTTGTAAGTGTTTAATTGCATATTTTGTTAATATCTATGCCTTTTGATTTTGTGATCATTATCTCATAACATAAAAGTAAGTAAGATGTTGCATAATGAGTTTGACCCTTTTATTAGCCTAACACTTATTATTATTTCTTTGTTGTCTTATAGTTTTAACTCTAATTTTAATTCTTTTATTTCATTAAAGCATATATACGTGTATATAAATTTTATTTATACACATATACATATATATATATGTGTGTGTGTGTGTGTGTGTGTGTTATTCTTATTTTTTTTTAGTTCCATCTATAGGTACAGGTTTAGGCTAAAAATGGTGCTAGAATGCTATTTGCAGGTTTCAGGGTTGCTGCTGTCAGGATGTTGGATTGCTGTTCATACGGTCGTTGTTAGGAGATATTTCATATTTTAGATTCGGATCATCCGCGCTAGCTATGAGGAGTTCCATCTCTGGTGGAGCTACTTGTGGATCTTTTTTGTTCTCTTCGATGCACCATGGTTTATATTGGGTACTTCTAACATTTTATTATAGGACGGTGGCCTTGCCGAAGTTTGATATAGAGGTGTAATGGGCGGTGGCCTTGTCGGAGATCATTTAAGAGGTTACCTGATGTTGTTATCTAAGATTTTTCTATGTTACGATTTGTCACCTGCCAGGCATGTTTGCATCTCCTTTACTATCGGCGATACACACACACACACACAAGTATGCTCTCTTCTACTTTAGAGGATCGCACATTTCTCTCCAATAGTACTAACTACCTTTACTTAATTACTAATTAACTACTACGTATCTTTAATGAACTAATTAATTAAATAATTAGTGATCTCATACTTAAGTAAAAAATAATTACATTTTATACTTAATTAATGATTTGAAAAGGTTTTTCGAAAAACATTTAGGAAGGAAATATTTTAAATTAGGAATAATTTTTTTTTCGAATTGCATCCATAACAACTATTGCTATGGAGACTATAATTCAAAGTTAGTTTCTAAGTTAACATTTAAACTTTAACTCCAAAAAACTTTACTTACTTAATAAAACCTAGTAAGTGGTTTTGAAAACTATAATAAAGGTTGAAACTTTGAAATCCTCTTAGTTAATTACAACTAGTAAACTTGATTTGTTTTCTAAAGGAGCTCAAGTCACTTTACAAATCAAATGTTAACTTCCTTAGAAAATACAACACACAGGCAAGAAAACACTTATATATGCATGCCATAACACTATACATAAGGAAGATATGAACTTTAACATTATTTCACAACCAAACAACCATTTCAAGTTCACAACCAAGCAATACATATAATTCCTCCTATTAGCAACACCAAACACATATATATTCAAGCAAGAGCACGATAATAACTTGCAATGTAAAAAGTTTCAAAACTTTTAAATCAAAAGGTGAGTTTAACTCAACAAAAGTTATGCAAACAAACTAAACTAGGGCTAGAACTTTGTAAAGGCCTTAAATCTTCGTATTTCTTTTATAAAAAGTGATTTTTGCCCTTGGATCTTTAAAAGTGGGTTCGGCCAACGGTTCTATAGGCTCGGCCAAGGGTGTAGAAGGTGGGCGTGGGCTTTTTTTTGGAAAAGGAAGGTGTAAGAAGAAGAAAGAGTGAGTTTTAAGTGTTTTTAGGAATTAAAAGGAAGAAAAGAATTGATTTTTAAATCTTTGAAAATATTTGAAAGGCATGAAAAGGTGTTGAAAACATAAGGAAGAAGATGTAAAATTTTAAAGTGTAGAAAATGAAATAAAGAAGGAGAGAGAGAAATTTGGAATTGTTTTTATACAAATTAAAATTAGAAAATTAGCTAAATACCCTTTAGCACACTACCCTCCATTCATTTGCTGCCACATTTTCCCATCCACCACCATCCTCTCTTCCACATGCAACCACATGGAGCTCCCTTTTATGACCATCATACAACACACTTGTACTTATGATGTGAAATGATAAAGTGACATTACATCTTACTTTATTTTAATTTCGAATTTGAAAAAAAGGGGTTACATCTTATATATTTTCCTAAGTAAGTGTATATCTGCCTTATTATATACTAAGCATAATTAGTCTATTATTGATATGTGTGTATATGCTTTATTAAGGTGTTCACAACATCATAAACAACTTTTAAATGATAAAGAAATTGAAAATTCTGAAAATGCTTACTGGTCACGTTTTCGTCGAACTAATTATTTTTATAAATACATTTTGAAAACCATTTTACCATCACTAGTTATAAATTAAAAAGGTGTATTTTTGGGTAAAGAAATACATTTATTAATTATTTAAAAATGTATTAAATATCCATATTTAAAGTGATTAAATTACGGATCGTTAGAGCCGCTTGCAAAAAAGTCCCCAAATTAGTGAAATGATGAGCTGATCAAGTTCATGATTGAGTTAAAGGTGTACCATATAATTTGATTATATCACTTAACCATTATAGTGAGCCTTGTTTGAAATATAGTAAGCGTTTTGTTTTGTTTTCTATGGTTAATGGGTAAATGTTACCAGTTTGAACCATGGACTTTATTGTTGGACTTTGCAATGAACTACGAATATCATTAAAATTTTGACTATTGGTTAGGCTTTAGATATCTGTGTGATATAATGATGATAAAGAGAAAATAGACACAATATATCGTTTCCTAAGGACGTCACTTTTAAAAATAAGAAATTGGATTTCACCTAGATAACATATATGCAACTGAAGTAATGTCCACTATTATGCTTTAGCAAAATCCATATGAGATTTAATATTTAAATTATTTAAATATTGCCGAGGGTCGAGTATATGCTAGATAGTCACAAATGCAACTCTTAGCTTTCTGTCTGAATTAATTAAATGAGATAATTTATAAAAGCTATAAACTATTTTCTTGAGTGAAAAGGATATGTATGTGAAAATACACAGCTGCCCAAAATTTTAAGTCACAGGAGGTGAAGGGTCATTATACTGACCGACATGCATGGACATTGGCAATATAAAATGGTAATATTAGTTCACAATTACATAATGCACAACATACAATAAGACAACTGAACATAGAAAATGCAAAATACATAAAGCCAGAATGGTTGTCCCCTAAGTCGGTGCCATAAGTTGCTTCAATCAGATTCACCAACCACACCGTCCTCAAGAGTGAACTACAACCTAGCAAATGTTGATCCTAAGCAAGCATAAACAAGAATCATGATGGAGTTACATAGATTGATGTAAGTTTATATATAAACTTAAAGCATCTATTGTTTCGTTCATTCCATATGACCTAGCCAATGAGTAGATCAGAAATGGACTATGAAGTATCAGGACAGTGTCTGTCATACTCACTAAATGAAAAAGTGTCACTAAAATAAAAAGTTTTAACGGATTTTCGAACCAGTCAAAGTCGCCAAAATATCCGTCTGTTCTAAAACTACTGATGAAAATTACCAATTTAATACACATCAAAATTTAATAAATATAATGCTATTAAATGTATATGTTACAATTTCACTACAACTTTATCAGAGCAATCATTTAATTTACTAGGTGTGTTTTGACAAAAGAAAACTCAAATACAATAATCTACCACTGCACAACTCCGAGGTAAGAGATAGCAATAGTCATTCTTGCAAAGTCAATAAACAAGTCAAAGCAGAATAAAATTATATGTAGTAAAGATACAAAAACACAAGATAAATAGCAAACAATAAACAGAAAAATTATACTATTATTGAGGTTGCGTCAATGCCACTTGTGGCTGCCTATATACCCCATATAATTGGGTACTTAATTAAATATATAATCAAGCCAATGTAGTTCTCCTATTCTCAAATAGGATTCAAAAGGAGCCTACGATGTAATATATATAATATATGAATGTAAGTCACGAAAATTACACACTTAGGCTTATATTTTTAGATTTATATTTATGAAATCTAATTAACTTTATTATTTTTAAGATATTACCCTTTTTGAAAATAATATCTTCGAACTAAATTCTCGGTTTCATTTCAAATCCTTTTGAAATAATAATAATATATATTCTTAGTATCAAATAACACTTTACTTCAGGATATGAAACAATAAGTTGTGAAAATGGTGTCAAATGCTATGTATAATAGTACAGTGGGGTATTGTGTATTATTTGGAAATTCCAATACTTTGCTATGAAAGCATATCAAAATATATATACACACACACAACCAGATGCCAAAATAAATCATATGGTGCTCGCTTATAATTATTTTCTGCCTAACACATGCCGAATAGGAATGGATAATTAATTGCTCATAAACCGGCCGAATGAAATTCGAAAAAACAATCAATCAATAACAGTAATAAATGCGAACACATCATTATAACCAATAAATTAATATAATAGCAGAATATTGATTTATTCTGCTCAATAGATGTCCAATATAATCTATTCATTGTAGTTATAATAGAACGGTGTTTTATTTTGCTAATTGAATGTCACCAATGAAATAAAATTATCTAACTACGTAAATCGTAATTAAATTTAATCACTATTTATTTATCACTAAATTATACTTCACTAATTGTGTCCATAAATTACACTAATGTGTTCCATTCGTTAATACAAATCTAACATGAAAGACCGTGGGTTAAACAGACTTCGTAAGGGGGAGTTGAACCTTTTTAAAGTTAACACCTTTTAATTTCTTAATCAAAACTACTAAAAAATACTTAACTAAACCTCTCCCACCAACTTCATGCAAAAGCCCAACAAACCCAATCTCATTTCACAAGCCTGCACTCTCTTCCCATACGCATGCAACAAAGCTCTAATTCCTTCCTTTATTAGCACATGCAAGAGAACACATTGAAGAGGACGTATTTGCAATTTCCTTTGAAACGAATAGTATCCATCCTTTCTTGTTTCATTTGTAGCTCACACACCCTCATTCTCCATTATTTCCATTCCTACACCTTCTTCATGCATCCATTCCTCTCCTCTTTTGTTTCCATGTATGTGTTCTTCTCTCTCTTCCATGCATGTTTGTTTATTCATGGGAATAGAAGAAAATGTGTATATATTTGTGTGTTTATGTTTTTGTTGTATCTGTGTCGATATACCTATGTCAATGTGTTTATAGGTGCATATATACAGGCAAAATAATTATTTAATAGCTAAGAAAACAAAGCATGACAAAGGACAAGCAAGGATATGTGATAGTGGAGGTGTGTGTGGCATGGAAGATAGATATGGCAAAGTATTGGTGCATTCATGAATATACACAGAGAATAAATAAAAAGAAATATGTATCTAAAATATGTTCAACTTTCTTCTTTAATAATGAAAGTTTCCAGAATTAAATCCGAGAAAAATTATTATAAACAAAACATGCTTCCAAATTTCAAAGGCAACAAACATATATGCATGTGTTTAATTGTGTACATATTATTTTAAATTTTTTACACACAATATTATGTTCGCGTACGAGCCACAAATGATAGAAATAATAATATAATCGTTCACAACAGTGTGGCATGATCGCAAAAAAGTAATAAAATAGACATGTTAACTTATTCTGTGAAGTTTCAATAGTACTGATGTTTGTCGCAAAAAGCGTAGAATGAAAATTTAACTATTTTTCAAACTAAAAATTATGTAAAAATCCTATAAATTAAATCAAAAATACGTTATTACAAGTCTTAATTTGAAACATAGATTTTATTATATTTAAATTCAAATTCGAATATTTGAATATGCTATAAATTTAAATTCGGAGACTGAAAATAATGGGTCGTTATATTCTTCTCCACTTAAAGATTTTCTCCCTAAAATCAAGGACAGAAGAATATAATGAAAACCAAACAATTAACATTAGCTAAGCACATTAAAAATAAACATCACCGATAACCCTGGTCAGAGGTGTAGTGCCTTATCCTATCCACTTTTATTAATCAAATTGGGGCAGTTTCATTTTAAAATTCCTAGGTTGATTTACTAAACCTATGTGAATTTTGCTTAGGCACCTAACCTAAGCTCTGATACCAGCTGTAATGATCCGCCGAAATATTCATCCATTCTAAAATTACTAGTGAAAACTACTAATTTTATACACATCAAAATTTGATAAATATAAAACATTATTAAATGTATAGGATATAATTTCAATAATAAAAATTTATCAGAGCAATCTTTTATTTTACTAGGTGTGCTTTAGTAAAAAAAAGCTCAAATACAATAAATCTACCAGTGCACAACTTCAAGGCGAGAGACAACAATAGTCATTCCTGCAAACTCAATCAAAAAGTCAAAGATGGAATATGATAAGTAGAAAAAATACAACAACACCAGATAAATAGAAAACAATAGATAGGAAAAAGATTAATTATTATTAGGGCGGCGCCACTACCACTTATAACTGCCTACATACCTATATCTAATTGGAAACCCAATTAGATACACGATCAAGCTAACATAATTCTCTTATTCACAAATAGGACTCAAAAGTAGCCTATGACGTACTTTATATAATATATGAATGTAACTCTCGAAAATTACCCACATAGGCTTACATCTTAATATTTAGATTTATAAAATCTAATTAACTTTATTATTTTCAAAATATAATTCTTTTTGAAAATAATCTCTTCGAACTAAATTCATGGTTTCATTTTAAATCCTTTCAAATAATAATGTACATATCCTTTGTACCAAACAATACTTACTTTGCGATATCAGATAAAACACTTTTGAAAACGGTATCAAATACTCTGTATAATAATACAGTGTTATATCTAATAAATTATTTGAAAATCCAAATAATGTACTATAAAAGTGTATCAAAATATATGCAACCAGATAGGAAGATTTCTCCCAATAACAAGGCAATTGGTCCCAACCTCTCTAAAATAAACAAACAAAGTATATCCCTCTATATAAAGAGTAGACTATACTAAGGGTTATCAAGACCCTTCGCCAATCTTTTAGTTAATAATCGATAACATAACAAATCATTTTGTTCCCCAAAATGATGAATCATGTTGCAATAATAATCACAAATACTTTCAAATATAGTGTTGCTTACTTCCTTAAAATCCTTTTGAAATCAATTTCAAACCACCATGATTTAATTTCTCGAAATTCTATTTTTTTCTTTTTAAAATAATTCAAAATTATATTTATTTATAAAACACATTTTAGAAACAATTTTATACAAATCTCTTTTATATACAAAAATATCTATTTCCAATTATTATATAAACACATTTATATAAAATCAGTTCAAAATATTTACTTCCAAATATATATATATATATATATATATATATATATATATATATTTCTTTTCAAAGAAACCATTTCATTTAAAAGATAAACATCTTTAAAATAATAAATATCTTTTATTATAACAATTAATTAACTAAATATTTTCGTCGACCACCTTATAGTCAAACTATAAAATTCTAATCACAATTTGTTCGTTTATAATTATTTTCTACCCAACATATGCCAAATAAAAATGGATAATTAATTGCTCATAAACTGGCCAAGAAAAATTAATCAAACAATCAATTAACAACAATAATAAATGCAAACACATCATCAAGACTAACAAATTAATATAGTAGCAAAACAAGAATTTATTTTGCTCAATAGATGTCCAATATAATCTAATCATTTCAATTATAGCAGAACGGTGATTTATTCTGCTAATTGATAATCACTAATGAAATACAATTATTTTACTACTTTAATCATAATTAGATTTAATCACTATTTATTTATCACTAAATTATGCTTCACTAATCATGTCCATAAATTACACTAATGTGTTCATTTCATTAACACGAATCTAATGTCGAAGACTGCGGGCTAAACGTCATTCGTAGGGGGAGTTAAATAGGAATGGCAATGGGGCTGGTTGGGGCAGGTTTTTAGTGTCCCATACCCATCCTGGATTTTTTAGACCTCGCCCCACACCCGCCCTGTAGACCCGGTGCAGGTCTGGAATTTTGCCCCGTACCCGGGACCCGTACGGGTCAGGTTAGACCCGACCCGCCCCAAGACTCAACGAGTCTCATGTATTAATTCAAAATTGTGTACCAACGTACATATATTTATTTGTTTATACTCGTTATCACCAAATAATATATGAAATACAAATAACGTGTCTAAGGGAAGTTAGTAAAAATGATGTGTACAATAATAATTCAGAAAATATATGCATATGTTATTGTATAATTATCAATGACGCAACTTAATACTCTAGTTATTTCTATAGATTATTTATTGGAACATTTTATTATCCATGCTAAAATCATTTATATCTAAGAAGACTAATAAATCATTGTAGTAATAATGTAGTTTCATGAGATGTAAGTAGTGCGGGTCGGGTTGGGGTGGGTCAACCGAGCCCGGACCCGACCCTAGACCTGGAGCACTCAAGAACGGGTCATGTAACAGCCTAACTTAAAATATCGGGTATGTAAAATTTTAGAAGTTTAAAATATACCATCTACACCATCTCTATTTTGTTTTATTTATGTATGCTTTTAAATAATACAAAAGGTATAAGTATGTATACATCTATAAGTATAGGATAAGTGGCATGACATGGTGAAGACAAGTGGCATAATATGGACCATACACCTATCTTAAGATGAAATAGAATTATGACACATATATCACTTAGGTGTACACTTCTAGAACACCTTAAATGATTACTAAATAATGTATATGTCATGAAATAAAGCTTGCATAAAAAAATGAAGGACATGTGTCACAAGATTAAATAAAATAGTGACACATAACTCCATTAGATGTCCATGTGTAGAAACATCTTAAGACACCTAAGTAGACATGTGTCAACATTCTAAAGCTTGTGCAAAGAGAAGTAGACAAGTGTCCAAAACTAAAATTACCAAACTAGCCTTGAAAATTACTATATAAAGGGTGGAAATGTTCACTTATTTTTCATACTTTCACAAAGCAAAAACAAAAGTAAGATAAAGTGAAAAAGCTTGGAGAAAGCTAAGGAAAAAGATTCAAGTCAAATACACAAGTTTAAGGTGAGAAAAACTATTTAAATTTCTAGTATTCATGTTATTCTTGAAGAGATGATAGTTGTAAGTAAAAGTGGCTCGGTTCTATCAAAAACGCAGCTTAGTAATTTGACCATAACTTTCTCAATTCTTAATGAAATTTAAATTTCTTGGATGTTCTGGAAAGCTAACGGAAAGGCCTATAACTTTCATTTGTATAAATTTTTAAAATTTGGCCATCTATATACATTAATTTGAGGTGCAAGCTTGGGTTAAATTTCTGTCCGAAATGAACATGTTTGTTTCTAAGAAAATGCCTTACTTGTTAGATTTTTTATCATCGATTTGATAAATAATTTGATGGGTTTCTTTTCATGGTAGTCGAGTATACTAAGTAAGTTACTTATTATAGAAAATTTGGTATTAAAAACTATTTTATCATAGAGAAAAATAATCGAACATTTTGCTAAGAAAAAGTAATTTAAATTACTTTAAAGAAGCATTTTCGCACAGAAGATTTCTTCGAGAATGCGGTATAAGACAATAGATATTGGGTAGTGCACTATTACTCTATGTGGTAATGAGCCAGTAGTGTACATCCCTACTTAGTGAGGGGATGCCGACGGCAATAGGATAAAATATCCTAGAATATAAACCAAATTGAGGGAGTGGTTTAAATTTATAAAAAATCTTGACTTTAGTCAGATGAAGTTTATATATTTGAAGTTTACCTCGAATAGTGTTTCTGATCTGGATTATTAAAACTTAAGAAGTAGTGATTTGGAATGAAATGATGATATAAAAATTATGGTTTTTATAACCCTTCATGACATGACTTGAAAACTATAGATTAAATAGCTATCTCACTGGGTCAGTGTTGCTCATGATGCTACACATAAACATTTCAGGTTTAGATGGTTAGTTGTTCAACTCAAGATGACTGATGAATACCATGACTATAAAGTGAGGACTTTTATTTGAGTTTATCACCTTTCATATGTATAATTATGTTGAATCTCATGATCCTATGTAACTGTGTAATTATGATGATGTGATTGTATAATAACTCTTCCGCTTGAAATCATGTAATCTGAATGATTTTATGTTTCGATATATTTTATTTAAGTTGTGATACTATTCTATTAAGCACCTTAGTTTCTATGTAACATCTTTGCCACTGGGTAAGCTACCAGAGTGGGGTGTTACATTTAGTGGTATCAGAGCTTAGGTTTAAGGGGTGCTTTTAGAAATTATATAGTATTACAATTTAATTTATTGGAATAGGAGGCTATACGATTCACTAACATCTTTATAACTATTTGCAGTCATAAGTTATGGCTAGTAACCAAACCTGGTATACGGGGGACTCATGGGGAGGTGTTAAATGTACCACTGTACCAAATGAACGATTAGTTGCTACAAATCGTACTATAGAAAAACATGTACTTAAGAACAAAGCAAAGCAGATTCTCATTGACGAGATGTATGAAGTTTATAATAGAGCTAACGACTATGAAGAAGGTTTAAAGAGAGACCTTATTTTTTACCGTTTACGTCAAAAGAAGAAGGAATTTGAGATTGCAATAAAGATGACATAAAGGACATATTATGGGGAAGCTTTAGAATTTATAAGGCAAAGGAGGGCACTTCCTCCGCATATATAAGACGTAAAAAGTTCCCCACCAAACTAGTGGAACAGTATGATGAAGAGGAGTCTGAGTCTGTTGGCTCTAAGGACTACTCTCAAGAAGTTACTGGACCTAATCGGGCAATGAATGATAAAAATGATCCTTCTCCATCAAAAGAAATTATAATAATAGACTAAGGATGAATTAGGGAGATTAGATAACATAACAAATAGTATATGTTGTGGCGTATGAAGTTGTGGGAAATACCCTAATTTTGGTTGTAAATATGGGTTATAAGTAATATAACTTGTTTGTTTATACATGACGTGAGTATATCATAAGATATCTTTTATAATTAAAGGTATATTTGATTTTCATTCGTGAACATAACCATATTTTTGAAAATCGAAGGTCATGTCGAATCAAAATAATTCGACAACTCAAAGTCAAGAGGCCCAATCCTCTACACCAGCAAATGCTATGGAGTTATTTGCATCTTTTATTAAGCAAATGGAGCATGTTTCTTCAACCTCTTCAAACAACAGCCTTTTAAGTCGTTTTATAAGTTTGAAACCAGAGAAATTTGCTGGAGATACTGACCCAATAAAGGCGGAACATTGGATCCAACATCTCGAAGACATATTTGAAGTTTTAGAATGTAGCGAAATTGACAAGAGGAAATTAGCAGTCTTTCAATTATCAGAAGAAGCTCGAAATTGGTGGGAGCTAGTTCGGACAACAACTAGTTCAGAAGAGATAGAACAGATGACATGGAAGGAATTTAAGGAAAAGTTCTTGGATAAGTATTTTCCCAAGAATGAAAGAGAGAAAATGGAAACCAAATTTCAAAATCTTACCCAAGAAGGCATGACGGTAGCTCAATATCAGAACAAGTTTGAAGCACTATCTCGATTTGGAAACCATTTGATTGATACACCTGAAAAATGAGTAAGAAGATTTGCAAAAGGATTAGTTCGCCCAATAAGAAGACATGTTATTGGAGATCGACGTAAGACTTATGAGATGATAATAGCTGAAGCTTTGAATCTAGAGGAAGATTATCTTCAGTTTCAGCAAGAAAGGAAGACTTCAAATAAAAGGAAACCAAAAACATTTTCTGGCAATCAAGAGAAAGCAGATGGAAAAAGGAAGAAACAAAATGGAGAAAACAAAGGATCGATAAGTCAAGAAAAGGAGCTTGACAAAGAAAGAAGATGTTATCGGTGCAACGAAACCGGACATATTTCTCAAAATTGTACCAAGCCAATTGTTTGTTACAATTGTAACGAACCCGGGCATATTAGTCGAAACTGTAAGAAGCCAAGTTTTATTTCTTTTTGACTTTCAAGTAGAAGGTACCATATTTCTTTTTGACTTTCAAGCTAAAATTTTATTTGATACTGGTGCCACTCATTCTCTCATATCAGAAATATTTGCACCAAGATAGGATTACCCACTAAAAAACTAAGTAACCCCTTGGTAATAGAAAATTTAGTAGAAGGACAGATTAAACTTACTTTTGTGTGTAGAAATTGTATCCTTAATTTTGGAGGGAAAGATATGGTGGCTAACTTGATGATCTTTCCAATGAAACATTTTGATATCATCCTTGGGATTGATTGGCTTTCTCAACATAGAACCATCATGGATTGTCATAATAGGATTATATGTTTCACGATTCCAGAACATGAAACCTTTGTGTATTCATGTGATAAATCTGAAGATGCTTTTATATCTGGATATGTAGCACATATCAATATTGGGGATAAGGGTCAATCGGTAGACCAAATCCCAATCGTAAGAGAATTTAAAGAAGTCTTTAAAGAAGTGCCAGGATTATCACCAAAAAGAGAAATTGATTTTAGTATCGATTTAATCCCTGGTACCACCCCTATTGCTAAAGCAGCTTATCGTATGTCTCCTACGGAGAATCAAGAGCTGAAGAGACAAATTGAGGAGATGGAGGATCAAGGATTTATTAGACCTAGTAAATCTCCTTGGGGAGCACCTGTGTTGTTTGTAAAGAAACATGACGGAACATTATGCTTATGCGTAGATTACCGAGAACTTAATAAAGTAACAATTAAGAACAAATACCCGTTACCTCGAATTGATGATCTATTTGATCAGCTCCAGAGCTGCAGTATTTTCAAAAATTGACTTGAGATCTGGGTATCATCAATTAAGAATAAAAGAAGAAGACATTCCAAAGACAGCTTTTCAAACACGGTATGGACACTACGAATTTTTGGTGATACCTTTTGGCCTTACCAATGCCCCAGCAGTATTCATGGATTTAATGAATCGTGTGTTCCGTCCATATCTTGATCAATTCATAATTGTATTTATTGATGATATCCTAATTTATTCTAAGACAAAGGAAGAACACGAACGTCATTTGTGTTTGTGTCTCCAAACATTGAGAGATCAATGTGAATTTTGGTTGGAGGAAGTAAAATTTCTTGGGCACGTTGTTTCGAAGAATGGAATAGGAGTAGACCCATCAAAGGTTGAGGCGGTGTTGAAATGGAATCCTCGGACAACACCAACAGAAGTTCGAAGTTTTCTTGGATTAGTTGGTTACTACCAAAGATTTATTCAAGATTTTTCAAAGATAGCATCTCCATTAACAAAACTAACTCGTAAGGAAACTAAGTTTATTTGGGATGAAAAATGTAAGATAGCATTTGAAACCTTAAAGAAAAGATTGACAGAGGCACCAATTCTGTCTTTGCCAAGAAGTGGAGTCCCATATAAATATATTCCGATGCATGTGGACAAGGATTAGGATGCGTATTAATGCAGGATGACAAAGTTATTGATTATGGCTCTTGTCAACTAAATCCACATGAAGTCAATTATCCAACCCATGACTTAGAATTAGCTGCAATTGTATTTGCTTTAAAAATTTGGAGGCATTATCTTTTTGGGGAACAATTTCATGTTTACTAAGACCACAAGAGTTTAAAATATTTGTTTTCCCAAGAAGAACTAAATATGAGACAAAGGAGATGGATGGAATTTCTAAAAGATTATGATTTTACATTGCATTATCATCCAAGAAAAGCAAATGTAGTTGCAGATGCGTTAAGCCGAAAACCCTATGGCATAGTAGCCAATCTGATGATAAGAGAATGGAAAGCTCTAGAGATGATGTGCACGTAAATATGCATATTTTTACCACCATATTTAATCTATTTAAATTGAATAAATGATCATATTGGGTATTTTAACTTGTTTAAACCAAAAATTCAAATTATTCCAAATTGTCACATATTCATCTTCATATATGAACAAAACGGTCATTTGTGTGCATATATTTCTTTGAGAAAAATTAATGGAAAATTTGTATATATTTTTGTAGGAATTTGATCTCAAGTAGAAGTGGTTTCATGAAGATATGCATGCACAAAATTAATACAAAGGAATGAAGATGGAAATAATTCAAAGTGAAGATCATGGAGGACCCCACCTACCCACCTACCTTAATGTACAAATTAAAGGCTAATGCACATGCTTATGGAGCTAATGGTTTCATGTACATTTAATGGGGGATTAAGACATGTTAATGTTTACTTGTCCTCCACACTTCCTAAGGGGCATTTTGGGTACTCCCCAAAAATATGAATTAGGGTTTCTAACTTGTATAAATACCCCTTATGTTTCATGTAGTCATCTTCCTCTTAGTTAGTTAGTTTTAGTTTAGAAAATAAATCAAAGCTCTCTTTCTTTCTATGACTACTTAGCCATTTCTTCTCTTATGTAATTCTTTTTTTATGCAATGTTAATTATTGTTTCTTTTTAATTACATGTTCATTTCCTTTTATGTAAGTAGTGTAGATTTTCCTTTATGCAATTAGATTAGTTGTCTTTTCCATTAGCTTTCATTTTCCTATTTTTTTGCTTTCATGTTGCTTTCTACATTTGTTGATTTGATAACAAATATGAGAGCTTAATCCCTACAATTTAGGGTAACAAAGCTCTCTAGTATGTAGATGCAACATTTTGATGTTTATACTCTCTTTTTGTGCTTTAATGGAAACACTTGAAGTGGTTTAATGATGTTGTTTAGCTTTGAATTTCATAGTCTATGTTGTTCATACCAAATAGACTATGCTTAAACAAACATAACACAATTGCCTCTTCATCTATATATGATTATGGCAAAGAAGTGAATGTTGAAATTGAAATTTGATAGCGTATATTTCTAAACAATAGTTAATAGGCTATGCTTAAAATAGATTTTGCTTTCAAATTTGTTGTCATATCTCATGAGAGTTAAAAGTGTATTAGTGGTTGTGTTATAGTTTGATGGTTTATATTGAGCTAGTTAATAGCACAAATATACCATACTTATGATAAGCACATCAACTAATTCACTAATGACAAGAAAAGAGATATCATAACTTCATTTTGTTGATTTATGTGATCTAGAGAGTGGAAATTGCCTCTAAATTGTCTTAACACTCATATTTTTATAAATTTTCTTTTGCTTGTTTTTCTTCTTTCCTAGTTTAACATTCTTTTCAACCTTGTTTTAATTTGATTGAATAGAATTTTAAAATCATCAATTCCCTGCGGATCGACCCGTATTCGCCACGTGCTACATTCATACTCCGTGCGCTTGCGGTTATTTTTAAATTTAAATTCGTTCGACGGTTTTCTAGACCGATAGAATTTCGTCGACGAATAAGAGACCCTAGTAGAAATGAACATCTGCACAAGGAGGATAAGTGGAGAAATGAATGATAAGGTAGCACTTTCATGTATTGTTATTATTCAGCCAACTTTACAAAGTTAAATATTGCAAGATCAAGGAAAAGACGAGGAGTTGAAGGAATTATTCATAAAAATGAAGGACGAGGAACCTACATATTGGAACATTGGTAAAGATGGAGGTTACAGATTCAGAAATCGCTTTGTGTTCCAAGTCAACCTCAATTGAAAAATGAAATTCTAAGTGAAGCACATTGCTCAAGGTTTACAGTGCATCCCAGGAAGCACAAAAATTTATAAGGATCTTAAGCGTCAGTTTTGGTGGCATGAAATGAAGAAAGATGTCACTGAATTTGTGGCAAAATGTTTTACATGCCAACAAATTAAAACCGAGCAGCAACGACCGGCAGGACTCCTACAACCGCTTTCTATTGCTGAATGGAAATGGGAGCATATAACTATGGATTTTATTATGGGATTACCAATGACAAGACAAGGTCATGACGCCATATGGGTAGTAGTGGATCGCCTAACAAAATCAGCCCATTTTATACCTTACAATATGACCTACTCAATGGAGAAATTGAGTAGACTTTATTTGAAGGAAATTGTTCGACTACATGGCATACCAGTTACCATTATTTCAGATAGAGACTCTCGATTCACTTCAAAATTTTGGAGAAGTCTTCAAAATGCATTAGGAACATCATTAAACCTAAGTACGGCCTTTCATCCACAAACAGATGGACAAACTGAAAGAGTAAACCGAATAATAGAAGATATGCTAAGATCTTGTATAATGGAATTTGAAATAACATGGGAGACTCATATACCATTAAGAGAATTTGCATATAACAATAGTTATCATGAAAGTATTGGTATGACCCCATATGAAGCTTTGTACGGAAGACCTTGTCGTTCTCCAGTATGTTAGGCGGAAGTTGGAGACCGTGAGCTTCTTGGTCTAGATCTAGTAAAAGAAACGACAGAGAAAATTTCTATCATAAAGGAAAGATTGCAAGCAGCGCAATGTAGGCAAAAGAGTTATGCAGATCACAGAAGAAAAGATTTGGAATTCGAAGTAGGGGATCAAGTTCTCATTAAGGTTTCTCCAATACGAGGGGTAATGCGATTTGGGAAGAAGAGGGCAAAATTATCACCAAGATTTATTGGACCATTTCGTATTTCCAAAAGAATTGGCAAAGTTGCATATCAACTTGATTTACCTGAGAAATTATCAGATATTCATAATGTATTTCATGTATCAATGCTACGAAAGTATATTTCTGATCCATCTCATGTGATAGATTTAAGCGGCATTGAAGTTAAAAAGGGAACTAAGTACATTGAAAGACCTGTTCGAATTCTCGATAGAAAAGTTAAGAAATTAAGAATAAAAGAAATTTCCTTGGTGAAAGTTCAATGGAACCATCATAACGAAAACGAAGCATCATGGGAGGTGGAGTCAGAAATTCGTAAAGATCATCCAGAATTGTTTAAAGCCTAGATTTCGAGGACGGCATCTTTTTCTAAGGGTGGTAGAATGTAACAGCCTAACTTAAAATATCGGGTATGTAAAATTTTAGAAGTTTAAAATATACTATCTACACCATCTCTATTTTGTTTTATTTATGTATGCTTTTAAATAATACAAAAGGTATAAGTATGTATACATTTATAAGTATAGGATAAGTGGCATGACATGGTGAAGACAAGTGGCATAATATGGACCATACACCTATCTTAAGATGAAATAGAATTATGACACATATATCACTTAGGTGTACACTTCTAGAACACCTTAAATGATTACTAAATAAGGTATATGTCATGAAATAAAGCTTGCATAAAAAAATGAAGGACACGTGTCACAAGATTAAATAAAATAGTGACACATAACTCCATTAGGTGTCCATGTGTAGAAACATCTTAAGACACCTAAGTAGACATGTGTCAACATTATAAAGCTTGTGCAAAGAGAAGTAGAAAAGTGTCCAAAACTAAAATTACCAAACTAGCCTTGAAAATTACTATATAAAGGGTGGAAATGTTCACTTATTTTTCATACTTTCACAAAGCAAAAACAAAAGTAAGATAAAGTGAAAAAGTTTGGAGAAAGCTAAGGAAAAAGATTCAAGTCAAATACACAAGTTTAAGGTGAGAAAAACTATTTAAATTTCTAGTATTCATGTTATTCTTGAAGAGATGATAGTTGTAAGTAAAAGTGGCTCGGTTCTATCAAAAACGTACCTTAGTATTTTGACCATAACTTTCTCAATTCTTAATGAAATTTAAATTTCTTGGATGTTCTGGAAAGCTAACGGAAAGGTCTATAACTTTCATTTGTATCAATTTTTAAAATTTGTCCATCTATATACATGAATTTGAGGTGCAAGCTCGGGTTAAATTTCTGCCCGAAATGAACATGTTTGTTTCTAAGAAAATGCCTTACTTGTTAGATTTTTTATCATCGATTTGATAAATAATTTGATGGGTTTCTTTTCATGGTAGTTGAGTATACTAAGTAAGTTACTTATTAAAGAAAATTTGGTATTAAAAACTATTTTATCATAGAGAAAAATAATCGAACATTTTGCTAAAAAAAGTAATTTAAATTACTTTAAAGAAGCATTTTCGCACAGAAGATTTCTTCGAGGATGCGGTATAAGACAATAAAACTTGGGTAGTGCACTATTACTCTATGTTGTAACGAGCCAGTAGAGTACATCCCTACTTAGTGAGGGGATGCCGACCGCAATAGGATAAAATATCCTAGAATATAAACCAAATTGAAAGAGTGGTTTAAATTTATAAAAAATCTTGACTTTAGTCCGATGAAGTTTATATATTTGAAGTTTGCCTCGAATAGTGTTTTTGATCTGGATTATTAAAACTTAAGAAGTAGTGATTTGGAATGAAATGATGATACAAAAATTATGGTTTTTATAGCCCTTCATGACATGACTTGAAAACTATAGATTAAATAGCTATCGCACTGGGTCAGTGTTGCTCATGATGCTACACATAAACATTTCAGGTTTAGATGGTTAGTTGTTCAACTCAAGATGACTGATGAATACCATGACTACGAAGAGAAGACTTTTATTTAAGTTTATCAACTTTCATATGTATAATTATGTTGAATCTCATGATCCTATGTAACTGTGTAATTACGATGATGTGATTGTATAATAACTCTTCCGCTTGAAATCATGTAATCTGAATGATTTTATGTTCCGATATATTTTATTTAAGTTGTGATACTATTCTATTAAGTACCTTAGTTTCTATGTAACATCTTTGCCTCTGGGTAAGCTACTAGAGTGGGGTGTTACAAGTCACGGGTCTACCCGCCCCAATGACCCAATGAGGCGGTTCCGGACGGACCAAAACAGGGGCGGGTTGACCGAGTTTGGACCCTAGACCCGCCCCATTGCCATCCCTAGAGTTAAACCTTTTTACCTTTTTAAAGTTAACACTTTTTAATTTCTAAATCAAAGCAACTAAATAAATACTTAACTAAACCTCACTCACCACTTCATGCAAAAGCCCAACTAGCCCAGTTTCATTTCATAAGCTTGCACTCTCTTCCCATACGCATGCAATAAAGCTCTAATTCCTTCCCTCATTAGCATATTGAAACGAACACATTGAAGAGGACCTATTTTCAATTTCCTTTGAAATGAGTAGTACACATCCTTTCTTGTTTTTCCTGTAACTCACGCACCCTCATTCTCCATTATTTCCATTCCTTCACCTTATTCATGCGTGCTTGCCTCACCTCTTTTCTTTCCTTGCATGTGTTCTTCTCTCCCTTCCATGCGTGTTTGTTCGTTTGCATGGGAAAAAAAGAAAATAAGTATATGTATTTGTGTGTTTATGTTTTTGTTGTATCTGTGTTGATGTCCTCATGTCAATGTGTGTGTGTATATGTATATATTATATATATTATATATATATATATATATTATATAGAGGGAATTAGGCTGAAGGAAAAACCTGAGAACACTTTTAGTCTGAAGGACAGAAGTTTTAAAATTTAGCCTGAAGGACAAAAAATGATATATTCATATAGCATTACACATCCATAATGTTATATTCATATAGCATTACACATCTATAATGCTATATACAACACAATTTTATAAGTTTCTGCATACACAAACAAGCAGCTGTGTAATGCTATATGAATATAGCATTATGGATGTGCAATGCTATATGAATATATCATTTTTTGTCCTTCAGACTAAATTTTAAAACTTCTGTCCTTCAGACTAAAAGTGTTCTCAGGTTTTTCCTTCAGCCTAATTCCCTGTATTATATATATAGGCAAAATAATTACTTAATAGTTAAGTAAACATATCTTGTGCAAGGATAAGCTAGGACATGTGATAGTGGAGAACGTGTGTGGCATGGAAGAAAGATATGGCAAAGTATGGGTGCATTCATAAATATACGCAGAGAATACATGAAAAGAAACGTGTACCCAAAATGTGTCCAACTTTCTTTTTTTATAAAGAAAGTTTCCTAGTGCAAAGCCAAACTAAATGATTATGAAACAAAACATGTTCCCAAATTTCAAAGGCAATAAACATGTATGCATGTGTGTTTAATTGTATATATTTAATTTTTAAATTTTATGGTACCCCGCTACATAATATCACGTTCGCGTACGAGTCACGGACTACAAAATTAAAAATATAATTGAGCACAACAATGTGATACGACCATAAACAGTAATAAAATATATATGTTAGCTTATTCTATGAATTTTAAAAATACCGACGTTTGTTGCAAAAAGCATAAAACAAAAATTTAATTATTTTTCACATTAAAAATTATGGAAAGATCCTATAAATTAATTAAAAATATGTTATTAAAATCAAGTCTTAATTTGGAACATAAATTTTATTATATTTAATTCGAATTCGAATATATAAATAAATTAAATATTCAAATTCAAAGACTCAAAAAATGGTTCGCTAAATTTTAGGGAGTAAATTTGATACACATAGAATCCATGCCGTGATAGATAGGTCACCACTTAAACAGAGATGTCACAGGTTCTCCTTATGTTAGTTGCACATAATGTAGAGTGAAGCGTGGCAGATATTCTTCCTTCTCAGGTTAGAGATGGTGATTATTTCTAGTAGCAACATAGTGAATTTGATCCTAAATGGACTTTTGGTGTTTAGACTCCATGGCAATGAATTCTCATGTCAAAAAAATTTCCAAAGTTGTACAAGTTTAGTGGTGTATTGGCTTGCACTAAGCATCCAAATTATGCATTCTGGTTAGGGTGTAGGAGGAAGAGACCTACCATCTGCAAAAGGCTCCTAGGCAGAGAGCGTATAGAACCGACAATGGTTTAGTTGGAAGGCAATGGATCAGATACTCTTCTAGAAAGCTATTGAGATTTTGTTGTATTCATTAGACGGAGCATAAAATATTTCGACGAAACTGGATGTAAGAGGTATGGTGCTAATATGCCTGTCAAAAGGGTTGGGTTGGGTCAAAATGGGTTGGGTCGAGTTTGACCAAACCCATTTATGACCCATTCTCTTTTATCCATTTATGACCCAACTCATTTACGACTCAACCCACTCAATAAACGGGTTACCCATTTAACCCATTTAAAGATTTAAATTTAATTTGACTAATAAAAAACAAATAAATATAAAATAATTCTAATTATAATTTTTATGTTTTGAGATCCGACAAAAACTTAAAATTTTAATTCTAATTTTCATCAAAATTCAAATATGGAGATGGGGTAGCTTATTATTTTCTAAGTACAACTGTCAGTCTCCTTGGAGAAATACAGTGTGCGTTCACACGATAAAGTATCCGAGTGTTTCGTACTATCTGTAATTTAGGTGGTAGTTAATCGGTCGAAGTCCCCCCTGATTCTGAGTTAGAACGAAGGAGTTATTGCAGTCTGAACAAAAAAAATAGCGGCTTCTGCACTAGGCGGAGTTCAATATGCAGATGTGGTAGCCTGTTATTTTCTAAGTACAACTGTTAGTCCCCTTGGAGAACTACAGTGTGCGTCCACACGATGAACTGTCCGAGTGTTTCATACTGTCTGCAATTTAAGTGGGAGTTGATCGGCCTGATTACGAGTTAGAATGAAGGAGTTATTCCAGTCCGAACAAAAAAAAGCGGCTTTTGCACTAGGCGGAGTTCAATATGCAGGTGTGTAGCCTGTTATTTTCTATGTACAATTGTCAGTTTCCTTGGAGAACTACAGTGTGCGTTCATACGATAAAATATCCGAGTGTTTCATACTGTCCGTAATTTAGGTGGGAGTTGATCGGTCGAAGTCTCGTCTGATTTAGAGTTAGAATGAAGGAGTTATTGCAGTCTGAACGAAAAAATAGCGGCTTCTGCACTAAACGAAGTTCAATATGCAGATGTGATAGCCTGTTATTTTCTAAGTACAACTATCAGTCCCCTTGGAGAACTACAGTATGCGTTCACACGATGAAGTATCCGAGTGTTCCATAATGCCTATAATTTAGGAGGAAGTTAATCGGTCGAAGTCTCGCGTAATTCTGGGTTAGAACGAAAGAGTTATTACAGTCCAAACAAAAAAATAGCGGCTTCTACACTAGGCGAAGTTCAAATATGAGGATGTGGTAGCCTGTTATTTTCGAAGTACAACTGTCAGTCCTTTTGGAGCACTACAGTGTGCGTTCACACGATGAAGTATCCGAATGTTCCATACTGTCCGTAATTTAGGTTGGAGTTGATCGGTCGAAGTCTCGCTTGATTCCGAGTTAGAACGAAGAAGTTATTGCAGTCTGAACAAAAAAAATAGCGGCTTCTGCACTAGGTAGAATTCAAATATGGAAATACGGTAGCCTGTTATTTTCTATGTACAACTGTCAGTCTTCATGAAAAATTATAATGTATGTTCAAAATTCTTATTTTTGAAATTTATATTAAAATTTAATGTTTTCAATAAATGGGTAAATGAGTTACCCATTTATAACCCTTTTAAAAATGTCAACCCAACCCATAACCCATTTTATGATATTCATAAATGGGTTGACCCAACCCATTTATAAATAGGGTAAATGGGTTGAGTTAATGGTTTGGGTCAAATTTTGATAGGTCTATGTGCTAATCCGGTTATGGAATTAGAAGGTTATATTAGCTCCAGAAACAATAACAATTCAAGTGCCAAGATTAAGGTGCTTAGAGCTGGAAACAACCACCTTCCAAAAGTTTGAGACTTTACTATTTGGGAGGTACCCAAGATTAGAAATAGTGAAGTCTCTATTATAATATTTATTATTGATCCATCAACTCCAAACAATGTCCCTTGCGACGATCTACTCCAAGCCCACTTAGAGAGGGGGCTTGATTAATTTTTTTGATGTTGATGGTGCCTGCCCCGACCTTTTAAATTTACATAAACTCCCAAGCTACCAAGCAGTTGGCATGTCCACCTTGAGTCTTTCCTCTCTATAAAAAAATTCCTCTTAACGTCATCAATCTTTTCAATTACCCAATCCAAATGCTTAAATAAGGGCATTCAAAACATTGGTAGGATGATAGAACTGAGTTCAAAAGTAATGGTCTACCATCCTGAGATAGGGAAATACCTTTTCATGCTGCCAATACAGGGTTGAATTTATCAATTAGTTTGTACCAGTCATCTTGCTAAAGAGAACTCGGTCATAGGTGACCCCTTATTAAGTTAGGGGGAAGTAGTCAAGGTTACAGTTAAAAAGTTAAAGTGATTTTGGGACAACGATCGTTGTCACAACCTGCCATAATGCTGCGTTGTTAATAGATATTTATAGAAATCCCCGAGAAAAGTTCAAAACAGCAAAGAAGTAGTTTTAAAGCAGGGATATGTTGTGGGATTGGTAAATTGAAGATTAGGGCATCATTAGCATATTGGAGAGAAGATACTCCCTCATCTAATAAGGAATTACCCATTCCTTCAATGAGCTTGTTAGGGGTAACAAAATCGATAATGGTGGCAAAGAAATCGGTTGCTAGATTAAAAATTCAAAGAGATAAAGGGTCACCATGCCTATGATTTCTTTTCGATTTAATGAGCTTCGCACTCAACCTATTGACAACAAAATTGGACATGGAAGATTAAAATCAAATTAATCTAGGAAATCAAGTTTGTGTCGAACCCTTTATTTCTTAGCACCGCTAAGATGAAATACTAATTGATATGAAATACTAGTTGATGGTGTCGAAGGCCATGGAATATCAAGCTTAAGGATAGAACATGATGTTTGTTTAGTGATAGCGAGTGACAATTTCTTGTTAATGAAACACTATCAAGTATAGATTATTCTTCGTGATGGAATACTGAGTAATATGTATTAGAGAGGTCATATCTGGTTGGAGTCTCTTAGTTAGAAAGTTTTTAATCAGTTTGAAAATAGTCTTAATGAGGCCAATTGGTCTAAAGTCATAACCTTGTATGTTCTATCCCATTTAGGAATAAGGATGATACAGACGTAGATTGGTTTGTTGCACTGTCTAGTGTTAGAATAGAATTCATGAATTATACCGAGGATTTTCTTTTAATCAGATTCAAGTATCTCTTATGGAAAAAGATAGTAAACCCATCAAGGCCCGGAGCTTCATCATCATGTGTCTCTTTTAAAGTATTGCAAATTTCATTTAGGGTTTACTCTTGGTCTAGATCTAGACTATAGGGGGAAGGGTGGTTGGGTATGCTTTAGGCCAGTTAATCAAGCATTGGTAGGCGGTGGAAGATCCCAAAACCCTATGTTAAAGTTCATCAAAAACTTTATTTAGATCCTCATGGTTTGATAAAATCTTATCATCATGAGATAAAGAGCGAACTATGTTGTCGCTTCTCCTAACATTTCCAAACCTATGGAAGTAGATAGTGTTTCGATATCCTTCTTTCAACCACTGTGGTTTAGACTTTTGTTTCTAAGTAATCCCTTCCTAGAGAGACAATTGAGAAAGTTTATTTTAAGGCAGTCCTGATTGGACTCATCCTTAGGAGAAAGAGGGCATTGTTCTTTGGCAACATTTAGCTCTAGAATATCATTTTGAATCTTCAACTTCCAAATCTTAGGGTTCCTCGGCTATTCTTGGCCTACTTTTTCATAGTAAACCTTAACTTTCTCAATTTTCCAACGATGACCCATGTACTTGGACCTTAGTAATTAAAAGAGTGGCAATGGTCAAGTACTAAATCACTAAAACCATCTTTTGAGATCTATATTATCCCAAAAGGTGGATTTGGTAAGAGAGTGTAGCTGGAATCCAAGAGGATATGGTAGTGGTTTGGAGAGTATTGAAAGAAGGTCATGTTACGGGAAAGTGGGTGAAGGTCTTTCTAATCGATGTTGAATAGAAATCTGTCAAGCTTTGTTAGTCCAAGTGAATTTGTCTATCAATCCCACAATCTAGAATAAAATAATTGAACATGTCCGAAACAAGTGTCCAAGGTCTATTGTTATTTCTTTTGTTCAAGGATCTAGTAATGCTTAAGTCCCCTATAAATTTGGGACTTTGGATTGGGATGGAATTTTTTTGTAGTGATTACTTAACACTATTCTATGGGAGCTGTTATGCGGTCCATATATATTAGCAAAAATGTATAAGCTGAAGGTAACATGTTGGAGAATAAAGTGTAAAGCATGTTTATTCCTAACAACTTGTATAAGGGACCAGTTGGACTCATCCTATCCCATGAGGATGTTTCCTTGGCTACTAGTTTCTTGCAAAAAATCTCATCTTATAGGAAAGCCCTCCTCCTATGGATATAAATAATTTTTTTTGGTGAAGAAATTTTGGATTCTTGAATAAACAAAACATTAATTTCAAGGACCTAATAAACTTTTTATAGCCAGATTTTCTTATGCCCCCTAACCCTTTAGTGCTCCAAGTAAGAAACTTCATTTAAAATTGTTTTCCCTACCGACCCTCCAGTATTAACCTTCTTGAGGTAGGAATAGCGTAGGTTATTAGCAACAGGAGGAGTGGAGTTCACTTGTGCCATTAGCTGCGATTGACCATACATCAGGGTAGGATTAAAGTAGCTAATAAAGCGAGGTAGTAAGAGGGGCCAACCAGATCAAGAATCGGGTCTGGCAAAGGCTACCGATCATTGGTATATCTACCCAGTCCAGCCTCTCTTTCCTGAAGGACTTCTTCTTTAAACATTACATCTCCGTCAAGTGACATATGAAGAGATGGATTATTGAACGAAAGATCCATTCTATCATTATCAAGAAGGTATTTTAGTTTTTCTTTCCAGTAGATACAGAGCTTTAATCACTCAGAATGGGTCCTGAGGTGGAAATGGGATGGTGTTGGTGAAGCCCTTGAACTCGGTTATCAAACTCCCAAGGACCATTATGTATCCAGCAAGCTTAAGATAAATATAAGCGAATCCATTTTGCTTATAGCCCATACGTAGGTTTCCATAGAGATGAAATTCCCAGTAGGCTTTAGTAGCGAGATTGGCTCCTCATCCCATATAGTCTGGGGAAATTCAGAATGCTTGAGGTAGAAAGTCTCCAGCAAGCATGGATTATAGCTATTCAGATAGGTTTCCATTATACCACATGCACAACACCATTAGGTTTCAAAAAATCTTGCCTTTTGTGCCATTATAGAGTAGATTGGTCATTGGACACTTCAAAAGAGATTTATGGTCTTCAAAGATGCTGATATTCCAAATGTGATGCTTGCAGTAAGTCAGTAAGAGCCATCGAAAGTCATTGGTAATCCCTAATCCTTAGATGATAGTAAAGTTTGCGCTCATTTGGGCCTCGTAGAGATAAAAAGGTTTTGCTTGCATAGTATTGGAATTCAATTTGTTATATGGAAAAGGGTTATTTAGATTTTTGTAGGTGGATGATAATTAAAATTTTATATAGGATTTTATGTAGGTAGGGAAAAAGAATATGAATCAAATTTGTTTAGATTTAATGCATCCTTCTTGTACAGTGTGGTCTGCTGTATTGTCCCATCAATCTCGTTAGACCAAAATTTCGGCATAAATTGTATTTGTTAAGAGCACGTAGGGAATGCCAAATAACAATCATGAAAGAAATAGTATCATGGTCAAATATGGAAATTCTTCTTTATTTAGTCCTTAAGTGCAATTTTCCAAGTTGGATTTAGCCTAGGAAACTGTTAAACCCATAGTCAAGAATTTACAATTTTGAGATAATAAAAATGAAGACGAGTGAGGAGAATATTTCAAGAAAGTCCACTTTTTATGTGGGGGGTAGAACCCTATTTATAACCATGCTGGATTGTTGGATGGTTGACATGTGTCTAGATTTTACTAGCTTGAACTCTTTTCTCTTTTATCTTGGATAAGTAGCGACTTTGATGGTTTAGACTCTTAAGCATAATGATGATGTGGGATATTCTGGAGGTGATACGTGGCAATTTGAAGTTAGTTCATCGAAAAGTTGTGAAATTTTTATACTTACTACTGACATGAAAAAAGTTGGCTAATAAGTCATTCAAACATGGCATAATTTTCGTCTTCATTAGCTTAAATCTATACTTTCGCTACCACTTCCATCTTGTTTTTCCAGTAAGACTTGCATCAATTTTTTACTTGCAATTTGCCTTGTATCTCCATTAACACCTTTCATAGCATATTTTCATTAGCAGATCAACCCGTGTTTCCACTAACAATTTTCCAAGCATACCCTTATATCTCCAGTAAGCCCTCTCCTCATATTTCTGCTAAGACACTTTTAATCCTCTGTAAAACACATTCTTTTATGTTTCCGTTAACACAAGTGCATTGCATTTTTTTGGCATCCATACTTCCATTAAGGTACATACCTTGTGTTTTTATTAAGGCTTTGACTCTTCACACTTCCACTAAGGGATTGGCCCCATACTTCTGCTAAGGTATTAGCTTCATACTTCCATTAAGGCACAGATTTAATACTTCCACTAAGGTATCATCTTGACACATTCGTTAAGGTATTAGCTTCATACATCCATTAAGGTATTAGCTTCACACTCCAATAATACGTATATATGCTACATTCTTGTTAACTCATTCTTTGTCTTCCCATTAGCTTTTCTCATACTTCCATTATAATTTGTAGCAATATAAATATATGGACGACATAGACCCATGTTGTCGTGAATTCCATCTTATTGTCCCATATTTCTATTGACACTATTCTTTTACTTTTCAACTGACTTATGCTCATACTTTATTTAGCTCTTGTTGTCCATGTCTTCATTAATACTATCATTCCAATGGTTTCTTTTATTTTTTCTAGTATTCACCTTGTAATCTTTAACAACACTATTAGTTTCCACTTGTTCATAATCATCTTTCACATTTTTTACTCAAAAATACTTCCCTTTTTTATTTCACCAAATTTTTGTGTAATATTTAACCCTCAAACAGTTTTCTTATGCTTTAGCAAAAGAAATTTTTTCAAAGTCTTTGATCTTTGACATATAATATTGCTTCCTTATTTTATGCATCTGCTTCTTTGCTTTTACCACTTCTTTATTGCTTGATTGTAGTCGATTCTTCCTTTAGTCGATCCATTCTAACGTGATCTATTAATGTGCTGTAATTTCAAAATTCATAAAAGTAACAGATTTTTTCTAATTTATTTTTTCCTATGTGGGCATATGCTTTATTCTTGCATGACTCTAGTCGCTTGATATCAATGCTAGACTATTTCCTAAAGTAGTCACTTGACTAGACCTTAATTGAAATTTTTATATACTACGTTTGCTTGATAGACCATTTCTCCTGAAATGGATATTTAATAACTTCCAATTGGTAAATTTTGTGTATTTGACAGGTTCAAATGACTGCTTGCCATCGATACACTTTC
Organism: Allium cepa; assembly: GCA_030765085.1. Classification (NCBI taxonomy): domain Eukaryota; kingdom Viridiplantae; phylum Streptophyta; class Magnoliopsida; order Asparagales; family Amaryllidaceae; genus Allium; species Allium cepa. The sequence goes on along the minus strand of CM060935.1, from coordinate 737,233,956 downwards.
TTCTAAATGGTTTCTTTGACGGTGTATGAATAATGGAACCAAAGGCTTGCTTGGACTGCCCTTAGTACTCTCCTACTGATATTTGATCCATTTCCATAGCAATGATTACTAAGGCCTTGTTGACTATTGTTACCCGGCACTTTAGTCCGGCTATATGGCGATAGTCACAGAGCCTATGGTTGAACCTGGACGAGACTCAAGCTAGGAAAATGGTGGAAGTATGATGGACTGGTGGAACTTAAATCTGGATCATCCTATTCATCTAGGTTGATATATTTGGTGCTGGCTTGGTCGAAGCAGTTCGGTGTTGTAGTGTAGTCAAGATGGCACAGCCAGGGTGGGCCCCCATTGGTGTGTAGTCGTGGTGGTTCGGTTAAGAAAGGCAGGACAAAATGGTTTGGCCAATTTTGGTGAGACAAAATGGTTCAACCGATAGGGTTTCGGACTTAGTGGGTCGGTGTGGATGGAAACGACCTTGGTCGTTCGGCCAACTGTGGTCAGGCCTAAGAGGTACCGAGTCATTTGTCGTTCAGCCTAGATGTGTTGGCAAATATCGTTCGGTCGTGGTAGGGAAGCTATTATCATTCGGTCGAGGGCAGTTCAGTGCATATGGTTTGGCGTTTATGGTCCGATGCACCTTGAGGAAGGTTGACAATTTATTTGGTCTACAACAAAATGATGCGACTAGCATTTCTATGCTTCGAGTTACACTATTGCTTGCTCCGAGTCCATGAAGGCTTGTTTCGTGTCAGCAACGAGATGACCGCTGGTTCGGTCGAAGTTGGTCGGCGACCATCGCTCGGTATTGAAGGCTCGGTCTGCCGACTCCGTGTATTAGAGTTGCTTACTATTGGCCGAAGTATCTTAGTTATGGGCCTACGCATGAGAACCAACCTATCCTCATCTATAAATAGAGGGGCAATTGTACAGTTGAGGGCATTAGCTTTGTTTTGGTCAAAACTTGTATTCAAGTTCTTCGTTTACGGATTGTACCTGTATTCAAGTATTTGTGAAAGGCAATAAAGATTACGTTAACAGTGGACGTAGGCAATTACGCCGAACCACTATAATTTTGGCGTTCTTGTTTCCGATTTTAGTTTTACATATATTCCTCTGTTTTAGTTTACTATCTTCATTAATCTCTCTACACGAATCTATTCTTGGGTGTTAATGATAAATTTTGGTGCTAACATTTTGGTGCTCTCATTGAGTACCGCATTCTCATGCGATTAGGATCTATTTGTTGCTACTGGATTTAAGGAATCCCCTAAAGGAGATCCAATTTTATTCTCTAAAGTTCACAAATCCTACTCAAAGTTCCTACAGATAACTCTAAGACCGTAAGTTTCCAACAAGTAGGAATAAGCAATCAGCAAGCTGATACAGGTGCAGAACCCGCCACCGTCCTAACCCAAACAAAAGTTATCACCAAGGCATAATTCAATGAGCTGATGAGAGAAATCGCAGAGGAGACAGCTTAACGAGCAAATTCAAGCTAACTCCAATCTCACGACGCAGCTTACTCAACAACAGCATCAGAATGCTAGAGGAATCTTTGCTTCCTACTCGTCATCTGATAGCTCCATTTTGTCTGATGAACATCCCAGGCGTAGACGCCGTAGAATTGAAACGATGCAAATAGATGAAGTAGATCAATCCAATAGGACTGGTGCTGGTTTCTTACTTGGAGCCATGGCCCATCACTTGCACCTAGGAAATCACACTCAAGTTGGAATGGGAAATATAGGATGTAGAGAACGAGTGGAAGCGGACCAACTGGCTCACCAGGGACGCAATGAAGCAGGTCCCCAGGACACTCGCTTGGGAGATCACTAATCAAGGAGGCACTAGCCGGGACGGTCACGCAGGACGGAGTCCAACTTGCCACCTCCCATCCAGACCCTGGATTTGTCATCTATGATCAGACAGCTGATGAGGAAAATCAGGGCTTATCCAATGATGGTTAGGGCACAACTAGGAGACATACTCCATTCACAGATGCTATCCTACAAGTGGAGTAACCCCGGAAGTTAAGCATGCCGACTATTCCAGCCTATGAAGGTAAGATTGATCCCCGACAGCATGTAATGAGATACGAATGGATGATGGACTTAGCCAGGGAAAATGATGCTACCAAATGTAGATGTTTTCCAATAACCCATTCCGAACACGCCACCATGTGGTTCACCAGACTTCCTCCGCGACCGATCTCCAGGTTCAGTGAGTTAGCAAACGAAATTTTTGGAGCAATTTAGGATCCATACCATTCGCCCAAAGGACGTGTTATTTTTATCCAGTGTAATCCAGGCTCCACGGAGTCATTAAAGGAATATTTGCAAGATTTCATATTGCTACAACATAAGTTAGAAACTCGAATGACCACGCTATTCTTATGGCCGTGATGCGAGGAGTAGATCCGAATCCGGAGTTCGGTGATTGGCAGGCAGGAAAACCTCCGGCTACCCTAGAACGTTTTTATTCAAAGGCACACCAATTCATAAGAAGGGAGGAAGTCAAGTGGATGAGGCAGGGCTGTGCGCCAGGGCCTGGCAAAGAGACGGTGCAAAGCAGCATTGCGATAAAAAAGGCCGGCGACAACTCTGGAAAAGTCCAAATCAATGTTCAAAACAAGCCCGAGTAGTCTAAAGGATCCAAAGAAGGAAGTTCTGGAAGGAAGAGGGAAGTGGGAAAATGGAAACCATGGATCCCAACCTATAGCGAATACACTCCTCTAAACACGACTCCAGAAAATATTTATTTATCAACTTGTAATGCATTCCAATATCGAAAGTCGTGCCCAAAGCAATCCACTAAGGAACAAAAATAGACTGGAAAGTACTGACGGTTTCATGAGACCTATGGGCATAACACCGAGGAATGTAGACACCTTCAGATGCTATAGAAAAACTGATTGGCAAAAATAGTTACAGTATTTTGTTAAGAATCCATAGAAAGGCGGACAGGGGACGTCCGACCCCAGTCATGGGCAGGCTCTATGTCAACCTGAGGAACTCGCTCGAACCGTAGGTAGGCTGATCATAAGCACGATAGTCGGTGGGCCTCATCCAGAAGACAAGAGTTGGCAAGAAAAGGAATGCTATACTAATTCTCTAAAGCATGTGGATTTCAAATGCTGCTCGAACTCGGAAGACGGGACTCCAGTGAAACAGCAGCGAATGATGACAGATGATATACTATTCAGGAGCAGGGATACCGACCGGGTGGAGGCACCTACCATCGACCCGATGATCATTTTGACCACGATTAGTCCAACATTTGTGAGAAGGATATCGATTGATTGTTTGAGTTCTGTAAATATTATTTTCAAAAAGACGTATGACCAAATGAAGATGGAGGCGATGGATTTAAAACCATCTAAAGCACATATTCACGGTTTTAATGGTGCAGCCACTGATGCGATAAGTTTGTAGAATTACAAGTTGAGTTAGGATACGGTGAACGTAGGAGGGTATATATTCCACCGTTCATTGTTTTGGATGTTGATTATTCGTATAATGTGCTTTTGGGCCGACCGGTCTCGGTGGAGTTCAGGACAGCTTTGTCCCCGTGGTGTTTAACCTAAAAATTTCCGATGGATAGAGGAGTTGGTGTTGTGCATGGCGATCAATTGACTGGTCGTGCATGTTATGTGGCTGAGCTGAGAGAGGCCTAGCAAAGATAGAAGGGAAAGGTTGTGGACAACTCTATCCGCATCCATGTTGCTGAAAGTTGACAAGTAATGCCCGAGCCTTGGCTCGGGCAGTTGGGTGGGATCTACAGAAACATAGATCTGAGAAATGATGATGAAGAACCAAAGGAGTCTAAAGCCGCACCTGCTGAATTGACGATTGACATTCCAGCCAGCCATGATGAACCATCACGGGTGCTTAAGATTGGATCACAACTCACCCCCTCGATGACTGAGAATCTTACTAATTTCCACCGAGCGAACCTAGATGTTTTTGCTTGGACCCACTCTAATATGTGTGTAATATCTCGCGCCATCACAAGTCATATGTTGAACATTGACCCAAAGTATGTGCCAGTGAAACAAAGAAGGAGAGGTATGGACCCGGGAGGTCTGCTGCTCTCAGAGAGGAGGTGGAAAAACTCAAAGCCAATGGGTTCGTCCACGACGCCCTCTACCCTGAATGGGTGTCTTACTACGTACTAGTGAGAAAACCAAATGGGAAATGGAGGACCTGTGTTGATTACTTGGACCTAAACAATGCATGCCCTAAGTATAGTTTTCCTTTACCTAGAATTGATCAGTTGGTCGACTCAACAGCAGGACACAAATTATTGTCATACATGGATGCGTATTTGGGGTACAATCAAATCCCAATGCACATTCCAGACAAGGAGCAAACTATTTTTGTCACGGATGTTGGACTGTACTATTATGTTGTGATGCCCTTTGGGTTGAAGAACACAGGAGCAACTTATCAACGTTTGGTAAATTGGATGTTTAAAGGCCAAATTGGTAGAACAATGGATGTATATGTTGACCACATGCTCGTGAAGTCACGCAGTTAAAAGACCACATTCAAGACTTAGCGGTGATGCTTCATATACTCAGATACTATGGAATGAAAATCAATCCACTGAAGTGTTCCTTTGGTGTCGTGTCAGGAAATTTTTTGGGTTTTATTGTCAATGCGCGAGGAATTGAAGCCACCCCAAAAAAATTCAGGCTATTCTAGACATACAAGCACCCAGAACTATAAAACAAGTATGAAGCCAGAAGGGAAAGTCACGGCGTTGAGTCGATTCATATCCAGAGCGACCGAAAAATGCATTCCTTTCTTCGATGTGATAAGAAAGGGAAGGAGGAATTTTGAATGGACACCGTACTGTGAGGATGCATTCCGAGCTATGGTGAGGCACTTGGAGAGTCCCTCGGTTTTGTCGAAGCCTGTAGACCATGAAGAATTATATGTTTACTTGGTCGTATCTCAGCATGCCATCAGTACAGCCTTGGTTCATGAGGAGGACCGAATTTAAAAGCCAGTGTACTGTGTCAGTAAATGTCTAACGGGGGTAGAGAGAAATTATTCTAAGATAGAGAAGCTAGCCTACTGATTGGTGATTGCATCACGCAAGCTTCGTTCGTATTTTCAAGCACACCCAATCAGTGTTTATAACGATCAACCTCTGTGACAGGTGCTCCAACGACCAGAAACCTCTAGAAGGTTGCTAAAATGGAACATTGAGTTGAGTCAATTCGACATCACCTACCTGCCTCGGAGGGATATCCAAGGGAAAGCATTAGCAAATTTCATTGCAGAATTCACCGTTTCAGACGAACCAAGTAGTGATGATGTCATTCCTCTCATTCAATGGAAACTATACATCGATGGTGCATTCGATGACCATTGTTCTAGGGCTGGTGTTATTCTTGTAACTTCCAGAAACTGATCAGTTTGTTATACTTTGAAACTCAACTTCCTAGTTACAAATAACAAAGTCGAATATGATGCATTGATTGCTGGCTTAAAACTTATTAAAGAACTTGGGGTAAAATCGGTTGAAATCTTTTATGACTCACAATTGGTGGTGTTTCAAGTACAAGGAGATTATCAAGCAAAGGGGCAGAGGCTTGCCCCATAGTTTGCTCGGGTTCAAGAACTATTAGCAGACCTTGAGTATTACGATATTTCGCATATCCCACATGAACAAAATGGGAAAGCCGATTCGTTGGTAAAATTCGCAAGTACTTGTGATGCACAACAGATGGGCTTAGTTCTCGTCGAAATCTTATATCCCCGAGTATAAACGGAATGGAAGTGGATGTTGTGTTTGGGAAGGAAAATAAAAGGGAGTCATGGATGACCAAGTTTAAAGATATCTGTTACGTGGAACTTTTCCCAAGAGAAAGAACGAAAGACTATAAGTCATTCGGAAAGCCTCACGGTATATAATGCAGGATGGAGTAATGCATCAAAAAGGATTCTAGGTTCAATTACTTCAGTTTATCGCCAATGACGAGATAAAGCGGGTCTTGAAAGAGTTCTTGAAGGAGAACGTAGTGACCATACTGGTGGACAGACATTAGCCAAAAAGATCCTCCCCTATGGATACTATTGGCCAACTGTGAATCGAGACGCCGCAGACAATGTAAGAAGATGCGAAAAATGTCAAAAGTATGCGAAGATCCTGAGAGCTCCATCGACGGAACTCACATAAATGGTTAGTCCTTAGCCATTTGCAATATGGGGAATCAATATAATCGGCTCCTTGCCGATCTCCAAAGGTGGTACGAAATATGAAATTGTTGTGATTGATTATTCCATCAAGTGGGCGGAAGTAGAGCCCTTATCTACGATCACCACTAAGAAGGTCATCAATTTCGTTGTACGAAACATTATATGCCGTTTTGGCCTCCCACGAACTATCATCACGGACAAAGGAACTCATTTCGAGAGTAGGGAGTTTAAAGAATTCTACAAAAATGTTGCATTGAAAAGAGGTTTGCAACAATCGCTCACCCAAAAGCCAATGGACAAGTTGAAGCCATAAATAAAATAATGAAATCCATATTTAAAAAACGTTTGGAGAAGGCTAAAGGAAAGTGGGTGGATATGCCCCCGATAATACTCTGGGCTTATAGAACCACCCATAAGTCTGCGGCTGACCACACTCCATTCACCTTGGTATGCGACATTGAAGCTATTGTATCCATGGAACTTGAAGTTCCCTTTCATCGGGTGACTCATTATGATCCTAAGACGAATCAGGATCTCTTACTGGAATCGTTCGACTTTGTCAATGAAAAACGTGAAGAAGCTGATTCAAGAGCGGCCCATATAGGCATCGAGTCGCTCAATATTATAATGAAAAAGTTCGACCGAGAACCTTTGATGTGGGTGATCTAGTCTTGAAGTGAGTTTCTCCAATCCCATCACATATGAATCCTACATGGGAAGGTCTGTACGTCATCGAACATAAGCTTTGGGAAGGACCCTTCAAGCTAGCAAATGTCGATGGCATGACACTCCCCAGAGCATGGAGTATTGAGAATTTGCGTCGTTATTACACTTAGTCTATTTCTTTTGCATTCTAATAGCAGTTGCCTCCATTGCATGTTTCCTTTTGTTGTTCTTTGTTTCCAACATGTAGTAAGATAATTCAGCTTGTCCCTATTTTTTTATAATCAATAAAGGCTTGAAGCCATTCTTTCTATGAACTGTTGATGTCTTATAGCTATAATTCCATGATAAAATTAAATTGCATTATTCTGTCTAGCGTATGAACGCATATACAAGATTGGAAGTCAATAAACGATTCAAAAATCTCTAAGTCCCTGGAGCGCAAACTAGAGTGCTCTGAGTCCCCGGAGCGTGGACTAGAGTATAAACGATTTAAAAATCTCTAAGTCCCTGGAGCACGGACTAGAGTATAAACGATTTAAAAATCTCTAAGTCCCTGGAGCACGGACTAGAGTATAAACGATTTAAAAATCTCTAAGTCCCTGGAGCACGGACTAGAGTACTCTAAGTCCTCGAAGCGCGGAATAGAGTATAAACAATTCTAAAATCTCCAGGTCCTCGGAGTGCGGACTAGAGTACTCTGAGTCCTCGGAGCATGGACTAGAGTATAAACGATTCAAAAATGTCAAAGTCCCCGGAGCACGGACTAGAGTACTCTGAGTCCCCGGAGCACGAACTAAAGTATAAACGATTCAAAAATCTCTAACTCCCCGAAGTGTGGACTAGAGTACTCTGAGTCCCCAACGTGCGGATTAGAGTATAAACGATTCAAAAATATCTAAGTCCCCGGAGCGCGGACTAGAGTACTCTGAGTACCCGAAGTGTGGACTAGAGTATAAACGATTAAAAAATCTCCGAGTCTTCGGAGCATGGACTTGAGTACTCTAAGTACCCATAGCGTGGACTAGAGTACAAAAGATTCAAAAATCTCCTGACCCTGGAGCGTAGACTAGAGTACTCCGAGTACCCGGAGTGCAGACTAGAGTATAAACAATTTGAAAAATCTCTAAGTCCCCAGAGCACGGACTAGACTACACTGAGTCCCCTAAGCACGGACTAGAGTATAAACGATTTAAAAATATCTAGGTCCCCGAAGCACGGATTAGGGTACTCTGAGTCCCCGGAGTGCGGACTGGAGTATAAAAGATTTGAAAAATCTCTAGGTCCTCGTAGCGCGGACTAGAGTACTCTGAGTCCCTGGAGTTCAGACTAGAGTATAAACGATTTGAAAAATCTCTATGTCCTCGGAGCGTGGACTAGAGTATTCTAAGTCCTCGGAATGTGGACTAGAGTATAAATGATTCAAAAATTTCCAAGTCATATGGAAGCGGACCGGAGCTTATGTAACCCGCAAAATTTCAAATTTCAACTACAAGTTAGACAATGATTTAAATAATGAAATTCATGGAAGACAAAGAAACATAATTTTATTTACTAATAAAAAATAAAGTTCCAATACAAGTTTTCTAAAATGTGGAGAAAAATACTATTCACAACGATGATAAATATAAAAAGAAACAACTACATGATTCAGGTTTACTCCAGCTGAACGAGGCATGGCCGAGTAGCTACCTTTTTGATTTTTTCTCCTTCTTAGATTTCTCCAAAGGCTCCTCACCCTAATATTTTCTCTTAAATACCTTGCTTCCTAATGAGATGGTATTCGAGGAAGGAAGAGGGACCTCTAGAGGTGTGGTTCTACCTAGGAGAATTACCTTCAGGGGCCTATTTAGAGGATCATCAATCTTAATTTTGGCCTTCTTTTTCTCCTCCTCCACGATTCGTTCCCCCATGCTAAGTTTTGAAGTAGGTTCGGAAGAGCCCCTGATTTCAACCCCGTCATGTTCGTCCGTAGGCGAGGGATTCTTGGGTTTATCCTCATCGAGTGCTCCGATTACTTGGGCATCGATACCAGGAGTATCCCTAGTGTGGAGCTCTTCCACTATTTTTTCTTCCTTCTCCATGGCGACATCACTCCTTGGATTCAGTTCGGGATCAGAATGACCTACATGGAGTAGTTAAGGATAAGTATTAGAATACATATATTATTCATCAAAAGAGATGGTCCTTTCAACCCTGAGAAGAAAAATTACATACTGGCTTCCAGTTGACTCTCAGCTGTTTTTGGAGTCAAACCCTCTAGAATAGGGGAAAGAATGTGAACATCAAGCCCGGGTTTCTCTGGGTCATAGCCAGCATGCTGCTCGAAAGGATCTAGCGATGAGCAACCATCCGAATAGTTGGAAGAAGGAACTAGAGACTCAGTTCCGGATGGGCCAGCAACATCGTCTTTCCATTTCGATGAGTAGGAATCTCTTCCATTGAGGGCTTTTGCTGCAGATAAGTCGGAAGGCTCCTCGAAGCACTTCCTTCACAAGAGAATCCTCATCAACCACTTCGGTGCCCAACTATACTCGTTTAATTTTTATTAAAGTATCCCATGCTTCGGCCAATGATTCGAGGTAACCCTTGCCCAGAAAAGATAGATCTCGTTGCATGAGAACCCGAGCGTTATATTCAGCAATAAGCGGATAAAATAAGCATTTAATTTCTTCTCTACCAGTTTCAACAGCTGCCTCGAGGCGAGAATCGATTTCTGTCAGCGCCATTATTTTTCCCTCCTCACGGGCTGCATCCTTTAATGCTTCAGCTTTAGAAAGTTCCTCATCAAGCTTCATCTTTACGAGTCGTGTTGCGACGATTTCCTCGCAATATCGCTGCGACTCTTCCTATGAAGCAGTCTTCTCTTCTTTCTGTTTAAGCAGCAGCTCCTCTAGTTTTTTAACTCGTCGAGTGAGGATATCCTTTTCTTTCTGGATGAAGTATTTTTCTAAGGCAAAAGCACCACTATGTTGAACTGCCTCATCAATTTCCTTTTTGTGAGTGGCTTCCGGACGGTTGACTGCCTCGGCTGTATCTTTAGCGTTTTGCTGGGCAACCTCAAGTTGAGATTTGTACAAGGAAAGCTCTTTATCACGGGCTTTAATAATATTTTTATAGTGGTTGGCTTCAAGTTTCAAGTGATCAATTTCGTGCTGACGTTCCATGGAAACTTCTGAAACTTTTTCAGCCAAATGAGCAAACGCATCGTGTTGGACATAGGCATCATTGTTACAGGCGATGGCGCTTTGTTGGACATGCCCTAGAATACGATGGATTACAGGAAGGAACTTCAAACCGTCGAAGCATATTTTTGGAAATGTGGCCTTAAACTCAGTTAATTTTTTAGTTAACGATAGATCATGTGCAGTGATTAGAGGAGCATGCCTAGCCAGAGTCACAGACTTTTTATGAGGCTCACGAGATTGTTTGGTGCTGGGCCCGCCGAGGAGCTTCAAATTGGGGTCCCTTCTGAGTAGATTTTTCTATATTGTGCATTGAGTGAGGGGAAGGTCGTTGGGGGGATGAAGAATGGCCGTATGTTTTCCTTCGAGAAGACGATGAATCTCTAGGACGGTAGTCCCTATCGCCGCTGTCATCTTTGTCTCGGCGTCTACTTGATCTCGAAACCCGAATGGAGAGGTGGAAGATAGTGGACCCACGAAGACGGTAAAATCTGTGAGTATACCCCATGTCACCTGCACAAAAACCACGTGAGTACGAGTTATCGAGAATATGTATGATGGCTAAAATTTAAGCGTAGGGTGAAGTATGAGTGTTCGTGTGTGTCCTAGTGTTTCCCCCCGATGGACCAGTTTCTTTTGCTTTACTTATTGGGGTTTTCTCTCCGTGTTGACAAGCCTGATCGCCTCCATCGCCTCTCGCTGGCGAATTAAGTCCCATATCCCCTGGGTCGTTGAAACCGTAATTCAATAAGTCATTAAGGATGATCAGGTCTGAAAGACCTTTTAATGAACCCTTTAGACGTTTGGGAGACGACTTTTTTCTCAACTGGAGTGATTGTAACTTTAGAAGTTCCACATACTATATACTTTTTCAATTTATAGGCTAGGCTCTTTTGCCTCTTCAAAGGGGGAAGTGATTTGATGATGCCAGGTGCATCCGTTATTAGTGCAATATCGGAACCTAAGTTCTCATCGGTCGCTTCTGGAACCTCGGCCTCTTTTATTTCTCCTCCCTCAGATACATCGGAGGAACCTCCTATAGAAGGCATCGAGGCTCAGCTTGCCCTTTGCCTTTTTCCATGGAAGATCCGGTTGTATGGGCGATGTGAAGGCTAGTTCGACGACCTTCCGCCTGTAATCCAAACTTTGAAACCTACTCATTGGAAATAACGAATTTGATCTCCCGGTCTCTCAGGGAATAGCTCGAATGGCCTCAACGGCCTTGGAATATTCAGCGCCTTCCGGTCGTGGGCAGATACCTATAAAAGTCGAAGGAAGTTTAGAAAGAATGCATCTCGAGCCTTAGAGAAATATTAGTCAAGGAATAAAACTTACTCCCTTCCAGCCATCTCCTCGCACAATCGGGGGAACAACGTACGTAGAACCACTCTTGCTTGTAATGGGACAATATACTCCACGCCCCCATCAGGATTTGACATTTGGAATGTGGTTCAAGAAATATGTAGGATGGACTGTCAGACTGTCTTTTGAAGTGGTGATATAGCGGATATCCTCGACAGTAGGGAGTCTGAATACGGTGCTCACAAAGAGAATACAAGTGCCATAGGTAAACGCGTGATTATTGGGATGTAGCTGTGCCGGAGTAATCCTGATGTACCGTAACACTTCATGGAGAAAAGAGTTGAAAAGTGTGAACACTACCGACCCAGCACATGAATTTATTGCACGCTGTATATCCGACTAGGGGCAGGTGAGGCCGATCTTTCCCCGATGGAACTAAAACATCATTGAAGGGGATTCCATGAATTGTACACGACCGACGAAGAGCGGTCTCGCCGATTTTTGAAGCTTATGAATCAATTGGACCATCCAGAATAACTGCTCAATCTATAACATCAGGAGCCTGCCTAATAACTGTAGCAGATGAAAATTCAGAATACCCTATGTATAAATTGTCGTTGGATTTGAAGTTCCTACTATCTCCTACTGAGAACTTGGCTCAGGCTTATCGAAAACTATAATAGAGCTCGATTTTATGGACATCTTTAAAGGACGATGGATGTGAACAGAATCCCGTTTAAACTATACTTGAAAGACAATTGATATCAGATGTAACAACAAAAATATTTCCCACGCATGGTGTGTGAGCTAGTGTCTTAGTTCAATTAAAGACTGAAAATAAACGAGAGTTCAGAAAAGTAAAGTGTGGTATGACTAGCTTTAGGTTGTCATGTTTAACAAGCTTTAAGTTCACGTTTACAATGATTCAAATTGTGAAGTTGTTAGTCCTGATCAGTTCCATGTGCCTCTGAACTTAAATTCATATCATGGCTTTATTGGTATGTGATTAAGTATGGCAATAAACAATGATCTTATGTTCTATGAGTCGAGGTAGGGTAAATGTGTTTATCAATGTCGGTCCCCTATCCTAAGACCATTCATCCATTCGAATGCACGCATACCGAACCATGCTGCCTCACTAGTCTCCATCCTTAAAACCTACCTCGCTTCACTCGCTCTTTCCTCTCTTTGCTTTCCAACCCCCTCAATCTCTTAAACTCTCATCAAATCACTCTTTAGGTCCTCACCGACCCACACTCACTCCCTAATCACCGAACGGCCTCACCATAACTTGCACTGAGCCACTCCTTCATAGAATAAAGAACAACTTAACTGCTAGGTTCCTACCAAACCAAGCCTCCCTAGACAAATGACCGACTTCCACTCAAAGTATCGACCCAAACTTGTAACCTTCTCTGCCGATCGGCCACTATCGGAATATGCCAACCAGACTCACCCTTAAGGGTCAGCCTATAAAGACTATCGACTGGACTCCTTACACCTCAACCAACGAACCCCTCTCTCTCACGAAACAATAAATTCTCCTCTTATACACATCACCGACCTCCCTTCCTAGAAGCATCAATGCCAGTTCCTTTCGATTTGGCGTCGACCCATGCTAAATACTTCACTATCCAAACCTATACACTCACTCCCACTATCTCCCTCCTCTCATCCTCATCAAGAAGGATCGAATATGTGTATAGTTCAGATTCAGGGCGAGTTCGGGGAGGCGTCACCGAATAGTTCAAAGAAAAGAATGGATCCTTACTACTGAAATAGTTTGGGGGTTAAGGCGCGTGAATTCTAGCACTCGAAGTCAAGAATGATGGTGGAAAGCGTGTAAGGAGGGTGATGGCAGTCCGGTGGAGAAAGGATTTTTTTGGCTTTGAGTAAAACCGAAGGAAGAGAATAACAAAGTAAAAGTGGGAAGAAGAGGATAAGTGCCTGGTCCTTTATATGTGGAAAGGGGGAGGCAAACATGCCTTACCCTATGGAGTCGGTCAGAGCACCTCAGCACGGCAGTGAGTGAATCAGACCGAACGACATTGATCAGACTGGACGCATGGCTCGGTGTTCGTACGAATGAGCCATCCATTTAAAAAAAAGAAAAAAAGAAAGTATAAATAAGTAAAAAAATATATAAACGTATACACATGATGCTAGGAAAGTCCACCATGATTTAGCCTTCATAAGATCGTGTACAATCAGCTTTTGAAAAGTTAAGAACATGATCTAAACAATGGATGATTATCTTTCTAGATGAGCTAGCTCCTGAAAAAGCGAGGATTGGCTGCTAATTCAACACACATCGTGTTGATTCACATGACGCGCTTTGAGGGACAAATGTTACCTGACACTTTGGCCCGCTACATGGCGATAACCACAGAGCCTATGGTTGAACCTGGTCTAGACTCAAGCTAGGAAATGAATGGAAGTGGACCGTGGAACTCAAGTCTGGATCATCCGATTTATCTGGGTGGATATATTTGGTGCTGGCTCGGTTGAAGCGGTTCGATGTTGTAGTGTAGTTAAGATGGCCTGACCAGAGTGGGTCAACATTGGAGTGCAGTCGTTGTGGTTCGGTTAAGAAACGCGGGACAAAGTGGTTCGACCAATTGTGAGGCAAAATAGTTTGGCCAATATGGTTTCGGACTTAATGGGTCTGTGTGGATGGAGTCGACCTTGGTCATTCGACCAACTGTGGTCTAGCCTAAGAGGTACCGAATCATTTGTCGTTCAGCCTAGATGGGTTGGTAAATATCATTCGGTCGTGGTAGGGAAGCTATTGTCATTCGGTCAAGGGCAGTTCGGCGCATATGGTTCAACATTTATGGTTAGATGCACCTTGAGGAAGGTTGAAAATTTATTTGCTCTACAACAAAATGATGCGACCAACATTTCCATTCTTCGAGTTACACTACCGCTTGCTTCGAGTCCTTGAAGGCTTGCTTCGAGTCAGCAACGAGACGAATACTGGTTCAGCCGAAGTTGGTTGGCGACCACCGCTCGGCATTGAAGGCTCGGTCTTCCCAGCTCGGTGTACCAGAGTTGCTTACTACGGGCTGAAGTATCTTGGTTATGGGCCTATGCATGAGAACTAGCCTATCTTCTTCTATAAATTGAGTGACAAGGGTACAGTTTAGGGGATCTTTTTTCGAGAACGCTAGAGAGACTCTGCCATTTTCTACACTAGCTTTCTTTTGGCTAAAACTTGTATTCAAGTTGTTCGTTCACAGATTGTAACTGTATTCAAGAATTTGTGAAAAGCAATAAAGATTACATTGATAGTGGATGTAGGCGGTTACGCCGAACCACTATAATTCTGGTGTTCTTGTTTCCGTTGTTAGTTTTGCGTATATTCTTCTGTTTTAATTTACTATCTTCATTAATCTCTTTGCATAAATATAGTCTCGGGTGTTAGTTGAAACGACCCGACTTTCTTACCACAGAAAATCGCATCATTTTTAAGAAAGAAAGGGATAGAAAAGAGAAAAGAAAGAAGAGAAAGAAGAAACAACATCAGAATCTAAACAGCGGAACGAATAAATTATATTAATACCATAAACATTACAAAGTTTACAACAATTATCAGAGTTACACAGATTTACATCACATACTAGACAGCTAAACAACTGTATAGTTATATAACTCAATACAGTACAAGAAACAACTCAGAGAAAACTACACAGCGGAATACTACATATCTACACGTAGAAGCCTCCTGCTCCATTTGCTCCTCCACAATTCGTCAAAGCTAACCTGAATCCCTTGGCTACTCGTAAAAATTTGAGTACCCAAGAGTTTAAGAAAAACAGAAGATAAACTCCAGGTCAGACATGGGTCTAGTGTGAGTAACAGGTTAAGGTTGCTTAACTTTTAAAAAACCTTTTGAAAAGAAAGGTATCATGTAAGACTTCCCACACATAAACATGGAAAAGTTTTTACCTTATGCTAACCAAAACATTTGATAGGAAATTCAGTGATATTATAATAGGTCTAGGGTTTTCAAATAAATATGAAATAGCCGAAATTGTTACATCATTAAATTCCAGCTACTAGCCACAAAAGTGGGTAATACAATCAAAACCGTTGGCACTTATTGGATTTTGGATTCCACACAATGGAGGGGCTACTGGGGTACCGCTCGTCACAGTACGTGGCCTAGATCAACGTACCGAGGAGTACTCCCGCTCCCCTGCAACACAAGGCCGGACCCATTCCTTACTGAACAGTTTCAAATTTGACAACCCCGCGGTTGTAGCTAGCAAACGACCACACAGCCGAATATAAAGGAACCTCTAGACAGGGGTAAATCTCACTCTCAAGTGGGGGCTACCCACGAAGCCTTGCTGCACCTCCCCTGTTTTATCCATTCCCGGTTGATGAGGCTTGAGGCTACGATTAACTTTAGTGAACACATCACTTAGAATGCTGATCGTCCACCTGACGATGTTCTGAAAGCATTCAATCCATACAAGTTCGTTCCGGGTTCGAACGAAACCGAAGGCATTATATCGTTACACTCATTTTGGAATCACCCTCAGAGTTAACGACGATAACCCTTGCACACTAAATCACCATCTCGAATCTACAAGAACTAGTTTCGTCAAACTCATCACGGAATCACCCACAGAGTTATACTGACATATAGTCCTTACACCTCGGGTCTTCACAAAGCACCACTTTGATTCACGACCCAACGTTTATTTGGAACCGATGTGGTTTTTGGATATCCAAATATGGAAAACCGATCCCGGTCTCATCGAAATCCAAAGCGTGTCTTTTAGGTCCAAGTTGTTTTAAAGTTTAAAACAATACAATATAGTATCTATATACACACAAATAGATAACTCACAAATCACAATTGATAATCAACATTATCAAATAACAAGTAATCTACATTATCAATATCAAAATAGGTAATCCATATATCACCATCCCAATAGATAATCTATGTTATCATCACAATGCAACCAAGCATTCATACCACACACATTACTTATCTCATTCCTGAGATCTCAAAGCATCCAAGACAATCAATGTCATTCATTCATACATAAGCAATGATTAACTCATCACAATATAATTAATTTAAAATGAATTAAATTAACTATCTCCATCTCTAATTAATTTAAAATGAATTAAATTAATTACTTCATCTTTAATTAATAAATTAAATTAATTACTTCACCAATATAAATCTTGCTTACCCAATCATTTAATTGATTACAATCAATTAATCATTCATTTTTAATCACTTTAATTAATCACCCTTGATTAATTATCGTTAATTACATTCATGTAATTATCCTAAATTAATTTCACAAATTAATTTTTCTCAAACAAAACAGTAATTAACCTTTAATTACTTCAATTAATTAATTAACGATAATTAATTACATTAATCCTTAATTAATTACATTAATTAATTACCTTTAATTACTTATCATTGATTAATTAATCAAAATTAATCAACTTTTAACTAAATTATAATAATTAATGATCCTTAATTATATTTAAATAATTATCTTCCTAAATTAATTACCTTAAGTAATTAACTCATAAATATGATTCATCACAGATTAATTTTATTTAGTAATTAACTAGCTTATTTACCATATATTAAAACAAATTAATTATCCTTTAATTAATTTCTTAATTAATCCCTTGATCCAAATTACTTCATTCTTAAACATCTCCACTTAATTACAACCTGTAATTATTAATCTATTACTTAACTAAGTAATTTCCAATCCATTAATTACATACAGTAATTATTTTTAAAACTCAAGTGTTTAAAATTAATTAAACTTAATTAATTAAATTAAACAATCGTATTTAACTCAATTAATTACCTTAAATAATTAATTTCTTAATTACTTCATTAAGTATTTACACTCAAATCATTCACAAATGATTATTATTAAATTAATTAATCTAATTAATTATAAAAATTAACCACATTAATTAATTGTTAAATAATCCTGGTTAATGACCTTCATTAACCATTCTCTAATTATTTTCATTAAGTAATTAACTTAGATTAATTTCAAATTAAATTATTTTTAATTATCCATTAATTAAAGTATAATTATTTAATTAATTAAGTGTTAATGGTCACTTAATTAATCCTTAATTATTTAACTAATTATCCTTGATTAAATCTTAATTACTTAATTAATAATTCCTTAATCATTAATTTAAAAATCTAATTAATGATCTTAATTTTAAATTGATTAATCATTAATCAATATTTATTAAAACTTAATCAATAATTAAAAAATTTAATTATTAAATTAACTGACTATTCCTTAATTACCTTATAAATTAAATAAATTTTCAAAACATATATGTTAATTAATTTAAGATAAAACATTTCTAAATTATATTTTTTAAAAATAAAATTAATTTAAAACAAAGTACTTTTGAAAATTACCTTTAAATTCCATTTTAAATACAAGTTTTAAAATAAGAATAATTTAAACTTATCAAAGTTTAAATAAATTTAAAACTTTTTAAACTGCAAGACAAACAAGTGTTTTTCCTAGAATTTAAATTCATAAGAATTTTGAAAACAAAAACTCATTCAAAATTTCACTAACTTCAATTCATATTTAGTTTAAAACTTCCAAATTTAAACCTTCTTTTAAATTTAAAAACTGAAGTTCATATTTAAATTTAACATTTCCAGATTTAAATTATATTTTAAATCTTGTTCACATTTACAAACTTCAATTTAAAAGATTTAAATTACTTCCCAAAATAATATAGTTATACAAGTTTAAGTTTAAAACCTTATTTCCTTTATTTATTTATTTTTTAATTTTTAAAACTGAGATTTTGAATTAAACTTGAATTTCTAAAACTCAAACTTGAATTTAAATTTAATTTAAACTTCCCTTAACAAATAAACTTCAGATTTTAAAATTTTAAACAGAAACTACAGGTTTCTGGAAAAACTGGAAAATACAGAGCAAACCCCAAAAACCCTAAAATTACTTCGAGTATTATGCCTGCCTTTCCCGAGCCATATACCCACTTACTTCGAGAAAAACCAAATCTTCCCCTGCTACAAACAAACCCCAAAACACTTCATCAGTGCAAACCATCACTGTGTATATGCACGGCGACCACCGCCTTTTCTGAACATCAGAGATGATCGTACTACTCCCAGAAACTCATCAATGCCCAAATGGAAACATCAGATTGATCCATTAATCAAGAAGTCATGTTCGAACTCCACATTTCCAAAACCTGGAAAAAAATAAACAGGTTTTCCCCCAAAACCTGTCAACGGCGATCTTACGCCACTCCGACCACCTGAGGTTCTCCCACTCCGGCCTCGAACTCAACCACACACCATCTACCCATCCCCCAAATATCATAGCATTCGATCAATTATTCAGATCGAAATGACCTATTTCATAAAACCCATCAAAACTAGGGTGTAACAATGGAATTCAAAACTGCATCCACTCTAATAAGTTATAACCCCACCCATGATTTTCCTGAGCATCTCCAATACCTTCTCCATCACTCAGAAGAATCCCAAGACTTCGCAATCCATGAATCAACATAATTTGCTAAAGTCCATTTTTAGTTCAAGAACTAACTGCATATTCAACTAACACCTAAAAATACAGATTCTTAATTTAAAAATCAAGTTTTTGTTATTACTTTTGTTTTATGATACTGAAATACAAGTTTAACATGTTTGAGTTTTGACAGAGATCAACATGCACCGATACATTCAATATTCCAGAGGCAAACAACTTCTGTCTTAATTTGATTTAATTTTTAATCCTAATCTATGATAAGCAAACATTTATTTTTATTTTAAAAACCAGATACTATCACAAATTTAAATAAATTGTAGAGGATTTTTTTTTAAATGGGAAGATGAATCTGGGAAAACAGCAGAGCACAACACATGCATACACAAACATATTTACATCAAACTTTTATAAACACACAAACAATATTTTTTTTATATCACGCATTTAACATGCAACCTATTTAAAGTTAAAATTTTAAGTTACTCGCATTTATTTAAATGCAGAGCCTCTGTTTCCCTCTTTTGAAATTTGCGGAATAAAGATGCATGCATGATCTTCTTCTTTTTTAAAAAAATTGAGTTGCAAGCCCTGTTGAAATTTGAATGCTCATGTTTCCTGACTGAAATCACTTGCATGCAGATGCCTTTGAATAAGATTCAAATCTGAAGTTGTGCAGTGAGAAGGTGCCAGCAGATTTGTCATTTCCAGATAAATAGAATGCAGGCCCTTTCTTTTTTTTAGGTGACATGCAAATTCATTTTCCAGATTTTGAGTGATGTAGACCTTCATGATAAAGGGGGTTTTGATTTTGTTATTGAACAGAATTTGGTTCTTGAAGTTGAGTTTTTCTTTTTGAGGAGGTGTTCTTGAAGTTTTCTCTTTGATTTAGGAAATGGAAAAAGCAAGTATGAATGAAGATGCAAGCTTATATAAATGAATTTTCAGATTTAATAAAATAAAAGAAAAATTAAAACAAGAATTTTACACTTGTCCAAATTTCCTACATTTGTCGCATTGTTATGTTAGTTTTTGAACACTTGTTTAATTAATGCTAAAGAATGCAACACTTGTCTCTTTTAAAATAATTAATACTTAATTTACAAATTAATGTGTATATTTGGCCTAATTTAATTTGTTAGTTAATATTTGAATATGTGTATAAATTTATAAAAGAAATAAAGACAAATCATGTTTATTAAATAAAACTTACACATATAGAAATTAAAACAATTAAGATTTATACTTTGGAATTTTAAATTCAAATCAAATTCAAAATAAATTATTTTCAAATCAAGTTATGTATATAAATTCAATTTGAAATAAAAATTGCAAATTTTATTCAAAAATCTATTGTAAAACAATAGACTATTGATATTGTTTTTATAAATATCTTATTATTAAATTAAAATCATTTTAAAAGAAATTATATTTCTATTAATAAATTATTTATTTTATTAAGCCATAAAACTTTTTTTTGTTAATTCATTCTAAATTTAAAACTCAAGCCAAATTATTTTAAACATTTAAATATTTTTCCTTAATAATTTATAAAAAATCATATATTTATTTATTAAATAGTCTTAAAAACTCAATACTAATTTAAATCAAAATCTCCAAATTAAAATGTATACATTAGAATTTTTAAAACATGATTCATTTATTATATTTAAACCAAAATCATTTATTCAATAAGTTTGAAAAGCTAATATTAAATAAAAACAAATTTTCCAAATACAAATATTAAAAATAGAAAATATGCTTTATTTATTAAAATTAAAACAATGCTAATCTGTTTTAAATATAACCCATATATTTATATTGAAAATAGAAACCAATTTATTATTTTTAAAAGATAAAATAACCAATTAAATAATTATTGAAGAAGATTATTAAATCTATTTGAATTATTATTAACAAAATATCAATATCAATTTAATTTTTAATACAGATTATTAAATTGATATTGTTAAAAATTCCGGGATATTACAATCCTCCCCCCTTAAAAGAATTTCGTCCCTAAAATTAAAACAAAGGTAATTTAATAATCTCATTAAAGATTTAATTTTAAAACACAAGCACATATCAAACATATTCTAACAACCATAGCAACCAATTCAACCAATCAAACAAATCTAATTATCTAGACAAATTCTGGATAGAATTTCATCGAGTTTTCCCAATTAAGTGTGTGTGTGTGTGTGTATATATATATATATATATATATATATATATATATATCGGAATACTCGCTCTAGAGAATCCAAACAATCAATACTATGAAGCTACAAAGCTCCTATTCGTCTATATCTACAACACTAGACAAGATATCAGACTACATACGAGTCTGACTCAACAAATCAAAACTCCAGAACTGCTGGTTCCACAACCAGAGATAGATCATACACGTATTCCTTCATAGATACGTGAAACTCAACGAATCCCAGTTATCCAAACTGGTAATCCAATCCCGTAGATCAATCACTTATTCTCCAAGAATACAGAAAAGATCCAAAACATTTTAGAGCTAACCTTCCAGACTTACCCAATCTTATAGCTCACTTTTGATCGGAGAAAACTTGTCCAAAATCAAATCTCCGACTTCAGAATCCAAATTTCTCCGTCTCAAATCCATAAAACTCTTCAGACGATCCTGGACTTCCCACAACCTTACTGATCAGCTTATCCCTCGCTGATGCCTCTAGAACAAACAAAACCAATCAACTCAAAAAAATGATCTCCTCAAGATCAAAATCTCAAACTGTACTACTCAACATCAGAAGACAACAACTTCTTCTGTCCATAAAAGAAAAGCAGATATACTTCCCAACTGCTTCCGCTGCTCAACTCTGATCCGAAGTAGAAGAAAATACTGAAGAAGAACATGAGCACAACTCGACAACAAACCCTAGAGATATGGTTCATAGATCCATAAGAAAAATTCAGAAGTTCCTCCAAAACTCTGAGCTGCTACACCAACACAATCTCCTGGAACCATTCTACTATTAAGCTGAACCACCGGTAGAAATCTTGGAATCCTAGACGATAAGAAAACTCAATCTCCAGATGCGGACAAAACTCTGGCTTCTCTAAAAACATCAAGAAAAACTTTGATAACGCAAGAGAACACTCAAACAATCACAAGTCACTTTTGCGATCCACCCAAACCAAATCCAAGGAAAACTGTTCTCCCTTAACCAAATAGAACAGCTTACACTTAACTAGCCAACCCATCGAAGACACGGGCCTACTTAACTGCTTTTGAACTCCACTCCAAAAAACTGCTAAGCCAGAAGATCTCTTGCCAACACCAAGCACACTCCAAGCTGCACTGCTGCCACAGATGCCAAAGATTTCCAAATCAAATCTCTTCGAGAAACTCGGACTTCAAAGCAAACAGAAACACCAACTGAACGCAGCCACAACATCGAAGCAGACTCACCTCCTTAAACTTGTTCCAAAGAAAACATCTTCGAGAACATCCATAGTCACTGCATCTCATCACGCAGCTACTATTCCATGAGGTATCAAGATACCATCACTCACTTCTGCCTAGCCAGCAGATCCAAACTCTATTCATCCAACATCAAGAATAGTCTCCGAACCTTAACAGGTTTCCTTCAGAGATCAATGAAGTCCTTCATTACTACAGAACTCACTTGAGACGGTATTAGGTCTACAGTCTCGACAAATGTACTTCCAACCTCAAATATTCAAACTCCAACCAATGTTAGTCATGTTACACACTCCACTACCCCATCTACCTTTATAACTTATATTGGAAAACCAGAACAGGTAACCCAACAGATAGGTAGAAATATATATATATATATATATATATATATATATATATATATATATTTAAAATTACAAATACGCTCGCTCAAGAAAGACACTACTACAAAGCCTAGTATTCACTCAACCTAATGCTCTGATACCAAACGAAACGACCTGACTTTCTTACCATAGAAAATCACATCATTTTTAAGAAAGAAAGGGATAGAAAAGAGAAAAGAAAGAAGAGAAAGAAGAAACAACATCAGAATCTAAACAGCGAAACGAATAAATTATATTAATATCATAAACATTACATAGTTTACAACAATTATCAAAGTTACACAGATTTACATCACATACTAGACAGTTATAAACACCTGTCTAGTTATACAACACAATACAGTACAAGAAACAACTCAGAGAAAACTACACAGTGAAATACTACATATTTTTACGCAGAAGCCTCCTACTCCATTTGCTCATCCACAATTCGTCAAAGCTAACCTGAATCCCTTGGATACTCGTAAAAATTTGAGTACCCAAGAGTTTAAGAAAAACAGGAGATAAACTCCGGGTCAGACATGGGTCTGGTGTGAGTAACAGGTTAAGATTGCTTAACTTTTAAAAAACCTTTTGAGAAGAAAGGTATCACGTAAGACTTTCCAAACATAAACATGGAAAAGTTTTTACCTTACGCTAACCAAAACATTTGATACGAAATTCAGTGATATTATAATAGGTCTAGGGTTTTCAAACAAATATGAAATAGCCCAAATTGTTACATTATTAAATTCCAGCTACTAGCCACAAAAGTGGGTAATACAATCAAAATCGTTGGCACTTATTGGATTTTTGATTCCATACAGTGGCAGGGCTACTAGGGTACCGCCCGTCACAGTACGTGGCCTAGATCAACGTACCGAGGAGTACGCTCGCTCCCCTGCAACACAAGGCCAGACCCATTCCTTACTGAACAGTTCCAAATAAGACAACCCCGCGGTTGTATCTAGCAACCGCCCACACAGCCGAATATAAAGGAACCTCTAGACAGGGGTAAATCTCACTCTTAAGCGGGGGCTACCCACGAAGCCTTGCTGCACCTCCCCTTTTTTAGCCATTCCCGGTTGATGAGGCTTGAGACTACGATTACCTTTAGTGAACACATCACTTAGAATGCTGATCGTCCACCCGACGATGTTCTGAAAGCATTCAATCTATACAAGTTCGTTCCGGGTTCGAACGAAACCGAAGGCATTATCTCGTTACACTCATTTTGGAATCACCCTCAGAGTTAACAACGATAACCCTTGCACTCTAAATCACCATCTCGAATCTATAAGAACTAGTTCCATCAAACTCATCACGGAATCACCCATAGAGTTATACTGACGTATAGTCCTTACACCTCGAGTCTTCACAAAGCACCACTTTGATTCACGACCCAACGTTTATTTGGAATCGATGTGGTTTTCGGATATCCAAATATGGAAACCCGATCCCGGTCTCATCGAAATCCAAAGCGTGTCTTTTAGGTCCAAGTTGTTTTAAAGTTTAAAACAATACAATATAGTATCTATACACACACAAATAGATAACTCATAAATCACAATTGATAATCAACATTATCAAATAACAAGTAATCTACATTATCAATATCAAAATAGGTAATCCATATATCACCATCCCAATAGATAATCTATGTTATCATCATAATGCAGCCAAGCACTCATACCACACACATTACTTATCTCATTCTTGAGATCTTAAAGCATCCAAGACAATCAATGTCATCCATTCATACATAAGCAATGATTTACTCATCACAATATAATTAATTTAAAATGAATTAAATTAACTATCTCCATCTCTAATTAATTTTGAAATGAATTAAATTAATTACTTCATCTTTAATTAATAAATTAAATTAATTACTTCACCAATATAAATCTTGCTTACCCAATCATTTAATTGATTACAATCAATTAATCATTCATTTTTAATCACTTTAATTAATCACCCTTGATTAATTATTCTTAATTACATTCATGTAATTATCCTAAATTAATTTCACAAATTAATTTTTCTCAAACAAAACAATAATTAACCTTTAATTACTTCAATTAACTAATTAACGATAATTAATTAAATTAATCCTTAATTAACTACCTTTAAGTACTTATCATTGATTAATTAATCAAAATTAATCAACTTTTAATTAAATTATAATTAATGATCCTTAATTATATTTAAATAATTATCTTCCTAAATTAATTACCTTAAGTAATTAACTCATAGTTATTAATCATCACAGATTAATTTCATTTCGTAATTAACTAGCTTATTTACTATATATTAAAACAAATTAATTATCCTTTAATTAATTTCCTAATTAATCCCTTGATTAATTACTAAGTAATTCAATCCAAATTACTTCATTCTTAAACATCTCCACCTAATTACAGCCTGTAATTATTAATCAATTACTTAACTAAGTAATTTCCAATCCATTAATTACATGCAGTAATTATTTTTAAAACCCAAGTGTTTAAAATTAATTAAACTTAACTAATTAAATTAAACAATCATATTTAACTCAATTAATTATCTTAAGTAATTAATTTCTTAATTACTTCATTAAGTAATTATACTCAAACCATTCACAAATGATTATTATTAAATTAATTAATCTAGTTAATTATAAAAATTAACCACATTAATTAATTGTTAAATAATCATGGTTAATGACTTTCATTAACCATTCTCTAATTATTTTCATTAAGTAATTAACTTAGATTAATTTCAAATTAAATTATTTTTATTTATCCATTAATTAAAGTCTAATTATTTAATTAATTAAGTGTTAATTGTCACTTAATTAATCCTTAATTATTTAACTAATTATCCTTGATTAAATCTTAATTACCTAATTAATAATTCCTTAATCATTAATTTAAAAATCTAATTAATGATCTTAATTTTAAATTGATTAATCATTGATCAATATTTATTAAACCTTAATCAATAATTAAAAAATCTAATTAATTAAATTAACCAACTATTCCTTAATTACCTTATTAATTAAATAAATTTTCAAAACATATATCTTAATTAATTTAAGATAAACATTTCTAAATTATATTTTTAAAAACAAAATTAATTTAAAACAAAGTACTTTTGAAAATTACCTCTAAATTCCATTTTAAATACAAGTTTTAAAATAAGAATAATTTAAACTTATCAAAGTTTAAATAAATTTAAAAAATTTTAAACTGCAAGACAAACAATAAATTCATAAGAATTTTGAACACAAAAACTCATTTCAAAATTTCACTAACTTCAATTTATATTTAGTTTAAAACTTCCAAATTTAAACCTTCTTTTAAATTTAAAAACTGAAGTTCGTATTTAAATTTAAGATTTCCAGATTTAAATTATTTTAAATCATGTTCACATTTTACAAATTTCAATTTAAAAGATTTAAATTACTTCCCAAAATAATATAGTTATACAAGTTTAAGTTTAAAACCTTATTTCCTTTATTTATTTATTTATTTATTTAAAACTGAGATTTTGAATTAAACTTGAATTTCTAAAACTCAAACTTGAATTTAAATTTAATTTAAACTTCCCTTAACAAAAAAACTTCAGATTTTAAAATTTTAAACAGAAACTACAGGTTTCTGGAAAACTTGGAAAATACAGAGCAAACCCGAGAAACCCCTAAAATTACTTCGAGTTTTATGCCTGCCTTCCCCGAGCCAAATACCCACTTACTTCGAGAAAAACCAAATATTCCCCTGCTACAAACAAACCCCAAAACACTTGATTAGTGCAAACCATCACCGTGCATATGCACGACGACCACCGCCTTTTCTGATCATCAGAGATGATCGTACTACTCCTAGAAACTCGTCAATGCCCAAATGGAAACATCATATTGATCCATTAATCAAGAAGTCATGTTCGAGCTCCACATTTCCAAAACCTAGAAAAAAATAAACAGGTTTTCCCCTAAAACCTGTCAACGGCGATCTTACGCCGCTCCGACCACCTGAGGTCCACCCACTCCGGCCTTGAACTCAACCACACACCATCTACCCATCCCCCAAATATCATAGCACTCGATCAATTATTCAGATCGAAATGACCCATTTCATAAAACCCATCAAAGCTAGGGTTTAACAATGGAATTCAAAACTGCATCCACTCTAATAAGTTATAACCCCACCCATGATTTTTCTGAGCATCTCCAATACCTACTCCATCACTCAGAAGAATCGCAAGACTTCTCAATCCATTAATCAACATAATTTGCTAAAGATCCATTTTTAGTTCAAGAACTAACTGCATATTCAACTAACACCTAAAAATACAGATTCTTAATTTAAAAATCAAGTTTTTGTTATTACTTTTGTTTTATGATACTGAAATACAAGTTTAACATGTTTGAGTTTTGACAGAGATCAACATGCACGGATACATTCAATATTCCAGAGGCAAACAACTTCTGTCTTAATTTGATTTAATTTTTAATCCTAATCTATGATAAGCAAACATTTATTTTTATTTTAAAAACCAGATACTATCACAAATTTAAATAAATTGTAGAAGATTTTTTTTTAAATGGGAAGATGAATCTGGGAATACAGCAGAGCACAACACATGCATACACAAACATATTTACATCAAACTTTTATAAACACACAAACAATATTTTTTTGTGTCACACATTTAACATGCAACCTACTTAAAGTTAAGATTTTAAGTTACTCACATTTATTTAAATGCAGAGCCTCTGTTTCCCTCTTTTGAAATTTGCAAAATAAAGATGCAGGCATGATCTTCTTTTTTTTTAAAAAAAATTTGAGTTGCAAGCCCTGTTGAAATTTGAATGCTCATGTTTCCTGACTGAAATCATTTGCATGCAGATGCCTTTGAATAAGATTCAAAACTTAAGTTGTGCAGAGGGAAGGTGCCAGTAGATTTGTCATTTCCAGATAAACAGAATGCAGGCCCTTTCTTTTTTAGGTGACATGCAAATTCATTTTCCAGACTTTGAGTGATGTAGACCTTCATGATAAAGGGGGTTTTGATTTTGTTATTAAACAGAATTTGGTTCTTGAAGATGAGTTTTGATTTTTGAGGAGGTGTTCTTGAAGTTTTCTCTTTGATTTAGGAAATGGAAAAAGCAAGTATGAATGAAGATGCAAGCTTATATAAATGAATTTTCAGATTTAATAAAATAAAAGAAAAATTAAAACTAAAATTTTACACTTGTCCAAATTTCCTACATTTGTCACATTGTTATGTTAATTTTTGAACACTTGTTTAATTAATGCTAAAGAATGCAACACTTGTCTCGTTTAAAATAATTAATACTTAATTTACAAATTAATGTGTATATTAGGCCTAATTTAATTTATTAGTTAATATTTGAATATGTGTATAAATTTATAAAAGAAATAAAGACAAATAATGTTTATAAAATAAAACTTACACATAAAGAAATTAAAGCAATTAAGATTTATGCTTTGGAATTTTAAATTCAAATCAAATTCAAAATCAATTATTTTCAAATCAAGTTGCTTTGCCAAAAAAATTATTTTCAAATCAAGTTATGTATATAAATTCAATTTGAAATAGCAAATTTTATTCAAAAATCTATTGTAAAACAATACACCATTGATATTTTTTTTATAAATATCTTGTTAATAAATTAAAATCATTTTAAAAGAAATTATATTTCTATTAATAAATTATTTATTTTATTATGCCATAAAACTTTTTTTTTGTTAATTCATTCTAAATTTAAAACTCAAGCCAAGTTATTTTAAACATTTAAATATTTTTCCTTAATAATTTAAAAAAATCATATATTTATTTATTAAATAGTCTTAAAAACTCAATACTAATTTAAATCAGTATTTCCAAATTAAAATGTATACATTAGAATTTTTAAAACATGATTCATTTATTAAATTTAAACCAAAATCATTTATTCAACAACTTTGAAAAGCTAATATTAAATAAAAACAAATTTTCCAAATTACTACAAATATTAAAACTAGAAAATATGCTTTATTTATTAAAATTAAAACAATGCTAATCTAATATATTGAAAATAGAAACCAATTTATTATTTGTAAAAGATAAAATAACCAATTAAATAATTATTGAAGAATATTATTAAATCTATTTGAATTATTATTAACAAAATATCAATATCAATTTAATTTTTTATACAGATTATTAAATTGATATTGTTAAAAATTGCAGGATATTGCATTAGTGACCGATTTTGATGCTAAAAACTATGCTATTGGATGCCTTGGAACAGGTATTTTGAACAAAGAGTGGCCTCATCATGGAGTTAACCATGTATCTAAGGTAATATATAGATTCTCCTTAGCATTAAGTGGAATCCACGACAAAGGGAACAAATTATAATGTTATTAAAAAAATTCTTTCTTAGTATGGTTCTCAATCGATAAGCCAGGAAAGATTTTTTGAAAATTTGATTTTGTAATGGTTCTTTCTTGGCGTGGTTCTCAGTTGATAGACTAAGAAAGTCATTTTAATTGGATTTTTATAGAATCTTTCTTAGCATGGTTTTTAGTGGTAAACCAAGACACGGTTTTAATTGGATTTTGTGTAGTTTCTACTGCATCAATCAAGTTATTCTTAGGAAAAGATTGTTTTCATGTTTGGAAATCTTCTCTTTTACGGATGTATTTGTCACACCCTTTATTGTTGAATGTTTACGAGATCCAAAACAATGAAGGGATTTGAAAATCCAAGTTGATTAAGTGGCTTGGGAATTTCAAGAAATACAAGAGGTGGCTTATTCAAGGTTACACTCCATGTCTATATTATATTATAGGTTGCTTCATAGGATAATGAAAAGCGGTTCTTTAAATCCATCTTTGCGCAAAGAACCTTTATAACGCTCTATAACCATGTGGAGGCCATTGGTTCGTTAATCATCCAACGATGTAAAATATGGTCTTAACTACTCTACACTCCATGTTCCTACTATAATTTTGCCATTTAGTCTACTCAACCAGTATTCCCCAGGACGACTTGTTTCATAATGATTAGAGGACCTTCCCAATTAGGCCCAAGAGGCCGATCAACCAATTTTTTTGTGTTTTCTTCACTCGTTTAGGAACCAAATCTCCATTTTGAAAAGCCCTACCCTTAACTCACCGATTAGGTCTAAAGGTTCTTTCACCAATTCTTGATTTGGCCCATTTGCATCGGCGGTTCTTTGAGGAAGGGGATTTCAACCTTTATTCGCTGGATAACTTCTAATTCATATGTCAGAGAAAATGGGGTATTCCTAGTTTTAATTTTAGTTTAAATTTTGTAAGACTATGAAACTAAGGAAAACTCATCCTTCCAATTTTCTTTGGCTTGATAAAATCTTCAATTGAGAGTATTTTTAATGGGTCAATTAGCTAATTCAACTACTCCGTTGGCCTTAGGATAGGCCATTACTCTCATGAAACTGGGTGAATTCTTTACTAGCGATTCGGTTTGCAATGGTACAAATGATCATGTTTAGGATGCCAAAACGGTCATAAAATTTTTGATAACAAACTTTATGTTTTTGTATTTTTTTATATTGGGTAATGGTTCATGGTCGTCCTATTTAGTAAAGTAGCCAATGACAACCATCACAGGTTTGGCACCGTCTCTTGAGATAGGTGGCTGTTAAATTAAGTTGATTCCCTCAAAAGGCCATGGGTTTGTTATAGGTGTGGGCACACTTGATGACAATCGAAAGATTCTTTAGAATTATCGGCACTTGTTGCAACGTTTTACGTAAGTTAAGCTGTCATTGCTCATCCGGAAACAATAATACCCTTGCCTCATCACTTTCTTGAATAATTTCATTCCATTGGAATATTCAATGTTAAATCGTTTACGTGGTTCACTTAACAGTTTTTCTCATTTTCCTCGGTTATATAGCACAAATACAAAATCAAATTCTCGTTAATACATTGTACTCCACTGATTATTGTGAATGACGACACCTTATATCTAACTTTCATAGCCTCATTTCTACTTATGGAAATACCCCATTCTATATATATTCCACCGCATGTTTCATCCAGTTATTCACATACTAATTTTGTTGAGTATTTATGCTTATACCATGTTTGGATCATTATGATATGATCCCCAACCACTTTCCTCTTTGTGTTGGTCTTTAGCTGCTTGTTGTTGAATAACTTATGATGTATCATTACCAGAACTTCTTTACTAAGTTCTTCCTCTTTTGGTTATACGTTTGGTTTCTTTTGAAACCTTTATCAATAATAATTTTTACCTTAGCTTCCCTTTGTGAACTTGCTAACTTTTCTTTGGAATCTGCTTATGCATTCTTATCTCTTGGTATTTGGTCAACAGAAAAGCTTTTAAAAGATACCAACATTTCTTGACGTTCTTTACATATTAGGATAACCTGGCATCCTTTGCTTGATATACATTGTTTATTTGATTTACTATTTGTTGAGAATTACCAAAAAATTTAGTCTTGAATTGCGCTAATGTTAACCCATTTATCTAGTTCCTACCATCTGACCTCGTACTCTCTGGTATCTCACTCATGCTAACTGCACTTCCCACCTGCACTCATCCCTCTCAACCACCGCATCCGCCTTCACGCTATTGGCATCTCCCACCCTTCCATCTTTGAAGACCTCATATCTATTCAGATCTGACCTACTTACTCCATTGCATCGCTTATGGCTTCACCCTTACCCACACCATCACCTTATGGATTTCTGTCCCTGCCTTCCAGAACCTTTATTGTCTCTAGCTCCAATGCTCAGATCTCATACAAGTTAGTGAATAACCTTCAACCACAACATTCGAGAGCAGGTTATAAAAGCTTTTCTACTATAATATCCATTGAGTGTGCTCTAGAAGTCGCAGGCCTAGTATTTATTACAAAAGCAAGCTAATAATCTACTTCTCGTAAAGAAAATTCAACGATTCACAAAAACACTCAAACACACTTTGATAGGGCTATTCCATGGGAATAGACCCTTGATCGAAGCTATTCGTAAGGCATTCTCTAATTTCTCTCTTGTGTTGCAATGGAAGATTGGTGTTATTGACAAGAAACATATATTGATCCAATTATAAAGTGAAGAAGACTTTTATGAATATGGCGTAAAGAAGATTTGAGGATACTTAATTCTCAACTAATAGTTTTTAGATGGTCTTTTGGTTATCATTCTTTATTAGATAGCTCTTTGTACCCTATTTGGTTATCATTCTCATACTTGTCAGCTCACCTATACAACAAAGACGTGCTTTAGGAGTTGTGTGAATAAACTGGTAGATCACTCAAAGTGGAAGTTGATATAACCACTGTTAACGCTAAAATTTGAACGCTAACACCCCGGTGTATGAGTTATAGTTGTGAAAGCACCACCCGAAAGCTCGGGAACAGATTACAAGCAGAAAACAGTAGAAAAGCGGTAAACGACAACAATTTTATAGTGGTTCGGCTTAAGGGTATAGCCTACGTCCACTTTAAGTACTTTTATTAATGATCTCGTTACAAGCTGATACAATTCTTCTCAAGTACAATATATTTCAAGTTACAAGAGTTTTGGAACAAGTAGCTCAAGCTTCTATGTCGATTAAAATCCTTGAATTCAAATTGAAGATGTGTAGTTTCTTCGTGAAGTTCTTCGAAGTATTCCTTTGATCTCGAAAGCTCTAAGTGTTGATGGAGTTCTCGATGCAGCAAGGTAACGGTCTCTCAAGAGAATGTGCCCCCCCCCCAAAGTCCTTTGAATGTTGGAGGTAGTTGCCTATTTATAGAGAGTTTCGGTCTGGAATTATTGCCAAGTCCTAAGTCGTGGCCGGTCCATCTGGCCCCTTCATGGTTTCATAGGAGTTCACTTGCACAAGTCCTAGGTCGCCTCCGAGTCAACACTACCCCTTCTTAGTAATACGGCCTCGGGTTTGCATTTAATAGCTTTAAGTCGTTCACGACTCAAATTAGGTCGTGAGTCGTGACCGAGATAACTGGGAGCTAAATCGTGCACGAGTTAAGAGGCTGCTGTGCTGAGTAGCTGCATTGAACTCATCTTCCTTTTCTTGAGTCGTGAACGAGCTAACATTGGTCCTAAATCGGTTGTGACTTGGGTCGGTAACTATTCTAGGTCGCCAACTTGGTAAAACATTAGATCGGTAACTCGGTCAAGTCACTGAGTTGGCATCTCTTTTAGGCCTTAGGTCAGCCTTCCTATTAAGTCGGCATCCTCTGAGTCTTAAGCCAGTACCCACGTTAGGTCGTCCACTGTTTTAGCCTTAACTCGGTATTTCTTAAGTCGGTATGCCTCTCAAATCCTTAAGTCGGTAACCCTTTGAGCCTTAAGTCGGTAACCCTTTGAGCCTTAAGTCGGTAACCCTTTGAGCCTTAAGTCGGTCTCCCTGATAAGGCAGTTAGGTCGGTATCTACGTTGAATGTTAGGTCGGCATACCCCTTAGGCCTTAGGTCGGCATGCTTCTAACTGTTAGGTCGGTAAGTCATGGTCGAGGTGGAGTTAACATTTGCCCCTCGAAGTATACGCCTAAATGTTAGGTCGTGTGCTTCGATAGTCCTTAACCCGTCCCCTCTTAGGTCGGTAGGTCGTATGCGACCTAACAGTTAGACCGTATGTGTTGCTCCAAATTTTCCACTGCAGGGTATAAGTCACATCTCCTCCTTCCTTCTCATTACCTACTCCTTTGATTCTGCCATTAAAATTTTCCTGAGCTCCAAAAGGCGATTTAACTCCAATCAACTACTAACAACCTCTGCTATTCATTGCGTAAGTAAACCCTCTTCTTCGATCACTGTTGGCTCATGAATTTTGTCACTTAAACCACTTCCTTGCATGATCCTTCATCGCGAATCCTATTACACTCATGGCTGATGGAGCTTAGATTGCTCGGTTTGGCTTTAACTGACCGATGAGACGATAAAGATGATTTACTGATTCAGGCTAGTTGATTTTGATTCGCGCTAGGATTGCAAGGCGTTAAATTTGCAGTGGTTTCGAAATGGTGTATTGGATGATCCGATAGCATGAAATAGCATAAATGAAATGAGGGTTTCTTGGTTGAGGGAGTGGCTAACGGGTTAACGGGTTGAGTGGGGCGAGGTATTGATCTAGATGCGACCCGGTGATTTGAAGTGACTTAGCTTTTGGCCGACCCAATCCTTAAATCGTGGCCGTGTTAATCCTTGGGGAAATCTGCCGATTTAACCTTCTACTGATTTAACCTTGAACCGCAGCCAAGTTGACCCCTAAGTCGTGACCGAGCTAAGCCCTTAAACCGTGACCGAGTTGGCTCTTAAACCGCTGCCGAGTTAACACTTAAGCTTTGGGCATGCTGACTTTTTGAGAGCATAGATCCACTTTGAGTTTCTAACTTGAACTGCCAAACTAAGTTGCCTAAATTTTGAACTGCCCCAACTTTAAATTTGCTTGAATCTCAGTGTATTATTTCACAGATCGCATTAACTTATAAGCTGCTAACCTGCTGAAAATAACAAACAAAGAAAACCAAGGCGAAGATACTGCCATTGACTGCCCATGTCAGATGACAGATTAGTCAAGACAAGACAAGCAACTTAATTACACTGCATGAAATGTTTGTGAATCAATCAATTAAAGTTAAACATTAATGCAAAGTATCAATAATCTGAACTGATTTATCTGCATCAACATCTTACTTGCATATTTAGGCTTAAAACAATAGTCCCTGAATTTCATAACTAACGAATGCTTGCTAGTTTTCATTCCAGTTATATTTGTTCACTGCTTGATTGATTTTACACAACACTTCACACACCTTAGGAAACGTGCACCTTCATGTTTGAATACCCAGTTGTTTATGTAGAATGACTTCCCACCGAGAAGAAGAAGTGGTAACTCAAGAGGAAGAAACTTTTCCGATAGCTGTTCCCATAGAGAATCCTCCGGAGAGAACCTCGACTATTCTAACTTCGAGAGCGTTTGTCCAGCTGCGCACTCAATTTGGCTTTGCTGAAAGTGACGTTCTTCTCCCTGGGCCAAGTGATACTGCTGACAATCCTCCCTATGGCTTCGTTGCAGTCAATCGCCAAATGTGCTTAAGTGGGGACGATTCCTCCTTTTAACGACTTCCTTCGAACTCTTCTCCTTCGGTTGACAATCTCTCCGTTTCAACTTCATCCCAATGGCTATGCCATCTTGACGGGGTTATGTGTTTTGTTTAGAAGAACCCTTGATCGCCTACCGAGTTTTGAAGAAATTCGTTATCTGTGCTCGTTTGCAAAGAGTAAAGATCATCCTTCCCTCATTATTGTGAGAAGTGCCAGAAACCGCAAGCTCATTTCCGATCTTACTGAAAGCGTTCATGGATTTTTGAACCAGTTTTTCTTTACCCGCTGTCCCCCAGGGTTTTATGCCATCTGGAGAGTAGGAAGTAAGATTAGTGTTTCTATTTTTTCCGTTTTGAAACTTTTTCGAGATCCGAACTTTCAGTTGCTAATTTCATTCTTTGTTCCTTTCAGCACTTCCTCTCCCTTCTAGAGACCCAATTCATAAGCAAGTTTTTGAGAGGTTGAGTGTCGTGGCCACAGAAGAGAGGAGCATAAAATTTCTGTTGAGGGATGAATTTTTACATCAACATGGGCTTCTACACACTTCTCGCTCTATGCATGCTCATGAAGTTCCAACGGAAGTCCCCGATACTCCGATAAAGACTCCTGAATCTTCGCTGGTGAAGTGCTCCACTTCTGTCGATGTTGCGGGGCCATCTGGAAAACTTGCCCCGGTTATCGAGGAAGAAGAGCCTCAGGGATCCTCTCACCATTCACAAGAATCTGGTGAAAAGGCTAAGAAATCCAGTCCTGTCAAGCAAAGCAGGGACGATACCTTCGAAGGATTGAGCGACCTCTTCGCTACTTCACAAGAGATCTTCAAAGATGACCCTACTACTGCCGGGATTTCTTCTTCAGTAGTTGAAGCTACTTCTATTTTGCAACAGTCGTCGTCGACTCAAGAGTTGACGTTGACTATTACACTCACAACCACTCCCCAAATAAAGAGTGGTTCGTAGATTAATGCGCGTAGTTTGCACAACACACACACTTAGAATTTCTCATCACTTCTATGTACTTATCTTCTTGCACTTTAAAGATTTCTAAAGCTTATTATTTTAATTCCAGATTCTCCTATGGGGCGCAGCGGCTCGTACTATGACGATTTCCGGCGCTACGGGAGGCGTAGCCAGTATGATTACAGGCGTTACCTTCCTTCTTACAGAGAGTCGGATGAAGAGAGGGCTGCCCGAAAGGCTCATGAAAGGAGGACTGAAGAAGAACATCGTGAAAGAAGGGAGAGAGAAGAGCGCCATGATTCTTGGCAAAAAGGCGATGACTCTCACAAGAGAAAATCTCATGACGATCGAGGAAAAGGTCACATGAGTGAAGACTTAAGCAAACGAGCCCGTCACAGTGAAAAGCAGGCCTCTACTACTCCTGAGAAAGTTACTATTCCTGCCTCGCTCGACATTCCTTCTGACTCTCCCGCTCTTGGGAAATCAGATATTCAAACGATAATTAGCAGGCCCAAATTTCAAGTTGGACTGGGTCCTGCCACTCTGCAGAGCCGATTTCCTCAATGGTGCCTTAAGGGAGTGAGGTTCGACCTAGACTTGGTCCCCATCGACAAGTCTGCTATGTTGCGCAATCTTGATGTCGTCAAGCTCGATATTGAGAGGATGTCGAACTGGCAAAAATTTGTTGACGAGCTTCAAAGGGTTAACCGTGCCAACATAGAAGCCATGCTTACTATGGAAAATGATAAGGCCGAATGGCAAAAGGTCGTTGAGCAGCACGACACCGAAATGAGGAGCATTGCTTCTTACAATGAGGAGCTTGAAGCAAAAGTCGAGGAATTGAAACATGAGCTTGCTGCTTCCTCTACTTCCTATTCTCAAAAAGAAGAAGTGCTCCTGAAACAAGTGAGAGACGCTCACGCTAGCCAAAGGAATGCCGAAGACAGGCTCGAAGTACAAAAAAGAATCAGTGAAGGCTATGCTACTGATATTGCTGAGCTCCGAGAGAAAAACAACTCCCAGGAGGCGGAGATACAAATGCTTAAGCTTCAGCTTGCCAAAACTGAAAGGGAGCGTGATGAGGCTGTCGCCGGCAGAATCGCAGCTGAAGAATCTCATGAGGCGACCAAAAACAGCATCAGCTCAACATTATTCGACTTCTACTTGCACAGCGTCTTGGGGCGTGGAAGCCTTGCCTTTCTAGGCCCCAAGTATGAAATCACACTGGCTGAAGTTTGGGAGGCAGCACTTGATATGCTCGGTGGTAAAGGTGCTGGATATGCTGAGTCAGCCCTTGAAGAGCATTATCTTGATGACGAAGCCCGTGCCGCTCTTGCCAAGGGTAAGGAGCAGCTTGCCAGAGCGCGGGCCGGGATGGCGGAAGAGGACCGTCCTGAAAAAGAAGTACCGCCTACCATCTCTGAACGTACTCTAGTTTCTCCCGAGGTGGACATTACAGGCCCTAGTGCTCATTTGCCGCCTCCTACAAGAACTGGGGTAATCACCCCTACTGACGAAGAGGCTTTGGAGGACATTGGGGCTCAGAATTATGAGATTGAACTGACGAAGCCAACATCTTTAGGTAATTTCGACATTGGTCCGATTCAGGTGGATTGCCTGCTTATTCCTCAAAAATTTGATGAGCTTCTCGATTACCTCTTGAATCTCGATGAACCCATATCTCCCTTCTTTCGGGAAGATACTAACATTTTCAATTTTTCTTCTTCTGCAGTTGAAACAACAAGTGCCGTGCAGACTTCGCCTTCTCTGGTTATTCCTCCTCCATCTCTTCAGATGACTCCTCCTTCTGCTTCGCAACCTGGGTCACAAGAGGAGAAAATTGAGGCTCTTCATGGTTTGGATGACCCTGTTGCTTCGCAGGAGCAAAAAGATGAGGGACTAGAAGGAGGCGAGATCTCTCCGGAGCGGACTCCTTCTGACGACGTAGTTTTGTCCGCTCTCGTTACTCCGGGGAGTGAGTCTTCTTCGCAGAGAAGAAAGAAGCATGGGACATCGAAGAGGAGGGGGAAGAAAATTATCACCACTGAAGAGGAACCGGAAATTGCGCCAGTTGCACCTCCCTCCCCTTCTTCCCTTATACCTTCAGACCAACCTGAAAGACCTGAAAAGCTAACCACTCGGCCGGGTAAAGGGTCTAAAGGCGGCAAGAAGAAATGAAGCGTTGAACTTTTTGATTCCTTTTTTGTGTAATGGTCGGATGTTGTGCAGGCACCGGCCCCTGCTTTTTTTATTTTGAAACCTGTATCTGCAATATCTGCAATTGAATAAAATGATTCTTTATTTGTACAGACTTTTGTTTGAATTTGAGAATGCATTTATTATTCATTTTTGCACAAGTTTTATTTATACGATGTTGTGGTGAGCTTGTGGTATGTTGTTTGAGCGTACCTCACCGACATAGTTATACCGCTTTGTATGTAACTATACCATGTTGCCCCTATACCATGAGCTTACCGCAACATCGTATACTTTAAGGGGACTTGCACTCTCGTTTTCTAAAGAATAATTACTTCATTCTCGAAGAGAATTTTCGTAGAGTGCAACTTCCTTCATATAAGTTTCTACGCTTTGTCCTTCGAAGAAATCACTTTCTCTTTTTGCGTATGTATATATTTTGCCAAGTGAATTCTTTTATGTGGCAAAGCGGACCTCTGAATGTATTTTAACCCCCCCTTTTTTTTTGAGGAAGATCATTCTCCATAATAGGTAAATTACTCTTCCTTTGGAAGTTAAAGTATATTCTTGATGAGGTTTTTTTTTATATATATAGAAAGTTAGACCTCTGAGGAGGGATTTTTCACGTTTCAACACTTGGAAGTTTTATTTCAATCTCGGTGAAACGTGTACCTCCAAAGAGTTATGCCTTAGAAATCCTTTTCACGTTTCAACACTTGGAAGTTTTATTTCAATCTCGGTGAAACGTAGGTTTCCGAAGAGGTCTTTCTTCTTAATTGCGCCTCCGAAGAGGTCTTTATTTTGTTTGCATTTCAACTCTGGTGAAGTGAAATTCCGAAGAGCGGCTGTTACACTTCAACTCCTGGTGAAATGTGCCTCCGAAGAGGTCTTTTTTTTGTTTGCATTTCAACTCTGGTGAAGTGAAATTCCGAAGAGCGGCTA
This sequence comes from Allium cepa, assembly GCA_030765085.1. Lineage (NCBI taxonomy): Eukaryota > Viridiplantae > Streptophyta > Magnoliopsida > Asparagales > Amaryllidaceae > Allium > Allium cepa. Next base: position 737,195,016 of record CM060935.1, on the reverse strand, counting down.
TAACACTTCAACTCCTGGTGAAATGTGCCTCCGAAGAGGTCTTTCTTTTGTTTGCATTTCAACTCTGGTGAAGTGAAATTCCGAAGAGCGGCTATAACACTTCAACTCCTGGTGAAATGTGCCTCATAAAGGGTTTTCATCGCCTGGAAGTTACTCTCTCATGGTTGGAGGGTCATGACTTCTCCAATCTTTTTTGTTGAGTAGAGAACTTTCTTTTTTGTGGCGTACGACCCATTAGAGGTCTTTTATCCTCCGAAGAGTTGTGCCTCCGAAGAGGACTTGTGCTGCTGATGGTAGCTTTGGTTGTTCCTCTGTTCACTTGCTTATGCCTTTTCAGCGATCCCTTTTTTTTTTCTTTTCAAGTTTTCATTCCCCTTTTCTCGCAAGTGGCTTGTTTAATCCAAGGAAGTGTACTTCATTGTCAGGCAAGTTCGTGAGAACGGGCACTAGCTTCCTAATTGGATGTTTGTTCGTTCAAACAATCTCAATTTATTAGCAAGGGCTCGTTTCTATCGAAATCATAAGCCGTTCAATTGAAGTATTTCCTATCTAGGATTTGAATTCGGGGCCTTTATGACTTGAAATTTGTTTGTCGAATGATGGTGAGAATCACTCGGTCTTACTATGCGCAAGTTTTATTTCCATTGTCTGCAAAAATTTAAATCGACATTTCAGCAATACATTTTATGTATTTTTATATCGAAAACAAAGCAAACATATAATAATAATAAGGAACACAAGATTTATAGTGGTTCGGCCATGAAATTGGGCCTACATCCACTTTATATTCTTTCATTATTTACTTGCATCAGTTTCACAATTGCTTTCAATTACAAGAATCATACATTCATAATTCTTTTTACAATGTTTCAACAAAATTTTCAAGTAAAGTATGGACGCAAATGGTTGCTGTTCCATGCCCTTGGAATTTGATCTCCATCAACAGTAGTGAGCTTGAATGTGCCGTCAAGAAGCTTCTGACCTATTACATACGGTCCTTCCCAATTTGGCCCAAACACACCTGTCGCGATCATAATTCTTTTCAGGACTAGATCTCCAATTTCAAAGCTGCGTTGACGAACTTTGGAATTGAAATGTCTGGCTATCCTTTGCTGATGAGCTGCAACTCTGAGGTTAGCTTCATCTCTTTTTTCATCAAGGAGATCCAGCGCTTCAAGTTGTAGCTTCTCATTTTCTGCTTGATTGAAATGGATTCTTCTGTGTGAAGGGACCTCTGTTTCAACCGGAATCATTGCTTCCGATCCGTATGCTAACGAAAAAGGAGTATGCCCAGTTGCAGTTTTGTGAGTAGTTCTGTATGCCCATAGTGCAAGTGGTAGTTTATCGACCCAACCACCTTTTGCTCTTTCGAGTTGCTTTTTGATGGTTGATTTGATGATCTTGTTCACTGCTTCCACTTGCCCGTTTGCCTGCAGATGAGCTATTGCCGAAAAGCTTTTCTGGATTTTGAATCGTTTGCAAAAATCCTGGAATTCCTCGCTTTCAAACTGAGTACCATTGTCTGTGATTATTTTCTGAGGCACACCGTATCTGCAAATGATATTCTTGGTCACAAAGCTTATCATTTTCTTAGAAGTGATAGTAGCCAATGGTTCAGCTTCAGCCCATTTAGTAAAGTAATCAACTGCAACAATAGCATATTTAATCCCTGATTTGGCAGTTGGTAGCGGCCCAATGAGATCCATTCCCCAAATCGCAAACGGCCATGGACTGACCATCTGTGTGAGTTCGGTAGAAGGTGCTCTAGGAATTTTGGCAAATCTTTGGCATCTGTCACATTTTCGGGAGTAATCTGTAGCATCTCGATTAATTTCTGGCCAAAAATATCCGTATCGGAGAATTTTCTTTGCTAATGTTTGACCACCTGAATGATCACCACATTCTCCCCCATGCACCTCAGCTAGAATTGTTTTGGACTCTTCCCGGGACACACATCGAAGCAATGGCATTGAGAATCCCCGTCTGTACAATCGACCGTCCTGAATTACATAGCGAGAGGCTTTCCTTAGTAGCTTTCGTCTTTCTATCGAATTTTCTGGCAGAGAACCTCTGAGTAGGTAGTCCAGTATTGGAGTCATCCATGACTCTTGTTCTTGGGATGCATTCATAATCCAGTCAATATCCATCTCGTCTATACTTGGTGCTGATAGGACTTCTACAGGGACCAATCCCAATAGTTGAGCTTCACCAGAACTTGAATACTTCGCGAGGGAATCTGCCTTCATATTCTCTTCCCGAGGAATGTGGCTTATTGAATAGTGATCGAGTTCACATAGGAGTTCCCAAGCCTTTGACAAGTAGGAAGGCAAGTTTCCACCTTTTGTTTGAAATTCCTTCTTGACTTGGCATACAATAAGCTGAGAATCACTGAAGATCTGTAATGCTCGAATGTTTAGCTCTTTAGCGATTTTCAGACCTGCAATAAGAGCTTCATACTCTGCTTCATTGTTTGTTGAAGGAAATTCCAATCTTAGTGCAAAACATAATGATCGACCTTCAGGAGTTTCAAGTACCACTCCGGCTCCAGAACAGTAGTCATTTCTTGCGCCATCAACATACATCTTCCACTGGATTGGGGAATCATTGATCGTTTCTTCCTCACCATTATCTTTCTCTGTGAATTCTGCAATGAAATCAGCTAAAGCTTGTCCGTTGATTGCTTTTCGGGGGTGATAGGTGATGTCATATTGACTGAGTTCAATGTTCCATTTTAGAAGGCGACCCGAAGTTTCAGGGCGAAATAGGACTTACTTTAGGGGTTGATCAGTGAGTACTCTGATAGGATGAGCTTGGAAATATTGCCTCAGTTTCCTTGATGCAACTAGTAGGCAATAGGCGAGTTTTTCCAACTTGGAGTAATTCAGCTCTGCCCCAGTGAGTCTTTTGCTGATATAGTAAACCGGATGTTGAATCCTTTTGTCTTCCCGTATCAGCGCTGCACTTAGAGCATGAGATGATACTGCCAAGTATATAAGAAGATCCTCACCATTGCCTGGCCTAGAAAGTATTGGAGGCGTTTCCATATGACGGATCAACTCATCGAAGGCTTTTTGGCATTCGGAAGTCCATTCAAAATTCTTCTTTCCTTTCTTCAGGGCGTCAAAGAATGGGATGCATTTATCAGTGGCTTTGGAAATGAACCGACTCAGGGCGGCGACCTTTCCGTTGAGACTCTGCAATTCCTTCTTTGTTCTAGGAGCTTTAACTTCTTTCAAGGCAGTAATTTGAGCTGGACTAGCCTCAATGCCCCTAGCACTGACGATGAAACCTAAGAACTTTCCGGACTCGACCCCAAATGTACATTTCAGAGGGTTAAGTTTCATTCTGTATTTTCGGAGGACTGCGAACATTTCTGCTAAGTGTTCAATGTGATCCGCTGCTTTCCTGGACTTCACTAACATGTCGTCGACGTAGACCTCCATAGTTTTGCCCAATTGTGGTTTGAACATAGCATTAACAAGTCTTTGGTAGGTTGCCCCTGCATTTTTCAATCCGAAGGGCATAACTCTGTAGCAATAAAGTCCAACATCTGTGATAAAGCTTGTATCCTCCTGATCCGGCTCGTGCATCATGATTTGGTTATAACCGGAGTAGGCATCCATGAAAGATAACAATTCATGTCCCGCAGTTCCGTCTACCAGTTGATCGATCCTAGGTAACGGGAAGCAATCTTTGGGGCAAGCCTTGTTTAGATCAGAAAAATCGATGCACACTCTCCATTTTCCATTAGCTTTCTTGACCAGCACAGGATTTGAAACCCAATTCGGATATGTAGATTCTTTGATGAAGTTATTTTCCATGAGTCGATCAACTTCTTCTTTTAATGCTGCTGACCTTTCTGGACCTTGGGTTCTTCTTTTCTGTTTAACTGGCGTAAACTTTGGGTCAATATTCAGAGCGTGTACTGCAACTTCTGGAGATATTCCACACATATCGGCATGAGTCCAAGCAAAGACATCCAGATTTGCTTTCAGGAAAGATATCAAGATATTCTGAATTGACACATTAAGCTGTGAACCCACATTCAACACCTTATTTGGGTCCTTCGGGTCAACAGGTACCGGAACTGTCATTTCCACCGGTACCACTCTATTCTCCCCTGCACTGGCTTTTCTGGGATCCATTTCTTTCCGTGCCCCGCTGTGCTCTCCAGTGCAGGGTCCGCCCCGTAATTGCTACAAGGCTGGTTCCTTGATGCGGACTGGGGTTGCCGCATCCTTTCCCATTTCTCTTTTTCTTGACTCTCGCAGCTCTGTCAAATAGCATTCTCTCGCAGCATTTTGATCCCCTTTTATAACTCCTACTCCATTGTCAGTAGGGAATTTAATAGTGAGGCACCACGGGGCTAGGATAGCTTTGAATGCTGCGAGTGTTGGACGGCCAAGAAAAGCATTATAAGCAGAAAACTCATCGACAATCACAAATGTTTGCTTGCGGACCACTTTCCTTTCTGCTTCCCCAAGTTCTACAAGCAGATCGATGGTCCCAATTGGTTGCTTTGGCTCCCCAGTGAAGCCAGCGATCTTCTGTGATGAGGCCTGTACATCGATCATAGGGATTTTCATCTGGTCAAATGTCTTCTTGAAGAGGATATTACATGATGCTCCGCAGTCGATGAGGACTCTTCTGACAATGGCCGGTCCAATACCGGCCGAGATGACCAAGGGATCTAGGGTAGGAGCTTCTATACCTGTGGAATCTCTGGCTCTGAAAACAATATCATCGCTGAAAGTTTTCTGTTGTTTCAGGGGCGTAGTGTCTTCTAAAACAAAGACGTCTTCTTCGGCTGGAGCATATTTCAAAGCCCTGGAATATCTCTCCATCTCACCCCAGCTTTTGCCAGCTGGGTGAGGCCCTCCTGTAATGACATTGATAACGGGCCTTCCAGATTCATGTCCCGTAGCTTTCTCACCTGTCCTAGGCTGATGAACAGGAACCTGTTGCCCCTGACTTGACGATGCAGGATTGTTGCTATTTTTCTTCACGAATTGCTGCAGTTTGTTTTCTCTTAGCAACTCTTCAATCAGATTTTTCAACTGGCGGCATTCATCAGTCTCATGACCGGGTTGATTGTGGAAGCGGCAGAATTTCCCACTCTGTATGGCTTTTTTCCCGGTTCTCAAAGGGATAGGTTTAGGGAAATCGACGGAATCTTTAGTGGCCAGGTAGATGTGCTCCGGTGTATGTGATAATGGAGTATATTCTGATGGCTTGAAGGATCGGGGCTTCTTCAGATTACCCTGTTTCTTCCCATTATTATTCTCCCTTTTTTGCCCCACCGATTCATTCTTGCGTGGAGTGACAGTGTTGTCTTCTGCTTTCTCCAACACTGTCTTTACTGGTAAAGGACGGCTTTCCAAGCGAATGAATTCATCTGCTTTTTTGTAGAACTTTTCGAGAGAGGTTGGCTCCTTCATATTTAACCATTTCCCAAATTCGCTTGACTTATCAATAGCCCTCATCAGATAAGTCAATATCATTCGTGGTTCAGCATTGTCCACCTCAGCTAGCGCTATATTAAAGCGGTTCAAGAAGGATCTGATAGACTCACCAGGATTCTGCTCTAAACTCGATAGTGACATAATGTCCTTGGCCTTCGAAGCATATAGTCTAAACTGCTCCTTGAATTTTCTGGTCAAGTCTGAAAACTGATCGATAGATCGGACTGGCAACTTGGTGAACCATAGTAGAGCCACACCTTCCAGGTATACGGGGAAATATCGGCACTTTATTTCGTCAGAGGCCCTGGCACCTGTCATGTGCCAATCATATTTATACAAGAACTCATTCGGATCACTTGTCCCTTTGTAAGCTGGAATAGTCGGAGGGACAAACTTCCTTGGAAATTCCGCCTTCAAGATTTTTTCAGTGAACGGAGTTTTACTTGGAGCGAAACCCCATTCCTTCTCATCTTCAACCCTTTGCATACTTTCTTTCATGATCTGCCGGACCATTCCAGAAAGATATTCCTCATCATGCCGAGTTCTAGATCCACCAGCCTCAGGAACTGCCTGCTCAAAGGGACTAGTAGCCCTTTCAGGAGCATTCCTTTCACTAACATCATGAATGTTGCCAGCATAGTTCCTTTCATTACCAGCTGGTTGATTGTTTGCCCCAAGTAAATCATTCAACTTATTCAGAATCAGAGCATTCTGGGCACTTTGAGCCTCTAATTGTGCATTTTGGGCGTTTATCTGCTGGTTTAGCCCTAGAATCACAGCATCCAATTCCGCTTTCGTAACTCCAACAGATGGAGTGGGTTGATTAGGCACAGGGGAAGCGGAGGTTCCCTCTTGAATGTTTCCAGATCTGACAGATCTACTTTTCCTTCCAGGAGCCATAACCTCAGATAGACTTCTGGTTTTTAAAGAAATTCTTTCTACAAATCTTTGCGAAGCAATGATGACAGTTGTCCTGAGTTCAATTCTCAGTGAAAGCACCAAAAATGTTAACGCTAAAATTTGAACGCTAACACCCCGGTGTATGAGTTATAGTTGTGAAAGCACCACCCGAAAGCTCGGGAACAGATTACAAGCAGAAAACAGTAGAAAAGCGGTAAACGACAACAATTTTATAGTGGTTCGGCTTAAGGGTATAGCCTACGTCCACTTTAAGTACTTATTAATGATCTCGTTACAAGCTGATACAATTCTTCTCAAGTACAATATATTTCAAGTTACAAGAGTTTTGGAACAAGTAGCTCAAGCTTCTATGTCGATTAAAATCCTTGAATTCAAATTGAAGATGTGTAGTTTCTTCGTGAAGTTCTTCGAAGTATTCCTTTGATCTCGAAAGCTCTAAGTGTTGATGGAGTTCTCGATGCAGCAAGGTAACGGTCTCTCAAGAGAATGTGCCCCCCCCAAAGTCCTTTGAATGTTGGAGGTAGTTTCCTATTTATAGAGAGTTTCGGTCTGGAATTATTGCCAAGTCCTAAGTCGTGGCCGATATAAGTTAAGTCGTAGCCGACTTAATATGAGTCGTGGCCGGTCCATCTGGCCCCTTCATGGTTTCACAGGAGTTCACTTGCACAAGTCCTAGGTCGCCTCCGAGTCAACACTACCCCTTCTTAGTAATACGGCCTCGGGTTTGCATTTAATAGCTTTAAGTCGTTCACGACTCAAATTAGGTCGTGAGTCGTGACCGAGATAACTGGGAGCTGAATCGTGCACGAGTTAAGAGGCTGCTGGGCTGAGTAGCTGCATTGAACTCATCTTCCTTTTCTTGAGTCGTGAACGAGCTAACATTGGTCCTAAATCGGTTGTGACTTGGGTCGGTAACTATTCTAGGTCGCCAACTTAGTAAAACATTAGATCGGTAACTCGGTCAAGTCACTGAGTTGGCATCTCTTTTAGGCCTTAGGTCGGCCTTCCTATTAAGTCGGCATCCTCTGAGTCTTAAGCCAGTACCCACGTTAGGTCGTCCACTGTTTTAGCCTTAACTCGGTATTTCTTAAGTCGGTATGCCTCTCAAATCCTTAAGTCGGTAACCCTTTGAGCCTTAAGTCGGTAACCCTTTGAGCCTTAAGTCGGTCTCCCTGATAAGGCAGTTAGGTCGGTATCTACGTTGAATGTTAGGTCGGCATACCCCTTAGGCCTTAGGTCGGCATGCTTCTAACTGTTAGGTCGATAAGTCATGGTCGAGGCGGAGTTAACAACCACAAAACTCCATCATCCTAGAATGGGTTGTGTGTGTGGAAGTCGATCTTATCACAACCCTACCATCCCATGTGTTTATTATGAAAGAAGATGAAATCAACTATTGGCAATATATTAAACATGAAAACTTACTGCTCTATTATGTTGAATGTCAAAAAATTGGGCACTCTCAAACTCATCTTACAGAGAATTAATTATCAACCATAACCATATGGCAATTTCTACTATCAACTCTCATACTTCTAAGAATCAAGTGAGCCAGAAAGCTTTAAATGACAATCACAAGTGTGATAATATAAATGCGAACCCACCACCCAAGATGCAAGAGAACAACATCGCGATGCTAACCTTTAATCTCAAGTGCACATGATTAAGGCAGTGTTCCACATATCTGTCTATCTACGCCTAGTCAATATATCTCAGACTACCACAATTTACAAAAATCTCTATATGTGCACCATCTCAAATCCCTTTTTCGAAGTCATTGCCTAGAAGCCATCTCACATATAGTTGCGTTATCTCGCTGGTAACACAGTCTCTTAATCAGTTGTGATCTTTCTACCTATTGGCCTAGTATAGTGTTGGAAATCATCACACAGTAGGAGACTATGGTTCAAGCATTGCAATGTCCAAGCTCATATCTGGATAAATTTCCATCTCATTCTTTTTTCGATTTTTCGTGGTGCAATCCCTTCCTGTATTACCTAGGTCTAGACTCATAAAACTGTACCTATTTCCTTTAGCATCAATCAGCCCAGTTACATCCCCATTCCAACACATCTACCGACCAAGTTTCAAGCCTACATCTACTAGCCTAGTTCTAAGCCCTCACCATCCTCTCCATCCCATGTGCGCTTCCCACTTTAAAAGCACATTCCAATTCTCTCCTCTCTTTCCATACTGGGCCATCACCTGACCCACTACTCCCATCTCCCCCATCCTATAACCCATATTTTCTTGCCACTTATGCCATGTCTGATCGGGCCAATACCCTACACATGCCTCCTTCCAATATCAACGTTCCTTAGACCGAAGATCAAGCAACCCAAAACCAAAACGTTCCTCCACAAGAACTATGCTAATTCCAATCCGTTTGCGATAATATTAGAAAATCACATTTCCGACGAATCACCTGCCCCCCAACTTCCAGTGCTTCGCTGCCACCTACAGACATTGACATAAGTTTTGAAGGTTTTAGCATATATGATGACAATCTTCTTAATGACGACGATGACGATCACCAGTTTCACCTAATCATTTCTAATAAGACCCGAGGCACATCTCGTCACTCAAAATCTTGTGGAGGCCTAACTCCAGCCAAAGGGATAGACGTATCCAAGACAAGCCATGTCTTGGACAACGAAGCAAATCTAGGTAAGTGTATCATTCGATTTTCTTCTACTTCTAGTTTACGTTTGGACACTGATTTTGGCACAAACATGAAAACCAAATTAACATCAACCCTGTCCGACTTAAACTCACATCCAAACCTAAATGTCTCTCTAAATTACTGTATCAGTGATTTCTTCTCTTTTGACTTGTATTATTGTCATCCATTCCTCCTCCTGTCATTTTCCAACTGTCCCTATGTTCACTCAAGCAATCTTGCTGCTTATGCAATTTCACCTCCAACCTATCATCAACATTACCAGCCATAGCATCCCAAATCCAAGCTAGCCCTTTCCCCTTGTTGGTCCTATGTTCTCATGTGTAACAACTTGCCATCTACAACATCTTGATCCAAGCCCAAAAGTGTCATTAATATCGTGGATGCAAATGACGATGAATCAATTTGAGGTAAAATATAAAATAGAACATAGAGATATCTTTGAAAATCTATAATTTTTGAAACTCAGAGTGAAAGGAACAAAATATAGTAAGCAATTTCATAATTGCAGACAAATAAAATATAAGAATATCGAATAAAACTCCAACTACAACATCTCAAAACTGTTAATGAAAAAATAATGTCTGAAAACAACTAAATAAACAAATGGTACATAACTAATAGAAAAATTAATGCACGTCTTCATCGCACCTTCACACCCTCGAAATCACCATCGGTCTTCTCTATCTACTTATCAGAGTAAAAAAAGAAAAGGATAGAGAGGGTAGAGAGCATAAGACATACGTTTGGTGAGTGAAACACATCATTTAAGTGTATAATACTAATAAACCTGTAAAATAATACTTATGCTCGAAAATCATACTTCAACCTATCTCACCTACACCCAACAAGTCAATTAAACAATATATAATGCTATCGTGACATTATATGCTAAGGCCTTATTGAGATCTACCCTATGCCTAAACATATGTACATGGTTGAGTCCAAAGTCCCAACTCGCATGTCGAAACCAACCATGACACGAATGAACTCAAAGTTCAAACTCACATGCTGAAATCGACTACGACACGATTAAGCCCAAAGTCCCAACTCATCATCGCCGAAACGTATGCATATGATTAAGCCCAAAGTCCCAACTCGCATGCCAAAACATGCAATGATTTGATAGTGCCCAATGCCCCAACTCGCCATGGCCGAAACGTATGCACAATAATGAGCCCAAAGTCCCACTTTTCATGACGAAACCGACTGCGACACAATTGAGCTCAAAGTTCCAACTCGCCATCGTCGAAACATATCCACATGATTAAGCCCAAAGTCTCAACTTACATGCCAAACTCGATTACGACACAATTAACCTCAACTTCCAACTTGCTATTTTTGAAATGTATGCACACAATTGAGCCTAAAGTCCTAGCTCGCATGCTGAAATCGACTGCGACACGATTGAGCCCAATATCCCAACTCGCCGTCGTTGAAATCATATCTAATTATTAAGGTCTAGTCCAAGCTAGCCATCGCCAAATGGTTTACGATGATATTGTGATGGAGTTGAAAACTTGTTATCGCCCCGCCATCCACAACACTACTGGATCATGCCCCAACTCATCATCACCAATCACCACTAGTACAACTGATGACCAATTTCCTTATTCATGTACCAAAATGACCTAGTAGAAACTATGTATGATAAATCTACTAAAATATAGCATTTTTAAGAAGTATCTCAAATCACATCAATCAACATTCAAAACATTCCTCGCCTCGCGACAATCTCGATGCAGCGAACCACATGTGAAGTGGAGGTCGTATATGAGTGGGATAAGCATTTGGAGATAAGGATATTATTCAATTAATTTGTGAACAGTTATGTATTTATTTATTTGTTATTCTATTAATTAATCAATCTATGTGTTTGGGCTAGGATACTTGATTCCGATCACGCATAGCAAAACCCATATACACACATGTTTGACCACTTCCAGCCCAACTATGGACCCTAAATGCCAATTATACACCACCTTTAGCCTCTATGTCATGTGAGCCACCGAATCATACCCTCCTCATTGTCCCAACTACCACTGATCAACCTGGTCTTCATTGACCTTCACGGCAAGATCTACCTCACCTTGCTTCGATATGAGATGATCAAAGACCACCATGAGAACCTATTTGCTCTCCTCTCCATATTTGTGTTCCACAATCATTGTTTCACCATCGTTTCACTATTGGATCAAAAAGAATATTATGTGTTTTTCAATCCGACATGTTTTTTGAGCAATTCATAATCAATCAATAAATGAACACCACTAGTAGATTCGTGTCGTCGAGAATTACTATTATGATATATAACATGTCTAATTTAGAACACTTTTATTTTTAGCACTTTTTATTTAGAGAGATTAATTTTTTACTAATTACAAATAATAGAATCATTTTTGTATCATCTAGCCATTGCATACCATAACCTAATCAAGTATATAAATAAACCACTTTACTAATTATCAACTTCACCATTTAATTTTACTTTGAACCACAACAGATGGTTTACTACGTCTTACCAATATATACCAAATTAGGAAGAGCCCAACTTATTAATTAGCGTGCATCTTCTACGATTTGATATTGATTCTCTTTTCCCTTTTCTATTCATAAATTCTTCACCTTGAAAATTAAAAATCTCATATAGCTATGATTTATTTACATAGCTCTCTCTATATGATCTGCTTCATATAACAATGTTCTAATTTGGATCTGATACGGAAAATTTGTAATTGATTTAGGGATTAGTGTTTTATAAGTGGAGGCAAGAGTGTAAAAGTAAAAGAAATGTAAACCCTATAAAGTAAACAATAATTAATTAAAGAGGACTAATAAATGATTAATAAGACTTAAAATGTAATTTGAGTAAATGTCAGAATTTGATTATGAAACTTGCACCATTGCATTCATGGCGATTATTTATGCAATTTTCGTATATAAAGCTTCGCGATCGGTGTTTAAACAAAGAGGCTATTGACGATTGAAGTTTTCAAATCGAAAATAATTAAAAAGTAAGCAAGTTAACAAATAATAATTAACGCCTGGATCCAACCAGTCGACCCCTCCTTGGGTCGATCAACCACTAGCGGTCGACTGACTATGGGGAGTAGTTGAATGGTTTAAGTTACGGCAGTTAGGGTTGTACCTCAGCCTAACGGCCTGGATTTAATAAATATTAATCTAACGGATAGAATTAATTCTAGTACCAATAAATATGGGCCTAGCCCCTCACCTTTCTTCTTATAATTTCTAAACAGAGTAGTGGAGGTCTACCACTTTAACTTCTCCATAGTTTCTAGAAATGATAAAACTACTGTCATATACACACACAGATATATAAATATATATGATGGAGAACGAAAAAAAGAGAAGAAAAGGAGTGAATCAATAATTATAAATCTATATTCCACTTAACTCAAATCTCCTCTTAGATATCTAATTCTAATGGTTATGCATATACCTTGTTATACATATTTTTTGGATGGAAAGTAACAGAAAGCTAATCAAAGGAATGGATTCAGGTTTGGGAGATTTGGAAAGCTAGAAGTTGAGTGAAAATTTGTATGATTTATATATAATATTGAAATTTATGTCATTGAATTTTATTTGATTACTATGCCTATGCAAGATCTATTTGAATTGTAGGCTAAAAAGGATATTTTTTGAATTCTTGCCTACGTATTCAGTAAGTCATATAATTGTGATGTAACGACATATACACCCTAATCTGCAAATTTTGGAAAACAATCTCTTAAAATTTTAAAGTACGATGTTGATAAGACTGTGACGTTTATTCTAGATTTATGTTAATTGGGTTGTAAGTTGTTTAGTAATCATTTGAAATATCCTAATTTAACTTAGAATGCAAATTTTTATGTTTTAATTTATTGTGAGTGTTGAAGGTACAATTTAGTTGTACCTTTTTTCGTATAATTTTCCATAGACTATATAACTTCGTACTATGTATAAAAAGTATGGTGTTTGGAGTAACAAGGAATTTACCTAAATTAAATAGATATATTAAGTATGGATGTCCTTCTTTATAGTTTGCACCGTCTAATAAATAGAAATGAAAATAGTTAATTCCTTGTAATTTTAAACAGAGCAAAAGTCCCTTTTTTGATAGTTTATGGAAAATTAGAACAATAATAATTTCTTTCTTTGGGAAAGGATAGCTCTGATATATTAAAATGTGGAAATTAATATTTTTTGTAGAATTTACGCGTAGGTGTATATTTTTGAGTTTTCTTAGCGTAGGACGTAACGAATTATGCACACACACGTATATCCATGCCTACTAATTAAAAATATAAATACGCATATGGTAGCGAATAAAGTGAAGTAAATAACTATATATCGATACTGGTTGTAGCTACAATTAGGATGACTAAATAATAATAACGTAGTAAATCACATGTAACACCCCTAATTTTTAATAACATTATTCAGGAGATTTAATTAAAATAAATTAAATAGAATATTGTAGAGTGGTAAGGGGATTGATATTGGTAAATGAATATAGATGGCCGTGCTTATTTAAATTGAATAAACTTATAAATGGTTAAGTGCTAACTAATTATATATACGGGCATTAGGGTAAATAGCCACCCATATTTCACACCCTTATACTATTATTCCTTAGCCATACATGTTCATTGTCATCTTAAGAAAAAAAATGAAAGAAAGCATATAGATGCTGACTAATAGGGAGAAAGAAGAAGAGAAAAATCAAATCTTAAGCTTAGGATTCAAGATAGAAGAAATCAATCTCCAATTTCCTTGTTCACACTAAGGTGAATAATAATCACTACATCTCTATTTTTGTTTTATAATCATATGGTTTCAAATTTAAGGGTAAATGCATTTTTATGATATATTGGATGATGATATGCTTGATTTATAATTTACTCAGATTAAACAATATTGTTTTAAAGGAGATATGCACAGTTTTAAGGTAAAACCAAGGTAAAATGATTTTTAAATGCCATAGAAAAATTATATATTATAAAAAACATGATTTTGGAGTGGGGTTTTAATTTTTACAAGTTTCCAAGATGCGGTGAATTAGTTATGAATTTTCAAAGAAAAATGTGATTGTTTGGGTTTACAAAATTATTTCGAAAATTATATATAGGTTTTGGGTCTGAAATTTTAATATGTTAGGCAACATGACTAAAGTAAATTTCTTGAATTTTTGGAGATTTTTACAAAGTGATTTAGTATGGAAATTAAATTATTTTAAAAGGAGGACCTAAATGATTTAATTGTTTTGTTAATAGGCAGGGCTTATTTATTAAATGTTATTTATTTGTAGATCTGAGAAAATGCCAAAAATTTTAGTAAAATAATTTGAAAGTTTGATGTAACTAATTATGTGTTTACAAGTGGGCAAGTTAGTTACAAGAAGTTTACTTTATTTAGTAAAATCAGCCTTTAGCTTAGAAAAGTGGGTTCCGCCTTCTTTAGAAGGACCTTTCGATCCAGAGCTTCCACCTCCAACCTAGTCGAAACCTTCTAGTTCAAAACCAGTAAACTAATACATATGATATCATTTACATGGTATGTAGTGGATTGGAGAAAGGCAGAAGGTAGTGTGTTGAAATGTGGCTAATAAAGGGGTTGGTTCCTTTGTTTTATTTTAAAAGAAAAGCGCTTACCTATTTATAAAAGGGTTTCGCAGTTGTCGAAACCAATGATTTCGAAAGGGTATTTCAAAAGAAGCTTTCGAATGAAAGCCGCAGCCTTTGTTTTAAAGTAGTAGCTTTCGAAGGAGTTACTTAGATTTTTATTGAAGCTGTCGAAAGGGGTAGTTTGGACCAAGTCGAAACCCTTCTATGATTTGATGCTTTTTGATGGTATTGAAGAAATCAATTCTTTCAAAAGTTACCGTTTGTTTTATATAATAATAACCACTTCCTACTGCTTTCAAAATGGGTTAGGGGTTTCGAAGGCAATGATTTCGGAAGGGGTTTTGAAGCCAACCTTCAATGGTTTTACCCAAATGTTTAAATGCTTTCGAAAGGATGGTTTCGACACCATCATACTTCCCCAATACTTTTTGAAATAAAGAATGGTTTTGAAAGAGATGCTTTCGCCTACATTCACTTTAACCCAAAATGTTTTTCTAAATATAAACCTAATGTCTTCGAAAGGTATTGGTTTCGAGGGGTAACCTTCTATGGTTTCGAAAGAGGTATTTTTAATGGTTTCGAAGTTATGCTTCTATACTTATATGATAATAAGGTTTCGAAAGAGATTTTTTGAAGTATTCGAAAGGCAGGAGCCTATGGTTTTGAAGATATGTTTTATGCTTTCGAAGGAGGTCATCCTATGAGGTCGAAAGTAAGATTTCGAAGATGTAGAAAGGCTTTTTAAACCCAAACTCAATTTAATGGAAAAAAACCCTTGGCTAAATAAAGGAGTTTTTAAATGATTTTAAGTACGTAAATTTGAAGAAGTATTACCTTGATAAAAAAATATAAGTTAAAGGGTTTAACTATGGTTTATATGAAAAGTATTTCAAGGACTTTAAACCCACATGAGTGGTATTGTAAGTTATAATGTTTGCTTCTTTAAATATGAATATATTCACATGATAAAGGACCCATAAATGCATTTTGGGGATAAAGGGGTAGAAAAAACAGTAGTTTAACCCAATAGTGAATATAAATTGATTAAAATCCTGAATGAGTAGAATTACATCCAGGGAGTGAGGGGGACCATAATATACGATGCCTAAACCTTGAAGTTGTCCAAGAGATAGGTTCATATTAAACCCATGAAAACCATGATTAGGAAGTTATTGGAGAGTAACCAACAGGTTTATAGTAAACTTGTGAAAACTATGTATTAAGGATGGTTGGTAGGGATCAATTGGTTTGTATTGAACCCATGGAAGCTATATCAGGATTGAGAATTCACATCGGTCAAAAGGTTCCTAGTCAACCAACGAAAACTAGGATAATAAAGAAGTTAAGGAAGGCATTAGTAGGTTCCTAGTCAACCCATGAAAAACTAGGATAAGAAGGGAGTTACTAAAATAATTCCTATGTTCCTAATCAACCCATGAAAACTAGGATAAAAGATGAATTATTGGAATGACTAATAGGTTCAAGGGGACTCATGAATTAATTAAGTTAATTGGCAGGGGGCCTTTAGGTTCTTTCTAATCCCATGGACACTATGAAATAGGACAACATGTCCGTAAATTATAAAAAGTTATTAGTAAACCCATGAAAATTAATAGGTTAATAGTGACCCTAGAAACTATAATATGACCGAGAGTCAGTTAAACTGAGGATGGGAAATCCAAGAAGTTTATATATATGCATATCCTCATAAATGTTGTAAATGCATTGTTTTAACCATTGTGGATGCAGTAGTAGAGTATATAGTTTTGAAAAGGTTTTAGGATACTAGTGAGGGGAAAACCCGTTCCGCTAAGTGGCATGGTCTCACTAGATATCTAAATGGATTGAGATGTTAGATTATTATTCATAACAGAGTTTATGTCTAGCTCGAAGCTTTTATTTTCCCCTTAAACTCTCGGGTACTCAAATGAATTTGAGTAGTTGAGGCTTAGAGTTTCCAAGTTCTCTTTTGACATGAATAAAGCTTCCTGAGGCATACATGAGGCAGTTAGTTATTTTGAGTTACATTTCTCCGCTATGTATTTTGGATGTAAAGGCAGACTATTAGCCTTATTATATATTCTGATCAACCAATGGAGCATCTTCATATGTCGCTTTTGGCGTATGTGTAATAATTATATTTTTCTAAGTGTGGTTAACATTTGTGGGATTATGTAATGAACATGAAATGTTTTGAATGGAATGTAGAAATATGTTTTTAATTTGTTAATTTTTTTCCATATTCTTGTGATCTGTGTATCAATGTGTCTAATACCAGCGTATTTGGTCACCGAGGATTAATAATTATGGATGACTGCAGCATCCATAGCCGTTAGTTTTGGGCCTCCAAGTAGGGGGATGTTACAAGTTGGTATCAGAGCCAGGTTTATAAAACTTTAAAAGAAACGTAATACATAAGATCTTTTGAAACATAATCCAATGAATTTGAAAATATGATCGGGTTTTGAGTTAACGATATAGCAACATACTTGTATTTGATATATAGGTATATATCTAAGTATGTATTCCCCTGTCTTAAACCGTTCTTTTGTATCTTACTAAGACTTATATGTAGATTCACAAGAAAGAAGATATGAAAGTAGGAAACGAAAGAGAAAATCTAGGTGGAGTAAGCACCACAACTAATGGAAATGCTCGACCTAATACCAAGAGGAACCATAGTTGGCAAACTAATACCAATTCAAATGCTGAAGCCAATGTAGATGCTGGAAATTCGCTAGTAGATGTGGGGATGGTATATTAGTTGTTGGCCAATATTTTGCAAGCAGGAGATGAACCTATGAGTAGACCACATAGCAGGATTACACCGATAGAGATGAAGGAATTGAAGTGCAGCTAGTGGATCTTGAGGGAAGAAATTTTGTTAGACAAAGCAGTTCGCCCTGGGGAGCGACCACGATATTCGTGAAGAAACCAGATGGTTCGTCAGACGATCAAGAATAGGTACACTCTACCAAGGATAGTTGATCTGTTTGATTAGTTGAGTGGAGTCAGAGTATTTTTCCAATTGGATTTGGCAACGAGGTTCCATCTGTTGAGAGTGGCGGAGGAAAGCATTACTTTGACAGCATTTCGAACCAGGTACGGTTTGTATGAGTGGTTAGTGATTCCTTTCGGATTGACAATGCACCTGCTTTCTTCGTGGATTTGATGAATTGAGTATTCTGAGAGCACTATGATATGTTCATATTGGTTTTCATTGATGACATTTTAGTGTATTCGAAAAATGAAAGAGAGCATGAGATTCATCTTAGAGTGGTGCTTGAATGCTAAGGCAGAATCTGCTAAAGGCGAAGTTTTTAAAGTGTCATTTTTGGAGGAAAGAGGTTAAGTTTCTTGGTCATTTGGTTTCAGAGAAAGGATTATCAGTTGATCCCGATAAGATCGAAGTTGTGAACAATTGGAAGTGACTAAAGACGGTAACCGAGATCAGAAGTTCTCTTAGACATGTTGGCTATTACCAAAGATTCATTAAAATTTCCTCACGTATAGCAGCACCTCTAACCAAGTAGACCTAGAAAGACGTGAAGTTTGTTCGGTCTGACAAATGCGAGAAAGGGTTTCTTAAGTTAAAGCATTGGTTGACCAATGCTCCAGGGTTAGTAGTTCTTGATGGAAACCAAGGTTGGTAGTATACACCAACGCATGTGGAACTGGATTGGAAGCAGTATTGATGTAGAATGGTAAAGTTATTGCCTATGCATTCAGATAGCTTAGACCGCATGAAGTAAGATATCCTACTTATGACTTAGAGTTGGCTGCGGTGATTTTTTCCTTAAAGATTTGACATTATCTCTGAGGGGAGAGATTGAGTTGTATACCGATCATAAGTCTTTAAGATAGTTATTCTCGAAGGAGTCAAATATGAGGCAGCAAAGATGGCTAGAGTTTTTGGCCGCATATGATTTCAATATAGAGTACACTCCTGAAAAATGAAATAAGATAGTAGATGCTCTCAATAGAGAACATCAAAATATGATGTTAGCAATGTTGGATGAATGGAAGGATCTAGATACTTTAGCCAGTTGTGGTGTGCAGTTAAGATCTACTGCTAGTTCTAGTCAAGAGACTGCCATATTATCTTGTTTAGAGGTTCGACTAGTATTGATCAAAAGGATAGCTTCTAAATAGAGAGAAGATCCAGATTTAGCCGAGAGGATTAAAAGGATTGAGGTAGGGTCAGAGATCGATGATATAACGGATTATAGTCTTGACCAAAGAGGGTGGCTGAAAAAAGGGTCGGTTATGTGTTTTGAATGTAGAGAGATTAAGGAGAGAAGTTTTGGAAGAATATCATCGGTCCAAGTTTACAATTCATCCTGGAGGAACCAAGATGTATCAAAATATGAAGAGGAGCTTCTATTGAGAAGGCATGGACAAGGATGTTGGCATGTGGGTTAGGTAGTGCGTGGACTGTCAACAAATGAAGGCCGAACATCAGAAGCCGAGTGGATTGCTTCATCCCATATAGATTCTAGTTTGGAAATGAGATTCGATATCCATTGATTTTATAGATGGGTTGCCAAGGTAAATAAGAGAAAATGAGAGTATATGGGTTATTGTGGACATGTTGACCAAGAGTGCCTATTTCATTCTAGTAAAGTCGACCAGGACGGCACTTGTTTTGGCAAAGTTGTTCATCAAGAACGTGGTTAGACTTCATGGGATTCCGAGTAGCACAGTCAACGACAGATATGCATTATTCACTAGCGAATTTTGGAAGAGTCTACAAGATGTATTGGGTACCAAACTCAAAATGAGTACCGCTTATCACCCACAGATGGATGGGAAGACAGAGAGAGCCAACAAAGTGCTCGATGATCTATTGAGAGCTTGTGTTTTGGACTTTGGTGGATCTAGGGAGGATCACCTACATTTGATTGAGTTTTCCTATATTAATAGTTATCAAACTAGCATAGAAATGACGCCTTTTGAAGCTTTGTATGGAAGGCCATCAAATCACCAGCATGTTGGTTGGAGATTGGAGATAGATTAGTCTTAGGTTCGGATTTGGTTAGAGAGGCATCGAAAAAGGTTGGGTTAATTCGAGGATGGATGAAGGAAGCTCAATCCAGACAAAAGAGTTACATAGATAAGAGGCGTATAGAACTAGAATTCTCAATAGGAGACTGGGTTTTCATTAAGGTATCACCGATGAAGGTTATGGTATCGTTTGGGAAATTGAGAAAGTTGGCCTCGAGATATGTTGGACCATTCCAGATTTTAGAAGGGATTGGAAAACTCGCGTACATTGTAGAGTTGCCGAGCAGTTTGGCAAGTGTCCATAATGTATTCTATGTGTCTCATCTTCGCAAGTATATACATGATCCAGTGTCTACTATTCCTCAAACAGAGTTGGAGGACTTGGTAGTAGGGTCTGATTTGACTTTGGTTAGACAGCTAGTTCGAGTTATAGCGAGGGATGAGAAAAGATTGAGGACCAAGAAAGTTAAGCTGGAGAAAGTTCAGGGGAGCGACAACGAGAAGGACTGTACTTAGGTGATAGATGACATGATTCAGATGCTTATCCTGATCTGCTTTGAGGGTATGTCTATATTAGATTTGTATAGATTAGTTTCTAGTCGGGTAGGCTAGTATGGACGTTAGGAGTGGTTACAGATGATTGCTATGTTTGCTATTTAATCCTTAATGAATTTCGAGGATGAAATTCTTTAAGGCGAGGAGCTTGTAACACCCCTAATTTCTAATAACATTATTCAGGAGATTTAATTAGAATAAATTATATAGAATGATGTAGAGTGATAAGGGGATTGAGATTGTTAAATGAATATAGATGGCCGTGCTTATTTAAATTGAATGAACTTATAAATGGTTGAGTGCTAACTAATTAAATATAAGGGCATTAGGGTAAATAGCCGCCCATATTTCCCACCGTTATACTATTATTCCTTAGCCATACACGTTCATTTTCATCATAAGCAAACAAAAATAAGAAAGCAATATCGAAGCCGGCCATTAGGGAGAAAGAAAAAGAGAGAAATTAAATCTAAAGCTTAGTATTCAAGCTAGAAGAAATCAATCCCAATCAATCTCCAATTTTCTTATCCAAACTAAGGTGAATAATAATCACTACATCGCTATTTTTGGTTTTATAATTATATTATTTCGGATTTAAGGGTAAATTCATTTTTATGATATATTGGCTGATGATATACTTGATTTATAATTTGTTTAGATTAAATAATATTGTTTTAAAGGAGATATGCACGGTTTTAGGGTAAAACCGAGGTTAAATGATTTTTAATGCCGTAGTAAAATTATATGTTATGAGAAACATGATTTTAGAGTTGGGTTTCAATTTTTATAATTTTTCAAGCGGTGGGGAATTAGTTATGAATTTTCAAAGGAAAATGAGATTATTTGGTTTTATAAAATTATTTCGGAAATTATATTAAGGTTTTGGCTCTGAAATTTTAATATCTTAGGCAATATGATTAAAGTAAATTTCATGAATTTTTGGGAATTTTTACTAAGTGATTTACTGTGGAAATTAAATTATTTTACAAGGAGGACCTAAATGATTTAATTGTTTTGTTAATAGGTAGGGCTTATTAAATGTTATTTAGTTTTAGATCTGAGAAAATGAGGCAAATTTTAGTAAATAATTTGAAAGTTTAATGTAACCAATCTTGTGTTTAAAATTGGGCAAGTTAATCACAAAAAGTTTACTTTATTTAGTAAAATCTGCCTTTTGCTCAGGAAAGTGAGTTCCACCTTCTTTAGAAGCACCTTTTGACCCAAAGCTTCCGCCTCCGACCTAGTTGAAACCTTCAAGATCGAAACCAGTGACCAATAAACATGATATCATTTAGATGGTACGTAGTGGATTGGAGAAAGGCGGAAGGTAGGGCGTTGAAACGTGGCTTCCGAAAGGGATCGTTCCTTTGTTATATTTAGCTTTAAAAGAATAGCACTGCTTGTTTATAAAAGGGTTTCGTAATTTTCGAAGCAATGGTTTCAAAAGGGTATTTCAAAAGAAGCTTTCGAAAGGGACCTGCCACCATTGTTGTAAAGTAGTAGCTTCTGAAGGAGTTACTTAGATATTTATTGAAGCTGTCGGAAGGGGTAGTTTAGACCAAGTCGAAACCCTTCTATGATTTGATGCCTTCCTATGGTATTGAAGATGTCAATGCTGTCGAAAGGTTTCGTTTGTTTTATATAATAATAGCCACTTCCTACTGCTTTCGAAAGGGTCTAGAGGTTTCGAAGGCAATGGTTTCGGAAGGGGTATCGAAGCCAACCTCAATGGTTTTACCCAAATGTTTTAATGCTTTCGAAAGGATGGTTTCGATACTATCAAGCTTCCCTAATACTTTTTGAAATAAAGAATGGTTTTGAAAGAGATGCTTTAGCATGTGTTCACTTTAACCCAAAATGTTATTTTAAATATAAACCCAACGGCTTCGAAGCAATGCTTCTATATTTATATGATAACACTTCAAAAAGATTGAAAGATTTTGAAAGAGATGTTTTAAAGTGTTCGGAAGGCAGGAGCCTAAGTTTTTGAAGATATGATTTATGCTTTCGAAGGAGGTCATCCTATAAGGTCGAAAGCAAGCTTTCGAAGGTGTATAATGGCTTTTTAAACACAACCTCATTTAATGGAAAAAAAACCATGGTTAAATAAAGGTGTTTTGAAATGATTTTAAGTATGTAAATTTGAAGAAGTATTACCTTGATAAAAAAATATAGGTTAAAGGGATTAACTATATTTTATATGAAAAGTATTTCAAGGACTTTAAATCCACAGGAGTGGTTTTGTAAGTTGTAATGTTTGCTTCTTCAAATATGAATATATTCACATGATAAAAGACCTATAACCGCATTTTAGGGATAAAGGGGTAGAAAAACCAGTAGGTTAACTAGTAGTAAATATAAATTGATTGAACTTCTGAATGGATAGAATTGCATCCAGGGAGTGAAGGAGACCAAAATATAGGATGCCTAAACCTTAAAGTTGTCCGGAAGATAGGTTCATAGTAAACCAATGAAAACTATGTAAGGATGGTTGGCAAGGGCTAATTGGCTTATAGTGAACCCATGAAAACTATATCCGGATTAAGAATTGACATCAGTCAGAAGGTTCTTTGTCAACCCATGAAAACTAGGATAAGAAAGAAGTTAAGGGAGGCATAAGTAGGTTCCAAGTAAACCCATGAAAACTAGGATAAGAAGGTAGTTGTAGAAATAATCCCTAGGTTCCTAGTCAACCCATGAAAACTAGGATAAAAGTTGAGTTATTGGAATGGCCAATAGGTTCAAACAGACCTATGAATTAATTAAGTTAATTGGCAGGGGCTATAGGTTCTTAGTGATCCCATGGACACTATGAAATAGGATAGGGTGTCCATAAATTATAAAAATGTTATTAGTAAACCCATGAAAACTAATAGACCCTAGAAACTATAATTATGACCGGGAGTAATTAAACCGAGGATGGGAAATCCAAGATTTTTATATATATGCATACTCATAAATGTTTTAAATGCATTGTTTTAACCATTATGGATGCATGAGCTCATCGTATGGTTTTGAAAAGGTTTTAGGATACTAGTGACGGGGAAACCCGTTCTGCTAAGTGGCATTGTCTCACTAGAGATCTAAATAAATTGAGATGTTAGATTATTAATCACACCAGGCTTTATGTCTGACTCGAAGTTTTTGTTTTCCCTTAAACTCTTGGGTAATCAGTTGAATTTGAGTAGTTAGAGATTTAAGGTTTTCAGTTCTCCTCTTAGACGAATAAAGCTTTCGGAGGCGCGTAGGAGGCAGTTTGTTATCTAGAGTTATCTTTTTCCTCTATGTGTTTTGGATGTAAAGGCAGACTTAATAGCCTTGTTATATACTCTGATCAACCAAGGGGGCATCTTCATATGTCGCTCTTGGCGTATGTGTAATAATTATATTTTTCTGAACGTGGTTGACGTTTGTGGGATTATGTAATGAACATGAAATGTTTTGAATGGAATGCGGAAATGTGTTTTTAATTTTTTAAATTTTACCCATATTCTTGTGATCTATGTATCAATGTGTCTAACACCGTCGTATTTGATTATCGAGGATTAATAACTATGGATGAATATGCAGTCCGTAGCCGTTAGTTTTGGACCTTCAAGTAGGGGGATATTACACCATAGGGTTAGGAGGTTGCAATGGTAAAGAGGTAGTCACTCCAACATTTAGGGAGTTGCAAAAATTAGATGGGGACATTAACACATTTAATGGGATTGAGTATAGAATTTAACACGACGTTTGTGGAGAAACGCAATAGGCATAATAAGTTGGATCTGAAATGAATGAATAAATGGAATTTGTGATTGTCCAACTTAACGAGATTGATTATAGAATTTAACACGACGTTTGTGGAGGAAACGCAATAGGCATAATAAGTTGGATCTGAAATGAATGAATAAATGGAATTTGTGATTGTCCAACTTGAATAATAATAACCATATATTAAGGACAATTAATTGGAGGTAAAGAAAAAAATGACATTTCAGTGACGTAAAATGGAAACGAAGATTATAGGAAATAATCTTATAAAGATAGAAATACGTTTGCAGTAAATAATTATATGAATACTAAAAAGTAAACTTAGGAGGCAATATAATTTATATATACGTTACCTAGAGAATACCATCAGTTATGTATATGTACTATTGCTATGAGATATCTCTGATTATAAGATCCGTAGGGAAGTAATATACGTTCGCGTATAGATTTGGGAAAATATATTAAAGGTTCACCTCAGATTTGAAATATTAAATGGCTTGGTACCTTTAGGGATGTTAGGGGGTTTACTTTTGACTGGAAGGTATTAATTGGCCATTGGGTTTGCCTTCTCCATATTTAAGAAGTCCGAAATAACCAGTGATAGTGCTTGATTACGAAATGAATTCTGCTTCATTTCTAAATTATAGGTATAAAGTAGTTAGAATGGGCATTTTCCTTAATTAGTATTAGGCAATTCTAAACGGGATTTCGGCTGTGAGTGGTCGGCAGGCTATGTCACTGTTGTTGATGGACCGATATTAAGAAGTATTGTTGATGTATAGGCTTTGACTCCAATAGTCCCACATGGTCGTTACTAGAGACTTGGGCTATGCTTTGACGGTTTCACTTTCTACTAGTGTAGAATCCATATGGGATGTACAAAGACCTCAAAGTTTAATTAATTGTTTGTTTCTCCTGGACAGAGTAATTAACCATTCGATAAGTCTTTGAGATGCATTAATAATACAACAAATTAAATTATAAAGCAGTATCTAGGGGTTATTGGCCTTCATAGCTAGGGCCAGTTGACTAGCGATTACGTTATCGAGAGCCTGCTTTAGGGTTGAGGTATTGAATTGTCGTTGGGTCTGCCTCCTCTTTATTTAAAAAGTATTAAGCGACTATGGTTTTATTTTGGATAATACAATGTTTATATATAGTTATATCTCAAAGAAGGTTGGATACATCATATGCGCATATGGAATTAAACGGATAAGCCATGAATAACAGACGCAACACTTAAAGAGTAATCAATCGGTCTAAACTAGTATTATGGATAAAGTATGTAATTTTCCAATTACCAGAACATTGTTCTAACCCCCTTCTCATTACAACCCACAAGATGGATTTAGAGAGACAGGCTACTGGCGCAAGATGTTAATGGTAGATGAAGAAGTCTTCTCATTCATGCTCTTCACTAACAATGCAACTATATATCCAAGGAATAATATCGATTCCAAGGTAGTAGCCTTAGTCAGTATATGTGTTGTAGTCCACTGTGAGTTTATGTAGATAGCTCTCTGATATAGTTATTTTTATTTCTGGTTACCAACACCAACGATCCGTATCCTTTTGGACTTTGGTTTCGATTAGTCGAACTTTAGGCCTATTAAAGGGTAGGTTGTTACATTTGGTATTAGAGCTTAAGTTAGTTGATCATAGGAATTTGGATATCCGAGTGAACGTATTTGTATTTTTACTTGTAATATATATATATATATAAATATATTATACACCGAACTCTATGAATTTCGACTATAGAAGTAGTTGCGACCATACGCTGAAACACGGGTAAGACAACTATGAGTTGGAACAATAAATTAAATTGAATTTATACGCCTACCTCGATTAACTCACGAGGTGTTGGCCGTACCTTAAGATATTGACCAAAAATTGCATGAGCATGACATAAAGAAGGGTTCCTTAAGTTGGATTGTACCTTACTCCTTTGTCGGGCCATACTACCCTATGATTATTGATTCTAATGGATTTTTGATTGAAGGTGTACATCATCCAAACAAATGGAAAGTAAGAACCTATATGTTACAAGCATCTGGAAGTAAAATGTGAAAAAAGTTTGAGCAAGTTTCCACAAGAATGCATGCATTAACTACCACATGATAATAGCTAGATTTTTGATATGTTCTAAATGAAGATGAGTTAAGAATGAGTAGAAAATAAGGAAAGTCCTAAAGAAAGGATGAATAAGAGTCCATTTCAAAGTCTAACCCCATGTAAAAGAATTTAACAATTTTTTTAAAAGTTTCATGAAATGTATTGAATGGTCTTTAAAAAGGATTTATTTAAATAGAAGGACTCTACCATTGAAAATTCGTTGTTTCGAAAAAGCAAAAAAAATTGAAAGTTTAAAAGGGCTATTTAGATATTCCTAGTAAAGTTTAAGCTTTTTGGGTTGAAAATTTTCAATTTAATTGGTTTTTAGTAAAAATATTTTTTGTTTTTGAAATGAATGGATAAGAAAGCATATGTTTGCCTTAAATGGACAAGAAAGTGTATGAATGGATGAAAAGTAACTTTTTTACTTTTTATTTTTTTAAAATTCTTTCAAGAGGTGGATAAATGGAAATGGTATTTGATTTAAATGGAGTCAAGTGAATGAAGGGTGGGAATGTCCAGTAACGAAGACAGGAAAAATATTCCCATATAAGGAAAATATAGAGAAAAATAACTGAAGTAGATTTATACGTATATCTTTTCAGGTCAATAAAGAAAAACCTAATGGCTAAAGCGGTAGGCGAACGCACTGCGATAAGTCAATTAGGAAAACAATAAAAGAGGTAAAGAGTTATAAAAGTGGAAGGCATTTAGGTAGAAGAAATATAAATAATAGCGATATTAGGAAATTTAAATAGAAATAGTTAGGAATGTATATTAAAATAATGTTATTAATCTAGTTAAGAATAATGTAAGAAATGTAAGGCAAAGCCGAGAAAAATGGATAATTTTCACAAATATCTGCAATAATTGCACATATCTGTTAAAAGTTCCTCTTATGTGCTATTAGAATCTCCGTTAAGGTTGGAAGTGAAAATAACATGACTAGTAGGAAAATAATAGGTTAAAAGTTATCCTTGTCTACTCTAGTTTTCATTATTCAAAGTTATAAATGGTGTTTTTGAAAAATGCTTTGGTATGACAATTGAGTTTTTGAATGCAAATATAATAAATACTTTGGGTTAAAGTTCCTACTTTTAAAGAAGTAAATCTTCATTGTAGAAAGATTTTAAAAAGGAAAAATTGATTTAATGATTATTCATATAATAAAAGCTTGACTCTTACTATTTGAAAAGAATGAAGGTATCCGTTATTTTAGGGAAACAGTCTTTTTAAATTATGGACATTGGCTTTTAAATTTAATAAAAAGATTCTTAGTTTATATTTTCAAAGATAATTTTCCTCATGATAGTGAAATTTTAGTTTTATAAAGAGTGGTGAAAACCAAACCAATTTTGCTATGTAGTTGAAAGAGATTAATACCTAGGTATGATGGGGTAAAATCTAAGGTTATGAATAAAATAGCTGTGAATGCTCGTAGAGTAGAAACAAGGAATTCTCATAGATTATAAGGAACTTTGGTATGAACCAAGAAATCACTACAAGAAAAATAGTTTTAATAGTGTTCACAAATGCTACTGTAACTTACAATAGTGTTTAAGAGAATGTCATTGTACGACATGCAACTAAAAGTCCAAAACTTTCTGTTGTGTTTTTATAAATGCCGAAAAGCAATATACTGCAGTATTTTATAAACGCAATGATTTTTTTATCGTAGCATTATTTAAACGCCACTAAAACCCCAAATCTTGCTGTTGTGTTTTTATAAACGCCACCATATATATTTTATAGGTTTCTTGTCTGCCACCATATATATATTAGGAGCGTTTATTAAATGCTGCTAAAAATTATCGATTTTTTCTGCATATTTCCCTCGCTACGGTAGGTCAATTAGTTTTCACTTCATTTTATTCACAACGTATATTATATACTAATAATTAATATATCTTTATATGAAACCAACAATTACACATATAATTATCACATTCAAACAATCAAAAAACACTTTAATCATATGAGGAGATACGACATACAAACAATTTAATACAAAATATTTAAAAAAAACTACGTTCACATAATCCTTGACTATATAGATACTGTAGTTTCAAGACAACCAAGTTAGGTAAAATCCATAACGGACATAGAGAAACTTACTCAATTAGCGCTAACAAATTGTTATAATATAGATGATGATTAAAAGCATGTACCAATTCATTACTGCAACCGATCATTACTTTGGAAAAGCATATGTACCCATAGATAAGTATAATAATCAACAATGAGAACTTGTACAAAAATCATCTAAGAAATATTGTAATGACCCCGCTGCAATACCCATATTGTTAAAGAATATTATAAATAATATCGTCTAATAATACGGAGAATACGGCCTGTCAAGGGCGATCAAATGTGGATATAGCTTTAAAATAACACTGACACGTCATACTTACCATCTTACTAAATTTTTGGAATTAAATTTGATGTGCACAGTCTTAGTTCAAAATATAAACACATTGGTTTCTTAGAATCAGAAGTATATCATACAAAATAGTAATCACAGATCACATCGGAATAATAATCTCACATATAATACAAACCGTGTGTCTACAAAATAAAGTACTAGAGTCGCATAATATACAAGTTTTACAAATCACCATATCAAATATACAATTTATATACAACATAAAATACTAAATGAGATTAACTAATAGTTAACATGGTTTATCTCCCAGCTAGCCCAATCATCCAAAGGTCTACTTATCTTCTAACCCGAAAAGTCTCGGCCTAACCTAAGCATTAAAATAACACCCAAGTCAGACTATCTCTAAATATCCAAAAGGTGAGAATAAGTTATAACATAAGAGTATATGACATATAAAATAGGTGTTATATATAAATAAGTCGTGGAATAGTCTACCTCTAATTACATTTCAATGTACAAGAATATTAAAAACACATAACACATAATAAATCACAAATCATTAAAATCAAACATAAAAACACAAAAATATTTAAATCCCAAACATATAATAGATCAAAAACTTAGAAATTCCAAACCAAAGAAGAAAAATCCAAGAAACCGGTACAAAAAGATCTCAATGACCGTGACCATATCGTAGGAAAACAACACTAAAGGTCGTCTCACTCATATCCATTAAATACTAATGATCGTCACTTGTACCATGAAAAAAAATCCCAAAAACCCATTAAAACTAGACCGGAGAACATATAACCCATACCGACCACAAGGACTGTATACAAATCTTGGAGTGTACCTCTTAAGGATTTATCGGCCCTCGGCCGAACCCTATAAAGGAATACTCCAAAGTCGCTAGAACTTAAGCAAAACATCCCATATAGCCTGGTAAAATTAATGAATTTACTAGAAGCTAGTAAATCTCACTCATTATGGATACCACCGAAAAACCTGAACTGTATTCTCCTAAGAATCCAACAGCCTCATGCCCAACACCAAAAGAGATTACAACTCTAAAGCGTTAAAAACTTCCCTACAGCAAGCACAAGAACTTAACCATGGCATCTCATACTACCTAGTGAAGTTCAAGTATTTGCTAATGGGTTAGTAAGTATCACTCAAATATTCTATTCAATGAGTTGTACGATATTCGATGAAGCGTTTCTCAAGAGCATTTAAACCAAACGGTAACACTAAGTCGAATATTAGTATTTCCAAATTACAAATTAAGGTTCTCAACATTTTATTTTTAAACTCTTATCTAAATCCAAAAATCACATAAAATATCAAAACAGAATTTAAATGGCCAAAGGTTAAGTTTAAACAAAAATCCAATAAGAATTTATCGTTTTAGAACTAGTTAACATTATTTTTCCATATAGGATATGATTTCCAAAATACTTTATTCGAGAATATATTTTAAAACTTCTTATATAAAAACCCATAAACTAATTTTCTTCTTCTTCGTGTGTGTGTGTGTGTATATATATATATATATATATATATATATAGGTACATGTATACAGTCATCTATTTTATAAAACCATAAATATATATGTTCAAATCAATATAGTTATTAAAACATTTGTTTAAAAGCGACTTAGAAGTTTACTTCCAATGCATTCCAAAATAATATTGTACATATAATTATTTATGAAACCGCTTATACAAAGGAAATTAGACTATAATAGAAATTTAGTTCGAAATTGATATATATATATATATATATATATATTATATAATAAATCAAAGTCCATAAAACACAAGGAAATTAATTATTTCAAAAATCCCAAATTCATCACAAGACCATATTAGAAAATTTGATCCATCCATCATCTTAAAACACTCTACCTTGAAAACAAAATCCAATAATTTATAATTCAAAACCCCGAAATAGCATTGAAATCAAGCATGAAATAAATCACATAACAATGCACAAAACATACAAGAAGAGAACCAAGCAAAAAAATGATCGAATGGGCGAATGGAAGGCAAACTACCATCACCTGGGCCTTTGCCCATGTGCATGATTGGTGCACTAATCTCTTAGGACCAGTCCACCAGCGGCGTCACCTCGGAAGAACTCGACGATTTTCGTGCCTTCCGTTGGTTTATTGGTGGGGGTTTCTCAATAGTGGATGCTTCTAACTCCTAAGGCATTGTTTTTGACACCATGCAAACCTATATTCACACATAATCATGGTTTAAAGGGTCATATGCAAGAGTTTTCAGCAAATAGAAAGTTATATATCCAAAATACAAACAATCACAAGAGATAGGGTTCATATCAACATTTGATTCCAACAACAATTCAAACTAATACATATAGCCAATACAAATTTAAAGATAGTTGTGTGAGTGTTCAACTCACCTCTTTCCTTTGCCAAAGCTTTATAGAATCTCTAACTCAATCATTTGAGCAAATCCAAAGTTCAATTTCAGAAATTGGAGAGGAATGATTTCAATTAGAGATCGAAATTGAATTCGATATTTAATTGGACATAAAATAGATAGAAGAGATTACCTGAATTTGATTTCTCTAATTGTTAGACAAAAGCCCTTTGATTAGCAATTTGAATTGGGCATTAAAGTGATAGGTTTAGAAAGCATTGGGTTTTCTTATTTTAGTTTTTTAGAACTAAAGTATGAGATAAAGAAATTGAACATACTTTTTATTTTTACTTTCTAAACCATCTAGATGGGCCATATGGGTTTGGGTATGGATCCAGTAACAAAATGTTACTAATTTCCTGAAGGAAAGTGTTGCTAATTGGTTTGTTTTATCACTTTATAAACAATTTACACTACAAATAATGTTTTATTTAATACACAAAAATTTCCCAAAATTTCCCAAAGCCAATCATAAGTTAAAACTCTCATTTCTATTAATACTGGGATGCCTTATAAATTTTTATACAACCATTTTAATAAAGTTATTCTCATTTTTTAAGTATAAATAAATGTAAATTCTTATTTTAAACAATAAATCTCAATATTAACATTTTACCCTAATACCAAAGTTAAATAATTGATTTAATTCTTAAATTTAAATTGAAATCCTTTTTAAGAAATGAAAATCATTTCTTAATTAAATTAAATCACTATTCTCAAAACTAAATTTTAATTTCACAACTAAATTTCATAAATCACAATTTAGAATTAATTATCAAAAATTAAATTTAATTAATTATGTAATTCACGGCAGGGTTATTATAAAAAGGGTATGTAAATAGTTTAAACTACATTATAAAATATAGATGATAACTAAATGAACCAAGCAAAGACTTTCGATCTATGTATACATAAGGTAAGGAAATGAAAACACATTGAACCAAAATGGATTTATATTTGGAGAATTTTCAAACTTATGAAAACAAAGATTGAGTCTGTTCCAGATTGAACCAAAATGTGGCAAAATGAGTTAGGCTTGTGAAAACAAGATATTAGTCGTTACGCCAAAAAGGAAGCTATGATACAAGTTCAGATACAGCGAAAAATATCTTTTAAATTGCTACAAGTTCGGATACAATTGGGTTTTTATATGATTGCAATACCATTTGCATAAGCAAATATAATGATATGAAAGAAATAATGCAAAACATATTTATGCATAAGTAACAAACGGGATGTATATATTACCATCAGGTACCTCATAAACAACCTGCATGATGGTAATGTATAAATTTAAAACTATCGAATTATCTCCTAAAAGGACATATAATATATTTTTTGGGATATGCTGGCTGTAGATTCTATGTGTACCTCATGTCTTTGACAACATTTATATATTTGTGATTTGGAGTTTGTTAAGAAATCTCACCCGTGCCCACCAATAAAAAGAATATTGTCATTCACAACAACGCATGCTCTGATGGTGAGAAACAAATTATAAGTTGGCCCACGGTTGCTACGCTAAACAGCCCATAAGGAGTTGGAGAAAAGTTTGCTTTCCATATCTATTGTAGTCGTAAGCTAAGGTAGTGTTTTCTTTGTTATTTTTAGTTTTGGGTTTCCGTCCATGCAAAAGTGCACACGACACATTTATATTGTCAAAAACGACCAATTTTGAAAACGAAACTAACATACAAAATGGAAAACAACTTTCTTTATTTTCCGCATTTTGGGAGTAACACAAGCATTCTTCCGTCGTTCTTCTATCCACTTTGTCCTCACATCCGTCTTGCCTTCGTCCCTTCTTTCGTTCCTCCATTCTTCTTATTGTTGAGATACATATTGAAAACTGAAAACACAAAATTCATTTTTAAACTAAACACTACCCAAACTTTTCATGTAATTTTTTTATATATGCTTCAAAATTACCATCAAACAACATCTAGTCTAAGGACCCATGCCATATTAGAAGGTAATAAAGTCACCGGAGGTAAGCTAAATAATAGGGTACACCAATTTGATATGCAAACTAGCCAATATGGGAATTTTTTCCAGTGAATATTAGGCTCAGATCCTTAAAATAAAACTTAATAAATGCAAACTCCTCTCCAAAAAATGATTGTAAATTAGATCCCTAGAGTTGAGTTACTAAATAGTTGTATACATATATGCAATTATTCAGTGAATAATAGCAGACATTTATGCAATTATATCCAAAAAATGCATAAATGCAAAAATTGCATAAATATCCACAAATTTTATGGTGAATAATTACGTAAGTTTCTGCAATTTTTTGGTGAATAATTGTGGAAATTTCGAAAAAAAATTGGTGTTACGGAAATTTCTGCAATTTTCGTAATTTTTAAATGAATAATTGTGGAAATGTCTGTAATTGTTTGGATATAATTGCATAAATGTCTGCAATTATTTACTGAATAATAGCATAAATGTATGTAATTATTCAGTGACTTAATTCTAGGCATCTAATTTCATACATTTTTGGCAAAGATGTTTGGTATATTTTGAAACTTAATAGGGACTTTGGCCAAACTGTCCCTTTTTTCTACTGTATGAATCGAAAGCAACAACTCTACGCAAAATTGTCCCGCTATGTGATAAACACAAATTACGCAAGCGAATGGCACATGGTAATTTAAATTGGGACTACACGTCAGTGGACATGTGTACCTCTATTAATCATAAGGAAAGATGTTACCAACTGACAAGGCCGGTTCCGACCATTGGGTTGCCCTAGGCGAAAAATATTTTGTTACATGTACACAATAAATTAATGCAAAATCTATAGTGTAATTTTTCTTTTCAAGTTCATACATAATAAAACACCCAATTACATAATATATTATAACAAAAGTGTAAACGGTGCTATGCATCTTTGA
This sequence comes from Allium cepa, assembly GCA_030765085.1. Lineage (NCBI taxonomy): Eukaryota > Viridiplantae > Streptophyta > Magnoliopsida > Asparagales > Amaryllidaceae > Allium > Allium cepa. Next base: position 737,161,165 of record CM060935.1, on the reverse strand, counting down.
ATTAGTATATTCAATGAAAACAACTCCTACTCGAGTTTTTAGAACCAAACTCGCCAATTATGTTATCATACTACACATACCCCCTTTTTTAATGGACATCATAGCCAAACACTTAATTTCTTTTAATATAGGGAATCGAAGTTCAGTTTTAGTTAGCTTCAACTTAGAGAAACTTCTTTCCACAGATGTCATCGTAACTGAAATGGTTGATGTAACTCAATATGCAACTCATACGTTTACAAATGCACTCATATCATGATACATTCTTTAAAAATAAATAATGCAAATTGATTTATAATTTAGAAGGGTAAGATTATTCTTAGTTGTGTGAGTTTAAAAATATAATCATTTTCCACAAATACCACCCTTTCCATTCTATTTTCGAAATTCTCAGGCTTCATAGAATGCTCTTTCAATTGTTTATCTTTAATGATTGTGAATTTTACATTTCATAGAAATTCATGCATTCTTTCATAATGCTCAAATTGTTCAAATCGTTCAAATCGATCCTTAAGACTCCGCTTCGGAATTTATTTTCTATCGGTTTTGACTGGTTTAGCACGACTGTTCATAACCCTTGTTTGTAAGTATTTTTCACATCGGTTGTTGTTGGTTATAAACCGGGGAAAATCGGTACCGTGTAATTTTCATATCAATTCTCAACTCATCAAATTAGAGTTTTTTGTGGGGTTATAACTTTTTTTTTCCAATTATGCCCGCACTAATTATATATTAGAATTAATCTTCACAAAATTTAATAATATATATGTAATATGACTTCACTGAAAAACTCTCAAAACTGATGCATGTTAAAGTCTCAAGTATGCATTGATCGGTTATAACGACGTCTCATGTAAACCAATCAAAAGTGCTATGATCATTTACGGTCAAAACTGGTTGTAACAACCCGAATTCCAGTGGTTCCGGATTTTTCGCGAAAATGCTAAAATTTAAGCCCGTTGAAACTCGAGTTAGGAATCTGGTATCCAACAAATAGGCATAGACAAATATATCAAAGCTCAATTAAATATCTTACAGTGGAATTGACTAAAATATAATAGTAAGTAAATACCCACCAATATAATAATATTTTCTATACAAGTGTCTTAAAGCTGGAAAGTCTCTGCCATCTACCTAACCTATAGGATGTTATGAGGAGGGGGTTAGAACAGAAGCTCTGGTGAATGAATAAATTGTATACTTCTAGGCTTAATTCTACATATATTGTGTTTTATTTCCATTTACTCTTATATTAGGTTCATTAGGTTACAATGCTCTCGCCTCTGTTCGTGAACCATGCCTATCTACTCCCTAGTAGATTAAAACCTAATAACTAATATATGCATATATGTAGCTATATGCCCAATGACCATATTGGTCAAAGGTACCACCCATTGTACCTTCCGTATTCTCCTCGAAAAGGGCTCCATCGTCTTGCTTCGAGAGCGTTCATAACTACATCTGTAAAGGATTGCTTCGTGAGGCCTACAGTACAGATGCTTCATCATCTTGCTCCACGAGCGTTCCGTAGCTACATCTGTGAAGGACTGATTTGTAAGGCCTAAAATACAGATGCTACACTACTTACTATGAAAACATAAATCACGTCCGCACTAGTCTATGCCAGTGCTCAGACATCCACAATGTACCTCCCAACGCATACATTGAGGACTACAGAATTGTTCTGCCTACTATCTAAATCCCACCAACAAGGTCTACCTTGTACGGAATTCAGTTGGAGATTTTCTATATCTGTAAAGAATTACTTCGTTATGCCTACAATACATGTATTCTAGTTGGTCTGTCTCTTTTTCATCGTGGCTATGACCCCGTTCAGCCACCCCTCAACTATCTGAAAGACTTCTAAAGAGTTAAGTGGTCGTGCCCAACTGCAAACAACATAACATCCAAGTGGCGGTGCCTCTTATCCAATGTCTTGATAGTGGAAGAATCACTCGCCTAATGGTTTAACTTTAGTCTTTCCCAAAATTGCTTTTGGTCTTGATGCTGACCGATATCCGTATGCGACTATCCTTAAACTTACTTGCAAGTATCGGACATACGAATACTCTACCCCGAACACCAAGCCCTTCTGACTGCCTACAAAGGTCTGCTTCATTAGGCCTACAATTCAAATGCAGTCAAGGCATACTTTCTTGATTGAACACCTACATACCTGCCTCTGGGGATACAGCTTCGTTAGGCCTACCCAGAGGGCCATCCTAGAGCATCCTCACATCCCTTTGAAGTTTCGTACTTCCTTCTAGCTTGAAATAACTAAGTTGGATGTGCTTCTCCTTTGCTGAAGTCTGTGATGAACTGTTTCGTTAGGCTCTTCATCTTTTGGGCTACTCCAAACGCATTTCAATCTTTTGTTAGACCCTAAGTCCAAGCTTTTAATTTGCATTTGGTTTACTTTTTTTTTTCTATTAGCTACTTATTTACCCTAGTTAACATATTCTTTCCCTCGTCTCACCTTTGTCTATTATGAGATTTTCATTTATTTAATAGGGAATGCTGTTGTTATAAGCCATATTCATTATCTTGCTTATTTAACTTAATATAAATCTTGAGTTCATTAAAATAAGTCTCTTTTATCATTCCTACTTTATTTTCTTATCGAATTAATATAAATTATTTAAATAAGATTCTACCATTATTATTGCTCATTAATTTATTCGAAGTCCCAAAATAAGCTTTTCCGTTCTTATTACTTAATTATAACCTATGTTATAATTCTACCTGTAATTGTCATTTTCTCTTCTTTTATAGTTCGTACATAATTCCAGCATTTCTTTTTTGTTCTAATTTGCCTTCTTTTATTATGATATAGAATATTCTTCAACTCTCTTATATTGTATAATTCACTTATCATAATAACTGTCTTATTGTATGGTCTGCGCAGTAAATGCAGATCTAGGTTCATTATCGTTTACAACTTCAAATTCTTCTCTAATAATTTACTCGATTACTTTCATACTTCACTTTATTTTCTTCTATTCTAAGAAGTATTTCTATTTCATTTGGTTGGGTATGAAAACTATACTAAAAATCCATTTCTATATTTTAATACTAAATAATACTATAAACAATAATTCGTAACTGCAAGGTATTTCTTTTATTATTTTGGAATAGTGTAAAATGCAGTGCTTTCTCTATTTTACACTAGTTCCCTTTTTCTTTCTTTTATTCTTTTAATTACGTTTATCATTACCCTTTAAATATTAAATTATAGAAATGATCATATTTTCTAAACCAACCAATTAATCTACTACTTACTTCCAAATCAAGTTATTAGATAAATTTATTATTCCCGTTTTAGCGTAATGTATTGCAGAATTCCATTTTTCTAGCTTTATTCCAACTTTTCCAATTTTACATCTGATCTAGTATTTTTCCATTTTAATGCATAATCGCAATTTTTTTATCTATATTATTCGCGAACAAAGAGAATAAAAAGAAACTAGTATTTATGCTAAATTATAACTTCAAACTAGATGTAAATAACAATAAATTTCTTACGGTTCAACATAACTAATTAACAAAATTTATTATAGGAATACTGAATAAAATTATTTAAAAGTAATTTAACGATAATATATCATAAACGTAAAAATTATAATTAAATCCACTCACATGTCGTTCTTAGCTTCAATCTCTATCCCTTTTAAATTTCTACGCTTTTCTATACTTTCCCCTGTTTTAATTCGTTGTAAATTCCCTGATTTGTTTGCGCAGTTCTCTGATTTGCTTGTATATATTTCCTTGCTTAATTTTATTTCTTTGTTTAGGGAAAGATTTGACTGACAGAGGAGAAAGGAAGTGAGAGAAGAGAAGAGGAGTTTGCTGTAAATGATGGCAGTTGATTCAGAGAAAATAGTATAGGCTGGGGGTTAATTTACGTTCAATTTATAGGTATAGCGAACAAATATGAAACATCCGATTAACTCTAAAAACAATCCTCACCATCATTTATTGATTTGTTTACGTTAGCTTATAACGTACAATTCTCCAATGTTATTCATTTATTCCTTTGTTATACGACCCTATTAATTTACATTTCCTTTTAAATAAGATACTTCCATTAATTATCTAATTAACTAGATTATACATATGTATATATATGTATGTGTGTATACACACACATGTATATCCAATATTAATTGATTCTTAAACATTATAATTTCTTACCTATTTGAACATGTCAATTAATACCTCTATTAATTGATTGTATATAAAAGTTATACTTTTTTAATCTATTCTTATTAACTTATCTTTATCATAAACTAAATTACTCTGTTTTATTTTTATATGCATTCCAATTCTTTTTTTCTTCTATTTAACTTGGAAATAAATAATCTTATAATTGGCATTTTCTTTTAAATAATTAATTTACATTATTAGCTACGAGTGTATATGCACGTCCAAATGGACTTGCATCTAATGATAATGTGCATTCATTAATTCGAAAACAAACTTTGTATTAGGTGTAGAGTAAATATAGATGGTTGTTGTCACATAGAAGGTAATTGTATAATATGGTTTCTACCATTTTGTTATTCTTGTTCGGGTTTAACCGTTATACTTTATGTAAACATTTTGGGCCTTGGGCCTTTTTATCTTGCTTCAAAAACTACATCACACCTTTTTTTTTTTTTTGAATTACCTAGAGAACCAAGCTTCGCTTGTAAACTCTAGGGAAGTATGTGCTTGCCAAACACATACTTCGGGTACTTGTTACAGGGTTGTCAGTTTCGGGGCTCGAACTCGTGACCTTCGATCATGCAGTTCGGACCATCAACCAACTGCGCCAACCCTGTTGGCTATCACACCTTTTCTTTAAAATTTCATTGAATTCGCTCTGAACCCAAGCTAATACAAAATTAAAAAGGTGCGGAGATTGGTTTTCCTTATTGCAAATAAAAAAATCAAAGTAGAATGAAACAAACTATTTTACCTATCATATGTCGTGTTTGTCCTATGAATAAGACCTAGACATTCATTTGGTGATTGTGTCCAACAATAAGAAAAGTAATCAAATGGAAAAACTTAAATAGGGTTGATTATATGTAATAAGGTATTGCAATATACTTGAATTTGCTATGAATGAAAAAAAACCAGCTTTTGAAATGTTTGCCAATTTTCAGCATCATTATCAGATGGTAAATTATGAATTCCTTTTTCAGACCCAACATCCAAAGTTGATCGGGACTTTGTCCTTTTTTTGTTGTTAATTTCAGCATTAGAGATTGCATTGAATTCAAAATTGTTTGTTTTAGGATCCATTGAATGCCCTTTTAAGCCATTTTTATTGTTGATTCTTGATTATTCACTAATGGATATGAGAAGTTATGATAGTATAACATATTTGTATAAGTTAAGGTTGAGGAGTACATGGTGTATATGTCGATCGCTGTTGAAACATTGGATTTTGCATATGATGAATGTAACTCTAGGAGCTCAAGCAAGCCTAAGATTCTGTAGATTTAAAATCTAAATCATGCAAATATAAAATAACCTTAGTTATTATGTGAATACGAATTTCAATCAAAATCGGTCAACAAATGGTTACCTTGAGTATAACCTGATTGACTTTTGAGATATTGATTTCATACCTATAGTGTGAGTATCGTTATCGCAATTCCTAGTTGCAAGATGGTCACTTGATGCAATTCAAGTTTTGGTATATTGCTCTTATCATTTTGATATGGTAGGTTTGTACAATTATTTTCTAGCCATTGTCCCTTTTTAGGAGTTTCCTCCCATAAATCCTCAAATTTAGAGCAGCACTCTCTGTATGAAGAATAAGTTTCATGTTTTAATTTAATTAACATTCTCATTTTGACAAATATCTTAATTTTGTACTCGATTTATCATTATTTTTTGGTACATGAAACTATAATCAAGATTACAAGCCTTGATTATACTATCAAACATTGCTACTTGCATTAAAAGAGAATCCAATAAGTGAGATTCAAGGAGATTATACATGAAGGTTTTCCAATTTCAACATAGTAAGAGTATGGTTGTATCATATCTTTTATGTTTCCGTTTCTATGTGCAGTCTTTGTAGACAACTGATCTCCGAATTCTCTTGAAAAAAACTTGGGATATTATATATGCCTATGAAAATCAGACTCAATAATTTTAGCTATCAATCAAGCATCTTGTCATAATTATCAGTAGTCATAGGCAGGTAGCTAATTGCTATTGTGTCATGCTGCAATAAATTCAAGCCAACACTGGTTATATTATTTTTCTCTCCCAACAATTGAATACGTTCATTGTTGCTCTTAAGCTTTTCAAATAATTAGATTATTTGAATGCTACAATACATTCGTCCTACATGGAAACAAAGCTAATATGTATTTTCTGCAAAATGTCCAACAAAAATGTGACAACTTGCCAGGTTGTACCATCGACTATATTTAAAGGTGAGAGCATCTCATTTCTTCTTCTTTTCCCAGTTTTTCTTCAATATTTGATCCATCATGAATTCATGACCGAAACATGCAGCTGCAATGATCAAATCAAAATACTATCAAACATTTCATCAGCAAAAGAAATATTTTTTCTTTACGTTTAAATAAAGTTTCCACACAAATTTATATTCACTGCTATGTATAAAGTTCCTGAATAATTTGAATGTTTGGTTCTTTCAATAGACTCGTACGGGTAACTTTCTGTACTTTGTTGTTGTCTTTCTTCAAAGGATGGGAACTTGGAGTAAGCTTGAAGAACAGAATATGAAGATGTCATATCATGTAGTAGTACTGTAGCAAGATTGACTAATGGGGCCTTACTGTAGTACGAACAATGCAGAAATGGTATGTAAAATGCATGTGCGGTTTCAAGGATGGTTCTCAAATCGGCATGAGACACCTCTTTTCTTATCAAGTTCCTATGACTGGTGCATAGAGAAACCCAATGATAATGTATGAACGCACATGGATATACTACAATTTTCAGCTATATCTAAACTATGAACAAAAAGTTCTAAAGGAATGCATAAGTCTATCGCTTTTTAGCCACCAGTGCCTATGATAAATCAGTCATGTAGATTCTAGATGTTTAGCTTTGAAGCTTCAATAGTTCAGTGGAAACAAACCTAAAGACAAAAATTTATCACCTGTACCTATTTATAGACAGTCATCATAATCTGATGTAAAATAGGCCAGATAATTTTTTGTTAATTTTTTAGTTAGAGGTATATTTTCTACATATGAGATTCTGGGATCATTACTTTGTAGGTTTTTTTATCTTTTTATCTTTATTTATTTGACCCAGTTTGCAAAATCATAAAAATTAGACTAATTTGAAAGCATATTACAATATTACAAATATAAATCACTTCCTATCAATATGTCAAAAAATGGTCCGCTTATAATGGCACCCATTTCAAACCGTCTTGGTACAACTCCATCATGCGTTCTAGTGGTGACCTATACTGTAAGAAGTTTTCAAGTGCATATATATTAACAATAAGTTTAGAAAAGTGGCTTATAATGATAAGAAATTCCTTGTTTTTTTAATAAACCCTTTTGTGCCTTGCAGGCTAAGTAAATTGTACTTCTACATTCCTGTAGAGCATAAAAGTGAAGTAATTACATGTCGGGGTTCATAGTTTAGAATATAAAAGTAAAGTAATTGCAAATTAAAAAAAATAAAAGTACCTTACAGGCTAAGGATATCACTCAATAAAGAGGGAAAGTAAAGAAAGATGAAATGGAGACATTATATATCGGGATCCAGACACCAAGTAATAAAGGAGTTAGTAACAACAATAGAAGTACGGAATCTTATGGTACAAAAATCGTTAAGGGGAAGAAAGAAGACAAAGAGATTTTTATGTTAAAATCAGCAGTAGCAGATTGTGTAAAAGATGTGCTAAAGTCATGTTGGAAAACTTTACAATGAAAATTGAAGTGGTACTAAAAATTGATAATTATTCAATAATTTTAAGGAATTAGAGTGGATTCTACTTTGTTTCGACATCGTAAATAGACTAAAATTACAGATTTTGAACAGCAAGTCCAGTTAATGGTCAGATTCAATCAACCGCATAATAAGTTTAGTAATCAACCACATATAAGTTCAACAATCATACTACAAAAAAATCAAAATCAAACCACACTAAGTAATAACATAACATGTAACCACATGATATAATAAGTATTTGTGGAACTTGAGCTAAAATCTATGTTCAAACCAAATTAGAATTTAGGTGGGAAAACAATCGAAGATTCCTTTGACACTCAAAATTTAAATCATATATTGTATATCTCTTTGTCCATGCGTAAAAAATGTAGTTGCTTATACGACACTTTCCACTAACATAATAGGAATAAATGCGCACTGAGGTTGTACTAATTATGAAGATTTCAGCAAATAAGTGGTTCTTCGGTTGGACACTCATGCCTATTGTTAGATGAATAAAATCTAAGTTAGAGATAGATGCGTAATGAAATTCTATTTTTATGTATTTATAGAAATGTACCAAGATATGTATGCACTAAGATATGTTTTATAATTTCAAAGTAAAACTTTATAATCATAAATCTAATGCTTAATGTATGACACTACATTACTGAAATCAGTTCATAACCTTAAAGTCAGAGTTGAATGTACCTCTTTTCTAGTGAAAAAAGCATAAATAACTGCCCTAAGATATCTATGTTTTACAACTTGGTTACTAATTCTACTTCGAAAGCAGTAACTGAAGAAACATACAATTCTCAATAATTATTCTAGCCTTTCATACTTGCAAAAAATAATATACTATAGGACTAACAAATTGTAAAGACAAAGAAAGTTAATATAATTCCATATGCAGTCAAAAAGTAATTACTTGTAAGGAACTATCAACTACCTCGATTAATCTTTGCTGCTCTACTCCCTTTTGTTTACTTAAATAGTATTTGCCTACAAAAATCATAAACCATGCTATGGGAATGACCAAACGTTACAAAATTGAAAGCTAAAAGAAAAATTATACATATTTGGGCTTTCATTGCAAGATGTTAGATTTGTGTAATATAATAAAAATCTAAGTACGTGGATGAAATGTATTTAGAGAAGCATTTAAATTGAATATTTAAATCAAATGTATTTAGAGAAGCATTCGATATTCCATTTGATTTAAAAATTTGGATGACAAATGGAGACTCAGATTCAACCTATAAAGAATTGAAGGTGAAACGAATTTATTTGCACTTTATTTGATGCATTTGGATCAATAACTACTTGACATGATCATTTTTCCAGAAATAATAATAAGACGAATAACTGATAGAAGCACCTCCAACTGTGGATATTTATAGTTAAATAATATCAGTCCTAATTGGGGCTCTCATTAGAATCTCATTCTCTTACCCTTCACCTATTTTTACTCATTTTATTATATTTAACATTCTTCTACTTCAGAAAATATACATTATATTTTTAACCCGATTTTGATAAATTTTGGTATTTCGAAAGAAGGAACATTGATTGCATAATTCCCTAAACGTGTTTCCAACTTTAGAAAATTTATCTTATACTTCTCCTCAATATTTACTTCTTTTCATTTGTCAACACATAAATTCTACATCAAATTAAAATTCCTAATTAAATATAAATAGCAATATTTATTATAGCTGAAATAAATTTTGAAGCAACATTAAGTATTAACCATAGTGAAGAATCGATGAGTATAAATTTTGGTATATGCTTATTGTCCAATATAAGAATGTTGCTAATTTTTTTCTTTTGAAATCCGCTTTTTCGCAAAAGTCAAGTTACTTACTTTTCCTCTTTATTGTAAGTTTAATGTTTTTTAAGCCAAGTAATTATATTCATAAACTAATTGATTGTTACTTCATTATTTATGAATATCGAGGAATGTTCATTTTATTATTTTACTGGTTAAGAAGCAAGCTTTCATAATAGGAAAATTGTATCCTCGTGCTAACCTTAATGTGCTTGATAAGCTAATAAATGCTAATGGCAAACTTGCCCTGGTTATAACTACATCCATCTGGTTTCGTATTTCTTTACGTGGGTAGTATATCCTTGTTTAAATAATGTGCTTAAGCATATGCTCTATCGACTTGCAGTCCTTTTGTAATGAATATTTCATGCTTATGCCAAATGCAATAGGTAGAAAGTACAGTAAACAGTTTTTAAAGTACCTTTCACTTTAATTTCACAGCTCAATTTATGGTCTATGAATTTAACATAACCGTTGATGAAACAGGACCAAGAAATAAAAGGTCGTAAAATGCACATGAGATAATAATGTAGAAATGCTTTTTATCTTTTGTCAATTTAGATATACTAATTGATTCAACTAATATGGAAAAGCAGTTGTAAAACTATAAGAAACCAGCTAATGTGGATAATTTTTTTTTGTAAGTATAGATTCATGTATACTCTTACTTGATTTTGTTTGATATATCCTTATGAGTTCTAGAAAAGAAATCATGCCTACTAACATATTTATGCAAATAAAATGTAATAGATTGGATGATCATATGAACTCAGTCAACTAAAGGCTAAACTAAATGTTTATGAATACCTGAAATGTGAGAAGTACTTAATGCATCTGAATAAGAAAATCTAAAGGATACATGTTCTTATAAATATTTTTTGTTATTGAAATAGGACCATTTAGTCGACTAAAGACTACTCTACATGTTTATGAAATGTGCGAAGTACTTAAATCATCTATATAAGAAAATTTAAAGGATGTGCATTCTTATAAATACATTTTGTTGTTGATACATGATCACTTCAAACAAAGGCAGAAGGTTCTAAATGTCAATTATATAGGTATAAATATATCTACCATCTACTTATTATCAGCAACTAACTTCACCAAAAACATTGATTTATAATTAATATATCAAACAATGCCCGGCAATGCCTGGAACAATGTGTATTGCATGTACACAATTTATATACTACTAATTATTTATATTTGTAAGAGCCCGATGAATAAAAATGAACTACAATTGATTAATGTAGTAGAATGAAATAATAGAATAAAAGGATGAACAAAAGTCTCAATCCTAAATGCTTTTGAATCAAAGTAAACAGGAGAAACATATCGTTAATAAACAATGTATTAAGTTAAATCGTTAATCAAATTTAAAATAGCTGTTTAGTGGATCGACCTTAGTCGATCATCTATTGGTCGATCCATAAATCGATAACTGATGGTTGACGGTTGATGTTTCAGGTCGAAATTCGAAGGTGGAGAAGAATGGTATTATAGTAACCTTAGTTTGTGCTGCTTAGTGGACCTATCATCGACCGATTATAAATTGAAATCGGAGAAGTTGTTGTATTTGGAGCTGTCATTGATCTAGAATCGCTCTGGATCTAGAATTATGAATTGCCTTTAGATCTAGAATTGATGTTATCTCTTTTTTGCTCTGAGGGTGATTAAGATCTAAGGTATTTTAGTTTTGGGAAAGGCAGGATGAGCGAGAAATGGACGACATTCGATAGAATGTAAAGGGCAGTATGGGAACTTCAAAAAGGCACGGTTGAATTTACATTCATCGAATTCTCATTATTAGTATAGAGATTGTAAGAAGGGCATATTCTTTGATTAATTTACACCTTTTTAAAACGCTCAACTAATTGTCAATTAATTAATTTCCCATTTTAATTTATATCCAAATTAATTCTTATGCGTCCCTCAATCATGCATTTATTAGTTGTATATATTTAAACTACCAATTCATTACCCATTTAATTGACATATAAGTTTCCCTCTTTTTTAATTGACGCTTACTTAATGTCTTTAATTAATTTTCAAATTAATTGATTGCGTCAATTATAAATTAATATATGTATGTTATCATTTAATTTATTCCCGACATGTGACGACCCGTATCCTCGACCCTCTAAAATCAACACTAATTACATATATGGTATTCACATGCCGTAAATCCAAGTGCTAGGGAGGCAGGTTATCGGGGGTGCAAAAGAAAATAAAGATAGAAGAAAACACAAAAATAGAATCTCACATCGCATTCAACAACTTAATTACACATAAACATTCAGAGTCAAATACAAATCCAGCGGGATAGTTATAACTGTCTATCCGTACATATGTTGGGAAATACGTACTATATAACATAGCGAAAAGTCGGTAAATATCTACATAAGGCACTTTAGCTTTATAGCTCCAAAATGCTCCCCAACATGTTCCAAAATGCTCCTAAGGTATCTTGACTACTTGGCTGCCCAAAAAAATTATGACACCCAGAGTTTAAAGGAAAAAAACTCCAGGTCAGTCATGGGACTGATGTGAGAACTCAAAGTACGATGCTTTTTGAAAACAAAACGGTATCTCATAAGACTACGCCGCACAAAAACACAGAACATGTTTATATCTTATGATAACCAAAAATCTTTATTATGTCAAATTTGGGGATATTATTTTTAATGACTTTCTTTAAAATCATTTGTAAATAAACTTATTAATCTTAGCCGAAATTGTTACCATTATTAAATTCCAGCATACTGGGTTCGACAAACAAAATGCAAGTTATTATTGGAGAATGTATTTCCATACAAATGACCTGATGAAGGGACTACCTTCTGATGGGTACACCTCTAGCTGGATGTCCCGAGGACCATCACAACGGATCCTCCACCAACACAAGACCGGCCTATCTCTGTAATTAGATAGTCCCAAATATATCATCCCTTGGTTGTTACCGACCTTTATCCGAGCTCTCTTCGCATACATTCACATTAATTTACATACCGAATGTCATAGCAGGAATAAATGTATCTAGAAGGGAATGATCATACCCTAATTGGGAATGACCCACTTAGCCTAGCTGTATCTAACCCTATTTTGGTCATTTCCGGTTGATGAGGCTCGATGCAACGATTACTTTTAACATAGCACATCTTCTTTCAGTTTGATTGCCACATTTCCATGCAACATTCAAACGATTGATTTCTATAAACGTATAACATCCTAGATTCGTATGCCTTGGGATATGGTGTTAAGCTAAGAGAATGTGTCTTCTCCACCACCAACTGATATATACTATAGAGACCACTCATTGTGACTTAGAATGCATGGAACAATCATCCATATAAGTTCGTTCTGGGACCAAATGAAACCGAAGGTATTTCCCTCGGCCATTATTAGGCGAGAAGCCCTTGTGGTTTTGAGGTTTTTCATAAGAAAGAGACCACTGCTACAATATTGTGAATTAGAGTTTATCCCTAACTAATCAACAAGTAGTCCCTCGTTATTGTTCATCTCAATATCTCCGTCTTCAACATCTTTAATCTTAGAATATGTAAATTGGTTCGATACGGCTTACACATAGGAATTACCCAAATCCGACCTCGATTACTTCGTAATCCAATCATCGATAAAAATGATGTAATTAGGCGATTGTTTTTCGATTCATTCATTTTCCTTTATCAAAATATCTTTGAGTGATATATATTTTTAAAATCTTCTTCATTAAATACGGAATCATTTAAACCTCTCTTTTGAATATTTCTCAAATCATTTTTGAAGAGTATCTTTTGAGAAAATAGGATTATAGAGATCATTCTACTTTTATTCAAAATCAATTTCCATATTCAATGAATGCTATGGGTGGAATAACGATGAGATCACCTTTTAAATTCCATGAATTGGACAATTTTTCTCTCCGAATTTTAATAATGAGTATAAGAAGATTATTTCTATAAAATCCAAGTTGAGCATCCGGGCTTACCTTTCGGTATTTTCCACCCCTCGCCTAAAAGAGAAAACTGAGACCAGGTAAGTTCAGTGTACTGGTTGCTTCATCCCTAACTTTAGTTACACACATTATTTTCACTTTTAGATCTCACAGGCGGAAGAAATGTACTAGTTGTTTCTGCACACTCATTTTCCCTTTTTGAATCAAATGACTATTTGTTAAACCATCTTCGAAATAATGTTAAATTGTTCAAATTTATTTTATAATCCTTTATTATTTACTTAAAAACATTTACTAAGGATTTGAAAAAGAATTGTTAAGTTTCAATCTTTATTTCAACAGTTATTGAAAAGCGTTGCGAAAAGTGTTACAATAGTATTACAAAAAGTGCTTTAAAGCTATATTTTTCAAAACGACTTTTATATCATTTAGAAAACTATCTTTTCAACTTAAGTCACTTTTAAAACATTTTAAAAGATTTCTTGATTTTATTTCATACTTTTAAAATGATTATTTTATCAATTTTCAACTTTGATCATTTAGTGCAAAAACTGGGCTTTTCTTGAAAATTGATTTTGCCATGTTTCAAAATATACAAGATGAAATCTTGATTTTATTTTTTCATATGAAAGATATGGATATAAGGATTCGAAAAATTCTTACTTCAAAGAATTTTGAACTATATTCCATTTCGTATGTTCATTTGAACTTTTGACGCGAAAACACGAATTATCGTTATGTGACGCGTCAAATTTTAGACGTAATTTGAGATTCATATCCAAACTTTGTCGAGAAAAGTTTAAACAATTAGAAATCATTTCTAAAGAATATTCAAACATTTTTTTCAAAGGTATAAATGATTCCATATCACATTTTATTTTATTTTGGAAAGTGTTTACCGTGTGAACTAATGTCGTGTATATCGTGACTTGTTTTAATATTTTCATGCAATAAACAACATATGAAAATTAATATCATAACCAAAAATCCAAACAAACATATCACAATATCACAACCAAATAATATACCTATAGATTAGAAGTTCTCATCTTAGTTGCAAATGAACTAACTTTAAGTGATTATAACTTTCCTAACTTCAATCGGGTGCTCACGAATGCTTGTTTTAAGGCTTCTAGGTGGCTTGAATTGACTTTAAGGTCTTTGACGATTTTGGCTGTGAGTTTCAAGGAGGATTTGGGCTCGTCTTGATGGTGAAGGGGTGGGTCGTGGGTTGTGAAGGGGTGGGTCGTGGGTTGTGAAGGAAGAAGGCAGAGTTTTGGTGAATATTTAAGGTGATTTGATGATTACTTTCTTTAGTATATTTTTAGAATAAATTTTGGCATTATTTTATTAAGATTGTATTCCATTAAAAGTGTGAGAAGAAGCTTGAAATTTTGAGAAGAAGAAGTGTGAAAGGAAATGAGAAAGTGGGTGTGTATTTATAGAAAAAACTTTGGATAAAAATATTATATTTGCAAAAGACCAAAATACCCTTTACTTACTTTTATAGTAATCTTACTTTTCAACACTTAACATCACATTTCAAATCTTCACTTTGTCCTTATCACTTAAGGAGTAAGAAAACATAAAGTAATAACGATGCTTTTTTTGATTTGACATGTTTTGTTTTTATTAGTTTACTTTTCCTAATTATATCTAGAATTTCCTAATTGTGTTTTAATAAAAGTAAACCTAGTTAGCAACTTAATTAGTAATTACTACATTTATATAAATGTACATGAATATTAAAATAAAGGTGCAACAACGTTGTAACAACTTTAAATCGACAAAACATTGATTTTTGATAAAATGTTTTACGGTCACATTTTGACATTTTAGTTAAACTATTTATTTATGTAAATAAAATTTAAAAATAAATTTGTATAATGTTATTTGAAGTATAAACATTCATAAATATACAAGAATAATTAATTAGACTATTTAAACTTACTTTTTTGAAATTAGGATTTTGTCACTTTTGTCGATATAAGTAAATGTTACTATTTTTATGTATATTTATATTTTCAAATCCTATGTAATATTGTTTGAATTATAAAACCCTTTATATTTTATATTTAAAATCACTTTAAATATTATATTTCGAAGTGGTTAAATTTTTGGCTCGTTACGTTCTCCCCTACTTAAAAGAATTTTTTTCCTCGAAATTAGATAAGAAGAAAATAGCTCAAAATGAAATATATATTCAATAAGATGGAATATATACGATAAGTGGCTACATCATAGGCGGTGAGTACGCTCAAACGATAGATAAAGTCTATACATCTATCCTAAACTTGGGATATGCTTGTCTCATTTTATCTTCTGTTTCCCATGTGCAATCATCAGCATCCCCGCTCCATTGAACTTTGACCAATCATAGTACCTTCCTTCTTAATCTTTTTCATCTTGATCCCCGATTCGAACGGACTTTCTGGTAACTGCTAAGTTTGCTTCTATCTCCAAGTCATCCTGGGCAGCCATTACTATGATTTGTCCTGGGTCATATACATGCTTCAGTAAATGTGATACATGAAAAACATTGTGTACACCAGACAATCTTTCAAGCAATTGTACTCGATAAGCTAGTGGGTCGATCCGTTAGAGAATGAGAAAAGGTCCAATATATTGATGTGCTTACTTCCTAGCTCTTTCAAATCTTACTACTCCTCTTGTAACGACCCGTAAATTTCGATAATTAAAATTTGTTAAATTTATAAGATTTTGTAATTAAACGTAGAAAGAAATGGAAATGAAATCTTATAATTTATATTTGGAGCGAATGTTAGAAATTAAATGTTGCAATGGTAGATAAAAAAAATTAATTTTTGATAATTGGAATGAGATCTCAAAAAGAAATAGTGGAAAACATTATAATTTGTTGATTTAATATGATTATGTAATTAGTACTGAAAGAAATAAAATTTGAAATAATATTAATGAAATAATAACTAAAATGAATTGCAACTGTATAAATGTAAGTTAATTGTTAATAACTTGGATGTAATTCCAATAAGTGAACAATGTAAATGTTATAACTGGGTTACAAAATTTATATACGGAAGTGGATGTAAATATGAATTAATTAATGAGATAATAGATAGTTAATGGTAATTGAATAAAATCAATTTTATGTAAGAATTGTAACATTTGTTTGTGAATAGGGAATTCATATGTGCAATTAAAAGTTATGATAACGATGGTTACAAGTTACCTGTTTAATTGGTCTATTAAATTTAAATGGGAAATCAATTAGAATTAAATGAACTTTAATGTTACATTAGCAAGTTTAAGATAATAACGGAAAGGGTGAATGTAAATTAAAATAGTAACGTACATTTACTTATAAGATAGTAATTGGTGTAATAAAAAGCATGAGTCCAAGTAAACAAATTTATTGAGAATATTAATTGTAATTAATATGAATCAAAGTAATAGTAATGGTCGTAAGTTACTACTTAATTGTCCTATTAATTTGTGTAACTGTTATATTTGGGAACGAGATTTTATTATAAGTAAATAAAGGCAAGTACTGTATGGATATATGAATTAATTGAAGTTCTAATTATAACAAATGTATATATTTGACAACTTCAATATATTTGGAGACAATAGTTAGTACAAAGGGGAGTCGGAAATTTGAGTATATTAATGGAATGAAATGTGACTAAAAGTTAGCGTAACGATTATTGTATGTTACTTATTTATCTAGAGTGTTAATTTACAATTGAAAATCAGTTACAATAATTATAATTTAATATTACGTTAATGTTCATTAAGGTAATATTTGAAAGTAATGTTAAGGTTATTCATATTGGACAATTTGTGAATTTTAAGTATTGGAAATAAAGCTTTATCAATTTATTGGGTTTTAAACCATAATAAGTGGAGAAATTGCGATTTAATTAAATTAAAAATCTAAGTATTACGCTAATTAAGATGAAATGTAAGGATTGCAATAGATTTTGAATCCAACATTTATTTCATCCGTTGACAATAATGAATTGAATAGTAGAATGAAAAATAAATTAAATAGAATTTTTGGAAATTAAATTTATAATTTCTGAATTTAATGAAATTGAGGTTCATATTGGAATCTATAAATTAGTCATCTCTAAAGTTGACATTTAAATTTGTTAACACCATTGTAAATAATTGAGAAATCAAAAAGGACGAAATTTGTCAATTAAAGAATTGAAATTTGAAATTTGATTTAATCAGCTAATTTATTTATTTAATTAATTAATATAAAAATAGCCATTTTGGCCACTGACTCAGATTTCGATGAAACCAGTTTCATCGGATCCGTAACGGCGAATTATTGTAGGATTTAAAGTTTCGTAGCGATCGGGCTTGTCGTTTGATCGTATGGACTCGAAACGCTTTTAAATAAATGAAATTGAAATCAATTTGAAATAATTTGATTTTGTCATAACTTCTTCATACGATGGAATTTGGATGTGAAACGTTTTACATCGCGTTCAAAATATTTTAAAACATCTATTTTGATATATGGGTTAACCCAATTTCGTTCTGGAGTTAGAACGGATTTTTTGGGCCATTCATCATTCAGCGCGTTTATAAATCGGGTCCATCTATTCTTTTTCAACCTTGTCTATAAATACTCTGTTATAAACCCTAATTTCTCTCATTCTCATTTGTCTGTGCGTACCATTTCTTTCACCTCTTCAGTTCAATGGCAGACAAACACCTAATTCCAACTGCAATTCAAAATCAAAGTGAAATTTCAAACTCCTCAAAAAAATTCACAAAAGTTATACATCGAAGCTCTCGAAGAGCGTAACTCAGATCTGCAACTCGTTTTTCGATTCGACACATTATTTGTCCAGAAATCGAAGAACAATTTTCGGCCGTTCATCGCACGTCGATGAACGTTGACAGATCGACGAACCATTCCTGGGTTTTGGAGAGTGGACAATGGGGAGTTCATCGGTATGCTCCGTTTCGCGAATCGACGGTTAGATCTACGGTAAAATTCAACCTAGGGCAAGAAGTCTTGGCAGCGGCCGCTTGTTTTGGCACGCTTGTGTGATCGGAGCGACCAGCGAGTGGGTGCGGCGTGTGGAGCTCAAACGGTGTTGTCACCTGGTTTGGTCGTAAGCGAACGAGGCGGCGCATGTACGGATCTGAGTGCATGCGAACGTGATTATAGAGGAGTTCAGGTGCGAGCGTGTTTGCTGGGTGATGGAGAGAGAAGATGACGTGTAGCGTCTTCATTTTATTTTATTTTTATTTTTGATTTCTATGTTCTAATCATAATAACTATTGCATACGAGGTCCGTTTCACGTGTGGTTTTCTCCGCTAGGTTCGTATTGAAATTCCGGACATTTTGGTGCTGGTTTGGACAGATTTGGAGAATGTTCGATTTTTGGGTTTAAATTGAATTTAAATTCAATTTAAATTCAAAAGGTGAGTATTTTAACCCACTCACAACTTCTAAAATTTCTTATGTTTGTTAAATTGATTTAGGATGTGATTAGAAATTGATTTATGACTGTTTGGCTTATTTTAATCATCATCCCAGTTAAATTTCATTTTTATTTTAATTAAATGGTTATTTAATTTATCTATTGCATATAAATTGCCAGTTAAATTTTCATTTAATTTATTTTTGAATATAAACTGCTAGTTGATACCTGTTTTTTATTATCCATTATATATTGATGCTATTGATTGAATTGGATGATGATTGTGATTAATGGTTGATGATTGATATGATGGATGAATGGAAGTTTTATTTATTATCATCATAATCTGCAAGTTATTTATTGATTTTTCATTATTTTGATTCGGGATTGCAGTTTGAAATGATAAACAACCGCATTTTATTTTAAATTGCGGATTGAAATGATAAATATCCGTATCACTTGACCATAGGATAGAAAATTATATATAGACACCGTGGTCTATATATAAAAATATTTTGAAATGTTTTCTATGGTTTGAAAGAAATATACGGTTTAAAATATTAATTTTTGATATGATATAAATATTAATGTTATATATATGTATATAGTTAAATTCTTGAATTTAAGCTATGTATAAGTTTGTTTAATAAAAATAAGTTTAATAATGGAATTTGTTTGTTTTATATCATTTGGTTAAGTACCTGTTTAAGATATGGTATATATAGAGTTTTTAATGACTTAAATAAAAATTAAGTTGGAAAATAAATATGAAATTTATTTGAATTGGATTATTTAAGAATTATACTCGAAAAATTTTATTTGAAATTTAAAATAAATTGAGATTTTAAAGGGTATGATTCTTATAACTTGATTTGGTTTAGAGTGATTTAAATGAATATAAAGTTGATTTAAATGAATATATCAAGTTAATAAAATTGAAAGAATATCTAGTTGTTTGAAGTTAAAGGTTTTACTTAAATGATATTGGGTTTATGAAGTAAACATTTCAAATCTAAATAATAGTAATTGAAATTGATATGTGTGGAATTATCAAAGAATTAGTTTTGAAATGGTGGAATATTTAAAGCTTTGAAATATATGGAAATTTGAAGTGGTTTATTTGAAGGTTTCAAATCGGAATTCGGAATTTATTTGTGAAATTAAAGAAGCTATTTTACTATATAAAGTAATTTAACATTTAAACCATTTAAGTATTTAAAGTTATGTTTCAGAGCTATGGGTTTCAAGGAATATAGAGTTGAAGTGCTATGATTTTTGGAAAACGGACATATTTTGGAATTAAAATGATATCATATTGATTTGGGTTTTAAAACAGAAATGATATCGTATTTATATGGTTTTGAAATGGATACTATATTCTAGTTTTGAAGTATAAATTATTTTGAAATGACCGCGGTGTTATAATAACGTTTGGTTGTTAAAGAGACCGGGATCGGAAGCTGTCGTACTCTCTGCCAACTCCGAAAACCACTTTAACAACCGTGTACGCGGTGGACATTCCAGAATGAAGTAGGATGGCGGCGTTTCCTTTGAGGTAAATATGTGGACCCGACTCCCATGAGTTGGCATAAAGTGGCTAAAACAGGAGCGATCGACGAGTTAAGAAGGTAGCCCCTTTTATCGGGCACATCCCTTCGATATTCTACTCTGACTTTGGATTTATTCGTTGGCCACTTTTGATTTTTTTGATTTGGGGGTGTGGCTCGAGGTGGGCGGTAGCTGCGGCTATGCGTTACCACCGACCCGGAAGCGTAATTGGTATGTCTACCCGGCATTGCCTAGTTGTGTCGTGTCACCTACCCTAGCGCGCCTTATACGATTTTGTTTTGTACCATACCTATGGAGTGCCCTCTGACGACGCCTAGTACGGAGGTGATTACGGTACTGTATAGACTATGGGAATATAAAAGTGTGTTAAGGGCTATATGGGTAACCCCTTAACGCTATTTTCAGTATATTATACTTTACTTTAGACACTATTATAATAGCGTATATTACTACATAGTAGATAGTTTAACGGATCCTTAAGAGATGTGAATCTTGAGCATCTCTTGAGTTACTGCACTCACGTTAGACACTGGATAGGAGATGTCAAATCCCGTAAACATCTCTGGTGCCGTTCCACTCATATTTATTTACCATTAATTTAACTTACATAAGATCTTTTAGTTCTGACTCGAGTGTTTTGTCTTCTCAATTCGCTCGGGTCAGTCCGAGAATTTCAGGATTTGAAGATTTTATTCTGGAGGACGAAGACGAAGATTTGTATTACTATTATCTACTATATTTGTAACGACCCGTTAAATTCAATGATATTAAATGAATCAATTTGATATGTTTTCTAATCTAATTTAAATTGAAATAGAAGTCTTAGGATTTTTAATGGAGTAAATGTAGGGGTTAGCTAGTAACTGTAATTAAAAGTAAATAATTTAAAATGTTTATATGACATAGATTGAAATAACGAAAATTTGTGTTTTTGGTTATAAGTCATAATTAGTTGATTAAAATGGTATTAATGAAATATTAACTGAATTGAATTGCAATATATAAACATCAGAAAAATTTAATTGGTGGATTAAATTTGTTAAAGTTCATAAGTTTTGTAATTTAGTTAGTAGAACTTTAAATTATAAACGAAGATTGAAATAAACGATAAATTTAATTATGTAAATGGTGACTCAAGACCTAGGTTATAGGAATTGGAACATAATCCAATTTGAATTAAGTAGAAGAAGGACTTGGTTAATATGTAAGTTATTGTTCAAGGTATTGAACAAAAACTTGGAATCCAATCATAATTTAATGATAATAACGTTAGTATTAGAGAATAAATATATTTCAATGCAGTACCCGAATGAACGGAATAAAATGAATATATATTGAATAGAAATGAAATGTAAATGGGCACATTTGGTTGAAAGTTAATTTTAAGAAACACATAAATGTTCAATTTGTGAATATTAATATAAATATTAACTTGAATGGGATTCATTAATACAAAGATGTAATAAGTGTAGATAGTAAAAATTTAATGGCTGTAGTGGATAAAAAAATCTAGTAGTAACATAAAATTTATTTATATGGAAAAAGAGTATAGATTTGAACAAATTTATGAAAATTTGATAAGAACAGTGGTTGTAATCAGTTTGGTTATTTAATATTTGGAAGATAGAGATTTGTAAATCCGTTAATGAATTTATAATGGGAAGGAATGGTAAGAATGTAAAAATTATAAGCATTTGATTCAATTAAGGGAATTAAATTTTAAATAAATGGCCATTTAATAAATTCAACGTTCTGTGAGAAATCATAATAGCTGTGTAAAATGTGTACAAACTTCGATTTGGAAATTTATTGGATTTATAACGGTTTTGGTATTACATTTATGAGTTTAAAAGTTATTCCATTTTGTAAAGTAATAAAACCTTATTTAGGTGACTAGAATTTAGCGTAACGACTATTGTGTGTTACCTATTCTTGTTGCTTGTTAATTTAAATTTTGGGAATCAAATTCAATTTATCCGCCAATTTACCGCAGTTAAAGTGAAATGAATTGGTGAATGAGTAATGTTAAATGCAAATAAGATGTAACCAAGAAAATCCCATTTATAATAATTTACGTAGAATAAAGTAAAGAAACCAGGAAATGAAAATGTGAAAATGTGGATGCAATGAGATCTTAAGTAATAATAACTTTGTTAGGTAAGCGATAACGGATTTTTTTTTTTGTATAACCAAATAAAGATCCAAATTTATTTGGAAATTAATTGCAATCAATTGAATTTATTGCAATGTTATGTAATTTTTATTTGGAAGAAATTGGAGTTATTTGTAATGAGTATGAACCTAATGTTAATTTTTCTTATAGGATTGACAATTGATATGGAAAGAAAAGAAGAAAATTTGGGTCAGTAAAATTTGGAATTTATGCATAATAAAATGGATTCTAACGTTAAATACTACGTTATTGAGATTTAAATTAGACTTAAAGAATAATGATGTGAATCAGGAACTAATGTTTATGACATCTTTATTTTAGGTGAAAGTTGAGAATATAAAGATTTAAAAATCTAAAGTATGGGTTTTGAGAATATAATTTATAAAATTCTTAAATATAAGAAAGTGTAGAAATTAACATTGCAATTAATATACTGTCAACTTTTAATTCCCAGCTAAGCCTGTTAAATCTTTTCAATTGATTACGAATTATATAAGTAATAAAAATTGGACAATTTTAGAATATAATATAAAATTTGGATTTTTTGTAATTTATTTTAATTTAATTAATGAATATAAAAATAGCCATTTTTGTCACGGACTCGGATTTCGACGAAACCAGTTTCATCGGATCCGTATCGATGAATTATTTTAGGGTTTCAAGTTTCGTATCGATCGGACTTGTCGTTTGATCGTACGGGCGTGAAACGCCTTGAAATCCAATTTTATTAAAATCAATTTGAAATCAATTTGGAAATTTTGTTTTCAGCATAACTTCTTCATACGATCAAATTTGGACGTGAAACTTTTTCCATCGCGTTCAGAATATTTTAAATTACCTATTTGGATATATAGATTTACGAAATTTCGTTCCGGAGACATAGCAGGCTTTTTGGGCCATAGTTTGTTCCGCACGTTCATTCTACGGTCTATCTATGCTACCTCTAACCCTCTATATAAACCCAGCTATTCAGCCCTAGCCTCCGCCTAATTACATTTCATCTGCGCGTATACTTTCTTCAAGCTCCTCTTCTTCTTCAATGGGTGCAAACCCTAGATCCAATCAATTCAAAATTTCAATGAAAATTCAAACTCTCCAGAAAAATTCCAAATTAATATATGTCGATCTTCTCGAAACACGTAATCCCATGGTGAAATTTGTTTTTCAGTTGGAGTTACCGTTTACCCAGAATTAATTCAAACAGTCTGTGACCATTCATCGTCGTCGTCGCAAACTTCGTCAGATCGTCAAATGGTTTCTGGGTATTGTAGAATGGACGATGGAGATCACATCTATATGGTTATTCGTGCAAATCGACGGTTGGATCTTGCGCTAAAATTCGATTTGGGTTTTAATCACCGGCGGCGGCGGCGTTCAGATGGGGTGCGCGACCTCTGGAGGAGGTTAGGCAGAGGCGCGCGAACCTAGGGGGCGGTGGCGAGGCACTCTGCGGCGTGGTGGTGTCGTGCAGGGTGGTCAAAGATGGGGTCAGCGTCGTTTGGGTTTGGGTTCGTGTCGTTCCTGATGCGAGCGCTGCGTGGGAGGATGAAGCCGTGCGTTTCTTTTTGGGAATAGGAGTGACGTGGCTTTTGTTTTAGGTGAAATGTGTTCCTTTCTTTCTAATTTTAAATTTTGTTTTCAAATCAATTTATTCGCATAACTTTCTCATATGTTATCCGTTTCACACGATTTTTTTTGCGTTAGGATCGTAATTTAATTCCGGACTTGATGACGCTGGTTTGGACGAATTCCGAGACGGGCGAATTTTTGGGTTTAAATCGAATTTAAATTCGATTTAAATTCAAAAGGTGAGTGTTTAAACCCACTCACAATTACTAGAAGCTTTTATGTTTGTTAAACTAATTTTAGAAATGAATAGAAATTTATTTATGAGTATTTGGCATGTTTATTTTATTCATATCTGTTGAATTGCATTTATTTAATTTAACTGTTAATTTAATTAATTTATTGCGTATAAATTTACAGTTAAAATTTATTTGTTTGTATATGAACTGCTTGTTAACAGTTATATAACTTATTACTGAATATAGACTGTAGATTAATAGCTGTTAAATTTAATTTGAATAAAATTGCCAGTATTACCTGTTATGTAGTACCAAAAATAATATTGTTATTGATTGATACTGATTGATGATTGCGATTTGGATGATGGATGATATTGATGAATGGATGTTTATTGTATATCATTAAATTGCAAATTATCATGCATATTTCATTTCATTCGGGATTGTGGTTTGAAATGATATACAACCGCAAAATTTTATATCTTTTAAATTGCGGATTGAAATGATAAATATCCGTATCACTTGACCATAGGATATAAAATTATATACAGGCACCGCGGTATATATATAACTATTTAAAGGTGATTTCTATGGTTTGGATGGAATACGGTTTATAATAATCTTAAATTTTATATTGTATAAATATTATTCTTCCATATATATACATATGAAGTTGAAAATTTTGAAATTAAAAGGTGTATAAATCTCTTTATTAAAAATGGAAATTTTTTTAAGAAAATGGAGTTTGATAATTTATATCATATGTTTAAATGTTAAGTTTGGAAATTTTAAGATATGATATTTATAATTGGATTTTTTTCCAAGATAAATTGAAATGAATATTCTAGTATAATTTGAATTGAAAAAAATATATATTTTATTACTAGAAATTGGAGTTCTTATTTATTTATGGATTTTATGTGAATATTCAAGACTAAATAATAGAACATTTAATTTGGTTGAAGGAATAAATTCCAACTTTAGTTTTGAAATATTAATACTCCAAATGGATATATATATATATAAATTGAAGTGGTTTTGGAACTTGAGAGAGATAATACAAATTTTGGTTTAGACTTTAATAAAGAAATGTATTTGTAAAGCCATGAGAACTATTTTCTTTACAAAGTAACATTTAAGTTAAACCTTTTAATTCATATACCGTTGAATATCCAAACCATTCAAGTTTTAGAAGTTATGGTTTTAAATTATGATTTTCAAAATACTATGCTTTGAAAATATTTGATTTTCAGATGATATGAAGTTAAAGCATTTCGATTTTGGAAAAGAATTATATTTGGGATAAGTGATAAAATATGGTTTTGGGTTTTGAAATGATATCGTATTCATGGTTATGAAATGGAATGTTTATTCTGATTTTTAAAGTATAACCTATTTTTAAATGACCGCGGTGTTATAATAACGATGGGTTGGCAAAGAGACCGGGATCGGATATCTGACATACTCTCTGTCGATACCGAAAACCACTTTGACTAACCGTGTACGCGGTGGAGATTCCAGAATGAAGTAGGTGGTGGCGACGTTTCCTGTAAGGTGAATACGTGGACCCGACTCCCGTGAGTTGGCATAAGGTGGCTAAAACAGGAGCGATTCTCAGGCTAATGAGGTCATTCCTCTGATCGGACCCTCCTCTTCGATATTATACTTTGATTTTGGATTGATTCAGTAGCCACTTCTATATTTTGATTTTGGGGAGTTAGTCCGAGGTGGGCGGTAACTGCGGCTACGCGTTTCCACCAGCCTGGATAGCAATTGGTATATCTACCCTGGCATTGCCTAGTTGTGCCGTGTCACCTACCATACCGAGCCTTTACTACGAGTTTCTATTTGTGTCGTACCTATGGAGTATCCTCTGGTAGCTTCCCGATCAGGAGGTATTACGGTACTGTATAGACTATTGGCATTATTTGTGTTAAGGGCTATATGGGTAACCCCTTAACGCTATTTAAAAGTAAGTTTATTTTATAAATAGACACTATTATAATAGCGCAATATACTACATAGTAAATAGTTTAACGGATCCTTAGGAGATGTAAATCCCGAACATCTCTTGAGTTACTGTACTCATATTTATTTCTGTTAATTTAACTCACATAAGATCTTTTAGTCCGACTCGAGTGTTTTTGTCTTTTCAAATTCGCTCGGGTCAGTCCGAGCGTTTCAGGATCGAAGACTTTTAGCTTTGAAGGACGAAGACGAAGGAGTCGTATTATTATTATCTATAGTATTGCACCACACTCTAAATTTCCGCTGCATTGATTGTATTGGTATGTGTAACTCTGATATTCATTGTATAAGTAAAATAAATATTTTGTAAACAGTTATCATGAACTGTATATTGATTATTATATTTTATCCTTCCGCTGTGAGATTCTATTTTGTTTTATTTCTTCTCTGTTTTTCTTATTTACCCCATAACAATCCGCCCTTACGTATGCTTTGAATTGGCACGTGTGTCGGTTTAAAGTGTGCGAAAAGGCGGGATGTTACAGTTGGTATTAGAGCTTTGGTTTAGCGATAAACCTTGGCTTTATGGGGTCTGACTCTTTATTAATAGGGTAGTAATACCGTATGGGAGTCACTGAGCGTATATATATGAGAGAGCGTATTTGTTAGTTTTATAAAAAGATTTTGATATTGTGTTAATCTGTTCCGCTTTGTATTTATAAATTCTGGTTGGTGCATGGGACGCTATGACATCAATAGGGATTTCTAAACACTTAATAGGACAGACCGACATAATATTTGTTTTTAATATAGGTGAATGAAATAATTTTGCCTATTATATTTTCTATATATATATATATATATATATATATATATATATTTGGTTGCTATAGATTGGGTGTTAGGAAATAAAAATATTTATAACAATTGAAGCTAAGTTGAAATTATAATAAATCAAATTGGAGATTTTAGAACTTAAGTCCGGGATTTTGAAAATCTGTTTTCAATAGATTTATGGGATATAGGGATTTGGTTTATAAGTATTTTCTTATATAAATATTTAGTATAATTCGGAAAAATTATTTTAAAGAAGATTTTGGAGAATATAAATTTTGTACTTTCCTCTCTGCGCTAGAAAATAATTTCGGTGATGGCGGCCGCATCATCGACTTTCATTTTCGAGTTTCGAAGGGGAAAGGCCACTGTAGTAAATTCTACTGCAGATTTGTTTTGAAATTATTTAAAATTTTAATTGTTTTAAAAGATAATTAGAGATATAAAAGTTGTAAGAAATTGATTATCTATTATTTTTAAAGTAGTTTTGAGGTTTGACCCGGTATTTAATTCTTAAATTTCCATTAATTAATTGTTTTAAATTATTTTAGTGAAATAAAAGGTAAGTAATTAATTGAAACCTCTAATGTAGGTAAGAGAATTAATGAAAAGTTATAAAGAGAAGTTTGAAATTGTTACAAAGAGTAATATTGATTAACATTAAATTTAATTAAAAAGATGAGATATAGCTTGTATAAGTTTAATTGCATTTTTCTTTGACATAAATAACTTACCAAATATAAAAGTTGAAATGTTAATTAAGAAATTGGATTAGAATATTATACAAGTAGAAATTTTGGAAATAGTGAAGTATTCAATAAATCGTTGTTATAAATGAGAAATTATTGGTATAAACTTAAGTTATAATTGAAATCTCAAGTTAAAGATAAGTAATATAAATAGGTGATATGAACTTAAGTAGATAAAATGAAATTCTTTATTTAATAAGGATTGATGTGGAGGGTTATAAACTTCAGTACGGTATGAAAGCTACTAGTTTAAAATTAATAAAATGGAATTGAGAAGAAACTTGTAAATTTTCACTTACATTCTTAAAACATACATAACTTACCATATAATAAAAGTTGCAATGTTATTAAGAAAATGAAAGGAGAAATCTTACAAGTGAAGCTTGAGGTAATAAAGGTATTCTATTAATTTGCTATTGTAACGAGAATTAATTGTATAAGCTTAAGATAAATTGGAAATTTTACTATATAAGTAAAGGTAAGTAGTATAAATAGATGATATATACTTTAGTCAATAAATTGGAATACAAATATAATGAATTTTGTAATAAATGGCAAATAAAATTGTAAGAAGTAAAGGGATCACTCCATAAATGAAAGAAAGAAAATCAAACCACTGAAGCATGAAAAAAATGTATGATAAGTAATTTGGTTGTTGGGTTGAATTGTTATTGTTTGATTTATGTTGTTGGGTAAGGAATTTGAATTTGTCGGATGAATAAATAATCTATCTATGTTCCATCTAAGACTGTTGAGTAAAGGATGCACTTGATAATTAATTTCATTTCATACAAATTTCAACTTTGAACCCAAACAACTATTTGTTTGATGGATTAAATGGTTGCTTTGTTTGTGTATGTATGTTGTTTGTAAGGTTGATGGTTGTTGAATTGTTTGGTTGATTAATGATTGAATCCACTTGAATAGTTCACTTTAAAATAAATATTTAACCTTTTAGATTATATAAGTGAATACAGGTGATGGAAGCAACTGCTACTGCTTTTGGTTCCAAAATAATAAGCGTATATTGCCCGACAAATAGGTACGTTTCCGGATTACGTTTTAGCGCTATTTTATATAATTTTCCCGTGTTGGGATATAATATTTTGATAATATATGTAATATATTTGTATATTTTGATATTATATTTTCTCCAGAGTCTCTCCGTACAAAGGAGACTCTGCCAAAATTTTCCGTAAATTTTGGACTTAGAATTTTGTTGAATATTTTCCAAACTTTAATGATTTAAGTATAAAAGGTTGTAACGATTATAAACGGGTATATTTCATTAAAGAAAATTAATCCAGTAAATTATTGTTTATAAGTTAATATTTGAAATAAGATGTACTGTTTATTCTTCCTTCTCCCTTCTTTTTCCTTTTCGGGGACGAAAAGTTTTGAGTGGGGGAGAGTGTAACGACCCGTTAAATTCAATGATATTAAATGAATCAATTTGATATGTTTTCTAATCTAATTTAAATTGAAATAGAAGTCTTAGGATTTTTAATGGAGTAAATGTAGGGGTTAGCTAGTAACTGTAATTAAAAGTAAATAATTTAAAATGTTTATATGACATAGATTGAAATAACGAAAATTTGTGTTTGTGGTTATAAGTCATAATTAGTTGATTAAAATGGTATTAATGAAATATTAACTGAATTGAATTGCAATATATAAACATCAGAAAAATTTAATTGGTGGATTAAATTTGTTAAAGTTCATAAGTTTTGTAATTTAGTTAGTAGAACTTTAAATTATAAACGAAGATTGAAATAAACGATAAATTTAATTATGTAAATGGTGACTCAAGACCTAGGTTATAGGAATTGAAACATAATCCAATTTGAATTAAGTAGAAGAAGGACTTGGTTAATATGTAAGTTATTGTTCAAGGTATTGAACAAAAACTTGAAATCCAATCATAATTTAATGATAATAACGTTAGTATTAGAGAATAAATATATTTCAATGCAGTACCCGAATAAACGGAATAAAATGAATATATATTGAATAGAAATGAAATGTAAATGGGCACACTTGGTTGAAAGTTAATTTTAAGAAACACATAAATGTTGAATTTGTGAATATTAATATAAATATTAACTTGAATGGGATTCATTAATACAAAGATGTAATAAGTGTAGATAGTAAAAATTTAATGGCTGTAGTGGATAAAAAAATCTAGTAGTAACATAAAATTTATTTATATGGAAAAAGAGTATAGATTTGAACAAATTTATGAAAATTTGACAAGAACAGTGGTTGTAATCAGTTTGGTTATTTAATATTTGGAAGATAGAGATTTGTAAATCCGTTAATGAATTTATAATGGGAAGGAATGGTAAGAATGTAAAAATTATAAGCATTTGATTCAATTAAGGGAATTAAATTTTAAATAAATGGCCATTTAATAAATTCAACGTTCTGTGAGAAATCATAATAGTTGTGTAAAATGTGTACAAACTTCGATTTGGAAATTTATTGGATTTATAACGGTTTTGGTATTACATTTATGAGTTTAAAAGTTATTCCATTTTGTAAAGTAATAAAAGCTTATTTAGGTGACTAGAATTTAGCGTAACGACTATTGTGTGTTACCTATTCTTGTTGCTTGTTAATTTAAATTTTGGGAATCAAATTCAATTTATCCGCCAATTTACCGCAGTTAAAGTGAAATGAATTGGTGAATGAGTAATGTTAAATGCAAATAAGATGTAACCAAGAAAATCCCATTTATAATAATTTACGTAGAATAAAGTAAAGAAACCAGGAAATGAAAATGTGAAAATGTGGATGCAATGAGATCTTAAGTAATAATAACTTTGTTAGGTAAGCGATAACGGATTTTTTTTTGTATAACCAAATAAAGATCCAAATTTATTTGGAAATTAATTGCAATCAATTGAATTTATTGCAATTAAATGGATTTTATATTTAATAGTTATGTAATTTTTATTTGGAAGAAATTGGAGTTATTTGTAATGAGTATGAACCTAATGTTAATTTTTCTTATAGGATTGAAAATTGATATGGAAAGAAAAGAAGAAAATTTGGGTCAGTAAAATTTGGAATTTATGCATAATAAAATGGATTCTAACGTTAAATACTACGTTATTGAGATTTAAATTAGACTTAAAGAATAATGATGTGAATCAGGAACTAATGTTTATGGCATCTTTATTTTAGGTGAAAGTTGAGAATATAAAGATTTAAAAATCTAAAGTATGGGTTTTGAGAATATAATTTATAAAATTCTTAAATATAAGAAAGTGTAGAAATTAACATTGCAATTAATATACTGTCAACTTTTAATTCACAGCTAAGCCTGTTAAATCTTTTCAATTGATTACGAATTATATAAGTAATAAAAATTGGACAATTTTAGAATATAATATAAAATTTGGATTTTTTGTAATTTATTTTAATTTAATTAATGAATATAAAAATAGCCATTTTTGTCACGGACTCGGATTTCGACGAAACCAGTTTCATCGGATCCGTATCGATGAATTATTATAGGGTTTCAAGTTTCGTATCGATCGGACTTGTCGTTTGATCGTACGGGCGTGAAACGCCTTGAAAATCAATTTTATTAAAATCAATTTGAAATCAATTTGGAAATTTTGTTTTCAGCATAACTTCTTCATACGATCAAATTTGGACGTGAAACTTTTTCCATCGCGTTCAGAATATTTTAAATTACCTATTTGGATATATAGATTTACGAAATTTCGTTCCGGAGACATAGCAGGCTTTTTGGGCCATAGTTTGTTCCGCACGTTCATTCTACGGTCTATCTATGCTACCTCTAACCCTCTATATAAACCCAACTATTCAGCCCTAGCCTCCGCCTAATTACATTTCATCTGCGCATATACTTTCTTCAAGCTCCTCTTCTTCTTCAATGGGTGCAAACCCTAGATCCAATCAATTCAAAATTTCAATGAAAATTCAAACTCTCCAGAAAAATTCCAAATTAATATATGTCGATCTTCTCGAAACACGTAATCCCATGGTGAAATTTGTTTTTCAGTTGGAGTTACCGTTTACCCAGAATTAATTCAAACAGTCCGTGACCATTCATCGTCGTCGTCGCAAACTTCGTCAGATCGTCAAACGGTTTCTGGGTATTGTAGAATGGACGATGGAGATCACATCTATATGGTTATTCGTGCAAATCGACGGTTGGATCTTGCGCTAAAATTTGATTTGGGTTTTAATCACCGGCGGCGGCGGCGTTCAGATGGGGTGCGCGACCCCTGGAGGAGGTTAGGCAAAGGCGCGCGAACCTAGAGGGCGGTGGCGAGGCACTCGGCGGCGTGGTGGTGTCGTGCAGGGTGGTCAAAGATGGGGTCAGCGTCGTTTGGGTTTGGGTTCGTGTCGTTCCTGATGCGAGCGCTGCGTGGGAGGATGAAGCCGTGCGTTTCTTTCTGGGAATAGGAGTGACGTGGCTTTTGTTTTAGGTGAAATGTGTTCCTTTCTTTCTAATTTTAAATTTTGTTTTCAAATCGATTTATTCGCATAACTTTCTCATATGTTATCCGTTTCACACGATTTTTTTTGCGTTAGGATCGTAATTTTATTCCGTACTTGATGACGCTGGTTTGGACGAATTCCGAGACGGGCGAATTTTTGGGTTTAAATCGAATTTAAATTCGATTTAAATTCAGAAGGTGAGTGTTTAAACCCACTCACAACTACTAGAAGCTTTTATGTTTGTTAAACTAATTTTAGAAATGAATAGAAATTTATTTATGAGTATTTGGCATGTTTATTTTATTCATATCTGTTGAATTGCATTTATTTAATTTAACTGTTAATTTAATTAATTTATTGCGTATAAATTTACAGTTAAAATTTATTTGTTTGTATATGAACTGCTAGTTAACAGTTATATAACTTATTACTGAATATAGACTGTAGATTAATAGCTGTTAAATTTAATTTGAATAAAATTGCCAGTATTACCTGTTATGTAGTACCAAAAATAATATTGTTATTGATTGATACTGATTGATGATTGCGATTTGGATGATGGATGATGTTGATGAATGGATGTTTATTGTATATCATTAAATTGCAAATTATCATGCATATTTCATTTCATTCGGGATTGTGGTTTGAAATGATATACAACCGCAAAATTTTATATCTTTTAGATTGCGGATTGAAATGATAAATATCCGTATCACTTGACCATAGGATAGAAAATTATATACAGGCACCGCGGTATATATATAACTATTTAAAGGTGATTTCTATGGTTTGGATGGAATACGGTTTATAATAATCTTAAATTTTATATTGTATAAATATTATTCTTCCATATATATACATATGAAGTTGAAAATTTTGAAATTAAAAGGTGTATAAATCTCTTTATTAAAAATGGAAAAAATTTTAAGAAAATGGAGTTTGATAATTTATATCATATGTTTAAATGTTAAGTTTGGAAATTTTAAGATATGATATTTATAATTGGATTTTTTTCTAAGATAAATTGAAATGAATATTCTAGTATAATTTGAATTGAAAAAATATATATTTTATTACTAGAAATTGGAGTTCTTATTTATTTATGGATTTTATGTGAATATTCAAGACTAAATAATAGAACATTTAATTTGGTTGAAGGAATAAATTCCAACTTTAGTTTTGAAATATTAATACTCCAAATGGATATATATATATATATATATATATATATATATATATATTGAAGTGGTTTTGGAACTTGAGAGAGATAATACAAATTTTGGTTTAGACTTTAATAAAGAAATGTATTTGTAAAGCCATGAGAACTATTTTCTTTACAAAGTAACATTTAAGTTAAACCTTTTAATTCATATACCGTTGAATATCCAAACCATTCAAGTTTTAGAAGTTATGGTTTTAAATTATGATTTTCAAAATACTATGCTTTGAAAATATTTGATTTTCAGACGATATGAAGTTAAAGCATTTCGATTTTGGAAAAGAATTATATTTGGGATAAGTGATAAAATATGGTTTTGGGTTTTGAAATGATATCGTATTCATGGTTATGAAATGGAATGTTTATTCTGATTTTTAAAGTATAACCTATTTTTAAATGACCGCGGTGTTATAATAACGATGGGTTGGCAAAGAGACCGGGATCGGATATCTGACATACTCTCTGTCGACACCGAAAACCACATTGACTAACCGTGTACGCGGTGGAGATTCCAGAATGAAGTAGGTGGTGGCGACGTTTCCTGTAAGGTAAATACGTGGACCCGACTCCCGTGAGTTGGCATAAGGTGGCTAAAACAGGAGCGATTCTCAGGCCAATGAGGTCATTCCCCTGATCGGACCCTCCTCTTCGATATTATACTTTGATTTTGGATTGATTCAGTGGCCACTTCTATATTTTGATTTTGGGGAGTTAGTCCGAGGTGGGCGGTAACTGCGGCTATGCGTTTCCACCAGCCTGGATAGCAATTGGTATATCTACCCTGGCATTGCCTAGTTGTGCCGTGTCACCTACCATACCGAGCCTTTACTACGAGTTTCTATTTGTGTCGTACCTATGGAGTATCCTCTGGTAGCTTCCCGATCAGGAGGTATTACGGTACTGTATAGACTATTGGCATTATTTGTATTAAGGGCTATATGGGTAACCCCTTAACGCTATTTAAAAGTAAGTTTATTTTATAAATAGACACTATTATAATAGCGCAATATACTACATAGTAAATAGTTTAACGGATCCTTAGGAGATGTAAATCCCGAACATCTCTTGAGTTACTGTACTCATATTTATTTCTGTTAATTTAACTCACATAAGATCTTTTAGTCCGACTCGAGTGTTTTTGTCTTTTCAAATTCGCTCGGGTCAGTCCGAGCGTTTCAGGATCGAAGACTTTAGCTTTGAAGGACGAAGACGAAGGAGTCGTATTATTATTATCTATAGTATTGCACCACACTCTAAATTTCCGCTGCATTGATTGTATTGGTATGTGTAACTCTGATATTCATTGTATAAGTAAAATAAATATTTTGTAAACAGTTATCATGAACTGTATATTGATTATTATATTTTATCCTTCCGCTGTGAGATTCTATTTTGTTTTATTTCTTCTCTGTTTTTCTTATTTACCCATAACAATCCGCCCTTGCGTATGCTTTGAATTGGCACGTGTGTCGGTTTAAAGTGTGCGAAAAGGCGAGATGTTACAATATTATTACGCTACACCATTTTATTCCGCTGCATAATTATTATTCTATGGTATGTGTAACTCTGATATGTATTGTATAAATATAATAGAATATTTTGTAGACCGCTTCATGAACTGTTTATTTGATTATTATATTTTATCGTTCCGCTGCAAGATTTCATTTTTTTCTTTTTTTTCTTTCTCTGCTTTTGCTTATTTACCCCATAACAATCTGCCCTTTGTATGGTTTAAGTCTGATGTGTGTGGTTTATCATCGATTTAAAGCGTACAAAAGGCGGAACATTACATCTGGTACCAAAGCTTTGGTTTAGCGATAAACCTTAGCTTTGTGGGGTCTGACTCTTTACTAATAGGGTAGCAATTCCCTATGGGAGTCGCTGAGTTATATGTATGAGAGAGCATATTTGTTAGTGTTATAAAAAGGTTTTAATGTTGTGCTAATCTGTTCCGTTTTGTATTTATAAATTCTGGTTGGTGCATGGGACGCTATGATATCATTAGGGATTTCTAAACACTTAATAGGACAGACCGACATAATATTTGTTTTTAATATAGGTGATAGGAATAATTTTGCCTATTATATTTTCTATATATATGAAATAAATTTTATAAATTAGGTTATATTTGGTTGCAATATATTGGTTGTTAAAGAGTGAAATCTATAAGCATAGGTTGGAAATAAGATTAAAAGTAAGATAAATGAAATTGGAAACTAAAAATTGAGTTCCAGGATTTTTGAAAATTTCTTTCGAATATTTTTGGAATATAATAGTATTATTTATAAGTATTTTCTGATATAAATATTTCAATATAAATGGAAAGAATTGTTTTAAAGAACTTTTTGAAAAGAAATAAGTTCTGTACTTCCCTCTCCGTGGCTGGAAAATAATTTCGGTGATGAAGGCCGCATCATCGACATTCATTTTCGAGTTTCGAAGTGGGATGGTCATTGTAGTAGTTTACTGCAGATTTGTTTTGATAAACCAAATATAAATTTTAAATTGTTTTAATCATAATTGGATATATAAATTATAAGTATATATTTATCTGTTATTTTAAAATGATTTGAATAAAACCCGGTATTTAATTCTTAAGTTTCCATTAATTAATAGTTTCAATTATTATAGTAAATTGGAACGTTGGTAATTAATAATTGAAACCTCTAAAGGAAATAAGAGGTCTAATGCTAAGTTGTAAATTAAATAAAAATAAAATTTAAATTTGTAACATATAAAATTTGTAACATATAAATCAAAGGATTATTATTGAACAGTAAATTAATTAAAAGAAATGAGAAAACTTGTGACGACCCAGGTTTCTGACCCCAGAAATCCATTTCATCTTGAAGAAAGAAAGGGGTGAGAAAATAGAAAAGATAGAGAAGAAAGAAGAAACAACATCAGAATCTCAACAGCGGAACGAATAAATTATATTAATCACATAAATATTACATAATATACAATATCCATCAGAGTTATATAGATAATACATCACATACTAGACAGTTATAAATACCTGTCTAACTAATACAACTCGATACAACTCAAACAATACGACTCAGAGATACCAACACATCGGAACTATATATATATCTACAACGCTGAAGCCTCCTGCTCCATTGCTCCTCCAGAATTCGTCAATGCTAACCTGAATCCCTTGGCTACTCGTAAAAATTTGAGTACCTGAGAGTTTAGGAAAACAGAAATAAACTCTAGGCCAAACATGGGTCTGGTGTGAGTAACAGGTTAAAGTTGCTTAATTTTGAAAACCTTTGAAACAAAAGGTATCACGTAAGACTCCCCACACATAAACATGGGTAAGTTTTTACCTTACGCTAACCAAATCGTTTGATAGGAAATTTAGTGATATTGTAATAGGTCTAGGGTTTTCAAGTAAATAGAAAATAGCCGAAATTGTTACATTCATTAAATTCCAGCTACTAGCCACAAAAGTGGGTAATACAATCAAAACCGTTGGCACTTATTGGATTGTGGATTCCATACAATGGCAGGGCTACTGGGGTACCGCCCGTCACAGTACGTGGCCTAGATCAACGTACCGAGGATCACTCTCGACCCCCTACAACACAAGGCCGGAACCATTCCTTACTGAACAATTCCGAACAAGATAACCCCGGCAGTTGTTGCAATCAACCGCCCACACAGCCGAAAAATAAAGGGACATCTAGACAGAGGTATATCTCGTCCTGCTTGGGCATGACCTACCTAACCTTGCTGCACCTCCCCTGTTTTAGCCATTCCCGGTTGATGAGGCTTGAGGCTGCGATTACCTTTAGAGAATACATTTCTTAGAATGCTCATCGCCCACCTTACGATGTTCTGAAAGCATTCAATCCATACAAGTTCGTTCCGGGTTCGAACGAAACCGAAGGCATTATCTCATTACACTAATTTTGGAATCACCCTCAGAGTTAACGACAAATAACCCTTGCACTCTAAATATTCATCTTCACTTCAGATTCACGACCTATCGTAAATTTGGATCGATGTGGTTTTCGGATGTCCAAATATGGAAAACCGATCCCGGACCCATCGAAATCCAAATCGTATCTTTTAAGGCCAAGTTGTCTATTTAATCTTAACAGTTCAATTCAATATTATCAATATACACACAGATAGATAATTCACATCTCATAATAGATAATCACATTATCATCATAAACAGATAAACAATATTATCATCCAAACAGATACTTACTATTATCATACTTAAACCATACATCCATATCACATAGATATTACTCATCTCATATCTGAGATCACCATCATCAAATGAAATATCAATATCATTCATCCATAAGCAATGATTTATAATCATACCATTTATAACTAATTTAAAATGAATTAAATTAATTACTTCTATCTCTAATTAATTTAAAGTAAATTAAATTAATTACTTCATCTATAAATCCTGCTTATACAACCATTAATTACTTATAAATCAAATTAATTAATTATTGTCTAGATATTCATCTTGATTAAACACCTTTGATTAATCATCTTCTAACTACAATAACTAATTAGTCTTTATTTAATTCCACAGATTAATTATTTTAAATCGTTCATAGTAATCAACATATAATTACTTCATTTATTAATTAAATATGAATAATTACATTTATCCTTAATTAATTTCATAAATTAATCACCACATTATTAATTATTTCTTAATTAAACAATTCTTAATTACATCATTAATTATATTAATTAATGATCTCTAGTTCAGATTTAAATTAAATTACTTTATTTAAATTAATTACATTAAGCGATTAATCTTTAATTAAACACAATTATTAATCATCCTTGATTAATAACATTCCAGTAATTAACTACCCTTAATTACTTATATTAATAAATTAATTATTCCATAATTAATTATCTCCATTAATTAATCCCTTGATTAGTTACAAAAGTAATTTTCCAAATTACTCCAATAACACATCATCTTCCGCTAATTACATTCAGTAATTAATATTAATTACTTCCCTAAGTAATTATGCTCCATTAAATACATTAAGTAATTACACTTATCAATTTATCAAATGATTTTCTTAAATTAGTTAAACCAAATTAATTAACTTTAAATTAATAATTTTATCAAAATTAATTACAATATGTAATTAATCTCTTAATTACTTTTATCAAGTAATTACATTTAACAATTTACAATAGATTATCTAATTAATCTAATTAATTATCAAAATTAATCACATTAATTAATTAATTAATAATCCTTAGTTAATTATCTTCATTAACTAATAACATTTCTTAATTTACTTCTTAATTAATCTCTAGTTATAAATTAATCTAAATTATTAATTTATGAATTAAATACATAAGTCATTCCTTAATTAACTTATTCATCAAATCATTTTAATATCTAAATTATTTCTAAGATAATTTATTTCTTTATTAATGACTCCCTTAATATTAAAGTGTATTAGAACATTACATTTTAAATTTAAATTCAAATTTCATTTTGAATTTAAAATTCAAAATGATTATTGTTTAAACATTTACCAAATTTAAATTCAACTTATAATCTTTTAAATAAATGCAAATAACATTTATTACTTACATATGAACATATATAAGAAAACCTTTAAATTCACTACTTTAACCTTTATTTAAATTTAAGCTTCCAAAATACATTAATATTTTAACTTGAAAATTCAAGTTAAAACAATTTATTTAACTTCCATTCAAAAATCCCTTTTAAAAAAAAACTATGTCAAAATCAATTCAAATATTTATTTGAAACAAATCATCTTTAAAAAAACTATTTGATTTAAACTTGTTTTATATATTTAGATTTAAAAACTGATTTAAATTTCAGATTTGAATTCAAGAAAACTTGAATCCATTGGTTTAACTTTGATTTTAAAACTTTGGCTTTAACTTGCTTTTAAAAACTTGGTTTTAAATTCTTGATTTAAAATCCAAATTCATTTTTAAAAACTTAGATTCAAAAGTTCATTTGAATCTATACTTTGAACTTTAAATTTTAAAACACAGTTTAAATTTTTGTTTCAGATTTTATATTAAATTTTAAAATCTGAAACTATCAGGTTTTTAAACCTGAAAGAAAACCCCCATTTAATTGTTTTAGAACTTTATTTTTATTTCAGATTTAAATTCAAGAATAAATTTGAATGCATACTTCAACTGGATTTAAACTTGTTTAAATCTATTATTTATTTTTAAGTTTCATTTGAATTTGTTTAAAAACAAATTTTTGCTTCCAGGTTTTACAAAAGCCTGAACTACACTGACTCGACTTGAACCAAAAATGCTTCGAGTCTTCACCTTCCCTGCTTCGAGTCACATACTCGAATGACTCGAGTATGTCCCGAGCTCAAAAACTCTGCACACAAAAAAAACACCACAGCACTTCAATGGCACGGTGCACGTGCACCGTGGCTCTGGCCATCTCCGGCCATCCACCAGCGCTTCATCCCATCGCCGATCATCTCCAGATGACATCACGACCCCACCGAAGCCACCCACTCGATCGAATCAAAAACGAGCTCCTGATCCAAACCTAGAAACAAAACCAGGTTCCCCCTCAAAACCTGTCAACACCACTTGCTCGACGCTCCGACCACCGGAGGCCACCCAACTCCGGCCATAGCCTCGTCCCCCTTCCCTCTATCTTCCCTCAAAACCGTGTAACGCTCGATCCATCGACAGCGATGAACGAGCGAAAGAATCACGGCGCCTCAAAACTAGGTCACCCTAATTCGAACGCCTCCTGCCACCACCATGGTCATCGGCCGACCATCGCGATATTTTTCTTGGGACCGCCATAGGCCTCTCCATCCCCACGAGGCAACTCGACCTCCCTAGATCATCATAACGTCGGAATTCGATCAAATAACCCACTCCGATCATCTTCGAACTGCTACCAAACCACCCCGCTAAAAATCATCAAAGCCACCTTAAAAATCATCGCTTCCGGTAAGGATTCAAGTTAGATACCTGAATCGATGATTCATGAAGTTCGAAATTTGGCTAATCTTTAGTTTGTTCAGAAATTTGGGTTTCTAAAGACAATTTTTAAGTTGTTTTAATCTTAAATGAATTTTTAAACTTAGTTTATAATGATACAAACATCTTTTGTTTGAATTTAAGTTCAACCAATAATTAGAAAGAGAGTAAATGATTTTTGAAACCCACAGTTTGCATTTTGAACTAAGAACAGATGCATTTTAAAACAACAGCCTGCATATTATACTTTCAATCTACCCATATATACAGATGATTATATATGCAAAAACATACATATCTTACATAATCTTGCACAGATTCAAACCTTTAAATTTCAAAGAAAAATGTTACTCACCTGAAAACAAACAGAGAACAACTATGAAACTGGAAAGAGTATTTGCATGCTTTTGTTTTGATTCCAGAAAACTTGAAAACTTAGTCTTGCTTTGATTTTCTTTAAACTGGAAAGCTTTAATATTTGAATCTGGAATGTTTTAGGACTTTGGAATTTTGTTGATTCCAGATTGAAATTCCGAAAAGAACTACAGGGTTTGGTATAAATTTTTGGTTTGTTAAGTTATGAAAGAAAATGGAACAAAGAGCATTACATATATATAGAGGAGGCAGGCTTTGTACAGGGAGATGTCTTCTGGTATAGGCTATTTTAGTTTGTTCAGAGATTATTTCTTTACTTTTGTTTTATCAGGCAAGATTATTTTATTTTGGAGGCTGAATTGAGTTTATACATTTCGGCTGAAATGATTTTTATACATTTCTAGTAGACCAAATGGTGTGCTAGTATTAAATGAAATGTCCTTCATGTTGTATACATGTCTTATTTTGTATGTATTAAGATATTTTCTCTTTTGTCTTATTTCTTTCTTTGTTCTTGCATACTACCTTACAGGCTACATTCATATATAATTTACTTGCCTAGCTTGCTTTATATCCTATGTACATATATACTTTGTTTTATTAGCCAGATTTGTGGAGGCTGAAATGCTTAATAAGATTTCGAATTGACTTAAGTTTATGCTGAGATGAAAGCATTTTAATGCTAATGGACTATATGTTTCATGCTTACCCAATTTTATATGTTTATTTTTTTTATTTTACACAAACCTGGTTTGCTTTCATACTTGATGTTCATAGATATAAAGTTGTTTATCACTTGTAATGGTTTGTTACTTAACACATGTTATAAAGCTCCAATATGATAGCACTGGTTCCTTAAGCATTATCTATTTATTTTAAAACTTAAACTTTCCAATATTGCATTATTAAGATTGTTTGAAAAAAAATCATTATTAAATTAAAATAATTTATAAATGAAATTATCACTATATAAATAAATTACTTATTTTATCAACTATATTTAAAACAAGAACAAAACAAGCTTTGTTAAATTTAAATTTAAGTTAAAATCATTTAAATAAATTTTAACTTTATCTTGAGTATATTTAAACCATATTTTTATCAAGCTATACTAAAAAGAAAATAAAACAATCTTTTTGTTAATAAATTTTAAATTTAAACTTAAGCTAGAATAAGTTCTAACTATTAAACATTTATCTTAAGTATTTAAAACCATATAGTTATTTATTTAATAGCTTAATATCAAATTTCCTAATTACTAATATTAAAATTAGAAAACATGTTTTACTTGTCAAATTTAAAACAAAGCTTACCTATTTACAA
This sequence comes from Allium cepa, assembly GCA_030765085.1. NCBI lineage: Eukaryota > Viridiplantae > Streptophyta > Magnoliopsida > Asparagales > Amaryllidaceae > Allium > Allium cepa. The sequence goes on along the minus strand of CM060935.1, from coordinate 737,118,530 downwards.
TATATACAAATATATATGTATATACATTATAAATAGAACAATTTAAATTAGCTTTTAAAAGATAAATTATCAGTTAAATATTTATTTAAAAGAAGATTATTAAATCAATTCAAATTATTTACAAATATTACCAAATCAATTTAATTTTAACACAGATTATTAAATTTATATTGCCAAAATTTTCGGGATATCACAAAACTTGTATAACTTTCAATTACATTCTTTAAAAGCATATATATATATAACTTACCAAATATTAAAAGTTGAAATGTTTAATAAGAAAATGTAATGGAAATTGTACAAGTAAAAGCATGTAGTGAAAGTGTTCAATAAATTGCTTTTATTTATAAGAATTGATGTAATAGAGTTATAAACTTAAGTTGTAATTGAAATGTTACTAAAATTAAATATAATAGAAAGGTAAGCACTAAAGTAATAAATGAAATCTATAGGAACGAGCCTAATTTATTATTTGAAATTGTTGTTGTTCGTTTTGGCTTATGGTTGTTTGGGCAAGGATACTTTAAATTCGTTTGGATGAATGAATAATCTATTTAGTTTCATCTAAGGCCGTTGAGTGAACGGTACACTTAGTATTTTATTTTTCATTCCATACAATTTAAAGTTTTGAACCCGAACAACTATTTGTTTTGTTTGATATGAATGAATGATTGATTTGTGTTGATTTCTATCTGATGGGTGTATACCTGGTTGCAAGTGATTGTTGTATGCATTGATTGTTGGTTGGTGGTTGAAACAACCTTAAATATTTCATTTTATATAGTTATTAACTCTTTTGGATTATATAAGTGAAATACAGGTTATGGGAGCAATTGCTACTGCTTTTGGTTTCATAATTAAGCATAATTGCCCGACCAATAGGTACGTTTCTCGGATTACGGTTTATATCGTTATTATATTATTCTCCCGTGTTGGGATATATATTATTTTGGAAAATATATGTTATATATTGTTATATTTGATATTATATTTTCTCCCGAGCCTCTTCGTACAAAGGAGACTCTGTCGAATTTTTTTGTAAATTTTGGACTTAGAAAATATTTTGAAAAATGTTTTCCACACTTTATTAATTTGAGTATAAAAGATTTAATGGTTATAAATTGGTATATTTTATTTAAATTAATTGATTTTGTAAATTTATTTGTTTATAAATTTAATGTTTTAGATAAGATATATGGACTTTTTAATTCTTCTTTTCCCTCTTTTTTCCTTTTTAGGGACGAAAAGTTTTGAGTGGGGGAGAGTGTAACGACCCGTAAATTTCGATAATTAAAATTTGTTAAATTTGTAAGATTTTGTAATTAAATGTAGAAAGAAATGGAAATGAAATCTTTTAATTTATATTTGGAGCAAATGTTAGAAATTAAATGTTGCAATGGTAAATAAAAACTAATTTTGACAACTGGAATGAAATCCCAAAAAGAAAGAGTGGAAAACATTATAATTTGTTAATTTAATATGATTGTGTAATTAGTACTAAAAGAAATAAAATTTGAAATATTGTTAATGAAATAATAACTAAAATGAATTGCAACTGTATAAATGTAAGTTAATTGTTAATAACTTGGATGTAATTCCAATAAGTGAACAATGCAAATGTTATAACTGGGTTACAAAATTTATATACGGAAGTGGATGTAAATATGAATTAATTAATGAGATAATAGATAGTTAATGGTAATTGAATAAAATCAATTTTATGTAAGAATTGTAACATTTGTTTGTGAATAGGGAATTCATATGTGCTATTAAAAGTTATGATAACGATGGTTACAAGTTACATGTTTAATTGGTCTATTAAATTTAAATGGGGAATCAATTAGAACTAAATGAACTTTAATGTTACATTAGAAAGTTTAAGATAATAACGGAAAGGTTGAATGTAAATTAAAATAGTAACGTACATTTACTTATAAGATAGTAATTGGTGTAATAAAAAGCATGAGTCCAAGTAAACAAATTTATTGAGAATATTAATTGTAATTAATATGAATCAAAGTAATAGTAACGGTCGTATGCTACTACTTAATTGTCCTATTAATTTGTGTAACTATTATATTTGGGAATGAGATTTTATTATAAGTAAATAAAGGTAAGTACCGTATGGATATATGAATTAATTGAAGTTCTAATTATAACAAATGTATATATTTGACAACTTCAGTATATTTGGAGACAATAGTTAACACAAAGGGGAGTTGGAAATTTGAATATATTAATGGAATGAAATGTGGCTAAAAGTTAGCGTAACGATTGTTGTATGTTACATATTTATATAGAGTGTTAATTTACAATTGGAAATCAGTTACAATAATTATAATTTAATATTACGTTAATGTTAATCAAGATAATATTTGTAAGTAATGTTAAGGTTATTCATATTGGACAATTTGTGAATTTTAAGTATTGGAAATAAAGCTTTATCAATTTACTGGGTTTTAAACCATAATAAGTGGAGAAATTGCAATTTAATGAAATTAAAAATCTTAGTATTACGCTAGTTAAGATGAAATGTGAGGGTTGCAATAGATTTTGAATCCAAAATTTATTTCATCTGTTGACAATAATGAATTGAATAGTAGAATGAAAAATAAATTAAATAGAATTTTTGAAAATTAAATTTATAATTTCTGAATTTAATGAAATTGAGGTTAATATTGAAATTTATAAATTAATCATCTCTAAAGTTGACATTTAAATTTGTTAAAACCATTGTAAATGATTGAGAAATCAAAAAGAACGAAATTTGTCAATTAAAGAATTGAAATTTGATTTAATTAGCAAATTTATTTATTTATTTAATTAATATAAAAATAGTCATTTTGGCCACTGACTCGGATTTCGACGAAACCAGTTTCATCGGATCCGTAACGGTGAATTATTGTAGGATTTCAAGTTTCGTAGCGATCAGGCTTGTCGTTTGATCGTACGGACTTGAAACGCCTTGAAATAAATGAAATTGAAATCAATTTGAAATAATTTGATTTTGCCATAACTTCTTCATACGATGGAATTTGGACGTGAAACTTTTTCCATCGCGTTTTAAATATTTTAAAACATCTATTTGGATATATGGGTTGACCCAATTTCGTTCCGGTGTCAGAACGGGTTTTTCGGGCCATTCATCGTTCAACGCGTTTATAAATCGGGTCCATCTATTCTTTTTCAACCTTGTCTATAAATACTCTGTTATAAACCCTAATTTCCCTCATTCTCATTTGTTTGTGCATACCATTTCTTTCACCTCTCCAGTTCAGTGGCAGACAAACACCTAATTCCAACTACAATTCAAAATCAAAGTGAAATTTCAAAATCCTCAAAAAAATTCACAAAAATTATATATCGAAGCTCTCGAAGAGCGTTTCAGATCTGCAACTCGTTTTTTGATTCGATGCATTGTTTGTCCAGAAATCGAAGAACATTTTTCGGCCGTTCATCGCGCGTTGATGAACGTTGACGGATCGACGAACCATTCCTGAGTTTTGGAGAGTGGACGATGGGGAGTTCATCGGTATGCTCCGTTTCGTGAATCGACGGTTAGATCTACGGAAAAAAATCGACCTAGGGCAAGAAGTCTTTGCGGTGGCCGTTCGTTTTGGCACGCTTGTGTGACCGGAGGCGACCAGCGCGTGGGTGCGGCGTGTGGAGCTCGAACGGTGGCGTCACCTGGTTTGGTCGCAGGCGAACGAGGCAGCGCGTGTACGGATCTAAGTGCGTGCGAACGTGATTGTAGAGGCGTTCAGGTGCGTGCGTATTTGCTGGGTGATGGAGAGAGAGGTGAGGTGTAGCTTCTTTATTTTTTTTTATTTTTGATTTCTATGTTCCAATCATAATAACTATTGCATACGAGGTCCGTTTCACGTGCGGTTTTCTCCGCTAGGTTTGTATTGAAATTCCGGACATTTTGGCGTTGGTTTGGATGGATTCAGAGACTGTTCAATTTTTGGGTTTAAATTGAATTTAAATCCAATTTAAACTCAAAAGGTGAGTGTTTTAACCCACTCACAACTTCTAAAATTTCTTATGTTTGTTAAATTGATTTATGACTGTTTGGCTTATTTTAATCATCATTCCAGTTAAATTTAATTTATTTGAATTAAATGGTTATTTAATTTATCTATTGCATATAAATTGCCAGTTAAATTTTCATTTAATTTATTTTTGAATATAAACAGCTAGTTGATACCTGTGTTTATTATCCTTTATATATTGATGCTATTGATTGAATTGGATGATGATTGTGGTTAATGGTTGATGATTGATATGATGGATGAATCGATGTTTTATTTATTATCATCATAATCTGCAAGTTATTTATTGATTTGTCATTATTTTGATTCGAGATTGCGTTTTGAAATGATATACAACTGTATTTTATTTTAAATTGCGGATTGAAATGATAAATATCCGTATCACTTGACCATGGGATAGAAAATTATATACAGACACCGTGGTCTATATATAAAAATATTTTGAAATGTTTTATATGGTTTGGAAAGAAATATACGGCTTAATAAATATTAATTTTTGATATGATATAAATATTAATGTTATATATATGTATATAGTTAAATTCTTGAATTTAGGCTATGTATAAGTTTGTTTTAAAAAATAAGTTTAATAATGGAATTTGTTTGTTTTATATCATATGGTTAAGTACCTGTTTAAGATATGGATATATAGAGTTTTTAATGACTTAAATAAAAATTAAGTTGGAAAATAAATATGAAATTTGTTTGAATTGAATTATTTAAGAATTATACTCGAAAAATTTGATTTGAAATTTACATAAATTGAGATTTAAAGGGTATGATTCTTGTAACTTGATTTGGTTTAGAGTGATTTAAATGAATATAAAGTTGATTTAAATGAATATATCAAGTTAATAAAATTGAAAGAATATCCAGTTGTTTGAAGTTAAAGGTTTTACTTAAATGATATTGGGTTTATTAAGTAAACATTTCAAATCTAAATAATAGTAATTGAAATTGATATGTGTGGAATTATCAAAGAATTAGTTTTGAAATGGTGGAATATTTAAAGCTTTGAAATATATGGAAATTTGAAGTGGTTTATTTGAAGGTTTCAAATCGGAATTTGGAATTTATTTGTGAAATTAAAGAAGCTATTTTACTATATAAAGTAATTTAACATTTAAACCATTTAAGTATTTAAAGTTATGTTTCAAAGCTATGGGTTTCAAGGAATATAGAGTTGAAGTGCTATGATTTTTGGAAAAAGGATATATTTTGGAATTAAAATGATATTATATTGATTTGGGTTTTAAAACGAAAATGATATCGTATTTATATGGTTTTGAAATGGATACTATATTCTAGTTTTGAAGTATAAATTATTTTGAAATGTTCGCGGTGTTATAATAACGTTTGGTTGTTAAAGAGACCGGGATCGGAAGTTGTCATACTCTCTGCCAACTTTGAAAATCACTTTAACATCCGTGTGCGCGGTGGAGATTACAGAATGAAGTAGGATGGTGGCGGCGTTTCCTTTGAGGTAAATACGTGGACCCGACTCCCATGAGTTGGCATAAGGTGGCTAAAACAGGAACGATCGACGGGTTAAGAAGGTAGCCCCTTTTATCGGACACATCCTTCGATATTCTACTCTGACTTTGGATTTATTCAATGGCCACTTTTGATTTCTTTGATTTGGGGGTATGGCTCGAGGTGGGCGGTAGCTGTGGCTATGCGTCACCACCGACCCGAAAGCGTAATTGGTATATCTACCCTGGCAATGCCTAGTTGTGCCGTGTCACATACCCTAGCGCGCCTTATACGATTTTGTTTTGTACCATACCTATGGAGTGCCCTCTGACGACGTCCAGTACGGGAGAGATTACGGTACTGTATAGACTATAGGAATATAAAAGTGTGTTAAGGGCTATATGGGTAACCCCTTAACGCTATTTTCAGTGTATTATACTTTACTTTAGACACTATTATAATAGAGTATATTACTACATAGTAGATAGTTTAACGGATCCTTAGGAGATGCGAATCCCGAGCATCTCTTGAGTTACTGCATTCACGTTAGACATTGGATAGGAGATGTCAAATTCCGTAATCATCTCTGATACCGTTCCACTCATATTTATTTACCGTTGATTTAACTTACATAAGATCTTTAAGTTCTGACTCGAGTGGTTTGTCTTTTCAATTCGCTCGGGTCAGTCCGAGTATTCCAAGATTTGAAGATTTTATTCTGGAGGACGAAGACGAAGATTTGTATTACTATTATCTACTATATTATTCCGCTACACCATTTTATTCCGCTGCATAATTATTATTCTATGGTATGTGTAACTCTGATATGTATTGTTCAAATATAATAGAATATTTTGTAAACAGCTTCATGAACTGTTTATTTGATTATTATATTTTATCGTTCCGCTGCAAGATTCTTTTTTTCTTCTTTTTTTTCTTTCTCTGCTTTTTCTTATTTACCCCATAACAATCCGCCCTTTTGTATGGTTTAAGTCTGACGTGTGTGGTTTATCGTCGATTTAAAGCGTACGAAATGGCGGGATGTTACACCTCTTATTGGAGAGACTTTCAAAAAGACTGAATTTCCAAATGAGAATTCCATATTTCTACGCCTTCGATCTGCATAACTCTTCCATCTACTTTAGGCTTCTTTTAGCTTCATTCTAATCATATCAACTTTCTCTGAAGCTTCTCGTATTATTTTTGGGCCAAGCACTTACCGATCTCCGGTTTTTATTCAACATGCTGGCGATTTACATGGATGACCATACAAAGCTTCATACGGTGCCATGCCGATATTAGCTTGATAGCTATTTTTGTAGGAGAGCTCTACTAAATGTAAATGATTCTTCCACGAACCTCCAAAGTCTATGATACATTCTCTTAAAAGATCTTTCAAAACACGGTTGACTCTTTCCATCTGTCCATCTATTTGGGGGTGATATGCAGTGCTTATACTCGGCTTGGTTCCCAAAGCTATCTATAGTGCTTCCCAAAACTGACTAGTGAAGATTGGATCACGATCGCTTACTATACTACTTGAAACTCCATGCAATCGGACAATCTCCTTCACACACACACACACACACACACACACATATATATATATATATATATATATATATATATATATATATATATAAATATATATATATATCCACAAGGCTTGCTACAGTTATTGTTGGCTTAACTGAAATAAAGTGTGCAGTTTTGGTCAATTGGTCTATGATAACCAAAATTCCTTAATTTCCTTTCCTTTTCGAGGTAAGCCATCAATGAAATCCATGGATATTTGATCCCAATTCCTAGCTGGAATCTCCAAAGGTTGAAGTAAACTTGTCGTCTTTTGTTAGTCACTTTTGATTTTTTGGCAATTTCCATAACGGCTGACACGGATAGATATGTCCCTCTTCATATTATTTCCACCAAAATATATGCTTCATATCCTTGTATGTCTTATGAATTCCTAGATGAATGCTAAGTTTGGCTGTGTGGCATTCAGGTAGTACTTCTTGCCTAAGATTTCCAACATTCGAAACGCAAATACTTCCATTTAACCGCAATACTCTATGGTTACTATTCTACAGCTTGAATTTCTTCCTTCTTCGGCTGCTTTAATGTATTTCTCAAATAGTTTATCTTCTCCCTATTTACTGGCAATTCTTTCTAAAAGAGTTGGATTTACCACCAAATAAGAAATAGTAGCTAACTTTATACTCAATGCATCAACTGCTACATTGGCTTTCCCGAGTGTATATAGAATATCTAGATCGTAAGATGCGAGAAATTCTAACCAACATTAGCGTCTCATATTTAAATACTTCTAGGTGAAAAGATACTCCAAATATTTGTGGTCTATGAAGAGTTCGAATTTTTCACCCACTAAGGTCAATTCAAAGTTGTATCAAAATATATATGAAAGATTCTTACCCAGCGAATAATGTCTCCATATATTTAAAGCGAACACGATGGCTAATAATTCTAAGTCGTGTGTTGCATAACTCTTCTCATACGTCTTTAGCTGTCTACTTGCATAAGCCATCACCCTCCCATCTTGCATTAAAACTGCACCAACTCCTTCTCCACAAGCATCTGCATAATGGTCAATCCACTGTTTCCATTTATAGTTGCTAAAATTTGAGCAGTTGTCAACCTCTTCTTTAGTTCTTGGAATGCTTCTTCACACTTAGAAGTGTAGATAAATTGAGCATCCTTCATTTTCAACTTCGTTAGGCGATAGGAAATTTAGAGAAGTCTTGAACGAATCTTTTGTAATATCCTTCCGAACCTATGAAGCTACGAATCTCTTTAAGAGTTTGTCGTTGCTTTCAATCTTGAATAGCTGCACTTTCCCAGGATCTGCTAAAATCCCATCCCTTGATATTATATGTCCAAGGGATCTTACCTCCTCCTCCTAAAAATAGCACTTTGAGAATTTGACTTTAACCAAATTATTCCACAATATCTCCACACAGCTTCTAGATGCCTTGCATGTTCTTCTTCTATCTTTGAGTAGATCAGGATATCATCGATAAAGACTAACACGAATTTGTTTAGCACATATCTATTCACTCTATTCATAAGGTCAACATAATAAGAAGGTGTATTAGTTAGCCCAAAAGGCATAACCAACCACTAATAGAAAGTATTCGGACCTCTGAATGTAGTTAGATGGATGCAATCTTCTGCGATCCTTAACTGATGGAATCCAGTAACTAGGTCCATTTTGGAAAAAACTAGAGCTTCGTGTAACTGGTCAAACAAGTCATCTATTCAGGGTAAAGGATACTTGTTCTTAATGGTTTGCTTATTTAGATCTCGATAGTCTACACATAATCTCAAAGATCCATCTGACTTAGCAACAAAAACTATGACCGATCCACAACTTGAACGGCTGAGTCTTATCAATCCTTTCTTTAGTAGCTCTTGGGTTTGGTTATTCAACTCATCTGTTTCTTTCGGAGCCATCCTTCTATCTTGTTTTTTAATTGGCATCGCACCAGGAAATAAATCTATACGAAATTCAATTTCCCATTGTGGGGGCAAACTTTTTACTTCCTCAAAGACATCTACAAATTCGTTAACAACGGGTATTGCTTCTAATTCTGTCTGGGATGTATCTAAAGCTTAAAGAAAACCATCCCCTCTTGGACTTGGATCTTCACAAGGTATTTCTATGAGTTTCCCTAACTTTTTTTCATTGCAATAGTTCTTTTCAAACAATCTAGAATTGCTTCATTTTTTGTTAACCAATCCATACCAAGTAAAATTTCAAATCCAGTAAAATCTAAGACGAAATAATCAAAAGGAAAGTGATAGGGAGGATAGGAAATCGAGACTTTTTCACCATGCATACAAAGATTAGTGGAAACTCCTATAAGATTCTTCGCGTAGATAGGGTCGTCGACAATTTTAGGTTCAAGTTCTAATTCTTCTACAGTTGTTTTAGAAATAAAACTATGAGAAGCTCCTGTATCAAATAATACTCCAATAAAACGTCTTTGATAAAAATATTACCTTCCAACACTCCTTTGCCCTTCACATCTTGGGAGGCTGAAGGCTCATCCTTGATAGCATAAACTTTAGGGGACAATCCTTAATCAAGTGCCTTGGTTTTTGACAATTGTAGCAGCTTCTTAGTGCCGATCCCTGAGTTCCTTGAATTTTGGGTATTCTACAATGAGTTGATAGGTGGCCTTTTTGTTGGCAATTGTAGCAAGTGACATCTTTAACGCGGTTATCCTGAGATCCACTTGGGTTTTCCTTGCCATGGCTTCTTGCCGCTGAACTTCCTCTTCTTCCAATTATTGTTGTTGCCTTCTTGTACTTCGGACCCAAAGCTTCATATCTATATTCCATGTCTATTAAGTCTATAAAAGGTTCTTTCACATGCCCAATCAATCTGACATGGTATTGTTTGTTCATTCTAGAAATAAACTTTTCATTCTTTTTGAGGGGCATATCTATCAATCCAGGCCCAAAACGAGTTAATTCGTTATACTTGGTAGCATACTCCTCAAACGACATCTCCTCCTGTTTAAAATCCACAAAATTTCGGTAGAGAGGGGATTTTCCTGCTTCCGGCATATACTGCTCCTCCAGAACTTCTTTGAATCATTCCTATGAGTAATCATCTTCTGACTCATTCTAAGTAATAGATTCCCACCAAACTAGAGCTCCCTTTTGTAGTAGCCAGGAAGCTAAGAATCACTTCTGCTCATCTCCAATATTCAATCATTTGAAAATTCTTTCACAAGAGAGGTTCCAAGCTTGTACTTCAATGATGGTTTATGTTCCTTTGAAAAGTTTACCACCAAGGCTGGTATAGTTCTTGCATAAGGTTGTAATGTTAAATTGGGGCTGTACCGGAACTACTACTTCCTCGACTGCTGTAGCAGTGGGAATTTGACCATTTGTGATATTACTTCCTCCCCTACCTCGTACTCTTCTTCTACTCATTTTCTACTATCTGTATATGGTAAGAAAAAGATCTTTAGGATATATATATATGAGATATCTTAGGGAATGCTATATAGTATGAATATACTTATTCAATTTAAAGATTTCCATTATGTGCTCTCTCAGACTAAACTCCTTCTAGGGCATTACTAACCCTATCTCTAATAAGTCATACTCTAACAAAGCCAAGGTTCTCGCATAACCTTAAGATTTGAAACCAAATGTGACGACCCGTCTCCTCGACCTTCAAAAATCAACACTAATACAGTATTCACATGCCGTAAATCCAAGTGTCGGGGAGGCAGATTATGAGGGGTGCAAAAGAAAACAAAGATAGAAGATAACACAAAAATAGAATCTCATATCGTATTCAACATTTTAATTGTACATAAATGTTCAGAGTCAAATACAAATCCAGCGGGATAGTTATAACTGTCTATCCGTACATATGCTGGGAAATACATACTACATAATACAGTAGAAAATGGATAGGCATCTACATAAGGTACTTCAGCTTTATAGCTCCAAAAGTCTTCTCCAAAATGCTCCCCAACATGCTCCAAAATGCTCCCCAACATGCTCCAAAATGCTCCTAAGTATCATGACTACTTGGTTGCCCAAAAAACTAGCCCCCCCCCGGAGTTTAAAGGGAAAAACACACTCCAGGTCAGTCATGGGACTAGTGTGAGAACTTAGAGTAAGATGTTTTTTGAAAACAAAAAGGTATCTCATAAGACTATGCCGCACATAAACATGGAATGAGTTTTTACCTTAAGATAACCAGAACTCTTTATTACCTAAATTTGGGGATATTATTTTAATGAATTTCTTTGAAAACATTTGCAAATAAACTTATTCATCTTAGCCGAAATTGCTACCATTATTAAATTCCAACATGCTAGGTTCTATAAACAAAATCGCAAGTTCTTATTGGAGAATGCATTTCCATACAAATGAGCAGTTGAAGCAATTACCTTCCGATGGTACACCTCTAGATGGATGTCCCGAGGACCATCAGAAAGGGTCCTCTACCAACACACAACCTATCTCTGTAACTAGATAGTACCGAATATATATCCCCCGGTCGTTACCGTCCTTTATCCGAGAGCTCTGTTTGCATACATCAACATTAATTTACATCTCGAACGTCATTGCGGGAAGAAATATATCTAGAAGGGAATGATCACACCCGAATTGGGAATGATCCACTTATCCTTGTTACATCTAACCCTATTTCGATCATTTCAGGCTGATGAGGCTCCAGGCAAAAATTACCTATTCACATAGCACATCTTCGTTCACTTTGATTGCCACATTGCCATTCCACATTCACACGACTGATTTCTATAAACATATAAGTTCCTGAACTCGTATGTCTCGGGAAATGGTGTTAAGCTAAGAGAAGGTGTGTTCACCGCCACCGACTGATATACATCTATAGAGACCAATCATTGTGATTTTGAATACATGGTCAGACACTCATCCATACAAGTTCATTCTCGGACTGAATGAAACCGAAAGTACTTACCTCGACCATTTCTAGGCGAGAAGTCCTTGTGGTTTTGAGGTTTTTCATAACATAGAGACCATTACTGCAATGTAGTGAATCGGGAGTTTATTCTCAATTAATCAACAAGTAGTCCCTCGTTATTGTTCGTCTCAATATCTTTGTCTTCAACATCTTCAATTTTCGAACACATAAATTCGTTCGAAGTGGTTTTCGGATAGGAATCACCCAAATCCAACCTCGGTTCCTTCGAAATCTAATCATCGATAAAATTGAGGTAATTAGGTGATTTTTTTTTGATTTATTTGTTTTCCTTTACCAAAATATCTTTGAGAGATATATATTTTTGAAAATCTTCTTCTTTAAATACGGAATCATTTAAACCTCTCTTTTGAATATTTCTCAAATCATTTTTAAAGAGCATCTTTTGAGAAAATAGGATTACAGAAATCATTCTACTTTTATTCAAAATCAACTTCCGTACTCAATGAGTGCTATGGGCGGAATAACTGTGAGATAAAATTTTAAATTCATAGAATAGGACAAGTTTTTCTCTTTGGATTTTGACAATGAGTATAAGAAGATTATTTCTATAAATCCAAGTTGAGCATCCAAGCTTTCCTTTCGATATGTTCCACTCCTCGCCTAAAAGAGAAAACTGAGGCCAGATAGGTTTAGTGCACTGGATGCTACATCCTTAATCTTAGTTACACACCTTGTTTTCACTTTTAGATCTCACGGACGTGACAAATGTACTAGTCGTTTCTGCATACTCATTTTACCTTTTTAAATCACTTAACTATTTGTTAACCCATCTTTGAAATAATGTTAAACTACTTTAATTTCCTTTAAAATGTTTTATTATTTACTTAAAAACATTTACTAAGGATCTGGAAAAGAATTGTTAAGTTTCAACCTTTATTTCAAAATTTATTGAAAAGCGTTGCGAATAGTGTTGCAATAGTGTTCCAAAAAGTGCTTTAAAAGCTATATTCTTCAAAACGACTTTTATACAATTTAGAAAACCATCTTTTCAACTTAAATCACTTTTAAAACATTTTAAAAGATTTTTAGAATTTATTTCATATTTTTAAAATGATTATTTTATCAATTTTCAACTTTCATCATTTGGTGTAAAAAGTGGATTTTTCCTGAAAATTGATTTTGCCAAATTTCAAAATATACAAGATGAATTCTTGATTTTCTTTTTTTGTATGGAATATATGGATATAAAAATTCGAAAATTCTTACTTTGAAGAATTCCGAACTATATTCCACTTCGTATGTTCGTTTGAAATTTTGACGTGAAAACACGAACTACCGTTACGCAACGCGTCAAATTTTAGGCGTATTTTGAGATTCATATACAAACTTTACCGAGACAAGTTCAAACACTCAAGAATCATTTATACAGCATATTTAAACATTTTTTTAAACGGTATAAATGATTTCATATTATATTTCATTTTATTTTGGAAAGTGTTTTCTGTGTGAATTAGTGTCGTGTATATCGTGACTCGTTTCAATATTTTCATACAATAAACAACGTATGGAAATCAATATCATAACCAAACATCCAAACAAATATATTACAACATCACAACCAAGTATATACATATAAATTAGGAGTTCCCATCTTAGTTGCAAATGAACTAACTTTAAAGTGATAATAATTTCCTAACTTCAATCGGGTGCTCACGAATGCTTGTTTTAAGGCTTCTAGGTGGCTTGACTTGACTTGTGGAGATCTTTGGAGCGTTTTGATGCCGTGAGTATCGAGGAAGATTTGGGCTCGGCTTGATGGTGAAGGGATGGGTCATGGGTTGTGAAGGAAGAAGGAGGAGTTTTGGTGAATGTTTAAGGTGATTTGATGATTACTTTCTTTAGTATATTTTCAGAATAAATTTTAGCATTATTTTATTAAGGTTGGAAGCCATTAAAACGGTGAGAAGAAACTTGAAATTTTGAGAAGAAGAAGTGTGAAAGGAAGTGAGAAAGTGGGTGTGTATTTATAGAATTTTTTTTGGATAAAAATATTATATTTGCGAAAGACCAAAGTACCATTTACTTACTTTTCAATACTTAACATCACATTTCAAATCTTCACTTTATGTCCTTATCTCTTAAGGAGTAAGAAAATATAAAGTAATAATGATGTTTCTTTTTGTTTGACATGTTTTGTTTTTACTAGTTTACTTTTCCTATTTATATCTAGAATTTTCTAATTGTGTTTTAATAAAAGTAAACCTAAGTAGCAACTTAATTAATACATACTATATTTATATAAGTGTACATGAATATTAAAATAAAGTTGCAATAACATTGCGACAACTTTAAATTGATAAAAGTTGATTTTTGACAAAATGTTTTACGGTCACATTTTTACTTTTTAATTTAATTATTTATTTATGTAATACAAATTTAAAAATAAATTTATATAATGTTATTTAAAAATATAAACACTCATAAATAATAAACCATTTAAACTTACTTTTCTGAAATCAGGATTCACTTTTGTCGATATAAGCAAATGTTACAATTTTATGTATATTTCTATTTCCAAATCCTATCTAATATTGTTTGAATTATAAAACCTTTTGTATTTTATATATAAAATCACTTTAAATAATATATTTTGAAGTGGTTAAATTTTTGGATCGTTACACCACAATATTTCCCTTTATTAGAAGATCCCTTAATTAATTAAAGTTATAAAAGTGACATATTCTCTGATTAATTGATGCATCTATGTCTCTTAATTAATTCCCCTTTTAATTGATTGCTACATCAATTAATCACACACTCGTTGCTTGCGTAAAACTATGTAACCTCTTAATTCTTAAATGCATATATTAGACATTTATATTCTGTTTGCAATTATGTTAATTCAGTTGATTTTAATTAATTGTATAAAAATGCAGGATGTTACATTCTCCCACCCTTTAGGAAATTTCATTCCCAAAATTCCATAAGGGTAAAATTATGTAATTCCTCGCATCAATCACATCCATTTTGTGTACATCCATTTTTTCGACCATCCGTGCTCTTATGCAAAAGTGTTATTCAATACAAAATATATGCATGTGCATGAATTTTCAAGCGGTACCTCTTATATGAATGCTTTGCTTCCTTAAAAATTTATTTTTAAAACATGATGCACATATCCTAAATATACTTGCAATTTGTATATGAAAGCAATCTTTTGAAGATTTAAAGCACTTTTTATCTAATTTTCTCACACTCCTATTGAATGGTGGTGTAGTTCAATGAATTTTGCATCCAAACCTACCATGCAACTTTAAATATTCGAATTCCAGAAGAATCTAAGTTTTCGAATTCGATCTCTTGTGTTAGAAAGAAAGTACAAAACGGAAAAAATACATATTTCTCCGATTTCCCTTTACACACTTCTTCTTCCGTACTTAAGATTTAGGCTACTATTCCAAAAAATATTATTTACTTCCCTAAGCACAGTTTACATAAGAAAATATCTCTAATTTTTCTGTTGATGTGTCTTTTGCTTTCATTAAATTTGTTATTTTCCTTTTAGTTATCTTATTCTGCTTTTACTCTTCTTTTTTTTACAAAGCAACTAAACATAGCTATCTTCAGGGAATGGAGGTCTAGAACCATGTCCATTTTGACACAGAAAGGTTCTACTCTAGGAATCCAAGTAACTCATATGCTTCTCCTACCGCTTATTTCTTGTTACTAACATGCGTTGTATTACTCATGATGAACTAGATGTATTCATCTCTTCTACTACATGCTGAAAAAGGAATAACTAAGTCTTGTTTACTACAATGGATAAGGTTTTTAATCTATGCAATCTCTATTTAAAAAAACAACTAAGCTTGGAGAAATTTTCTCTTTACCATTCATTTTTTCCCAACTAAGGTCTACCTATCCCAACCGCGTGTGTCTTATCATCTTACTAATATCATTTCACTATTCTTCTACAGTCTGCACATATGAAGCAACATTTCTAGGTTTCCACTAGTGTCCTATACACCTTACGGGAACTTTTATTATTACTAAGAGTAATTACTGCTATAATCTTATACTTTCCTCGTTACACCTAGGAAGCGATTCCTATCTACTCCATATTTAAAAGTCTGATTTGGTTTGATATTTATCAACTTTTCTTCAAAAATTAAAACTTCTATATCTTATCTTTTCAAAAACTTATATACATTTCCACCAAACCATCTTTTTTTTATATTTTCAAATTTACTAAAACTGGGGTAAATAAGAACAATTATTTTATTAGAAATCCCTTAACCTTTCTACTCTTCCTATTACTTAACCTTGAAGGAGTTACTAACTTACTACATTTAATGGTTTTGTACCTTAATGTATTGGAATTACATTCTCTTATGAGAAATCATTAACGCTAAAACCTTCTATGAATCCTTTAAAGGAGGATTTCATGTTTATGTTAAATTAGAAGGAATTTATTTTATATTTTATCGAAATAGGCTATACAAAATATGATGTTTTCCATAGCTTGTACATCTCTTTCATGTATTACTTATAGCTTGCACAAAACATCTTTATCTATGATTCATCAAAAATATATCGTTATTCATTTCATTCCGATAGACTAAGGTATGTTTACTTTATATTTATGTACATACGATATTTCCTACTAAATTTATTAAGTTATCGTACATTATTTCTCAAAACAATGCATTTTTAAAATTTCTTTATAACTAGAAAATATTTTCATGTGCTTGCTTAAATAATAAGTGTACATACAAACGACTTTAGAAATTATCTTCAAAACTTATTTGGTTCAAAACATATGTTACAAATGCTGCGTAAAACACTGTTACTACAATCCAATAATTCTAATATATGGATTCAATTAAAATAAATATTAATAAATCCCGTAGGCTATGTAAAAACATTTACTTTGGGAGTCACCTATTATAACAATAGTGCCATTGTCTATGCTTCCTTTATTTTTACTAAAAACATTTATTACAACAATAAACGTTGTAACCTACATTTTTGATACTGAACACATTCTAGGTTTTTATATTTATAATCATTGTTTACCTACAAAGAAACTAGCGAGCTATACACGCCCTATAATTCTTCAAAAGGAATTTCATTTTTAACGAAATTTACAACATATAAAAACCAATTTATATTTGATATCACTTATTTTTTCAAAAACCCAATATTTACTTCCTCAAATATATTAACAATTATATTTTTCAACTTTTTAAATTGAAAATTTTCATTTTTATTGGGTTTGACATAAAGTGGATTTTCTTCATTCTAAAACCTCTTATTCTTCCCGAAATAAAAACACTCTCCATACTATCCTAAGGAACTTTCCTACTTCCTAAAACATATGAATACAAATTTCCACCCAAAACATGGCTTATTTGTATGCTATAAATCGGTATTAACATAGGGCTCTACATACTTGGATCATCCCAAACCCAACTAGCAAACTATGCACAAATATACTTCTAGAAACTTCCATACGTTAAATTCAATGGTTGGGGACTATTTGGAATTTAGTACATAATATATTTATATTTTACTCAAAAATACAAATACGTCCACTCGCTATCTACCTAGGAATCCTAAACCTAGACTCTGATACCAAATGTAACAACCTAAATTCCAATGGGTCCGGATTTTTTGCATAAATGCTAAAACCCAAGCCCACTGAAACCCGAGTTGGAAATTTGATATCCTGCAAATAGGCAACGATAAATATATCAGAGCTTAACTAAATATCTCGCAGCGGAATTGAAAAATATATAATAGTAAGTAAATACCCACCAATATAATAACACTTTTTAAACAAGTGGCTTAAAGCGAGAAAGTCTCTGTCATCTATCTAACCGTAGGATATTATGTTAGTTCAATTGATTTTATTTAATTATATAAAAATGCGGGATGTTACACTAATATTATCAAAATCTCTCATAACCGGTACTACAAAACTCCCAAGCGGAGCCTAAGTGGAGTAAGAGCCTATCAGATTGTATTTTTGCCTGAAACAAATTAGAAGTTGTGCCAACAAGTGATTTTTCTTATTCATCATTTTTCTTGTTCATCCTTTTTTCTTTTTAACTCTTCATTAGTAAGCTCAGGAGTTTAGTTTTCTAAATCTAACTTCGATTTTTATTATCTTTGGTCTTCGTCATTATTTCCGAAGAATTACTAAATTAATAATATAGAAAAGCTTAAATAAATAAAAACTACAAAATTATATTTACATATTAATTGTTTTCTTACATCACAATTTAGAAAATACTCCAACTTTTTTATCAATGTTAAATTAGTAATGGACTTCTACTATTTGCTATTCATATTAATAAAATACTCTCAATGTTTGGTTCCTCATATTGATTTTAATATTCAGTAGAAACCATAACATATATTACTAAGTGTACCTCACATATGACTTAAACAAAGATAGAAGTCAAATGACTATCAAACTATAATTTTGAAATGTCAAAGTAAAATCACAAATCAAACATATCAACCAATCAGCCATGGCTAAAGGTGAGAGGAAGAATCAGCCTGCAGGCTTTAGCTTGTTCACGATTGTAGGATTTTGGCCTTGGCATGTAGGAAAAGGCAATGGGATGGTTATTTCCTATGGCGGTGGGTTGGCGCTGCTTGGTTATGGTTGCATGAGTCTCTAGTTTTGTCGTAGATATAAATGAAGGATGTTATTTTCTAGGTTATTTTGTGATTCGGGTAGGGGGTTGCTCATGTGCGGGGGTTGCCCTAGGCCGTTGTCTGATGGGCCTAGCCCATGAGCCGGGTCTGCCAATTGAGATACATCTTTGCAGCTTCTTAATTGCACTGCTACTTAAATTCCCAACAGATATACTACACCTGAATTTTAGCATGACTGCATAAATAAAAGTCGAACTCGTTTGGATGACATATCTTAGAATTAGATACGGTACTTGAAACACATACTAAATTAGTGATAATTCTACAGTATGTGCAAATTTGCATAGGTTGTGTGATGAGGTGGTCAGAGTTCAAATCATAGAATTACTAGGTATGATATTCCCACTTGCAACGGTGCTACTTCTATCTTTGTGGTTATTTGCATATAACCTCGTATGATGGTGCTTTTAAACGATGACAAAAGTCGAATGAGGTTGACAGTTCGGTTCTAACGAAGCACATGTCTATATTAAGTTATGTGTAATTTGAAAAAATAAAGAGTATAGGTTGCATGGTCAAATTGTGTTATATGACAACCTTTTGGGTAATATCTTGTTCGTACAGCAGGACTTGGTAGAACTGTCCTTCACTAATACTATCTCTGTTTTTCCACGAATAATGGAACTAATATGAATCTATGAAAAAATTGGAAATATTGCAGGACATAATGAGGCGAAGCTAAATGTGTTATTATGCACCAATAGTGTAACAACCCGTATTTTTAACGATAAGATATCTAAATAATTTATTTAAATCTTGAATCGTTAATTAATTGATGGTCCCATAAATGTGGTTCTTTTACATATGATCAAATTAGGACTCATAACCACTTCCCTTAAGTTCGTATCGACGTTGCGAATTAAAATGAGTATAAGGATTGCTATATTTGGAGATCGAATAATGGGATGGCCGAAGCGGTCTCAAAAAGCACAAAATTATCATCCGGAGCGCTGTCTCGAATAGCAACAAAATTTATAACATTAGAACCGAAAAAAATAAGGTGATGCACGTAGATGAACTTCGTTTTGATCGGATGCACCGTTTGATCATGCAAGCTAAAAACGCACGACCTTTTTATTTGAGAATTCATATGATATTATTTAAATCAAAATTCTCATTTCTCTTATTATCTAAACCATGGTTGTTGTTCCGTTGCCTAAACCTAAGAAACAAGGCCGCCTTTTCCTTCTTGATTTCAAAAATTAAATCGAGAGTTATACTCCACTAAAAATTGTGAAACTAATTATGTTGACTTCATATCGAGAAAAGCTCTATGGCCATATCCATTTTTAGAGGTATGACATCAATTTGGGTGATGATCGTACTTGGCCGATGACCTAGGGTTTAAGAATGACGAGGATTGAAGTGAGGATATGTAATACGGACATCGCTATCATTTATCTTTTTCCAGCTCTCACATTCCCATCAAGTTTTAACATCTCTGGAGCATTAGATCAAAACGCATCATATAAGGGGAGGAGCATGGCAAGACCGAGTCGGTCATGGCTAGGAATGATCGCACTATATCTTTTTAGTACCGGGGTGAAAGTTCACGAAAAGAAACATTTTGGCGAAGACGACATCGAACATCGTTGAGAGACAGGTGAGAAATTGATTGGAAAAGCAAGTGGATTTTGGGTTCATGTTGTAAGGCATGTATTGGTGCACGGTCATTAGATTTAGGGAAGAGAGGTTAACTAGGGTAATTAATCTAATTAATTGTTAATTAAGTTAATCAATTATTTAAATAATTTGATATCTTATATCGTGCGTATCTTTTGCATTCGAGGTCCATTTGAACGTGGTTTCTTGCGTTGCACTCATGATGGAAAGCACTACGACTTTACGATGGTTTAGTTAGATTTGGTTAAGGCGAGTGATATTTTCTTCCATCATATTATGATTGTTAATATAGTATTAAAAAGACATTTTGAAATGATTTCTAACTTTAAAATGTGATTTCTATAATACTTAAACCTATATATATTGTTTTATAAAAGGGATTAAAATTGTTTTAAAATGGTTTTAAGTTAAATATCACATTTTTTCCGTTGACACACTATTTTGACGTTATTGCTAGATTTAGGCTATTATCCCATATTGGTTGCTTGGATGTATTGTATCATGTTATTATAGTTGTATGTAGGCTATTATATACATTTCTATGCTCGTTGGTTACATGTCTGCTTGTCTGTTAGTTGGTTGAAAATGCAATTCGAAGGCGATATTGGATTAGAAAATATCCCATAGGATAGGAATTCGTGCATTGAGTTTTACGCATGCCGATCGATCTGCATATGAGGGATGGACTTGAGGATGTATTCTTTGGATTTTGAAATAGATGTTGGATGTTTTAATTTGGTTTGTACTTAAGTATTTTTGGTTAGTACACGAACAAAATGGTCGTTATCAAATACTTTAGAGTGGTCGATATCTACCACAATTGAGGATGTTCGATTTGGTCACTTTTGACATGGACGTTGAAGAGTATTTGAGAAGCACAATGTGATGGTTTGTTCATTCATTCAAAGTTTGATTTTAGTGTTACTGCTCTTCGACGAATAGTTTTGGCGGTGAAGCGAAGATGTGACGCTTCGAGGCGATGACTTCACGATTTGACGGTGATGATTCCCTGATGGAAATTGATGGTTTCAATGATGGATAGCTATACTTCAAGAGGCATAGTAAGCGACGATGAGTGGATTGGGGGGACTGTTGAAGGTCAGTTACGGGATGCATGATGACACTCTGTGACTTATGATGGCTGTCTAGAGTAGTTCCTAACCGCATTGACTTTAGGCAGGAGTTGTATGGACAGTTATGAGATGACCTCTACTATGGATGATATGTGCAAAAGGATCATCAATATTTGTAGGTTTCGATGTGTACTCATAAAGAAAGGGTGTGTGATGATGCTCACTTAGGGTATTACTGGCCCTTAGATCGCATGATGTTTAGATCCGTTGTACCCTGGACTATCAGACATGTAGTCTAGTTCCTGGCCTACTAAGTGGCATGAATTCAAGTACTAAGAGACTAGGATGTTGAGTAGTCCTTGTATTGATGATGGGGTCATATGAGTATGATATATCCAATGCACTGAGTGAGTGAACGAAAGGATGGTTGGTGGATGCTATATTTGTTTGATTATTCTATCACCTCAAGGATGTCACACGACATAGATATTACTAATTCAAATATGTAGACAGCCTTGGTACTTTGATGTATCGTACATCCAGGATGATTATCATTGAGTAACGTATATCTTTTATATGTGCTAACTCTATGGATGCAGGGACAGGTCAGGTATAATTCTCCATACCCTCTGTTCCATTTACTATATCGACTTTAATAGTATTTTGAGAATATTTATCGGTTACACTAGACTATTGTCCAACTCAAGGTTTTATGCTTTGCTTTTTATTATCTCTGGTATTCTTAAATGATTAGATTAGATAACAGACATAAACATCACTTGGAGCCGTGCAGATGGACTAACACAAGGTGACACTTTCCTATATTTATATTTTGAGTTTATTATTGTTTATTCCGCTGTATGACATTGTGAAGCCTTGCAGTATTAACTTACTACTATTAGAGATAGTTTATTAGTTGAGTTTATTTATCAGTTGTGTAAACTCTATTATTGTTCCGTATAACTATATGAGGCTGTTACTCTGATTATATAATAGTTATTACCATTTCGCCTGTTTTATATCCATAATGACTATTATATTTTATTTGACGCACTGTGAGATATAGGACATGTTATGTGGTTGTATAATGTTTTATTTCTTTCTCTTTCCCTCTATTCTCTTCTTTTCTATTCTATTCATCTTCTTACTACTTTTTCTTTCCTCCGACAATCATCATAGATTGGCAGGATGCTCCAGCAGCGCATATTTGGTTATTTTAGCATCAGGGGTGTAAGGTGGCCATAATATATAGAAGATAAAGAAGAATACAAACTTGAAGGTGTTTCATACTTTTAAAGGTTTAAAAAATTCAAGGACATATTAGCCAGTGCAAGCGCCTCTCTTGTTTGAGCAACTACGTCTGTGGTCATGCGAAAGCTATTAAGGAGCTCATGATGAGCTTCAAATGATGAAATATACAAGTTATGATTAGATTTAAATATTGAAAATTTAAAATGTTGTATTTTATTAAATGTTAAAATGCTATATACCATGTTAGCAGTAACTAGAATAGTTTGCGTAGTTAACAACACTGTATAGGTCCAACTCGCTACCTCGAACCTTTAGTTTTAGATTTCAAGAAACTGATTGTTCCTTAAGAAGAAATAAGAAGAAGAAATCAATACAGTATACACATAATTTTATCCTCATAAGGGAATATAGTGGACAACATCAATACACACTAAGTTGAAACTAAGTACTTCACCTACTGCTTCCAAATTGAAAATTGAAGTGGGTGAAGTAGTAATCTTCATAAGTGAAGCAGTAGGCAGACAACATAATGCAATATACATAGAAATTGAGAATTAAAACTGAAAAGGATGCAAGTGAGAGGGCCCAAAAAATAATGGTGTGAGAAAACATTTAATATGTTTAATACTTTAATTAGGTGGACAATTAAAGACCATCACATATCTTTCTTTTATTAGACCCACTAAATTGTTTGTATTTGTTTATATCCATTGTTAAATCAGAAGGATTTTATTATGTAGATATTAAAAAACTTTATTAAAAATCAATATTATTGACTACACTGCATATCATTCGCTATCTCTAACCATTAGGGTAAATCTCAATTCCTCTTACGGTGAAAAAACTCATATGACTTCTCCATGTGAATGCTATATAAATTTGAATGAGATTGTAGTATTTGAGGTCGCAATTTGACTCATTCTTGACGATTTGCATCCTTAAGTTTTAAGTTGTTATTGTTTTGAATACCAAACGGTATACTATATAAGATTTTTTGATATCACCTTTATATCGTAACATGATAAACTTACATAAGAATTTTTCTATGATTATTATAGCTGTTAATGTAAAATAGATAAAGGATTTTTGACATTTTACATTATTATTGCTCATAAATCCCCTTCCTAGCATGACTGATGTCCACAATATCCAGATCTCATCCTTCAGCTCTAACACATCAGTTTAATGCTACAATCTGCATTGCCTTGCCCCTGTCCAATCAAGCCTCTAAATCATTTTACTGCCTATGTTACTTTAGTTTATCACCTTAGTTTCGTTGGTGCTCTTCGACCTACCTACCATCTACCTTTGTTACCGCCTATGTTACTGCCTATATAAACATTTTCAACATACAGTGCAAAAAATACATAGTTACATTGTACCTTATTAAATATACTTTAAAATTGTAGCTTTGTTTATCAATCTAACATGAAAATATTTCAGTTGGTAAATAAAATCTTCGAGTAGGAAAAAACAATGGTCCGCACATCAATCAAAAAAAATCTTTCAAACTGTCAATCAACACACGACAAATCATGTTAAATTTTGATTGATTTGTCAATATTCCAAACCGTAAATGAACTCACAACAAAAAATCTTCTGAACTTCAAACCATAAACGAACTCAAAACTAGGGCTGGATTTTTTTCGTCTACCGCTTTTCTGTTATTTTCCTTTCGAATATTTTCAAAATTTCCGATTTCCATGTTTTTTCGAAATAAATAAGTCGGAAGGAATTCTTTCTGATTCAAAATGGTAAAAAAAGAAAATTTCCAAGTTTTTCACGGTAATTCCGTTCCTTCCTACTTTTATTGCTTGGGCCAGGCCCATAACTAATTAGGCGTTTATTTCTTATTCTCTCACGCACGTAACAAACCTAACCCTAATTTTGCTTTTGTCCCTCTTCTTGTTGACTGTCTCATCTACATCTTCAGATTGCCAGGTCCCTAATTTTTATCATCGCCATAACCATCTTTCGATCGATTGTCTTTAGCTTTACCTAATTTCATGGCACGCCGTTGTTCTACTTCACCACCTGCTACGTGAAATCGGTAATAAACTATTTCGCGATTTTCCATTGCATTGACTTATTATGTATGTGGTACTAATTTTGATTTATGTATTAGTGCACTTGTTTGTGTGATTTTTCTGGTTTAATTTGATTTCCTAATGAAATCAGGTTTTCCCTTTCAATATATTAGTTCATTTTTTAGTTGTTTGTATACTCTTCATTCATCTTTCATTTACTCATTTATTTAGTTTTAAAAAAAATATTCTACGTACTGCACTTCATCTCACATTTGCTTAAAATATTCTTTAACAAGTTGTGTGGTACCAATGGAAAATGCTACCCAAACAAAAACAGAATGTATATTTTCCTTTCTGTTGCTAAAAAATATTGTTGAGTAGATTTTACTGGAAAATAAGAAGTCCACTTTAGTTCATTTCACTTAAGTTCACTAATTAAATTCATCATCATTTTTTCAAATAATCAGTACCTGTTGCGTTTAATAGACAGTTGCGAGTAAGCATATATTCTGAATACTGTAATTCTTGCTTTCAAGTATGGAGTATATATGCTGAAATACATCATACTATCAATGATTATTGACACTTGTGAGGTTAGGCCATATTTACTTTTACATATATATTACTATAATGGATATAGAATTGATATATTTACAGAGCATTAAAAAAATTCTGTTTTACTATTAGTCATCAATTTTTATTCGTTAGTCTTAAAACACTATTTCACTAATTCCAAAACTCTACATTTGCGTCAACCCATATTCATGTCTTCGCTAACACTTCAACATCATGTTTCTGCTAGTCTATATACTTACTTCCATTTGGCGCACTTAATCTAAAAAAAATCACTGTCTAAAATCACAAGGACACCAAAAAATAGATCTATCATTTGAGAGGTTACTTAGCATTTTAATTACACTGATATGGTTTAGTATATTATTTTTGCAAGTAACACAGGATTGAGTTTCCCTGAGAAATTTCAAAGTTTAGTACATTGCATCTAGGCTACAACTCATGGTGAGATGTACTACATAGTTCCTACTAACTGAAAAACAATTAACTAAGGATATAGTAAACCACCGAAAAAAAGTACATTCAAGTTGTTCAATTCATACACAATATGTTTTCTTATTTTTTTATTTTCTTGAACTTGGTGAGTGAAATTAAAGAGAAACTTGTACCTTAATGAACCACAATTTTGTTATTTATAATTGTAGTACATACATACTGTTGTGGAAAATAACATGTTGCTACTTTGATTGTGAGCATCAATGCTATGGTAACTGTTCATTTATTTTTATTTTTTAATCTTTTATTGGATATTGTGACGATGATCTTTACTATATAATGTGCTTGTTTCACAATTAACGCTACAAGATATGTGCTCATTTTGGAGTACTCACTTACAATGTGCTAATATGATTGCATGCATCTTTCTTTTACATTTTACATTTTGTGGGTAAACATATGAGCAATTCAAAAGTAATGATGTGGGTGCTACTGGGAACTTATGTAGTGCATGTTTAAAATGTTGAATACTTGAGCCTGATCACTTATGACTTATGAGTTATTTTTTCGTGTGATTTTCTTTTTTTTAGACAGTGTAAATTTATGTTTGGTCTGGCAGCAAATTTATCTTATTTACCCATTTCCTCTTCTTGCTTGCAAACGATGATAGAATATATTTTTTGTATGTCAGGTTGATGTTCAGGTTATTCAGCTGACGCATACTCGGGCATTCACTTCAGATAACATTGAGTTTCCAGAATTGTTATCGAATATTGAGCTAACTGAACCGAAGTCAATTGGTAAAAACACCTATCAGGATAATTATTTTTGTGTTACTTAAGACTTCATGTTGTGTATGTATATCTTCTAACATCTTTTATTTTGATATAGGTTTCTTATGGACTCGAGTGGATCAAGTGCGGCGAATGAATTAGGACAAACGCAATCCGATTCACAAAGTCGGACTGAGATTCATCACAAAAAACCTTTAAGGCAACCTAAGTCGATAGTATGGGATCACATGACAAAGATTGTCAGAAAGAAAGACGATGGGGAAATGGAGACAATTGCACTATGCAAGTATTGCAAAATGGAATGCCCAGCCGAGTCGAAGCAAGGGACAACTGATTTACGGTATCATCTTTTCTATTTATTTACAATAGAAAAGACTAAATTAAAAGGTGTGATAGGGGATCAAAGGGTTAGTATTACCACCGATACATGGACTTCAATTCAAAATATTAATTACATGGTAATTACCGCACATTTTATGGATAACGACTGGAAATTACACAAAAGAATCGTAGCATTTACAAAAATCAATAGTCATAAAGGTGATGAAATTGGAAGAGTATTAGAGAATTGTTTGAATGAATGAGGGGTAGACAAAATTTTTACCATCACTGTTGACAATGCTAGTGCTAATGATACTGCAATTGGTTATATAAAGAGAAGATTAGAATATTCTAATTCTTTATTGCTTAATGGAAAATATTTACATTTGAGATGTGTTTGTCATGTCTTAAATTTAATAGTTAAGGATGGACTAAAATTTTATTGTGAAGCCATCGAAGGCATTAGAAACTTAGTCAAGTACATTCACTCATCACCTTCTAGGTTAGACAAATTTAGATATTACTCCAAATTGATGAAAAAAGATAAAATGGCTATCGTTCCACTTGATTGTCCTACAAGATGGAATGCAACATTTAAAATGCTTGATGTTGCTCACAAGTTTAGAAAAGTGTTTGATAGGATGTGCATAGAAGATGAATCGATTAAAGCTTACTTTAATGAGATGGTCAAAGATAAGAAAAAGAATATGGTAAATTGAACGGGACCTCCGAAACAAGAGGATTGGGAAAGAAGTCGTATTTCAACCGAGTTTTTGAATGGATTTTATGAAACCACAATGAAACTTAGTGCAAGTAAGAATGTCACTTCTTCGTTAATTTTTGATGAGGTTATACTGATTCAAGAAGCGATTGAACAAGCTATTGACAATATTCATGATTCTAATTTGCAAAGTGTAGCAAAATTGATGAAGGTTAAGTTTGACAAATATTGGGGTAGCATCGAAGTAATTAATAAAGTTATTTTCATAGCACATATTTTGGATCCAAGGTATAAATTTCAATCTTTGAAGATTAGTTTTCTTGATATAGGTTGGAGTGATGGTAAAATAAATGAGTTTCTCAATGATATAAAACATGCTTTAAATGAGTTATACGATGAATATAGAAAGAGCATGAACATACCTAATATAATTGGATCTAATTTGGTGGTAAGAATTGAAGAAGTCGATGAACAAATTGATGATAATGTTTGAAGTAAAAAGTTAAAAAGACTCCAACAAACAAGAAGAGAAGAACAATCGCTTGAGATAACTAGTGAGGTTGATCGATATTTAAATGATCCATTTGACAATCTTATGAGTAGAGATTTCAATTTATTAGATTGGTGGTAAGGCAACCAAACAAAATATCCAATACTTTCCAAAATAGCTAAAGACATTCTAGCAATTCCTAGTTCAACCGTTGCTAGTGAAAGTGCATTTAGTCTAGGTCGGAGAGTCATTAATCCTTTTAGGGCTTCATTGGCTCCTAGAATGGTTGAAGCATTGGTATGTCTTAATGATTGGTTGAAAGCGGAGAACTTTAATTTTCATCAAATGCAATTTGAAGAAAACGTTGAATTATTCACGGATACGGAGGCGATATGTGAAGGTAAATAATTTTTAGTTGGTATTGATATGTTATAGGCACTCATCTTAATTAATTATTTTATATTTACTTTTTTTCTTGATCATCTCGTATTTCAGACAATCTTCTATATCTTAATGGTGATGATCATCCTATCTTCTAATCCTGTAGTTAGGATTAATCTCAGCCAATATAACTTATGCTCTCCATTATGTCCATAAGAGTTAAAGTAAATTGAAAAAGGTCCCTAATTTCTATCATCAGATTGATTTCAGGCTTTTGTGTGTTAAGGTTGCATTGCTATGTGATTTAACTGGGCAATAAAATTTATATATTGTTATGCTATGTTGTGTTATTTCCTTATATTAAGATGGTAGGACTTCAATGTTTTGTTGACATAGCTTATAAACTTGCTTTACATGAACATGCTCCCTTGAGCACTTGTTCACATAGCCTTGCAACCTTTGGATTATCAATTTATTACGGTATTACATGAACATGCTCCCTTGAGCTGTATATATGCTCAACACTATTACATTATGTCAGTCATAAAATTCACAGTAGTTGTTTCACAGCTTTCCTTGAATTTTACATAACAAATTTTGATAAATGAAAATATTTTCACTATCAGTCATAAAATTGGATATGAATATGAAAAGTTGCTCAACATGTTTAGTAATACAATTTCAAATATGAATGATATTCTTTTTTTGGCTAATGTTTTTGATTTTCCAACTTCCTTGCACCTTAACCTGAAATTGAATTTTTAGTAAATAAAATAAAAATTCATTTTAATCTTAATGAGAGTCTGGGTCTATATACACATTAAAAAGTTACTTTTTTGAAGTCAATATGCATAATTCTGTGAAAAAACAAGTGAAAGGAAGATGTAAATTTGGTGGGCTTAGACAAAAATGGGATCAAACCAAAAGAAACTTGTCATGCTTATACAAAAACTGGGCTTGTAATAGTATACTGGACTTTTGTTTGACACAGGCCCAGCCTTATTTGATCACTTGGAGAACACACATATATTATTACCATATAAACTGATTGTACCTCCTTTGCAACGGAATCCACCTTATTAAATTGGATACAATTTTAGCTTTTACTATCCAAATTTAGATTTGGACCAGACTCGGTTATTATTTATCAGGATCAGAACAGTTTCATTCCTGCTTAATCTAAGTTTTGATCTGAACCCGATTAGTAGTTGTTCATGGTACAAAATCTGTATCCATGCTTGATACCCTTTTTTTGCTTTTATACTTTGCCTGCATACTTTTGTTTCTGAACCCAATAATAAAGAATTGAAGTAGATTGAAAGAAGTTTAAAGCCTTTTGTTGAAATTATTCATGTTTCAGATTACACATTAATGCTAGTATGTAACGCTAATTAATATTTTGTATAGGGACTTCTTCTTTATCCTTAGGAGCATCATCATCATCACAACAAAATGAAGCAGAATGAAGAACCGTTGGCAATAATTTATGAAGACAACAAAATGATTTATGAAGGAACTGTTCAGATCTTGTGGTGTTTCTTATTTATGAATATATTATTTGAATTTAACAGTACATGTAGTTCTATATTTTCTTTTCTGTTATTTATGATTGTTTAGAACACATTTTGCTTGATCAATTCTGTTTCATGCTTGATCAATTCATGTATTAAATAGTCTGTTATGCAAATAGTGTGGTACATGATTGAACACATTTTGCAAATAGTCTGTTACATGCTTGATCAATTAATCATTAGCTGGTCAGTTCTATACTTTATATTAAATTTCATATTGGTTATTTCATAAATATTGTGTTATGCATGATCAGGTACCTGTAAGTAGTCTTTTATGCAAATAGTCTCTTACATTAAATTTCTGTCAGAACATATTTTGATTACAAATTCTGCATTTAAAAATCTTAAGTGTCGAAAAAATGGAATTCCATATTTCCCTCCTTTTCTTCCAGTTTCCATCTATTGGAATTCCGGGGTTAACGGTACGGAATACGGAACATGTTATAACATTCCGCCAATAATTGGAAGAAACGGAAATGTCTCGGTTGGTACGGAAATTTTCCATTCCCACCCCTACTCAAAACATATGCACAACAGGTTGCAATGTTAGTACTCAAAATCCTAATCGACATCCAATACATGTATAGTGAAATTAGTATAGAAAATAAATAACCATGTCAAAATCATAATATAAACAAATAATCCATCATGTTGATTGTATTGTACATGAAAACATAGTCAGCTAAATTAGATTTTTGGATTAGCCTCAATGTGATGTTTCTTAATAAGATCTCATTGAAGTTAGCTTTCGCACCCAACTGCCATTTATTTCTCAAGAATAATTAGCCTCAAATTTTAGATTAACCTTGAATTTATATTTCTAAAGAATAAAGTGTAGTGAAGTAGACCAACGACATAAAGAGGAGTAAATTAACGAAGATGAGGGAAGTGACTGAGAGGAGTAGAGGGATGACGGGACACAGTGGTGGATCCAGAAAAAATTCCAATGGGGGTGGATCTTTAAAAGTTATAAAAAAAGGATAAAGAAAGAAAATACTGAAATTTCAAAGTGCTGTCAAGTAAACTAGCATACTCCTGTTCGTAGGACCATGGAGATTACTGTGTGAAAAAGGATTTTGGTGTTTTTGAGAACTTGCATACGCGTCGAACTGCCAGTATATATAGGTTATATGCATCATATTTTCGAAATTGTTCTAAATGAATGCATCATATATGAGGCACTGATTTAGTATTATTTTTCATACATATCATATGTTTTGTGATACACCATGCACTTATACATGATTGGTTACAAAATTGATTGTTCACTAATTGGTTGGATAATGTAGAATAGTTTTGCGCTATGTTGCATGATTCAATTACTGCGGAATTTCAGATAAAAATTTTTAAAGGGGAAAATGTAACACCCCATGAAATAAAAAATTAATAATTCTCAAAAATGGAACATGAGTAAATATAAAAATTTAACCACAAAACTTTCACTACTGCATTCATGGCGATATTCTTAGCGACTTTCATATATAAAGCTTCGCGATAAAGGTCCAAACAAAGAAGTTATTAACAATTGATGTTTTTGGAATGAAAATAATTAAAAAGGAATTAATAAAATAAATAATAATAACACCTGGACCCCACCGGTCAACCTCTTCTTGGATCTACCAACCACTAGTGGTTAAGTGGTTCATGTTGTAGTGGCTAGGGTTAAACCTCGGCCTAACGGCCTGGATTAATAAATGTTAACCTAACAGATATAATTGACCCCAACGCCTATAAATGTCGATCTAGCCCCTCACTTTTCTTCTTATATTTTACTGAATAGAGGAACGAAGCTCTGCCATTTTCTCTTCTTCATAAGTTCTATAAATTATAAAACTATGACGTGTGTGTGTGTGTGTACGGGAAGGGCAGAAACTAAAAGAGAAGAAGAGAATAAGTGAATCAATTTTGCGAAAAGATAAACTCTATAATTATGAATCTATATTCTACTTAACTCAAATATCCTCTTAGACCTCTAATTCTAATGGGTATGTATATACTTTGTTATACATATTTTTGAGATGGAAAGGAAAAAGTGAGGCAATCAAAGGAATGGATTTGGGTTTGGAGGATTTGAAAAGATAGAAATGTGAGTAGAAAATTATACAATATATATATATATATATATATATATATATATATATCGTGAAATTTATGCCATTGAATTTTATTTGAATTTTATGCCTATGTAAGATCTGTTAAACTGTAGGCTTAAAATGAATATATTTAATCGAAATCTTTCCCATATATTTGGTAAGTTTTGTAATTGTGATAGAATGACATATACACCCTAACTTGAAAATTTTGAAAATCAGACCCTAAATTTTTTAAAGTACGATGTTGTTAAGATTGCGAAGTTTATTCCAGATTTACATTAATTGGGTTGTAAATTGTTTAATAATCATTTGGAATGCCTTAATTTGACTTGGAATGTAAATTTCTATGTTTTAATTTATTTGGAGCGTTAAAGTAGTTGTATCTATTTCCATGTAAATTTCCATATACTGTCTAACTTCACACTATGTATAAAAGGTGCATTGTTTGGAATAATAAGGAATACACCTCAATGAAAGAGATGTGAAAAGTACGGATGTCCTTTTCCATAGTTTGCATCGTCCATTTCCATAGAAATGAAATGAAATAATTCCTTGCAATTTCAATCTGAGCAAAAGTATCATTTTAAGGTAGTTTATAGAAAGTTATAATTGAAATAATTTCTTTCTTTGGAAAATGATAGCTCTAATATATTAAAATGTGGAAATTAACATTCTTCTTAGAATTTACACATAGGCGTATATTATGAGATTTCTTAGTGTAGGAAGTAACAAGTTATATATATACTTGTGTGTGTGTGTACACACACACACACACAGATATATATATATATATATATGTACATATATATATATATATATGATATATACAGACACACACACATATTTATAACCTTTCCTACTAATGAAGAATACAAATCTTTACTGACAATAAAGAAAATTCATTGAATAGATTTACTTGGTGTCGTTTTGAAATTCCAAATATACCCTTTTACATCCATAGAGAAATAGTATTCAAATATGGGGATGTAGCCTGTTATTTTCTAAGTACAACTGTTAGTCACCATGGAGAACTACAGTGTGCATTTACTAGATGAAGTATCAGAGTGTGCCATATCGTCCGTAATGTACAAGCGAGTTCGTCAGTCAAAATTTCGCCCGATTCCGAGTTAGTATGAAGAAGTTATTGTAGTCTGAACAAAAAAATAGCAGCTTCTGCACTAGGCGGAGTTCAAATATGGGGATGTGGTAACCTGTTATTATCTAAGTACAACTAGGAACTGCAGTGCGCATTCACAAAATAAAGTATTTGAGTGTTCAATATTATCCGTAATTTAGGTGGGAGGTCGAAGTCTCATCGGATTCTAGATTAGTATGAAGAAATTATTGTAGTCTGAACAAAAAAAATAGCGCCTTCTGCACTAGGAAAAGTTCAAATGGGGATGTGGTAGCATGTTATTTTCTAAGTAAACTATCAGTTCCCATGTAGAGATACAGTATGCGTTCACAAGTTGAAGTATCCAACTGGACCATATTGTTCGTAATTTAGGTGGGAGTTCACTGGTCGAAATTTTGCCTGATTTCGAGTTAGTATGAAGAAGCTATTACAGTCTGAAGGAAATAATAGCAGCTTCTGCCTAAGCGGAGTTTAAATATGAGGATGTGTCCTGTTTGTTCTAATACAACTATTAGTCACCATGGAAAGCTACAATGAGCTTTGAAATGGGGATGTTGCCTATTATTTTCTAAGTACAATTGTTAGTCACCATAGAGAACCACAATGTGCGTTCACAAGATGAAGTATCCGAGTGTGCCATATTGTCCATAATTTAGATGGGAGTTCATCGATCGAAGATTGCCTAATTTCGAGTTAGATGAAGAAGTTACTGCAGTATGAATAAAAAAATAACAGCTTCTGCACTAGGCGGAGTTCAAATATGGGGATGTGGTAGCCTGTTATTTTCTAAGTACAACTGTCAGTCCCCAAGGAGAACTACATCGTGCATTCACAAGATGAAGTATTCGAGTGTTCCATAGTGTTCGTAATTTAGATAGGAATTAATCGGTCGAAGTCTCGTCGGATTTTATTGCAGTCTGAACAAAAAAATAGCGGTTTCTGCACTTGACGGAATTCAAATATGGGGTGGTGGTAGCATGTTATTTTCTAAGTAAACTGTCAGTTTTCCTAGAGAACAACAGTGTGCACTCATAAGATGAAGTATCCGAGTGTACCATATTGTCCGTAATTTAGGTGGAAGTTAATCTGTCAAAGTTTGGCCCGATCTCAAGTTAGTATGAAGAAGTTATTGCAGTGTAAAGAAAAAAATTACGGCTTCAGCCTAGGCGGAGTTCAAATATGACGATATAGCCTGTTATTTTCTAAGTAACACTATTAGTCACCATGGAGAACTATAGTAAACGTTGAAGTGCGGATATAGCCTATTATTTTCTAAGTACAACTGTCAGTCACCATGGATAACTACAGTGTGCATTCATAAGATGAAGTATCCGAGTGAACCATACTATTCGTAATTTAGTTGGGGGTTCATCATTCGAAGTTACGTCCGATTCCGAGTTGGTATGAAGAAGTTATTGCAGTATGAACGAAAAAAATAGCGGCTTCTACCTAGGCGGAGTTCAAATATAGGGATGTAGCTTGTTATTTTCTAAGTGCAATAGATAGTCACCATTGAGAACTACAGTGTTTGTTCACAAGATGAAGTATCCGTATATATCATATTGTCCGTAATTTAGTTGGGAGTTCATCGGTCAAAGTTTTGCCAAATTCCGAGTTAGTATGAAGAAGTTATTGCAATCTGAAGAAAAAAATAGCGGCTTCTTCCTAGGCGGAGTTCAAATATAAGGATGTAGCATATTATTTCCTAAGTACAACTTTTAGTTACCCATGGAGAACTACAGCGAGCGTTGAAGTAGGGATATAACATGTTGTTTTCAAAGTCAACTGTCAGTCCCCATGTAGAACTACAGTGTGCGTTCACATGATGAAGTATCAGAGTGTATCATATTGTCCGTAATTTAGGTGGGAGTTCAATGGTCAAAATTTCATCTGGTTTCGAGTTAGTATAAAGTAGTTATTGCTGTATGAACAAAAAAATAGCAATTTCTGCTTAGGCGGAGTTCAAATACGGGGATGTAGCCTGTTATTTTCGAAGTACAACTGTTACTCACTATGGAGAACTATATTATGCGTTCACAAGATGAAGCATTCAAGTGTACCATATTGTCTGTAATTTAGGTGGGAGTTTACCGGTCGAAGTTTTCTTTATTCCAAGTTAGTATGAAGAAATTATTGCAGTCTAAAGAAAAAAAATAGCGGCTTCTGCCTAGGCGGAGTTCAAATATGAGGATGTAGCCTGTTATTTTCTAAGTACAACTATTAGTCACCATGGAGAACTACAGTGAGAGTTGAAGTGGGGATATAGCCTGTTATTTTATAAGTACAACTGTTAATCAACATGGAGAACTACAATATACGTTCATAAGCTGAAGTATCCGATTGTTATATATTGTCTGTAATTTAAATGGGAGTTCATCGGTCGTAGTTTTGCTCGATTTCGAGTTAGTATGAAGAAGTTATTGCAGTATGGAAAAAAAATAGCGGCTATTTCTTTGGCAGAGTTCAAGTACGGGGATGAAGCCTGTTATTTTCAAGTACAACAGTTAGTCACCATGGAGAACTATGGTATACATTAACTAGACGAAGTATCAGAGTGTACCATGTTGTCAGTAATTTAAGTGGGAGTTCATCGGTCAAAGTTATGTCTGATTCCGAGTTAGCATGAAGAAGTTATTAGTTTGAAGAAAAAAATAGCGGGTTCTGCCT
Source organism: Allium cepa (assembly GCA_030765085.1). Lineage (NCBI taxonomy): Eukaryota > Viridiplantae > Streptophyta > Magnoliopsida > Asparagales > Amaryllidaceae > Allium > Allium cepa. The sequence goes on along the minus strand of CM060935.1, from coordinate 737,082,673 downwards.
AGGCGGAGTTCAAATATAAGGATGTAGCCAGTTATTTTTTAGGTACAACTATTAGTCACCATGGAGAACTACAATTAGCGTTAAAGATGGGATATAGCCTGTTATTTTCTAAGTACAACTGTTAATCACCATGGAGAACTACGGTATACGTTCATAAGCTGAAGTATCTAAGTGTTCAATATTGTCTGTGATTTAGGTAGGAGTTCATCGGTCATAGTTTCACCTGATTCTAAGTTAGTATGAAAAAGTTACTGTAGTATGGAAAAAATAGCAGCTTCTGTTTAGACAGAGTTCATATACGGGGATGTAGCCTGTTATTTTCTAAGTAAAACTGTTAGTGACCATAGAAAACTATGGTATACGTTCACTATATGAAGTATCCGAGTGTTCCTTATTGTCTGTAATTTAAATGGGAGTTCATTGATTGAAGTCTCGCCTGATTCCGAGTTTGTATGAAGAAATTATTGCAGTCTAAACAAAAAAATAGCGGCGTCTGCCTAGGCGGAGTTCAAATATGGGGATGCTACTATCAAATATACTTCTACAAATACAACTAAAAATGCATGCATGTTGTGATTAAATGCAGACCCACCTGGATGTGCATATGTACTCGTATTCATAGGTTAACGAATAAAGCATAATAAATAAATACATCTCGATACTCGTATTAGTTACAATTAGGATGATAAAATATTAATAACGTAGTAAATCATGGGATTGGGAGGTTGTAATGGAAAAGAGGTGGTAATTCCAACATTTATGAATAATGATTGCAATATAGTAGGCAATGAATGTGTAGTTAATAGGGAGCTATAGGAATTAATTGGGGACATAGATGCGTTTAATGGCAACGATTATAGAATTCAACATGACATTTGTGGAGGAAACGAAATAAGCATGATAAGTTTGATTTGAAATAAATGAATAAATGTTATCCGCAACTATCCAATTTGAGTAATAATGATCATCTATTAATGACAATTAGTTGGAGATAAAAATAAGTGATAGTTAAGTGATGTAAAAAGTAGATGAAGAATATAGGAAATAAGTGTATAAAATAGGAATAGGTTTGTAGTAAATAAAGGAAAATACTAAAAAATTAAACTTAGGAGAAAGTATACTAATTTACATAATAGAAATTATATGGCCTCAATAATACGTTTATGATAAGTGTTATTTATGGGCCTAGCCCAATATTTAGATTTAGGATGAGTGGCTTGGTTTAGTGTGGGTTGAGATGCGAGGTCAGTATAGTTACACAACAGAATTCAGCCATTCACCTAGAGGCTACCAATAGCTGTGTATATGTACTACTGATGTGGGACTTCTCCAACTATAGAACCCACAGGGAAGGGACATACGTTCGTATATAAGTATAGAAAAATACACCAAGGGTTTACCTTGGATTTTAAATGTTAAATGTCTTAGTACCTTTAGGGATGTCAATGGGTTTACTTCAGGGTGCAAGGTATTAAATGGTCGTTGGTTCTACCTCCTTCCTATTTAAGAAGTCTTAAATAACCTACATTAGTGCCTAATTGTGAAATGAGGTCTGCTTCATTTCTAAACTAGAGGTATTAAGTAACCGGAATGCGTATTTTCCTTGACTGTATTAGGCAAGCTTAAATGGGATTTCGGCTGTGGGAGGTCGGTGGGCTATGTTGGCATTGTTAATAGACCGGTATTTAAAAGTAGGACTCACATATAGGCTTCGACTCCAATTGTCCTGCGCATGGTTAACAGAGACTTAGGTTATGCCTTAATAGATTTCGCTTTCTACCAGTATAGAATCTATATGGGATAACAAAGGCCTCAAATTTTAATTAATTATTTGTTTGTCAGAGGTGGTCTAGGTAACCCTTAGATAAGTCTTTGAGATGCATTAGTAATACAAAAAATTAAATTATAAAGTCGTATGTAGGTGTCATCGTCCTTCATAGCCAAGGCCAGTTGACTAGGGATTATGTTACAGAGGTCCCACTTCGAGGTTGAGGTAGTAAATGTTCATTGGGTATGCCTCCTCGATATTTAAGAAATATTAAATGGCCGGAGCATTCTTTTGGGTAGTACAACATTTATATATTGTTATACCTTGGAGAAGGTTGGATATCATAAGCGCATATCGAATTAAACGGATAAGCCATGAATAATAAACATAACACTTAAATAGAAATCAATCAACAAAAACTAGTGTAATGGATAAAGTATGTAATATTTTAGTCACCAATACATTTTTCTGACCTCCTCCTCATTATGACCCACATGATAGTTCTAAAGGGACATGCTAGTAGTGCAAGAAGGTAATGGTAGATGGTGAAAGCTTCTAATTCTTGCTCGACACTTGAAAAGCAAATAGATATCCTAGGATTAACATTAGAAGGTTTCACCATCTACCATTACCTTCTTGCAAGAATTAATCATGCTAACTCCCATACTCTCTATAACATCGAGAAAGACCCAACAACTAGTGGTGCTAGTTATCCAATATAACATATCTTAATAGCAAGTCTTTCACGTACATCATGAAACCAACTGCGAACTCTCTATGTATACTTGTCCTATGTTGTTTACCATTCCATTATGTATCACTGAGGTGTCTCCAACTATATAATGACAAAGTATAGCTTTTATTGAAATAGACTTCACTATTGGCATATCTCCATCATTAAATATCTTACAACATACTCTGCTACTTGCTTTTTAATTCTTGGCTAGTGGGAAACCCTCTTCGTATCCTTTGACTTACTTACCAAACTCCTTCTTTAAGTTGATAGGTACAAAAACATGATAATGGATGGTGTCTTCCTTTTAAGTGGACTATCTTTTAGGATTCTTAATGAACTCCATAACCATTTAATTTGCATACATCACAAACGGATGATGCCTAATTTCAAAGAATATAATATTACTTCAATTAAGAAACTAAATGAAAAAACTAAATGCAACTAATGATGAACCTAATAAGTCCTAAAGAAAATAAAAAGAATATAAGGAATATTCCTATATTATCGTAGAATTCAATTTAGAAATTACTAAAGCAAACTCATTAACTAAGTTGCACATTTTTCACGTGCGCTGAAAATAAGTTATGCACAAAAAGTCATTATTTGGGAAAATTGAAAAAATAAGATAGTAATTTCGATCCAAATGATGATTGAAAATAACTAATCGGACTACTTTGCCGATTTCTTTCCAGATCACTAAGTCTCGTCCTCCTTAAAATCACCTTCATACTTTAGTACATACAAGTCAAGACCTTTATTTTATGTCTTGAAATCATACCACACTGGATACTTCAAAAATAGTATTAATTTAACTTTCACATGCTTGCGAAGTTATGAAAAAAAATGTATGGCAAGAGTACCTCCATGTTCTTTACTCGCAATCCCATAATACTTTGCATATTAATACTTGATGGCATCTTCTCTAAAATAGAGCCCTCATTAATACTCTTCTAAAGTATAAAATATGACACATCCTAATATCGAATGGTGCCTCGCCTTACTAACCTAAAAGTATAATGCCTAGTCACCAAATAGCATAACCTCCATAAAATCCATGAATTTCATATAAGGTTAGTTAGAAAATGGATCGATGTTCTAACATATTAAACATGACGGTGATTAACTATCACACTCAACTACTCATGCATGATATGAAAACCATACCCTAATGGTACCTACCTAAATGCTAAACCATGATACAAATGGAATGATTTCCCTCTTTGGGTATTCTATACATAATCATGGCTCAATGGAAACACACTTCCAATTTTAATGACAAACTATGCATAATAGGATAATAATAACCTAAGAGCTTCTACCGTAGAAAAATAACTAAAACACCCCATATATTTAAATATTTAAATAATTAAATTAAAATGGGTAAAATCATAATTTTACAAAAAAAGCATAATAATAATTTTTACAAGAGTTAGAATTAGGCTTAAGGATCTATTTCATTGTGTCTAGAATGTCATTTACAATTAAAAAACATATATAACTTGTTGAATTTAGTTAAACATAATAGAAATTAGAAAGAAGTCAAACTTATGGCATTTTGGTAATATATCGATTATGAATTTTGATCCCAAACAATAGTATTTTGAGCCAATAAATAAATCCCTAACTCTATTTCTTTTACTTTAAAGATCTTGCCTCTACTTAAACCCTAATTCATAAATCAAATCCATATTAAAGAAATCTAATTATTAATTTCCCAATCAGATCTAAATTAAACAAATCAGTACATGAAATTGGTCACCACAAATTGAGCTACGCTAATAAATCAAAGCCACTACGAGAATCGAAGTTTTGAAGGCAAGGAATTTCTAGATAGTAAAGAAGAAGGAGGATTTGCATTGGAAGTAGAGGATGCACGATTAATCAACGAGTGGGATTCGTCCTATTTGGGTATATATTAGTAAGACATAGTAACTCATCCCTAATGACCGTAAATCACATTATAAATAATGTAATGTAAAATTAAGAAGTGTTGTGTGTGTATATGTGATTAGGAGGTAGCATACCATGGCTAGATAATTAGAAAGGCGATTATTGATTATAATTGGTTAAATTAACCACTGCCCAATTAAAAAGTGTAAAATAACAAAGTTTCAAATTTGGCATATTATATATTAATTGTAGTTCTCGATGATACGAATCCATTGGTGGTGTTCGTCCATCAATTGGATGTATGGATTGATGAGAAAATGCATTGAAAGTTTGAATAATTTTAACTGTCGATTTCGATCCAACGGGGAAACGAGGACAATACGACGATAGGAAGTATGGATATGAAGATAATGTGGAGCAGATGGCTGCAATGATGTCTGATTGGTTGTAGGTGGTTGGAATATGCTAGATCTACAGAATAAAATCAATGATGGCATTCCAGCATAAGGGGGATAGGAGTTGGCGATGGATTTGAACTCAGTTGGGCATGAGGAGGCTTGCGGCGATGATGGATTATTGGCACATAGCCATACCGGCTGTAGCAAACGAAAACGCATGGTCGTTGGGTGTTTGTGGCACAATGTCGGGTTTATCACATTACTGTAGTCGAAGGACTGGATAAAATAAATAAGTAAAATAATAATATAATAATTAAATTATTTATAATTATGATGACACCCCTAAACTTTAAATGCTTATAACTCTCGCATACGACCTCTATTTCATGCCCAACTTGTGGCATCGAGATCGTGGTGAGGTGAGAAACGTTTTGGTATGTTGGGTGATGTGCTTTGAAATTTTCATAAAATTGCCTTATTGTGTTTGGTCCATTATATGATTTTGTGCTTATAAGTTGGGCCTTGATGCGGTAGCTTCATAAACCATGGAATGATTATGAGTTTTAGGCTTGATCCTAATAACGTTGAAGACATTAGGTGAATGTCTAGAACGGGCTTGACCTCAATAACCACGTGCAATTTCTACGATAGTGTCGCATGTGAGCTACATGAGTTGAAACTTTGATTTCAATAGTGTGGTATAAGGTAGGTGTTATGTAACGACCCTGAATTTTGAACAATTTAAATTGAAAATATTTAATAAATTTTAAAAATTTGAATGGTGGTTTGACTTGAATTTCAAATATAACTTTGAATTTGGCGATTTAATTTTAAAATTTAATCTATTGAAAGTTGAATAAAAATTTGAATCTTCAATTTTAAGTTGGTTAAAAATAATTTAAAGGCTTAGAAAATTCACATTGATAATACTGAAGATAATAGAAGCTTCAGAATTGAATTTGAAAGTGATTTGTTTAGTTTTGAAATTTTATCGTTTAAATTGAATTTGAAAATAGCCTTCCGAGGCACAGTCTCAGAATTCGACGAAACCGGTTCCTTTATATCCGGAATATTGAATTATCACTGGATTTCAAATTTCGTATTTATCGGAGTTGTTATGAGAGCATACGACGTATAAACGCGTTGAAATTAAATCAAATTCAATTTACATTTAAAAATTTAAATGGGTCAACATCAGCACTCTTTGGCCTCAAATCAAAACACTGTAGAGGTAAGGTAGGCACGTTAATATCAACGACTTTACTCTGTTAATCATGTACGCTATCTCCTCTTTTTATTTTCAACCGAGCTTCCTTTTCACTTCATCGTTCAAAAAAAAGAAAAAAAGAAAAATGGCGGCCTCTCTTCGTTCTCCTTCCTCTCTGGTCTGATATTAGGGCTTCGTGATTTTTGGAATCAGCGTCTCTCGAGATGATTCTCGTTCCTTCGCTTCGTCAATTGGTCGTCTTTGCTTCGATTCGGCTAGGGTTTCTTCGATTGATTTGATTCCTTCGCCTCGCTCGCGACCGCTTCAAGCTAAGGTGAGTGACCCTCACATTTAATTCAATACCAGGTGTCGATAGTTGATTTTGGTTTCGATGTTGATTTTGAAATATTCGATCTTCTCTGTCATCTCTGTTTCGATTTTGATTTTCTCTGATTGTTTTTTGGCTTCGTCTTAGCCGTTCGATTTGTTTCGATGTTGATGATTTTGTGATTTAATTAAATCCGCATACATTGATATTTATTGTTTCAACTATATGGTTTTGGTGAATTTTTGAACTGTTTCGATATCGACTTCAACTTGATTTCGTTATTGCCAGGCTTTAACTTGATTTTTAATCACCAACTTCGAGTTTGGTAATTAGGTTGTTTTTGTTTCGACGAATCTTTACTGATTAAGTTACAGTTTGTATAAATCTGACACCTGATACTCTCGGTGTTGATTCGTGAATCGATTACTTTACTTGGTCACCACGGTCTCGAATTGATTTAGTTGAGTTGATTTTGATACTGGAGATTGATTTCTGACTTTTCAACTTACTTGAATAACATAGTTTCGGTTCTACCATACCAGTTCGTTGAATCTGCATTATTAAGTGGCAGTGAGCTTCACTGAGTTGTTGCACCTATTTTTACAATGTAAATATTTTGGGTTTTTGAACGATTGATGTTCAGGCTAGCCTGTGTGCACTTGTGTACTTTCTTTTGATGCATACTGATTTGTTGTAAGATTAAAGTCAAGACAATATTGGTTGTTATATCCTAAACTAAAGGTTAGATAATATCTCTGGAAAATCAAATCAAAGAAACTGATTTAATTTTTTTTTTTAAAAACCCAGATTTGCCCATAGTTTTCTAAAACAAAGTTTAAATATATATAAGTCACTGTTATACTTAAGTTACTATTTTGCTGATCCATTTCTTTGTGAAATCTGATCAGTTTGGTTGTGAAGATTTGTTCAACCTGGTTTGTTCATTGTCTTGCATACATTTATATAAGTGTGCATGTTTTACTGCACTTTTTAATTTTGCCTGTTACTCTTGTAGTATATTGATATTCATGTCTGCACTTTGATCATATTTGTTGTTTGCATTTCCAGTTCCATTTAGTTGACTCTGCTTCAACTTCACTTCATGTATATACTACTTGGTTGTCATTGTATATGTTGGATAGTCACTTGATCTTGTTGTGTTGTCTCTGTTGCCACTTTGATCTGGTCTGTAATACTTGAAGCGGTCACTGACCCGAGTCTTGTTGCATTGGTTATCTCACTTGATTTTTGTTGAGCTTGTCACTGTGTTGCACTTGCTTGACCTAATATGGTAGTCGTATATTTGTTGTGCCCTTGAATACTTGTGGTGGTTGCAGTTCTTTTGTTGCAGTGATATTCCTTTCATTTTGACATACTCTATATTGCCACTGCCTGGTGGTTTCGAACCTGTAGCTTTTGAGTTTACTTGTTCGTTGAATTGTTGTATCACTTTCTCATGTATTTATGTGCTATGGTGCCATACCTCTGGTCCCCTCACCCTCCTTCTATTTTGTAGTTGTGCCACTGCTTTGTGCTTTGATGCTGCAGTTGCGTTGAGTCACTGACTTGACCTTTGCATTATTGTTAATGGTTTGGCTTTGTAGTTTCATTCTATTGCAGTCTCATCTTGTTCAATTGATGTTGGGTTCAGTCTTATGCCAGAGTCTGCACTTGCACTGTCCCTGACCCTTTGGCACTTCTGTTCATCTCAGTTGCCCTTTTGTTGCGATTTGGTGCCTCTATGTGCTTAGTTCCTCTTGGAATTATTCCTGTTGTTTCATTTTGAACTGGTCGAGTTCATTACAGTAGTATTTTCACTTGATTCTGGAACTGTACTGTTTTATATTAATCTGGCATAATTGATGCCCTGATTTTCATTTTGACTTTACTAAAATTGTTGATGTGTCGCCATATTTTGGTGCAATTGGTTGCCCTTGTGATCTTGTGGTGGTTGTAGTTTTGTTGCAGTCTTACCCTTGTTTCCTTGTGGGGGCTGCAGTTTCATTTTGTATAAAGTTTTGCACTTGTTGAAGTGTGCAGTCTTGAGTTGTTTGGATTTGTTCTAGTAGTTGCTATTAGCTTTGGCTTGTGGTCTTTGCTTGTTAAGGCTGCTGCTCGTATGCTCTAACCTGATGCATATTGCCTGACCATTCAGTTTGCATACATATTCATCACGTTCACTGTGTATATGCACAGTTTCATACATGTGCCATTTCATTTTCTTCTCTGGTCTGTTGGCACTGTTGTATTATGATTTGTACATTGAGTTGAATCCATCTTAAACGCTCGGGTTTGACCTTGTGCTTGTTTGTGAACTTACGTTGTCTTTTGTGCATTTCATACTGTAGTGGCGAGGCAGTACACACGTTCGTGTACTGCAGCCCTACTAGATCTAATGTTTTAATTGATGGAAATTGTTTTATGTTGCCAATTCAATATATCTTGAATCACATTTTGATTTGGTTTAATTTGATGATTTTGGTTGTTAATTGCCGTTTTGGCAATTCTGTTGTTTTCTAAATTATCTTCATATATAATCTTTTCATTTATCTTCGTTGATAATTTAAATTTGCTGATTTGTTGTTTAACACTGTTAAGTGTTATCCGATTTCTTAATTAAAAGGGTCGGATAGACGAGAATTATTGTGATTGTCGTCTAATTGTTATTTGATTATTATTGCCTCTATGCACTAATAACTGAGTTTGAATTAGACTGATCCGTGTATTATTTTCTTTTGAATGTAATACTCGGGTCAGACCGAGTATTTTATAGCTTGAAGGTTTCCGGGCAGCGAAGTTAGAGAGAGAGGGGAAAATGCTCACTTTAGTTCGGGGATTTTGTACTTAAAGAAATATTCCGTTGTATAAATTCAACACATTGTATAAACTCTGATATGTGTAAGAAAATAGAAAAGAAAAGATTCATTTGTTGCGAAATATTATTATTCTGTGATTCTGTGGCTGATTCTGTTTAAACTCTATAAACTAAATAACAATCCGTCATTTTGAATGTTTCAAGTTGATTTAATTACCGACTAGGGGCAGTCAAAAGGGCGGGATATTACAAAAGTGGTGTCAGAGCTTTGGTTTATACAAAGCTTAGTTTATGATGTTTAATATGAATAGTCACTAGGATCACTTTAAAGAAAACGTTTTTCAAATCTAAGGAAGTATAAAATTGTTTTTTTTGAAAAATAAAAGGTATTTTGAAAATTCAAATCCTTTTCGGAAATTACCCTCTCTAAATTTAGGTTTACGATAGTTTCTCTTCGGTAAGGTCTCCTTAGATTTGAGTCCCGATCATTCGAAAACCCATTATCGAATTGCTGAGATTTATGAAAAATAAAATATAAGTTAAGTGAATTAATGAATTGGTTTAAATCAAATACTTTGAATATCTCCAAAGTAATAATTGGGAAATAAAATGACATGTCAATATAGTTATAGCCAAGGGAATCATGGAACTATAACTTGGGAATTTGATAAGTAAATTGTTATAGCTTATTAAAGGAGTTATATCCATGATTTTGGACAGTGGATAATCCTTTAAAATAAAATGTGTAGAAATGATGAAATTGGTTAACGAAGTATATTCACGATTTTGGACAGTGAATAATATATTAAAGGATATGTTTTGAGGAAGTGATATTATGAAATGAAGTTAATGGTTTTAAAGATGTTTTAAAATGTGTTAAGTATCGAATACATAGATTTCAACATTCATTGTCGAAATAGACGTTTTTGAGAAATAAGGAAATGGTGGACTATAACACTGTTGTTATAGTAAATGATTTCCGAAAGGAAATGTTTTATATAGTATTGGGATTTATATATCTATCTTAAATTCGAATCCCTATACTAGTGATTTTGAGTTGTCATAACGATGTTTTACGCAACGTTCGTTTTGACTCAAATAAATGTGTTTAAAAGAACGCTTTCCTTAAAGAATGAAATATATACTTAATTATGATTTAAGTATATTGAATATTTTCCAAGTGTTGAAAATAAATGGATTTGTGAATTACTTATTATTAAATAAGTATGGAAATGTTTTCCAATATGAAATGAAAGGTTTGAAATTCTATCTTTTAAAGATAAATTGAAAAGTGAATATTTAAAATTTGTTTCAAATGGTTAAGTGTGGAAAATTATATATCTTGTAAAGATATTTATGGGAAATTTGAACAATTAGTTCAACTTGAAATTTTTCAAAAAGATTGAATCTTGAGTTAAATTGAGTTAACTTCGACACCAAAAACAATATAAGTTGAGTTTTGAATTTCAGATGGTCGATTTGAATGGTATGTCTAACATTGTGAATTGATGACATAGCAATTGATCTCTATTAAATATATATATGTTTGGTGAGGGGAGAATTTATTCTTTTAGCTATATACACTTTTCTCTGAGACGTACGAGCTCAGAGGTTATATATCGATAGACATCAATTATGTGTTGAGAATTGACAATGTAACGTGAAATCCAAATCGAATGTGAAGTCGATAATAAATTGAATTATGAATATGAATTGGGTTTGAGATAACCTTAAACTTCCAAATCGATTTAGAGGAAAATTTTAAATTGGTAACGAGATGGAAAATTCAGGAATCCTCTATTTGTTATGGGCATGGGATACGGAGGTACATAGGTATGATATGTACGAAATCAGTTTGGAAAGTAATTGTTATGGAAATCCTATGTAAATTTACATAGGTATGATATGTACAAAATGTGAAATGAAGTACTATATATATGGCATTATGTTTTCTAAACTGAGGATATGGAAAAGTACCTTCCATTGAAAATTTGTGAAGGTGTTGGAACTCGGTATGAGTGCCCATTTGAAATTCATAACTACGTAGAATTTCCATAAGTTGGAGTGTCCATTTGGATTAGAATCCCTCATGATGGGATCATGTTGATGGGATCATGTTGATTGATTATGATGTATGCTAGCGTAATTTGAGGGGCGTGATGCCTACAGTTACAAGCGATTCCACTGGGATAGTGGCACAACCGCCGCGTAAACTGCGATCTAGATGCCAAAGCGAAATTCGAGGGGCGAGATGCCTACGGTTACAAGCGATTCCACTGGGATAGTGGCGTAACCGCCGTGTGAACTGCGATCTATGGCAACAACCATGGCGAAATTCAAGAGATGTGAAATCTACAGATTACAAGCGATTCTACTAGGATAGTAGCGTAACCGCCGGGTAACTGTGATCCATGGGGGAACGTGCTTTCCATATCCATTTTTAAAAGATTTTTAAGTATTTTCACTGGGAGTTGAAGCAAGTATATTTAGTACTTGGAGATTTTTAGTCCTGCGCCTGGCCAGCGTATGCCTAATGTCTGTAAGAACGACGATAGACTTGTTAAACTTCGAGTTAGTAAGTATTTTCAAACTTTAAATAGCAAATCAATAGTGTAAATTAAAATTACATAATTCCAACCTAATAAACTAAGGAAGAAGATCTTTGAAATGTCTTGAAAGTCCACAGCTTTGGAAAAGATATAATATGCTAATCTCTAACATAAAGAATTTCAAGTTTAAATCTGAGTTTTGTAAGTCGAAAATTTTGGTAAAAGACTTTTGCGTCTTGATTGTAGAAATAAATGAAAAAAAGGAGATAATGGACAAAGCTAGTGAGATAAAACAAATGGAATGAATCCTATATTTATTTATTTTTAATAAGTTTCGAGCTTGGTAAAATTGTGTAGGGTATAAATATCGGTGATATTTTAACAATCATTTTTCCTAACTTATAATTTCGGGATGAAATTCTTTTAAGGGGGAAGATTGTAACGACCCTTATTTTGAACAATTTAAATTGAAAATATTTAATAAATTTTAAAATTTTGAATGGTGGTTTGACTTGAATTTCAAATATAACTTTGAATTTGGCGATTAAATTTTAAAATTTAATCTATTGAAAGTTGAATAAAAATTTGAATCTTCAATTTTAAGCTAGTTAAAAATAATTTAAAGACTTAGAAAATTCACATTGATAATACTGAAGATAATAGAAGCTTCAGAATTGAATTTGAAAGTGATTTGTTCAGTTTTGAAATTTTATCGTTTAAATTGAAATTGAAAATAGCCTTCCGAGGTACAGTCTCGGAATTCGACGAAACCAGTTCCATTGGATCCGGAATATTGAATTATTACCGGATTTCAAATTTCGTATTTATCGGAGTTGTTATGAGAGCATACGACGTACAAACGCGTTGAAATTAAATCAAATTCAATTTACATTTAAAAATTTAAATGGGTCAACATCAACACTCTTAGGCCTCAAATCAAAACACTGTAGAGGCAAGGTAGGCACGTTAATATCAACGACTTTTCTCTGTTAATCACGTACGCTATCTCCTCCTTTTATTTTCAACCGAGCTTCCTTTTCACTTCATCGTTCAAAAAAAAAGAAAAAAAGAAAAATGGCGGCCTCTCTTCGTTCTCCTTCCTCTCTGGTCTGATATTAGGGCTTCGCGATTTTTGGAATCAGCGTCTCTCGAGATGATTCTCGTTCCTTCGCTTCGTCAATCGGTCATCTTTGCTTCGATTCGGCTAGGGTTTCTTCGATCGATTTGATTCCTTCGCCTCGCTCGCGACCGCTTCAAGCTAAGGTGAGTGACCCTCACATTTAATTCAATATCAGGTGTCGATAGTTGATTTTGGTTTCGATGTTGATTTTGAACTATTCGATCTTCTCTGTCATCTCTGTTTCGATTTTGATTTTCTCTGATTGTTGTTTGGCTTCGTCTCAGCCATTCGATTTGTTTCGATGTTGATGATTTTGTGATTTAATTAAATCCGCATACATTGATATTTATTGTTTCAACTATATGGTTTTGGTGAACATTTGAACTGTTTCGATATCGACTTCAACTTGATTTCGTTATTACCAGGCTTTAACTTGATTTTTAATCACCAACTTCGAGTTTGGTAATTAGGTTGTTTTTGTTTCGATGAATCTTTACTGATTAAGTTACAGTTTGTATAAATCTGACACCTGATACTCTCGATGTCGATTTGTGACTCGGTTACTTTACTGTCACCGCGGTCTCGAATTGATTTAGTTGAGTTAATTTTGATACTGGAGATTGATTTCTGACTTTTCAACTTACTTGAATAACATAGTTTCGGTTCTACCATACCTGTTCGTTGAATCTGCATTATTAAGTGGCAGTGAGCTTCACTGAGTTGTTGCACCGGTTTTTACAATGTAAATATTTTAGGTTTTTGAACAATTGATGTTCAGGCTAGCCTGTGTGCACTTGTGTACTTTCTTTTGATGCATACTGATTTGTTGTAAGATTAGAGTCAAGACAATATTGGTTGTTATATCCTAAACTAAAGGTTAGATAATATCTCTGGAAAAAAAAAATCAAAGAAACTGATTTAAGTTTTTTTTTTAAAAACCCAGATTTGCCCAGAGTTTTCTAAAACAAAGTTTAAATATATATAAGTCACTGTTATACTTAAGTTACTATTTTGTTGATCCATTTCTTTGTGAAATCTGATCAGTTTGGTTGTGAAGATTTGTTCAACCTGGTTTGTTCATTGTCTTGCATACATTTATATAAGTGTGAATGTTTTACTGCACTGTTTAATTTTACCTGTTACTCTTGTAGTATATTGATATTCATGTCTGCACTTTGATCATATTTGTTGTTTGCATTTCCAGTTCCATTTAGTTGACTCTGCTTCAACTTCACTTCATGTATATACTACTTGGTTGTCATTGTATATATTGGATAGTCACTTGATCTTGTTGTGTTGTCTCGGTTGCCACTCTGATCTGGTCTGCAATACTTGAAGCGGTCACTGACCTGAGTCTTGTTGCATTGGTTATCTCACTTGATTTTTGTTGAGCTTGTCACTGTGTTGCACTTGCTTGACCTAGTATGGTAGTTGTATATTTGTTGTGCCCTTGAATACTTGTGGTGGTTGCAGTTCTTTTGTTGCAGTGATATTCCTTTCATTTTGACATACTCTATATTGCCACTGCCTGGTGGTTTCGAACCTGTAGCTTTTGAGTTTACTTGTTCGTTGAATTGTTGTATCACTTTCTCATGTATTTATGTACTGTGGTGCCATACCTCTGGTGCCCTCACCCTCCTCTATTTTGTAGTTGTGCCACTGCTTTGTGCTTTGATGCTGCAGTTGCGTTGAGTCACTGACTTGACCTTTGCATTATTGTTAATGGTTTGGCTTTGTAGTTTCATTCTATTGCAGTCTCATCTTGTTCAGTTGATGTTGGGTTCAGTCTTATGCCAGAGTCTGCACTTGCACTGTCCCTGACCCTTTGGCACTTCTGTTCATCTCAGTTGCCCTTTTGTTGCTATTTGGTGCCTCTATGTGCTTAGTTCCTCTTGGAATTATTCCTGTTATTTCATTTTGAACTGGTCGAGTTCATTACAGTAGTATTTTCACTTGATTCTGGAACTGTACTGTTTTATATTAATCTGGCATAATTGATGCCCTGATTTTCATTTTGACTTTACTAAAACTGTTGATGTGTCGCCATGTTTTGGTGCAATTGGTTGCCCTTGTGATCTTGTGGTGGCTGTAATTTTGTTGCAGTCTTACCCTTGTTTCCTTGTGGGGGCTGCAGTTTCATTTTGTATAAAGTTTTGCACTTGTTGAAGTGTGCAGTCTTGAGTTGTTTGGATTTGTTTTACTAGTTGCTATTAGCTTTGGCTTGTGGTCTTTGCTTGTTAAGGCTGCTGCTCGTATGCTCTAACCTGATGCATATTGCCTGACCATTCAGTTTGCATACATATTCATCACGTTCACTGTGTATATGCACAGTTTCATACATGTGCCATTTCATTTTCTTCTCTGGTCTGTTGGCACTGTTGTATTATGATTTGTACATTGAGTTGAATCCAGCTTAAACGCTTGGGTTTGACCTTGTGCTTGTTTGTGAACTTACGTTGTCTTTTGTGCATTTCATACTGTAGTGGCGAGGCAGTACACACGTGCGTGTACTGCAGCCCTACGAGATCTAATGTTTTAATTGATGGAAATTGTTTTATGTTGCCAATTCAATATATCTTGAATCGCATTTTGATTTGGTTTAATTTGACGATTTTGGTTGTTAATTGCCGTTTTGGCAATTCTGTTGTTTTCCAAATTATCTTCATAAATAATCTTTTCATTTGTCTTCGTTGATAATTTAAATTTGTTGATTTGTTGTTTAACGCTGTTAAGTGTTATCCGATTTCTTTATTAAAAGGGTCGGATAGACGAGAATTATTGTGACTGTCGTCTAATTGTTATTTGATTATTATTGCCTCTATTCACTAAAAAATGAGTTTGAATTAGACTGATCCGTGTATTATTTTCTTTTGAATGTAATACTCTGGTCAGACCGAGTATTTTACAGCTTGAAGGTTTCCGGGCAGCAAAGTTAGAGAGAGAGAGGGGGAAAACGCTCACTTTAGTTCGGGGATTTTGTACTTAAAGAAATATTCCGTTGTATAAATTCAATACATTATATAAACTCTGATATGTGTAAGAAAATAGAAAAAAAAGGATTCATTTGTTGTGAAATATTATTATTCTGTGATTCTGTGGCTGATTCTGTTTAAACTCTATAAACTAAATAACAATCCGTCATTTTGAACGTTTCAAGTTGGTTTAATTACCGACTAGGGGCGGTCAAAAGGGCGGGATGTTACATGTTAGGTGCACTACGTGGGGCCAGTGATTTCTAGCGATGGTGAGTTGGGACTTCGATCCCAATAGCATGTCAGTTGGTGGTAAGTTTGTACTTTGAGCTCAATAGTGTACATTCGATCTGGTAATAGCGGGCTGAGATACGTAGACTTTCAATAATGACCTGCATATGATTTGGTGATAGTGTGCTAGGACAAGTACATCTTTAGTAGTAAGTTGCATACGATCTGGTGATAGTGAGTCGAGACACATAGATCTTTAGCAGCGAGTCGCATAAGATTTGGTGATGGCAAGATGAGACACATATGTCTTTAGTATAGAGTCGCATATGATTTGGTATTAGCAGGTTGAGATATATAGATCTTTAGTAGCGAGTTGCATATGATTTGACAATAACGGGCTGAGACATGTAACTCTTCAATAGCGAGTCGCGTTTGATTTGGCAATAATTTTGAGACATATAGTTCTTTAATAGCGAGCCACATAAAGTTTTGACATACGAGTTGACACACCTTAAACTCAATAGTATGTATATGATTAGGAATAGGATAGATTTTAGTGAGACCTTAATATATGATATCACTATGTATTATATTGTGTTAAGCTGAATTGTTGGGTGCAAATGACATATGTTAAGTTATGATTTTTGAGCATAAATGTTGTTTTACCATCTTATTAGTATTATAAACAGATACCATGCACCACATGTATGTCTGATCCCCTCTCTTGTTTTCATCCTTTTACTTATACTCTAATGGGTCGATTGAAAGGACTGATGGTGGCTTAAAGGACGATGGTGCAATGGAGACATGCATTTATTTATCTATTTGCTATCAACTATGTATTTTATATTAGTTATTCCTAGACATCAGATATTTTTCATTAACGTTATAAAAGATGTTATGGTTAGAGTTTATTTGATATTACATTGTTTTTATTTGTCTAGGATTTTGTTATTGATTATTAAATTTTATTCTTTCCATTGTGAGTTTCATAAAGTGTAGAATATTGCAAATAGCTTTATGATCTGTTTTATATATTTTACCTTTAAACATTCCATCGTTTTCGAGGTCTGTGATGTCAATGTACTTTTATATATGAATTAGGGCATCACAGATGAAGGGTTGTTTCAATAACCAATATGTGGGTGTACCATAAACCAAAATAAGCACATGTGTTGTAACACCGACTGATAAGTCCGTACAATAACACTCTCCATAAACAAGTATAGTCGTCCTCTTTCATTGACTTCTTTTGTAATAGTCTTATATTATTCAATCATATAGGGAAACTTCACACTCAACGGTACACTCATGCTTCATAATGTCTTATCTGGGTGTATTCCATCCCTCAACATAAACATATTACCATTTGGCTTAACGCCTCTTCTCTATGGATTTATGACAACATATTTTGGTATAGTCTTGTATTACTTTAATATTTAATGAATTTTAGCCAAATCACATTTTCCATGTCATTTTGCACTAAGCTCCAGCAACTTAGACCATATTAAGTAGGATAACACAAACTGATGTTTATCCTTTAATAAAATTCAATTAGGAACTCTATCATTCCAAATCGAACGTCGATTGAAAAGGCCAACCAATTCTATGCTAATTTTTCCTTTTCCTAATTCTGCCAACTATTTATAAATCATTATGTTCAATACGAGCAAGTCCTTAATACATTGGCATATTAACTATACTAGATAGTTCACTATAATTAATTCAAATTTTATAGGTTGTGTAATTCTTTTTAACTCCGAACTAAAATTGAGTTTAAGTGAAAATCAAGAACTTCGTCTTGCTTTAAATAAGAAACGATTGAGTTTCAAGTTTTTATTAAATTAAATTCTTTAAATTCTACTTAAATAAGTTTTCAAAAAGTTCCACTTTAGACATTTCATGTTAAATCATTTCATAGAAGTCATAACCCTAATTTATTTCAATTTTTCGATCTAATTTTTTTCAACAATTCTGAAAATATTCAAAAATAAATAAATTTTAAAAATTAATTCTTTGTGGCTTTACCAGTTTAGTATTAATTAATTAAAATGTGATTAGCTTTGAAATAACTTAATTATTTTCTGAAATACTCATACTGCATTTTTACAACAATATTTCATATGGTTTATAACCATTTTATCATATACATATAAATATAAGTATATATCCTTTTATTATATAATTAGCCAGTTCCCAACACCTTTAAAAAAAATCATGTATATACATAAAAATATATTTTAAAATTTGGTTTTGGTTACTAACTATTTTCATATTGAGCCCTAAAATAAGTTTCAAAATTTCAATGCACTCATTATTTGTAACGACCCAGAATTTTTATTAAATTAAAATTTGAATATTTAATTAATTTTAAATATTTAGAAGTGAATTTATAAGTCAAATAAATTTTTATTTGAATTATTGGATTTAATTGAGTAATTAAATCAATAAATTAATACGTTAAATTATGGAAATAATTGAAAATATAGTTAAATATGATTGGAAATGATTTGTAAAATTTTATTTTATCATATTGAAGTTAGAATGATATTTTAGAACTTTTAAAATCGAATTAAAAGTTAATTTGTGAAAATTGAATATTTTAATATTTAAATCGACTAGTGAAAATAGTCAATTTTTGAACAGTCTCAGAATTGAACGAAACCAGTTCCATTGGATCCGTAATAGTTAGTTATTACCGGATTTCAATTTTCGTGTCAATCGGAGTTACCGTTTGAGCGTGGCAGCTCGAAACGCATCGAATTGTTTTTAATTTAAATTTGGCGAGTGGAAATAGCCATTTTTCAAAAAGTCTCGGATTTCGACGAAACCAGTTTCATCGGATCCATAATGTGATATTATTGTAAGGTTTCAATTTTCGTGTCAATTGGATTTACCGTTTGTCCGGTACAAATCAAAACGTCTAGAAATCGACTTAAATCGGTTTAATTTAAATTGAACGTTTGTAGCCATAACTCGCACAGATGTCCGAATTAGCTTCCAAAACCTGTTCCATTGTGTCCGGAATGCGGGGTAAACCCTAGAAACGCTGGTTACGGCGCGTAAATCGGAGTTCGGAATTTCCGGATGAATAGTGTTCGATTTTTTCTCTATAAATACACCCCTACCCTTCATAATTAAAAAAAAAAAAACCCTAATTATAAAACCCTAGCCGCCACTTTTAGGTTGAATGGCCAGAATTGTCTCTCACTTCTCCCTCAATCTCTCTCAATCTACAAAGATTTAGCCAAGGTGTTCAACACGAACGTTGGAGAGCACGACAAGAGCTTTCAATCCATACGGATATGATCGCGTATGGAGTTGTTTATCGTGTGATAATGGGCCGCGTCCTAGGGGGTTTGCGCACGCATTTTTAGGCTCCAGAGGCAGCCGAGCTTCGAGCTCTTCTTGGTGGTGGTAGCTTGCGTGTGGGGCTTTGAAGTGGAGGTGCTTGATCGTGTTCATGTCGCTTGAATCGGAAGTAAAATCAAAACCCTAATTGGAGCAAGTGGGTTCGGCTAACGTAAATGGCCTGTAGACGTGAGATAGAGGAGAAGAGCAAACGCACGGCCAGGATGCAAGGGGAAGGAATCAAGTGGCTGTGATGAAGTTAGGTTATAATTTTTAAAGTAAATGTTGTAATTAGTTTATAAAAATCGTGTACAATCTTATAAAAATCATAACTTTTTCATACGAGGTCGGAAACGCGCGAAACCAGTTGCGTTGGAATCGTATGGACGAGCACTACGCGATGGAGTTTGTTTGGAGTCGTTTGGAGTTAGTGAGAATTTTGGGTAAAATTAAACGTCCGTTTAATTTTATTCGAAATAAATCGCTAAAACGGAAAATAAAATCAAGGTGAGAACTTCTCACTCAATCGAATCAGTTTCGATTTTATTTTAAATAGTTAGATTTAAAATATTTGAATGCATGTTTGAATGATGATTGTTATCTATTGATTGTTAAAATAGACATTATGCGCCGTTAGTAAGCGGATGTTATTTATTAAAAACATATACCGCGAATATTCCATAAACAGTGAAATTGGTATTATATATAATATCAATGTATATATATTGGCATATGTATATATTGCAGTTGATTGATTCCCCGCATTTTTTAGCGGATGAGACCCTATTGCGCCGTTATTAAGCGGATAATATTTATTAAAAACATATACCGCGATAATTTCGTACTGGAGCGAAATTGGTATTGTGCTAATGTTTGTGGATGCAGGAAAACAGGTTGGAGGGATCCAACTGGATTCCTCAACAATATTTATTTGATTTCAGATATTTTGATATTTGATGGATTTTCATATTGATATATGATATCGTTGTTGTCGTGATTGACTATTTGGTATGTAGCATCATTGGACCAAATTTGGAACTTTAAAAATGATTTTTTTAAGTTGATTTTTGAGAATATAAAATATTTTTGGAATTGATCCATTTTATATAAATAAACGTTATAATTTTTAATGTTATAAAAAATTATGATTTTTAAGAAATATAGTTAAAAGCTGATTTTTGAGAAATATGGATTAATGATTTTTTAAAATAGTTTAAATTGAGATTTTGGAATTTATTATAAAGAGTTTAAATATAGGATTTATAAAATTTGATTATTTTATAAATCAAGAGAATGGGAAATTATAAAGGAATTTAAAGATGTTTTTAAAGAATAATATAAATTGATTTATATTAAGAGATTTATAAATGGACATTTATAAATTGAAATATAGACATTATAAAACGAGTTTTTATAAGTGTTTGAATAAAGTGAAGATGAATTTAGTAAATGAATGAAATTTACAGGATTATAAACAGTGAAGTTATAAATGGAATTTTATAAACAGTAGGTTTATAAAATTTATAAAGTTATTGAAAGAATGAATTTTGGATAAATAATTGAATCTTATAAGATATAAGATTTATAATTATGAAGTTTAGAGGAACGATTTTGTAAAATAATCGTTTTATAAGTATTTAACTTATAATATGAACTTTTAGGTTATAATTGAGTTATAAACTGGAATAGGTTAATGAAAGAATTTATAAAAAGGAAGTTTTTATAAATAAATAGAAATGGAATTTATAAACGTTGTTTTATAAATTCGCAAATGACTTATTTTGATAAGAAAATTGTTGAAACCTATTAATGGAGTTATATTCACGTTTTTGAATAGTGAATAATCCTTTGAATTAAAATGTATAAAAGGATGAAATGTGTTAACGTAGTATATTCACGTTTTTGAACTGTGAATAATATGTTAAAGGAAATGTTTTGAATGAGATGTTTAAATTGAAGTAAAACGATCTAACGAAGTTTTAATTGTGTTGAGATTCGAAACCATAGATTTCAACATTAATTGTGGAAATAGACGTTTTCGAGAAATAAAAGGAGATGATGGACTATAACACTGTTGTTATAGTAAATGATTTTCGAAAGGAAATGTTTTGTATAGTATTGGGATTTATATATCTATTTTAATTTCGAATCCCTATACTAGTGATTTTGGGTTGTCGTAACGATGTTTTACGCAACATTCGTTTTGGCCCAAATAAATATGTTTAAGAGAATGATTTCCTTAAAGAATGAAATATGTACTTAATTTTGATTTAAGTATATTGAATATTTTCCAAGTGTTGAAAATAAATAAAATTTGTGAACTACTTATGAATGTATAAGTATGGAAATGTTTTCCAATATAAAGTGAATATTTTGAGAATTTATCTTTTTGAAGATAAATTGAAAGATAAATTGAAAATGGATAATTGAAAACGTATATCAATAGATATTGTGAAATATAAATTCACTATTGAATTTATAAAAGAAATTAGAATTGGTTTAAAAATAAATATTGATTTATTTTTGAAGTATGAAATTATATATCTAGTGAAGATATTTTGGAAAATAAATAATTTGGGAAATTATTTGGAATCTGGTGATGTGTGCATATCAATTGATAGTTCAATAACCGACTATCAATATTTCCCTTTGAATGGGTATTTGATGTGATTTGTTTGAATTTGAATGCCACACTTATTTTTGAATAAGCGCTCACTATTCGGGTTAACCGGGAAAGGACCATGGGGTCGTATAACCCATTCCGAATATGTGATACGTCGTTGTGAATTGCATTGAAGATCGGTGTTGAAGACCCGGTATTTGCGAGAACGATAGGATGACCTATCGATTGTCTCTGCACTGAGTTGCAGCGGTATAGAGACTCCCTAAGTGATGGAAAATCCGATCAGGATTGTGAATATCCGGATTGCAAGGACTTCTTTGTAAGTGCCTTCGGTTTTGTTCGAGCCCGGAACAGACTTGTATGGATTGTATGTCTGACATTACAAGTTGAGATATAAAGCCGATTTCTTTCAAATATATTTCTGTTGGTGGCGGAGAATTTATTCTTTTAGCTTAACACCCTTCTCTGAGACGTACGAGCTCAGAGGTTATATAGTTGAAGTTATCAACGATATATTCCCAATTTGGTAATGTGACATGCTGAGTGTTGCTGTAAATGATCATTGTGTTGATTATTGTGATAGGATCGTTTATTTGATCGTCTATCTTAGTGATCATTGTGTTGATCATTTGTTGACCCAAAGCATGGCTTTTGTATAAAGTATGTTTTTGTGGACGTGACTTCGTCGAACCTCACACCCCGGAAATGGTCAAAACAGGAAAGATGCGGCAAGGTTATGAGGGGTAGCACCCTTTAGGGTATGTACATTTCCTTCTGGATAGAGGTGGTATCATGGTATGGAGCCCAGATATTTAACCTATGTGGTTACTACGAATTTATTACTTTGTGGTTGTTGGCTATTGGGATCCCGTGAGAAAGGTCGTTTACGATCGGGGAATGGCGTGCTCGTGTCAGTAGTTACCCAGTTAGGGGTAACCCGGCCTTGTGTTGGCAGAGTTCCGGTTTGGTTCTCGGGGATGTCTTTCCAGAGGCATTCTCATGTGGCAATGGGAAGTTCCTTGGCCTGACCATTTGTTGGAAATCCAATTCCCAATACGAAACTTGTACGGTTTTAGTTGTAGAACCTATCATTCACTTATGGTGTCGCAACACTGTTTGGATGTTAGCTATAGTAGGCATACGATAATGGTCGTATGTTGGCTAAGATTTATATTCTACTTTCGAAATGAATTTTTTTCCTACACTATGCACTAGTAATAATATAAAATGTTATTTTAAATGCGTATCAAGCATCTTTGACTATCATAAGGAGAAATCTCCTCCGATTCTGCGTTTGCATGTGTGTGTGTGCGGGAGGCCTTATGGTAGTCTCATTTTTAAAAGCATTGCGAATTGACTTAAAAATATTCCTCTATTTTGATTTTAAAGATAAATAAACTGTTTTGAGTTCTCACACCAGTCACATGACTGACTTGGAGTTTATTGTTTTCCTTCCTAAACTCTGGGTGCCCACCAATTTCCACACGGGCAGTCAAGAGTAAGGTTTATCAGGATATTCTGGAATTGCTGGAGGCAAGCTGGATGGCATGGCGTATTACTAGCTATATAGTATTTCTTTTTCCGCTGCACTGTTTGTTGTTGTTGTTGTTGTACACTCTGATGATATGATGTAATGAAATGTAATGTAATGTAGTAACTGATATAGTTCTTTGTTTAAAGATTATTCATTTATTATTATATGTTGTTCCGCTGCGAATTTTGAGATTCTGATGGTGTTCTGTTTTCTGTTCCGTTTCCTCCCTATTCTCTTTTCTTTCTATTTTAAAATTTTCTATCTTCTTTTCTGTTTTCTCTTCTCTCTAATTTCTATTTTCTATTTCCTTCTTTCCTATCTTCTTATCTTTTTCTTTCTCTTTTCTACTTTTTCTTTTCTTAAAAACCCTCAGTGTTCGGTTTTCCGTCGTTCGATTACTCAGCAGTCGATAAAGTGAGTATCGATGTTGAATTTTCGGAAGACGAAGAATCGGGTCCTGACATTATTGCATATTTTTGAGAGTTTTTATCACAAACCCTTCAATTTTCCTTTGAAAATACCTACGTGTTAAAATCAAGAAATTTCACAATTTTAAAATAATAATTTTTTAAATCCACTTTTTTGATTTAAATTATATCCAAAATGGTTCAATTTATCTTAGAAAAGTAGGCATGCAAAATGTATCCTTTTTAACTTTACTTTTGTAAATAAGAAACCTTTACAAAAGTGTAAAGAAAATGTAACATTTTAATCTGTTTCAAAATGAAATGTAAATCTTTGTAAAATAAAAGATGTTAAAAAAGAAGCGTTTTGCTTACTTTCTTTCTAATTTACTTTCAAAAGTGGCTTTGTATAAAGCAAAGTACATATTAACATATAAGTGCAACAATGTTCCTTACATTAAATTTTACAAAAATAAAGGCTTTAAAAACAGTTACGCAAAAATACTTTTAATTAAAATTTTCCTAATTTTAAAACTTAAAATAAGTGGTTACCAGTTCAATACATTAAACCTACCCCAACTTATTTATTTTCCCAAAAATATCACACTGATGTTTTTAACTTTTAGGAGAAGGTTCCAAATAATTCGCATACTTTAACCGGAATAGATTGATCCAACATAACATACACATGCCTAACTAGGTGACGTAATCCAATAATGCTTTATGTGCCTCTATAACTTTGGGGAATGTTGAGTAGCGACATTTTTGACCTTGAGATATTTTATTGGATGATTTTACCCTTGAAATTTATAACAACCATAACTTTTGATAGTGCTCAATTAGGTCCTCAAACTAGATCCATTGGAAACATACGATTGTTTCCCTTTCAATAAAGTGACCATAATAGCGATTTGAACTTTTTGACTAGGAGATATGGCTGTTTGAAGTTGGCAGCTTTTAGAGCAGCTTAATGGGTAAGTAGTGATATTGGAGATAGGTTCACTTTAGGCTATTATAGGTTGAAATGACCTTCTTGCAATATTTTTCCCATCTTCCCAAATAGGTCTAAGTCTTCTTTAAGCCCTTCTTTGCCAAAACCTTCTCCTTTCTCTTCCAAATCAAGCTTAAATCATAAATCTTTGGTAGATTAACAAGGGGAATAACCAGATCTCCAAATTCGCCCTTTTAAGGGAGAAAAATTGGGGCTTTGCTGTCTATTTTTGAATTTTCCTCGTTCTGCATGAAAATCACTACTTTTTGGATATTGGTAGGTGATTTATCATCCTAGCTCTTATTATTTATGTATTTATAGGTTATATCATGCTTTGAATCCATTTTTAAAGTCAAAACCATGTTTTATGTTGTTTTAAAATCCTAAATTAAAATGATAATTAAATGTTTTTAATGTTTTAATCATGTTATTTGGATATGTAATTGCCTATATAGATGTTTGGCTATGTTATATACATTATATGATGATTACCTTGATTTTTTGTATATCC
This sequence comes from Allium cepa, assembly GCA_030765085.1. Classification (NCBI taxonomy): domain Eukaryota; kingdom Viridiplantae; phylum Streptophyta; class Magnoliopsida; order Asparagales; family Amaryllidaceae; genus Allium; species Allium cepa. The sequence continues at coordinate 737,057,245 of CM060935.1, read as the reverse complement.
TGCATGATTAGATGTTGATTGATGCATATATGGTGTTTGTTTGTATGCCTGAATGTTTAAGAATGCTCATTTGAGCAAAGTAGAAGTAGTAATGCACAAAGCCAGATTTTGGCCAAATCGACTCTAGGATGTTAGGAGCCGTATCAATGCATAAGGAATATGGATGGGTTGAAGTATGAAGCTTAGTGATGGAAATAACGCAAAATTAGAGTATGGGGATGCTATAGATATTCGCGATGGCGTTGGCTCAGCTAGGTTCTTGCTCAAGTTCGACATTGGGTTTAGGAGTGGTCTACTTGGGGTGTGCTTCAGGTTCGGCAATGAAGAAGGACCAGACAAAAAATGATGTCCGTTGGTATTTAGGAAGAGCAGACAACAAATAATATTCTTTATTTCTATTATTATAGGGTCGAAAGAGGAAGGGTGCACGGGGTTGCTTCATGGCTGCTTCAGGTTATTGGGAAGGGAACTCTGGTCCGAATATGTGTCTTACCTGAACAAGAAAGTGGAGTGGTGGATTTTTGGAGTGCCTTTGAGGTTTGTTCATGGGGGACATTGGGTCTTCCTAGGGTTACTTCTAGGTTGTTCAAAAGTCAAGGATGTATGATTTTGGGACGGTGCAAGGCGACTTTCGAATTTATGTGTTGATTAATGAAGCGATGGCATGACACTTTGACATAATGACTTTGGAATCTTAGTACGATAGTTCTACGATGTACTATGGGTGTCTAGGGGCATTCCAATGATGGTGATTCAACTTGGAAGTTTTGATGGCGATCCATAAGGACAGGTTCAATGATGGAGACTTGCAAGTAGAGCTTGCGACTATGTTCTACTTTGAAGATAGTTGGTTTGAAATAGCGATTGAGTTTTCTCTATAAAGATATGTGCAATGGGATTATAGGTAACTTGGAGATATCTACTATGCTCATATAAAAGTTATGTGGGGATGCATACCTGGATTATGAATGCATCTAGATCTTACGACTATGGATTACCTTGACTTTTGTGTTTATGAGTCTGGTTCCTAGCTTTATGAAGTGGCATAGATTTGAGCTTCCAAAATCCAAGATCTTGACCGAGTCGCTAGCATGCAATCGTGCCATGTGAGTTATCATATATCCAAAGCACGTAAGTGATGGTAAGGGTTGTGTGATGGATGCTATGCTTTCCATAGTTGTTTATCACTCTAGATTATCACTAGATGTAGGTATTTTAAATCGTATACCTAGATATTGGAAATGGTACTTTGATTATAGTAGACTCATACAATGATGATAGTAGAGAACGTATATCGATTGTTATACGCTAATTCTTTGGATGAAGGGATAGGTCAGTATGCGCCTACATGTCCTGGGCCATTGTTCCCATATATGACATTTATAGCATTTTGAGATGATATATCACTCACACCAGGCTACTATCTTACTAGAGGTTTTATATTTTATTTCTTATTATCTCGGATACTCTTAAATGAGTAGTTTAGGGATAACAGGTCTAGATATCTCAGAAGTTGTATAGAGTATGAGCAAAGAGGCTACGCTTTAAAATATCTATACTTTGAAGCTTACTACCACTTATATTCCACTATGGAGCAATGTTAATACTTGTATTTTTTAGAGAATTTGTTACCCCCGTAAAATGAACCATAAATAAATGAAATAAAATGAGTTAAATATGATAAGTGTTGAATATGAGAATTTTATAAAAGTTGGAATTTAACCATAGAAATTATTCCGTTGAGTTCATGGTGAAATTCTGATCTGTTTTCATATATAATATGCTGAAAAAGGAGCTCAATCAAAGAAGGTATGAGCGTTTTAAGTTTTTAGATTTAAATTAATTAGGTCGGAATTCAAATATAAATGAGAAACTAAATTTAGGGTTTGAATTTAAAAAAATTTCTTGGTGGTTAAGCAAAAGTTTAATCAACAATTAATATTGATTAGGGTATAAAATTGGTTAAAATGGAACGGAAATAAAAACATTTCCAAATCAAATGTACTATTTGACCCCTTTATGGGGACCGGTCGACACTAGCGGTAGACTGGTTGAAGAGGGTTGGTCGACTAGTCAAAGCCAAATTTTGGTAGTGGCGGCTAGGGTTTGAAGGCGTGTGCTATTTATTTGCAAGCTCTAGATTTCTCCATGTTAAATTATTTTCATCCTATGATTCTGGTGTATTTCAACCCCTATAAATAGAACCACATCCTCTACACTTTTTATTCGTACTATTTTGGGGAATACGGTGAAATTCTACAATTTCCATCTCTCTAACAAGATTCAAAACTCCATAGAGAATTCAGATAAGAATTCAACTTAATTCCTATCTGTTTCTTCTTTCTCCAATCTATTCTTATCCCATTTTCTTCAATTATTTCAAATCAAATGAATATATATACCTCTTCCCTATTGTGTGTATATATTTCAAAAGAGAGAGATTCTAAAAGGGAATGGAAGGCTTTAAATCCATTTAAGTGAAAGTAAGGTTAACCTGTGAGTTGAAACCTTAGTAATTCTTTTTTGCAATTGTTTAGTGTATTTGTTTTTGAATTTGAGTATGCCTTAGGGATTTCGGGATTATGAAAATATGATAGATAAAGTACCCTAAAATTCCTTTTTATTTCGAAATGTCAATTCTATAATAGGATTCTTGATTATTAACATTAATTTGATGGAAATAGTTTCGTTTATGCAAATTTTGATAATTTCATAGTCTATTCCACTTCTCCTTCTTCTTTGGTTCAAATTGTGATTCTTCAATGAAATAAGAGGTTTAGATTATGAATTCTATTTGTAGTTTGCACTAGTTATTCTTATCTATTTCTTTGTAAAAGAGGAGTTGAATATAATATGGAGTTTAGATTGCAATTCTTATTATTTAGGATATTCCATTGAATTGATGCAATAAATTGAGTTTATATTTTATTTACAAATCTGTTGTTGCAGTTTTGATTATGAATATTTATTCCCTATTTTTGATATTAGAATTCCTTATTTTGGTACATTGAAATCTTGGGAATTTGAAGAAAAAAAACTTGTATGGTTAGGGAATTGACATTCAACACTAGTTTAGAGCGTAAGATTCAAGCGTTTAGAACTTATTAGGGGCGAATATTTATTTATCTCAATCTACATAATTAACATTTGACTATTGCGTATATGGCTTAGTTAATTAGGCATTTATTTTCCCCCATTAGGAATGTATTTGATTTGTAACAAGAGGAAACTCTTATAAAGCCTAATTATTATTTTAAGGCATAATTAGAAAGACTTCTTATAAGGTCTTATTTATGAAATGGTGAGATGAGTGGTGTGTATGTTTACATACATACCTACATACATATACATACACACACACTCACACACACACAAGAGAGTAATTCATGTATGGCTAAGTCATACAAATGCGAGGTCAATAGAGTTACGTGATGGAAGTCTGCCCTTAACTTTAAGGCTACAAGCGGTTGTGTACACTTTGATTGATCTGCGATATCCTTATAATAAATATTTGTAATGACGCGAGGTCACTCTCAAATTCTATTAGGGAAATCTACCCTGCTGATTTGGGTACTAGTTCTACGAATAGTCGGATTAATGTAAGACGTCATTATGAGTATAGGCCATAAGACGAAGAGCTTGCTTCGGGGTCTTGGGTTATTAAGTTGTTGTTTGAGGGACTTCTTCTTTTCCCCAGATGAAGTACTAAATGACTAGGGGGTTATGTTAGGCGGTATCTCAATGGGGGATCCGCTTTGGGAAATATATATTAGATGGTGGGGTCTGCCTTAATTAAGGTATTAAATGACCAGAGTCTACCAATTTTCCATAATGAAGTATTAAGTGTCCTAAAAGATTCCATATTATATCATCTAGATAGTATCATTGAGGAGTACGCTTTGGAAATACATATTAAATAATGGTGTCTGCCTTAACTAAGGTATTAAATGACCAGAGTTTGCCTAATTTCCAATAAAAGGTATTAAGTGGCCTGTGTACCACCTCTCACATTATTAGTTGTTTATGACGTATGATTGGGATATGGGATTCAAGAAACCTACTTTTATAATGGAAGGTATTAAGTGGTTGGACTGGCCTCCTTTCTTTATAACAAAGTGTTAAAGGGTTTAATGGTCAATTTTTGTAGACATATTCCTATTTTGAAATATACTGCCTAAGTACTTAAAAGGTAAGGCTGGAGGTTTTTATTCATCAGACATTGTTGTTCTGATTCTCTCCTCATTACAACATAGGTTGAGGACGTCGATGGAAAAGATGACGCTTAGAGATGGAGGTAGTGGACTTCCAACAGTATTTACCATTTTTAGTTTCTTTTATATGTACCAATGTTATCAGACTATTATTGTAATAGATCATGTTATAGTTTTATGGTATCATGTATTTGACATTGTTATAAGTTCAAATAGATAGGTGTATATTTTGTTCCATCCGCTATGAGCTCTAAAATTTTAGTTATGACTCTGTAATTTTATTTCTTTTTACTACCAACAGCTTACCTTAGAATGGATTTAAGTTTCGATAGGCCTTTTCTAGATTGAAATTTAGGCCTGTTCTGGGATGAGTTGTAACATTTGATATCGGCGCTTAAGTTACTCGATCAATGGGGGAAAATTATACATATAAGAGACGTGTTTTTTATTTTGAAAAAGGTTTCTTCAAAATGAATTTTCAAAATTCTATATATACCCTATTTTCTGGAAGATATGCATATACACCAGGCAACCCTTTTATTTTAGCATATAAATACTATCTTAGGAAATCGTCACTAAAGGTTTAACCTACAGATAGTTGTTACGACTGATAATCAATCTTCTTACGGACACCTTACCCGTGGAAGACCACTTATTCATGGAATGCTCGAATGATTTAAACAATATTTTAGGACTGTCCAATAAATTCTTATTCCTCAAGTTGCACTGGAAGCACCCACTGCCCCACCCACTGATGTAGCACCCCATCACGTCGACTTACCTAAGTTGTGTGAGGACTTTCTCAATATGAGAGGGATGACATACTCTAGAACCGAAGGATATTCAAAAGCAAAAGCTTGGATTAGTTACTATGAGAAGATATTTAGAGAGCTTGGGTGGGTTGATCAGCTAAGAAGAAAAATATCAGCTTGGCACCTCAGGGAAGAAGCCTTGAATTAGTGGAACTTTGTGACTGATGAGCACCTTGGAGGGATATTCTCTTAGGATGAATTTAAGGACCGATTTGAAATGAGATTCATGTCTAAAGCAGTGGTTGGCTTGCACTTGGAAAAGTTTATTCAATTGAGACAGGGATATTATACCCTTAAGGAGTATATAGCTAAGTTTACCAAATTAGCTAGATTCGAGATGAGCCTAATAAACGCACTTTTGAAAAAGGCCAAGAAGTTCATGAAGGACTTAAATTCTCCACTATGAGAAATGTTTTTGACCTAAGTACCTATTGTGGTCACATATGAGATGTTGGTAGAAATGGCAATGTTGCACGTGGCCAATGAGGAAGATAAGGGAATTGAGAAGGAGAAGTCGGCACCAACCCAAAAGCAGGGAGGGTCCAAGAAAGGGAACCTTTGGGCTAATAAGAAGCCAAAGGTGAAGTTTAAGAAGGATAAGATGGTGTGTAAGAACTGCCAAAAGAAGGGCCATGAAGCTAAGGATTGTAGGTGAATCTGGTAAAGGAAGCCTTTAATGTAGGTGCTTTAACTGCCACGAGGAAGGGCATCATAAGAGTCAGTGTCCTAAGATGGCTAAGGAAGGATCAAGCAGGCAGGAATACGTTATTGAAGTTATCCCTATTGCTAGTAAGCCACCAAGAGACCAAGGAAAAGCAGCTCTAGAAGGTATAACTCTTATTTTTGGGGTTACTATTCATACCCTGTTTGATTCAGGGGCATCACATTCCTTTATGGCTAAGGATGTATTAAATTTCTTAAACCTTCAAACCTAGATGGTCAACAGCCCAATAGAGGTTTCCAATCCCATTGGGGGTTTGACCTATTTTTCTCTTATTTGCAAAGACCTTGTGTTTGACATATGCGATGTTGATTCATATGCACTGTGTACATTCTAAATTCTGAGGGGGTACGGGCTTATATTGGGTATAAATTAGTTATCATATTATGGCGTCCTTCTTGACTGCGTTAAGAGGGTAGTAGGAATTGTGGAGGTTGTGACGTAGAAGTTCTTTGTACACCCAAAGATTTAGTTGTGTTAAACCGTTTATACCCACTAAGTCTATCTGTTGCTGGAGAGCCATCATCTTTCTGTAGTTTGTGAATTTCTTAATATCTTCGAGGAGGTCTCGGGTCTCTCATTCCATAGGGATATTGGGTTCCAAATCGATTTGGAGAAGGATGCAAGGCCCATCGCTGTACCTTTGAGATATATGACCCCTAAAGAAAGGAAGGAGTTGGATAAGAAAATCTCAGAGCTATTGAAGAAAGGATTTATTCATAGAAGTACTTTTAAATGGAGAGCCTCTATTGTTTTTGCTACTAAGGTAGATGGTTCTTTGAGACTTTACGTCGATTATAGAGAATTGAACCAGTTGACAAGGAAGAATAGATACCCTTTACCAAGAATAGATGACTTGTTCGACCAACTTGTAGGAGCTAAAGTCTTTCCCTATTAGATTTAGTAACGAGATTCCATCCGTTGAGGATTATAGAGAAAAATGTCGAAGACTGCATTTTGTACTCCAGATGGGCTCTATGAGTGGGAAGTAATGCCTTTTGGACCGACGAATGCCGCAACACACTTTGTAGATCTGATGAGTAGAGTATTTAAAGGGAAACTTAATAAATTTGTTATGGTGTTTGTTGATAATATTTTGGTCTTCTCCAAAGACAGGAAGGAGCATGAGGACCACCTTAGGGAGATATTGGAGACCTTGAGAAGAAATCATCTCTAAGCCAAGTTTTCTAAATGCCACTTTTGGAAATGAAGTTAGGTTCCTTGGGTATATTGTTTTGGAAGAAGGATTGGCTGTGGACCCTGCTAAAGTGGAAGCTGTCCAAGGATGGAAGACTCCTAATAATGCATCAGAGGTTAGAAGTTTTCTAGGGTTGTGTAACAACCCGTAAATTTCGATAACTAAATTGGTTAATTTAATAAGATTTTTGTAATTAAATTTAGAATGAAATAAAAAAATTATAATTTTTAATGAAATGAATGTTAGAAATGAAACGTAGCATTGGTAATTAAAAACTAATTATTGAATTAATGTGTGAAATAATATAATTGAGGGAAATTATTTGTGAAGAATAAACATACAAGTATTATAGGGGGATAATGGTGACAAATGGTTGTTGTTACCATTTAATGTACCAATTACAAATAAGGGTAATTATATATTACTTTGATGATAATCAATATAATAATGGAACGTGTGAATGTAAATTAAATAGAAACGAAAATTATTTATTGACAATTGGAGTGAAATCCCAAATAGTGTAAATTGTTCACTTGGTCATAAAATTGAAATAAGTAAATAAGTGTAAGTATTGAATTAAACAATGAAATAAAATATGGATTAATAGTAACTGAATGTAAATTAATGTAATAAGGTTTATGCAAGTTGATAAATAACTAATCTAGTGCAATACCTATTAATTGAAACAAATTGTAAGGTTATAATTGATTGAAATCAGTAAATTGGGAAATAAATTCAAAAGTTATATTAATTTATGAAATAATGCGTAATAAATTGTAGTTTGATCGAATTAATGCCAGAGAAGTAATTATAATAATTGTTAATTGATAATTAAGTATGAATGTGAGTAAATTTGGCAATAGTGCAAATTTTTATTTACCCATTCATCTAATTTATTGCATTAGATCTAAATCAATTGCAACATTTATTTGTTAATAATAGCTTATAAGTGAAATTAAAAGTTAATGGTAACGATTAGTATAAGTTAACCATTTATTTAGTCCATTAAATCAAAATTTGTAATCAATTGCAATGAATCTCAATTCAATGTTATATTAGTACAAATTAAGGGAATAATTGGAAATAATGTCAATTTTATTTATAATATGACAGTTGCTTGAATAATAGGAATGGAAATAAAGTTTTATCAATATATTGGAATTTAAGTATGATAATAGGATTTATTGCAATTAAATGAAATTAAAAATTTTAATATTACATAAATGGGAATTTAGATGAAATGTTAGAATATTAATGTAATGGATTTTGAATCAAATGTTAATCTCATCTATTTGATAATAGTAAATTGAATAATAGAATGAAAAGTAAATTTAGTCAAATTATTGGAAATTAAATTTATAATTTTTGAATTTAATGGAATTGAGGTTAATATTGAAATTGATAAATTAATCAACTCTGAATTGACATTTTAATTTGTTTAAATCATTGTAAATGATTGAGAAAACAAAAATGATGAAATTTGTCAATTAAAGAATTGAAATTTGAAATTATATTTAATTTATTAATTTAATTAATTAATGTAAAAATAGTCATTTTGGCCACTGACTCGGATTTCGACGAAACAAGTTTCATCGGATCCGTAATGGTGAATTAGGGTAGGATTTCAAGTTTCGTAGCGATCGGACTTGTCATTTGATCGTACGGACTCAAAACGCTTACAAATCAATTTAATTGAAATCAATTTGAGATAATTTGATTTTTGCATAACTTCTTCATACGATGGTATTTGGACTTGAAACCTATTCCACCGCGTTTAAAATACTTTAAAACATCTATTTTGATATATTGGTTGACCCAATTTCGTTCCGGAGACAGAATGGGCTTTCCGGGCCATTTTATCGTTCAACGTGTATATCCAATCGATCCGATCCATTCTATTTCAGCTTTGTCTATAAATACCCTGTTATTAACCCTATCCTACCTCTATTCCTCATTTCTATACGTTCTATTAGCTCCTCTTTCCAATGCTGCAGACCCTAATTCCTAAATACAATTCCAAATCAAATCCAAAGCAAAAATTCAAACTCCACAAACAATATCAAATTATATATCGCCGGAAAGCTCTCGAAGAGCGCAAGTCAAAAATGGGATTCGTTTTCTGATCTGGGGTACGATGTAGCCGAAATTTGATGATCTATTCTCGGCCATTCATTCGAGCGTGATCATCCACGACGGATCGTCAAATCAATGCTACTTTTGGGTAGAGGGGAACGAGTGGAGGCCATCAGTGTAGGTAGTGTGGCGATTCAACGGTTAGATAGAGGCCAAAAATTCACTAGGGTTTCGCAAGTATGGCGGCAGCTACTGCAGAGGGCTCGAGTTTTCGTGCACGTGAGGCCTTGGGAAGGTCGGCTGGTCGAGGCGAGGAGTGTGGGCTAGTTTGATTTGGTCGTTGGTGATCGTGGTGTGCGGCGTTGGTGGTCAAAGAAGTGTGGACGGCGGCTGTAGCGATTCGATCTAAATGAGGGCACGCGTTTGCTAGGGTTTGAGAAGATGTTTACGTGGCAGGTGATGTGGTTTGCAGTGTGCTCTGGTTATTTTATTTTTATTTAATTTATTTTTAAAACGTTCTAATTTGTATAACTTGTACATACGAGGTCCGTTTCACACGCGGTTTTCTCCGCTAGGTTCGTATTGGAATTCCAGACATTTTGACGCTGGTTTGGACAAATTTGGAGACTGTTCAAATTTTGGTTTAAATTGGATTTAAATTCAATTTAAATTCAAAATGCGAGTGTTTTAAGCCACTCAAAACTTCTAAATTTCTTATGTGTGTTGGATTAATTTCTGATGTGACTAGAAATTTATTTATTGCTGTTTGGTATATTTTTATCATCATTCCAGTTAAATTTTATTTATTGAATTAAATTGTTATTCAATTTATTATTGCAAATAAACTACCAGTTAAATTAATTTATTATTGTATATAAACTATCAGTAATTACCTATTATTTATTATCTGTTCTATATTAATGTTATTGTTTGAATTGGATGATGATTGTGATAAAGGTTTGGTGATTAATATTGGATGAATGGATGTTTTATTTATATTGTTATAAACTGCAAGTTGTTATCAAATTTTTATTTCATTCGGGATTGCGGTTTGAAATGATATAACCGTATTTTTATTTTAAGTTACAGATTGAAATGATAAATATCCGTATCACTTGACCATAGGATAGAAAAATTTACACAAACACCGTGGTCTGTATATATAAATATTTTGAAATGATTTCTATGGTTTGGTAAAGAAATATATGGTTTTATGAGATATTGATTTGGACAATTTGTAAATGTTATTTTTATATATAATTAAATTTTAGGTTTAAGCTATGTATAAATTTGGTTAAAGAATAAAATAAGTTAAATAATAAGGTTTGATTTTATTAAGTTAATATGGTTAATTAGCTGTTTAAATTTTATTGTATATTTAGTTATAATGGCCTAAATAAAACTGAGGTTGGAAGATAAATATGAAATTGATGTGAATTAATTTATTTAAGAATTTTACTCGAATAAATTTGACTTGAAATTGAGATAAATTTGAGATTATATGAAATTGAATTTATTTAAGGATTAAACCAAAAGGGTTGATGAGAAATTTATTAAATTGAAAATTTTAAAAGGTATAATTATTATAACTTGATTTTGGGGTCTAGGTGAATTAAATGATTATTGTTAGTATAATGAATTGAAAGCAATATCTAGTTATTTGTAATTTGAGTCTTATTTAAATAATAAGGGGTTTGTTATGTAAAATATTTTAAACTAAATAATAGAAAATTTAATTGTTGAATTGAAATTATCAAATTTAGTTCTGAAATTTTGGAATATTTAAAGCCTTGAAATATATCGAAATTGAAATGTTCATAGAAATAGAAATGTTTCGAAGTTATGAATTTCAAAGCATTATGTTTTAAAGGTGTTAAAATTTCAAATGTTTCGTTTTGAAGTATATAATTTGGAAGTGCTATGATTTTGAAAAGGGATATATTTGAAATAAAATGATATTATATTGATTTGAAATAAAAAGGATATCATATTGATTTGGTTTTAAATTGGAAATGATATCGTATTTATGTGGTTTTGAAATGGATATTATATTCTGGTTTTAAAAGTATAAACTATTTTGAAAAGACCGCGGTGTTATAATAACGTTTGGTTGTTAAAGAGACCGGGATCGGAAGTTGTCATACTCTCTACCAACTCCGAAAACCACTTTAACAACCGTGTACGCGGTGGAGATTCCAGAATGAAGTAGGATGGTGGCGGCGTTTCCTTTGAGGTAAATACGTGGACCCGACTCCCGTGAGTTGGCATAAGGTGGCTAAAACAGGAGCGATCTACGGGCTAAGAAGGTAGCACCTTTTGTCGGACACATCCCTTCAATATTATACTCTGGCTTTTGGATTGATTTGGTGGCCACGTTTGATTTTTGATTTGGGGGTATGGCTCGAGGTAGGCGGTAGTAGCTGCTACGCGTTACCACCGACCCGGAAGCGTAATTATTATATCTATCCTGACATTGCCTAGTTGTTCCGTATAACCTACCCTAGCGCGCCTTGTACGAGTTTGATTTGTGTCGTACCTATGGAGTATCCTCTGGCAGCCTCCCGACCAGGAGGTATTACGGTACTGTATAAACTATTGGCACTGTTACGTGTTAAGGTGGAAAATGTAAAGCCTTAACGCTATTTAAAAGTAAGTTTATTTTACTAATAGACATTATTATAATAGTGAAATATTACTACATAGTAAATAGTTTAACGGATCCTTAGGAGATGTGAATCCCAGGTATCTCTTGAGTTACTGCACTCACGTTAGACACTGGATAGGAGATGTCAAATCCCGTAAACATCTCTGACGATGTTCCACTCATATTGTTTATTGTTGATTTAACTTACATAAGATCTTTTAGTTCTGACTCGAGTGTTTTATCTTTTCAATTCGCTCGGGTCAGCCTGAGCATTTTAGGATTTGGAAGGCCGTATTCTGGAGGACGAAGACGAAGATTTATTATTATTTATTGTAGTATTCCGCTGCAATCATACTGTTCCGCTGCATTATTTATTATTCTCCTGTATGTGTAACTCTGATATGTATTGTATAAGTATAATCAAATATTTTGTAAAATAGCTTCATGAACTGTATATTTGATTATTATATTTTATCGTTCCACTGTAAGATTCTATTTTGTTTTATTTCTTTCTTCCCTTTTCTTAATTACCCCATAACAATCCGCCCTTCTGTATGGTTTAAGTCTGACATGTGTGGCTTATCATCGATTTAAAGCGTACAAAAAGACATGACGTTACAGGTTGGCAGGCTACTATACGAAGTTCATCAAGAATTTTGCACAAATAGCAGCCCTTTAACCCAATTGACTAAGAAGAATCTAGTTTTCATTTGGGTTGATAGTTGAACCAAGGCATTTGAGAAACTTAAGGATTCATTAACTAGTGCACATGTGCTCACTGTTCCAGATGGAACCAAGCCATTTACAATTCTCACATATGCATGCGGCACTGGATTAGGCACAATCCTTATGTAAGAGGGGAAGGTAGTTTTCTATGCTAGTAGACACCTAAAGGACCATGAGAAGAGGTATCCAGTGCATGATTTGGAACTGGAATCAATTATTTTTGCATTAATGATGTGGTGGCATTATATCTTGGGGGAAAGGTTTGAGTTATTCATTGATCATAAATCACACAAATACCTATATTCCTAAAAAGATTTGAATCTAAGGCAGCAAGGGTGGATGGAGTAATGTAGCATCCCTTGACTTTAGTGTTCAATATACCCCTGGAAAAAGGAATGTAGTTGTCGATGCCCTTAGTCGAAGACACGCTACCCTAAGTGTTATATATGAATGGAGACAGATGGAGTTTCTCTCGAATTTTAACGTCCAACCATAAACAGAACCTATCCAAGGTTTTCTAGCAGTTATGGTGATTAGACCAGCCTTGATGAATCGTATAGGGCATGAGCAAGTGAAGGACGAGGGGTTAGTAAAGATTTTGGTGAAATTGAGAAAAGGGGAGCATTTTCCCAATGTTAGGAGGTATTCAGCTAATGAGATGGGATGTTTGAGAAGAGATGGCTGTCTTTGTGTTCCAATGATTAATTAGTTGATTAGAGATGTGCTTATGAAGTGTCACCATTTAACGATGACCATTTATCCCCAAGGAGAGAAGATGTATAAGCACATGAAGAGAATTTTCTTTTGGGTTGGAATATAGAGAAGTGTAGTTGAGTTTGTTGCTAGGTGTTTGACATGTCAGATATCAAAAAGCCGAGCAAGGGAATCCTGGTGGATTATTATTACCGTTGGAAATTCTGACTTGGAAGTGGGAACATATTTGAATGGATTTTGTGGAAGGATTGCCTAGAAGTTAGAAGGGTAATGAGGCTATTTGGGTTGTTGTGGACAGACTCACTAAGAGTGCTCATTTTGTTGTAATTAAGAGAAGTAGGACTAGCACCTCTCTTGCATATATTAATATCAAGGAGGTACTTCTTCTATATGGAATTTCCGTAAGCATAGTCAGTGATAGGGACCCCTTGTTCGCTAGCGAGTTTTGGAGAAGCCTACAAATAGCATTGGGAACTTCTTTAAATCTTAGCACAACATATCATCCACAAACAGACGGACAAACAGAGAGGGTGAATGATATTTTGGAGGACTTGTTGAGGCTTATGTCTTCGATTTCGATGGACATTATGAGTAGTATCTACTTTGTGTATAATAATATCCATCAAGCGACGATTGGTATGGCCCCATTTGAAGCACTTTATGGGTGGCCAGCAAATCACCTAGTTGTTGGTTGGAAAACCATCGAAAAAGTATTACTCGGACCCAATTTGATTCATGATACCATGGAAAAAGTAGAGTTGATCTGGTAAAGGATGAAGGTAGTGCAAGATCGTCAGAAATCTTATGTTGATAAAAGAAGGATAGAGCTTGAATTTGAGGTTGGAGATATGGCGTTTGTTAAAATCTCCCCTTAGAAAAGTTGTTAGGTTTAGCAAGTCTAGAAAATTAGCGGCTAATATTATTGGGCCATTCAGAATTCTAGAAAGAATAGGAAAATTGGCATATCATGTGCAGCTTCCTAACAAGTTGGCAGGAGTCTACAGCGTTTTCCATGATTCTCACCTTAGGAGATGCCTTTATGACACCGCTAACACTAGTAAAGGGATTTCAGGATGGAGCTAACAGTGCCCCGTGCACCGAATGCATTATAGAGAATGGTACTATAGGACTCCATAATAAAATAATTAGGTTGGTCCAAGTACAATGGGGGATAATTTGGTAGATAGCATATGGGAGACAGGAGAAGATGAAGAGCACTCACCTAGAGCTTTTCACTTGGTAATTTTTCTCTATAAAAATAGGATTTTGGTTGCATCGTGGTTGCTAGATTGGATGGTAGAAGACGGTTGTTATACTTTTTCACATTTCCTTTACACTCACGTAGAAATTTTTATACATGTTTAAGATATTTGCATACATACTTTCATGACATGGTTACACACTCACGCTAGGATTGAGCTCATTTTAGCATGTCTGCAGTACATATTCATATTGTACTATTGGTTAAGTAGATGGTTGTGTAGAGAACTTGGCTGTATAACATGGATATTATTGCACGTTACGTTGTTCGCCCCTTGGAAGATTTCGAGATTGCATCCTTTTTACAGGGTGGAGGGAGGGGATTAGGGGAGAATGTCACACCCTATAAAATAGAGCATTAATAAATGAAGTAAATTGAATTAAATATGATAAGAATTGAATATGGAAATTTTATAAAACTTTGAATTTGACCACAGAAGTTATACCATTATGTTAGTGGTGAAATTTTGATCTTTTCATATATAATATGCTAAAAACGGACCTTAAATGAAGACGTTATGAGAGTTTTAATTTTTTAGATTTAAACTAATTTAGTTGGAATTCAAATACAAATGAGAATTTCAATTTAGGGTTCGAATTTTAAAAAATAGCCTGGAGGTTAAACAAACATTTAATCAACAATTAACGTTAAAGTTAATTAAGGTATAAAATTAATCAAAAAACAATGGAAATAAAAGCATTCCCAAAACAAGTGTTTCGATCAACCTCTTTATTAAGACCGATCGACCCTAGCGGTCGACTGGTTGAACAGAGGAGGTCGACCGGTCAAAGCCAAACTTTATCTGTGGAGGCTAAGGTATGAAGAGGTGTGCTATTTAATTTTACTATTTAGATTTCTCCATTTTAACAATTTTCATACTACGCTTCTGGTGCATTTCAACCCCTATAAATAGAACCCTATCCTCTCCACTCTTTATTCATAATAGTTTGGGGAATACAATGAAATTTTGCCATTGCTATCTCTCTAGTAAGATTCAAAAACACTGTGGGGAATTCTGGTAAGAATTCAACTTATTTATTCCTTCTTCCTCCAATCTATTCTTATCATATTCTTTTCCAATTATTCCGACTATAACGGGTATATATACCTCTTCCCTATTGTGTGTATATATATCAAGAGAGAGAGATTTTAGAAGAGATTGGAAGGTTCCAAATTGTGATATCCTGGAAATTTGGCAATATAAATTTAATAATCTGTGTCTAGAAATTTATTTGATTTGATAATTCTTGATAATAAAATTTTGAATTGATCTAATAATCATCTTTTAATAAATATTTAAAGTGAAAGATTTTATCTTTTTAAAATAAATAAATTGTTTTCTGTTTATAATATATATATTTGTATATATACTAAGTTGATAAACTTTGATTTTGAATTTAGTAAATGAATTGATTTTCTAATTCTAATTTGTTTTTAGTAAATTAAAAATTTGATTTAAGAATTGGCTTTTCAAAGCAATTTAATAAATAATGTTATGGTTTATACTATGATAAATCTTATTTGTTTTAAAATTTTATTTAGCTTAAAAATATGAATTTAAAATTAGATAAATATAAAAGCTAAATTTTATTTTATATTACTTGGAATTTATGTATATAAGAATTTACAATGCAAATTACAAATGATCTTAATTTGTTTATAATCTCTTTTATAAATTATTTAATATTGTTTAATTTGTTATTTTTAAATAAAAATAATAGTACTTAGTTTTCATAAAACATAAATAAATTTTTAGAAATAGGATTTGTTATTTTTAATTTTAATAAAAGTTATATATGCATATATATATATATATATATATTTATATATATAACTTGATTTTAAAATTGGATTTGATAAACTTATTTAAATTTGAATTCAATGTTTTGAAAATTTAAAAGAAATAAATGTTTAAAATATTTGAATAAGCTTATAATCATAATTTGTTTGTTTCATTTCTTTTAATTAGAAAAAGGAGAAGAAATAAAATTCATCTATATATTACATAAGAAATAAAATAAGATTTAAAAGCTCTTATAAAAATAAGTTAGAGTTTTATAAACAATTTAGAATTAAAATTAAAATAGAAACACTTAAATACATGTGTAAGTTTCTTAAGATACTAAAAGACATGTGTTGGTCATATAAGAAGACAAAGTAACAAATGTTAAAATTTGAACAAGTGTAATATTTAAATTTTCTTTTTCATTTTATTTTTATTAAAATCAAAATCTACTTACAAAAATACATCTCTCCTCATTTCATATTCTTTTCTATTCTTCTTCTTTTTTTCAAAATTTAAGATCTTCAGCCAAAGAGAAAATAAAATCTGCCTACTTATTCTTCAAAACAGAAAAAAAAAAATGTTCTAGTAAAATCTGAAAGCCTCCTCATAAACCATCTGTAATCCCTGTACTAATATCTCCTCCACCCAAAATCATCCAAAACTATCTTCAAAACTGAAATGCATGTGAATCTGAAAATGAAAACCATCCTAAAACCTATAGCCCTTTAAATTTCTTCAACCTGAAATCATTCTGCAAGCTTAAACCTGTATGCACTTCCTTTTATGAAAGCCTACAAAATCTTTCCTGTTTTGAGCTTCATCAACCATGCCTGCAATTTCTTTTCTGGATTAAAGTTCAAAAAGCATTCACTTGAAATCAATTTGCGAATTCCCAAAAGCCTGCATGCATTTTTTTTTCTGAAAGCATGCATACAAAATGAAATCTGAGAAGCCTGCAATTCTTTGTAAATTCTGGAAATATGCAATACAACAAGGAGCAGAATATTCCAGCAAGAATAAGATGAAGTTTTAATAGCAATCTGCAGTTTTTAAAAAGCAAATTTAAGTTCAAAAGTCATAAGCAAAAAAATAGGAGAAATCTGAAGCTTCAAATGTAAAACACCACTCAGGTCCCAGTTTTGCTTAAGCATGAGGCTCCGCTCATTAATTCTGTAAGTAACATTTTATTCTAAAGTTAATTTAAGAAAATATATTTGTTGATTGTTTTTTTTTCCTGAGTTAAACATGATTTGTGTGATGATAAATATGATTAAATCTCTTTTGTGTGTGTGTGTGTGTGTGTGTGTATGGTTGAATGCATGTTTACTATTGCCTGTTCTAGCATTCCAAGCTTAAACACTGATCAAAATCATAATCTTATATTTAAATCCCTGTTATAGCTTAAGATTTAAATAGATATTGTATGTAACATAAGTTAAAGATTTAATTTTTATTAAATATAAAAATAAATGAAACAGTATTGTCACTGGAAAACACTAAGCAATAGAGCAATCTGTTGAAAATAAGAATTTAATCATTTAAATTCTTTGATTTAAGATTATCAATAGGTTACATGATCAAAAAATTGAATTTTAAAATTAAAATTAGAATTGTTAGTTTGTTTTTGATTAAGTAATTCTGGTTTAACCAGAAATCATGATTTGGGTTGATTCTGTCAATTTAGAAAGATTGGGCGGCCAGTTTCTTTTCTGGTGATGGAGTGATGATCAATGATGCGAGGAAAAATATTGGAAGGAGGATTGATGTATTGAGGCAGTGGAGATTAGGGATTGAAGATTATAACCCTAGTTTCTTAGTTGTATAGTAATCTGGGCGACACAAACTTTAGAGGTGATCGAGTTCACCCAAATTTAGGGGATTGATGAAGGGTTGCTTGTCGAAGATGATGGTAAAAGGACAGAATCTATGGTGGCCGGATTCTTGAGATTGAGGCATTTTCAGATTTGACATTGCTACTGTGTTTGAGCTCGAATGCTCGTTTTTGATTTGGGACTTCTGCAGTCTCTCTGTTGGTCGGAATGGCATTGGGAGAAGATCGCCGACGTGCGTGGATAGTCGCGAGAGGTCGGAATTGGATGAAGAGGTGGTGCAGGTGCACGAACTTCTTAGTGTATATGCTATTGTTTAGGGAAGATGGATTCTCATGTTTGTTACGGGTTGCATCGTGATTTGCTCGAAGATTTGGGGAAGTGGACTCGAAGAAAAGGGTTGTGAGGCTCGGATATACTATTGTTACAGGGATGTGTAGAACTGTCAGTACCTTATAGTTTTTAATAAATTCAAATAGAATGTTACTCGAATTTTTATTCGAGTCAGTTAGTGTTTTGCTCGAGTAAATTATGTATTGCTCGAGTTAGTTGAGTTACAGGTTAGAAACCTGTTTTATTTTCAAAATTTAAACTAAATTTAAAAATATTAAACAAGGATTTAATACAAGTTTTAAATCTAATTTTTAATTATGGATTCAAGTTTAAATTGAATATTAAGCTGGAAATGAATGAAGTTTTTATATTTTAAATTTTTTTAAATAACTTGAAGGGGTTTATTGTTTAAAATGTTTTTAAAGAAATTTGAATTTAAATTGGAAATTGAAATGTAAAGAAATGGTTTAGATAAATTTTAAGCTAATTCAAATCTGAATTTGAATCTTTGTTTTATAAATTTAAGTGATAAGGTAAATTTAATGTTTTGAATTTAAAAGGGATTTGTTTTAACTCTTGTAAAATTTCTTTTATAAGAAAAGTATTATTTATTATTTAAAGTTTTAAATTGATATTAAAACTTGTTGAAGTTAAATTATAATTTAATGATTTGTTATTCATTAAATTGTTAGGGTAATTAACTGGATAATTAATTTATTTAAGAAATTAATGAAATGGATTAATTAAGTTTTAATTAACACTTAATTATTTAATTAATTAGGGATTAATTAATGGGTTAATTAATGATTAATTAATCTGTAATTAATAATGATTAAAATAAGTTAATTATTTTAGAAAACAATTAATGAATTGTTAATAGTTAATGAAGGTCCTTAACTAAGGATTATTTAATAATTAATTAATGTAATTAATTTTAATAAATAATTTGATTAACTAATTTAAAGATAATCATTTGTGTAAGTTATTAAGTATAATTACTTATGGAAGTAATTAAGGAATTAATTACTAATTGTAATTAATTGAGTTTAATTTGATTGGATTAAGTTAATTAATTCAGTTTAATTAATTTAATCAATTGATGATTGTGAAGTATGATTACTTAATGTAATAAATTAAGAGAATTACTTAGGGAAGTAATTAATGGGTAATTACTGGATGTAATTAATTGAAGTTGATTTATTAATGAAAGTAATTTGAGTATAATTACTTTGTAAATTAATCAAGAGATTAATTAGAGATAATTAATTATGAAGTAATTAATTTATTGGGAAGTAATTAAGGGTAGTTAATTACTGAATAGAGTTAATTAAGGGTAATTAACAATTATGGTTTAATTAAAGGATTAATTACTTAATGTAATTAATTTAAAAAGAAAATATAATTAGAGATCATTAATTATTATAATTAATGATGTAATTAAGAATGGATTTAATTAGAATTAATTATAATGAAAAGGAATTAATTAATGTAGTTAATTAATTAAGGAGTAATGTAATTAATTATGGTTAATTAAATAAGAAAGTAATTAAAGATTAATTACTGTATTTGGTTAAATATAATTAATTTGAAGAAATTAATTTGTGAATAATTACTTGAATGTAATTAAAGGTTGATTAATCATGGATGATTAATTAAAATAAATAATTGGTGGATGATTAATTAATTGATTGATAATTAATTAATAATGATGTAAGCAAGATTAGTGATGATGAAGTAATTAATTTAATTTACTTTAAATTAATTAGAATGATGTAATTAATTTAATTCATTTTAAATTAATTATATTTGGTGTGGTAAATCATTGCTTATATGGATGGATAATGTTGTTTGCCTAGGTGGTTTGAATCTCAAATATGAGATAGATAATGTTGAGTGATTTGGATGCATTGGTTGCATTGTGATGTTGATATAGATTATCTTTTTGGATAACGATAATGTGATGATAATGTTGATTATCTGTTGTGAATCTTTGATTTATCTAAGGGATATAAAGATAATTGAATTGTTTTAAACCTTTAAAACAACTTGGCCTTAAAAGACACGCTTTGGATTTCGATGTGACCAGGATCGGGTTTCCATATTTGGATATCCGAAAACCACATCGATCCAAATTAACGATAGGCCGTGAATCTCTTGTGAAGAGTGAAGACTCGAGGTGTAAGGACTATACGTCAGTATAACTCTGGGGGTGATTCCGTGATGAGTTTGACGGAGATAGTTCTTATACGTTCGAGATGGTGATCTAGAGTGCAAGGGTTATCGTCGTTAACTCTGCGGGTGATTCCAAAATGAGTGCAATGAGATAATGCCTTCGGTTTCGTTCGAACCCGGAACGAACTTGTATGGATTGAATGCTTTCAGAACATCGTCAGGTGGACGATGAGCATTCTAAGAGATGTGTTCTCTAAAGGTAATCGTAGCCTCAAGCCTCATCAACTGGGAATGACTAAAACAGGGGAGGTGCAGCAAGGCTTCGTGGGTAGCTCCCACCGGAGAGCAAGATTTTCCCTTGTCTAGAGGTCCCTTTTATTTCGGTTGTGTGGGCGTTGGAACGTACGCCAACTGCGGGGTTGTCTTGTTCGGGACTGTCCAGTAAGGGATGGTTCCGGTCCTGTGTTGCAGGCGAGCGGGCATACTCCTCGGTACGTTGATCTAGGCCACGTACTGTGATGGACGGTACCCCAGTAGCCCTGCCATTGATGGAATCCAAAATCCAATAAGCGCCAAAGGTTTTGATTGTATTACCCACTTTTGTGGCTAGTAGCTCGAATTTAATAAATGTAACAATTTCGGCTATTTCATATTTATTTGAAAACCTTAGACCTATTACAATATCACCGGATTTCCTATCAAATGTTTTGGTTAGCGTAAGGTAAAAACTTTTCCATGTTTATGTGTGGGAAGTATTACGTGATAACTTTTCTTTTCAAAGGATTTTCAAAATTAAGCAACTTTAACCTGTTACTCACACCAGACCCATGTCTGACCCGGAGTTTATCTTCTGTTTTCTTAAACTCTTGGGTACTCAAATTTTTACGAGTAGCCAAGGGATTCAGGTTAGCTTTTGACGAATTATGGAGGAGCAAATGGTGCAGGAGGCTTCTGCATGTAGATATATAGTTCCGCTGTGTGTGCTCTGTGTTAGTATGGTTTTGTTGAGTTGTATTGCGTTGTACAACTAGACAGGTGTTTATAACTGTCTAGTATGTGATGCATATTGTTAATTCTGTATAACTCTGATTAGTGTTGTATACTATGTAATATTTATGTTATTAATATAATTCATTTTTTCCGCTTTTGAGATTCTGATGTTGTTCATTCTTTCTTCTCTTTCTTTTCTCTTTTCTATCCCTTTCTTTCTTATTATTGATGCGTCATTCTATGGAGACGGATGGTGGGTCATTACAGTGGTATCAGAGCATTAGGTTGAGTGAATACCTAGGCTCTGGAGTGGTGTCTATCTTGAGAGAGAGTATTTGTAATTTTTATATATATAAATATATTTATTTCTACCTATCTGTTGGGTTATCCGTTCAGGTTTTCCAATATAAGTTATAAAGGTAGATGGGGTAGTAGTGTGTGTAACACGACTACCATTGGTTGGTGTTTGAATGTTTGAGGTTGGAAGTGTATCTGTCGAGACTGTAGACCTAATACCGTCTCGAATGAGCTTTGTAGTGATGAAGGATTTCATTTATCTCTGAAGGTAACCTGTAAAGGTTCGGAGATCATCTCTGAGTTGGATGAGTAGAGTTTGGATCTGTCGATTAGGCAGAAGAAAATGATGATATCTTGATACCTCAGGAATTAGTAGCTGTGTGATGAGATGTAGTGACTATGGATGTCTCCGAAGATTTTTCTTTAGAACAAGTTTAGGAAGTATGTCTGTTTCGATGTTGTGGCTAGGTTCAACATAATGTTTTTGTCTGTTTTGAGGCCCGAGTTTCTCGAAGAGCTTTGGATTAGGAAGTCTTTGGCGTCGGTGTCAACAGTGCGGCTCGGAGTGTTCTGTGCTGACAAGAAGGATTTCTGGTTAGCAGTTTTTCTGAAGGATTTCAGAAGCAGCAGAGTAAATTTGTTTAAATAACTTGAAGGGGTTTATTGTTTAAAATGTTTTTAAAGAAATTTGAATTTAAATTGGAAATTGAAATGTAAAGAAATGGTTTAAATAAATTTTAAACTAATTCAAATCTGAATTTGAATCTTTGTTTTATAAATTTAAGTGATAAGGTAACTTTAATGTTTTGAATTTAAAAGGGGTTTGTTTTAACTCTTGTATAATTTCTTTTATAAGAAAAGTATTATTTACCATTTAAAGTTTTAAATTGATATTAAAACTTGTTGAAGTTAAATTATAATTTAATGATTTGTTATTCATTAAATTATTAGGGTAATTAAATGGATAATTAATTTATTTAAGAAATTAATGAAATGGATTAATTAAGTTTTAATTAACACTTAATTATTTAATTAATTAGGGATTAATTAATGGGTTAATTAATGATTAATTAAGCTGTAATTAATAATGATTAAAATAAGTTAATTATTTTAAAAAATAATTAATGAATTGTTAATAGTTAGTGAAGGTCATTAACTAAGGATTATTTAATAATTAATTAATGTAATTAATTTTAATAATTAATTTGATTAATTAATTTAAAGATAATCATTTGTGTAAGTTTTTTTACGTATAATTACTTATGGAAGTAATTAAGGAATTAATTACTAATTGTAATTAATTGAGTTTAATTTGATTGGATTAAGTTAATTAATTCAGTTTAATTAATTTAATCAATTGATGATTGTGAAGTATGATTACTCAATGTAATTAAATGAAGAGAATTACTTAGGGAAGTAATTAATGGGTAATTACTGGATGTAATTAATTGAAGTTGATTTATTAATGAAAGTAATTTGAGTATAATTACTTTGTAAATTAATCAAGGGATTAACTAGAGATAATTAATTATGAAGTAATTAATTTATTGGGAAGTAATTAAGGGTAGTTAATTACTGAATAGAGTTAATTAAGGGTAATTAACAATTATGGTTTAATTAAAGGATTAATTACTTAATGTAATTAATTTAAAAAGAAAATATAATTAGAGATCATTAATTATTATAATTAATGATGTAATTAAGAATGGATTTAATTAGAATTAATTATAATGAAAAGTAATTAATTAATGTAGTTAATTAGTTAAGGAGTAATGTAATTAATTTATGGTTAATTAAATAAGAAAGTAATTAAAGATTAATTACTGTATTTGGTTAAATATAATTAATTTGAAGAAATTAATTTGTGAATAATTACTTGAATGTAATTAAAGGTTAATTAATCATGGATGATTAATTAAAATAAATAATTGGTGGATGATTAATTAATTGATTGATAAGTAATTAATAATGATGTAAGCAAGATTAGTGATGATGAAGTAATTAATTTAAATTAATTAGAATGATGTAATTAATTTAATTCATTTTAAATTAATTATATTTGGTGTGGTAAATCATTGCTTATATGGATGGATAATGTTGTTTTCGTAGATGGTTTGAATCTCAAATATGAGATAGATAATGTTGAGTGATTTGGATCCATTGGTTGCATTGTGATGTTGATATATATTATCTTTTTGGATAATGATAATATGGTTTATCTGATGTGATGATAATGTTGATTATCTGTTATGAATCTGTGATTTATCTATTGGGTATAGAGATAATTGAATTGTTTAAACCTTTAAAACAACTTGGCCTTAAAAGACACGTTTGGATTTCAATGAGACAGTAACTCTGGGGGTGATTCCATGATGAGTTTGACGGAGATAGTTCTTATAGGTTTGAGATGGTGATTTAGAGTGCAAGGGTTATAGTCGTTAACTCTGAGGGTGATTCCAAAATGAGTGTAACGAGATAATGCCTTCGGTTTCGTTCGAACCTGGAACGAACTTGTATGGATTGAATGCTTTCAGAACATCGTCAGGTGGACTATGAGCATTCTAAGAGATGTGTTCTCTAAAGGTAATCGTAGCCTCAAGCCTCATCAACCGGGAACGGCTAAAACAGGGGAGGTGCAGCAAGGCTTCGTGTGTAGCCTAAGATTTTCCCCTGTCTAGAGGTCCCTTTTATTTCGGCTGTGTGGGGGTTGGAACATACGCCAACTGCGGGGTTGTCTTGTTCAGGACTGTCCAGTAAGGGATGGTTCCGGTCTTGTGTTGCAGGGGAGTGGGTGTACTCCTTGGTACGTTGATGTAGGGCACGTACTGTGACGGGTGGTACCCCAGTAGCCCTGCCATTGATGGAATCCAAAATCCAATAAGTGCCAACGGTTTTGATTGTATTACCCACTTTTGTGGCTTGTAGATGGAATTTAATAAATGTAACAATTTCGGCTATTTCATATTTATTTGAAAACCCTAGACCTATTATAATATCACCGGATTTCCTATCAAATGTTTTGGTTAGCGTAAGGTAAAAACTTTTCCATGTTTATGTGTGGGAAGTCTTACGTGATACCTTTTCTTTTCAAAGGATTTTCAAAATTAAGCAACTTTAACCTGTTACTCACACCAGACCCATGTCTGACCCGGAGTTTATCTTCTGTTTTCTTAAACTCTTGGGTACTCAAATTTTTACGAGTAGCCAAGGGATTCAGGTTAGCTTTTGACGAATTATGGAAGAGAAAATGGCGCAGGAGGCTTGTGCATGTAGATATATAGTTCCGCTGTGTGTGCTCTGTGTTAGTATGGTTTTGTTGAGTTGTATTGAGTTGTACAACTAGACATGTGTTTATAACTGTCTAGTATGTGATGCATATTGTTAATTCTGTGTAACTCTGATTAGTGTTGTATACTATGTAATATTTATGTTATTAATATAATTCATTCGTTCCGCTGTTGAGATTCTGATGTTGTTCTTTCTTTCTTCTCTTTCTTTTCTCTTTTCTATCCCTTTCTTTCTTATTAATGATGCGTCATTCTGTGGAGATGGATGGCGGGTCATTACAGTGGTATCAGAGCATTAGGTTGAGTGAATACCTAGGCTCTGGAGTGGTGTCTATCTTGAGAGTGAGTATTTGTAATTTTTTTATATATAAATATATTTATTTCTACCTATCTGTTGGGTTACCCGTTTAGGTTTTCCAATATAAGTTATAAAGGTAGATGGGGTAGTAGTGTGTGTAACACGACTACCATTGGTTGGTGTTTGAATGTTTGAGGTTGGAAGTGCATCTGTCGAGACTGTAGACCTAATACCGTCTCGAATGAGCTTTGTAGTGATGAAGGATTTCATTTATCTCTGAAGGTAACCTGTAAAGGTTCGGAGATCATCTCTGAGTTGGATGAGTAGAGTTTGGATCTGTCGATTAGGCAGAAGAAAATGATGATATCTTGATACCTCAGGAATTAGTAGCTGTGTGATGAGATGTAGTGACTATGGATTTCTCTGAAGATTTTTCTTTAGAACAAGTTTAGGAAGTATGTCTGTTTCGATGTTGTGGCTAGGTTCAACATGATGTTTCTGTCTGTTTTGAGGCCCGAGTTTCTCGAAGAGCTTTGGATTAGGAAGTCTTTGGCGTCGGTGTCAACAGTGCAGCTCGGAGTGTTCTGTGCTGACAAGAAGGATTTCTGGTTAGCAGTTTTTCTGAAGGATTTCAGAAGCAGCAGAGTGGATTCCATTTCTTCGATGGATTGGCTAGATAAGCGTAAGCTGTTCTGATTGGTAAAGAGAGAACAGATTCCTTTAAATATTGGACTAGTTGATATCAAAAGTGACTTGCGATAGTTCGAGTGTTCTCTTGAGCTATGAGAAGTTTGTCCGTACCTGGAGGCTGAGTCTTCTTATCGACTGGATTCCAGGAGTGCTACCGGTGGTTCAGTTTAGT
This sequence comes from Allium cepa, assembly GCA_030765085.1. Taxonomy (NCBI): domain Eukaryota; kingdom Viridiplantae; phylum Streptophyta; class Magnoliopsida; order Asparagales; family Amaryllidaceae; genus Allium; species Allium cepa. The sequence continues at coordinate 737,031,031 of CM060935.1, read as the reverse complement.
AGAAGGATCAAATGGGACATCTGAGTTTTCTTTTATGGATCCGTTGAACCATATTTCTGAGATGTGTTGTCCAGTTTGCGCTCGAGTTTTCCTTCTACTCCAGATCAGAGTTATGCAGCGGAAGCAGTTTGGGAGTGCTTTTGTTCTTTCTTTTCCAGATAGGAGGAGTAAGTTGGTCTTCTGATGTTTGTGGAGTAGAGTTGGTGTTCTTGGTTTGGGATTGATCTGGAGGAGATCATTTTGTTAGGATGTTTTGGTTCTGTTTGTTTCTAGAGAAATCAGCAAAGGTTGAGCTGATCGAGAGATGAAGCCAGCCCAGGATCGTCAAAAGTGTTCTGTGGGTAAGAGACGAAGGAATTTGGATTCCGAAGTCGGAGATTTGATTTTAGATAAGTTTTCTTCGATCTAAGGAGCTATAAGATTGAGTAAGACTGGGTAAGTCAGCTCCGAGGTGTTTTGGATCTTTCCTGTATTCTTGTGAGGATTAGTGTTTGATTTTCAAAGTTGAATTGCCAGTTTGGATAACTGGAATTCGATATGTTTCATGTATCTCTGAGAGAGTACGTGTATGATCTATCTCTGGTTGTGGAACCAGCAGTTCAGGAGGATGAGACTGTTAAAGTCAGACTTGTCTGAAGTTTGATATCCTGTTAGTATGTAAATCTAGTTGGATGGGAGCTTTATAGCAAAATAGTATAGATTGTTTGAATTCTGTAGAGCGAGTATCTCGATATTTATACCAGGGAAACTCGTGTATGTTCTATCCAGAACTTTTATCTGGATAATTAGATTTGTTTTGTTTGAATGAATTGGTTGCTATGGTTGTTAGCATATGTTTGATATATGCTTGTGTTTCAAAATAAAATCTTAAGATAGATTATTAAATTACCTTTGCTTTTAAATTTCAGGGACGAAATTCTTTTAAGGGGGAAGGAATGTGATATCCCGGAAATTTGGCAATATAAATTTAATAATCTGTGTTTAGAAATTTATTTGATTTGATAATTCTTAATAATAAAATTTTGAATTGATCTAATAATCATCTTTTAATAAATATTTAAATTGAAAGATTTTATCTTTTTAAAATAAATAAATTGTTTTCTGTTTATAATATATATTTGTATATATTGTAAGTTGATAAACTTTGATTTTGAATTTAGTAAATGAATTGATTTTCTAATTCTAATTTATTTTTAGTAAATAAAAATTTGATTTAAGAATTGGCTTTTCAAAGCAATTTAATAAATAATATTATGGTTTATACTATGATAAATTTTATTTGTTTTAAAATTTTATTTAGCTTAAAAATATGAATTTAAAATTAGATAAATATAAAAGCTAATTTTTATTTTATATTACTTGGAATTTATATATATAAGAATTTACAATGCAAATTACAAATGATCTTAATTTGTTTATAATCTCTTTTATAAATTATTTAATATTGATTAATTTGTTATTTTTAAATAAAATTAATAATACTTAGTTTTCATAAAACATAAATAGATTTTTAGAAATAGGATTTGTTACTTTTAATTTTAACAAGAGTTATATATGCATCTATATACATATAACTTGATTTTAAAATTGGATTTGATAAACTTATTTAAATTTGAATTCAATGTTTTGAAAATTAAAAAGAAATAAATGTTTAAAATATTTGAATAAGCTTATAGTCATAATTTGTTTGTTTCATTTCTTTTAATTAGAAAAAGGAGAAGAAATAAAATTCATCTATATATTACATAAGAAATAAAATAAGATTTAAAAGCTCTTATAAAAATAAGTTAGAGTTTTATAAACAATTTAGAATTAAAATTAAAATAGAAACACTTAAATACATGTGTAAGTTTCTTAAGATACTAAAAGACATGTGTTGGTCATATAAGAAGATAAAGTAACAAATGTTAAAATTTGAACAAGTGTAATATTTAAATTTTCTTTTTCATTTTATTTTTATTAAAATCAAAATCTACTTACAAAAATACATCTCTCCTCATTTCATATTCTTTTCTATTCTTCTTCATTTTTTCAAAATTTAAGATCTTCAGCCTAAGAGAAAATAAAATCTGCCTACTTATTCTTCAAAAAAGAAAAAAAAATCTGTTCTAGTAAAATCTGAAAACCTCCTCATAAACCATCTGTAATCCCTGCACTAATATCTCCTCCACCCAAAATCATCCAAAACTATCTTCAAAACTGAAATGCATGTGAATCTGAAAATGAAAACCATCCTAAAACCTGTAGCCCTTCAAATTTCTTCAACCTGAAATCATTCTGCAAGCTTAAACCTACACGCACTTCCTTTTATGAATGCCTAGAAAATCTTTCCTGTTTTGAGCTTCATCAACCATGCCTGCAATTTCTTTTCTAGATTAAAGTTTAAAAAGCATTCACTTGAAATCAAATTGCAAATCAATTTTCAAATTCCCAAAAGCCTGCATGCATTTTGTTTTCTGAAAGCATGCATACAAAATGAAATTTGGGAAGCCTGCAATTCTTTGTAAATTCTGGAAACATGCAAAACATCAAGGAGCAGAATATTCCAGCAAGAATAAGATGAAGTTTTAATAGCAATCTGCAGTTTTTAAAAAGCAAAATGAAGTTCAAAAGTCATAAGCAAAAAAATAGGAGAAATCTGAAGCTTCAAATGTAAAACGCCACTCAGGTCCCAGTTTTGCTTAAGCATGAGGCTCTGCTCATTAATTCTGTGAGTAACATTTTATTCTAAAGTTAATTTAAGAAAATATATTTGTTGATTGTTTTTTTCCTGAGTTAAACATGATTTGTGTGATGATAAATATGATTAAATCTCTTGTGTGTGTGTGTGTGTGTGTGTGTCTATATATATATATATATATATATATATATATATATATATATATATATATATATATATATATGGTTGAATGCATGTTTACTATTGCCTGTTCTAGCATTCCAAGCTTAAACTCTGATCAAAATCATAATCTTATATTCAAATCCCTATTATAGCTTAAGATTTAAACAGATATTGTATGTAACATTAGTTAAAGATTTAATTTTTATTAAATATAAAAATAAATGAAACTGTATTGTCACTGGAAAACACTAAGCAACAGAGCAATCTGTTGAAAATAAGAATTTAATCATTTAAATTCTTTGATTTAAGATTATAAATAGGTTACATGATCAAAAACTTGAATTTTAAAATTAAAATTAGAATTGTTAGTTTGTTTTTGATTAAGTAATTCTGGTTTAACCAGAAATCATGATTTGGGTTGATTCTGTCAATTTAGAAAGATTGGGTGGCCAGTTTCTTTTCTGGTGATGGAGTGATGATCAATGATGCGAGGAAAAATATTGGAAGGAGGATTAAAGTATTGAGGCAGTGGAGATTAGGGATTGAAGATTATAACCCTAGTTTCTTAGTTGTACAGTAATTTAGGCGACGCAAACTTTAGAGGTGATCGAGTTCACCCAAATTTAGAGGATTGATGAAGGGTTGCTTATCGAAGATGATGGTGGAAGGACAGAATCTATGGTGGCCGGATTCTTGAGATTGAGGCGTTTTCAGATTCGACATTGCTACTGTGTTTGAGCTCGAATGCTCGTTTTTGATTTGGGACTTCTGCAGTCTCTCCGTTGGTCGGAATGGCATTGGGAGAAGATCACCGACGTGCGTGGATGGTCGCGAGAGGTCGGAATTGGATGAAGAGGTGGTGAGGTGCACGAACTTCTTAGTGTATATGCTGTTTTTTGGGGAAGATGGGTTCTCATGTTTGTTACGGGTTGCATCGTGATTTGCTCGAAGATTTGGGGAAGTGGACACGAAGAAAAGGGTTGTGAGACTCGGATATACTGTTGTTACAAGGATGTGTAAAACTGTCAGTACCTTATAGTTTTTAATAAATTCGAATGGAATGTTACTCGAATTTTTATTCGAATCAGTTAGTGTTTTGCTCGAGTAAATTATGTATTGCTCGAGTTAGTTGAGTTACAGGTTAGAAACTTGTTTTATTTTCAAAATTTAAACTGAATTTAAAAATATTAAACAAGGATTTAATACAAGTTTTAAATCTAAATTTTAATTGTGGATTCAAGTTTAAATTGAATATTAAGCTGGAAATGAATGAAGTTTTTATATTTTAAATTTGTTTAAATAACTTGAAGGGGTTTATTGTTTAAAATGTTTTTAAAGAAATTTGAATTTAAATTGGAAATTGAATTGTAAAGAAATGGTTTAAACAAATTTTAAACTAATTCAAATCTGAATTTGAATCTTTGTTTTATAAATTTAAGTAATAAGGTAACTTTAATGTTTTAAATTTAAAAGGGATTTGTTTTAACTCTTGTAAAATTTCTTTTATAAGAAAAGTATTATTTATTATTTAAAGTTTTAAATTGATATTAAAACTTGTTGAAGTTAAATTATAATTTAATGATTTGTTATTCATTAAATTATTAGGGTAATTAAATGGATAATTAATTTATTTAAGAAATTAATGAAATGGATTAATTTAGTTTTAATTAACACTTAATTATTTAATTAATTAGGGATTAATTAATGGGTTAATTAATGATTAATTAATCTGTAATTAATAATGATTAAAATAAGTTAATTATTTTAGAAAATAATTAATGAATTGTTAATAGTTAATGAAGGTCATTAACTAAGGATTATTTAATAATTAATTAATGTAATTAATTTTAATAATTAATTTGATTAATTAATTTAAAGATAATCATTTGTGTAAGTTATTAAGTATAATTACTTATGGAAGTAATTAAGGAATTAATTACTAATTGCAATTAATTGAGTTTAATTTGATTAGATTAAGTTAATTAATTCAGTTTAATTAATTTAATCAATTGATGATTGTGAAGTATGATTACTTAATGTAATTAAATGAAGAGAATTACTTAGGGAAGTAATAAATGGGTAATTACTGGATGTAATTAATTGAAGTTGATTTATTATTGAAAGTAATTTGAGTATAATTACTTTGTAAATTAATCAAGGGATTAATTAGAGATAATTAATTGTGAAGTAATTAATTTATTGGGAAGTAATTAAGGGTAGTTAATTACTGAATAGAGTTAATTAAGGGTAATTAACAATTATGGTTTAATTAAAGGATTAATTACTTAATGTAATTAATTTAAAAAGAAAATATAATTAGAGATCATTAATTATTATAATTAATGATGTAATTAAGAATCGATTTAATTAGAATTAATTATAATGAAAAGGAATTAATTAATGCAGTTAATTAATTAAGGAGTAATGTAATTAATTTATGGTTAATTAAATAAGAAAGTAATTAAAGATTAATTACTGTATTTGGTTAAATATAATTAATTTGAAGAAATTAATTTATGAATAATTACTTGAATGTAACTAAAGTTTAATTAATCAGGGATGATTAATTAAAATAAATAATTAGTGGATGATTAATTAATTGATTGATAATTAATTAATAATGATGTAAGCAAGATTAGTGATGATGAAGTAATTAATTTAATTTACTTTAAATTAATTAGAATGATGTAATTAATTATTAATTTAATTCATTTTAAATTAATTATATTTGGTGTGGTAAATCATTGCTTATATGGATGAATAATGTTGTTTGCCTGGATGGTTTGAATCTCAAATATGAGATAGATAATGTTGAGTGATTTGGATGCATTGGTTGCATTGTGATGTTGATATAGATTATCTTTTTGGATAATGATAATATGGTTTATCTGATGTGATGATAATGTTGATTATCTGTTGTGAATCTGTGATTTATCTATTGGATATAGAGATAATTGAATTATTTTAAATCTTTAAAACAACTTGGCCTAAAAAGACACGCTTTGGATTTCGATGAGACCGGGATCGGGTTTCCATATTTGGATATCCGAAAACCACATCGATCCAAATTAATGATAGGTCGTGAATCTGTTGTGAAGAGTGAAGACTCGAGGTGTAAGGACTATACGTCAGTATAACTCTGGGGGTGATTCCGTGATGAGTTTGACGGAGATAGTTCTTATAGGTTCGAGATGGTGATTTAGAGTGCAAGGGTTATCGTCGTTAACTCTGAGGGTGATTCCAAAATGAGTGTAACGAGATAATGCCTTCGGTTTCGTTCAAACCCGAAACGAACTTGTACAGATTGAATGCTTTCAGAACATCGTCAGGTGGACGATGAGCATTCTAAGACATGTGTTCTCTAAAGGTAATCGTAGCCTCAAGCCTCATCAACCGGGAATGGCTAAAACAGGGGAGGTGTAGCAAGGCTTCGTGGGTAGCCCAAGATTTTCGCCTGTCTAGAGGTCCCTTTTATTTCGGCTGTGTGGGGGTTGGAACATACGCCAACTGCGGGGTTGTCTTGTTCAGGACTGTCCAGTAAGGTATGGTTCCGGTCTTGTGTTGCATGGGAGCGGGCGTACTCCTCGGTACGTTGATCTAGGCCACGTACTGTGACGGGCGGTACCCCAGTAGCCCTGCCATTGATGGAATCCAAAATCCAATAAGTGCCAACGGTTTTGATTGTATTACCCACTTTTGTGGCTAGTAGCTGGAATTTAATAAATGTAACAATTTCGGCTATTTCATATTTATTTGAAAACCCTAGACCTATTACAATATCACTGGATTTCCTATCAAATGTTTTGGTTAGCGTAAGGTAAAAACTTTTCCATGTTTATGTGTGGGGAGTCTTACGTGATACCTTTTCTTTTCAAAGGATTTTCAAAATTAAGCAACTTTAACCTGTTACTCACACCAGACCCATGTCTGACCCAGAGTTTATCTTCTGTTTTCTTAAACTCTTGGGTACTCAAATTTTTACGAGTAGCCAAGGGATTTAGGTTAGCTTTTGACGAATTATGGAGGAGAAAATGGAGCAGGAGGCTTTTGCGTATAGATATATAGTTCCGCTGTGTGTGCTCTGTTTTAGTATGGTTTTGTTGAGTTGTATTGAGTTGTATAACTAGACAGGTGTTTATAACTGTCTAGTATGTGATGCATATTGTTAATTCTGTGTAACTCTGATTAGTGTGGTATACTATGTAATGTTTATGTTATTAATATAATTCATTCATTCCGCTGTTGAGATTCTGATGTTGTTCTTTCTTTCTTCTCTTTCTTTTCTCTTTTCTATCCCTTTCTTTCTTATTAATGATGCGTCATTTTGTGGAGACAGATGGCGGGTCATTACACAAATCCATTTAAGTGAAGCTAAGGCTGACCTGTGAGTGGAAACCTTAATATTTCTTTTCAGCAATTGTTTAGTGTATTTCTTTTTGGATTTGAATATGCCTTAGGGATTTTGGGATTTCGAAAATATGATAGATAAAATCCCCCAAAATTCCTTTTTATTTCGAAATGTCAATTCTATATTGAGATTCTCGATTATTTACATTAATTTGATGGAATTTGTTTCGTTTTTGCAAATTTCGATAATTTCATAGTCTATTCTACTTCTCCTTCCTCTTTGGTTCAAATTGAGACTCTTCAATTAAATAAGGGGTTTAAATTATGAATTCTATTCGTAGTTTACACCACTTATTCTTATCTATTTCTTTGTAAGAGGAATTTAATACATTATATAGTTTAGTTTGCAATTCTTATTGTTTTGGATACTCCATTGAATTGGTGTAATAAATTGAGTTTTTATTATATTACAAATTTGTTATTGTAGTTTTGGTTATGAATATTTATTCTCTATTTTGGATATTAGAATCTGTGACGACCCGGAATTTTCGATCTCGAAAATTTCAGATTATTAGGGTAAAGAAGAAAGAGATAGAGGAAGATACAGAAAACAAAACTCAGATTCTCACATTCGCAGCAGATAAAATATAATATCAAATAATAGCAGTTATACAAAGAAAGCTGTATCAATTAAATTACATACAATAGGTCAGAATTACAATAATGACACAAACACGGGACAGTCAAAATTAACTTGTCCCGGATAAACAATAATATCTCTCAGTGGAATATTCTATACGTCCCTGCCATCCAGCTCGCCAGCTAAGCACCAGAACGCCCTTACCTGAAAATCTATAATATTCGCTCTGACCCGAGCATTGCAGTCAAGTAACATACGGGTCAGGCTGGAAACCAGTGTGAGTAAACCCATATAATATGAAATATCAAGCTATATAACTTATCAACTACCAGGGTAACTTATACCTTTTACGATTTCTTACTTATTACAGTCGATCATTTTTCACACACAACAGTTCTCTGGTTAGATGTCCAGGTTACTTAACTTATTCCATTCTAGCCTTATTAATCTCACATATCCAAATTATAAGAAATTTAGATTACCAATCGAAGTGGATCCGGACATTGGTGATACCCATCCCCGGTCTCTTCGAATCCAATATTATTCTTTAAGCCAAATTATTTATGTTTGAATAATACAATTTATATCCAGGATTTTATATCCACGCAACAATTCATCTCATATAGATAACCCCCAATATCACAGTTCAACCAAGAATATCATATCACAAAGCATCACAAATCACATATTAGAGATATCAAATAATCTAAGTCATTCAATATATCTTAATCATCTATAAGCAAGATAAATTAACTGTACCATTCCTAATTAATTTAATTGCTTTTAAACCCTGCTTACTTAACATTAATTAATTACAACCATTAATTAATCATCTAGAATTATCTATCTAAATTAATTGTCCATAATTACTTTCATTAAGTAATTATCCCATTGGTTAATTATCCTCAATTAATTAACCTTTAATTATTAATTAAATTAATTAACCATTAACAAAATAATCCTTTAATTAAGTAATTATCATTTAAGAAATTAATATCTAATTACTTGCATTAATTAATCCCTAATTTCCAATTAATTAATCTTTAATTAATTTATAGCCCTTAAATTATTAATTAATCATTAATCATTAATTAATTAATTTCCCTTTAATTACTTCATTAATTATCCAAGACCATAATTTATTTTAAGATAAACCATTTATCTTAATAAATTACATAATTATCCTTAAATTACTTACAATAAGTAATTATCTCTTAATTACTCAAGGCCTTAATTTGCTTAAGATAAACCACTTATCTTAATCACATACTTAATCACATCATCAAATTCTTTTTGAAACACTTAAGGATATTTTGAATAATCATTCCAATATAATTATTCAAAACTCAAACAATTTAAAACATATTTTTAACTTTTAAAATCAAATCTCTGAAAACTTGAAAACTTGGTTCATATTTCTTTGCAACCTTATTTATTTCAAAATATTTCTAAACTTAATCACTCAAGTATACTTTAAAAACTTGGCTAAGTAAAATTGCTTGAAACTTAGTATATTTTCAAATCTTATATCGAGTTATTACATCTTTATAAAAACCCAGGCCAAACAAATAAAAATCCCGAGCCAATCCCCATGCTTCTCTTCACGTTCTTGACTTCGAGCCTACCCTAGCATTACACGAGCACGAACCCGAACTGAAACTTTGCCTCCGCTCCAACCAAATCTAACACGTTCATGCACGTGTGCATATGCACGGTCACACCGATCACCACTGGTCGTCGCCGAGAGCACTCGCAAGTCGCCGGTGATCTTTCCCAAGCATCCTATCACCTAGAACTCAGGCGTGATCTCGAAATCAAATTTGAGTACAAAGAACCCACCTGGAACCACTCAATCGTCGACGATCATCCCGTGTCGACCAACCTGATCACCAGAGTTCACGCCTTCGCACCTGGAGACTCGCCAGTCCATCCTTCTCCTAACCCTTTGGACCGATCCACTCAATTCCACCAACGATGACGAGAATTCCACTCAACCGATCGACTATAAAACCCAACCTTAAACCCTACTATCAACTCGCCATGCCACCACGGCAAGTGATAACCCTTCCAACCATTTTTGCCAAGAGCCCCGCTCTTCCAACCACCTCCAAGCATGACCTCGAACACCCTAGTTTTCCCAATCGGCAGAATTTAACGAAACCACAATTCCCATTCATCTCGTAGTATCTCACAATTTAACAACTTAAAAATCAAGATTTTACTTTTAAAAACCCAATCTTTCAATAACAAAGTATATTAAATACCTGAATTGACATATTATTTTGTTCGAGATTTTGATGTATTTTAAAAAAAACACCATAATTTATCCTTTCAGTGGAATCTACCTTAAAATCTTAATTAAAATTGTTTTAAATCAAAATATAGTTATTCCTAAGATTTATTGTTGATACATCATAACAAATAATAGATAAGAGGAAGAGCAGATATTTTAATCATTTTTTAGAACATAAGACTATGAACAGAGCAAACAATACTCATTCCAGACATGCACACATCATTCACATACATATATACATGAATTCCTGTTTAAACAATCATGCAAACAAAACCGCAATTTACTTGAGTAATTTCTGCATACCTCTAGATTTTAACATATTGAAAATCCTTAGATAGAATTGTTTACTCATCTGTAATGTAAATAGAGAAGCCTGAAGTTTTTGAAATCTGGAAATACTTCTTTTGAATATGATAATCTGGAAAATAGCTTGATTTTGATCTGTTTTATAGTTGATGTTTTCGAGATGATCAGGCCTATGCTCTATATTCGAAATAAATTGAACTGAACTTGATGATCTTGAGTTTGTTCAGGCATTTGATTTTCTTTCTATTTCTTCTCTTTTTTTTGATCTGTTTTGAATTTTGTTTCACAGGCTTATGTTTTTAAACGTGAAAGTGAAAGAAAATGATAGAGATAAGAGCAAGGATATTATAAAATCTCATTTTCTTTTTATTGGAAATAATTAAAATAAATGACACTTGTTCAAATGTATATTATAACTATTACACTTGTCAATTTCTATGCCTAATGTCTTACATTTGATAATTCGTGTGTTAAAATATTAACACTTGTCTTTTACATGAGAATTGTTATAATATAACATAAATATTTTTTATATTACTTATATTATATTTATGTTTACATATATATGTTATAAATTTATATTTATACTTCTCCATTATTTGTATTTATATATCCTTTAAGAAAATAATTTCGAAACTAATTTATACATTAATAACTAATCACATTTTCATATATATATATATATATAAATCCAATTTCATTTTAAGATTTTTATTTTGAATTTCTAATTCAAATTCTATTTACAACCTTCTCATATATATATATATGTGTGTGTGTGTGTGTGTGTGTGTGTGTGTGTGTGTGTGTGTGTGTGACGCCCCACCTCTATACCCACGCTAGCCAAGGACACTACGGTGTAATGCCGTCAACTAGCGTGGAGAATAAGGCTGTTGAGGAGCGACCATCCGTGTAATTGCTTTGTGCGAGCATCGATATGTCAGATACTACAACATGTATTTGGAAATCCGACATACCGATACAAATTCAAAGCTACTACACAGTGGCTTTAAATATTCTTCGGAAACAAATATAGAAATAAACATAACACAAATCAGTCACAGATAATTCATATCGCAAAGGCGGAAAAAGATATGAATATTACACATAAAAGTGTATATCAGAGTAGTGGTCAAACAAGATCCACAACATCACAAAAGAATAGTTACAAGTGCTTGACAAAAGAATATGTATACATCTAGGAGTCTATATCTCAAAGGTATACAACAAAAACTACTAATCTAAGTAGTTAGCCAAAAATCAGGATGATAATCCTAGAAATGAAGTCAATAAGAAGAACCTGTAACATCTCGGTCTGACCCGAGTATTATTTAATAAGAAAATAATAAACGGATCAGTCTAGCTATAAATATTAGATGAAATGATATAGAATAAGAGATACGACTAAACGTATAATAATCACAATGCCAAGCTGTGATAATTAAGTAATTGAAAACCAACAAGAGATTAATCAATATCACAAATATCTACTCAAAGATCAAAAGGAATGTCATACTCCTTATTTCATTCACCAAGCCACAAATATTGACAACATATAAATGCCAATCCTAAAATTGGTGAAATTCAAATTCTAGAAATCATCAATAGAAATACAGGAATCACAAAAAGGGGGAGGCCTATCACAAAACGGGAGCCTGAAAACTCACTAACACGTGTATCACAAATGATTCAGAACATCGACGCAGTACACACGGTACATCCAATGAATCGAAAAGTCGAGACATCGATGTAGTACAAACGGTACATCCAATGGATCAAAACACAAAAAAATTCAGAACATCGACGCAGTACACACGGTACGTCCAATGAATCGAAAAGCCGAGACATCGATGTAGTACAAACGGTATATCCAATGAATCAAAACACAAAAAAATTCGGAACATCGACGCAGTACACACGGTATGTCCAATGAATCGAAACACAAAACAATTCGGAACATCGACGCAGTACACACGGTACGTCCAATGAATCGAAAAGCCGAGACATAGATGTAGTACAAATGGTACATCCAATGAATCGAAACACAAAACAATTCGGAACATCGACGCAGTACAAACGGTACGTCAGATGAATCGAAAAGCCTAGACATCGATGTAGTACAAACGGTACATCCAATGAATCGAAACACATTAAAAGTTCATGGTTTGTTAGCCCACAAAGAAATGAGACGAAGCTCAATAAAATGAGGTACAGCCCTCTACGTGGACAAAGAGACATTGCACATTGCCAGTCTAAACCATAAAATGATCATCATCGATCATCAAGAAGTGTCAATTACACTAAGCTAATAAATATATGAGCTTAGCTTCATGTCCCATAACCACTAGCTTAACTTAAATATTTACGAACAAATTGTAGATTTCCACTCGAAAATTGTCACAAGAAATTCAATTGAACAAGTCCAAGAATTAACCGACGAAGTAAACGCAAGCGTTTCATACCACTCGTTTTACTAAGTCGTTTAATTAGATTTCTTATACGTGTGAGGTAAAGGTTTGTATATACTAGTAGATTGAAAAAACGGTTTAAGAAACGAGCGTTGTAATAAAATAGTGTTGAAATCGTTTTGATGAAAGAGTTTTGATATTTCCTACTAGTATTGAAACCTTTATATTTTTAAAGTGAGAAATCACAAAAATGATTGTAGAACAACCAATCACCAAAAATTCACATTCAAAGACTGAATAAAATCCAAAGAAATCGATACCGAATCCATTAAAATGGATATTCTCAAAAATCCCAAAGAAAAGAAATCATCAAAGTCGATACTAAATGATAACAACAAACAGAGAAATAACACGAATCGGTTAAATTTGGAAACCACACAAAAAGGCAAAAATAGGCAAAGTAGCGGTAGGTCAGTCGGCCGGCTACAGAGCTCGGTCGACCGGACCCTGTTCTGGAAAAATTCTCGGGATGGTGGGTCGGTCGACCGAGCTCTTTAGCCAGTCGACCGGACCAGAGTCAGGGAAGTTCTCTGGTAGCAGGTCGGTCGGTCGGCTACCGAGCTCGGTCGGCCAGACCCTGTTTTCTAGAACTTCCTAGCCTATCAAAACGAGGGCCATTCTCAACCAAATTGAAATCGCTCGAGCAACGGCACTAGGAGTTTATGCCAATCGACTATCCGGCCCTATATGCTCCTTGATGCATCACAAAATCATGATCAAAGATCAAAGCTATGATTTTTAAAGATTTGGCTTTCAAAACACTAAAATTGGAATATTCAAAAAACCAATCCAAATCAAAATCAATTGCACAAGAACAAGTGTTAGGAATTCATATCTAACAATCGAAGATAATTATAGATTAAGATGTGAGATAAAAATCTCACCTTTAAACCCAAAGAACAAGTAAGAAGAAGCTATAAAGCAAGGCAAGGACAAACACTCTTCAATTCCAACCCAAGAAGCTTCAATCTAAGCTTACAAGTAAAAATATTTCCTAAGTTAGGTTTAGGAAATTCTGAAATTGAAAGGAGAACGAGTTGGAGAAGAAGAAGGAGATGCTTACTAATGGCTTCTCTTAGAATTTGGAGCTAGAGCTTGGATTTTGCGAATGAACTAGGGCTTGGAATTCTAATTTCCAATCGTTTCCCCCATTATTCTCTTGAGCTTGAGAGAGTTAGGAAATGAGGAATGAATGAAGAGAAGTGGAGAGGGGTTGGGTTGATATAACCAGAATTGGGCAAATGAGCTGAACCCAAACCCAAAGCCCTATAGGAAAAGTAGCAAAAATCAACTTACTCCAAACATATCGAAGCTTATACTCAAAAAGGTTGCAAACGGCATTTTGAACTCAATGGAAGGGGTCTCGAGTCCCAACTCAACTGTTTTCAAAAAGTAGCTTTTCGGACCATAATCCGACTAACCATGAAATATTTAAATATACAATCGATAAATATGCGGGTTGTTATAGACTCCCCTCCTTAAAGAAATTGCGTCCTCGCAATAATTAGGAAGAAAATAAAGAGTAACAACCATAAAAGCATATCAACACAAAAGAAATTTTGAAATAAGAAGTTCACCACAAGGAGCACGAAAGAGTAAGTCCGAACGTGTTCGCTCGTTGAATTCTCTGGATTCCCAAGTGCTATCCTCGAGATTTGAGATCCATTGAACTTTCACAAGAAGTACAACTTTATTTTGAAAGCGCTCAGCCTCCGAAGAAATGATGCGAAAAGAATGTTGCTCAAAAGTCAAATCTGGTGAAACTTCAATCCCTACTATAACACCAGGCTCAAGAATAAAAATCGAAAACCTAAAAGCATTTCCATAGTCGAAAGACGTGGAAAACGTCATGAATAACAAAAAATTGAGCCGGTGCAATGACATAGTATAATAACAGTATGCCCGAGAAACTAGAAACTCGAATAATTTGGAACAACGGCGTAGCACAATAACGGTACGCCAGATGAACCAAAGCTCGAATAATTTCGGAACACCGACGTAGTACAAATACATACATCCAATGAACCGAACACCATAAAAGAACATCGGACACTAGCCCATAAAAGGAATGAGATAAAGCTCAATATAACGAAGTATATCAAAACGTCCGATGAACTTGGTAAAAAGATAATTCCATTCAAACATCATCAAAGAATCAATCACTTGTTGCTTACGACTAAACGCATTGGCAACACGATTTCCCCTCCAGGAATAAAAGAATATCAAGATCATAAGATGCCAAGAACTTGAGTCAACATGAAGTTCCTTATGAGAAAATAAATATTCCAAAGATTTATGATCGGGGTAGAGAACAGATTTCTCATCTAAAAATGATGATGCCAAACTCTAAAAGTGAAATCAATAGCCGCGAGCACTAGATCATGAATGGCATATCTAGTCTCGATAGGATTTAACGATTTAGAAACATAAATGATAGCACGTTCTCTTTCGCAAGAGAACGACACTCAAACCAATACAACTAGCATCGATAGAAAAGATTAAGTCTTGGTTCCCCTCGGGAATCACAAGAATAAGAATATCAAAAGAAAGAATTTCTTTTACATAATCTTCTTTCCCAAAAAGCTAAAACTTTCAAAATTACAATTATCTCAATGTAAAAATCTTTCTAGAGAAATTTACATTTTTACAAGTCAGTATATCGTGTCTGACTCTCTCATCTAAGCATTTAGGAAATTCCTATCAATAACGTTGATCAAGCGCATCGACCAGAATTCTTAAAGCACTCAACGGGCAATACAATCACAAAATCATCTTCTATATGATGAAAATATCTCTCAAAAGTTTTGAGAATATTCTTTGCTTATTTAAGATCAAAATTCAATTGTAGTTATAAATAAATCTTATGGAAAAGATTTGCAAAATTTTAAATTTCTATTTTCATCCAAAATCAATAAATACAAGAATGGAGTTATCAAGATATTCATAGAATACTCGATTTATAAAATGGATGAAGCAAGATGGGCAATCTGAATGATATAATAAGTCATTCATAAGAATCATAACGAGTGCGGAATGCGGTAAGTGGAATGCTAACTGCCGCAACTCGTAGCAAATGAAAACCGGTGGCAAGGTCGAGCTAAAAGGACCTTAACACGACACAAAAGATTTCTTAGGTGATAATCCTAAGACAAACTCAGAAATATCAGAAAATTCTCAAACCACATGAATGAGAGAATAACACTTTCCTTATAAGTGGGCTTAAGGAATAAAAACGATGCCATCAAATTGGAATCAAAATCACAAAGAAAAATAGAAATCTTCTTAACAGATTAAAAATGTCGAGGATGAATAGTCCACTCGGGACTTCGCATATGGCTTCATAATAATTAAGCCAATCCGTTTAAAAGTCAATTCCGAAGCATAAGTAAAAATCGGCTCGGAAAGAAATAATGACATAAAATAATTTCGACATCAATACAAGAAACCAACTAAGCGTTGCGGATCCATCAACAGGATTCACCATTGTCAAAGGAGTCAACATGTCACGACCCGTCTTCCACTACCTAGAAAGACGCATCATGAATTAAGAAAGAAAGGGATAGAAGAAGAAAAGAAAGAAGAGAAAGAAGAAAACAACACTAGAATCTCAACAGCGGAACGAATAAATTATATTAATAACATAAGTATTTACATAACATACAATACCAATCAGAGATACACAGCATACACATCACATATACTAGACAGTTATAAACACCTGTCTAGTATTTACAACTCAATACAATCACCACACAGAGATAACACATCGGAACTATATCTAATGCAGAAGCCTCCTGCTCCATTGCTCCTCCATTATTCGTCAAAGCTAACCTGAATCCTAACCTGAATTCCCTTGGCTACTCATAAAAGTTTGAGTACCCAAGAGTTTATGAAAAACAAAAATAAACTCCGGGTCAGACATGGGTCTGGTGTGAGTAACAGGTTAAGGTTGCTTAACTTTAAAAAAAACTTTAGAAAAGAAAGGTATCACGTAAGACTTCCCACACATAAACATGGAAAAGTTTTTACCTTACGCTAAACAAAACATTTGATAGGAAATCCGATGATATTATAGTGTCTAGGGTTTTCAAGTAAATAAGAAATAACCGAAATTGTAACATCTATTAAATTCCAGCTACTAGCCACAAAAGTGGGTAATACAATCAAAACCATTGGCTTGGATTTCGGATTCCATACAATGGCAGGGCTACTGGGGTACCGCCCGTCACAGTACGTGGCCTAGATCACCGTACCAAGGAGTACTCCCACTCCCCTGCAACACAAGGCCGGGACCATTCCTTACTGAACAGTCCCGAATAAGACAACCCCGGCAGTTGTTGCAATCAACTGCCCCACACAGCCGAATATAAAGGGACTTCTAGACGGGGTAAATCTTGCTCTCCAGTGGGAGCTACCCACGAAGCCTTGCTGCACCTCCCATGTTTTAGCCATTCCCGGTTGATGAGGCTTGAGGTTACGATTACCTTTATAGGACATATCACTTAGAATGCTCATCGTCCATCTGACGATGTTCTGAAAGCATTCAATCCATACAAGTTCGTTCCGGGTTCGAACGAAACTGAAGGCATTATCTCGTTACACTCATTTTGGAATCACCCTCAGAGTTAACGACAATAACCCTTGCACTCTGAATCACCATCTCGAATCTATAAGCACTATTCCGTCAACTCATTACGGAATCACCCACAGAGTTATACTGACGTATAGCCCTTACACCTCGAGTCTTCACAAAGCTGCATTTGGATTCACGACCTAACGTTATTTGGAATCGATGTGGTTTTCGGATATCCAAATATGGAAACCCGATCCCGGTCTCATCGAAATCCAAAGCGTGTCTTTTAGGGCCAAGTTGTTTTAAAGTTTAAAACAATTCAATTCAATATTATCCATATACACACAGCTAGATAATTTCTCACAATATTATCATCACATCAGATAATTTATAT
The DNA here is from genome assembly GCA_030765085.1 of Allium cepa. NCBI lineage: Eukaryota > Viridiplantae > Streptophyta > Magnoliopsida > Asparagales > Amaryllidaceae > Allium > Allium cepa. The sequence continues at coordinate 737,013,168 of CM060935.1, read as the reverse complement.
TATCAACTCAAACAGATAAATCATATTATCAACTCACAGCAACCATAACATCCAAATCACACAACAACATTTATCTCATAACCGAGATCTCAACCATTCAGGGTAATATCAATCATCATTCATAAGCAAAGACTTATTAAATCACCATCCTATAATTAATTTAAAATGAATTAAATTAATTACTTCTTCCTTAATTAATTTAAAATGAATTAAATTAATTATTCATCCATATAAACCTTGCTTACATATCAATTTATTATTCTTAACAAGTTACCCTAATTAATCATCTAGATTTATTATCTTTTAATTACATTCAAGTAATTAACCTCTAATTAATTTCACAAATTAATTAATCCATACCAATCCCTGTAATTAACCTATAATTACTTATTAATTAATTAATCATAATTAATTACATTAATCCTTAATTAATTAACTAATACCTTCATTGATTAATTTTCTTAATTAATAAATCCTTAATCATATCATTAGTTATATAAATTAATGATCTCAAATTATTTTAAATGACTCCACTTAATTAATTGCCAATTATCTCTATTGATTAATCATTCTTGATTAATCACATTAAGTAATTATATTAAATTAATTACATTTCTAAACCATTTTCAAATAACTTAATTATCAAATCCTAAATTAATTACACTAAGTAACTAATTATTAATTACTTACCTAAGTAATTAATTATTAATTACTTACCTAAGTAATTATTCAACCTACAAATTACATATTAATTACACGAAGTAATTAATTCCAAAACGCCTCCATTAAATTACATCCAGTAATTTATTTTCTTCACTAAGTAATTTCCCATTTGTAATCACTTCTCAAATCAAATCAATGATTAATTTAAATTAATTAAACTTAATTAATTAACTTAATTAATCAAAATAAACTTAATTAATTACAATTAGTAATTAATTTCCTTAATTACTTTCATTAAGTAATTATACTTAAATAATTCTCAAATGATTATCTTTAAATTAATTAATACAATTAATTATTAAAATTTATTACATTAATTAATTATAAAATAATATTAAGTTAATGACCTATAACAAATTCTTTAATTACTTCTCCAAAGTAATTAACTAAATAAATAAATATTAATTCTTAACTTATTTTAAAACTCATTAATTAATTTCTAATTATTAAATTAATCAAGTGATAATTAAACTTAATTAATTATTAATTACTTGATTAATTATTCAATCCACTAATTAAATTAATCAAATATTATTTAAATTAATTTCTAAATCATACTTTAATCAAATTTAATTAACTTACCTAATTCTTTAATTAATTAAGTAAAGTCCTTAATTATTTAATTAATTAACCTTATTATTAATTAATTAAATTAATTAATTAAAATCTTAATTACCTTGATTAATTAATAAATCATTAAGTTCAAAACAACTTAATGATAATCATTAATTCCATTAATGATTTAATTATCATTATCAAAGAAATTTAAAAACAACTTGCTTTTAAATTTTCCTAAATTCCATTTTAAATTAAAATTTAAAATGAAATCAAACTTAACAAGATTTTAAATATTTAAAATCTCTTTAGTTCTCATTTTAAAGAATCATTTACCTCTTGAAGCAAATTTAGAAAAATCAGTTAACTTTAGCCTATATTCAATTAAATTTAAAATATCTTAAATATTTCAAATGACATTTAAACATTTACATTCAAATCTTATTTACATTACAACCAAAAATTCAAATTCATGCTTCAGGTTTAAATTCAAAGATTAAAATTTAAAACTCTGTTTTAAATCTTCATTTCAGATTTTATAAAATACTCAAACTAAAATATATCATTTGAATTTATCAACCTAATTTCTCTTTGAAACTTTCAGATTCAAATTCAAATTTGAATCCAGGATTTCAAATTCAGATTTAACTTAGAATTTAAATCTTGTTTTTAAAACTTATTTTCAGATCTAAAAATCACTAATATAAAATCTGTGCAGATTTTATTATTAATTTAAATACTTTATATTATTCAGCAAATTTGTTAAAATCTGGAAATTCAAACTTATTTGAATTCATAGTTTAAATCTTACTTTAAGTTTATATTTAAACTTGCTTTACTATTTTTAAATTTGGTTTTAAAATTCAAAAAAAAAACAGAATCTGTTTCAGGCTACAGGAACAAAACTGCAATCTTGTTTATTCAAACCTGAAATTCAAATCTACTTAAATTCATGTTTTAATCTTGCTTTAGTTTAGATTTAAACTTGCCTAGCCTATTTTTTTTTTAGTTTTAAAATTTTAAAACCTGAAGCAAATCTGGTTACAGACTCAAAATACTGCAACTACAACTACCCGAGGCAAAAGCTATAGTACTTCGAGTCTCCCCCTATCTTAACTTCAAGCAAATACAGGAATGACCCAAGCACACAACTTCACCATACTTCAGCAACTAAAACTTCTCCATATAACCACTGTGCACATGCACATTGCCAAGGCCATCTTCCCGATCATCAGAGATGATCATCCCATCCACCAACCACCCTTGAGCCCAACTGAACACCTAAGCATCAGAGAATCCCCATATCCCAAAATTCAACAGAGCAGTTTTTTTTTTCTTTATTTTTTTAAAACCTGGAACACCCTATACCCCAAAACTCCTCAAACCTGTCAACGACAGTTTCACTTCCCTCCGACCATCGATGTAGTTGAAACTCCAGCCACTACTTTGTCAGGGACCCATCTACCTTTCCACTAAACAGCTCAACACTTGATCATGCATAGAGGCAGAAATGGTCGAATTAAAGACTTGATCAAAATCAAGGGTTACATGGCAATCTCCTAATCCACTGCCAACCAAATGAACTATACCCAAATTTTAGGTCTAACAGTAATTCACCAATCAAACTAAACTTATAATATTTGATTCTTCTCTTAAAAATCATGAATTGGTCTAAGTTTTTAATTTGTGTATCTAAATTACTAAATTTACAAGCTTAAATTTCCACAAGGACCTTAGTTTCCCCTTTAATCTGATTTCCAGTGCATGTTTTAATTTTCTGTTTAAGTTAAAATAAAATTTGTAATTAGTTTAAAGTTAAACAAACAAATATTGTTTTAAATTTTAAATCTTAAAAATTTATAGATAAAACAAAATGAATTTGAATATGAAACTGGGTTGATAATTTTGGTTCAGGGATGATATGCAGGCAATTCATATTCAACAAAAATCACACATCATAAATGCATAGAAAATTTCCAATATAAATACAAAAACAACTTATTTAAACATATTTAAACAACAAGATTTAACTAAAGATTTTTAAAGAAGTGTTACTCACTTGGTTGACAGAAGAACAGAGCACAAATTTCCTGATCTTGAAACTGCAATTGCATTAGCTTCCTATCCAATAATTATATGCATGCAAACTTCACTATGCAGAAATTCCCAGAGATGAAAAATGCAGGTCCATGATTATGCAGTAACTTCCAGGTTGAAAAGAAATGCAGTTTGCATTTGTAACTTATCCCAAAATTAGATGCATGCAGGTGAAATTCCAGAGATGAAAATGCAGGAGATTGATTTACTTTGAGTTTTTGAAAATGCAAACAATTGCCTTATTAAACTGAACTACAGGTTGCTTGCTTTTCAAAGCAGAATTGAGGGAAATGCAGGTTGATATTTTTGAGGAGTTACAGATCTTATTTTTGAATGAGGAGTTTCAGATGTTAGAATTTCTTTTGAAATGAATTTGCAAATATGTTTTTGAGGGGTTTCAGATTTTTGAATGAAGTGTTTTCCTAGATTTAGAAAAGAGGATGAATGAAAGAATAGTAAAAATGGTTAAGGCTGAAAATGTTTTAATTAAAATAAAGAAAAGATTAAAATCAATGACACTTGTCATGTTGTTGCATTTGTAAACAAACACTTGTATTTTAGATTGCTAATTTGATTACACTTGTTTTAAATTTAATTTAATTATATTTTTAAATGTTTAAAAAGAGTTTTCTTTAGTTTATGTTATGTTTATGAATATATATGAATTTCTCATTTTAAAAGTAAATGTATATAAAACAATTTATAAATTAAAACTTATACAAATATTTTAGAGAATCAGTTAATTTGAGTTTCAAAATAAAACTTCAAATCAATTAAACCTTTGAAATCAAAATAAAAAAGCCAATTTATTAAAATGAAGATTCCATTTTCCTTATTTTAATCCTTCTTTATATTTAAGAAAAATAGAATATTTATTAATAGGGTTTCAAATATCAATTTACAATTTTATATGATTTATAAAGAAATTATAAATCACTTTTATATTTAAATGAATTTAAATCATATGCTATCTTATATTTTAAACTTATATAAAATATATCTAAATCATATTTATATCAAGTAATATTTAAAAAGAAATAAAATCAACTTTTTATTTAAATTTAAAACAAAAATTAAACCAAGACAAATTTTAAACAATATAACATTTATTATAAATATTATCAAACCATAAAGTTATTAATTTAAATAGATTTTTAAAAGCTTAATATTAATTAAAACATAATTTACTAATTACTCAATATTTATTAGAATTTAAAAACAAACTTTATTTATTTATTATCATGTAAGTTAAATTCCAAACAAAGATAAACTATAATATATATACAAATATATATATATATACATTATAATTTAAACATTTATTTTAGCATTTAAAAGACAATCACAAATTTATTAAATCTGATTATTAAACCAAAATATATTTTATTAATCAATATTGTCAATATCAATTTAATTTTATATAAAGATTATTAAATTGATATTGTCTAAAATTCCGGGATATCACATTCCTTACCCCTTAAAAGAATTTCGTCCCCGAAATTTAAAACAAAGGTAATTTAATAACCTATTTTAGATTTTAATTTTTAAAACCAAGCATATCAAACATATGCTAACATCCATAGAAATCAATTCATCCAATAAAACAAAATTAACTATCCAGACAAAATTCTGGATAGAGTTTCCTCGAGTTTCCCCCGGTAAACATCGGGATACTCGCTCTATAAAACCCAAACAATCAACAATAATAAGCTACAGAACTCCTACTCATCTATATCTATAACTAACAAGACATCAGACTACAGATAAGTCTGACTCAACAACCAAATCTTCCAGAACAGCTGATTCCAAAACCAGAAATAGATATACACGTACTCCCTCAGAGATACATGAAACACAACGAATTCCAGTTGTCCAAACTGGCAATTCAATCCGGAAAATCAAACACTTATTCAAAAAAAAACACAGAAGAAATCCAAAACATCTTAGAGCTAGCTCACCCAACCTTACCCAACATTTAGCTCCTAAAAACTGAGAAACTTATCCAAAATCAGATCTTCTACTACTTATCTCCTACCTGATCAGCTCAATCCTTGCTGATGTCTCAAGAAACAATCTAGACCAAACCCATCAGAATGATCCTCCATGATCAATCAAGATCAAGAAAAACCCCACTCACAACCATCAGAAAAAAAACAACTTCTCCTATCCGGAAAAGAAAAACAGATGCACTCACAAACTGCTTCCGCTGCACAACTCTGATTTGGAGTAGAAAAGAATGCTGATGAAGAACACAAGCACAACTAGACAGCAAAACCAAGAAGATCTCTAATTAATCAGGAGAAAATTCAGAATTTCCCCAAATCCTGAGTTGCTTCAACAAATTCCATCTTAAGAAACCAACCCTCAATTAGTTGAACCACCGGTACCACTGAATCTCTAGATGAAGACAAACTCTGACTTCTCTGAAAATATTCAGAAAAATCTCCAACAACCCAAGAGAATACTCAACTATCGCAAGTCACTTATGCGATCAACTCAATCTAATTCCAAAGAAAACTGTTCTCTTTTTACCAATCAGAACAGCTTATGCTGGTCTTGCAATCCCATCGAAGAAATGAATTCTACTTCACTGCTTCTGAATTCCATCTCCAGAAAGCAGATAAACCAGAAAACTCTGCCGACACACAGAACACTCCGAGTTGCACTGCTGACACCAATGCCAAAGAATTTACAATCCAAAGCTCTTCGAGAAACTCGGACTTCAAACAACACAAAAACACCATGCTGAACTCAGTCACAATACCGAAGCAGACTCACTTCCTTAAACTTGTTCCAAAGAAATCATCTTCGGAAACATCCATAGTCACTGCATCTCATCACGCAGCTACTATTCCTTGAGGTATCAAGATATCATCACTCGCTTCTATTCAGCCAACAGATCCAAACTCTACTCATCCAACTTCAAAGATGAACTCCGAACCTTAACAGATTACCTTCAGAGATCAATGAAGTCCTTGCACCACTTCAAAACTCACTCGAGACGGTATTAGGTCTACAGTCTCGACAGATATACTTCCAATCTCAATCATTCAAACTCCAACCAATCGGTAGTAATCGTGTTACACACTCCACTACCTTATCTACCTTTATAACTTATGTTGGAAAACCTGAACAGGTAACCCAACAGATAGGTAGAAATAAATATATATAAATATATATAGATAATAAAAATTACAAATACGCTCTCTCAAGAAAGACATCACTCCAGAGCCTAGGTATTCACTCAACCTAACGCTCTGATACCAACTGTCACGTCCTTAGGCTTTTCAGCCATCGGGAAGCGGCTCACTAAACAGTAGGCTTTTCAACCATCCCAGCCACGCCGTGGCTGACAGTGATACCTCGGGTTTGCTTTTACGGCCAGCCTCTCGACTCGCAACCAACCCAGGGCCTTATACTACCCAAAAGGGACATGTAGGGGTAAGAGTCTCCCGTTCGCCACCTAACGCGAAGCGAGAACCCCCTATCATGCTGTAATGTAGCAAACCCGATCCCAGTCTCATCGAAATCCAAAGCGTGTCTTTTAGGGCTAAGTTGTTTTAAAGTTTAAAACAATTCAATTCAATATTATCTATATACACACAGCTAGATAATTTCTCACAATATTATCATCACATCAGATAATTTATATTATCAACTCAAATAGATAAATCATATTATCAACTCACAGCAACCATAACATCCAAATCACACAACAACATTTATCTCATAACCGAGATCTCAACCATTCAGGGTAATATCAATCATCATTCATAAGCAAAGACTTATTAAATCACCATCCTATAATTAATTTAAAATGAATTAAATTAATTACTTCTTCCTTAATTAATTTAAAATGAATTAAATTGATTATTCATCCATATAAACCTTGCTTACATATCAATTTATTATTCTTAACAAGTTACCCTAATTAATCATTATTCTTAACAAGTTACCCTAATTAATCATCTAGATTAATTATCTTTTAATTACATTCAAGTAATTAACCTCTAATTAATTTCACAAATTAATTAATCCAAACTAATCCCTGTAATTAACATGTGATTACTTATTAATTAATTAATCATAATTAATTACATTAATCCTTAATTAATTAACTAATACCTTCATTAATTAATTTTCTTAATTAATAAATCCTTAATCATATCATTAATTATATAAATTAATGATCTCAAATTATTTTAAATGACTCCACTTAATTAATTATCAATTATCTCTATTGATTAATCATTCTTGATTAATCACATTAAGTAATTATATTAAATTAATTACATTTCTAAACCATTCTCAAATAACTTAATTATCAAATCCTAAATTAATTACACTAAGTAATTAATTATTAATTACTTACCTAATTAATTATTCAACCTACAAATTACATATTAATTACACTAAGTAATTAATTCCAAAACGCCTCCATTAAATTACATCCAGTAATTTATTTTCTTCACTAAGTAATTTCCCATTTGTAATCAATTCTCAAATCAAATCAATGATTAATTTAAATTAATTAAACTTAATTAATTAACTTAATTAATCAAAATAAACTTAATTAATTACAATTAGTAATTAATTTCCTTAATTACTTTCATTAAGTAATTATACTTAAATAATTCTCAAATGATTATCTTTAAATTAATTAATACAATTAATTATTAAAATTTATTACATTAATTAATTATAAAATAATATTAAGTTAATGACCTATAACAAATTCTTTAATTACTTCTCCAAAGTAATTAACTGAATAAATAAATATTAATTCTTAACTTATTTTAAAACTCATTAATTAATTTCTAATTATTAAATTAATCAAGTGATAATTAAACTTGATTAATTATTAATTACTTGATTAATTATTCAATCCATTAATTAAATTAATCAAATATTATTTAAATTAATTTCTAAATCATACTTTAATCAAATTTAATAACTTACCTAATTCTTTAATTAATTAAATAAAGTCCTTAATTATTTAGTTAATTAACCTTATTATTAATTAATTAAATTAATTAATTAAAATCTTAATTACCTTGATTAATTAATAAATCATTAAGTTCAAAACAACTTAATGATAATCATTAATTCCATTAATGATTTAATTATCATTATCAAAGAAATTTAAAAACAACTTGCTTTTAAATTTTCCTAAATTCCATTTTAAATTAAAATTTAAAATGAAATCAAACTTAACAAGATTTTAAATATTTAAAATCTATTTAGTTCTCATTTTAAAGAATCATTTACCTCTTAAAGCAAATTTAGAAAAATCATTTAACTTTAGCCTATATTCAATTAAATTTAAAATATCTTAAATATTTCAAATGACATTTAAACATTTACATTCAAATCTTATTTACATTACAACCAAAAATTCAAATTCATGCTTCAGGTTTAAATTCAAAGATTAAAATTTAAAACTCTGTTTTAAATCTTCATTTCAGATTTTATAAAATACTCAAACTAAAATATATCATTTTAATTTATCAACCTAATTTCTCTTTGAAACTTTCAGATTCAAATTCAAATTTGAATCCAGGATTTCAAATTCAGATTTAACTTAGAATTTAAATCTTGTTTTTAAAACTTATTTTCAGATCTAAAAATCACTAATATAAAATCTGTGCAGATTTTATTATTAATTTAAATACTTTATATTATTCAGCAAATTTGTTAAAATCTGGAAATTCAAAATTCATAGTTTAAATCTTACTTTAAGTTTATATTTTAACTTGCTTTACTATTTTTAAATTTGGTTTTAAAATTCAAAAAAAACAGAATCTATTTCAGGCTACAGGAACAAAACTGCAATCTTGTTTATTCAAACCTGAAATTTAAATCTACTTAAATTCATGTTTTAATCTTGCTTTAGTTTAGATTTAAACTTGCCTAGCCTATTTTTTTTTAGTTTTAAAATTTTAAAACCTGAAGCAAATCTGGTTACAGACTCAAAATACTGCAACTACAACTACCCGAGGCAAAAGCTATATTACTTCGAGTCTCCCCCTATCTTAACTTCGAGCAAATACAGGAATGACCCAAGCACACAACTTCACCATACTTCAGCAACTAAAACTTCTCCATATAACCACTGTGCACATGCACATTGCCAAGGCCATCTTCCCGATCATCAGAGATGATCATCCCATCCACCAACCACCCTTGAGCCCAACTGAACACCTAAGCATCAGAGAATCCCCATATCCCAAAATTCAACAGAGCAGTTTTTTTTTCTTTATTTTTTTAAAACCTGGAACACCCTATACCCCAAAACTCCTCAAACCTGTCAACGACAGTTTCACTTCCCTCCGACCATCGATGCAGTTGAAACTCCAGCCACTACTTTGTCAGGGACCCATCTACCTTTCCACTAAACAGCTCAACACTCAATCATGCATAGAGGCAGAAATGGTCGAATTAAAGACTTGATCAAAATCAAGGGTTACAGGGCAATCTCCTAATCCACTGCCAACCAAATGAACTATACCCAAATTTTGGGTCTAACAGTAATTCACCAATCAAACTAAACTTATAATATTTGATTCTTCTCTTAAAAATCATGAATTGGTCTAAGTTTTTAATTTGTGTATCTAAATTACTAAATTTACAAGCTTAAATTTCCACAAGGACCTGAGTTTCCCCTTTAATCTGATTTCCAGTGCATGTTTTAATTTTCTGTTTAAGTTAAAATAAAATTTGTAATTAGTTTAAAGTTAAACAAACAAATATTGTTTTAAATCTTAAATCTTAAAAATTTATAGATAAAACAAAATGAATTTGAATATGAAACTGGGTTGATAATTTTGGTTCAGGGATGATATGCAGGCAATTCATATTCAACAAAAATCACACATCATAAATGCATAGAAAATTTCCAATATAAATACAAAAACAACTTATTTAAACATATTTAAACAACCAGATTTAACTAAAGATTTTTAAAGAAGTGTTACTCACTTGGTTGACAGAAGAACAGAGCACAAATTTCCTGATCTTGAAACTGCAATTGCATTAGCTTCCTATCTAATAATTATATGCATGCAAACTTCACTATGCAGAAATTCCCAGAGATGAAAAATGCAGGTCCATGATTATGCAGTAACTTCCAGGTTGAAAAGAAATGCAGTTTGCATTTGTAACTTATCCCAAAATTAGATGCATGCAGGTGAAATTCCAGAGATGAAAATGCAGGAGATTGATTTACTTTGAGTTTTTGAAAATGCAAACAATTACCTTATTAAACTGAACTACAGGTTGCTTGCTTTTCAAAGCAGAATTGAGGGAAATGCAAGTTGATATTTTTGAGGAGTTACAGATCTTATTTTTGAATGAGGAGTTTCAGATGTTAGAATTTCTTTTGAAATGAATTTGCAAATATGTTTTTGAGGGGTTTCAGATTTTTGAATGAAGTGTTTTCCTAGATTTAGAAAAGAGGATGAATGAAAGAATAGTAAAAATGGTTAAGGCTGAAAATGTTTTAATTAAAATAAAGAAAAGATTAAAATCAATGACACTTGTCATGTTGTTGCATTTGTAAACAAACACTTGTATTTTAGATTGCTAATTTTATTATACTTGTTTTAAATTAAATTTAATTATATTTTTAAATGTTTAAAAAGAGTTTTCTTTAGTTTATGTTATGTTTATGAATATATATGAATTTCTCATTTTAAAAGTAAATGTATATAAAACAATTTATAAATTAAAACTTATACAAATATTTTAAAGAATTAATTAATTTGAGTTTCAAAATAAAACTTCAAATCAATTAAACCTTTGAAATCAAAATAAAAAAGTCAATTTATTAAAATGAAGATTCCATTTTCCTTATTTTAATCCTTCTTTATATTTAAGAAAAATAGAATATTTATTAATAGGGTTTCAAATATCAATTTACAATTTTATATGATTTATAAAGAAATTATAAATCACTTTTATATTTAAATGAATTTAAATCATATGCTATCTTATATTTTAAACTTATATAAAATATATCTAAATCATATTTATATCAAGTAATATTTAAAAAGAAATAAAATCAACTTTTTATTTAAATTTAAAACAAAAATTAAACTAAGACAAAATTTAAACAATATAACATTTATTATAAATATTATCAAACCGTAAAGTTACTAATTTAAATAGATTTTTAAAACTTAATATTAATTAAGACATAATTTACTAATTACTCAATATTTATTAGAATTTAAAAACAAACTTTATTTATTTATTATCATGTAAGTTAAATTCCAAACAAAGATAAACTATAATATATATACAAATATATATATATATATATATACAAATATATATATATATATACATTATAATTTAAACATTTATTTTTGCATTTAAAAGACAATCACAAATTTATTAAATCTGATTATTAAACCAAAATATATTTTATTAATCAATATTGTCGATATCAATTTAATTTTATATAAAGATTATTAAATTGATATTGTCTAAAATTCCGGGATATCACACAACAAGCCCAAAATGTTTAAAGAAAAAGAATCAACGAGTTCTTTTGATATAAAAATAATGAGATGAACCCATATCAAAAAGAACTCGAATAAGAAGATCACGAAATAAAACAATGTCATCAAGGATTGAATAAAAAGTACCTTGACCAATAGAAGTGTCACTAGGCGTTTGCACAACATTAAGCCTTCCCTCCCTCTTGCTTGGAAGTTTGGGACAGGTAGATAAAAGATGACCCGAACTTTTGCAATAACGACAAAAGAGAGGTTTCGGACACCTATTAGCATAATGGTCTGTGGAACCACAATTGTAGCACTGTCCTCGACTAGAGGTAGGAGTCTTTGCTTCCGGAGTTTGTTGCTTCCCTTTCTTGTTGGGAGTGGGGCCTTTGAATTTGATAGGCCTTTTCATGTTGTCATTGAAGTTTTGTTTGGTAACCACAACTTCAACGTTACTCTCTCTATCGGCCTCTTCAAGACGAAGAGCGATATCAATAAGCTGATCAAATGAAACCTCAAGTTTCAGGAGTAATGGCTTCTTAAGATTCTTATTCAAGCCATAGACAAATCTCTGATTTTTCTTCAATGGGTATTAATATACTCGACCCCATACTTAGAGAGAGATTCAAAAGATGCGACGTAATCCGTCACAGAAGATTCACCTTGAACAAGGTCAATAAAACGCCGGGCCAAAGTCACTTTTTCGGCCTCCGGCACAAATTTCAATTCGAATCTCTCCCGGAATTGCTTCCAAGTAAGATATGCTTCAACGATTTCGGAAACCAAGAGCTCATACTAATCTAATGCTCTTTCTTGGAGCATGCTAGAAGCCACTTGGACTCGATGTAGATCAATAAGGTTCATGCGAGAAAAGATGCGATCGCATGATTTGAGCCAAGCTTGAATTTCAATAACACTCTCGGATCCCCTGAATGGCCTTCCACCCAAATCGGTATAGTCTCTACACAAGCGTGCAAAATCGGATCTAGGATGAGTAGGCTCTGGATTGGGTCCGGCAGCTTGAGCATTCTTCACGAGATCTAAAAGCTACTGAGCGGACATAAAAACTCCATCTTGGGGAGTAGCACTAGATTGACTGACGCTGGGACGGCCAGGTCTAACCATTTCTCTTCTTTAAGAAAGAAAGAAAGAAGAAGAAAAAGGTTATTCACAAAATGAATATCAAACAATAATGATTGATAAAACAAGGAATCACAAAAGAAAATAGGATAGGACGGTACAAAGACATGAATTAAATCCCAAGGCACGACTCCTAAGATGGACTTAGTACGATGAACCTTGTTAAATTACTCTACATCGTTCCGAAGTTTGGCTTTGATACCAAGCTGTGATGCCCCGCCTCTATATCCACGCTAGCCAAGGACACTACGGTGTAATGCCGTCAACTAGCGCGGAGAATAAGGCTGTTGAGGAGCGGCCATCCGTGTAATTGCTTTGTGCGAGCACCGATATGTCAGATAGTACAACATGTATTTGGAAATCCGACATACCGATACAAACTCAAAGCTACTACACAGTGGCTTTATATATTCTTCGGAAACAAATATAGAAATAAACATAACACAAATCAGTCACAGATAATTCATATCACAAAGGCGGAAAAAGATATGAATATTACACATAAAAGTGTATATCAGAGTAGTGGTCAAACAAGATCCACAACATCATAAAAGAATAGTTACAAGTGCTAGACAAAAGAATATGTATACATCTAGGAGTCTATATCTCAAAGGTATACAACAAAAACTACTAATCTAAGTAGTTAGCCAAAAGTCAGGATGATAATCCTAGAAGTGAAGTCAAGCAGAAGCACCTGTAACATCTCGGTCTGACCCGAGTATTATTTAATAAGAAAATATTAAACGGATCAGTCTAGCTATAAATATTAGATGAAATGATATAGAATAACAGATATGACTAAACGTATAATAATCACAATGCCAAGCTGTGATAATTAAGTAATTGAAAATCAAAAAGAGATTAATCAATATCACAAAAATCTACTCAAAGATCAAAAGGAATGTCATACTCCTTATTTCATTCACCAAGCCACAAATATTGACAACATATAATGCCAATCATAAAATTGGTGAAATTCAAATTCTAGAAATCATCAATAGAAATCCAGGAATCACAAAAAGGGGGAGGCCTATCACAAAACGAAAGCCTGAAAACTCACCAACACGTGTATCACAAATGATTCGGAACATCGACGCAGTACACATGGTACGTCCAATGAATTGAAAAGCCGAGACATCGATGTAGTACAAACGGTACATCCAATGAATCGAAACACAAAACAATTCGGAACATCGACGCAGTACACACGGTACGTCCAATGAATCGAAAAGCCGAGACATCGATGTAGTACAAACGGTACATCCAATGAATCGAAACACAAAACAATTCGGAACATCGACGCAGTACACACGGTACGTCCAATGAATCGAAACACAAAACAATTCGGAACATCGACGCAGTACACACGGTACGTCCAATGAATCGAAAAGCCGAGACATCGATGTAGTACAAACGGTACATCTAATGAATCGAAACACAAAACAATTTGAAACATCGACGCAGTACAAATGGTACGTCAGATGAATCGAAAAGCCGAGACATCGATGTAGTACAAACGGTACATCCAATGAATCGAAACACATTAAAAGTTCATGGGTTGCTAGCCCACAAAGAAATGAGACGAAGCTCAATAAAATGAGGTACATTCCTCTACGTGGACAAAGAGACATTGCACATTGCTAGTCTAAACCATAAAATGATCATCATCGATCATCAAGAAGTGTCAATTACACTAAGCTAGTAAATATATGAGCTTAGCTTCATGTCCCATAACCACTAGCTTAACTTAAATATTTACGAACAAATTGTAGATTTCCACTCGAAAATTATCACAAGAAATTCAATCGAACAAGTCCAAGAATTAACCGACGAAGTAAACGTAAGCGTTTCATACCACCCGTTTTACTAAGTCGTTTAATTAGATTTCTTATACGAGTGAGGTAATGGTTTGTGTATACTAGTAGATTGGAAAAACGGTTTAAGAAACGAGCGTTGTAATAAAATAGTGTTGAAATCGTTTTGATGAAAGATTTTTGATATTTGCTACTAGTATTGAAACCTTTATATTTTTAAAGTGACAAATCACAAAAATGATTGTAGAACAACCAATCACCAAAAATTCACATTCAAAGACTGAATAAAATCCAAAGAAATCGATACCGAATCCATTAAAATGGATATTCTCAAAAATCCCAAAGAAAAGAAATCATCAAAGTCGATACTAAATGATAACAACAAACAGAGAAATAACACGAATCGGTTAAATTTGGAAACCACACAAAAAGGCAAAAATAGGCAAAATAGCAGCAGGTCGGTCGGCCGGCTACAGAGCTCAGTCGACCGGACCCTGTTCTGGAAAAATTCTCGGGATGGTGGGTCGATCGACCGAGCTCTGTAGCCAGTCGACCGGACCAGAGTCAGGGAAGTTCTCTGGTAGCAGGTCGGTCGGCTACCGAGCTCGGTCGGCCGGACCCTGTTTTCCAGAACTTCCCAGCCTATCAAAATGAGGGCCATTCTCGACCAAATTGAAATCGCTCGAGCAACGGCACTAGTAATTTATGCCAATCGACTATCCGGCCCTATATGCTCCTCAATGCATCACAAAATCACGATCAAAGATCAAAGCTATGATTTTTAAAGATTTGGCTTTCAAAACACTAAAATTGGAATATTCAAAAAACCAATCCAAATCAAAATCAATTCCACAAGAATAAGTGCTAGGAATTCATACCTAACAATCGAAGATAATTATAGATTAAGATGTGAGAAAAAAATCTCACCTTTAAACCCAAAGAACAAGTAAGAAGAAGCTATAAAGCAAGGCAAGGACAAACACTCTTCAATTCCAACCCAAGAAGCTTCAACCTAAGCTTACAAGTAAAAATATTTCCTAATTTAGGTTTAGGAAATTCTGAAATTGAAAGGAGAACGAGTTGGAGAAGAAGAAGGAGATGCTTACTAATGGCTTCTCTTAGAATTTGGAGCTAGAGCTTGGATTTTGCGAATGAACTAGGGCTTGGAATTCTAATTTCCAATCTTTTCCCCCATTATTCTCTTGAGCTTGAGAGTGTTAGGAAATGAGGAATGAATGAAGAGAAGTGGAGAGGGGTTGGGTTGATATAACCAGAATTGGGCAAATGAGCTGAACCCAAACCCAAAGCCCTATAGAAAAAGTAGCAAAAATCAACTTACTCCAAACATATCGAAGCTTATACCCAAAAAGGTTGCAAACGGCATTTTGAACTCAATGGAAGGGGTCTCGAGTCCCAACTCGACTGTTTGCAAAAAGTAGCTTTTCAGACCATAATCCGACTAACGATGAAATATTTAAATATACAATCGATAAATATGCTGGTTGTTACAATATATATATATATATATATATATATATATATATATATATATATTTGTTCACTTATAAATCAGTATTTACAAATTATATATATATATATGAAATCTAATTATATATCAAATAATAACCAAATATCTATATATACTAGTTGTTAATTTATTCTCAAGATATTATTTTGAATTTTCAAATCCAAGTTTCATTTATAAACCATAAATGCATGTATAAAAATAAAATAGCTATCATATGATAAGTTTTGCATATATCTATTTATAAAGATAAATTCTGCTAAAATGAATGATTATAAAAGAAGATCATTAAACAAATATCATCAAATTTCAATAATTATATTAGGAGATTATGAAATGAGTATCAATCCAGATATTTATAATTTAACATTTGCTATAGTTGAAATTCATCTATATATATTTAATTAATTTTTTTGGAATTTATTTTGTTCAATCAAACAAAATCAGTATCTCAAAGGAGAAAATTTAGTTAACTATCCAATTATCGAATGTCTAAAATTCCGAGTTATCACATTCCTCCCCCCTTTGAATCTTTTTGTCCCCGTAAAGGAATGAAGCCAGAATTTATTCAATACTTAAAATCAGATAAATCACTTTTTGATCATTTTTAGAACACTTTAAAAATCTATATAATATTACTAAAATAGTTTTTACAAAAAATACTTTTGTAACTCGATGTTTCAACAAGTCCATCCTTGTTCTCATAGAAATTCGGTCATACGTTGATCAGGTGTAGGACTGAAAATCTATAAGTACTTAGTAAACCTGTTTTCAACACCCAGTGAAAATACTTGGAAAATATTTATTGAAAATATAGAAAACATTTTTGAAATAGAGGAAACAACTTTTTGTGAGAATGCTCTGGAAATCATCAGCCCCTCCTTGGTCGCAGTTAACCCATGATTACGTCGCCATCCCGGCAAAACCACAGATAATTGTAGGCCTCCGTGCCCATCGATTACACCATGGATCCCGCTATAGATCGTAGCTACACCCGAGGTTACGCTGCCATCACGACAAAAACCTATGTAACAGTAGGCATTAGCGCCCTCGAATTTTGCTGCCAAATAAAATGAAACTTCTCCACTCGACCATAGATCGCAGTCTACCGATGTTACGTTGCCATCTCGGCAAAATCAAACGTAGACCGTTGACACTCACCTTCACACGATTTCCGCTATGGTCCATAGTAGATCACAACGACATCGAGTTACACTATCGTCACAGCATAACCCAGATGCCTCTATAGGCATCAATGCCCTCGACTTTCGCTACCCAATAATCCTCAGGAACTTCTATTTGTCCGGGCTTCCTCCCAGGATCCACTTTAGATCCTCCCCCTTGGGGTTCAAGGCAGTACCAACCTATGGTACTCCTAAGAAGTTCATTTCAAGGGAGCGCCTTTTTCCCCAAAGCCATTCTCAAAACACTTTATACTATACACATATAGTATTTTCCAAATCATACATCTAATATGAATCCTATATAAATCTCCTTTTCTCAAAATCGATTATTCCAAATCGATAGTTCTTAAACTAGGCTTTTCAAATTTCAAAAATTGATTTTTTTCCCAAAAATCAAAAGCCTTTCCAAAATCCATAGGTTTCAAAACCTTTTTCCCAAAATCATTCTCATAAAATCCGTTGTATGTAAATATATATAACCTTGAAAAATCTTTTGAATCACTTCATACTTGAATAAATTCCCTTTTTATCCTTCAAATACTTTCAAAAACCCTCTTTCTTCTGGCTACATATTCAACAAGGGGAGTTTATCAAATATACATAGCTTATTTATACCTAATCAAATATTCAAATTTTATTACTCTTTATAAAGTTATTAATCGTATTATCTTTCTTTATAAAGTAAACCTTTAATCATAGAAATATCCAATTTCCATTTTATTTTATCATTTATTATTCAAAATACACTTTTCCATTTCAAAAATCATTTTACAGTTCTTATTCATAAATTTTTAATATCAATTTCATTCAAACCCGTACGGCGTACATATATCATCCGTACGCTATTTCAATCTGATCGCTCACTCGTTCACACAATTTCACTTCCGAACTAGTATCGTCCACCCGACTTCCTAATGCGGACTCAGATCTTGTTTCTTGATCAGAAACCGTCATTCTCCTTGCATAGGCATAACTATGATAAAGAATTTCAAGAACCAATCAAAAATCCATATCCATGTTCGCCGTCAAAAATCGAGTGAAAAATCCTAACTCGGATCGATATACTATCTCGAAATTCTATGCTCGAATCTGGATCAAATCGCTATGCGAATAGAATAATATACATACATTCTACGTATCTATCTTCATTGATAATTAGCTAAATCAATTTCTCCTTTCTATTCACACTCCCTTAGATTCTTATTCATTTATTCACAATTTCCTCAATCGCCATTTGGATTATCACCTCAATTCTTATCTCAAATGGATATTTAATCATAAACAGTTTGCACTCTGACTAGCTTAAATTTAGAAAACACATTGAAAAGTTAAAAATAGACAAGTAGTTGAAAAATAATTATTAGTTTGTAAAATAGCTGTAAAATAGTCAAGTAGTTATAAAGTAGTTTGATAATTGCAAAATATTTTTTAAAATAGTGATTGGTTATAAGTAATTGAAAAATAGTAATTAGTTTATAAAACAGTTGTAAAATAGTTCCAAAATAGTTGTAAAATAAGTATAAAATAGTTTGGCTTTAAAATGAAAGGTTGTATATAGTAAATAGCTTGGAAAAAATAGGTTTATATTAAAACAATTTATTTTGAAAATAGTCCGGAGCCAAACTGTACAACTTTCCAATCTCCATTTCCAATCACTTCCATTTAAATTTTCACTTTCTTTTGAATTGATTTATTTTTTATTCAAATTATAATTATTTCATTTCTCAATTTTCATTTCCAATCAATTTCCCATCCCATTAAATTGATCCAATCCCAATTCAAGTTGAATTAACTTCAATTTATTTTCTAAATTGAAATCAAATTCCATTTGAATTTACTTATTCAATTTTAATCACAATTTCAATTAATTCAAATTAATTTCAAATTGAGCCAATTTCAATTCATTTTAGTTCCAGTTTGAATTAATTCTAATTCCAATCTCCACTTTTTGATCATCTCGAATTATATAAATTCGAGTTAAATTTTCAATTGCTGATTTAATTCCATTAAATCAAATTAATCTTTACTTTAATATAACAATTAAAATGTTTAAACAATTACATTCTGAGTCCAAATTTCAAAATTCTATTTAAATTTACCTACACTTCTTCATAAACTTATTTCTAAGTTCAAATCATAGTTCAAATCCTTTTTAAACAATTTAATCTTTCAAAAACCAATTTATTACCCATATTCAATTTTGAAACCAATTTTCAGCAATTTCAGTTGCAATTTTATCTTAAACATTCAAAATTACTAAAATAATTTCAAATTAAAGTTTTATTTCCATTTAATTTCTACAATGGATATAAAATATCAAAATCCACTTCGTAATTCATTTTAAACAAACAAATTCACAGTTTCATAGATTATTGATAACAGCAGGATGATATTAGAATAAGTCAAAGTAAATAAGCATCCAATTTATTTAAAACATCCACCAATAGCATCTGTTACCCACTCCTATAACTCAAACCCGTTTGAGATCTTATATATCTCCCTTCTAAATCAACTCTTTTATCTTCCCTAAGTTAAATCTCAATTTCATCTTGAAATTTCCAAATCAAGTTGTTCATTCAAACATATTTAACTTCCTCCAAGTTAAATTGAATTTAATCCCATTAACCTATTTCAAATTTGAATTCTCCATTTCAGATTTTAAATTTCTATCAATTTTCTTTCTTACTTATAAGTTCAAAGATTTATATCACTTTGGGTTTTTACATCACACTTCAGGGAAAATCAAAACTCAACCCCTTAGAGTTTATTTCAAATCATCTTTGATATTATGTATCCACACATATACATATTTATTTCTTAGCCCACCAAGCCATGCTTTAAAATTTAAACCACCTTTGGTTTTAATTCAAAACAGTTTTCTTTAAAGCTTTCAAACAACTTCTCAGTTTAAGAAAATAAGAACATATTCAAAAATATTCTGAATAATATCATTTCTTTTAACATTTTGAAAAAAGTTTCAAATGTTTTAAACTTAAAATTCAAAACTTCAAAATTTAAATTCCTTCCCATTTACAAGTCAGTCTTACCTAAATGTTTTGTCCCTTAACACATTTCACTTTGCTTTATCAATGTTTACTAGAAAACAAACATCCCATTATTAAACACAATAACCATTCTATATTCTGGTTTGAAACCAATTCTAATTCATCTTATTTGTATAGTTTATTTTATTCAATTCCCATTTTGATATATATATATATATATATATATATATATATATATATCACTTAATTCTTATTCAATTTTAATATCCAACAACCAATTATTGCTTTATACATAAAATATAAGCTTTTATAAAAATCGTTCATTAAAACCATTTTTAAAACCTTTATGTAAGAAAATAATAAGTACGCTCTCATATGTATGTTGAATCACATATTTTGATTGATGACAAAGCAATGAATTATACTATATGGATAAGCGACTAAGCGACAAAAAGAAAAAGGAATTATGCTGTTCAAACTACAAAGGAGACAAGGCTACAAAACTACGTATAGTAGTTGATTTATTGATGTTTTTTAGTCTTAGTAATGTTAAAATCTATCCTCAAGTAGTTAAGTTGTTTTAAAACTTTAAACTTTTTTTAAAATATGCAAATAATGCTTTAACTGTTAGGTCAGTCGACTGATTGTATATGGCCAGTCGACTGAACCTGTACAAGTGCATAGAAATGCTATGTTTTTAAACAACTTTAAATATTCAGTTGACCGATCGCTTTGGGTCAGTCGATTGAATTCTTTCAACAGCTATTTTTTCTGAATGGACACTTCTTTTCGCCAAAAGTCACGTACTAATATGAAGAGGTATGGATGCTTCTGTTGATCAGTGCTCTTCATGAACGGTTGCATCTCTTTAACTATTATATAAACACACAAAATCCACTTCACAAATCACCAATTTACTGATTTCTTTCTGGTCTTACTTTCTACTATCTCTGCACTCTAAAAAGCAATCACAACTTTCACATATTGCTTGAATCTCTAAAACAATTAACTTATTCTTTGATTCTAAGTAATATTTTTCCTTTCTAAATCTTTATACATACATATATACTTGAGGAAAGATTATAGGAAGGTTGTACATCAAAGACATATCAGTGTTATTAAGAACACATAGTGTCAAAGCAATTCTATTGAAACTGTTAAAGTCCTGTTCGGTTGTTTAGGCGGGTAAAGTCCTCTTTTGGTTGTTAGAGGCGGAAAAATCATGTTCGGTTGTTCAGGTGTTGTATACCTATTCCTTTGGGTTAAGATATGGTTATTGTGAGAAATTCCAGAGGGAAGTCTGGGACTGGACGTAGAACGGAAAGTTCGAACCAGTATAAAAATTCCTGGTGTGCTCATTTTTATATACTTTGCTATTATCATCTATTTTCGCATTTAGATTTAATTATACTCCATATTACACTATCCTAAGTGATAGCTAGCCACACAGTAGTCACTTTCATTTGGTAGAGCAAGGCATCTTATAACCGTTACAAAGTTATCTGATATTTTGCTAATATGGAAAAAACACCAACAATACCACTAACACTGTCACTAACACTAGTTTTATTGAAGGTCAATCCACTACACGACCTCCATTCTTTAATGGTTTGAACTATAATTATTGGTCTACTCGTATGAGAAACTATATGCAATCTACTAGTTTTGAATTATGGAATATCACACAAAATGAATACACTCTTCCTACTGGAGAATATTCCACTTGGTCAAACACACAAAAATTAGATGCTACTTCCAATGCTAAAGCTATGAACATGTTATTCTGTGCACTAGGTAGAAATGAATTTAATTGTGTTAGCATGTGTCAAACTGCTTATGAAATATGAAAAACACTTAAAATTACTCAAGAAGGAACTAACAAAGTCAAACAAAGCAAAATCTCCATGCTCGAAAATCAGTTTCAAAACTTTAGAATGAAACAAGATGAATCCATCAATGATATGTATTCTAGATTTCAAGATATCTATCATTCACTATTAGGATTAGGAGAAAATTTTCTGGTTTTGATATAGTATCAAAAATCCTAAACTCTTTAACGGATGAATGGGAAAGAAAGGTCCTGGCTATTGAAGATGCAAACGATCTTTCAACTATAAAACTAGAAGAGTTAATAGGAAATCTAATGTCATACGAAGTGAATTTGCAGGCAAAGAAAGTTCAAGCTCAAGATAAGAAGAATCTATCATTTACTCATATGAAGAAGATATGGCATTTATTACTAAGAATTTCAAAAAGTTTTTGAAATTCAAAAAGAATAACAAAGGCAAGAATTACAAAAATAATTCTAGCAACAACATTAGCAATAAACCATCATCGTTTGTCATGGAACGTTATGAAAGTCATAAGAAGGGTCGTATGGAGAAAGATTGTCTAGAGAAACAGAAGAACAAATTCAAGAAGAACAAATTCAAGAAGAACAAATTCAAGAAGAACAAATTCAAGAAGAAAGCATTTTCTGTTAAATGGGATGATTCAGATTCTTCATCATCGAAAACCGACAGTGATAGTGACGCAGAGCAAGCAAATGTATGTTTCATGGCTACAAATGATGATGTAAGTGAACTAAGTTTTGAAGATTTAGTTGAACTTAATTTTGAACTAGTAAATTTTGTAAAACGGACTAAGAAACATAATAAAGAGTTACAAGGAAAAGTAAATAGATCTGAATTAGAAATTAGTATGCTTAGAGATGAGAAGAAAATTCTCGAAGAAGAACTTGAAAAAGCTCAAGAATCTAATTCTAATTTAGCCTCTCAACTTTCCATGATAACTTCGGAATTAGAAATTCAGAAGAATAAAAATGATATTTTATCAGTTGAAGTAAATGATTTAAAATCTAGAACTAGAGTTTTAGAATTAGGAAAATTTAGTCTTAAAACTAAGCTAGAAGATATTAATAAAAATATTTCCAACTTTAATAAAGGACGAAAAAATCTTTCTAAAATAATAGAAAATTCTAAGTCAACTTCAAAAAAAATGGGATTAGGATATAAGAAAATTGAAAAACCAAAGAAATCTAAAAATAAGTTTAAAAACAAAATCAAGCAAGATTTAAAGAAAACAGTTTCTAAAAATGTTAAAGCTATTAAAATATGGATTCCTAAAACAAATAACAACTTGATTAGGAATAAACATATCAAAACATTTATAGAAACTGTTCATAAAAATAAGAATTATATTTTTAATGGGAATTCTGAACCTTCTTGGGTTTGGTTTCTTAGGACCCTAAAAAGAAAAGTGGGTACCATCTTAATTTTTATTTTTTGATGGTACCACTTAAAAAGAGAGGAAAATGGATTCTAGACAGTGGCTGCTCGAAACACGTGACTGGTAATAATGACATGTCAACAAACATATTCTACTCAAATGGAGGATCGGTCACTTTTGGAGATAATTCAAAAGGTTATGCCATCGGAAAAGGCGATGTGAGCAATAACGGTATTTCTAACTCACCTCTCATTACTGATGTTTTATTAGTTAAAAACTTAAAACATAATTTATTAAGTATAAGTCAGTTATGTGATAAAGGTTTTAATATATCTTTTTCAGAAAATAAATGTAATATTTCTGATAAAAATCAAAATTTAATTTTTGAAGGTATAAGAGATAAGAATATCTATATTTTAAATATGAATATAAATCATAACACAACTATGTGTTTAGTAGCTACAGAAATTGATTCTTGGCTATGGCACAAAAGATTTTGTCACATAAACACTAACACTATTAATAAATTAGCCAAAAATAAACTTGTTAAGAGACTACCTGATTTGAAATTCAAAATTGATAATATCTGTGACGATGTCAGTTAGGAAAATTAACAAAATCTTCTTTTAAATCTAAGAAAATCATATCTGCAACACAACCACTTGAACTATTACATATGGACCTTTTCGGACCTACTCAAGTTCAATCTATTAATCGCAATAGATATGTGTTTGTCATTGGAGATGATTTTTCTAGATATACATGGACTATTTTTATGAAACATAAAAGTGATACTTTTGAAAATTTTAAAACTATTGTAAAAAGCATTCTAAATATAATGAATTTTAAAGTTAAAAACATTAGAAGTGATCATGGAGGCGAATTTGAAAATGAAGCTTTCGAACATTTTTGTAACAAAAAAGGAATTAGTCATAATTTCTCCTTTCCTAGAACACCACAACAAAATGGAGTTGTAGAAAGGAAAAATAGAACATTACAAGAATGTGAACGAACTTTATTAAATGGAAGCACTCTACCTAAGCATTTCTGGGCAGAAGCTGTTGCAATTGCTTGCTATGTGTTAAATCGTGTTTCTATTCGACCATTAACAAAACATACTCTTTATGAACTTTTAAATGGTAGAAAACCAAATATTTCATATTTTAAAGTTTTTGATTCAAAATGTTTCATACTTAACACTAAAGATGAGCTTGGAAAATTTGATCCAAAATCCGATGAAGGTATATTCATAGGATATTCGGAAAGAAGCAAAGCTTATCGAGTTTTTAATACAAGAACTAAAATAATCGAAGAAACACTTCATGTTTCATTTGATGAAAATGTCAAAACTTCTTCCAATCTTACAAATTTGAAAAATAATACAAATAAAATTCTGACAAATAATTCACAAGATGATGATATTATTATTCAAAATAATAATTCAGAAGTTTCTTTAGAAAATGTAAATACTATTAATAATGATAATATAGTAAAATCTTCTCCAAGAATTTTTAGAAATCACCCTGTTCAAAATATAATTGGAGAAGTGAATTCAAATGTAAGAACAACACATCAATTAAATCAAATGGGCCATGTAGCTTTTCTCCCTAATATAGAACCTAAAAATATTAAGGAAGCCTCAACTGATGATTATTGGATTATAGCTATGCAAGAAGAGCTAAATCAATTCGAAAGAAACGGAGTTTGAGAATTAGTTCCTAGACCAAGTGATCAATCTGTCATCGGAACAAAATGGGTTTTCAAAAACAAAGCTGAGGAGAAAGGTAACATTATAAGAAATAAAGCTAGATTAGTAGCACAAGGTTATAATCAAGAAGAGGGAATAGACTATGAAGAAACGTTTGCTCCGGTTGCAAGACTAGAAGCTATACGTATTCTACTGGCTTTTGCATGTTTTTCATAACTTTAAATTATTTCAAATGGATGTTAAAAGTGCTTTTTTAAATGGTTTTATAAAAGAAAATATTTATGTTGAACAACCTCCTCTATTTACTCATGAAAAATTTCCAGATCACGTTTATAAACACCTCGTGCTTGGTATGGTTTAAAACAAGCACCTCGTGCTTGGTATGACCGACTTAAAAGCTATTTATTGGAATCTGGTTTTGAGATTGGGAAAGTTGATCAAACATTATTTATTAAGAAAACGAAACAAGATATTTTAATTATTCAAATATACGTTGATGATATTATTTTTGGTTCAACAAATGAAAAATTATGTCAGGAATTTTCGACTATCATGACAAATGAATTTGAAATGTCACATATGGAAGAACTATCATATTTTCTTGGATTACAAATCAAACAAATGCAAAATGACATTTTTCTTAATCAAGAAAAGTATTATAATAATCTAATTAAACGATTCGGTATGGAAAACACATCTGCTAAACCAACTCCTATGAGTACAACTATACATCTTGAAAAAGATGAAAATGGCAAGAGTGTTGACCAAAAACTATAACGTAGTATGATTGGATCACTACTTTACTTAACTGCTAGTCGACCTGACATTATGACGAGTGTTTATTTATGTGCTCGGTTTCAAGCAAATCCTAAAGAATCACATATGCGAGCAGTTAAACATATAATTCATTATCTTAATAAAGCCAAAGATTTAGGATTATTTTATCCAAATGAATGTCCTTTTGAATTAGTATCATACACTGATGCTGATTTTGGAGGAAGTCGGACAGATAGAAAAAGTACAAGTGGAACTTGTCATTTCATTGGACGATGCTTAGTATCTTGGTTTAGTAAGAAACAAAATTGCGTTTCACTATCGACATGTGAAGCAGAATATATATCTGCAGCTTTAGCATGTGCCCAAGTAATCTACATGCAACAAACATTACGAGATTTTGATATAAAATTAAATAAATCTATAATATATTGTGATAACACCAGTGCAATAAATTTATCTAAAAATCATGTCAATCACTCACGAACTAAACACATTGACATTCGTCATCATTTTCTTCGTGATAATATTGAAAAGGATTTAGTAAATTTAGAATTTGTAAATTCTGAAAATCAATTAGCTGACATTTTCACTAAACCTCTAAATGAAAATTGTTTTATAAGATTAAGAAGAGAACTAGGTATAGTTTGTTTAACAGAATTATAAAAATTTCTAATTAATTTAATTAAAAAAAAATTTGGTACTCGAACTATGCACCTCGGGTTTGATAAGTCTATGTCTTTACCACCTGGCTATTCATTGCTTCACATCCACACCTTATACGTCTGTTTCTTTATATTTTTTTAAAAGATAATTTTCAGCCACAAGTTCTTTTTGGTTCATTCTCTTCCTCTCCTTTTTCAAACTGCACGTTCAACCATCATTTTTTAACTGTTTTTGACTCCTATATATTCTAGCTCTCAGCTCTCATATCTCCATCAAAAAGAAATTTATATTTCAAACATATTTGTTTCTTTCTCCACTACAGTAACTTCTAAAATCAAAATTTGTTCATCACATGGATCATCCTACTCTTCTATCAACTTTGAGATTCCATCATCTGCATCATCAAACCTACCTACACCTACTCCCACCCATGAACCTACAAGACCATCAAGTTATCGAACGGGTTATACACCCGAGAAAAAGAAAGCTAGACGGTTCCCGTTCTTTGGTTCTCCTCAAACCAAGCAAAAAAGTTGATGATCTTCATCATTACCAGAGGGAATCGATAACGCTTCAGTGCGAAATGTATTATGAAAAGAAAATGAATTCTAGACGTCTAAGTTTTCTTGAACAAATTGGATGGAAGTTCTGCGGTTCATCTTCCTCTTCGGCTCATCAACCTACACCATTGTCAACTCGAAATCCATGGGATAGGTCGCCTCAACCACCACCTGTATCTCCAAACTCATGGGAACGTGGAAACCGTTGGTTACCATTACAACCATATGTAGAGAAGACAAAGGACGAACCGACGAACTCCAAGTCTCTGTCATCTTCTTCTTCCAAATAACATCATTCATTGTCTACTTTTTAATTTTTTTTTAATCTTACATTGCATACATTTTTGTTTATATATAAAATATATTACTCTTTTGTGTTCAAATGTGACAAATTATGCTGAATAACACATTTAGTGGATTGATTAATTCGATCAGTTGACTGAAACTGCATATTGTATGTTGTCATACACTATTCAATCGACTGATCGAATGCAACCAGTCGACTAAATAAGCAAACAGAGAGAAAGCCTGTTACTTTAGTCGACTAGACCGGTCGACTGAATCTACAGCATAACTCTTGGGAAAGTAGTTCAAGCACTATTCAGTCGACTAATCAAATACAACCAGTCGACTGAATGACCAAACAGAGAGCATGTTAGTTATTTTATTCGACTAGACCAGTTGACTAAAACTGCTGCAGAGCTCTCGGGAAAGTGGTTCAGTCGACTGACCACAAATATTCAGTCGACTGAAATTCACAGCTGAAACGTACTTTACACCTTTTTTACCTACTTTTTACCCCTAAAACCCTCACTTCCTCTTTTACTTTTTACTTTTACCTCCATTCTCCAGAATTCCAAAACCCTAGTTCCTAAAATTTTCAAAAATTTCTTCAATTCTCTTGATAAATTCAAATGGCCCCTCGACAAACAAAGAGATCTAGGCATGCTTCTTCTTCCTCCGAGCCAATTGATTCACAAATCGCTCAATGGCTATACGATGCAACTGCAGTTCAACGATGGAATAAGATGAAAGAAGCTTGATTCTTTGAAGGTTCTTTTGTTGTCTTTCCTTATTTTACGTCGTATAGGATTCAAGAATTAGCAAGAAGAAGCCATTTAGAATCACTTTTAGATCATAATCAAAACAATATCATGATAAATCATATCTTGGTGAAACTCTTCTATGCAAACTTAAACTTAGGCCATCAAAACCCACGCAATCGTGACAATTGCGTTTGGAGTTTGGTATGTGGGCAACAAGTGTTTCTCTCTTTAGATAGAATCCGTAATATTCTTCGTACTCTGGTAAGAGGTGTTGAGTTACAAGAATTGAATGCTGTCGTAGGTGAGAGAGATGAAGTAAGTCATCGATTTCCAGAAGATGACATGACCGAGCTTAAGTCTATTGCATTACGACCCACTGTCAGAATAATGCATAGAGCTTTGATGCACACAATTTTACCCTGCACTGGCTCGTACGAGCTTGTCTATCCAAACAACTATAAAGCATTATATGCTAGGGGAGAAGTTGAAGTGAATTGGCCAAAACTCATTCTAGATGAATTTCTGACATTCAACCAAGGTCGCATGAATATTATTTATTTTGGTGAATATATTATGCGGTTGCTTATGAATCTCCAGGTTCCTATTTCGGAATCTGATCCCTCTATTCCAAAAACCTTGAATAGCCGTACCATTAGCCTTATGAAACTACCACTATGACCTCTCACTATTATGAGCTTTCAAGAATGGAAATCTCGACCTCGGCAAGAAACCTCTACTCAACAACAACATCAATCATGAGATGACATCCGTATTCCAACTCCATCCCAAAGTACTCGGGAATCTATTGATTTAATCGTCAGGAATCAAGTTATCTTAGATTCCCGTATTAAAAATCTTGATAAAAATTGACAAAAAGTTTGATAAAATCAAGAGTTTCTTCGGGATTTTATGGGATGCGATATCGTGCTCCTCTTCCACCGCTACGGAGGTTTCTCAACGTGATCCAGGAAAACGCCTGGCACCTCACTTTACTTAGCCAACGTCGGAAGAACATACCAGTTCCGACACAGGCGGTGTAACAGCCCGCAAATCCGTACCCCTTGAGTCAACACAATTCAACAACAATCAACTCAAGTTGTACAGAAATACGAACCATTTGGGTTAAAGAAGAAGAGGTAGAAGAAGAAAATTGAAAACAACAACAGAATCTAACCATCGCAGCGGAATAAAATATAATAGATAGTAAATAAATTTTTACTCAAAATCAAATATCTATGTTCATATATTACATTATCAGAGTACATCAATCACAGCTCAACATCAATATCATACAATGGATATACAACAACTCAAGATACACAACAACTCAAACGACGATATATATATATATATATATATATATAAACAAGTACGAGAGTACGTATCGTCATCCAGCTCGTCCCCTGAGCTCCACAGCATCATGTCCTGTATCCTATAATACTCGGTCTGACCCGAGCATTACAGTTAAATAACACCCGAGTCAGTCTGGCATACCAGCATGAGAAAATCACACCCAATTGATTATTAAAGTTTCAAAAATCCTTTGAAAACAAAAGCATCTCGTAAGACCACGCCACAAATAAACATGTCGAGTTTTTACCTTACGATAGCTAAAACAATTTATATAGAAATCCTCTGACATTATAATAGGGTCTATATACAAATACTTATAAAATAGCCGAAATTGTTACATGATTAAATTCCAGCTACTGGCCACAGAGTGGGTAAAACAAACAAAACTCGTACAAGGCTCGTAGGGAGAATGGATTTCCAACCAATGACTAGGCACTGGGGTACCACCTGTCACAGTACGGGGCCTAGATCACCGTACCGTGGAGTACGCCCGCTCCCCTGCAACACAAAGCCGGAACCATCCCTTACTGGACAGTCCCGAGTGAGATCACCCCGCGGTTGGGATCAGCAACCGTCCACTAAGCGGAAACAAAAAGGGACATCTAGACTGGAATGACCTCACCCTGCTTGGGTGCTACCCACCTAGCCTTGCTGCATAACCCCTGATTTTCAGTCATTCCCATTTGATGAGGCTTGAGGCTAAGCGTTACCTTTTTAGAACAATATCCCTTAGAATGCGCATCGTCCACCTGACGATGTTTTCACAAGCATTCATCCATACAAGTCCGTCCCGGGTTCGAACGGAACCGAAGGCACTATTCCTACTGCATCCATTTTGGAAATATCCTCAGGATTAGTAGCGACTAGCCCTTGCACTTCACTGCTCCATCTTCGAATCCAAAATCGTTTTCACGAAACGTACAAATCGGATCGAAGTGGTTTTTCGAGAAATTAATTTCGATCCTGGTCTCTTCGAAACGATCAACACAGTTGGCTAATATTGATAGTCGGTTATTTAACTATCAATTAATATTCACAAACATCCATCCAACAATAAATAATATCCCAAATTATTTATTAACCTCAAAATATCTTCACAAGATATATTTCTATTTTCAATCCTTTGAAAACAGTTTCAAAACCATCTTTCTTTTCAGAATAAACTTTCCCAATTATTTTCTATCTCCTCTGAAATCACCAAGCACAAAACTAGATTTTAAAACAATTTAAAACACTTTACTTTGAAATATAATTTAAAACGTTTATTTTAAATCTACTTCAATGATTTGTTTAAAATACATACTATATGAATATTTGAAAATAAGGTACTAAATAAAATATAAAACTAGATTTAGTTTTAAAAAAATAAAATACTATCACTCTTTAAATAATTATTATTATAATAGATTAAAAGGAAATACTTGCTTTAGAATTCAATTATTTAGAAATAGTAAATTTTTCAAAACATACTTCTTAAACAACTTTAAACTTTTAATTTATATTTAAAAATTTACTTTGAAAACGTACTTGGTTATTAAGAGAGAAATTTCCAATCTCAATCACTTAAATCAATTTTTCAAATTAATTCCTAATTTATTCCATTTGAAATAATTTTTTTTATTTATCAGTTCATTTCAAAATTCATTAATTATGGACTCTATTATTATTTTTAGTTTGATTTTTAAATCCTTCAGCTGAAATATACAAATTCAGGTTATTCCCAATTTCTTCTTTATTCTTCTTAAATAATTTAAATCCTAAATTTAAAATAAATGTTTTATTCTTTTAAACAATAACATTGACGTTTAAGTTTTATTAACTTTCTGTTTATTTAAATTTTCCTTCGCATACTCAAGATTTATTTATTAAAATTCTAAAGTCACTTCATTTCCTTTCCAGTTCATTCATAAATTTATTCAACTTTTCTATAATTATTTTACTTACAACTTCACTTCTTTTATTTTCATTCCCAAACTCAAATTATATTTGGTAATTCATTATTGCCCGATTATAACAATCAAACCATAGCATTCAATATTTCCTCATAATTCATTACAGAATATCAAATATTCAGAACGGAGGATATTAAATAATTAAATAAAATTGAGGGGTCCAGTTGGATCCCTCCAACCTGTTTTCCCTGCATCCACAGATGTTAGCACAATATAAAATGCAAATTCCCAATATATACCACACTACAACACATAAATCAATTCAACCATTTCAAACAATTACTTAAATTTAATCATTTAAATTTAAATTTAAATTTAACTGAGTGAGATTAACTCACCTTATCTCGTTCCATTTGCAATCCACTTCAAATATGGCTTTGGTTTTCCCGATTTTTGACCTTGAATAAGCAATTTATATTATTTATTAATATTTGAATTGATCGAACAATTCATATATATTTTTCTTTATTTTTATTTTACCATTTAATAAATTCCAACACAATTTAAAATTTACTTAAACTGATTCCCAATAACAAATTATTTTCTGTACGAAGATAAATTAGATAAGTTTGTTAAAACATTAATTACCCTAAACCCATATTTAAAAATAACCTAGTAGCTTTAACAAGTGAATATGTATATTTATTTTCTTTGAAATTTTACCTATAAAAATAATCTATATATATGCATTTCTTGTAATATAATTTCACTGTATACACTTTTCTTTCACCAATGCGAATTAAATAGAAATTTCTGTCCACAATCAAACTGTAAATCTAAAACCTTTAGTGTAAAAATTTATCTGCCTTACTATAGATTTTTTTTTAAAAAATAAAATCGAATAGGATATACCTTGCTCCCTCGACTGGTTTCGATCGCTCTTCCCACCGTTGCCATCAACGCCGAACTCGCCTCCCTCTAACTCGCATACAACGCCGAGACGTCGCCCAGCTCATGCAAATCCACAGAACAACCGCGACCAGCCTCAACCCTAATCGCGACTTCACCGCGACAACCCAAGCCTCATCGTTCCCCCTCGTGCTCGCCAGAGGCCGCAACCATTGCCGCCTCGCGAACCCTACCAGCAATCGACGACCCCATCCCTGAGCTCGAATCGTGAGATTTCCTAAACCCTCTGACTTCGCGACCAATTTCTCCCTGAACTCGAAAAACCGCGACTTTGGTCGCCATTAATTTGAGTAGGCTTCGGCCGAATAATTTTTTTTATCTGGCGTTTGATTTGGGAAAGAGGAAGATTCGGTCGCCATTAATTCGAGAATTTTGTTTTTTTTCTGAAAGATTGATTTCGGCAGATATGGAAAGGAGTGGGAATGATTCGAGTGTCGGCCATTGTATTTAAAAAGGGAAGAAATCGTTGTCTTCCAAAGGAAGGGACGTGATTTAACAGAGGGAGATAGGGTGGCTGTATAGGTATAGGATGTTGACTTAAAGTGATAAAGAAAGCAACTGATGTGAAATGCTTGACCAGTCAACTAATTTATATTCATTATTTAAATTGAATTTTCGATAAAAATTTTAGCGCGTTTACACGTCGTACGCTCACACAACAACTTCAAATGCTACCGAAATTGAAATCTGATAATAAATCAATATCACGGATCCATTGGAACCAGTTTCGTCGAATTCCGAGACTGTGCCTCGGAAGGCTGTTTCTTAAATTCAATTTAAACGATGAAATTTCAAAACTGAATAAATCACTATTAAATTAAATTTTAAAACTCCTATTATCTTCAACATTATCAATATAAATTTTATAAGCTTTCAAATTATTTTAACAGACTTGAAATTCAAGATTCAACAATTTACGCAACTTCTAATTATTAAATTCTATTATTTAATTATCAAATAAATAGCGATATTTGTAATTCAAGTTAAAATTATTATATTGAATATTTAAAATCAATTAAATATTCAAATTTTAAATGCTCGAAAATTCCGGGTCGTCACATTCCTCCCCCCTTAAAAGAATTTCGTCCCCGAAATTACTAGTTAGGAAGAATGGTCCAAAACCCGTTTACTTACCTCCAAAACCAAACAATTCAACATCCTACCAGCTATCCTTTTATAGAAGACCCATTACCATTCTTATTAACTGCTCAACTCTCCCATAGTTTCAAACTATACTATTTGTTTAACCAATCAAGTTTTAATTTAAAACCATATTTTGAAATTTCAAAATTTTCTCAAAATTTTTCAAACTCCCTAAATTCCCGAAATTTTTTGCCAGCGTCTCCTTTGCGCGGCTAGCTCGGTACAACTACAAAATGGCTCTACAGCCTCCCAAATCCAAAAAGAAAACAAAAAGCCAAGTGGCTCAATCCAAATCCCAATCAAATTTCATACCAAAATTAAATACATACCTTTTTTGTCGAGCATTTCAAATTTATCTTTTGTAATCAAAACCAATTCTTCTTTCCCTTTGTAATACCTGCATACCTTTATCTTTTGTAATCAAAACCAATTCTTCTTTCCCTTTGTAATACCTGCATACCTGCTTAGCACTAATATCCATTTACAATATTCCAAAACATTTTATCCACTTTCTCACAAAATGTCAATATCTATTCATTCCAATATTGACTTAAATTACATTGGTAGTATCAATTTCCATTTAAGACTTCACCATTCCCTCTTAAGTTTAGTTTAAGCATTTTATATGTTTCTTACATTTATTTTCATCTTCCACCTTAGTTTATATTTATTTCTGTTCAAATTGATTTTTCCATTTCCATATGAATTCAATTTATCTTTAACTCTAATTTTAAATTTTACTTGTCATCTATAACTAATTGATGTCATTATTTGAAATTGGTTTCATTTACTAACTCATTTTAGTTTCCAACATTTAATTCGTTAGTCGTTAACATAATTTTCCAAAATTTTCTAACTCCCAAAATTTCTGAAATTTTTTGGCAGAGTCTCCTTTGTACGGAGGATCTTTTGCAATTTGACAAAAGAGATAAATATATATACATCGACCCACACGGTCGGAAAAACCAAAAGCAGTTCATATTTCCTATATTTATTACGTAGGCGTACCTTATTTAGCATTTTTAAGCAAGTGGCTTATTTATTTAGCCGTTAGCACAACCAAATCCAGCCACACGGCTTCCAGGTACCTGTACTTACTCAATTTAAACATGTAAGTGCCAAATATATGAATTTTTTTAACATTTCACTCTATTTAAACAACTACAACACATGAATGTTTAAAAGCAATGTAACCAGACAATGTTATAAGCAACTTTTATAGTTTTTAACACTTACGCACACTTTTCAAGCAATCTACAAGCCATTTCATTTAATTTTAATGGTTTACAATACCATTTCTTACCTTCAATTTATTTTAACTCCAAACAAGCTCATATTCAATTCAATCGATTTTAAAATCAATTCTATTTCATTTTTATCAATTCATAGCATCTTAATTACTTCCATTTACATCAAGTGACAATTTATTCTATGCAATTTGACGAGATCTATGTGAATAAATAAGTATTTTTTCTTTATAACCTATTTAAATGGATTTCAACTCAATTTATACTGAATTCTATTCCATTTTTAAATTTATTCACAATCCATATATTCTCATTCTCATTGCATTTCAGATTTGAATACATTCACTTGCATTTCCTTCTATTAACCAAACTAGCTCATACAAAACCATTTACAACTTAGGTTCATCTTCATTTCCAATTAAATTTTCCTTTTTATTTTAATTCATTCACAACCATTTATTTAACTCGACACATTCCATTTAAATTTCATTCACAGTCCATTCATTTACATTCCATTCCATATTTGTTTAATCCAAACTATTTTATTTAGCTCAAAACAAACCAAGCTATATCATTCAATAACCATTTCTTAACTTATTTAAACCACATTTCATTTGATACTTATTTATTCCATCCATTTATTTATTCAATATAATTTGTTTATCCACATTCACTTAAACCATTCTAATAAACTCGAAACATTCTATTTTCCTTATTGTCCCAAGTTATTTCAATACCTTAGGTTTACAATTATTTATTTAAGCATTTTCATTCCATTAAATATTATCGGCAACTCACCGAATTTTATTTCAATTAAATTTATTTTTACTTGCTCTAAATTCAATCCACAATTATTAAACTTAATTTTTAGTTGAATTCAATTCAACTCTTTTCCATCTTTTAGCTGAAGTTTATTCACTCCAATTTTATACTTAAGCTCATTTCGTCTCAAGTAAATCTTTCTCTTCCATTCAACTTAATTCTATTTCAGTTAAGTATCATTTTAAAGTTTACAATTTCATTTGATTTGTTATTATCACACTTAACCTTTCAGATTCAGTTCATCCAATTTATTACATGGCCATTTCCAATTTATTTCCACTTATTCAAATTTTTATTTGCAATCCATACCATTACTAATTTAATCCATTTCCATTTTTATTCGATACATTCTCAATTATATTTAATTTGTTAACACTTCAAGTTAAAATTTTAAATTAATAACGCAAGTTTTGATTCTACCATTCACCTTTAAATTACCATCCAATTTTATTAACCACAATATAATTACATTTACATCACTATCGATCCAAGTCGAACGTGATTTATAACTTGATTTTTATTTTCCCACTTCATCATAAACTCACAATTCAGCTTCTATTTAACTATAATAGGTTCCATTTACACATTTCATTAACTAATTTATTATCAATTAGTTCTTCCCTTATTTATAATCCAACTCTTAAATTTAATTCCAAATATCACTGCATTTAATTTTCCTAATTCAATTTAGTTTAATAATTCAAGTTTGGATTTTTTATTTTATTCTCCAATTCATCAATAATATTTATTTTGGGTTTGTATTCCATTTTCAATTTAATAAGTCTCAACTTACTGTTTTATACAATCCCATTCATCATAAGCTTGAATATATTCTTCTTTTATTTTTTTTTAACTCAGTTTAATTTAACTCAATTCGATTTCAACTTAATTCGAATACAACTGGATATAATTTCCAGCTTATTCAATTTATTCCCATCCAGTTAAATTTTATTTCCCAATCCAAGTTAATTTCATTTTTTTTAACTCTACACTTTTAATTCAAATTCCAACATTCAAAGCTTATATTTCCTTCCTGATTTAAAAATCATCTCAATTTATAAGTTTACAACTATCTCATCAGGATTTTTATACACCTGGCTTTTGGTTTCAAATTACCTTGAAATCTTCAACATCACAAATCACACTTCATAAAAAAAAAATAAACCAATCCGGGTTTTATTCCCAACCAATTCCTTTCGAAATTTCAAACAAACAGGTTTTCCTAAACAAATCAATTAGGCAGCAATTCATCACTTAGAAACTCGGAAATAAACATCGATGATGCTGCAGTCATCACCGAAGTTATTTTCCAGTGACTGAAGTGAATTCAATGCTATCTCACTTCCAAAATCCATTTTTAAACAAATTTCGTTTCAGAAATAACCCAAAAACATCAATAATACTATTTACCTCCAAAATACTTCCAAAATCTCCGGGTTTTAAAGTTTCAAATTCTATTTTAATTCAAATTTTAACTAAAATGGATTTGTATAGTTTATGCTTATACAAATCCCAAATTACTTATATTTCAATTTATAATTTACATTTTAATTCATATTTTTAGATTCCATATTTAATGAAATTATTCCCTTAAATTTTTAGTTATATTTCTATTTCTTGTCAAATTCCCACTTAACAATGATAATGCTTTAATATTATCTTCCTAACATCCAAGCAAACATATATTAGCTAAATAGTTTACAAAAACTTTCTTTATATCAAAATTTATTTTTAGGTAAAATTATTTCATCTACCCATATTTAAAACCATACCGTGTCGATTGTTCTATCCAAGTGTTTAGAAACCCCTTCGATACAGTTGTACAGACTGTGCCGACGAAAGTTCATATGCCACTCAATAAACCAATCAACACGATATTAAAACAATTTATATTCACTAACAAATACGCGCTCATATTTATTAATATGCTCAAACTCATTATAGAGTACTACGGACTCTAATTTAATGAGTAATTCCCACCAGAGCCAAGGTTATCTCCAACCTAAGCTCTGATACCACTGTAACAGCCCACAAATCCGTACCCCTTGAGTCAACACAATTCAACAACAATCAACTCAAGTTGTACAGAAATACGAACCATTTGGGTTAAAGAAGAAGAGGTAGAAGAAGAAAATTGAAAACAACAACAGAATCTAACCATCGCAGCGGAATAAAATATAATAGATAGTAAATAATTTTTTACTCAAAATCAAATATCTATGTTCATATATTACATTATCAGAGTACATCAATCACAGCTCAACATCAATATCATACAATGGATATACAACAACTCAAGATACACAACAACTCAAACGACGATATATATATATATATATATATATATATATATATATATATATATATAAAAACAAGTACGAGAGTACGTATCGTCATCCAGCTCGTCCCCTGAGCTCCACAGCATCATGTCCTATATCCTATAGTACTCGGTATGACCCGAGCATTACAGTTAAATAACACCCGAGTCAGTCTGGCATACCAACGTGAGAAAATCACACCCAATTGATTATTAAAGTTTCAAAAATCCTTTGAAAACAAAAGCATCTCGTAAGACCACGCCACAAATAAACATGTCGGGTTTTTACCTTACGATCGCTAAAACAATTTATATAGAAATCCTTTGATATTATAATAGGGTCTATATACAAATACTTATAAAATAGCCGAAATTGTTACATGATTAAATTCCAGCTACTAGCCACAGAGTGGGTAATACAAACAAAACTCGTACAAGGCTCGTAGGGAGAATGGATTTCCAACCAATGACTAGGCACTGGGGTACCACCTGTCACAGTACGGGGCCTAGATCACCGTACCGAGGAGTACGTCCGCTCCCCTGCAACACAAGGCCGGAACCATCCCTTACTGGACAGTCCCGAGTGAGATCACCCCGCGGTTGGGATCAGCAACCGTCCACTAAGCGGAAACAAAAAGGGACATCTAGACTGGAATGACCTCACCCTGCTTGGGTGCTACCCACCTAGCCTTGCTGCATGACCCCTAATTTTCAGTCATTCCCATTTGATGAGGCTTGAGGCTAAGCGTTACCTTTTTAGAACAATATCCCTTAGAATGCCCATCGTCCACCTGACGATGTTTTCGCAAGCATTCATCCATACAAGTCCATCCCGGGATCGAACGGAACCGAAGGCACTATTCCTACTACATCCATTTTGGAAATATCCTCAGGATTAGTAGCGACTAGCCCTTGCACTTCACTGCTCCATCTTTGAATCCAAAATCGTTTTCACGAAACGTACAAACCGGATCGAAGTGGTTTTTCGAGAAATTAATCTTGATCCCGGTCTCTTCGAAACGATCAACGCAGTTGGCCAATATTGATAGTCGGTTATTTAACTATCAATTAATATTCACAAACATCCATCCAACAATAAATAATTTCTCAAATTATTTATTAACCTCAAAATATCTTCACAAGATATATTTCTATTTTCAATCCTTTGAAAACAGTTTCAAAACCATCTTTCTTTTCAGAATAAACTTTCCCAATTATTTTCTATCTCCTCTTAAATCACCAAGCACAAAACTAGATTTTAAAACAATTTAAAACACTTTACTTTGAAATATACTTTAAAACGTTTATTTTAAATCTACTTCAATGATTTGTTAAAAATACATACTATATGAATATTTGAAAATAAGGTTACTAAATAAAATATAAAACTAGATTTACTTTAAAAAAAAATACTATCACTCTTTAAATAATTATTGCTATAATAGATTAAAAGGAAATACTTGCTTTAGAATTCAATTATTTAGAAATAGTAAATTTTTCAAAACATACTTCTTAAACAACTTTAAACTTTTAATTTATATTTAAAAATTTACTTTGAAAACGTACTTGGTTATTCAGAGAGAAATTTCCAATCTCAATCACTTAGATCAATTTTTCAAATTAATTCCCAATTATTCCATTTGAAATAATTTTTTTTATATTTATCAGTTCATTTCAAAATTCATTAATTATGGACTCTATTATTATTTTCAGTTTGATTTTTAAATCCTTCAGCTGAAATATACAAATTCAGGTTATTCCCAATTTCTTCTTTATTCTTCTTAAATAATTTAAATCCTAAATTTAAAATAAATGTTTTATTCTTTTAAACAATAACATTGACGTTTAAGTTTCATTAACTTTCTGTTTATTTAAATTTTCCTTCCCATACTCAAGATTTATTTATTAAAATTCTAAAGTCACTTCATTTCCTTTCCAGTTCATTCATAAATTTATTCAACTTTTCTATAATTATTTTACTTACAACTTCACTTCTTTTATTTTCATTCCCAAACTCAAATTATATTTGGTAATTCATTATTGCCCGATTATAACAATCAAACCATAGCATTCAATATTTCCTCATAATTCATTACAGAATATCAAATATTCAGAACGGAGGATATTAAATAATTAAATAAAATTGAGGGGTCCAGTTGGATCCTTCCAACCTGTTTTCCCTGCATCCACAGATGTTAGCACAATATAAAATGCAAATTCCCAATATATACCACACTACAACACATAAATCAATTCAACCATTTCAAACAATTACTTAAATTTAATCATTTAAATTTAAATTTAAATTTAACTGAGTGAGATTAACTCTCCTTATCTCGTTCCATTTGCAATCCACTTCAAATATGGCTTTGGTTTTCCCGATTTTTGACCTTGAATAAGCAATTTATATTATTTATTAATATTTGAATTGATCGAACAATTCATATATATTTTTCTTTATTTTTATTTTACCATTTAATAAATTCCAACACAATCTAAAATTTACTTAAACTGATTCCCTATACAAATTATTTTCAGTACGAAGATAAATTAGATAAGTTTGTTAAGACATTAATTACCCTAAACCCATATTTAAAAATAACCTAGTAGCTTTAACAAGTGAATATGTATATTTATTTTCTTTGAAATTTTACCTATAAAAATAATCTATATATATGCATTTCTTGTAATATAATTTCACTGTATACACTTTTCTTTCACCAATGCGAATTAAATAGAAATTTCTGTCCACAATCAAACAGTAAATCTAAAACCTTTATTGTAAAAATTTATCTGCCTTACTACAGATTTTTTTTTTAAAAAAATCGAATAGGATATACCTTGCTCCCTCGACTGGTTTCGATCGCTCTTCCCACCGTTGCCATCAACGCCGAACTCGCCTCCCTCTAACTCGCATACAACGCCGTGACGTCGCCCAGCTCCTGCAAATCCACAGAACAACCGCGACCAGCCTCAACCCCAATCGCGACTTCACCGCGACAACCCAAGCCTCGTCGTTCCCCCTCGTGCTCGGCAGAGGCCGCGACCATTACCGCCTCGCGAACCCTACCAGCAATCGACGACCCCATCCCCGAGCTCGAATCGTGAGATTTCCTAAACCTTCTGACTTCGCGACCAATTTCTCCCTGAACTCGAAAAACGGTGACTTTGGTCGCCATTAATTCGAGTAGGCTTTGGCCAAATAATATTTTTTTATCTGGCGTTTGATTTTGGAAAGAGGAAGATTCGGTCGCCATTAATTCGAGAATTTTGTTTTTTTTCTGAAAGATTGATTTCGGCAGATATGGAAAGGAGTGGGAATGATTCGAGTGTCGGCCATTGTATTTAAAAAGGGAAGAAATCGTTGTCTTCCAAAGGAAGGGACGTGATTTAACAGAGGGAGATAGGGTGGCTGTATAGGTATAGGATGTTGACTTAAAGTGATAAAGAAAGCAACTGATGTGAAATGCTTGACCAGTCAACTAATTTATATTCATTATTTAAATTGAATTTTCGATAAAAAATTTTGCGCGTTTACACGTCGTACGCTCACACAACAACTTCAAATGCTACCGAAATTGAAATCTGATAATAAATCAATATCACGGATCCATTGGAACCGGTTTTGTCGAATTCCGAGACTGTGCCTCGGAAGGCTGTTTCTTAAATTCAATTTAAACGATGAAATTTCAAAACTGAATAAATCACTATTAAATTAAATTTTAAAACTCCTATTATCTTCAACATTATCAATATAAATTTTATAAGCTTTCAAATTATTTTTAACAGACTTGAAATTCAAGATTCAACAATTTACGCAACTTCTAATTATTAAATTCTATTATTTACTTATCAAATAAATAGCATATTTGTAATTCAAGTTAAAATTATTATATTGAATATTTAAAATTAATTAAATATTCAAATTTTAAATGCTCGAAAATTCCGGGTCGTCACAGGCGGAAATGGAGGTAGTAGACAATTTGCAGGAAGTTCCTCCAAAGGAAAAGGACCAATGCAAGTTGAAGAAGAGGAGACAGAATCTTATTCTGAATGAAGGTGTTATCTTTTTTTAGTGGTAGTAAGTTAGTTATTTCCTTGTTTCGTACATTCTATAAGTTTAACATTTGAAATCTGTTGTTTCTGTGATTTCATCTAGTATTTTATTTTAATTCTATTGTGTTAGTTTTATACATACATTATCTTTTCCTTTTTGTCGATGACAAAGGGGGAGAAATTTGTAAACTAACCATTTTATGCAGGGATTAAAAGTATCACCATATATTCAGGGGGACATATATAACGCCGTTATATATTTCTCAAAAATAGTATCATATATATAACAGGTATTGTCATCAATCAAAAATGGGAGAATGTTGAATCACATATTTTGATTCATGACAAAGCAATGAATTATACTATATGGATAAGCAACTAAGCGACAAAAAGAAAAGGAATTATGCTGTTCAAACTACAAAGGAGACAAGGCTCCAAAACTACGTATAGTATGTTGATTTATTGAAGTTTTTTAGTCTTAGTAATGTTAAAATCTATCCTCAAGTAGTTAAGTTTTTTTAAAACTTTAAACTTTTTTTAAAATATGCAAATAATGCTTTGACTGTCAGGTCAGTCGACTGACTGTATATGGCCAGTCGACTGAACCTGTACAGGTGCATAGAAACGCTCTGTTTTTAAACAACTTTGAATATTCAGTTGACTGATCGTTTTGGGTCGGTCGATTGAATTCTTTCAACAGCTATTTTATCTGAATGGACACTTCTTTTCGCCAAAAGTCACGTTCTAATATGAAGAGGTATGGATGCTTCGGTTGATCAGTACTCTTCATGAACGGTTGCATCTCTTTAACTATTATATAAACACACAAAATCCACTTCACAAATCACCAATTTACTGATTTCTTTCTGATCTTACTTTCTACTATCTCTGCACTCTAAAAAGCAATCACAACTTTCATATATTACTTGAATCTCTGAAACAATTAACTTATTCTTTGATTCTAAGTAATATTTTTCCTTTCTAAATCTTTATACACACAGATATACTTGAGGAAAGATTATAAGAAGGTTGTACATCAAAGACATATCAGTGTTATTAAGAACACATAGTTCAAAGCAATTCTATTGAAGCTGTTAAAGTCCTATTCGGTTGTTCAGGCGGGTAAAGTTCTCTTTCGGTTGTTAGAGGTGGAAAAATCCTGTTCTGTTGTTCAGGTGTTGTATACCTATTCCTCCGGGTTAAGAGAGGGTTATTGTGAAAAATTCTAGAGGGAAGTTTGAGACTCGATGTAGAATGGGAAGTTCGAACCAGTATAAAAATTTCTAATGTGCTCATTTTTATTTACTTTGCTATTATCATCTATTTCCGCATTTAGATTTAATTATATTCCGTATTACACGATCCTAAGTGATAGCTAGCCACACAGTAGTCTCTTTCAATATATACACACTCAACTCATTCTAGGGTACCACTGACCCTATCCTTAATGAGTACACCAATCATAGCCAAGGTTCTCGCTTAACCTTCAGCTCTGATACCAAATGTAATGACACGGAATTTTAGATCCCGAGAATTCCAGATTGTTAGGGTAAAGAAGAAAGAGATAAAAGAAGATACTGAAAACAAAACTCAAATTCTCACATTCGCAGCGGATAAAATATAATATCAAATATTAGCAGTTATACAAAGAAATTTGTATCAATTAAATTATATACAATACATCAGAGTTACAACAATGACACAAACACTGGACAGTTAAAATTAACTTGTCCCAGACAAACAATAATATCTCTCAGCGGAACACTCTACACGTCCCTACCATCCAGCTCGTCACTTGAGCTCTAGAACGTCCTTACCTAAAAATTTGTAATACTCGGTCTGACCCGACCATTACAGTCAAGTAACACCCAGGTCAGGCTGGAAACTAGCGTGAGTAAACCAATATAATATGAAAATATCAAGCTATATAACTCATCAATTACCAGGGTAACTCGTAAAATTACCTTTTATGAGTTCTTACTTATTATAATCATTCATTTTTTTTACACACAACAGTTCTCAGGTTAGATATTCAGGTTACTTAACTTATTTCATTCCAGCCTGATTAATCTCACATATCCAAATTATAAGAAATTTAGATTACTAATCGAAGTGGTTCCAGGTATTGCTGATACCTGACCCTAGTCTCTTCGAATCCAATATTAATCTTTAATTCAAATTGTTTAAGTTTGAAAAATATAATTTATATTCAGGATTTTATATCCACACAACAATTCATCTCAGATAGATAACCCCCAATACCACAGTTCAACCAAGAATCTCATATCACAAAGCATCACAAATCACATATTAGAGATATCAAATAATCTAAGTCATTCAACATATCTTAATCATCTATAAGCAAGATAAATTA
Organism: Allium cepa; assembly: GCA_030765085.1. Lineage (NCBI taxonomy): Eukaryota > Viridiplantae > Streptophyta > Magnoliopsida > Asparagales > Amaryllidaceae > Allium > Allium cepa. Next base: position 736,968,466 of record CM060935.1, on the reverse strand, counting down.
ATTGTACCATTCCTAACTGATTTAATTGCTTTTAAACCCTGTTTACTTAACATTAATCAATTACAACCATTAATTAATCATCCTTAATTATCTATCTAAATTAATCGTCCATAATTACTTTCATTAAGTAATTATCCCATTGGTTAATTATACTCAATTAATTAACCTTTAATTATTAATTAAATTAATTAACCCTTAACAAAATAATCCTTTAATTAAGTAATTATCATTTAAGAAATTAATCTCTAGTTACTTGCATTAATTAATCCCTAATTTCCAATTAACTAATCTCTAACTAATTTATAGCCCTTAATTATTAATTAATCATTAATCATTAATTAATTAATTTCCCTTTAATTACTTCACTAATTCAATCATTAATTATCCAAGACCATAATTTATTTTAAGATAAACATTTTATCTAATTAATTACCTAATTATCCTTAAATTACTTACAATAAGTAATTATCTCTTAATTACTCGAGGCCTTAATTTGCTTAGGATAAACCACTTATCTTAACCACATACTTAATCACATCATCAAATTCTTTTTGAATCACTTAAGGATATTTCTAATAATCATTCCAATATAATTATTTAAAACCCAAACAATTTTAAACATATTTTTAACTTTTAAAATCAAATCTCTAAAAACTTGAAAACCTGGTTCATATTTCTTTGCAACCTTATTTATTTCAAAATATTTCCAAACTTAATCACTCAAGTATACTTTACAAATTGGCTAAGTAAAATTGCTTGAAACTTATTATATTTTCAAATCATAAATCTGGTTACCGCATCTTTATAAAAACCCAGTCCAAACAAATGGAAATCCCGAGCCAATCCTCATGCTTCTCTCCACGTTCTTGACTTCGAGCCTACCCTAGCATTACACGAGCACGAACCCGAACTGAAACTTCCCCTCCGCTCCTTAACCAAATATAACAAGTTCGTGCATGTGTGCATATGCACGGCCATGCCGATCACCACTGGTCGTCGCCGAGAGCACTAACAAGTCGCCGGTGACCTTTCCCAAGCATCCCGTCTCCCAAAACTTAGGTGTGATCTCAGAATCGAATTCGAGTACAAATAACCCACCTGGAACCACTCAATCGTCGACAATCAACCCGCGTCGACCATCCTGATCACTAGAGTTCATGCCTCCGCACCTGGACACTCGCATGTCCATCCTTCTCCTAAACCCTTTGGTCTGATCCACTCAATTCCACCAACAACGACGAGAATTCCACTCAACCGATCGACTGTCAAACCCAACCTTAAACCCTATTATCACTTCGCCATGCCACCATGACAAGTGATAACCCTTCCGACCATTTTTGCCAAGCCCTCCGCTCTTCCAGCCACATCCAAGCACGAGCTCGAACACCCCAGTTTTCCCAATCGCTAAAATTTAATGAAACCCCAATTCTTGTTCATCTCGTAGTATCTCACAATTTAACAACTTAAAAATCATGATTTTACTTTTAAAAATCCTATCTTTCAATAACAAAACAGAATAAATACTTGAATTGACATATTATTTTGTTCGAGAATTTGATGTATTTTAAAAAAAATCACCGTAATTTATCCTTTTAGTGGAATCTACCTTAAAATCTTACTTGAAACTGTATTTAGTCAAAATATAGTTATTCCTAAGATTTATTATTGATACATCATAACAAATAACAGATTAAAGGAAGAGCAGATGATTTTTGAATCATTTTTAGAACCTTAGACTATGAACATAGCAAACAATACTCATTACAGACATGCACACATTATTCACATACATATTTGCATGAATTCCTGTTTAAACAATCATGCAAACACAATCACAATTTACTTAAGTATTTTTTGCATACCTCTAGATTTTAACAGATTGAAAATCCTTAGATAGAATTGTTTACTCACCTGTAATGTAATCAAAGAAACCTGAAATTTTTGAAATCTGGAAATACTTCTTTTGAATTTGATAATCTGGAAAACGGCTTGATTTTGATCTGTTTTGTAATTGATGTTTTTGAGATAATCATAACTATGCTCCGTGTTCGAAATAAATTGAACTGAGCTTGATGATCTTGAGTTTGTTCAGGCTTTTGATTTTATTTCTATTTCTTCTCTTTTTTTTCTAATCTGTTTTGAATTTTGTTTTACAGGCTTATGTTTTGAAATGTGAAAGTGAAAATAAATGATAGAGATGAGAGCAAGGATATTATAAAATCTCATTTTCTTTTTATTAGAAATAATTAAAATAAATGACACTTGTTCAAATATATATTATAATTGTTACACTTGTCTATTTCTTTTCTTAATGACTTACATTTGCTAATTTGTGTGTTAAAATCCTAACATTTGTCTTTTACATTAGAATTGTTATTATATAATGTCTGTATATATCTTTTATATTACTTATATTATATTTATGTTTATATATATATATATATGTTATAAATTTATATTTATACTTCTCCTTTGTTTGTATTTATATAACCTTTAAGAAAATAATTTTGAAACTAGTTTATACATTAATAAATAATCACATTCCCATATATATATATATTTATATCCAATTTCATTTTAAGTTTTTTATTTTGAATTTCTGATTCAAATTCTATTTACAACCTTCATATAGATATATTTGTTCACTTCTAAATCAGTATTTACAAATTATATATATATATATATGTATGTATGTATGTATATGAAACCTAACTATATATCAAATAATAACCAAATATCTATACATACTAGTTGTAAATTTATTCTCAAGATATTATTTTAAATTTTCAAATCCAAGTTTCATTTATAAACCATAAATGTATGTACAAAAATAAAATAGCTACCATATGATAAGTTTTGCATATATCTATTTATAAAGATAAATTCTGCTAAAATGAATGATTATAAAAGAAAATCATTAAATAAATATCATCAAATTTCAATAATTATATCAGGAGATTATCAAATGAATATCAATCTAGATATTTATAATTCAGCATTTACTATAGTTCAAATTCATGTATATATATTTAATTAACAATTTATTTTAGAATTAATTTTGTTCAATCAAACAAAATTAGTATCTCAAAAGAGAAAAATCAGTTAGTTACCCAATTACCGGATGTTCAAAAATCCGGGTTATCACAGAATCCCTTATTTTGGTATGTTGAAATCTTGGAAATTTGAAGAAAAAGGACTTGTAATAATATTTGGTTAGGGAATTGGCATTTAACGCTAGTTTAGAGTGCATAATCCACGCGTTTAGAACTTACTAGGCATAAATATTTATTTATCTCTATTTAATAATTAATATATAATTATTGCATATGTGGCGTAGTTAATTTTGCATTTATTTTAATTTATTTCCCCCCATTAAGAAGGTAATTGATTTGAAGGCGAAAATAAGATTAAACTCTTATTTAGCCTAATTATTATTTTAAGGCGTAATAAAGAAGACTCCTTATAAAGCCTTATTTATGAATCGGTGAGATGAGTATATATTCATATATGGAGAGTAATTGATGTATAGCGAAGTCATAGGGATGCGAGGTCAATGGAGTTACATGACGGAAGTTACCTTTCACTTTGAGGTTATCAGCAGTTGTGTACAATTTGATTGATGTGATATATCATTATAATAATTATTTGTAATGACACGATGTTAGTTTCAAATTCTGTTAGGGAAATCTATCCAGCTAATCTGGCTAGTAGTTCCTATGAATAGTCGGACTAATGTAAGATGTTATTATGAGTACGGACCATAAGGCGAAGAGCATGCTTCAAAGTCTTGAGGTATTAAGTAGTTGTTTGAGGGCCTGTCTCTTTTCCCCAGATGAAGTATCAAATGTCCAAGGGTTACATTAGGTGGTATCTCAATGGGTGGTCTGCTTTGGGAAATAGGTATTAAATAATGGGATTGCCTTACTTAAGGTATTAAATGAACAGAGTTTGCCTATTTTCCACAAGAAGTATTAAGTGATCTAAGGGATACCATATGATGTCATCTAGATAGTACCATTGAGGAGCACGCCTTGGAAATAGGCATTAAATGATGGGGTTTGCCTTATTTGAGTTATTAAACGACCAAAGTCTGCCTATTTTCACATAAAAGGTATTAAGTGGCTTAGATACCTTCTCTCACATCATTAGCTGTCTATGCCATGTGATTGGGATATAAGATTCCATAAACCTACTTCTGGAATGGAAGGTATTAAGTGGTTGGACCCTCCTCCTTTCCTTATAATGAAGTATTAAAGGTTTTAATGGTCTATTTTCGTAGATATATTCTTATTTGAGATATATTTCCCAATTACTCAAAAGAAAAGACTCGAGGTTTTATTCACCAGACAATGTTCTAACCTCCTCCTCACTACAACGTAGGTTGAAGATGTTGATGAAAAGGCGACGTTGGGAGACGAAAGTGGTGGACTTGCGATACTATTTACCATTTTAATTTTCTTTTATATGTACCCATGTTATCGGACTATTGTTGTAATGGATTATGTTATGGTGTGATGGTATTTTGACATTGTTATGAGTGAGAAATAAATGGGTGCATTTCTATGATATTTTGTTCAATCCACCGTTAGTTTTGAAAGTTTAGTTATGGCTCTATAATGTTATTTCTTTTTACTACCAATAACTTACCTTAGAAAGGATCTAAGTTCCAATGGGCCATTTCTAGGCCGAAATTTAGTCCCGTTTCGGTGTGGCTTGTTATACAATTATAGAATTTATTTTGGAGATTTGGGATGTATAAGATCTTTTATTTTTAGTTTTGTATAATCTTTGAACCCTATTGCACTTTGATGTTTAGATTTGTGGTCCATTTGATTATACTACTATCTCACCTGGTTTACATCTACTTGATTATTTTATTATCTCTGAGACGTTCTATATTGTGTTTTGGATTGTCATTACTTTACACTCTTGATTATCATCATGCATCAGTCGGGTAACTTAGTAGAGCCTTTTATAGGTATATTGGGTACTGGAGGTGTAGGACAGTCATCGCATTTGGTATCAGAGCTTAGATGAAGCGATTCTGACTTAGGTCAACTCTCTAAAACCTAGGTTGATGCTTAGATTCATAAAGATAGGGTATAAGTTATCGCCTTAGCATGGATTAAGTGATATATAAGAATGTATACTCATTAAATTTTGGTTTTCGAAACTATATAGTATGTTTGTGTGTATATATGTATTTATGTATTTATACACACATATCCACAGGTTTGTGTGTGTATATATGTAACAACAGAACAGTAGGAAAAGGGCAAACTTAGAAACTTTTTTAGGCTAAAGGACAGCAAGTTTATTTTTTTTGACCGAAGGACGATGCTAGTTATAACAGCATTTATATAGTGTAAAACTACATATAATGCTAGTTACAACTAGAATTTGATATAGTGTAAAAGTTGAATATAATGCCAAATATAACTAGCATTTGTCCTTCAGCCTAAAAATAAAACTTCATGTCCTTCAACCAAATTTTTTTCCTCAAAATCTGTCTTTTTCCCTAATTCGCTTTATATAAAATATAAGTCGCATTACAATCGCGGACATCACTTATTCCATTTTGAGAGACTGATCATTCTTATTACAACTTATAAGATTGAGTGGGCAAATGAGGAACGTTGCTAGGGCCTCTACTTTTAGCATACAATAGGGAGCGGGAGATGGAGCAGCTATAAACCCAGGTATGCCGTCAATGTTTAGTAACATGATGGCGAACATGCTGCAAAATTCCTAAGGAGTTGCTCCTTTGTGGCTGCCGGTGGTGGTGCATCGTTATAAGCGCCAAGGCATGACTTTGTCAAACTAAACAAGGGATTTTCTACTCTGGGTAGCAAACCATTTATCAGAATTGAATCAGCCACCGAACTGCAGGATTGATTGGATACCCATGAATGCATCTTTCAGGATATGGATTTTGAGGATGTGACGAAGAGGAAGCTAACCTCTAGATATCTCCAGAAACAAGCTACGGGGCGGTGGAACACTATCAAGATTACTACTCCCGAGGATCAGATTAACTAGAAGTAGTTTAAGATGAGGTTTGAAGAGAATATATATAGGCTACCTAGAAGTCGATGCTCTTCCATAAGTTTGGTGAATTGAGATATGGTGATATGTTTGTGTTAGAGTATGTAGTTGAGTTCGATATGTTATCGAAGTATGGTCTATCCTTTATCGATACTCTACTCTAGAAGAATGTAAAGTTTATTATAACGAACCAGAATTTGACCACATAAAATATACTATTTAAAGTGATTTTAAATATAAAATAGGTAAGGTTATATGATTCAAACAATATTATATAGAATTTTAAAAAGAAGTATACACAAAATAGTAACATTTGCCTATATCTACAAAAGTGACAAAATGATGATTTCAGAAAAGTAATTTTCGATGGTTAAATAAATTATTTTAATTAATTTATAAGTTTTTATATTTTAAATATCATTATACAAATTTATTTTTAAATTTGGTTTACATAAATAAATAGTTTAACTAAAACGTCAAAATGTGACCGTAAAACATTTTGTTGAAAATAAATGTTTTGTCGATTAAAAGTTGTCGCAATATTATCGAACCTTTATTAACATGCTTTAACATATATATTATACATTTTACTAACTAAACATTTCACTTTTACTAAATATAATTAGAAAACTTTTAGAAGCCATTAGAAAAAGTAAGTAAGAATTAACAAAAGTAAGAAAAAGTAAACATCAAATCAATATCATGTCACAAACCAACGTAATTATTATTTTACTTAGCTTAGTTTTTAAGGGATTAAGACATAAAGTAAGAAGTGAAAGGATGATGTTAATTGTTGAAAAAGTGGAGGTTGCATTAGATTGAAGTAAATGTACCACTTCTTTTTCTATAAATACTTTACATTCATTCACATTTCTTCTTTTCTCAAGCCTTTTCATCTTTTTCCTCTCCTCTTTAATAGCTTCCACACCGTAGAAAAAATTAGAAAGAAATAATGTCAAAATATTTACAAAATATTCGAAAGAAATCATTGTCCATTCTCTTCAAATCAAACTCATCTTTTTTTCCATATTTTACCTCATATTCTCTCGGCCATAACTTCTTCAGAACAGAACCAAAATGCAAAATTCTTTTTTTTCAAATCATGTATTTCTCCAACGGCTACAACTTTTATGTTGTCTACATTGTCTTATTCTTAACTTAGCTATATTCATAATCCACTTCTTTCCAGTGCATTCTCTTGCCCAGTTTTCGAGACAAAGAATAGCCCATTTTGTTTTGATCACAACTTAATCGTAATTGATCCAAATTGAGAAATTCTTTTTTTTAGATCATACAAAATTCCAATGGATACAACTTTTGTATTGCATACTTTTTCCTGTTTTGAGATTTACTATACCTAAAAATCAATTCTTTGAAGTGCATTTTTGGGCTTTATTTTTGTCAATCCTAATATAACTCTTCTTCGCATGCTCGTATTTTGGATAGTAGTGATTTGAGTTATCAAATGTTTTGAGGCCTAGGTAGTAGATACGACTGGCCCTCATGGCAGGGATGTGCGAAGTCTGAGTCCTTGAATGTTATTCGCAGATTGTATCTCCTTTTAGCCATTTGTGTTGTTGTGTAACGGCGTTTGAGTCTTGGACGTAAGCCGTGGATACAGATTAATCTTTCCACCAGTTTCCTATCATTTGAAAAATCCAATTCCAATACAAGCTTTACGGTTATGATTGTACTCCCAAAATAGTTGTAATGCTTTGCAAACATTTTAGTTACCCCTTTTTGTATCATATATTCCATCCGGTATATTCCACTGACCTAGTCTGGATATATTCCCTTAGACTTAGTCCGGATATTGATACCTTATTTGAATTAGTTTATTTGAAAGATGTTTTTCAAAAGAATGTCGTTTAAAGTAATATCAAGTTTATTTTGGTATAAAAGTGTTTTGGTTATCATAAGGTAAAAACCAGTCCGTGTTTATGTGTGGGCGTGGTTTTATGAGATACCCTTCTTTTTAAAGGTTTTGATAACATCGTCATGATCGTCATTTTAATTTTTGAGCATCTCACGCTGGTTTATAAAGCCTAATACGGGTATTTTTAATAGTTGGGTCAGATTCGAGTAGTTTTAGATTTAGATGAAGACGGTTGGAGATCTTCATCATCGTATGGACTTATTCTTTTATCAGCTACATCTATTGCATTTGTTTTGTTGTTTTCATCATTTGTAAGGAAAGGGGTTTATAACTGTCCAAGCTGAATCTAGATTAGACACTGATATTGTATTTTAAAATTTTCCGCTGTAAAGATTATTATTGAAATAATATATGTTATTCCATTCGTGTGAGATTCCGTTCTATCTTTATTTTCTTTCTACCCTTAATGATCCATTTATTCGTGCAATTTGAGTTAGACATGTGCGGTTATTGTCGATTCAAAGGGTACAGAAAAACCGGCCGTTACATTTGGTATCAGAGCTGAAGGTTAAGCGAGAACCTTGGCTTTGGTTGGGTAAAGACTCATTAGAGATAGGATAAGTAATACCCTAGGATGAGTGACTCATTAGGGATAGCATTAGTAACACCCTAAAAAGAGTTTGAATGTATTATATATGAGTACATATTTGTTATTGGATATAAAAATGTTTCGTGTTGAGTTATCTGTTGAGTGATTTAAGGATTCTGATTGATGCGCCTGATCACCATTATCGATTAGGGTTCCTGGACATTTGAATAAGTTGAACCGACACACTGATTTTGAAAAAAATTGGTAAATGAAATAATTTACCTAGGATTATATTTTAAATAAAGTATATATGTTGAAAAGTTGTTTTGTTAGAAATCAGGATTAGTGAAATTTAAAATTTGAACATCTTATGATTAGAATTTCAAAGTTTGACTATAAGATATTTCATAAAGATAGTCGATAACTAAGAAATCTAATGAGGTAATTAAGATCTTTAATATTTATTCCAAAAAAATAAAATAAGAAATGATAATGTTAAGTTACTATCATAAATTGATCAGTTATTTGATTTAAAAGTTTAAGTACAAATACCTTGTAAATTAAGTTTCACGATTTGACTATAAGGTGTTTGATAACAAGATTTGTTTAAGGTATGGACACATAAGATAAAAATGTATTTATTTAAAAAATAAATATAATAGAAATGAGAATTTAAATTTGAGTAAAAGAATTGTGGTAATTTAAATAAAGTTAATTAACATAAGATAAAATGAATTTATTAAATAGGTTTTATAAAATAATCTCTAAAGAATTTTGAAAATGGTATTATTTCAAATAAAAAGAGGTATTTTATGATAACTAATTTGATTGGCTCGAAAATAAACTAAAAATGGGCAAGAGATGTGTTCGAATGGTAAACACTTCCCTTAAGTATTACTCTTCTTGTTAAGAGGATATATAATACTATTGGTAGTACCCAATTCCTTTGCATTATTTTAGAGTTACTCGAACTATATAATTTTCTTAAGTTAAATAAATAATGTGAATCATTAACTAGCAATATTTATAAAAGTGTTTAAACTAAAGATAAATTGGGGTCGCTAATTACAGAAATAAAGCGGAATTTTCAATGATTTTGGGCAATCGAATATTTCTAAATCATACCTAACTCAGAGCTAAGAAATTTAACTTGTAAAGAAATGAAAAAAAGATTTAAGGTTTAAGAGTATGAGGATTTAATTACGGTTGGCTTTAAAATTTGTTTTTCAAAGCTAGAAAATCAATAATAATATTAAATAATAAATAATTTTTATAACTTATGACTTTTAGATAATAATAAATTACAAAAAATTCTAGATTTGTTAAATAGACGAATTTAAATAAAACCAATTTGAAATTTGGGATTTATGTATACTCTTAGGATGTAAAGGTATATCATACAAATATAGATTTAAGTCATGAACTATTAAGTAAAATAATGACTCCTCAAAAAGGTAATTATAACCTGGAAAATGTTTTATTAATGAATTCCAGCATTAATTAAGGATTTGGACTTAAGTGTTTAAAATATGATTGATTTACATAAGTTATAAGATGTAATAAACTTAAGTAATAGTTTACGAAATAATTCATAAATAATATTAGTGTTGAAAGAAATATACTAAGTTAAATGATTGTGGAATTTTTTTCATAATAAAGATAATTTATCTTTTGAATAAAGAAAATGGTTCCTTTGGAATATTTTCCTTTAATAAAAATATTTGAAAATAAATAATTAGTGGGATTATATAAAGAAGCACCTTTCTAAAATATCTGAACTTAAGAAAAGTTCTAATGAAAGTTTTTAAAGTTAATAAATACATATATTATATGTAGATCATTTCATTGCATAAATTTTGATCTAAGATTCGAGTTCAGGACTTTGAGGTGCTTACACTGGTCTGTAAAAGGATTTATCACTCTATTCTTGACGACAAACATTGATGATGGTTTGTGGTTAGGTACTTTAGTTTTCTATCATAGTTGAGAACTATGCAAGGAAAGCAAAGGTCTCTGATCAAAAAGCCTGATTAAAGTCCGCATAAGAGGATCGGGGGATCGATACTAGTTCGAAAAATAATATTGTGTATTTGAATAGGAGATCGATTAAGATATTTCATACGGATGATTTATGTATATTATATGGAATTAAGTTTAAAGATAATTGTTTTAGGCAAACTTTTGCTTTGGATAATTTTGAGGATGAAATTCTTTTAAGTATAGGATAATGTACAAAATTTGACCACTTTAAAATATTCTATTTAAAGTTACTTTAAATATAAAATAGATAAGGTTATATAATTCAAACAATATTAGATAGGATTCGGAAAGAGAAGTATACACAAAAATAGTAACATTTGTCTATATCGAAAAAAGTGACAAAATGCTGATTTCAGAAAATTAAGCTTTTATGGTTAAATAAATTATTTTAATTAATTTATAATTTTTATATTTTTAAATAATACAATAAAATTGTGTTTTTATATTTGGTTTACATTAATAAATAGTTTAACTAAAACGTCAAAATGTGACCGCAAGATATTTTGTCAGAAATCAATGTTTTGTTGATTAAAAGTTGTCGTAACGTTGTCGCACCTTTGTTAACATGTTTTAACATATATACTATATATTTTAATAAATAAACATGTTTAATTTTATTAAATATAATTAGAAAACTTGTAGAAGTCATTAGTAAAAGTAAGTAAGAATTAACAAAAGTAAGAAAAAGTGAACATGAAATCAATATCACATCACAAACCAACATAATTATTATTTTACTTAGCTTAGTTCTTAAAGGATTAAACATAAAGAAAGAAGAAAAAGGATAATATTAAGTGTTTAAAAAGTGAAGGTTGCTTTAGATTGAAGTAAGGTCAATTTGGTAATTTGGTAAGAGGTTATTTTGGTAAATTTACCACTTCTTTCTTTTTCTAGAAATACCCACCTCCTTCTTCACATTTCTTCTTCTTCTTTTCTTAAGCTTCTTCATCTTCTTCTTCTTTTCTTTAATGGCTTCCAAGCCATGGAAAAAATTAGAAAGAAATAAGGTCAAAATATTTATAAAATATTCAAAAGAAACCAATGTTCATTCTCTTCAATCCAAACTCGTCTTTTTTCTATATTTTACCTCTTATTCTCTCGGTCATAACTTATTCAAACCAAAACCAAAATTCAAAATTATATTTTTCAATCACGTATTATTCCAATGGCTACAACTTTAATGTTGACTCCTTTGTCTCATTTTTAACATAACTATACCAAAAATCCATTTCTTTACGGTGCATTCTCTGGCCGAGTTTTTGAGATAGAAAATAGTCCATTTTTTTATATTATAACTTGATCATAACTAATCCAAATTGAGAAATACCTTTTTATGATCATATAAAATTCCAGTGGCTACAACTTTTATCTTGAGCACTTTTACCAGTTTTGAGGTTTGTTGTACCTAAAACTCAATTCTATAAAGTGCATTTTCGAGCTTCATTTTTGTCAATCCGGCAATACCTCTTCTTCATTCTATCATATTTCCCTCAAAACTACATGGATTAAAATGATTCTTGTTTTCAATTTCAATAGAAAAGAATTTTCAACAACTTTACAATTAATAGCTTTTTCAAATTTGGAGATTTAGAGGGCCTAAAATCAGATACAAGATAACCTATTTTTTTGGATCTAAATTTAAGAATTCAAGTCAAAGCTCCAAGACTTCTTCTCTATACCTTCGGCCAATCTCCATCTCAAGCCTTGGAAAAGCTATTAAAAGGAAGTGGGTATTGTTTTCTACTGTTTTAAATGGAGTATGGATAAATTAGTGAAGTGTTGGTTGATTAGAATGTTGGTAGGAAGTAAACCGCTTTGGTTTATACTGAGAAATTCTATTTAATATCTATATTCATATATATACATGTTTGATGATGTGTTATGATTGCTATGAATGCTTATATATTATTTTATTGTCAAGTAGTAATTGTTTGATATGATTGTTAAATTGTTATACCAAGTCACGTTTATACACGTCGATAAGCACAAAGGAAAGTACTTTCCTTTTGAAAATGAAATGGTGTATGTGGAATGCTTAAACCTTTCCGAAATAGTTTTAAAATGAGTTATAAATGTTTTATAAACATTTAAATATGTTTAAATAAATAAATAAAGAAAATCAAGATTTCATATTACATATTTTAAATATGTCGAAAACAATTTTCAAAAAAATCGTGCTTTTACAGCAAAATGACCAATGTTTGAAATTGATATTTTAAATGTTTTGAAAGTATGAAATAAGTTTTAAAAATATTTTAAAATGTTCTAAAAGTGGTTTAAATTGAAAATATGGATTTCTAAATGATATAAAAGTCGTTCTGAAGAATATAGCTTTTGAAACACTATTTGCAACACTTTTCGCAACGCTTTTCGCAACGCGTTTCACAGCATTTTTAAATAACCTTTGAAGTGGAGTTTTAAACTTAACGATTCTTTCCTAAATTTTTTGTGAACCATCTTAAAAGAATAATTAAGTATTTTATGGATGGTTTGGAAGTTTTAATAAGAGTTTGAATAAATGGTTTAGAGAAATTGACACTTAAGTAAAAAGTGAAGACGATTGAATATAATAACAAACTAAGTATGCGGATATGACTAGTACATTTTTCCCGCTTGTGAGAGATAAATAGTAAAATAATATGTGTAACTAAGGTTAGGAATGGAGCAACCAATGGCCTACACTTACCTGGCCTTCAGTTTATCTTTTAGACGAGGGGTGGAACACATCGAAAGGAAATCCCGAATGCTCAAAAAGATCATATTTAAGTTTGATGAAAGAAAAGAAAAAATTATTTGACTGTTAATCAACCATTTAACACCTTTTATTCGATGGTTGGTACGAAGGAATCAGGATCAGATTTGGGTGATTCCTATCCGAAAACCCCTTCAAACTAATTTTTGAAATAAAACATATTGAAAACAAGGATCATTGAAGACGAAGATCTTTATGATGTAGGCTTACTTGCCATTAGTCCCTGGCGGGGAAACATACCATATCTAAGGTGGTAGTAGTACTCTGTTATGAAAATCTTCAATTTTCAAGAATATGATTTGAAGTTAAGAAAGAAATCTTTGATTAAGATTTAATAAATGATTTGAGAATATTTTTCCTAAGTTAAAAGTTATGACTTGAATATAAGAAATCTTTGATTAAGATTTAATAAATGATATGGGAATATTTTCCCTAAGTTAAAAGGTATAGCTTGAATATGAGAAATCTTTGATTAAGATTTAATGAATGATTTGGAAAGGTATTCCTAAGTAAAAGAGAAACGATTTAGAATTATTTTAGGATTTTAGAAAGGTTTAGAGAAATCAAATGATTTAATAATGAGGCTTAATGATTCCATATACTCTTGAAAAAAAATGGAATAAACTAAAAAGAATATATCTAAGGAAGATTAAATAAAAGATGAAGTAATTGATTAATGATTGATATCCACATATGAACTTAACATCTTTTAAAGCGATGATTCGCTTCGAAGGAACTGGGGTCGGATTTGGGTGATTCCTATCCGAAAACCACTTCAAACCAATGTATACGTTCAAAAGTGAAGACGTATTGAAGATGATGATGATTATTAAAGACCGAGGATCTTCATAGCATGAGGACTGCTTGTTGACATGCTCTGCGTTGCTCCTATTATAGAGTTATTTATAACAGTGATCTCCTCGTTGTGGACATTTTTTCAGATTGCATGGACTACTCACTATTAGTGGTAGTAGGAGAGTGTTTTTGGTTTTGTTCAGTCCCAGAACGAACTTGTATGGAAGTTTGTCTGACATTGTATTCTAAATCACATTTGAGTGGTTTTGTGATGACCCGCCATTCATTCCATAGAATGACGCATCATCTTAAGAAAGAATGGGATAGAAAAGAGAAAGATAGAGAAGTAAGAAAGAAAACAACATCAGAATTTCAAAAGCGGAACGATTAAATTATATTAAAAACATAAGTATTACATAATATACAACACCAGTCAGAGTTACACGAATAACACATCACAAACTAGACAGTTATAAACACCTGTTTAATTATTACAACTTAACAAACATAGGACTCAGAGAACACACAGTGGAAACTATATATCAATCTCCGAAGCCTCCTGCTCCATTGCTCCTCCAATATTCGTCAAAACTAAACCGAATCCCTTGGCTATTCGTAAAAATTTAAGTACCCAAGAGTTTAAGAAAAGCAGAAATAAACTCCGGGTAAGACATGAGTCTGGTGTGAGTAACAGGTTAAGGTTTCTTAACTTTGAAAATCCTTTGAAAACAAAGGTATCACGTAAGACTTCCCACACATAAACATGGAAAAAAATTTACCTTACGCAAACCAAAACATTTGATAGGAAATCCGATGATATTATAATAGTGTCTAGGGTTTTCAAATAAATAAGAAATATCCGAAATTGTTACATGATTAAATTGCAGCTACTAGCCACAAAAGTGGGTAATACAAATCAAAACCGTAGGGTCTCATAGGAAGAATGGGTTTCCATCAATGGCAGGGCTACTGGGGTACCGCCCGTCACAGTACGTGGTCTAGATCACCGTACCAAGGATCCACCCTAAATCCACTGCAACACAAGGCCGGAACCATTCCTTACTGAACAGTTCCGAACAAGACAATCCCGACAGTTGTTGCAATCAACTGCCCCACATAACCAAATATAAGGGACTTCTGGACAGGGGTTCATCTCATCCTACTTGGCATGACCCACTTAACCTTGCTACACCTCCCCTGTTTTAGCCATTCCCAGTTGATGAGGCTTGAGGCTACGATTACCTTTAGAGAACCCCCTATCATGTTGTACTAAAGCAAACCCGATCCCGGTCTCATCGAAATCCAAAACGCCATCTTTTAGGTCCAAGTTGTTTTAAAGTTTAAAACAATTCAATTCAATGTTATCTATATACACACAGATAGATAATTCACAATATCACAATAGATAATCAACATTATCATCATAAACAGATAATCCATATTATCATCACAAACAGATAATTCATATTATCATCACAATGCAACCAAAGCATCCATATAACACGGCATCCCTTATCTCATATCTGAGATCTCAAACCATTCAAGGCAATCAATATCAATCAGCATTCATAAGCAATGATTTATTAATCACCATTCTATAATAAATTTAAAATGAATTAAATTAATTTAAAGTAAATTAAATTAATTACTTCATCAATATAAATCTTGCTTACATAACCGTTAATTAATTACAAATCAATTAATTAATTACCCTCTAATAAATTACCTTAATTAATCATCCTTGATTAATTATCCTTTAATTACATTCAAGTAATTAGCCTTTAACTAATTTCACAAATTAATTATTCTAAACCAAATTCAGTAATTAACCTCTAATTACTTCATTAATTAATTACATTAATCCTTAATTAATCAATTCTTAATTACATCATTAATTATATAAATTAATGATCCTTAATTATTTTTATTTATAATTACCCTATTTAAATTAATTACATTAAGTAATTAATCATCAATTAAACCATATCGATTAATCACTCTTGATTAATCACATTCAATAATTAGCTAACTCTAATTACTTCGTTAGATAAATTAATTACTCCTTAATTAATTATCTTTAATAATTAATCTTTAATTAATTATATTTATTAATCACCCTGTGACGACCCGTCTTTCATTCCGCAGAAAGACGTATCATCAATAAGAAAAGAAAGAGATAGAAATAGAAAAGATAGAAAGAAAAGAACAACCACATCAGAATCTCACAGCGGAAACGGAATAAAATATAATATTACACATATCCATTGCATAGTTGTACATACTAGAGTACGCAAAATAATACGACTTCATTACATTAGACATTTATAAGAGTCTACCAAACCATACAACCCAAAATACAACATCAAAATCACTACAACGGATAGATAGATAGGTACGGCTGGACTCCAGCTTCCAAACATTAGTCAATCCCAACCCGATCACTTGGCTACTCATAAAAATTTGAGTACCCAAGAGTTTGTGAAAAACAAAATAAACTCCGGGTCAGACATGGGTATGGTGTGAGTAAACAAGTTAAAGTTGTTTAACTTTAAAATCATTTGAAAACAAAAGGTTTCACGTAAGACTCCCCACACATAAACATGGATAAGTTTTTACCTTACGCTAACCAAAACATTTGATAGGAAATCCAGTGATACTATAAAAGGGTCTAGGGTTTTAAAGTAAATAGAAAATAGCCGAAATTTTTACATTCATTAAATTCTAGCTACTAGCCATGAAAGTGGGTAATACAATCAAAATCGTAGGGTCTCGTAGGGAAAATGGGTTTCCATCAATGGCAGGGCTACTGGGGTGCCGCCCGTAACAGTACGTGGCTTAAATCACCATATCGAGGAGCCACCCTAACTCCCCTACAACATAAGGACGGAATTATCCCTTACTGGACAGTCCCGAACAAGACAACCCCGCAGTTGTGGCCAACAACTGCTCACACAGCCGAAATAATAAGGGACTTCTAGACATGGGTAAATCTCGTCCTACTTTGGCATGACCCACTTAACCTTGCTGCACCTCCCCTGTTTTAGCCATTCCTGGTTGATGAGGCTTGAGGCTACAATTACCTTTATAGGACACTTCTCTTAGAATGCTCATCGTCCACCTGACGATGTGCTGAAAGCATTCAATCCATACAAGTTCGTTCTGGGTTCGAATGAATCCGAAGGCATTATTTCGTTACACTCATTTTTGGAATCACCCTCAGAGTTAACGACAATAACCCTTGCACTCTGAAACTCCATCTCGATCTTCACTTTAAGATGTCACGGCCTAACGTTTAACTTGGATCGATGTGGTTTTCGAAAAATAAAACTTGGTTCTTGATCCCGGTCTCATCGAGATCCAATCGTGTCTTAAAGGCCAATTTATTTAAGGTTTAAACAATTTTATTCAATTTAAACATTGAATCCACACAGCATTATCCACAGATAATAACAAACATCTATCATAGATATATACAATATCTCATCACAGAATATCTCAGATTATCATTCAACATATATCAACAAAATCAGACATTCAATTCAAAACAATCATCCATAAGCAAGCGTATATCTAATCATATTATAATTAATTTAATTAATTCAAACTAAATTAATTACTTAAGAATTAATTACTTACCTTGCTTAACCAAGCATTAATTAATTAATCACTTCTTAATTATCCTCATTATCAATTAATTAATCTTTAATTAATTAATTAATTATCCTTTAAATATTAATTAATAATCTCTAATTATTCATTATTAAAACTTGATTAAAAATTAATCATTCCTTAATTGATTACTAATTAATCCTTATTAAATTAATTAATCTAAATTAATTGTTTAATTGATTCCAGATTATAAATTAATTTACCTTAATTACTTAATTAATTATAAATTAATTAACCTTAATTATTTAATTAATTATAAATTAATTAACCTTAATTATTTAATTAATTAATCCTTAATTATCAATTAATTAAATTCTAATTATAAATTAATTAATGTTTAATTACTTAGTTAATTAACCCTAATCATCAAATTAAATAATTCTTAATTAATTAATCATTAATCACTTAATTAATTAATTACAAATCATTTATTAATTAATTACTAATCATTTATTAATTAATCTTTATTTATTTAATTAATTATCTATTAATTATAATTTAATTTAATTCTTAATTATCAAATATTTAATCCATGACTAATTAATTAGACCTAAACTTATTAATTAATTTAACTTTAATTACTTTATTAATTAAAGTAATATTTAATCCATAAAAACTTAATTAACTTTCAAAACAATCAATTTCATTAATTACTTAGATTTATTACATATTTAAAACATTTCCATTTTGATTAAACTTAATTACTTTTTATAAATTTAATTAACATCTTAAAATTTAGTTATCAAAGTATAAATTACTTTAAATTAAATAGTTTAACATTGTCATAACATAGTTTAAATAAATTTTAAATTTTAAAACAAATTTTGAAAAACTCTTAAACATCACTTGCTTCGGGGTTCAACCCGACCAAACTCTAGACCAACTCGAGTTCCCTCTTCTTCCTTTTTTATACCTTTCTAAAACTTAACATAAGTATGAAGTTAAAACTTCAAGTTATAGGAAAGAAGCAAAACGCTCACTAACACCAGGCACGAACAAAACAACATCACCCCGAACCATCAAGGGGGAAAAACCCTCTTCACTCGATCACCACTTCGAGTTTCCCCAACGCCGTCATTACTGACACGCCCAATGACACCGTACACGTGCACGACGCACCTACGCCGCCGCCAGCGACACCGCGTGCAAACTCCCCATCGGCCACTGACCTAACACCGACCCCTGATCATCCATCACGCGACCCAAATCAAAATCGAAGAAGCTCGCACCCATCACCTGGAACAACACATCGCCTGAAAACCCCTCAATCCCATGATTCCGACCATCGTTCGCCACGAAATCTCGGCCACATCACCGCAAGGCCTCCACGATTCTATCCCCTAAATCCTACGCAACTCGATGCACCCTATAATTCCCAGTCATGAAATTTCCAGACGCGATCAAACATAGGGCTTAAATCCTAAACCCACGTCGTCCGGCCACCTCATCATTTGAGATCACCTCCGATCATTTTTGCCGTGACCATCCAACATCACTCCACCTCCAGTTGAAGCCCTGACCACCATAACTCCTCCATCCACCAGAATTTCCCCAAGACACATCTTCTGGTCATCACCAAATTACTGCCCCAAAACCAAACTAAAAATCATGATCTTTATTATAAAAATCATGTTTCACCAAGTTGATTTAAGATATAAAATTTAATCATCAAATTATCATACTTGATTTTATCATGTTCTTAAATTTCCTACTGTATCTTCTTGTTTCCCGAAGATATTCAAACAAATTTAATTTGAAAAAATTTAAAAACTTTAATTTGTGATTAAATAAACATATTGTGTTTGTAACTCAAGTCTAACAGTGATTTGTTATGGAAATTTTGAATCTTGGTTTTAGTTTTTACTCTGTAACTGGGAAAACAGAGAAGCATCAAGCAGTTTTAAATATGCACAGTATAATACAATATATATACAAATATTACATTAATACATATACATGCAAGACATCAACATCTCAGAAATTCACATGCACAAATTTACTTACTTAGACTTTCTAATTAAAAGTTTACTCACCTGAAATTTTCAAGCAGAGACCCAAAAATTTGAAATCTGGAAAAAATTTGACTGCAAATCTTAAAACTTGGAGATTCAGAGAAGAAAAGCTTTTGAGGCACAGGTAATCTTGTATGCTTCTTCGCTTAAATTAAATCAGAACCTTAGATTTTAAACTGAGGAGAGTTTTGAATTTTCCTAACAGGAATTTGATTTTTTTTACTGGAACTTGAGTTTACAGAAATTTCTATTGTATTCTGTTTTGCAGATTTGGGGGTTTGAAATTAAACTTGGATTCTTGTTTTAAAATTCTTGGTTGAAAGAGTGAATTTACTTTAAAACTTTGATTCAATATTTAAATTCAAAACACTCTTTTAAATTGATTTTTTTATAAATTTAATTAAGATAAGTACTTCAGATACAAATATTTTAAAACATAAATTTAAAATAAAGTAAATTCAATTAGTACTTTAAAGGTTTAATTTACATTTTCATCCATGCACAAGTTTAACATTTATAGTTCGTTTTCTTTTATAAACTTGTTTATAATTTAAGGTTTTATTTCATTTTTCTTTATTAACAAGTTAATTCTGTACTTTATCAATAAACAGGACCAAACCAAACCAGACTCGAGACAAACACTCAAAACACACGTGACTACCTCGAGCTAATCCCCACCCCTATCATCTTCGAGTCCAAACCGAGAAAAATACGAGCTCGACTTAGGTTAAACCCTTCTTCCCCAATGCTCCACTTCCAGTGTACACAACGTACACTTGTGCATATGTCCCATCATCTCCGACCAATTCAGGTCGTCGCGACCATCGGCGTCCGTCACATGAACCCACGCGAGCTAGAACCCAAACCCAGATCCAACCATACGTACGCGAATCGAAATTCGAACATTCGAACCAAAAGCTCGAACAACTGTAGAAAACAACGACCACAAATCTCCCCATTTGCCGACCATCTCGTCGCCGTTGAACTACGACGACCATACCATCTAAACGCCACGACCCAGATTATCACCCACCCCAAAAGCGAACAACTCCGGTCAACATCTCCAGTCGCAATCATCTTCGACAGCAAGCCGAACATTAAGCAAGCTTAAACCCTAATTTAATCTAATTCGAACAAATCGAATGTTAGAAAAATTCCCTTGCATTTTTCCCTTAATCTACAACCCATAAACAAGCTTCGATCAAAAATTCGACTATAATTATTGTATAGATCATCGGCAATTCATCAATTTACCGATGTCGTTCAACTTAAGATTCCCAATCGATTATCACTTTAAATTTTTTGAAATGCATGTTAAAATTCAACATTTTTAACTAACAATCCAACTATATAATCCAAAACAAGAATTATGAATATCAATTTTTGACATTCAATGGTGTTTCACTGTATCTTATACATTTCAAGATAAAAACATAATAAATTTTCCCGTGTTCATTTTTATAATTAATATCACATCATTATATACATTTTTCTTTTAGAAATTAAGGTCTAAAACTTTATGCAAGAGAAGATAATGAATTTAAAAGCTTAAAAAAAACTGTAAAATAACAGAGGCACACTTTTCTTTTTCTGTTTCTTAAATTACAGGCACATCAAATATTCAACATGCATTTACATCCAGCACATATACAAAAACTGTAAAATAACTCTGATAATTGTTGTATACTTTCTACTCCCAGAAAATCGCATCATCTTTAAGAAAGAAAGGGATAGAAAAGAGAAAAGAAAGAAGACAAAGAAGAAACAACACAGAATCTCAACAGCGGAATGAATAAATTATATTAATAACATAAATATTACATAGTATACAACAATTATCAGAGTTACACAGACAATACAACACATACTAGACAGTTATAAACACCTGTCTAGTTATTACAACTCAATACACAAAAACAGAAAACACTCAGAGATACCAACACAGCGGAAACTATATATCTATACGCAGAAGCCTCCTACTCCATTGCTCCTCCATAATTCGTCAAAGCTAACCTAAATCCCTTGGCTACTCGTAAAAATTTGAGTACCCAAGAGTTAAAGAAAAACACAAATAAACTCCGGGACAGACATGGGTCTGGTGTGAGTAACAGGTTAAAGTTGCTTAACTTTTGAAAAACCTTTGAAAATAAAAGGTATCACGTAAGACTTCCCACACATAAACATGGAAAAGTTTTTACCTTACGCTAACTAAAACATTTGATAGGAAATCCAGTGATATTATAATAGGTCTAGGGTTTTCAAGTAAATATGAAATAGCCAAAATTGTTACATCTATTAAATTCCAGCTACTAGCCATAAAAGTGGGTAATACAATCAAAACTGTTGGCACTTATTGGATTTTGGATTCCATCGATGGCAGGGCTACTGGGTACCGCCCGTCACAGTACGTGGCCTAGATCACCGTACCTAGGTGTACGCCCGCTCCCCTGTAACACAAAGCCGGAACCATTCCTTACTGAACAGTTCCGAACAAGACCACCCCGCAGTTGTGATCAACAACCGCACCACTAACCCGAAATAATAGGACATCTAGACAGGGGTAAATCTCGTCCTACTTGGGCATGACCCACTTAGCCTTGCTGCACCTCCCCTGTTTTAGCCTTTCTCGGTTGTTGAAGCTTGAGGCTACGATTACCTTTATAGGATAGATCACTTAGAATGCTCATCGTCCACCTGACGATGTTCTGAAAGCATTCAATCCATACAAGTTCGTTCCGGGTTCGAACGAAACCGAAGGCATTATCTCGTTACACTCATTTTGGAATCACCCTTAGAGTTAACGACGATAACCCTTGCACTCTAAATCACCATCTTGTTCCTATAAGAACTATCTCCGTCAAACTCATCACGGAATCACCCCCAGAGTCATACTGACGAATAGTTCTTACACCTCGAGTCTTCACTCTTCACATGAGTTTCACGACCTGTCATTAATTTGGATCGATGTGGTTTTCGAATATCCAAATATGGAAACCCTATCCCGGTCTCTTCGAAATCCAAAGCGTGTCTTTTAAGTCCAAGTTGTTTTAAAGGTTTAAAACAATTCAATTATCTATATACCCAAATAGATAAATCACAGATTCACAACAGATAATCAACTTTCTCATCACAACAGATAATTCATATTATCATCAAAGGTAATCCGAATTATCATCGCAATGCACCCAATGCATCCATAACACTCAACATTACTTATCTCATATCTGAGATTCAAACCATTCAAGGCAAACAATATCATCCATCCATATAAGCAATGATTAATAATCACACCAAATATAATTAATTTAAAATGAATTAAATTAATTACATCCTTCCTAATTAATTTAAAGTAAATTAAATTAATTACTTCATCAATATCAACTTGCTTATATCACTATTAATTAATTATCAATCAATTAATTAATCATCAACCAATTATTCATTTTAATTAATCATCTCTGATTAATTAACCTTTAATTACGTTCAAGTAATTATCCACTAATAAAATTTTCAAATTAATTATACTTAACCAAATACAGTAATTAATTTTTAATTACTTTCTTAATTAATTAACTATAATTAATTACATTAATCCTTAATTTATTACATTAATTAATTATCATTAATCACTTATTTTTTATTAATAAATCTCAATTAATCAATCTTAATTACATCATTAATTATAATAATTAATCATCTCTAATTACATTTTAATTAATTACCTCATTTAAATTAATTACATTAAGTAATTAATCTTAATTCAAACCATAATTGTTAATCATCCTTGATTAACTCCATTCAGTAATTAACTACCCTTGATTACTTCACCAAATAAATTAATTACCCATTAATTAATTATGTCAAATTAATCCCTTGATTAATACACAAAGTAATTATATTCAAATTACTTCATCATCAAATCACTTTCAGTTAATTACATACAGTAATTACCCATTAATTACTTCTCTAAGTAATTTCTCTTCATTTAATTACATTAAGTAATTATGCTTCACAAATCATCAAATGATTATTTAAATTAATTAAACTGAATTAATTAACTTAATCTAATCAAATTAACTCAATTAATTACAATTAGTAATTAATTCCTTAATTACTTCCATAAGTAATTATACTTAACAATTTACACAAATGATTATCTTTAAATTAATTAATCTAATTAATTATTAAAATTAATCACATTAATTATTTATTATATAATCCTTAGTTAATAACCTTTATTAACTATTAAACAATTCATTAATTATTTTTCTAAAATAATTAACTATTTTAATCATTATTACTTACAATTTAATTAATTATTTTCTGTTTATAATATATATAATTGTATATATTGTAAATTGATAAACTTTGATTTGGGACTTAGTAAATGAATCAATTTTTAATTCTAATTTATTTTTGGTAAATTGGAAATTTTGATATAAATTTAACATTTAGCTTTTCAAAGTAATTTAATTAATATTTATATGGTTTATACTTATGATAAATCTTATTTGTTTAAATTTATATTTTAATTAACTTAAATATGAATTTAAATTAGATTAACATTAAAAGCTTTGTTTTATTTTATTTTTAAATATTACTTGAAATTATAAATAAGAATTTAAAATATAATTTACATATGATTTTAATATATTGAGTAATAGAAATAAATTACAATCTCCTTTATAAATTATTTAATATTGTTTAATTTGTTATTTTTAAATTTAATAAGAATTCTATATGCATATATAAAAATTGGATTTGATAAATTAATTTAAAATATGAATTTAATGTTTTGAAATTTAAAGGAATAAATATTTAAAAATATTTGAATAAGCTTATATTCATAATTTGTTTGTTTCATTTCTTTTAATTAGAAAAAGGAAGAAATTCATTTATATATGCATAAGGAAATAAATAAGTTAAAATTTTTATAAACAATTTAATTTAAATTAAAATACTCTTAATTTACATGTGTAAGTTTCTTAATACACCTAAGTAGACATGTGTTTACCACAAATTAATCTAAGTGACAAATGTTTAAAAATTTGAACAAGTGTCTTACTTTTCTTTTTCTTTTATTTTTAGTTAAATCAAATATTTGCTTATGTAAACATTTCTTCTTAACCTCATTCTCTTTTTCCTATTCTTCTTCAAAAAGTTTAAGTAATCTTCGGCCATGAAAATCTGCAAACTTATTCTTCAAAACAGAAAATAAAATCTGCAAATTTCCCCTCTAAACCAAAAGCTATCTGGAAACCCTCTTCAAATTGAAATGCCTGAAATAATTTGCAAATCCTCAAAACTGTAGCTCTTCAATTTCATCAACCTGAAATCAATTTGCAACATTCTAGAACCTGCATGCATTTGCAAATCTTCTCAAATTTTTGTTTTGAAACAACATCCAAAAACTGCATGCAACAACAAACTTCAATCAAAGCCTGCATTTTCCTTTCTCTGCTTTCTCTAGGAAACATGCAATTGTAAATCTGGAAGCATGCATCAGGGAGCAAAGCAATAAATCAAGCTTAAAGTTTTTAAAGTACTGAAGCAACTCAGAGATTTGGAAATTGAAACACAATCTTGTTTCAAGCATTTTTCAGAATAAGGCTCTGCTCCTAAAAATCAGCGAGTAACTTTTTTTTATTTAAAATAAACTTAAGTAAATTTGGTTGCTTGAATTATTTCCTATGATAATCATGCTTTGTGTGTGGATGAGTACGATGAAAATTGTCTGTACATATGTATGGGTCTTAATGCATGCTTGCTGTGAATTTATTCTTCCTTGATCTAGATTCCAGACTTAAAGTTCTGATTCAAAAATCATGAACTCATAATCTAGTCCATATCTAAGTTCAAATTTTGAACAAAACATGTTAATGTATCCTAATTTGGTCTTAAATTTTATTAGGTTAATAAATATGTTATTGACTATGGAAAAAGGGATAAATAACAGGGAAACTTTATATAAGTAAAATTTTAAATATCCAGATTTCTTGAATTAGGGATATAAATTGATTTCTTAAACAAATACTTGAATTTTAAAACCTAAATCAGAATTTTTAGGTTGGAATTGATTGTGAATTTCTGGTTTATTCAAAAATGGGGTTTTGGGTTGGAGCTGTCAACCTAGGAGGTCGGGGTGGCCATGGTTTTCTCTGGTGATAGAGTAATGATATATGATGTAGGGAAAAATATTGGGAGATGGATAAAGCAGTGTGGCGTTGGTGATTTTGAATCAAAGTATTTAACCCTAGTTTCTGTTCATCAGTAAAATTGGGTCGACGCTAACTCTAGAAACGACCGAGCTTTTCCAGATTTGGTGGAAAGATAGATGGAGTTTGGATGAGTTCGTGGCCGGAGGTGAAGTTTTTCAGATGATCGGATCCTGGTGTACTGTCACGACCCGACTTCCTACTCCAGGAAGACGCGTCACTGATGAAGGAAGAAAGGGGTAGAAGAAGAAAAGAAAGAGAAAGAAGAAACAGAACAACATCAGAGAACTCACAGCGGAACGAATAAAATATAATATATCACATAAAACATTACATAGTATCATATTACATCAGAGTATACAACTTATACAATACATATTAGACGGTTATAATCATCTGTCTAACTATACAACTCAAGATACACAAGAAACAGATACCAAACAAACACAGTGGAACCATAATATCTACACATGGAAGCCTACTGCTCCATATCTCCTCCAGAATTCGTCAAGCTAACCGGAATCACTCGACTACTCATACATAATATGAGTACCCAAGAGTTTAATAAAACAGAAAATAAACACTCCGGTCAGACAGGGGTCTGGTGTGAGTAAACGGGTTAAAATTGCTTAACTTTAGAAAAATCTTTGAAAGGAAAAGGTATCACGTAAGACTTCCCACACATAAACATGGAAAAGTTTTTACCTTACACTAACCAAAACATTTGATAAGATATCCAGTGATATTATAATAGTGTCTAGGGTTTTCAAGTAAATAAGAAATACCCGAAATTGTTACAACTATTAAATTCCAGCTACTAGCCACAAAAGTGGGTAATACAAACAAAACCGTAGGGTCTCGTAGGAAGAATGGGTACAAACAAAAGTGAGTACGCCCGCTCCCCTGCAACACAAGGCTGGAACCATCCCTTACTGGACAGTCCCGAACAAGACCACCCCATGGTTGGCGCGACCAACCACACACTAAGCCAAAATAGAAAGGGATCTCTAGACAGGGGTAAATCTCGTCCTACTTGGGCATGACCCACTTAACCTTGCTGCACCTCCCCTGTTTTTGCCATTCCCGATTGATGAGGCTTGAGGCTGCGATTACCTTTACAGAACACATCTATCTTAGAATGCTCATAGTCCACCTGACGATGTTCTGAAAGCATTCAATCCATACAAGTTCGTTCCGGGTTCGAACGAAACCGAAGGCACTATCTCGTTGCACTCGTATTGGAATCACCCTCAGAGTCAACGACCATAGCCCTTGCACTCTAAATCACCATCTCGAACCTGTAAGTACTATTCCGTCAAACTCATCATGGAATCACCCACAGAGTTATACTGACGTATAGTTCTTACACCTCGAGTCTTCACTTTCTCCACTTGCATTCACGACCTAACGTTTAATTGGAATCGATGTGGTTTTCGGATTATCCAAATATGGAAACCCGATCCCGGCCTCACCGAAACCAAACGCCATTTTAATGTCCAAGTTGTTATTAAGGGTTTAAACAGTTAACTTATATTCAGGATGATATAGAAAGATAGATGAATCACATTATCACAATAGATAAATCATATCAAACATTCATCTCACAAAGCAGCATATCACATATCATGGATACTCAAATCATCCAGTATCAACCAATCACCCAATATCAATCAATCATCCAATATCAATCACCAAATATCAATCAATCATGCATACACAAAATTGATTAACTCTTTATCAATTGGATTAACCTTAATCCTTCTTCCTTTATTTATCCCAAATAAATAAATTAATCATCTCTTAATGATCTTCTTTAACTAATCTCCCTTGATTAATCATACCTTTTTTTTAAAAAAAAATCAACCTAGAGCCCTGATGAAATCAAAGGGATAGGAGGAGTTCCCGCATGCCTGGTCCGACCACAGACACTTGGGATTTAGACCAGCCCAGCACAGAGACTTATGTCCCCCACCATTAATTATGGGTTTAATGGGGACCCATCTCCGCGCCTTGAATGGGAGTAGGGCAGACGGGGATCGAACTCGCAACCTCTTTAACAGGAGGCAAGATCCTTACCACTGCGCCACTACTTGCGGACCAAACTTTAGGGCCAAGGAAACTAAGTTTACCTTGGCCTTTGGCCGGGATTTATAGTGCCCGGACACTTATGTCTCATTATTGTGGCCGCTGGGATTCGAACTGGTGCCACTACAACTACATGTAGCAACTCCACTATGTCTTAACCACTGGACCACAAGAACTTGACCTGATTAATCATACCTTAATTTCATTCAAGTATTATCCTTAACTATATACAGTAATTAACCTTTAATTACTCATCATTAATTACAATAATTAATGATCCTTCATTTACCTCTATTAATTAATTAAAATTAATTACATTAAACCTCAATTAATTAATCATACTTTAATTAATTACTTTTATTAATCAACCTTGACTAATTTCATTAATTATATCAACTAATGATCCTTATTAATTAATAATTCCTTTAATTAAATTAATTAATTAACTTGTAATTAATCATCGCATAAATCATAAATAGTAATTAACAATTCGTAATTACTTATTTTAATTAATTAACTTCTTAATTAATTATATTA
Source organism: Allium cepa (assembly GCA_030765085.1). Lineage (NCBI taxonomy): Eukaryota > Viridiplantae > Streptophyta > Magnoliopsida > Asparagales > Amaryllidaceae > Allium > Allium cepa. The sequence continues at coordinate 736,939,851 of CM060935.1, read as the reverse complement.
ATCCTTGATTTATTAATCTAATTGATTAACCTTTAATTACTTCATTAAGTAATAACTATTCAATTACCTTAATAAATAATCCTTAACCAATTACTTCATTAATTAATTACATTTTTAATTAACGACACTTAGCAATTAATCTTAAATTAATCTCATTTATTAATTAATTAATCATAATAATTAACTAAATTAATTAAGTAATTAACCCTTAATTACTTACATAAGTAATTATCTTCTAATTACTTCCATTAATAAACCTTGATTACTCTCTTAATTAATTACTTAGCAAATAATTAATTCCATCATTGAATAATCCTTAATTCATTAATTAATTAATTACTCCATAATTAATTAATTTCAAATCAATTATATTAATCAATTCCTTAATTGATAACATCAAGTGATTAACCATTAATCACTCAACTTAATTACCCCAATGGGTAATTTCCCATTCATTACTTCCATAAGTAATTATTCCTTACTTAATTACATTCAATAATTAACCATTGATTACTTCATTAAGTAATCGTACTTAATTAATCCATAATTAAGTGATTGTTTAAAATTAAATAATAATTTACTAATTATTTAAAATTAATGAAACAATTAATTAACATCTTATATTTCAAAATCTTTAATTAATTAAGAAAAAGCATTTATCTTAATTAATTCTTTACTTAATTACAAATCATATTCAATCAAGTATTCTCAAGTTAATAACAAAAAAAAATTAACCCTATTTATCTTCATAATTAAATTATCTGAATAAATCAAAGTTTAATAACTTAAACAAATTATCTTATTTGGATTTCAAAATCATAATAATAACCTTATTTGAAAAGAAGACATTCGGTAATCAAATTTTAAAATTTAAAACACTTGAAATTATCAAATTTTAAACTTATTTATTTCAAATAAAATTTGAAACTTTAGTTATTAAACATTACCTAACAATTTACTTTAAAAACTTTGATTAATATTTAAATTCAAACATACTTCTTTAAATTTAAAATCCAAAATGTAATTAAATTAAATTACTTTCAAAAAGAAATTATTTTAAATAAATTTAAATTTCAAAAATAAATTCAATTTATACTTTTAAAGTTTGATTATCAATTACTTTTAAACAACAAGCCTTTTAACTTTGCATTTTAGGTTTCTTTTATAAAACTTGTTTATAGTTAAATGCTTGATTTCTTCAAAATCAAGTTTCATTTGCAACTTAATATCAACACAGCACTCAACTAAAACACAGCAACCCTAAAAAACTCGAGACAAACTCAGCAACAACACGAGTCTTCCCCGAGACACTCTAGCTCCCCTTTGTCTTCGAGTCGCCACCGAGAAATACACGAGAGAAACTTCGGGTCACAATCGTCTTCCCCCAAACTAAAATACCCAGTGCACAAAAATGTGCACGGTGCACCTACCTAAGTGCCTCCGGCCGCGGTAGAGCGTCGCGATTGACGTCGACGATCACAAGAACCCACGTGAACACGAATCTAAACCCAAATCCAACAATTTATTCGTGAATCAAAATTTGACCTTCCACACGAAAATCTGCAGAAAACACGAACTACAACCCCACATCACCAACGACCATAGCAACCACCGGAACTCTAACGATCACTCCGAAGCATCGCCGCAACCTCCACGCTACCATTCCCCACGTCACGATTGCCCCTAGTCATATATTCAAGTCGCGAATTTCACTACAGTAAAGCCGAGCCAAAAACTAACTTAAACCCTAGTTTGATCCAATACGAACAATACACTCAATTGAAAATTTTCATAGCATTTTTCCATAATCAACAACATACAAACAAGCTTCGATCAAGATTTCAAATTAAATTAATGCGTGGATAATCGGCAATTCACTAAAAACCCAAAAGCATTCAAACCCAAAATGCACATTAAATACCCAATTAAAAATTACAGATTGCATATCTAAATTCATGATTTATCATCACGATTTCATGCATGTAATTCAATTTAGAATTTAAAGCTGTTGATTTTTAACCAAAATTTAAATTTCTGTGTTTTCCATTTTTAAAATTATTTGTAAACTTAAAAATTACAGAAACTTTTTTACAATCTTCATCAAACATTTACATACAACTTCTATTCAAATATTCAAGGCTAATAATGATCAAAGAATGAGATATTTAATTTTAAGAGGGAAAAATCAAAATCTGTTAAAATAACAGAACTTACATTTCCATTACAGGTATTCAAATCAATCATGCATTCATGTAACAAATATTCATCATCAAGCAAATTCATCGCATGCATCATCATTCAATCACAAATTAAACTAAAACTGTTTTTAAAATGATTTACTCACCTATTCATTTTGCAGAGCAGACAACAGATTTTAATTCATTCCAGGCCTTTGAAATATTAATCTGAAAAAGTGGTTTGATAAAATTGAATCCATGCAAGCCTTCAATTTGGTGATTAAAAAGTTGAAACTGTTGATCTTGAACTTGTAGGTCGAACATTATTTGAATTGCAGGTGATCTTCATTTTAATTTGCATTCATTTTAATTTGCAGGTTGATTTTGCAGAAGAATTGAATTGCAGGATTTTGATTGTTGAGAAGAACTTTAATTTGCAGATTTTACTTTTGCTTTTGGCTTTTAATTTCAGATTTTCTTTTAGTTTTAAATTTTCAGATTTTGGAAATAAATTTCTGGTTTTGAGCTAAGAAAGAAAACAAAGGAAAAATGTTTGTGAAGAACTAACTCTCTTCTTAAAAACATTTATTAAAAATCAAATAAGTATTTTGCCACATGTTTACAATTTGAACAAATGTCATTAGCATGTTTTAAAAATTACAAGTGTTATAAAGATGCCTTAGAATGTTCACACATGTACATAAGTGTTTATTATTAAATTTTCATTTAGTTTAAATGTAAATATAACTTACTTATTTAAATTACTTAATTAATAGATATTTACAAATGTATATAAATTTACTTTTAAAAGAAATTATTATAAAACAAATTATAATATAAATATATTTCTTATACATGTAATTTAAAAATCTAAAACATTTACATATACATTTATAACCATTTAAATTTAAGCATTTTTAAAAGAAAAGAAAACTTTGTTTAAATCCCTTTTTACTATCATATTTAAAAATAAACAATTATTTTATGTTAACTTTTGAAAAATATAAATTAAAACAAAGCTTTAAATTACAATTCATCCATATATATATATATATATATATATATATTATCAACAGATAAAATTACATTTCAAAACAACTCAAATCATAACATATACATACATATATATTACAATTTGAAAATTCATCCTTATTTAAAACAAAAGATTATCCTATCCACAATATATCAATTATATATATATATATATATATATATGTGTATATATATATATTATAAATAGAATAAATATTTATTAGCTTTGACAAATAATTCTTATCATATTTTAAATTGTTAAGAAGATATTAATCAAAATTACCCGATTAAATATTTATTAACCTTTAAAAGATTAAATTTATCAGTTTAAATTAAAATTATAAAGAAAAATTATCAAATCAATTTAATTATTAATACAGATTATTAAATTGATATTGCCTAAAATTCCGGGTCGTTAAAATCCTCCCCCCTTAAAAGACTTTCGCCCCCGAAATTTAAAAGCAAAGGTAATTTAATAACCCAGCAAAGATTTTAATTTCAAACAACAAAGCATACCTATCAACCAGTTACTAACAACCAAGCAACCAATCAAACGAACAAACCTAACTAATTATTCGGACACAAATCAGAATAAATCTCAAATACTATCAAGAGTTTCCCATGTATAAATCACCGGGAGACTCGCTCTACAGAAGCTAACAAACTACACTACTAAAATCCAGAGCTCCTCTCATCTCTAGATCCATCAATCTGAACAGAACATCAGACTACACCCAAATCTAGCACAACTTCCAAATGCAACAGAACTGCAGATTCAACAACCGATGATGAATCATACACGTACTCCCTCAGAGATACGTGAAATACAATGAATTCCAGCTATCCAAACTAGCAATTCAATCTTATCCTATCAGAACACAGATAAGAAATCTCAAATGCCTCAGAACTAGCTATCCAATCACTGCACTCTTAACCAGAGAAATCTTAACAACAATGAAGTCTCCAACTTTGAATTCCAAACTCCTTATCTCATATCTGCATAACTCAACAGACAATCCTGGGATGCCCATGTTCTTCCTAATCAGCTCAACCTATGCTGATGCTTCCAAAAACAACTAGACTAAACAAACCAGTTTCTGGATCCTATCCAACAGAAAAGTCTTCCTAAATCCGTCGAAATCCAGAACACAAACTCTACTTCCCAAGTAATAACAAACTGAACTTGCTTCCTTCCTCGTACAGCTGCCACCTCGCTTCCGCTGCACAACTCTGATTCTGAAATAAATGAGAATACTGTTGATGAACACGAGTACAAACTTACCCAATATATATCAGAGAAAACTTTGTTCATCAAATCCAGAAAATCTGAGTGATCCATCTGACTCGGTCACAACCTTACAACAGAATCCAACTCAAAAATTAGATCTGACCAATCCAAATTCCAAAAATTTCTGAGCTGCTACACCAACTCTTCTACTAGGCTAACTACCAAAATCGCTTCTGGAACCAAAACAACATGGAACTCAACTCCAGATGCAGACAAACTTCTGATTACATCAGTAGCTCCTACTTCCATATGAGAATCCTTAGTCTCAAACAAAAGACTGCCCAAGAAAAATTCCCAAATTAATCGCAAGTCACTTTTGCGATCCAACCTAGTTCGGATTCCAAAGAAAACTATCCTCTCTTTACTAATTAGAACAACTTTAAGATTTTCCAAACAAGGTTAACTCTTCAAGAAAACATTCACAACCTGCCCGGACTGCTGATAGAAGAACCACCAAGATTCCTGAACCATCGGAGAAACGCCCAGACTGCTGCTTCCAAACTCTACCTCGATGATACTGCAAAGCCAAAAAGACCTTCTCGTAAGCACACCGAACACTTCGAGTTCCACAGCTAACCAAAGACTTCTAATCCAAAGACATCTCCAAACCCAAAACCATCAACAAACCACACAAAAGACCTTCGAGATGGCAGACAACTTCTCAAGAGATTCCGGCTCCAAACCAAGCATCCACATCTCTCTCTCCTCAAAGAATGACAAATGAGACCATGCCAACATAAAACAACTCATGGACCTTAGTCTCAAATTCCAGAACGGCCAACCTCCATGCAAAAGATCCAGACAACCTCTACACAGACGAATCTCCACTGCGGCAGGTAAAGACTGCTCCTCAACCACTTCTAAAACTGCTTCAAGAGAAAACCTCTTCGGAAATATCCATGGATACTGCATCTCATCACGCAGTTATCAGGATATCATCACTTACTTCTACACTTCCGACAAATCCAAACCTATATTTCCAAGATAGACTCCGAATCTTTTAAAAAGATTTCCTTCGGATATCAGAGAAATCCTTACTCCAAACTACATATCTCACTCGAGACAGTATCAGATCTACAATCTCGACAAAAATATTTCCAACCTCATCATATGGATCCCTTCCATCAGTGGTAGTCGTGTTATACACACACACCATTACTCCATCTACCTCTAAAACTTATGTTGGAAAATCTGAACAGATAACCCAACCGATCAGGTAGATATAGATATATAGATATATAGTTATATATAAAAATTACAAGTACGCTCTCTCAAGAAAGACACCACTCCAGAGCCTAGGTATTCACTCAACCTAACGCTCTGATACCGACTGTGATAGTCTAGGCTTTGCAACCATCGACAGCGGCTCACTCAACTGGTAGGCTTTTCAACCATCCCAGCCCCGCCATGGCTCACAGTGATACCTCGGGTTTGCTTTTACGGCCAGCCTCTCGACTCGCAACCAACCCTGCAAGGCCTTATACTACACCCGGGGGCATGTAGGGGTAAGAGTCTCCTATTCGCCACCTAACGCAAAGTGAGAACCCCCTATCACGCTGTACTGTAGCAAACCCGATCCCGGTCTCACCGAAACCAAACACCATTTTAATGTCCAAGTTGTTCTTAAGGGTTTAAACAGTTAACTTATATTCAGGACGATATAAACAGATAGATGAACCACATTATCATAATAGATAAATCATATCAAACATTCATCTCACAAAGCAACATATCACATATCATGGATATTCAAACAATCCAGTATCAACCAATCACCCAATATCAATCATCCAATATAAATCAATCATCCAATATCAATCACCAAATATCAATCAATCATCCATACACAGAATTGATTAACTCCTAATCAATTGGATTAACCTTAATCCTTCTTCCTTTATTTATCCCAAATAAATAAATTAATCATCTCTTATTGATCTTCTTTAATTAATCTCCTTTGATTAATCATACCTTAATAACATTCAAGTAATTATCCTTAACCATATACAGTAATTAACCTTTAATTACTTATCATTAATTACAATAATTAATGATCCTTCATTTACTTCTATTAAATAATTAAAATTAATTACATTAAACCTCAATTAATTACAATTAATTAATCATACTTTAATTAATTACTTTTATTAATCAACCTTGACTAATTTCATTAATTATATTAACTAATGATCCTTACTAATTAATAATTCCTTTAATTAAATTAATTAATTAACTTGTAATTAATCATCACATAAATCATAAACAGTAATTAACAATTTGTAATTACTTATCTTAATTAATTATATTAATCCTTGATTTATTAATCTAATTGATTAATCTTTAATTACTTCATTAAGTAATAATTATTCAATTACCTTAATAAATAATCCTTAACCAATTACTTCATTAATTAATTATATTTTTAATTAACTACGCTTAGTAATTAATCTTAAATTAATCTCATTTATTAATTAATTAATCACATTAATTAACTAAATTAATTAAGTAATTAACCCTTAATTACTTACATAAGTAATTATCTTCTAATTACTTCCATTAATAAACCTTGATTACTCTCTTAATTAATTACTTAGCAAATAATTAATTCCATCATTGAATAATCCTTAATTCATTAATTAATTAATTACTCCATAATTAATTAATTTCAAATCAATTATATTAATCAATTCCTTAATTGATAACATCAAGTGATTAATCATTAATCACTCAACTTAATTACCCCAATGGGTAATTTCCCATTCATTACTTCCATAAGTAATTATTCCTTACTTAATTACATTCAATAATTAACCATTGATTACTTCATTAAGTAATCATACTTAATTAATCCATAATTAAGTGATTGTTTAAAATTAAATAATAATTTACTAATTATTTAAAATTAATGAAATAATTAATTAACATCTTATATTTCAAAATCTTTAATTAATTAAGAAAAAGCATTTATCTTAATTAATTCTTTACTTAATTACAAATCATATTCAATCAAGTATTCTCAAGTTAATAACAAAAAAAATTAACCCTATTTATCTTCATAATTAAATTATCTGAATAAATCAAAGTTTAATAACTTAAACAAATTATCTTATTTGGATTTCAAAATCATAATAATAACCTTATTTGAAAAGAAGACATTCGGTAATCAAATTTTAAAATTTAAAACACTTGAAATTATCAAATTTTAAACTTATTTATTTCAAATAAAATTTGAAACTTTAGTTATTAAACATTACCTAACAATTTACTTTAAAAACTTTGATTAATATTTAAATTCAAACATACTTCTTTAAATTTAAAATCCAAAATGTAATTAATTTAAATTACTTTCAAAAGAAATTATTTTAAATAAATTTAAATTTCAAAAATAAATTCAATTTATACTTTTAAAGTTTGTTTATCAATTACTTTTAAACAACAAGCCTTTTAACTTTGCATTTTAGGTTTCTTTTATAAAACTTGTTTATAGTTAAATGCTTGATTTCTTCAAAATCAAGTTTCATTTGCAACTTAATATCAACACAGCACTCAACTAAAACACAGCAACCCTAAAAAACTCGATACAAACTCAGCAACAACACGAGTCTTCCCCGAGACACTCTAGATCCCCTTTGTCTTCGAGTCGCCACCGAGAAATACACGAGAGCAACTTCGGGTCACAATCGTCTTCCCCCAAACTAAAATACCCAGTGCACAAAAATGTGCACGGTGCACCTACCTAAGTGCCTCCGGCCGCTGTAGAGCGTCGCGATTGACGTCGACGATCACAAGAACCCACGTGAACACGAATCTAAACCCAGATCCAACAATTTATTCGTGAATCAAAATTTGACCTTCCACACGAAAATCTGCAGAAAACACGAACTACAACCCCACATCACCAACGACCATAGCAACCACCGGAACTCTAACGATCACTCCGAAGCATCGCCGCAACCTCCACGCTACCATTCCCCACGTCGGATTGCCCCTAGTCATATATTCAAGTCGCGAATTTCACTACAGTAAAGCCGAGCCAAAAACTAACTTAAACCCTAGTTTGATCCAATACGAACAATACACTCAATTGAAAATTTTCATAGCATTTTTCCATAATCAACAACATACAAACAAGCTTCGATCAAGATTTCAAATTAAATTAATGCGTGGATAATCGGCAATTCACTAAAAACCCAAAAGCATTCAAACCCAAAATGCACATTAAATACCCAATTAAAAATTACAGATTGCATATCTAAATTCATGATTTATCATCACGATTTCATGCATGTAATTCAATTTAGAATTTAAAGCTGTTGATTTTTAACCAAAATTTAAATTTTTGTGTTTTCCATTTTTAAAATTATTTGTAAACTTAAAAATTACAGAAACTTTTTTACAATCTTCATCAAACATTTACATACAACTTCTATTCAAATATTCAAGGCTAATAATAATCAAAGAATGAGATATTTAATTTTAAGAGGGAAAAATCAAAATCTGTTAAAATAACAGAACTTACATTTCCATTACAGGTATTCAAATCAATCATGCATTCATGTAACAAATATTCATCATCAAGCAAATTCATCGCATGCATCATCATTCAATCACAAATTAAACTAAAACTGTTTTTAAAATGATTTACTCACCTATTCATTTTGCAGAGCAGACAACAGATTTTAATTCATTCCAGGCCTTTGAAATATTAATCTGAAAAAGTGGTTTGATAAAATTGAATCCATGCAAGCCTTCAATTTGGTGATTAAAAAGTTGAAACTGTTGATCTTGAACTTGTAGGTCGAACATTATTTGAATTGCAGGTGATCTTCATTTTAATTTGCATTCATTTTAATTTGCAGGTTGATTTTGCAGAAGAATTGAATTGCAGGATTTTGATTGTTGAGAAGAACTTTAATTTGCAGATTTTACTTTTGCTTTTGGCTTTTAATTTCAGATTTGCTTTTAGTTTTAAATTTTCAGATTTTGGAAATAAATTTCTGGTTTTGAGCTAAGAAAGAAAACAAAGGAAAAATGTTTGTGAAGAACTAACTCTCTTCTTAAAAACATTTATTAAAAATCAAATAAGTATTTTGCCACATGTTTACAATTTGAACAAATGTCACTAGCATGTTTTAAAAATTACAAGTGTTATAAAGATGCCTTAGAATGTTCACACATGTACATAAGTGTTTATTATTAAATTTTCATTTAGTTTAAATGTAAATATAACTTACTTATTTAAATTACTTAATTAATAGATATTTACATATGTATATAAATTTACTTTTAAAAGAAATTATTATAAAACAAATTATAATATAAATATATTTCTTATACATGTAATTTAAAAATCTAAAACATTTACATATACATTTATAACCATTTAAATTTAAGCATTTTTAAAAGAAAAGAAAACTTTGTTTAAATCCCTTTTTACTATCATATTTAAAAATAAACAATTATTTTATGTTAACTTTTGAAAAATATAAATTAAAACAAAGCTTTAAATTACAATTCATCCATATATATATATATATATATATATATATATATTATCAACAAATAAAATTACATTTCAAAACAACTCAAATCATAACATATACATACATATATATTACAATTTGAAAATTCATCCTTATTTAAAACAAAAGATTATCCTATCCACAATATATCAATTATATATATATATATATATATATATATTATAAATAGAATAAAAATTTATTAGCTTTGACAAATAATTCTTATCATATTTTAAATTGTTAAGAAGATATTAATCAAAATTACCCGATTAAATATTTATTAACCTTTAAAAGATTAAATTTATCAGTTTAAATTAAAATTATAAAGAAAAATTATCAAATCAATTTAATTATTTATACAGATTATTAAATTGATATTGCCTAAAATTCCGGGTCGTTACAATCCTCCCCCCTTAAAAGACTTTCATCCCCGAAATTTAAAAGCAAAGGTAATTTAATAACCCAGCAAAGATTTTAATTTCAAACAACAAAGCATACCTATCAACCAGTTACTAACAACCAAGCAACCAATCAAACGAACAAACCTAACTAATTATTCGGACACAAATCAGAATAAATCTCAAATACTATCAAGAGTTTCCCATGTATAAATCACCGGGAGACTCGCTCTACAGAAGCTAACAAACTACACTACTAAAATCCAGAGCTCCTCTCATCTCTAGATCCATCAATCTGAACAGAACATCAGACTACACCCAAATCTAGCACAACTTCCAAATGCAACAGAACTGCAGATTCAACAACCGATGATGAATCATACACGTACTCCCTCAGAGATACGTGAAATACAATGAATTCCAGCTATCCAAACTAGCAATTCAATATTATCCTATCAGAACACAGATAAGAAATCTCAAATGCCTCAGAACTAGCTATCCAATCACTGCACTCTTAACCAGAGAAATCTTAACAACAATGAAGTCTCCAACTTTGAATTCCAAACTCCTTATCTCATATCTGCATAACTCAACAGACAATCCTGGGATGCCCATGTTCTTCCTAATCAGCTCAACCTATGCTGATGCTTCCAAAAACAACTAGACCAAACAAACAAGTTTCTGGATCCTATCCAACAGAAAAGTCTTCCTAAATCCGTCGAAATCCAGAACACAAACTCTACTTCCCAAGTAATAACAAACTGAACTTGCTTCCTTCCTCGTACAGCTGCCACCTCGCTTCCGCTGCACAACTCTGATTCTGAAATAAATGAGAATACTGTTGATGAACACGAGTACAAACTTACCCAATATATATCAGAGAAAACTTTGTTCACCAAATCCAGAAAATCTGAGTGATCCATCTGACTCGGTCACAACCTTACAGCAGAATCCAACTCAAAAATTAGATCTGACCAATCCAAATTCCAAAAATTTCTGAGCTGCTACACCAACTCTTCTACTAGGCTAACTACCAAAATCGCTTCTGGAACCAAAACAACATGGAACTCAACTCCAGATGCAGACAAACTTCTAATTACATCAGTAGCTCCTACTTCCATATGAGAATCCTTAGTCTCAAACAAAAGACTGCCCAAGAAAAATTCCCAAATTAATCGCAAGTCACTTTTGCGATCCAACCTAGTTTGGATTCCAAAGAAAACTATCCTCTCTTTACTAATTAGAACAGCTTTAAGATTTCCCAAACAAGGTTAACTCTTCAAGAAAACATTCACAACCTGCCCGGACTGCTGATAGAAGAACCACCAAGATTCCTGAACCATCGGAGAAACGCCCAGACTGCTGCTTCCAAACTCTACCTCGATGATACTGCAAAGCCAAAAAGACCTTCTCGTAAGCACACCGAACACTTCGAGTTCCACAGCTAACCAAAGACTTCTAATCCAAAGACATCTCCAAACCCAAAACCATCAACAAACCACACAAAAGACCTTCGAGATGGCAGACAACTTCTCAAGAGATTCCGGCTCCAAACCAAGCATCCACATCTCTCTCTCCTCAAAGAATGACAAATGAGACCATGCCAACATAAAACAACTCATGGACCTTAGTCTCAAATTCCAGAACGGCCAACCTCCATGCAAAAGATCCAGACAACCTCTACACAGACGAATCTCCACTGCGGCAGGTAAAGACTGCTCCTCAACCACTTCTAAAACTGCTTCAAGAGAAAACCTCTTCGGAAATATCCATGGATACTGCATCTCATCACGCAGTTATCAGGATATCATCACTTACTTCTGCACTTCCGACAAATCCAAACCTACATTTCCAAGATAGACTCCGAATCTTTTAAAAAGATTTCCTTCGGATATCAGAGAAATCCTTACTCCAAACTACATATCTCACTCGAGACAGTATCAGATCTACAATCTCGACAAAAATATTTCCAACCTCATCATATGGATCCCTTCCATCAGTGGTAGTCGTGTTATACACACACACACCATTACTCCATCTACCTCTAAAACTTATGTTGGAAAATCCGAACAGATAACCCAACCGATCAGGTAGATATAGATACATAGTTATATATAAAAATTACAAGTACGCTCTCTCAAGAAAGACACCACTCCAGAGCCTAGGTATTCACTCAACCTAACGCTCTGATACCGACTGTGATAGTCTAGGCTTTGCAACCATCGACAGCGGCTCACTCGACTGGTAGGCTTTTCAACCATCCCAGCCCCGCCATGGCTCACAGTGATACCTCGGGTTTGCTTTTACGGCCAGCCTCTCGACTCGCAACCAACCCTGCAAGGCCTTATACTACACCCGGGGGCATGTAGGGGTAAGAGTCTCCCATTCGCCACCTAACGCAAAGTGAGAACCCCCTATCACGCTGTACTGTAGCAAACCCGATCCCGGTCTCACCGAAACCAAACACCATTTTAATGTCCAAGTTGTTCTTAAGGGTTTAAACAGTTAACTTATATTCAGGACGATATAAACAGATAGATGAATCACATTATCACAATAGATAAATCATATCAAACATTCGTCTCACAAAGCAACATATCACATATCATGGATATTCAAACAATCCAGTATCAACCAATCACCTAATATCAATCATCCAATATAAATCAATCATCCAATATCAATCACCAAATATCAATCAATCATCCATACACAGAATTGATTAACTCTTAATCAATTGGATTAACCTTAATCCTTCTTCCTTTATTTATCCCAAATAAATAAATTAATCATCTCTTATTGATCTTCTTTAATTAATCTCCTTTGATTAATCATACCTTAATAACATTCAAGTAATTATCCTTAACCATATACAGTAATTAACCTTTAATTACTTATCATTAATTACAATAATTAATGATCCTTCATTTACTTCTATTAAATAATTAAAATTAATTACATTAAACCTCAATTAATTACAATTAATTAATCATACTTTAATTAATTACTTTTATTAATCAACCTTGACTAATTTCATTAATTATATTAACTAATGATCCTTACTAATTAATAATTCCTTTAATTAAATTAATTAATTAACTTGTAATTAATCATCACATAAATCATAAACAGTAATTAACAATTTGTAATTACTTATCTTAATTAATTATATTAATCCTTGATTTATTAATCTAATTGATTAATCTTTAATTACTTCATTAAGTAATAATTATTCAATTACCTTAATAAATAATCCTTAACCAATTACTTCATTAATTAATTACATTTTTAATTAACTACACTTAGTAATTAATCTTAAATTAATCTCATTTATTAATTAATTAATCACATTAATTAACTAAATTAATTAAGTAATTAACCCTTAATTACTTACATAAGTAATTATCTTCTAATTACTTCCATTAATAAACCTTGATTACTCTCTTAATTAATTACTTAGCAAATAATTAATTCCATCATTGAATAATCCTTAATTCATTAATTAATTAATTACTCCATGATTAATTCAAATCAATTATATTAATCAATTCCTTAATTGATAACATCAAGTGATTAACCATTAATCACTCAACTTAATTACCCCAATGGGTAATTTCCCATTCATTACTTCCATAAGTAATTATTCCTTACTTAATTACATTCAATAATTAACCATTGATTACTTCATTAAGTAATCATACTTAATTAATCCATAATTAAGTGATTGTTTAAAATTAAATAATAATTTACTAATTATTTAAAATTAATGAAACAATTAATTAACATCTTATATTTCAAAATCTTTAATTAATTAAGAAAAAGCATTTATCTTAATTAATTTTTTACTTAATTACAAATCATATTCAATCAAGTATTCTCAAGTTAATAACAAAAAAAATTAACCCTATTTATCTTCATAATTAAATTATCTGAATAAATCAAAGTTTAATAACTTAAACAAATTATCTTATTTGGATTTCAAAATCATAATAATAACCTTATTTGAAAAGAAGACATTCGGTAATCAAATTTTAAAATTTAAAACACTTGAAATTATCAAATTTTAAACTTATTTATTTCAAATAAAATTTGAAACTTTAGTTATTAAACATTACCTAACAATTTACTTTAAAAACTTTGATTAATATTTAAATTCAAACATACTTCTTTAAATTTAAAATCCAAAATGTAATTAAATTAAATTACTTTCAAAAAGAAATCATTTTAAACAAAATTTAAATTTTAAAATAAATTCAATTTATACTTTTAAAGTTTGATTATCAATTACTTTTAAACAACAAGCCATTTAACTTTGCATTTTAGGTTTCTTTTATAAAACTTGTTTATAGTTAAATGCTTGATTTCTTTAAAATCAAGTTTCATTTGCAACTTAATATCAACACATCACTCAACTAAAACACAGAAACCATAAAAAACTCGAGACAAACTCAGCAACAACACGAGTCTTCCCCGAGACACTCCAGCTCCCCTTCGTCTTCGAGTCGCCACCGAGAAATACACGAGAGCAACTTCGGGTCGCAATCGTCTTCCCCCAAAATAAAATACCCAGTGCACAAAAATGTGCACGGTGCACCTACCCAAGTGCCTCCGGCCGCCGTAGAGCGTCGCGATCGACGTCGACGATCACAAGAACCCATGTAAACACGAATCTAAAACCAGATCCAACAATTTATTCGTGAATCAAAATTTGACCTTCCACACGAAAATCTGCAGAAAACACGAACTACAACCCCACATCACCAACGACCATAGCAACCACCGAAACTCCAAAGATCACTCCAAAGCATCGCCATAACCTCCACGCTACCATTCCCCACGTCCGATTGCCCCTAGTCATATATTCAAGTCGTGAATTCCACTACAGTAAAGCCGAGCCAAAAACTAACTTAAACCCTAGTTTGATCCAATACGAACAATTCACTCAATTGAAAAATTTCATAGCATTTTTCCCATAATCAACAACATACAAACAAGCTTCGATCAAGATTTCAAATTAAATTAATGCGTGGATAATCGGCAATTCACTAAAAACCCAAAAACATTCAAACCCAAAATTCACATTAAATACCCAATTAAAAATTACAAATTGCATATCTAAATGCATGATTTATCATCACGATTTCATGCATGTAATTCAATTTAGAATTTAAAGCAGTTGATTTTTAACCAAAATTTAAGTTTCACTGTGTTTTCCATTTTTAAAATTATTTGTAAATTTAAAAATTACAGAAACTATTTTACAATCTTCATCAAACATTTACATACAACTTCTATTCAAATATTCAAGGCTAATAATGATCAAAGAATGAGATATTTAATTTTAAAAGGTAAAAATCAAAATCTGTTAAAATAATAGAACTTACATTTCCATTACAGGTATTCAAATCAATCATGCATTCATGTAACAAATATTCATCATCAAGCAAATTCATCGCATGCATCATCATTCAATCACAAATTAAACTAAAACTGTTTTTAAAATGATTTACTCACGTGTTCATTTTGCAGAGCAGTCAACAGATTTTAATTCATTCCAGGCCTTTGAAATATTAATCTGAAAAAGTGGTTTGATAAAATTGAATCCATGCAAGCCTTCAATTTGGTGATTAAAAAGTTGAAACTGTTGATCTTGAACTTGTAGGTTGAACATTATTTGAATTGTAGGTGATCTTCATTTTAATTTGCAGGTTGATTTTGCAGAAGAATTGAATTGCAGGATTTTGATTATTGAGAAGAAATTTAATTTGCAGATTTTACATTTGATTTTGGCTTTTAATTTCAGATTTGCTTTTAGTTTTAAATTTTCAGATTTTGGAAATAAATTTCTGGTTTTCAGCTAAGAAAGAAAACAAAGGAAAAATGTTTGTGAAGAACTAACTCTCTTCTTAAAAACATTTATTAAAAATTAAATAAGTATTTTGCCACATGTTTACAATTTGAAAAAATGTCATTAGCATGTTTTAAAAATTAAAAGTGTTATAAAGATGCCTTAGAATGTTCACACATGTACATAAATGTTTTTAATTAAATTTTCATTTAGTTTAAATGTAAATATAACTTACTTATTTAAATTACTTAATTAATAGATATTTACATATGTATATAAATTTACTTTTAAAAGAAATTATTCTAAAACTAATTATAATATAATATATTTCTTATACATGTAATTTAAAAATCTAAAACATTTACATATACATTTATAACCATTTAAATTTAAGCATTTTAAAAAGAAAACAAAACTTTGTTTAAATCCCTTTTTACTATCATATTTAAAAATAAACAATTATCTTATGTTAACTTTTAAAAAATATAAATTAAAACAAAGCATTAAATTACAATTCATCCATATATAACCCGACTTCCTATATCTATGAAGACGCGTCACCAATGAAGAAAGAAAGGGATAGAAAAAAAAGAAAGAGAAAGAAGAAACACAACAACATCAGAGAACTCATAGCGGAATGAATGAAATATAAAATATCACATAAAATATTACATAGTATCATATTACATCAGAGTACACAACTCATGCAACACATATTAGATAGTATAAACATCTGTCCAACTATACAACTCAAGATATCACAAGATACAGATGCAATACAAACACAGCGGAATCATAATATATCTACACGTGGAAGCCTCCTGCTCCATATCTCCTCCAGAATTCATCAAGCAAACCTGAATCACTTGACTACTCATACATAATATGAGTACCCAAGAGTTTAATAAAACAGGAAATAAACACTCGGGTCAGACAAGGGTCTGGTGTGAGTAAACGGGTTTAAATTGCTTAACTTTTGAAAAACCTTTGAAAAGAAAAGGTATCACGTAAGACTTCCCACACATAAACATGGAAAAGTTTTTACCTTACGCTAACCAAAACATTTGATAGGAAATCCAGTGATATTATAATATTGTCTAGAGTTTTCAAGTAAATAAGAAATAGCCGAAATTGTTACATCTATTAAATTCCAGCTACTAGCCACAAAAGTGGGTAATACAAACAAAACCGTAGGGTCTCGTAGGAAGAATGGGTTTCCATCAATGGCAAGGCTACTGGGGTACCGCCCGTCACAGTACATGGCCTAGATCAACGTGCCGAGGAGTACGCCCGCTCCCCTGCAACACAAGGCCAGAACCATCCCTTACCGGACAGTCCCGAACAAGACCACCCCGTTTTAAATCTCGTCCTACTTGGGCATGACCCACTTAACCTTGCTGCACCTCCCCTGTTTTAGCCATTCTCGGTTGATGAGGCTTAAGGCTGCGATTACCTTTATTGAACACATCTATCTTAGAATGCTCATCGTCCACCTGACGATGTTCTGAAAGCATTCAATCCACACAAGTTCGTTCCGGGTTCGAACGAAACCGAAGGCACTTTCTCGTTGCACTCGTTTTGGAATCACCCTCAGAGTCAACGACCATAGCCCTTGCACTCTAAATCACCATCTCGAACCTATAAGTATTATTTCCATAAAACTCATTACGGAATCACCCCCAGAGTTATACTGACGTATAATCCTTACACCTCGAGTCTTCACTAAGCTCCACTTGGATTCATGACCTAACGTTTAATTGGAATCGATGTGGTTTTCCGATCCCAAATATGGAAACCTGATCCCGGTCTCACCGAAACCAAACGCCATTTTAGTGTCCAAGTTGTTCTTAAGGGTTTAAACAATTAAACTTATATACATGATGATATAAACAGATAGATGAATCACATTATCACAATAGATAATTCATAACAACTATTCATCTCACAAAGCAGCATATCACATGTCATAGATATCCAAATCATCCAGTATCAATCAATCATCCAATATCAATCACCCAATATAAACCAATCATCCATAAGCAGAGTTGAAAAACTCTTAATCAATTGGATTACCTAAATCCTTCTTCATTTATTTATTCCAAATAAATAAATTAATCAACTCTTAATGATCTTCTTAAATTAATCTTCCTTGATTAATCATCATTAATTACATTTAAGTAATTATCCTTAACCATATACAGTAATTAACCTTTAATTACTATCATTAATTACAATAATTAATTATCCTTCATATACTTACGTTAATTAACTATAATTAATTACATTAAAGTTTAAATAATTACAATTAATTAATCACACTTAAACTAATCACTTTCATTAATCAACCTTGATTAATACATTAATTATATTAATTAATGATCCTTATTAATTAATAATTAACTTGTAATTAATCATCTCATTTAAATAGTAATTAACAACTTGTAATTACTTATCTTAATTAATTAACTTCTTAATTAATTATATTAACCCTTAATTCAGATTTGTAGTTGACGTAGTGATTTTTTTTTCTTTGCTTTTTTTAGAAAATGAGATGAAAAGTTTAAACGAAGAAGATGAAATAATCTTTTATAGATATAATTTTGTTTTATTAAAATTTTAAGAAAATTAATTTATAAGTGTGACACTTGTAATACTTTCTAACATTTGTCATTACACATGGTTATCCTCTTAACACATGTTATTAGAGTGATTCATGAATTAACATATGTAATCTCATGCAAAATAGTTTTAAATGTTTTTATTAATTAATTTTCTAATTTTTAAATACATTTTAATTTATATACATCAATTCTTCTTAAAAGAAATAAATATAAAACAAATTTTATATTCTAAATAAAAGCATAGAAATACACTTTTAAAATCAAAGTATGATTTAAGATATAAATAATTATATATTGAATTTCAACTTAACAATTCAAATTCAAATTAAATTTCAAATTCAAATTAAAAATCAAATTTGATATGTACATAAAATTTTAACAAACCCATTTCCACTTGTATATATTAATTTCAATTAAAATCAATATATATTTACAACCCATTTATTATTATTGTTTAAAATAACAATTTTGTTAATCTTAATTAATTTATTAAAAAGATTATCACATTTAAATTGGGTTTGAAATTCCAAAATATCACATTCGTCCCCCCTTAAAAGAATTTTGTCCCCAAAATTTAAACAAAGGATAATCCAAAATTTTCATTTTATTTTAACAATTCAAGCATACATATCATCCATACATAAGCAATCAATAAACAAAACATCCAAACAACAATACATTCAATACAAACATCATTAGCTATCCGAACACATATCCGGATAAGCCTTCCTAAAACTATCCAGAGTCTCCCAGGTACAATCTCTGGGATCCTCACTTCACTGGACTTTAACGAGCATCACTTTCTTACTTCTGAGTTGCCTCTCGTCTTGATCAACAATCTGAACAGGATGTCTGACAATAGATAAGTCCGGCTCAACCTCTAAGTCTTCCTGCACAGCTGGCTCCATAATAAGAGATGGATCGTGCACGTATTTCCTCAGATGAGATAGGTGGAAAACATTGTGAATTCCAGCCATCCGGACTGGCTATTCAATCCTGTATGCTACGGCATCAATTCTCTCGAGCACTCGGAATGGACCAATATATCTTGGGGCGAGTTTCCCTGTCTTCCCAAATCTTACTGCTCCTTTAATCGGGGAAACTTTGACAAAGACAAAATCACCAATCTCGAACTCTAAATGTCTTCGTCTTTTATCTGCATATTTCTTTTGACGATCCTGAGCAGCACTCATCCTTTCCTTGATAAGCTCAACTTTAGCAGATGCTTCACGGATCAGATCTGGTCCAAGCACAAGACGGTCCTTCGACTCTATCCAACAGGCTGGGGATCTACATGGTCTTCCATATAGAGCTTCATAGGGAGCCATCTTAATGATTGCTTGGTTACTGTTATTATAAGAGAATTCCACTAGCTGTAGATGGTCTTCCCACGATCCACCAAAATCCAATACACAAGCTCTCAGCATATCTTCTAGAATTCGATTTAGCCTCTCTGCCTGCCCATCTGTCTGAGGATGATATACTGTACTCAATCTCAAACTTGTTCCCATAGCTGATTGCAAAGCCTCCCAGAATTTGCTGGAGAAGATAGGATCTCGATCACTTACAATACTGACTGGAACACCATGCAATCTGACTATCTCTCTCAAGAAAATTTCTACCAGAGAAGCTACAGTACGTGTTGCCTTAACTGGTATAAAATGAGCACTTTTAGTTAGACGATCAACAATCACCCATATTCCTTCATTTCCCTTCTTGGTTCTAGGCAATCCGTCGATGAAATCCATCGAAATCATCTCCCACTTCCACATCGGAATTTCCAAAGGTTGTAACAAATCGGCTGACTTCTGCTGATCTCCTTTAACTTGCTGGCAGATAGCACAATTATTAACGAAAGCAGTTACATCTTCCTTCATGCCCTTTCACCAAAAGACTCTCTTCATATCCTTATACATTTTTGAGATCCCTGGATGAATATTTAATCTGGAGCGATGACTTTCTGACAACACCTCCTGTCGCAGATCCCTATCATTCGGAACACAAATCCTCCCATTAATCCTCAATGTTCCTTGGCCATCAATCTCAAAACTAGGACACTGACCTTTCCTAACTCTTCTGATAATTCTTTTCAACATTTGATCTGATTCTTGCTTGCTCGAAATCCTTTCAAGAAGAGATGGCACCACTTCCAAAAGAGATAAAACAGCATTTATGCTAAGAGCGTCTGCCACAACATTCGCCTTTCCCGTGGTATACAAAATATCCAAATCATACGATGCCAAAAACTCGACCCATCGCTGTTGTCTTAGATTAAGATCTTTTTGAGAGAAAAGATATTTCAACGGTTTATGATCCGTGAATAACTCGAACTTCTCTCCCACTAAATAGTGCCTCCAGATCTTTAAAGCAAAAACAATGGCCAACAGCTCTAGATCGTGCGTAGCGTAGTTCCTTTTATGTGGCTTCAATTGCCGACTTGCATATGCAATTACCCTACCATTTTGCATTAGAACCGCTCCCAATCCAACAATACAAGCATCAGTATAAACCTCAAACTTTCTCTTCCCATCCGGAATAGCCAACACAGGAGCACTTTTCAACCTTACCTTCAGATTCTGAAAAGCCTCCCCACATTCTAGTGTCCACTTAAATTTAGCTCCCTTCCTTGTCAGCTTAGTTAGGTGTGAAGAGATCTTGGAATAATCCCTAATAAACTTCCTGTAGTAACCGGCCAATCCCAGAAAACTGCGAACTTCAGTTGGTGTCCGAGGCTGCTTCCACTCCAGAATAGTCTCAACTTTAGCTGGATCTACCGAGATTCCCTCACCAGAAACAATATGCCCCAAAAATTTTACTTCTGATTTCCAAAATGACACTTAGAGAACTTCGCCTTCAGAACATGTCTTCTCAGAGTTTCCAATACTATTCTCAAGTGCTGCTTGTATTCTTCTTCCGACTTAGAGTAGACCAAGATATTATCGATGAACACCAAAACGAACTTATTCAATACATCTCTAAAGACTCGGTAAATCAGGTCTACAAAGTAGGCAGGAGCGTTGGTTAACCCGAAAGGCATAACCAACCACTCATAGAAACAATTAGGTCCCCTAAATGCAGTTAAGGGAATACTGTCCTCAGCTACCCTTAACTGATGGAAACCTGATGCTAAATCTAATTGAGAAAAGACCGAAGCTCCATGAAGCTGATAGAAGAGATCATCAATATGAGGAAAGGATACTTATTTCGAATGGTCACTTTGCTCAACTCTCGATAGTCTACACAGAACCTTACTTACCCATCCGACTTGGTGACAAATACTGCAGCAGAGCCCCAGCAAGAAAAACTGGGCCTAATCAATTCCTTCTCCAATAGATCTTGAGTTTGCTTCACTAGTTCCTCCTTCTCCTTAGGAGCCATCGTCCAACTAGGCTGAATTACGGGTGCTGCTCCTGGAACCAAATCTATGCGAAACTCTATTTCTCAGTGCGGCGGTAAACACTTAACTTCCTCGAATACGTCTGAGAAATCTTCGACCACTTCGATATCTTCAACCTCCTCTTGAGAAGTCTCAACTCCATGTAAAAGACTACTCAAGTGTATTCCATAGTTATCACACATTACTCTGGCAATCCTACCCAGATCAGTTTCCAATGAAACTGTTCTCTCATCACAATTTAAGACAGCCTTATATTTATCAAGCCAATACATCCCCAATATAAGGTCAAA
This sequence comes from Allium cepa, assembly GCA_030765085.1. Taxonomy (NCBI): domain Eukaryota; kingdom Viridiplantae; phylum Streptophyta; class Magnoliopsida; order Asparagales; family Amaryllidaceae; genus Allium; species Allium cepa. Next base: position 736,917,278 of record CM060935.1, on the reverse strand, counting down.
ACCCTTAAAATCCAATACATAAGGGTCACAAGAAAAACTATGGGACAGATAGGAGATTTTCAAATCCTTACAAATCATATCTAATTTGGTTACCCCCTGTAGGATTAGATACACAGATTGGATTGTCTACGGTAAGAAAGAACTTCTCTACAGATTCCAGAGAAATAAAACTCAAAGAAGCACCAGAATCAAACAAAACTTTAATATATTTTCCATCTAAAAGTAAGGTACCTTCCAATACTCCTTTGCCCTTAGATGAGGTTGATGCTGCACCTTCCAAAGCAAATACTTTATTCTTCTGTACTTTATGAAGGAGTAGGCAAATTTTAATCATATGTCCTGGTTGATGGTAGTTGAAGCAAAGAGACTTCTTAACTAAAGCTGAACCTGGTCCACTATAATGCGGTTGCTTCTGCTTTCTCTCTTGAGGACACTGATTTGCCAAATGCCCGACTTGCTGACAATTATAGCACTTGAGGGGTCCATTGTTGTTTCCAGACTTCTTCTTGTTTTGCCTCTTCCAATTAGGATTGAATTTCCTCTTATTTGGGTTAGAAGAATTTCCTCCTGATGCAGCTACTCGTGCCATTGATCTCTTATTCATCAAATCCTCATATCTTAATGCCATATCAATTAGCTCCACAAAAGATCCTTTCAAGTGCACCATCATCCTTTCATGATACTCTGGCCTTAATCCTTGCACAAACATCTCGTTCTTTTTGAGAGGAGTGTCTATAAGCCCTAGACCATAGCAAGATAACTCTTGAATTGAGTCTCGTACTCAGCAATAGTCATGCTCCCTTGCTTTAAATTCAGAAAATCCTGATAAAGACGAGTTTTCCCTGTTGTATGCATGAATTTATCCTTAAACAACTCCTTAAACTCTTCCCAAGACATATCGTCCTCCGAGACATTTGCTGTCACTGCATCCCATCAGGCTGCAGCACCTCCTTGTAATTTCCATGAAGCCATTACCCTCTTCTGCTCATCTGATAATTTCATGCACTTAAAGATTTTCTCACAAGAGCGTAGCCATGCTTGGACCTCAATTATAGTCTCTGTCCCTTTAAATGGACCTCCTCCAAGGTTGACGAAGTCCTTACATAATGCAGCAAAACTTATTGAAGGCGGTGCTAGATTAACAGCCTCATTGTCAGTCTGTTCTCTCATATTATTAGTTGATGTACTTCCAACTACCCTTCCCTTTCTGCCTCTTGAACTCATTTTGGCTACTTGGACAGGTAACCCAACCAATTTAGATAGGGATATAATTATATAAGAAAATTACAAATACGCACTCTCAAGATAGATACTATTCCAGAGCCTAGGTGTTTCTCAACCTAGCTCTGATACCAACTGTGACGACCCGTCTTTCGTTCCACAGAAAGACGTATCATCAATAAGAAAAGAAAGAGATAGAAATAGAAAAGTTAGAAATAAAAGAACAACAACATCAGAATCTCACAGCGGAAACGGAACAAAATATAATATTACACATATCCATTACATAGTTGTACATATCAGAGTACACAAAATAATACGACTTCATTACATTAGACATTTATAAGAGTCTGCCAAACCATACAACCCAAAATACAACATCAAAATCACTACAACGGATAGATAGATAGGTACGTCTGGACTCCAGCTCCAGCTTCCAAACATTAGTCAATCCCAACCTAATCACTTGGCTACTCATAAAAATTTGAGTACCCAAGAGTTTATGAAAAAAAATAAACTCCTGGTCGGACATGGGTCTGGTGTGAGTAAACAAGTTAAAGTTGTTTAACTTTAAAATCATTTGAAAACAAAAGGTATCACGTAAGACTCCCCACACATAAACATGGATAATTTTTTACCTTACGCTAACCAAAACATTTGATAGGAAATCCAGTGATATTATAAAAGGGTCTAGGGTTTTCAAGTAAATAGAAAATAGCCGAAATTGTTACATTCATTAAATTCCAGCTACTAGCCACGAAAATGGGTAATAAAATCAAAACTGTAGGGTCTCGTAGGGAAAATGGGTTTCCATCAATGGCAGGGCTACTGGGGTACCGTCCGTCACAGTACGGGGCCTAGATCACCGTACCGAGGAGCCACCCTAACTACCCTGCAACATAAGGCCGGAACCATCCCTTACTGGACAGTCCCGAACAAGACAACCCCGCAGTTGTGGACAACAACTGCCCACACAACCGAAATAATAAGGGACTTCTAGACAGGGGTAAATCTCGTCCTACTTGGGCATGACCCACTTAACCTTGCTACACCTCCCCTGTTTTAGCCATTCCCGGTTGATAAGGCTTGAGGCTACGATTACCTTTATAGGACACTTCTCTTAGAATGCTCATCGTCCACCTGATGATGTGCTGAAAGCATTCAATCCATACAAGTTTGTTCCGGGATCGAACGAATCCGAAGGCATTATTTCATTACACTCATTTTTGGAATCACCCTCAGAGTTAACGACAATAACCCTTGCACTCTGAAACTCCATCTCGATCTTCACTTTGAGATGTCACGACCTAACGTTTAACTTGGATTGATGTGGTTTTCGGAAAATCAAACTTGATTCCCGATCCAGGTCTCATCGAGATCCAATTGTGTCTTAAAGGCCAATTTATTTAAGGTTTAAACAATTTTATTCAATTTAAACATTGAATCCACAAATAATAACGAACATCTATCACAGATATATACAATATCTCATCACAGAATATCTCAGATTATCATTCAACAGATATCAACCAAATCCAGATATTCAATTCAAAACAGTCATCCATAAGCAAGCGTATCTCTAATTCATATTATAATTAATTTAATTAATTCAAATTAAATTAATTACTTAAGAATTAATTACTTACCTTGCTTAACCAACCATTAATTAATTAATCACAATCATTTAATTAATTAATCACTTCTTAATTATCCTCATTATCAATTAATTAATCTTTAATTAATTAATTATCCTTTAACTATTAATTAATGATCTCTAATTATTCATTATTAAAACTTGATTAAAAATTAATCATTCCTTAATTGGTTACTAATTAATCCTTATTTAATTAATTAATCTAAATTAATTGTTTAATTAATTCCAAATTATAAATTAATTTACCTTAATTACTTAATTAATTATAAATTAATTAACCTTGATTATTTAATTAATTATAAATTAATTAACCTTAATTGTTTAATTAATTAATCCTTAATTATTAATTAATTAACTTCTAATTATTAATTAATTAATGTTTAATTACTTAGTTAATTAACCCTAATCATCAAATTAAATAATTCTTAATTATTAATTAATTAATCACTAATCACTTAATTAATTACTAATCATTTATTAATTAATTACTAATCATTTATTAATTAATCTTTATTTAATTAATTAATTATCTATTAATTATAATTTAATTTAATTCTTAATTATCAATTAATTAATCCATAACTAATTAATTAGACCTAAACTTATTAATTAATTTAATTTTAATTACTTTACTAATTAAAGTAATCTTTAATCCATAAAAACTTAATTAACTTTCAAAACAATTAATTTCATTAATTACTTAGATTTATTACATATTTAAAACATTTCCATTTTGATTAAACTTAATTACTTTTTATAAATTTAATTAACATCTTAAAATTTAGTTATCAAAGTATAAATTACTTTAAATTAAATCGTTTATCATTATCATAAAGTAGTTTAAATAAATTTAAAATTTAAAACAAATTTTGAAAAACTCTTAAACATCACTTGCTTCGGGGTTCAACCCGACCAAACTAGAGACCAACTCGAGTTCCCTCTTCTTCCTTTTCTATTCCTTTCTAAAACTTAACATAAGTATGAAGTTAAAACTTCAAGTTACAGGAAAGAAGCAAAACACTCACTAACACCAGGCACGAACAAAACAGCATCACCCCGAACCATCACGTGGGCAAAAACCCTCTTCACTCAATCACCACTTTGAGTTTCCCCAACGCCATCCTTACTGACACACCCAATGACACCGTACACGTGCACGACGCACCTACGCCGCCGCCACCACCAGCAACACCGCACGCAAAGTCCTCATCGGCCACTGACCTAACACCGACCCCTGATCAGCCATCACGCGACCCAAATCAAAATCGAAGAAGCTCGCACCCATCACCTGGAACAACACATCGCCTGAAAACCCCTCAATCCCACGATTCCGACCATCGTTCACCACGAAATCTCGGCTACATCACCGCAAGGCCTCAACGCTTCTATCCCCTAAATCCTACGCAACTCGATCTACCTAATAATTCCCGGTCACAAAATTTCCAGACGTGATCAAACATAGGTCTTAAACCCTAAACCCACATCATCCGGCCACCTCATCATTTGAGATCACCTCCGATTATTTTTGCTATGACCATCCAACATCACTCCATCTCCAGTTGAAGCCCTGACCACCATAACTCCTCCATCCACCAGAATTTGCCCAAGACACAACTTTTGGTCATCACCAAATTACTGCCCTAAAACCAAACTAAAAATCATGATCTTTATTTTAAAAATCATGTTTCACCAAGTTGATTCAAGATATAAAATTTAAACATCAAATTATCATACTTGATTTTATCATGTTCTTAAATTTCCTACAGTATCTTCTTGTTTCCTGAAGATATTCTAACAAATTTAATTTGAATAAAATTTAAAAACTTTAATTTGTGATTAAATAAACATATTATGTTTGTAACTCAAGTCTAACAGTGATTTGTTATGGAAATTTTGAATCTTGGTTTTAGTTTTTACTCTGTAAATGGGAAAACAGAGAAGCAGCAGGAAGTTTTAAATATGCACAGTATAATACAATATATATACAAATATTACACTAATATATATACATGCAAGACATCAACATCTCAGAAATTCACATGCATAAATTTACTTACTTAAACTTTCTAATTAGAAGTTTACTCACCTGAAATTTTCAAGCAGAGACCCAAAAATTTGAAATCTGGAATTTTTTTTACTGCAGATCTTAAAACTTGGAGATCCAGAGAAGAAAATCTTTTGAAACACAGGTGATCTTGTATAATTCTTCACTTGAACTAAATTATAACCTTAGATTTTAAACTAAGGAGAGTTTTGAATTTTCCTTACAGGAATTTGATTTTTTTACCGGAACTTGATTTTACAGAAATTTCTTTTGTATTCTGTTTTGCAAATTTGGGGGTTTGAAATTAAACTTGGATTCTTGTTTCAAAATTCTTGGTTGAAAGAGTGATAATTTGATGATATTCAGATTTGTAGTTGAGGTAGTGATTTTTGTTTCCTTTTCTTTTTTCAGAAAATGAGATGAAATTTTTAAATGGAGAAGATGAAATAATCTTTTATAGATATAATTTTGTTTTATTAAAACTTTAAGAAAATTAATTTATAAGTGTGACACTTGTAATACTTTCTAACATTTGTCATTACACATGGTTATCCTCTCAACACATGTTATTAGAGTGATTCATGAATTAACATATGTAATCTCATGCAAAATAGTTTTTAAATGTTTTTATTAATTAATTTTCTAGTTTTTATACATTTTAATTTATATACATCAATTCTTCTTAAAAGAAATAAATATAAAACAAATTTTATATTCTAAATAAAATCATAGAAATACACTTTTAAAATCAAAGTATGATTTAAGATATAAATAATTATATTTTTAATTTCAACTTAACAATTCAAATTCAAATTAAATTTAAAATTCAAATTAAAAATCAAATTTGATATGTACATAAAATTTAACAAATCCATTTCCACTTGTGTATATTAATTTCAATTAAAATCAATATATATTTATAACCCATTTATTATTATTGTTTAAAATAACAATTTTATTAATCTTAACTAATTTATTAAAAAGATTATCACATTTAAATTGGGTTTGAAATTCTGGAATATCACACACCCTAATTACCCTTAATTAATTACATCTCTTAATTATCTTCAAATAACTTTATTAATAAATTCTTAATTAATTACACTAAGTAATTAATTATTAATTACTTCCACTATGTAATTAGTCTTCATGTTAATTACATAAAGTAATTAGTTCCCAAATCTCTTCCATTACCTATTCAATTCAATTACAACCAGTAATTATCTTCTTAATTACTTCATTAAGTAATCATTCTTCATTAATTACATTGAGTAATTACTTCTTAAATTATCCAGTGATTATCTTAAATTAATTAAACTTAATTAATTAACTTAAACTTAATCAAAATAAACTTAATTAATTACAATTAGTAATTAATTTCTTAATTACTTCCATTAAGTAATCACACTTAAACAATTCTCAAATGATTATCTTTAAATTAATTAATCTAATTAATTATTAAAATTAATCACATTAATTAATTTTTGAATAATCCTAAGTTAATGACCTTCATTAACTATTAACAAATCTTTAATTACTTCTCTAAAGTAATTAACTGAGATTAATCATTATCAATTACAAATTAATTTATCTATAATAACCCATTAATTAATCTCTAATTCTTTAATTAATTAAGTGTTAATCTGTAAGTTAATTAATTTTTAATTACTTGATTAATAAATTTCAAATCATTAATTTAAAATCAAATCTTATCTAATTAATGATTTCTTAATTATAATTTAATTAATCTTAATTAACTTACTTAATCCTTAAATTAATTAAATTAAACCCTTAATTACTTAATTAATTAACCCAGATCATTAATTAATTAAACTAATTAATGATCCATCTTAATTACCTTAATAATTTAATGAATAATAAATCATTAAGTCTTAATTAACTTTGAGATAAATTTTACTAATGATTTAATTATCATTAACAAAGTAATTTAAAAACAATTAGCTTTTAAATTTACTTTTAAATTCCATTTTAAATTTAAGATGTAAAATGAAAACAATTTTATCTTTAACAATGTTTAACAATTCAAAAACCTTTTAATTACATGTTAAAGAAATACTTATCTCCTAAAGGGAATTTAAAATAGTTTTAAAAACATATTTAATTTAAATCAATTTAAAATACACTTTAAATATTCAAAGTTGTTTTAAAACATTTTAAATTCAAAAACTATATTTTATTTCAAACTAGGATTCAAATTCATTTTGAATCCAGATTTTAAACTTAGATTTTAAAACCCTATTAAAATTTTTATTTTCGGATTTGAAAAACACTTTATAAAATATTTTAACAATTTTTAGTTGTTAAAAACATTCCATTTTTATAAGACTTATTTATTTTAAAACCAAGATACCAAATTTGAATTGAAACCAAGCTTAAAAACTTGATTTAAAACTTTTCTTAAATTTGGCTTCCAAATTTTAAAATTTGAAACACTGACAAGTTTTTAAAATAAACCTGTAACAACTAATTGACCCGAGTTCCCCCCCCCCCCCCAAATACTTCGAGTCAATCATCAAATATCTTCAAGCAAAAACCTGAAACTACTCGTGTATAACTCGAGTACTCATCACTTGCTTCAACCAAGCTTCATCAGAACCAGATATGCACTGTGCATATGCACAGACCAGCCACCCCTCTCCGATCATCCATGATGATCTTTACAAGTCGACGATCATCTCAAGATCAGTCTACGACCACCAGAACTCAACTAATACCACAAAATCAGAATCGAGTCGTAAACCCCAATCTTGGAACCAAAGTCAAAAACCTGGAATCACTTCCTACTCGAATCTTCGACCACCGTAGCGACTACAATTCCGGCCACAACTTCGTCAGTAACCACTCTTCCAATTCCCAAAAGCCTGATACATTCGATCAACCAGAGCCATCACCACGACCCAATATAATTAGCCTGTCTAAACTAGGGTTATAAACTTCACTGATCCACCACTGTCGCCACACTAACTTGATCATCATACAGGCATATTTCCATGATTCCCTGATCATCCTACTATCACCAGAAGAAATCCCGAACCTCTTGATCATCCAGATCACCAGAGATTTCCCAATTTTCCATTTCTGAGAAAACTCAAACCGCTCTCTTAATTCAAAACTAAAAAATTGGATTTTAGTTTTAAAAAGCATGTTTCTGGTTAATAATTCAATTTACATTCCTGAATTGATAAATTGGAATGTTTAATTTTTTGACCAAACTAACATTTATCTGTTTTATTTGGTTTTCTAGAGACATGCAAGTTGTTTTTGCTTAAATAAATTTTTAAAACTTAGTTCGTAATCAAACAAACAACACTTATTTACATACTAAGTTCTAACGGTTACTAGATCAAAAGAATAGGGATTTGTTTGCAAATCTGGGTCCTAAAAGTCAAAGAACAGAGGTATCTCAATTGTAACAGGCATGCACACATTTACATCCAAATATTCATAGATATTTCACATATAAATATACAAACTTACCTATCTATGTCCATACAAATCATACTTATTACAGGAATAATCATGCAACCATGTTTTAAACTTAAGTAATTTTAACAAAAATGTTACTCACCCGTTTTCACAGAAACACAGAGCCTCTTTATTTTTGAAAAGCTTTTGAATCCTTTAAAACTTAAAAAACTTGAGCGCTGAGATGTTTTGAAACTGAAATGCTTTTTCTCCCTCTTTAAAGCTACATGCATGTAGGCTTCCAGGTTTGAAAAGAAATGAGGCTTTGATCACTTTGTTTTAGATTTAGTTTTGATTTGAGGATGACAGTTTTTAAAATGCTTTCCAGAATGTTGAAGTGATATAAATTTGAATCTTGAAACTGAATTACAGGTTTGTTTTCTGGAAATTTGGAAGTTGTATACATGCTTGATTTAGAAAGTGGATTACAGGCTTTGATTCTGGTTTTTCTTTTGAGGAGTGAATTACAGATCTTTGATTTGCTTTTGTAGTGGATTTGCAGATTTAACTTTCAGATATGTTTTTGGTTTAGAGATGATTCCAGAATTGGAAAAAGAAAGTTGTTTAAGTTTGTCTTAGCTTTTGATTTTGAAAAAGAATAGATAGAGAAAAGTATATGTATTTAGGTTGAAATTAATTTAACAAAATAAAAGAAAAAGAAAATGGGAATTAAATGACACTTGTCATATTGTTTAATCTATCACTTAACACATGTTGTTTAGATTACTTAAGTAATTAACACATGTCTTTGTTTTATTTTCTTTTTATTTTAAATGATAATAAAGGTTTTACTCAATTTATTTATACTTATGTAAATATATATGTGAATTTATTATGTAAAGAAAATGTAATAAAACAAATTATAAATAAAAGCTTATCCAAATATTTTTAAGATCCAAATCATTTTAAATATTTATTTTTAAGTATCAATTCTTTTGAATTTCAAAGCTTTAAATTCAAATTAAATTATAAAAAATCAAATCTAAGAATCAAGTTATATCTATACATATATAACTACTTATAAATTTTAAAAAAATAACAATCATATTCCTATAAAATTTATTTTTGTTTATAAAAGCTAAGTATTATAATTATCATTTGAAAATAACAAATTTAACAATTTTAAATGATTTATAAAAGAGATTATAAATCACTTCTATTATTAAATGAATTAAGACCATATGTTACATTGTATTTTGAACTTCTATTTCAAATCATATATATCAAGCAATATTTAAAAGAAGTGAAACAAACTTTTTATTTAAATTTAAAAATTAAGCTAAGATATAATCTTAAGCAATTAACAATTATCTTAAGTATTTACAAACCATATAGTTATTAATTAAATAACTTTGAAAAGCTTAATATTAATTTAAATCATAATTTCCAAATTATTAAATATATTATTAGAATTCGAAAACAAGACTTTATATATTTATTAAATTTCAAATCAAAGATTATCTATAATATATACAAATATATACACATAATAAATAGAAACATTTATTTAGCTTTTTAAAAGATAAAATCACTAGTTAAATATTTATTTGATTAGATTATTAAACCAATTCATATTTTATTAATCAATATTATCAAATCAATTTAATTTTAAATAAAGATTATTAAATTGATATTGCCAAAAATTCCGAGATATCACAGGTTTCTATAAACGTATATCAATCGGTGGCGGAGAAGGCAACTTCTCTTAGCTTAACATCCTTTCCCAAGATATAAGAGCTTAGGAAGTTATACTTTTCAAGAAATCAGTCGTATGACATGGAATGACAATGTGGCATTCATTGATGTGATATGTGAAATGTGATATGTGATATGTGATATGTGAAAGGTAATCGTAGCCTCGCAATCCTCACACCCTAGCTATGATGGGATTCTATATGGTCAGATGTATGCTCGCATTTCGGATAGTAGTGATTTGGGTTATCAGGTGTTCTGAGCCCTAGGTACTAGATATGTCTGGACTTCATGGCGGGGATGCACGAAGGCTGAGTCCTTGGATGTTATTCGCAGATTATATCCCCTTTTAGCCATTTGTGTTGTTGTATAACGGCATCTGAATCTTGGACGTAAGCCATGGATACGAATTAATCTTTCCACTAATTTCCTATCATGTTTGTGATAACCCGGATTTTTGGACATCTGAAAACTGATAACTACTAGATTGAATCAGTAAAAATATTGAATTAAAGATTAAACTAATGAATGACCAAATAAATATTTATACTTGTAATTGTGTTATATATATAGACAGAAATATTTTATACAAATTGAATTTGTGATTGTTTAAATATATGTATATATCAAATGGTTTTTTTAAATTGGAATTTTGAAGTTTAATTTGAATTTGGATTTGAAATTTAAAAAAATAGATATTTTAAAATATATTGGACCTAGAAATAATATTATATATATGATTTTATTTCTTTTATATAATTGGTTTTAAATTAAAAAGTATTTATTTATATAAATTATAATAATGTATTTACTTAATAGAAATATATATATAAATTTTATAAAATCCTTTAAAAATTCATTAATTCTAGGAAAAAAATTTAAACAAGATTTAATAAAGGAGTTGATGTTCTCCTCTTCTAAATTTCCTAATTTATATGGAATGTATGTGATAATATATATATATAAAGATAAAACATAAATATAATTTGTAACATTTTAACATGGGAAATAAATAAGTGAGACAAGGATTTAAATACAAAATGCATAAAGGATTACAAGTGTTAGCTTGATTTTGTTATACAATTACAAGTGTCATATTTAAAAAAAAAAGATAAATGAGATATGTACATCTTCACTCTTTCTCATCTCTCTTTTATCTTTACTACCAAAAGAAAACAAAGTATAAAAAAAGCTGTAAAAAAAAAATCAAAGCAGCAACAACTTTATTTTCCACCTTAAACCTGTAGGCAAGCAAGATCATCTCAGGTTTAAGGCAAGATCAGATTTAGTTCAAGTTGCAAAGTAAATCAAAATATCAACAATCTTAGCCTACTGTTTCAATCTGATTCAAAAAAAACAAAATCATTGAGCAAATCATCAAACAAGCTTCATATCTGATCAACTATCAAGCTATAATTCTTAAATCAAGCTGCAGTTTCAAGATTTTCTTCCAGCTTTCTCTGTTTACAATTTACAGGTGAGTAAACTTCGCCCTTTAATGTTTGATCAGATGCTTAGTCATTTGAGTGAAGTATGAATATGGGTTTGCATGGATAAACTCATATGTTAATAAGTATGAAGCGAAAGGATATGTACATATCTGTTTATATATAAACATATGTCCCTGTCATACAGAATTTTCCAAGCTCTGTTCAAACATATTATAACAGTAAGTAAACAAAACCACATATGGTTTTAATTTAGTGTATATGATGACTTTATGGAATAAGGCTGTGGTAGTAGGTTGCATTTATGAATTTAAACCTTCATGTTATAAATATAAAGTAATAAGTGAGTGCATGTTTGATTTTATCTATGCAGCTCTGTTCCCAAGTTACAGGTTTTTGAAATCTAGCGAAATTCAATACTCCTTAACAAAGCTATTATAAGTATTGATATTTAATTGAGTTGTGATGGTTTAAAATCTAAACTAAGTTTTTAAAATATATTTAAACAAAATTTTGTTGGAATTTTATCTGGAAATTTTGTAAGACGGTGGAAATTTGGTAATATGGTAAAATCAAATATCATGATTCTGCTGATTCAAGCATATCACCTAAATTTCTTTGGAAACAAGGATTTTTAAAAGAAAAACCAAATTTTATAATATTGTATCGGGTGAGGAATTTGTGGTTGACTAGATTTTGGGTTTTGGGGTCTTTCTGGGAATCAGGGAACTCGAGATGGTCAGAATCGCCACCGGAGGTAGCTAGGAGGGTGGTGAGTGTGGGAAAAATGGAGGTCGATTTTATTAACCACCATGGTGGAGGATCTCGGTCGAAGTATGGTTTTGGTACCATTTTGAACGAGGCTCGAAATTTTGTCTGCTGTGTTATCTCTGGGGGATGGGAGATGATCGGTACTGGGGAAAAAGTCACATATGTCAGTGTCGAAGCTGAGGGCATGGTGGTGTGGATGATAGTGGTCGAAGTTATCGACGACGAGGCGATTTCATCGAAGGCTTTAGTTCAGTTTTGAGTCAAAGGGCTCGGTAGGGGTAAAGTTCTGTTGTTTGAGCTCGAGCTTTTGTTCGATAATTTTATGCTTGGGCTGGGAAAATTTATAACCAAGTTGATTAATTCACGAGTAAAAATTTGCAGTACCAAGTTACGGCTAAGAAATTCAAGTTTTAAACATTACGAATTATTCAAAGTGTCTAGGAAAATTGAATATTGTAATATGTTTCGAGGATTATAAAACAAATTTCAAAATAAGTATATTGAAGACTTTAATAAGAAATGATTTGACAGAAATTTAATTTTAAATCTTTTGGATTATCCTAAGTTAATTAAAGAAATTAAGAGTAGTTAATTACAGCATGTAGTTAATCCAGGTAACTAATTAAGGATTTAATTGCTTAGTAAGTGCATTTAGAAGTTAATTAATTAACTAATTGATTAAAGGTTGTTTAATTAATATTTAAGGATAAATTAATTAATGATTTAAGTATTAATTAATGATGGGAAGTTAATTACTCAACTAAGGTGGGTAATAAATAGACAAATACTAGATATGTTTTATTCAATGAATTATTTAATTATAGGTAAATAGAGGATAAATCTATCGAAGGTTATTAAGTTAAATTAGAAATTTAAGATCAAATTAAATAAATGATCGGGAGCTGATTAATTAAGAATAATCAACCGTGGATAATTACTTGATGGATGTAATTGATTAAAGGAAAATTACTTAGTAGAAGTAATTAATAATTAATTACATAGTGTAATTAATTTAAGAATTGACTAATAAAATTTTTGAAAGATAATTAGGTAATGTAATTAATTAAGAGTAATTAATTACAGGATGAGATTAATCAAGGGTGATTAATAAATATAATTAATTAAAGATTAAGTAAAATTACATGAAGTAATTAATAAGGTGTAATTCCTTAGTGAAGAAATGAGTGAATAATTATTGGATGTAATTAATTAAAAGGAAATTACTTGGTAGGGAATAATTAAAGGATAATTACTTGGTGAAGGGAACTAAGTGATAATTACTCAGTGTAATGAAAGGATTAATTAATATAATAAATCAAGGAATTGGTTTAATTGATGAGGTAATTTAGGAAAGTTAATGTCTGAATGTGATTAATCAAGGTTGATTAACGAATGTAATCAAGTTAAAGGTTAATTATTAAAACGAAATTTAAGAGTAATTAACCAATGAAAGTAATTAGAGGATCATTAATTTATGTGATTATTGAAAGTGATCAATCTTGTTTATTAATGATTGAATAATGTTGACTGTTTTGAATTGGTTAATATCTCTGATATGAATTGCTTTGTGATATGATATGTTGGATGGACGGTGATAATGTGATTATCTATCAATTATAAATTGTTGTGTAAATGTGTTATCCAGTAATTTAAGTTGAATTGTATTTAATTGAATAACCAGAATTTAGATGACATTGGATTCAAAGAGATCGGAGTCGGGAATTAGTAAATTTTGAAAAACCACTTCAATTCATATTAGTTTGATTTGTGAAATGAACAAGCTGGAATGGAATGATTTAAGTAAGTTGGACTAATTAACCTAAGTTTTGGTACTTAGAAATTGATAGATATAATAAGTGATGTCTATAACAACTTGCGAGGTTGTAAATTGATACAAGTTACCCGGGTTTATATAAGTTGTATGCTTTTGTATTCCATACTAGATGGGTTTACTCACGCTGGTTTCCAGCATGACCCAGGTGTTACTTTGATGTAATGCTCGGGTCGGACCAAGTTTTACAGATTTTCAGATAAGGGCGTTCTGGAGCTCAGGAGGCGACTTGGATGGCAGGAACGTATGGATTGTATTCCGCTGTGACATGTTGTAGTTTATCTGAAACTAGTTAATTTTAACTGTCTAGTGTTTGGGTAAATATTGTAACTCTGATGACTTGTACGAAATTTAACTGATACAGCTTCTTTGTATAAAAGTTATTTTATGAGATATTATATTTTATCCGCTGCGAATGTGAGAATCTGTGTTTTGTTTCTGTTTCTCCTTCTTTCTCTTTTCTTCTTTTCTTAACAATCGAGAAATTTCGGGATCGAAACTTCCGGGTCGTTACATTTTGGTAACAGAGCCGAAAGGTTAAGCAAGAACCTTGGCTCTGGTGGTAATTACTCATTAAATAGAGTCCGTAGTACTCTAGGATGAGTTGAATATATATATATATATATATATATGAGAGAGTACTTGTTATTTTCTTATATAAATTTTTTAAATGATTTTATATAGAAATATATTTTGATATATAAAGCAATATTTCCTTCTAATAAATATTAAGGTGATTGGTGGTTAAAGTATTGAAAATTAAATTAAGAAGTAATATAATACAACCAAATTGAAATCTTGAATTGGAATTAAAATTAAGTGGTAACAGAAATACAACCAAATTAAAATTAAATTGATTGAAATGTAATTCTAGAAATTGAGTTCAGAAATTAAATTGTTTAAAAACTTTAAATAAGTTTGAAATGGATTCAAACTGAAATTTAATCTTGAATTTATAGAAGTAAGAATAATATAAAAAGGAATTGGTATCTAGATATAATAACCTTGAGTATTATCATAAATAGTTATTGTGTTTAACAATGATATATTTGTTATTAAGCAAGCCAAATGAAGTAAATTTATAGGATGAGTATAACTTCTTAATTAAAGTGGGTTTTAAAGTTGTAAAGTTTTAAAAACCTAAATTGTTTCAAGGAGTTAAAGAAAATAACAATAATTTAGATTATTTTGAATATAGTCTTATTTTAAAATAAGAAATGTTTGGAAGATTTTTAAGGGATTTGTTTTGAAATTAAAACCAAGGGTGGTTTAAATTTTTAAAGTAGACTGGTGTGTAAAGGAAATAAATATGAAATAAACTCTAAGGTTGAGTTTTGAATTTTCCTTCTAATGTGATGTGAAACCCAAAGTGAAGCAAGTTTTAAACTTAAGTGGAAAGGTTATTAATCTAAAGGTTTAAAATTTGAATGGGAATTGGGATTAAATTCAACCAGAAATTGAAATGATTTGAAATTGAAGAGGATTCAATTTGAAATTTGTCTAAATTTATTTGAATAATTTGGAACTGTAAATAAAGTTGAATAAGTAAGAATCAAATGGAATTTGATTCGAAGTTGGAAAGAAATTGAGAATTAATTCAACTTGAATTGGGAATAAATCAAGTCCAATGGAATTTGGAGTTATTTGAATTGGAATTGGGTCAATTTAAATGGAAATTTAAATTGAATAGTAGGGAAAGTGAACAGTTTTAACTCTGGACTATTTTCAATAAATTGTTTTAATATAAACTTATTTTTCTAAGCTATTAAATATATACAGCCTTTCTTTCTTAAAGCCAAATTATTTTATACTTGTTTTACAATTATTTTTGGAGCTATTTAACCATTTTTTTCAACTGTTTTCTAAACTAATTACTATTTTTCAACTATGTTACAAATTAATTATTATTTTCAACTATTTTGCAATTATCTAAAATTTCTGAAACTATTTAACTACTTTTCAACTATTTTATAATTAGTTAACTATTTTACAGCTATTTTGCAAACTAATAATTATTTTTCAACTACTTATCTATTTTTAAAATTTTCAAGCTATTTTCTAAATATAAACTGGTCGGAGTTCAAACTGTTATTGATTAAATACCCAATTGAGATAAGGATTGAAGATATGATCCAAATGAGAATTAAGGCAATTGT
Organism: Allium cepa; assembly: GCA_030765085.1. NCBI lineage: Eukaryota > Viridiplantae > Streptophyta > Magnoliopsida > Asparagales > Amaryllidaceae > Allium > Allium cepa. The sequence goes on along the minus strand of CM060935.1, from coordinate 736,900,975 downwards.
AAATAAGTGAATGAGAATTAAAGGAAATGTGAATAGAAAGGAAATTGATTTGGATGATAATCATTGGAAATAAATACGTAGGATGTACGTATATTATTCTATTCGCATAATGATTTGATCTAGATTCGAGCACAGAATTTTGAGATAGTTATATCGATCCGAGTGGGATTTTTCACTCGATTTTCGATGGCGAACCTGGATATGGATTGTTGATTAGTTTTGGATATTCTCTAACATAGTTATGACTATGCAAGGAGAATGAAGGTTTCTGATCAAGAAACCAGATTTGTGTCCGCACTAGGAAGTCGGGTGGATGATACTAGTTCGGAAGTGAAATTGTGTGATCGAGTGAGCGATCAGATTGGTATAGCATACGGATGATATGTGTGCATCGTATGGTTTTGAATGAAGTTGTTACTGGGAGTTTGTGGATAAGAAATGTAAAATGGTTTTTGAAATGAAAATTATATTTTGTGAAATATACAATGAATAAAAGCGGAAATAGGATATCTCTATGGTAAAAATTTACTTTATGGAAGTAAGTGATACGGTAAGTGATTTTGTAAAGAGTAATCAAATTTGAATATTTGATTTGAAATAAACAAAGTTATATATCTTTGTTATATAAGATAAATCTCCCCTTGTTGAATCTAAAGCCATAAGAAAGGGTTTTTAAAATATTTGAAGTATAAAAAAGGTTTTATACAAGTTTGAAGAGATCCAAAGATTTTTTAAGATTACATATATCTATGTATAAATATATATAATGGATTTCGTGAGGATGATTTTGGAAAGGCTTTGGGAACCTTTGAATTTGGAAAGGCTTTTGATTTTTGGGTAAAATCAATATTGAAATTTGGAAAGCCTAGTTTGAGAACTATCGATTTTGGGATAATCGATTTTATGTAAAGGAGCTTCGTAAGATCATACTAGGGGTATGATTTGAAAGATACTATATGTGTATAGTATAAATTGTTTTGATGATAGCTCTAGGGAAAAAGGCGCTCCCTTGAAATGAACTTCTCAGGAGTGCCACCGGGTGGTGCTGCCTTGAGCCCCAAGGGGGGTTCTAAAGTCGATCCTGTGAGGAGTCCGGACAAAACTAGTTCCTGGGGATTATGAGTAGTGTGTACCATAGCGAAAGTCGTGTGTGCCACTGAGAGACAACAGTCTGCATTTGATTTTATATCGGTAGACTGTGACCTATGGTAACATAGCGAAAGTCGTGTGTGTCGCTGAGAGCCAACAGTCTGCATTTGATTTTATATCGGTAGACTGCGACCTATGTAGGAGTGGAGAAGTTTCATTTTGACAGCGAAAATCGTGTGTGCCGCTGAGAGCCAACAGTTGCATGGACTTTTGCTGTGATGGCAACGTAACCCTGGAATGTAACTGCGATCTGTTGTGGATTCTATGGCATAATCAAGAGGCGCGGAGTGCCTACAGTTACATGGACTTTTGCTGCGATGGCAACGTAATCCAGGATGTAACTGCGACCATGGATTGGGTGATGATTTCCGGAGCATTCTCACCAAAGATTTCCTCTATTTTCAGAAATGTTTTCCATATTTTCAATAAAATTATTTTCTAAGTATTTTCACTGGGTGTTGAAATGGGTTCGCAAAGTACTTATAGATTTTCAGTCCTACGCCTGATCAACGTATGACCGAATTTCTGTGAGAACAAAGACGGACTTGTGGAAACATCGAGTATAAAAGTAATTTTCATAAAATTATTTTGGTAATATTATATAGATTTAAAGTGTTTTAAGAGGGTCAAGGAGAAATTTATCTAAGTATTGAATTAATTCTGGCTTCGTTCCTTTTCGAGGACGAAAAGATTCAAAGGGGGAAGGAATGTAGTAACCTGGATTTTTAGACGTCTGAAAACTGATAACTATTGGATTGAATCAGTAAAAGTATTAAATTAAAGATTAAACTAATGAATGACCAAATAAATATTTATACTTGTAATTGTGTTGTATATATATAGGTAGAATTATTTTATACAAATTGAATTTGTGATTGTTTAAATATATGTATATATCAAATGTTTTTTTTTTAAATTGGAATTTTAAAGTTTAATTTGAATTTGGATTTGGAATTTAAAAAAATAGATATTTTAAAATATATTGGACCTAGAAATAATATTATATATATGATTTTATTTCTTTTATATAATTGGTTTTAAATTAAAAAGGATTTATTTATATAAATTAGAATAATGTATTTACTTGATAGAAATATATATATATATATAAATTTTATAAAATCCTTTAAAAATTCATTAATTGTAGGAAAAAAAATTAAACAAGATTTAATAAAGGAGTTGATGTTCTCCTTTTCTGAATTTCCTAATTTATAAGGAATGTATGTGATAATATATATAAAGATAAAACATAAATATAATTTGTAACATTTTAACATGGGAAATAAATAAGTGAGACAAGGATTTAAATACAAAATGCATAAAGGATTACAAGTGTTAGCTTGATTTTGTTATACAATTACAAGTGTCATATTTAAAAAAAGAAAAGATAAATGAGATATGTACATCTCCACTCTTTCTCATCTCTCTTTTATCTTTATTACCAAAAGAAAACAAAGTATAACAAAAGCTGTAAAAAAAAATCAAAGCAGCAACAACTTTATTTTCCACCTTAAACCTTTAGCCAAGCAAGATCATCTCCGGTTTAAGGCAAGATCGGATTTAGTTCAAGTTGCAAAGTAAATCAAAATATCAACAATCTTAGCCTACTGTTTCAATCTGATTCAAAAAAAAAACAAAATCATTGAGCAAATCATCAAACAAGCTTCATATCTGATCAACTATCAAGCTATAATTCTTAAATCAAGCTGCAGTTTCAAGATTTTCTTCCAGCTTTCTCTGTTTACAATTTACAGGTGAGTAAACTTCGCCCTTTAATGTTTGATCAGATGCTTAGTCATTTGAGTGAAGTATGAATATGGGTTTGCATGGATAAACTCATATGTTAATAAGTATTAAGCGAAAGGATATGTACATATCTGTTTATATATAAACATATGTCTCTGTCATACAGAATTTTCCAAGCTCTGTTCAAACATATTATAACAGTAAGTAAACAAAACATCATCTGGTTTTAATTTAGTGTATATGATGACTCTATGGAATAAGGATGTGGTAGTAGGTTGCATTTATGAATTTAAACCTGCATGTTATAAATATAAAGTAATAAATGAGTTCATGTTTGATTTTATCCATGCACCTCTGTTCCCAAGTTACAGGTTTTTGGAATCTAGTGAAATTCAATACCCCTTAACAAATCTATTATAAGTATTGATATTTAATTGAGTTGTGATGGTTTAAAATTTATACTAAGTTTTTAAAATATATTTAAACAAAATTTTGTAAGACAGTGGAAATCTGGTAATATGGTGAAATCAAATATCATAATTCTGCTGATTCAAGCATATCACCTAAATTGTCTTTGGAAACAAGGATTTTTAAAAGAAAAACCAAAATTTATAATATTATATCGGGTGAGGAATTTGTGGTTGACTAGATTTTGGGTTTTGGGGTCTTTCTGGGAATCAGGGAACTCGAGATGGTCAGAATTGCCACCGGAGGTAGCTAGGAGGGTGGTGAGTATGGGAAAAATGGAGGTCGATTTTATTAACCACCGTGGTGGAGGATCTCGGTCGAAGTAGGGTTTTGGTACCATTTTGAACGAGGCTCGAAATTTTGTCTTGTGTGTTATCTCTGGGGCATGGGAGATGATCGGTACTGGGGAAAAAGCCACATATGTCATTGGCGAAGCTGAGGGCTTGTTGGTGTGGATGATAGTGGTCGAAGTTATCGACGGCGAGGCGATTTCATCGAAGGGTTTAGTTCAGTTTTGAGTCAAAGGGCTCGATTTTGATTTCAAGGGGATTCGAGAATTCTGGGTTGACGATCGAAGTGAGACGGTCGACAGCGACTTATAGGTGGTGGCAGCGCCGGTCAGAGACGACCAGACTTCGTGTGCACGTGCACGAGTCTTCGTCGATATTTGAGTTGTTGCTGAGTTTTGGTTGCTTCAAGGAAAATGATGTTTTACGCGATGCTGTTCTCGAGTATGTTCGGGGCATCGTTTGACTTAGAGGCTCGGTAGGGGTAAAGTTCTGTTGTTTTGGGCTCGAGCTTTTGTTCGATAATTTTATGCTTGGGCTGGGAAAATTTGAAACCAAGTTGATTAATTCACGAGTAAAAATGTGCAGTACCAAGTTTACGGCTAAGAAATTCTAGTTTTAAACATTACGAATTATTCAAATGTCAAGGAAAATTGAATATTGTAATATGTTTCAAGCATTATAAAACAAATTTCAAAATAAGTATATTGAAGACTTTAATAAGAAACGATTTGACAAAAATTTAATTTTAAAGCTTTTGGATTATCCTAAGTTAATTAAAGAAATTAAGAGTAGTTAATTACCGCATGTAGTTAATCCAAGTAACTAATTAAGGATTTAATTGCTTAGTAAGTGCATTTAGAAGTTAATTAATTAACTAATTAATTAAAGGTTATTTAATTAATATTAAGGATAAATTAATTAATGATTTAAGTGTTAATTAATGATGGGAAGTTAATTACTCAACTAAGGTGGGTAATAAATAGACAAATACTAGATATGTTTTACTCAATGAATTATTTAATTATAGGTAAATAGAGGAAAAATCTATCGAAGGTTATTAAGTTAAATTAGAAATTTAAGATCAAATTAAATAAATGATCAGGAGTTGATTAATTAGGAATAATCAACCGTGGATAATTACTTGATGGATGTAATTGATTAAAGGAAAATTACTTAGTAGAAGTAATTAATAATTAATTACATAGTGTAATTAATTTAAGAATTGACTAATAAAAGTTATGAAAGATAATTGGGTAATGTAATTAATTAAGAGTAATTAATTATAGGATGAGATTAATCAAGGGTGATTAATAAATATAATTAATTAAAGATTAAGTAAAATTACTTGAAGTAATTAATAAGGTGTAATTCCTTAGTGAAGAAATGAGTGAATGATTACTGGATGTAATTAATTAAGAGGAAATTACTTGGTAAGGAATAATTAAAGGATAATTACTTGGTGAAGGGAACTAAGTGATAATTACTCAGTGTAATGAAAGGATTAATTAATATAATAAATCAAGGAATTGGTTTAATTGGTGAGGTAATTTAGGAAAGTTAATGTCTGAATGTGATTAATCAAGGTTGATTAATGAATGTAATCAAGTTAAAGGTTAATTATTAAACGAAATTTAAGAATAATTAACTAATGAAAGTAATTAGAGGATCATTAATTTATATGATTAATGAAAGTGATCAATCTTGTTTATTAATGATTGAATAATGATGAGTGTTTTGAATTGGTTGATATCTCTGATATGAATTGCTTTGTGATATGATATGTTGGATGGACGGTGATAACGTGATTATCTATCAATTATAAATTGTTGTGTAAAAGTGTTGTCCGGTAATTTAAGTTGAATTGTATTTAATTGAATAACCAGAGTTTAAATGACATTGGATTCAAAGAGACTGGAGTCGGGAATTATTAAATTTTCGAAAACCACTTCAATTCATATTAGTTTGATTTGTGAAATGAACAAGCTGGAATGGAATGATTTAAGTAAGTTGGACTAATTAATTTAAGTTTTGGTACTTAAAAATTGATAGATGAAATAAGTGATGTCTATAACAACTTGTGAGGTTGTAAATTGATACAAGTTACCCGGGTTTATATAAGTTGTATGCTTTTGTATTCCATATTAGATGGGTTTACTCACGCTGGTTTCCAGCCTGACCCGGGTGTTACTTTGATGTAATGCTCGGGTCAGACCGAGTATTACAGATTTTCAAGTAAGGGCATTCTGGAGCTCAGGAGGCGAGCTGGATGGCAGGAACGTATGGAGTGTATTCCGCTGTGACATGTTGTAGTTTATCTGGAGCTAGTTAATTTGAACTGTCTAGTGTTTGGGTAGATATTGTAACTCTAATGACTTGTACGAAATTTAACTGATACAGCTTCTTTGTATAAATGTTACTTTATGAGATATTATATTTTATCCGCTGCGAATGTGAGAATCCGTGTTTTGTTTCTGTTTCTCCTTTTTTCTCTTTTCTTCTTTTCCTAAAGATCTGGAAATTTTGGGATTGAAACTTCCGGGTCGTTACAATGTTGGAAAATCCAAATCTAATATGAGCTTTACGGTTTTGATTGTACTCCCAAAATATTTGTAATGCTTTGCAAACATTTCAGCCACCCCTTTTTGTACCATATATTCCATTCGGTATATTCAATTGACCCAGTCCGGATATATTCCCTTAGAACTAGTCCGGGTATTGATACCTTATTTGAATAAGTTTATTTGAAAGGTATTTTCCAAAATAATGTCATTAAAAATAATATCAAGTGTATTTTGGTATAAAAGTGTTTTGGTAATCATAAGGTAAAAACCCATCCAAGTTTACGTGTGGGCGTGGTCTTATGAGATACCCTTCTTTTCAAAGGTTTTGATAACACCATCATGATCGTCATTTTAAATTTCGAGTATCTAACGCTGGTTTATCAAGCATGATCAGGGTATTTTTAATACTTAGGTCATGTGCGAGTAGTTTCAGGTTTAGTGAAAGGAGGTTGGAGTTTTCATAGGAGATCTAGAGATCTTCATCATCGTATGGGCGTATTCTATTATCCGCTACATCTAATGCATTTGTTTTTTTGCTTTCAGCATTTGTAAGGATAGTGGTTTATGACTATCCAAGCTGAATGTAGGGTAGATTCTAACACTGTATTTTAAAAATTTCCACTATAAAGATTATTATTGAAATAATATTTGTTATTCCATTCGTGTGAGATTCTGTTCTATCTTTATTTTCTTTCTACCCTTAATGATCTGCTTATTCATGCAATTTGAGTTAGACATGTTGGTTTATTGTCGATTCAAAGGGTATAGAAAAACAGGTCGTTACATTTATTATGGGCTTGGATGATTACTTAGGAGATAAGCTGGTGGGACATATCGACGAGTCCTTTAAGAAGCCGATGAAGAAAGCTCATTGGCACGGGGGTCTGTCTCCATAGTCTAGGCTGGTTATTGTTTCCAAGGATGAGCCAAAGCCATAAGGAAGCGAGGGAAGCAAGATAAAGTGGAACAACAACAAAAGAGGAAGCAACTTCAGAACATGGGTGGCCATAAGAATGGCAAGTAAGAGCTTACTTTCCCTATTTTTGAGGAGAGTGGTAATTTATTAAAGACTGTAAGGCGGAAGGCAAGAAGTGCTAGAACTGCAACAAGCCTAGAGACATCAAGAATGACAGTCCAAAATTGTGTAGGAATAAGAAGGTTGTGTCTTATTAAGCTTTGAACACTATTCCAACTTCCTCAAGTGCTCCATCGGTAGAGGAGAAGGGGAAGAGCATCATTATACAGGACATGCTTTCTATTCTGATGTAATTGTACGTGTTTTAGTTGATAGTAGAGTTTAATGTTCCTTCATATTTGGTAATTTGGTAAATAGATAGGGATTGAAACCCAAGATAGTTGGCCACCTTTGATTGTTATAAACCCTGTTGGAGGATTGACTAGCCTTTGTATGGTTTGTCGAGATTTAGCCTTATTAAGTCAAGGAAGTTTGTTTGTTTATGATTGCATTGTTTTGGGTCTCATGGAATTTTGTACTATCCTAGGGATGGATTGGCGGTGGAGACGGAGTAGTGGTGGATTGGGAAATGTCGTTGGTGATGATAAGGATAGGCAATGGGTGTAGATTGGAGGTAGGATGCCCAACTGGTGATGAGGTGATGGTTATTCTTTTGTATTCGCTCGAGATCCCGAATAATGAATTGTCATATGTGCCTATAGCTTGGGAGTATCTGGACATATTCGAGAAGGTGACCAGACTACTACTATACTAGAAAATAGAATTCCATATAGATTTGTTGAAGGATTCTTGATCGATTGTTATGCCATTAAGGCATATGGCACCAAAAGAGCACAAGGAACTAGAGGTGCAAGTGGATGATCTACTAAGACGGGGGTTCATTCAACTATGTATATCAGAGTGAGGAGTACCTATTCTATTCACCACAAAGGTGGATGGATCTTAGAGGTTATGTGTTGACTATCATGAGCTGAATAAGATAATGAAGAAGAAAAAGTACCCACTTTCAATTATCGATGACTTGGTCAATTAGCTCCATGGTGTGAGCATGTTCTATCAGTTGGACCCTGCGATGGGGCTTCATCATTTAAGATTGGCGAGGGAGAGTGTGCCGATTATAGCGTTTCGTAAGCTATCTGGATTCCATGAGTGGTGTAACATCCCCTATCTTTAGGCCAAATGCTATACACTGCAGATGCTGCAGTCATCTATTGTATGAACTTCTGGTGATAAAATATGGTAATGTTAATGGTATCCATAATATCAAACAAATGAATATGCAATAAAATCATCACCGATTTAAAACAACTTTTGTGGTCACATTTCAAATCAATATTCCATATTCAAATTACACTATCATATAATGCTTTTCTAGGTTCAGATAAAATATAGTTATTACATAAATACGCCAAGAGCGACATATGATGATGCCTTCTTGGTTGACCAGAGTACCACATAGACATAACCGTCTTAATACAACACATCAGAATCAAACAAAATAAAACAGCAACTCCTAAATAGCTATCCGCCAGCCACTTGCTTATCTTTGAAAGCTTTATTCATCAACCTACTAAAACCTTAACCCTTAGTCTGCTCAAATCAGTTTTGAGCACCGAGAGTTTAAGAGGAAAAACATAACCCTCGAGTCTGACATAAAGCCTGCTGTGAATAATACTATACATCTCGGTTATTTGATATTAAGTGAGACCAAGCCACTTAGCGAAATAGGTTTCCCCTCACTAACGTCCTTTTAACACGTATCTTTTGCAAATCATAATCCTGCAACCAAGACTAGTTAAAACTGTAAAGCACTATCATATAAACATACATATCGGGTAACAAATGGACTATCTATCCAAACAATATAGGTTCGTTTGGCAAACTACTAACCTTTGGCTAACTTAGGCCTTCCAAACAATATAAACAAATAATCTAACATCTGCTAGGTACTCCTCCTCTGGACGGTCGGTCCCTAACTTACTTTCTCTAGGTCAATTGATCCTAATGGTTTTGTAGGCTCACCAATAACCTCCCTCCGTACAAATATATTCCTTTCTGTGTGTAACATCATTTTAGTCTTACTTATGACAAACCCTACATACTGGAATTATGAACTAGCTAGGGGCTAATAGCTAATGTATAGGGCGCAACTCCATACCAATCTCATTCAGTATACAAATATCTGAGTCATTTTACTTAGGGTAACCTTCCCTTAAATTTTTCTTGAAAACATTTACATCTCAAATTGATTAAAAACCTTTAAATAAAACTTAAACAAGAAAAATATATACTCTATGCTTTTCTCAAAATCACCTTGCCATGTTATATATATATATATATATATATATATATATATATATATGCATACTTTACTCAAATCTTAGTTGATGAAACTATTTAAACCATTGAAAGTGCCTCTTTCGAATCCATTGAAAGTGCCCCTTTCGAAACAAAGTAAACCCTTTCTTTGTCCTTGGCCAAAAGGCCCAAACATTCCTTTCAAAATCTTTCATATAAACCTTTCAAAACTATTGAACAACCTATCCTTTGAAAGCTATAAAACCTTAGACATCCTATATTTAAAACACTTAAACATTGCCTTTCGAAAACATTGGAAAACCTTTCCTTTCAAACCTTTCGAAATCATTAGGGAACCACCCCTTTGAAACCATTTTTAGAACCTTTCGAAAGTGTTAGGACATCAAACATTTCAAAAGCATTTCATTTCAAATAAAACATGTGGACAACCTTTGGAAACCTTTTAAAACTAAACCATTTGAAACCTTTGGGTTTTGCCTTCAACAGAGCAAAAGGGTCATTAAAACATAACTCGAAAGCACACTTTCAAAAGCAATTCCTATGTAAAGAAGCGGTGGCATCGAAACTAACCCTTCTGAAAGCACTAGAGAAGTGGCTTGGATTTAAAAACAAAGTATATGTTCCGAAACCATTGGCTTTGAAAGGTAGAAAAGCGGCAGTAGGGGGTTTTGACATCGTTCGAAAGAATTTACTTAAAACAAATGGCGCAACCCATTCGAAACATTCCCTTTAAAACATTTCACTCATCCAAAAGACAAGCAAGTCGAAAGCATATCCTTCTATAGCAAAGCAAGCACGTTTTCGTTTGAAAGTAAAGTAGCGCTTCGACCCCTTCGGAACCCCTGGTTCCAACCCAATACCTTTCGCCTATATCCAATTTGCTGTGCACCAAGTCTTTAATGCCGTGCGCATTAGTTTCGATGGTGTTGGTGGCAGAGCTACTAAGTCGGAACCTCTGGTGCCAAAAGTGGCGAAACATGCTAAAAGCATGTAAAAACTGGTTTTAACTTTAAAAAGAAATTCTTTTCAATTAACCAGCCTTTTTTGTCAAAATATGACTGTTTGCTAATTTTCTTTTCTAAAAGTGCTGCCAATATTTCAAAAATAAACAATTTAGTCTATTTATAAAATGCCCCTTCTCCTTTTATAAATATATAAAATATTAAGTCCCATATCTTGAATAATTTTTATATATCTATTAAAATACTTGGGAAAATTCTACAAAAATTCCATAAAAACATTTTTAATATATTTGCCAACATATATTAATTTTAGAGACAAACCATAAATAATTTAGCCATTAATTATTTTAAACCCAAACAATCATTTTCCTCAATAGAAAATTAATATAATCACATTAATTTAGAAAAATATGAAAATTGAAACCCATCTCTAAAACATCATTGCTGATATAAATCTATAATCGCAAGGCATTTGGATGTCATTTAATAGGGTTTTCACATTAAAACATATCATAAAACCTATATGAATAAGCATAAATCATCAGTAAGCATATATAAACATTGATTCATTTAATAACATGAAATAAACTTGCAAAATAAATTGGATTTAACCATAAAACCAAAAATCATTAGAAAAAATGAGGTGTAGTCATTATTCACCTTAGCTTTGAGAATAAAAATTTGAGATTTGATCTTGATTAAGTTGCTAAACCTTTTCCTCTTGAAATCTTCTCTTTGCTTTTCTTAATGGTTGCCGGCCTCTAGCTTTTATTTTTATTTCGTGAATTTAGAATGAACGTGAGAATGATGGGGTTAAGGGTTTAAGGTATTAGAATACTCTTATTCCAACTTTGCCTCTTATCTATTTTCCTTAACATTTTAATTCTTTAGTTCATTTGTATATGACACGACTACCCTTACTAATCACAAATCTCAACCCATTAACCATCTTACATTATTTCATTTAATCTAACTAATTAAATGTTCCTAATAATGTTACTAAAATATGGGATGTTACAAGTGGTTCGTTATGTCATTCGGGCTATCTGATACACCAACATATTTTGTGGATCTTAAGAACTGTTTTGTCAGGGATCAATTAAAGAAGTTTGTGCCTGTGTTCAAGGGTGATATTCTATTTATTTGAAGAGAGAGCAAGAATATAAGGAGTAATTGAATGTTATGCTCAAGGTGTTGAGGAGGCGTCGAATAAAGGCAAAGTTTGTCACTTTTGGAGGAGGCAAGTGCGATTTTTATGTCCCAATGTTTCTAAGTAGGGCATTGTTGTAGATCCTGCCAAGGTTGTAGGAGTACAGGACTGGGATCGCCCAAAGACCGCTACAGAAGTAAGAAGTTTCCTTGGATCGACTGGATATTAAATTTGTTTTTATCAAGGGCTTCTCTAAGGATGCAGTGCCATTAACCAATCCGACAAAGAAGAATCAGACTTTTGTTTGGGACACAGGGTGCAAGCATAAATTCATGAGTTTGAAAAAGAGGTTAACGAGTGCACCGATGTTGGTAATTTCAAGTGGGAAAGAAGCGTTGACAGTATACACAAACGCCTATGGTATTGGACTAGGTGCCTTGTTGATGTACCGAGGAAAGGTTGTCGCATACGCCAGTCGGTAGCTGAAACTACATGAGAGAAAGTATCCAACTCAAGATTTGGAGTTGACAATGATAGTATTTGCTTTCAATATATAAAGGCATTATTTTCTTGGAGAGAGTTTCGATTTGTATATGGAACATAAATCATTGAAATACCTCTTCTTACAGAAGGACCTTAACATTCATTAGGAGTGATGGTTAGACTTCCTTGCTTCCTATGACTTTGACATTTCCTATACACATGGTAAGGGAAATGCAATAGCCGATGCTTTAAGTAGAAGACATGTTGGCTTGAGAGCGATGTTCCTAGAGTGGAAGTAGTTGTAATTTATTATTGGCTATGGTTTCAGACCTCGATGTGTACTGGAGCTGGAAGTATTTGCTAGCATTACAATTAGACTACTTTGATTGAGCGGATCGATACTAGTCAAAATTGAGACACTAGACTAATGGAGATCATGGAAAAGATAGAGGAAGGAGTAGTGCCTAAGAAGATGAAGAGGTACGGGAACAACCATAATGATTGGCTCGGTAAGGATGAGAGATTGTTTGTGGGCAATGTCGACGGGTTGAGAATTGAGGTGCTACGAGAGTACCATCATTCGAGATTGACTATACATCTCGATGAAAATAAAATGTAACATGATATGAGGCACATATTTTACTAGGAAGGAATGAAGAAGCATGTTTGGGCATTCATCACGAAGTATATGAACCGCCAATAGGTAAAGGCAAAGCAGGAGAAGCCGAGTGGTTTACTACATCCGCTTAATATTCTCGAGTGGAAGTAGGAACAATATTGATGGATTTCATCGATGGATTTCTAAGGATAGGAGGGGGTATGCTAGCATCTAGGTCATAGTCGATTGATTGACGATGGTTGCTAAAATTTAACTCGTAAGATCTAGTAGAATGACAATCAGATTGGTCAAGTTGTATGTGAAGTGGATTGTGTGATTTCATGGTGTGCCAAAGAGCATTATTATTGACTGGGACCTTTCATTCACTAGTGGATTATGAAAGAGCTTGCATAGGGAATTAAGGACATGACTACATCTTAGTGCAGGTTATCACCCACAAACTGATGGGCAGACTGAGAGAGGGAATTGTATTTTGGAGGATCTCTTGCATGCCTGTATTCTCAACATTGGAGGCTTTTAGGATGATCATTTGCATGTAGTAAATTTTTCAAGCAATTACGGTTATCGGTCAAGCATTGGTATGGCTCCATTTGAGGTGTGATATAGCTGACTGTATAATTCTCCTTCGTATTGGTGGGAAGTAGGCAGAAAACTAATACTTTGGCTAGAAATGGATAGATAGATTTTGAAGAAGATTGAGATCATTCAACAACGAATGAAAACTGCTTCGGATAGATAGAAGAGATACGTTAATAAGAGAAGAAGTGATTTAGAGTTCTCTGTTGGCGATACTGTAATATCCCCTATCGTAAGGTCCAAAGCTAAGTACTACAGATGCTGCAGTCATCCATAGGATTAATTTTCGGTGAAAAAATATGGCAATGTTAATGGTACCCATAATATCAGAAGCACATGAATATGAAATCAAATCATCACAAATTAAAAAAAAATCTAATTACATTTCAAAGCTATATTTCATATTCAATTTGCATAATCCTATAATTGACACTACAACAGTTTATGCTTTTCATAGCGTTTGAAAAACGATATAACAGGCTACCATAGCGTTTCAGAGAACGCCGTGGAACCACAAGCTATGGTAGGCCGGCAGCATTACATAGCAGGAAGGAAAACGCTATAATATCTAATAGCGTTTACAAAAGGTCATAGTGTTTGCAACCTACAATAGCGTTTTTTCGCTGTTATTAAACTTAAACGCTATAGGGAATTATAATCCTTCATTTAACTTCTATAGCGTTTTTTATCACATTTTATAGCGTTTCATCAAACCATGTTATAGCGTTACAATGTTTTCCGATAGCATTTCTTGTCATGTTTGCATAGCGTTTTTGTTTTCTACTATAGCGTTTTTGATTCTATTATAGCGTTTTTGGTGGAAAAATCTTACATCTCATATAGAGTTGCGATAGCGTTTGATGAATCAATAGCGTTTTTGATCACATTTTATAGCGTTTCATCAAACCATGTTATAGCATTACAATGTTTTCCGATAGCATTTCTTGTCATGTTTGCATAGCGTTTTTGTTTTCTACTATAGCGTTTTTGATTCTATTATAGCGTTTTTGTTGCAAAAATCTTACATCTCATATTGAGTTGCGATAGCGTTTGATGAATCAATAGCGTTTTTCAAACGCTATCCTATATAATATTAATTTTCAGCATTTGTTTCAATTTTCATTTTATTATATTACATATATATATATATATATGCACACAGATAGATATATGTATACACATTACACACACAGATATATATATATATATATATATATATATATATATATATATTAAAATGTGGATCCCAAAAATAACAAATCGAGAAGATGACAACAACTATATGTAACAATGATAACGTTGCAGTGAATTCTAATTTGGAAACACACAATTAAACCAGTGGAAAAGTTTCAAATAATTCTGCTAATATTTCAAATACTACAAGACATGGTCGCATGATAATAGTTCAAAATAGTCTAACAAATGAACACAAATACTACAAGACATTAGAAGGTGATTTGATTTAGGGTTTTTTTGAAGAGAAGGGGGACAAAGTGAAATTAGCTTTTTTTTTCTTTATTTCAGGAGAAGGTGAAAAGAGGGAGATAAGGCACAACATTAGAAAGTTAGCTCACGATATCACCGCCTAAATAATTTGTTCCCGCCTTTTGACAAATAGCGTTGGAAATCATATGATTGTTTATTTCATATGCCTTTAAAAGGGAAACGCTATGTATTAGTGCTATAGATAGTGCATTTTGTTGTAGTGTGATTCTCAGGTTTTGATCAAATATAATTATTACAAAATACGCTAAGTGCGACATGTGAAGATGCCCTTTTGGATGATTAGAGTACTAAATAGACACATAAGTCTTAATACATCACAGCAGAAATAAAATTAAATAGCAACTCCTAAATAGCTAGCTTTGCCTCCTGCACGTCTTCGGAAGCTTTATTCATCCACCTACTAAACCTGAAAAGACCCTAACTCTCAATCCACTAAAATTAATATTGAGAACCTGAGAGTTTAAGGGGAATACATAAATTTCAAGTTAGACATAAAACCTGGTGTGAGTAATATTATTACATCTCGATTTACTGATATTAAGTGAGACCACGCCACTTAGTGGAATGGGTTTCCCCTCACTAATATCCCTTTAAAACATATCTTTCTACAAACCAGAATCCTACAATCAAACTGATTAAAACAATAAAAGAAATATCATATATGCTCATAAATCACATAATAAATGGACCATCTATCCAAACAATATAGTTTTGTTTGGCTAACTACTAACCATTGGCTGACTCTGGCCTACCAGATAAAATAAATAATCTAACATCTGTTAAACAAACTTCTAGACGGTCTGTCTTTAACTTACTTCTTCCAAGATCACCTTATCCTAATGGTTTTGCGGGCTCACCAATAACCTATCACCCTTCTCTGTATATATTCCTTTCTATGTGTAACCGTCATTTAAGTCTTACCTGTGACTAATCCCTACACACTGGAATTTTGGCCTAAATTAGCTAGGGACTATAGCTAATGTATATGGCGCGACCCTATACCAGTCCTATCTGGTATTCTAATATCTAAGTCATTTACTTAGAGTTAACTACCCTTTAAATTTTCCTCAAGAACTTTTTCAAATTGATTTAACCCTTTAAATCATACTTCAACAAGGAAAATATACTTTATGCTTTACTCAAGTCACTTTTTCATGTTATATATAATTTATACAAAATATTTTTTATGAAAACAATCGAAATCTTTGTTTAAACCTTTAAACAATCTCTTTCAAAACCATTGAAAGTACCCCTTTCAAAATTATTGGAGGTAGACCTTTTGATACAAGTAAACCGCTTTACTTTATAACCTTAGACCAAAAGGCCAAAACATACCTTTCGAAACCATTACAATAGACCTTTCGAAAACATTGAAAGTATCCTTTCGAAAGCTTTATAAAACCTTAGACGTCCTTTTTTCAAAACACTTTAAACATGCTTATGAAAACATTGAAAACCCTCCATTTAAAAACTATGGTATACCTTTCGAAAACATTAGGGAACTACCCTTTCGAAATCTTTATCATATACCTTTCGAAAATATTAAGTCCTTTTCATAAATCAAACCTTCCGAAAGCATTGAGTTCAAGTCAAAATACATGGAACATAGTTTCAAAACCTTCCTTTCGAAACCTTTGGGTTTGACTTTCATAATCTGAAATGAGTCTAAAAAGAACTAAGTCGAAAAGCAACTCTTTCGATAGCAACTTCCTAAGTATAAGAAGTGAATGGTTTCGAAAACAATCCCTTTGAAAGCATTGGAGAAGCGGCCCAGGGTTTAAAGCGAAAGAACCCTCATGAAGGCATTGTTTCGAATGGTAGTATGCGATAGCAAAGGTTTTGACCCCTTCGAAAGCATTCCTTAAAACAAAGGCGCCAACCTCTTTCGAAAGCTCTTTTCTTTTAAAACACTTGTCCAAGCCGAAAGCTATCTCATTTAAAAGCATTCTTCTCGAAAGTAAGCAAGCTGCATTTCCTTTTAAAAGCAAAGTAAGCTCTCAATCCCTTCGAAAGCCTTATTTCGACCCTATACCTTTCTCCTATCTCCAACCCACTACGCACCAAGTCTTTGATACCATGTGTATTGGTTTCGAACTGGTTGGAGGTGGATGTATGTAGGCGAAAGGTAGCTGCTGAAAGTGGCGAAACAGCAAAACCTTTTAAAAAAGATTTTTTACTTTAAAAATCAATATCTTTCCAACTAAGTTGCTTATTTTTCATCGTATTATTGGTTGCCAGTTTCTTTTCAAAGATCTTTCCTAAAGGTGCCGTTGAATTTCAGAGATTAATAGTTTAAAACATTTACAAATTGCCCCTTCTCCTTTAAACATATAAAACATTTTAAGCCTTATACCTTGAATAATTTTATATACTGATTAAAACACTTAGGAAAATTCTACAAAAATTCTCATTAATCACTTTAATATGTTTACTAACATATATAGATTTTTGTCCCAAAGCTAACATATAATAACTGTAATTAATTTTTAGGCACAATTTAACCATTTGTTCACTAGAAAATTTATAATAAATCCACAATAATTTAGAAAATTATGAACCTTGAAACCTAACCCCAAAATAATACGCCTAATCTTATATCAAAATCGCAAGGTATTTGGCTGTCATTTAATAGGTTTTTCAAATCAAAACTTGTCATAGAAATAATTATGAATAACATAATTCACCAGCAAGCATATATACATACATACATATATATATATATATATATTAATATTCAAAACATGGAAATATACATTAAAAAATATTCGGATCTGATCTAAAAACCGTAAACTTCAAAAATGAGATGTAATCTATTATTCACCTTTAGCTTGTGATTAAGGAGTTTGAAATTTTCTTCTTGAATTAGATTGATTAAGCTTCCTTCCTCTTGATTTTTTCCTATCTTTCTCTTGTTTTCTCCTAATCCGGCCTCTTCTTGGTTTGGATTTTAGTTTGTGAACACGTAAAATGAAAGTGGTATGTGGGTTTATGGTATAAGAATATAAATGATTCCTACTTTCCCTTGTCTATTAGCCTTATTTATTTCATTTTAATTCCTTTTAGTTCGTTGTTTAACTAGGCAAGGCTACCTATTACTATTATTAAAATCTCAACTCCCCTTAATCTTTACATTATTTTATTTTATTTAACTAGTTAAATTATCCTAAACAATGTTAATCAACAGATTCCTTTCCTTAAAGAATTTTGTCCTCGAAATTATGATAAGGTAGTCCTCAAAATCAATCATAAAGGTAAAGCATACCATGAAACAAGTCAGAATAAGCGTCTCTAAACCTGCTCTCGGTTTCCTAAGTATAGTTTCTCTTGTTTTCGCTCCATTGGACTTTAACTAATCTGACTGTCTTATTCCTTAGCCTCTTTTCATCTCTAGACTATACGGACTGGTTTTCCAACTATAGTAAAATTCAATTCCACTACTAAGTCTTCTAACATAGTTGGTGCTATAGTAGTCTCCGGACCTCGAACACACTTCCTTAAATGAGAAATATGAAAAACATCGTGGACTACTGCCAAACTGTTCCGTAACTCTACCCTATATTTAAGTTTCTCTATCCTTTTATAATAGAAAATGGTCTAACGAACCTTGGTGCCAATTTCCCTAATTTTCCAAATCGAATTACACCTTTCATCGGTAATATCTTGACGAAAACATGATCTCCAACTGAGAACTCCAAATCTTTCCATCTCCTATCGGCATAACTCTTTTGCCTAGACCGAGCTTCTTTCATTCTAGCTCTAATTAACTCAATATTTTCTACAACTTCTCTAATCATATATGGATCGAGAATTATTCTATCCTCGATCTCTAACTAAAAAAATGAAGATTTGCGTAGCCTTTCGCTTCAGACGGTGCCATCCCTATACTAGCCTGATAACTATTGTTATATGAAAACTCGACTAAGTGTAGATGGTCTTCCCATGATCCTCTAAAATCTAGCATACTCATCTTAAGCTTGGTTCCCAAGTCTCTTGTAGACTCTTCCAGAACTTGCTAGTGAATATGGAATCTCTATCGCTTTCTATACTACTAGGAATTCCATGAAGTCTAACTATAATCTTCATGAACGACTTAGCAAAAACAAGTGTCGTCCTTTTGACTTGACTGGTATGAAATGGGCACTCTTGGTCAACCTGTACACTATAACCCATATACTTTCATTTTCCCTATTTGACCTAGGCAACTCGTCAATAAAATCCATTGAGATAGAATCCCACTTCCATACTGAAACATCTAAGGTTGAAGTAACCCACTTGGTCTCTGATGTTTGTCTTTTACCTACTGACAATTCAAACACTATTTCATATATAAGCCTACATTCCCTTCATACCTTCCTAGAAGAAACTTGTTTCATATCCTGATATATCTTAGTTCCTTCCAAATAAATAGTAAATATTGAACGACGGCATTCTTCAAGGACTTCCTTCCCAATGCTTCCAACATTTGGAACACATAGTCTTCCTTTCTTCCTCAACCACCTATTCTGGTTAAGGCTGAAATCTTTCAAGTCATCACTCTCTGGTCCATTCCTTAACTTTTTGATCCGCTCAACTATCAATGGATCATCTCCTTGCTTAGAAGCAATCTTTTAGATCATCACTGGTCGAACTTTTAAACTTAGCAACATTGCAGTTTCTATACTAGAATTACTGTATTTTGCATATAGTCAATGCTTCTAAATCTTTCCTATAGTGCTACTTGTCGAGACAGACTTAGATAGAGACTAGGAACCAGTTTATGTTGGAGCGAGGAGTATCACGATGGTCTTTAAATGCCATTAGGTGTCCAATGTAGAGGAGCTGGGCGACCCGGTGTTGGCTTTGTTCATGTGAAGGTTGCTTGAAGAGGTCGGCCTGGGATAGGGATTGGGCACCAACTGATGTCGAACTAGGAAAAACCACAATGGTCTTTAGCTGCTGCTAAAAGTCTAATATAGAGGAGTAGTGTGGGACTAATCCAAGTCTGGTCCTATTCTTGTTCAAGCGTAGTTTGCTTGAAGAGGTCAGACTTTACCATGGTGCCTTGCAGGAGGGCTGGTTTGAAAACAAGGGCTTTTTTCGACCCTTTATTGGTTTTGCCGACCCTTTCTTCGAACAAATTTCTTTTAATTAGGTTTGCTAGTTGTGTGAAAAAAATATAAGCAACATTTTGCCCCTAAGTCCATACCCATTTACACGTTCGAGCTTGAATAAATATCATACGGATCTTTTTGAACGACGGCTCTACAATGCATTTAGTGCGCATTCCAAATGGATTTGTGCAAATTAGTAATGATGGTTTGATTTTCTAAATGTGGTAGGAGTATGTTGCATCTCCCCACGTGCTCGACTTGACTTAATACTAATCTCTTTGAATGGACATTACACTCTTTGCCTTTTGAGTTTAATGCATGCGATTGAAAGCATGGGATACAAATACCCCGTCTCCTACTTCTTCCCTAAACCCACAAATTTCTCTTCATAAGAAAAATTCGAAGCTTGTGAGTAATTCGTGATTTTTCACTAATAAAAAAACCTATTGGGTTTATCATCTCTTTCCTTTCCAAATTCTTTTGCATGCAAGCTTCTTTAGCAAATTTTGATGAGATGTCGAGAGAGGAGAAACTCCTTTAGTGTTTGAGCCGCCTCTTGTTAGTTGCAACTCAAACAATTATATGGAAATTTCTTCTTGAATCGGACTATGCCTTGTCGCTTGGCTTGGACCCTTGCCTACAAGTCACGGTCCTTGAAGAGGGTGGAAGTCAGTTTCAGACGAATAATCTAGGTGAAGTTTAGGCGCTTCCTTGTTTTGAGACTTTAACACTCTTGGTTCTAGGTCGGTTTGGATGCTTATATGCCTCTTCTTCTTCTGCTCTTTTTCTTTTTTTAACTAATTTGATGAGAATATTACTATAGGTCCAGTTGGGCAAGCATTGTACCGTCGAACATTTTTGAATTGGATGAAAAGGATCTTCTGCCACAACCCTGATTTGAGAAATTTGTTGTTTTGCTAATCTCTATTACTTCTTTGGGAGAATACCCTATGTATCTCGTAGTTCATATATCTATGCCGCAAAAATAATTTCGTTTTCTTTTAGAATCATGTCCACTATTAATGTGACAATAAGATGAGTTGTATGCAACCTCTAGTGTTGCCAAGTGATGGCCAAATATAGAGATGGTTTGCACCAGTATGAGTTGAAATGCATGCTGGCTTTTGAGCCCTTTCAGACCTTATGCGGTCGATCGTTGAGTGGTAGATAACCCCAAGCTCGAACCTGAGCGCACAAACCTTTGGATTCTCCTAGGTGACACGACACCAGGTATGAGATGACCGTTGATCCCAAAGCGAGAGGCATTGAGGTGGCCAAGTTATGGCCTGACGTACATCATCGATTTGCACCTACATGTGTTGAAACAAAAGTTTACTCACGAGTTGTCTTGAGTTTCAAGTGGTCGAATGTTGAATGGTAGAAGAATTCATCTAGGCTCAAACCTGAGCACATAAGCTATATCGTTCTCCTGGATGACATATTACTGGGTATAAAGCGAGCATTGATCCTAAGGAAAATCTGATCATATTGGTTTGCTCACTCTAGTGTGGATATTTGATGGCAATAGGCATTATGCAACCCGACCTCTAAGATTTATAGAATGAAAACAAACATATATACATGACTTTTCACATCGCAATTGAAAAACTTAAATATAATGAGGTGTTGTGTTTGAGGTAATGATGCCTCTGGCTCTCGGATAAGTCAGCCAATTGTAAGAGAGTGGTAGTTTCCACCACTGATTCGGAGTTAGGGTGGCCTTGGAAGAAACCGAGGCATTGGTCGACCCTCTGGATTTGTCAAGAAACCTACTGCTGATTGTTGGACGCTCTTATTGTAGCATGAGAACTCCTTTCTTTTCTTGCCTAAGGGAATTTACATAAAATTCCCTTGCCTTCTGCTGGTTGCCCCTAATCTCGCTGACACCGTCTTAGATGATAAACTTCATAATGAGGCGGTTATGGGAAACAATGACATTTAGATTGGCAAGTGCCGATCATCCTATTTATAGGTTATAAGCAAATGGGAAATCGGTTACTCTAAAGTTTATTGAGATCTTCATAGCGAGGGGATCTTGGCCGACTGTGGTTATGAATGAGGTTGTGCCCATCAGAACAATGCCTACATCCACAAAGCCATAAATGGGAAAGTGGCACGGGGTGAGGCTAGATGCAAGAAGCCTAAGGGCATCAAACACTTCCTTGAACATGTTAATTGAGCCGCCCCCATCCAAGAAGTCCCAATGCACATTTGATTTGGCCAAGGAAAAAGTGATGATGATGTGGTCATGATAGGGGCAGGAGACTATTGCCTTGTTTTCGATCATGAAGTAGATCGACCAATCTGATACCAGCAGGTGCGCCTTGGACGTCCGGAACTTTAACCAGTAAACCAGCCATATAATGGCTACCTCTCTCTGATACCAGTGCTGAGCCCTCGGCTGCTGCCTACTACATGTGGTCCGCTGTATATATTTAAGAACTTGGTGATGTCATAGACATTTTTGTTGTTAGGATAAAGGGGATAATTTGCCCATTCTTTACGATTTTCCCGTTGCTTGACCTCGTAACGACCAAATTCTAAAAGTACACCTTCCTATATGAGTCTTTTGATCTCATCCTTGAGTACATGAAAGCCTATTGTGGAATGGTCATTGACTCGATGGAATTTGCAGTACTTGCTGTTGTGATGGGGTTCCACTTACTTCCTATCTTTGATAGTGGTGGCTCTTTGATACAACACTTGGTTCATGGTGGCGAGCTAATTGGTAGTGATGTCCATGTTCAAGTATGAGTGATTATGATACGTGGGCTTGTAGGGAGGGAAGTTCTCTAGAAGCGGTCAGGCATCGGTGTAGTGACCATAGTTGCATAGATTGTTTTTACTATGAGGATCGGTTTGGGCGGGGCACCTCACCTCGATGTCATTGTTTGAAATATCTGCATCTTCCATCTTTATCTTACCGTTCTCCTAATGATAAAAGTCAGTTAGGGACAAAACCATCTATTTCTATTGTTAGCTCTACATCCTAGGTATATATCGGACCCCTGAACAGAAGGCCGTGACCAAAATGTTGACGTCCGCATCCTTAGCTCAGGTGCACTCTTTGATTATGAGAAGTTAAATTGACTAGGTCAATATTTGGAGGATATGATGGGACAAAGTTGACAGTGGCTTGACATCCAACCATATCTTTAAGTCATTGACTTTACTAGCCAACAGACTCATGTTTGACAGCTGTAACATCATAGCACGCCATCTTTCTTCATCAGTGCCTAAGTTGGGCTAGACAGTGCTAGCATGAGTGTTTTCATTGGTTCTATGCCCATTGTAGTTGTTAACTTTGAATGGCGAAAGATTTTCTAAGGTAAGTTAGACCATACCTTTTCAGAGTAAATATGTGTGGAAAAGAGAGAGCTTTTATGGAGAGGTCCTCCATTTAATGCCAAAATGTTAACTAGTTTCCTAGTCAACCTTTGAATGAAACAAAATGTGTTAAGAAGAGAAAATGTTACTTGATAATCATTAAGCTTAAAATGGAAAATGAAGAGTTGAATAAGCATCTGAAAGGTAAATAATACAAGATATAGAGTGGTTTGACAAAGCTACTTACGTTCACAATGAAGTTCTCTTATTATATATTTCTCTTACAACCACAAGAAATTACAAGAGAACAATAAGAAAATAGGAAGCACTTAAGACTAACAAAGCCATGTAATCTTAAGAACTTGTGATGTCAAGAGTCATGAATGGTGTGAAGAATCCAACTTGTTTAAGGTATCATTGTATGAGGTATTTATAGTAGCTAGAATGGGTAATGTATGACTGAGATTGTGCTGTGAGAAAAGACTAGAATCAGACTCGACTGTTGATCTGACTATAGAGGTGGATGATCGACGGTTGTAAAGTAGGTTAAAAGATAGATGGTGGAATAGAAAGCACTCATCAATCTATATACAAGGCATGGGCTTGCATTAATTGTGCCGATGGTAAGCTCCAACAGATCAGCGGCCCTACTGGTAGTGCTCTGATGGGATGGATTGACAACTTTGTCTTTAACTTGAGTACCCACATGGCCCAGCTGGATGACCAAATGTTAGCAACACGAAAGAGGTTTGAATTTAGCTAAGCATAATATGGGAAAGGTAGGTAATGGATTGGGCATATGGTGTTCGGGAGGGAGGTCGGGTGTCGGTTGGATCTGGTAGCTATGCCTGAGGGCTATTCCTTCCTGAAGTACTGCATGTCGAGATGGGCTTAGATGGAGGTCGGGCACTAGTTGATGTAGATCTGGGAAAACCATGGTAGTCTTTAGCTGCTGTTGGAAGTTCAACATAGAGGAGTCAGGCGAGATTGATTTGGGTCTGGTCCTGTTCTTGTTCATGTGAAGGTTGCTTGAAGAGTTCGATTTTAGATAGGGCTGGGCTCCAATTGATGTGGAGCCATGCGAATCATGATGGTCTTTAGTTAATACTAGTGTCCAACATAGAGGATCGGGCAGGACAGATCCTAACCCAGTCTCGGCCTTGTTCATTTAAAGTTTCTTGAAAAGGCAGGGCTTTACCGTGGCACCTTGTTGGGTTGAAGGGATGATTTGAGATCATGGGCTTGGGCCACTCCTTTACCGGGCCTAATCGCTTTGTTAGAGCTTCCTAGTTGGTTCCGAAAAATATGAGTAATATTATTGTGATTGAACCATAAGATTTGAAACCTCGTAGGCCCGCTCGTATCTTCGAATGTAGCGACTTAGGAGGAAGGCGGCGGAGTTAGTGAAGTTTCAATGAGGTGAAGGTGATTGCACTTGGAGGACCGAGGAGAGCATGACAATTGCTTATTCAGAGCTCTTTACTTGGTTGGATTTTCTGTTTATCATATTTACTTTCACTTTTGATATCATATAAGTTAGAATTCTGCATGCTAGGATGGGCATAGGTTACATTCCTTGCTTATATGTGCATGTTTGATGTTTATATGCTTGCTCGTGATTATTAGGCATGCGGAGTAATTATATTTGAGTTAGCCTTGGTTGTATTGGGAATTTCGAAGGAAAAATTCCTATGGAGGCAGAATGTAATGACTCGTGTTTTAAGCACCAAAGGGTCATAAAATATTATTTCTGAATTCATATTGGACCGTATGACACTATGCCTTAGGGAATGTTGAGAAGCAACATTGAAATTTTATCGAACAATGGTTTCCTTGAAAATTTGTAATGGCTATAACTATTGATATGAGCCAAATTGGGTCATAAAACTAATTCCATTGGGAAGATATGTTGGTTTTCATTTCTGTAGAGTGGTCATAGTAGCGATTTGGATTTTTTCGTAAGGAGATATGGTATTCGAAATTTGCCAATTTTTAGAGTTGCTTAATAGGAAATTATTGAGATTGGGGATAGTAGGCTATTATAGGCTTAAATGACCTTCCCCAAACCATTTTTTCCATCTTCTCAAATAGAGAGAAGCCTCCATTAACCCCTTCTTTACCAAAACCTTCTCTAGTCTCTTCTAAATCAAGTTAAATAATAGATCTATGGTAGTTAACAAAGGGAATAATAAGGGATCTTCAAATCTATATTTTTGATAGAGAAAAATTAGGGCTTTGCTATTTATTTTCGAAGTTGCCTTAATTTGTATGAAAATCATTACTTTTTGGGTGTTGGTGGGTAATTTATCATCTTACATCTTATTATCTAGGTACTTATAAGTTTTAACTTGTTTTGAAGTCTGTTTTAAAGTGAAAAACCATGTTTTTATGCTGTTTTAAACCCAATCTGAATAAAAACAAGATCTGCATAAAAACAAGAATAAAATGTTTTTTTTTGTGTTTTAATCATGTTATTTGGATGTGTAATTGTTTATATAGATGCCATGCTATGTTATAGATACATCGTATGATGATTGCCATGATTTATTGCATATTTAGCATACTTGGAAGTCAATCGATGCGTCTATACTGTTCATCTATATGCTTGAGTGGTTGAAAATGCTCATCAGAATGAAGTAGAGGTGATAAAGCGTAGAGCTGGATTTTGAAGAATCGACTCTAGGATGTTAGGAGTCATATCGATGCACAGGGAATGCATGATGATCATAGTATAGAGTGTAGCGATGGAATCAGCTTAGAATTGGAGTCTAGAGATACTACATCATTTTTGTTCGATGGCATTTGTTTGGCTGGTGTTTTGCTTAGTTTAATTTTGGGTTTTGGGCTGGCCTACATGGGATGTACTTCGGGTTCAACGGTGGAGAAGAACCGAACAACATACGATGTCCGAAGGCATTGTGGAAGACCGGATAATAAACGTTGTTCCGTGATGTAATCGTTCGGGGGCCGAACAAGGAAATGTGCTTAGGGTGACTTCACGGTTGCTTTTGGTTATTGGGAAGGGAACTTTGGCCAAGTAATATGCTTTAGCGAAATAAGAAAATGGAATTGTGGGGTTTTGAAATGGCTTCAGTTTAGCACAAGAGGACTTCAAGTGTCCTTCGAGTGTGCTTTAGGTCTCTCCTAGGGTTACTTCAAAGCTGTTTTGGAGACAAAAGCATACGACTTTAGGACTATGCAAGGCAACTTTGGGGTTTATGTGCCAATTAATGAAGCGATGGCATGATGCTTCGACATGATGACTTCAGAACCTTAATACTTTGTCTCTACGACTTATGATATGCGTCTAGGTGCGTTCCGATAATGGTGACTCAACGATGCGGGTTGTGACGATGACCTATAAGGACAAGTTCAAGGATAGGGACTTGTAATAGAAATTTCGATTGTATTCTACTACAAAAACAAAAGGAATGGAATACGATTGAGTTCCACTATAGTGATGGGTGCAAAGGGATCGTTGATAACTCGATGGTTTCCAGTATGCTCATGCAAAAGGGTACATGGGGACACCCACCTGGATTACAACTGCATCCAAATCTTATGACTATGGACTATCCTAGAATTTTGCGATTGTTGGTTTGGTTCCTAAGCTTATGAAGTGGCAAGGATTCGAGCACCAAGAAATCGAGATTTTGACTGAGGCTCTGGCTCTTGATCATGCCATATGAGTTATCATATATCCAATGCATATGAGTGATGGTGACGATTGTTTGATGGATGTTATGTTCGCCATGGTTGTTTATTACTCTAAGGTGTCACATGATGTAGGTATTTTTGACCTTATACCTAGACACTAGAAATTGAACTTCGACTATAGTACACTCATCTGTTGATGATAATAGATTAGCATATATCGATTGTTATATGCAAGCTCTTTAGATGTAGGGATATGTCATGTATGATTCTATATAATCTATACCATAATTACCATTTGCAATTTTTATAGTATTTTGAGATGATATATCGCTCACATCAAACTGTTGTATGGCCTAAGCTTTGTTGGGTACTCTTAATTGTGTAGATTAGGAATAATAAGTCTAGATAGCGCATGGAGCTATACTGAGTATGAGCAGGAGGCTACACTTTCATGTATTTATACTTTGGAGCTTACTATAGCTTATATTTGTGTAGTACTACGGAGCTATGCCAATACTTGTATTTTAAGAGATAGTTATAAAGTTTATTTTGGAAATTTGGAATGCAATCTTTTATTTTCAGTTTTGTACAATCTGCAAACCCGTTGCACTCTGATGTTTTAATTTATGGTTCATTTGATTATATTACCATCTTGCATGTTTTACATCTATTTGATTATTATATTTTGTATATGCGTTGTGAGAGTTACTTAGGCTCCGTGTTTAGATTTTCATTACTTTACACATTTGACCATCGTCCTGCATTGACCTGGTTCCTCTACAGTACACTCTACAGATATATTGGATATACGAGGTGTAGGCGGATCATCATAATAATGTTTGGAAATAAATGGATAAATAATGAGTAAATACATAATCGATAAACACGTGCATGTCTCTTTTGCATCGTTACATGTCCAAAATTGCCACCATTCCTCTCTATCTACTTATCAAATTAAAAAAGAGAGGAGAAAAGGACAAAGGGTTTAGACATACATATGATAAGCGAAATGCATCATATAAATGCATAATACAAATATCCAACTAAAACAACACTTACGCTCGAAAATCATAACTCAATCTTTGTCATTTCACCCTACTAGTTAGTTAAATACAATATAATGTTATAGTAAAATCATATGCTAAGGTCTCACTGAGATTGACCCAACACCTAATCATATGCACATGACTGAGCCTAAAGTCCAACTTGCATGTCAATATGACTGCGAAATGATTGAGCTCAAAGTCCCAGCTCACCATCATCAAAACATATGCACACATTTAAGCCCAAAGTCCCGACTCGCACATCGAAACTAAATACAACACGATAAGAATATAGTCCTAACTTTCCATTTGCAAAAATTATGCATACGATTGAGCTCAAAGTCTGAACTTGCATGTGAAAACCGACTGGACAGGACTGAGTCCAAAGTCCCAACTCTCTATCATCGAAACATATCCAGACGATTGAGCCTATCATCCCAACTCGCATGCAAAATCTGACTGCGACATGGTTGAGTCCAAGTCCCAATTCACCATAAAGGAAATGTATACACTCGATTGAGCCCGAAATTTCAATTTACATGCTGAAATCGAGTGCGACATGATTGAGCCCAAAGTCCCAACTTATCATCGTCGAATTCATACGTGACATTTGAGGTCAATTCAAAGCTAACCATCATCAAATGGTCTATGCCAATATTAGGATCAAGGAAAAAGCTTGTTATCACCCCATCACCTGTGATGCTATTGGATCAAACCCTAATACGTCATCGTAAAGTCCATTAGTATAATAGAGGATAAATTTCCTTATTTATGTCTCGAAACATCCTAGTAGAACCTACCAATATAAAGAATCCACTAAATTAAGGTATTTCTCTAACACGCTAAAATAATTGATTAAAATAATAAATACCATTATTAAACCAAAATGGAATTTTCACAAACAATTTGGCTTCAAAACTTGCAACATCATGTTTGAGGTGAGCTTTGATCAATTTCCATATAAAGTTTATGACGGGAGTTGAAACCAAATACTTATTAAATTTTGAATATTTCAAATCGTAAATGTTTGAAAATTCAAAAGGAAATAAATATTAGCAATTTAACGTTGAACTAACGTTAAATGGAGACATAACATTAAAGTAACCAATATAGTTAATTAAGTAAAATTAAATCATAGTAGAAGGAAACAAACTAAATGAAATCAATAATTAACATAAAACAACGACCGGTTGACACTCTTATTAGGACCGGTCGACTGTTGATGATCGATCAGCGGAAGTGGAGTGGTTAACCGTTGGATTGTGGTGGATGATAATAAACCTAGGCTGAATGACCCGGATTTAATATAATCTGATCCAAAGAATGTAACAAATTCGAGTGCATATAAGCACAAGCCTATCCACTCACTTTTCTTCTCATATTTTCTAAATCAAGAGTGGAGCTCTGCCATTTTCACTTCTTCATAAATTCTAAGAATTTTTGAAAGCCATATATATAAGTGGTGAACAGTGCAAAACAAACGTGAAGAAGAACATGGTCGAATAAATTCACCAAAGTAAAATGTTGGTAATATGTTTCGTCTTACAACACCCAAACTAATGATAAAGTTGTTATCATGCTAATTACCTCAATGATTTTGAATTAGCAAAATTTAGCAGTATTAAATTTTCAATCAGGTAGTTGCACTGTAACTATTTGTTAAAATATCAAATCCTACTAATATTTAATTCTGACACAAATAAGGTAAAATTTGTTACTAAAAATGTAACAGCCCTGGGTTGGAGATTACCTGTCAATATTAAATTATAATTAGCGACCCCAACTTCGAGTCCCCTCTCTCTCTCTCATCTACTTCGAGCCACAACCATTCTTCCCCAGGCACAACTTCGAGTCCTTTTTCTTCCTCTTCCTTAAAGAAAACCCACTGACACGACAACGCTCGTGCACGTGTACGTGCGATCATCCACAGCCTGGTCCTCACCAGCACCACCCACAAGTCACAGATGACTCACGCAATCGTACGACCAACTAAATCGACGTGTTCGACCCTGAATCAAAAAAATGTGCGATCGAGCAACCCACAGAGAATAACACGATGACCAAAAATCGCCGCCGCCGACAATTCCGGTTGCCAGAACCCATGCCGTCACACCCTGAGCTGCTCCATACTTCGATTCATCCACCTCCCCCCATCGCGATTTCCCAAAAATCTCCATTGGCCACGCATTTGACTCGCGATTGTCGTCGACCAAACACTACTGTTAAACCCTAATTCTATGTCATCCGGCCACCCCCGCCTCGAGAAACCCTCCGGCTATTTTTCCCTAGACCGTGCATCCTCCCTCTGCTTCCAGTAGTGACCACGACCAACCCGAGGCAACAGATCACCAGAAATGCCTCAAAAACCAAATTCGGATCAACCATGCTTCCTTGCTCATTTTCAAATTTAAAATTTGTAATTTTACTTCTCAAAAATCACGAATTTCAGTGGGAATCCATATTTTTATCAGGAAAACAAACAATTATGATATTTGAGTTTTCAAATATTTTCAAAACTTTACTGACCTCCTTAAATTCCAGATAAATTTCAAAACTATTAAACTTACTTTTATTTTTAGACTTAATTCATGGGTAAACAACACATCTTGTATGAATCCCTAAGCCCATCAGAGATTATTTGATAAGAATTTGGGATTTGGTGACATTTTTTTTCTTTAACTCTGTAACTTACAAAGATAATATCAGACATGCACAGAACAATATTCACATATGTACTTTGAATCCATGCCTAAACACATGCAATCATCACATAAAGGATTCAAGAATTACAGCATGCATTAGATTCATCAAACAATTGTTTTAAACTTGTAAATTTTGTTACTTTCAGGGTATAGGATATTCACAGAGGTTTAAAACTGGGTTTCTCTGACTTTTGAACTAGAATCATTCCTATATAGGCATGCAAGCATAATACACAGCAAACTCCAAGGATTACCACAGATAGATCATATGTATCAAACTTAAAGAATTTATAAAAGTGGTTTGCTCACCTTGCTATGAAGTTGAACAGAGAACAAAATGTTGAGCCTGAACTTTGCAGTTTTGAAAACTGGAACTTGCATTTGTTGTTGAATTTAAATCCTGCTTTTAGTTTTAAATCTGCACTTGATTTACTTGATCCTCTGCTTTGTTTTAAATTTCTTGAGGCTTCAAACTCAGGTTGAAGACATTAATTTCCTTTTTGTTTGAGATGGTCTCCCACGGTTTTGCAAACTGTTCTTGCCTTCTTTTCTTTTCTTTTCTCTGTTTTTAGATTTTACTGTATTTTATTTCTTTAAATCTTTGTTTTGTATTCATCTTGTTGAAATGAAGAAAGGTTCAGCTGAAAGTAAAATTCTTCTTCATTTTTTATTTTAAATTATCAAAGAGGATTGACACTTGTCCTATTCATGTTTAAATTAGCTTACACATAGGCTTATGTATTTACAAATGTCCCTAACATAGATTAAAATATTTACATGTGTTCCTTTTTTATAATTTATTTAGGCTATGCAAGAATAAGTATGTAATATATATATATATATATATATATATATATATATATGTATATGTATGTATGTATGTAATGTATTTATTTTGTATAAGTAAACTTTAGATTTTCGATAAATATTCAAAAGTGAATTCATGTTAACAATTATTTATAAATAATTTATGCTTTTGATCCAATAAATATAACATATGTTTATATGCTCGAGAAATCTATTTTAATTTAACTCTTGATATAAAATTTTAAAACAAGCTTATCTTATGTTAAAATTTTAAAATTGAAAGAATATTAAAACAATTGAACTTTTAAATTTAAATCTTATCTAAAACTCAAATTTAAAATATGTATATCTATATTAAATAAGAAATTATCTTTTTTATTAAAATTTAAATCTCAAATATCATTTTTTAAAGTATTAAGTCAAATTTAAATGTTCAAATTAAATTCGTATTTATAACAAATGATTTGGAAAGTTATTCATTACAAATAAATATTTATATGTTAGTTAATACAATTTTTTAATACATTTATATTTTTAAACTTAAGATATTAAACTTATTAACAAATACTTGTTTTAAAATTTTCATCTCAAACTTAAGTAATCATACTTATTATATTTTTTGTTTCAAATATAAATTTCTTTAAGTCCAATTAAATTTCAATATATTAACATTTGAATTTCAAATTCACATTTTCAAATTATAATGCATAGTTTAAATGAAAATATACAACTATATTTAAAATTTTCAATTTCCAAATTCATTTTAAAAATACATAACATTATTTATTCTGGAAATTTTCCAATTGATTCAACTTTTAAATCTAAAACTTCTGATTCCACTCAAAAACCTCTCCGAGCCGTTCCCATTGCACAAAATTAATTACCAATAATTTCATAATTTAATTCCAAAGATTAAATTAATTATCAATTATTTTTAGCTGAAATTCAGGAATGTTACAGATTTCCTCCCTTAGAAAATTTCGTCCTCGAAATTTGAAAGTAGGGAGATAACAAAGAAATATAGAAGATAGAGAGATGAATTACCAGATCAAACTGAATTTCTATCCTGCATTTGGCTTCCCAAATCAGAATATCAACAAATAGATATAAGAACGAATCAAGATACTCGGGTCATCCAGATCTACGAATATACAGGAGTATTGGTTAGTTCAAAGGATAACTAACCACTCGTAGAATATACTTGGACCCAATAGAATAAACAGATATATGGATGCAACCCAAAAAAATTTTTGTTTAAACAACCAAAATATATTTATCAACCATAGCAATCAGAGCAAACAATTCATCCAAACAAACAATTTTGACCCATCTGGAGTTTATGTCCCATGCAAATATATCAAAGCTTCTTCCCGGGATTTCCAGGAATCATCAAAGAATTGAAAAGACGAATCAAAGGAGATTGATAGAGAAAGTTATTTCCGCTATTGTAGGGTATTGACCATTTGTTGGAAAAACCCAAAGAAACAATACGCGCCCTTTACGGTTTTAGTTGTATAACCTGCCATCTACTTATGGTGGCGCCCCACTGTCTGGATGGTTGCTATAGTAGACATAGTACGAAATGTCTACGCTGGCTAAGATTAATATTATACTTTCGAAATGTTTTCCACTATGCACTTATAGTAATAATATCAAAGGATTTCGCGTATCAAGCATTTTTAACTGTCATAAGGAGAAATCTCCTCCAAGTCTGCGTTTGCATTGTGTGTGTGGTAGGAGGCCTTATGGCAGTTTCATTTTCAAAAAAGCATTGCAGATTTCAAATTTAAATTATTTTGCTTGTTTTAAAGATAAAAATTGTTTTTGTTTGCTCATACCAGTCCTATGACTGACCCGGAGTTTATTGTTCCTTTCCTAAACTCTGGGTGCCCACAATTTTCCACACGGGCAGTCTAAAGTTGGGTTTTTCATATAGTAGATAGTAGATATCGATTTAATACCCTTCAGCTTTCTCTTTGGAATTCTTTGGCGTCTTCGGATTCATGGACTGGACTTGCTTGTCATGGTGCAACATGATAGTGGTTCGAGCTAGTGGCTTGGAGTTCTTGCTTTGGAGCATTAGATTGGAGATCTTCGGAGTTTGTTTGATTCCGTTGCTATATCATATTGTTATTCCACTGTAGCATTGTTATCTTGTATCTCTGATATTGATTCATATTGTATCATTGTTGTATCGAATGTTGTATATCAATATTATTCATTTCTTTTCTTCCGTTGTGTTGTTTTACTTATTGTGTTATAAGCTCCGGCGAACCAGATTCGACGTTTGGATCTGCGGCATTAGAATACAAATGTCATATTCGGTGCCGATTTCTGAAGGTCGAGTCAGGGTCGCTACATTTGGTATCAGAGATGAAGGTTGAAACTTTAGCTCAGGAGTATAACACCTTAAGTAACCCATTAGAGATAGGGTGAAGTATACCCTAGAATGAGTATATCTAAGATATCCGTCTGTATACCTCTGTAAATTCTCTTACTATCCAATAATAGCGAGTATGAGTGAAAGAAGAGGACGAGATAGGGGACAAGGGAATACCACTACAAATGGAATTTTTTTATAACATAATGTGATATAGATGTAAATGAATTAATTTCTTAGGCTAAATGGTTTGTCGCTGTCCTGCAAATGCATAAGTTCAGGCTGAGTTTGATGTTTTTTTTTAGTAATTTGATCGTAACTTTCTTGTTTCAAATCGGAATTTAGAAATTTTTGATGTTTCGGAATCCTTGTTAAATATGCCTAACTTTGATGTTTTCAGTTTTGAATGAATTTCAAGTCTACATATTGAAATTTTGACTTTTTTCGCTGGCCTGTGTTGATAGCCAGTGCACATATTTTATTTTATTTTGGTAGTATTTCGATCATAACTTTCACGTTACTAATCGGAATCTTGAAATTCAAGATGTCTTGAAATCCCTAGAAAATATGCTATAACTTTTATGTTTTAAATTTTGTACGATTTTTTTTTTACATGGTGGAAAATTTATATTTTTACTGCTGGCTTGTCATTGACAGCCATAATATTCATATATTAGTCTGATTTCGACAATTTCATATGCATTCTTTTGCAACTTTTTTTTAATGAAATTTGATGCTAATATTTGATCATTTTATCCAGCAATGGACCAATCAAGTTAGGATGAGATTTGTATATAAATTAATTTGAATTCGATTTAAATTTGAATATCGGTTTAAGCCGATTAAATTGCAAATTGATGTTTTCTTGAGTTTTAAAAATACAAAAAAATTCCAGAAAATCTTCTAACATCATGGTTGGATTAATAAATGTTTATACATTTTTAGAGGTCTTTAAACAATTATTCTTTATTTTTAAGGCTTTTAAAATAATTAAAATCTTTGTTAATGATGTGTTTTCTCTCAAAATCTTTTAGATAAATTTCTAAAATTTATTTTATAACCCTGTTTTCTCAAGTAAAATCTTTTATAATTAATTTTATTTATTTTAATTACTTTTATACTATTCTTAAATATTGACAGGTAATCTCCAACCCAGGGTTGTTACAAAAAACTAGGTAGATAAATAATAAAATGCATGAAATAGCAAAGAACATAGAGAAATTGCGTGGTTGGATGTTAAAGAATCCTACGTCCATGGGGGGAATATCTCTTTCTTTCTTTATATTCTCTAGTACAGATGTTAATGGCAGAGAGTACAATAAAGCCTTAAAAGTACTAAAAAGTGGAAAGGGTAAAAGGTCCCCTTCTTACTACATTGCCTTTTCTATTTATAATATTGAGATGTATATGGATCGCTACAATCCTTCTCTTGTCGTTGTGCTTCAACCTTTGTATCCTTCCAGGTGTCATCCATTCGCATTGTACATTTGATGCATCTGGATTACTGACGTGTGGTTGATGGGAAGTTTGAGATGAAGGTGGGAACTTTTGAAATCAGAGCGGGAATATTTGAAATCGTGGCACAAGTCTTTGAAATCATACTGAGATACTTCAAATTTGAGTTGGCTTTGCATGTGGGTCCTTGGGAGGTTAGTAAGAGTGACTCGTTAGTTTTAGGGCACTATCGACACAATTGGAATGAGGTTGTACTGGTTGGCATGCGATACTTGCATGACCCTGCGGTATTCGCCTTGCATTTAGGTATGATCGCGCTGAGATTCTTTGGGCTTCAGGGTATGTGATTTGCTTAACTTAGATAGTTAGTTCGATATATGTGCAAATGTGATTTGAGCCGACTATAATTTGAGCTGATTGTGATTTAAGCTTCCCTTGTTGCATGAGTTATTGATAAGGGTGATTTATATCTTGACCATCTATCTATAAGTATTGATCTGCGTTGGAGTGAAGTCCGAGTAGCCCTATGTGCAACCATTAGTACACTCTCGTAGTATTACTTAGGTAGCCCTCGAGATTTGCGATACAGATCAACTCTTAAGTGTGTCAATAAAATATAAGTTTGGGGATTTTGATGGTGTAGTCCGATTGTCCATGTATTTTGGTTGGGGTGTAGTTTTGAGATTTGGTTATGTTGTATTTTTCCATTGTGCGGTATCTATGCTTACTTTGGTCCCGTGAATTATGATTGTGGACTATTTCCTCCTCCTTGTAATTATGAGATTTTGGTTGTAATGACCCAAAATTTGACCACTTGAAAATATAGTATTTAGAGTGATTTTAAATATAAAATATAAAAGGTTTTATGATTTAAATAATATTCGATAGGATTTGGAAGTAGAAACATACATAAAAATAGTAACATTTGCCTATATCGATAAAAGTGACAAATTGCTGATTTCAGAAAAGTATGTTTCAACGGTTAAATAAATTATCTTGATTAATTTATGAGTGTTTATATTTTTAAATAGAATTATACAAATTTATTTTTAAATTTGGTTTACATAAATAAATAGTTTAACTAAAACGTCAAAATGTGACCGTAAAACATTTTGTCGAAAAAACGACGTTTTGTCGATTAAAAGTTGTCGCACATTTATTTTCTTATATAGAAACATATATTCAAATAATATAAGTATTAATTAATTCTAAACATGTTTACTTTTACTAAATAAGATCAGAAAACTTCTAGAAGTCATTAGTAAGAGTAAGTAAGAATTAACAAAAGTGAGAAAAAGTAAACGTCAAATCACATCAAATCAAAGCCAACATAATTATGATATTCTTTACTTAATCTTTAAGTGACTAAGACATAAAGTAAGAAGTGAAAGGATGATGTTAAGTTTTGAAAAAGTATAAATTGCTTTAGGTTGAAGTAATGTTAGTTTGGTAATTTGGTAAGAGGTTATTTTGGTAAAATTACCACTTCTTTCTTTTTCTATAAATATTCCCCTACTTCTTCACTTTCATTCACATTTTCTTCTTCTTTTCTCAACCTTCTTCATCTTCTTCCTCTTCTCTTTAATGGCTTCCAGGCCGTAAAAAATTGTAAAGAAATAATGTCAAAATATTTACAAAATATTCAAAAGAAACCAATATTAATTCTCTTCAGATCAAACTCATTTTTCCTCCACATTTTACCTCTTCTTCTCTCGGTCATAACTTCTTCAAACCAGAACCCAAATGTAAAATTCTTTTTTAAATATCAAGTATTTTTCCAGTGGCTACAACTTTCTTGTTGACCACTTTATTAAATTCTAAAGTTAACTATGTCAAAAATACATTTATTTTCAGTGCATTTTCTGGCCCAGTTTTTAAGCCAGAGAATAGGCCATTTTATTTTGATCATAACTTGATCATAACAAATTCAAATTAAGAAATAATTTTTTTGAACAAAATAAAATTCAAGTGGCTACAACTTTTATTTTGATCACTTTTTCCAGTTTTTATGTTTTCTATACCTGAAACTCAATTCTTTGAAGTGTATTTTCGGGCTTCATTTTTGTCAATCCAACAATACCACTTCTTCATTCTATCATATCTCCCTCAAAACCACTTGGATTCAAATGATTCTTTTTTTACAATTAAATAGAAAATAATTTGCAACAACTATTCAAATAACAATTTATTCAAATTTTGTGAGTAAGAGAGTCAAAAACAAGAGAGAAGATGATCTATTTTTCGGATCTAAATCTTGGAAATTCAAGTTCAAAGCACTACCGCTTCTTCTCTATATTTTTGGCCAACCTCCATCTCAAGCCTCGGCCAAGCTATTGGAA
This sequence comes from Allium cepa, assembly GCA_030765085.1. Lineage (NCBI taxonomy): Eukaryota > Viridiplantae > Streptophyta > Magnoliopsida > Asparagales > Amaryllidaceae > Allium > Allium cepa. Next base: position 736,863,370 of record CM060935.1, on the reverse strand, counting down.
TGGAGAAGGTGTTGTTTTCTAGTGTTTAATGGAGTGGGAATTTATTAGTGAAGTGTTGGTTGATTAGAATGTTGGTAGGAAGTTAATCGCTTTGGTTTATGGTGAGAAACTCTATTTAGCATCTCTATTTATATATACATGTTTGATATTGTGTTATGATTGCTATGGATGCTTATATTTTCTTTGATCATCAAGCATTGATTGTTTGATATGTTTGCTAAATTTTTTTTATCAAGTCGCGTTGATACACGTCGATAAGCACAAAGGAAATTACTTTCCTTTTGAAAATGAAATGGTGTATATGAAATGCTTAAACCTTTTGAAAATAGTTTTAAAATGAGTTAGAAATGTTTTATAAACATTTAAATATGTATGAAGAAATAAAGGAAGAAAATCAATATTTTATCATGTATATTTTAAATATGTCCAAAATAATTTTCCAAAAAAATCGCGCTTTGCAGTAAAGTGACCAAAGTTTAAAACTTATATTTTAAATTCTTTAAAAATATGAGATAAATCCTAAAAATATTTTAAAATGTTTTAAAAGAGATTTAAGTTGAAAATATGGATTTCTAAATGATATAAAAGTCATTTTGAAGAATATAGCTTTTAAAACGCTATTTGCAAACACTTTTCGCAAGGATTTTTGCAGCAGTTTGAAATAACTTTTGAAATGCATTTTTAAACTTAACAATTATTTCCTAAATCTTTTGTGAATGACTTTAAAGGAATAATTAAGTAATGTAAAGATGATTTGGAAGTTTTAATAGGAGTTTGAATAAACGGTTAAGAAAAATTGTTTATATCACTTAAACAAAAAAGTGAAGAATATTGAATATAATAACAAACTGAGTATGCGGAAACAACCAGTACATTTGTCCCGCCTGTGAGATCTAGGAAGGTAAACAAGGTGTTTAACTAAAGTTAGGGATGAAGCAACCAGTGTCCTGGACTTACCTGGCCTATGTTTTCTCTTTTTAGGCGAGGGGTGGAACAGATCGAAAGGAAAGCCCGGATGCTCTAAAAGATCATATTTAAGTTTTTCCAAGTTAAAAGACAAAGATATTCATGATGTAGGATTACTTGCCATTAGTCCCTGGAGGTGAAACCTGCCATTAGTCCCTGGTGGTGAAACCTGCCATTAGTCCCTGAAGGTGAAACTTGCCATTAGTCCCTGGAGGTGAAATTTACCATATTTAAGATGGCAGTAGTGCTCTATTATGAAAATATTCGACTTACAAGAATATGATTTGAAGCTAAGAAAGAAATCTTTGATTAAGATTTAATGAATGATTTGGGAATATTTCCCTAAGTAAAAAGTTATAATTTGAATATAAGAAATCATTAATTAAGAGTAAAAGAATGATTTGGAAAAGTTTTCCTAAGTAAAAGAGAAAATGATTTGGAATTATTCCAAGATTTAAGGAAGGTTTAAATAAATCATATGATTTGATGAATGAGGCTTAATGATTCCATATACATTTGAAAAGAAAATGGAATAACTTAAAAAGATTACATCTAAGAAAGATATTTGATTTAAAAGATGAAGTAATTGATTGATGATTGATATCCACATATGAACTTAACATCTTTTTAAAGCGAGATTGGCTTCGAAGGAACCGGAGTCGGATTTGGTTGATTCCTATCCGAAAATGACTTCGACCATTGTATACGTTCGACAGTGAAGACATGTTGAAGATGATGATTATTGAAGACCGTGGATCTTCATAGCATGAGGACTGCTTGTTGAACATGCTCTGGGTAGCTCCCATTATAGAGTTATTTGTAGCAGTGGTCTCCTTGTTGCGAAGATTTTTCGGATTTCAAGGGTTCTTGCCTAGTAATGGTCGAGGAAGGTGCCTTCGGTTTCGTTCAGTCCTAGAACGAACTTGTATGGATGTTTGTCTGACATTGTATTCTAAATCACATTTGAGTGGTTTCTATAAACGTATATCAGTTGGTGGCGAAGAAGGCAACTTCTCTTAGCTTAACACCCTTTCCCAAGACATATGAGCTCAGGAAGTTATACTTTTCTAGAAATCAGGAATGTGACGTGGAATGACAATGTGGCATTCAAAGTGGAACCTGATATTGTCAAAGCGTGGCTTTGTATGAAAAGCGTAGCTTTGAGGAAATTGAGCGTAGCCTAGCGAGCCTTACACCCCGGTTATGATGGGATTCTATGTAGTCAGATGTATGCTCGCATTTCGGATAGTAGTGATTTGGGTTATCAGATGTTCTGAGCCCCAAGTACCAGATACGTCTAGGCCTCATGGCAGGGATGCGCGAAGTCCCAGTCCTTGGATGTTATTCGCAGATTGCATCCACTTTTAGCCATTTGTGTTGTTGTATAACGACGTCTGAGTCATGGACGTAAGCCGTGGATACAGATTGATCTTTCCACTAGTTTCCTATCATGTTGGAAATCCAAACCCAATACGAGATTTACGGTTTTGATTGTATTCCAAAAATAGCTGTAACGACTTGTGAATATTTCAGCTACCCCTTTTTGGTATTATATATTCCGTTCAGTATATTCCGTTGAACCAGTCCTGGTATATTTCGTTAGACTTAGTCCAGATATTGATACCTTATTTGAATAGGTTTATTTGAAAAGTATTTTCAAAAGAATATAATTAGAAATAATATCAAACATTTTGATATATAAAAGTGTTTTGGTTATCATAAGGTAAAAAACCGTCCGTGTTTATGTATGGGCGTGGTCTTATGAGATACCATTCTTTTCAAAGGTTTTGATAACATCGTCATGATCTATACATTTTAAATTTCGAGTATCTCACGCTGGTTTATCAAGCCTAATCCGGGTATTTTCAATGCTCGGGTCAGATCTGAGTAGTTTCAGGTTTAGTTGAAGACGGTTGGAGTTTCCAGAGGAGAGCTAGAGATTTTCATCATCTATGGATGTATTCTATTATCCGCTATGGTTAGTTTTATATTGATGTTTGTCAGCATTTGTAAGGGCATGTGTTATAACTGTCCACGTTGAATTTAGGTTAGACTCTGATATTGTATTTAAAATTTTCCGCTGTAAAGATTATTATTGAATAATATATGTTATTCCATTCATGTGAGATTTTGTTCTGTCTTTTTTTTCTTTCTACCCTTAATGATCCGCTTATTCGTGAAATTTGAGTTGGGCATGTATGGTTTATTGTCGATTCAAAGTGTACGGAAAGCCTAGATCATTACATTTGGTATCAGAGCTGAAGGTTAAGCGAGAACCTTGGCTTTATTGGGGTAAAGACTCATAAGAGATAGGGTTAGTAATACCCTAGGATGAGTAACTCATTAGAGATAGGTTTAGTAACACCCTAGAATGAGTTTGAGTGTATTATATATGAGCATGTATTTGTTAGTGACTAATAAAATGTTTTGTGTTGATTTATCTGTTGAGTGATTTATGGATTCTGATCGATGCGCCTGATCACCGTTATCGATGAGGGTTCCTAAACATTTAAACAAGGCGAACCGACACACTGATTTTGAAAAGATTGGTAAATGAAATAATTTTACCTTGGATCATATTTTGAATATAAAGTATATATTTTGGAAAGTCGTATAGTTAGAAATCAGGATTAGTGAAATTTAAATATGAACATCTTGTGATTAGAATTTCACTATTTGACTATAAGGTGTTTCATAAAGATAATCAATAAGTAAGAAATCTGATAAAGTAATTAAGATCTTTAATGCTTATTCCAAAATAATAAATTAAGAAATAATAATGTTGAGTTATTATCATAAATTGATCAGTTGTTTGATTTAAAAGTTTAAGTACAAATACCTTGTGAATTAAGTTTCACGATTTGACTATAAGGTATTTAATAATAAGATTTGTTTAAGGAATGAACATATAAGATGAAAATGTATTTAAATAATAGAAAATGATTTTGTAAAATTTATATATAAAAGGAATGAGAATTTAAGTTCGATTAAAACAATTGTGGTAATTTAAATGAAGTTAATTAATATAAGATAAAATGAATTTATAAGATAGGTTTTACAAAGTAATCTCTAAAGAATTTTGAAAATGTTATTATTTCAAATATAAAAAGAGATATTTTATGATAATTAATTCGATTGGCTCGAAAATAAACTAAAAATGGGCAATAGATGTGTTCGGATGGTAAGCACTTCTCTTAAGTATTACTCTTCTTGTTAAGAGGATATATAATACTATTGGTAGTACCCAGTTCCTTGGATTGTTTTGGAGTTACTCGATCTACATAATTTTCTTAAGTTAAAGAAATAACGTGAATCATTGATTAGTAATCTTTATAAAAGTGTTTTAAACCAAATATAAATTGGGATCACTAATTGATAATATAAAGTGGGATTTCTGACGATTTTGGACAGTAGAAAATTTCCGAATCATACCTAACTCGGAGCTAAGGAATTTAAGAAAAATAAAAGATTGTGAAACATTCTGAGTAAATGAAATTGGATAAGTATAATTTAGAAATGTGGTTATAAACAAAAAGGAAATTATAACCTAGAAAATATTTTATTAATGAATTCTAGCATTAATTCAGAATTGGACTTAAGTCTTTAAAAGTGATTGATTTATATAAGTTATAAGATGAAATAAACTTAAGTAATAGTTTTATAAAATCGTACATAAATAATATTAGCGTTAAAAGAAATATACTAAGTTAAAGGATCGTGGAAAAAAATTAAGATAAATTATCTTTTGAGTGAAAAATTATTATTTTTAGAATATTTTCCTTTAATAAAAATATTTGGAAATAAATAATTAAAGGGATTATATAAAGAAGCGCCTTTATAAAGTGTTTGACCTTAAGATAAAGTTTTTATGAAAGTTTTGAGAGTTAATAAATACATATGTTATGTGTAAATCATTTCATCACACAAACTTTGATCTAAGATTCGAGTTTGGAACTTTGAGGTTTTTACACCTATCCGAAAAAGGATTTATCACTCGATTTCGTAACGACGAACATTGATGAGGATGTTGGTTAGGTACTTTAGTTTTCTATCATAGTTGAGCACTATGCAAGGAAACCAAAGGTTTCCGAGCAAAGAGCCTGATTAATGTCCGCATTAGAGGATCGGGGGATCGATACTAGTTTGAAAATGAAGTTGTGTATTCGAATAGGAGATCGAATAAGATATTTCATATGGATGATTTTTGTATATTATATGGATTTAAGTTTGAAGATAAATTTTTTTGGGCAAACTTTTGTTCGGTGTAATTTGGAGGATGAAATTCTTTTAAGTAGGAGAGAATGTAACGGCACAAAATTTGACCACTTGAAAATATAGTATTTAGAGTGATTTTAAATATAAAATATAAAAGGTTTTATGATTTAAATAATATTCGATATGATTTGGAAGTAGAAACATACATAATCATAGTAACATTTGCCTATATCGACAAAAGTGACAAAATGCTGATTTCAGAAAAGTATGTTTCAATGGTTAAATAAATTATCTTGATTAATTATGAGTGTTTATATTTTTATATAGAATTATACAAATTTATTTTTAAATTTGGTTTACATAAATAAATAGTTTAACTAAAACGTCAAAATGTGACCATAAAACATTTGTCGAAAAAACGACGTTTTGTCGATCAAAAGTTGTGGCAACGTCGTCACGCCTTTATTTTCTTATACAGAAACATATATTCAAATAGTGTAAGCATTAATTAATTCACTACACATGTTTACTTTTAATAAATAAGATTGAAAAACTTCTAAAAGTCATTAGTAAAACTAAGTAAGAATTAACAAAAGTGAGAAAAAGTAAACATCAAATCACATCAAATCAAAGCCAATATAATTATGATATTCTTTACTTAATCTTTAAGTGACTAAGACATAAAGTAAGAAGTGAAAGTAGGATGTTAAGTTTTGAAAAAGTGTAGATTGCTTTTGGTTGAAGTAAGGTTAGTTTGGTAATTTGGTAAGAGGTTATTTTGGTAAAATTTCCACTTCTTTCTTTTTCTATAAATATCCACCTACTTCTTCACTTTCACTCACATTTTCTTCTTCTTCTTTTCTTAAGATTCTTCATCTTGTTCCTCTTCTCTTTAATGACTTCCAAGCCATTAAAAAACTGTAAAGAAATAATGTCAAAATATTTACAAAATATTTACAAAATATTCAAAAGAAATCAATGTTCATTCTCTTCAAATCAAACTCATTTTTTCTCCACATTTTACCTCTTCTTCTCTCGGTCATAACTTCTTCAAAACAGAACCAAAATGTAATTTTTTTTTAATATCAAGTATTTTTCCGGTGGCTACAACTTCCTTGTTTACCACTTTGTTTATTTCTAAAGTTAACTATGTCAAACATACATTTCTTTCCAGTGCATTTTCTGGCCCAGTTTTTAAGCTAGAGAATAGGCCATTTTGTTTTGATCATAAATTAATTATAACTTATCCAAATTAAGAAATTATTTTTTTAAAATCATATAAAATTCCAGTGGTTACAACTTTTATTATGAAAACTTTCTTCAGTTTTGATGTTTTCTATACCTGAAACTCAATTCTTTGAAGTGTATTTTCGGGCTACGTTTTTGTCAATCCGACAATGCCTCTTCTTCATTCTATCATATCTCCCTCAAAACTATTTGGATTCAAATGGTTATTTATTATAATTCAATAGAAAATAATTTTCTACAACTATTCAATTAACAAGTTTTTCAAATTTTGTGAGTAAGAGAGTCAAAAACAAGAGAGAAGATGATCTATTTTTCGGATCTAAATCTTGAAAATTCAAGATCAAAGCTCTACCGCTTCTTCGCTATATTTTCGGCCAACCTCCATCTCAAGCCTCGGCCAAGCTATTGGAATGGAGAAGGTGTTGTTTTCTTGTGTTTAATGGAATAGGAATTAATTAGTGAAGTGTTGATTGATTAGAATGTTGGTAGGAAGTTAATCGCTTTGGTTTATGGTGAGAAACTCTATTTAGCATCTCTATTTATATATATACATGTTTGATATTGTGTTATGATTGCTATGGATGCTTATATTTGCTTTGATCATCAAGTATTGATTGTTTGATATGTTTGTTAAAATTGTTTTACCAAGTCACCTTGATACACGTCGATAAGCACAAAGGAAATTACTTTCCTTTTGAAAATGAAATAGTGTATATGAAATGCTTAAACCTTTTGAAAATAGTTTTAAAATGAGTTTGAAATGTTTTATAAACATTTAAATATGTATGAATAAATGAAGGAAGAAAATCAAGATTTTATCTTGTATATTTTAAATATGTCCAAAATAGTTTTCCAGAAAAAACGCGCTTTTGCAGTAAAGTGACCAAAGTTTAAAATTGATATTATAAATGCTTTGAAAATATGAAATAAATCCTAAAAATCTTTTAAAATGTTTTAAAAGAGATTTTAGTTGAAAACATGGATTTCTAAATGATATAAAAGTCATTTTGAAGAATATAGCTTTTAAAACGCTATTTGCAAACACTTTTCGCAAGGATTTTCGCAGCAGTTTAAAATAACTTTTGAAATGCAGTTTTAAACTTAACAATTATTTCCTAAATCTTTTGTGAATGACTTTAAAGGAATAATTAAGTAATGTAAAGATGATTTGGAAGTTTTAATAAGAGTTTGAATAAACAGTTAAGAGAAATTGTTTATACCACTTAAACAAAAAAGTGAAGAATATTGAATGTAATAACAAATGGAGTATGCGGAAACAACTAGTACATTTGTCCTGCCTATGAGATCTAGGAACAAATGGTCTATATTTTCTCTTCTTAGGCGAGGGGTGGAACAGATCGAAAGGAAAGCCCGGATGCTCTAAAAGATCATATTTAAGTTTTTCCAAGTTAAAAGACAAAGATATTCATGATGTAGGATTACTTGCCATTAGTCCCTGGAGGTGAAACTTGCCATTAGTCCCTGGAGGTGAAATTTACCATATTTAAGATGGCAGTAGTGCTCTATTATGAAAATATTCGATTTGCAAGAATATGATTTGAAGTTAAGAAAGAAATCTTTGATTAAGATTTAATGAATGATTTGAGAATATTTTCCCTAAGTTAAAAATTATAATTTGAATATATGAAATCATTAATTAAGTGTAAAAGAATGATTTGGAAAAGTTTTCCTAAGTAAAAGAGAAAATGATTTGGAATTATTCCAAGATTTAAGGAAGGTATAAATAAATCATATGATTTGATAAATGAGGCTTAGTGATTCCATATACATTTGAAAAGAAAATGGAATAACTTGAAAAGATTACATCTAAGAAAGATATTTGATTTAAAAGATGAAGTAATTGATTGATGATTGATATCCACGTATGAACTTAACATCTTTTTAAAGCGATGATTGGCTTCAAAGGAACCGGAGTCGGATTTGGATGATTCCTATCCAAAAACCACTTTGAACCAATGTATACGTTCGAAAGTGAGGACATGTTGAAGATGTTAATTATTGAAGACCGTGGATCTTCATAGCGTGAGGACTGCTTGTTGAACATGCTCTGGGTAGATCCCATTATAGAGTTATTTATAGCAGTGGTCTCCTCATGGCGGAGATTTTTCGGATTGCAAGGGCTTCTCGCCTAGTAATGGCTAAGGAAAGTGACTTTAGTTTCGTTCAGTCCTAGAACGAACTTGTATGGATGTTTGTCTGACATTGTATTCTAAATCACATTTGAGTGGTTTCTATAAACGTATATCAATTGGTAGCGAAGAAGGCAACTTCTCTTAGTTTAACACCCTTTCCTGAGACATATGAGCTCAGGATGTTATACTTTTCTAGAAATCAGTCATGTGACGTGGAATGACAATGTGGCATTCAAAGTGGAATGTGATATGGTCAAAGCATGGTTTTGTATGAAAAGCGTGGCTTTGAAGAAATTGAGCGTAGCCTCGGGAGCCTCACACCCCGGTTATGATGGGATTCTATGTGGTCAGATGTATGCTCGCATTTCGGATAGTAGTGATTTGGGTTATCAAATGTTCTGAGCCCTAGGTACCAGATATGTCTGGGCCTCATGGCAGGGATGCGCGAAGTCCGAGTCCTTGGATGTTATTCGCAGATTGTATCCACTTTTAGCCATTTATGTTTTTGTATAACGGCGTCTGAGTCATGGACGTAAGCCGTGGATACAGATTGATCTTTCCACTAGTTTCCTATCATGTTGGAAATCCAATCCCAATACGAGATTTACGGTTTTGATTGTATTCCCAAAATAGCTGTGATAGCTTGCAAACATTTCAGCTACCCCTTTTTGGTATTATATTTTCCGTTCGGTATATTCCGTTGACCTAGTCCGGGTATATTTCATTAGACTTAGTCCAGATATTGATACCTTATTTGAATAAGTTTATTTGAAAAGTGTTTTCAAAAGAATGTGATTAGAAATAATATCAAACGTTTTGATATATAAAAGTGTTTTGGTTATCATAAGGTAAAAACCCGTCTGTGTTTATGTGTGGGCGTGGTCTTATGAGATACCCTTCTTTTCAAAGGTTTTGATAACATCGTCATGATCTATACATTTTAAATTTCGAGTATCTCACGCTGGTTATCAAGCCTGAACTGGATATTTTCAATACTCGGGTCAGATCCGAGTAGTTTCAGGTTTAGTTGAAGACTTTTGGAGTTTTCAGAGGAGAGCTGGAGATCTTCATCATCGTATGGACGTATTCTATTATCCACTGTGGTTTGTTAGTTTTATATTGATGTTTGTCAGCATTTGTAAGGAAATGTGTTATAACTGTCCAGACTTTGATATTGTATTTAAAATTTTCCACTGTGAAGATTATTGTTGAAATAATATATGTTATTCCATTCATGTGAGATTCTGTTCTGTCTTTATTTTCTTTCCACCCTTAATGATCCGCTTATTCGTGCAATTTGAGTTGGACATATGTGGTTTATTGTCGATTCAAAGGGTACAGAAAGCCTAGATCATTACATTGGGTTTAGTAATAAAGTGTAATATTGAAACTAAGGGATAGGTATTGATCAGATATCTATGTGGCTCGTCTTATGAGCATAGTATGTTGTTCTATTGCAACTTCTTTCTTTTTGGCTACAGTTCTTATGGTTGGATCAGGTGTCGTGACCACAAGCCATTTTTTGTGTAGTACCAGTTGGAATGTTTCAACCTTATCTCTTTTCATCTTAACTTTTATTGTGAGGGCATCTCTCTCAGCTTTGTGCCCTTTAACATAGTTTTAGAAATATGGGTGTAACACTTGCCCCCTAGTCTGCAGCGCTCGCAGGTCGGTGTAGACTTGTCTTTACTCATCCCTAGTCTTCGCATCCTATAGTTTTTTTTATGGAAGTTTCTTTTTATGTAAGCTTTGTCATGCGCTTAGCATGGTCTGCCCCGCTGTTTGGTGACAAGTCGCTATCGTTCATATGTTGTGTGGTCAGCACGATTGTCGAACAACGACGGTGACCTGTAAAAAATCATTTATTTTAGCTTAGCATCACCATTCTTGTATCTAAGATTGCTGTTGGCATCCATATGTTGTGTTGTTAATGCAACTATTTAATGATGGCGGTGAGCTGTGGAAATGTTGTTTTCTTTTAGTTTAGTGTCACTATTCTTGTTGCTGAGATTGTCATTGTCGTTGATATGCTGTGTTGTCAATTATGACTAATAAACGGCGGGTGAGCTATTAAAAGTTATTTGTTCATGTGCTTGGCATGGTCTTCCCCACAATTTGGGCGAGGACCGAGTTTTGATTGTGAAGTTAGGTCGTATATTTACAGCCTTTTAAATCACGTGTATGGTTTTTTGCACTGGTTTCAACTGTCTAGTATCTGTACGTTTAGTGTTCTATGTTAACAGCATTAACATAGAGAGGTTTTTGAACTAGCTCGTCCAATATGCCTATGTCTAATTAGTTGGCTGAAGAAGCTAAGCTGCACTACTAGTAGCTCTGTTTTGATAACCGGTTCGGGCAGTCTAATGTCTTTACATCCAACATAATTATTTAGCTATGTCAAGGAATATTAACATAAAGAGATTTTTATACTAGTTTGGGTCATCTACTATCCCTACATCTAGTTTATTCTATTATTACTTTATAATAGTAACTACAATGTGCATTACATAAGCAATGTAGGTCATACAAAAAGTAAGGTCTAAGTTGCTCTGAGTTCCAAGTCCTTGGAAGTAGGTTGCCACCAGGTCTTGATAGTTGATATGCCTATTTGCTAAAACTTCTACTATAACTAAGGGCCTTCCCAATTCGGACCCATTGCTCCATTTGATGGATCCTTTATGTTGGCCATTACCCTTCACAGTACCAAGTCTCCTTTGCAGAAGTTTCTTTCTTTGAGCCCGCCATTATAATTTTTTTCCATTCTTTACTGATGTACGGTCGATACTACCTCTGCCTCATTCCTTCTTTCTTGAATGAGATCTAAGGTAGCTTCCTTCAATTTCTTGTTCTTTTCTGTTGTATATGATATTCTTCTATGTGAAGGGACCTCTATATCGGCAGGAAGCATGGCCTCATATCCGTAGGTTAGCGAAAAAGGAGTTGGCCGGTTGGAGATCTAGTCGAGGTTCGATAAGCCCATAGTACCACCTACTTTCCTTTAGTCTTCTGTAGTCTTTTCTTAAGAAACTTCTTTATGTTTTTGTTTGTAGCTTCTACCTGCTCATTTGTTTGTAGGTGAGAGATTAAAGAGAAACCTTTTATTATGTTGTTCTTCTCACATTGCTAGGTAAACTCTTTACTTTCAAACTGGGTGTCATTATTAGAAATGACTCTTATGGGGGATTTTGTATCTAGTGATTAAGTTCCTCACTATAAAAGCGACTATTTTCTTCATAGTGATAATCGCTAAGGGTTCTACTTCTACTATTTTGATGAAGTAGTCTGTCGCCAAAATGGCATACTTAGCTCCCCTCCTTTGACGTTGGAAGTGGTCCTATCAAATTTATGCACCATATGTCGAATGGCCATGGGCTTACGGATGGTTGTCCAGGCATACTGGCAAAGCGTTGACATCAGTCACACTTCTTTACAAATTCCTATGCGTCTTGAAGCACCATAGGACAATAGTAACCATGACCGGTACTTTTTTTGCTAACTTGTTTCCCTATGAGTGATCTTCACATTGATCGTCGTGTACTTCCTTCATGACTCATACACCCTCTTCTTTGGAAATGCACCTATGATAAGGGGTTGAATACCCTCTCTTGTATAATGTGCCATCAAAGAAGGAGTAGTATGAAGCTTGGTATCTTATTTTTCGGCCTTCATTACGATTCTAGAGTAGGATTCCATTTAGCAAGAATTGCTTGATGGGAGTCATCTAGTTATTCTTTTCATTATGCTGAGGCGTGGGTTCACCTAGGGGCTGTTCTCAATTTCCCACTGTCTCCTGATCTCGTGTTCCTTGAATGGCTGCCCACTGGGCTCGGGTCAGGACCAGTATTTGATTTGATTCTGTTATACTAGCTTTGAATGATGCCCAATTAGTACAACTTTCATTTCATTGGCCACCTTGACACTCACTAGTTTTGCTAAGGAGTCGGTGGATGGGTTGTTTTCACGTAGAATTTATTTTATCCCAAATTGTTTGAATTGCTCTAGTAATTTCTTAGGCGGTACCGCATATTTGGCTAAGGTTGGTTCCTTCATTTGGTAATTACACTACACTTGGTTCATAACTGATTGAGAATCACTATGAATTTTAATATGGGTTACCTTCATTACTTGGGCCATTCTTAGGACTATGAGTTGGGCTTCATATTCTGCCACTTTAGTGGTTGCTTTGAAATCAAGCTGCATTGCCCCAAACAGCCTCTGCCCATTAAGAGTGACTAGCACATACCCAATTCCTGCCCTCTGTTCATTTGACACTTCATCTACAAATAGTTGCAAAACTGCGGGATGTTTGCTTCTTCCTCTAATTGATGTTCGGTGGGTAAGGTGCATTCTACAATGAAATTTGCAAGTGCTTGGTCTTTGATTGCCATTCAGGGACAATAGGCGATGTCATGCTGACCAAGCTCCATTGCCTATTTTAATAAGCGGTCGAATGTTTCTGTCTTTTGCAGTATCTGCTTAAGGGGTTTTTTAAGGAGGACATTGATGAGATGCATCTGGAAATAAGGTTGCAGCTTACTTGAGGTAAGGACCAGGTTGTGTGCTATCTTTTCAATGATCAAGTAGTTAATTCTACTCCTAACAGCCATTTTCTTATAAAGTAGATGGATCTTTTGGTTCCTTCATCTTCCTGTACCACTGCAGCACTAATAGCTTTATTGGTTACTACAAATAAACATACAAGTTCTCACCTGCTACCGATTCTGATAATATAGGATTATTGACTAGATGATCCATTAGGTTTTGAAATGCACTTTTGCACTTCTCGGTCTATTTAAAGTTACTCCCCTTCTTCACCTAATCGAAGAATGAGATGCACTTGTCTGTAGCTTTAGATATAAATCTACTTAGTGCTGCTATCCTGCCATTTAGACTTACCAGATCCTTTAGCTTTTCTAAGATTCCCGTTCCTCTTATCTCCTCGATCTTCTCAGGATTTGAATCAATCCCACGTGCGCTTACTATACACTATAGGAATTTGTCCACTTGGGTGGCAAAGTTGCATTTTGGAGGGTTCAACTCCATATCATATTGCCCTGGGACTTCAAATGTTTGCTTGAATGCATGGACATGGCTTGATGCTATCTTGGAAATAACCAGCATATCATTTACATATACCTCAATGTTCGTTCCAATTTATTATGCAAAAATCATATTAACCAGCCTATGGTAGGTTTCCCTCACGTTCTTGATCCCCAATATCATGACTTTATAGCAGTATAATCCTTTATCTATCACAAAACTAGTATGCTCCTAATCTAGCTCAAATATGGATATTAAATTGTACCCTGAATATGCATCAATGTAAAAAGGCAATTCATGCCCACTAGTCATGTCTATTAACTGATTAATTCTAGGCAAAAGAAAACTATCCTTTGAGAGAAATTTTTTGACATTGGTGGAGTCTATGCAAGTTTTTCATTTTCCATTAGGCTTCCTTAAAAGTACTAGGTTGGCAATTCACCTTGAGTAGTGTACTTCCCAGATGAATCCATTCTCTACCAACTTCTCAGTTTCCTTATGCAATGCATTGTACCTTTCCTAGGCAAGAGAAAGATTATGGCTGGATCTATTCCTACCATGTTTGAGCATGTTCAGGCAAATACATCTGCTGATATTTTCAAAAAGTCTATTAGTTTAATATGAGCATCTGCACTAAGGTTCTTTCCAATTTTTAGAAACTTCATGGGGTCATCTGGATCTATTTGTATGTCTTAAAGATCATATACTGACTTTAGCTCTTTCTTTGATGCTCCTAATCTCAGGTCCATCTTACTTTTCATTTCCTCTTCTGATACTGAGTTTACTGAGGATGTTTGTTCTGGGCTTCTTCGGAGAAGTACTATGAATAATAGTCATTAGTGCCAATCATGTGCATATATGTCCTTTTTTGCTTCTTTGTAGGTTTTGAGGGCGTAGGATTACTTGCTTCAGGGTTAGCTTAGGTATCTAGTACTGGCGTAGTTTTATGAACTGGTTTGTCTTCATTTTTCTAATTATCATTACAAACATTAGAAGGGACACCAAAATAATTTTGAATAATTTTATTACGAGAAGTAAGTTTTACATTGTATAACTCTCGAGCTAAAAATTGTTCACCTCTTATTGACCCTATTCCTATAAGAGTATCAAAGTTCATAAGCAGATCTTTTTAAGAAATGATTGATCCTATGTCTACCAAAGTAGGCTATCCTAGGAAGGCACTATGTGGTGTGGGTTAGTAAATGATTAAGAAACCGGCATAGAATGACTTGGGTAGTAAGGCAGCTCCAGCTGTAACAAGCAAGCGTGCAGATCCCATTGGGGCAGCAGCAATATTGTTGAAGCCAAAGATTGGTTCGGGACTTAGTTTTAGGATTTCCAATGGCTGTCTCATTTGATCGTATGCAGACTTGAAGATAACGTTAACCGAGCAGCCAGAGTCAATGAAAACTTTCTTCATAATGCAGTTTAAGATCTGCGCTACAATAATAAGTGGGTCATAGTGAGAGAAGACAATTCTCGTCGCATCAACCGTCGTAAACGTTATATTTGGAGTAGGCTTTTGTCTCACATGGAATATTAACTTATGCTAGACTTTGGCCTCTTGTACGTGCCTTTTTACTCATACCCACGAGGTATGGCCTTTAATGGTTTGATGCTATTAGGTTAGAGGGGTTCCTAAATTGGTTCTCATTTGGGTCAGGAGTCTGATTACCAGTTTCGCGTTCATCGTTATTCTTTTAAAAGTTGCATAGGTATTCTTTCTCACTTAGCCTCTCTATTTCATTCTTTGAATGTTGAAAGTTGTCGTTGCGATGGCTATTGGTTTGGTGGGAGCGGTAGTATGCCTCACCTTGATTCTGTTCTAGATTCTTGCCATTGTTGGGTATGTTGAAAGCAAGATATGCCTGGTCATCTCGTATATCTGATTGGGGTATGAGTGAGTTCGTTTCTACTGCAAAGCCAAGTTCCTTCTGTCTTTTTGCTAGTAGATGATATCCTTTTGCATCATTTTCTTATCAAAGCTAAAGGTAGAAGACTTCTGAATCTACGTAGTTGAACTAGCTTCTTCCATCCAAATGTAGCCGCTGGCTCTTTCATAGGAAGCATTCATGTTGTGGCATGTCCTTCTACTATTTTTTTCCATATTGGGGTCCCCTTCTGATTCTAGTATGGGCCCCCACCAGTAATGCTCCTTCATCACTTACTCCAATTCTAAGAGCATCAGACTTGATATGCTTAATATAATTGCACAGACTCTTATTTTCGCCCTACTTAATGCAAGACTGGTTTTACATTATGGGAGGCTTCACTTTTTGAATTGGACTATCTTGGAAAATCGATAAATAGATGTTGCTATGAATGGACCTATCTTGACCCAAATCTCCTAAACTATCTAACTCTGCTTTGGCAAAGTAAATTGGAAAAAGTTTAGATCGAGCCATCCTTCCCACTTTTAGAACATCTATGTGGTGTTCAAACTTATAGAGATAGTCTTTTGGATTTGTAGTCTCGTCGAATTTTTCAATTAATAGGGCCTTGAAGTTATCAAGAAAGTCTGCTTCGATGATAGTCCCGCTGAATTGAGAAGATCCTTCTGCCATAATCTTCTCTGCGGCTCCTTATTGACAAAGTTAGATAACTACTCTACATGAGCTTTTAACTAGAAGAATTCTTCTTCTTTGGGTTCTGATTGTGATGATTCATCCTTAAACAGTAAGGGGCATTATCCTCTTCCAGAGAAGATCGAGTCTGTTTCTTAAGCAGCAAAGGGTTAATGTTGGCTGGTTTTGTCTTGATTTATGGATTAGCTATGATCTTGCCTTTTAGCTTGATATTGGTTATTAGGTTTGTGTCACAGTTCCCATCATTGGGAGTGTCGTTATTATTACCCTATCGAATAGCCAATGCAGTAGGTGAAAAAGGCAGTGAGCTGTGGAGCGAGGTGGAGTGGATGGTTTTCGAACAGTATTTTGGGCCATAATTTTCTCTAGCCCTTCCATCCGTCGATCAATTTGGTTTGCAAAGGATTAAAATAAAACCAGGTGGAGGCTTGTATGGACTTCATTCGAGCTCATGCCTATGCAGTTAAAGCGCTTGGCAGATTCAAATCGGTGGAGGTGCAAAAAGTCATAGCGGGGATATAGCGATGATATAGTAGGATATAGCAGATGGCTCTAAAATAGCATATAAAACTCATACTTAATGTTTTTACAAATATATAAATGGTAATTAAATAAAAAATTATCATTAAATTGAATTATAATTAATACATAAATAATTTTAAACAAAAAACATGTGCAAATATACTTTAAATAAACGTAAAACTGTTATATAACATAATTGAATTTAGTAGAATATTAGAGTATTTTCATTGCTAAAAATATATTAAAAATTAAATCAAATAAAATAGTTTCATAATTTTTGTAATGTATAAATGCAATTTTTTAATTCATTTTATTAAAGAAGATATAGCGGAAATAGCAAAATATAGCGGGAATAACGGGATATAGCGAAAATAGCGGGATTAAAGCAGAAAGGCTATATTTTGGGGCTATATGGAAAAATTGTAGTGGTAGAAATCCGCTATGAGATATAGCGAGGTTATAGTGGGGTAATAGCGGGGCATTAACTACACAGACTCCTGCTTCACTTTGATCTGTTGTGGATATGAGTGACTTGTTGGTGGTCTTTGAATCCAAGTGCAAATATTCTTGAATAAGAGGGATAGATGAATCGATAGGATTCATGGTACGAATAAACATGGGTAAAGTTTTACTAAATGAACACGGGAAGTAAACGGAGGTTGGCCCTCCTTCTGGTGCCAAAAATGTTGGTGTGACTTTTCATCTTATGGCACCCAAAATGATGATGAAGTGATTATCATATTAATTACCTCAGTTTTTTTGAATTAGCAAGATTAAGTAGTATGAAATTCATCTTAAGTAGTAATTATGTCCTTGGATGCTTACATAATTAGGTATTTACACTTTAACTGTTCGTTAAAATGTGAAATCCAGCTAATATTCAATTCTGATACAAATAAGGTAAGATTTGTACTGGAAGCTAGGTAGATAGATAACAAAATGCAGAAAATAGTAAAGAACATAGAGAATTTATGTGGTTCGAGAGTTAAGAAATCCTACATCCATGCAAGGAAATTTATCTTTCTTCCTTTATAATTTGTGGTATAGATTTCAATGGTGGAGAGTAAAATAAAACCTTAAAAGCATCAAAAAGTGAAAGGGTAAATGGTTTCCTTCTTACTACAGTGTTTTTCTATTTATAGTTGTATGCGGATCACTACAGTCCTTATCTTATCACTGTACTTCAGCCTTTGGATCCTGTCAGGTGCCATCTATCTTAATTGTCTGTTCGATGCACTGGATCACTGCCATGTCTTTGGTAGGAAGTTTGAGATGAAGGCGGGAACATTTGAAATTGAAGTGGGAGTATTTGAAATCGTGGTGGAATTTTTGAAATCATGGTAGTATTTTTGAAATCATGGTGGGAGACTTCAAATTTGAATGGGCTTCATATATGAGTCCTTGGGACGATAGTAAAAGTGACCCATTGATTTTGGTGCACTGCCGACACATTTGGAGTGAGGTTGTACTGGTTGGTGCATCATACTTGTATGATGCTATGGTGATTGCATGATACTTTGGTGTAATCGTCCTGAGCTGCTTTGGGCTTCGAGGAACGTGATTTTCTTAACTTAGTGAGTTAGTTTGATACATGACTGAATTTTCTCCGAGCTGACTGTAATTTGAGCTAATTGTGATCTGAGTTGCCATTGTTGCATGGGTTGTTGATAAGGGTGATTTATATCTTGGCTTTTTACCCATAAATATGGATCTTCATTGGAGTAAAGTCCGAGTAACCATATATGCAGCCAACGAAATGCTTTTGGACTCAGTGCGGTACTGCTTAGGTGGCCCTCATTATGTGCAATGCAGATCTATTATTAAGGGTGTTAACGAAGAATAAGTTTTGGGGTTTTTGATGGTTAAGCCTAATCGTCCATGTATTTTGGTTTATGCATAGCTTTCGATCGAGTTGTGTTGTACTTTATCGTTGTGCAGTATCTACTTCTTGCTTTGTATCATGTATTATGATTGTGGATTGTTTCTTGCTCCCTATAACTATGTCATATTTTGGGTTTAATAATATAATGTAATATTAAAACCAAGGGATTGGCACAAATCTAATATCTCTGTGGCCAGTCGTATGAGTGCATTTCTGCTTTTTGGCTGTAGTTCTTTTAGTTGGATCATGTGTCGCGACCACATGCCTGTTTTTTGTATAGTACCAATTGGATAGTTCCAACCACTTCTCCTTTTATCTTAACTTTTATTGTGAGGGCATCTCTCTTGGTTGTTTGCCTTCTTTAATTCAGTTTGAGAAATATAGGTGTAACACAAAAGGTAATTTGTAAATCTACATTTACTTCAAATCTCTTTTCACATCTATAATTCTAATAAATATGATATACCTTTGATACATATTTTAGTAGAAGAAAGAGCATCAATCAGAAATATAGAATTTAGATATAGAGATTTGAAAGCTTAGAGGTTAGTGGGAAATTATATGTTTTTATATAATATTGGATCTATATCATTGTGAATATGTTTCTATTATGCCTAAATGTAAATTCTGGAGTTATAGGCTTTAATATATGTGTGTGCGCTTATGCGTAATGAACTCGAGAACCTTGCGTACATATTCTGCAAATTACTAGCTTTGATTAAATATTGCAGATACCATAATCTAGAATGTAAGGGTGTAAGTAGTCTCTAATAATTATGAGATAATTCATTAATAAGACTCTATGTAAATTCCAAATTTGTTATTTGAATGTTATAAGTTATTAAACATGAATTGAAGATTGTTACAAATTTGATAGGGGTTTAAGTTAATATTTTAATTCAATGAAATGAAGAAGGTTTCTATGTAAGTTTCTATAAATTATCCAATTTTATAATTATGTGTGAAGGTGTATTGTTTGAAATAATGAGGAATATGCCTAAAAGAAAGGTACGTACAAAATATGGATGTTTACCGTATCTTGATCCTTCTATTTCAAAAATAATTAAAAAAAATCTTGTAGTTCCAAACGCAACACAAAACCTATTTTAGATAATTTATGGGAAATTATAGTGTTACATTTCCTTTTAGGAAATTGTAGGTCCAATGTAGTAAAATATAGAAATCCGTAAATATAAAACCAAAGTATTGTAAAGAGAAATAATAATAATAATAATTCCATTGTTAATTTAATATACATTATTTAAGGTAAGTTAGGAAAGTTAAAGCAACCAAGAATGGTAGCTATTAATTTAAAGGGATCAGTAATTATACTTAATTGTAATAGTTGAAAAGGTGCAGTAAATTTTATCTGATTATATGAATTGGAAATCAAGTAGTAAAAGGTATTTAACCTACTAAATTAGAAAGAAGCGATAAACGACATTTAATAATATTAATGAAATATGAAGTTTATTTAAATGTAAATGAATACTAATAATTGAACTTAGTGGGCATAATAATTCTCTAGCCAAAATTAAATTGCTTAAGAATATGTTTATGACGAGTGTGAGTTATTAGATCTGGCCAATATTTAAATTAACCATGAATGATGCAGTCATTAGTAATGGTTGGAATGCAAGGTCAGTAATGTTGCAAAATAGAAATCTACCCACCACAAAGGGCTGCCAGGAGTTGTGTATACATTGTACTGATGTGAGACATCTCCAACCATAAGACCCACGGGAATATACGTTCGCGTATAGGTGCAAAGAATATACCAAAGGAGGTTCATCTCGGGTTTGAAGTATAAAATAGCTAATTAGGGTCTGCTTCAATCTCAACATGGGGTACTAAGTAACCAGATGGGCATTTCTTTGATTTTTATTAGGAAATCTAAATAGGACCGTTTTCGAAAGCTCGAGGTTATGTCAACAAGATTGGTACCATACATTTGAGGAGTATAGCTGTACAAATAGGTCGAAAGCGTCATTAGTCTTGGTGCGATCAAAAGACTTGGGTTATGCCAAGAGATGGGCTATACCCCTATGATGTATGTTCCATATGGGATATGCAATTGCCTCAAAGTTTGTTCATCATTAGGAGGCTAGTTAGAAAGCCACTAGATAAATCTTTGGGACAAAATCAAATATGGCTAAATAGTTGTAATGCTGTTTTCTGGCAATAACAGAAGTTTCCTCTGTATACGCAGACGATTCGTCCTAGACACTATCGGTGGATGCCCGATATGGTGCGGAGTTATGGATACTAGCAGTGAATGTATCCTAGTCCATTAGAGATTGTGATACTTATACACACACACACACAGATATATATATATATGTAACTATTGTATACCTCAAGTAGGTTGGCGTATCATACGCGTACATGAAGTCAAAGTGACCAAGCTTTAAAAATTAGACATAAAATGTAATGGAAAATAATAGGAATAAACTATGTTATGGATAAAGTATGTAATTTATCAGCCACCAGAATATTGTTCTAATCCCCTCCTCATTACAACCCACAAGATAGATTTAGTGCGACATGTACCGATATAAGGTCAGAATGGTGAAAGGATAGATTTCCTCATGCATGCTCCGTACTGACAAGGGCACTAGATATTGTGTGTATGTGCATGTGTGTGTGTTTCATTATACTTTATTATTTTATTGTGAGTTTCTATCGATAGCTTTATGATATACTTTTGTTTTATTACATGATACCAATAACAACGATTCATACGTAGTGGAATTGGATTTTCGATTTAGAAAAATTTGTTACTCATTACGGTACGGGTTATTAGAATTATTTGGAGGTGTTTTGAAACATAGAAAACAACATACCAAAATGTTCCTCGTTACGATCATAATGTCGTGAACCGCACATGAAAAGTTGATCGTAAGCGTAAGTTATAAGCATTTGAATATAAGGGTATTATTTGATTAATTTTTTCACAAAATTATATATTAAATTAATTGGTTATTAATTAATTAATGTATGTGTTTTGGCTAGGATACTCGATTTCGATCATGCACTATGAAACCCACCAACGTCCATGTTTGACTGCTATAGGCACTGCCAATAGACCTACAGACACCGATCAGACACCATCGTTAACCTCCATGTCATGTGCGCCACCTAACCAAACCCTCATGGTCACCCAACTACCACCGATCAACCTCACCGCCACTAAATTAAGTCCATCTTACATAGAGCTGAGATAATCGAAGACCGCCGTGAGCACCAACTCGATCTCCTATACACACCCATATTCCATTCGTTGTATCATTGTTGTTTCTCCATTAGATCAAAATAGACGATCCACGTTTGTCAAACTTTTGAAATGTTTTATGACCATCCTTACTTCTAATCAATGAATAAACGGCACCAACGGATTCGCGTCGTTTAGAACTACAATTTTAATATACAACAAGTCTAATTTGGACACTTTTATATTTTTCATTTTTTTAGTTAGCAAGTTTAATCATTTACTAGTTACAAATAAAAGAAACATTTTTATCATCTAGCCATGACATACTACATCGTAATCATATTTTTACTATCAATTTCTCGATTTATAATTTGATTTAAAACCATAATGAGTGAATTACTATATCTTATCAATGTATATTCAAAATAAGAAAAGTTTTCTTTACCGATTATCCATGCATCTTCCATTATTCGATGTAGATCCTAGTACTCCTTTACTGTTTGTAAATTCTTCACCTTCAAAGCCAAATTTCATGGTAGCTTTAGTTTATTTGCATAGCTCTCTCTATGATGATTAGTAACTGATTAGTTTCATATATTGATTTGTTTAATCTTGATTTAATTTGTAGACTTTACAGTTGATTTAGAGATTAGGGTTTTATAAGTAGAGGCAAGGTTTAAGAGAAAAATAAATAGAGTTACAGATTTATTTATATGCTGAAGTAAAACACTTAGGATGAAATTTTATAATTTGAAAAAGCCATTGGGTTTGACTTTTTTCTATTTTCATGCCGCTTTAGCAATTTTGAGAAGTTATAAGTGTAACACCCTTAATTTTAATTAACATTATTCAAGCTATTTAATTAGATATATTAAATAGAATAATATGATTCGTAGTGTGATAAGGAATTAAGATTTGATAATTAACACGGCCAAACCATAATTAACTAATTAATTAGTTAATAAGTGTTTTATGACTTAAGAATAATAGACATATAAGAGGGGTAGTTTAGGAATAGAAAAACCCTTCATACCTTAGACCCTCTTCCCCCTCATTTCGTTTTCATTTTACACATTCACAAAACAATCTAAAGAAAAGGAAGTCAAGGCTGGCCATAGTCTAGGGAAGTAGAAGCACAAAATCTAAGAGATTCAAGAGCAAAGTTAGGGAAACAACCTAGCAGGATGACACTTGCCGAGATGGAGGAGTTAAACGTGCAGCTTGTGGACTTAGATGGAAAGACTTTTATTACACTAAGCAGTTCACCTTGGGGAGCGGCCATAGCGTTCATGAAGAAACTAGACTGATCGTTAAGATTGTGCATCCTTTATTGTAAGTTAAATGAAAATACGATAAAGAATCGATATCATTTGCTGAGAACTGATGATTTATTTGACCAGTTGATTGGAGACAAAGTACTTTCTAGTTGGATTAGACGATAGGGTTCCATCTATTAAGAGTAGCAAAGGACTGTATTCCGTTGACGATGTTTCAAATGAGGTATGGTTCGTACGAATGGTTAGTGAAGCCATTCCAATTAATTATTGAGCTAACTTTCTTTGTGGATTTGATGAACCGAATTGTTCAAGAGCACTTAGATAGGTTTGTATTGTGTTCATTGATGACATTTTGATATATTCTAAGGATGAAAGGGATCATGGGATTCATCTTAGAATAGTGCTTGAGACGTTGAGGCATCATCAACTAAAATCAAAGTTTTAAGGAGTCATTTCTAAAAGAAAAAAGTGAAGTTTCTTGATCATGTAGTTGCGGAGAAAGGGTTGTCAATCGATCCAGCCAAGATCAAAGGTGTTAACAGTTGGAAAAGACCTAAGACAGTGATCGAGATAAGAAGTTTTCTTGGAGTAGCTGGCTATCACTAGAGATTTATCAAAGATTTCTCGTGGATAGCAGCGCCTTTGACTAAGATAACTAGAAAGGATATGAAGTTTATTTGGTCTGATAAATGTGAGGAAGCATTCCTAAAGTTAAAGAATTTGTTAACCAATGTGCCTGTGTTAGTTGTACTAAATGAAAACCAGGATATAGTGGTGTATTTACAAATGCATGCGGAACGGGAATAGGAGCCGTGCTGATCAGAGAGGTAAAGTAATTGCTTTTGATTCTCAATAGCTTAGACCACATGAAGTTAGATATCCGACTCATGATTTGGAGTTGGCAACAGTGAATTTTGCATTGAAAGTGTGGAGACACTATCTCTTAGGGGAAAGATTTGAGATATATAAGGATCATAAGTCTTTGAGGTATTTATTCTCTCGAAAAGAGTTGAATATAAGACAGCAGAGATAGCTTTAGTTTTTAGCAGCTTATTATTTTGGTATTGAGTATACACCAGGGAAAGGAAATAAAGTTGCAGATGCACTTAGCAGGAAATATCAAATTCTGGTGTTAGCTATGTTGACATAATGGAAGGATCTGGAGGCATTGACTACTTGTAATGTGCATTTAAGATCGACTACTAATTCTATTCAGAGTACCATAAAATTATCTTGTTTAGAAGTTTGACCAGTATTGAACAATGGAATTGCTTCTTAGCAAAGGGATGATGCATTTCTAGTTGAAAGAACTTAAAGATTGGAAGGTGGGACTGAGATTGATGATTTGAAGGATTTTAATCTTGACCCGAATAGATTGTTGAGAAAGAAGGGACGATTATGAGTTCTTGATGTTGTAAACCTAAGAAGGGTAGTTCTTAGGGAACGTCATCAATCGAAGTTTACGATCCATCTTATGGGAACCAAGATGTATCAGGATATGAAGAGAAGTTTCTTTTAGAAATGTATGAAATGGGATGTAGGCTTATGGGTAAGGCAATGTTTAAATTGCCAACAATTGAAAGCCGAACATCAAAAAGTGAGTGGTTTGCTTCAGCCTTTAGACATACCAGTTTGGAAATGAGATTCTATATCCATG
This sequence comes from Allium cepa, assembly GCA_030765085.1. Taxonomy (NCBI): domain Eukaryota; kingdom Viridiplantae; phylum Streptophyta; class Magnoliopsida; order Asparagales; family Amaryllidaceae; genus Allium; species Allium cepa. The sequence goes on along the minus strand of CM060935.1, from coordinate 736,838,614 downwards.
AATTTTTTTTACTACCAAGGTCGAATCAAGGAAATGTGAGTATATGGGTCATAATAGATAGAATGACCAAAAGTTCACATTTCATTCTCATTTAAGTCAACCTGGACGACACCTGTATTTCCTAAGTTGTTTATAAAGAATATTTTTAGACTGCATGGGATTCCTGGCAATATAGTTAGTGACAGAGATGTATTGTTTACTAGTGAGTTCTGGAAGAGTCTACAGGAAGTATTAGGTAAGTTTAAGATGAGTACCGCTTATCACCCTTCAACAGATAGGCAGACAGAGCAAGCCAATAAGGTACTTGATGATTTGTTGAGAGCTTATGTGCTAGATTTTTATGGGTCCTAGGAAGACCATTTTCACTTGGTTGAGTTTTCCTAAATAATAGTTATCAGATTATTATAGAATGACGTCTTTCGAAGCTTTATATAGAAGGCCATGCGAATTACCAGCATGTTGGTTAGAAATCAGAGATAGATTGCTCCTTGGTCTAGATATGGTAAGGAAAGCCATTGAGAAAATTGAGTTTATCCAAAGTAGGATGAGAGAAGCTTAGTCTAGGCAGAAAAGTTATGAAGATAAAAGGCGTAAAGATTTAAAGTTCTCACTTGCAGATAAAGTTTTTATTAAAGTATCACCAATGAAAGGTGTGGTAAGATTTGGAAAGTCAGGAAAACTGTCACCGAGATATGTTGGACCATTCCTTATTATATAGAGGATCAAAAAAATCGCATACCGAGTAGAGTTACTTAGTAGTTTGGCAAATGTCCATGATGTATCTAATATTTCTCATCTTCGGAAATGTGTCCATAATCAGAGACTACTATTGCTCCGAAGGCATTGGAAAATTTAGTAGTAGAACCGGATCTGGCTTTTGTGAGACAACCATTTCAAGTCATAGCAGGAGATGAGAAGAAGTTAATGAGCAAGACAGTCAGATTAGTGAAAGTCTGGTGGAGTGATAACAAGAAAGACGGTACTTGAAAGACAGAGGATATGATTAGGGATACTTATTCTGAGCTGTTATGATGGTATGTTCTATATTTGTTGTATATAGACTTAGTAGCTGATAGGATACACTAGCATTATTACATGTTTAATATGCTTATTTCGTAGTCCTTGCTGAATTTCAATGACGAAATTCTCTAAGGAGGGGAGCCTGTAACACCTCTAATTCTAGTTAACATTACTTGAAAGATTAATTAGATAAATTAAATTGAATAATGTAAAATATAGTGTGATAAGGAATTGAGTTTTGATTATCAACATGTTTAAGCCATAATTAACTAATTAATTGGTTAATAAGATTGTTTTGTGACTTAAGAATAATAGACATATGAGGGAGCTAGTTTAGGAATAAACAAACCCTTCATACCTTGAATCCTCTCCCCCATCATTTCATTTTCATTTTACACATTCACAAAACAATCTGACGAAAAGGAAGTCAAGGCCGAACATAACCTAGGGACGTAGAAGAACGAAATCAAAGAGATTCAAGAAAAAACTTAGTGAAACTAAAGCACTCATCAAATCTCCATTCTATTATCAAAATCAAGGTGAATAATAATGAAACCATCTCACTTTTTCTTGTTTGATTTCGATACATACGGGTCTTTGGACTTTAGGGATTTTCCTAAAGTGATTTCGAATTACTATGAAATTATTATGGTAGATAAGCATTTAGAAGGATAATTACTTAGGGATATTAATTTATTTATTTAATTTATGTTTTCGATTTGGAAATTGAATGGAGCAACTAATCTAAAAATAAAATGCAAAGTTTTGTTGTAAAGCAATCATATTTTGATAAATAATTGGATCTAGTGAAAAATAATTACTTTTACCAATAATAAAATAGTTTTCGTAAGAAATACGACAATGCCATGCTACTATAATGTCATCGAGCTTAAAGATGAGACAACATTCATAAAGGTCAACGTCCATGAAGAAGGAAGCACATGATAACTATTTAGGCAGTTAAGGAATGATGACGATGGCATCGAAATGGACCAAGGCTGCATAAGATGTTGGCGGCATAGCCTTGTAGTGATTCATTCAAACGTTTAAAAGCTTAGTGCTGACATAGACGTTGTCGCATGTCTTCATCACTGTTTTAAATGATGTCACATCTCATCTCTTTGTTTGTTTTCCAAATCAAGGAATTGACGCCACCTATTATGTCTTCAACTCTATATAAAATCGGCATAGTAGACGAAGTAACTTAAGTGTAAAAAAATTATAACTTTGATGAGGGTCTTGGAGTTTGATGTGCGTCAAGGTCAGCAACCTTATATTTTAGTGTCAATGTCGTTTGCCCACAACATTGATCCTTATCATTTTAATGTCGAAGAGGCTTGTATTTATGTCATTAAAAATTTGTTTTCAAGGGGCGAAGAGGCCTATGTTTTAAAGGGTCGATGACCCTATATCTTAGGCAGTTGGCTATAAAATTTATAAAGGTTTAAAGTTTCAACCTTGGATAGAAGTCGACGAAGGGTATTGAAGCCGCATGTTTAAAATTTTTTAATAAAGGCGGAGAGCCTTAAGCTTGTTAGTTAACATTATATTTTAGTCGAACTAATCTAAATTAACATATTTAAAGCGGCAACCTTATATCTTTTTCAAACATAACCATGGCAATACATAAAGTGATTTATAAATGACATAATACTTTTGTAACATAAAGAGCTATGTATTTCCTTGTATTAAATATGGATGATCATATATCATTATGAAAATGTTTACATGGAATTTAATGATTGAAAAGCCCAAGTTTTGAGCTAACTTTACCAAAGGGAATATTACTCAAGATTAAGTACATATGAGACAAGAAAGATTATTCATTAACATAATTGAATGAGGGATGTTATATGTTCTTGTGTTTATTTGCATAGTTATTATGCTTATTGTTACTTTCATACTCACATCATTTATAACCCATAACTCATTTTGGGAGTTAAAGGGAAAAATAACTAGCCAGGTTAAACTAGTAGCGAGTATAAAAAAATTAAATCCTAAGTGAGTAGAATTTCATCCAAGAGATCAAGTACTTCAGAAGTATAGGGTGCCCGGAACCGATAAAAAAATTATTGATTTAGACAGATTATTGGAAGGGTCTAATAGGTTCATAGTCGTTCCATAAAAACTATAATAATGTTATTGGAAGGGTCCAATAGGTTTCTAGTGATATCATGAAAACTATGTACAAATGATGTTATTTATGGAAATCAACAGGTACATAGAGTCCCATAAAAATTAGGATTTGAGAAATGTTAGTGGAGAATCCAATAGGTTCATAGTAAGCCATTAAAATAATAATGGGAAAGTTATTGGTAGAAACCAATAGGTTCTTACTGATCCTATAAAAATTACGAAGTTGGACAGATTGTCCCTATGATTTGAGACAGGTTATTAGTCAGCCCATGAAAACTAATAGGTTCATAATGATCCTGGAAAAACTATAAATTTAGACAGATAGTCCGATAAATTGGGATGAGTAATCCAGAGTATATTTCATTCTTGCATATTAATCATATTTGTTATTATTTATCCGTTGTTGATGCAGAAGCACACAGTATATGGTTAATATATTTAGATTTAGATACTAGCGAAGGGAAAACCTGTTTTACTTAGCGATGTGGTCTTACTAGATATCTATTTGGTTCAAGATGGTATGTTATTACTCATAGCAAACATTTTGTTTGATTCGAAGTTTTTGTCTTTCCCCTCAAACTCTTCGGTCTTCACTTGAGTAGATTGCGAGTCAGGTTTTCAGATTTATAGTTAAAAGAATAAGCTTCTGGAGACTTGTACGGGGCAACCTAGCTATAAGAACTTTACCTATTTCCACTATGTAGTTTGATTTCATCTATTTGGATGTAATGATAAAGTTGTATAATTTTCAAGTATTTAACTCGGGTCAACCAAGGAGGCATCTTCATATGTAACTCTTAGAGTATTTCGTAATAATTATATTTCTCTGAACGGTTGATTACGCATGGGATTATATAATGAGTATGGAATATCAATTATGAAATGAGATGCGGAAAATTGTTATTAAACATTGTTTGGGAAAATTTTCATACTCATATGCTTTTGATTATTGATATGATTAACATAGTCGCATTTTATCATCGAGAATGAATAACTATGGATAACTACAACATCCGTAACAATTAGTTGTGGGCCTCGGAATGGGGGAAGTTTCAAGTTGGTATCAGAGTATAAGCTTATGATTAAAAGAATTTTAAACCTAAACTTATTTTGAAAACATCGTCCTAATGAATCAGAGAATAAGATCGGGGTTATGGGATAACGCTGTAGTAACTTACTTGTATTTGTTATACATAAATATGTATTCTCCCCTCTCTCTTAGACTATTTTTTGTATCTTACTAAGGTTCATATGCAGATTTATGAGAAAGAAAGATATGGAGGAAGGAAACGGAAGAGTGAATCTTTATGGAGGAAGCATCACAACTAATGGAAATGCTTAGCCCAATATCAGGAGGAACAAGGTCGACAGGAAAATGCTAATAAAAATGCAAATGCTAATGCAGGTGCCGAAACCCCACCAGTAGATATGGGGACAATGTCCCAGTGCTTCATCAACTTGATGCAAGTTGAAGCAGCTATAGGAGTAGCTAAAATAAATGCTACTAATGTGGGAGGATTCAATCCCATATCCTTAGTTGGTATTACCTGTGCCAAATTGAGTTGAGATTACACCATTCTGGGTGGAAAACCTTTTATGGGAACTAAAGATGCAATTGAAGTGGAAAACCGGCTATTGCACTATGAGTGAATTTTTGTGGATCTGGGATTGAGTGATAAGCAGCAAAGGAGATTGGTTTTGAGACAGTTGCAAGGAGCTGCTTTATTCTGGTGGAATGGAGTTACCATAGGAGTGCCTGAGGAGGAGTTGACTTTGGTTGATTTTCGTAGGAGATCCAAGGAAAGAGTTTTGTCTGATGTAGCTAAGTCCACTTTGATCGAGAAGTGTATGGAATTAGAGCAAGGGGATATGATGGTATTATAATATTCTACTAATGTTGATGAGCTATCCAGGTGTGGATATGACATTGTTGACACTGTTATCAAGAGGAACGAGAAATTTATCTGAGGGTTGAGGTTGGAGATTTCTAGGGTAACTTTGCCACATCTCAGTGATCCATCGAACATAGTAGTAGAAATGGCTATCCATAATGTAGAAATGCTTACTACTTTGGGGAAGGAGAAGTCGGTAGAGACTCGAGGTTCCTAATGAAAGAAGAGGAAGTTCATTGTGAAGAATGTAGCTCAGAAGGGTGAAGCTGCAAAGAAAGGGAAAGCTAATGTTTTCTGCTTAAAATGCAACAAGAAATGACATTATTCTCATTAATGTCGAACTGTTAAATGGAAGAAGGTTATAGAAAAGAAAAGTGTAAGATGCTTCAATAGTGACCAGATAGGGTACTATTAGAATCAATGTCCAGAGCTGGGCATAGCCGACAAAGGAAAAGTTTTCGCTTTAGAGCCATCGTCTTCCAGACCAACTGCAATTGAGAAGGGAAAGTCTATGATGGAAGACATGCTTTTGAGTCATAGCATACTAGTTAGGGTACTATTAGATACTAGTGCATCACATTCATTTATACCTCGGTGTTTGGTAGATAAGATATGTTTAGAACCGTCATACCTTGTTACTTCCTTAAGGATAACTAATCCAATAGGCGGGTATGCAACTCTTTCGATAAGATGTGACCATCTAGAGTTTGAGTTGCTAGGTTATACTTTTGCCTGCAGTTTGTACGTATTTGATTTTATCGGTTTTGGGATTATTTGGGGTATGGATTAGTTAAGTTGATACGATACAAGGATATTTTATATGGATAGGAAAATAACATTGAGACACCCTAATAGTAGTGACCGAATAGTATACTTAGTCAAGAATACGATTCTAGGAATTTGTGCTTTATTAGGTGCCATAGAAGTGGAAGACGAATTGAATCGGGTTTTAATTTTAAGACAATTTGCATATGTTTTTGAACCGATTACAGGTTTACTACCGAAACGAGCATTTGAGTTTTAAAAAGATCTTGTACTAGGAGCTGAACCCATAAGTAGATCACCTAGCAGGATAGCATTTGCCAAGATGGAGAAGTTAAATGTGGAGTTAATGGACTTAGAAGAAAAGAGTTTTATTAAACCAAGCAGCTCGGTTTGGTGAGCGACCGCGGTATTCGTGAACAAATCGGACTAGTCCTTAAGATTGAGTATCCTTTATCGTAAGTTGGATGAAAAGACGATAAAGAATCGATATCCTTTACTAAGAATTGATGACTTATTTGATCAATTGAGTGTAGCCAAAGTACCTTTCCAGTTGGATTTGGCGGGGTTCCATCAATTGATAGTGGCGGAGGACAGTAATCTATTGACGGCAGTTCGAATAAGGCATGGTTTGTACAAGTGGTAGTCATGCCATTCAGATTAACTAATGAGTTAGCTTTCTTTGTAGATTTGATGAATTGAATTTCCCGAGAGCACTCAGATAGGTCTGTATTGTATACAGCGATGACGTTTCGACATATTCTAAGGATGAAAGGGATTATGAGATTCATCTTAGAATAGGTCTTGAGACACTGAGGCAGTATCAACTAAAAGCAAATTATTTGAATGTCATTTCTGAAAGAAAGAAGTGAAGTTTCTTCATCATGTAGTTTCAGAGAAAGGTTATCGATCGATCCAGCCAAGATTGAAGGTGTTAACATTTGGAAATGACCTGAGATAGTGACTAAGACAAGAAGTTTTCTTGGAGTAGCTGGCTATCACCAGAGATTTATCAAAAATTTCTCATCGATAGCAGCATCTTTGAATAAGCTAATCGAAAAGGTTGTGAAGTTTATTTGGTTTGGTAAATGTGAGGAAGCATCCCTTGAGTTAAAGAATTCACTGATTAATGCACCTGTGTTAGCTGTACCAGATGAAAATAACGATTTAGTGGTGTATACATATGCATATGGAATGAGATTAAGAACTGTGTTGATGCACAGAGGTAAAGTAATTATCTATGCCTCTCGACGGCTTAGACCATATGAAGTTAGATATCAGACTCATGATTTGGAGTTGCAGCAATAATTTTCGCATTGAAAGTGTGGAGACACTATATCTTAGGAGAATGATTTGAGTTATATATGGATCATAAGTCTTTGAGGTATTTATTCTCTCAGAAAGAGTTGGATATGAGATAGAGAGGGCTTTAGTTTTTAGCAGCTTATTACTTTGGTATTGAGTATACACCAGGGAAAGGAAATAAAGTTGCATACGCACTTTGTAGGAAACATCTAAATCTGATGTTACCTATGTTGGTAGAATGGAAGGATCTGGAGGCATTGACTACTTGTATTGTACAATTAAGATTGATTATCAGTTCTAGTCAGAGTACATCAAGGTTATCTTGTTTGGAAGTTCGATCAATATTGATCAACGGAATTACTTCTAAGAAAAGAGATGACATGCTGCTAGTTGAAAGAATTTAAAGATTGGAAGGTGGGATTGAGATTGATGATTTGAAGAATTTTTGTCATGATCGAAAAAGACGGTTGAGACAGAAGGGATGATTATGTGTTCCTAATGATGAAAACCTAAAGAGGGAAGTTCTTAGGGAACGTCATTGATTGAAGTTTGCGCTTCATCCTAGGGGAACCCAGATGTATCGAGATATAAAGAGAAGTTTCTTTTAGGAAGGTATGAAATGGTATGTAGGCTTATGGGTAATGCAATGTTCAAATTGCCAGCAAGTGAAAGATGAATATCAGAAGCTAAGTGGTTTGTTTCAGCCTTTAGACATACCAATTTGGAAATGAGATTCGAAATTCATGGATTTTTTTAATGGGTTGCAAAGGTGGAATCGAGTAAATGAGAGTATATTGGTCACAGTAGATAGACCGACCAAGAGTGCACGTTTCATTCCCGTTAAGTCAACCAAGATGGCACCTGTATTCGCTAAGTTGTTTTTAAAGAATATTGTTAGCATGCATGGGATTCCCGGTAGTATAGTCAGTGACAGAGATGTATTTTTACTAGTTAGTTATAGAAGAGTCTATTGGAAGTGTTAGGTGTCAAGCCTAAGATGAATACTGCTTATCACCCTTAGACAAATGGGCAGACAGAATGAGCCAATAAGGTACTTGAAGATTTGTTGAGAGCTTGTGTGCTAAATTTTGAATGGCCCTAGGAAGACCATTTGCACTAGATTGATTTTTCCTATAATAATAGTTATCAGACTAGTATAGGAATGATGTCTTTCGAAGCTATGTATGGAAGGCCGTGTAAATCACCAACATGTTGGTTAGAGACCAGAGATAGATTGCTCCTTAGTCTAGATATAGTAAAGAAAGCCACTGAGAAGATTGAGTTAAAATAAAGTTGGATGATAGAAGCTCGACCTAGACAGAAAAGTTATGTAGATTAAAGGCGTAACGATTTAGAGTTCTCACTTGGAGACTAAGTTTTTATTAAAGTATTGTCGATGAAGTGTGTGGTAAAATTTGGAAAGTTAGGGAAACTAGCACCGAGATATGTTGGACTATTCCCTATTATATAGAGGATCGAAAAACTAGCGTGCCGAATAGAGTTACAAAGTTGTTTAGGAGATGTCCATGATGTGCTTCACATTTCTCATCATCAGAAGTGTCTGCATGATCCATAGACTACTATTGCTCCGAAGACTTTATGAGACAACCATTTCAATTTGTAGTGACTGATGAGAAGAAGTTAAGGAGCAAGATAGTCATATTAGTGAATGTTGTTGTTGCTTGGCCACGATGCCGCACTTTATCTTTTAATACCGAAGAGGCTTGCATCTATGTTATTCAAAACCTTTTTTAAAGAGGCCTACGTTTTAAAGGGTCGACAACCCTATATCTTCGGCAGTTGGCCATAAAATTTAGAAAGGTTTTAAGTTTTGGTCTTCAACCTTTGATAGAGGTCGACGAAGGGTATTGATGCTGCATGTTTTAAGACTTTTAATAAAGGCGAAAATCCTTAAGCTTCATAGTCGACACTATATTGTTGTCAATACTGATATAAATTGACTTATTTAAAGTGGCAACCTTATATCTTTTTCAAACATAAACATGGCAATACATAAAGTGATTTAGAAATGGCATAAGACTTTGATAACATAAAAAGCTTTATATTTCCTTAAATTAAATATGGATTAAAGGGATTAATCATATATCGTCATAAAAATGTTTTCAAAGAACTTAATGATGGAAAAGCCAAATTTTTGAGCTAAATTTACAAAAGGTAATATTACTTAAGATTAATTAATTATGAGATAAGAATGATTATGGATGTTATATGTCCTTATGATTATTTGATCACTTATTGTGCAAGCTGTGATTATTATACGCACATCACTTATAGCCCATAATGGCATCTTGGGGTGTTAATAGGCTAAATAACCAGCTAGGTTAACCCACTAGTGAGTATAAACAGAATTAAATCCTGAGTGAGTAGAATTGCATCCAATGATCTGGTAGATCAGAAGTATAGGATGCCCCGAACTGATCAAAAGATTATTGATTTAGACAGATTATTAGAAGGGTCTAATAGATTCATAGTCATCCTATAAAAATTATAATATGAGAATTTTTATTGGAAAGACCTAATAGATTCCTAGTGATCACATGAAAAGTATGTCCAAATGATGTTACTGACGGAAATTAATAGGTTCATAGTAATCCCATGAAAACTATGATTTGAGGGATGTTATGGGAGAACTGAATAAGTTCATAGTAAGCTCATGAAAACTATGGTTGGAATGTTATTGGTAGAAACCAATAGGTCCTTAGTGATTCTATGAAAACTATGAAGTTGGATAGATTGTCCCTAAGATTTGAGACAGGTTATTAGTCTGCCCATGAAAACTAATAGGTTCATAGTGGTCCTAGAAAATCTATAGTTCTGGATAGATAATCAGATAAATTGGGATGGGTAATTCATAATATATTTCATCCTTGCGTATCACTCATATGTTGTTATGTTTTAACCGTTGTTGATGCAGAAGCATTATATATGGTTAATGTATTTCAGTTAAGATACTAGTGAGTGGAAAAACCGTCCTGATTAGTGGCATGGCCTCATTATATATCTATTTGGTTTGAAATTATAGGTTATTATTCACACCAGTCTTTTCGTCTGACCTGAAGTTAGCTTTCCCCTTAAAATCTCGGATGCTCATTTGTGTGGATTAAGAGTAAGGGTTTTAAGCTTTCCGATTAGAAGAATAAGCTTATGGAGATATGCAGGAGACAATCTAGCTATTAATAACATTATCTGTTTCCGCTGTGTAGTTTGTTTTGTCTATTTGGATGTAATGACAAAGTTGTACAATTGCTAAATATTTGACTCTGATCAACCAAGGGAGGTATCTTCATATGTTGCTCTTAGAGTATGTTGTAATAATTATATTTCTCAGAATGTGGGATTACAAATGAGATTATGTAATGAATAGGAAATATCAATTGTGAAATGAGATGTGAATATTTCTTATTAAACCGTGTTTAGGAAAATTTTCAAATTCATGTGGTTCTGATTATTAAAATGATTAATATAATCACATTTTATTGCCAAAAGTTAATAACTATGGATGATTGCACCATACGTAGCAGTTAGTTGTGAGCCTTCGAATGTGGGATCATACAATATATTTTTTGACTGTAAATAGCATTACAGGAATAATGGAATAAGTCTCAAATTATGACGATCCAATTTTCTTACCTCGAAAGATATATCATTGGGTAAAAGTAAAGAAAGACAAGAAAAACACAGAATCTCACAATGCAATAGAACTATATATATATACATACATACATACATATATATATATTAGTCAACAAAGGATCATACGTAGTCACTTCCATAGTAATAATACATCAGAGTCACAATAGTACAAATTTCAGCCAGAGACAATAATAACTTCCTATCCCTGCACTTATTGATACAAAATACACATATCACAATGGAAATACAGTAAATAGCTCGATATCGATGAAGGCGCTTGCTCCAAACTTCTCAAAAAATGCATCCGTGAGAAACCTGGACTACTTCGCTATTCATACAAATTTGAATACCCAATAATTTTAGGGAAAGAAAATTAAACTCAAGGCCAGACATGGGTCTGGTGTGAGTAAACTCCACACAAATAAATTATTAAACTTATAAAAATCTTTTAAAATAATGATATCTCATAAGACCATGCCGCATATAAAAATGGATGGATTTTTACCTAAGATAACATAAAATATTTCAATGGAAAAACTAGTGATATTATGATAATGTCTAGGGTTTAAAGTAAATTATGAATATAGCTTAAATGCTTGCATCTCACATTTCATCATATTTAGGAACAACTAAGTCCGCAAAGCACTTATTGGAAGTTGGGTTCCATCAATGACAGGGACACCGGGGTAACACCTGTCACAGTACACCTCTAGATAAAATGTACTGAGGGTCTAGCATGGACTCCCTGCAAATTAGGAATAGCCTATTCCTTGCCGGATAGTACCGAATAGATCACGACCCTGGTTGTGATCAACAGCCATACCCGGGTCACTAGCATACATAATCTAAGAATACCGATCTTGATCGGGTGGTGACTATACCCTAATGGGTGAGATCCAAATAGCCTTGAAGCCTATCCCCTGTTTTATCATTCCTGGTTGTGAGGCTTGAGGGTATGTTTTACCTTTTCTTTAGCAATCCCACTTAGAATGCAAATGCTGCTCTCCCGAAGACAATGCAATGCTACCATTCATCTATACAAGTTGTTCAGGATATGAATAAACCAAAGGCACTACCTCTACTACATCCATTTTAGGATTACCCTCACGATTAGTAGCAAGTAGCCCTTGCATTTCAAGGTCTTCATCTTGAATTCTATCATTTTAGAAATTACCCATTTTGAACGCTTATGTTGGTTTCGAAGTGGTTTTCGGATAACTCACGCTACCCGATCTTAGTCACTTTGAACTAACATTCTAATTTTAAAATGGGTGAAGTTGTCTATAGTGGACAAATCCACTATCTGGGATGTGTATAGATTTTCCATATGAAAAATAAGACATCTTATACTATCCTTACTTTTCAATTTCAAACAGTACTATCACTTGATTAACAATGAAGTTGGACAAGTTAAAAACTAATCTGAACTCAATGTACATACTTACTTCTTGTGATATTGACGAGTTTCCATACCTCGAAATTTGGTGTTAAGTACACGATGAAATATCTTACATAGACGTAATTTATCAAGGCCCGTTTATCGAAATTAACTCTCTTTTATTTATCACATTTTCAACTTTTTGACTTCTCTATCCCTTACCTAAAAACAAGTTCTAGATCTCACAGATAAAGGAAAGTTCAACTCATCGACTTTAGTGATAAATACAAGACAACTTACTTTCAATGAAACATGTCAACATTTTAAATATAACTTATTCATATTTGTTTGACTTTTTCTTTATGAGTATAGAGAATACCCCCTTAACGACATAGACAAAAACAATATCCCCTTTTTAAAACTCATTCACTTACAAAAGAAAGCTGCCTTTAAATAAAAATAATCCTTATGTAACATCCCCCTACATGGAGGTCCAAAACTAATGGCTACGGATGCTGCAATCATCCATAGTTATTAATCGTTGCGACCAAATACGGTGGCGTTAGATTCATTGATACACAGAAACACATGAATATGGAAAACTTTAAAACATCAAACAAGATCACATTCCATTTCAAAACATTTCCAATTTATTATATAATCCCACAATTGACAATCACGTTCAGAGAAAATATATTTGTTACAACATACGCCAAGAGCGACATAGAAGATGCCACCTTGGATGATCAGAGTATATACAAGCAATATAACAATTTTTCCATTACAAACAACACAGTGGAATCAAAATAAAAGAGAACTCAAAATAGTTATTATGCCTCATGCACGTCTCTGGAAGCTTTATTCGTCTAATGAGGTACCTGAAAACCTCAACTTTCAAACTACCCAAAATCGATTGAGCACCCGAGAGTGTAAGGGGAAAACATAAACTTTGAGTTAGAAATAAAGCCCGGTATGAACAATAATCTACCATCTCAAATCATTTATATATCTAGTAAGACCATGCCGCTTAGCAGAATGGGTTTTCCCCTCACAAGTATCCTAAAACCTTTATAAAATAATATACTATGCTCCTGCATCCACAATGGTTAAAACAATCTAAAACAATATGATATGATGATATGTAAAATAAGTGAACCAATTCTGCATTACCCATCCCCATTCATTTTGACTATCTGTGTTGATTATAAATTTTAGGATTACTATTAACCTAATAGTTTTCATAGGCTGACTAATAACCGGTAAAATGGATTATGGACTCCCTATCCAGTTACGTAGTTTTTATGGAATCACTACGAACCTATTGATAACTCCAATACCTTTACTCTTATCTTAATTTTCATGGGTTGACTAGGAACCTATTGGTAACTGCAATATTTTATCTTCATGTCCTAGTTTTCATGGGTTGACTAGGAACCTATTGACATCTATCAATATATTAATTTCGATATAGTGTTCATGGGCAAACTACAAACATATTGGCCCCGCCAATATCAAATCGTAGTTTTCATGGGCTAACTATGAACCTATCTTTCTAAAATCTTCAATAATACATAGTTTTCATAGGCTACCATGAACCTATTAGCCCTTGCCAATATCTTTTCCTATACACAGTTTTCATGGGCTTGTTAAGAACCTATTGGCCCGTGCCAATATCTTTCTTTAATATTTTAGCAACCTATATTCTGATCTTTTTGACCTCTTGGATTTAATTCTACTCATTCGATAGTTAACTTAATTTACATTCATTCCCGGTCAATCTAGCTGGTTATTCTTCCCTTCCCCAAAATACAGTTATGGATCCATTAGAATGTGAATATATACATATATGAAGGAGCAAACACAATAACTTGGTTAATCCCTTTAACCTTTTTAATCAAAGAAAATTTCTTCAAAAGTTCTTCTCAAAACAGTTTATTTAATTATGCCATGGTTTTCTTTTAAAATGAGGTTCGGTTATTTTCTTTGAAAACTAAGGCTGTCGAAACCTTCAAAACCCTGATTTCAGCCTCATTCGATAACCTCCTTCGAAAGGATATAAATTCTTTTTAAAACATTAGGCCCCTGCCTTTCAAAAAACTTTAAAACTTCTCTTTCGAAACCTTTCAAATGTAATAAAGTATTACTCATTAACACTTAGAAGCATAGCTTCGAAACCATTGAAAGTACCTCTTTCAAAACTTTTGGAAGTATCACTTCCAAAGCCATTGAAAGCCCCTCTTTCGAAACCATTGGGTTTATACTTAAAATTTTCATTTGGTTCAAAGTAAATTTAAATGAAAGTATCTCTTTCGATCCCATCATTTATCATATAAAAGTATTGGGGAAAACTTGATGGCATCGGCACCATCCCTTTCAAAAGCTTCAAATCATTTAAACAAAACACTGAAGGATGGCATCGAAAACCACTTTCAAAGCCATTGCCTGCGAAACCCTTGGACCCTTTCAAAAGCATTTAGAAAGTGGCTTAAAACATATTTAAAACAAAACTACCCGTCAAAAGCATTGATGACTTCGATATACTCGAAAGGCAAAAGAACGGCAGTAGGGCTTCGACTAGGTCGGAACCTCTTCTTTCGAAAGTATTATTTTATAAGTAAAGAAACCTATTCGAAAGCTTACTATTTAAAATATAAATGGAAACCCCTTCAAAACCCTTTAGAAAACCTCTTTTGAAAACATATGCTTCGACTCCTTAGAAGGCTTAATATACAAAGGAAGGTGCTTAACTTTTCAAAACAAACAAAGGTATCGAACCCATTGGAAGCAACACTTTCAACACCAAGCCTTTCGCCTTTCTTCAATCTACTACGTACCATCTAAGTAATATCTTGTGTATTGGTTTTGGTTTAGCATGGTTTCGACTTGATTGAAGACGAAAGCTCTGAGCCGAAAGGTACTTCTAAAGAAGGAGGAACCAACTTTTCTGGGTAAAAACCGATTAATGCCAATTAAGGCAAATATTTTCTAGTTAACCTACCACGTGTAAAAACAAGATTGGTTGCTTTAACATTTCAATTTTTTTACTAAAACAACTGAAGCTAATTTTAGATCTAAATCATGGTTAAGTTTGCAAATAAGCTCTTTCATTAAAGAAAACCAATATTGCAAAGAAGTCCTTCTAAAATAATTTAATTTACATAGCAAATCACTTAGGAAAAATACTCAAAAATTCTAAAAATTCTTTTTAATCATGTTATCTAACATATAAAAATTTCAGATCTAAACTCTCTGTGACGACCCAATGATTTCAACCATTCGCATCCGCACGTGTCGGACTTGAATTGCTCAAAATACCGCGTAGTAAATAAAATTTGGCAAATCTCAGAATATACAGCAAATAATAATCACATATCACAGACAAAGAGTAAATAATAATGCAGCGGAAGTAAAAGTGATAGTAGTTCATGAAGCTACTATGTATATATAAGATACATCAGAGTTAAACAAGATACAACAGAAGAGTAACAAGATACATCAGGTACAAATTAGAATGCATCACAGAAATCACTAGGTAAAGAAAGCAAAATAGATGGCTGGATCTTCAAGCAAAGCTCCAACTTCGAAGGTGAGTCTTGAATGCTGAATCAATCAGTCTGACTCGAGCGTAAAGCGAAACACAAAACACTCGAGTCAGGGCATAAATACTTATGAACTGTAAATCAACTCAAGTGAACAGTAACAAAAATGCATCAGTAACTTAAAGGATGCTTGGGATCGCCCATCCTTTAAGGATCTGTTAAACTATTTACTATGTAGTAGTATTGCGCTATTATAATAATGTCTAATAGTAAAATAAACTTACTTTAAAATAGCGTTAAGGAGTGATCTAATATTCCCCTTAACACGTAATAGTCCCAGTAGTCCATCCAGTATCAGCGTACCTCCAGATCGGGAGTCTACCCTAAATACTCCATGGGCTACGGGAGAAAAACAAACTTGTAGTAATGCTCGCATGGTAGATGACATGGCACACAAGGCAATGCCTGGGTAGATATACCAATTACGCACACGGGCTGGCGGTAACGTAGCAGCCACTACGCCCACCTCAGAACACACTCCCAAATCAAAATCAAAGGATGGCCATCAAATCAATCACAAGTAAGAGTATAGTATCGAAGAAGTGCGTCCGACCAGAGGAGCTACCCCTTTTGGCCTGAGATCGCTCCTGGTTTAGCCACCTTATGCCAACTTACGGGAGTTGGGTCCACGTAATATACCTCAAGAACGTCGCCACTATCCTACTTCATTCTAGAATCTCCACCGCGTACACAGTTGTTAAAGTGGTTTTAGGAGATGGTAGAGAGGATGACAACTTCCGATCTCGGTCTCTTTAACAACCGAACATTATCATAACGCCCTGGTCATTTCAAAATAGTTTATACTTCAAAAACTCAAATCATTTCATTTCAAAACTATATTCCTTTCAAAATAGTTTATACTTCGCAACCAAAACCATTTTTATTTCAATGCTATATCCAAATTAGTATGATATCATTTCCATTTCAAACATATATTTACCTTTCAAAAATCATAATACTTTCAAAGTTATAACTTTTTCGAAACCAAAATACTTAAAATCATTTCAAATTGAAAATCATAACATTAAGAAATCATACATTTGAAATCATGGAACATTCATTTAATTCTTTATATTTTACAAATTTATTCAATTTAACACAAATTTCAAATTTCCAATTTAATTCAATTCAAACCATCAGTTTCAATTCAATTCAGTTCCCCAACAAACCATTTCAAATCTTATCAATTTCAAATACAGATTTAATCCACAAAATAAACTATTCAATTTTAGTACATTTCAAAGCTTTAATATCCCACATTTCAAAACAAAATTTTATAATTTCAAATATCTCAAATTTAACTTCATTGTTACTTATATTGAAATATTCATTTCATAAATCAATATTATTTAAATAAACTCAAATTACCAGTAAACTAAATATCCTTTCATACTAATATAAACTTCAAATATTCATATATCATAATCAAATATCATTCCAAATCCACGTTCTTTAAAAAAATAAAGATCAAATCATTTCCAAACCATTTCAATCATCAAAATATCATTTCCTTTCAAAACCTCATTATCAAATCATTATTTGAATTCAAATACAAATATTCAAATTTAAATATCATTTTTAAAATCAAATAAGTCATTCATTTATTATTCCAAATATTATTACAAAACACATTTCGAAATTCCATTCAAAGAAATTCATTTATCTCATTACATTTCATTCAAATTAACACATAACCAAATAAACCTTATTTAAATTCAAATTTAATTTAAATTCCAAAAAAATTCAAATTTAGATATTAAATATATTTAAAACTCCTTAAATTTCACAAATGATCAATTTCAAAGTTAAATCGTTTAACACTTTAAAATATAATTCAAACAGTGTAAAATATATAATATTTCAAAACATTGTCAAATTATAGCAACGACAGCATTTATAAAGTGCTATCGTAGCTTATAGTTTCCAAATTAGTTTAGTTCAGGAACACCGGCATCCGTAATAGATATTTAGCTATTTCAAACATAGTTAAATTCAAAAACAACAGCATTTAAAAATGCAGTCATAAGACCACAGCATTTTTGAGAAATGCTGTTAATAAAATTCCAGATTTTATTATAACTTTTAAGAAATAATAAAACTTAACATTTAGGAAATTTTAAACTTATAAATATAATTTTAGACTTCAAAATTTCACATTTAAAACAACTTAACATATGATTTATCACAACAAAATTTTATAATTAAATATCCAATCAAAACTCAATTCATTTGTTAAGTCCAAATTTCACTATTTTCTTAACTTATAGATTAAATAAAACTTAACGTTTTATTTCAAATATCATTTCAAAACTATAAATTTAATTTCCATTATTTACTTACATTTTAAAAATAAAATTTAAAGTCAAAAATCACATGTACTTCAAATTTACATACTTAAATTCACAAATTCAAAACTTGGTATTTAGCCTTCTTAAACGATAAAGTATATATTTTTAAATCAAAATTTCATACCTTTAAAATAAATATCTTAAGAAAAAACATTCAAAAATATACCACGGGGTATGTATATAATTTTCTACCTAGGTCAAGTGATACGAATATGTATCATTTCAATCCGCAATTTAAAAAAACCCAAGTTCTATCATTTCAAACCCGTAATCCCAAGTCAGATAAAATATAATAAAAATCACTCAGTCCTATCATTTCAGCCCATAATGATTTTTACCTATTTTAATGTCCGTTCGGGTATGTATCATTTCAACCCATAGTGTTTCTATTCTAACAAAGAACTTGCAGTGATCATATACATAACAATATAAACAATGTCAATGTCACAATATAATGTCATATATCATATGTCAGGTGATAAATAACAAAGTTAACATGGCAATAACATGGCATAGCATATCATATAATCATCTTGCATAACACTTTAATTACTACACACATGTCATCAATTTACGATTTCATCAGTAGAAATGTCAGAGTGAGAAGGACTCACCTTTTCAAGCTGGAGTTAGCAAATCAAAACATACATAATAAATTCCAGAAAGCACGATACAACACGACACAGCATGACTAATGATTCAAGTGAGTGGAGAGAGCCAAGATATTGATCTTGTAAACAACCAATTAAAACAAAACAACATAAATATGAATATTCAACACAAAATTTATATTGAAACAATTGGAAATTGAAATTAACAAAGGACAAAATGATTTGACCTTGCTTCAACCACACTAGTGCTCGGCCTAGGGGTTCTTTTGCTCGGCCATGATCATGTTTAGCTCGGGTATGGCATCAAAACTCATGGCTAGGCAAGAAAATGTGAAGGAAAGGGTTGCAACATGGAGCATACAAAAGAATAAGGCTAAATAGTGGAGTTTGGTTCAACTTTAGGCTCGGCTATGACCACAATTGGGCTTGGCCATAGGGGGTTCATATCAGGTCAGAGCTGGAGTGATGATCAAGGTCAGGTTATGATGGTGGTGTTAGTGCTAAGGTAGTGGCCGAAGTGAAAGATGAAGGGGTGTGGTGGAAACAAGGCTCGGCTATGAAATTTGGAAGGGTTTGGTGCAAAGTATTGTGGTGCAAGCATCAATGAATGTCACGGCCTGAATTTGGTCATAGGAGGAGGAGTGGTTGCTGCTGTAGATGGAGGAGGCGATGGTCGGTGGAGTTGATGGAGTACGGGCCGAGCTATGCTAGAGGAAGAGGAAGGCAAAATTCAATGAAAGAGAGGAGAAAAAGTGTGAAAAGGAGAAGCCATGACATACTATTTTCTTTTGGCCGCGAGTTGAAATGAAAGTGAGAAATATTTTCACGTGAAAACTAAAGAAAAATACACGGAAATAGGTAAGAAGTGTACGGCCAAAAGCCAGGAGATGAAAATCCAAAAGAAAAAATGAAAAGGCAAGGCTATATGAAAAGACATAGCAAATGAAAGGTCTTTGTCCTTTAGAATTTCCTATTTCTTTTAATCAAAATAAACTAAATAAAATTCAGTAAATAAAATAAAAGACAAAAAAATAAAGTGAAAAATAAAATAAATAATTATTCTTAAGAAAAATAAAAGTAAATAAAGAAAATAGTTAATTAAATTGAAACTAGAATTAAAATTTGAAAAAAAATACAATAAACATTGGAAAATTATAGCTACACTTTAAAATGTTTTAAAAATAAAATATATACATAACATGACATTTACATATATATTCACAAATTAAAACATGATATGGAAAACAAAAATAATATTTATGTAAATTAAAATAAACAATTTTGTTAAATAAATCAATTTACACACAATATTGTAAAAAGCATAACTTCCACAATATTAATTAGAATTCAACGAAACAAAAAGCACTATACTTGAAATTTAATTTATTTTCATATTAAAACATAATATTCAAAATTTTAAAATTTTAAATTTAAAAGTCAAAGTTGGACCACATTGACCAAAATCCACATTTTTGAAAAATAATCTATTTATTCATGTTTGAAATTCTAATCCACATAAAAATGAAAATTTATACTTAAAATAACAAAAATTATTTATTTGCATAAATAATATAAAGTTTTTAAATCAGAAATTCAATTAAAATAATTAAAAGATACAATTAAAATAATCACAAAATACTTGGTTGTTACACTCTCCCCCACTCAAAACTTTTCATCCCCGAAATGGAATGAGGTACGGAAAAACACAGAAAAAGATAGAATGAAATAGGATTAAGATAAGATGACAATAAGATTGAAATTATACCTGATAACTGTTGTTATAGGTAAGTATAACAAGGTGAAGATGATCTTCCCAAGATCTTCCAGAATCAAGAACACAAGCATGAAAAAGATCTTCTAGAATCTGATTCTCCCTTTCTGCTTGACCGACGGTCTATAGATGGCAAGTAGTGCTCAAATTGGAAAATGATTACCCAAAGATTATCAAAGATTATAGAAAGATTTCTAAACAGACTGGTATAAGCAATAGCCTCTCCATTCTGTAGCAAGATAAGGGAAATAAGGACAACCAGAAGATAGTTTGGAAAACAAAATAAGATAATAAATTTGAAACCATGAATATTTCAACTTAAATTGATAATTAATTTTACATAAGTTAAATAATTCTTAACCATCTCTAATTTCATTATCTTATCATCAAATTATCTTAAGTTAAAAATATTTAAAATCATGGACTTGAAAAAATCATTTATTATACTCATAATGTACTCAATAAAATTAATTCTTCTTTATTCCTAATTACAATTAAATTTATTCCTCTCAATATATTTTATCACCTATGTTAAATATATTTATACTTATTATAACTGCTTTAAATTTATTCTTAGTTCCTTTAACATCATTTTATATTGTAAGTTATTCCATTACCCTTTTTTTTGTATTTACCTCTGTTAATCTTTTCTAACTAAAATTTAAGTGTATAACATTTATTATAACCACTCAAATTTTTTTTATAATTTTTTTTATTATATATTATCCAGTTGCATATTCAGTATAATTTAGGTATGTTATATTGAAATGTAATTGTGTATTAAACAAATAAAACTTTCTAATTTAATCATGTTACGCTTGAATATTTATCCAAATCTTCAAATTATACTTGAAATTATCTTTCAAGATAAAATTTAGGAATTTAATTTCTGATAAATTCCAAACTATTTAGAGATAAATAAATGCACATATACTATATATATACATTCAAATTTAAATCATATATCAGCATATGTTATAAATCCAGTCTTATTTATGAAATTCGAATCAATTAAATTCTCCAAAACAAAACTGTAGCAAGACTACTGAACGGTCTCTTCACCTCGGAACTCAAAAATGAATATCGATGATACTGCAGTCATCACCAAGTTATTTTCCAGCGACAAAGAGAAGAGCACTAAATTTTAAATTTTAAATTCTTCGGAAACAAATTTCTATTCGAAAATACTCTAAATAATATATCCTTTTAAAACTTTAAATATAAGGTTTGAAACCATCGGAAATTAAATTCTTAAATTCTTGTTTTAAATTCATTTTAATTTTCCAAATAAATTTATAACCTTGTTTATAGTTCAATTATTTGTATATGAAACAAGAGATAATGGTATATAAAATCAATTATTATTTCTTAACAACCAATTCAATAAAATCCAGAAAAAGATTTATAATATAGTTACAAAATTTATTTCATTACTAAATTTGAAAAACATATTGTGTCAGTTTACTCTGTTCAAGTGTTTTGGAAATCTTATCGATAACGTTGATCAGACGAATCGATCAGAAACCCAAATCAACGTCAGCAACTCAAACAACACAACATATAAAACATTTTAAATATTAGTTTACAAATACACTTCAAGAATGATTTGAAGATAAGTTGGAAACAAAGATGGGATGATTAAATAAAAAAATATGGAGATGGATAAGCTTATATAAATCACGGGAAGCCTTAACCGGGTCAACCGGGACTTAAAGAATAAGATCGATGTGAATTTCTGGGGTAAATCTACATTCAGTCTCAAGAGATAGAATTTGGGATTGTAAGAGATACTAGCATCTAAACCGAGGATATAAAATCTTTGGTGAATCGATGCAATTGTAAAGGAGTTTCACCCCTTTACAAATCAATTTGAGATTGGTGGAGCTGCCGACTCATTATAAAGATCATTCGAAGTGGAGTTGTGGGATATTCCAGAATCAAAAGAAGGTGAATAGTGAGGGACATGAATGGATTTTGGAACTGCAGGGAACGTTCCAAAATTCAAAGGAATCGAGTCAAAAAGGAAGAGATTCAAACTCGAATGAAAGTGATTATGTAAATATATTTACCATATATGCTGAGTTTTGCCTAAAAACCAAAGCTCTGTACCACATGTAACGACCCGATATTTTCAACCATTCGCATCCGCACGTGTCGAACTTGAATTGTTCAAACTACTGCGTCGTAAATAAAATTTGGAAAATCTCAGAATATACAGTAAATAATAATCACAGATCACAGACAAAGAGTAAATAATAATGCAGCGGAAGTAAAAGAGATAGTAGTTCATGAAGCTACTATGTATATATAAGATACATCAGAGTTAAACAAGATACAACAGAAGAGTAACAAGATACATCAGGTACAAATCAGAATACATCATAGAAATCACTGGATACAGAAAGCAAAACAGATGACTGGATCTTCAAGAAAAGCTCCAACTCCAAAGGTGAGTCTTGAATGCTGAATCACTCGGTCCGACTCGAGCATAAAGCAAAACACAAAACACTTGAGTTAGGACATAAATACTTATGAACTCTAAATCAACTCAAGTGAACAGTAACAAAAATGCATCAATAACTTAAAGGATGCTTGGGATCGCCCATCCTTTAGGGTCCCGTTAAACTGTTTACTATGTAGTAAAATTGAGCTATTATAATAATATCTAATAGTAAAATAAACTTACTTTAAAATAGCGTTAAGGAGTGACCCAACATTCGCCTTAACACGTAATAGTCCCAGTAGTCCATCCAGTATTAGCATACCTCCAGATCAGGAGGCTACCCTAAATACTCCATGGGCTACGGGAGAAAAACAAACTCGTAGTAAGGCTCGCTATGGTAGGCGACACGGCACACAAGGCAATGCCAGGGTAGATATACCAATTACGCACACAGGTTGGCGGTAACGTAGCAGCCACTACGCCCACCTCGAAACACACTCCCAAATCAAAATCGAAGGATGGCCATCAAATCAACCACAAGTAAAAGCATAGTATCGAAGAAATGCGTCCGACCAGAGGAGCTACCCCTTTTGGCCCGAGATCGCTCCTGTTTTAGCCACCTTATGCCAACTCACAGGAGTTGGGTCCACGTAATATACCTCAAGAACGTCGCCACCATCCTACTTCATTCTGGAATCTCCACTGCGTACACAGTTGTTAAAGTGGTTTTCGGAGTTGGTAGAGAGTATGACAACTTTCAATCCCAGTCTCTTTGACAACCGAACGTTATTATAACGCTGTGGTCATTTCAAAATAGTTTATACTTCAAAAACTGAAATCATTTCATTTCAAAACTAAATTCCTTGCAAAATATTTTATACTTCGCAACTAAAACCATTTTTATTTCAAAACTATATCCAAATCAGTATGATATCATTTCCATTTCAAACATATATTTACCTTTCAAAAATCAAAATACTTACAAAGTTATAACTTTTTCGAAACCAAAATACTTGAAATCATTTCACTTTGGAAATCATAACATTTCGAAATCATACATTTGAAATCATGGAACATTCATTTTATTCTTTACAATTTACAAATTTATTCAATTTAACCCAAATTTCAAATTTCCAATTTAATTCAATTTAAACCATTAGTTTCAATTCAATTAAGTTTCCCAACAAACCATTTTAAATCTTATCAATTTCAAATACAGATTTAATCCACAAAATAAACTCTTCAATTTTTTATATTTCAAAACTTAAATATCCCACATTTCAAAACTAAATTTTATAATTTCAAATATCTCAAATTTAACTTCATTATTACTTAGTTTGAAATATTCATTCAATAAATCCAGTATTATTTAAATAAACTCAAATTACCAGTAAACTAAACATCCTTTCATACTAATATAAACTTCAAATATTCATTTATCAAAATCAAATATCATTCCAAATTCACGTTCTTTTAAAAAATAAAGATCAGATCATTTCCAAACCATTTCAATCATCAAAATATCATATCCTTTCAAAACCTCATTATCAAATCATTATTTGAATTCAAATACAAATATTCAAATTTAAATATCATTTTTAAAATCATATAAGTCATTCATTTATTATTCAAAATATCATTGCAAAACACATTTCAAAATTCCATTCAAAGAAATTAATTTATCTCATTACATTTCATTCAAATTAACACATAACAAAATAAACCTTATTTAAATTCAAATTTAATTTAAATTCATTAAAAATTCAAAATTAAGTATTAAATATATTTAAAACTCCTTAAATTTCACAAATAATCAATTTCAAAAGTTAAATCATTTAACACTTTAAAATATAATTCAAGCAGTGTAAAATCTATAATATTTCAAAGCATTATCAAATTATAGCAACGACAGCATTTATAAACTGCTATCGTAACTTATAGTTTCCAAATTAGTTTAGTTCAGGAATAATGGTATTTATAAAATGTCGTAATAGATATTTATTTATTTCAAACATAGTTAAATTCAAAAACAACAGCATTTAAAACTGCTGTCATAAGACCACAAAGTTTTTGAGAAATGCTGTTAATAAAATTCCAGATTTTATTATAACTTTTCAGAAACAACAAAACTTCAAATTTAGCAAATTTTAAACTTATAAATCATATTTTTAGGCTTCAAAATTTCACACTTAAAACAACTTAACATATGATTTATCACAACAAAATTTTAGAATTAAATATCCAATTTAAAACTCAATTCATTTGTTAAGTCCAAATTTCACTATTTTCTTAACTTATAAATTAAATAAAACTTAACATTTTATTTCAAATATCATTTCAAAACTTTAAATTTAATTTCCATTATTTACTTACATTTTAAATATAAAATTTAAAGTCAAAAATCACATTTACTTCAAATTTACGTACTTAAATTCACAAATTCAAAACTTGATATTTAGCCTTCTTAAACGATAAAATATATATTTTTAAATCAAAATTTCATACCTTTAAAATACATATCTTAAGATAAATCATTTAAAAATATACCACGGGGTCTGTATATAATTTTCTACCTAGATCAAGTGATACAGATATGTATCATTTCAATCCACAATTTAAAAAAAAAACCGAATTCCACCATTTCAAACCCGCAATCCCAAGTCAGATAAAATACAATAAAAATAACTCAGGCCTATCATTTCAGCCTATATTGATTTTCCCTATTCTAATGTCCATTCGGGTATGTACCATTTTAACCCATAGTGATTCTGTTCTAACAGGGAACTTGTAGTGATCATATGCATAACGATATAAACAATGTCGATGTCACAATATAATGTCATATATCATATGTAAGGTGATAAACAAAAAAGTTAACATGGAAATAACATGGCATAGCATATCATATAATCATCTTGCATAACACTTTAATTACTACACACTTTTCATCAATTTACGATTTCATCAGTAGAAATGTCAGAGTGAGAAGGGCTCACCTTTTCAAGCTGGAGTTAGCAAATCAAAACACACAAAATAGATTCCAAAAAGCACGATACAGCACGACACAGCATGACTAATGATCCAAGTGAGTGGAGAGAGCCAAGATATTGATCTTGTAAACAACCAATTAAAACAAAACAACATACACATGAATATTCAACACAAAATTTATATTGAAACAATTGGAAATTGAAATTAACAAAGGACAAAATGATTTGACCTTGCTTCAACCAAACTAGTGCTCGGCCTAGGGATTCTTTTGCTCGGCCATGACCATGTTTAGCTAGGGTATGGCATCAAAACTCATGGCTAGGCAAGAAGATGTGAAGGAGAAGGGTTGCAACATGGAGCATACAAAAGAATAAGGCTAAATAGTGGAGTTTGGTTCAACTTTAGGCTCGGCTACGACCATAATTAGGCTCGACCATAGGGGATTCACATCAGGTCAGAGCTAGAGTGATGATCAGGGTCAGGTTATGATGGTGGTGTTGGTGCTAAGGTAGTGGCCGAAGTGAAAGATGAAGGGGTGTGGTGGAATAAAGGATCGGCTATGAAATTTGGAAGGGTTTGGTGAAAAGTATTGTGGTGCGAGCATCAGTGGATGTCACGGCCTGAATTTTGTCATAAGAGGAGGAGTGGTTGCTGCTGTAGATGGAGGAGGTGATGGTCGATGCAGCTGATGGAGTAGGGGCCGAGCTATGCTAGAGGAAGAGGAAGGCAAAATTCAATGAAAGAGATGAGAAAAAGTGTGAAGAGAAGAAGCCATGACTTACTATTTTCTTTTGGCCGTGAGTTGAAATAAAAGTGAGAAAGATTTTCATGTGAAAACTGAAGAGAAATACACGGCAATGAGTAAGAAGTGCATGGCCAAAAGCAATGAGATGAAAAGCCAAAAGAAAAAATGAAAAAGCAAGGCTATATGAAAAGACACTAGCAAATGAAAGGTCTTTGTCCTTTAGAATTTCCCATTTCTTTTAATCAAAATAAACTAAATAAAATTCAGTAAATAAAATAAAAGACAAACAAAATAAAGTGAAAAATAAAATAAATAATTATTCTTAAGAAAAATAAAAGTAAATAAAGAAAATAGTTAATTAAATTGAAACTAGAATTAAAATTTGAAAACAAAATACAATAAACATAGGAAAATTATAATTACACTTTTAAAATGTTTTTAAAAATAAAATATATAAATAACATGTCATGTTACACATATATTCAAAAATTAAAACATGATATGGCAAAAAAAAAATTTATATAAATTAAAATAAGCAATTTTGTTAAATAAATCAATTTACACACAATATTGTAAAAAGCATAACTTGCACAATACTAATCAGAATTCAACGAAACGAAAAGTGGCATACACGAAATTTAATTTATTTTCGTAATAAAAGATAAAATTCAAAATTTCAAATGTTTAAATTTTTAAATTTAAAAGTCAAAGTTTGACCACATTGACCAAAATCCACATTTTTCGAAAATATTCTATTTATTCATGTTTGAAATTCTAATTCACATAAAAATCAAAACTTATATTTAAAATAACAATAATTATTCATTTGCATAAATAAAATAAAGTTTTTAAATCAGTAATTCAATAAAATAATTAAAAGATACAATTAAAATAATCACAAAATACAAGGTTGTTACACTCTCAATATAATTTCTGAAATAAATTTCTAAACCCAATTAACCATATTTTCCTTTGAAAATTCATAGTAATCTTTCCATAGCTTGAAAAATTATCAAAATTAAAATCCAACTCCAAAATCATGTTTTATACAACATAAAAATTTTCTATGGCATTTAAACATCAATATAAATCAGTATTTCCTTAAAACCGCATATAATCTTATTTAAACAGTCTTGTTTAAATCAAAAAAATTATAATTCAAGCATGTCATCATCCAAATCATCATAGAAACGAATTTAATATTAATTCCGAGAATCTTATTTTCATAAAACAAAATAGAGATGGTGTAAATTATTATTCACTTTGATTAAGATAAGGAGATTGGATTGAGATTTATTTCCTTTGCTTTAATTCTTAGCTTGATTTGAATTCTCTTCTCTTTTCTCCTTGATTATGGCCAGCTCCTCTTCTTCTATGTTTTTGTTTTTGTTTTCAAAATGAAGTGAATGTGAAATGAAATGGTAAGGAACGAGAATATATAAAGGTAAGGGGTTATGTATGGCGAATTCCTATTATACCCTTATGTAGATTAATTAATCTAAAAAAATTTCTTTAGCCCATTAATTAATTAAATTAAGCATGGCCATAATTATATTCACATCTCAATCCCCATATCACTTAATGTTTACATTATTCTATTTAATTTATCTGAATAAATTTCCTGAGTAATGTTATTAAAAATGGTTAGGGTTGTTACACCTTATAACTAAAGTAATTAAAAATAATGCCTTTATTTAACAAGAATTGAATCTTTATAAAATTCACAGTTAAATCTTAATTTAAGCTTATCAAATCTTAATTAATTTTTAGTTAATTAATAATTAAACCCTACCCGATTAGTAATCGATAAATAATTAAACACTAATTAATTGAATAAATAAGCGTTAATTAAATAAAAATTAATACTTAATTATTATTTACTTAACTAATAATTAATTAAAACTCGTATTAAACTCATTATAATTATCTTACCTAATTAATACTTATGAACTAGTTTCCTTTACTTAATTACAAATTAAATATTAATTATTTATACTTAATTAATTAAATAATAATCAAAACTCATACTTAATTAATAGTAACAATTACTCTTTTATACATAAAATATATTTTGTAAAACTTTTTCAAAAATATTTTAGAAGAAAACTGTTAACTTTTACAAAAAGTTTTTAATTTTGCAAACTGCATCCATAGCGACTACCATTATGGATGCCATAACTCTAAACTACTTTATAAGCCAACATGTAAAAACTATATAACTTTCTATTGAATCAAAGGAGTAAATACGATTTTAAAACGATAGGACCTCTAAGTTCCTTATATAAGTACAAATGCTAACTTTCTTTAGCATATACAATGCATACATGAACATAATCATTTATTTACGTTCCATAATAACAAATCACAAGCAAGATCATAGCTTCCAAACTATTATCAACCTTAGACTTCAAGTCCAAGTCTAAGTTCAACATCTCATACAGGCACATATATGTATAACCAAATCACCACCAAAAAATCCATCAAACAACTAATATTTTACAACAATAATAAACATCATAATAAAGTTTAAATCTTTGACTGAAGAAGTGAGTTTTACTCACCAAAAAGTCAAAAGAAAACCAATACAAAGCTTTAACACTTGAACCAACTCTGACCTTGTTTTTCTTCAGGAAAAATGTGATTTTTGCCTAGGGAAGAGGGTAGTTTTGGCTCGACCGAGTGACCTAGGGGCTCGGCCAAGATGTGCTTGAGGGATTCTTGGACTTGATTTTAGAAGTAGAGGTTATAGGAAGAGAAGAAAAGGCTTTTAAGTGATTTTTAAGAGCTCTAAAGTGGAAAAAGACATGATTTTTAAATTTTGAAATTAAGGAAGCCATTAAAAGGTTTTTGAACTTAAGAAAGAAGAAGATTTAGATTGAAAAAAAGTACAAAACAAAATGCAAAACGAGAGAGAAATTTTTTGACTTGTTTTTGTATAAAGTGGAATAACCAAATTACCAGACTAACCCTTAGGTACCTACCCGCCACTCAAAACTTGCCACATCACCACATCTCCTCCTCTTCCTTATACCAAAAACAAGCACCCTCTGCCCCCTCTTTTGTCCACCAAATAATCCACTTCCTTCGTACAATGATGTAAGAGATAATGAGACATTTCATTCTATTTATTTTTTTATTAAAATTTTGATAAAAATTGTCACATCTTCTTCTTTTACTTAAGTAAACACATGTTTGCCATATTATATTAGTAACCATACTTATGTTATAAATATATGTGTGTGTATGTCTACTAAAATGTTTACAACATTTCTAGTAACTTTTAGGCGATGAAAAATCAAAAAGTTCGAAAATGATTTTCGGTCACATTTTCTATTTTCTTCGAACTAATTATTATGCAAACACATTTTGAAAATCATTTAATTATCACAAGTTATAAATAAAAAGGGGTATATTTGACTAATATAATTAATGAATTAATTATTTAATAATATATTAAATATCCACATTTAAAGTGCTTAAATTTCGAGCCGTTACATTCCTCCTTCCTTAAAAGAATTTTGTCCCGAAATTAGCACATAATAATTTGACTCAAAATAATTCAAAACAATTATAATATAAATCATGAAACCCATATAAAAGATACACTAAGCAACCACAACACAAATAATGCATATATAATCCCTACAAACAAAAACAAACAACTATCGTAGCATCAATTCTCGATAGGCTTCCCTCATGCGATCTTCCATCTCCTAAGCACAATCTTTGGGGCCTTCACTCCACCGAATCTTGACCAATCTCACTACCTTATTATGAAGTCTTTTCTCATCATGATCCATAATATGAACTGGATGTCTAATCAACATCAAATTAGATTCTGCCTCTAAATTCTCTTACAAGATGGCTCCACAATCAAAGACGGGTCATGCACATACTTCCTTAGATGGGACACATGGAAAACATTATGGACCCCAGACAACCTCTTCGGCAACTCAAATTTATAAGCAAGCGACCTAATCCTCTCAAGAACTTGAAAACATCTAACGTACCCAGGTGCCAACTTCCCAACTTTCCCAAAAGAAACAACTCCTCTAATCGACAAAATATTTACAAACACGAAATATCCAATAAAAAATTCCAAATCCTTTCACCTTCTATTTGCATAACTTTTCTATCTATTTTAGGCTTCTTTCATCCTTTTCTTGAACACCGCAACCTTTCCTATAGCCTCTCGAATCATGTTCGATCCAAGCACTAGTCGAGCCTCGGTCTGCACCCAACATGCTGGTGACTTGCACAGCCGTCCATGAAGAGCTTCATAGGGCACCATGCCAATGCTAGCTTGATAACTGTTATTGTAGGAAAATTTTACCAGATGTAGATGATCTTCCCATGATTCTCCAAAGTCCAAGATGCATGCTCTTAAAAGATCCTCCAAGATTCGGTTAACCTCTCAGTTTGACCATCAATTTGAGGGTGGTAGGCAATGCTCAGACTTAGCTTTGTTCCCAAAGCTAGCTATAATGCCTTAAGAACATATTTCCTTAATATCTAAAAACCGATACCAACTGGTGTTGGCGCTCTTCCTCGGACTTGGAGTAGATAAGGATATCATCAATAAAGACTAACACAAACTTATTGAGAACGTCCTTGAAAATGCAATTCATAAGGTCTATAAAATACATGGGTGCATTTGTCAGCCCAAAAGGCATAGCCAACCACTCAAAGAAAATGTTTGGTCCTCTGAATGCAGCTAGGGGTATGCTATCTTCTCTACTCTCAGTTGGTGAAATCTGGGAGAATACTCTAGCTACATGGAGCTGGTAAAAAAGGTTGTCTATCCGAGTTAAGGGGTACTTACACCGAATGGTCTGCTTATTCAACTCTCAATAATCCATACACAGTCTTAAAGACTCATCAGACTTAGCCATAAAAACCACTACTAATTCCCAACTCGAACAACTCAGTCTAATCAACCCTCTCCTCAATAAATCATTGGTTTGATCTACTAGTTCCTCCTTCTCTCTTAGAACCATTTTTTGCATAAGTTGAAGATGGGTCTTGCACTGGGAACTAAACCAATATAGACTCTATCTTGAATGTGGGGGTAGACTATTAACTTCTTCAAACAAGTTAGGAAAATTCTTAACAATTTGTATCGACCCTAACTCTTCTTGGGATGATTATAAGGCATAAAGGAAACTTCTCATTTGTCTGATTGGATCTTCACAAGATATCCCAACTTCCCTTCCCATCCTCCTTTTCAGCACTAAAGTCCTCTTACCATAATCTAAGATAGCTTCATTCTCCAACAACTAATCCATACCGAGAATAATATCAAACCCCTTAAAATCCAAGACAAATAGGTTATAAGGAAAATGGTGGGCAAGACAAGAAATTTCACAGATCAAGCACAGATTAGTGGTCCCTCTTATAGGTTTTGACAAGAAAATAGAGTTTTCTTCAAAATTTGGGGAATTTATAATCAATCTACCAATTCTTTAGAAATAAAACTGTAGGAATCCCCGATATCAAACAATACTCTAACAAAAATTCCATTAATCATTAAAGTACTTTTAAGGACTCTCTTCCCTTTCACATCTGCTGAAGACAATGGCTCACCTTGATAGCTTACCCTTTGATCTGCCGTCCCTTCTTCATAAGAGGGCAATCCTTCACCATACTCCTTGGCTATTGGAAATTATAGCAAAGCGTCTTTTGAACCATTAAGGAGATGGGTCCTCCTTGCTGCTTGGAAGCCTCGAAATTATTACAATACCTGGCCAGATGGCCCTTCTGTTTGCATTAATAGCACTCCATATTCGTGAACCAGTTTTCCTGGTCTCCTTATGACTTCCCCTTTCCCTGCTTCTTCCAGTTTGGGTTGAACTTCCTCTTGTTTGAACTGTTGTTATAGTTGCTGAGAATTTCTGTTGGCTTCTTCTTTTCCAAAACCTCGTACCTTAGAGCCATGTCTACTAAATCCATGAAAGAACCCTTAAGATGACCAGTCATCTCTTCCTAGAAACCTTCTCTCATCCCTATCATAAACATCTCCTTCTTCTTTAGTGGTAAATCGATTAACTCTGGTCCAAAACAAGATATCTCATTAAAGTTTGTCTCATACTCAACTACTAACAGGTCTTCCTGTTTGAGATCCAAGAAATTTCTATACATTCGAGTCTTTCCAGGTGCGTGCATAAGCTGAACCTTAAATACTTCCTTAAATCTAGCCCACGAGAAATCATCCTCTGGAACATTGGCTGTAATGGAGTCCCACCAAGCTGCTGCTCCATCTTGCAACTACCAGCATGCTAAGAACCTCCTCTGCTCATACGAAAGGTCAAGACCCTTGAAAATATTCTCACAAGATAGAAGCGAAGCATAAACTTCGACGATCGATTTCGTTCCCTTGAATGGCTTACCTACTAGATTTGTATAATCCTTGCACAAGGTTGAAAAATTCATGTGGGGCTGCATTGATGCTGCCTCTTCAACAATTCCTACTCTTCCAGTATTCAAAATTCGACCATTGGTGGTCATGGTGCTGCTATCTTGTCTACCTCTTATGTTCTATTGCTCATACTTACTACCTGGATATCGTAAGGTAACTCTTAGAATACTTAGATGGGATAAATCTTAAGGAAAAAGGGTACCAATCAAACATCTCAAAACTGATCTAACTAACTTGAATATGTATCTGTGTGTGTATATATATATACATGAATGGAAATTACAAATACACACGCTCAAAGACTAAAATAAGTTTAGGGTATTACTAATCCTATCTTCAATGAGTTGACCCCAACCAAGCCTAGGTGTTCGTTTAACCTAAGCTCTGATACTACATGTAACGTTCTGCCTTTCTTACTGTGATAGAAGAGTCGTCGGTTAAAAGAAAAGAAAGACAAGAAGGAGATAAAATGCAAAGTCTCACAACACAATAAAACAATATATATTAGTCGACATAAGATCATACATAGTCACTTCTATAGTGATAATACATCAGTCACAACTATACAAATTTCATCTAGGGACACTTATATTTGCCTGTCTCTACACTTGCTAAGACAAAATACATACATACACAGCAGAAATATAGTAAATAGCTAGATATCGATGAAGCCACCTACTCCAAACTCCTCTGAAATACATCTGTGATAAACCTGGACTACTTACTACTCATACAAATTTGAGTACCTAGGAGTTTTAGAGAAAGAAAATAAAACTCCGAGTCAGACATGGGTCTAGTTTGGGTAAAATCCAAAGAACTGAATTATTAAACTTATAAAACTCTTTTAAAACAAAGGTATCACGTAAGACCATGCCGCACATAACCATGGACGGGTTTTTACCTTATAATAACCAATAATATTTCAATAAAAAATCTACTGATATTATGATAATGTCTAGGGTTTAAAGTAAATTATGGATATAACTGTAATGCTTGCATGCCACTTTTTAACATACTTGGGCATAAACTAAGTCCGCAAGACACATTAGGAGTTGGGTTCCATCAATGATAATGCTACAGGAGTATCGCCTGTCATACTACAGCTCTAGATAAAATGTACCGAGGGCCTCATATGGACCCTCTACAAATCAGGACCGGCCTACCCCTTACTGGATAGTACCAAATACATCACTACTCCAGTTGTGATCAACAACAGCACCTGGATCACCAGCATACATAATCTGAGAATATTGATCCAGATCGGGTGGTAACTATATCCTAATGGGTGCAACCCACATAGTCCATAGTCATTTCCGATAGTGAAGCTTAAGGCTACATTTTACCTTTTCTTTAGCAATCCCACTTAAAGTGCTGACACTTCCTTCTAGGCAGTAATGCAATGCTAGCATTCTTTCATTCAAATTGTTTGGGACATGAACAAACCGAAGGCACTACTTCTACTACATCCATTCTGAAATCACCCTCAGGAACAATAGCAAGTAGCCATTTCACTTCAAGGTCTTCATCTTGAATTCTATCATTTTAGATGTTACCCATTTTGAATGCTTACATTGGTTTCAAGTGGCTTTCGAATAACTCACGCTATACGATCTCGATCTCTTCGAACCAACATTCGATAATTTTAAAATGGGTCAACTCATCGATAGTGGACGAATCCACTATCTAGGATGTATATAGATTTTGCATACTAAAAATAGGCATCCTATACTTATTTCCACTTTTTGATTTCAAACATTACTATCCCTTAATTAACAATAAAGTGTACAAGTTAGAAACTAACCTTGACTCGATGTACATTCTTAGTTCTCGAGATAGAGACGAGTTTCCATACCTCGGAATTTGGTGTTAAGTATATGAGAAAATATCTTACATAAACTAAATTTTTCATGACCCATTAATCGAAATTATGTTATATATATATCCCATTTTCGACATTTCGACTTCTATATCCCTTGCTTAGAAATAAATTCTAGATCTCACAAATAGAGTTTTACTCGTCGGCTTTTAATGCTAAATACAAGATAACTTACTTTTAATAAAACATGTCAACGTTTTAAATATATCTTATTCATATTTTTTGCTACTTATGTTAGGAATGCAGATTACGGATCTTAAGGCTAGAGTAACACTAGAGTAGGGAATAGTGTTTTGTGGATTTAATAGATCTTTTTCAAACTTATGTAATTTAATCACCAACAAATGCAATACACAGGCACAGATATAATCACAGAATCAGACACAGATGCAAATAATAAATAAAACCAGTAAAGGAAAGAAACACCAGGATTTTATACTGGTTTGAAGTTACCCTACATCCAGTCTGTCACAATCGTACGGATTTCATTTCTAAATAATCTCCCAGATTACACCCTCGATTTCAGGCCAAGTGGTACACCCTTCTGTGTTTGATTCCGGGGCAAACTCTCTTGATTTACCAGGCCACAAGATCACCTAATTGATTTCTGGGGCAACATTCACACCCAATTGATTTCAAGGCTTAACCGCACCTTTTACTCAACAGTTTGATTTACAAATAATCTTATAACTCTGAATAACACTAAGATCTTACAAAGAGAGGGGCAGAGAATCAAACAAGAGATAGTCAAATTTGATTCACTTGGTATTTTGGCGGAGTATAGTCTGGGATTCTTTTAGAATAAATGTGCAAGATTAAGAGGAGTGAAAATGAATGAAAATCTAGTAAAAATTCATTTAGAACTTACTAGTATTTATAGAGATCAACAACCATATCTATTCGTGAAAGGATAGACGAATAGACACTTCTTTTGAAGATTTGAAATTTGAAAATTAACGGGCACCATTTCGACATGGGGGGTAGGAGTATGTCGACATGCTATAGGCAAAAATGGTGATTTTGATTTTCTGATTAAAATTGGTTTCTATAATTTTTCAAAACAATTTCTAAACGTTTATAAACATATTTGAATATAGTTTAAACATATAAAAGAGTTTAGAAAGTACTTTTTAATATATAATCTTATTCTATAAAGTGATTTAAAATCTAAGTATATAAATATTTAAAAGCTAAATATTAAAACAAGAGATAGTTAAAAATCAAGGACACTTTTGAAATCAAAAATGTTAAAAATGTAAAGATAATTTTGAGGCTAAAGTATTTCAAACAGAAGAGATGTCTTTTTGAAAAGGAGGTTTTGAAAAACATTTTTAAAACAAGAGATATATTTTTGAAAAGCATTTATAAAATTATTGGATATCAAAATAAGACCACTATATGTTCCACTAGATATTATCGTGGGCTCCATCCCACTAGCGTTCCATCCTTTTCACAGGCTCGAAGTGGACTCCATTCCACGAATAAATTTCGAATAAAGATGTAAGTGCTTTCAAGAAGTTTTAACATAATTCTGGACTCAATACTTATCTTGTACTTTGAAATCTTGAACTCTTGATATCTTGATACTCATGAGACTTCAATCTTGATATCTTCAATCTTTATATTCATCAGTCTTGTATCTCTATACTATATAGTCTTCAATGTTGGTACCTACATGTTTATATCCTATATATATAAACTATAATGTTAGTATTTATATTTTATAATAAGTCCTAAGGTTTTTGTCATCAAAATCATCCTTCTCAAGCACTAACAATCTCCCTCTTTTTGATGATAGCAATCTAAGTTTATAAAATATACTTCACCTTTACTATAACTCCCCTTAAAAATAATAACTCCCTCCAAAAACTAATAACTCCCCTTAAAACTAATAATTCCCCCATAATCTAAGCCTAACTATTCTAACTACACTATTTTATAATTCTCCCCCTTTGTCATCAATAAAAATTAATCCTATACTAATATAACTCCCTCGTAATCTAGTACTGGAGTACCTGTGACAAATTAAGATGGAATATATATATATATAATAGCATGATTTTATTAATGAAAACATAATAAATATGATAGTTTAAATCCAATTACCATATATTATGTTTTATATAATTTTATACATTCCACTCAACCAAATTAATTCTAATCTAAGCAAATCAAACCAATCAATTCAAATCAAATCAAACAATTCAAATCAATTCAAAAACAAGCAATTCAAACCATTAGGAGATCAAAAAAATTTATGAACTTCAACCCATCGTTCTTCTCCAAAAATAGGGTCCTTTTTAATATCTTCCAAATCTTCATTATCCTGAATCAAAGTTCCTTTAGAATTTGCATTAAAATCATTTTTGTTTTGGGCAGAAATCATCCAACGGAGGACATCAAAATGCTTCTCTTGTTCTATTATCATCTGCATTTGACTTAGTTCTAAGTGCCTTTGATTGCGGAGAATAAAAGTAAGTATATACTTGAATGACTTGAGAGTTTCTTCAAGATTTTCACTTAGAGTTTGAGAAGAGGATGCTATTTTTGATAAATAGTTAAAAGATGCAAATAAAGATGAATAGAAATAATGTTTTTACAAATTTCTAGAAGAAATAGGTGTTTAAATAGGCAGGAATTCATTTAAAATGAATAAACACAAGTTAGTTATTTTAAATTCAAAATTTTAAAAATAACTAAATCAGACAGTTATATGTTGACATAGGGTATTGGGGTATGTCGACATGGATGTGTTGATTTATG
The DNA here is from genome assembly GCA_030765085.1 of Allium cepa. NCBI lineage: Eukaryota > Viridiplantae > Streptophyta > Magnoliopsida > Asparagales > Amaryllidaceae > Allium > Allium cepa. The sequence goes on along the minus strand of CM060935.1, from coordinate 736,800,905 downwards.
TTTCTTTTTTTTTATGCATAAATATGTATATATATATATATATAAACTTATATATTATACTATCATTCATTCTAGAGGTACAATAAGATAGAAAGACATAAGATAGATAAAAATTCATAGATAGATGAGCTAATACATGAGATACTTCATAATATTATAAAAGAGAAAACAAGTTCATACAAAATAAACTAGTACATCACATCCTAGTTTTTAGAATGTGCTAGAGGATAAAGAGGATGATGATAGGCCAAGTTTCCGACCAACTTTGGCTAAGAACTTGTTCATATTAGTGGTCATTTTATCCAATTCCTTACTAACGGACCTTTTGAGAATCCATTGATTTTCCACTATAATCTTTTGATTTTTGAGGAGAATTTTTTTGGAAGGATTGTTAGGACATTCAAAACCTTCCAAGGAGGATTCTTCATTCTCTTCTTCAATTTTCATTTCCTCCCCTTCTTCTTCTTCCTCCTCATTTTCTTCTTCCATCTCTTCATACGCCAACCTTTCATCCTTTTCGGCAAGAGACTCGTATTGTTGAAATATGAAAGGAATTTTCATAAGAGAAATATTGGCATGATTAAACACTTTTCTTGAAACAAATTATTCCCATTTATAATCAATGTAATTAAAAATCCAAGTGAGATAGATTCCATGATACAAAGTATTCTCACCCATTTCCAAATTCTTAGGACCAAGTACATCCATAATTACTTGCACCCAATTAATGTCACAACGACCAAAAATAGCAAAAAGAGCTTTACAAACTTTCAAAGTCGGGTTATTGAAATTACCCCATCTAGGAGTGATAATATGTTGCAACAGAAGATTAATAATACCTGCTTTCGGATGAAAGTTATGATTTTTAAGTTCAAAGTTGTCATCTCTTTTGAAAATGTGATGAAATGTCTAATGATCATGTTCATCAATATTAAAAGTAGAAAGATCCATTCTCAAATTCTTGCAATTGAGAATGTTGCCTAAAATTTCACAATTTTAAAACAATCTTAGTGCTTTAACACTACTCCAAATTTCATTTTCATTTCCTTCATGAAAGCCCCGATTCAAATTTGCATAAAACATTTTAACAAGATTTGAATAGCAAACAAAATCATTTTCAGAATTATCAAAAAGACTAAGAATATGGTTCTCTTCAAGAAGAGTATTGATTTCATATGTAGAAAAATCGCTAAAGATAGCAAACTTTTTCGTATGAACTTTTCCGTAATTAGCATAGCTTATACAAGCCTTGATTTCTTTCTGATCATTATAGAGATACTCTTTAATGGTTTTTGACAATCTCATTGTGGATGGAGTACTTAATGAAGCAATTTTTGAAGAGAGTAGAGAGTTTGAAAGAGTAAAAGAGAGTTTGAGTTTTGAAATGAAAGTGAAAAGATATGATAGGATGAAGGTGATAAATAGATATTTAATAGGCATGTTCTCTGGTCAAGAGGTACCTTTTTAGGACATTGGAGTTGGTGAAAAGGTGGAAGGAAGTTCAAAGATTTGAATTCAAATTTGAATTTCAACTTTTTGATAGGAATGTCGACATCATGGGTAGGACCATGTCAACATGGGTCAAAGAATTCATGTGACCTATCTATTATTAAATACTTTAATGTGTGTATATATATATATATATTATTTTTAATGTCTATATTTTTTTTGAAGTGGTTATTAAATATAATAATGCACTTTTTAAACATAAAATAACAAACATTATAATATTTAAAAATGAAATATAGTAATAATAAAAAATTTAAAATTCAAACAACACATAATTTCAAGAGAAATCAAACAATCAATCAATTTTAAACAAACAATTTCAACCAAAATATTGTAAACGTGTACTTTTTTCTAGATTTGTATCCCTGAGATCATCAGAATCATGAATAGCCGTAAAAAACATATTTGAATTTTCTGTCTTATAATCATCATCGCTTAAGGATGAATCTGATTCTGAATCGTCTAGAGTAGCGGTATATGCTCTTTTTCTTTTCTTTGTATAATCATTGCTTGCAGGAAACTGTTGCTTATCTAGATGCGGACAATCTCTTCTGAGTTGACCTGGTTCATCACAGTTGAAACATTTGACGTGATTTGGTACTGCATGATGATTTCTAGAATTCCTATGATCATTCTTTTTGAGGTTGTTTATCTTTCTGTATTTTAGAAACTTCCAAAATTTCCTTGTCGTGAAGGCTATTTCTTCATCACCATCACTATCCGATTTTGATTCATCTGTTAATGCATTTAAGGCAATTGACTTCTTTTCGAATGCCTTGCTATCTCTTCTCCCTTGCATTTGAACTTTGAATGAAATTTGATTTCCAATCAATTCTTCAATCTTTAAAGATATCATTTGCTTCTTTGATTGCAAGAGTTTTCTGATCCCATTCCGGAGTAAGAGAATTAAGAAATTTTCTGACTTGATCTTCTTTGGAGAAACTTTTTCCCATGATATTAGACAATGCACAATATCCTGAAACCTACTACACATATCTGAGATGGAATCATTTGAATTCATTTTGAATAATTAAAACTGATTCGTAAGTATGGATATTTTGGTCTGTTTGACTTTGCTTGTTCCTTCATGAGCAACTTGCAAAGTTTTCTTGATATCATATGCAGATTTACAAACAGATACTCTATTAAATTCATTCCTATCAAGTGAACAGAATAAAATATTCATGATTTTGGAATTATTGTGCAATAGTCTTTTGCTTAGCAGTCCACTGTGCAAAATTTGTCGTGGGTTCAGAATATTCAGTTTGTGTGATATTCCAAGTGTCTAATTCTATTGACTGTAAATATATTTTTATTCTACATTCCCAATATGCATAGTTACTGCCATTAAAAAGTGGTGGTCTGGCGGTAGACTGACCCTCTACAAATGAACTAGTGATAGTGTTAGCAGAACTAGTGTTGGTAGCCATCTTTAAAAACTTTTCAAACTTCAGATTATGTAAACTTTGAAAATCTTGCTCCGATACCAAATGTTAGGAATGCGGATTATGGATCTTAAGGCTTGAATAACACTAGAGGGGGGTGAATAGTGTTTTGTGGATTTAATAAATCTTTTTCAAACTTATGTAATTTAATCACCAACAAATGCAATACACAGGCACAGATATAATCACAGAATTAGACACAGATGCAAATAATAAATAAAAGTGGTGAAGGAAAGAACACATCAAGATTTTATACTGATTCGAAGTTACCCTACATCCAGTCTCGCACAATTGTATGGATTTCTTTTCAAAATAATCTCTCAGATTAACCCTCGATTTCAAGGCCACGAGGTACACCCTCCTGTATTCGAGTCCGTGGCAAACTCTCTTGATTTACCAGGCCACAAGATCGCCTAATTGATTTCTAGGGCAACAATCACACCCAATTGATTTCAAGGCTCAACCGCACCTTTAACTCAATAGTTTGATTTACAAGTAATCCTATAACTCTGAATAGCACTAAGATCTTATGAAGAGATGGGTAGAGAATCGAACAAGAGATAATCAATTTTGATTCACTTGGTATTTCATCAGAGTATAGTTTGGGATTCTTTTAAAATAAATGTGGAAGATGAAGAGGGGAGAAAATGAATGAAAATCTAGTAAAAATTCATTTAGAACTTACTGGTATTAATAGAGATCAACAGCGACATCTATTCGTGAAAGGATACGAGGAATAGACGCTTCTTTTGAAAATTTGAAATTTGAAAATTAACGGGCACCAGGTCGACATAGGGGGTAGGTGTATGTCGACATGCTCTAGGAAAAAGTGATGATTTTTTTTTTCTTATTAAAATTGTTTTTTATAATTTTTCAAAACAATTCCTAAAATTTTATAAACATACTTGAATATAGTTTAAACATATAAAAGAGTTTAGAAAGTACTTTTTTAATATATAATATTATTCTATAAAGTGATTTAAAATCTGAGTATATAAATATTTAAAAGCTAAATATTAAAACAAGAGATAGTTAAAAAGCAAGGACAATTTTGGAATCAAAAATGTTAAAAATGATAAAGATAATTTTGAGGCTAAAGTATTTCAAACAGAAGAGATGTCTTTTTGAAAAGAAGGTTTTGAAAAACATTTTTAAAACAAGAGATATATTTTTGAAAAGCGTTTTCATAAAATTAGTGGATATCAAAATAGGACCACTATATGTTCCATTAGATATTGTCGTGGGTTCCATCCCTTTAACAGGCTCGAAGTGGATTCCATTCCACGAATAAATTTCAAATAAAGACGTAAGTTCTTTCAAGAAGTTTTAACATAATTCTAGACTCCATACTTATCTTGTACTTTGAAATCTTGAATTCTTGATATCTTGATACTCATGAGTCTTCAATCTTGATATCTTTAATATTTAAATTCATCAGTCTTGTATCTCGATACTGTACAGTCTTCATTGTTGGTACCTACATGTTTATATCCTGCATATACATATATATCTATACTATAATGTTAGTATTTATATTTTATAATAAATCCTAAGGTTGTTGTCATCAAAACCATCCTTCTCAAGGACGAACAACTTAATGGCACAGACAAAAAGAATCCTTTATTTTTAACTCATTCGCTTATAAAGGAAAGCCGCCTTTAAATAAAACTAATCCTTATACATAAAGTAATTAAAAATAAAACCTTTATTTAATAATAATTAAATCTTAATTAAATTCCCAATTAAATCTTAATTTAAGCATATAAAATTTTAAATAAGTAATTAATAATTAAACCTACCTGATTAGTAATTAATAAATAATTAAACTCTAGTTAATTAATAATTGATTAAATAATTAAGCCTTAATCAAATAAAAATTAATACTTAATTAACTCTTTACTCAATTGATAATTGATTAAAACTCTATTAGTTTGCTCATTATAATTATCTCACTTAACTAATACTTAGGTACTAATTTCCATGCTTAATTATAGAATAAATACTAATTATCTTTACGTAATTAATCAATTAAATAATCATTAAAAATCATACTTTATTAATGGTAACAATTTCCTTTTTATAACTAGAAAAACTTTTCCAAAAATATTTTAGATGAAAACTCTTAACTTTTAGAAAAAGTATTTAATTTCTCGAACTGCATCCGTAGCGACTATTGCTATAGATGCCATAACTCCAAACTAGTTTATAAGCCAACGCCTCCAAGATTTACTCCTTGATTTAACGTATTTTATAAAAAATAGTATAAGTTAAAAACTAAAAATAATGTTTGAAACTTATAACTTTTCTAGTGAATTAAAAAAGTAAACACAATTTTAAAACCAAGGGACCTCTAAGTCAATTATATAAGTGCACATGCTAACTTTCTTTAGCACATACAATACATACATGAACATAATCATTTATTTACATGCCATAACAACAAATCACAAGCAAGATCATAACTTCCAAACTATTTTAAATATTAGACTTCAATTCAAGTCTAAATTCAACATCTCATACAAGCATATGTGTGTGTGTGTAACTAAATCACCACTAGAAATCCTTCAAGCAACCAATATTTTACAACAATAATAAACACATAATAAAGTTTAAATATTTCACTAAAGAAGTGAGTTTTACTCACCAAAAAGTCAAAACAAAACCAACCAACGCTTTAACGCTTGAACCAACCCCGGATCTTGTATTTCTTTAGGAAAAATGTGATTTTGCCTAGGGAAGAGAGTTCTTTTGGCTCAACCTAGTGACTTAGAGGCTCGGCCACGATGTTCTTAAGGGATTCTTGGACCTATTTTTAGAGGAAGATGTTGTAGGAAGAGAAGAAAAGGCATTTGAATGATTTTTAAGAGTTTTAAAAGTGGAAAATACATGATTTTTAAATTTTGAAACTAGGGAAGCCATTAAAAGGGTTTTTAACTTAAGAAAGAAGAAGATGACGTTTGAAAAGGTAAGAAATCAAATTCAAAATAAGGGAGAAAATTTTGGAATTGTTTTATATAAATTGAAATAACCAAATTATCAAACTAATCCTTAAGTACCTACCCCCCACCCAAAACTTTCCACATCACCAAATCTCCTCCTCTCCCTTATACCACACGCAAGCACCACCACCCCCTCTTTTGTCTACCAAATAATCCAATTCCTTTGTACCATGATGTAAGAGATAATGTGATATTACATTTTTTTAATTTTTTTATTTAAAATTTTGAAAAAAATGTCACATCTCCTTCTTTTACTTAAGTAGACTCATATTTACCATATTATCTTACTAACCATACTTATGTTATAAATATATAGTGTGTATATGTTAACCGAAATGTTTACAACATTTTCGATAACTTCTATATGATGAAAAATAAAAAATTTGGAAAACATTTTCTAGTCTCATTTTCCATTTTTCTTCGAACTAATTATTTTTCTAAACACATTTTGAAAATCATTTCACTATCATAAGTTATAAATAAAAAGGCGTATATTTGAGCAATAGAATCCATTAATTAATTGTTTAAGAATATATTAAATATCCATATTTAAAGTGATTAAATTTCATGTCGTTGCACGAATCCTTATTCCATTCCCTATAAAAATTTACTATCTGTACCTTTATATACAATTATGATTTTATCTTTTTAATTTAATTATTTAGTTATGTAAAATATAGGGTGTCACATCATGTCTTGCTAACCACTTCACCTATTGGTTGTGCTAACTTCCCTCGTTCCCACTTGGTTAGTTCATCGGTAACTTCATCATCACCTAATACAAATTTGTTGTAGCCTAAACGTAGAAAGCTGTAACTTACCTTCCTTTCATAAAATCATGCACAAGATCCTTTTTGCTAAAAAAATATAATGTTGTTAAGCACAATTCAACATCATCATGGTTAACATTCTATTCTGGGACATCAAAGGGATCGAAAGTGGGCCTACCATTAGTAGACATAAAGTATTTCTTCCAAGCATAACATTAGTTTTATTGTTGTCCAAGAACCTTTAATGGACTCACTATCTCTTCTCTCTCTAATTAGAAAGCCTAATGCTAGTGGAGGTTTCTCTAATCGTAGCAGCAAACTATTGACCTCTTAGAAACATGGTTGGGAGATCTCTCTTATTCTTGACTCAAATTAAGTCATATCCTTCTCTTATAAAATTTTCCCAAATGCTCCTATATAACTCTTCGCTTATGTTTATGCTAAATATACTGCAACGGAAAGGAGGAGCTTTGAGAGGACATCCATTCCATATCCACCTGAGGCTTTACCTCCTAGGTCATAGGTGGTGATTTTAACATTATCGCTTATAATCATGAGAATGTTGGTCGAAACCCAATAAATCATCGAACCATTGATGAATTCAACGCCATTGATGAATTTAACTGCACTATCTTGTCATAGATCTCCACGAAATTTCATTTTGTGGCTCCAGTTTACCTAGTCTAATAATAGTGAGAGTGAAGTTCGTATCTAAGTCACATTGGATCATGCCTTTGGAAATGACAGTTGGTGTAACGACCCGGAATTTTCGATCCCAAAATTTCCAGATAGTTAGGAAAAGAAGAAAAGAGATAGAAGAAGAAACAGAAATGAAACACAGAATCTCACATTCGCAACGGATCAAAATATAATATCAAATAAAATAACGGTTATACAAGGAAAAACTATACTTGTTAATTTACATCAATACATCAGAGTTACAACATTTGCACAAACACTGGGCAGTTAAAATATTTATGCCCCAGATAAACAACAATATATCACAGTGGAATACTCTCCATACGTTCCTGCCATCCAGCTCCCCACCTGACCTCCATAACGTCCTTACCTAAAAAACTGTAATACTTGGTCTGACCCGAGCTGTAACAACCCGGAATTTTGGGCAATAGGAATTTAATAATCTGTGTAAATAATTTAATTGGTTTGATAATTTTCTTTATAATCTTAATTTAAAATTGGTAAATTTAAGCTTGTAAAGGTTAATAAATATTTAATCTGGCAATATTTGATAAGAATTTGTTTTTCAAAGCTAATGAAATTTTATTCTGTTTATAATATATACATTTGATATATATTATGAATAGGAGATCTTTGTTTCAAATAAAAGATTGAATTTTCAAATTGTAATATATATGTATGTATATGTTATAGTTTGAGTTATTTTGAAATTTATTTAATCCATTTGATAATTTAGGTATGAATGAATATTGTAGTTAGAGCTTTGTTTTACAAACTTAATATTTTTCAAAAGTTAATTTAAAGATTAATTCAATTTGTTTTCAAAATATAAGATAATTATTTATATGATAGTTTATAAAGGATTTAATCAAAGCTTTCTTTTTGTTTTCTTTAAAATGCTTAATATAAAATGGATATGAATAAATGTTTTAGATTTTTAATCCATATAAAAGATACATTTGTATTTACTTGTTTTAGAATATTTTTATTTTAAAAGTAAACTTATATACTTATGTAAATGTTTATTTACTAATTTAAGAAAGTAAGTTTTATTTACATTTAAATTAAATAAAAATTTGTTTAAAGAAACTTATGTAATATGTGTAAACATATTAAAACATCTTAATAACATTTGTAAAGCTATTAAGTAAATAAAATGACATGTGTAAGGTTATTAAGTACTATATGTGACAAATGGCTTTTATTTTCATTTATTGGAAAATTTAAACATATGAAGAAAATTTATTTTTCTTTTTCAATTCCAAACACTTTCCTTTGTCTTCACTTCTTAACCAAATTAATGGCAACCTGGAATATTTCCTCAGATCTGAAATTCATAACCCCAAAAGCAATATACTTCATATCAACTTCAAAACCTACAACTAAAACAACTCTCTCCAAAAATCTAAAGCCAAGTGAAAACCCAGAAGCAAATCTGAGGCAAAAGTAAATCTGGAATTAAATTAGACTGCAATTTTTCAAACTTGAAACCTGCATTTCAAAGTAATGAATCAATCAATTAAAGGCATGTAGAGGAATATTCAACATGCAAGTTCAACTCAGACTTTAAGTGCCTGGAAAATAAAAAGAGAAAAAAAAAATCTGCTCTGCAACTTTTGTCAGGTGAGTAAATCATCTTTTAAAAACAGTTTTTCGTATAACCAGTGATTGAATGATGATGCATGTTTAATCTATATGGATGTTATATGAAAATTCGTTTTAAATTGGAATGCATGTTGAATCAAAATATAGAATTGCCTGTAAATTTTTAAAGAAATGGATACCGTGTTTAATAAAACAGTTCAAATCCTTCAAAAAAATCAATAACTTGATTTTGGATGCAAACTGGACTATGATTTGTAAATGGAAGTTGTTTACAATCACGTAGTTGATCAGCTAAAAATAGTCACAGGGTTTCTAGATGAATGATTGACTCATAAGTTTCAATTTACAGTGGAAAATCAAATTTGGGCAAAATTTGATGATTTCAAATTCTAGTTTTGAATGTATAATCGAATTACAACTGAAAAATTATGATTTTTAAAGTCTGTATCATAATTTTTAATTGAGTAATTAAGTTGGATTTTTGGTTTGAATATTTTGGGGGGTTTTGATGATTGCCGAAGAATGGCATGATGTTTGCAGCTGAAACTTTGATCGTAGCTGGTGTATGAGTTGTAGATTTTAGGAAAAACGCAAAAGAATTTTTCTATTGATCGTGGTGTTCGAATTTAGATGAAATAGGGTTTAGGTTGTATTTTTGTTCGGTCTGGATATCGAAGCATTGTGTTGTGTAGGTTGGGCCGAAGGTGATCGCTTCTGGGGAGGATGAAGCTTGGGAAGGTGGCGATTCTGTGGTGGGGTCGGTATGGATTATTGGCGTCAGGATCATCGGTGATTGGGAGGTTATCTGGTCGAGTTGCGTTTCCAGATTTTGCCGTGGGTGCTCGATTTTGTATTGGTGGTATTTTTAAGGTTTTGGTTGGTCGTGAGGGACGACGTGGTCGCCGCCGACTTAGGGATGGACGGAGGATGGTTCGCCGTCGTTGGTTTCGCCGTGCAGTGTGCACGCGTGTACGCACTGTGCACTGGGTATTTGTTTTGGAGAAGACGAGATTTGTCTCGGTGGGGAACTCGCGTTGTATTCAGGGTCGACTCGAAGTGGGATGTAGCTCGTTTGTTTCGATGTTGCCTCGGGTAGTTTCGGTGTCCGTCTCGGGTTATTAAGAAGTTTACACTGGTCTGGACGAGTGGAACTTTTGTTCCCAAGCTGAAACCTGATTTCAATAAAATCAAGTATTTGACTATAAACAAGTTTTATAAAAGAGACGAATGATTAACGTTAAAACTTGTTGTTTTGAAAATCAAGTTAATCAAATTTTAAAATGTAATCGAATTTACATTTCAAAACTAAAATGTTTTAAGATGATTGTTTTTTTTGGTAATTATCTTAATTAAAATTTAAAATTTAATTTAAAAAAAAAGTGTTTCGAATTTAAACAGTGAATCAAAGTTTAAGATAAATTTCTAAGTAATGTTCAAAACTAAGTTCAATTTATATTGAAATAAATAAGTTTAAAAGTAGATAATTTAAAGTGTTTTAATTTTGGAAATGATTTCTAAATGCTTTATCTATAAGTAAGGCTATTATTATGATTTTGGTAAACCAAGTTTAATAATTTGTCTTTAAGTTAATAGGATTTAATTGATTCGAATAACTTATGTATAAAGATAATTAAGGTTAAATTATTTGAATATGACTTAAGAATACTTAATTAAGTATAATTGTTAATAAGTAAGAAATTAAATAAGATGTGTGCTTTTCTTAATTAATTAAAGATTTTCTTTAATTATAACAAGATTAGTCAATTAATTAATTGTTTAACTAATTTTAAATAATTAGTTAATTATTTATTTAATTTTAGATAATCACTTAATTATGGATTAACTAAATGTAATTACTTAATGAAGTAATTAATGTTTAATAATTGAATGTAATTAAGAATGATAATTACTTATGAAAGTAATTAGGGGAATTACTCATGGGAGTAATTTAATGGAAGTGATTATTGGTTAATCACTTGATGATATTAATTAAGGAATTGATTAATATAATTGTTTTAAAGTTAATTAATTATGGAGTAATTAATTAATTAATTAATTAATTAAGAATTATTTAATGATGGAATTAATTATTTGTTGAGTAATTAATTAAGAAAGTAATTAAGATTGATTAATGAAGTAATTAGAGATAATTACTTATGTAAGTAATTAAGAGTTAATTACTTAATTTATTTTAGTTAATTAATTAATGTGATTAATTAATGAATGTGATTAGTTTAAGATTAATTACTAAAGATAATTAATTAAAATGTAATTAATTAATTAATAATTAATTAAGGATTTATTAATTATTTAAATTGAATAATAATTACTTAATGAAGTAATTAAAGATTAATTAATTGGATTAATTAATCAAGGATTAATATAATTAATTTGGAAGTAATTAATTAAGAAGTTAATTAATTGAGATAAGTAATTACAATTGTTAATTACTGTTTATGATTTATAAGATGATTAATTATAAATTAATTATTTAATTAATTAAAGTAATTATTAATTAATAAGAATCATTAGTTAATTAATGAATTAATCAAGTTTGATTAGTAAAAGTAATTAATTAAAGTTTGATTAATTAATTGTAATTAATTAAGGTTTAGTGTAATTAATTATAGTTAATTAATTAATAAAGGATCATTAATTATTGTAATTAATGATAGTAATTAAAGGGATAATTACTGAATATGGTTAAGTATAATTACTTGAATGTAGTTAAATGAGGATTAATCGAAGGAGATTAATTAAAGAAGATCATTAGAGATGATTAATTAATTTATTTGGAATTAATAAATAAAGAAGGATTTAGGTAATCCAATTGGTTAAAGAATTAATCAATATTGCTTTGGATAATTGATTAATATTTGTTGATAAATTGATTTTAGATGATCAATATTGGATGGTTGATATTGGATGTAAGATGATATTGAGTGATTGGTTGATATTGGATGTGATTGGATGATTTAAATGTCAATGATATGTGAAATGCTGTCGTGTGAGATGAATGTTGATATAAATTATCTATTGTGATAGTATAATTCATCTACTGCTTATATCATCCTGAATATAAGTTTAACTGTTAAACCCTTAAGTACAACTTGGACATTTAAAATGGCGTTTGGTTTCAGTGAGACCGGGATCGGGTTTCCATATTTGGACATCCGAAAACCACATCGATTCCAATTAAACGTTAGGTCGTGTATCCAAGTGGAGCAAGTGAAGACTCGAGGTGTAAGGGCTATACGTTAGTATAACTCTGTGGGTGATTCCGTAATGAGTTTGACGGAATAGTGCTTATAGATTCGAGATGGCGAATCAGAATGCAAGGGCTATGGTCGTTGACTCTGAGGGTGATTCCAATAATGAGTGCAACGAGATAGTGCCTTCGGTTGCGTTCGATCCCGGAATGAAATTATATTGATTGAATGCTTTCAGCACATCGTCAGGTGGACGATGAGCATTCTAAGATAAATGTGTTCTATAAAGGTAATCGTAACCTCAAGCCTCATCAACCGGGAATGGCTAAAACAGGGGAGGTGCAGCAAGGCTTCGTGGGTAGCCCCCACTTGAGAGTGAGATTTACCCCTGTCTAGAGGTCCCTTTTTATTTCGGCTTAGTGTGTGGTTGGTCGCGCCAACTACGGGGTTGTCTTGTTCAGGACTGTCTAGTAAGGGATGGTTCCGGCCTTGTGTTGCAGGGGATGAAGGGAGTAATCCTCGGTACGGTGATCTAGGCCACGTACTATGACGGGTGGTACCCCAGTAGCCCTGCCATTGATGGAAACCCATTTTCCCTACGAGACCCTTCGGTTTTGTTTGTATTACCCACTTTTGTGGCTAGTAGCTGGAATTTAATCATGTAACAATTTTGGCTATTTCTTATTTACTTGAAAACCCTAGACACTATTATAATATCACTAGATTTCCTATCAAATGTTTTGGTTAGCGTAAGGTAAAAACTTTTCCATGTTTATGTGTGGGAAGTCTTACGTGATACCTTTTCTTTCAAAGGTTTTCTAAAGTTAATCAATTTTAACCCGTTTACTCACACCAGACCCCTGTCTGACCCGAGTGTTTATTTTCTGTTTTATTAAACTCTTGGGTACTCATATTATGTATGAGTAGTCAAGTGATTCAGGTTAGCTTGACGAATTCTGGAGGAGTTATGGAGCAGGAGGCTTCGACGTGTAGATTTATATATTGATTCCACTGTGTTTGTTTGTACCTGTATCTGTTGTTCTTGAGTTGTATAGTTAGACAGAAGTTTGTAATCTGTCTATTATGTGTTGTATAAGTTGTGTACTCTGATGTAATGAGATACTATGTAATATTTTATGTGATATATTATATTTTATTCGTTCCGCTGTGAGTTCTCTGATATTGTTTGTGTTCTTCTTTCTCTTTCTTTTCTTCTTCTATCCCTTTCTTTCTTCAAGATGATGCGATTTTCTGGGAGTAGAAAGTCGGGTCGCTACAGTTAGTATCAGAGCATTAGGTTGAGTGAATACCTAGGCTCTGAAGTATGTCTTTCTTTAGGGAGCATTAGGTTGAGTGAATACCTAGGATCTGTAGTAGTGTCTTTCTTGAGAGAGCGTACTTGTAATTTTTATATATATAACTATATCTATATATTTATATATCTACCTGATCTGTTGGGTTATCTGTTTGGATTTTCCAACATAAGTTTTAGAGGTAGATGGAGTAGTGGTGTGTGTGTGCGTGTAACATGACTACCACTGATGGTACGGGTCCATATGTTTGAGGTTGGAAGTTTTTGTCGAGACTGTAGACCTAATACCATCTCGAGTGAGATTTGTAGTTTGGAGTAAGGATTTTTCTGATATCCGAAGGAAATCTTTTGAAGATTCGAAGTTATCTTTGAAGTGTAAGTTTGGATTTCGCTCGGGTAAGCGAATTTTTCTTGAGTTTGGATTTGTTGAAAGTGTAGAGTAAGTGATGATATCCTGATAGCTGCGTGATGAGATGCAGTATCCTTGGATATTTTCTGAAGGTGTTTTCTTTTGAAGCAGTTTTAGTAGTAGTTGAGGAACGGTCTTTACCTGCTCAGGGAAGACTTGAGTGTGTATAAGTTGTTTGGATCTTCAGCAAGTAGTTTGGCTGTTCTGGGATATGAGACTAAGGTCTATGAGTTATTTGCTTTGGCATGGTCTCATTGTTATTTCTTTAAGGTAAGCAAGATATGGATGCTTGGCTTGGGTTTGGAGCCCGAGTTTCTTTTGGAATGTCTGCCATCTCGGAGGTCCGTTGTGTGGTTTGTTGATGAGAAGCCTTTAGATTTGAAGTCTTTGGTTAGCTGTGGTAGCAGTGCAACTCGAAGTGTTCGTTGTGCTGATGAGGAGATCTTTTGGCTTCGCAATATCATCGAGGTAGAGTTTGGAAGCAGCAGTGTGGTTTGTTTCTCCGATAGTTCAAAAATCTTTATGGTTCTCTTTCAGCAGTCCGGGCTGAAGGTGGTGATGTTTTCTTGAAGGGTTAACCTAGTTTGGAAAAGCTTAAGGCTGTTTTAAATTAGTAAAGAGAGGACAGTTTCTTTGGAATCCGAACTAGGTAGCATCACAAAAATGACTTGCGATTGGTTGAGAATTTTTCTTGAGCAATCTTTTGTTGAGGCTGAGGATTCTCATGTGGAAGTAGGAGCTACTGAGGTAATCAGAAGTTTGTCTGCGGCTGGAGTTGAGTTCCATATTGATTTGGTTCCAGGAGTAATTTTGATAGTTAGCCTGTAGTGGATCGTTCTTAGTGAAAAGAGTTGGTGTAGCAGCTCAGAATTATTTTCTGGAATTGGAATTGGACTGATATAGCTTTGGAATAGGATTCTGTTTTGAGGCTGTGTGACTAAGTCAGATGAGTCACTCAGATTTTTGTGGATTTGATGACAAGGTTTTCGAATTTTGTGGATAAGTTTGTATTCGTGTTCATTAGCAGTATTCTCATCTATTTCAGAATCAGAGTTGTGCAGCGGAAGCGAGGTAGCTGCTGTGCAAGGAAGGAAGCAAGTTCTATTTGATATTGCTTGAGTAGTAAAGCTTGTGTTCTGGATTTCGACGGATTTTGAAAGACTTTTCCGTTGGATAGGATATTGAAGCTTGTCTGTTTTGGGTCTTGTTGTTTCTGGAAGTATTAGCATAGATTGAGCTGATCAGGAAGAGTTTGGCAGTCCAGGATTATCTGTTGAGTTACAGATATGAGATAAGGAGTTTTGGAATTCGAAGTTGGAGACTTCAGTGTTGATAAGAATTCTTTGGTTAAGAGAACGGATATTGGATAAGATTGGTTGGTTAGTTCTGGGCATTTGAGATTTTCTTATCTGTGTCTTGATAGGATAACTTGAATTGCCAGTTTGGATAGCTAGAATTCATTTTGTAACACGTGTCTCTGAGGGGGTACGTGTATGATTCATCAACTGGTTGTTGAATCTGTAGTTCAGTTGGAGTTGGATGTTGAGCTGGATTTAAGAATAATCTGAAGTTCTGTTCAGATTTTGGATCTAGAGATGAGTGGAGCTCTGGATTTTTACTGTGTAGTTGGTTTGTTAGCTTTTGTAGAGCGAGTCTCCCGGTGATTTATACTTGGGAAAACTCGAGATAGTATTAGAGATTTATTCTGATTTGTGTCAGGATAAATAGTTAGAGTTGTTTGTTTGATTGATTGCTTTGATCGTTAGTAACTGGTTGTTAGGAATGCTTTGCTGTTTGAAATTAAAATATGTACTGGATTATTAAATTACCTTTGCTTTTAAATTTCGGGGACGAAATTCTTTAAGGGGGGAGGATTGTAACGACCCGGAATTTTGGGCAATAGGAATTTAATAATCTGTGTAAATAATTTAATTGGTTTGATAATTTTCTTTATAATCTTAATTTAAAATTGGTAAATTTAAGCTTGTAAAGGTTAATAAATATTTAATCTGGCAATATTTGATAAGAATTTGTTTTTCAAAGCTAATGAAATTTTATTCTGTTTATAATATATACATTTGATATATATTATGAATAGGAGATCTTTGTTTCAAATAAAAGATTGAATTTTCAAATTGTAATATATATGTATGTATTTGTTATAGTTTGAGTTATTTTGAAATTTATTTAATCCATTTGATAATTTAGGTATGAACGAATATTGTAGTTAGAGCTTTGTTTTAAAAACTTAATATTTTTCAAAAGTTAATTTAAAGATTAATTCAATTTGTTTTCAAAATATAAGATAATTATTTATATGATAGTTTATAAAGGATTTAATTAAAGCTTTCTTTTTGTTTTCTTTAAAATGCTTAATATAAAATGGATATGAATAAATGTTTTAGATTTTTAATTCATATAAAAGATACATTTGTATTTACTTGTTTAAGAATATTTTTCTTTTAAAAGTAAACTTATGTACTTATGTAAATGTTTATTTACTAATTTAAGAAAGTAAGTTTTATTTACATTTAAATTAAATAAAAATTTGTTTAAAGAAACTTATGTAATATGTGTAAACATATTAAAAGATCTTAATAACATTTGTAAAGCTATTGAGTAAATAAAATGACATGTGTAAGGTTATTAAGTACTATATGTGACAAATGGCTTTCATTTTCATTTATTGGAAAATTTAAACATATGAAGAAAATTTATTTTTCTTTTTCAATTCCAAACACTTTCCTTTATCTTCACTTCTTAACCAAATTAATGGCAACCTGGCATATTTCCTCAGATCTGAAATTCATAACCCCAAAAGCAATATACTTCATATCAACTTCAAAACCTACAACTAAAACAACTCTCTCCAAAAATCTAAAGCCAAGTGAAAACCCAGAAGCAAATCTGAGGCAAAAGTAAATCTGGAATTAAATTAAACTGCAATTTTTCAAACTTGAAACCTGCATTTCAAAGTAATGAATCAATCAATTAAAGGCATGCAGAGGAATATTCAACATGCAAGTTCAACTCAGACTTTAAGTGCCTGGAAAATAAAATGAGAAAAAAAAATCTGCTCTTCAACTTTTGTCAGGTGAGTAAATCATCTTTTAAAAACAGTTTTTCGTATAACCAGTGATTGAATGATGATGCATGTTTAATCTATATGGATGTTATATGAAAATTCGTTTTAAATTGGAATGCATGTTGAATCAAAATATAGAATTGCCTGTAAATTTTTAAAGAAATGGATACTGTGTTTAATAAAACAGTTCAAATCCTTCAAAAAAATCAATAACTTGATTTTGGATGCAAACTGGACTATGATTTGTAAATGGAAGTTGTTTACAATCACGTAATTGATCAACTAAAAATAGTTACAGGGTTTCTAGATGAATGATTGACTCATAAGTTTTAATTTACAGTGGAAAATCAAATTTGGGCAAAATTTGATGATTTCAAATTCTAGTTTTGAATGTATAATCGAATTACAACTGAAAAATTATGATTTTTAAAGTCTGTATCATAATTTTTAATTGAGTAATTAAGTTGGATTTTTGGTTTGAATATTTTGAGGGATTTTGATGATTGCCGAAGAATGGCATGATGTTTGCAGCTGAAACTTTGATCGTAGCTGGTGTATGAGTTGTAGATTTTAGGAAAAATGCAAAAGAATTTTTCTGTTGATCGTGGTGTTCGAATTTGGATGAACTAGGGTTTAGGTTGTATTTTTGTTCGGTCTGGATATCGAAGCATTGTGTTGTGTAGGTTGGGCCGAAGGTTATCGCTTCTGGGGAGGATGAAGCTTGGGAAGGTGGCGATTCTATGGTGGGTCGGTATGGATTATTGGCGTCAGGATCATCGGTGATTGGGAGGTTATCTGGTCGAGTTGCGTTTCCAGATTTTGCCGTGGGTGCTCGATTTTGTATTGGTGGTATTTTTAAGGTTTTGGTTGGTCGTGAGGGACGACGTGGTCGTCGCCGACTTAGGGATGGACGGAGGATGGTTCGCCGTCGTTGGTTTCGCCGTGCAGTGTGCACGCGTGTACGCAATGTGCACTGGGTATTTGTTTTGGAGAAGACGAGATTTGTCTCGGTGGGGAACTCGCGTTGTATACAGGGTCGACTCGAAGTGGGATGCAGCTTGTTTGTTTCGATGTTGCCTCGGGTAGTTTCGGTGTCCGTCTCGGGTTATTCAGAAGTTTACACGGGTCTGGCGAGTGGAACTTTTGTTCCCAACCTGAAACCTGATTTCAATAAAATCAAGTATTTAACTATAAACAAGTTTTATAAAAGAGACGAATGATTAACGTTAAAACTTGTTGTTTTGAAAATCAAGTTAATCAAATTTTAAAATGTAATCGAATTTACATTTCAAAACTAAAATGTTTTAAGATGATTGTTTTTTTTTTGGTAATTATCTTAATTAAAATTTGAAATTTAATTTTAAAAAAAAGTGTTTCGAATTTAAATAGTGAATCAAAGTTTAAGATAAATTTCTAAGTAATGTTCAAAACTAAGTTCAATTTATATTGAAATAAATAAGTTTAAAATTAGATAATTTAAAGTGTTTTAAATTTGGAAATGATTTCTAAATGCTTTATCTATAAGTAAGGCTATTATTATGATTTTGGTAAACCAAGTTTAATAATTTGTCTTTAAGTTAGTAGGATTTAATTGATTCGAATAACTTATGTATGAAGATAATTAAGGTTAAATTATTTGAATATGACTTAAGAATACTTAATTAAGTATAATTGTTAATAAGTAAGAAATTAAATAAGATGTGTGCTTTTCTTAATTAATTAAAGATTTTCTTTAATTATAACAAGATTAGTTAATTAATTAATAGTTTAATTAATTTTAAATAATTAGTTAATTATTTATTTAATTTTAAATAATCACTTAATTATGGATTAATTAAGTGTAATTACTTAATGAAGTAATTAATGTTTAATAATTGAATGTAATTAAGAATGATAATTACTTATGAAAGTAATTAGGGGAATTACTCATGGGAGTAATTTAATGGAAGTGATTATTGGTTAATCACTTGATGATATTAATTAAGGAATTGATTAATATAATTGTTTTAAAGTTAATTAATTATGGAGTAATTAATTAATTAATAAATTAAGAATTATTTAATGATGGAATTAATTATTTGTTAAGTAATTAATTAAGAAAGTAATTAAGATTGATTAATGAAGTAATTAGAGATAATTACTTATGTAAGTAATTAAGAGTTAATTACTTAATTTATTTTAGTTAATTAATTAATGTGATTAATTAATGAATGTGATTAGTTTAAGATTAATTACTAAAGATAATTGATTAAATGTAATTAATTAATTAATTAATTGATTAAGGATTTATTAATTATTTAAATTGAATAATAATTACTTAATGAAGTAATTAAAGATTAATTAATTGGATTAATTAATCAAGGATTAATATAATTAATTTGGAAGTAATTAATTAAGAAGTTAATTAATTGATATAAGTAATTACAATTGTTAATTACTGTTTATGATTTATAAGATGATTAATTATAAATTAATTATTTAATTAATTAAAGTAATTATTAATTAATAAGAATCATTAGTTAATTAATGAATTAATCAAGTTTGATTAGTAAAAGTAATTAATTAAAGTTTGATTAATTAATTGTAATTAATTAAGGTTTAATGTAATTAATTATAGTTAATTAATTAATAAAGGATCATTAATTATTGTAATTAATGATAGTAATTAAAGGGATAATTACTGTATATGGTTAAGTATAATTACTTGAATGTAATTAAATGAGGATTAATCGAAGGAGATTAATTAAAGAAGATCATTAGAGATGATTAATTAATTTATTTGGAATTAATAAATAAAAAAGGATTTAGGTAATCCAATTGGTTAAAGAATTAATCAATATTGCTTTGGATAATTGATTAATATTTGTTGATAAATTGATTTTAGATGATCAATATTGGATGGTTGATATTGGATGTTGGATGATATTGAGTGATTGGTTGATATTGGATGTGATTGGGTGATTTAAATGTCAATTATATGTGAAATGCTGTCGTGTGAGATGAATGTTGATATAAATTATCTATTGTGATAGTATAATTCATCTACTGTTTATATCATCCTGAATATAAGTTTAACTGTTAAACCCTTAAGTACAACTTGGACATTTAAAATGGCGTTTGGTTTCGGTGAGACCGGGATCGGGTTTCCATATTTGGATATCCGAAAACCACATCGATTCCAATTAAACGTTAGGTCGTGTATCCAAGTGGAGCAAGTGAAGACTCGAGGTGTAAGGGCTATACGGCAGTATAACTCTGTGGGTGATTCCGTAATGAGTTTGACGGAATAGTGCTTATAGATTCGAGATGGCGAATCAGAATGCAAGGGCTATTGTCGTTGACTCTGAGGGTGATTCCAATAATGAGTGCAACGAGATAGTGCCTTCGGTTTCGTTCGATCCCGGAACGAAATTATATGGATTGAATGCTTTCAGCACATCGTCAGGTGGACGATGAGCATTCCAAGATAAATGTGTTCTATAAAGGTAATCGTAACCTCAAGCCTCATCAACCGGGAATGGCTAAAACAGGGGAGGTGCAGCAAGGCTTCGTGGGTAGCCCCCACTTGAGAGCGAGATTTACCCTTGTCTAGAGGTCCCTTTTTATTTCGGCTTAGTGTGTGGTTGGTCGCGCCAACTACGCAGTTGTCTTGTTCGGTACTGTCCAGTAAGGGATGGTTCCGGCCTTGTGTTGCAGGGGATGAAGGGAGTAATCCTCGGTACGGTGATCTAGGCCACGTACTGTGACGGGCGGTACCTCAGTAGCCCTGCCATTGATGGAAACCCATTTTCCCTACGAGACCCTACGGTTTTGTTTGTATTACCCACTTTTGTGGCTAGTAGCTGGAATTTAATCATGTAACAATTTCGGCTATTTCTTATTTACTTGAAAACCCTAGACACTATTATAATATCACTAGATTTCCTATCAAATGTTTTGGTTAGCGTAAGGTAAAAACTTTTCCATGTTTATGTGTGGGAATTCTTACGTGATACCTTTTCCTTCAAAGGTTTTCTAAAGTTAAGCAATTTTAACCCGTTTACTCACACCTGACCACTGTCTGACCCGAGTGTTTATTTTCTGTTTTATTAAACTCTTGGGTACTCATATTATGTATGAGTAGTCAAGTGATTCAGGTTAGCTTGACGAATTCTGGAGGAGTTATGGAGCAGGAGGCTTCGACGTGTAGATTTATATATTGATTCCACTGTGTTTGTTTGTACCTGTATCTGTTGTTCTTGAGTTGTATAGTTAGACAGAAGTTTATAATCTGTCTATTATGTGTTGTATAAGTTGTGTACTCTGATGTAATGAGATACTATGTAATATTTTATGTGATATATTATATTTTATTCGTTCCGTTATGAGTTCTCTGATATTGTTTGTTTTCTTCTTTCTCTTTCTTTTCTTCTTCTATCCCTTTCTTTCTTCAAGATGATACGATTTTCTGGGAGTAGAAAGTCGGGTCGCTACACGAGCATTACATCAAAGTAACACACCGGTCAGGTTGGAAACAAGCGTGAGTAAACCCATCTAACTAGAAATTCTAATGCAAAAACTTACTTAAAACCCGGGTAACTCGTACCTTATTACAAGTAAACAACTTGTATAATCAACACTTATTTCCACAAATCAATATCTACGTACCCAACTTAGTTTAAATGGTCCAAATTATTCCATTCCAACCTCTTGATTTCACAAATCAAGCCTATAAAGAATCATTGTATGTTACAAATCGAAGTGGGTTTAGGTGTTTACTGATACCCGACCCCGATCTCTTCGAATTCAATACCATCATAACCCAAGTTATTCAGGTGAAATATAATTTAATTTTAAATACAAGATGTCGCTTTTTACATAACAATTCATCATCGATAGATAACCACATTATCACAGTTTAAACCAAATATCTCATATCACATAGCATCACAAATCACATATCAGAGATTTCAACAAATCTAAGGCATACAATATCATTCCAACATTCATAAGCAAGATTAATTTATCAAACCATTTCTAACTAATTTAAAACAAATTAAACTAATTACCTCAATTACTTTTAATCATGCTTACTTAACATTATTTAGTTATAAACCATTAATTAATCATCGCTTAATTATCCTTTTTAATAAAGTAATTAGCCTTCAATTAATAACACAAATTAATTAGTCTTCACCCATTCACATTTACCACATTTACCCTTAATTAATTACTCAAATTAATTATCCAATAATCACCCGCATTGATTAATTGTCCTCTAATTAATCATACTCATTAGTTAACTAACCCTTCATTAATTTTCTTAATTAATCAATCCTTTAATTAATTACTCTAAGTAATTTATCCTTAATTACTTTCCCTAAGTATTTATCATTATTTAAGTCACTTTTAGTAACTACCCATTAATTACTCTCCTTAATTTATTGACATTCAGTAATTGTTCTTAAATTACTTTCATTATTATCACTAATTAATTTCATTAAGTGATTAATTCTTAATCAATCACATAAATGAATCAATCTTTTGAATTGATTTCTCAAATTTACTAACCTTTATTAATTATCATAATAATTAAAATAATTAATTATTTCTTTAATTGATTACATTAATTAATTATCGATCCTCTAATACATTAGATAATCAATACATTATTTAAATCACCTTTGAAACATATTATACAATTTCTTTAAAGAATAATTTTAAAGCATTTTAAAACTTTGTACCTTATTATAAAAAGAACTTTTCACTTTCTATTTTCAAAGACCAGCTCGTAAATCAAAATAATACCGAGCCTAACAGAATAAAACTCGAGCAAAACTCTCAAAATCATAGAGCTAACCCCATGACACTCGCGTACTCATCTCCTCGCTTCAACACTTCGAGGAAAACACGAAACAGTCACGAACTAAACTCCACAAAAAGCTTCATCCCAAACTCAAACACACAGCCGAGCTCAACCCTAACTCAAACGTGCACGCGTGCACGTGCACGTTGGTCATACACTACTCTGACCAACCCTCGGCTCCTCGACTAGTCACCGACAACCCCTACTAGTGCCCCGACCACCTAGCACCATATAACTCGATGCGAAACGAAATCGAGCTACACCAAAGCCACTGGAACCAACATCTTCAAGAAATTCACCCTGCCGATAATCACTCCGACCATAGGAGGTTATTGCTTCATGCCTAGGCCACCACCTAAGTTCTTTGCTCTATTCCCTCCTTCTTCGACCCAACTCGACTCAACGTCGGCGTCGCAAATCCCCTGAAATCAAACTCGACCCAAACCTTAACTTAAACTTTAGATCATCCCCGTCCGACTACCTCATAGCCTAGAAAAACGCCGCACCAATTTCCCCCCACTACACTCCTCTGCTGCCACCTTCAAACCAAACGTCGGCCTCCATCGTTGATTTCCTCACCGGAAATCGCTCAAAAACTTCTTTCCTTTCATCTCGAAATTTTCCAAAAACCACAACCTTAAAATTATGATATTCATCTCAAAAATCATGTTTTCCAAACAACGAATCCAAATTTATAATCAAATCGTGAAAATTTATCAATCGAAATTTTGTCTTGAATTGCTTTCCTCTGTAAATTATATTCTTGAAAAGAATTTGCTTGATTTTATTACTTCAGACTATTTTTAAAAATAAAATCTCTTCCATACCATCACTTTTCTTTTAATGATCATGATATGAAAATCACTAGAGCAAAAGAAATTGGTTTTTGAATTGAATTCTGGGTCTGTAAGCTAAGAACAGAAGCTACATATAAATAATACACAGACATGTAGTTGATTATTAGTAATTTCACTGAATTTTCCAGGCAAACATTTTTATAAATCCATGCAAATCATATTTCTATCTTTATTATCATTTCTCAAGTAATCATGATGAATTCTATCTTAAATAGTTTTAAAGTTTAGTCACTTTAACAGGATAGAACAGGGAAGCCTGGAACTGATTTGATCTATGAAAACCTGGAAATTTGGTTTTAATTTTTAATCTGCTTGATTGATCTGAGTTGAATATACTTTGAATCTTGATCTTTGATTTGAATCTGAAGTTGCTCAGATCTGGATGACTTGAAATAGTTATTTGATTTTTATCTTTGGTTTAGCTTTCCATTTTTTTTCTCTTCTTCTCTAGTTTTGATTTTTTGTTGTTTGATTTCCATTCCCAGTTTAAAACTTGATTTTTGAATTTGTTTCAAGCTCAAGTTTTTGGAAGAAAATTTTTGAACTGAGAATAAATGAACAAAATTTCTTATTCTAAACATCTTATTACATATAAATTATTTTAACTAAAATAAAACAATTGCCACTAGTTCTATTATATTAGCACTTGTTCATACATGAATCCATGAGCATACAAATGTCATTAGAGGTTAAATTATGTTTAGAACCCTTTCTTAATTTAATTTTTTTTTTAATTTTTGGTCTTAAACCCTTATGTTATAAATTATGCATCATGTTTTATCTTTATCTTTTCACTTCTTTTATTTATATGTATATAACTCAACTAAAAAATACAAACTTATTTATTTAAATTTTTATGCTCAACATATATATATATATTTAGAAAAAGTATTATCCTTTATTAAATCCTAATTTAACTTGAGCTACCATTTTAAACTTAATAAATATTAATCTTTAGTGTTTGAATTCTAACTTTAAATTTGCTTTGAAAATTGAATTCAAATCAATGCTCTTAATATTCTCAACATATATGTACACCTATATTCTTGTATATGAACACACTTAAAATTTTCATCATTATTAAGTTTGTACATCACTATTTGTATATTGATATACTAATTTTACCATAAGATATATCACTTCCAAATATTTATATTTTAATATTTATCATAGTTTTCAAATCCATCCAGATATCCTGTATTACCAGAATTTATCTGTTCAACTGAATAAAACCAGTAAATTATCCAATTGTCAGATGCCAAAAATCCGGGTTATCACAATTGGTTCAACAATTCTATCAGTTAGGTTATAAACCATCTCCATATCGCCACCTCTAATCATCCTTTTATGATTCACATGCTCACATCAAATCATATATGATTCCTAATACTTTTGCTTCCAAAATATGTGAACCTCTCACCAATCCTTTCTTTACGTGGTTAAGGAATCTTGGGATCTCCCTACCCACGAACTTCCTATGATGAGATTTGCTAACAAACTCAAAATACTAAATTGGATGCTAAAATATGGAATGAAGAAACCCTTTCCAATAAATTTGACCATGTCATGAATGATGAAAATGAGGTAATCCTTAAAGAGCCATATATGACGAGGACCCTTTTATCCTTCATTATGAGCAATGGTCCAGGGTCAAAGATAACTTTGATCAAGCTTTTCAATTTGAGGAAATATATTGAAAATAGAAGGCTATGATTATACAATCTATTATTGGAGAAGCAAACTCCAAATTATTTCACTCTATAGTGTGGATGGGGTGATGATAGGTATGATAACCTAATCTATACTATAGCGGAATGGATCTTAAGGCTAATTCACACTAGAATGGGGGTGAATATTATATTTAAACCTTTTATCAATATGCTTGTAAATGTCCAACTTTATCGTAGAAAAATTCAAACATAGGTAATAATATGATCATAGAACAATCAAATAATAGTAAGTAAATGCAGTAAAAATAAAAGTAAAGAAGTCACCAAAAAATTTATATTAGTTCAGATTCCTAATCCTACATCCAATCATGTACCCCGTACTTAATTCCTAATCCTACACTAGTCATGTCTTGACTTTAAATCAGGTGGCAAGAACACCCTTTACACCTCTTGACTTCAACTCAGGTGGTAAGGATACCTACTAGAATTTGACTCGGATAACCACCATACCTTCTAGAATCAGGTAACCAAAACAAACATCCTATCTTTGATTCAATAGGCAGGACAACCCCTTTTTCAGTCTCATCTTAACTTTCATTCGGGTGGTTAAGGTCTCCCTTTTACAAGTAGTAGTATTAGTTAACTCATAATTCCGAGTAGTTTGTTGATATATTTTCCTATATACCTTTCTTAATGGAATATCTTTGCTTTTGAACAAATAGAGTGAAGATAAGAGAGTTAATAGTGTATAACATAAGCGAATATTCTCTGATCTTTTTTATGAAAGTAGAGAAAGAATGCAAATGTAGAAATTAGTAGCACTTCATTGAAATCTTAAAGAGAATGAGAGAGAAGAGAGAGATAAAGAAATTAATTAGAATTGTTGGTAAAAATTCAAAATCAAAGGCCTTCAGATAGAGGTTTAAGTGTTGTGTCCATTCGTGAAAGGATGTCGCCAAAAGTTACTTCTTTGTACATAATGTTTGTTAGTAGTTCTAGATTTCCTATCACATATCGTGAGTATCCACTATCTAGTATTCATTTTCCTTTCTTCTTAGCATTTTCCATGAAGCATACATCATCATTTTCTATCTTTGAGTCACTGCTATTTTATATGGATTCTGAATCACCCTATGTTGCATGGTAAGCTTGTATCCTCTTTTTGTTAAATGAGTCTGTGTTGGGAGAGAACTTCAATTTCTTTTGATTTGGACAGTCCCTTTGAAAGTGTCCAATTTTGTTGCATATGAAACATGTGATGGCATCTTCGCTCTCTAATTTGTTCAGATTTCCGTCAATCCCTTTGAGTTTGTTTATTTTTCGATACTTCAGAAATTTTCTGAAATTCCTAGTTATAAACACCATTTTCTTGCATTATTTGATCCTTTATCTCCATAGTAGTGCTTAATGCCAGTGTTTTCTTCTTGTTTGATTGTCTTTTCTTTTTTCAATGCAACTGAACTTCATATGACATTAAATTACCTATTAATTCTTCTACTTTCATTGTACTGATATTATTGGCTTCTTTTATGGTCATAGTCTTCTGATCTCATTCGCTTGTAAGCGAATTAAGAATCTTTCAAACTTGATCCTTTTTAGTGTATTCTTTTCCTAATGAAACTAAAGCATGTAATATGTCTTAAAATCAAGAATACATGTCAAAAATAGACTTATTTGGTTTCATTTTAAATAGCTAAAATTGGTTAGTTAACATAGAAATCTTGGTTTCTTTAACCTTACTAGTGCCTTCATGTGTAACTTGTAGTGTTCTCTATATTACATATGTAGATTTACATACCGAAACCCTACTAAATTCATTTTTGTCTAATGAATGGAATAGTGTATTCATAGCTTTGAGTTATTAAGTGCTTGTTCCTTTTGCTCATTTATCCACTAAGCATATGCAATCTCAGGTACCTTATATCTCTTTGGATAATATCCCAAATTTAAGAGTCATTGGATTGTAAATAAATTTTCATTTTACATTACCAATATGCATAATCATTACCATTAAAAATTGAGGGTCGAGTACTTGATTGGCCTTCTACGAAAGTGTTAAATACTGTATTTTACTAGTGTCAGTGGCCATTAAAATTTTCAAAAATAAAATTATGAGTTTTTGAAAATGTAATGACCCATAATTTTCGTTAACTAAAAATAGTTAATTTAATAAGATTTTATGATTTAATATTGGAAGAAATAAAAAATTGTACTTTAATAATGAAATAATAACTAAAATGAAACATAACAATGTTAATTAAAGTTAATTATTAACAATTTCAATGAAATTCCGATTAATTGAAGTGATTTAGATGTTATACTTGGTTATAAATTGAATACAAGAAAACAAATGTAAATATTAAAATAATTTGTGAAATAGTATATAGTTAATGGTAATTGAATAAAATCAGTGTTATGTAAGTGATTCTAGTATTTGGTTGTAAATGATATACTCTTAAATGTGATTAAAAGTTAATGGTGACAATTATTATAAGTTGCCTAGTTATTTAATCTGTTAAATTAAATTTGAAATCAATTACAATTAATTGTAATTTAATGTTACATTAATGTGAGATAAGACGATAACTATAAATTGTGAATGAAACAAAATGAATAAAAATATTAATTTTATTCATAAGATAATAATTGATTTAATAAAAGAATGAAACCAAGATAAATAATTAACTGGAATGATTGTAAAGTTAAAATTGGGTATAAACTGTAAATGAGTAAATAAATCAAATGTTATATTAAACGGTAAAATTGTATGTAATCAGTACATGAATTTATTAGTTTGTTGCTAACACTAAACATAGAAATATGTTTGAATTGGTAAGTTATACCATTGGTAATTATAAATTCACTATTTAATTCATTGATAATAGATTGGAAATCAATTGCAATTAATTCACTTAATTAATGCAGTTAATGTAAATTAAATTGATAATTGTAGAATATTAATTCAATAAGATGTAACTCAACGTAAATTTTATTCTTAATATGGCAATAGATTGAATAAAAAGGTTTGAAATTAAATTAGATCAATTTATTGGAATTAATTATAAATAATTGGATTTAATTAAAGTTAGAATTGAACACTGTAACTAATGAAATATTAAACACCGAAGTTTATATGTAAATTGCTTTAAGTGGTTATAAATGTCTAAGATATCAACAAGGATGAAAATTTGTTAATTATTAATTTTGAAATTAAAAAGTGATTTAATTAATAAATTATTAATTTATTTGATCAACGTGAAAATAGCCATTTTGGCCACTGGCTTGGATTTTGATGAAACTAGTTTCATCAGATCCATAACGTTGAAATGTTGTAGGATTTCAAGTTTTGTAGCGATCAGACTTGTCGTTTGATCGTACGGACTTGAAACGTGTAGAAATCAATTTAATAAAATTCAATTGGAATCAATTTGAAATAAGCTGATTTTTAAAGCAACTTCTTCATACGATGAAATTAGGACTTGAAACATGTTACGTTGAGTTTAAAACTATCTAAAACATCTATTTGGATATATGGGTTGACCCATTTTCGTTCCGAAGTCAGAACGGGCTTTTCTGGTCATTTATCATTCAATGTGTAAATCAATCTGGTCAATTCTTTCCGTTTTCATCTTTTCCTATAAATAGACCATTATAAACTCTAGCTACTTCTTATCTTTATTTGTCTATATGTACAATATCATCTATCCACTTCTTCTCAATGGCAGACAAATAAATTCCCAAATTCAATTTCAAATCCAATTTCAATCGAAAATCAAAACTCCACAAACCCTATCATATTATATATCAATTTGAAGCTCTTGACGATTGCAAATCAAATCTGCGGTCTGTTTCTCGATTTGAGTTTCTGTGTGCCAAGAATTCGACAGTTTATTCTCGGCCGTTCATCACGTTTCGATGAACTTCGACCGATCGTCGAATTTAGGGCATGGATCGGTGGAGACCGTCGAGGGGATATCATCTGGGTGGTTCGTAGGCAACATCGACGGTTGGATTGATGTCAAAAATTGATTAGGGTTTCGAAAATGGTACGGCGGCGTAGCGAAGGTGGGCAACCAGGGCGATGTCGTCGATATAAACGACTGTGGCGCAGTGGGACAAGACCAATGGTGGTGGCGGCGTTGGCTATCGTAGCCGTTGGTGGGAGGATTTCGTGGTCAAAGTTAGGGTTTTCAGCCATGATGGGTATGGGATCATTCGAATGGTAGGTAAGGTCCACGTGATAACGTGGTCGCTTAAGTGGGGGTAGTTATTTTTATTCATTTTTATTATGTTTTAATTTAAATTTTCAATTGTTCTAATTATCATAATTTTTACTTATGAGGTCTCATTCACATGTGTTTGTTTCATTCGGATCGCATAGAAATTCCGGATATTTTGACGCTGGTTTGGATGAATTCTAAGACTGTTTGAATTTGGGCCCTAAATTGGACTTTTCTTCGATTTAAAATCAAAGGTGGGTGTTTTAACCCACTCACAACTTTTAAAATTTCTTATGTTTGTTAAATTAAATTTGTAATGTGATTAGAAATTTATTTATCGATGTTTGATATATTTAAATTATCATTCTAGTTAAATTTTAATTTTATTGCATTTAATTTTCATTTAAATTAATATTGAATTTTAAATCATCAATTTAATACCTGTATTGATTATCAGTTATCTATTGATGTTCATTGATTGATTTGGATGATGATTGTGATACGTGTTTGATTGGTTGATATTGGATGACTGGATGTTGCAATTTATGTTGTTATAATATTGCAATTTATGTTGCTTCTCCTAACATCTTGGCTGTGTGTTTGAAAAAATATCTTACTGCTGTATGGAAGGAAAGGAACACTGTTGTCTTTGATAACCACATGAGGAAGACTGAATTTTTATGGCAAGATGTTAGGAGAAGCACCCACTGGCAATTGATGAACTGCAACACCAAATTCCCAGGCGCTTTGATTCATGGTTGGGGTTGATGTTTTCTGTTGTTTCCTCAATTGTATTAATTTTCTGTTTATTTTTCTTCCTTTTCTTCTCTCTTGTACTGCCCGCTTTTATTGTGTTGCAATAAAACTGGTAGGGGTCCAGTCAACCTCGCTGGCTTTGCCAAATAAAATATTGCATATTTCCAATGGGTTGAAATGATACATACCAGAACGATCTATAGATTAGAAAAAAATCGCTATGGGTGGAAATAATAGACTCAGGCGATTTTATGGATTTTTATTTAATTTGGGATTGCGGTATGAAATGATACATAACTGTAAATGTAACGCCCCACCCCAAGACCTACACTAACAAAGGGTATTACGGAATAATACTATCTGCTAGTATAGAGAATAGGGCTGGTTAGGAGCGACCATCCGTAAGCTTTGCCTTAAACAAGTATTGGATACGTCGATTGGGTGTACTGATTTTTTTTTTTTTGTGGATCAACCTACCCAATAAATGTTTAACACAAAACTATGGTGGCTAATGGATCTATCCAGAACAAAATACAACAACAACAAATATACAACATATCACAGAACAGCAAACGCACATATATACAGATACATCATCAGTACACTACATAGTGATACATAAGTGAGTGGTAACACGGACCACATATATATACATCATGTCTCAAAAGAATATACATAGATCAGAGTACACAAAAGATAGCTAAACGACAACACAAAAGGTGGACTAGCATCCAAAGGATAGCAAAATGGGCCATAGCGAAAGCAGCTACAAGGGAATCTACAGCAGGTGGTTAATCTGAAACAACTCGGTCTGACCCAAGTACATAAAATACACGGGTCAGTCTAGCTTAAATAAACTGATTAGAGAATGATAGGTGAAGTATAAGGATAATAAATAATAATTCTTCTCAATAGAGAAGAAGCAACAACATATGTCATCTCATAATTCATGAGATGATAACAACTAGAATATCATACGAAATTCTCATGAAAAGGGGTAACAACAACAACATCGATTAAATCATGAATAAATGCCTCATATCATCGGCTTCAACATCGACATAATAAAAGACTTCCATCAACAACAAAACAACAAGATGCAAACCGCATCATAGCACCAAATAGGACACGTAAGTTCCCAACAACCACATAATGTATTCACCATATGAAAATCTTCAAATAGCAATAGGCTATATATATATATACACACACATATAACTCCAAGAACAATACTATGGTGAACATATGAAAAACAACAAAAAAAATCTAAAATTCAATAAGAATGAAATCTAGAAATAACAACAACAACAACGGTATGGATCCATAACAACAACTGCACGTGCACATAATAAGTGCCCCACCCCCCGGCCTTGCCAAGTACTATAATAGTGCGCTTATCAACGTTGGCCCCCCGGCCTTATGTATATATGTGGCTCCACCAACCTAGCACTAGTGGCCCCCCCGGCCTTGGCTCCCCCGGCCTAGTACTGGCAACAACAACGGAATGTGTTACTAACTACCAAATGTGTGTAGCTTCAAAGGAACAAGTCCGGAATTAACCGGTATAACAAATCTACGTGTCCCATACCACGTGGTTTATTATACCGTTTAAGTCACTTCCTCGTTCTCTCGAAGAGTGCAAAAATATGTGTTCTTTTATATAGAAAATACTTACTTCGAGAAAACAGGTTTTTAAACGATTTTGGAATGAAAATTGTTGCTTTGAAATTCTCTTTATTATAGAGAAAACATATATACATATATAGCTTTAGAATTAATTATAAACTTTTATAAAACATTTACTTTTAAAGATTTTTCATCTTTTTTTTTAAAAACCATTTCGAAAACAGTTTAGAAAACACGTGCACAGAAACAGCAAAAATCGATTAAAATTCAAAAATTAACATACGACAAAACCCAAGTGAAACCATCAATTCGCAGTGAAAATCGGCATTAATGTCGGCTTTTCGATTAGTTGGAGTTATCCCTTTAGAACCATCTCTAAAAAAATGCTCGAAATCATCGAATTTAAAAACAATTCAACGGAAAATGCTCAAACATTGCAAAAGAACTCAGGCCTGCGGCTTGTACTGTCAGTTTGCACCTTTTAAACTCAAAATTTGAGAAAGCATAAAACATATAAGTTGAAGATAATTACCATATCTTAAAGTCAGATAAAGAATCAACCAATTCGGACATTCGAGTCAAAAGTTATGGCAATTCTAATTCTCAGGTATAAAATTATAAAACTGAGAACAATATACATAACAACAGGGCTGCGGCTTAAAGAGCCATTTTGACCCTGTAGAAGCTAGAATTTGTTAAATCTTAAAACACGAAAGTTGAAGAGCATTGCAAAAGATAAATTACAGAAAATAATCACCCAATTTGGATAACCGAGCCAAAAGTTATGAGGATTTTAATTCTCAGGTCTAAAATTGCAAAACTGTGAACAATTAACATAACAACAGGGCTGCGGTTTAAAAAGCCAATTCGACCTTGTATGTCACAGAATTTGATAAATCATAAAATATGAAAGTTGTAGAGCATTGTCGTAGCTAGAAGTCAAAAAAAGAATCGTCTTATTTGGACTTACGAGTCAAAAGATATACTCAAAACAATTTTCAGGTCTGGATTCATTGTCACTGTCATTTGCTCTCGGGACAGCGACAAAGAAGTGCATTTTCGACCAAATAAACTCACAAATTCATAAAGCTCAAAACATGAAAGTTTTAGCTAAAAGCCTAAGCTTTCCAGAACATCCAAAATCATCAAATTTGGATAAGAAACGAGAGAGATATGGTTAAATTAGTTTCAGGTTCAACTCTGGAAAATTTTTTTCCAGCAAACAACAAAGAAGACAACATGTAATTGGTATTCAAGCTTATTTAAGTTAGAAGTGTGAGATAATACTCACCTTTGAATTTGTTTGCAGTGAATTGGCAATTTTTGCAAGTAAGGATTTGCAGATTTAGCCTTGAATAAGCTCTAGAAACCTGTAGGAAAGAAGATAACACACATGCAAACCGAAAAAAATAAATTACAGTAACAACCCTTACTCAAATCAAAAGATGGATGCAATAAATTAGGTTTTTAGAGAGATTACCTGTAGGAGATTTTAATTCCTTAATCTTTTTATAATTTAATTTAGTTCGGAGGCTTAGAAATTTGATTTAGAGCTTTGAAGAAGAAGCCATTTTTGGGTTTTGGTTTTTCTCAGAGAAAGAAAGGAATGAAAGGAAGGAGGAGATGAATTGTATGTACAGGCACAAGTTTCCTCTCCTCTAGAAAATGGTTTTGGGCTTGGGTTAAATTTTGCTTACCCAATAAGCAATAATGTCATAATACTTAAACAAATTTTAGTTAAGTTATACTGTTAACATGTTTACACCATTTTCATCACTTAATTCACCAAATAATTTATACAAAACATGTTTCCATCTTTATAAAAATGCAACTAACATATTTTAAAATTACTTTAGCCACTAAAATAAATTTTCATCATTAAAATTTCATTTTGATTAAGTACTTAAATTTACACTATTATTTACACAAAACAACATTTTAATCAACAAAAATTACACAAAAATCATTTCCTTGCCCAATTCATCATAAAAACTATATTAAGATTATTCTTACACCCAAATGTCATTTTTTAAATAAAATTCCAAATTTTTATTTACAATATTTACCTTATTTAATTTTTAATACATCATTAAAATTAACAAAAATCACTATTTGACCACTATTTCCACAATTATTACATTCCACCAAAATAAAACCATTCAATGTTCATTATTACCCCCAAAATAACTTAATAAAGTTTTCGAAACTTTATTCTCCCCATTTTATATTTATCTACAACAAATAAATGTCGAATTAATTGTTTTTATCTTTTATTTAATTAATTCACAACCAAACTAACATAATTCCACTATCCACATTTAATTTCCAACCAAACCATCTTATTACCATTTTATTTCACCAAGTACACATTGTTTATTATAAAACAAACAATTTTTAACAAAATTTTACATCTCCAATTTATTTTATTTCTCCATTTTAAATTATAATCATCGTTATAATTTATTTTCACAGGTAATCACAAAACCAAGGTTGTTACAGACTCCCCCCTTATAAAAATTGCGTCCCCGCAATTTCTTAAAGAAGAGTTGTATTCAACACAATTTATTTCATCTAGCAAAGGAAAATAGATAGGCTTGAGTTAAAAATTCTCACCCTCAACATGAGAAGATAGAAAGTCAGGATAGGATCGCTCGATAAATTCTCTGGTTTCCCATGTACAGTCTTTTGGATTAGCGGACCATTGAATCTTCACGAGCGGTACATCCTTATTTCGAAGGCGTTTGACCTCCGAAGCAAGCATACGGAATGGATGTTGCACAATAGATAAATCAGGTGAGATCTCAAGCTCTTGCATATTAGGTGGATCAATAACAGAATCTGAATCACGAAGGCACTTCCGAAGCTGAGAGACGTGAAACACGTCGTGAATACCAGAAAACTGGGCTGGAAGTGATACTTTATAAGAAACCGGGCCAATGCGCTCAGTAATAGGAAATGGTCCTATATAGCGAGGAGCCAATTTACCAGTCCTATTGAAACGCATTACCTCCTTCAAAGGAGATACACGAATAAAAACGAAATCACCCACCGAGAACTCGAGAGGCTTCCTACGATTGTCCGCGTAGGATTTCTGACGGCTCTGTGCCTCTTTCATTCTCTGACGAATAAGAACAATCTTCTCAGAAGAATCACGAATAGAATCTGGGCCAAGAATAAGCTTCTCTCCAGATTCCAACCAACAAGAAGGTGATCGACATGGTCTTCCGTATAAGGCTTCGAAAGGAGCCATACCGATACTGGACTGAAAACTATTGTTGTAGGAGAATTCTACAAGAGGTAGGTGATCCTCCCAATTACCACCGAAATCTAAAATGCAAGCACGGAGAAGATCCCAAGAATACGATTTACCCGTTCAGTCTGTCCATTAGACTGCAGGTGATATGCTGTGCTGAAGTTAAGCTTTGTTCCCAAAGCTTGCTGAAGACTCTGCCAGAAATGACTCGTGAAAAGCGAATCACGGTCACACACAATCGAACTAGGAACTCCGTGAAGTCTCACGACTTCCTTGATATATAACTTGGCCAAATGTGGAGCACTCCTATTAGACTTAATAGGAATGAAATGTGTTGATTTGGTAAGGCGATCAACAATAACCCAATTGCTACAATGGCCCGATCTCGAACGAGGTAGGCCGTCAATGAAATCCATTGAAATCTGATCCCATTTCCACAATGGAATCTCTAAAGGCTGAAGGAGACCAGAAGGGCGCTGATGTTCGACTTTTATGAGTTGACAAGTCATGCAATTACTTACATAACTTGCAACATCACGCTTCATGCCTTCCCAATAATAAAGGCGATGCATATCAGCATACATCTTACTACTACCAGGATGAATGGTATACTTAGAACGATGACAATCATCGAGAATGTCACGCCTAAGTGCAGAATCAGAAGGCACGACAAGACGGTTCTTCTTGCGAAGACACCTATAAGAATCAATGCTGAACTCCCGCAACTCCTCATCACGGGACCCAGACTCACAAATCTGGATAAGGTCCACAAGATCGGGATCACGCCACTGAGCATCGGCAATACGATCCAATAAGCTGGGTCGAGCTTCCAAACTGAATAATAAAATAGGAGAATCAGAAGATGGAGCTCGATCACGAATATCACAAAGGGATAAGGTCTCTAGAACATCCCACTCGGCTAGCATCATAGAAACAACAGCCGAATGTTTGCGACTAAGCGCATCAGCAACACGATTACCCTTACCAGGGGTATAATGGATATCGAAATCATAGGAGGCAAGGAACTCGAGCCAACGTTGTTGCCTCATATTGAGCTCCTTCTGAGTGAAGAGATATTTCAAGGACTTATGATCGGTGTATAGAATGAAGTGCTCGCCTAATAGATAATGGCGCCAAATCTTCAAGGCGAAGACGATGGCGGCCAACTCGAGGTCATGAGTGACATAGCGTACTTCATTTGGTCGTAGTTGCCTAGAAGCGTAAGCAACTACCCGATCCTTCTGCATAAGCACGGCACCGAGGCCACATCTACTAGCATCGGTGTAGACAACAAGATCTTGATTCCCTTCAGGAACCACTAAAATAGGAGCATTAGCGAGGAGCTCCTTCAACTGTTGAAAAGAAGCTTCGCACTTGTCGGACCAAATAAATCGAATGCCTTTCCGAGTAAGGCTGGTGAGAGGAAGCACAATGCGGGAAAAATCCTTAATGAATCTCCGGTAGTAACCCGCTAATCCAAGAAAGCTGCGAACCTCATGAACATTCTCAGGCCTCTTCCAATTCTGGATGGATTCGATTTTTGATGGATCGACTGAAATACCCTCAGAGGAAATAACGTGGCCTAAGAACTTAACCTTATTCTCCCAGAAGTGGCACTTGGAGAATTTGGCTTTAAGCTGATGACGACGAAGAGTACTCAAGACAATTCTCAAGTGATTAGCATGCTCGGCTTCAGACTTCGAATATACAAGGATGTCGTCAATGAACACAAGGACGAACTTATCGAGATATTCACGGAATACTTGATTCATAAGATCGACGAAGAAAGCAGGAGCGTTCGTCAAACCGAATGGCATAACAAGCCACTCGTAAGATCCATATCGAGTGCGGAAAGCTGTAAGAGGAATGCTATCTTTCGCAACTCGGAGCTGATGGAAGCCAGTGGCAAGGTCGAGCTGAGAGAAAACCTTAGCGCCACTCAACTGATCGAACATATCATCGATTCTAGGTAATGGATACCTATTCTTGATGGTCAACTCGTTAAGCTTGCGATAGTCAATGCAAAGCCTAAGAGTTCCATCAGACTTCTTCACAAAGACGACCATGGCACCCCACGGTGAAGAACTAGACTGAATCAACTGCTTGGACTCAAGCTCTAAGAGCTGCTTCTTGAGTTCCTCATTTTCTTTTGTAGACATCCTCGTTGGAGGACGACCAACTGGCTGCGCGCCTGGAATGAGATCAATGCGGAACTCAATCGCCCGCTTGGGTGGCAAACCCGAAACAGGCTCAAATACATCAGAGAATTCACTAACAATAGGAATACGAGATATATCATCATCATCTCGTGAGTCGAGAGAAAATAAAGATGCTTCGGAATCATCCACATTCCGAAGAACAAGTGATAGGTGAGTAGACGAATCTGGATGTCGAAGATATAAAATTCTCTCAGAACAAATAATCCTGGCATCGTATCGCACTAGCCAGTCCATACCCAAAATCATATCAAATCCAAGATAGTGAATAACGTGCAGATTCGCACGGAAAGAAAAACCACAAAGAATAATCTCAACATCATCACAAAGCATGCTAAGGGCTGCGGATCCCCCAATAGGATTTGCAATCCTCAAAGAAGTAATAAGGCAAGAAACATCCAACTGTATATCATCAACAATCTCCTTCGATACGAATGAGTGTGATGCACCCGTATCGAAGAGGACTCGTATAGAACGACCACGAAACAAAATGGAACCTTCAAGAACAGAAGAAAGGGTACCTCTAGGCTGAGAAGAACCACCAGAAGCATCAACAACATTAAGCTTTCCAGAACCAGAAGACTTTGGCTTGATAGGGCAAGAAGAAGACCAATGTCCCTCTTTCTTGCAATTACGGCAAATGCGAGGCTTGGGACAATCTCTAATCATATGATCAAAAGAGCCACAATTGTAACACGACTTCTGAATAGGAGGCTTTCCACTAGGCTGAGAACTAGGACCAGATCCAACGGGCTTCTTCTTCTTGGAAGGGAAAAACTTCCGCTTATGAAATGGGAACTTCTTCTTATTGGGGTTCTTGCAAACCTCAACCTCTTTACCACTCTCGCACTCCTTCTCGACGGCATCGAGATGAAGCGCCGAGTCAATCAACTCCTCAAAAGAAAGCTTAAGCTGGAGCATCAAAGATTTCTTCAAACATTTATTGAGGCCAGAAACAAACTTGAGATTCTTCTTATATGAAGTGCTAATGTATTCGAGACCATATTTGGACAAGGCCTCGAAAGAAGAAACATATTCTGAAACAGAAGACTTCCCTTGCTTCAACTCAAGGAACCGACGGGCTAAGAGAGCTTTCTCGGATTCAGGAACAAACTTAAGTTCGAATCGCTCCCTAAATTGTAGCCAAGTAAGAGTGGACTCATCAATCTCAGCAATAAGAAGCTCGTACCAATCAAGAGCACGCTCTTGCAACATACTAGATGCTACAAGAACTCGGCGGTGGTCAGAAAGCTCCATGCGAGTAAAAATGCGCTCGCATGTACGAAGCCATGCCTGGACCTCAAGAACAGACTCTGAGCCTTTGAAAGGCTTGCCTCCAAGATGAGAAAAATCACTACACATGCGCGCAAAAGCAGACTTGCGCGAAGGAGACGAAGGAGTAGGAACTGGAGGCTGAGTGCTCCTAAATAACTCCATGAACTGATCGACAGACATATAAATGCCATCCGGATGCGAGCCGCTGGATTGCCCAGCATCCGAGCGTCGTCCTCTGCCTCTTCCAGCCATTAGATGAAAGTTAAGATAAGATAAAGATTATTCACATGGTAGATATCATTAATTCAAATATAGAATACTACGGAATTAAAATGCATTCCTTGACATATTCCCAAACTTCTATCTACCCCAAAGGACACGGAAAGAACAAAGGCACGATGACTCAGGGATTCGTAACACTTGTATTACACTTTGATGTACCATAATATGTGTTTTTGTTCTTTGTTTATCATATTTTGTTCTGAACCATGCTCTGGTACCAAGCTGTAACGCCCCACCCCAAGACCTACACTAACAAAGGGTATTACGGAGTAATACTGTCTGCTAGTGTAGAGAATAGGGCCGGTTAGGAGCGACCATCCGTAAGCTTTTCCTTAAACAAGTATTGGATACGTCGATTGGGTGTACTGATTTTTTTTTTTTTGTGTATCAACCTACCCAATAAATGTTTAACACAAAACTATGGTGGCTAATGGATCTATCTAGAACAAAATACAACAACAACAAATATACAACATATCACAGAACAGCAAACGCACATATATACAGATACATCATCAGTACACTACATAGTGATACATAAGTGAGTGGTAACATGGACCACATATATATACATCATGTCTCAAAAGAATATACATAGATCAGAGTACACAAAAGATAGCTAAACGACAACACAAAAGGTGGACTAGCATCCAAAGGATAGCAAAATGGGCCATAGCGAAAGCAGCTACAAGGGAATCTACAGCAGGTGGTTAACTTGAAACAACTCAGTCTGACCCGAGTACATAAAATACACGGGTCAGTCTAGCTTAAATAAACTGAT
The DNA here is from genome assembly GCA_030765085.1 of Allium cepa. Taxonomy (NCBI): domain Eukaryota; kingdom Viridiplantae; phylum Streptophyta; class Magnoliopsida; order Asparagales; family Amaryllidaceae; genus Allium; species Allium cepa. The sequence continues at coordinate 736,761,082 of CM060935.1, read as the reverse complement.
TAGAGAATGATAGGTGAAGTATAAGGATAATAAATAATAATTATTCTCAATAGAGAAGAAGCAACAACAACATATGTCATCTCGTAATTCATGAGATGATAACAACTAGAATATCGTACGAAATTCTCATGAAAAGGGGTAACAACAACAACATCGATTAAATCATGAATAAATGCCTCATATCATTGGCTTCAACATCGACATAATAAAAGACTTCCATCAACAACAAAACAACAAGATGCAAACCGCATCATAGCACCAAATAGGACACGTAAGTTCCCAACAACCACATAATGTATTTACCATATGAAAATCTTCAAATAGCACATAGGCTATATATATGAACATATAACTCCATGAACAATACTATGGTGAACATATGAAAAACAAAAAAAAATATCTAAAATTCAATAAGAATGAAATCTAGAAATAACAACAACAACAGTATGGATCCATAACAACAACTGCACGTGCACATAATAAGTGCCCCCCCCGGCCTTGCCAAGTACTATAATAGTGCGCTTATCAACGTTGGCCCCCCCGGCCTTATGTATATATGTGGCTCCACCGACCTAGCACTAGTGGCCCCCCCGGCCTTGGCCCCCCCGGCCTAGTACTGGCAACAACAACGGAATGTGTTACTAACTACCAAATGTGTGTAGCTTCAAAGGAACAAGTCCGGAATTAACCGGTATAACAAATCTACGTGTCCCATACCACGTGCTTTATTATACCATTTAAGTCACTTCCTCGTTCTCTCGAAGAGTGCAAAAATATGTGTTCTTTTATATAGAAAATACTTACTTCGAGAAAACAGGTTTTTAAACGATTTTGGAAATTATTTGAAAATTGTTTCTTTGAAATTCTCTTTATTATAGAGAAAACATATATACATATATAGCTTTAAAATTAATTATAAACTTTTGTAAAACATTTACTTTTAAAGATTTTTCATCTTTTTTTTTAAAAACCATTTCGAAAATAGTTTAGAAAACACGTGCACAGAAACAGCAAAAATCGATAAAAATTCAAAAATTAACATACGACAAAACCCAAGTGAAACCATCAATTCGCAGTGAAAATCGGCATTAATGTCTGCTTTTCGATTAGTTGGAGTTATCCCTCTAGAACCATATCTAAAAAAAATGCTCGAAATCATCGAATTTAAAAACAATTCAACGGAAAATGCCCAAACATTGCAAAAGAACTCAGGCCTGCGGCTTGTACTGCCTGTTTGCACCTTTTAAACTCAAAATTTGAGAAAACATAAAATATATAAGTTGAAGATAATTGCCATATCTTAAAATCAGAAAAAGAATCAACCAATTTGGACATTCGAGTCAAAAGTTATGGCAATTCTAATTCTCAGGTATAAAATTATAAAACTGAGAACAATATACATAACAACAGGGCTGCGGCTTAAAGAGCCATTTTGACCCTATAGAAGCTAGAATTTGTTAAATCTTAAAACACGAAAGTTGAAGAGCATTGCAAAAGATAAATTACAGAAAAATAATCACCCAATTTGGATAACCTAGCCAAAAGTTATGAGGATTTTAATTCTCAGGTCTAAAATTGCAAAACTGTGAACAATTAACATAACAACAGGGCTGCGGCTTAAAAAGCCAATTCGACCTTGTATGTCACATAATTTGATAAATCATAAAACATAAAAGTTGTAGAGAATTGTCGTAGGTAGAAGACAAAAAAATAATCGCCTTATTTGGACTTACGAGTCAAAAGATATACTCAAAATAATTTTTAGGTCTGGATTCATTGTCACTGTCATTTGCTCTCGGGACAGCGACAAAGAAGTGCATTTTCGACCAAATTAAACTCACAAATTCATAAAGCTCAAAACATGAAAGTTTTATATAAAAGCCTAAGCTTTCCAGAACATCCAAAATCATCAAATTTGGATAAGAAACGAGAGAGATATGGTTAAATTAGTTTCAGGTTCAACTCTGGAAAAAATTTTTCCAGCAAACAACAAAGAAGACAACATGTAATTGGTATTCAAGCTTATTTAAGTTAGAAATGTGAGATAATACTCACCTTTGAATTTGTTTGCAGCGAATTGGCAATTTTTGCAAGCAAGGATTTGAAGATTTAGCCTTGAATAAGCTCTAGAAACCTGTAGGAAAGAAGATAACACACATGCAAACCAAAAAAAATAAATTACAGTAACAACCCTTTCTCAAATCAAAAGATGGATGCAATAAATTAGGGTTTTAGAGAGATTACCTGTAGGAGATTTTAATTCCTTAATCTTTTTATAATTTAATTTAGTTCGGAGGCTTAGAAATTTGATTTAGAGCTTTGAAGAAGAAGCCATTTTTGGGTTTTGGTTTTTCTCAGAGAAAGAAAGGAATGAAAGGAAGGAGGAGATGAATTGTACGTACATGCACAAGTTTCCTCTCCTCTAGAAAATGGTTTTGGGCTTGGGTTAAATTTTGCTTACCCAATAAGCAATAATGTCATAATACTTAAACAAATTTTAGTTAAGTTATACTATTAACATGTTTACACCATTTTCATCACTTAATTCACCAAATAATTTATACAAAACATGTTTCCATCTTTATAAAAATGCAACTAACATATTTTAAAATTACTTTAGCCACTAAAATAAATTTTCATCATTAAAATTTCATTTTGATTAAATACTTAAATTTACACTATTATTTACACAAAACAACATTTTAATCAACAAAAATTACACAAAAATCATTTCCTTGCCCAATTCATCATAAAAACTAAATTAAGATTATTCTTACACCCAAATGTCGTTTTTTAAGTAAAATTCCAAATTTTTATTTACAATATTTACCATATTTAATTTTTAATACATCATTAAAATTAACAAAAATCACTATTTGACCACTATTTCCACAATTATTACATTCTACAAAAATAAAACCATTCAATGTTCATTATTACCCCCAAAATAACTTAATAAAGTTTTCGAAACTTTATTCTCCCCATTTTATATTTATCTACAACAAATAAATGTCGAATTAATTGTTTTTATCTTTTATTTAATTAATTCACAACCAAATTAACATAATTCCACTATCCACATTTAATTTCCAACCAAACCGTCTTATTACCATTTTATTTCACCAAGTACACATTGTTTATTGTAAAACAAACAATTTTTAACAAAATTTTACATCTCCAATTTATTTTATTTCTCCATTTTAAATTATAATCATCGTTATAATTTATTTTCACAGGTAATCACAAAACCAAGGTTGTTACAATAAATTTGTAAATTGTGGATTGAAATGATAAATATCTATATCAGTTGACCCTAGGGTAGAGATTATATACGGACACCGGATTGGTTAAATCAAATGATTTTGAATCTTTTGAATTTTGAATTCAGTTAGCGGGCAATTTGAAATAGAAATTCGATGTATATAAACTGAATTATTTTCGTTAATCCAAGTGTTAACACTAAAATTGGAATTGATTTAATAAATTGTTCAATGGGTTTAAAATTGGAATTTCAAAGTTGAAGTGTCAAATATAAATGAATTTATCGAAATTGAATTATTGAAATTGGTTGGATATAACTTTGAAATCTATTCAAATTAATTTAAACTATTTCAAATCAATTTAGAATTACTTTAATTTATTTAATCCATTATAACCTATTTAACCAAATTTAATCTATTTTACCTATTTTAAACTAATTAAATTTATTAACCTATTTAATATAATTTAAATCCATTTAACTTATTTTAAATTTATTTAAACTATTTGAAAATCTACTTAATATAATTTGAACTAATTTAATCTGTAATTAATCTATTTAAACATTTTTAACTTAATAAATATATTTAATCTATTTTTAGCCTATTTAAATCATTTTAAATCTAATTAAATAAAATTAAAATTATTTAAACTATTTTAATCTACTTAAACTATCCATTTAAACTATATGAACAATTTATAATTACCTAAACTATTTTTTAAAATTTGACAAGATGCGAGGTGAAGTATTTGTATTTAAATCCTTGATGATGATGCAACTTAAGTTCAAATTTGAAAATGATACCCTTTTTTGAAATGACATATTTGAGTGAATATGGTTTTAAAGTTGAATATGATTTTGAAAGTGATATGGTTTGAAATCAAATATGGTATTTTGATATTAAATATGGATTGTCTTTCTGACACATAAAAGAACCATCCGGTGTGAAATAAGCATTTGGTTGTTAAAGAGACCGGGATCGGATATTGTCATACTCTCCGCCAGTACCGAAAACCACTTTGACAACTGTGTATGTTGTGGAGATTCCAGAAATAAAGTAGGATGGTTTGGTGAACAATTTCTGTATGCGGTTTGACGTAACCCTGACTCCGGTGAGTCAGCTTAGATGTGACTAAAACAGGAGCCATGATGGGCCAAGTGAGGTCATTCCTCCTATCGGACACATTTCTTCGATACCATATCTGTTGCTTTGTGATTGATTTGGTGGCCACCCCTTGATTTTGATTATGGCAGTGTGTTATGAGGTGGGCGGTAGTAGCTGCTATGCATTACCACCAGTCTGGATATGCAATTGGTATGTCTACCCTGGCATTGCCTCGAGTGCCGGGTTTACATGACCCAACGCGCCTGCTACGAGTTTGTTTTGGACCATACCTATAGGGTGCCGTCTGTGTGAACCTCCATTTTACGGAGGAGCGTACGGTACTGTATAGACTATGGGAATGTATAAAATGTGTTAAGGAGAATATGGGTAACGCCTTAACGTTATTTTAATACCTTTACTTTACTGTAAACGTATTATAATAGCGTATTAGACTACATAGTAGATAGTTTAACGGATCTTTAGTAGATGTGAATCCTGAACATCTCTTAAGTTATTGCGCTCACGTTAGACACTGGATAGGAGATGTCAAACCTCGTAAACATCTCTAATGCCGTCACACTCATATTTACATTGATGTTTCTTACACTAGATTTTTTTAGTTCTAACTCGAGTGTTTTATCTTTTCAATTCGCTCGAGTCAGCCTGAGCATTTCAGTGTTGAACACCTTATTTCTGGAGGACGAAGACAAAGATTTGTACTAGTGTTATTTATTATGTTCCGATGCATCATGTTGTTCCGCTGCATTTATTATTTATTTATTCCTGTTTCTATAACTCTGATTTTGCATTGTAAAACAATAATCAAATGTATTTATAAAACAGCTTCATGAACTGTTATTTGATTATTATATTTTGTCATTCCATTGCGAGATTCTGTATTAGTTTTATTTCTTTCCCTTTTTCTTATCTACCCCAAAACAATCTGCCTTTTTGAATGGTTTAAGTCTGAGACGTGTGTCTGCTTAAAAAGTCCAAAAAGGCAAGTCGTTACAGTTGGTATCAGAGCCTTGGTTTAGCGATAACCTTAGCTTTGTTAGGTCTTACTCTTTAGAAATAGGGTAGTAATACCCTAGAATGAGTCGTAGAGTGTGTATATATATGAGAGAGCGCATTTGTTAATGTTATCAAAAGGGTTTTTGTATTGTGTTAATTTGTTCCGTTTTATATTTTTAAATTCTGGTTGGTGCATAAGACGCCATGACATCGATAGGGATTTATAAACACTTAATAGGACAAACCGGCATAGTATTTGTTTTGAAATATAGGTAAATGAAATAATTTTGCCTATTAGATATTTTTGTATATAAATAACAATTTTATAAATGATATATTTGGTTGTAATATATTTGTTTGTTAGGTAGTAAAATTTATAAACATTGATTGAAGATAAGATTTACAATTAAAATGAATATAAATTGAAAGCTGAGAACTTAAGTTGCGTATTTTGAAATTTCTTCAAAAAGGTTTTGAAATATAATTTTAGTAGTATTTAGAATTATTTTCTGATATAAATGCTTCAAGATGATTTAAAAGAATATTTTGAAGAATTTTGAAGGAAATAAGGCCTTTACCCTCCTCTCTATCGTTGGAAAATAATTTCGGTGATGAATGCACGCATCATCGACGTTCATTTTCGAGTTTCAAAGTGGGAAGGGTGTAGTAGTTTTGCTGCAAATTTATTTTGATAAACAAATATAAATTTGAAATTTAAAAATGATATGATATATAAGTTGTAAGTATATACGTTTATACATACTGTTTTAAATGATTTGAAATAGAACCCGGCATTTAGTTCTTAAAATTTCTACAAATTAGATTTCAATTATTGCAATAAAATGAAATTTTAACTATTTAATAATTGGAATTTCTAAAATTAAAATAAGGAATTAAATGCTAAAATTATAACTGAGATATATGGAAATTTGAAATTTTTTAACCTGTAAATTAAAAGGATATGAAGATAAGAAACGGTAATTATTGACCATTTATTTACTGTAAGGGAATAAGATAAACTTGTGTAACTTTTAATTGCATCCTTAAAGACATATATATATAACTTACCAAAATATTAAAAGTTGAAAATGTTAATAAGAACGTGTAATGGAATATTATACAAGTAAAACTTAAGTAATGAAAGTGTTCAATGGAATTACTTTTATAAATAAGAATTTTGACATTATAATTGTTAGAAAGCATAAGCTATAATTGAAATGATATTAAATGAAATGAAATAGGAGGGTGAATATTGTAAGTAAATGATTATAAGCTCAAATTCATGTTTGAAATTTTTTATAAGTAAAACAAGTGGAAAGGATAAATACTGTAAGTAGATGATTATAACTTCAAGTTAATGATGGAAGCCATTTATCATTAAAAATGAATACTATATTAAATTTAATAGTTATAACTTCAGAAAAGCTGAAATGATTCAGAAATCAATTTAATATTCAATGACACAATATAAGAAAATGAATATAAACTAAAAAGTAAGAAACTTAAGTATGAACTTACGCACTAATGAATGTTAATATCTAATGGAAATCAAATATATAAACTAATAAATTTGAACTAAACCGTATAAAATGTGTGTAACACATAAATAATGAAATCATAGATTTTATAAATAATTGAATTGTAAAGAGGAATACTGTAAGTAAATTATTATCAACTTGAATTAATATTCAAGCCTTTTTATTAAAATGGTTACTATATAGATTGAATGAATATAACTTCAAAAACCATTGAAATAATTTAGAAAGGGAGTTAATATTCAATAATACTATATATGGAAGAATGAATGTGAAAAAGAAATAATCTATAAATGGTGAATTAAATTGTAAAGAAACTTACCTAGTAATGTACAATCCAAAAATTTGAAATAAAATAACTTAAGCAATGAAGTAAAGCAATGAAAAGAAATTGACACTATATGAATAAATGAAAAAAAAAATGAATTTTCTAAGTAATGAGTGAAATTAAATGGAAATAAGTATTAAATGAATGAATGTGAATTTATTTACAAAGGAATTTACATAGTACTTTAAGAATTGATTTACATATGTTTTAAATAATTGTGTCTGAGTAACATATGTTAGAAAATGTAATAGCATATGTAAATAAATAAATGTGAATGAATGAAATAGTCGTTGTATGAATGAAACTGAAGAAACATAAATAATATGATATAAAATTAATAAGAATGAACTTGATTGATGCTGGGAGTCATTGTTTGTTTTGGTTTATGGGTTGTTTAGGAAAGAATGCTACTAATTGTTAAGATGTATGAACAATCCTTTGAGTTTTATCTAAGACTGTTGAGTAAATGGTATACTTAGTAGTTACTTTTCATTTTACGCAATTAATAGTTCCAAACCCGAACAAACCATTTGTTTTGCTTGATATCGATGAATGGTTGATTACTTTGATTTCATATGATGATTGTATGCTTGTTTGCAAGTGACTGTTGTTATGTAGCATTGATTTATTTTTTTATTAGTTGAAACAACTGAAAATATTTCTCTTATATAATTATTAATTCCTTTGGACTACATAAGTGAAATACAGGTTATGGAAGCAATAGCTACTGCTTTTGGTTTCATAAATTAAACGTTATTTGCCCGACAAATAGGCACGTTCTCGGATTACAGTTTTATAGCAATATTATATTATTTTCCGCTGTTGGGGCATGTTATTTTGAAAATATATGATATATGCTGTTTTTATTGATATTATTATTTTCCACAGACCTCTTTACACAAAAGGAGACTTTGCCGAAATTTTTCTTGAATTTGGAATTAGAAAATTTTGGGAAATGTTTTCAAACTATTACTAATTTGAATATAAAAGATTTAATTTTTTATAAATTGATATATTTTATTTGAATTATTTAATTTTGTTAATTAATTATTTATAAATTTAATATTTTGAATCAGATGTATTGATTACTTAATTCCTTCTTTTCCCGTCTTTTTCCCTTTCGGGGACGAAAAGTTTTGAGTGGGGGAGAGTGTAATGACCTGTAGTCTTCGTTGATTAAAAATAGTTAATTTAACAAGATTTTGTGATTTAATATTGGAAGAAATAAAAAAGTTGTACTTTAATAATGAAATAATAACTAAAATGAAACGTAATAATATTAATTAAAGTTAATCATTAACAATTTGAATGAAATTCTAATTAATTAAAGTGATTTAGATGTTATATGTAACAACCCGGGGTTTTGCACCGGTTAGTTATCGTCATTAGATGATTAATTCTGCTTGCTAATTGCTGTTGGGAGCTTTTGAATCGGGTTGAAATTCTTTTCAAAAATTTGTTAAATGTTGTGTGGGCTTTAAATAAAAATCTTGGCCCATATCACTCTCTCTTTTATCGTTATTAATTTGGCACGTTCCATTTTGATTTTTTTGCCCGTTCCCTTTTTGTTGAGATAATGGCGGCTCTGTTGTTCGTTCCTCTTCCTTCAAAAATTACGGTTTTCGGTAATTCGATGATGCCGATTACAAATGCTCGATTCAATTCGATTTTCTTGCTCTATTTGTTGATCGTCTCTTGAGATGATTTCGGCCACTGGATTGAGTTCGTTTCTGCTTCGATACGGGGGGATTTCGACTGCGACTGGATTCGTGCTCTTCGACATAGGTGAGTGATCTTCACCCACATCTAATTCAATCTACTGCTTATATATAATTCGATGCCCTTGAATTTTTGTTCGTATCCATTTGATTGAATTCGTCACTTGAGTATTCTTGGCCATTTGATTTTGTTTTAATGCTTTGGATATGTTCTGACTTGTTCATATCGTATATTTCCTTTACTTCACTATCACGGTTTTAGTTTGAAACCGTTCGATCCTTCCTTGATTTTTGAATTTTTCAATTTTTACACACACTTGATTTCTGACTTGGTCAACTTCGATTTTGATTTGACTTCCGTTTTTCTGATGACTTCGGCCTTGACACTGATCGTGTTTACTTCGACCATTTTGATTTCTTAAAATGCTGGATATTGATCGAACTGTACACTCGATTTTGTGATGAAAAGTATAAGTATTGGTCTTGTTCGACTTTTGCCATGCTATTCTGTAACGCCCCACTCCGAGACCCAAATTAGCAAAGAAAATTACAAGGTAATATCGTCTGCTAATACGGAGAATAGAGCTGGATAGGAGTGACCATCTATAGCCCTGTCTTAACTATCTACTGAATACGTCGATAAATGTAGCATTTTTTTATGTGGATCGACTTATCCAATAGATACTTAATACAAAACTATAATGGCTATAAGATCTAACAGAACAAAATATAATAACTTAAATGTAAATCACATCACAGAACAGTAGATCATCACATACATATACACATATACAGATACATCACAGAGTATACAAAATGATACATGTCAAGTGGTATAGCAACCACATTATACAGGAGAGTCAAAAGAATATGCATATCAGAGTTACAACAAAAAAAGACTGCACAAAAAGCTATAACAAAAGGAGACAGCAGAATAGTCCATGCAGAAGCAGAATATGCGAAGTCCAAATGTACCTAACCTGAAACACCTCGGTCTGACCTGAGTATAAAATACACGGGTCAGTCTAGCTAAACAAATCAGTTAGATAAGCTCAATGATAATGAACATGCAAGGTCATAAAGTACCACAAATATCTCTAAAAGAGATTACTCGATCATCTAGCAAAAGATGAATCATAACAAGCCTCATATGATCGGCAACTCAAATAAACAAAGGATATGAATATCCCAAATCAAGCCAAAAGGAAAATCACAAATACCAATAAAGGTAACACAAGTTTCCACAAGGTAATCGCTATGTATCGAGTGGTTCAAAAGACCTACTCCGAAAGGCGATACTTTACGGAAATATAAATATCAATGAAACAAAAGATGCATGTGCTCAGTACTGTATAAACAAGGATCCACAGGCCCGAAGGCGACAGACCCAAGTATCTCTCGAGCGGTGACGAAGGACCAACTCCAAAAGCGATACTATAGGGCAACAAATCCGAAGGCGACAAACCCAAGTATATCTCGAGCGGTGACGAAGGACCAACTCCAAAAGCGATACTACAGGGCAACAAACCCAAAGGCGATAAACCCAAGTATCTCTCGAGCGGTGACGAAGGACCAACTCCAAAAGTGAAACTATAGGGCAACAAACCCGAAGGCGACAAACCCAAGTATCTCTCGAGCGGTGACGAAGGACCAACTCAAAAGCGATACTATAGGGCAGCAAATCCGAAGGCAACAAACCGTAGTGGCGAAGGTCCGGAGGCCCAGTACTGGACACCACTAACTGGCAATATGTGTCACAAACTCTCAGAAAGGAACCCGAAAAGTGTTAACGTGTGTCACATACCACAAGTTCCACTAAATGGTTTACTAACCGTTAGTCAATTCAGCACTCAAAGCAGTACAAAGTTTACCTCATGTCATCGGTAAACTAGACCCGAAGGTCAAAACGATCAAACGAATAGATTAGGAATTAATTGGAAAGATAAACGCACGTATTCCATAGTACGTGTTTTACCCAACCTTTTATTTACCTTCCTACTTCGTTCGAAGTGCAAAAGAGTGTAATTTTACTTAGAAAATAATTTGGAACAAGTTTAGAAATCGTTTGAAAACACTTTGGAAATTGCCTTTGAAATTCTCCTATTATGGAGTAAATAATTTAATACTTAAAATAATACTAAATAATAATTTCACAAGCCAATTTGTTTGAAAAACACTTTAAAATTCTTTATAAAACCCGTGGACGAAATCTAGAGAGAAAATTCAAGAATTCGGGAAAACATCAGAAATGGCGGAAATTATTCCAAGTATAAAAACTGCTGAAAACACGCTGCGAACCGAAGTTCGAAAGCAGGTTTGGACCTGCAAACAGAGTCCAAATGTGAAATTTTGTAGGAATATTGTTTAACATTCCTAATCCAATCTGCAAAAAGATTCACTCAATTCCGACTTAAAACGAAGAAACTGCGTCGTTCCGAAGTTGGACTAAAACCATTATAAACTGCCGTGTAAAAACAGCGCAAAGGTTCAACTTCGACGATGAGTTCGAAGGGACAAATGAACCCAGATCTTGGTAAATTTTGGTATGTATACAGTAGAGAACTTCATCATTCAGGAAACAAAAGAATCATGCAATTCGAATAAGAAATGAAAGAGATATGATGTCTCAAACATGGACTCGGTCCCTGTTTGTGGCAACGCAGAACCAAATGTGCACAGAAAATTTTCAGGCTGTGCATTGATTTTGCAGTGTAGTTTTCAGGCATCAAGAGAAAATGTTTAGCATTGAAATTTGGTATGCATATACTACAACACACAGGCTATCAACTGAAGAAAACTTGGCAGCATTTCGTTGCCGGATTTGGGATAAAATGATGTGCAAATTTGACATACAAATTCAGATTTCACAAAACAAAACATGAGCATAAAATCATTGTATTGAAGCTATTTTTGGGTAGATTTTGGCATTTCGAAGCTTTTGCTTCAGCTAGCAATTGTGATCAGCAACTCACCTTTGATTTATCATAGCAAATACTGAATTAATGGAGAATGATTGAAGCTTGGGTTGAATTTGAGCTTCTACAACCTGTAAAACTATGGAACAAGTGCATGCAAGAAAGAAGAAAGCAATTAACAAACAATCATTCACAAATTTGAACTTTTGATGAAATATTAGATTTTAGATTTTGATTACCTGTAGATTTAGCTTCAAACTGATTTTTAAAACACCAAATTTGAGTCTAATTTGATTATTTTTTGGTTAGGGTTTGTAAAAAGAAAATGCATTCTTTTTTTCCCACTGACTTAGGAAGGAGATGAGAAGTTGAGAATGATTTCCTGTACGTACAGGAGATGTTTTTCTCATTTCCTTATCTCTTAGGCTAGGCTAATGGGCTTTTAGGACCCAATAAGAAGAATTTATTTAGAGAAGGAAACTTTTGAATTCCTTCTTCTTAACTTATTCAATTAATAACGGGGCATAAATTTATTTAAAGAAGAAAAATTTTCATTTCCCTCTCTTAACTTATTCAATCAATGAGAGGGCATATTATTTATATGGAGAGAAAAACCTTTCATTTATCTCTCTTTAATTAAATTGATTGATACATTAAATATTATTATTATTAAATAATACATGGCATAAAATGTAAGTTTATCCAAATATATTCCAGTGTGAATTATAAATGCGCAACATTGTGGTGTTTATAAATGATATAAATTTTCGCATTTATTTACATATATGCATACTCATACAATTGTGGTATAAAATGTCAAAATTTCAAACCATCAATACAATACTTGTAAACTAGATTGTAGTTTTAATTTTAAGATACCAACACCAAATAAAGTAATACTTGAATAAGCGATAATTGGCAACAAATAACTATTTATACTCTACATGCTTATGACCATAAATGAAAGCTTTACACATATAGACACTTTGAATGCATATTAAATACACTTAAATGCACTTTAAATTACCAAATAATTTTATAACTAAACATATGTTTATACATATGTATATGAATATAGAGATAAAAACCATACGTATATGTATGTATGTATGTATGTATATATGCATGTTTATATGTATATAGTCACATATATGGTTGCAAAATATATGAACAAAACTTTACTTACACTAAACAAATTAACAAAAATGCCCTTTAAAATAAACAAATTAACAAAACTTTCCTCTACGTATAATCAGATATATTGTTGCACAATACCTTAATAAAACTTTCCTTGCACAAAGTAAATTAGCAAATCTTTACCTTAATAAAAATTTCCTTGCACAAAGTAAACTAGCGAAACTTTCCCTTTATTTTAAATCACATAATTAGTATCTAATAAAATATGTATGTGAATTTATTTTGACAAATGTACAAGCAAACAATTAAACATACATAAACATATATGATTGAATTTAATAACTACATATTAAAAACTGCAATTTTCTTTGTTATAAAATAGAACATAAGAACGAATTCTGTTGATTAGCAAAATCATATAATTATATAGTTATATGTGAAATTGTTTGTATAGATTAAAATTAACCTAATAAAACTTATTCCAAAAAATTCTCAAAATTAAAATTAAGAAGAAAAATACAATTATTAATTCAACAAAGAATTTACATCTCCAAACATATAAACATAACAGAGTTTTAATCAAAAATATACACATATATATGATCATGTTTGCATCTTATGTTGACAACATATATGTATAGGGAATTGTGATAGTGGATAAATTAATTAGACAAAAGCATGTAATAATTGGTTATAAATGATATAAGAATTTGTGAATCAAGATGACACATTAATATTGCCCAAGTGAATACCTTGAATGATAATTTAAAAGCTATTAGATTCCGTGAATCAATCTTATTACCAAATCTCTAAAGCACACCTTTTTATTTTAATAAACATCCTTTAAAAATCACATACTTCTTTTAAAAATTATTAAAAGAAGTAATTGGCAATAATTAGTACAATTATTGCATTTTTTCTAAATAGAACCAATTTTCCATTTTTTAACCCAAATAAATAAAATAAAGTTCCAAACTTTATTTTTCTCATTTTATTTTCAATTCATTGTTTATTCCAAATAAACAATATAAAACTTTCAATTTTATTTTAATTCACAATATTAAATTATAACTACTGTTATAATTTAATATTTATAGGTAATCTCCAAAACCATGGTTGTTACACATTCACTGTTTCTGGTAGCACTTTCGACCTTATTCGATTTTACTTGCTGTTTCCGGTCATTATGTCTTTACTGCCATGTGTGTACATACACCTATGTATGTATATATGTGTTGTATTTGTAATGTTCACTGTGATTCGCTCGAGTTGCTTCAATGTGATGTTTACACTGCTGCATATCACTGCATTTCCATCACTGCACTGTTTATTTGCATATCAGATTATACTTGTTGTTGCAGTTCCATCTGGTTTGGTATTGTCTCGAACTTGATACTGTCTGGCACTTCAATGTTTGAAATGCTTATAAACTTGGATTCTTTGTGTACTTGTCTCTGTTTCGAGTCTGATACTATAACAACCCGCATATTTTACGATTGAATATTTAAATATTTTATTTAAATATTTTATCGTTAGTCGGATTTTAGTTCGAAAAGTTACTTTTTGCATACGGTCGAATTAGGACCCCGAACCACTTCCATTGGGTTCAAAACGCCGTTTGCAATCTTTTTGAGTATAAACTTTGATATGTTTGGAGTTAGTGCAATTTTGCCACTTTTTCACTTTGGGCTTTGGGTTTGGTTTAGCCCATTAGCCTAAACTATTAATTCTAGCACAACCCTCTTCCCTTCATAACTTCACATTCATTTCCTAACACTCAAGCTTCATCAAAAATGGAGGAAGGAATGGGAAATTAAAACTCCAAGCCCTAGCTCATTTGCAAATCCAACATCTAACTCCAAATTCCAAGAGAAGCCATTGATTCTTCCTTTGCTTTCAAGCTTCTTCTTCATTGATCTTCTGTAAAGGTGAGATTTTTATCTCACATCTTTGTCTACAACTATCTTTGATTGTTAGGTATGAATTCCTAACACTTATTCATATGCATTTGCTCTTGGTTTGGATTGAATTGGTGAAAATCCCAATTTTTAGTGTTTTGGGTTCAAATCTTTAAAAGTCCAATCTTTGATGTTTGAATACGTTTTTGGTGATGCATCGAGAAGCAAATAGGACCGGAAAGCCGATAGGCGTAATCCCCTAGCATTCGTGCTCGATCGGTTGCAAATTGAGAGAGTTTTTGGTATTTTTGTTGCTTAAGTCGTTCGGCCTGCACATATCATTCTCGGCCTGCATTTAGGTCGGCCTACACTTAGGTCGCTCCCCTATAGGTCGCGCCATGCATAGGTAGTTGCTCGGCCATGTTATATCACGCAACTCCTTAGGTCGCGACAGGTTAGGTCGTATCGCCCCTAGGTCGCTCGGCCTTCTTCTACCTCTTAGGTTGTTCCGTGTTAGGTTGCTCCGCTTATTAAGTCGCGCGTGCGTATAGGTCGCACCATCCTTAGGCCGCTCACCTCCTTTTACCTCTTAGGTCGTTTCATCCTTAGGTCGCTCGGCCTACTCTCGTCTCTTAGGTCGTTGCATCCCTTAGGTTGCTTGGCCATGATATGCCGCTAACCCCTTTAGATCGCAACATATATGTCACTCGCCTTGTAGTTGAGTCGGCCTGCCTTAGGTCGTAACTCCCTAGGTCGCTCGACCTGCTTGCTCTATTAGGTCGCACGCTCGGCCACTAGGTCGTTCCACCCTATAGCTCAACCGTGTTAGGTCGCACCTGCTATCTCGCAACCATGTTAGGTCGCTTTCTCTCTTAGGTCGCGCCTTGCTATAGGTCGTGCCATGTTAGGTTGCTCTGTTAGGCCGTATGCTATTTTCTGAGTCGCCAATTTCTTTTGTTGACTTAGGTTAAGTCGTAAGTCGTGGCTATTAAGTCGCAAGGGTGTTTCCACTTTGATGGATTTGGAATCGAATTCTTTGGATTTTATTCATGTCTTCGAATGTGAATTTTTGTGATTTATTGTTTCTACAATCATTTTTGTGATTTGTCACTTTATCTCACTTGTATGAGAAATCTAATTAAATGGCTTAGTAAAACAAATGGTATGAAACGCTTGCATTTACTTCGCCGGTTAATTCTTGGACTTGTTCGATTGAATCTCTTGTGACAATTTTCGAGTGGAGATCTATAATTTGTTGGTAAATATTTAAGTTAAGCTAGTGGTTATGGGACATGAAGCTAAGCTTATATATTTACTAGCTTACTGTAATTGACACTTCTTGATGATCGTTGATGATCATTTTTGTGACTTAGACTAGCAAATGTGTGATGTCTCTTTGTCTACGAGGGATACTAAACCCCGTTTCTGTGGAGCTTCGGCTCAATTTGGTGGGTTAGCAACCCATGGTCTTCGGGCCGTTTCGTGGAGCTTCGGCTCAAAATTAATGGTTAGCAGCCATGGAATAGCGTTCCATTTTGTGATACATGTGTTGGTGAGTTTTCATGCTCCCGTTTTGTAATAGGCCTCCCACTTTTTGTGATTTCTGGATTTCCATTGATGATTTCTACAATTTGTGTTTCACCAATTTTCGTGATTTACATTGATAAGTTTTATCAATATTTGTGCATTGGTGAATTTGTGTGTCATTAACTTTTGTGATTGGCATTGATATTATTGTCAATATTCTTGGTTTTAGTAAATGAAAATATAGAGTATGACATTCCTTTTGATCTTTTGAGAAGATTCTTGTGATATTGATTAATCTTTTGTTGATTTTCAATTACTTACTTATCACAGCTTGGCATTGTGATTATTATACGTTTAGTCATATCTCTTATTTTATATCAATTCATCTTATATTTATAGCTAGATTGATCCGTTTATTATTTTCTTATTAAATAATACTCGGATCAGACCGAGATGTTACAGGTGCTTCTGCTTGACTTCACATCTGGGATTATCACCTTGACTTTTGGCTAACTACTTAGATTACTAGTTTTTGTTGTATACGTTTGAGATATAGACTCATTGATGTATCCATATTCTTTTGTCTAGCACTTGTGGCTATTCTTTTTTGATATTGTGGGTCTTGTTTGACCACTACTCTGAAGTACACTTTCATGTGTTATATTCATATCTTTTTCCGCCATTGTGATATGGATATCTGTGACTGATTTGTGTTATGTTTATTTCTATATTTGTTTTCCAAGAATATATATAGCCACTGTGTAGTAGCTTTGAGTTTGTATCGATGTGTCGGATTTCCTCCTGAAACCAAAAGCATGTTGTACTATCTGACATATCGGTGCTCACACAAAGCAATTACACGGATGGTCGCTCCTCAACAGCCTTATTCTCCGTGCTAGTTGACGGCATTACACTGTAGTGTCCTTGGCTAGCGTAGGTATAGAGGTGGGGCGTCACAGCTTGGTATCGGAGCCAAATTTCGGAGCAATGTAGAATTATTTAACAAGGATCATCGTCCTAAGTCCATCTTAGGAGTCATGCTTTAGGATTTAATTCGAGTCTTCGTACCGATTCATTTTATTTTCTTTATGATTCCTTATTTCATCTATCGAGATTTGCTTGATATTCATTTGGTGAATAACCTTATCCTTCTTCTTTGTTTCTTTCTAAAGGAAGAGAAATGGTTAGACCTGGCCGTCCCAGCGCCGGTCAATCTCGTGCTACTCCCTAAGATGGAGTATTTATGTCTGTCCAGCAGCTTCTTGATCTAGTAAGGAATGCTCAGGCAGCCGGTTCAAATTCGGAATCTACTCACCCTAAGTCTAGATTTGCACATTTGTGCAACGATTATACCAATTTGGGTGGGAAGCCATTCAAAGGATCTGAAACTATTATTGAAGTACAGGCTTGGGTGAGAACGTGCGATCGAATCTTTTCTCGCATGAATCTTGTTGATCTTCACCGTGTTTAGGTAGCCTCTAGCATGCTCCAAGAGAGAGCATTAGATTGGTATGAGCTTCTTATTTCTGAAATAGTTGAAGTGGACCTTACTTGGGAGAAATCCGGGAACGCTTCGAATTAAAATTCGTGCCAGAAGCTGAGAAAGTGACTTTGGCTCGTCGTTTTATAGACCTTGTTCAAGGTGAATCTTCTATGGCAGATTATGTCGCATCCTTCGAGTCACTTTCTAAACACGGGGTCGAATACATAAACACCCCATTGAAGAAAACCAAAGATTTGTCTATGGCTTGAATACAAATCTCAAGAAGCCATTACTTCTAAAGTTAGAAGTTTCTTATGATCAACTCATTGATATAGCTCTTCCTCTTGAAGAGGCAGATAGGTAGAGTGATGTTGAAGTTATGGGTGACAAACCAAACTTCAACAACAAGAAAAGGCCTAATAAGTTCAAGGGTCCTTATCCCAATAAGAAAGGGAAGCAAGCAACTTCGGTGGCAAAGACTTCTACCTCTAGTCGTGGGCAATGCTACAATTGTGGTTCTAAGGACCATTATGCGAACAAGTGTTCGAAGCCCCATGCTTGTCGCTATTGCAAAAGCCCGGATCATTATTTATCTTCTTGTCCCAAACTTCAAAATAGGAAGGAGGGAAAGCTTAATGTTGCTCAAGCCCCTGGCAATACATCTCGTGGTCAAGGTATTTCTCATTCTATCCATGATGGCATTATTTTATTTCGTGGTCATTCTATTCGAGTTCTTTTGATACGGGTGCGTCCCATTCTTTTATATCAAAAGAACTCGTTGATACTTTTTCTTCGGATGTTTTGTGTTTAATGACTTCTTTGAGAATTGCGAATCTGGTTGGTGGATCCGCAACAATCAGTTTATTGTACAAAGATGTCGAGATTATTTTGTGTGATTTTTCTTTTCGAGCCGATTTGCATGTTATGCGCTACTTAGGCTTTGGAATGATTTTGGGAATGGATTGGCTTAACCACTATGAAGCCCAAATCCTATGTCCTGAGCGGACTATTCATCTTCGACATCCTCAATCTGTTAAGCAGATTTCTATTGATCTTAAAGATTCGGATTCCAGCTTGGTTGCATCTTTATATTCTTCAAACCCTCATGATGACGATAATGATGATGAGGAAGATATTATTTCTCTTATTCACGTTGTTCGTGAATTTTCCGACATATTTGAGCCCGTTTTAGGATTACCCCATAAGCGAGCAATTGAGTTCAAATGTAATCTCATTCCTGGAGCTCAACCTATCACTCGTCCTCCTTATCGTATATCCAATAAATAAATTGAGGAGATGCGCAAACAATTATCCGAATTGGAAACGAAGCAATTTATTCGCTCTAGTTCCTCTCCTTGAGGAGCTTCGGCTATTTTTGTGAAGAAATCCGATGGTACACTTAGGCTTTGCGTTGACTACCGCAAGCTTAATGATCTTACAATCAAGAATAAATATCCTTTACCTCGGATTGATGACTTATTTGACCAGCTTAGTGGTGCTAGAGTCTTTTCACAATTAGACTTAGCTACCGATTTTCATCAGCTTCGTATTGCAGATGATAGTATTCCTTTAACATCGTTCCGTACTCGTTATGGATCTTATGAATGGCTAGTTATGCCATTTGGTTTAACGAATGCTCCGACTTATTTCGTTGACCTTATGAATAGAGTTTTTAAAGATTTCCTTGATCGATTTTTTCTCATCTTCATTGATGATATTCTTGTGTATTCAAAAACCGAGGAGGAGCATGAAAAGCATCTTCAGATTGTGTTGGAAACTCTTAGGAGTAACCAATTAAAAGAAAAAATTTCTAAGTGCCACTTTTGGCAATCTCGTGTGAAGTTTCTCGGTCATATTATTTCCGAATCCGGAATTTCCATGGATCCTTCAAAGATTGAAGCGATTCAAAATTGGAAGAGACCGGAGGGTGTGACGGAGATCCGTAGTTTTCTCGGATTGGCAGGTTATTACCGCCGTTTCATAAAGGACTTTTCCAAAATTTCCGTGCCTCTTACTAGCTTAGCAAAGAGAGGAGTTAAATACATATGGTCAGACAAATGTGAAACTTCTTTTCCGAAATTAAAAGAACTCCTTTCCGATGCTCCTATTCTTGTGATTCCCGAATGAAACCAAGATTTTGTTGTTTATACCGATGCTAGTCGTGTTGGTTTGGGTGTCGTTCTTATGCAAAGAGAATGTGTTATTACTTATGATTCTAGGCAATTGAAGCCCGCCGAGTCTAGATATGCCACTCATGATTTAGAACTCGCAGCTATTGTTTTCGCCCTTCGTATTTGGCACATTATTTTTGGGAGAAAAATTTGTTCTCTATACCGATCATAAATCTCTGAAGTATCTATTTTCCCAAAAGGAACTTAATCTGCATCAACAACGTTGGCTCGAGTTCCTTGCACCTTATGATCTTGATATTCTTTATACTTCCGAAAAGGGAAATCGTGTTGCCGATGCACTTAGTCGCAAGCAACAAGCGGTTGTTTCTTTGATGATATCCAAATGGAATGATCTCGGAATTTTATTCACTTGTGAGATTCGAGATCATGTTTTCGATTTATGTTCATCTCTTGTTTTATGTAGCCTTGAGGCTCATTCTTCTCTTTTAGACCGCATTCTTGAAGCTCAAAAGCTAGATCCCGAATTGGCTCTTCTTGGCCAAAATTTTAGGGATAAAATTGATATTGAAGGTTTGAAAGACTTTGATATTAAATCTCATGGAGGCATTCGAAAATTTGGTAGACTTATCGTGCTAAATATTAGTGATCTTCGTAAAGATATTTTAGAAGATTCTCATCGTTCTAAATTTAACATTCATCCCGGTAGTAGTAAAATGTACGCGGATATGAAGCGACTTTATTATTGGAAGGGAATGAAATCTGATATTGCTAACTTTGTTAAATGTTGC
Organism: Allium cepa; assembly: GCA_030765085.1. Classification (NCBI taxonomy): domain Eukaryota; kingdom Viridiplantae; phylum Streptophyta; class Magnoliopsida; order Asparagales; family Amaryllidaceae; genus Allium; species Allium cepa. The sequence goes on along the minus strand of CM060935.1, from coordinate 736,740,243 downwards.
ATGACTTGCCAACTTGTCAAGGCCGAACATCAAAGGCCCGGTGGGTTATTGCAACCTTTAGAAATTCCAATTTGGAAGTGGGACAAAATTTCCATGGATTTTATAGACGGCCTTCCCCATTCTCGTTCGGGTCATGATAGCTTATGGGTGATAGTTGATAGACTTACTAAATCCGTCCATTTTATTCTTGTTCGGTCCAATCGAACCGTACCTCTTTTGGCCGAACTTTTTGTCAAAGAAATTATTAAATTGCATGGAGTTCCTACTTCTATTGTTAGTGATCGTGATCCATTGTTTACTAGTGGATTTTGGAAGAGTCTTCAAAAAGCTTTGGGAACGAAGCTTAATTTTAGCACCGCTTATCATCCCCAGTCCGATGGAGAGACTGAGCATGTGAATCAAACTCTTGAAGATCTTCTTCGTGCATGTGTTCTTGATTTTGGTGGAAGTTGGGAAGATCATATTTCTCTTGTTGAGTTTTCCTATAACAATAGCTTCCAATCTAGTATTGGTATGACACCTTTCGAGGCACTCTATGGAAGGCCATGCCGATCTCCTTCTTGTTGGCTTGAGGCCGGCGAGAAGCTGGTTTTAGGTCCAGATTTTATTCGTGATTCCACAGAGAAGATTGACCTTATTCGTCATAGGATGAAAGAAGCCCAGAGCAGACAAAAATCCTATGCCGATAATCAGAGAAGGAAATTAGAATTTTCTATGGGAGATCTTGTGTTTATTTGTGTTTCACCCATAAAGGGTGTTGTACGTTTCAGTCGATCGGGAAAGTTAGCACCTCGATATATTGGTCTGTTTCCCATCACCGAACGTATTGGTTCTATGGCTTATCGCCTTTTATTGCCGGCTCAGTTTTCTGCTATCCATGACGTGTTTCACGTTTCTCAATTACAGAAAAATCCTTCGAGATTCCGATTCTATTCTTGAGCCCGGTGTTGTGGAAGAAATTGAAGTTTCGCCTAATTTAACTTATGAGCAACATCCTATTCGTATTATTGCTTTGGAGATCAAACGCCTTCGAAATAAAGATGTTCCGCTTGTTAAAGTTCAATGGTCCTCAAATCCTAAGGATTGCTCTTGGGAATCTAGAGAGTTCATCGAGCGAACACATCTTGACTTACTTTCCTGTGCTCTATGAGGTGAATTTCTTATTTCAAATTTCTTTTGTGTTGATATGCTTTCATGGTTTTTACCTTATATTTTCTTCTTAAATATTGCTAGGACGCAATTTCTTTAAGGAGGGGAGTCTGTAACAACCCGCATATTTTAAGATTGAATATTTAAATATTTTATCGTTAGTCGGATTTTAGTCCAAAAAGTTACTTTTTGCATACGGTCGAATTAGGACTCGGAACCACTTCCATTGGGTTCAAAACGCTATTTGCAATCTTTTTGAGTATAAACTTTGATATGTTTGGAGTTAGTGGAATTTTTTCACTTTTTCACTTTGGGCTTTGGGTTTGGTTTAGCCCATTAGCCTAAACTATTAATTCTAGCTCAACCCCCTTCCCTTCATAACTTCACATTCATTTCCTAACACTCAAGCTTCATCAAAAATGGAGGAAGGAATGGGAAATTAAAACTCCAAGCCCTAGTTCATTTGCAAATCCAACATCTAACTCCAAATTCCAAGAGAAGCCATTGATTCTTCCTTTGCTTTCAAGCTTCTTCTTCATTGATCTTGTGTAAAGGTGAGATTTTTATCTCACATCTTTGTCTATAACTACCTTTGATTGTTAGGTATGAATTCCTAACACTTTTCATATGCATTTGCTCTTGGTTTGGATTGAATTGGTGAAAATCCTAATTTTTAGTGTTTTGGGTTCAAATCTTTAAAAATCCAATCTTTGATGTTTGAATACGTTTTTGGTGATGCATCGAGAAGCCAATAGGACCGGGAAGCCGATAGGCGCAATTCCCTAGCGTTGTGCTCGATCGGTTGCAAATTGAGAGAGTTTTTGGCATTTTTGTTGCTTAGGTCGTTCGACCTGCACATATCATTCTCGGCCTGCATTTAGGTCGGGCTGCACTTAGGTCGCCCCCCTATAGGTCGCGCCATGCATAGGTCGTTGCTCGGCCATGTTGTATCACGCAACTCCTTAGGTCGCGACAGGTTAGGTCGTATCGCCCCTAGGTCGCTCGGCCTTCTTCTACCTCTTAGGTCGTTCCGTGTTAGGTCGCTCCGCTTATTAAGTCGCGCGTGCGTATAGGTCGCACCATCCTTAGGCCGCTCACCTCCTTTTACCTCTTAGGTCGTTTCATCCTTAGGTCGCTCGGCCTACTCTCGTCTCTTGGGTCGTTGCATCCCTTAGGTCGCTTGGCCATGATATGCCGCTAACCCCTTTAGGTCGCAACCTATATGTCGCTCGCCTTGCAATTGAGTCGGCCTGCCATAGGTCATAACTCCCTAGGTCGCTCGGCCTGCTTGCTCTGTTAGGTCGCGCGCTCGGCCACTAGGTCGTTCCACCCTATAGCTCAACCGTGTTAGGCCGCACCTGCTATCTCGCAACAATGTTAGGTCGCTTGCTCTCTTAGGTCGCGCCTTGCTATAGGTCGTGCCATGTTAGGTTGCTCTGTTAGGCCGTATGCTATTTTCTGAGTCGCCAATTTCTTGTGTTGACTTAGGTTAAGCCGTAAGTCGTGGCTATTAAATCGCAAGGGTATTTCCACTTTGATGGATTTGGAATCGAATTCTTTGGATTTTATTCACGTCTTCGAATGTGAATTTTTGTGATTTATTGTTTCTACAATCATTTTTGTGATTTGTCGCTTTATCTCACTCGTACGAGAAATCTAATTAAATGGCTTAGTAAAACAAATGGTATAAAACGCTTGCATTTACTTCGCCGGTTAATTCTTGGACTTGTTCGATTGATTCTCTTGTGACAATTTTCGAGTGGAGATCTATAATTTGTTCATAAATATTTAAGTTAAGCTAGTGGTTATGGGACATGAAGCTAAGCTTATATATTTACTAGCTTACTATAATTGACACTTCTTGATGATCGTTGATGATCATTTTTCTGATTTAGACTAGCAAATATGCGATGTCTCTTTGTCTACGAGGGAGACTAAACCCCGTTTCTGTGGAGCTTCGGCTCAATTTGGTAGGGTAGCGACCCATGGTCTTCGGGCCGTTTTGTGGAGCTTCGGCTCAAAATTAATGGTTAGCAACCATGGAATAGTGTTCCATTTTGTGATACACGTGTTGCTGAGTTTTCATGCTCCCGTTTTGTGATAGGTCTCCCCCTTTTTGTGATTTCTGGATTTCCATTGATGATTTCTAGAATTTGTGTTTCACCAATTTTCGTGATTTACATTGATAAGTTTTATCAATATTTGTGCATTGGTGAATTTGTGTGTCATTATCTATTGTGATTGGCATTCATATTATTGTCAATATTCTTGGTTTTGGTGAATGAAAATATAGAGTATGACATTCCTTTTGATCTTTTGAGAAGATTCTTGTGATATTGATTAATCTCTTGTTGATTTTCAATTACTTACTTATCACAGCTTGACATTGTGATTATTATACGTTTAGTCGTATCTCTTATTCTATATCAATTCATCTGATATTTATAGCTAGACTGATCCGTTTATTATTTTCTTATTAAATAATACTCGGGTCAGACCGAGATGTTACAGATGCTTCTGCTTGACTTCACATCTGGGACTGTCACCTTGACTTTTGGCTAACTACTTAGATTAGTAGTTTTTGTTGTATACATTTGAGATATAGACACATTGATGTATCTATATTCTTTTGTCTAGCACTTGTGGCTATTCTTTTGTGATATTGTGGGTCTTGTTTGACCACTACTCTGATGTACACTTTCATGTGTTATATTCATATCTTTTTCCGCCATTGTGATATGGATATCTTTGACTGTTTTGTGTTATGTTTATTTTCATATTTTTTTTCCGAAGAATATATATAGCACAAAGCATGTTGTACTATCTGACATATTGGTGCTCGCACAAAGCAATTACACGGATGGTCGCTCCTCAATAGCCTTATCCTTCGCGCTAGTTGACGGCACTACACCGTAGTGTCCTTGGCTAGCGTGGGTATAGAGGTGGGGGGTCACAGATACTTTTTGAAGTTTGCATCTGTTAGCTTGTAGTCTTCACTTTAACTTTGAACCGTTTGCATTAATTTTGGTTGCTGTGTTGATCTTGCTTGCTACCTGGTCGACACTTCCAGTTCACTAGCCTTGTAACTGTGTCAAGTTGTTGTAGCCTTTGTGCATTGTTGCTATTCCTTTGGTGCACTATGCTTATGTATGACAGTTGAGGCAGTGCCATTGTAATTTGCGTCTGCATTGTATTTGAGTGCATTATCTTTGTGTATGCATTCTCTGATCTCTCTTGTATCATTGGTGTGTACTAAGTTGTGCCTTGCTTCTGTTTTGTTGGTCTTGCCTTGCATGACTAGTGCATGTTGCAACAATACTCCTTTCATTATGGTTCCTCTATCTTTGATGTTGAGGCCTGTATTTTGATGTTCTGGTTTGAGGCTGCATATAGAGTCTTGCTTACAGTAGAATTGAGTTGTACCATTGCCTTTGTTCTCGAGTATGATACTTGCACTTGTCCTATACACTGCCTTTTTCATATTGATCAAGAATTTTCACTTGAGACTGTATTTTCATGTTACATTGATGATGCTCTGACCATTTTATTGCATTTGGATTTGTTTTTTGAATTACACCTAAGTTGAATCCAGCTTGTAGCTCGGGTTTGACCTTGTGCTCGTTTGTGAATTTTCGTTGTGCATTCACATATACTCGTGTGCATTTCTATTTTGTACCTCTGCACACTTTGTAGTCTCGACCTGCTGTTAATATTTGGAGTTGTGATGACATCATATGCTGTAGTGGCGAGGTAGTGTACGTGAGCATGTACGACAGCCAAACAGAATTGACTTTTTAATTGATATTTCAATTGATTGAATTGTTTCGTGTATCCAATTCAATATTTTGAAAATGTATTTTGATTTGGTTTAATTTGATTATTTAGTTGCTATCTAATTATTTACTAGATAATTAGATTATGTGTTTTCTAATTATCGTATCGATAATTAGATTTTGTTGTTTATGCTGATTCGCTGACTTGGGTTTTGATTTGGCTACTTGCTGTTAATTGCTGTTTTAGGCAATTCTGTTGTTTTCTAAATTATCTTCATTGATAATCCTTTTATTTATCTTTGTTGATGATTTGAAATTGCTGATTTGCTGTTTAATGCTGTTACGTGTTATAGTTACCGTTATCCGATTTCCTTATTACAGGATTGGATAGGTGAGATTTATTGTGATTGTCGTCTAATTATTATTTAATTATTATTGCTTTCGTGCATTAATAACCGAGTTTGAATTAGACTGACCCGCATATTATTTTCTTTTGAATTAATACTCGAGTCAGACCGAGTTATTACAGGCTGTTGATATCTCGCTTTGGGATGCTGATTGAGCTATGAAGTCTCTTTATATCTTTTGGAGTAGTCGTTGTCATTTTATAGGATGATATGTATTCATGTATATTATTTACAATAATATACTAGTATACGTAACTTCCAGTGTCGACAGTTGTATTGTATCACATGTATTGTATCACATGTATTGTAACTGACTTAGGTTATATATATATGAGATTTGATATTATCCGTGTTCTGTGTTTAGCTTATCTGTATTATTATTAAATATGTGTCCTAAAATATTATGAACCATCGTAGTTTGTTTTATACTGGAATTGAATATGTCGATGGGAGTAAATAAACAAAGAGATGAAAAATAAATATATATACCACTCCTATCGAGGTAACCAATACTAGTGTAAGGCCTAACTACGGATGGTCGCTCTTATCCAGCCTTATTCTTCGTAATAACAAACAGTATTTCCTTTTAATACTCTTTTTTATTGTGAGCATAGAGGTTGGGCGTCACATTTGGTATCGGAGCGAGGGGTTTATGGACATAATATAGAACATAACTTAGACGAAACATGTGTTACAACTATTAGTTGATGTTTTATTTGTGCCTTGAGTCAAAACTAAAGTTTTGAAATTATGATGAAATTTTTAAATATCCTTATTTAAAAATAAAAGTGAAATTGTGTTTTGGTGATTGATTAATTTGTATTCTGTTTATCAGAGTGCGCAGTGGAAACAGTGAGACTGCCTTCGTTGAGTACAGTTGATAACTCTTTTGATTTAAGAATCAAAATATGAAAATGAAATTAAATTCATTGTGTTGTTACATAGATGTGTTTATTTTTGTTTTCTTTGAAAATTCCAATTCCGATTTGAGGATCCGAAGCGATTGCAGTTATGTGATTTGTTGAGATTTTTGCTGTTTTAAATTATCTTCATTGAAGATATAATCGAGTGATTTCTTTATTCATCTTGTAGAGTGCGTGCAAATATGAGTTACACGTTACTGCATTAATTTTACGTTGAACCAGTGTTTGGTTTTAAAACGTATTTTGTTGCCTTTATTTTTATAACGGGATTTTACACCGGTATTATATTTTGATGATATTTTGATGTATAAAAATTACTTTTGCTTTGACTTCAGTAACCGTCAAATTTAAAGTGAATTTTCAAGAGATTATCCTGCAATGCTGATTTGATACTCGTTTTTACGGTGTTTTGAGAAGTGCAATTTCCTTATCAAACTTGCTACAGATGTTGCTATTTTAATCACGTGTTTTAAAAATCGTTTTAAAATAAAATTGTTTCCAAAAATTTTACAGTTTGCTCTTTCAAAAGAACGAGGAAGCAATTTAAACGTTTCAGTAAAATTAAGGACTATGAACACTCACTTTTACTGATTTGCTTAATTCTGGACTTGTCCGTTTGAGAACGTAAAATGTTATTTATTTAAAATACACAATTTTGCACTTTCAAGGAAACGATGAAATGATTTAAACGATTTAGCAAAAGTGCGGAGTATGGAACCACACTTTTACTATTTCGGTTAATTCCGGACTCGTTAATTGAAACATCTACTGTTTGATGATTCTGATGATTTTGTTGGGCTTTCAGGCCACTCTGTTGGACCTTCGGGTCATTTGTTGGGCTTTTGGGCCACTCTGTTGGACCTTCGGGTCATCTGATGGACCTTCGGGTCAAATACCAGTACTAGACCTTCGGGTCACTCTGCGGACCTTCAGGTCATCTGATGGGCACCAAAATTTATAGTACTTGGTAGGCTTCGGCCATCTGAGATGCACGTGCGGCATAGCTAAAACTCGCCATCTGCTAGGATCGATCGATCTTTTATGTTGATTTTCTAGATTATCTTAATTGATTTCTAGATATTTATTGTTTCTAATTTTCTGTAGGTAATTAGATATTTGTTGATTTGAGTTCTAATTATCTTTGTTGATAATTAGATATTTGTGTTTTCTGATTATCGTTTTTGATAATTAGATATTTGTTGTTTTTTGATTATCGTTTTTGATAATTAGATATTTGTGTTTTCTAATTATCATTTTTTATAATTAGATATTTGTTGTTTTTTGATTATCGTTTTTGATAATTAGATATTTGTTGTTTTCTGATTATCGTTTTTGATAATTAGATATTTGTGTTTTCTGATTATCATTTTTGATACTTAGATATTTGTTGTTTTCTGGTTATCGTTTTTGATAATTAGATATTTGTGTTTTCTAATTATCTTTGTCGATAATTAGATATTTGTTGATTTGAGTTTTCTGATTATCGTTTTTGATAATTATATATTTGTGTTTTCTGATTATCGTTTTTGATAATTAGATAATTGTGTGTTCTGATTATCGTTTTTGATAATTAGATATTTGTTGATTTGAGTTCTAATTATCTTTGTTGATAATTAGATATTTATGTTTTCTGATTATCGTTTTTGATAATTAGATATTTGTTGTTCTTTGATTATCGTTTTTGATAATTAGATATTTGTTGTTTTCTGATTATCGTTTTTGATAATTAGATATTTGTGTTTTTTGATTATCGTTTTTGACAATTAGATATTTGTTGTTTTCTGATTATCGTTTTTGATAACTAGATATTTGTTTTTCCTGATTATCATTTTTGATAATTAGATATTTGTTGTTTTCTGATTATCGTTTTTGATAATTAGATATTTGATTATCTATTTGATAATTAGAATTTGTGAGAATTTGTGAATTTCTTTTATGAAATTAAAAGATTTCTCTGGCATTTTATTCTAGACCTTTATTTTTCTAGCTTAACCAGTTTATGTTAGAAAAATAATTGCTATTGACAACTTTAATTATGAAAATTGCGGGGACGCAATTTTTATAAGGAGGGGAGTCTGTAACAACCCGGGGTTTTGCACCGGTTAATTATCATCATTAGACGATTAATTCTGCTGGCTAATTGCTGTTGGGAGTTTTGAATCGGGTTGAAATTCTTTTCACAAATTTGTTAAATGTTGTGTGGGCTTTAAATAAAAATCTTGGCCCAATATCACTCTCTCTTTTATCTTTATTAATTTTGCCCGTTCCCTTTTGATTTTTTTGCCCGTTCCCTTTTTGTTGAGATAATGGCGGCTCTGTTGTTCATTCCTCTTCCTACAAAATTAGGGTTTTCGGTAATTCGATGATGTCGATTACAAATGCTCGATTCAATTCGATTTTCTTGCTCTATTTGTTGATCGTCTCTTGAGATGATTTCGGCCACTTGATAGAGTTCATTTCTGCTTCGATACAGGGGGATTTCGGCTGTGATTGGATTCATGCTCTTCGACATAGGTGCGTGATCTTCACCCACATCTAATTCAATCTACTGCTTATATATAATTTGATGCCCTTGAATTTTTGTTCGTATCCATTTGATTGAATTCGTCACTTGAGTATTCTCGGCCATTTGATTTCGTTTTAATGCTTTGGATATGTTCTGACTTGTTTATATCGTATATTTCCTTTACTTCACTATCACGGTTTTAGTTTGAAACCGTTCGATCCTTCCTTGATCATTACGGTAGTAACTTTCCTATTTTATTTTCGATTTGATTTTTGACTTTTTCAATTTGTACACACACTTGATTTCTGACTTGGTCAACTTTGATTTTGATTTGACTTCCATTTTTCTGATGACTTCGGCCTTGACACTGATCGTGTTTACTTCGGCCATTTTGATTTCTTAAAATGCTGGATATTGATCGAACTATACACTCGATTTTGTGATGAAAAGTATAAGTGTTGGTCTTGTTCGACTTTTGCCATGCTATTTACTGTCTTTGGTAGCACTTTCGACCTTGTTCGATTTTACTTGTTGTTTCCGGCTATTATGTCTTTACTGCCATGTGTATACATACACCTATGTATGTATATATGTGTTGTATTTGTAATGTTCACTGTGATTCGCTTGAGTTGCTTCAATGTGATGTTTACACTGCTGCATATCACTACATTTCTATCACTGCACTGTTTATTTGCATATCAGATTATACTTGCTGTTGCAGTTCCATCTGGTTTGGTATTGTCTCGAACTTGATACTGTTTGGCACTTTAATGTTTGAAATGCTTATAAACTTGGATTCTTTGTGTACTTTTCTCTGTTTGCATCTGTTAGCTTGTAGTCTTCACTTTAACTTTGAACTGTTTGGTTATAAACTTGGATTCTTTTGGTTGCTGTGTTGATCTTGCTTGCTACCTGGTCGACACTTCCAGTTCACTAGTCTTGTAACTGTGTCAAGTTGTTGTAGCCTTTGTGCATTGTTGCTATTCCTTTGGTGCACTATGCTTATGTATGAAAGTTGAGGCAGTGCTATTGTAATTTGCGTCTGCATTGTATTTGAGTGCATTATCTTTGTGTATGCATTCTCTGACCTCTCTTGTATCATTGGTGTGTACTAAGCTGTGCCTTGCTTCTGTTTTGTTGGTCTTGCCTTGTATGACTGGTGCATGTTGCAGTAATACTCCTTTCATTCTGGTTCCTCTATCTTTGATGTTGAGGCCTGTATTTTGATGTTCTGGTTTGAGGCTGCATATATGAGTCTTGCTTACAGTAGAATTGAGTTGTACTATTGCCTTTGTTCTCGAGTATGATACTTGCACTTGTCTTGTCCACTGCCTTTTCATATTAATCGAGCATTTTCACTTGAGACCGTATTGTCATGTTGCATTGATGATGCTCTGACCATTTTATTGCATTTGGATTTGTTTTTCGAATTGCACCTGAGTTGAATCCAGCTTGTAGCTCGGGTTTGACCTTGTGCTCGTTTGTGAATTTTCGTTGTGCATTCACGTATACTTGTGTGCATTTCTGTTTTGTACCTCTGCACACTTTGCAATCTCGACATGCTGTTAATATTTGGAGTTGTGATGACATCATATACTGTAGTGACGAGGCAGTGCACGTGAGCGTGTACCGCAGCCAAACAGAATTGACTTTTTAATTGATATTTCAATTGATTGAATTGTTTCGTGTATCCAATTCAATATTTTGAAAATGTATTTTGATTTGGTTTAATTTGATTATTTAGTTGCTATTTAATTATCTACTAGATAATTAGATTATGTGTTTTATAATTATCATATCGATGATTAGATTTTGTTGTTTATGCTGATTCGCTGACTTGGGTTTTGCTTTGGCCACTTGCTGTTAATTTCTGTTTTAGGCAATTCTGTTGTTTTCCAAATTATCTTCATTGATAATACTTTTATTTATCTTTGTTGATGATTTGAAATTGCTGATTTGCTGTTTAATGCTGTTACGTGTTATAATTACCGTTATCCAATTTCCTTATTATAGGATTGGATAGGTGAGATTTATTGTGATTGTCGTCTAATTATTATTCAATTATTATTGCTTTCGTGCATTAATAACTGAGTTTGAATTAGACTGGCTGCGTATTATTTTCTTTTGAATTAATACTCGGGTTAGACCGAGTTATTACAGGCTGTTGATATCTCTCTTTGGGATGCTGATTGAGCTATGAAGTCTCTTCATATCTTTTGGAGTAGTCGTTGTCATTTTATAGAATGATATGTATTTATGTATATTATTTACAATAATGTACTTGCATATGTAACTTCCAGTGTCGACAGTTGTATTGTATCACATGTATTGTATCACATGTATTGTAACTGACTTCAGTTATATATATATGAGATTTGATATTATCCGTGTTCTGTGTTTAGCTTATCTGCGTTATTATTATATATGTGTCCTAAACTATTATGAACCATCGTAGTTTGTTTTATACAGGAATTGAATATGTCGATGGAAGTAAATAAACAAAGAGATGAAAAATAAATATATATACCACTCCTATCGAGATAATCAATACTAGTGTAAGGCCTAACTACGGATGGCCGCTCCTATCCAGCCTTATTCTTCGTAATAACAGACAGTATTTCCTTTTAATACTCTTTGTTATTGTGAGCATAGAGGTGGGGCGTCACATTATACTTGGTTATAAATTGAATATAAGAAAACAAATGTATATATTGAACTAATTTGTGAAATAGTATATTATTAATGGTAATTAAGTAAAATCAGTGTTATGTAAGAGATTCTTATATTTGGTTGTAAATGATAAATTCTTAAATATGATTAAAGGTTAATGGTGACAATTATTAGAAGTTACCTATTTATTTAATCTGTTAAATTAAATTTGAATCCAATTACAATTAAATGTAATTTAATGTTACATTAATGTGAGATAAGACGATAACAATAAAATTGTGAATGAAATAAAATGAATAGAAATTTTAATTCTATTCATAAGACGATAATTGATTTAATAAAAGAATAAAACCAAGATAAATAATTAACTGGAATGATTGTAAAGTTAAAATTGGGTATAAATTGTAAATGAGTAAATAAATCAAATGTTATATTAAACGGTATAATTGTATGTAATTAATTTGAATTGATTAAAATAGAACAATTAATCAGTACGTGAATTTATTAGTTTGTTTGCTAACACTAAACATAGAAATGTGTTTGTATTGGTAAGTTATAGCAATGGTAATTATAAATTCACTATTTAATTCATTGATAATAGATTGGAAATCAATTGCAATTAATTAATTTAATTAATGCAGTTAATGTAGATTAAATTGATAATTGCAGAATATTAATTCAATAAGATGTAACCCAATGTAAATTTTATTCATAATATGGCGATAGACTGAATAAAAAGGTTTGAAATTAAATTAAATCTATTTATTGGAATTAATTATAAATAGTTGGATTTAATTGCAGTTGGAATTGAACACTATAACTAATGAAATATTAAACACTGAAGTTGATATGTAAATTGCTTTAAGTGGTTATAAATGTCTAAGTAATCAACAAGGATGAAAATTTGTTAATTATTAAATTTGAAATTAAAAAGTGATTTAATTAATAAATTATTAATTTATTTAATGAACGTGAAAACAGCCATTTTGGCTACTAACTCGGATTTTGATGAAACGAGTTTCAACGGATCCATAACGGTGAATTATTGTAGGATTTCAAGTTTCGTAGCGATCAGATTTGTTAATTGATCGTATGGACTCGAAACGCGTTGAAATCAATTTAATAAAATTCAGTTGGAATCAATTTGAAATAAGCTGATTTTTAAAGCAACTTCTTCATATGATGAAATTAGGACTTGAAACCTGTTCCATTGAATTTAAAACTATCTAAAACATCTATTTGGATATATGGGTTGACCCATTTTCGTTCTGGAGTCTGAACGGGCTTTTTGGGTCATTTATCGTTCAACGTGTAAATCAATCTTTTCCATGCTTTCCATTTTCATCTTTGCTTATAAATAGCACATTATAAACCCTAGCTACTTCTTATCTTCATTTGTCTATAGGTACGATTTCATCTGTCCACTTCTTCTCAATGGCAGACAAACAAATTCCCAAATTCAATTTCAAAACAAATTTCAATCGAAAATCGAAACTCAACAAACCCTATCATATTATATATCGATTTGAAGCTCTGGATGAGCGCAAGTCAAATCTGCAGTTTGTTTCTTGATCTGAATTTCTATATGCCTAGAATTCGATAATTTTTTCTTGGCCATTCATCACGTTCCGACGAACTTCGACCGATCGTCGAATTTAGGGCATGGATGGGTGGAGATCGACGAGGAGGTATCATCCGCGTGGTTCGCAGGCGACATTGACGGTTGGATTGATGTCAGAAATTGATTAAGGTTTCGAAAATGGTACGGCGACGCGATGAACATGGGCAACCGGGGTGATGTTGTCGGCATAGACGAGTGCGGCGTAGAGGGACAAGGCCAATGGTATTGGCGACGTTGGCTATCGTAGCAGAAGGTGGGTGCTTTTCATGGTTAAAGTTGGGGTGTTCAGCCATGATGGGTCTGGGAGCATTCGAAGTTAGGGAAGGTCCACGTGATGACGTGGTTACTTACTTGTGGGTAGTTTTTTTATTCTGTTTTAATTTAAATTTTCGACTGTTCTAATTATCATAACTTTTACATATGAGGTTCAATTCATGTCCGGTTTGTTCCGTTGTGATCATATCAAAATTTCAGATATTTGGACATTTGTTTGAATGAATTCTGAGACTGTTTAAATATGAGCCCTATATTGGACTTTAATTCGATTTAAAATCACAACTTCTAAAATTTCTTATGTTAGTATAACAACCTGTATATTTGTACCATTTAAATTGACGATATTCCATACATGTCAACTTAAATAATAAAAAACACGAATCATTAATGGAGTATATATATATAAATGAGAATGATCAAAGAATCACAGAAATATAACATCACAGAATAGTGTAGCGGAAATACAACATAGTCATAAGAGTAGTTCATGAAGCTATCCATAAATACAACAATGTCTCAAATAAAAAGAAATAAAACAACATAGAAGTCCAATAGTCCAAATAGAAAGAACAATACTGATAAGATAAGATAATGATAGTCTTCGGTCTTCAGCTCCAAGTAGAACAGCAACAGCAATCCTCAGTCTGATCCGAGCATAAGCATAAACAAACACTCCAATCAGGACATATATTCTTATACAGATAATATGGTTCAAATTCAAAATAACAATAACTCAAAGATGAATGGAATAACATCTTTCAGGATCCGTTAAACTATTTATACATAGTAGTGTACGATAAATAGATAATGTCTAACAGTAAAGTAAATATCAAAATAGTGTTAAGGTGTTACCATTGTCCCCCTTAACACATTTCATATAGTGTTATAGACTATACATCACTGTAAACTCCACCGTAAACTAGTGGGATATCAGGGAGTACTCCATAGGTATAATACAAAAAAAATTCGTAGTGGTCGCGTATATGGGAATACAAGTATGACAAGGTACATGAGGCAATACCCAAGGTAGTGAAACTACCATTTGCCTGATCCGGACTGGTGAGAACGCATCGCCGCAATGATTGCAACACCGCGAAACAACACTCCAAATTCAAGGGTGCGCACCGATCAATAACAACTAATGAGTAGTTTACGAAGAAGTGTGTTCGCTCGAGATAGCTAACCCCATTTGGCCCGGCACGGCTCCTGTTTTAGTCATTTCCAATTTGACACAAGTGTCAAGGCTATCCATTATCGTTCTCTTTCTTCAGTCATCGCGTACGCCATTCCAACCACTTCATTCTGGATCACACTCCGCGTATAGTTATTAAAGTGGTTTTCGGTTTAGACAGTGAGTATGTCTCTAACTGATTCCGGTTCCTTTAATAACCTTCGTAATTATTTTACCGATTGGTCGTTAAATATATTTCAAAACCAATTCAATTTCAATTTCAATTAGAATTCGTAATTCAACATTTTATTTGTCTTCCCAAACAATTTCCGGAATTTACGTTTCATAACTTCCAAATTTCCATTTCAAATTCTATAACTCAATTTCAAGATTTGATTTAAACAATTCAAACATACACTTAAGTTCGTATATAAGTTTCATTCCATAATCATTTGAACTAAACTTAATTTAACGTTCAAATCAATTTAAACTCATTTATAGATTTCATTCAATACTCGTTAAACTAATTTATCATTAAAACAACTTCAATTAAATTTCAAATTCATTAAATTACTTTCTTAAGTTCAACTTATTATATCAAGCTTACAAATTTAATTTAAATTAAATTTGTCAAATTCAATACTTTAAATTTCAAGTCTTTCATTTGTTTTGATAAACGCATTTTATTTCTTGTTAAAGAAATTCAATTTCATTTATTTATTACCTTAGTTACAATTTCAAACTCAGTTAATAAAGGAATTTAGTTTCACTTATTCAAGAAGTTAAATTTTACTTAATAAAGAATTCAATTTAAATTAAATTATTAAACAATTCAATCTTATTAAATTATCAAATAATTACAATCTTAATTATTACAAATTTCAAAACTTAATTATTAATAATTTAAAACTTAATTATTAATGATTTCAAAACTTAACTATTAATAATTTCAAAACTTCATTATTAATCAATTTGAATTTTAGACAATGTTCTTTCGTCAACTACTACGTTAACATTTTGTTTCAGATTTCAAATATTCACATTTCCTTTCATTTAAATTTAACATCCAATTTTATTTCAAACCTTATTATTATTCAAATAAAATCTTTATTTTATTTAAATTCAAATTGTTGACTAATCGGGTTTAATTTAATATTCTATCCTAAGTCAAGTTATTTGGGTATTTATCATTTCAACCCGATTCTATTTCAAATCAAAAATCAAAACATAGCAAAGGGAACTTGCAGTGTGATAACTGGGATTGTGTCAAAGTAAATAAACAAGCAGTAGCAACCATACATAACAATCCAACAATTTATTTAAATATTCTCGAAATAATCGTATTAATTTACATTTGTTATTTATGCAAATTAATATAATTATTTCCAAAATCTACACTATCATTTCATGCAGATTAAAGATTATTCCACTAATTACTTATACAGTTTTTCACTTGTCATTCAATTTCAATTTTATACTACAACAATTAATCTAATATACATTCAATGGTTCAAAGTGTAATTATCACTATTCTACGTGTCGGTTTATTTAATATTTAAAAGGGCTCATATTTAACTAATCAAATTTAACATATAAATCCATTTTAAATTATTAACTACCCTATATCAAATTCAGTTATCACTTTAACAATAACAATTAACATCTAATTTCAACATCACATAGCAATCATTCATCAACCAAACTTGTATAAGAATATAAGTCGTGAAAATCAATTCACCTTTCTTGGATAAAGAAATTGACGGCGAAACAAAAAGAAGCACGAATGTAGTCGGTATAATACGAACAACGGACACTGCAAATACCGACAAAAGAGAGACGATATTAATCAATGAACGTTTATATATAATTTATAAAATTATATAGATGCGCTTACCGATGAGGAAGAAAAAGAACAAAAGCTGAAGATCGATGTCGCTGCAAAAAGCTTAGCCGGTTGCTTCTGCACACAACGAGAAAAGAAAAGTTGTTACTAAATATTTTTTTCAGTAACGAATATACACACTGCTTATATATTTTGTCAGCAATAATTTGAAAGCCACAGTGCACTGCCACTATTGTATATAGCAACAGTACTACTTTCTTTTACTTTCTGACATTAACCAAATTTTCTTCTTTTCCTTCCTGCCTTCACCATTTACGCGTCCACAACTTCATAAATCCTCTCCCCCCCAACAATGATGTACCTACCACTTTTTTGACGCACGCATTTCCTTTTTTTTCTTCTTTTTTTTCGTGTACAAACCAAGTTGTACAAATTCACTCAAGCATGCGCCACCCAGTTTCATCTTCATTCCCCCACCAATGCACACGGCACATCCATACACTTCCATGACACACGTACGCAAACATTTTCTTTTTTTCCTTTTTTTCTTCTCCACGCAATAACAGTTCCACTTCACCTTCCCCCCTTCCCTTCTCCATCTACTGCGTGCCCATATTCTCGCATGCAACATAAACATGCACACATGACACCCATATGTACACTCACACAACACGCGGCCCACTTACACACACACGCACTCACGGCTAGGAAGGGTTGTGGCGCATGGAGGAGGAGGAGTTCAGGGAGGAGCGGCTAAGGTGAACGGCTTGAGGAAAGTGGGCAAAGTGGAGAAGGACAGTGGAGCTTCACGTTCGGCCATCTTTCTTTTTCAAAAAAAAATAAAACACAGGAAGAAGAGGGAGGAGAGGCGTGAGGTGTGCGCATGGGTCTGGAGTAGGGGAGAGGGGAAAGGTGCGTGCGTGCTTCTGCTCGGCCATTACTTCGTTTGTACATATATTATATTTTTTTCAAAAAGAAGTATGAAGAAGAAAGAAAGGAGGATGAGAGGTGTGCATTACATGGAGATGCAAATTGAATGAACAGTGGATGTGAATGAAGTGTTAGTTTCTTTAAATTTTGAAATTTTGGAGCAGTAAATTCATTGTGAATTATGAAAAGCCATCCCACTTTTCAAGACAACCACTATTTTTCCAACTACTGTAATAATTTCATCAGCTGAGATTTTACTTTCAAACTTTCTTTTGTAAACGGCTAAAGGACTTGGACTGAAATTTGTTTAACCGGTCTGTTCGGAAACGGTTAAATTATCGCGACGATTCCCGTCTGACTCCGATTAGCATGAATAAATATACCATTTTGATAAGTGTGAGGATGCGCATCCAACGGTACACAGATAATTGCGATATGACAGTTTTATAAAATCTCGAATTTACGCCGCTTAAATTGTTCGTTTTGCAAAACAATTTAAACGGAACAGGCGATGACAGTTTTTGACGAAACGAATTACATCATCTTGACCAGAATAATTTTTACAACATAACTGTGTAAAAATATTTGGATTTGAAAGATAAATTTTACGCAGCTCTATATGAACTGATATACAGTAAAACGCGAACGAAATTTACTGTAATATTTTGCGACGAAACTTTTTCTGTATTCATATCTAACTGGACACATCTTATAAATAAAGTTTGGACGTTAATTGAGATCGTTTATAAATTTCAAATTTTTTTATATTAAAACGATGGATTTAAAATTTTAAATTGGATCGGAAATTCAGGGTCGTTACAGTTAGTTAAATTAAATTTATAATATGATTAGAAATTTATTTATCGATGTTTGGTATATTTAAATTGTCGTTCTAGTTAAAATTTAATTTTATTGCATTTAATTTTCATTTAAGTTAATATTGAATTTTAAATCGTCAATTTAATACCTATATTGATTATCAGTTATCTATTGATGTTCACTGATTGTAACAACCCGATATTTTCAACCATTTGCATCCGCACATATCGGACTTGAATTGCTCAAAATACCACGTTGTAAATAAAATTTGGCAAATCTCAGAATATACAGTAAATAAATAGTCACAGATCACATATACAGAGTGAATAATAATGCAGCGGAAGTAAAAGGGATAGTAGTTCATGAAGCTACTATATAATAATAAGATACATAAGAGTTAAACAAAATACAACAGAAGAGTAACATGATACATCAGGTACAAATCAGAATAGATCACTGAAATCACTGAATACTGAAAGCAGAACATATTACTAGATCATCAAGAAAAGCTCCAACTCTGAAGGTGAGTCTTGAATGCATAATCACTCAATCTGACTCGAACGTAAAGCAAGCACAAAACACTCGAGTCAGGACATAAATACTTATAAACTGTAAACCAACTCAAGTGAACAGTAACAAAATGCATCAGTAACTTAAAGGATGCTTGGGATCGTCTATCCTCTAAGGATCTCTCAAACTATTTACTATGTAGTAATATTATGCTATTATAATAATGTCTACAGTAAAATAAACTTACTTTAAAATAGCATTTCGGGCTTACCAATATCACCCTTCACACATATTAATCCTAGTAGTCCATCCAATATCGTAATATCTCCAGATCGGGAAACTATCAGAGGATCCCACACGGACTACGGGAGAAAAACAAACACGTAGTAAAGGCTCGGTATGGTAGGTGACACGGCACACAAGGCAATACCAGGGTAGATATACCAATTACGCATACGGGCTGGTGGTAACGTAGCAGCCACATATGCCACCTCGGAACACACTCCCATATCAAAATCGGAGGATGGCCATCTAATCAATCACAAGTAAGATTACAGTATCGAAGGAATGTGTCCAATCGGAGGAATGACCTCACTTGGCCCGAGATCTCTCCTGTTTTAGCCACCTTATGCCAACTCACGGGAGTTGGTTCCACGTAATATACCTCAAGAAATTCGCCACCATCCTACTTCATTCTGGAATCTCCACCGCGTACACGGTTGTTAAAATGGTTTTCGGAGTTGGCAGAGAGTATGACAACTTCCGATCCCGGTCTCTTTAACAACCAAACGTTATTATAACGCCATGGTCATTTCAAAATAGTTTATACTTCAAAAAGATCAAATCATTTCATTTCAAAGTATATTCCTTTCAAAATAGTTTATGCTTCGAAACCAAAACCATTTTTATTTCAAAACTATTTAATCAATCAAAATAGTTTATACTTCGAAACCAAAATCATTTTTATTTCAAAACTATTTATCCAATCAAAATAGTTTATATTTCAAAACCAAAATCATTTTTATTTCAAAACTATTTATTCAATCAAAATAGTTTATACTTTGAAACCAAAAACATTTCAAACATATATTCATTTCAAAATCATAATACTTTCAAAGTATAACTCTTTCGAAACCAAAAATACTTGAAACAATTACACTTTGAAAATCATAACATTTCAAAATCATACATTTGAAATCACGAAACATTCATTTAATTCTTTACATTTTACAATTCATTCAATAAATCCCAAATTTCCAATTTCCAACTTAATTCAATTCAAACCATCTGCTTCATCCCAACAACCATTTAAAATCATATCAATTTCAAATATAGATTTGATCCACAAATTAAACTATTCAATTTTTAATATATTTCAAAGCTTTAATATCCCGCATTTCAAAACTAAATTCTATAATTTCATATATCCCAAATTTAACTTCATTATTACTTAGTTTTGAAATATTCATTTCATAAATCCAATATTATTCATAAAAATATAACTTCAAAAATCCATTTATCAAAATTCAATACCATTCCAAATTCACATCCTTTATCAAATAAAAGATTATATCATAAAAAACCATTTCAAAATCATTAAAATATCATATCCTTCAAAACCCTATTATCAAATCATTATTTGAATTCAATTTCAAATATTCAAATTTTAAATATCATTTTAAAAATAAAATATGTCTTTCATTTATTATTTCAAATATCATTTCAAAATACATTTCAAAATTCCATTCAAAAATTCATTTATCTCATTACATTTCATTCCATTTAACACATAACCAAGTAAACCTTATTTAAATTCAAATTTAATTTAAATTCCTTAAAAATTCAAATTAAAATATTAAAATATATTCAAAACTCCTAAAATTTCACAAATACTCAATTTCAAAAGTTAAATCATTTAATACTTTAAAATATAACCCAAATAGTGTTAAAATCTATAATATTTCAAACACTGTCAAAATATAGCAACGACTGCATTTATAAAGTGCTATTATAGCTTAAAATTTCCAAAATAGTTTAGTTTAAGAATAACGACATTTGTAAAATGCCGTAATAGATATTTAGTTATTTCTAACATGGTTACATTCCGAAACAACAGCATTTAGAATGTTGTCATAAGACTACAACATTTTTAGGAAATGTTGTTAATAAAATTTTAGATTTTATTTTAACCTTTCAAAAACAATAAAACTTCAATTCTTGTTACTTAAATTTATAAATCATATTTCTAGACTTCAAAATTTCATATTTAAATCATTTTAAAATATGATTTATCACAATAAAATTTTAAAATCAGATATTCAAATTTTAAAACTCAATTCATTTATTAAGTCAAAATTTCACTGTTTATTAACTTATAAATTAAATAAAACTTTGAATTTTACTTTAAATATCATTTCAAACTTTAAATTTAATTTCCATTATTTTCTTACATTTTAAAATAAAATTTAAAGTCGAAAATCACATTTATTTCAAATTTACATACTCAAATTCACAAATTAAAAACTTAATATTTAACTTTCACAAAACCATAAAATATATATATATTTTTAATCAAAATTTCATACTTTTAAAAATACATATCTTAATAAAATCATTTAAAAATATACCACGGGGTCTGTATAAAATTTTCTAACCTAAGTCAAGTGATACAGATATATATCATTTCAGTCCGCAGTTTAAAAAGAAAACCCGGGTTCTATCATTTCAAACCCGCAATCCCAAGTAAATAAAAATAAATAAAAATCATGCAGGCCTATCATTTCAGCCCATAACGATTTTTCCTTATTCTAAAGTCCATTCGGGTATGTATCATTTCAACCCATATTGATTCTATTCTAACAGGGAACTTGCAGTGTGAACATATACATAAACAATATAAACAATGTCAATGTCACAATATAATGTCATATATCAGATGTCATGTGATAATTAACAGTTTTAACATGGTAATAACATGGCATAGCATATCATATGATCATCATTAACTTGCATAAACATTTTATATTACTATACACTTGCCATCAATTCACTATTTTGTAAGTAAATTGTCAGAGTGAGAAAGACTCACTTTTTCAAGCTGAAGACCACTACGACACACAAAACGATTCCAAAGGCACGACAAGCACGACATAGCATGACCAGTGATTCAAATGAGTAGAGAGAGCCAAGATATCATCTTGTCATAACAATCAAAACAATACAATGCAATATAACGTATGAATATATTTAACACAAAACGATACAGAAACAAATTGAAATACGAAGCAATAATGAACAAGATAGATTAGACCTTGCTTCAACAACTCCAATGATTGGCCTTAGTGGTCTCTATGATCAGCCATGATGTGTGTTTGGGTCAGGTATGGTATCATATAGGTCAGGTTAAAGTTGATGAAGGTGGTGGAAGAGTTACAATATGAAGCATACATGGGTTCAAGGCAAAATAGAGTGGTTTATGCAACATTTGGCTCGGTTATGCCATCATATGGGCTCGGCCCAGGCTAGAACAGGTTAGGTCAGAAGTGTTGATGGCTGGAGTGGTGGCTAGGGGAGATGTAGCTGCTGCTGCTGGTGGCTAAGGTGGTGGCCATGGTGATAGATGAAGTGGATGTGGCCTGCAAAGCTCGGCTAGGCTTGTTTAAGGGGATTGCTTGCAATTTTTGTGGAGTTTTCAACATGGGGAGGTCACGGCCTGTAATGGTCAGTGGAGTAGAAGGAGGATCTTCTAACTATGGGGGAGATGGAGGTGATGAGGTGATCCATGGCCGAGCAAATCTAGGAGAAAACAAGGCAATTTCAAAGGAAAATTCAATGAAAATGATAAGAAAAGTGGAAAAGAAAGAAGACATTACCTTGGTTTTCTTCTCAGATCCAAAGTGTACATGTATTGTGAATTGAGAAAGGAGTGTTTTTGTGAATTACACCATAAAATCATGGCTAGAATCTTTGGGAAAGGACAGCCCAAAGTGAAAAGGTGAGAAAATGGAAGGTCAAAGGCAAATGAAGAGTTTTTGTCTCTTGAAATTTCTTTTTTTATTTATTCAAATAAATCAAATAAAACCAGTTAAATAAAATAAAACTAAATACAAAATAAAGTGAAAATGAAATGAATAAATAAATTTTAGAAAAATATAAGAATATAGTTAATTATATATAAACTAGTATTGAAAATTGAAAACAAAATATAACTAGTTTTGGAAAAATAACAACTACACTTTAAAAATGTTTTAAAAATAAAATATATATATAATATACCATATTACACACATATACTCAAATTACAATGAGATATGAAATGTAAAAACATTATTTATATAGATTAAATAAATAATTTTGTTACATAAAACAATTTACACACAATATTGCAAAAAGCATAACTTTCACAATATTAATCGGATTTCAACGAAACGAAATGCAGTGTTCTTGAAACTTTATTTATTTTCATAATAAAAGATAAAATTAAAATTTTAAAATATTTAAATTTAAATGTCAAAATTTGACCAAATTGACAAAAATTCACATTTTCTGGAAATATTCAATATATTCAGGTTTGAAATTATAATTCACATACAAATCAAAATTAATATTCAAAAAAATTATTCATTTTAATAAATAAAATAAAGTTTTATCCATAAATAAAATAAAGTTTTTAAATCAGGAATTTCAATTAAAATAATCAAAATATACAATTAAAATTATCACAAAATACAGGGTTGTTACACTCTCCCCCACTCAAAACTTTTCGTCTCCGAAAAGGAATGAGTTACGGAAATACATAGAAAAAGATAGAATAAAATAGGATTAAGACAAGATGACAGGAAGATTGAAATTTTACCTGATAACTGTTGTTATAGGTAAGTTTAACAAGGTGAAGACGATCTTATCATGATCCTCCAGAATCAAGAACACAAGCATGAAAAAAGATCTTCTAGAATCTGATTCACCTTTTCCGCTTAATCGACGGTCTGTGGCTGGCATGCAGTGTTCAGATTCAAAAATGAGTACCAAAGATTATCAAGGATTATAGAAAGATTTCTAAACAGACTGGTATAAGCAATAGCCTCCCCATTCTGTTACAAGATAAGGGAAATAAGGACAACCAAAAGATAGTTTGAGAAACAAAATAAGATAATAAATTTGAAACTATGAAAATTTCAACTTAAATTGAAAATAAATTTTGCGTAAGTTAAATGAATCTTAATCATCTCTAATTTCATTATCTTATCATCCAATTATCTTAAATAAACAATCTTTAAAATCATGGATTTGAAAGAAAAATCATTTAATATACTCAAAATGTACTCAATAAAATAATTTTTCTTTATTCCTAATTATAATTAAATTTATTCCTCTCGATTTATTTTATCACCTATATTAAATATACTTACACTTATTAAAACTGCTTTAAACTATTCCTAGTTCCTTTAACATCATTTATATTATAAATTATTCCATTACACTTTTTCTTTATTTACCTCTGTTAGTCTTTTTATAACTAAAATTTAACTGTATAATATTTATTATAACCACTCAAATTTTATTTAAAAAAATACTTTTATATTTTATATTTTCCAATTACATATTCAACTTCTAAAAATTAAGGTAAGTTACATTGGAATGAAATTGTGTATTATACAAATAAAACCTCTAGTTCAATCATTTCAAGCTTGAATATTCATCCAAAACTTGAAATTGTACTTGAAATTGTCTTTCAAGGTAAAATTTAGGAATTAAATTTCCGATAAATTCCAAACTATTTAGAGTTAATAAATGCACATATACTATATATATATCCATTCAACTTTAAATCATATATCAGCATATGTTACAAATCCAGTCTTATTTTAGAAACTCAAATAAATTGAGTTTTCCAAAACAATATAAGTCGGTCCTATTTTAGAAATTCAAATCAATTAAATTCCCCAAAACAAAATTGTAGCAAGACTACAGAACGGTCTCTTCACTTCGAAACTCAAAAATGAATATCGATGATGCTGGTCATCACCGAAGTTATTTTCCAGCGACAAAGAGAAGAACACTAATTTTAAACTTTAAAATTCTTTGGAAACATATTTCTATTAGAAAACACTATAAATAATATATCCTTTAAAGCTTTAGACACAAGGTTTGAAATCCATCGGAAATTAAATTCTCAAATTCTTATTTTAAATTCATTTTAAATTTCCAAATAAATTTATGACCATCTTTATATTTCCATTATTTATATATAAAACAAGAGATAATAAAAATATAAGATCAAATATTATTTCTCAACAACCAATTCAATAAAAATAAAAAAAAAACATACATAGTATAGTTACAAAATTTATTTCATTACTAAATTTGAAAAACATATTGTGTCAGTTTGCTCTGTTCAAGTGTTTTGGAAATCTTAGCGATAGCGTTGATCAGACGAATCAATCAGAAACCCAAATCAACATCAGCAACTCAAACAACACAATGTATAAAACAATTTAAATATTAGTTTACAAATACACTTCAAGAATGATTAAAGATAAGTTGGAAACAAAGATAATGATTAAATAACAGAATAGGAAGATGGATGAGCTTGTATAAATCGCAGGCAACCTTAACTGGGTCAACCGTGACTTAAAGAATAAGGTCGATGTGGATTTTCTAGGAAAAAATCAACTTTCGGTCTCAAGTGGTAGAGTTTGGGATAATAAGAGATACTAGCATCTAAACCGAGGATATAAAATCTTTGGTGAATCGATGCTATTGTAAAAGGGTTTCACCCCTTTACAAATAATTTGAGATTGGCGAGACCGCCGACTCATTATAAAGATCTTTCGAAGTGGAGTTATGGGATACTACAGAATCAAAAGAAGATAAATGGTGAGGGACACGAATGGATTTTGGAACCGCAGAGAATGTTCCAAAATTCAAAGGGATCGAGTCAAAAAGTGTAACGACCCACAAATCCGCACCCCTTGAGTCAACACTATTCTACAACAATCAACTCAAGTTGCACAGAAATACGGACTATTAGGGTTAAAGAGGAAGAGGTAGAAGAAGGAAAAAACTACAGAATCTAACCATCGCAGCGGAATAAAATGTAATAGGTATTAACATATCTTTACACCAAAACAAATATATCTGTTCATATATTACATCATTAGAGTACATCAATCACAACTCAACATCAATAACATACAACAGGATATACAACTAATCAACACAGCGGTATATATTAAAAACAAGTACAAAAGTACGTATCGTCATCCAGCTCGTCTCCTGAGCTCCACAGCATCATATCATGTATCCTATAATACTCGGTCTGACCCGAGCATTACAGTTAAATAACACCCGAGTCAGTCTGGAATACCAGCGTGAGAAAATCACACTCAATTGATTATTAAAGTTTCAAAATCCTTTGAAAACAAAAGCATCTCGTAAGACCACGCCACAAATAAACATGTCGGGTTTTTACCTTACGATAGCTAAAACAATTTTTATAAAAATCCCCTGATATTATAATAGGGTCTATATACAAATACTTATAAAATAGCCGAAATTGTTACATCTATTAAATTCCAGCTACTAGCCACAGAGTGGGTAATACAAACAAAACTCGTACAAGGCTCATAGGGAGAATGGATTTCCAACTAATGACTAGGCACTGGGGTACCACTTGTCACAGTACGTGGCCTAGATCACAGTACCGAGGAGTACGCCCTCTCCCTTGCAACACAAGACCGGGACTTCCCCTTACTGGATAGTCCCGAGTGAGATCACCCCGCGGTTGGGATCAGCAACCGCCCACTAAGCCGAAATAAAAAGGGACATCTAGATAGGGATGACCTCACCCTGCTTGGGTACTACCCACCTAGCCTTGCTGCATGACCCCTGATTTTCAGTCATTCCCGGTTGATGAGGCTTGAGGCTAAGCGTTACCCTTTTAGAATATATCCCTTATAATGCCCATCGTCCACCTGACGATGTTCCGAAAGCATTCATCCATACAAGTCCGTCCCGGGTTCGAACGGAACCGAATGCACTATTCCTACAACATCCATTTTGGAAATATCCTCAGGATTAGTAGCGACTAGCCCTTGCACTTCACTGCTCCAACTTCGAATCCACACCCGTTTCCATGAAACGTACAAACCGGATCGAAGTGGTTTTCGAGAAATAAATCTCGATCCCGTTCTCTTCGAAACGATCAACGCATTTGTCCAATATTGATAGTCGGTGATTTAACTATCAATTATTATTTACAACATCCATCAAATAATAAATAATCTCCCAAATTATTTATTTATCTCGAAAATATCTTCACAATATATATTTTCACTTTCAAACCCTTTTGAAAACAGTTTTCAAACTATCTTCCTTTTCTGAATAAATTTCCCAAATATTTTCTATTTCTTCTGAAATCACCAAGTACAACACTTAGATTTTAAAATGATTTAAAACACCTTATTATGAAATATACTTTTAAATATTTAATTTAAAAATTACTTTAATGCTTTATTAATAATATATATATACCTTGAAAATAATTAAAATAAAGCTACTTTTTAGAATATAGAACTAAATTTCTCTTTTTAAATCAAAATACCAAGTTACCTTAAATAATTACTATGATAATAGATTTGAAAAATATTTACTTTAGAATTTAAACATTTAGAAATAATAACTTTTCTAAAACATGCTTTTTTAAACAACATTAAACCTTTTTATCTTATATTTAAAAATTTACTTTAAACGTACTTTCCTATCCAGAGAAATATACTTCTCTTCACATTCTTCTTTAAATCTCCAATTCAAACACTTGAATCAGTTTCCAAATTGATTTCCAATTTACTCCCTTTATTTCAAAATATATTAACTTCAGATTTTATTCCTTAATTACAATTTAAAATATTTTAACTGAGAATACCAATTTTTGATTTCTCAAATTACTTCTTAATCCTTTTAAATAAATTTAAACTTTGAAATTTAAAATAATTCTTTATTCCTTTAAAATAATATCACTTGATTTAATTACTGTTTACTCAAATTCTTTTCTTTCATACTCGAAGTTATTCATTAGTATTTAACATCACTTCCATTCCTTTTTCAATTCATTCTTAATTTATTCAAATTTTCTATACTTATTTCGCTTACAAATTCCTTCTTTTATTTTCTTTCCAAAATCCAATTTATATATATATTTGGTAACTCATTATACCCAAATATAGTCAATCAAACCACAACATTCAATATTCCAATATAATTCATCATAGAATATCAAATAATCACAACAGAGAATATTAAATAATTTAAATAAATGTTGAGGGATCCAGTTGGATCCCTCCATCCTGTTTTTCCTGCATCCATAGACGTTAGCACAACATAAAATACCAATTCCAAAATATACCATACTATAGCACATCAATCAATTCAACCATTCAAACAATTATTTAAATTTAATTATTTAAATTTAAATTTAAATTCAGCTGAGTGAGATTAACTCACCTTTGATTTTTGTTTGGCAATCCTCTACAGTCTTGCCTTGGTACCCGATTTTTCTGACCTTGAATAAATATTAGATGGTTTTTATTAATATTCAAACTAACCGAACAATTCATTTTATTTTAATAAATTTAATTTACTAATGATTTAGTTTAAACTAAAAATTTCCTTTAAAAATCTATTTAGTAGCTAAAATAATTAAAATAAGTTGGTTAAACAATTTTTTTCCACCAAACCCATTATTAAAAATAAACCTAGCAAATTAAATAGGTATGTGTGTATTAATTAACGCTTCCTTTACTGTATATACACATATGTATATAAGATATTTATATTTATTTTACTTCTGTGAATAAACAAAACAGGATTTGTTTCTTTATTGTGAAAGCCCTATTTTAATACCTTAGCTTACTGTAATAACTTTCGTATATATATTATATAAATTAAATAAACTTAGGGATAACTTAAAACAAAACATACTCATTGTCTCTATTTTATTTTATTTTCTGTCTATAAATACATATGATTTTAAATTCAGTTTAAATTGAAAATAGAAATAAAATAAAATAAAATAAAATAAAATAAATTGAAAAGAGCAAATCGAATATACCTCTATCGAACCCAGTTCCATCCTTGTTCGTGCCCCCGAACACTCCACTGCGAGCATTACCACGCGACGCCGCCTCACCGCACCCATCGCGAACGATGCCCTAACCCAACGTCGCTGCAAACTCGATCGACAGGACCTTCCCCTCTGTCGCGAACCACATACGCCGTACCCTCGAAGTATCGCACTCGACATCGCCTCCAGATTAAGTCGAAGTCGCGAATGGAATGGAAACGAACGGAAGGCACGATTCTTGATTAATTCGATATGAATTAAATTGAAAGAGAGGAGATAGATTTGGGTTTTGATTTGGATTTCGTGAGGGAGGATTCGAATTGATTAAAGGAGAGAAGGAAGAAGGAGGAAGACGCGTTTTTGAATTTAGGTGCAGTCGCCATTTTTTTTTATTTAGGGTTATTGATTTTCCAATGAAGGCTAAGAAGAGTGCGTGATTTCAAAAGGGTTCGGCATGGCTTTCTTCAGAAGGAAGACGCGAGTAATATTTTTTTTTTAAATATCGAATTCAATTTAAGAAGAAGGAAGAAAGGATAAGGCTGTCGCCATTTTCATATGTCGATATTTATTTTTATATTTTATATCGAAAAATTTCGGCTGATAAGAAGGAAAGGAGGCGACGATAAGTAAAAAAGATGGCGTGTTTCAGAAGGGAACGATGACTTGATATGATTTAAATAAAGTTTTATTTAATTTTCAACACGTTCACTTATCGTACGCTCACACAACAATTTCGATCAATACGAAATTTGAATCCGATAATAATTCAATATTATGGACCCAATGGAACTGGTTTCGTCAAATTCTGAGACTGCGCCTCGGAAGGCTATTTTTAAATATCGATTTAAAAGATATGTTTTCAAAACTGAACAAAACACTTTGAAATTCAATTTTAAAAGTCCTATTATCTTCAGCATTATAAATAAAAAATTTACAAGCCTTCAAATTATTTTTAACAGGCTTAAAAATCAAGATTCAATACTTTACCCAATTGGAATAATTAAATTCAATAACTTGATTATCTAATAAATATCGATATTTGAAATTCAGGTCAAAAGTTAACTTTTAAATATTAAAAATCAATTAAATATTCCAATTCTAAATGCTCGAAAATTCCGGGTCATCACAAAAAGGAAGAGATTTAACTCGAAAGAAAGTGATTCTGTAAATACGTTTATCCTATATACTGAGTTTTGCCTTGAGCTACCAAAGCTCTGATACCAAATGTAACAACCCGATATTTTCAACCATTCTTATCCGCACATATCGGACTTGAATTGCTCAAAATACCGCGTTGTAAATAAAATTTGGCAAATCTTAGAATATACAGTAAATAAATAGTCACAGATCACAGGCACAGAGTGAATAATAATGCAGCGGAAGTAAAAGGGATAGTAGTTCATGAAGCTACTATATAATAATAAGATACATAAGAGTTAAACAAAATACAACAGAAGAGTAACAAGATACATCAGGTACAAATCAGACTAGATCATTGAAATCACTAAATACTGAAAGCAGAATATATGACTGGACCTTCAAGAAAAGCTCCAACTTTGAAGGTGAGTTTTGAATGCAGAATCACTTAATCTGACTCGAGTGTAAAGCAAACACAAAACAATCGAGCCAGGACATAAATACTTATGAACTATAAATCAACTCGAGTGAACAGTAACAAAATGCATCAGTAACTTAAAGGATGCTTGGGATCGCCCATCCTCTAAGGATCCGTCAAACTATTTACTATGTAGTAATATTGCGCTATTATAATAATGTCTACAGTAAAATAAACTGACTTTAAAATAGCGTTCTTGGCTTACCCATATCACCCTTTACACATAATGGTCCCAGCAGTCCATCAAATATCATGATATCTCCAAATCGAGAAATTAGCAGAGGATACTACACGGGCTACGGGAGAAAAACAAACTCGTAGTAAAGGCTCGGTATGGTAGGTGACACGGCACACAATGCAATGCCAGGGTAGATATACCAACTACGCACACGAGCTGGTGGTAACGCAGCAGCCACATACGCCCACCTTGGAACACACTCCCATATCAAAATCGGATGATGGACATCTAATCAATCACAAGTAAGAGTATAGTATCGAAGGAATGTATCCGATCGGAGGAATGACCTCACTTTGCCCGAGATCGCTCCTGTTTTAGCCACCTTATGCCAACTCACGGGAGTTAGGTCCACGTAATATACCTCAAGAACGTCGCCACCATCCTACTTCATTCTGCAATCTCCATCGCGTACACGGTTGTTAAAGTGGTTTTCGGAGTTGGCAGAGAGCATGACAACTTCCGATCCCGGTCTCTTTAACAACCAAACGTTATTATAACGCCGTGGTCATTTGAAAATAGTTTATACTTCAAAAAGATCAAATCATTTCATTTGAAACTATATTCCTTTCAAAATAGTTTATGCTTCAAAACCAAAACCATTTTTATTTCAAAACTATTTATTCAATCAAAATAGTTTATACTTCGAAACCAAAATCATTTTTATTCAAAACTATTTATTCAATCAAAATAGTTTATACTTCGAAAACAAAATCATTTTTATTTCAAAACTATTTATTCAATCAAAATAGTTTATACTTCGAAACCAAAAACATTTCAAACATATATTCGTTTCAAAATCATAATACTTTCAAAGTATAACTCTTTCGAAACCAAAAATACTTGAAACAATTACACTTTGAAAATCATAACATTTCAAAATCATACATTTGAAATCATGAAACATTCATTTAATTCTTTACATTTTACAATTCATTCAATAAATCCCAAATTTCCAATTTCCAACTTAATTCAATTCAAATCATCAGTTTCAATTAAATTTCCCAACAACCATTTCAAATCATATCGATTTCAAATATAGATTTGATCCACAAATTAAGCTATTCAATTTTTAATATATTTCAAACCTTTAATATCTCGCATTTCAAAACTAAATTCTATAATTTCATATATCCCAAATTTAACTTCATTATTACTTAGTTTTGAAATATTCATTTCATAAATCTAATATTATTCATACAAATATAACTTCAAATATTCATTTATCAAAATTCAATACCATTCCAAATTCACATTCTTTATCAAATAAAGATTATATCATAAAAAAACCATTTCAAAATAATTAAAATATCATATCCTTCAAAACCCCATTATCAAATCATTATTTGAATTCAATTTCAAATATTCAAATTTTAAATATCATTTTAAAAATCAAATATGTCTTTCATTTATTATTTCAAATATCATTTCAAAATACATTTCAAAATTCCATTAAAAATTCATTTATCTCATTACATTTCATGCCATTTAACACATAACCAAGTAAACCTTATTTAAATTCAAATTTAATTTAAATTCCTTAAAAATTCAAATTTAAATATTAAAGTATATTCAAAACTCCTAAAATTTCACAAATACTCGATTTCAAAAGTTAAATCATTTAATACTTTAAAAAATAACCCAAATAGTGTTAAAATCTATAATATTTCAAACACTATCAAAATATAGCAACGACGACATTTATAAAGTGCTATCGTAGCTTAAAATTTCCATAATAGTTTAGTTCAAGAATAACGACATTCATAAAGTGTTGTAATAGATATTTAGTTATTTCTAACATAGTTAAATTAAAAAACAATAGCATTTAGAACGCTGTCATAAGACTACAGCATTTTTAGGAAATGCTGTTAATTAAATTTCAGATTTTATTTTAACCCTTCAAAAAAAATAAATTTTCAATTCTTGTTATTTAAATTTATAAATCATATTTCTAGACTTCAAAATTTCATATTTAAGTCATTTTAACATATGATTTATCACAATAAAATTTTAAAATCAAATATTCAATTTTTAAAACTCAATTCATTTATAAGTCAAAATTTCACTGTTTATTAACTTATAAGTTAAATAAAACTTAGCATTTTACTTTTAGTATCATTTTAAACTTTAAATTTAATTTCCATTATTTACTTACATTTTTAAGATAAAATTTAAAGTTGAAAATTACATTTATTTCAAATTTACATACTTAAATTCACAAATTAAAAACTTAATATTTAACTTTCACAAAACCATAAAATATATATTTTTTTAATCAAAATTTCATACTTTTAAAAATACATATCTTAATAAAATCACTTAAAAATATACCACGGGTCTGTATAAAATTTTCTAACCTAAGTACAGTGATACAAATATATATCATTTCAATCCGCAGTTTAAAAAGAAAACCCGGGTTCTATCATTTCAAACCCCCAATCCCAAGTAAATAAAAATCGCTCAGGCCTATCATTTCAGCCCATAATGATTTTTCCTTATTCTAAGGTCCATTCAGGTATGTATCATTTCAACCCATAGTGATTCTATTCTAACAAGGAACTTGCAGTATGAACATATGTATAAACAATATAAACAATGTCAATGTCACAATATAATGTCATATATCAGATGTCAAATGATAATTAACAGTTTTAACATGGTAATAAGATGGTATTGCATATCATATGATCATCATTAACATGCATAAACATTTTATATTACTATACACTTTCCATCAGTTCACTATTTCATAAGTAAATTGTCAGAGTGAGAAAGACTCACCTTTTCAAGCTGAAGACCACTATGACACACAAAACGATTCTGAAGGCAAGAAAAGCACGATACAGCACGACCAGTGATTCAAATGAATGGAGAGAGCCAAGATATCATCTTATTACAACAACCAAAACAAGATAATGCAATATAACATGTGAATATATTTAACACAAAACGATATAGGAACAAATTTAAATACGAAGCAATAATGAACAAGATAGATTAGACCTTGCTTCAACAACTCCAATGCTTGGCCTTAGGGGACTCTATGCTCAGCCATGATGTGTGTTTGGGTCAGGTATGGTATCATATAGGTCAGGTTACAAGTTGATGAAGGTGGTGGAAGAGTTACAATATGAAGCATACATGGGTTCAAGGCAAAATAGAGTGGTTTATGCAACATTTGGCTCGGTTATGCCATCATATGGGCTCGGCCAGGCTAGTACAGGTCAGGTCACAAGTGTTGATGGCTGGAGTGGTGGCTAGAGGAGGTGTAGCTGCTGGTGGTGGTGGCTAAGGGGGTGGCCAAGGTGATAGATGAAGTGGATGTGGCCTTTAAAGCTCGGATAGGCTTGTTTAAGGGGATTGCTTGCAATTTTTGTTGAGTTTGCAACATGGGGAGGCCACGGCCTGTAATAATTAGTGGAGTAGAAGGAGGAGCTTCCAAGTATGGTGGAGATGGTGGTGATGAGGTGATGGATGATCCATAGCCGAGAAAATCTAGAAGAAAACAAGGCAATTTCAAAGGAAAATTCAGTGAAAATGACAAGAAAAGTGGAAAAGAAAGAAGACATTACCTTGGTTTTCTTCTCAGATCTGAAGTGTACATGTATTGTGAATTAAGAAAGTAGTGTTCACGTGAATTACAGCAGAAAATCACGGCTAGAAGCTTTGGGAAAGGACAGCCCAAAGTGAAAAGGTGGGAAGATGGAAGGTCAAAGGCAAATGAAGAGTTTTTGTCTCTTGAAATTTCTTTTTTTCTTTATTCAAATAAATCAAAATAAAACCAGGTAAATAAAATAATACTAAATAAAAAATAAAGTAAAAATGAAATGAATAAATAAATTTTAGAAAAATATAAGAATATAGTTAATTATATATAAACTAGTATTGAAAATTGAATACAAAATATAACTAGTTTTGGAAAAATAACAACTACACTTTAAAAATGTTTTAAGAATAAAATATATATATATAACATAACATATTACACACATATAATCAAATAGAACAAGATATGACGTATAAAAATATTATTTATATAGATTAAATAAACAATTTTGTTACATAAAACAATTTACACACAATATTGTAAAAAGCGTAACTTTCACAATATTAATCGGATTTCAACGAAACGAAAAGCGGTGTTATTGAAATTTTATTTATTTTCATAATAAAAGATAAAATTAAAATATTTAAATTTTAAATTTAAAAGTCAAAGTTTGACCAGATTGACCAAAATTCACATTTTCTGGAAATATTCAATATATTCAGGTTTGAAATTATAATTCACATACAAATCAAAATTAATATTTAAAAAAATTTGTTCATTTTAATAAATAAAATTAAGTTTTATCCATAAATAAAATAAAGTTTTTAAATCAGGAATTTCAATTAAAATAATCAAAATATACAATTAAAATAATCACAAAATATAGGGTTGTTACGCTGATTGATTTGGATGATGATTGTGATATGTGTTTGATTGGTTGATATTGGATGACTGGATGTTGCACTTTATATTGGTATAATATTGCAATTTTCTTATGGGTTGAAATGATACATACCCTAACGATCTATAGTTTAGGAAAAAATCGTTATGGGTTGAAATGATAGACTCGATCAATTTTATGGAATTTTATTTAATTCGGGATTGTGATTTGAAATGATGTATAACCGTAAAATTGTAAATTGCGGATTGAAATGATAAATATGCACATCACTTGACCCTAGGGTGGAGAATTATATACGGACACCGGATTGGTTAAATCAAATGATTTTGAATCACTGGAATTTTGAATTCAGTTAATGGGCATTATGAAATAGAAATTTGATGTATATAAACTGAATTATTTTCGTTAACCCAAGTGTTAATGTTTAAATTGGAATTGATTTAATAAATTGTTCAAAGGGTTTAAAATTAGAATTTCAAAGTTAAAATGTCAAATATAAATGAATTTATTGGAATGAGTTATTGAAATTGGTTGGATATAACTTTGAAATCTATTATAAATTAATTTAAACTATTTTTAATCAATTTAGAACTACTTTAATTTAATTAATCCATTATAACCTATTTAACCAAATTTAATCTATTTACCTACTTTAAACTGATTAAATTTATTTAATCTATTTAATATAATTTAAATCCATTTAACCCATTTTAAATTTATTTAATCTATTTAAAAATCTACTTAATATAATTTGAATCAACTAATTATATTGTTAAACTATTTAAACATTTTTAACCTAATAAAATGTATTTAATCAATTTTAAATCTATCTAAGTCATTTTAAATCAAATTTAAATCTATTTAAACTATTTTACTATTTAAATTATTTTGATCTATTTAAACTATTATTTTAAACTATATGAACTATTTATAATTACCTAAACTATTTTCTAAATTTTCAAAAGATGTAAGATGAAGTATTTATATTTAAATCCTTGATGATGATATAACTTAAGTTGGAATTTGAAATTGATGCCCTTTTGTGAAATGATATATTTGAATGAATATGGTTTTAAAGGTGAATATGACTTCGAAAGTGATATGGTTTGAAATTGAATATGATATTTTGATATTAAGTATGAATTGACTTTCTGAAATATAAAAGAACCATCCGGTGTGAAATAAGCGTTTGGTTGTTAAAGAAACCGGTATTAGATATTGTCATACTCTCTGCCAATACCGAAAACCACTTTAACAACTGTGTACATGGTGGAGATTCCAGAAAGGAAGTAGGATGGTTTGGCGAATAATTTTTGTACGAGGTATGACGTGACCCTGATTCCCGTGAGTCGGCCTAAAACAGGAGCCACTCCAGGCCAAGTGAGATCATTTCTCCAATCGGACACATTTCTTCGATATCATATCTGTTGCTTTGTGATTGATTTGGTGGCCGCCCCTTGATTTTGATTATGGGAGTATGTACCGAGTGGGCGGTAGTAGCTAGTATGTGTTAACACCAGTCCGCAAACGCAATTGGTATATCTACCCTAGCATTGCCTTGAGTGTCGTGCTCACATGTCCTAGCACGCCTTCTACGAGTTTGTTTTATATCAAACCTATGGGGTGCCATCTGTGTAAGCCTCCAGTTCACGAAGGAGCGTACGCTACTATATAGACTATGGGAATGTATTAAATGTGTTAATGGAGATATGGGTAACGCCTTAACGCTATTTTAATACCTTTACTTTACTGTAGACATATTATAATAGCGTATTGTACTACATGGTAGATAGTTTAATGGATCCTTAGGAGATGTGAATCCAGAACTTCTCTTAAGTTATTGCACTCACATTATACACTGGATAAGAGATGTCAAACCCCGTAAACATCTCTGATGCTGTCACACTCATATTTACCATTGATTTAACGTACATAAGATCTTTTAGTTCTGACTCGAGTGTTTTGTATTTTCAATTCGCTTGGGTCAGCCTGAGTATTTCAGGGTTGAAGACCTTATTTCTGGAGGACGGAGACGAAGATTTGTACTAGCTTTATTTATTA
This sequence comes from Allium cepa, assembly GCA_030765085.1. Lineage (NCBI taxonomy): Eukaryota > Viridiplantae > Streptophyta > Magnoliopsida > Asparagales > Amaryllidaceae > Allium > Allium cepa. The sequence continues at coordinate 736,703,166 of CM060935.1, read as the reverse complement.
TATTACGTTGCATCATGTTATTCCGCTGCATTTATTATTAATTTATTCCTGTTTCTGTTACTCTGATTTTATGTTGTAAAAGAATAGTCAAATGTATTTATAAAACATCTTAATGAACTGTTATTTGATTATTATATTTTGTCATTCCGCTGCGAGATTCTATATTTATTTTATTTCTTTCTCTTTTTCTTATCTACCCTTTAACAATCTGCCCTTTTGAATGGTTTGAGTCTGGCATGTGTATCTTCTTAAAACATCCAAAAAGGCAGGTCATTACAGAAAACCATGTATTCTTATATCATATGTGAATGAGGTAGTGATTGGTGTGATAACCTAAAATATAGTACAATGGAATGGCTCTTAAGGCTATTTTGCACTAATATAGGGTGAATAGTGTACTCAAACTTTTTATTAGTTTATTTGCAAATTTCAAACTTTATCATAAAAATTGAAACATAAGTAATAATTTAATCATAAAACAATTAAATAGTGATAAGTAAATGCAGTAAAAGTAAAGGTAAAGAAGACACCAAATTTTTTATACTTGTTTGGATTCCCAATCCTACATAAAGTCTTATCCCTCGTACAAAATTATCATATCTTGACCTTAAATCAGGTGGCAAGAACACCTTTTACACCTCTTGATTGTGACTAAGGTGGCAAGGACACCTACTAGAACTTTACTCAGTTAACCAACACACCCTTTGGAATTTGACTCAGGCAATTAGAATAGCTATCTTATTTTTGAATTAGAAGGCGGGAAAACTCTCTTTCCAATTTCTCTTATCTTTTACACAAAGAGTAAAAGATCACTCTTTCACAACTAGTAGTTGCGGACTACAAGAAATAGATTCTTTCGGTCACAATTCCAAGTAGTTTGTTGACAACTTCCTATAGAACTTTATCAGTTGAATATCTTTGTTTTTGAGTAGAACTAAGTAATGATCAGAGAGTTAATAGTGTAGAGTAGACGTGAAACTTCTTTGATCTTTTGTAGAATGTTGAGAAAGAGAAATAATGTAGAAATCGGCAGCGCATCATCGAAATCTTAAAAAGAATGTGGAAGAAGAGAAGGATAAAGAAAGCAGTTAGAATTGTAGCTAAAAATATAAAATTATAAGCCTTTAAATAGAGATTGAAAAGTTGTGTCCATCCTTGAAAGAATGGTGCCAAAAGTTGCTTATTTTGAAAATATAAAAAACACCTTAACGGTCTACATGTCAACATACATATTTTTGAATTGTTGACAAATATAAATTAATATGTATATTTTTAAAAACATTTTGAATATGTTTTAAAATATATTTCTCTATAAAAAACCTATTAAAATTTATTTTAAATATTGTTTTTTTACAAAAAAAATTTGAGTGGAAAAATAATTTTCAAAGTGAAGATAATAAAAGATATGATACTACACATGTCATTAACGTTTAATCTAAAGGTCGATAAAATACTGACACAAATGTCTTGAGCTCTTCATGCTTTTATTGTTGAATTTTTCAAAACTCATGAGTCTTCAAATAAATCTTAATCAACTCTTGATTTATACTGATCAGTTCCTCCAACTTTTATTCAATCATCACTTGTATACATCTGTTAAATATTTCTCATATCCTACAAAATACTATATAATTTAAGAAAACATTAGTAACAGTATTTGTATGGTTATTGTCATCATAATCAGTACCTTGGGTTTTAACAATATCCTCCTTTTTAATGATGATAATTATTAAATATTCTATTATAAAATATAATGGTATTTAGTTAAAAACTCTCCCTAACTCCCCCTGAATATATGCCATGCAAATTCCCCTATCTTTTTGCCTATTATATTATATTCAACTTCTCCTCCTTCATCATCAAAAAAATGAGTAAATAGGTTGTATAAATGAATTATTTATAAGGAGTTATAAGATAATATTTCTCCTGTAAGAAATGAATATTTGTATATATCATTATTATGGATCATATATAAGGAGTTATTAGTTTATCATTGTATTAGTGAAGTAATATTCTAAAAGTATCAGAAAATCTATAAAATACAGCCTTTTATTAATATATCTAAATTACAACAGTCATATTTACAGTAGACATTACATTAAATTTAGAAACAAAACATAAATCAACATAACATAAAACAATACATGAAAAATATGTAAACAATTATTTTGTGGAAATCATAGTTTCTTTGATGGAACTTTTAATCATTCGTCGTCTCGACCAAAACTTCCTTCAACAAAATTTTTTCTCGATCTTTGAGTTTCTCCATGTCCACTTCCATGTCTTCATCATCGATCTCCCTATAACCGGTCTTTTATGAACAAAAAAAAAATTTGTTCCCTTAAGACATAGCATATAAAGCATCAAATTAATGTGAGATGCCTTTCAAGTTCATGAATCATTTTCTTTTAATTCATTTCCAAATGTTTTTTATTTCTCAAAATCACATAGAAAGCCTTTCTAAAAGATTGTAATGTCTTTTCCTTATCGTCTCTTAAATTTTCTTTATAAAGACACTTTCCTAAATCCATTTTTCTTTAAATATAAATTAGAATTTTTTAGAGAAGAAGATATAGTCGTTTCTCTATGTTTAAATATGTATTTATAGAAAAAATATTTAGTTAATTGATTGTTCTATTTGGGAAATAATTTGAATTTAAAATTTGAAATTTGACCATTATATGATAGCATATAGATTTATTATATGTCAACATACATGTTTTCTTTAAATAATTTTGAATTTTCTTTTGATTAAGTATTTAATTATTTTATAATTTTTACAGTAAATTTTTTCCGAAGAGAAAATTAATATTTTCTTTATGTTAAAATCAATATTCTGTATTTGTGTGTACTATAATCGTTTATTAGTTGTATGAGATAATTTTATAAGAAAAATGAGTGATCCTCCTTGGAGAGGAGAGCATATATGTAATTTTATTGCACTGTTAAAAAGAAGCTAGCATGTAACAACCCGCATATTTTACGATTGAATATTTAAATATTTTATCGTCAGTCGGATTTTAGTCCGAAAAGTTACCTTTTTCATACGGTCGAATTAGGACTCGAAACCCCTTCCATTGAGTTCAAAACGCCGTTTGCGATCTTTTTGAGTATAAACTTTGATGTGTTTGGAGTTAGTGGAATTTTGCCACTTTTTCACTTTGGACTTTGGGTTTGGATTAGCCCATTAGCCTAAACTATTAATTCTAACTCAACCCCTTCCCTTCATAACTTCACTTTCATTTCCTAACACTCAAGCTTCATCAAAAATGGAGGAAGGAATGGGAAATTAAAACTCCAAGCTCAAGTTCATTTGCAAATCCAACATTTAACTCCAAATTCAAAGAGAAGCCATTGATTCTTCCTTGCTTTCAAGCTTCTTCTTCATTGATCTTGTGTACAGGTGAGATTTTTATATCACATTTTTGTCTATAACTATCTTTAATTGTTGGGTATGAATTCTTAACACTTTTTCATATGCATTTGCTCTTGGTTTGGGTTGAATTGGTGAAAATCCCAATTTTTAGTGTTTTGGGTTCAAATCTTTAAAAATCCCATCTTTGATGTTTGAACACGTTTTTGGTGATGAATCGAGGAGCCAATAGGACCGGATAGCCGATAGGCGTAATCCCCTAGCGTTCGTGCTCGATCGGTTGCAAATTGAGAGAGTTTTGCGCTTCAAAACCCTTAGGTCGCTCGGCCTGCACAATTCGAAGTGCTCGGCCTGCAGTTAGGTCGCGTCTTGCTTAGGTCGTGTCAATTTAGGTCTCTCGGCCAGAGGTCGTAACCCATAGGTCACTAGGTTGCTCGGCCTTCTTTACTTCCTTCAGTCGCTCGGCCTGCACATGAAGAATTCTCGCCCTGCAGTTAGGTCGCCCTGCACATTAGGTCGCTCCCCTATAGGTCGTGCCGTGCTAGGTCGTTGCTCGGCCTTCTATTCAATAGGTCGTTAGGTCGTTCGGCCACCTACAACATGGTCGCTCGGCCTTCTCATACGCCTTAGGTCGTTAGGTCGCAACCCCCTTAGGTCGCACGGTCTTGTTTACTCCTTAGGTCGCTAAGTCGCTCGGCCTACTCTCCTTCTACCCCTTAGGTCGTTTCGTGTTAGGCCGCTCACCTCCTTAAGCCGTGAGCTCTTAGGTCGCTTGCGCCTTAGGTCGCACTCCTTACGCCGCGTGCTACTCCTATGCCGTTACCTCCTTAGGTCGTATGTATCTTAGGTCATTAGCCTCGGCCACGTTAGATCTCTCGACATTGCTTAGGTCGCTCGGCAGTTAGGTCGCACCACACTTTGGGTCGTACCATGTTAGGTCGCTCGCCTGTTTTATGCGCTACCAACTTAGGTCGCTTGGCAGTTAGGTCGCACCACTTCCTTAAGTCTCTCGGCCTGCACTTATGCCGCTAAGACTTAGGTCGCTCAGCTGCTAGGTCGTGCCGTGTTGAGTCGCTAGGCTATTTCCATTTTGATGAATTTGGAATCAAATTCTTTGGAATTTTATTTACATCTTCGTATGTGAATTTTTGTGATTAATCGTTTCTACGATCATTTTTGTGATTTATCATTTTAAAAATATACAAACCTTTACCTCACTCGTATGAGAAATCTAATTAAACGGCGTAGCAAAACAAATGGTATGAAACGCTTGCGTTTACTTCGTCGGTTAATTCTTGGACTTGTTCGATTGGATCTCTTGTGACAATTTTCGAGTGGAGATCTACAATTTGTTCGTAAATATTTAAGTTAAGCTAGTGGTTATGGGACATGAACCTAAGCTTATATATTTACTAGCTTACTGTAATTGACAATTCTTGATGATCGTTGATGATCATTTTTGTGATTTAGACTAGCAAATGTTCGATGTCTCTTTGTCTACGAGGGAGACTAAACCCCGTTTCTGTGGAGCTTCGGCTCAATTTGGTGGGGTAGCGACCCATGGTCTTCGGGCCGTTTTGTGGAGCTTTGGCTCAAAATTAATGGTTAGCAACCATGGAATAGCGTCCCATTTTGTGATACACGTGTTGGTGAGTTTTCATGCTCCCGTTTTATGATAGGCCTTCCTCCCTTTTTTGTGATTTCTGGATTTTCATTGATGATTTCTAAAACTTGTGTTGCACCGATTTTCATGATTTACATTGATATGTGTTATCAATATTTGTGCATTGGTGAATTTGTATGCCATTAACGTTTTGTGAATAAAAATATAGAATATGACATTCCTTTTTATCTTTGAGAAGATTCTTGTGATATTGATTAATCTCTTGTTGATTTTCAATTACATACTTATCACAGTATGGCTTTATGGTTATCATATGTTTATGTCATGTCTCTTATCCTATATCATTTTAACTGAGATTTATAGCTAGAGTGATCCATTTATTATTTTCTTATTAAATAATACTCGGGTCAGACCGAGATGTTACAGGTGCTTTTGCTTGACTTCACATCTGGGATTATCATCCCGACTTTTGGCTAACTACTTAGATTAGTAGTTTTTGGTTGTATACATTTGAGATATAGACTCATTGATGTATACTTATTCTTTTGTGAAGCTCTTGTAGCTATTCTTTTATGATATTGTGGGTCTTGTTTGACCACTACTCTGATGTACACTTTCATGTGTTATATTCATATCTTTTTCCGCCTTTGTGATATGGATATCTCTGACTAATTTGTGTTATGTTTATTTCTATATTTGTTTCCGAAGAATATATATAGCCACTGTGTAGTAGCTTTGAGTTTGTATCGATGTGTCAGATTTCCTCCTGAAACCAAATGCATGTTGTACTATCTTACATATCGGTGCTCGCACAAAGCAATTACACGGAGGGTCGCTCCTCAACAGCCTTATTCTCCGTGCTAGTTGACTGCATTACAACCGTAGTGTCCTTGACTAGCGTGGGTATAGAGGTGGGGCGTCACATAGCAATAAGCCTAACGGATTATTATTCCCCCTGAACTTGTACAAATAAAATAAAAATAAAAAGCCCATAAAAAAACTAGGAAAAAAAATTCAAAAAGCATGAAAAAAATAAACAAAACAAAACATTGGCCATAAAAAGCTGAAAGTAGCAACGGAGAAAGGGCCATGATGAGAGAAAAACCCTGTTCTGTCCCCAAAGGAAAATTGAACGGTATAAATAACTGCCAAGGAAGTACAAATAAGCTTTGGAAGGCCCTATGGCATATCGAAGCTTGGCTCATCCAAGGAATGAGAACATCCGAGTCGAACATCCTACGTCGATGGTTAAAACTGAAAAAAGCTCAACAAACAATGCAAGGCTTAACATATATATATATATATATATATATAAGTAAATTATATGCATATATATAAGTCTATTATATCATATATAGATATATATTTATATATATGAGTATGAGGAAAAGAAGAAACATGTACGGGAAACAATATCCTGGGGGTGACACGAATCATGTGATGGAATAGACCTACACATAACTCAAACAGACTTATGGGCAAATAGGTTAATGAGATCAATCAACTAAACTCTTGAAAGTAAGACTATGATTCCTAAACTTTCATAAGTTTTGAGATGAATGATATATTTAAAATAACAAAATTTTGAAATCAACCTAATTTCTTAAATATAATATAGCATAAGATTCACTGGCACACATATCAATTAGAAAGGTATTTAAGGTGCGATTGTTATTTCTACTTTTAAACACTATATTTTTGTCTTAATTAAATTACTACGAGATTTAACCTTTTAGATATTCTTTGAGACTAATTTTGTTATCTTTATTATAATTAGGATTTGAAACCAAATTAAAACAAAACAACGCAATTATATATATTAAATTATCAGTTGGAATATTTATACTATTAAAAACTCTTTGATTCCTTTCAAACCATATATACAAACATATTGTAGTAAAAAGGGTATATATTACTAATATATGAAATCCATTATAACAAAATCTAATCCTATTCCAAAATAATTCATAATTAATATAATTATTAAGTTATATTAAAGGAAAAAATATTAAGACAGTTTATGAGAATATAATCAGTGATATGACGCTCAAAATATAAATGCGAAATATTTTACATTCCATATTATAGGAAAAAACATTTATTATCAATAACTATATTTTTATTTTATAGTAGTTCGATGGTATTTAGTTTTCCATGTATAATTAACCACATACATAGTTTAGCTTTGGATGGAATATTACTGTCCAAATATATTTAACTTTGTGGCCAAAAAATTAAGAAAATTATAAAAGGAATGTGTTGTATAAATTTTATTATTATCCCGACAACGTATTTTAATGTCATTTTTATTACCAATGTTATATAATTCTAATTTAACACAAAGTTAGGCAAATATAGATAATGTATTTTCAGTTAAAGTATGATTATAACAAAATTCCCATGGAAAAATTGAAATTTAGTCTACATGATTTAGAAATCTGTTACATTTTTAAAACTACAAATTTCATTAAGTTTTTTAATTCTATTTTAAAGGGGATTACCGATATTCAATTTTCAGTTAAAACAAGATATTATTCCCCTAATGTACCATATTATTAATTCCTAATTTGTAAATGTCATAATTTTTTATTATCAATTTTCAAAATTGAGAAATATTGTATTATTTATTGAAATATGATGTAGATTATATTTACATGTACCACTACTCTATTGTTTCGATATTATTTCTTTCCAAATTAAATTCTCATTATTATGAGTAAATTTCCATACACATTTTTCTAATAAAGATGTGTCTAAATTATGTAAATTTATAATATCTGACTCTCCTTCGTCTTCGGATTTACATACTTAACTGAACATTTTTAATTATTATTATGATTACCATAGCTTTATAAACATTCTTTCCTATTTTTATCTAATTTTTCAATTACCCATTCTGAAAAGCAATAAAATGACATCTAGCATATGGGTAATGCGAATAAAACATAGTTAATAAGGACTATCCCACCCGCCCTTGATAAAAATCTACCTTTCCATTTAGTTACTCTTTCGTTAATTTTATCTATTATTAACCAATCATCATGTTTGATTTTAGTTGGTCGTATCAAAAAGATTAAAATATTCTATAGGAAATTCCATAATTTTTAATTTATTGTACATGTAAGTTGATTCTCTATCTTATGGATATCATTTAATACTAACATAGAACTCTTATCAAACTAATCTTTAATCCAATGTAATATAAACTTAAGTGCTATAATACGTGTAGGTAAGTGAGATGTGCAGAACATGGTATCTTCTACAAACTGGAGAATGGAAATACCATTACTCGTAATTTGTTTCCAATATTATTTAAAATCCCATTCCTAGTGGCTATTTGATAATTTTAGCGAAAAAAATTCGTAGCTAAATTTGAAAAAAGAGGGGACAAAAGCTCGCCTTGCATAAGTCCGTGTTTTGATTAAATGTTATTTTTGTATATATGATTAACCTAAATACTTGAATTTCCTATTTTAAGAAAAGACATAATCCAGCCCATCCATCTAAAACTTAAACCCCTAGTCAATAATAAATCTTGAATTAAATCCCAATCACTTATGTTAAAAGCCTTTGCAAAATCGAATTTTAAAAGTGCACAAGTATATTATTTTTTAAACAATGATTAATAAATTCTTAAATTACTGCTAACTCATCAATAATATTTCGACCTTTGATAAGCGCAGTTTGAGTAGTCAATTTATTCATTCATTTTAATGTTAACATGTTTGCTAAAACCTTATAAATGATTTTGAATGAATAATTTTCTACTAAAATAGGCCTAACATATTTTAACTCATTTGCACTCACTTTCTTGCATAATAAGATCACATTAGCAAATTAAACCTACTAGTTGTAATGAACCGTCATAAAAATTTGTTAAATATATTAATTATATCACATTTTAAAACTATAACAATCTGCCTTTTCGGTCCTCAAATGTCAACACTAATACATCCATGTTATTCATGTATTGAATATCCAAGTGCCAGAAAAACAAACTGTTAGAATAAGAAGAAAACTTTGAAAGAAAAAGAATAAGATATAAAAGAACAAACTTCAAAATCTCACTACAGGACGATAAAATATAATATTAAAATAGTACAAAGGGTTACTCCAAGATACAATGTAATTTTAGAGTTACTAACCAAAGTACTATTATCAGCCTGGACAGTTATAACAGCCTCTTACCGTAATGCTGATATATACATACTAGTAGTGAGTGGAAATAAATTATTATGGTAGCTGAAAGCATCCATCTCATCCCTATGACCTCCAAAGAATACCCACGAAAACCTATCTTTATCAAACTGCTTGAAAAAGCATCCAAGGAATTAAGGGAAAGAAAAAACCATGAGTCAGACATAAGTCTAATGTGAGAAACTCAAGAAATATTAGGCCTCATATCACTGTATATTTTGAGACAAACCGAGCCATAGGAATGGTTTTCATCTCAAAAGAATTGAAACCATCTAATAAGTACATATGACAATATAATAGATAGTGTCTAGGGTGTGGAATATAAATCAGAAAATAATCGTGCTACTTGCATCTCAAACCACAACATTAGAAGTATAACCAAAATCGCTAAGATAGATTTACAATTGGATTTTTGTTGGAGGCACCCCAGTAAATTAAGGGGGACCTCCTAACAGAGGTTACAAACTACCTTCCAAACTATGTATATATCTAGGTAAAATATATCACAAAGATGAATATAGCTAGTCCACATCTGAACACGTGATAAAAAATACCATCAACTCATGCACACCTCAATCGAAAACACCTATAGATATTTAGAGTTGATATGCTCCTGGGTTGACTAAACCCACCGGCAATGTGTCATGCTCTATTTTCTATCATTACCCATGATGAAGTCAAGTTTAACATCTCATGACACTAGTCTTTATCACTTGAACAGAACTGGAATCTCTCAATGGATTCCAGCTCAACATACAAGCCATCATCACTTGGTCAGTTCATGAATCTCTCCATGGATCCCAGCATAATTCGTTTGACGAATGCTAACTGTAACGACCCCGAAATTTCGACAATTAAAAATAGTTAATTTAATGAGATTCTGTGAACAAGGAAGAAATAAAAATTTGGGATTTGTTAATGAAATAATAATTAAAAATGAAAGCTAACGATGTTAATTAAAGTTAATTATTAACAAATGAAATGAAAATCCAATAAAGGAAATAATGTAAATGTTGTACTTGGTTTTAAATTGAATATAAGAAAAAAAATGTAAATATTTAATTAACAAATGAAATAATGTATTATTAATGGTAATTGAATAAAATTACCGTTATGTAAGAAACTGTAACATTTATTTGTAAATAATGAATTTATAAATGTGATGAAAGGTTATTGGTAATAATTATTATATGTTACCTATTTATTTGGTCTATTAAATCTAATTAGAAATCAGCTGCAGTTAATTCCCTAAATTAGTGCAGTTAATGTAGGTAAGTTGATAATTCGAATATTGATTAATTAATATATTTAATCAATTGAAATTAAATGCAATTAAATGTTTAATTACTGTAAGTTAAGACAATAACTGAAATTTGTGAATGTAATAAAACGAATAGAAATGTAATTATAATTGCCTAGGCAATAAATTGATTTAATAAAAGAGTGAAACAGGGATATATAATTAATTCGGATTTTTATTTAATTAATGTGTAAAGTTGACGCGATTCAATATAATTGGAATGTAGTAGTTCATACAAATAAAAGATGAAATTGGAGAATATGAGTGTAATAAGATATAAACCAAGATAATCAATCCATAAGGTAACACTTGATTGTATAATAAGATGGAAAATTGAGTAAATGAATTTACCAGAAATTTGAATTATAATTACTGAATTTATTGAAATGGAAATTAAACACCGTAAATTGTGAAATATTAAATAATAAATTGATATAGAAATTTGTTTTAAAAGGATTATAAATTACTAAGTAATCCAAAACGATAGAAGTTGTAAATTATTAAATTTGAATTGAAAAGTGACTAAATTAATTTAATATTAATTTATCTAATTAACGTGAAAATAGCCATTTTGGCAACTGTCTCAGATTCCGATGAAATCAGTTTCATCAAATCCATAACGGTGAACTATTGCAAGGTTTCAAGTTCCGTATCGATCAGACTTGTCGTTTGATCGTACGAACTCGAAACGCGTAGAAATCAACTTAATTGAAATCAATTTGAAATAAGCTAATTTGTTTAAGCTAACTTCTGTATACAATGGAATTAGGATTTGAAACTAGTTCCATTGAATTTAAAATAATGAAAACCTATATTTCGATATATTGGATGACCTATTTCCGTTTCAGGAACGAAACGGGCTTTCCGGGTCGTTATCGTTTCGATCAAACCCTTCCTATATATAGACGGTTATAAATCCTAACTATTTCTCACTTCATTATTTTGTATGTACATCACCTTCCTCCTCCTCAAATGACAGAACATCAAACATAATTCACAAATTCTAAAACTTAATTTAAATTTAAAAAAAAAAGTGGATCTGTAGCAACTTTGGGTTACGCTTCGGGTTTCAAAGGCAATAACCCTGCAGCAACTTCGAGTCAGGATGGAAATGACTTGGGTCTCGGGTCGTTTTGGCAAAAACTCAGAGTAAGCACCGGGGATTTGAGGCGATGGACCGAAGTTGAACCCAAAGTTGACCAAGGACCAGATTTTTTTCAATATTCTAATTATCATTACTTTTTCATATGAGGTCGGATTCGCGTGTTGTTTATTTCATTGGGATTGTATTGAAATTCTGCACATTTTGACGATGGTTTGGACAAATTCCGAGACTATTGAACTTTGGGCCTTTATTTGAATTTCAAATCGATTTGAAATTCAAAGGTGAGTGTTTTAACCCACTGACAACATCTAAAATTTCTTATGTTTGTCAAATTTAATTTATAGTGTGATTAGAAATTTATATATGGCTGTTTGGTATATTTAATTTGTTATTCATGTTAATTTGAATTTATTTGGATTTTGTTATTATTTAATTTATTATTGAATGTAAATTGCCAGTTAATACCTGCTATTGATTTTCAGTTCTATATTGATATTTATTGATTGATTTGGACGATTTTTTTGATTGATGTTTGATTGTTGATATTGGATGAATGGATGTTTTATTTTATATCGTTATAATACTGCAAGTTCACTATAGGTTGAAATGATACATAGCCGAACGATGTTATAGATTAAGAGAAAATCGTTATGGGTTGAAATAAAAACCCGAACGATTTTCATTGATTTGAAAATGTTGATTTTTGGTACTGGTTGAAATGATATATATATATATATATATATATATATATATATATATATATATTCTTGAATTTGAACTATGTGTTGGAGTTGAATTATTTTAAAGGTTTAAGTTAAACTTAGAATTTTTCTAATTAAAGTGGTAAAAATTGATACCTCGAATTATTTGAGATTTTCCAATAATTATATTTATGTTGTACACTTGCTAAGAGATGGAAAATTCAGTAACATCTCTGAAGCCATTGCACTCACATTTTATTTTAGATTAATTTAACTTACATAAGATCTTTTAGTTCTGACTCGAGTATTTTGTTTTCATTGCGCTCGGGGTAGTTTGAGCTTTTTCAGTGTATTGAAGACCATTTTATTTTCTGAAGGATAAAGATGAAGATTCAATATATTATTACTATTTATTATATTTATTCCACCACATCGTATATTCCGCTGCAATATTAGTTTATTTATGATGTATTTATAACTCTGATTTGAATTTGTAAAACTGTAATCAAATGTTATTTGTAAAACAGCTTCATAAAATGTTCATTTGATCATTATATTTTGTTGTTCCACTGCGAGCTTCTGTGTTTTGTTTTTCTTTCTTTTTTTCTTACTTACCCCATTAACAATCCTCCCTTTGAATAATTTGAATTAGACATGTGTGGTTTATTGTCGATTTAAACCGTCCAAAAAAGGTGAGTCGTTACAGTTGGTATCTGAGCTTTGGTTTAGACATACCTTGGCATGTTGGGATTAACTCATTAGAGATCGGGCAGTAATACCCTAGAATGAGTTGTCTGAGCGTATTTACGAGAGCGTGTATTTGTTAGTGTTATAAAAAAAACTGTTTCGTATAAGTTTTGAAATCAAATTATACTTTTCCTAATATTATATGATATATATATAAAGAAATAAATTTTTATAACTAATATAGTTATTTGTAATGTGTTTGATTTATGAAATGGTAATATTTAGTTATTATCATTTATTGTGGATTAGTTGAATTTTTGTTAGTTTATAAACATTGGCTAATTATTGTTGATTGGACCAAACACTAGTTTAGTAATGGTGTATTAAAGAGAATAAAATGAATAATTTGGATATTTGTTTATGGAGTTGAAATGTTTTGTCGTGAAATTTATTGTTGTTGATTGGTAGTTTCAACTATTGAAATAAAATGGAATATTTGGTTATTTGGATTGTCAAAACTTCTGAATTAATATATGGGTTGAAACTTAATAACTGTGTTGAATTATGCAGTTGAATTTGATAACCTTAATTTGAAAGTAAGTAAAACATGTTTAATCTATTAGAGTTGAGTAGAATTATCGTATGCATTATTGACATGTAATAAATTGAAATTGTGAACTTAGTTAACATTTATGAAATGTGTCATAAATAAATTGAAAGGTAAAAGTGAAAACTAAATAGGATAAGAAAATATGAATTAAAAGTGAAATGATTATAAATAAAGAGATGACTTGTAAATTGTTGTGAAATAAATGGATGTTGCAATAAATGGTTAGAAATAAAGTTGTGATAACTTTGAACTCGTACAATGTCTTATAGAAAGGAATTAAGCTTTTAATAAATTGGTTATAACTTAGGAAAATTCCTTATGAAATGATTTACAGATAAATGTAGTATTAAATGAGAAATATTACATGTGAAATGAATGTAATTTAAATTGAAGAGAAATATAAGCAATATTATAAGGATAAATATATTAATGTTTATATTAAATGGAGAAATTCTATGAAACAAATATTAAACTATGAAGTGATATTTGTGTTAATCAATGAGATTGATAATGAATTTAATTGAAATGCAATTGTGATGAAACAAATTGGAATAATTACATAAGTTGTATGTATATTATTTTATTCACAAAATTAATTTATCCGGATTTGAGTACATAAGTTCGAGGTGAATTACACCATTCCGTGTTAGGATTTTCCAATCGATTCTTGATGGCGAATATTTGATATGGATTTTTGGTTTGATTCTAGAATTCTCTATCATAGTTTATGACTATGCAAGGAGAGTGATGGTTTCTAGGCAAGAAACCATATTGACTTCCACACTAGGGAAGTTGAATGGACAATACTAGTTCGAAAACGAACTTGTGTGATCAAGCGAGCGATCGAATGTGATTTTACAAAATGATGACATATGCACATCTTATGTTCTAATATTATTGATATACTTTGACGTTGAAATTGAAAATTGTTGGGTGGGATATCTTTGTAATTTAAATTGAAATTTTCTTGTATGAAAAAATACTATTAATTTAAAACCATTTTTCAAACTATTTTCTTTTGTTTTCTTATACAAACTATCTCATTCTATTTTATTTACAAACTATTTTACACAACCATTTTATATAAAAAACTTTTTCATAAAACGATTTTATATACAAAACCATTGTAAATTCAAAATCTTTTATAAAGCAAAGATGTTCAATCCCATATGGCTTTTCATACAGCGAAGTTGATTTTGGAAATTTTTCTTGAATAAGATGGACTTTATATAAGCACATATGATTTTGAAACTAATGATTTTGGAAGGTATTCGATCTGAAAAGATAAATCTTATATATAATGGAATTCATATAAGAATGATTTGATAGATTTGAGATTATTGATTTTGGAAAGTACTTTATTCGAAAATGAAATCTTATATATAATGGAAGTGCGATATTTGAAGCTATGATTTTGAAAGGGTACTATATATGGTATGTTATATTATGAAGTAAGAGGTATAGGGAAGTACCCTCCGTGAAGAAGTATAGTATGATATGCTTCAAACTAGATGGACTTAAGGAATACAGAAATGGATTCGATCGATAAACCCCAATGGACTAGGGTGAATTCAGAAATGGATTCGAACTGATATAGTTGTCTGGACCTAAACTCATGAGTTCCTCGATTTTTTTTAGGGTAGATGGTTCTATAGTTTACCCAATGGAGGCGCTTTCGATCCTGGGATCTGTTGTTTATGGATCTTCTGAGAAGGAAGTGCATCCATTGCGTAAATCATTGAATCAGCACGTACGACTACAGCAGGGGTCGATGGTCACTTATTTACGAACTGGCTACGATATTTTTCTGGAATCCAAAAGGTAGAAGGATCTTATGGAAAGTTTTGTGTCCTTTGCATAAATATTGGATCAGCAGTAGGCCATTGCTATCGTATTATCATCATTTGACATTGGATTTTGAGCGGTACTTCTCATACCTATTTTTTTAAAGTATTTTTCACTGGGTGTTGAAATAGGTCTACTAAGTACTTGGAGAATTCTAGCCTTGCCCTGATCAACGTGTTGCCAGAGCCTGCAAGAATGAGGATAAACTTGTTAAGACATCGAGTTATAAAGGTATTTTGATAAAGTATTATACAAAGGATATTTTGATCATTTTTTCCTTTCAAAATAATTTAAAATGCTTAAAGTATTGTTTATTATATACAACATAGTTTAATAGTAAACTATTAGTGTTGTAAATATTTTAAAAGTTATTAATTAAATAAAACATATTTAAAGTAAATGATTATTGATTTATTTATAATGTTTGAAAGGTATCTTGATATAAAATTAATAAATTTATAAATAGTAGATTTAAGGTTTTCAATAATTTCTTTTAAATATGAGTAATGATATATAAGTAATTATTTTCAAATAGTTTACATATAATTATAAAGATGTTATTTGAAATATTTAAATTTTATTTAAAAATAAAGCAAGAAATTTTACAAATGAATTTTTGAAAAGTATTAAAGTATTAAAGATGATTGATTTGCAAATAAAGCTTTCAAATGAATATTTGAAGAAAAATTTATATAAGTTTCTTTGAATGTATAATTTAAAAATGTTATATAAATGGAAAAAAATTGATTTTCAAAGTTTATTTATAGTAATATACTTGACAAATAAAATTGAATCTCTATTTTGGAAATATAGTTTGGAATATTTACTTGATTTCAACGTGCTAATAGTAAATTTATTTACTGTTTGAATTTTTGTATTAAACCATAATAAATGTTTTTAATCATTCGAATATTCATTTTTTAAAACAAGTGTGTAAGATTAATTATGAAGATATGAAATTTTATACTTTGATTTAGAAATTTAATGTAAGATTTGAGTATACTATTAGTTTCAGTTTAATAATCTATTAAATAGGAACTCCTAAAGTTGAAAGTAGGAAATTAAATGCTAAGTTATAAAGGAAATATACAAGGAATTTGAAATTTGTAACTTGTAAACAAAAAGGATATGAAAATAAGAAATGATAACCACTGAAAATTTATTTACTAAAATGAAATAAGATAAACTTGTGTAACTTTCAATTTCATTCTTAGAAACATATATACATATATATATATATATATATGTATATATATATATATATAACTTACCAAAATATTAAAAGTTGCCATGTTAAATAAGGATATGTAATGGAATATTATACAAGAAAAACTTAAATAATGAAAGCGTTCAATGAAATTTACTTTTATAAATAAAAAATTTGATATGAAAATAGTTATAAACCTGAGTTATAATTGTAGTGCTACTAATAAAATGAAATAAAAAGTGAATATTGTAAGCGAGGAATTATGGACTTAAGTTAATGTTTGAAGCTATTGATAATTAAAGTAAATAATAAAATGAACACTATATTAAATTTGATGATTGTAACTTCAGAAATGGTTAATTACTTTGATCCATTGTGAAGATTGTATGCTTGTTTGCAAAGATTGTTGTTATGTTGTATTGATTTATTTTGATTTTATGTGATTATGTTATGCTTTTGGTTGAAAATGATTATTGTTATGTTATGTTGATTGTTTGTTATTAATTTAAAACAATATAATCATTTCACTTCTATATAATTATTAACCTCTTTGGATTATATAAGTGGAATACAGGTTATGAAAGCAATTGCTACTGCTTTTGGTTTCATAAAATAAGCATTATTTGCCCGACAAATAGGTACGTTCTCGGATTACGGTTTTCTAGCGATATTATATTTTTTTCCCATGTTGGGATATATTATTTTGAAAATTATGGTATATATTGATATTATTATTTCTTCCAGACCTCTCCGTACAGAGGAAACTCTACAGAAATTTTTAGTGAATTTTAGACTTAGAAAATTTTTCTGAAATGTTTTCCCAGCTTTTGTTAACTTGAATATAAAATGATTAAATTGTTATAAATTGATATATTTTATTTAATTCATTTAATTTTGTAAATTTAAAATTTTGAATAAGATATATAGATTACTTAATTCCTTTTTCCTTTTCGGGGATGAAAAGTTTTGAGTGTGGGAGAGTGTAACGGCCCGTAAATTTCGACAATTAAAAATAGTTAATTTAA
Organism: Allium cepa; assembly: GCA_030765085.1. Classification (NCBI taxonomy): domain Eukaryota; kingdom Viridiplantae; phylum Streptophyta; class Magnoliopsida; order Asparagales; family Amaryllidaceae; genus Allium; species Allium cepa. The sequence continues at coordinate 736,685,492 of CM060935.1, read as the reverse complement.
TGAGATTCTGTGATTAAATATTGGAAGAAATAAAAATGTGGAATTTATTAATGAAATAATAATTAAAAATGAAAGGTAACGATGTTAATTAAAGTTAATTACTAACAATTGAAATGAAATTCCAATAAAGAAAATAATGTAAATGTTATACTTGGTTTTAAATTGAATATAAGAAAACAAACGTAAATATTTAATTAACTAATGAAATAATATATTATTTACGGTAATTGAATAAAATTACCATTATGTAAGAAACTGTAACATTTGTTTGTAAGTAATGAATTTATAAATGTGACGAAAGGTTATTGGTAATAATTATTATATGTTACCTATTTATTTGGTCTATTAAATTTAATTAGAAATCAACTGCAATTAATTCCCTAAATTTGTGCAGTTAATGTAGGTAAGTTGATAATTCGAATGTTGATTAATTAGTGGAATAAAGTATAATTAATTATCACTGATAATGGTAGTGGGGTAGTAGTAGTTATAACAATTAATTGTAAATAATAAACTTATAAATGTTAAAGTGTAATAATGGTGATGACGGTTGTTTGTTACCAATATATTTAATCAATTGAAATTAAATGCAGTTAATTGTTGCATTAATGTAAGTTAAAACAATAACTGAAATTTGTGAATGTAACCAAAGGAATAGAAATGTAATTATAATTGTCTAGGCAATAAATTGATTAAATAAAAGAGTGAAACCGGGATATATAATTAATTGGGATTTTTATTTAATTAACGTGTAAAGTTGACGAGATTCAATATAATTGGAATGTAGTAGTTAATACAAATAAAAGATGGAATTCGAGAATATGAGTGTAATAAGATATAAACCATGATAATTAATCCATAAGGTAACAATTGATTGTATAATAAGAAGGAAAGTTAAATAAATGAACTTACTGGAAATTTGAATTATAATTACTGAATTTATTGAAATGGAAATCAAACACTGTAAATTATGAAATATTCAATAATAAATTGATATAGAATCTTTTTTAAAAGGATTATAAATTACTAAGAAATCCAAAATGATAAAAATTGTAAATTATTAAATTTGAGTTGAAAAGTGACTAAATTAATTTAGTATTACTATCTAATTAACATAAAAAATCATTTTGCCAACTGTCTCGGATTTTGACGAAACCAGTTTCATCGGATCCGTAACAGTGAATTATTGTAAGGTTTTAAGTTTCGTATCGATCAGACTTGTCGTTTGATCGTACAGACTCGAAATGCATAGAAATCAATATAATTGAAATCAATTTGGAATAAGCTGATTTTTTTAAGCTAACTTCTTCCTACAATGGAATTAGGATTTGAAACTAGTTGTATTGAGTTTAAAAATATCTAAAACCTATATTTCGATATATTGGATGACCCATTTCCGTTTTGGGAACGAAACGGGCTTTCTGGGTCGTTATCGTTTCGATCCAACCCTGCCTATATATAGACTGTTATAAACCCTAACTATTTCTCACTTCATTATTTTGTACGTACATCTCCTTCCTCCTCCTCAAATGATAGAACATCAAACCAAATTTTCAAATTCCAATACCTAATTTAAATTTCAAAAAAAAAAAAGTGGATCTGCGGCAACTTCGGGTCACGCTTTGGGTTTCATAGGAAAAAAATCTGCAGCAACTTCGAGTCGGGATGAAAATGACTCGGATCTCGGGTCGTTATGGCAAAAAATCAGAGCAAGCACCGAGTATATGAGGCGGCGGACCGAAGTTGAACCCGAAGTCGAACCAGGACCAGATTTTTCAATATTCTAATTATCATAACTTTTTCATACGAGCTCGGATTCATGCGCAGTTTATTTCATTAGGATTGTATTGAAATTCCAGACATTTTGACACAAGTTCAAACAAATTCCGAGACTGTTGAAATTTGGGCCTTTATTTGAATTTCAAATCGATTTGAAATTCCAAGGTGAGTGTTTTAACCCACTCACAACTTCTAAAATTTCTTATGTTTGGTAAATTTAGTTTATAGTGTGATTAGAAATTTATTTATGGCTGTTTGATATATTTAAATTGCTATTTATGTTAATTTGAATTTATATGGATTTAATTATTATTTAATTTATTATTGGATATAAATTGCCAGTTAATACTTGTTATTGGTTTTCAGTTCTATATTGATATTTATTAATTGGTTTGGATGATTTTTTTGATGGATGTTTGAATGTTGATATTGGAGAATGGATGTTTTATTTTAAATCGTTATAATACTGCAAGTTCACTATGGGTTGAAATGATACATACCCGAACGATGTTATAGATTAGGGGAAAATCGTTATGGGTTGAAATGATAAACCCGAACGGTTTTCATTAATTTGAAAATGTTGATTTTTGGTACCGGTTGATATATATATATATATATATATATATATTCTTGAATTTGAACTATGTATTGAAATTGAATTATTTTAAAGGTTTAAGTTAAATTTAGAAATTTTCTAATTAAAGTGGCAAAACTTGATACCTCGAATTATTTAAGATCTTCCAATAATTATATTCATGTTGTACACTTGATAAGAGATGGAAAATTCTATAACATCTCTGATGTCATTGCACTCACATTTTACTTACATAAGATCTTTTAGTTCTGACTCGAGTGTTTTGTTTTCATTACGCTCGGGTCTGTCTGAGCTTTTTCAATGTATTGAAGACCATTTTATTTTCTGGAGGACAAAGACGAAGATCGGTATATTTTTACTATTTATTATATTTATTCCACCACATCATGTATTCCGCTGCCATATTAGTTTACTTATGATATATGTATCTCTGATTTGAATTTGTAAAAGTGTAATCAAAGTTATTTGTAAAACAGATTCATGAACTGTTTATTTGATTATTATATTTTGCCATTCCGCTATGAGATTCTGTATTTTTTTCTTATTTACCCCATTAACAATCCTCCCTTTTGAATGGTTTGAATTAGACATGTGTGGTTTATTGTCGATTTAAACCGTCCAAAAAGGTGGGTCGTTAGCTGACCTCTCCTTTGTACTTAACCCTAGGATAAATAGTACAACCTTATAACATTACACTCCACAGTGATTTCCAAAACATAAAACTAGTATATTAGTTTCGAAGTGATTTTTGGAAAGTAAAACATAAGTATACTTACCCGATCCTGGACTCTTCAAAACTAATTGGTGAATTTACGGTTAACTCAATTTTGGTCCTTTTAGAAGTAAGCGAACGATATAAAGGAGTCCTCCCCGGGATCTCGTACATATACGTTCATAAAGCAAGTGACATTCCATACCAATGAGTCCACCTCCGGGATCTCAAACGATATTAAGTCATTAAGCTTTTATATACTTCCTAAGTTAATTTGGTTAAGTATGATTGCAATAAAAATGATCCCATATAAAAATCAAGTCTAGTATACTTATCACCATTTCTGACCTTCTCAACTAACACTATTCTTCGATCAAGAGTGAAGCCGGGTAGGTTGGAGCACTAGTTCCAACAAAACCCTATCTTGACATCTCATTTTTCACTCTCACAATTAGAACAAGTCAACTTTGTTGGCTTTTAGTGCTAAGTATAGAAGTAAATACATTCCATAGATAAGTTAACATACAAACACGATTAAATCATAAAGCGACGTCTAATCCCTGTATTCAACTTATTTTTCAATACTTATGTGTGCATGTGTGTGTGTGTGTGTGCGTGTGTATTAAAATACCTTTATAAAAGATACATACATGTATTGCACTATTTTTCTATTAATTTCTACTCTTTTCATTCTTGAAAATATTTTCATATACTTATCTCAAAGGTATAAAAGTATTCACAAATCACTTAACATGATTTTCCACTTTAAAATATAATCAAGGGATTAAAAACAAATTTTACTAAAACAATGTTTATATAAACTCCTTCTCTTTGATAAGTTAAACCTTTTTCGAAAAACATTTCATACATATCATTTCTTTAAAATACTCTTTTCATTTTAAAGATCAAGATTATAAGGGTTAAAACAAATGTTTCTAAAACATTGTTTTGTATAAACCCAAAACACTTTTATAATTTACATTATCTTTAAAGTAATTTTTTTAAATATCTAAGTATACTTGTGTGACGACCTGGGTTTTTGGTGTCAGAAAATCGGGTAATTAACCGATTTTATTAGCGAAATATTAATTTTGATGGGTCGAACACAAGAATTTTTGATAATTAAAAATATTTGAATTTATATGAGTGATTTGAGAACCAAAATAAACACTGAATCATAAATCGATGGATGTGATAAAATTTTATAGGAAATAAATATTTTAATTAGTTATTGACTGTTTATATGTCTGTGTGTGTATTTGTGAAGAAAATTATGATTTGAAAATTTGAAAATAAAGTTTCTCAAAAATATTTTCAATAAAAGCTATCGTATTAAATTAAATTAAAGGCTCTACATTATTAACATTTGATATAATATATGCATATGAATGTAATAAAGGTGATAATGTTTAAAATAAATAAATCCTAATAATATTAAATATAAGTACAAAATATAATTATAAAAATATATGGATATAAATAAAGTATTTGGTGGTTTAAGCTTTAACTAAAAAGATAATAAAAAAATAGGAATTTATGTTAAAAATAGGAATAAATACATAAGGTAATTCTTGAATATAGTAATATACTATGGGTAAGCAATACAAGAAGAAAAAAATATCTACATACAAAAGGAAGAGGCTGTGAGCTTATAGGGAAACATATACATTTAATGCTATCAATTCAAGCACAAAACAAGTCATTTCATTTTCCCACAAAAATCATTTCAGTTCTATAAAAATCTGCTTGGTCAAAGAAATAACAATAATCTTGTAAAACAAGTCTCCCCTGCAAAACTGTTTTACATATATGCAATACAACTTGTTCCTGTTTGTTTAGGAAAACTTAGCAAGCCAGAAGTAGAAAAAAATAATAATAAACATCATAATTTTTACAACTCAAATTCAAAACAACAAAGCAAGAGGTTTTAAAGGCAGATTACACTACAGTTTCAAAAGAGTATTGTTCTCTGTTCCAAAACTTTTTTTTCAGGTGAGTAATTCCATATATTTTAAAAGCTTAAGTAGATTTGAATCTGCGCATATGGATTCCTGGATTAGATTTGTACTTTGCAAGTGTATATATTTGCATGAATCTCTGGATATATGTGTGTATCTGTTCTGTGCATAATGATTTAAACTGTTCTTCTCTGTTTAGGCTGTAGAATTAAAAACAAAGCAAAATTCAACTCAACTCTTTATCTATGTGTTATTAGGATTTAAATTCTAAATAAGTTTGTGTAGATGATATTTTGATTATAAAATAAGTTAAGTAATATATGTTTAAAATTCATCTGGAATCAGTAAAACAGTTGATCTTTTTCAAAATTGATGAAAAGTTAAATAATTTAATTTGTAAATTCAAGCATGTAACTTGATTCAACTTTAGAAAACTCGATTTTTAAAACAAATTTCATGAGTTTTAGTTTGATATTGAGTTTGCAATTTGGGAATGATCAGATTTTGGTTTTCGATCAAGTTCTGGTGACTGGGAAGATTTTGGAGGTTGAGGTTTTGGCTGGAGCTAGCCTGGTGATCGTTGAGGCTGGGAAAAATGACAAGGAGTTAGGTAGATCGTCGTGGCATCAGCGATAGTTCATTTGAGTTGTTAACCCTAATTCTGTCGAAGTCAGGAAAATTGATCGTTGTGGCTTCATTGGTGAATCGAGCTGCGAGTGCTTCTGGGAAAAGATGGCATGGGGACTTGCGAGGCCGCGGCTGGAATTTGGGAAAGGTTCGGTGATCGGCGAGGGTGGTTCAAGGGATTTTCTGATGAAGTCTGGATTTCTAATTTGCAGTTAGAGGCTCGATTTTGTTTTGGAATTTGATCGTGGTCGTTGAGTCGTTCGATGGTTGGAGGTCGTCGTAGCTGACTTGGCGATGGGGGACGATGGTTCTGGAGGGTCGTCGGCGGCATGTGCATGAGCACCGGAGGGACTGCGCATAAGAGTTGAATGGGAATGAAGAAATTTTTCTTGCGTTGATACTTGGGTGGGATGGGCTTTTTCTCGAGTCTGTACTCGTGATCGTGAAGAATACCCTTTTCCAGTTTTGTTTAAAGTTTACCTTAAAAAAAAGAGAAAGTTCTCGGATAAGGCCTGGGTTGAACCCGAAGTGGAATTTTTAAACAATTTTCTAAAGTTTTATGAAAACCAGTGTTTAAACTTTAAGTAAATCAAGATTAAACTGATTTTAAAGTAAAATATTATCCCTTGTATAATGATATTTTGAATATTAGGTTGAGAAGTTGTATGATATTTTACTTAAATTTATTAAGTAGAATTTTAAGTTTGTTTTAAACTTAATTTAAATATGTAATCAAGTAGTTGATTAAAGGAGTTATATGTTTCTATATTATAATGATAAATGATTTCAAGATTTATTAGAAATTAATAAAGATAAAAGATTTATCTTTAAAGTCGAGGAAGGTCTTAGATAATAAATGATTAATTAAATTAACGAAGTAATTTAAAGAGAAATTAATTAATTAAAAATAATCATTTATGGGATTGTTTAAGTAAAGTTACTTAATGGAAGTAATTAAGTTGGATTAATTACTCAGTATAATTAATTAAATTTATGTGATTAGTTTAAGATTAATTAATTTGTCTAATTAATTTAAAATAATCTTTGGATGATGGGTTAAGTATAATTACTTGGTGTAATTTATAAAGTATAATTACTTAGTGAAGTAATTAGTGGGTAATTACTGGAGGTAATTAATGAAGGAATGGTAGTAGTTTGGGTTTAACTACTTTGTGTAATTAATATGAAATAACTAAGGGATTGATTAGTTAAGGTTAATTAATCGATGAAGTAATTATAGAATAATTAATCCATATAAGTAATTAAAGATTGATGTAATTAATTATAGTTAATTATTTAAAGGTTAATTGCTATAATTGTTTGAGAATAATTAATTTATGTAATTAATTAAGGATAATTTCATAATGTAATTAGATAATAATTCATCAAGGATGATTAATCAAGATGAATAATTAAGGGATGATTAATTAAATGGATAATTAATTAATGATTAAATACGCAAGTTTTATAAGTAATGTAATTCATTAGTAGTTAATTAAATTAATTAGAAATGGCATGACTAATTTATCTTGCTTATAAATGATTGAATGATATTTGAATGCTTTGGGTTATTTGTTATTCCTGATATGTGATCGTGATGTTTTGTGAAATGAAATATTTTGTAATATGGGTTGAAGTGATAAAATGTGGTTATCTATGATGAATTGCTGTGTAAAGGTGTCATCCAGTATTTAAAATTTAATCACTTGAATAACTTCGGTTAAGATGACATTGGATTTGAAGAGACCGGAGTCGGGTACTAGTTAATACCCACAACCACTCCGATTCTTTATAAATCGATATGTGAAATCAATAGGCTGAAATGGAATGATTTAAGTGAGTTGGACCATTTAATCTAAGTTTTGGTACTTAGAAATTGATATGTGTTATAAGTGATGTCTACAACGAATTTTGAATTTATAAATTGATATGAGTTACCCCGGGTTTAATATAAATCGTATGCTTTGTATTCCATGTTAGATGGGATTATTCACGTTGGTTTCCAGCCTGACCCGGGTGTAACTCTAATGTAATTCTCGGGTCAGACCGAGTATTACAGATTTTCAGGTAAGGACGTTCTGGAGCTCAGGAGGCGAGCTGGATGGAAAGAACGTATGGAATGTTTCCGCTGTACTATATTGTTGTATATATCTGAGTCATGTTAATTGTACCTGTATATATGTTATAACTCTGATGTATTAAAGATGTAATCGACAGATATAGTATTCTTTTGAAAACTGTTATTGTTTGATATTATATTTTGATCTGCTGCAAATGTGAGATGGTGTTTTCTGTTTCTATCTCTTTCTTCTTTTTCCTATCTATCTGGAATTTTTGGGATCGAAAATTACGGGTCATTACAGTTGGTATCAGACCTGAAGGTTAAGCGAGAACCTTGGCTCTGTTGGGATTACTCATTAAGGACAGGGTCAATGGTACCTTAGAATGAGTTGAGTGTATATATATATATATATATATATACGAGAGAGCGTACTTGTTATTTTCTTATATAAGGATTTTAAATAATTTTATATAAGATTATATTTTGGTATGTAAAGCAATATTTCATTCTAATAAATATTAAGGAAATTGGCTGTTAAATTATTAGAATTAAATTAAGAAGTAATATAATACAACCAAACTAAAATTAAATAAAGATAAGTTTGAAATGGATTCAAACTGAAATTGAAATCTTGAATTGGAGAAGTGTTTCAGAATAAGATGATAATGAATGGTTTTAGATATGATAATCTTGATTATTATCCTAAATGATAGTTGTGTCTAATAATTAATGAGTAAGAAAAATGAAATGTTTTAAAAAAAGTAAAACATTTAGGCAAGTATGATTTATGAATTGAAACTGGAGTTGATCTGAATTGTGGAGTTTTAAATCTGGGTTCAGAATTTGAAAATTTTGTTTCAAAGTAATGAAGAAATAACAAATAATGTTATTTAACATTATTTGAATGATAGAACTTGATTAAACAAGAGTCGTTTGAAAATCTTAAAAGAATTTGTTTGAATTTAAAACCAAAGGTGGTTTAAAATTTAAAAGTAACCTGGTGTGTAAAGGAAATAAATATGAAATAAACCCTAAGGTTGAGTTTTGAATTTTCATGGGGATGTGATATAAAACCCAAAGTGAAGTAAGTATTAAACTTAAGTGGGAAGATTATAAATCTGAAGTATAAAATTTGAATGGAAAATTCAAATTGTGTAAATTTGACTGGATTAGGTAAATTGAATTTAACTTAGAGGAAGTTAAATAAGTTTAAATGGACAACCTGATTTGGAAATTTCAATATGAAATTGGAATTTAACTTGGGAAGTTAAAGGGTTAATTAAATTGAGAGTTTGGTGATCTCAAAATGGGTTTGAGATCTGTAAATTTGAAATGTATGGGTGTTTTAAAATAATTTGGATAATATTATCCTATTGTTATTAATAATCTTTAAATTGGAAGTTGGATTTGTTTAAATAAATGAGAAATGAAGTATGGTAATATATCCATTGTTGAGATAAAAGGGAAATTAAACTTAATTTGAAATTAAGGTTATGGAATTACTTTGCACTGAAAATTTGACTAATTGAATTTGTAAATTAAAATTGTTTAAGAACTGATTTCAAAACTGGAAGATAAAATTGGGTAATAAGTTAAATTTTTAAGATAAAAATTGTTTTGAATTCTTATTCGAACTTTGAAATAAGTAAGTAAAGATAATTTAAAATGGAATTTTGAGAATTGGACTCAGAATTAAATTGTTTAAAGATTTGGATTATTGATTAAAAAAAAGAAAAAGAAATTATTTAGGGTTCGTTTAATTTAAAGGGTTAAATCAACATTTGGAAATTTAACTCGAATTTATATAATTCGAGATGGTTTAAATTTGAAAATTTGAATTGAATTAGTTCAAATTAAATTTGATTAATTTAATTAGAATCGTGATTGAAGACGGATAAGTTTAAAAATTCAAATGGAAATTTTGAGTTGATTTGAAATGAAATTGAAGTTTGATGGGTTCAAGTTCAAATGGGAATTGGGAATAATTCATAGAAATTGAAATGATCTGGAATTGAAGTGGATTCGAATTGAAATTCATCTAAATTAATTTGAATAATTTGGGATTTGTAGTTAAAGTGAATATGTTTAAATCAAATGGAATTTGATTTGAAGTTGGAAAGAAATTGAGAATTAATTCAACTTGGATTGGAGACAAATCAAGTCCAATGGAAATTGGAGTTATTAAATTGGAATTGGGTCAATTTAAATGGAAGTGAAAATTTAAATTGAATTGATGGGGAAGTGAACAGTTTTGACTCTGGACTATTTTTAATATAAATTATTTCAATATAAACTTGCTTTTCCAAGCTATTTAATATATACAACCTTTCTTTTTGAAGCCAAATTATTTTATATTTGTTTTACAATTATTTTGAAACTATTTAACAATTTTACAACTGTTTATATAAACTAATTACTATTTTTCAACTATTTTACAAATTAATTACTATTTTACAACTATTTTTCAATTATCTAAAATTTCTATAACTATTTGACTATTTTTCAACTATTTTACAATTAGTCAACTATTTTACAGCTATCTTACAAACTAATGATTATTTTTCAACTACTTGTCTATTTTTAAAAATTTCAAGCTATTTACTAAATATAAATTGATCGGAGTTCAAACTGTTATTGATTAAATACCCAACTGAGGTAAGAACTGAAATGATAATCCAAATGGGGATTAGGGCAATTGTAAATAAGTGAATGAAAATTTAAGTGAATGTAAATAGAAAGGAAATTGATTGGCTAATAATCAATAAAGTTAAATACGTAGAATGTACGTATATTATTCTATTCGCATAGGATTTGATCCAGATTCGAGCATAGAATTTCGAGATAGTTATATCGATCCGAGTTAGGATTTTTCACTCAATTTTCGACGGCGAACCTGGATATGGATTGTTGATTGGTTCTGGATATTCTCTATCATAGTTATAGCTATGCAAGGAGAATGACGGTTTCTAATCAAGAAACCAGATCTATGTCCGCACTAGGAAGTAGGGTGGACGATACTAGTTCGGAAGTGAAATTGTGTGATCGAGTGAGCGATCAGATTTGTATAGCGTATGGATGATAAGTGTACATCGTACAGATTTGAATGAAATTGATATTGAAAAGAGTAATCAAATTTGAATATTTTATTTTGAATAAACAAAGTTATATGTCTTTGTTATATAAGATAAATCTCCCCTTGTTGTATCTATTGACGGAAGAAAAGAATTTTGAAGATGTTTTGAAGTATAAAAGGAGTTTTATACAAGATTGAAATGATCCAAAGTTTTAAAAATTATATATATTTATGTATATATAAAGGATGTTATGAGGATTTTGAAAAAGGTTTTGGGAACCTTTGGATTTGGAAAGGCTTTTGATTTTTGGGTAAAATCAATATTGGAATTTGGAAAGCCTAGTTTGAGAATTATCGATTTTGGGATAATCGATTTTGTGTAAAGGAGCTTTGTGTAAAATCATACTAGGTGTATGATTTGAAAGATACTATATGTGTATAGTATAAAATGTTTTGATAATGGCTCTGGGGAAAAAGGCGCTCCCTTGAAATGAACTTCTCAGGAGTGCCACCGGGTGGTGCTGCCTTGAACCCTAAGGGGGGTTCTATAGTTGATCCTGTGAGGAGTCCGGACAAAACTAGTTCATGAGGATTATGAGTAGTGTGTAGAGAAAGTCGTGGGGGCGCTGATGCCTACAAAGGCAATTGGGTTATGCTATGACGATAGTGTAACTCGATGTCACTGCGATCTACTGCAGATCATAGCGAAAGTCGTGTGTACTGCTGAGAGCCAACAGTCTACGTTTGATTTTATATCGGTAGACTACGACCTATGGTAACATAGCGAAAGTCGTGTGTGCCATTAAGAGCCAACAGTCTGCGTTTGATTTTATATCGGTAGACTGCGACCTATGGTAACATAGCGAAAGTCGTGAGTGCCGCTAAGAGCCAACAGTCTGCGTTTGATTTTACATCGGTGGACTGCGACCTATGTAGGAGTGGAGAAGTTTCATTTTGACAGTGAAAATCGAGGGCGATGATGCCTACAGTTACATGGACTTTTGCTGCGATGGCAACGTAACCTTGGAATGTAACTGTGATCTGTTGTGGGTTCCATGGCGTAATCGAGGGGGGCGGAGTGCCTACAGTTACATGGACTTTTGCTGCGATGGAAACGTTACCCTGGAATGTAACTGCGACCATGGATTGGGGTGATGATTTCCAGGACATTCTCATCAAAGATATTTCCTCTATTTTCAAAAACTGTTATCTATATTTTCAATAAAATTATTTTCTATGTATTTTCACGAGATGTTGAAAACGGGCCTGCCAAGCACTTATAGATTTTCAGACGTACGCCTGATCAACGTATGACCGAATTTCTGTAAGGACAAGGATGGACTGGTTGAGACATCGAGTTATGAAAAGTATTTTTATAAAACTATTTCTGTACTATTATATAGATTTTAAAGGGTTTCAAAGATCTCTAAATAAAAAGAGTTTTAGTTAAAATTTATCAAAGAATAATTTAACTGATATTAAGTTTTTTAATAAATTCTGGTTTCGTTCCTATTCGAGGATGAAAAGTTCTAAAGGGGGGAGGAATGTGACGACCCGGGTTTTTGGTGTCGGATAATCGGGTAATTAACTGATTTTATTAATTTTGATGGGTCGAACACAAGAATTTTTAATAATTAAAAATATCTGAATTTATATGAGTGATTTGAGAACCAAAATAAACACTGAATAATAAATCGATGGATGTGATAAATTTTTATAGGAAATAAATATTTTATTTAGCTATTGACTATCTATATATCTGTGTGTGTATTTGTGAAGAAAATTATGATTTGAAAATTTCAAAATAAAATTTCTCAAAAATATTTACAATAAAAGCTATCATATTCAATTAAATTAAAGGCTCTACATTATTAACATTTGATATAATATATGCATATGAATGTAGTAAAGGTGATAATGTTTAAAATAAATAAATCCTAATAATATTAAATATAATTATAAAATATAATTATAAAAATATATGGATATAAATAAAGTATTTGGTGGTTTAAGCTTTAACTACAAAGATAATAAAAAAAACAAGAATTTATGTTAAAATAGGAATAAATACATAAGGTAATTCTTGAATATAGTAATATACTATGGGTAAGCAATACAAGAGAATATCTATATACAAAAGGAAGAGGCTGCAAGCTTATAAGGAAACATATACATTTAATGCTATCAATTCAAGCACAAAACAAGTCATTTCATTTTCCCACAAAAATCATTTCAGTTCTATAAAAATCTGCTTGGTCAAAGAAATAACAATAATCTTGTAAAACAAGCCTCCTCTGCAAAACTGTTTTATATATATGCAATGCAACTTGTTCCTGTTCGTTCAGGAAAACTTAGCAAGCCAGAAGTAGGGAAAAAAAATAAACATCACCGTTTTTACAACTCAAATTCAAAGCAACAAAGCAAGAAGTTTTAAAGGCAGATCAAACTACAGTTTGAAAATAGTATTGCTCTCTGTTCCAAAACTTTTTTTTCAAGTGGGTAATTCCATATATTTTAAAAGCTTAAGTAGATTTGAATCTGCGCATATGGATTCCTGGATTAGATTTGTACTTTGTAAGTGTATATATTTGCATGAATCTCTGGATATATGTGTGTATCTGTTCTGTGCATAATGATTTGAACTGTTCTTCTCTGTTTAGGCTGCTAGAATTAAAAACAAAGCAAAAATCAACTCAACTCTTTGTCTATGTGTTATTAGGATTTAAATTCTAAATAAAGTAAGTTTGTATAGATGATATTTTGGTTTTAAAATAAGTTCAGTAATATATGTTTAAAATTCATCTGGAATATGTAAAACAGTTGATCTTTTTCAAAATTGATGAAAAATTAAATAATTTAATTTGTAAATTCAAGCATGTAACTTGATTCAACTCTGGAAAACTCGATTTTTAAAACAAAATTCATGAGTTTTAGTTTGGTATTGAGTTTGCAATTTGGGAATGATTAGATTTTGGTTTTCGATCAAGTTCTGGTGACTGGGAAGATTTTGGAGGTTGAGGTTTTGGCTGGAGCTAGCCTGGTGATCGTTAAAGCTGGGAAAAATGACAAGGAGTTGGGTAGATCGTCGTGGCATCGGCGATAGTTCATTTGAGTTGTTAACCATAGTTCTGTCGAAGTCAGGAAAATTGATCACTGTGGCTTCCTTGGTGAATCGAGCTGCGAGTGCTTCTGGGAAAAGATGGCATGGGGACTTGCGAGGCCGTGGCCGGAGTTTGGGAAAGGTTCGGTGATCGGCGAGGGTGGTTCAAGGGATTTTCTGATGAAGTCTGGGTTTCTAATTTGCAGTTAAAGGCTTGATTTTGTTTTGGAATTTGATCGTGGTCGCTGAGTCGTTAGATGGTTGGAGGTCGTCGTAGCTGACTTGGCGATGGGGGACGATGGTTTTGGAGGGTCGTCGGCGGCATGTGTATGAGCACCGGAGGGACTGTGCACAAGAGTTGAATGGGAATGAAGAAGTTTTTCTTGCGTTGATACTAGAGTGGGATGGGCTTTTGCTCGAATCTGTACTCGTGATCGTGAAGAATACCCTTTTCCAGTTTGGTTTAAAGTTTTTACCTTAAAAAAAAGAGAAAGTTCTCGGGTAAGGCCTGGGTTGAACCCGTAGTGGAATTTTTAAACAATTTTCTAAAGTTCTATGAAAACCAGTTTTTAAACTTTAAGTAAATCAAGATTAAACTGATTTTAAAGTAAAACTTTATCCCTTGCATAATGATATTTTGAATAGTGGGTTGAGAAGTTGTATGATGTTTTACTTAAATATATTAAGTATAATTTTAAGTTTATTTTAAACTTAATTTAAATATGTAATCAAGTAGTTGATTAAAGGAGTTATATGTTTTTATATTATAATGATAAATGATTTCAAGATTTATTAGAAATTAATAAAGATAAAAGATTTATCTTTATAGTTGAGGAAGGTCTCGGATAATAAATGATTAATTAAATTAACGAAGTAATTTAAAGAGAAATTAATTAATTAAAAATAATCATTTGTGGGATTGTTTAAGTAAAGTTACTTGATGGAAGTAATTAAAATGGATTAATTACTCAGTATAATTAATTAAATTTATGTGATTAGTTTAAGATTAATTAATTTGTTTAATTAATTTAAAATAATCTTTGGATGATGGGTTAAGTATAATTACTTGGTGTAATTTATAAAGTATAATTACTTAGAGAAGTAATTAGTGGGTAATTACTGGTGGTAATTAATGAAGGAATGGTAGTAGTCTGGGTTTAACTACTTTGTGTAATTAATATGAAGTAACTAGGGGATTGATTAATTTAGGTTAATTAATCGATGAAGTAATTATAAAATAATTAATCCATGTAAGTAATTAAAGATTGATGTAATTAATTATAGTTAATTATTTGAAGGTTAATTACTATAATTGTTTGAGAATAATTAATTTATGTAATTAATTAAGGATAATTTCATAATGTAATTAGAGAATAATTCATCAAGGATGATTAATCAAGATGAATAATTAAGGGATGATTAATCAAATGGATAATTTATTAATGATTAAATAATCAAGTTTTATAAGTATTATAATTCATTGGCAGTTAATTAAATTAATTAGAAATGGCATGACTAATTTATCTTGCTTATAAATGATTGAATGATATTTGAATGCTTTGGGTTATTTGTTATTCCTGATATGTGATCGTGATGCTTTGTGAAATAAAATATTTTGTAATATGGGTTAAACCGATAAAATGTGGTTATCTATGATGAATTGCTGTGTAAAAGTGCCATCCAGTATTTAAAAATTAATCACTTGAATAACTTCTGTTAAGATGACATTGGATTCGAAGAGATCGGAGTCGGATACTAGTTAATACCCGAAACCACTCCGATTCTTTATAAATCGATATGTGAAATCAATAGGCTGAAATGGAATGATTTAAGTGAATTGGACCATTTAATCTATGTTTTGGTACTTAGAAATTGATATGTGATATAAGTGATGTTTATAACAAATTGTGAATTTATAAATTGATACGAGTTACCCCGAGTTTTATATAAATCGTATGCTTTGTATTCCATGTTAGATTGGATTATTCACGCTGGTTTCTAGCCTGACCCGGGTGTTACTCTGATGTAATGATCGGGTCAGACCGAGTATTACAGTTTTTCAGGTAAGGACGTTCTAGAGCTCAAGAGGCGAGCTGGATGGCATGAACGTATGGAGTGTTTCCGTTGTACTATATTGTTGTATATATCTGAGTCATGTTGATTGTATATGTATATATGTTGTAACTCTAATGTATTAAAGATGCAATCGACAGATATAGTATTCTTTTGAAAACTGTTATTATTTGATATTATATTTTGATCCGCTGCGAATTTGAGATGGTGTTTTTTGTTTCTTTTTCTTCTATCTCTTTCTTCTTTTTTCTAACTATCTAGAATTTTCGGGATCAAAAATTACGGGTCGTTACAACTTATTTAACAAGATAATGCACTTTTAAATAACGTCTCAAAATCGTTCATTATAACCTAATGTTATGACAAAACCACCTTTTTTCCTTTTATAAAATATTTAACTTATTTTTCCAAACTTATATATACTTTTAAAATACATATAAATATGTTTTAAATATCTATATAAAATATTATGAAAAAATAAATAATTTAGAAATTAACAAAAATATATAAAACGCATGTTTTATATAATAAACCATTACTTTCAATATTCATAAATAACTATTAAAAATATATTTAAACTTAAAACCACTTTTAAAATATCTTAAAATCTTTTACTAACATTCCTACAAATATCTCATAAAAATAATAAATTTAAATGACATTTAAAATACATTTAAAGTCACTAAAAAAACATAATACAACCCAACTCCAAACAGTGCTGTAAAAAGGTCCGTAAATGTTGCTATAGGTCAAAGACATCATTTATAAGTGCTATAAAAGGTACAGGACAAATTGCATGTTGGAAAAAGCATGAAAGTTGTGGCCAGTTTCTCTATGCAAATTGTTTATTTAAATTCAGAAATTCTTATAGTAAGAAGTATCTAGAGTACTTAAAAAACCATGCAAAGAAATCCCTAAGGATATTTTCCAGAATAATTTTAAAAATTTCCAAAATAAGGAATGTAAAAGTGTCAATATAGCTACGTTTCTCGCGTTCTAACTTTTCAAACCTTTTCCTTGCATTTCCATATGCTATTATAAGTGTATAGCACAACCAAAATATAGACATTCACAATATATTCACATATAACCATTTTAAAATGGTTTAAAACATGGGATTTATGAAGTGCACTTATAGTGACCTTTCTTGCTTCAAACACTTTCAAACTTACTTCAATACCATATACAACTAAACCAAACATGTAAACACAAAGTCAAGGACGCATTACATGTTGTAGATGTAATAAAAGTGAGTATATTACATATAAAGTTGTCATTTTTTTCAAAAGAAAGTGGGGTCCAAAGTTATAACTTCATTAGTTAACTTTTGTTGCTTTGCTTTATATTTACACAACAAATAAATGTATACACAATGTATACACTTCAATGGTGAGTTAACTCACCCAATAACCTTGCTAACAACCAAGCACAAGTCTTATGAACATAAGACTACTTCCTACCATCACCAAACAAGCAATAGATCCAACTTGCCTTCGAAAAGCTCTCGACCATCCTTCCTTTTGTTCCAATTGCTCACGGCCATGTTGAGGAGGGGGTGTGTGGTCCTTTTCTTCCATTTTTAAGTTTTTATTCTTGTCTCTAACGTTGTGTTAGGGCCATAGCCAAAGTTTGTTGGAGTTTGGACTTCATTTGATATTGTCTAGGTATTCAAAGTGAAGGGAAGAGGCATGAAAAGCTATTTGTTTCTATGTTTTTTATTTTGTAAAAATGATTTGCGAGCTTAGGGTAGTGTATTTGTAGATTTTAACAAAGATCACTACCAACTTCAATCCTCCTTGGAAGGTCACCATGCAACCTCCTTTCTATGTGCTCAACTTTACATATCATTCTTTCTTTACTTCATCCTTAAGCTTCCTCCACAAAATATCTTCTCATGGCCTCATGCAGAGATCACTAATCTCAATTAGTTAGCCACAAGCTTTTAATTCTTGGATTTCGTTTACGTCTCATCTCGAAGAATTTAGAGAGCTTATCTCGTATTGGGTGAGATCTCAAACGAGATGAGTGCATCTCGGTCGTCCATCTCGGATTTACATCTCGGTTTCTGAAATTCATTTCGGAGTTATATCGAAGATATGACATGTCGAAAATTAGTTTTCATACATCTAAATTTATAATACTAGTCACTACCTTAAGGAAACACTATGTACTTACCTTGAATATATCGCACGCTTATCATTAGTAATTTAGTATGGAAAAATATCACTTGTATCATGTAAAATAAATACCTAGATTTCATGAATAATGTTCAATATAATATCATATGAGGTAAAGTAGACAAGAAACAACCATAACATATGCACCTTTACTTTGTTTGATCATTCAATTAACTTTCCTACACAACATAATGTCTAATTTCTATCTTTTATGATTTATAGTGCTGCAAGGAAAATCTTTGTTTTATAACTTCAAATACAAAAGTCTACAAGTAGAATTAAGATATTCTATGTCTGATTACAGTATTGAATTATTAGCAAACAAAATCTCATTAAGCAACTAATAGCATAGATATTTCAAACAAATGTATAAAATACCATACATAGTACAAACAATTTTCAAACATTTAGTAATATTATAAGAAAAGCAAAAAAATGATGTATGGATGAATATGTAATCATCAAATGAAATTAATAGATGAAAGAGAATTCCTTTATTGATTAAAAATAAGCCTTGAGGAAAAAAATTATAGCAGCAAAAATTAAATGAAATCAAATTGAGAATCCATTTGGAACATAAAATTAAATAAGTCAAGCCCAAAATTTATAGCCGCAAAAAAATAGGTTAGGGAAAAAACTCAAGAAAGTATTGAAAAAAGAAAAATGAAATTGAATGTAAATTAATTTGGATCAAAACCCTAAATGAAAATCATAAAGTGAAATACTCACCTTAATTGATGTAGATTTTATCATCTTCTTACACTAGTCAGTGTCGTAAAATAAGAGACGAAGATTAAATGAGATTTATATAAGAAATAAGGGTTTAAAAAAAGTACAATTAAGAAGGCTTAAATTAAGGTAAAGGATGAGCCAGCCCAATACGGATAAAAAGTTGATTTTTTCCAAAATTCAACAACTCGGCCGATATCTTGCTGTTAAATCTCGTCCGAGGTACCGGATGAGACATTGAAATATCATCCGAGATTTGAGTCACACGAGATTCAAACGAAATAGCCTATTTCTTATCGCCCGGGCTTGAAAACAAGATCTCGGCCGAGAGAGCGAGAATTAAAACCTTGTTTAGCCATAACATTCAAAATATTTTTAGCTTCCAATTAATTATAAATTAATTTCCTCAGCAAGCCTAAAAAATTCAACCAACTTTTACTGAGTAAAAAACCGATTATTGGAAAAAAAGTTTTCGGCCACATTATCGATATTACTTCAAACTATTTATTTTTGTAAACATATTTCAAAAAAAATTATCTTCATTAATTAATTAAAAAGGGGTTAACAAAGTTACAAATCTAATTTAATCACATTTAACCAAGATTCAAATATTAAAATAATTTAGATATTTAAGTACGAAGTGTTCGAAATTCCGAGTCGTAACAAAAACATACCAATAATTTTCATAAAATAATATAAGAACCTATCAAGGCCAAGTGATTAATCATTTGGCATATCTTTTATAGCCCTTAAAATTTCCCTTTTTTAATGGAAAATCCAGTCGATCTAAACCAGTCATAGTGTCATTAGAGTATAATTCATCTCAATTACGAATAATTTTATGGTAATTTTTATTTCCAAAAATTTCTTTATAATAGTTAGTAAATGCCTTATTTAATTCTTTTTTATTAACGATCTCAACGTTATTAATTAAAATAGAGTTAATGGTGTTACTACATTTTCTACTATTTACTACTTTGTGAAAAGAAATTAGTATTCATATCACCATCATCCATCCATTGAGTCTAAGATTTTCGTTGTCACGTTACTTCTTCTTGTGTTAGAATTTTGTTTAATTCATTTTTTAAATTTGAAAGCACATTTTTTCTGAAATATTAAATTTCTTAGTTCTTCTATTTTATTCAACTTTAGAATATCAGTTAGTAATGTATATTTTTTAATTCTAATATAACCAAAAACATCTTTATTCCATGTCTTAAGAAAAAAAAATTATCTTTAACTTTATTTACAAATATTTTAGCTATGTTTCCTGAAATTTATAAGTATACTTACTCAAAGAAAACCATTTATTTGCAGTTAATTCGGAAAAATTTATTTTCTAACCACCACATTTTTTCAAATTTAAATATTTTATTTCTATTATTTTAGTTATTAAAGAATAATATAATTGAACAATGTTTCGAGTAAATACTTGGGAGCCTAACCACCTTACAAACACGATATTTATCTTCCATTTATCACTAATAAAAAATATATCTAATAGAGTCATCGATGAGAACCGTCTTTTGTTCAACTGTAGTTCAATTAATTTACTATTAATAATGAATTGATCAAATTCTTCCACAGCAGCATCTCTTTCTCTAGGATTTCATTTTCCTAGAAATTTAGTGACAGTGAAATTCTCACCCATCACCCAAGGATCCAGAGTGGGTGATTTAAAAACCAGATTCACTCCATAGAACCGTAGAATCCAATTTGGAATTTGGCCGATAAACACTAGTAACAATTAGAAATGAGCCATTACTAAGATCATAAAAAATTAAATGTATTGAATGAGATTTAATAATAGATTGTAAAAGTTTAACACGATTTTCTTTCCAACCCGTCATTCATCCCATAGAGCTACCCCTAACAGGAAGATAAACCCAATGACTACAATATACACCCTCTAAACTCTTGTACAATGACTACAATATACACCTCCTAAACTCCTATAAAATTTATAATCAAGGTGTTTTATTTTTGTTTCCTGTAATAGTGCAATATAAATGTTATTATGTTAAAAAATGACTTAATTTCTCTACGTTTCCAAAATCATGGAATACCATAATATTCAAATTAATAAATTTCATGTTCCAAGCAATCTTATCCATTTTAATTCCATACTTCTAATATAATCCGCATCTAACTGAATATCATAAATAAAAAAAAAAATCCTAAACTCCTAGCTAGATGAAACATATCATGGTAGATAAACTATTCAAAGCGTAAGGACTATAAATGATGTCTAAAAGATCATGCTTGCATGAGTAGAGCTATCAGAAGCTCCAGTGGTTGCATTACGCAAGGCGAGAACTCCTCCTTAGTGATCTGAAAAAAGTAGAACTAGAACCACACTCCCCGTCAACTAACTGAACAGCGGCAACGGATACTGCATGCACCAAATCATCTCTATCTCCTCTCTTGCTATCTTATTTCAGCTCTTGAATTCCAAGCACTGCGTCTAAATCTCTGTGTTAATTAATTCCCTGTGCATCCCCCTTGCGTTGTACCATTGTTCAATAAAACCCCACATATCCCCTCAGGCACAATAATATCTGAAAATTTCTCATCCACATTAGAACCGAAAATTAAACAGAACATCTCGACACCATTAGCTTCCCTTATATCAAAATTCAGCTCCTTGGATCCTTCAGAATGCAGTGGGACCATTTCCCAATTTCTATGCATTGAGTTCCATCTTACACGTTGCTAACTGTTCCTAGTGAAAGAAATCAATAGTTTCCTCACGTATATTATTGCACACAACAAACTTTACTTCACCCTTGTCCTTACGTACCTTGTTAACACGTGCATCGAGGGCATGCACATTAACATCAGGTACACTGCCCATACCCACTTCAAATAACTTGTTCCTATGCATTCATTCTCTCAGCTGAAGCATGCATATCACCTAGCATAGCAGCTGCCTCTTCTTTTCCATTTAAAGCTAATTATTCTTTTGTTCTTTCCAACATGGAAGATGTATCAACATGGTTCCCCTCAACTAAGCTCGGATGTTCACCAACACATATAACAACATCATGCGCAGTTCCAACATAACCATAATCATTATCTATTGTAGCAAACATATCACTATGCATACGAACTATTGCCATATAATATTCACAAATATCTGAATCATGCTTCGATTTGTTCAGCAATGCAGGAGTATCAAAATGCATAATCTTCATGAGCACATTCTCGTTTCCAAAAATTCCAGAACTTAGGCACTGGTTGGATTGTTATTTTCAGTTTTGAATTTTTGTTCAAACAAAACAACGTATATCTTTTGAAAAAACAACCAATTTGAAGAATGAAGTCTAACATACGAAATGAAAAACAAATTTATTTTGTTTCATGTCTTGAGAAATAACAAAAGCATGAGAAACAATTTCTATCATCTCTCCATCCACTCCGTCGTCCCTCTATTATAGTCGTAATAAATCAAAGTTTTTAAATATTTTTCTTTGTTCATTCCATATTTTGTAATTAATTTTGAAAATGCAAAACACAAAACTCGAAATGAAAACATATAGATCCTTAATTATGTCCTTAATTCCAGCAATGTTGGAGTATTCATCTCATGCATATTCTTTTTATAACCCAATAATGTTTTCTTAGTAATATTAAACTTCCCACATACATCATCCTCAACTTTATCATCTACATCTTTCTCTCACTCAACCCTTCCATCCAATTCTAATATATCAAACTTGTTATATAACACCATTTCAACACATTATGATTTACTTTGCTTGAACAAATGCTTCTTAACCTGTATAAATTCATCTTCCTTGTATATATTTACAACTGCAGTTGAGCAATCAGGCATCGCAAAACATACTTCATTATTAAACCTGACTTGAAAAATCATTATCACACTAACCAGTTACATCCTAATGAAAAAAACAATATATCTACTCTCTGATCATCATTCCTTCCATTTATAGCATGTACAAATAGATCCCCTCGATATTTGTAATCTGTTAACTCAACATCTATTGCTATTGCAAGATCTTTATTTCCTTTATTGGACTTAAAACTCATTTCATTACCGTGTTTTTGCTCTAAGCAGATTCAGAGCAAATGGAGTTTAAATACTCTAAGTACCATAGAATTTTATTGAAGAGATATAAACCTTCCTCTTTCTTTTTAGAAACTACATTAAAATACATACCCTTAAGTCTCAGATGTTCCAAACAGAAATAATAAGCATGTTCTTTTGCATTTAAAGGCTTCGGCAAAGGGGGAATTCGGAGAAAAAGAACAAGAATTCTGTTTGTGACCAAAAACCCCACATCGAAAGCAACGGATTGGATCTCTATATACCATTGCTACATGATCCTTATCCCACATCTATAACATAAGGGTATCTTCACATCTTTCACTATCCAAGGCTTTGAATGATGCGATCATCGAAATGTCAGATTTTATTTTGTTTCTTTTTTCACTTCGGCATAGGAACGAGATCTTGAATAAAAGATAGGATAACTATTTAGTGTAGGAAGATTGAAAGAATAATTTGTATTAAGAAATGAATTTGAATAAGCAATACCGCCATTGGAAAAGTAAAATTCTGTTGTCGTTCTTTGGCGTGTGGTTTTAATAG
The DNA here is from genome assembly GCA_030765085.1 of Allium cepa. Taxonomy (NCBI): domain Eukaryota; kingdom Viridiplantae; phylum Streptophyta; class Magnoliopsida; order Asparagales; family Amaryllidaceae; genus Allium; species Allium cepa. The sequence goes on along the minus strand of CM060935.1, from coordinate 736,661,995 downwards.
TTTGTGATACTTTTAAATATTTATATAGCAGCATCGTAACAATACTAGTCATACAGCATACAAATTAAAATAGGAAACAGTTAACTGTGTACCATAAAGACAGATGGTAAGGTTATTAAATTATCAATATAAATAACTGCTCGTATGTCATCTTAAAGCAGGTATTCAAATAATTATTTTTACCGTGATAACAACTATCATTCTTAACGTGTGCCCTTGAAACACACACTAATGAAACCCATTAAAATATTATTATGCATACTACTAAATATATTTACAAACATACACACAAATAAACGACTATAGTAACGATGTTTCTTGATGATTGGAGATTTGTGAATGCTCCAGTTTAAATAATGGAAACAAAAATTCCCTTTTGGTTCCATTAAATTTCCATTGGTATCAAAAGTTACTTCTCCAACACGTCTAACTTCATTTTCGTCGTCAACTTCCGTTTCTACTTCCTCTTATTCTTCTTCCTCTTCCTTTTCTTCATGTACCTCTTATTATTCATTCACTTCCCATGTTGACGGGGTTAAGAACAACCAAATTTTCAGATTCTTCCACATCTATTATAATATGGTCAATTTGATTGTCCAGATAATGATTCTGAAGATTCCTTAGGATTCTTTCATGCCTCTCATGTTCATTCTTCATTCGGATTTGAAGTGCTTGTATTTCGGTAAGCATGTTGATGACAAGCTTAATTTCTTTCTCTACTTTCCCTAGTGTTGAGAATGTGAAGTAGCGAAAATGAGAATTTCATTCAAGTGGGCATTTGAAAGTGTTTGGATCTATTAATGGTATGTGTTTTTATTTTTTATTTTTTATAGAGAAAAATGAGATAAAATGGGTCTAGGGACTAAATAGTTATATATGTAGTTTTTATTTTTAAAACTTAAATTCAGAAGGAAAATATATTTCAACGATCTATATGTCGACATATGAAATTATTGCATGTCGACATATCCACATTTTATGATATATTCTAATTTTTATTTTATTTAAGTTCTATCTACAAATATATAATATAGTTTAGAAAATAAGCTGATTCCTAGTTTTCTTCTTAGTTTAATAAATTTATTGATGTTTTTGTTAATATATTGTCCATTAAGTTATCAAGTTTTATGAATTTGAATTAACTGTTTTATGATTTTTAAATTGATTATTATCATTAGAAAATTAAAAAAACGAATTTAATATTTCAAAAAAAGTATTATACAATTTTTATTTATTAAGTCAGAGTATTTCAAGAATATTTAGAATTTTTTTTAAAAAAAGTATATAATTATATATATATATGTATGTATGTATGTATGTATGTATGTATGTATGTATATGTATATGTTTATTTTATAATTTTATTATTTGTAAATTTGTATAATATATAATATTTTGAAATAATTATTTTTTTGTTATAAACTAAAAAGAGATAAGAAGCCATTAGAAAAGAGGAGAAAATATTATTCACACTGATATTAGTTACATAAAGATTGACTCATATAATTATATTACATAGACTCCTTTATATATAGGCCTTGGAGCATGAGATGGAACATATCTCATGATGTGAGACTAAATAGAAAAACATAAAAACATATTCACTTTTATATTTACATATATTATAACACTCTCACTTCAATACGCGTCTTTAAAATCTTGGATGCTCATATGGTAGCTAGAAATTGTTCCTTTTGAAGCATCCATGACAATTGCTCTCCCTCATTATTATCTTGCTTTCATACATTCATTCAGTTATTATGAATATTGTCCGTTGCCTCATTAAAAACTTCTGCTAGGAAAACCTAATGGAAAAACCTTGAACGAGGAAAATAGTGCAACTTGAAATCATAGATATCATACAATGATATTCCTTTTAAAGAGTTTGATATTTCGGGAGCAAAATAATGTCTCATTAAAACCTTACTAAGAAAAACCACATGGGAAAATCTTAGTGAAGGAAAAAGAGTACAATATAGTATGAGATATTTCAATAATTTATAGAATCAAATAGAGTTTGATACTTCTGGATCAATATAATACTTCATTAAAAATCTTACAAAGGAAAACCCGATGGAAAAAACCTTAGTCAAGGATAAAAATACAATTTAACTTAAATAACATATTTAAGATGTTATTTCTTGAAAAGACGTTTGATTCTTCTAGATCAAGACAATGTCTTGTTAAAACCTTAGTAAGAAAGACCTAGTGGGAAAAATCTTAAATAAGGAAAAATAGTACATTGTAACTTATTTTCAAATGTTACTAGGGAGTTGATACTTTTGATCAAGATAATGCCTCATTAAAACTTTACTAATAAAACCTAGTGGAAAAAATCTTAGTTAAGGAAAAAGGGTGCATTATAAAATACTTATAGATGCTCCCCTTGATTTAAAATTTTCCTCTGAATTCATATTCGTCTTTCGATAACTCAAATTGGTTATAAATACTTCTGGATCTATAAATATGAATCTCATTAATAATATAATTTATTAATAGTTTCCTTCGATACAATCAAATTTTCTAAGATTGTTTCTTCCAAATATGGTTTGCATTTTATGCATTTTGTATGCAATTTTTATGAAAAACACTTCATTTGCTTTCATTTTTGCGCTTCAAATTAGTTTTGCGCATCGCAACTATACATCTTTCATGAATATCAAAAATTTCATTACTACTAGAAAACAGGAAGTAATCTACTCATTTTAAAGTATATCAAGATTTTCATTACAGCAATACTTAGAAGAAATTTGTAATCTATACTTCATGTCTTTTTCATTCTTTATAACTACAAAAGTTATATACATTCTTCAAAAATTTGTGTACTTTAATAAGTATTTGCATATCACAACTATCATTTCAATGGATATTAAGAGTTTCATTACAACGATACTTAAAAATAGGAAGTAATCTACTCATCATGAATTATATCAAGATTTTCATTACAACAATGCTTAAAAATAGGTTGTAATCTATGCTTCTTGTTCTTTGCCTTTTTTATAACTACCAAAGTTATTTATATTCTTCGGAAATTTGTATACTTTCATCATTTAATATGATTTAAACCATATTTATACCTTCGGGGTATATTAAGCATTTCAAGTACTTTTGCTACTTTACGGACTAAATGTCCATATTTCTCTATTAGTAAAGGATTCATGATGGCCAGTCATGTTTTCCCCTAATTAAAGATCCTTAATTTATTTATAAACATAAGCGCTTTATTATTTATAAATTTATCATCAATAATTATTTCTTGTCAGTTCTAGACATGATTTATTGAGATTTTTTTGATTATCATGTTTTAGGTACCTAAACCACTTCTAGGGTAATTTGACAATCATGTCAATAGTCTCTTCAAGTGCACCCTTAAGTGTTTCTTCAAGAACACTCACATCTTTTATTTGGCGTCTTTATTACTTGCTCCAAAAGTATTTCGAACTGATTTTTGTACCATATTTCAGGTATGGTTTACACATTTTGATCCTTCAGGGATTCAAACCTACATTGGAGAAAGTCTACTAGGGATATTATTAATAATTTATTCAAGTTACTTAATATTTTGCATCATTATACATGTTAACAAATATTTGACATTGATGATCAAAATAAACTTGTATCCTTTATCCTCCTCCTCAATGTTGAGAAACATGGTCACATTAAATAATAATCATCTTTGGATTCTCATTTTGATCCACTATCGAGGATAATTCTTTTATCAATTGATAAGTTGCATTCAAGTGATATTTGTGAGCTTCTGGCTCATGTTTAAAAATAAGATTCAATTATGCCAAATTTCGTGAAATATAATCCAGTTGAAATTGTACCAACTTTTTCTAAAATAAGCTTCTGGCTTTTAATTTTAGAAAAATGCAAAGTTATTTTTTGACGTTTTCATTATAGTTCCAATATGTTAGCTATTCATTTATATATCCTCAAAACTCAACAGATTTCTTTTAAATTTGCTTGAGTATAATGTATTTTGAATTAAGATATATGTACCATTTGGTAATACTATATGGTCTCTTTCGGACCCTTCAACTGTATTAGCAGATTTGCTATGGTTGAAATTTTGAGCTAAATATTTTCAAATAGTTCGAAGAAAAAACTTTTGGCTTTTCAAAATAATGTGATAGTTGTATAATCTGGCAGGCATATATTATCACTCAAATATTGATAGTCCATATCTTAAAAACTAAAGACAATATAGTTCGTCAACTACTAAATTTATAAGCATAAATAAATGCTAGTACTTTCCAAAATTTAAAATAGACTACTGATTAAAGCCAACATTATTGGTACATTATTTCAATTAGTTATGAAAGGAAAAACATACAAGCATCAAATTCCAACTGATTTATTGAACTGAAGTAAAATAAAATCCTCATAGTAGATTTCAGGCTGCTACTATTGATCAATTCGACCATATCATTTATTATTGCACTTAGATTTTCATCATTAATGAAGTTTCCTTCATCAACTTCGAAGAAATGATCTGACTTCAGCTTAGTATTACTAGACAGTCCTTTCACATAATTTTAGTTTAGAAGTAATTCTAAATATAGAGGAATTGTATTTTCTAATAGATTTAAAGACTTGAAACTTCAAGTTCAACCACTCGTGCCTAGTGTTTAGAAGTGTGCATATTTTGGTGGTCATAACGCTCCTTCAGGGAGTTCCATAGGTAAAGATGATCTTTTTCAATTAAATGTTTTATTTTAAGTTTGTCATGGATATGAAACCTTAAAAATGTAAGAGCCATTGTTTTATCCCATTGGATTATCATTTTTATGGCATTTTCTAAGCAACGAGATTGTAATTGGATGTCGACATCCAATATCTGTGGAAAAAAAGTTATCTTCTAATAAGTCCAATGCTTTAAATTCAAGCTTGGCTGTGTTTATCATATTACCAACTATAAGTGGAAATAAAAATGCATAAGCATCAAAATATTGTTCATGGATATATAATCAATGCTTTTTATAAAATAAGAAACCATATCTGATAGTAGTTACAATGAAAGAATAAAAACATTAATGCAAAATAGTAAAAGACAACCAAATATGATCTATAAAAGTGACTATAATTTCTTATTTACATCTTTTTGATAGCTCTAGATCCAATCTCATTAATTGAATTCACTACTTTCCTTGAAAATGCAAAACTATCCTTGAAAATATGAAAAGGCCTTTTTATGGATTGATTGGTGGAGAAGAGATGAATTATAATCAAAGATTGTGCTGACTTTATTATGTTTAGTTTGATCATATAAGAAGATTTAAAAATATGAATTGGTAATATTAAATACCATTTATTAATTCGTAACAACTAGAATAGTGAGAAACACAAATATATACCATGTATATACGTTATGATCCTTGTCAACAATAAGAGATATAAAAGAAAAATAAATGTATGAAGTATTTATACGCATCTTTGATGGACCATTCTCATTAATCAATTAATTTTATTTAATGATTATCAATTGCTACTGATTAATATATGAATTAATATATATGGCTATTTACATATTGTAAGCTAAATAGAGAGAGGAAATTTGAACATCACATAGTGTATGAATAATATCATGAAAAACAAAATAGTTTGACTTGGAAACTAAAAAGTATGTTGTATGAGTTACAACTATTGATAACAATCAATTAGTATATTCTTGTGACATGACAATAATAGGTAAAAGATTAAACATATAAAATAGTAAACATTGGAATACCTCTTTGCTGAAAGAGGAAAGATGAATGGGTTTTATATATAATATAACAGAATTGATGGGTGTATAAATATTAACATTCATTTTATGAAGAATGCAAAATACTTACTTGATGAGCCAAAAGAAGAAAATTTAATCTATTATATTTTACCTTTTGAAAGGCATGATTGGATGCATGGGAGAAGGAAAAAAAATTAGGAAATAAACTTTCTGTTAGAATATCTTGTTTTCTATTAAAAAGATAGAGAGCAGGAGAGTAGATACATTTCTATATATTTATTTGGTTTAATAAAAACACCAAATATATCAACAAATCTCTTCTAGAGACATTTTATCATTACTAAATATACAAATCTCTTCTAGAGATTTTTTCTTATTATCACCACTTCTGGAGTGAACAAATTTCTATACATTTATTTAGTTTAATAGTTAATACTATTGGCAAACATTTTTGAAACTTTAGGTTCCAATTTTACTTTAAAGTAAAGTCTTTGTTTAGTGCTTTAGATCCTAAATGGTACAATTTGATTTTCATTATCAAACTTCAGGTTTGATTGCAACCATGGTTAGGATTTACCATAGTATGAATTAGCTTTTCTAATAATCAAACGCTTCTCATATCAAATTTATAGAGTTTTGATGTATAATCCCCTATTTTAGGAATACAAACTTATATGCATAAATTTTATTTGAGAACTTCATGTCTCCAATATTAGATAAACACAATGAAACAAGAGGACTCTTTATAATTGTATTCGAATATAAGAATCATAATATTATTTCTCTTCTAGGAAATAGTATTTACTACATTTGTAATGTTATTCCAGCATATTGTTTTTTATGTTATGTCTTTTGGACATATCAACATCTTCTTCTGTAATTGCTTGCTTATTTTCTTCAAGGCTTTATTTCAGCTTATGAAAGCTTAATCTTTCACCTTCACATAAATGAACTTCAAGTTCCTATTCTTTCATATAAACATAATAGATCTTCTAGATACGTATTATCCTTATATTTGTTTCTCTAAGAAACAATAAAATATTTCATTTAGAAATATAAATCATGTAGCAAAATCATTTCTATAATCCTCATTCAAACCGAAATCCAAACAAAAAAGTTTCAAATTGAAAACCCTTTTTTTACCGAACAATGGAATGATATCTAAAAGTTCAGATCTACGGTAAAATGAGATCTAAAATAATAATATTAATAGAGTAAGATCTATAAGATACATATATATATATATATATAATGAAATCTGGAAAATTAGATATATGATAGATAAGATCTAAAAAGAATACTAACAGAATAAGGTCTGAAATTATATTTTAGTCTATGAAACAATTTTAGTTTCATATCAAACTCAAAATTATCACAAAAAATGGATATACATTAATAAAAATTAATAAGAGATCTGATGACTAAAATCTACAGATCTAAAAAATATATCACTTGAACAAGGTATTAAAATCCACAAGAGATCTGAAAAATTAGAATTAAAAAAAAAATAAGATCTACAACAAAACGAGATCTAAAATATAAGGACAAAAAAATAAGATGTACAAATAGAATCAGATCTAAAGAATTAGATCAATGATACAATGAGATCTAAAAGAAATAAAATTAATAGAATGTGATCCGAAAGATTTGATTAATCAGATCAGAAATAGCTTATCGCGTTGACGATTTATAATCAGATCTGAAATTTTCCTTTCATTTAGAGATCGTGCTGATAACGTGTTATAAACTAAAAAGAGGAAACGAGGAGAAAATGTTATTCACACAGATATCAGTTACATAAAGATTGATTTATATAATTACATTACATAGGCTCCTTTATTTATAGGGCTTGGAGCATGAGATGGAACATATCCCATGATGTGGGACTAAATAGAAGAAAACAAAAGCATATTTACTTTTATATTTACATATGTTATAACATTTTTTAATTTATAAGAATTTTGTATTAAATATAAAGACTATCAATTTGAAACGCTATTTGTTGTTTCAATTAAGGTTTCTAAAGGAACTAATAAAATCTGTAACACATATTATCTACTTATGAAAGTCTAATTATCTTAACTAATGAATAATATTGTAATAAATAAATTGAATAAAAAAATAATGACTTTTGAGTTACTCTTGGTTCCCTTCAGCGTCCGTAGCTTTTGTTTTGTAATCAACCGGTGTCTATTCATCTTCTGTTGAGGAAGCACAGATCCGCATTTTTTATCTCAGAGTCACTGTTGCTTGATGTGAAGTCTGAATTTTCACATGTTGCGTTGTAAACCCACTTTCTCTTTTTGTTGAAGGAGCCTTTGTTGGAAGATAACTTTAATTTCTTTTAATTTGGACAGTCCCTCAGAAAGTGTCCAGTTTTGTTGCATCCAAGACATTTGATGGTATCTTTGATCCCTGATTTGTTCGAATTTCCGCCAGTCCTTCTGAATTTGTTTCTTTTCCATACTTCAAGAATTTTCTGAAGTTCCTAGTCATGAACACCGTTTTTTCATTGTCATTTGATCCTTTATCTCTATGAGCACCATTGAATGTCGGTGTTTTCTTCTCACCTGATTGGCTTTCCTTTTTGCCCCGTAATTGAACTTCATATGACATCAAATTGCCGATTAATTATTCTACTTTCGTTATACTGATATCATTGGCTTCTGCTATGGCTAGAGTCTTATGATCTCATTCACATATAAGTGAATTAAGAATCTTTTGGACTTTATCCTCTTTATTTTATTCTTTTCCTAATAAAATTAAAGCATGTAATATGTTTTGAAATCAAGAATAAATATTAGAAACGGAATCATTTAAATTCATTTTAAATAACCGAAATATGTTAGTTAACATATAAATCTTAGTTTGTTTAACCATATTAGTGCCTTTATGTGTAACCTGCAGTGTTCTCCATATTTCATATGTCGACCTACCTACAAAAACTCTGTTAAATTCATTTTTATCAGTAAACAGAACAATATATTCATAGCTTTTGAGTTACTAAGTGATTGTGCCTTTTTCTCATTTGTCCATTGAGAATATTCAATTTCAGATTCCTTATACTCACTTTGGGTATTACTCCAAATTTAAAAGTCATTGGATTGCAAAATAAATTTTCATTCTACATGACCAATATCCATAATTTCTACCATGAAAAACTGAAGTCTAACAGTTGATTGGTCTTCTATAAAAGTATTAAAAAGTATGTTACTAGTGTTAGTAGTATAAAAATTTCAAAAATCATATTACGAGTTTTTGAAAATCATGTGCTCTTATTCCAAAGGTGGATGGGATGATAATAAGTGTGATAACCTAATCTATAATACAACAGAATGTATCTTAAGGCTATTCTACACTAGAGAGGGTGAATAGTGTATTTAAACTTTTTATCAATATACTTGCGAATTTCAAATTTTATCATAGAAAATTCAACGTAGGTAATAATATAATTATCAAACAATCAGATAATGGTAAGTAATGAAGTAAAAGTAAAAATTAAGAGGACATCAAGAATTTTATACTAGTTTACATTCTCAATCCTACATCAAGTCATGTACCTCGTATAGAATTTTGCTAATCAATTCTTGACTTTAAATCAGGTGGCAAGAACATCCTTTACACCTCTAGACTTTGACTCAAGTGGTAAGGACACCTATAGGAATTTGACTCTGGTAATCAGCACATCTTTTGGAATTTGACTCGGTTAATGTAACATCCCCTATCTAGAAGCCCAAAGTTAAACGCTACAGATGCTGCAGTCATCCATGGTATTAACTTCCGACGACTAAATACGGCTATGTTAATGGTATTCATAATCAGCAAATGAATATGAAATAAAATCACAGATTTTTAAAAATACCCTTCTGAGTACATTTCAAGAGACATGTTACACATTCAAACTACATAATCCCATCGCTTTTCCAGGTTTAGATAAAATATAGTAATTACAAAACTATGCTAAGAGAGACATGTGATGATCCCCTTGGTTGAGTAGAGTACTATAAATACCACACGGCGGAATAAGTTTAAAATATATCAGCAACAGCTAATTAGCAATCCGTCAGCCACCTGCTCGTCTCTGTAAGCTTTATTCGTCAACCTACTAAAACCTGTAAACCTCAGCCCACAGCCTACCCAAATCAATTTTGAGCACCCGGGAGTTTAAAGAAAATAAAGTTCGAGTCGGACATAAAGCCTGGTGTAAATACTATTATACATCTCGGTTATCTGATATTAAATGAGACCACTCCGCTTAGCGGAATGAGTTTTTGCTCACTAATATCCTTATTAAAAGATATCTTTTTCAAGTTATAATCCTACAACCCAAAACCGGTTAAATCTGTAAAGCAATATCATGTACATGTACATTTCAATTATCAAATGGACTATTTGTCCATACACTGTAGTTTTGTTCGGCTAACTGCCAACCCTTGGCTGACTCGGGTCTACCATAAAACATAAATCTAACAACTGTTAGATACTCCCCTTCTGGATGGTCTATCCTTACTTATTTCTGTAGGTCTATCTAATCGTAATGGTTTTGGGTCTTATCAATAACCCGTCTTTCCTTTTTTTAGATTCCATTCTATGTGTAACATAATTTTTGTCTCACTTCTGACAAAGCCGTACGCACTGTAATTCTAGACTAAATTAGCTAGAGGCTGATAGCTAATGAGTATAGGGCGCAACCCTATACAAGTCCCACCCAGTATTCAAATCTGAGTCAATTTTCTCAGGGTTAAATACCCTTTAAATTTTTTCCTTGAAAACCTTTTTAAAATGATTTAAACCTTTAAATCGTACACATAAAAGGAAAATACTCTTTGCTTTACTCTAAGCTATTCGCCATGGTATATATACTATATCCAAAATAATTTTGATGAAATTATTAAGGTTTTTCCCATCCTTCCTAAATAAGTTAAAGCCCTTTTTTAACATAAAAACACTTAAGCCATATTTCCAAAACAACTCATTCGAAATCGTTGTTTAAAACCTTCAAACAACCCTTTTGAAACCATTGAAAGCACTTTCGAAACCATTGAAAGTATCCCTTTCGGTACAAGCAAAACCTAAGGCCAAAAGATAAAACATACCTTTCGAAATCATACCTTTTGATATCATTCATCTTTATCCTTTTGAAAGCATTGAAAAGCATCTCCTTCAAAAGCTTTAAAACATTAGACATTCTCTTTAAATCACTTAAACATTGCCTTTCGAAACCACTGAAAAGCCTTTCCTTAACCTTTCGAAACCGTTGGAAAACCTTTCCTTAAAATCTTTCGAATGCATTAAAACATCAAGCCTTTCGAGAGTAATTGGGTTCAGTTTATAATATGTGAAAACATCTTTCGAAACCATTAAAACTCTCTCTTTCAAAACCATTTGGGTTATACATTTTATAGAGTAAAATGGTCGTTAAAACATTGAAGTTGAAAGCACCTCTTTTGAAAGCATTCCTAAGTGAAGAAGTGATGGTGTCGAGACCATCCCTTCGAAAGCATTGGAGAAGCGGATAGGTTTTAAAAACAAGATTACTCTTTTGAAACCAATCTGCGTCGAAAGGTAAAACAACATCATCAACAAGTTTATACATATCCATTTATCATTCAAACATAGCAAAACAATTGCAAATACTTTCGGAATTTATCTAAAAGCGAAATCAATCAAAAATATGACATATATTCATTATTCACCTTAGCTTTTTGATTAAGGATGTGAGATTTGTTCTTGATTAAGAGATTTGATTCTTCCTCTCGAATTCTTCTTCTTCTTTACTCTTCCTAATGGTAGTCGGCCTTAATTTTTATTTTTGAATTATGAAAATGAAGTGAACGTGTAGAAAGAATTTCTAAGGGGTTTAAGGTATAAGGATATGCCTTGTTCCTATTTTGCCCTTGCATATTTCCTAACCCTTTTTATTCTTATTTTGTTCTTTAGTTCACTTATTTAACATGGAACAGCTACCCCTTTATTTAATCACAAATCTCAATCCATTAATTTTGACGCCCCACCTGAGACCCACATTAACAAAGAGAATTACTGGGTAATTTTTTCTACTAATGCGGAGAATAAGGCTAGTTAGTAGTGACCATCTATAGCATTGTCTTAAATAACTATTGAATACGTTGACAATTGCTATCTATTTTTTTCTACTCAAGTGGATCGACATATCCAATAAATACTTAATACAAAACTATAGATGGCTAATGGATCTATCAGAACAAAATACAATAACAGAATGCATATCATATCACAGAATAGTAATAGTCATATATATAAATACATATACACTGATACATCCCAGTGCAATAAAAAACGATATACAAAAGTGGTTCAGAGACCACATTGTCTAAATTAAATCAAAATAAACATCAGAGCCAAGCGGAAAGAACTGTATACTACACAAAAATGCTAGGCTGATATTCGAGCAGATGCATTAAAGCTATGTCCTGAAACTGGTATCTAACCTAAAACAACTCGGTCTGACCCGAGTATAAAATACACGGGTCAGTCTAGCTAAAACAATCAATTAGTAAGGGATAGGCAATAATACGAAGCATAAGATACAAGGTGATAATTCTTCTCAATTGAGAAGAGGCAATAGAAAGAACACATAATCATGACTTAAGTGAAACAATGTCACTTAAGTATACAAAGGCCTCAAAAGAGGTAAACTCAACAATAATACTCAAATAATATAAGCATTCGCCTCATATCATCGGTGACATCCCAAAATGTATACATGGTTTCCATGAACCAAATGTCTTCAAAAGGAGAAACATCAATACAAACTCTCGCCAAAATGGCAAATATAAAACATTCTCATATAGGATGATTCAAAACTCAAATATAGAAGAATCTCCAATTCAATTATACTTCATCTCCTCGGTATAAATGTATATAAATCTAAATATCAACTCGCCAAAATGGCAAAACCCAGAATATCCTATAAAATCACGAAATCCTCCAAACTCATAACTCAAGGAACTCGATAAGAGTTCAAAACATCATAAATTAAATCACCATATACATAACATCTCATATAGCACTAGGCTATCGATGTAATAAAACATCTTAAAATGGTGAAATCACAATAAAACAGAAAACTCAGAAAACCCGGATTGGCTAAAACCCCGATTGCAATGCCAAAGCAATGCTGCACGTGCTAAACTCAAACGGCCGAAGCCTCAGACAAGGTCGCTAACACCTCTCAAAGTAGTTCGTCGTCATGACAAGGTCGTTGACACCTTTCCAAGCCGTTTTGTTAGTCCTTACAAGGTCGCTAACACCTCAGTTCGTCCTCATGACAAGGTCGTTGACACCTCTCAAAGCAGTTCTGTTAGTTAAACACCATAAATGTGTCACAAACTCACGGATAAGAACCCAAAAAGTGTTAACGTGTGTCTCATACCACATGTTCGCACTTAGCGGTTTACTAACCTTTAGTCGATGCCAAACTAGGAATAACATAAAACTCAGAAAATCATATCTCGCGTCATCTCATTGGCGAGTGAAAAAGAGACAGCATACTCATCTCATCTCATCGAAAAGTATTAAATGGCATCGTAACTCGTCTCATCTCATCGAAAAGTGAAAACATCGTGATGGTTTCTCATAAACCATAAACCTCAAAGTAGAAATCTCAAACCATAAAACTCGCCAAATATTGGCCTTCCCAGATAATTCCTAAATATATGAATTATAATCTCAAAAACACGCCATAAATTGGCTAAGTAACTCGGAAATCATAACCCGTATAGTTTCGATCGTATAAGTCCGGAATTAACCGAAATAGTAAACGCACATGTCCCATACTACGTGTTTTACTAAATCTTTTAATTCTCTTTCTCATACATTCATATAGTGCAAAAGTGTGTGTTTTATACTTAAAATAGTTTTCTAGAGAAAACAAGCGTTTAAAACTTTTTCCCAAAAAGATTAATAAATCCAATATTTGAAATTCCTTTATTATAGGAAATAAATAAATTTTATAATAGAAAAATAATTTTAAAATACTATATAATAATAATTTGAAATTTCCATTTATTTCAAAAAAATCACTTGAAAATTGTTTAGTGAAAACCGTGCCCGAAAACAATGAAAAACAAGAAAGATAACCCAAGACCGATAACTTGAATTCAATACGAATTCAATTCAAATTTAACCCAAAATCAATACAAATTCTATTTAAATTTGAATTCAAATTCTCTAGATATAGCTAGCCTATTGATAGGCATCATAGCTTTCAAAACATCTCAAAAACAACATCAAAATCGAATGAGAGCAAAATAAGTTAATAAAATTCTCAGGTCAATGATTTTTTATTGTTGTCATTTTGCTCTCAGGACAACAACAAACAAACATAGTTTTGACCAAGAAAACTTTGAAATTTCAGAAAAATCAAAACATAAAACTTTAAGAACAAATTCTATGCTTTCCGAAACATCTAAAAATTTTGAATTTGGATTAGAAACGTGAAAGTTATGGTCAATATAATTCTCAGATTTTAAATTCACTGTCGCTGTCGTTTATTCACAGGGCAGCAACAAAGAAATAACGTTTCGACTGTCTTAACCTCAAAATTTTGCAAAACTCAAAACAAGAAAGTTTTATACAATAGTCCAACCATTCCAAAACATTAAGAATTATCTAAATCTAACCAGAAACATGAAAGATGCGCCTAATTTACTAACTGTGTTTAGTTTAGATAGTGTAATTATTAAAGTGACGGAGCTGGAAGTTTGTGATAGAATTTCAATCAATCTATGCTCAAAATTTGCAAGTATGTTCAACACAAATGTTTTCATATTTAAAGTAAGCTTTCCAAAACATTAAAAATTATTGAATTCTGTTTAACAATGAAAGCGTTATGGCTAATATAATTTTTAGATTTGAAATTCACCTCTGCTGTCGTTTTAGTCTCGTGACAGCGTCACTAGAAGTAATTTTCGACCATCCAAACCTTAAAATTTATAAAATCCAAAACATGAAAGTTATGGCAGACAATCTAAGATTTTTGGTACATTAAGAATTGTTAAATTTGGACATCAAATGAGAAATATATGCTCAAATTATCAATAATATTAAGCACAGAAATTGACAATTTTGCAGTGGCAGGACAACGAGTTTGTATTTGGTTGTTCGACTGTCTATGCTCAGAATTTGCAAAAGTGTTTAACATGAAAGTTATCACACTCTCTTCATGCTTTCCATAACTTCAAACAAAATCAAATTCCGTTTTAAACGAAAATGTTATGCCCTATTTACTGACAGCGGTTTACAAATGAACATGCAATAAAAATAAAATTGAGATTTCGAACCTTGAAATCTCAATCTATGCTAGAAAATGTGAGTTTTCAACTCACCTTGCTATATCAAAACAACAATCCGGATCCGCTGAAAGGAAGAAAGAGAAAAACAATTAACAGGCCATCATCACAAAATTTGAATTTTTGATGAAATATTAGGTCTTAGATTCGAATACCTATAGATTTAGCTTCAATTTGATTTTAAAAACACAAGGATTGAGTTTTAATTTGAAGATTTTGGCTCGGGTTTGAAGAGGGAATGGGTTTCTCGTCTCTGAAGCCTTTTGGAATATACAGTAAGAAGAAGGAAATGAATGTACGTACCATTTTTTTTCTCTTTTCTAGTTTACTAACAAGTTGGGCTAAGAACTAATGAGTTTGGACCCAAATTGAATAATTTGCTTATGTTTATTTATTTTAACACTTAATACATATGAACACTAATGCAATGGATCCAACCAACCAATATTTTCAAGTTTTCACTCAAATAAAATATGTAGATTTATATACATAAAAAATAGAATATTTTCTATCATATAAAAAGATTAATCTTTTTTTAAGACATTATATTATCATAAAACTTAATTTAAAAAATACACCATTTTCACCAATAAATGCAAAAGTTCACATTTTTAACTTCTAAAATACAACAAAAATAGTTTTCTTACTTGGAAAAATATGGCAAACCACTTTAAACTCCAATTCATAATCAAAACATATTTTTAAACCCAATTTCACCTTTTTATTAAATATAACACCTTTTAAGAATTAAATACTTCTTTTAAAATTTATTAAAAGAAGCAATGACAATAATTAATGAAATTATTGCTTTATCACCCAATAAAGATCATCTTCCACTTATTATTAACTCAAATTATTACAATAAAAAGTTCCCAAAACTTTATTTTCTCATTTATTTCCAAAATTTGCTGTTTAGTCTAATAAACAGTACAAATTTTCAATTTATTATCAATTCACAATATTATAGGTAATCACTAAAACCAGGGTTGTTACAAACTACCCCCTTATAAAAATTGCGTCCTTGCAATTTCGTGAGAAGTGTTTGTATTAACTCATTTATTTCATCAATCAAAGGAAGATAGATAAGCTCGAGTTTAAAATTTTCTCACCCTAAACACAAGATGATAGAAAATTTAGATGAGATTGCTCGATTAATTCTAAGGTTTTCCAGGTGGAATTACTAGGATTTACGAACCATTGAAATTCCATGAGCAACACATCCCTATTTTGAAGGCGTTTCACCTTTGAAGCAAAACACGGATAGGATGTTACGCAACCGATAAATCGAGCGAGATCGATTCCTAAGAAGCTTTACGAACAGAGTCGGGATTTAGTCATAACTTTATCCCGAACAATAGCCTGCAAGACGATATTCAATATGACTTTCCTTATAACACTATGAAGGGAGTCATACCGATATTAGATTGGCCACTATTACGAAAAGAAAATCCAATAAGATGTAGGTGTGCCCCCCCCCCCCCAATACCACCAGACTCAAAGAATTGCATAATTGCAAATCATAAAATTATTGCACAAAGGCAAGTTAAGACTCAACGAATAGATTTTTAAACTCTCTCTTACTAATCAAATATTCTTGAAGTTTTCCAACCCATTATCTTCAAGATTTAAAATCCTAAATTTTCAACACTTGAAATTTCCAAAGCTTCTTACTTAGATTTTTAAATTTAACTTCATTACTCTTCATTAGAGTAAATAAAGTTTAAGTTGTTTATTCTCTAATTTGCAACATATATTATTATTTTTTCCAATTTGTTTCTCAAATTTTTTAAGTGTTAGAAATTTCTGAAAAAATCGGCGGAGTCTCCTTTGTTTGGAGGCCGTATACAATATTATAAAAATGATTTATATAATACACATCGACCATTGGGTCGGAAGCACAACATATAACATCATTTAACACTTAGAACATTTAAACCAAAAACATACCCTCCTTTTAGCATTTTAAAGCGAGTTTGCAAAAACTTATATATATTCTTTTCTCAAAATATATTCCAACTATCCTCTTTTCACCTGTACGTAACCCAAATAGATGATATTAGTTCATGATCATAAATAAGAAATGCTACACTTAACTATTGAGGGAAATAGAACAATTTTATTTCAGCCTGCTGTAAAGAAGTCCTGTTTTGACCCAGCAAACAACAAAATTTGAAAAACTTGAAAAAATGAAAGTTTTTCTACTCAATCTATGCTTTCCAGAATATAAATATTATCAAAATCGGATTTATGGTTTGAAATCTATGTCAAATTTACTTTTAGCTTAATCTTAGAGAATTTTGTATTAGGGCAAAACTGTCTATCCATATTCCAACCCATTTTAGACTTAGTAAAAAGCAAAATTTTTAAAAGTGGTAAAAAGAAACTTTATAGATTACTGAAATCTATTTCATTTGCAAAAATATTGAGCTCATTTGGAGTTATAAATCTCTAGTTATTGCTGTTTTAGTACACACTTTTCCAAATCAAATTTCAGCTTTTAAAATCAAAATGAAATTTATGATTCTCCCAAACCATTTTAATTTCAAACTACAATTTCAAACAAACTTTTTGCTAAATCATTTATTAAATTATCCTCTTTTTCTCGAAAAGCTAAGTCATATAATATTATGATCAACTTTATGTAATCATCGCAAACCATTTTATTAAGTGGAAATATTTTTATTACTTTCCAAAATCTAGCTTTAAAAACAATTAATTATGAAAACTCATTATAGAAGAGATAACTAATTTCTTCCATTATCAAGAGATGATTATTGATTATCCATCAAAATAAATTTTTATGGTCATCATTAATACTTGTACTAAAATATTCAATTAATATTTTAATTTTCAAACCAAAGTATTCTTTTACCTTAAATACATCATTTTATTAATCAGAGCATCAAATGATATTTCCTTCTAATTAAGACATCCCCTTAATTAGAATTATTCTTTTTACTTATCCAAGTTACCATATTTGATTTCATAAATTTCAAATAATTTAAGGGTATTGTCTCGCCATTGATTTATAGTGAATGACACCATCGACTGGCTGCAGAGTTGATCGAATGATCAAAACTGCCTCGCTACTCCTCCAACACTCACTATGGTTCAATGGTTTCATTAAAGATTCAAAATAAAATTAATACTCCGCCATATTAATTATTTTCAAACTTTACTTATTGAAATTCAATTTACCGTGTCTGATTGTCTCATCACAGCGTTTAGGAAATCCCTATCGATAACGTTGGCCAAACGCATCGACCAGAGTTCTTAAAGCACAAGACGGACAACCCAACATAATAATTTGTTTTCTTTAAAAATAAATACCTTATATATAATACTTAAAATATTCTTTATTTTTCCTAAAAACATAGTCCAATTTCTCTTAGAAACATATGTTCAATTTTTTTTTGAAAATTTGAAAACACAACTTATTACTTATTCTCAAAATCGAAAATACAAGAAGAACTCACAAGGTATTCCCAGGATACTCGATCCTCAATATTGATAAAATAGACTGATGTGCCCATTATTCCAAACGGTAAACACTCACAAGACCAATAACAAGTGAGGAATGCGGTAAGAGTAACGCTATCCTCCGCGATTCGTAGCTCATGAAAAATCGGTGTAGGGTCAAGCCGAGGAATGACCTTAGCACCACTTAGCGATTAAAAGGAGATCAACGAGATACAAGAGTAAGGTTATGATATCTTCTCGAATTAAAAGAATAACACTAACAAAATATCATTACTTCGAGTGAAGTAATCTCACAAGTATATATACAATTGAGTATCCAAAGAGGATTATCTCAAAAAGGAGTAAGAATGGAAATAACAAATAAATTCAATGAATCACATCATTTCCCCAGTGGACATCCTAATGAGAGGATAACCGAAAGGCTAAGAGCTAGGAATGAAGTCAATACAAAATTCGATTTCCCGCTTGCGTGCCATACTCGAAGCGGACTCACAATAATCAATAGAGTCACAATGACAGGAATTCGAGACATATCATCAACATATCGAAACTCAAAAGAAAATACAGATACTTCAGAATCATCACTAATATTCCGACGAGCAAGAAACAACAAATCAGCAAAAATTAGGGTACCTAAATATAGGATCCTTCGGATCACAGAATGTGACTAGAAAATACCCAAGCTACCCCATCTCAAATCATTCCAAAATCTAGATAGAAAAAGCGTGCTAATTCGCATGAAAAGATTAGCTACAAGAAAAATCCCAGAATTCTCAAACATCATACAAAATATTGCGAATCCCCTCAATAGGATTCACAATCCTCAAAGAAATTACAAGATAAGAACATTAAATATCATCAACAAACTCCTTCGACATGGATGGGTGTCAAGCACCCATATTGAAGAGGACTCGACTAAAACAATCACGATTAGGATCAACATAAGATAAGATGTCATCAATTAAATTTGGAATATTACGGAATAAAATATATTTCTAGACATATCCCAAATTATCTATTCCAAAAGACATGATAAGGTAAAGGACACGATGATTAAGGTATTGGTAATATTTGTACTATACTTGGATATACTGTGATATATGCTTATATTTTGTGTTTATCCTATTTTGTTCTGAATTCAACTTTGATACCAAGCTGTGACGCCCTACCCTGAGACCCACATTAACAAAGAGAGTTATTAGGTAATTTTGTCTACTAATGCGGAGAATAGGGCTAGTTAGGAGCGACCATCTATCGCATTGTCTTGAAAAACTATTGAATACATCGACAATTGCTATCTATTTTTTTCTACTCAAGTGGATCGACATATCCAATAAATACTTAATAAAAACTATAGGTGGCTAATGGATCTATTAGAACAATATACAATAACAGAATGCATATCATATCACAGAACAGTAATCGTCATATATATAAATACATATACACTGATACATCCCAGTACAATACAAAACGATATACAAAAGTGGTTCAGAGACCACACTGTCTACATCAAATCAAAATACACATCAGAGCCAAGCGGAAAGAACTGTATACTGCACAAAAATGCTAGGCTAATATCCGAGCAGATGCATTAAAGCTATGTCCTAAAACTGATATCTAACCTGAAGCAAATCAGTCTGACCCAAGTATAAAATACATGGGTCAGTCTAGCTAAAACAATCGGTTAGCAAGGGATAGGCAATAATTTGAAGCATAAGATACAAGGTGATAATTCTTCTTAATTGAGAAGAGGCAATAGAAAGAACACATACTCATGACTTAAGTGAAACAATGTCATTTAAGTATACAAAGGCCTCAAAAGAGGTAAACTCAACAATAGTACTCAAATAATATAAACATTCGCCTCATATCATCGGTGACATCCCAAATTGTATACATGGTTTCCACGAACCAAATCTCTTCAAAAGGAGAAACATCAATACAAAATCTCGCCAAAATGGCAAGCATAAAACATTCTCATATAGGATGATTCAAAACTCAAATATAGGAGAATCTTCAAATTCAATTATACCTCATCTTCTCGGTATAAATGTATATAAATCTAAATCTCAACTCGCCAAAATGGCAAAACCCAGAATATTTTATAAAATCATTAAATCTTCCAAATTCATAAACAAGGAACTCGAGAAGAGTTCAAAACATCATAAATGAAATCACCATATACATAACATCTCATTTAGCACTAGGCTACCGATGTAATAAAACATCTTAAAATAGTGAAATCATAATAAAACAGAAAACTCAGAGAACCCGGATTGGCCCAATCCCCGACTGCAATGCTGAAGCAATGCTGCACGCGCTAAACTCAGAAGCCCGAAGCCTCACACAAGGTTGCTAACACCTCTCAAAGCAGTTCGTCCTCATGACAAGGTCACTGACACCTTTCCAAGCTGTTTTGTCAGTCCTAACAAGGTCGCTAACACCTCCCAAAGCAGTTCGTCCTCATGACAAGGTCGCTGAGAGCTCTCAAAGCAGTTCTGTTAGTTAAACATCGTGAATGTGTCACAAACTCATAGGTAAGAACCTAAAAAGTGTTAACGTGTGTCTCATACCACATGTTCACACTTAGCGGTTTACTAACCGCTAGTCGATGCCACACTAGGAATAACATAAAAATCAAAAAATTATATCTCGCCTCATCTCATTGGCGAGTGAAAAAGAGACACCATACTCATCTCATCTCATCGACAAGTATTAAATGGCATCGTAACTCGTCTCATCTCATGGAAAAGTGAAAACATCGTGATGGTTTCTCATAAACCATAAACCTCAAAGTAGAAATCTCAAACCATAAAACTCGCCAAATATTGGCATTCCCAAATAATTCCTAAATATATGAATTATAATCTCAAAACCCGCCATAAATTTGCTAAGTAACTAAGAAATCATAACCCGGATAGTTTCGATCGTGCAAGTCCGGAACTAACCGAAATACTAAACGCATATGTCCCATGCCACATGTTTTACTAAATCGTTTAATTCTCTTTCTTATAAGTTTGACTAGTGCAAAAGTGTGTGTTTTATACTTAAAATAATTTACTAGAGAAAACAAGCTTTTAAAACTTTTTCCCAAAAAGATTAATAAATCCAATATTTGAAATTCTTTTATTATAGGAAATAAATAGATTTTATATTAGAAAAATAATTTTAAAATACTATATAATAATTTTAAATTTTCGTTTATTTCAAAATAATCACTTAAAAATAGGTTAGTGAAAACCATGCTCGAAAACAATGAAAAACAAGAAAGATAACTCAAGACTGATAACTTGAATTCAATACGAATTGAATTCATATTTAACCCAAAATCAATTCAAATTCTATTTGAATTTGAATTTCAAATTCTCTAGATATAGCTAGCCTATTGATAGGCATTATAGCTCTCAAAACTTCTCAAAAACAGCATCGAAATCGAACAAGAATGAGAGCAAAATAAGCTAATAAAATTCTCAGGTCAATGATTGTTATTGCTGTCCTTTTGCTCTCAGGACAGCAACAAACAAACATAGTTTTGACTAAGATAACTTTGAAATTTCAGATAAATCAAACGTAGAACTTTAAGCACAAATTCTATGATTTTTGAAACATCTAAAATTATTGAATTTGGATTAGAAACGTGAAAGTTATGTTCAATATAATTCTCAGATTTTAAATTCACTGTCGCTGTCGTTTATTCATAGGGAAGCAACAAAGAAATAACGTTTCGATAGTCTTAACCTCAAAATTTTGCAGAACTCAAAACAAGAAATTTTAGACAATAGTCTAACCTTTCCAAAACATCAAGAATTATCTAAATCTGACCAGGAACATAAAAGATGCACCTAATTTACTAACTCATTTAGTTTAGATAGTGTAATTATTAAAGTGACGGAGCTGGAAGATTGTGATAGAATTTCAATCAACCTGTGCTCAAAATTTGCAAATATGTTCAACATGAATGTTTCATATTTAAAGTAAGCTTTCCAAAACATTAAATACTATTGAATTCCATTAAACAATGGAAAAGTTATGGCTAATACAATTTTCAGATTTGAAGTTCACCTCTGCTGTCGTTTTAGTCTCGGGACAGCGTCACTAGAAGTAATTTTCGACCATCCAAACCTTAAAATTTATAAAGCCCAAAACATGAAAGTTATGGAAGAGAATCTAAGCTTTCCGGAACATTAAGAATTGTTAAAGTTGGATATTAAATGAGAAAAAAAATGCTCAAATTATCAACGACATTAAGCACAAAAATTGACAATTTTATAGTGATAGGACAGCGAGTTTGTATTTGGTTTTTCGACCATCTTTGCTCAGAATTTGCGAAAGTGTTTAACATGAAAGTTATCGCACTCTCTTCATGCTTTCCATAACTTCAAACAAAATCAAATTCCATTTTAAAAAGAAAAAGTTATGCCTTCTTTACTGATAGCGGTTTACAAATGAACATGCAATAAAAATAAAATTGAGATTTCTAACCTTGAAATCTCATTCTATGCTAGAAAATGTGATTTTTCAACTCATCTTGCTATATCGAAACAACAACCCGGATCATTCGTTGAAAGGAAGAAGTTTGGCTTGAATTTAAGCTTCTACAACATGTAAAACTAAGAAATAGAGACATGCAACAAAGAGCAAAACAATTAACAGGCCATCATCACAAAATTTGGATTTTTGATGAAATATTAGGTCTTAGATTCGATTACCTGTAGATTTAGCTTCAATTTGATTTTAAAAACACAAGTTTTGAGTTTTGATTTGAAATTTTTGGCTACGGTTTGAAGAGGGAATGAGTTTCTCTTCTCTGAAGCCTTTTGGAATATACCGTAAGAAGAAGGAGATGAATGTACGTACCTTATTTTTTTTCTCTTTTCTAGTTTACTAACAAGTTGGGCTAAGGACTAATGAGTTTGGACCCAAATTGAATAATTAGCCTATGTTTATTTATTTAAACACTTAATACATATGAACACTAATGCAACGGATCCAACCAACCAATATTTTCAAGTTTTCACTCAAATAAAATATGTAGATTTATATACATACAAAATAGAATATTTTCTATCATATAAAAAGATTAATCTTTACTTTTAAGACACTATATTATCATAAAACTTAATTTACAAAAATACACCATTTTCACCAATAAATGCAAACATTCACATTTTTAACTTCCAAAATACAAAAAAAATAGTTTTCTTACTTGGAAAAATATGGAAAACCACTTTAAACTCCAATTCATAATCAAAACATATTTTTAAACCCAATTTCACATTTTTATTAAATATAACACCTTTTAAGAATTAACTACTTCTTTTAAAATTTATTAAAAGAAGCAATGGCAATAATTAATAAAATTATTGCTTTATCACCCAATAAAGGTCATCTTCCACTTATTATTAACTCAAATAATTACAATAAAGTTCCCAAAACATTATTTTCTCATTTATTTCCAAAATTTGTTGTTTAATCCAATAAACAATATAAATTTTCAACTCAGGTAAATAGGCACAAGGAAGAAGTTGCAAACAAATTTAGTCTTAGGGACACCATGTTTGCTTTTTAGTTTGGAGGACACTTTTCAGTGTAAACTGAAAATGATAGTTACAACTATCATTCTGTGCTTTACACTAAAAAGTGTCCTTCAGCCTAAAAACAAACTTCTTGACCCTGAAACTAAATTTTTCTCTAACTTTTTCCTTGAACCTAAAAACCCCTTTTCAATTTATTATCAATTCAAAATATTACAGGTAATCACTAAAACCAGGGTTGTTACATTAATCATCTTACATTATTTTATTTTATTTAACTAATTAAATATCCTAAATAATTTTACAAAAAATATAGGGTGTTACAAACTCCCCTCCTTAACGAATTCCGTCCTCGAAATTATGATAAGGTACACATCAAAACAATCAAAGGTAAAGCATACCATGAAACAAATCAGGATAAGTATCTCTCATCCTGTTCTTAGTCTTCTAAGTACAGTCTTTGTTATCATCGCTCCACTAAACTTGAACTAATCTGACTATCTTGTTTCTGATTCTCTTCTCATCTCTTGTGATTATGCGAACTGGCATTCTAATAGTCAAATTCGGCTCTACGACTAAGTCATCTAACATGGTCGGTGATATAGTAGTATCCGAGTCTCGAATACACTTTCTTAGATGTGAAACATGAAAAACATCATGGACTCCTACCAAACTACTCGGTAACTCTGCTCTATATGCGAGTTTTTTGATCCTCTTAATAATAGGAAATGGTCCAACGAACCTCGATGCCAACTTCCCTGATTTTCCAAACTGAATAACAACCTTCATTGGCGACACATGAATGAAAACATGCTCTCCAGCAGAAAATTCTAGGTCTTTTATCAGCATAACTCTTCTACCTAAATTTAGCTTTCTTCATTCTAGCTCGAGTTAATTCAACCTTTTCTGCAGCTTCTCTATCCAAATCCAGACCAAGAACCAACCTATCCCCGGTCTCTAACCAACAAACTGGAGATTTGTATGGCCTTCCACACAAACCTTCAAATGATGTCATCCCTATACTAGCCTGATAACTACTGTTATATGAAAAATCGAACAGATGTAGATGGTCTTCCCACAATCCCACAAAATCAAGCATGCAAGCTCGTAACAAATCTTCCAAGACTTTGTTAACTCTCTGTATTTTCCTATTAGCTTATGAATGGTAAGCGGTACTCATCTTGAGCTTGGTACCTAAGGTATCCTGTAGACTCTTCCAAAACCCGCTAGTGATTAAAGAATCTCTATCACTCACTATACTACTAGGAAGTCCACACAGTCTAACTACATTCTTCATAAACAACTTCTCTAACAAATGTACCATTCTAGTTGACTTAATTGAAATGAAATGGGTGCTCTTGGTCAACCTGTCCACAATGACCCATATGCTTTCATTTCCTTGACTAGACCTTGACAACCCATCAATAAAATCCATAGAAATAGAATCTCATTTCCACACTGGAATATCCAAAGGCTAAAGTAACCCATTTGGCTTTTGATGTTTGGCTTTTACCGTTGGTAGTTCAATCACTGCTTCACCCATAAGCCCACATCCCTCTTCATACATTCCCAGAAGAAAGTTCTCTTCATATCTTAATATATCTTAGTTCCTCCCAGATGAATGGTGAACTTCGAATGATGGCATTCCTCAAAAACTTCCTTCCTAATGTCTCCTACATTGGAACACACAATCTTCCTTTCTTTTTCAACCACCCATTCTAGTCGAGACTAAAATCCTTTAAGTCATTTCTCTTCATTCCATCTCTCAGCTTTATGATCCGTTCAGCCAACACTGGATCCTCTAGCTATTTAGAAGCAACCTTTCCGATCATAACAGGTCGAACTTCCAAACACGATAACAGAGCAGTTTCTGTACTTGAACTACTCTTAGTTCTCCACTACACCCTACAAGTTGCTAACGCCTCCAAATCTTTCCACTCAGCTATCATCGCTAACACCACATCCTAATGTTTTCTGCTAAGTGATTTGCAACCTTGTTGCCTTTTCTCAGGGTATACTCAATACTGAAATCATAAGCAGCTAAGTACTCTAACCACCTCTATTGTCTCATTTTCAGCTCCTTCTAAGAGAATAAATACTTCAATGACTTATGGTCTGTATACAATTCAAATCTTTCTCCCAAAAGATAATGTCTCTACACATTCAAAGCAAAAATCACCGCAGATAACTCCAAATAATGGGTTGGGTATCTGACTTCATGCAGTCTGAGCTGTTGAGAAGCATAAGCAATTACACTACCCCTCTACTTCAACACAGCTCCTAACCCAGTCCCACATGCATCCGTGTACACCACCAAATCTTGATTCCTTTTTGGGACAACCAATACAGGTGCATTAGTCAATAAGTGTTTCAGCTTATGGAATGCCCCTCGCACTTATTGGTCCAAACGAACTTCACATCTTTTCGAGTCAACTTGGTCATTTATTACCGCTATCCGCGAAAAATCCATAATAAACCACCGATAGTAAACTATCAATCCCAAAAAAAATTCTTATTTCAGTCACCGTTTCCGGTCTCTTCCAACTATTTACGGCCTTGATCTTAGCTGGATCCACCGATAATCCATTCTTTAAAACTACATGGCCAAGAAACTTTACTTCTTTCTACAGAAATGACATTTTGAAAACATCGTCTTTAGCTGATGCTGCCTCAGCGTTTCTAGCACTACTCTAAGATGAACTTCATGCTCTCTTTCATTCTTAGAGTACAACAAAATATCATCAATCAAAACCAATACGAACCTATCTAAGTACTCTTAGAAAATTCGGTTCATCAAATCTACAAAGAAAGCTAGCGCATAAGTCAGTCCGATCACTAACCATTCGTACGACCCATATCTGGTTCTAAACGTCGTCAATGGAATACTATCCTCTACCACCTTACCGATAGAAACTTGTCGCTAAATCCAACTGCGAAAATATCTTGGCTCCGCTCAACTGATTGAACAAATAGTCAATCCTAGGTAATGGATATCGATTCTTTATCGTTTTCTCATTCAACTTACGATAATCGATACATAATCTTAACGATCCGTCCGGCTTCTTTGCAAAATCTGCGACTGCTCTCCAAGGTGAACTACTAGGTCTGATGAAATTCTTACCTTCCAAATCCATCAACTGCATCTTGAGCTCCCTCAATTTGGTAGGTGTCATCCTGCTCATCGGTCTACTAACCGGTTCTGCTCCAGACACCAAATCTATGTGAAACTCGATGGCCCATTTAGGTGGCAATCCTACTACGTGTTCAATGATATCCGCGAATTCTCTAACCACGAAAACTCAATTCAGCTCGTCTTCTATTTCCACAACACCCAACGAAGCACTTATCTCATAGCTAGGGTTTTCAAAGGTATATTCAATCCGCTTCCTATAATCTTGGTGTCTAGGCGATATTCTCCCATCACGGCAAAATATCCTAGCGTCATATTTACTTAACCAATCCATACCCAAAATAATTTCGAACCCTACGAAATCAAACACATGCAAACTGCAAACAAAAGTATGACCTAACAAGTCAAACTTTATGTGGTCACATCTCATCCCAAGTGTCACATACCCTCCTATAGGATTTGCAATCCTTAAGGAAGCAACAAGTATGAGGGCTTTAGGTTAAGCTTATCTACTAAACAATGAGATATAAAAGAATGCAATGCATCAGTATCAAATAGAACACTAACTGCCATACCAAGAAGCACAAGTGTACCTCCCAATACTGCTTTTCTTTTTTCCCCTTTCGTGGGTCTCGTGGTAGCTAGCCCCAGTGCATATACTTTTCCCTTTCCATCCTTAGCAGGCTCCTTGCATTGGCTCTTGTAATGACCCATCTGATCACAGTTGAAGCATTTGACATTCTTCTTCTCAGTCACTTTCTTTGCCTCTCTAGAATGACGTTCATTCTTCACGGCTCCACCCTTCTGGGCTCCCTTCTTTGGAATGAACTTCCTTTTCTGACTCTGCCCAACCTAGACCTCCTTTGCCTTATTCTTCTCCACTGAAGCAATAATTTCCTCATGTCTTAGAGCCACCTTTTCTACAACATCATAAAGATCCCTAATATGATGTAATATAGCCATGACCAATTTAGGTTTCAACCCCATAATGAACTTCTCAATTCTCTTAATCACGGTATCCATAGTGGCATGACCATATCTTGCTAACTTCTCAAATCTTATAGCATACTCTAACACGGTCATTTCTCCCTGCTCTAACTCAGCAAACTTTCTGAGCAAGGTAGACTTTGCCACCGCAAACATAAATCTCTCCTCGAACCTCCTTTTAAACTCAGTCCAAGTCATGATTCCTTAGTCCACTCTAGCAAACACACTATTCCACCTATATAAAGCTGCTCCTTGAAGCGAGCCTTCTCTGTGAAAATCCTATTACAGTGCAACAACCAGTTCCTTACTTCTATGGCATCTTCAGTCCTAACAAATGGTTTTACTCCCAACTTAGCATAGTCCCTACTCAAAGCAGCATAATTGTTGACTATGGGAGCTTCTTGGGCTCCTCCTCCAACAACTCCACCAGCAACCCCCGCTTGCATCATATTCATGAAAAACTGATACATGGCTCCCATATCAACTTGCGGAACTTTAGTACCAGTATTTCTAGTTTGTGCCTGACCTGGATTCCTTCTATTATTTAGTCTGGCATTTCCATCTACAATAGCGCTTCTTCCCAACATTATCTCTTCGAGAATTCATATCTGCATTCGAACCTTCATGAGATACAGAAAATAACCTAATAGAGATAGGAGACTAGAGATAAAGCGCATACTCATATATATGGAAAATACAAGTACGTTACTATAGTGTTATCCCATACCTTGATCTTACCTTTAATTCCGTAGGATTTTGTTTTCAAAAATCATCTTTTTAGTTAAGGTTTTTCGTAAACCTATGCTCTGATACCAAGTTGTAACATCCGCCATCTAGAGGCCTAAAGCTAAGAGCAATAAATGCGGCAGTCATCCATAGTTTTAACTTTCAGCGACTAAATACGGCTATGTTAATGGTATTCATAATATCAGAAGCAAATGAATATGAAAAAAATTACAGAATTTTAAAAAATTTCTTCTGATTAAATTTCAGGACACATGTTACACTTCAAATTACATAATCTCATTGCTTCCCCAGGTTCAGATAAAGTATAGTTATTACAATACTATGCCAAGAGTGGCATATGACGATGCCCCTTTGGTTGACTAGAGTACAATATATACAATACAATGGAATAAATCTAAAATATACCTGCAACTGCTAATTAGCTATCCGTCAATCACCTGCTCATCTTCGGAATCTTTATTCATCAACCTACTAAAATCTGTAAACCTTAACCCTCAGCCTACCTAAATCAATTTTGAATACCCGAGAGTTTAAGGAAAATAAACTTCGAGTCAGACATAAAGTTGGTGTGAATAATACTATACATCTCGGTTATCTGATATTAAGTAAAACCACACCGCTAAGCGGAACTGGTTTCCCTCATTAAAGTCCTTTTAAAACATATCTTTTTCAAATTATAATCCTGCAACCCAAAACTGGTTAAATTTATAAAGCAATATCATGTATATGTACATTTCAACTATCATATGGACTATCTGTCCATACACTGTAGTTTTGTTTGGCTAACTACTAACCATTGGCTGACTCGGGTCTACCATAAAATATGAAAATCAAACAACTATTAGATACTCCCCTTCTGGACGGTCTGTCCTTACATATTTCTCCAGATCTATCTGATCCTAATGGTTTTGCGGGCTTTCCAATAACCTGTCTTGCCCTTTTTTAGATTCTTTTCTGTGTGTAATATAATTATAGTCCAACTTCTGACAAAGCCCCACACTAGAATTCTGGACTAAATTAGCTAGGGGATGATAGCTAATGCGTATAGGACGCGACCCTACACAATTCCAATCTGGTATTCAAATCCAAGTCATTTTTATCAGGGTTAACTATCCATTAAAATTTTCTCTTAAAATCCTTTTTAAAATGATTTGAACCTTTAAATCATACATATATAAGGAAAATACTCTTTGCTTTAATCTATGTTATCTTCCATGTTATATATACTTTAGCCAAAATAATGTTGATGAAATTTTTAAGGATTTTTCCATCCTTCCAAATAAGCTAAAGCCCTTTTTTAACTTAAAAACACTTAGGCCATATTGCCAAAATAACTCATTTGAAACCTTTCTTTAAAACCTTTAAACAACTCTCTCGAAATTATTGAAAGAACCTCTTTCGAAACCATTGAAAGTATCCTTTTTAATACAAGCAAATCCTTAGGGCAAAGGCCAAAACATACCTTTTGATATCATACCTTTTGAAACCATTCATCTTTATCCTTTCGAAAGCATTGAAAAACATCTCATTAGAAACTTTAAAACCTTAGACATCCACTTTGAAACACTTAAACATTGCCTTTCGAAATCATTAGAAATTTTTTCCATTCAAACCTTTCGAAATCATTGGAAAACCTTTCGAACGCGTTAAAACATCGAGCTTTTCGAAAGCAATTGGATTCAATTTATAATATGTGGAAACACGTTTCGAAACCATTAAAACCATCACTTTCGAAACCATTTGGGTTATACTTTATATCGAGTAAAAGGGTCTTTAAAACATTCAAGTCGAAAGCATCACTTTCGAAAGCATTCCTAAGTAAAGAAGTGCTGGTGTTGAGACCTTTCCTTTGAAAGCATTGGAGAAGCGAATTGGTTCTAAAAACAAGATAACTCTTTCGAAACCAATCTGCGTCGAAAGGTAAAAAGTGGCAGTCAAGGGCTTCGACCTAATCGAAAGCAGTTATTTAAAAACAAAAGCGCAATCTCGTAAAACCATTCTTTTAAAATCATTGACCTATTCGGAAGCAGACCAAGTCGAAAGCTATTCATTGGAAAGCAAAACTGACACATTTTCATTTAAAAGCAAAGTGGTGCTTCTACTCCTTCGGAACTGTAACGAACCGGATTTTTCGCGCTCGAAAATCGACATCCATACTTCAAATCGTATTCGAATGCCATAGATTCGATCGTTCAAATCCGATTCGCCGGAGCTTATAACAATCATTAAGTAATTAACACAGCGGAATAAAAGAATAATACTTTGATATACAGCTTTGATACAATATCTGACACAACAGATGATCCAATAGATATCAATATACATCAGAGATATGATACAATAAAATAGCAGCGGAAAAGAAAAATAGACAACATCTAGCAGCGGAACAAATAATTCTAAAATAGTCTTCAAAAGAGTACTCCAAGGCATCAATCCAAAATAGCGGGAACCCCCAAAAGATAAGCAAGTGCAGTCCGTCTCCAAAGGCTGAATTAGCTCCAGATAATCTACTAAACCTGACTATCTGAAAAACCCAACTCTAGACTGCTCGTGTAGAAAAATTTTGAGCACCCAGAGTTTAGGAAAGAAACAATAAACTCCGGATCAGTCGTGGGACTGGTGTGAGCAACAAAAACAGTTTATCTTTAAAAACAAACAATGAAATATTTTAAAATAGATGCGCAATGCTTTTTAGAAATGAGACTACCATAAGGCCTCCCGCACACACACACAATGCAAACGCAGAATCGGAGGAGATTTCTCCTTATGATAGTCAAAGATGCTTGATACGCATTAAAAAGAAACATTTGGTATTATTACTAGTGCATAGTGTAGTATAAATCATTTCGAAAGTAAAGATATAAATCTTAGCCAACATACGACCATTATCGTATGCCTACTATAGCTACCATGTTCAATAGCAGGTTACCGCTACATTTCATGGCAGGTTATACAACTAAAACCGTACAAGGTACGTATTTGAAGAATGGATTTCCAGCAAATGGTCGGGCAAAGGAACTTCCCAAACCCCGAAATGGAACGCCTCTGGAAGGACATCCCTGAGCATCCCAAATGGATCTCTGCCAACACAAAGCCGGTGCACTCCCTGCCCGGGAGTATCAACCTCAGATATTCCATCCCCGGTCGTAACCAACCTTTATCCGAGCGCTCGGTACCAACAACACCACACAGTAATAGATATAGTGTATCACATGAGTAAGTATCTGGGCTCCATACCATGATACTACCCCTATCCAGAAGAAAAGGACATATCCTAGGGACGCGATCCCTGAAAACTTTGCCGCATCTTTTCCTGTTTCGACCATTCTCCGGGTTGTGAGGCTCGACGAAGTCTCGTCCACAAAAACATACTTTATACAAAAGCCATGCTTTGGGTCAACAAATGATCAACACAATGATCACTAAGATAGACGATCAAATAAATGATCCTATCACAATAATCAACACAATGATCATTTACAGCAACACTCAGTATGTCACATTACCAAATTGGGAATATATCGCTGATAACTTCAACTATATAACCTCTGAGCTCGTACGTCTCAGAGAAGGGTGTTAAGCTAAAGAATAAATTCTTCGCCACCAACAGAAATATATTTGAAAGAAATCGGCTTTATATCTCAATTTGTAATGTCAGACATAACAATCCATACAAGTCTGTTCTGGGTTCGAACAGAACCGAAGGCACTTACAAAGAAGTCCTTGCAATCCGGATATTCACAATCCTGATCGGATTTCCCATCACTTAGGGAGTCTCTATACCGTTGCAACTCAGTGCAGAGACAATCGATAGGTCATCCTATCGTTCTTGCAAATACCCGGTCTTCACCACCGGTCTTCAAATGCTATCCATAACGACGTATCACATATTCGGAATGGGTTATACGACCCAAAGGTCCTTTCCCGGCTAACCCGAATAGTAAACGCAATATTTAAACATATGGATATGGGATTTCAATTAAGTCACAACTTAAAACCCAATAACTTTCCTTTTCAAATGTTTTAAACCAATTACCATTTCAAATCTTTATATTACAGAAAGATTTATTTCACAAAGATCAATTCATAGACTTCAAAACAATTTCCATCCCAATTGGATTAACTCGTTAAATCCTTTAAAACAAAGATTCAACTTATAGCTTTCAAACAATTTCATTTCGAATGGTTTAAACACAACATCATCTTAAATCTGGTAAAAATAAACAGATTCAATTCATAACTTGGAAAATCATTCTCGATTCAAACTTGAAATCTCATTAATATAAATTGGAAGTTTATTACTCATATGAAAGCTTTTTATCACTTAGAAACAATAGTTTTATTTTGGAAAAACCCCGATTCCATTTATACAAGTTACAATCTTTAATTCGAATTTTCAAATCAACGCTTAAAAACGGTTTAAACCCGTATAACTTGTAAAGTCCTTTTTAAATCATAAAAACTGAATATAGAATTCAATTTCAGATTTTTGAATTTCAATTTAAATCTGATTATTCACATTCCAAATCTTTATTAGTTGTTCAAAAATAACTTTTATTCTTAAAACAGCTTTTCAAAAGTTTTCCACATTAAACTTAATTTATTTCCAAAAATACTTGAATTAAAAATTCCAATTTAAAACTTATTTTTAAAAATCTGTGACTTAACTGATTTCCACGTGAAATCCATATTGGTGTGTGTATAAGTGTGGTCCAGGAGTTTAACACAATAGTGCAATATCATTAAATCATGATAGATTAAATACAACAATATATCTGATAAACGATATAACCATAACGCTTGTCTTTATTCACAGATCTTTAATTACATTACAAAACATAATACGAATCAGGATATAATACAAAGCATCACATGTCAGGGATATCAAACAATTCATCATCTAAATAAAATCCAAACATCCATAAATAGGGTCAATTTAATTATCTGATTAATTTAAATCAGATTAATGTCTATGAGTAAATTTGCTAGTCATAGCAAATTAAAAACCAATTAATTTCAAAGCATTTAATAAATTATCTTTTAATTAAATCCTTAATTTAGTATCTTTAAGTAAATTTGCAATAACTAAGTAATTACTCATTAATTAATAAATCTTTAAACCTTAATTAATAAAATTAAACTTACAATTACTAATTAAATTGATTCAAAACATTAATTATTCATGCTAACTAATTTAATAATTAATGTAATACAATTCATTCAATCTTTATTAAATTTAAGGTGAACTCATTCTTACTAATGATTTAAATATCATTTGCAAATATGTTTGAAATCTTTTAATTTCAAACTTACCCTCCTAAATTCCATTTCAAACCCAAGATTTAAAATTCCAACTTCAAAACCAAAGTTATATATATATTCTTCTAAATCCTCTTAAAATACTTAAACACTATTAATAGGCTATTTAATAATGAAAACTTATTAAATTCCCTGATTTAAATATTAGTTCTAAGCTTGCTTCAAAACTTTAAAAATTGAATTTAAACTTCAAATAGGAGCAGATTTTGCTTTAAAACCTGAACCAAGAAAAAACTACCCGAGGCTCTTCTATTTTGCGTCGAGTTGCACAGGCATTCACGCGTGACCTAACCCGATGGAACATCTTCCCTCTCCCTGGACTTATCTATTCTTCTTCCTTTCATCATTTTTTTTTTAACTGTAACCTGATGCAACAAGATGCTCACGCAAAACCCAAAAAAAAACACGAGCCAAAGCATCACGTACTCGAGCGTTCTCTCGAGTTTTCCCCCCTCGGCCAAACTACCTGACACCGATCAATGTCGTGCACGTGCACACGAGTCGCCACCACCTCCATTGGCCATCGCGACCTCCAACAAGTCGCAAAACACCCTCACATACAAAATCGATACTCGACTTGGCACCAAAATTTCCCAATCGAAAATAAGCCTCGCGTTCGAAACTGTCACCTAAACCCTCCTCAGCAAATTGCCTCACATCCCCACGTCACGTCACTGGCGATCACAAAACTCCATCCGCGGCTACTTCGATGACCCACGAAGCCTCTCCCCCTGGTCCCATCCCACTCGACGCCTCGACGAGTGTGCACGAGCGAAAAAAACCCATACTCCATTTCACAGTCCTTAAACCCTAAAATTGCTTCATCCTCTCAATCCACTAAATAGAAAAATTATTTGACATTTTTCTTGAGATCAGAGGTGGCTATACTTGCTACGACCCCAGTTTCAAGAATTTAAATTGATTCAAACTCAAGAAATTGACCAAAGTTCCATTTTATTTCCAACACGAATTTCCTTTGAATTACTTAACTAAAAATTTTCATTCAACTTTTAAAAATCATAACTTGTGGTAATAATTCTAAATATAAAGTCAAATTAAGAATTTAAAGTATTCGACTTTTAGCCCTTGAACTCCTTTTTACTGTAAATCTTGTTTTTCTGTATTCCTGTTGACTGTTTATGCTTTCAAAGGTTTTCAAAAATTTATCCAGTAATTGCAGCATAATATCATTTAAAGATCATTACTCAAATTACTTCTTT
Organism: Allium cepa; assembly: GCA_030765085.1. Taxonomy (NCBI): domain Eukaryota; kingdom Viridiplantae; phylum Streptophyta; class Magnoliopsida; order Asparagales; family Amaryllidaceae; genus Allium; species Allium cepa. The sequence continues at coordinate 736,626,515 of CM060935.1, read as the reverse complement.
TTTTTTTTTTTAGATATTAATCTTCTTCTTACATTTGTTAGCCTGTTACTTGAACAGAGTACCATCTATATATACACAAGTAATACACAGGTAAATCGGCATAGATATATATATATATATGCAGATAATCATTCAACAACAACTGGAAGCATTCATCATAGATTAACCACAGATAACAAATTAAAACATAATTAGGTCAATCTGCTCACAGTTTTGAGAAGAGGAAGATGACAGAGAACTCTTTATGTTGAAACTGCAGTATTTTTTTCTTGAATCCTGTTTTTAAGTTTGAAAACAAGGTGATGTTTATGTTGCTGGGTTTCTTTGGATGAACTAAATAACACAAATGAATGTGTATTAATACACAGGAGGATGTTATTCAAGGTAGGGGAGGCATGTTGCATTAAATGCAAAGGTATGTTGCATTTATTGTTTTGCATTATGGCTGTTTACAGAGAAATTACTCTTTGCTTGTACCCGGCCAGTGATTTTGTATTATGCTGAAAAGATATTGTTTTTTTTATTACTTTGGTACATTATGTTTGTTTTAGTTTTATGTTTTGCCTGCATATTGTTTAAGTGTGCATACATAGATTTATATTTTATACTTTGCTTGTAGTTCATTTTACTTATGTATTGAGTTCTAATTTAACTTTAACATTTATTTCTAACCATGAATTTATTTAAAACATTTATTGCTAATACTTATTTTACTTTGTTTAGTTTATGTTTATTTTATTTTATCTACTTATTTTAAAATATAATTGAAATTCTATAACTTTGTTTCACATTTAATTGTCGTTTCTTTTTTTTTTTCTTATGACTTACATATCAATTTCCAACTTAAATACTTATCGTCTTGTATTTTTATTTCTATTTATTTTAAAAAAAACCCTTTATTTAAGATTTTACCTCAAGTTCAATATATACACATATTTACAGTATTTCAAATGTAAATGATTTATACAGAATATACTTGGATCCGGGGAAACTCGCATCACTTAATCGATTAATTTCACAAATTTTATTCAAAATGAAATTACTTAACAATATTTAAATTCAAAAATTCAATTAATTATCAATTTAAATATTTATAAAATTCGGGGTCGTTACAGGAACCCCTTGTTTTGACCAAATGCCTTCCACCTTTGTCCAATTCACTATGTACTTGATATATGATACTATGTGAATTTGTTTCAAATGGAGTCGGAGTCGGAGGTAGGGAGTTGGAACCTGGTGCCGAAAGCATTGAAATAGGAAAATGCATGTAGATTTGACTTTTTAAACTGTTTCTATGTACCTAACCCGCCTTGTTTGTCAAATTTTGATTGGTTGCACATTTTTCTTTTCTAAAAGTACTATCGATTTTCAAAAATAAAGATTTAAACTATTTACAAAATACCCCTTCTCCATTATATAAATATACAAAACATTTAAGTCGCATACCTTAAATAATTTTATGTACCTTTAAACACTTAGGAAAATTCTATAAAAATTCCAAAAAATCTATTTTAATATATTTTCCAACACATATAAATTTCAAACCCTAAGCCCATATAATTTGGCCCTAATTAATTTTTAACCCAAAATAATATTTTCTTTACTAGAAAATTCATATAAAATCCACATCAATTTAGAACATTATAAAATTGAAACCCAATCCTAAATTATCGTCTTCGATCTAAATCTAAATTCGTAAGGCAATTGGATGTCATTTAATAGGTTTTATAAATCAATTCTCATCATAAAATGCATATAAAATTGCCTACATCATCAACAAGTATATACGTATCCATTTATCATTCAAAACATGGCAAAACAATTGTAAATACTTTCGGAATTTATCTAAAAGCAAAATCAATCAAAAATATGATATGTATTCATTATTCACCTTAGCTTTTTGATTAAGGATGTGAGATTTGTTCTTGATTAAGAGATTTGATTCTTCCTCTTGAATTCTTCTATTTCTTTGCTCTTCCTAATGGCGACCGGCCTTAATTTTTATTTTTGAATTGTTAAAAATGAAGTGAACGTGTAGAATGAATTCCTAAGTGGTTTAGGGTATACGGATATGCCTTGTTCCTATTTTGCCCTTGCATTTTTCCCAACCTTTTTTATTCTCTTTTTATTCTTTACTTCACTTATTTAACATGGCACAGCTACACCTAATTTAATTATAAATGTCAATCCATTAATCATCTTACATTATATTATTTAATCTAACTAATTAAATATCCTAAATAACGTTACTAAAAATATGGGGCGTTATAGTTAACCAGAATACCTATCCTATCATTGACTTGTGAGACATGACAACTCCCTTTACAATCCTATCTTAGCATTCACTCGGGTGGTAATGATCACACTTTTAGAAGTACTAGCAGTGGACTACAAGAAATCGATTCTTTCAATCACAATTCTAAGTAGGTTGTTGATACAATTTCCTATAGACCTTCAATAATGGAATATCTTTGCTTTTGAATAGAATAGTGTGAAGATCAGAGAGTTAATGGTGTAGAACAGAAGTGAATCTTCTCTGATGTTTTTTATGAATGTAGAGAAAGAGACGTAATGCAGAAATCGGTAGCACTTCGTTGAAATCATAAAGAGAACAAGAGAGAAGAGAGAGAAATAAAGAAAGTAATTTGAATTATTGTTGAAAATTCAAAATTAGAGGCCTTGAAATAAAGGTTGAAGAGTTGTGTCCATTCGAGGAAGGATGTCACCAAAAGTTGCTTTTTTAAATTTATAAAACACTTCGACGGTTTATATATCTACATAGAAATTTCGTATATGTTGACATATACATGTTAAATTGTATAATTTCAAAAACACTTTAAATATGTTTCAAAATATATTTCTTTATAAAACTCTACTAAAATTGATTTTAATAAATAAATTAAGTATTATTCTTTTATAAAAAAATTGAGTGGAAAAATAATTTTTGAACTAAAGATAATCAAAGATACGATGCTACTTAGATCTTTAGCATTTAATCTAAGATTTGATAAAAATTGACGCAAATGTCTTGAGCTCTTCATAATTTTATTCTTGAATTCTTCAAAACTCATGAGTCTTGAAATATATTTCGATCAACTCTTGATTTATATTGGTAAGTTCTTTAAGCTTTTATTCAATCACTACTTGTGTAGGCCTATTAAATATTCAAGACATCCTGCACAATATACTATATAACTCGAGAAAACATTAGTAACAATATTTATATTTTTTATTGTCATCAAAATTAATACCTTAGACATTAACATATAGTAAAACAATACAAAAATAGAATAACACTTATAAAGAACGAGGATGGATCATAGACTGACTTTGATGTTGAGGCAGAAATGGTTGCAACCGACCATTTTCATGCTCTTTTTGGTCATAAACCACCTCCTTTTTCGATGTACTTAGCTTTATCCTTTCTTTTACCAATAAGCTCTAATAATTTTAATCTTCCTAACATTTCCATCGTCGATGAAATTTGACCGGAGTAACGGGTTTAATGGTTTCTTTTTCCATAAAATAATAATTAATTTAGATCTTATCTTTGCCATATAAGCTTTCTTCGTTAGCAATTCCCTTTCTCAGAGATGGAACACGACAAACAACATCATTATACCAAAGACCGAAAACATCAAAACTTGCTCTGGACTAAGATCTATTAGTGTTTGTGACTTTACAAACAAAGTCATCTCCAAAATCCTTTCTAACAGAATCTTGCCCGTCCTTCATAAAATAGGTTCTCCATCTCAGGCTAGCTTTATTAAAGGAAGACTAATTATTAACAATATTCTTATCGCTAAAGAACTTGTCACATTGATCGATCATAAAATCCTAGGATCAAACGTTGTCATTAAACTAGATATGACGAAAGCCTACGATCATATATCCTGGTTCTTCATTATTAGAGTCCTTAGGACTTCTAGTTTTGCTGAAACTTCCACCAATACGGTCTAGAGGCTCATCTCCAGTCGATGCTACTATATCCTCATTAATGGGACTCCCAGACTTCTTTCAATCTAGATAGGAGGTCCGTCAGGGTGACACTCTTTCCCTTGCGTTGTTTGTAGTTGCTACTGAAATGCTCGAACGCATCATAAATAACCTCATGAACATTGGGAAAATGAGCCATTTCTCTTACCCAATGGCTTCCCATTTGTTTCATCTCTTTCGTTTGAGGAGGATATGCTCATCTTTGCTAATGTCCAATCTACTGGACAAAAAATTAACATCGGCAAAAACTCTATTAGCACATCTTGTTGAATATTCAGCCCTGAAGCTAGGGTGGGCACCCAGTGGCCAGGCGCCCATTTTATGGGCGCCTGAACAATAGGCGCCCATAAAATGGACGCCTGCCCCCTCTACTTAACCCGCTTCCCTCCCCTCCTCACTTTCTACTTCATTTTCGTTTTAATTTTTATTTAAATTAGAAAAGCTAAAAGAAATGCCGCCGCGTCCAACCAAAATCACCCGAAGAATGGTTCATAGACATCCAACAGAGCAAGCTGGACCGTTACACATTCCGCCATCGCCTGGAGTTTCACCAGACGATCTACATGTACTACACGAGCTTCCAGATGGTTATCGGCATAGAGCCGAAACCGCTTTGGCGACCATACAGGTATAAATTGAAAATTAATATAACCGGTTATTTTTATATATACATCACATAATCATATTAAGTAACCATTACTCTATCAAATATTATTAATTCATAAATTATCTATAGGACCATTACATTCATTGTCGGGGTAGTTGGGCTAAGTGCATTACCCAGTTTTATGACTCTCTTCCCGGTCCTATAATTGAGAGGCTACAGGCTAGCCCTTTTGGTCTTTTTTTTTCGATTAGGCCTATTCAGTCCATTGATCGACCTCTCATTCAGGCATTAGCTGAGAGATGGTGGCCCACCACGCATACGTTTCATTTTTCAGATTTTGAGCTTGGTATCACCCCAGTTAATTTCTACATGTTCACTGACATTGAGATTGGACGACATGGTCTTCGACCTTTTCATTTGATGATTTATACGAGTCGCCCAATCTGTTTACTATTTTTTAACACTGATAGATGTTACATGCGTCACTAGTGGTTCTGTTAAGTTGACTTACCGGAAGCAGTACATCACCAGTTATATAGCTAGAGCCGATATGATGGATGCAATTACTAGAGCATTTATGTTGTACTTGTGTGGTTCGACCTTTTTTTCGAACCAAAAAGGTACGGTTAGACTAGGCTATTTAGCATCTCTTGCCAGATTAGACTAGCTACGTACTGTTGATTGGGGCACAATGATATTTGGCAACCTTTATACCTCTCTAATTCATTTACGCTTAGCGATGTCATGTAGATGTATGCTTTTTGATATATTTTGCTATTATGGTACTACGAGTACACGGCAAACATGCATCCCCGCATCCAGGACATGGCCAGTCAGGCTTCTGAGCAGTACTTCCCAAGGATGAGACGATAGGAGACTATGCAGTACGTAATCATGCTCCCTTAGGTCTACGGCATGACTTGATGAAGGCTAGGTCACAGATTGATATACGTAGTCGAAGTAACATCATTATGAAATGACCCGCCTTTCTTTCCATAGAAAGACGCATCATTTTTAAGAAAGAAAGGGATAGATAAGAGAAAAGATAGAGAAGAAAGAAAGAGACAACATCAGAATCTCAACAGTGAAACGAATAAATTATATTATTCACATAGATATTACATAGTATCATATACATCAGAGTTACACAGCTTATACATCACATACTAGACAGTTATAAACGTCTGTCTAGTTATTACAACACAAGATACAACTCAAACTAATGACTTAGAGACCAACACAGCGGAACCATATATCTACAAATGCTGAAGCCTCCTGCTCCATTGCTCCTCCATAATTCGTCAAAGCTAACCTGAATCCCTTGGCTACACGTAAAAATTTGAGTACCAAGAGTTTAAGAAAAACAAAAATAAACTCCAGGTCAGACATGGGTCTGGTGTGAGTAAACTGTTAAAGTTGCTTAACTTTAAAAACCTTTGAAAACAAAAGTATCATGTAAGACTCCCCACACATAAACATGGGTAAGTTTTTACCTTACGCTAACCAAAACATTTGATAGGAAATCCAGTGATAATATAATAGGGTCTAGGGTTTTCAAATAAATAAGAATTAACTGAAATTGTTACATGATTAAATTCCACCTACTAGCCACAAAGTGGGTAATACAATCAAAACCGTAAGGGCACGTAGGAAGAATGGGTTTCCATCAATGGCAGGGCTACCGGGGTACCGCCCGTCATAGTACGGGGCCTAGATCACCGTACCGAGGATTACTCCCAATCCCCTGCAATACAAAGCCGGAACCATTCCTTATCGAACAGTTCCGAACAAGACAACCCCATGGTTGTAGCTAGCAACCGCCCATACAGCCGAATAAAAAGGGACATCTAGACAGGGGTAAATCTCGTCCTACTTAGACATAACCCACTTAGCCTTGCTACACCTCCCCTGTTTTAGCCATTCTCTGTTGATAAGGCTTGAGGCTACGATTACCTTTATAGAACACATCTATCTTGGAATGCTCATCGTCCACCTAATGATGTGCTGAAAGCATTCAATCCATACAAGTTCATTCCGGGTTCGAAATAAACCGAAGGCAATATCTCATTACACTCATTTTGGAATCACCCTCAGAGTTAATGACAATAACCCTTGCACTCTGAATCTTCATCTTCACTTGAGATTCACGACCTGACATTAATTTCGATCGATGTTGTTTTCGGATATCAAAATCTAGAAACCCGATCCCGGTCTCACCGAAATCCAAAACGCCATCTTTTAGGTGCAAGTTATTCTAAAGTTAAAGCAATATGATTCAATTCATTATCTATATACACATAGATAGATAATAATATCATAAACAGATAATTCACAATATCATCACAAATAGATAATTCACATTATCATCACACTTCAGCAAAAGCATCCATGTCACACAGCATCACTTATCTCATATCTGCGATCTCAAACCATTCAAGGCAATCAATATCATTCAACATCCATAAGCAATGATTTATTAATCACCATCAATAATTAATTTAAAATGAATTAAATTAATTACTTCATCTCGAATTAATTTAAATAAATTAAATTAATTACTTTCGTCACATAAATCTTGCTTACATAACCATTAATTAATTACAAACCAATTACTTAATCATCATCTTAATTAATCACCCTTGATTAATTATTTTTAATTACATTAAGTAATTAACCCTTAATTAATTACACAAATTAATTATTTACAAACCATTAAGTAATTAACCTTAATTACTTCATTAACTATAATTAATTACATTAATCTTTAATTAATTACAATTAATTAATTACCTTATAATCACTTATTATTGATTAATTAATCTTAATTAATCAATCCTTAATTACTCTCATTAATTACATTATTTAGTGATCCTTAATTAATTATTTCCATTAATGAACTTTAATTAATCATAAATAGTAAATACCATCCTATAATTACTTACCTTAATTAATTATATAAATCCTTTGATTAATTACACTAAGTAATTAACCCTTAATTACTTCGACTTAGTAATTATCTTTTAACTACTTTCCATTAAGTAATTCCGTTTAATTAATTACATCTCAGTAATTATACATTAATTACTTACCCTAAGTAATTACACAACTTAATCTCATTAACTATCCATACTTAATCAATCATCTATAATTAATCAACCAATTAATTAATCACATTCATTTGATTAATTACAATTGGGTAATTCATCCCTTAATTACCCCTTTAAATAAGTTAATTAATATTTAATTATATATTAATTATTTTATTATTATTAATTAATAAACCTTAATTATCAATTAATAAAACTTAATAACCAATTAATTAATCCTTAATTAATTATTTAATTAATTAATCAATCCTTAATTAATTAATTAATCCTAAATAATAGTTAATTAATCCTTAATTAACATTAATTATAGATTAATAATTTCTTAATTATTAATTAATAAAGCCTAATTACTAATTAATAAAACTTAATTGCAAATTAAGTACTTTTTAATTACCAATTAATTAACCTTAATTACTTAGTTAATTAATATTTAATCATTAATTAATAATCTCTAATTATCTAATTAATAATACTTAATTATAAATTAATTAACCTCTAATTAATTAATTTATAATCCTTAATTATTAAATTTAAATAAATTAATTAAATCAATTAATTACTCTTAATTAATTCCTTAATTAATCCTTAATCATTATTAATTAAATTAATTAATCATATCTAATTTCCTTAATTAATTTAATTAATATCAAGACATTAGAACTTTAATTGTCTTAAGATAAAACATTATCTTAATTAAGAACTTAATTATCATTAAAATATTTTATCTTAATAATTAATTTTACTTAATTAAATCATTAATTAAGTTTTAAAATAATTATTAACTTGATAAATTAAAGTTAACAAAACATAACTTGAAAATACTTAAAACATTTATCAATTAATAGTTTCAAAAACTAGATTCAAATTTGAATTTAAAAACTTTCTTTTATATAAACCTTTCAAATTTCATTACTAACTTAAATTTTAAAATCACTTTAAATTTACTTAAATCAAAATTTAAATTTAACAAATTTCAAACTTCTTAATAAAAGGTTAAAGAAAAATTTATATTTACAAATAATAGAATTCAAAAACAAGATTCATTTCAAAAGTTTAAAACTTTCTTTCTTTAAATTTGAAACTTGTTTTATAAATTTTTTTTAAAAACTTTTGAAAATTTCCTTTAATTCAATATGCAACAGTTTAGACCTGATTATCACTCGAGCCACTTCAAGTTCCATTTCTTTTCTTAAATTTTAAAAATCTTAGTTCAAATTTAAATTTTAAAACCCTGTAATAACTAATCTGTTAACATGTTTAACACTCCAGCTACTTTGAGTTCCCACTCGAGACACCAACTCAAAAGCACGGTGCTTCGTTCAAGCAATCCGTAGCAAAACCCACACTCAAAAACACTGACACCAAAACCTTCCTTTTGCACATGTATCAACACCGGATCCTTCTCCGACCTCCGACGAACCCTCTGGCACGTCGACCATCATCACTGTAACCTTTCCCGATTGCCAGAACGCAGACAAAATCCCCAGAGCAAAATCAAGCATTCCAGTTGAAACTGGAATTAGAACCTCACCAGCAAATCTGCCACGCAACCACGCTACCGACCACCAGAGGTCGAGAGACTCTGTCCACACACTGTCGACCATCCACGTCTCCATTTCCTTGAGTTTCATGACACTCGATCAACCAGAGGAGAAGCACTGATCCCATTTTCATAGTTCGCCCAAATTAGGTTTACAACCTAGGTCACCTCACCGCCGACGTCACGGCGATCAAAAACCCTTCCTGCCATTTTTCCCGAGCACTCCTACACCCCGACCTCCTCCATTCAAAGCCACGACCACCAAAATTGCTCTGGCCACCAGAACTTGCCTAAAAACCCATTTCCAGACAATCCTGAAATACACACTAATCCTAGTACTAAAAATCTTGATTTTTGTTTTAAAATTCCTATCTTTCAAAGATGATTCAAGATTTAAATTTGAAACAGCAATTTAAAATACTTGATTTAATCATGTTTTAGAATTTCTACTGTGCTATTTTGATTCCAGAAGATTTCACATCTACTCCACTTGAATAAAATTTTAATCTTAAATTTATGTTTAAACAAACATCTCCTGTTTAAAACTTAAAACTAACAATGATCAGATAAGAAGATTTGAATTTTCTTTTATTCCTACTCTCTGTAATTTAAAAACAGAGAAGAATAATCAAAATATACATGCACAATCATTCACATTCATACACACAGATCATACACTTATATACACATGCAAGCATTGATCATTTACGAAATTTAACAAGCAACAGAACAATTATTACTTAGGATTTTTATGTAGATGTTTACTCACCTTTTTTTTCTGAAATTGCAGAGAGCTTTAAAACTGGATTTGAAAATTTGCATTGCTTTGTTGTTTTGTTTCCAGAAAACTTTGCATTGATGAAGGAAATACTTTGAACGAAAATGCTTTGAGACTTTGATTGATGCAAGATGAAGCTTGTTTGCTGGTGATTCGAGATTTGATTTGTTTACGTTGCATTTGAGAATAGCCTTTGCTACAGGCTATTGAATCTTGCTTATAAGGTCTGTAAATTACAAACTTTTGATTTCAAGTTGCTGATTTGTTTACAGGCTTCAAGATAATGTTTTCAGGCATTTGATCTTGAGAATTTTACTGGTTTGAGTGGTTTACAGGTTTGAGCTTTTCTTGACTTAGAAATGAAATTACAGAGTTTTGAAAATGTTTTTGAGGTATAAAATGGTTACAGGTTTGGTACCATTTCTATGGTTTGCATTTGTTTAAGAGAAGATGAATTACAGACTTGTATTTTGGTTTGAGGAGTGAATTTCAGGCTTTTAAACTTAAAAATGTTTCAGGTTATGATTTGAGGAAAGTTTCATATTTGGTCTGGTCATTTTTTCTTGTTTGAAAAAGTTTCAGATTTTTAAAATTAGATTAGAAAAGAAAATGAAGAGGAAGATGTGGGTTTATATAAGTTAATTTAGATTTTATAAAAATTTAAAAGAAAATAAAATAAATGATGACACTTGTCTCTTACTTTATTAATTGTCAAACACTTGTTACTTATCTTCTTAATTTAATTACACTTGTAATTATGCAATATTTAAATATTTTAAAAAGATTTTAAAGCGTTTATAATTATTTTTCCTAATTAATAAGTATGTTTCTTAATTTATTAATGCTTTTCTAATTTTAAATAAATAAAACATTTAAAAAAAATAAAATAAAAGCCAATTTGATTTTAAATAAAATCATATATAATATATTAAATTCATTTTTAAATGCTAATTTAAAAGCTTTTGTATTTATCTACTATTAAATAAATATTTTTCCAAATTTCTATAAATAAATTTCTTTTAAAGAAAATAATATAAAACCATCTTATTTTAAATGAAAACCTTATCCATATTTTATTTCCAAAATATTTTTAAGATATATATCTTTTAAATTCAAATTTTAAATCCAAATTCAAATTCAATTTTAAAATCCAATCTAAAATTAATTCAAATAGATATAGAAATCAATTTTAAACAAACACATTATTAAATCTGTAAATAATTATTCTATTTAGAATCAATTTAAATACACACACACATATATATATATTTAAACACACTTATTAAATTTGAAAACAATAAGTCTATTTAAAATCAAATTTATAAAATAACATAATTTAAATTTGTAAATTATTATTCCATTTAAAAATCTATTTATAACTATATTTAAAAACAACTCATCATATTTATTATTGTTTAAAATAATAAATTTTACCAATTTTAATTAATTAATTAAGAGATTATCACATTTTAAATTCTTTGAAATTTCGGGATATCACATTCCTTTCCCCTTAAAAGAATTTCATCCTCGAAATTTAAAACAAAAGATAATCCAAAAACTTTTATTTTATTTCAACCAATTCAAGCAAACATGTCAACCAAACATAAACAACAAACAACCATTCATCCAAACAATCAATTCAACAAACAACATTAGCTATCCGGATACAGATCTGGATAAGCTTCCTAGAATTATTCCGAGTTTCCCAGGTACAGACACTGGAATACTCGCTTTACAAAATCTAAACTAGCTACACTACTAAGCTACTAAGCTCCTACTCATCTAGATCTATAATCTACACAAGCTATCAGGCCATACTCAAGTCCGACTCAACATCCAAATCCTCCCAAACAGTTGGTTCCATAACCAGTGATGGACCAAACACGTACTTCCTCAGAGATACGTGAAATACATTGAATCCCAGTCTTTCAAACTGGCAATTCAACCCTTATAAGCCTAACACAAAAACTCAGAAGAATCCAATATACTACGGAGCTAACTTCCCAGTCTTACCAATTCTTATTTGCTCCCTTTGACTGGAGAAAATCTCAACAAAAACAAAGTCTCCAACTTCGGATTCCAAATTCCTCCGTCTCTAATCCACAGAACTCTTCTGATGATCCTAGGCTACCTACATCCTTCCCGATCAGCTCAACCTTCGCTGATGTCTCTAGAAACAAACTGGATCAAAAATATCTCAACAAAATGATCCCCTCAAGATCTACCCAAATCAAAAACAAAAACTCTCTTCCACAAACATCAGAAGACTTCAAACTTACTTCTCTTATCCGGAAAAGACAAAACAGGAGCACTCATAAACTAGTAGAATCTCTCTAATCCGAACACAACAACTTTCGGTTGTTTCTACTCTCAAACAGTTGTCATCTTGCTTCAGCTGCACTACTCTGATCTAGAGCAGATGAGAATGCCATCGATGAACACGTGCACATACTAGACCAACACATCCCAGAAATATGGTTCAACAGATCCAAAAAGAGAAAACTCAGAAGTTCCACGCAGTCCTGAGCTGCTCTACCAAATCCCCACTCTAGCAGACATCCTTTTACCAAGCTGAACTACTGGTAGCTTCATGAACCAAGTCGATATGGAACCCAATCTCTAATGTAGACAAATTTCTGACTTCCTTGAAGACATCCGGAAAAATCTCTGACAAATTATATAACTCAAGAGAACACTCAAACTATCGCAAGTCACTTTTGAGATCCTATCCAGATCAGTATCCAGAGATACTGTTCTCTCTTCACAAATTAGAGCAGCTTATCCTCAACCAATCCATCGAAGAAACGATTCCACTCTGCTGCTTCTGAACTCCACCTCTAGGAAACTTCAAAGCCAAAAGATCTTCCTGTTGACACACAAAACACTTCCAGCTGCACCACTGCCATAGATGCTAAAGACTTCCCATCCAAAGCTCCTTGATCCTCAAAACCATATCAACAAATCTCACCCAGAACCTTGAGAGGGGCAGACATCTCCTCAAGAAACTTGGGCCCCAAACCAAACACAAACTCAGTCTCATCATTAATGCAGACATACTTCCTAAAACTTGTTCCAAAGAAACATCTTCGAAAACATCCATAGTCACTGCGTCTTACCACGCAGTTGCTCCTTCTTGAATCTACCAAGATACCATCACACACTTTGCTAAACCGACAGATCCAAACCCTATTCAACCAACTTCAAAGATGAACTCCGAACCTTAACAGGTTTCCTTCAAAGATCGGTGAAATCCTTTAACCACTGCAAAGCTCACTCGAGACGGTATTAGGTCTATAGTCTCGACAGATATACTTCCAACCTCAACACTCGGACTTCTTCCATTGGTAGTCGTGCTACACACACCACTGCCCCATCTACCTTTAGAACTCATATTGGAAAAACCCGAACAGGTAACCCAACAGATAGGTAGAAAAAAGATATATATATAGTTATATAAAAAGTACGAATACACTCTCTCAAGAAAGACACCACTCCAGAGCCTAGGTATTCACTCAACCAATGCTCTGATACCAAATGAAACGACCCGCCTTTCTCTCCACAGAAAGACGCATCATTTTTAAGAAAGAAAGGGATAAAGAAGAGAAAAGATAGAGAAGAAAGAAAGAGAAAACATCAGAATCTCAACAACGGAACGAATAAATTATATTATTCACATAGATATTACACAGTATCATTTACATCAGAGTTACATAGCTCATACATCACATACTAGACAGTTATAAACACATGTCTAGTTATTCCTACACAAGATACAACTCAACTAATGACTCAGAGACCAACACAGCGGAACCATATATCTACAAACGCTACAGCCTCCTGCTCCATTGCTCCTCCAGAATTCGTCAAAGCTAACTTGAATCCCCTGGCTACTCGTAAAAATTTGAGTATCCAAGAGTTTAAGAAAAATAGAAATAAACTCCAGGTCAGACATGGGTCTGGTGTGAGTAAACGGTTAAAGTTTCTTAACTTTAAAAACCTTTGAAAAAAAAAGTATCACGTAAGACTCCCCACACATAAACATAGGTAAGTTTTTACCTTACGATAACCAAAACATTTGATAGAAAATCCAGTGATATTATAATAGGGTCTAAGGTTTTCAAATAAATAAGAAATAGCTGAAATTGTTACATGATTAAATTCTAGCCACTAGCCACAAAGTGGGTAATACAATCAAAACCGTAAGGGCATGTAGGAAGAATGGGTTTCCATCAATGGTAGGGCTACCGCGGTACCGCCCATCATAATACGGGGCCTAGATCACCGTACCGTGGATTACTACCAATCCCCTACAACACAAAGCCGGAACCATTCCTTACTGAACAGTTTCGAACAAGACAATCCCGCGGTTGTAGCTAGCAACCACCCACACAGTCAAATAAAAAGGGACATCTAGACTGGGGTAAATCTCGTCCTACTTGGGCATAACCCAATTACTCTTGCTGCACCTCCCCTATTTTAGCCATTCCCCGTTAATGAGGCTTGAGGCTACGATTACCTTTATGGAACACATCTGTAACATCCCGGAATTTTGGACATTTAATTTTGAACATTTAATTCATTTTAAATGTTCAATGTAGATTTTGAATTGGTTTTAAAATAAAAAGAATTAGGTGGAATTAATAAATTACGTATAATTTCAAATATGGTAATCCAACTGGAATTTAAATAGTAATAATTAAATATTAAATCGGGATAAATTGTGAATATGAGGGTAAATAGATATGGAAATGAGTTCTAAAATTTATTTTTAGTCCATTTGGATTTAAATAGTGTGGTTGAAGTTTTAGATGAATTTTAAAGTTAATAAGTTATTATTTAAGGTTTTATATTAATTTAATAAGAGAATTTAATATTATCAAAATGCAATTTAATCGGATTTTGGTCTGGAATGAGCCAGGATGATTTTTAATGTGGTTATAAATTTTATGTGATTTATCATCAAGTTAGTAAAATTTTAAAAGTGGAATTTTTAGCGATTTCGACGATTTTGAAAATCGCTCGATTAATCGACGAGTTAAAATAGCTTTCCAGGGCACAGTCTCGGAATTCGATGAAACCAGTTCCATTGGATCCATAATAGTTAGTTATTATTGGATTTTAATTTTCGTAGCAATCGGAGTTGTCGTTTGACCGTGGCAGCACGAAACGCATAGAAATCGATTTAACCGATTTAATTTTAAATTGATCGTTTAATTCCGTAACTCGCGCGTATGACCGAATTAGCCTACGAAACCTATTCCATTGTCCGGAACCCGGAAAAACCCTAGGATCGTCTGTTGGTACGTGAGATTTGGAGTTCGTTTGCATAAGTGGTAAAATGTTTGGAAACGATATTAAAATAATATTAAATAATATTATATATACACACTTATATTTACAAAACCCTAGTTATATTCAGAGCCGCCGTCTTCATACCACCAGCGGCCGAAATCACACGAGCTTCCTCCTTTAAATCCTCTTCATCCGGGCGTTTTTTAGGTCGAGGCTCCAACTAGAAAATCGTAGAGCGCGTCTGGATCTTCGATTCGTACGGTGGAGATGAGTTTTAGTCGACCAGAGGAGGCGCTAGGAGGTGTCGTTCGTCACCGAGTCACCTCGTTTTTCGAGATCTATAGGGACGAGTTTAGCCATCTTTGGGCCGAGAGTGGAGGAAGTAGTGAGCTACGACGTAGTGACTTCTGATTGATCTATCGGCGAGCGATTTAGGAGCGGTTTGGAACCCTAATTGGCCGATGTCGAGTTTTGTTCTTCCTAGAGTTGCGTTTGCGTGAGGAAGATGGCTTCGGCCTTGTTTTGTGATTAACGGTCAGATCTAAAGTTTGATAATAATAATAAAAATTTAAAAGGAATTTGTTCAATTATAGATTCAAACTTTAAACAACCATATCTTTTGCATACCTGATCAGATTTTGACGAAATTAGCGACGCTGGATTCGTAGATAAGAGCACTTTGCGGTGGAGAAAATTTTGGGATCGTTTGGAGCAAGTAAAAATTTAGGTTAAATCGAACGTCGTTCGATTTAATTTAAATTTCGAGCGCTCGCCGAAACTCAAGGTGAGTTATTCTCACTCACATCTGAATGCTAGACCATTTAAATAGTCAATATTTAAATATCTGTGTGATTGGTTGAATATAATTGTTGTTATTAGTCTGGATTGATGTTTATATACGTGATATGCTAATATCTGTGGATGCAGGGAAAACAGGTTGGAGGGATCCAACTGGATCCCTCACAAATAGAAATTTATTTATATTCTGTGATATATCTTATTTATTATTCAATGATAAATTGTTTAGATCTTGATATGCTGTGTTTTATTTATATGCTGTGATGAATTAAATTGAAATTTAAATTGTATTGTGCTGTAATTTGGAGAATACAACCTGAAAGTTTTAAATATCAATAGATGAATTGGGTTTAAAGGATATTAAAGAAATTCCTTAGTAAAGAATTTAAAAGGAATTAAACTCAAGAAATTTGTTGATAATTTGAAATGTTTGGAGAATGTGATCTATAAAGGAAATGTGAATTGTTAAAAATAATAGCGAGATTTAATTTAAAGAATGGGAAGTGTGATTTCTCCTGGAAATTTTATTATGTTTTAAAGAAAGTTTTCAAATTATAAATTTGCAGATTAAATATGTTTAGAATATTTTTAGAAGGAATTATTAATTTAAAATGTTTTTAAGTGAAAGCAAACATTGATTTAGAAATTATGGTATTAATTATTATTTAAAAAAAAAGTAAAGTAGAATTAAGTTTTAAAAAAGGAATTTTAATATGAATATTTGATTTAATAACCTTATTTTAAAAGTTAAATTCTATTCAAAATACTTAGGAAACCCTTATGTATTTCCTTTAGTATTATTTTCAAATAAATAATCTCTAGACATTATTTTAAATATCCTAAACATATGTCTTGAAAATGATTTCCAGGAAATAGCAACATGATTAAAATAAAAGGAGTTATTTTTAAAGTATGGAAATGATTTTACGGGATGAACGTAAAATTGAATTGGAATAAACGTGTTAGATTGATAAAAAGAATTCTTTGGTTATTCTTAGATGGAAGTGTATTTCCCTGAAAGCCAAGTACGTTTTTAAAATAGATTTTTGAAACGTTAGAGTTTGAAGTTATATTAAAGAATGGTTTCAAGAAAGATTATTCAAGTTGAAAGAATTTTAAAAGTAAATATATATCAAGTAGTTATAGAAGTAATTATTTTTAAAGGGAAATTAGAATTTTGTGTTTAAAGAATATTATTATTATTATTATTTATTTATTTATACTTTATAAAATGGTTTTATTTTAAAGATAATCAATCAAAGTATTATTTAGAGATTGTATAGAGTTTCATAACTTTATTTTAAAATTTATTATGACTAACTTTATTTTAAAGATAATAGTTTATATTTTATTAAGCTGTTCTATTTGAGATATTTTTAAATATATATATATATATATACATATTTTAAATCAAGTATGTAAGAAGTTTTAATATCAATATTTTAATGTATTTTCAAGAATAAAGTATTTAAATTATTTTAAATTTTAAGGATTGGTGCTTGGATGCTTTCAAGGGAAGTAACAATTTGGGAAATTTATTCCATGAGAAAATTGAGTTTGTAAAGTGTTTCAAAAGGGGTTTTGAAATTGGAATTATATCTCGTAATGATATTTTGAGGAAATAAATAATTGGGAATTATATATTGTGTGATGGATGTTTATGAATATTAATTGATAGTTAAATCACCGACTATCAATATTGGACAAATGCGCTGATCGTTTCGAAGAGACCGGGATCGAGATTTATTTCTCAAAAACAACTTCGATCCGGTTTGTACGTTTCGTGGAAAAACATGTTCGGAGTCGAAGATGGAGCAGTGAAGTGCAAGGGCTAGTCGCTACTAATCCTGAGGATATTTCCAAAATGGATGTAGTAGGAGTAGTGCCTTCGGTTCCATTCGAACCCGGGACTGACTTGTATGGACGAATGCTTTCTGAACATCGTCAGGTGGGCGATGGGCATTCTAAGGGATATGTTCTAAAAAGGTAACGCTTAGCCCCAAGCCTCATCAATCGGGAATGACTGAAAATCAGGGGTTATGCAGCAAGGCTAGGTGGGTAGCACCCAAGCAGGATGATCCCTGTCTAGATGTCCCTTTTTATTTCGGCTTATTGGGCGGTTGCTGATCCCAACCGCGGGGTGATCTCACTTGGGATTATCCAGTAAGGGGTAGTTTCGGTCTTGTGTTGCAGGGGATCGGGAGTGGTCCTCGGTACGGTGATCTAGGCCCCGTACTGTGACAGGTGGTACCCAGTGCCTAGTCATTAGTTGGAATCCATTCTCCCTACGAGCCTTTTACGAGTTTTGTTTGTATTACCCACACTGTGGCTAGTAGATGGAATTTAATCATGTAACAATTTCGGCTATTTTATAAGTATTTGTATATAGACCCTATTATAATATTAGAGGATTTCTATAAAAAGTGTTTTAGCTATCGTAAGGTAAAAACCCGACATGTTTATTTGTGGCGTGGTCTTACGAGATGCTTTTGTTTTCAAAAGGATTTTTGAAACTTTAATAATCAATTTGGATGCATTATTATTATCAACTGGTATTCCAGACTGACTCGGGTGTTATTTCATTATAATGCTCGGGTCAGACCGAGTATTATATGTTCAGGACAGGATGCCATGGAGCAGGAGAGGAGCTGGAGTCCGAGACGTATTATCCGTTCTTATATATATATCCACTGCTATGATTGTATGGTAATGTCTGATTGGTAAATATCGTTTGTATGAGATACTTTGATGATATGATGTACAAAACGGATATAGTTCATTTTGTGTAAAGATCTATTATTTACTATTATAGTTTATTCCGCTACGACTGTGAGATTCTGACATTGTTTAGTTTCTTCTTCTTCTTCTATTTCTTCTTCTTTAACCCTAATGGTTCGTATTCCTGTTCCACTTGAGTAAATTGATGTAGAATACTGTTGACTCAAGGGGTACGGATTTGCGGGCTGTTACACTTGGTATCAGAGCTTAGGTTAGCGACAACCTAGGCTTTGGTGGGAAAATTACTCATTAAATTTAGAGTCAATAGTACTCTATAATGAGTTGAGAGTAATAATAGCTATGAGAGCGTATTTGTTAGTGAATATAAAATTTGTTTTTGTACTGTGTTGACTTATCGGTTGAGTGTTTATGAATTCTGGTCGGTGCGGGAAGTACAACCGTATCGATAGGGGTTTCTAAACTCTTAAACAAGATAAACCGACATAGTATTATTTTTAAAGTGGGTAAATGAAATAATTTTACCCAAAATTATATTTTGATATAAAAGAAATAATTTTCTGAAATTATTATATATATTTGGATGATTGTTTGTTAATTCTATAATCAAATAAGAATCTGAAATAAGGATCTAAAATTTGAAATGGTTATAATCAAATAAAATTCTATGAGTATAAATTATACAAAAGAAGAATAACTAAATTTAAACTAAACCAGAATTTAAATCCCGGAAGTTTTGGAAAGGATTTTAAATGTATTGAAAACAAAAGTTTGGAAATTTAAAATCCTGGGAAAGTTTGAAATGTTTGCCAAGGTGTTTGAAGGTAATGATGGAATATTGTTTTGGGAAGTATTTTTGAACCGAAACTGTTTTGAAATAAATAAGGGAAAGTAAGTAAGCACTGAACCCACTTCAGTCGTTGAAAATAATCCTAATGATGCTGGCCACATCATTAGAATTCATTTTCGAGTTTCTAAAGTGATGGATTGCTACCATGCGAGTGATTATGATATTTGCTGGACTTGTTTGCAATACAAGTGACTTTAGAAGTTTCAAAAGGGAAATTGCTTTGGTGAAAACTGATTGTTTTAGAAATCTGGGAGTTTGATTTGATATACCGGGAAAGTATGAGTAGATTATTATTTCAATATGGTTTTGAAATAAAACCGGGCAATTGAATTTTGGAAAATTCTATTTAAGTAATGTGTAACATTAAAATGAATCAACTATTGGACTTATTTGGTGAAGCTGATATTAATAAGAAGGAAATGAAATTTTTAATCCTAGATTTAAAATTTAACTAGAGTAAAGGGAAGTGAATGAAATTTATTGAAGTGAATATAAAATTTGAATTTGACTTGGATAAGTTAAATAAATTGGGCTTAGAATTAAATTGATTTGGGTTAAATTGAAAGGTAAAATGACTTTGTATTTGTGGGTCATTGTGTAATAAATTGTACCCATAAGCTATTAAGTGTTATACTTATAATTTGAAATTATGGATTTAAAATTTGCAAAGGATTATGGGGAAAGAAAAATTTGTATCTTTAAGGACTCAGTGATACACACACACACACACACACACACATATATATAAAATTTGGAATTGTGATTATAAGGTGAAAATGACTATAATGAGCAATATAAACCTTGAAAGTAATTAAGTTGGTGAATTTAAGAATAGAAAATCAGATTGTAAACCCAAATAAAATGAAATTATAATCACATATGGGAAATAGTTGAATGGTATGGAGAATTCAAATCTAATCTCTAATGAAATGTGAATTGAAATAAGGTGAAGAAAATATAAATTATAAAAGTTGTGAATGAACTTAAGTCAGTAAACAAGGTTTGAACTTGTATATGAAAATTTTGAAATTGAATTGAATTGGATTTAACTTCAATTGAATGGAATTGAGATGGATTTGGATTTAATTAAAAACAAGATTCAATTGTGTTATGAATAGAAATGAATGGAATTTAATTCTTATTTAAGATAGTAAAGGAAATGGTATAAATTCAAGATGGCTAACTAAATTTGGTCGAACTTGAATTAGAATTGGAAAAGAATTAAATTGAAAGGAAATTTAATTTAGAGAAGTAAGAATGATATTGTGTGAATAAAGTTTTAGCTCAACTAAATTCAAAGGAATTTTTTGAGAATGAATTTAGTGTAAGCTAAATTAAATGGAATTTGTATTGGCATGAACAGAATTTTGATATTTGGTCAAAATTTGGAAAGTAAATAAAAATCCAATTGTGGCATGGGATTTAAATTTGTGGTAATAAATATTGGAAGTGTGAATGAATAATGGAATTAGATTATAATAGTGATGGCTTGAATTGTAAATAAATTCTAGTGGGTGAAATAATGTGAAAATTTAATAAAATAAATTGGTGCCTGTTATTAATAAAATAAATTCGAAAATAAATTGGTGAATGAGAATTGGAATTAAATAAATATACTAATCAAATTTAATGTAATTGAAATTTGATTGAATGAGAATTAAATGAAAATGAAATCAAATTGTAAGAAAGACAAAAATAAGCGTGGAAAAGCGTTATTGAGTAATCTTGAATGGAATTTGTTGAGATTAATAAATTGAAATGAGAGTGAAAAAGACTTTTAATTAATTCTTGAGATGAAATAAGAATGTACGAGTTGTATATAAACCAAAATTGAATGATATTAATATAAACCTATATGGATAATGAATTGGAAATATAAAATTGGAGATTTACCTCAATAAATGTGATAAAGCAAGAATGCTTAGATTGTGAACCATGCAAAATTGAATAATTAATATAAATTTAAACTAGAATTAATTTTAATGGTTATGAGCTTAAGTGGTGATTATTTTTGCTTGAATGACATGAGTATTTGCATGTATTCAGAATTGTGTTGTTTAAACAGCAACTGAATTGGTTTTGAATTAATTGGAATGGATTGAAATGTTATTAAGTGATTTTGCATATGAATGGAAATGGATCATAAAAGAAATGCAAATGTTTCAAGTTTAAGATAAAATTTGATTGTTAATCAAATTGGGAATGTAAGTTAAAATAAAGAAATGTAAGTAAGGCATATGTTAATCATATTGAAATAGAAATGAATTGGTTGTAATAAATATGAATGGTATATAGTAAACTTGAATGTAAATCATTCAAGTGAAATGAAATGAAGTTAGTTTGGATGAAAGTAGAATGGGCTAAAATCTTAATAAATGGATTTGAGTATAAATGTAAGTGAATCGTAATAGAAGTGCAAATGTATCAAATTAAAAAGGAAATTGACTGGGAAATCAATTTGGAAATGGGGTAGAATATGAATGGAACATAGCAAAACTTGTATATAAAATCCTTTGTGTGAAATAACTTGGAGTTTGGCATTAGAAAAGGAACTTTGTATATGCTTTAAAATATGATTTACTTATGAAATTATGCAAAGTGTTGTTGGGATGTAAATGGATATGTTGGCTTACATTATATTGGAAATGTTGTTAAAATGTTCATATCTTTGAAAACTGATGAGTTTGTTGAGTAAGTACAGGTACGGGAGGCGTTCGAGAGAGTTGGAGCGCGTATATGCGTTATATTAGCCGCTTGCAATTAAATTTGCTAAAAAGGTACGCCTACGCTAATATAATTGGGAAAATGATATATATATATATATATACATATATATATATATATTGTGATATATTTTGGTTTCCGACCATGTGGGTCGATGTATATATATTTATTCGTATCGCGAAAGCTCCTCCGTGCAGGGGAGACTCTGCCAAAATTTTCCGGAAATTTTAGGAGTTAGAAAATTTTTGGGATTTTGATTTGCTAAGAAATTGAATTTTCAAAGCAAATGGTAATATTAAAGATTTAGAGTAAATGAAGCAAATGAGTTTGGATTTGAGCTAAAGGGTTTTTAGGAAGAGTATATAAGCTTTTAATTAAGCAAATTGGGTAAGTTAAATGAGTTTGAGAGTATGTTCTACCTTAGCAATTTTCGGGGACGAAATTTTTATAAGGGGGAGGAATGTAACATCCCGAAATTTTGGACATTTAATTTTGAACATTTAATTCATTTTAAAAGTTCAATGTAGATTTTGAATTGGTTTTAAAATAAAAAGAATTGGGTGGAATTAATAAATTACGTATAATTTCAAATATGGTAATCCAACTGGAATTTAAATAGTAATAATTAAATATTGAATCGAGATAAATTGTGAATATGAGGGTAAATAGATATGGAAATGAGTTCTAAAATTTATTTTTAGTCCATTTGGATTTAAATAGTGTGGTTGAAGTTTTAGATGAATTTTAAAGTTAATAAGTTATTATATGGGGTTTTATATTAATTTAATAAGAGAATTTAATATTATGAAAATGCAATTTAATCAGATTTTGGTCTGGAATGAGCCAGGATGATTTTTAATGTGGTTATAAATTTTATGTGATTTATTATCAAGTTAGTAAAATTTTAAAAGTGGAATTTTTAGTGATTTCGACGATTTTGAAAATCGCTCGATTAATCGACGAGTTAAAATAGCTTTCCGGGGCACAGTCTCGGAATTCGACGAAATCAGTTCCATTGGATCTGTAATAGTTAGTTATTATCGGATTTCAATTTTCATGGCAATCGGAGTTATCGTTTTACTATGGCAGCACGAAACGCATAGAAATCGATTTAACCGATTTAATTTTAAATTGATCGTTTAATTCCGTAATTCGTGCATATGACCGAATTAGCCTACAAAACCTATTCCATTGTGTCCGGAACCCGGAAAAACCCTAGGATCGCCTATTGGTACGTGAGATTTGGAGTTCGTTTGCATAAGTGGTAAAATGTTTGGAAACGATATTAAAATAATATTAAATAATAGTATATATACACACTTATATTTACAAAACCCTAGTTATATTCAGAGCCGCCGTCTTCATGCCACCAATGGCTGAAATCACACGAGCTTCCTCCTTCAAATTCTCTTCATCCGGGCGTTTTTTAGGTCGAGGCTCCAACTAGAAAATCGTAAAGCGCGTCTGGATCTTCGATTCGTACGGTGGAGATGAGTTTTAATCGACCAGAGGAGGCGCATTAGCAGATGTTACCATGAAGGTGACCTTGGCATCCCTGGCATTTTTTATGCTTGTATATCCTACACTTATAAGCTATGGATTCACAATTTTTAGGAATGATTCCTTCTAGCCCAACTTTCTTCATCATAGATATCAATAGCTTGCTCCTTGCAACTTCGTTTGATACCTCGCTAATTCTAGTGAAACATGGAGGCGAATGCAAAAGAAGACTGATTTTGATATCATTATTACCTCTCCCTCTACATTTAGATGGCTCCATGGTTGGTTTCATATCAAATCAACTTGGAATAGTATTCATGACTAGCATGAGTTTAATTTACATTTGTACATCATATGGGATCCTCACATCCTCCCCAAAGTGCCATTTTTACACGGAAACTCCTGCATCATAGTTACCACCAGATTACAACCTCCTTAAGCTTAATATCCACATAGTCGCCAAATGCAGATGTTGTCACAGTAGCACCATCGAATCTATCGCTCATATCTATGGTTTTTGTGATCCATCCTTAAAATTTTGGTTCTAGCTCAAGGAGATCTTAGGACTTTATTCAGACAACTTCAACAATCGCCAACTTCTCCGTTAATGGTGGCCTAATTCTAAAGGAAAATCCACTCAAGCTATTCTATGTCGTATTGTGCCATGTTACATATGCTAACAAATACAGTGTGCTAGGAACCGATTCTTTGATAACAAGCGAATATGTCATTCCGGAACATTTAGAGTGGTCCACGATGACTCTAAACACATTTTCAAGGAAAGACCATAAACCAACTTTAGAAATAGTTTCTGTTAGTTGGCTAGTGTACTAAAACAGATAGCACGCTACAATAAACTCGTCGCACAAGTTTATAAATTAGATTTCCACTACACTGGAATTCTGTATTAATTATTAAAACAATATGAATGTTATAAATAAGTTACAACAACAGCGTTATACTATTTTGAATAAATAGTATAACCAGAATAATGGATAGAATGTAGAATAATGTATATAAATATACAAACAAACTAGAATTCTAACCGTATTATAAAGGAAATTCGGTCTGAGGCTTGTCGTAACAATTTCCTTAAGAATTTTATTTCAAAATTCCCCCAAGATACAACAGACGTATTCTGCTCGAGATTGTAATGAGTATATCACTCTGTGATTTAGAGTATGGTAGCAGAAGAGCGGAAGAAGATTCAGATTCTGAAAATGAGTTAGGAAAGTGATCAGTTTTCCTTCTTATTTATAGTTGGTCCGTATCTCTTCCGAACGGTCGTGTCTGCACCCGTTCGCTCAAACAGTCGCGTCTGTACCTCTTCGTACAGTCACATCTGTTCACCCGCTCGTACCACCTGGTACTGTTTCGCCCGCGCCTCTTCAGTCGGGTCGCATCTGTTCGCCCGCGTCCGCTTCAATCGGCTCGCACCTGTTTGCTTCTAACGGGTCGCACCCTCTACTATTCACGCCTATTCAACCCGCTCGCTTCAGAAGTCGCACCTCCTCAGCAATCCACGTCCTCTAATGAACAGTTGCGTCCGTTCGTATAGCCTGCAACTGTTAAAAAGCCCGGTCCAGTTTGCAGTAAAAATACGAGTATCATATTAGACCCAAACCCGACCCGGCCCGGCTCGGTTCGGTCGGACGGACGGCGGCGGCGCGCGCGTGCATGTGTAATGCATGATCTCCCTCCTCACAACGAAGCATACATTTGGGAGCCCCAGGCCCCCAACCTCCACTTGAGAAAGCTATTAATATACTTGGCTTTCTTAGTATATTAGGCGATGTGGGACTTTATGTATTTTTCATTCATTTTGTTCTATAAGAATTCCAACAATCCCCCACATGAATGATAATATACATATCCCCCACACAAAGCGAAATATCACAGAGTACATATGGAATAATGCTTTATCGTGGATAAGTAGATATTTCACTTTGAACTTTCCCTAGTTAAAACTTATCGGATCTACTTGGCTAATCGGTGAATTATTTCATCTTGAACCGTCAGCCTTTATTGTATATCCAGACAATAAGCTTTACAAAGCATTAATTCCCTTCTCATCCAATCTCTTGGTTGTGTTCATTTTGGTCCTGAACAATTTTTGGTTCTGCGAGTGTTTTAGAGAATAAAAGCCTTTTAATATTCTCATAGAGCCGACCCAGCTCACACTAACATAAGTGATCGCAACCATTAAGAGTATCCTACATATACCCCACTTTTTATTTCCAAGATATGGTCATCATTAAAAAACATAGTTTTGACCTATAAAACTTCTGTACACATGCATTATATTTTGCACCATAGGAATGGAGTAGGACCATGTCCAGACAAATGTATTACTTCTTGATTTACTCATAACTGGTTTGCCTATTGATCCTAGTCCGTGGGATCTCCAGTCGCTAGGATAGGTTTTCGTACAAGGTAACTCTTGTTGGTTTAGGCTTTTAAACTTATTCCCCTCGATGCACAGTCAATTTTCTCTCTTGATAAACCTTTAGTAAATGGATCCGCTAGGTTATCATTTGTTCTCACATAGTCTATGGAAATAGTTCCATTTGAGAGTAACTGCCTAACTGTGTTATGGCGTCGACGAATATGTCGTGATTTTCCATTATACACAAAGTTGTGCGCTCTGCTTAACGCAGCTTGGTTATCACAGTGTATGCATATGGCCGGTACAGGTTTAGACTAGAATGGAATATCTTCTAAAAAGTGACAAAGCCATTCTGCTTCTTTGCCTGCTCTATCTAATGCAATGAACTCTGATTCCATAGTGGATCGAGCTATGCATGTTTGTTTAGTAGATTTCCATGACACTGCTGCCCCTGCTAGGGTAAAGACATAACCACTCGTTGATTTTGATTCCTCTGAATCTGCAATCCAGTTTGCATCACTATATCCTTCTAATACTGCAGGATATTTTCCATAATGTAAGGAAAAGTTAGTGGTATTCTTTAAATATCCCAACACTCTCATTTGTTCTTTCTTAGGAGACGGAAATGGAACTTTTGCCAAGCACCCCCACATTTTGAGGCATTTAAACTTGGTTTGTGTCCTTTCCATAACTCATATGGAATTGTAACCATTTTATTGTGGCGAATATGGTGATGATGTTTGATGAATTATTCTATTTTCTGCACAGAACTGTTCAAATGGTGATTCATATTCTCCACCTCGATCAGAGTTCAATATCTTGATCTTTCTATTTAACTGATTTTCTACCTCAGTTTTGTATTCTTCAATTTTAGGAAATTTATGTATCCTAATCTATTATGCCATAGTAAAATATCGTGTTCAAGCAAATAAGAAACTTCAGTTTTATTAACAGCACAATCAGAATACATAGTTTTATTGCCAACAACGGCTACATTTGCCTTAAATAGGCCATCATGCTGAGAAATTGGACTCGTCCATTTCCATATTGTCAACCATATTCGCCTCTGAGTTGCGTTCCTTCTTGTGTCTGCAATCTCTAGCGGCGTGTCCCATTTTGCCACAAACCCAACATTCACCATTAAACTTCTTGGTTTGTTTGTTGTATTTGGATTTTTTTCAGGCGCTTTTCTCTTCTTTGGAAAGTTCCTTTTCTTTTTGGTCTTTGGCCCTTCAGCCACAAATGGCTCCTCGCTTTGTTTTGTAACTGCACGGTTGTCTGCCTCAATTTTTAATCAGACTATGAGATCCTGTAAAGAAATTTCCTTCTTCTTATGCCTTAGATAGTTGCGGTAATCTCTCCATGACGGTGGCAGTTTCTCCGTGATGGCTTCAACCAAAAATGATTCTCTAACCTTATGACCTTCCGCTTCGAGTTCATGAATGATGATTTGCAGTTCATGCAGTTGAGAGGTTACTGGTTTGGAGTCAACCATCTTGTAGTCCATGAATTTGTCTACAATGAATTTCTTAAGACTGGTATTCTGCGTCTTGTATTTTGTGGTAAATGCATTCCAGAGTTCTTTTGATGTCTTTAAAGGCTGATATACTTTGTATAGCACCTTGTCGAGACAATTCAGAATATAGTTTCTGCATAAAAAATCGGAATGCTTCCACGTATCAACTCTGCTTCCTTGCCTGGTGCAGGAATCGGTTCCTCCTCCTCGAGGTACTTTTGCAGATCGAGTGTGGTGAGATAAAACAACATCTGATTCTGCCATTTCAAGAAATCATCACCATCTCCCTTGAACGGTTCAGGTCTGTTGTGAGTAGTAGTCTTTGAAAATTCTACTGTTGCCATCTCTGTTTTAGTAAGAAAACAAAAAAATTCTTAAGATGTTAGTTGGCTAGTGTACTAAAACAGATAGCATGCTACAATAAACTCGTCGCACAAGTTTATAAATTAGATTTCCACTACACTGAAATTCTGTATTAATTATTAAAACAATATGAATGTTGTAAATAAGTTACAACAACAGCGTTATACTATTTTGAATAAATAGTACAACCAGAATAACGGATAGAATGTAGAATAATGTATATAAATATACAAACAAACTAGAATTCTAACCGGATTATAAAGGAAATTCCGTCTGAGGCTTGTCGTAACAATTTCCTTAAGAATTTTATTTCAAAATTCTCCCAAGATACAACAGACGTATTCTGCTCGAGATTGTAATGAGTATATCACTCTGTGATTTAGAGTATGGTAGCAGAAGAGAAGAAGAAGATTCGGATTCTAAAAATGAGATAGGAAAGTGATCAGTTTTCCTTCTTATTTATAGTTGGTCCGTATCTCTTCCGAACGGTCGTGTCTATACCCGTTCGCTCAAACAGTCGCGTCTGTACCTCTTCGTACAGTCACATCTGTTCACCCGCTCGTACCACCTAGTACTGTTTCGCCCACGCCTCTTCAGTCGGGTTGCATCTGTTCGCCCGCGTCCGCTTCAATCGGCTCGCACCTGTTTGCTTCTAACGGGTCGCATCCGCTACTATTCGCGCCTATTCAACCCGCTCGCTTCAGAAGTCGCACCTCCTCAGCAATCCGCGTCCGCTCGCTTCAGAAGTCGCGTCCGTTCGTATAGCCTGCAACTGTTAAAAAGCCCGATCCAGTTTGTAGTAAAAATACGAGTATCATATTAGACCCAAACCAGTTCGGTTCGGTCGGACGGCGGCTGCGCGTGCGCGCGTGTAATGGTGATGCATGATCTCCCTCCTCACAACGAAGCATACATTTGGGAGCCCCAGTCCCCCAACCTTAACTTGAGAAAGCTATTAATATACTTGGCTTTCTTAGTATATTAGGCGATGTGGGACTTTATGTATTTTTCATTCATTTTGTTCTTTAGGAATTCCAACAGTTTCTACACTCTTTTGTCAGCAACTTCAACGTTCAACACTCCTAATGATATGCCATCTGGGATCCCTCAAACCATCGAACATCTTACACACGATGCTTTACCATATATTTTATTTCAGTATTGATTCCATTGGCTGCTTTGTGCTATGCATCGTGACAGGTACCGCGGGATTCTGTAGAAGACCAATTAATGTAATTTTATGTTTTCAACTTGTTTTCTCTCCGAGATAGCAGTTTATTTAGTAGACGTGGCTTTTTGTTGAAATCATCCATCCGATTTACATTTTGCAAACTACTTGTATGCTTGGATTTATAAGAGCCATGTCATTAGCATTTTTGTTTTTTCTACTTTATAAGCCACTAGAGAAAGGTGGTTTCCACCAACTCCTCACCCAAATCATTATATATATATATATATATAACGATTTAGGTGTTTCTCAGCACAAAATTTGATGTGGTGCTTTTCACCTAGATAGTCCTTATAAAACCCAGTTATTGACCTAAACTCAACAACATCATTTGTAGCAGGATATCCCAACTTCATCATGGCATAATGTAAACTCTCCAGTTCCTTTCCTCTTAGATTTCTTGTTAAATTGTTTATGCTTTTTCATAAAAGCATTGCTTTTTTGTTTTTTACACTTCACTTTTATCCTACGACTCTTTTTAGGTGATTTTTCCTTTTCAATGACCAAACATACCTACTTACTTTCCTTAGCTATCATTTTCAAATGTTTGACAGCTAAAGGCTTTTCAATTTGGAGTTTTATGGATTTATTCGACATAAAGTTACTCGACGCGGTTATAAACAAATTTGTTCTCTTAGTTCAATTACTTCAAAGTAGCGAATTATATATCTCAAGCACTACATTATTCCTTTTTGATAGTTCCTTAACCATTCTGGGAAAGAAAGTTTGTACTAGTTTTCCTGAAACGAAGGCATCAATCTCATCCAATGCTTGCCTTCCAAAGAATGCATTATAATACGAGGATTGGTCTATTACTACAAAGAGTTTTCAAAAGTTTCATTGCCTGGGGCATTCTAACCTGAATGTATAACTTCATTTGTCCCATTGTGGATGGATCCCTTATTGTTAAATCCAAAAAAGGCTTAAGACTTGATTCAAGTCCCAAAATTGGAATGTCCAATTCCATCCAATTCAAAGTATGCTTGAAGATCTCATTTAATGCACTTGTAATGTCCACCAAAGTTTTAGATACACGGTGGCTGTTGGGATATCTTATACCACTCAATTTTTTAACAGTTATCATCGGATCTGGGATACTTCCCTAATGACCGATGGCAATGACTCAATTTTAATAGACTAGACTCTCTTCGTTGGCTTCTTGGATATATATTTTTTGCGCTCCCTTGCTTGTTCCTGTTAGTAGTCTGATTTGGTTGAATAAGTCTTTCACTGTGTTTGATTATGTCATAGTTATCTCTGTTCTTTGGTCAAGTAAGACATATTTTTAGGGAGTTCATAGAGATTGAGTCAGTCAAGGTTGTTCCTGTTTTTTAGCTTTTTCAGTTTGTTTTTCTTTGGTTGATGTAAGGCTATTTATAGCCAGGTTAATTCATTCAATAAGATTATCTCTTTCAGCTAAGCTTTCACATTTGGTATCAGAGCTTGGAAAGAGAACAACTGTGTGAGAAAGGAGTGATAATTTAAAAAAAAAAAAGGAGAGAGAAACAGAGAGATGTCGACGTCCTCTAAGAAATTTGTGCAGCCAGCAATTCCAAAATTTGACGGCTACTACGATTTCTGGTCAATGACGATGGAGAATTTTCTCAGAAGCAGAGAGCTGTGGAGCTTGGTGGACGAAGGAATTCCGACAGCGGCCTTCGGAACAACACCAGTCAGTGAAGCACAGAGAAGAGCGGTGGAAGAGGCCAAACTCAAGGACTTGAAGGTCAAGAATTTTCTATTTCAGGCCATTGACAGAGAGATCGTGGAAACAATTCTTGACAAGAATACCTCTAAGGCAATTTGGGAATCAATGAAGAAGAAATACCAAGGGTCTATGAAGGTTAAGAGAGCGCAACTTCAGGCCCTAAGAAAGGAGTTTGAGCTTCTTGCCATGAAGGAAGGAGAAAAAGTCGATAGCTTTCTGGGAAGAACATTGGCAGTGGTGAACAAGATGAAGAGCAATGGGGAGATCATGGAACAGAGTACCATTGTGAGTAAAATACTCAGATCTCTAACCTCAAAATTCAATTATGTGGTCTGCTCAATTGAGGAGTCGAATTATTTGAGCACCATGAGTATCGATGAACTACATGGGAGTTTGTTGGTTCATGAAGGACGAATTTGGGGACAGTAAGAAGAAGAACATGTGCTGAAAGTGTCTCAGGACGAAAGGCCGAGTAGAGGAAGAGGTCGTGGAAGTTTCAGGGGAGGTCGTGGCAGAGGACGAGGAAGAATCACCACAAACAAAGCACTAATTGGGTGCTTTAAGTGTCATAATCTGGGTCATTTTCAATACGAATGTCCATAATGGGAGAAAAAGGTGAATTATGCAAAATTAGAAGAAGATGAGGAGGTGCTACTAATGGCTTACTTGGAGCTGAACAAAGCAAAAAAGGAAGATGTGTGGTTTCTTGATTCAGGTTGCAGCAACCACATGACGGGGAACAAGGAGTGGTTTTGCAACCTGGAAGGTGATTTCAACAGAACCGTGAAGCTTGGGAATGACATGACACTGTCGGTGGTGGAAAAAGGGAGCATAAGAGTGCAAGTGGATGGTATTACTCAGGTCATATCCGATGTCTATTATGTACCTGAACTCAAAAATAATCTTTTAAGCATGGGACAGCTTCAAGAGAAGGGCTTAGCGATTCTAATACAAAATGGAACCTGCAAGGTATTCTATCCGGGTAAAGGAGTGATTATGCAGACTAGCATGAGTGGAAATCAGATGTTCTATCTCCTAGCATCCAAATCGCCAAAGAACTCTACGTGTCTACAAACTGAGGAGATAGTGGAGAAGGAAGCTCATTTATGGCACTGTCGGTTTGGACATCTTAATCATGATGGATTGAGAATGTTGGCTCACAAGAATATGGTGGTTGGTCTTCCTGCATTGAAGACTACTAAGGAGAAATGTCAAACCTGCATCATTGGAAAGCAGCACAGAAGTTCAATGCCAAAGAAAAGTCTATGGAGAGCATCAAAACCACTTCAGTTGATACATTCAGACATATGCGGTCCTATCACACCAGCTTCGCACGGTGATAAGCGGTATATTTTAAGTTTTATTGAATGACTTCTCTCGTAAAACTTGGATTTACTTCTTATTTGAAAAATCAGAGGCGTTTACTACTTTTAAGTACTTTAAAGCTGGTGTTGAGAAGGAGATAGGAGAAGTTGTAGCCGGTTTGAGAACTGATCGTGGTGGAAAATTCAATCCAATTGAATTTGGAGAATTTTGTAAGGCTCAAGGCATTAGTAGACAGTTAACTACAGCCCACACGCCTCAACAAAACGGAGTGGCAGAGAGGAAAAATAGGACCATCATGAATGCAGTACGCTCAATGCTGAACGAGAGACAAGTTTCGAAGAAGTTCTGGTCAGAAGCCGCAAAGTGGAGTGTACATATTCAAAATCGCAGCCCAACTGCTGCACTTGAAGACATAACCCCAGAGGAAGCATAGAGTGGAACAAGACCGGTGGTAGATTATTTTCGAATTTTTGGGTGTGTTGCGCATGTACATGTGCCAGATCAGAGACGGAGCAAGCTGGACGATAAGAGTAAGAAATGTGTTTTCTTGGGAGTAAGTGATGAGTCAAAGGCCTGGAGGTTATATGATTCGATTGCTAAGAAGATTGTAGTTAGTAAAGATGTCATCTTTGAGGAAGAAAAAGGTTGGGACTGGGATAAATTTGAAGGGGAGATTAAATAGGACACATTAGAATGTGAAGATGAGTTAGATCAACACGAAGAAGAAGAAGAAAATGCAAGAGTCCATTCTGCAGCAAGTCCTACACATTCACTTCCAAGAAGCACAAACGGTTCACCTAGGAGTGAATCATGTGGAACCAGTAGTTCGATTGCCGTGCATCCAGTTGTTCGAGCCAGTATGCATGCAAGAAAAATACCAACCTATTTGGCGAATTATGAGGTAGGAGAAGATGCACTTGAGGAAGAAAAAGAAAATCTGGAAGCATTAATGATGATGTTGCTGGTTGCAGAGAATGATCCAACTCGATTTGAGGATGCTAAGAAACAGAAGAATTGGAGAGAAGCAATGATGAGAGAGATAGAATCAATAAAAAAAATCAAACCTGGAAACTCACGGTGTTACCTGAAGGTGTGAAACCCATTGGAGTCAAATGGGTGTACAAAACCAAGCTGAATGAAGATGGAGAGGTAGAGAAGTATAAAGCCAGGCTAGTGGCTAAAGGCTACGCGATGAGTTATGGTATTGATTACACGGAGGTGTTCGCTCCAGTGGCAAGGTTGGATACGGTTCGAACAATCCTGGCGATAGCAGCACAATCAAGTTGGGAAGTGTTCCAGCTTGATGTTAAGAGTGCCTTTTTACATGGTGAACTCAAAGAAGATGTATATGTCAACCAGCCTGAAGGATTCGTACAAAGGGGAGAAGAAGAGAAAGTTTATAAGTTGAAGAAGGCATTGTACGGTCTTAAGCAGGCGCCGCGGGCCTGGTACGGCAGGATTGAAGCTTATTTCCTGAGGGAAAACTTTGAGAGATGTCCGAATGAACACACATTGTTCACCAAATCAAAGGGAGGTAAGTTCATAATTGTCATCCTTTATGTTGATGATTTGATCTTTACGGGGAATGATAGAAGTTTTTGTGATGAGTTCAAGAATTCTATGATGCTGGAATTTGAGGTGTCTGACTTGGGCAAGATGAAGTATTTTCTTGGAATGGAAGTGAAACAGTGTCAAGATGGGATCTTCATCTGCCAGAGAAGGTATGCGAGAGAAGTTCTGGCATGTTTTGGTATGGAAGAAAGTAACCCGGTGAAGAACCCAATTGTACCAGGAACAAAACTTCATAAGGATCAAGGTGGTGATCGAGTCGATGAAACTTTGTTCAAGCAGTTGGTCGGCAGCCTCATGTATCTTACGGTAACAAGGCCGGATTTGATGTTTGGAGTTTGTTTGATAAGCAGATTCATGGCCAGTCCGAGAGTTTCTCATTGGCTTGCAGCAAAAAGGATTCTAAGATACTTGAAAGGAACTACAGAACTGGGAGTTTTCTACAAAAGGGGAGAAGGTAACATGAAGCTTGTGGGGTACACCGATAGTGACTACGCGGGCGATCTAGATGATCGGAAAAGCACTTCAGGTTTTGTGTTCATAATGGCGTCAGGAGCAGTTTCTTGGGCATCAAAGAAACAACCTGTTGTTGTGCTTTCCACTGCCGAGGCAGAGTACATAGCTGCAGCAGCGTGTGTGTGTCAGTGTGTTTGGCTCAGAAGAGTGCTTGAAAGGCTTGGTTTCGTAGAAAATGCAGAGACTGTGATTATGTGTGATAACAGTTCTGCAATTCAGTTGTCCAAACATCCAGTTTTCCATAGAAAAAGCAAACACATTGACGTGAGGTTTCACTATCTGAGAGAATTGGTAAACGATGGCGTTGTCAAACTTTTTCACTGTCCAACAGAAGATCAAGTTGCGAACATTTTTACAAAACCTCTGAAGTTGGAACAGTTCCTGAAGCTTCGCAGAATGCTTGGAGTGGTTGATGTTTCTGAAGTAAGCTAATCGTGAAGGGTTTAGCTTAAGGGAGAGAATGTTAGTAGTCTGATTTGGTTGAATAAGTCTTTCACTGTGTTTGATTATGTCATAGTTATCTCTGTTCTTTGGTCAAGTAAGACATATTCTTTAGGGAGTTCATAGAGATTGAGTCAGTCAAGTTTGTTCCTGTTTTTTAGCTTTTTCAGTTTGTTTCTCTTTGGTTGATGTAAGGCTATTTATAGCCAGGTTAATTCATTCAATAAGATTATCTCTTTCAGCTAAGCTTTTACAGTTCCAACAGTATTTGGTTCCTAGTGAATTTCATCAATGTGAGTTTTATGTTGAATATTTTTGAATAAAGAGGGAGAGAATATAAGAAAGAGGAGTTTATTTTATTTTATTTTATTATAGAAAACTTTTCTTTATTGATGATTTATTTCTTGCTTGATTGATACAAAATGATGGGAGAGCTCCTCTATTTATATAACTCAATAGAACATTTTAGATATTGAATACGCTAGAAACATGACTCATTTGACAATTCTAGAAATGACTCTTTAGGCAACTCTAGAAACATAACTATTATATAATTCTTATTTCTAGCAACTAATATAAAATTCTAGAGCTCTCACCAAATTCTATTAAATACAAGAAGACTCTAGAAACTTTAATAATAAGAAAATTCTAGAAATTGACAAATCAATTTTAATATTTCAACACCCCCTTTTAAACTTGATTTGTGACTCCAAGCAGATTTTTCAACCGGATAAAATCTTCATGCTTGAGAGTCTTGGTGAAGATATCAAATACTTGATCACGCGTCTTCACGTATTCTAGTTGCACATCCTTTTTGGGGACACACTCTCTAATTTAGTGATAGCGTATATCAATATGCTTGCTTCGATCATGAAAAACTGGATTCTTAGCCAAAGCAATTGCTGATTTGTTGTCCATGAAAATATTAGTTGGCTTCTCTTGTGGCAGTTTCAACTCCTTTAGTAGATTTCGTAACCAAATTGCATGGCAAACACATGAAGTAACAGCTACATACTCTGCTTCGTGCGTAGAAAGAGTGACAATCGACTGTTTTTTCGACATCCATGTGGAGGTTGTATCTCCCATGTAGAACACGAAGCCATTTTGTGCTTTTTCGGTCATTCATATCTCCAACCCAATCACTATCACTATATCCAACAAGCTCGTAATTATCAGAAATAGAGTAGTACAATCCAAAGTTTGTTGTGCCTTTAACATAGCAAAGAATCCTCTTTGCTGCCTTCAAATGAGTTATTGTTGGCTTCTCCATGTTTCGAATCACAAATCCTACCGCATATAGAATGTCAATTCTTGCACAGTTAAATATCGCAAGCTTTCAACCAAGCTTTTGTAGAGGGTTGAGTCCGTTTTTTCTCCTTGCTCATGCCTTGACAACCTGGTTCCACATTCCATTGGTGTGCAAACTGGATTAGAGTCATCCATCTTGAACTTCCTCAATACTTTCTTAGCATAGCCTTCTTGTGTGATTAGAATGCCTTTATCTTCTTGTTTTACTTCAATGCCGAGGTAATATGACATGAGCCCAATATTTGTCATCTCAAACTCTTTCGTCATCTCTTTCTTATACTATTGAAACATGCTTGGATTGCTACCTGTGAAGTTCAAGTCATCTACATACAAGCATATAATCAATGTATCACCATTATGGATTTTAATATAGAGTGCATTCCCATATGGATATTTGATGAAGTTTCTCTCTTGGAGGTACTTATCAATTCGGGCATTCCAAGCTCTTGGAGCTTGTTTCAACCCGTAAAGTGCCTTCTTTAGCTTCGGAACCTTGTCTTCTTCTCCTTCGACTTCATAGCCTTGTGGTTGCTCCATATAAACTTCTTCTTCAAAAACTCCATTTAAGAAAGCAGATTTCACATCCATTTGATGTATCTTCCAACTATTTTGAGCTTCTAAAGAGATTATTTGTCTAACAGTTTCTAATCGAGCGACTGGAGCAAATACCTCATCAAAGTCAATGTCGGCTCTTTGACTATAGCATTTTGCCACCAATCTCGCTTTGTATCTTTTAAATTCTCCTTTGGAATTTTTCTTTGCTTTGTATACCCACTTCACACCAATCGCCTTGTGTTCTTTTGGAAGTGAAGCTAACTCCCATGTGTCATTCTTCATGATGGCCTTGATTTCTTCGTCCATAGCATTTTTCCAGCTCTTCTTTTGCAAAGCTTCTTGGAAGTTCATAAGCTCACAAACTGTAAATAAACAAAAAAGAGTAAGATTGTCTTGATTTTCTGTTACCTCATAGATTTCTTGAAGGCTTTTAAAGCGTGGAGCCCTTTCACTTGAGCTCTCATCTTCTTGAAAACTTGCGGTAGGAGAAACTAGTGGGGAAGTAAGCTCCTCCCTTAATTGCTCAATCCATGGTTGTGGTATTTCATCTTCTTCAAAGTATGGAAAGAAGTTGTAATTTTCATTATGTGATCCCCAATTCCATTCTCATTCTTCATCAAACACAACATCTCGACTAATTATTATCTTCCTCATATCAGGATTGTATAGCTTATATCCTTTAGAGTTGGTGTCATAACCGATGAAAATATACTTCTCACTTATGTCATCCAATTTGCTTCGCTCATCGTCTGGTACATGTACATGAGCTATGCTTCCAAAGACTCTTAGATGGGAAATAAAAGGCTTCCATCCACTCCATGCTTCTTGTGGTGTCTTTCCCCACACATTTCTTGTTGGAGATCGGTTTGATAAATAAACCTCACATGCCATAGCTTCCGCCCAAAATTCCTCTGGCAACCTCTTACTTTGAGCATACTCCTTGCCATTTCAAGAATTGTCCTATTCTTCCTTTCTACTACTCCATTTTGCTGGTAGGATCTAGGCACTGTCAGTTGTCGTCTAATTCCATTATTTTCACAATACTTTTGGAATTCTTTTGATGTGAACTCTCCTCCACGGTCAGATCTCATAGCTTTAATTATAAGACCACTTTCCTTCTCAACGTGGGCCTTGAACTTCTTGAAGTTCTCAAAAACCTCTGATTTCTCTTTTAAAAAATATACCCATGTTTTTCTTGAAAAATCATCGATAAAAGAAGAAAATAGTTACTCTTACCAAGTGAACTTGGCTTGATCGGACCACACACATCCATATATATGAGTTCCAACGGCTTTTTAGCACTTGAGTATGACTCCTTTGGAAAGGCCATTTTAAATTGCTTTCCAAGTAAAATTCTTCACACACTTGATTTGGATGGCTTATGCATGGTAATCCTCTTAACATTTCCTTCTTGGATAGCAACTCTAGTCCTCCGAAGTTAAGATGTCCAAAACGAAGATGCCAAACACAAGTAATATCTTTATAGCATACCTTAAGGCATTGTGCGACATTACTTTGAATGTTGAGCATAAACATTCTATTTTTTGACATTATTACCTTTGCAATGAAGTTACTTGCACCATCTCTTATAGAAAGATTATTATCTTTTAATCGAATATCATAACCTTTCTCTAAGAGTTGTCCTAAGCTCAAAATGTTGTTCTTCATGTTTGGCACATAGTAAACATTGGAAATGAATTAGTGCTCTCCATTCTTTAATCGGATAAGAACCTTTACTTTACCTTTCACTGCTATCTTTGATTCGTCTCCAAATGCCACATTGCCCTTCACTGATTCATCAAGCTCCACAAACATATTTTTTCTTCCACACATATGGTTTCTTGCACCACTATCTAGGTACCATTGGTTTTCCTCTTTTTTTTTATTTTCTTTGTAAGCCAGTAATAATGTACCATCCTCTTGGATTTTTTCTTCATCGTAATTGGTCTTCTCTTCAACTTTATTATGTTTTGAAGCTCTACATTCAGAAGCATAATGTCTAAATTTCTCACAATTGTAGCAATTAACACGTGACTTGTCATACCTTGAATTTTCTCTCCTACGACCTCTTGTTGAGCTTTCTCCTCTTTTATTGTTGTTGCTGTTGTTGTTTTCATAGTTGGGCCTCCAACCTCGTCCTTATCCATATGCACGACCTCTTCCTCTTTCTTGGCTACCACCCCATCTTTGTTGGCTTCGATTAATTTCTTCCTTTTTTGAATCAATGAGTGTCTTAAGGACTTTTTCCACAGTCTCTTCCTTCTTCCTTTTCTTTTCTTCGTAAGCTTACAATGAGCCTAAAAGTTCCTCTATTGACATGGTCTCCAAGTTTTTTGTTTCTTCAATCATGGCGACAATATGTTCGAACTTTGGATCTAATGATCTAAGAATCTTCTCCATAATTCTTATATCATCTAACTTCTCACCATTTCTTTTAAGATTATTACTAACCACTAGAACTCCCAAGAAGTAATCAGAAACAAATTCACCTTCTTTCATATGCAAAGTTTCAAACCTTCCTTTTAAAGTTTGAAGACGTGCCTTTTTGACTTAATTATCTCCCTTGTAAGACGTTCGAAGCTTCTCCCATGCTTCTTTGGCCGACTTTGATCCATAAATTTTTTCAAAGGTATCATCATCCAACGCTTGATAAATTAGACAAAGAGTCTTCTTGTCCCTTGTCCTTGATTTTCTCAAACCATCTTTTTGAGTTTGAGATAAACCATCTTCATTCTCATGTTTAGTATAGCCATTTTCAATTATCTTCCACACGTCATGTGCTACAAGGAGAGCCATCATCCTTAAACTCCAATTATCATAATTGTTCTTGGTGGGCATTGGAACTTGTAGGGGAACGTCATTATTCGCCATCCTTAAATCCTCGCTCTGATACAACTTTGTTGAATATTTTTGGAGAAAGAGGGTAAGAAAGAGGAGTTTATTTTATTTTATTTTATTTCATTATAGAAAACCTTTCTTCATTAATGATTTATTTCTTGCTCGATTGATACAAAATGAAGGGAGAGCTCCTCTATTTATATAAATCGATAGAACATTCTAGATATATAATACTTTAGAAACACGACTCATTTGACAACTCTAGAAATGACTCTTTAGGCAACTCTAGAAACATAACTATTATATAATTCTTATTTCTAGCAACTAATATAAAATTCTAGAGCACTCACCAAATTCTATCAAATACAAGAAGACTCTAGAAACTTTAATAATAAGAAACTTCTAGAAATTAACAAATCAAGTTTAATATTTCAACATTTTAGGCAAAGAAAATTAACTTATACTTGAGTTTCCAACATATTAGCGTTGCTTATATGTGGAATTATATTGGTAACAGCCTGATGAGACCAATTGGTCCAGCTTTATGGATTCCTCTAATGCTCCCTCCTAATCATCACTTAAATTATAAAAGCTACGACTCGGCAATGATTGATTTATGCTTATTTTCGTTATGAAACATGCAGTAATCTACTTCTTATTCAGTTCCTGGTTGGGACGGGCTTTCATGGAGATAAGATATTCTACTGTATCCTTTGTAATCCTGTAAATGTGTGACATAGATTGGTTCATAGACACGAAATTAGTCCTTTGAGTTTCGTCCCATTCCACCATTTTTTTAGCTATTAGCAATCCCACTATTTGCACTTCTCTCCACTTCTACTGTAATTTCTTCTTTTCATGGTTAGCACCCTCA
Source organism: Allium cepa (assembly GCA_030765085.1). Classification (NCBI taxonomy): domain Eukaryota; kingdom Viridiplantae; phylum Streptophyta; class Magnoliopsida; order Asparagales; family Amaryllidaceae; genus Allium; species Allium cepa. The sequence goes on along the minus strand of CM060935.1, from coordinate 736,585,959 downwards.
AGTTAAATAATGTTTCTAGTTGGTAAGTGAAAATCATGTAAATATCTGCATTCATGTATATAAAGTAGCTGTTTAGATTGATTATTACTTTGATCATCTTTACACCACTAGAAGCACAGTAAATAGCGAAGACAGTTTCGGATGGCCATCGATGACGCGTCGTCCAACTAGCAACGGCTGTCAATGACAAGCAATTTCCGTGACATAATTTAAATTAAAATAACTTGGCCGTCGGTAACCATTGAAAGCCGCGCAAATGGAGCTGGACCATCTCATAGCAGTGTAAATGGAGCACCTCAACCAGCATTTGGCTGAGTATATAAAGTGTCATGGTTCATTCCCTTCGTCCGGTAGTTCCAGAGCCGGTGATGAGTCTTGAGGTACGATTTGCAGTTTTTTATTTTATGGACATGTGATGTTGGATGTAGTTTGTGTATATAAACATTAAGTGATAGTGAGGTTAATTTGTGTACATATAGTGTTTGACATTGATTTGGTGGTTGATTTGTGGAGTTGATATGTGGAGTTTGACGTTAGATGTAAATATTAAAGTTGGATGAGTGAGAGTGATGATGGAAGGTTTGTTTTGTAAATATGTTTGCATTTGATATTATGATGTTTGAGTTTTATATTGATATTAATATTGATTTCAGCTTATATACGTGGCTTATACATTAATCCTGATGAGTTATATATTGATATTGGTACGAAAGTGAATTAGGCCTGTAATTTTTTTTTCCAAATTACCGACGACTTATTGGCCACCACTTCCGACGGCTTTCGATGGACTATTAGCCACAATTTCCAACAGCAAATGACAGCTTTCAATGGCCATCTGGACGAAAATTCCGACGGTTAGCGACAGCTTCTGGTGACTTAGCGGAAAAATACCACGCCACGTGGACGATGTGGCCGTCGGAAAATCCGACGAAAAGGACGTCGCACGCCATCGCTATTATATCGTCGAAGCCGTCGAAAACAGACGGTAGTCATGGTCCGTATTTCGATGGCTTTCATACGGCCACCAACGGCTGCTAGCCGTCGGAAATTTCCTGCTTTCTTTTAATGTTAGCGCTAGATCTCAAGTGTATTTTGTCATTCTCGTAATCCTTTTTTCTTGTTCATATTCCTTCCCAAAAGTAGAACTAGCAGATTTCTTGATCTGAGATTTGTTGGTGAAATTTGAAACTTTAAGAGTATTTGACCACACTGATCATTTATCACGATGCCTCTCCTTGCATGATGATCGAATTTAGATGTTGCTTTTGTGCTTTTAGTCATTTTTTCGGCATTTGTTGCCCCTTTTCCTTTTGACCACAAAGTTTCTTTCTCAAGTTTGTAACCTTCTTATAGAGAAACATTATTGCCTTTTTAGGGGATAGAACCTCTTCGCAATTGTCTTTTGTTCCATGAGTCTTCAAAGTAGTTCTTTAAGCTACTAACATCTTGACTAGCTCATGCATTATACTAAATTGTTCTTGCATCTTTTTGATGCCTTTCTTCCATTTTCTATTACCGTTGGTAGAGAAGATTGTCCCATTACTATGTTATCTATATTGAAATTGGTAGTCACATTCTCCTTAACGGTTTTGGCTAGAACCACATTTTGTTCTTGTGTATCATTCTTCTTTATCCCTGCCATGTTCGTCAAAGATTTGTTATTAGGATGCATATGGAAAGATGATTGATTGTTGTGACTTGAGTCAAACTCTGAATAAAAGCACTAAAACCGGCAGACCAAAATTTTGACATAACTTCCTTTTGTAAAGTGCATGTAGAGAAAGCTAAACAATACACGTGAAAGAAATAGTCACCATTGTTAAATATGCAAAAAAATATGTGTACTCCTTAAGTACAATTTGTCAATTTGGATTTGACCATGGTAGCCATTAAATTCCAAATCATGGTTTATAATTTTTTGATAATACAAATAAAGATGAGAAAGGAGAAGATTTCAAGAAAGTCCCTTTCTTATGTGGAGGATATCCCTATTTTTAACAATGTTGGATCATTGGATACTTACGTATGTCTTGAATCAAATGCTTGAACTCTTTCCTCTTGGATATTGGACAAGTGGAGGATTGGATGGCTGAGATTTTCCGATATAATGATTAGTCGGACATCTTTGAGGTGACACATGGCTGTTTAGAGAGATTCACCAAAAAGTTTAAAACTTTCATACTTTCAGCTGGCATGGCAAAAGTGGCCAATATGATGTTGATGTGTGACATCATTCATGTCTTCACTGCCTTAAATCCATACTTCAACCTTGATTTCTATCTCATAATTTTGGTAAAAATGATCCTATGTATTTGCTAACTCATTATTTTTCTACTAGAAATTTGCCTATTATCATCGTCAACACTAATTCATAGTATACTTTTTGTTAACAATCTTCAAAGCATCATCTTATATCTCCTTCAAGCTTTCTCCCCGTTTTTCTGCTAAGGCACTTTTATCCCTTCATTTAAAAAATCCTTTTATGTCTTCACTAATACACTTGTTTGCAAATTTATTAACAGCCATACTTCTGTTAAGATACCTATAACTCATGTTTCTATTAAGGCTTGGACTCTCCACACTTCCTGTAAGGTATTAGCTTCAACTTTTGATAAGGTATTAGCTTCATACTTTTGCTGTGGTATTTTCCCATACTTCCGTTAAGATGTATGCATATTACATTCTTATTAACTCATCCCGCGTCTTCTCATTAGCGTTTCTCATTCTTCCATAAGCATTCTCAACAATATACTTTCATAAACAACATGGACCATTGTTTTCATTTAGAAATTCCATCTTGATACCCTTTGTGTCGACTAATACTATTATTTACTTATCCACTAACTTGTGCCCGTACTTGCGTTATTTCTTAATATCCATATCTTCAGTAACATTACTTTTTGACAACAATCACCTTGCAATCTTTAATAACTCTATTAGTGTTCTCTTGTGCATAGTCATCTTTTGTTGCTTTTACTCAAAAATCCTTTCCCTTTGTTAATTTGAAAAAATTGTGTATAACTAATGTCTTTGATATCATTGCAATAATTCATCATATGTCCCAGTCGTAGGCATCTGTAACACCTTACCGCATTCTTACATTGGATTCTCACATGTCTGCAGGACCTACTTTGATGCAAAGTTGTTTTAGTTTGGATTTAGAAAATGTATCATGGAAATGGTTATTCTTATCCCGTGGTTGGTGATGAGGGTAGTTAGGAACAGAGACTCAGGATCCATATTGGTGTATGTATGACGACTATGAGCTAAGCACACAACATCGATGTATTATTAACCCATGGGCATAACGAGTGGTGGCTGAGGGGGTCGTCGGGTGACCAAGTGGTTACTGGTTTAGGTGGAACAGCAAATGGTAGACTGGAAGTGGCCTCAATTATCATAGAATCAAGAGAAGGTTCAACGGGGGTGAGTGGGCCAGACCAGGGATGGTGAAGGATGGAGAATGAGTCCGGATGGAAGAGCAATGTAACGACGGCCATAATTTTTGTTGATATAAAGGATGTATGATCTAAGGATCATACAATCATATACATACATACACACACATATACACACACATACATATATAAAGGAAAGGTACATAGTTCCTATATCGAACGACCTGCATCACAGAATAACTGCCGAAAAGCCTGGTAGTATAGCAAAAGCAAATCAGTAGCATAACTAACCATACCGAAAGACATAGACAAGGTATACCTTTTGTAAATAAACTTGATTTTGTTAATCTAGATTTTTCTATGTAGGAAATATCTAGAATCTTGAATATATAGAATAATATATTTGAAATTATATTAGAGAATATTTAAAACATATTTATGGACTAAATATTTGAAATTGTATGAGAGAATATTTAGGAGATATTTATGAAGAACCATTAGATTAAGTGAATCTTTACCATTTGTTTGAAATGTAAACACCTATAAATAGAGGTGAATTCACTCATCTTAGAGGATGTAAGTAAGAAAGCAGTAAGAGAAAAGAAATGTAGCAAGGAAAAAAATATGAACTTTTATAATAAAGTTTAATGATAAAGTTTTATTCCTTATTAAAAAAATCATTTTTTTCTCCAACCTCTTATCTATCTTCTTCTAAAATCAAACTTATTTGTTATTGAAGAAAACTTTCAACAATACCAATACAACAAAATATACGAGAAGTCCAATAACTGAACCCCTAAAGGATAAGGCGAATTAAATCCTTGCACAGTGCCTCAACCAATCAATAATTTCAAGTAGATAACCATGGGAGCGAGGTGAGAAGTCCAATAACTGAACCAATCGTAATGGCGGTTATTTTTACAAATTACTATAGAGAAATTAATATAATGACTTTATAAATTAATTAGTTTATTATTGTTTATTGTAACCATTAAAGGTCTTAAATCAATAAATAAAATATATAAACGTGAATTATTTATTAAGCTAATTTAATAATCAAAATAGTTTAAATAAATATTTATTACGTTAAAAAATCAAATTTGTTTTACAATTGAATGGGCGAAAATATGTATGGAGACGGACAAACTAAATATGTTAAATTATTTAAATGAGAAAAGATCACATTTATAATGGGCTTTCCCTTGAACAATGGGCCTGAGTGAGATATTCACATAACATATTGATGCTATAAATAAACTTAGAGATTTCATTCAAAATGGACAATTTATTTTCTCGTCCTCCATTTATAAAGTAAACCGATATATTAGACTTTGCAACACTATCATTTAGCTAGAGAAATGTTCTCTCAAAGGGAAACCGCTATGGTTCAAGGTGTAATCAATTAAAAAAATTATCTTGGTCAAAATAATTCTATGTTAACATTGTTTTTGATTAAAATATTACACTATACATGTGTGTGTTATAAGTTGGTTTAAGAAATAATTATTTTCCTTTAAAAATACCATTATTGCACATCACCGTGCATGTCACCATAGATATATTGTGCATAACTTTTAAAAGGTTAGGATGGATAAAGGCTTATTACAACATGGGTCAATTGGCAGTGAGGAGATGACGACTGACACAACGACGTCGTCTCCAACAGCTCAAAAAGGCAATGGCAGCACATCGTCAGAAATTAGGGCTTTAAAGAGCAAGCATCAGGCATGAATATGATGGTATAGTTTGTCTTGTCTTGATAAACAAAGCGGATTGGTGGTAGCGATGGTGTAATCGACGGCATGAGGCGACATCACTATTTGGATGAAGTATAATGTTATGGAGGCTTGGGTTTTGGTGTACCGGAGGTAATTTTTTTTATATCCTTATTTAATATCATAATTAATTACATTTAAGCTATTATATTTTATTATTTACACAAAACTCCTTATGGCTTATGAACTAAATAACTTCTGCATATGAGAACCATTTTACATGCAACTTGGTGACTATTCGTTCGTATTGAAATTCAGGACATATTGATACTATCTAATTGTACAGTATGCACCTAAACATTTTAACGTATATATTAATATGTTGATTCATTAGTAAGATATTTATAAATTTTTATTGTTAACAAAAATTAATAAATTAGTATATTACTTGATTTTTCCACATTCGAATCAAATGTTATTATGAATTATCTATTCACATACATTAGAAAGTGCGCGTGTGTGTGTAAATAATTTACACATAATTTATTGTATTATATTTAGATAAAGATATCCAAATAAATAATAAGGTTAGATATTATATTAGAATAAGTTCCAATCAATAATAAAATTGCTTTTAAATATAACACTTTAAAAAATGATACAGTTTTAACAGATCCAATATTTAAATAAATGTTATTCATATTAATAACAATGTAAATTAAAATTCAATCATATTCAAATTTTTAGATATAATTTAATATAAATTATTCAATTCATGAACACGCATAGAAAGATCTAGTGCGCAATGAATAAGAGGAAATTATTGAAGTTTTCTTCTTTTTACCCTGTTTCTCAATGCACCAGAGTTAACAATGATATTTGAGCCTTCATCGGGTTTTTATGAGTAACTTGCCGACATGTAGGACAATCTAATAAAAAAAATACAATTATATGGGTGTTCAAGAAAGGATGCTTAACTAAGGAGAATGTTACTTTAATTAAGAAGATTTCTTACAAATAATTAACCTCCTTGCTCTTAGACCTTACTTGGCTCGTCGAAGTGCCTTTGGTCGATTCATGTAAACGTATTTGAATAATATATAAAGTTTGATTATAAAATTAGTTTAAAAATAGTTTAAATTTATATTAAAATTTATAAATATTATGAATAATTTAATTTCATTAAGTATATTTCAAAAAAGTTATAAATAAATCAATGTAAAATTGTTTTAAATTTAAATTTAATTTAAATTTGCAAAATTTGCAAATGAATAAATTTAATTTTTTTATTTTAGAATGATAAAGGTTATATACAAAATGAGATTCAAATAATTTGAATTAGAGTATGAACTATACATGTTATAGTCTATAAATTATCATAATTGAGTTATTATTTCATTAAACTATTGATTGATACTATGTACACATAAATATAAGATTTAATATTACATTATAAATTAAATAATTAAATAAGAGAATCTTATATGATGTATTTGAAATAAATATAATATGATTTTAATGGAAATCAAAATTAAACTCACTATAGTTATAAGGAATGAATACATATGCATATACTTATATATACATATAAAATGGCAAATGATAACATTGAGTATTGTGAATGCTTATCATTCCTTATAGGCGATAATACTCATTACTGTTATTTTGAGATTATGAATCTCTATCATCCACCATATACATAAAGTACTAAACATACTTATGGTTATTGAGAACCCTTAGGCCTTAAACTATTTTTAATTAGGTTTATATTCTCCCTAAATTGGCAAGAAATTAGGTAACTTTGTTGATCACCCTCAAATATTACAAAATTATCCTTATGCAATCATGACTGATAGGTCATGAGTATCTATTATATCTATTATACTTTATGATTTACTAAGCATTCTCAAGGTCGTAAAGATGATTAGGAGCAAAGTATGTATAATTAGGAGTTATATATGAGATATATCTAATAATGTGTTGTTAAACTTTTATGGAGACTATGAATTATTTAGAACCCTCAAAGTTATAGTAACAGGACAAGTGTATCATAACACTCGGTAGAGGAATTTATAAAATTCTCTCATCTCTTTTAGGGTATGTAGGAGATGTAGAGTCTTATAAGAGCCATATTATAAAAATATATTAAACCATTCTAATAAGAATAAGAATATATGCATTATTATAATACTATATTTTAATATACTTGCACAAGTAATATAATTGATAAAGTTATTTATCAACTAAAACAAACTAATCAGATTGAATTAATGATATATGAAGAAATGTAAAAAATACTTATAAATTAATATTTTGGCATGTTATCACTTTAAGGCCCAACAAGTGTCGAATGATAAAGCCAATAAAATATCGAGTCTTGGTAACTTAAGTGTAAATTTGCTCGAGGTTGTGTATTATCTCCTATAACTTTAACTCAAAGACAATACATGAGTATGGATACTTGATCACATACAAAAGTTGTATGGTAACGAACCGCTTTCCATAAGATACGAAATTCTAATTATATTGTTTCATTTGAAATGAGAAAGTAAACTATAATGCAAGATTAATGCACACTACGATTGAATACAATGATGATCTTATTGTGTTGGGAAGAAATCAAGCACTATAAGAACACTAGTTATTACCGATGCCAAAAAGGTGTCAATAAGGCATCGTGAGATAGTATTCTAAAGCCTTTTTGAGCATTTGAAAAACAAGCTTGGGAAAATATTTTCTCGTGCCATTCTGATGCCTCTTATGGGGTCCTTCCGATGCCTTTTTTCAAGTGTCCTTTTTTCCTAACACCTATACATTCCAACGACTAACATAGTGGTCTTGCCGACACCATTTCAATATATATTTTCCTACGTCTTATAGATGCCTTATATTTCTAACACCTTACCGGTGCCTTTTTAAAATGCAAATTCTAGATTTTCCCATGCTTTTCTAATGCCTTTGTGATGCCATCCTTGAACCAAATTTGCATCATTTCTATTGCATTCTTACACTCAAACTCAATATCTAACACAATCATTTTGATAGTTCCATACATGTAATGAAACATATATATCTCAAATAAAACAAGAATATCACCTACAACATCATAAAAACAATAAAAACAATGAAAAATTCGATGGAACATCCAAAGAATGTACAATAATAATAGTATTATCCAATACAACAACCTCAACTAATGTCATTTACATACAAGTCAAACAAGTATCATGACCACATAACAGATAAATATATATACATAGCAATACACATCTTAAGTAGAAAAACATAAAATGCATAGCAAACATGTAACCTCACTGGTCTACGACCTGGACCTGGTCCTGGTCCTGATAGGCTTGGCTTTATTATCTAGGAAAGTGCCCCTCAAACAGTCAGTTAAGCCACTCATAATTTGACTAAAGTTTTTTGACCTTGGCCTCTATCGCTACCGGCTTTCTCTCCATCCGAGCGCTATACTATGATGATTGGTCTGGAAAATTGGTGATGTCTCTACCTCTATATTTCTGCATTTATTTGATTATTTAAAGTATTAAAAAATAATTTAACAATCATTTTACTGAAGCAATGTAATTATTTAATTGAAGTTTTAGAAATTATCATAGGAATAATCCCGTAATAGGGCATAGGGTTTGGTCGTTTGGCCATAAAGTGCTAAGGGTGCAAAAGCCTTCTTCCTTAACCTCATGTGTGACATAGACACCTTTATCTTTTAGCTTGTCGAAGCTTAATATTTTGTCAGTTTTTTCATACTTCTTAACATTACAAATGCATGCATATATCTTTTAAATCAAGTTTTCTAAATGAATTACTGCCAACGATGTCCTAACATCGTCAGTCCATCCACTAATGGTCGATCCATCCCTGTGGACTCGACCTTATGAGTCTGTAGAAGAACTTCAAAATGGTCGATTCCTAAGAAAATCTTTCCAATGAGAAATGAAGAAAATATATTCAATATGATGGATATACAGTGGTGCTTATAACTAGTGTAATAAGAGCATATGTAAATTTGGTGTAACACTCTTAATTTTTGTTTAACATTATTCAGGAAATTTAATTTGATAAATTAAATAGAATAACCTTATGTGATATAATAAGGAGATTGAGATTTTTTAATTAGTTAGGCTGTGCCTTAATTAATCGATTAAGAAGATTGCTTTAAACAAAAAATATAAAGGAAACTATGAAAGGAGCATATTGGGAATATTCCCTTAATTCATCCCCTAAACTTTCCTTCTCTCATTCATTCTCATTTCGTTTTTCAAAATACCAAAACGTAACCTAAAGAGGACGGCCGTTATTTAGAAGAGAAGGAAGAGGAAATCAAAGAGAAAAGCTAATGGAATCAATCAACATCAAATCTCAATCTCTCTTTTCCAATCTAAGGTGAATAATAGTATCCATCTTGTTTATTTATGCTTAATTTCGGATCTATAAATGATTCTTAATTGATTGTAAATACATGTCATGCTTTGATTGATGATTATCATTATTGGATTGAATGATGATTTGTTGAAATATTTATGGAATTGTTTTTATAGGTTTTTTAAAGGTAACCCTAAATTTTTCGTCTCTAGTCGATTTGAAAATTGAATATGTTGTATAAAACATTATTTTAAAGATGATGTTTTAATTTCATAATTTTTCAAGTTCATATGGATATTTTATGAATTTCTTAAGATGGAAAATGTGTTTATTTTGAGTTTTAATTATTAAAACTAACTAAATTAATATTTTGGCATCAAATTTTTTACATAAGAAAGAAGATGGAAATTTGGATTTTTGGAAATTTTTTCCTAATAGTAATGATTTTCTATGAATTTATTATTCTAGAAAAGTGTTTAGTCAATATACGATATATTAATTTTAAGTGTTTGTAAAGATATTTGAGAAGGCAGAATAGATCTACCAGCTAATTTTTTAAAAGAATATGTAAAACATTTTGTTATCCAACAATAATTTGACATGGAGCAAGAGATGGTGGAAAGTATTGGCTTTAAAAGAAAATGAAACAGTTTTTATTTTAATTATAGTAAAGCCGTTATAGATACTTGACACACCTGTTAAATCGAAATTCGGCATCCATGAAGGTCGATACATGGAATAACTATATGATAGTTATATGATATACCGAATTTATAGACTCGGCATCTACATTGGATGATGCATGCGATATCTACTTAGTACATATGTGATGTATCTGCTTGTATATAAGCTCAGCCCTAGGTATTGTAGGGTTCTGTATAACAAAGTTGTAGAGGCTCGGAACCCTTTAGTTTCGAGACTCGATATTAATCTTTTAAAAGTCACCCTCAATCTTTTAAGATTAGATACCAAAAAGATTTAAGGGTTCGGCACCCCAAAGATTTTAAGGGTTCGACACCTCTAAAAAATTTAAAACTTGAAGCCATTTGTCTTCTATTTGCTCGACATCAATGTTTTTAGTGGAATAGTAGTTGAATGTTTACAACTTGATAGCCTATGTATTATAGAAACTCGATAACCATATATTAGTGGCATTATAGCCGTATATTTTATAAACCAAACCATATTATATTTTAGAGGCTCGACATAGAGAGACATCCCTATTTGAACGGCATAGTGGTCATATGTTTTTTATAACTAAATAGCTTTATTTAGTGGCTCAATGTCTTTATGTTTTAGAAGCTCGACTACCTCGTTTTAAATACTGAATCATTTAACAAGCAATTTAAACATGGGTGTATTTTGGCTAAGTAATGGGTTATGTTTTCTTTTAGAGAAAGATTTTAAATGAGTAATTATCTATGTAGATAAATATTTTCAAGGAAATAAAATGGAGTTTTAGACTAAGTTTTACATGGATTTTGCTAAAGGAATTATTACTTAAATTAAGTAATTTTGGGATGCCAATGACTATTGATTGAACATATGTTGTTGACTAATGTTATAGATTCTTGTTACCGTTGATCGATTAAAATTGCATATTTATCATTGTCATACACACATTTTCATGACCTAACATTGCATCCTGGGAATTGTAACAGAATTACCTATTAGGTTGTTCCGGTAGTGAGTATGGTCAGACTAAACTCTTGATTGAGTAGAATTGCAACTAGGAGATCAGAGATCAATTATATTAGAATGCCTCGAACTAATCAAAAGATATGATTCATGGATTTGAAACCAGATAAGATTGTAGGTGGCACTAGTGTAGGGTTACGCCCTATGTTTCAGTCGTTAGCCTTCAGTCGGTAAAGGTCCGTGATTCCAGTGTCTAAGGTGTGTGGATAGTGAGACAAAAGGATGTTTACGCATAGAAAGGAACTCTTAGCTCTATATGCTTATCATAATATTTTTATTGTTTTAATCCTAACCGTATTTGGAACTCTTAACCGTATCCGGAGATTTTGGAATATTTGGTTAAAATTTTGGTCCAAGTCAGCCCGATAGGTTATTGGTTGGCCTGTAAAACCATTAGGTTCATAGTAACCTTAGAAAAACTATGGTTTGAGAAAGGCGGTCTAATTTTGGAAAGGCTAAACCTTAGGTGTGCATAACCCTAGGAAGACAGACTAATCGGATGTGATAACCCAGATTTTTAGGCATCCGATAATTGGAAAATTATTTGATTTTAACTATTGAAAAATACTTATTTATAGATTGAATAAATAAATCTAATAATAAATACTTATATCTGAATTTTTCAACTAATAATAAATACTTATATCTGAATTTTTCAAAAGAAATAAGATAAGTATTTGTTTATATATATATATATATATATATATATATATATATATATGAAAAGATTGTAATTTGAATTTGAATCTGAAATTCAAGTATAAATATCTTAAAAATGAATTAGATTTGAAAATAAAATATGTTTGATTTTTAGTAGTATATAATTTAGTTTAAAACATATTCTTGGAAATTATATAAATATTAATATAAGAAAATATATTTAATAAGGATATAAATTAGTAAACATATACATAGATATAAACTAAATATAATATGGCATATAAATTATATAAAAGACATTTTTATCATGCAAATTACAAATGTAAGTGTTTTAAACATGGAAAATAACAAGTGTAATAATTCTAGCGTAAAATTTAACAAGTGTCACTCATGTTTTAATTTTGAGATAATTAATAAAAATAAATTCAAGACTATATAATACTGCATCTCCTGCTCTTCTCATTTTTTATTTTATTCAAAACCTTAAACCAGCAAATTAAAGTTAAAAATCAGAAAACAAATCTGGATTCATTTAAAACCTGAAAGCTATAGACCATTTCAATATCAAAGCAACAAATCAAACTTTCTCAAATTATCAAACCAGAAAGGAATTAAGACAAGCTCAAATCAGTTTCAAAACAAAGATTCAACTTAGAATCAAGCAAATAAAAATCAAAGGAAGTTGAAGATTTGATTTAATAATTCAAATCAAAGCAAGATATTTCCAGGCTTTCTCTGTTTATCAATTACAGGTGAGTAAACAATTTATTTGAAAAATATTAAGTCTATTCTTATCTTGGATGCAATGGTAAATCAGTGTAGTATTGTGGTAAATATGGTTTGGATGGATGTAATTACATGAATATGAATATAAAAAGGGCTATGCACGTCTGTGTATATGTAATCTATCTACTCTGTTTGAGTTACAGGCACTGATCAACCTAAATAAATTCATACTATCTCAAGGAAACTATGTTAGACCATGATCATTAAAAAGAAAATGCTTGAAATAATGCAATTTCATTTCTAGAAATTGTTTCAAGCAAAAATATTTCGTAACTATTGTAAAAACTAGACATTACAGTAAATAAACAAAATGTGGAAAATTAGAATGGCGTGATTTAAACTTTTACTTATACGAATGGGTTCGATGTTGGAAATGATGATTTTTGAATATGGTTTCGAGTTGTTTTGTGAGGTATCGAATGGGAATTTAGAAGTTGAACGGAAATTGGTTTTTCACCAAGTTTTGGCGAATTGATGGATGGTGGGGGTCAATTTTTAGCCAGTGGGTGGCTGAAGGGGTGGCGAGCTCTGGAAAAATGGGTTTGATTTTTTTAGTGGGTGAGTTGGCTGGCCGATTTGGCACTATGGTTTAGGGTGGCGTGTGGAGGGACGTCGGGTTGATGGGAATGACGAGTTGCATAGGGGAAAAGAAGCATGCGGTCCAAGGGGAGATGATAAAGAGGGATCGAGGAGGCTCGAGTTAACATCTGGTGGTCGTCGGCGTTCTGGTTCGTCGTTGCGAGGTGATTTAAGGTGAGTGAAATATTTCCGGTTAGGGGTAGAATGGTGAATCGATAGGGGAAGCTTGGCGACAAGTACCAGGCTGGTAGGCGTGATGGCGTGGTCGTGGGTGACGCGTGGGGGTAGCGGGCGACCAGAGGCGATTGACGGCGATGGTGTACACGTGCACGTGTGTTTCTTGTATCAGGAGGTAGCTTAGTGTTTTGGGGATCAAAGAAGAAGGAATAGGCTTCGGGAAGAATGGTGATTAGCTCGGGTATAGGAGTGTTTTGCTCGAGTTCGTCTTCAAGATTTTCATGTAAGTTTTGTTTCCAGGTTTAAACTTTAAAACTTAACTAAGTTTTGGAAAAAAAGAAGGTGTTTTCTCGGGTCAAGACTCGAGTACTATACGGGTTGGACCCGAAGTTAAATTTAAACAGTTTTTGAGTTTAAATATAAACAAGTTTTAAAAATTAAATGAATTTAATTTAAAACTGTTATATTATAAACGTTTTAAATTATTTGATTAAAGAAGTTATATGATTTGTTAACTTAAGTTTGTCAAATGTTTAAGTTATTTTAAACTTAAATTAAATGATTTAATTAAGTAAGTTAATTATAAAGATAAATGTTCACTACTACAAAACAGACCATTTGCATCGCCTCATTTGAATCGGTTGAAGTAAAAAATGATGCAAATAGAACTATTTGCATCAGTTCTATCTTAATAACTGATGCAATTGGTACGTAGAAAGCAATAGGCAATAAAAAATCAAATTTGCATCAGTTGTCACCAACAACCGATGCAAATACGTCGATGCAAATAGTTGTAGTTGCATCGGTTTTAAGGTCAACCGATGCAACTAAATTAATTTGCATGCTCTTTCGATAATTACCGCCATCCCAATTTTTTCTCCCGCCACCTATTTTCCATTCGTTTCCTGTATTTCGTCTGCTTCCCAAAAAAAAAAAAACACAAAAACCCTAGACTTATCCCGAGCTATGAATAAACCTCTTGAGGCCAAACCAAAACCTTCTTTCTTCCATTTTTGCATTCGTTTCTTCGAAATCATCTGCTTTCAGCTAAGTTTTCCCTCTTTTCTCTCCATTTTTTCTTAGTATTCCTTTATTTTTATCATTTATTTGGGTTTTTGTATACTGTTATTGCCTGATTTGGAGCTGTCAATCAATTGCAACTCAGTTTTATTTCAAAATCCGATCTTACATCCATTAGAATCCTGATTTCTTCAAAAAATTAAGACAAGACCACAAATCCAATAAATTGAATGTTCGTAATATGAACATCACAGATTTAACTTTCTGCTTTCTCCACTCTTTCTCCGTTGTGTACCTCTACTGGTTTTACCTCTTTTCATGAATTGATCCTCCTTGATTTCAGTAGAAGTTTATATTTTGATTAATACCCATCTCGTAAAACAAAAGCCCAAATCTGCAAAAATCGATATGATGGCTTCTTTGCCTGCCCGCCAAACATCAAGCTCTGAAGAAGACCCAAAAAAGAGAAAGAGAATGGTCTCAAACAACTCATAGATCTAGAATGAGAAAGCAGCAGCATTTAGATGATTTGATTAAACAAGTTGCTCAGCTCAAGGACGAAAACGCTAAAATTGCTATGAAAATCAATGTTTGCACGGAGCAGTATTTGAAAGTGGATGGGCAAAACACGATTTTGAAGGCACAGATTGATGAATTGACTGGAAGGCTTAGATCTTTGGTTTCCGTTCTTCAGTTCATTGAAGAATTCAGTGGGACGAAATGGATATTCCTGAAATTCCTGAACCGATGGTAGAGCCGTGGCAGTTTTCTTTCCCGAATCAACCCATCATTGCTTCTGCAAGTATGTTTGAATTTTGATTTAAGCTTATTGCTAGATTCTTGTAGGAATTTGAGTATTTAGCTCTGATGTTTGCGTCTTTAGTTGTATTGTCATGTTGATTTCCATGACATGTTGCATTTGGTATGAACTTGTTCCCCTATATAATATATTGTATGTTTTAAACCCTTTTTAGATATGTATTTTCAGCGTATCAGGTTGATTCTGTAGTTCTATCACATGATTATATGATAATTTCTGCTGTTGTTCGAATTGCATAATCAGTTGTTTGTATTGGCACGGGCTGTATAAATTTGAATTTATCATACATGATACGTTGTATGATGTAAATGTTAAGCCTGCTAAAGTTTAAGCTGTATTACAATACACATCTTTTCATCTATTCATACAAATTTATTATGTATCACTCTATTGTCCACATAGACCCATTTTACACCAATCAACCCATTTGAAAGTATCATTGTACTCTTTTCAACAAAAAGAACTGTTGGCACACCATTGTTTAGGTAGCATGCTGGGCGTCTGCTCATCTTTGTAATCCTTCATCTACCCAAACTCGCATGACATCGTGTTGAACTAGAAAATTTTGTTTCAATTTTTAGTAACATTCGTTGATTATCTATTCCTTGTAATAAAGAAATGGTGGAATAATCCGATATTTGGTATGCAGTTCTTTGAGGTGCGTTGGGTGTCACAAGACGTACTTATGGAGTGACAGTCAATAAAGCATTTGTTCACAAACCTTTTGATTAAGTTGTAAAGCTATATATGTATAGCTAATTTAGCTTTCAATTTTGGGAATCATATTCGAGAAATTATCTATCTGTTGATTCTGACTCTGGTAGAAAATATTTGAAATCATGTTATATATTTATTATAGTACTATAGAATCTGAATATTCAGCTTGGAATGTTGAGTTTTTAAAGGCAAAGACTACTATAAGACTCAATAGAGAGGCTAATATTGAATGTGTTGCTGATATGATGGAAAGTGATATAATTCTTGTAGGTGCAACAGCTGTTGAAGACAAATACAGAAAGGATTGTGTCTGCCGTTTACACATTTATTTTCAGCCATTAGCAATTTTATTTTATTGAAAATCAAATATTATTATTTGTAGGTGCCTCAATGCATAGATAAATTAGCTCAAGCCGGTCTTAAGATATGGGTTTTAACAGGCGATAAAATGGAAACTACGATCAATATAGGGTAAACTTATTTTGAATCCATTTGCATGTGTATCATATTGCTATAGTTATGGAACTTGTTTTACTAATACAAGTTTTTATAAAAGGTTTGCATGTAGCTTACTTAGACAAGGCATATTTTATCTTAGAGCTCAATTATCTGTCGGTTAATTATCCCTTATCTCAAATTGAATTGCTTCGCTTCGACAGTGTTCGGTGAGAAATAAAGTCAATGTGCATGTTACCTCATAGTTCTTCTGTAAGTTCTTATTATTAATCTGTTTTAGTATATTATATTTCTTCCAGAATATTTGAGTTCAGAACATGATTGTTATTTAGGTAAGATGAAATTGTAGGATCCATACTGTGTGATCCTTTTTTTAGCAATGTACAAATTAATGAGGTCTGACATTTCACCTTGGGATATAGTCTGGACAAAAAATTTATAATCCTTATTTAAATATTTTCATGCATTTTTTCCCCAGTTTTTCTCCCTTTTTATCCTCTTTGAGTATTATATGAAAATTTATGGAACTTTTAGTATGATATATGTTATCTAAGACTCATAATACAGCTATATACTACCACCTAACTATTTAGAATAATAATAATAATTGGCAAATAAGAGAAAGTGTCATGTACATTAACAAGGTTAATAAGTTTGTTAGATGTGAAAAGATTGATCAAACACAGTGCAAATAAGAGAAAGTGTCATGTACATTAACAATAATAATTCTTTTAAATAGTATTAACTCTTTTAGTTATCATTGAAAATTCTCGCAAATGGGAGGACTTAGTGCTCAAAGAATATTTCCTAATGAAGTGCTTTGTACTTTTGAATTCTAATGATAGCAGACCTATAGTTACGGAGATTTGCATGTATGGATAACCTACTTTACTCCGGAACCGTGAATCAATGATGTTATCATTCATCTTACTTACCATGCATGCTAGAGTTAATTGCTGGATCAATTTACAACATTGCTCAAAGAAATGTGGTGAAAATAAATATCAAATTCAATGGAGTTGGATGTTGGATTTTAGTCAATTTTTTATGTTCATTTGTTTGTTGTATATTTAAATTTACATACCATTAATTTGGTCAAAGTTCAATGTTATGTTGGGAATTTGTGTCCACTTTAATTATTTTTGCTATACCATGTGAATCTCCAATGGTTGTCTTTTTTTTTGCACAAATACATTTGGTTAATGTCTCTTTTATGTTTGAATAGTTTTTAACTGCAAATTTTTAATGCTCTTACAATCCAAGCTACGACTATTAGCGTCAACCATCATTACACCCTAATCTCATTTTGTATTTATTTTCTAGCAGACCGCATACATTAATGTTATGTTATGCTCGTTTGTAAGACCAGTGAATTACTGCAGTGATCAAGGTGACGATTGAATGTTTGAAGCTTTGAACTGGTGATGTGAAGTATGCGGTATAGGGTTAAATGCAGCAGCTTGGTTTTCAGTGCAGTAGGACCAGAGAATGCACAGTCTTTCGATGTTGTTTTGGCTGAGATGGTCAAGATAGGTACTGTTGCAAGGGGATGGACAGAGAGATGTAGCAGTGTGAAAGTTGTGGTCGTTGACAGGTTAGTGAATGTGTGTTATGAGGCAAGTATATTTTTTTTTGGAAATGAATGGTATTGTTTTGTGTTGAGATAGAGGAGATTCAAGATGGAAGTCGAAAGGCAGTATGTAATGTGTATTGATGGTGAAATGATTTGCAGTTTTGAAATGGGGATGTGCATGACAGTTTTGTAGATGAATGGTAAGGAGTGTTGATGGATGGACTGTTGTTGTCACAATTTTGAACAGTTGCAAGTTGAAGTTTCAGGTGGGGGTATTCATATGTGACAGTGGCCGGTAACAGGCAGTGAAGAATGATGTAACAGTGGTGGTTGAAGTGTTTTGTGATAGGGATGATATGAAGTGGTGAGGAAATGGGTGACAGAGGGACTGTGCAGTGGGAATTTGGTTGTAGGCAGTGCACAAGTGGTTAAGCAACTGTCACAGTTACAAGTAATTGTATTTATTAAATCTAAGAGTACTGTATTTATTAAATCTGATTATGTATTAACCCGTGCACTTATGCTATTTATTAAATCTGATTATGTATTTGCCATCAAATTTAATTTTGAATGATTGTAATATTGCATGCAATAATTGTTTGTTATAATCAATAATACATATAGTCTATTTGAGTACTGTAATAATGGTTTCTGAGAATGGCTTTTTTGCATCAGGTATAAATAGCCGATGCAATAGAAGGATTAGTTTGCATTGGTTGTTATAAAAAACCGATGCAATAGAGGGATTAGTTTGCATCGGTTTTCAACAACAACCAATGCAACAAGTTCCTTTGTTGCATCAGTTTTCATTACAACCGATGCAACATGGGGCTAAGTCCAAGCAACCAATCATGATATTTTGCATCAGTTGTTAGTAACAACCGATGCAAAAAGGACCTTTTTGCATCGGTTTCAGAACTGATGCAAAAGTGTTAAGCCTGTTGCATCGGTTGCATATGCATCGGTTGTTGAACTAATGCAAAAGAGGGGTAAACAACCGATGCAAATGACCTGTTTTGTAGTGGTGGTTTTAAATATGATTATGATAATTAAGAAATTAATAAAGATAAATGGTTTATCTTCTGGTTAATTAAGATCTTGGATGATTAATAATTAATTAATTAAAGAGTAATTAATTTATTTATTTAATTAATGATTAAAGGGTAGTTAATTAATTTAAATAACTATGAGTTAATTAATTAGAGATTAATTAGTTCGTAATTAGGGATAAATTAATTAAGTGATTAGAGATTAATTACTTAAATGATAATTACTTAATGTAAGTAATTAATGGATAAATTATTTAAGGATTGGTTAATTTAATTTGTAGTTAAAGGATAAATTAATTAATAATTGGAGGTTAATTAGTTGAGGATAATTAACCAATGGGATAATTACTTGATGGATGTAATTATGCATGATTAATGGGTAATTAAAGGATGATTAATTAATGGTTTGTAATTAATTAATGATTAGGTAAGCAGGATTTAAAAAGGTGATTGAAGTAATAAATTTAATTTATTTAAATTAATTAGAAATGGTGTGACAAATTAATTTTGTTTATGAATGATTGAATGATTAAATGATATTGTGTGCTTAGATATCTCTGATATGTTTGGGTTGAACTGTGGCAATATGGTTTGTCTATCTGTGATGATGACTATGTAAATATGTAATTCTGGATATAAATTTTAACGACCCGATATTTTCAACCATTCGTATCCACACATGTCGGACTTGAATTGTTCAAAATACTGAATTGTAATTTAAATTTGACAAAACACAGCATAAACAGTAAATAAATAGATCACATACACAGAGTAATATAATGCAATGGAAGAAAAGAGATAGTAGTTCATGAAGCTACTATATAAATACATCAGAGTTAGACAAGATACAGCAGAAGTGCAATACAACAATCAAGTACAAAGCTGAATACATCACTGGAATAAACTGGATAACTCTAAGCAAAACAGATAGCTGGACCTTCAAGCGAAGCTTCAACTCCAAACGTGAGTCTCTAATGCTGTATCACTTAGTCTAACCCGAACGTAAAGCAAATACACAAAACACTTGAGTCAGGACATACATACTTATATTATGTAAACCAATTCAAGTGAACTGTAATATAAGGTACAAGTAACTTAAATGATGTTTGGGACTGCCCATCCTCTAAGGATCTGTTAGACTATTTGCTATGTAGTAATATTTCGCTATTATAGTAATGTCTATAGTAGAATAAACTTACTTTTAAATAAAATTAAGGAGTTACCTAATCTCCCCCTTAACATAATAATAGTCCTAGTAGTCCATTCAGTATCATGGTCCCTCTTGATTGGAAAGCCATCAGAGTATACTCCATGGACTACGGGAGAAAACCAAACTCGTACAAGGCTCGCTGGGTTAGTTGACACGGCACAACTAGGCAATCCGGACTGGTGGTGACGCATAGCACGCAGCTACCGCCCACCTCGAGCCACACCCCCAAAATCAAAAGGGCCCGAATCAATCACAAAGTAATAGAATGGTATCGAAGGAGTGTGTTCGATAAGAGGAGCTACCTCACTGGCCCGGAATCGCTCCTGTTTTAGCCACCTTATGCCAACTCACAAGAGTCGGGTCCACGTATATACCTGAAAGGAACGTCGCCACCATCCTACTTCATTCTGGAATTTCCACCGCATACACGGTTGTTAAAGTGGTTTTCAAAGTTGGTAGAGAGTATGACAACTTCCGATCCTGGTCTCTTTAACAACCAACTATTATTATAAACCATGGATATTTATTTCAAAACATTTCTATTCCAAAACCATTTAAAGATCAAATACCCTCACTTTCCAAAATAATATCCATTTTCAAAAATGGCAATATTTCCAAATCCATATGCTTTCCAATTTAATACCCATTTCAAAACTAAATACTATATTGCTTCATTTCAAAACCAAATCAATATATCATTTAGGTAAACCCAAATTTCCAAATCATTTAATATTCCTTCAATTTATTAAACTTGAATATTCCTTTGAATAATCTTAAACCAACCACCTTATAAAGTCATATTCTTAAATCTTCAATTTCAATAAGTTCACATTAATATATTTAAAGACAATTCTTAATTAGATACAATTTCCAATAATTTCATTTCCATAGCCATATTACTTTCAAGTTATAACAACTATGAAACCAAACACTTTGAAATATATTTATTTGACCCATTTAAATTCAATGTCCAATAATATTCATTTCAAAGTTGTAGCATTTCACAGTTAATTCATTTAATTATAAAATTTCCAATACATTGTAAATTTCAGCTACAACAGCATTTATAAAGTGTTACGGTAGATATATTAGTATGTCAAAAACAATGTCAAATCCAGAAACAGCCGCACTTACAAAGTGCTACAGTAGGTTTTTAGTTATTGTTTCAAAACAATTTACTTTCAGCAACAATAGTACTTACCAAGTGCTCCAGTAGCTATTTAGTTATTTCAAAATATAATTTGGTTTCATCAACAACAGCACTTACAAAGTGCTGCTATAGCGATTTAATTATTCCAGAACTTAGTTTATTTTCAGAAATGATAGCATTTAACAAATGCTGTCTTGAAACCACAGCATTTCTGAAATGCTACCAATACTAATTCCAGATTTAATATAAAATTTCAGAAACATTAAAACTTTAAATTTAACCATTTTAACTTATAAAATCATATTTTTCGCTTCAAAAATATTCATTTGGATATCATTCAACTTATGATTTAATAAAATAAAATTTTATCGATAAATATCCAATTTAAACTAAGATTCATTTGTTAAGTCAAAAGTTCTTCCTTAACTCTACTTTAACAAATAACATAACACTTTATTTTAAAATACCCACTTCATAAATAAAACTAAATTTTCATTTATTTACTTCATTTAATAATTTTATTTAAAACCCAATTTCCAATTATCAATTTAATTCATAATTTAAGATACATTTTTCCATTTTAAAATCATAACTATTTATTTTACAAAACATAACATTTCACAAAAGAACAATTTATCATAGTTAATATAACAATCAAATTTTCCTTCTAGATCTATTCATTTAGACATCGATTAACTATGATTTTCTAGTTAAATAAATTTTAATACAAAATGTCCAATTAAGACCGTATTCCATTTTATCAGTTCAAAATACATTATTTATTATACAAAACATGTCCATTTCTTAAAGTAAAATTCATAACAATTACTAGGTTAGATTTAAAACTTCCATATTAAGTCAAATTCAATTATTAAGTTATTTATCATAAATAAAGATCTTAAATTCAACTTAAAACCAATTATTAACTTTATAAAAATTTAACTTATAGAAAAACCAATACACCTTTATAATTAAAGCATTAAATCAAATTTTAGGTTAAAATTTCATATATTTATCTAACTCAAAATATTTAATAATCTTTTAGGGAAATATTATTTAAAAATACTTAAAAAAATTTGGAAAATATTATTAAACATATAACCATGGCCCTGTATAATATTTTCTAACCTAGGTCAGGTGATACGGATATGTATCATTTCAATCCGTAATTTACAAAGAAAAGTCCAGGTTCTATCATTTCAAACCCGCAATCCCAAGTAAATCAAATGCAATAAAAATCACTCGAGCCTATCGTTTCAGCTCATAATGATTTTTCCTTATTCTAATATCCGTTCGGGTATGTATCATTTCAACCCATAGTGATAGGGAACTTGCAGTATGATATAGTAAATAAAATGAACAGTACAATAAACATATCATATCAGATGATGTAACAGTTATACAAACAGCACTAAACATCATATAAATATGTCATAGGCATGTATGAACATAGCATATTAATTTATACAATTCACTTGTCATCATTTCACAATAATATAAGTATGTAAGTCTAGAGTGATAACTCACCTTTTAAAAGCTAGAATGACAAATTCAGAATAAAAATCCAAACTCCGCAAAGCACAAAAAAGCACGACAAAGCACAATGCAGACTTGAGTGGATGAAGAGTCAGATCCGTATGCAAATAAATATTACATACATAAAAATATGATTCAATACAAAAGAATAGATGCTAAAACAATGGAAAAATAAACGAATCAAAGTGGCATAACTTGCCTTAACAATCAATGGCTTGGCTACACCATATATGGGGTCAACCATCATCTTATGTTGCTTTGTCATGATGGTTAGAGGTGTGCTAGGAGAAGATGGAGGCCGAGCCTAGCTTGAAGGAAGACAAAGAAAACAAAATGAAAAAAGAGGATAAAGAAAAAGGAATCCATGACTTTAGATCTTGAAATATTTTTTTCCTCACGTAAGTGAATAAGATGAGGAGAAGAGAAATTTGTACATGAAATAAAAAAAGAGAGTGATGGCTAGGTTAGAGGAAGGAACAGCAAAGGTAAGAAATAAAGAGGCTAGGCAATAAAAGGCAAGAGTTTGAACGATTTGGAAAATAAAAAGGCAACACTATATTTTATTCTTAAATGCAAATGAAAATGTGGATATTGAGAAACAATTTTGTACGTGATTTGTAAAAGGAAACACACGGCTACAGAATGCTAAGGAAACGGAAAGGCATAAGTTAAGGAGAAAGAAACGTACAATATTTTTTTTTATTTTCAAATGTAGATGAAAAATGAGAAATGGGAAATAAATTTTTGTACGTGCATTTTCAACTTGATATGCACAACTATGAGTAGAGTAATTCATGGCAAGGAATGAAGAGGAAACGGTTAGAAAATTAATAAAGAGGGTAGGTGCATAAAAGGCAAGCATTTAAACAATATAACGTGTGTCCCCTTGATTTTCTCTAACCATTTAAGAAACGATATAAACAAATAAAAATCCAATAGTTGATCAAAGTGTAAACTAAAATAGAATAACATAACATAGAAAATAAAAATATAGAAATGAACATAGGAAAATAGAAATTAGCGAAACAAAAAGCAGAACAGATACCAGAAATATATTCTGCTTCAAAGAGAAAGACTAAAATTTAAAAATTCAAATTTAAAATTTTAAACTGGAATTTAAAATTTGACAAGATTTGACCAAAATACAAAATTTTCAGAAAATGTTTATTTTATTGTATTTGGAAAACAAATTCTAAACTTACATTGGAAAAATTCCAGAAATTCAATTTTAAATAATTTAAAAATTAAAATTTTCAAATAAAAATTTATTTAAAATATTTACAAAATTATGAGCTGTTACATAAATGGAATTGTTTTAAACTTAAATAAACTTGGGTTAAGGATAACATTGGAATCGTAGAGACCGGGGTCGGGTAATCAGCAAATACCCGAAACCACTTCGATTGAAATCTACAAAAATTCTTTATAGTTTGATATGTAAAATCAATAGGCTAGAATGGAATAATTTAAGTAAACTGGACCATTGAAACTAAATAAGGGTACTTAGTGATTTTTTTGTGAAATAAGTGATGGGTTTTAACAAGAAAGAACTCGTAATAAGGTTTGAGTTACTCTGGGTTTTAAATAAGTTTTATGCATTAGTATTTCTTGTTAGATGGGTTTACTCATGCTGGTTTCCAACCTAACCCGGGTGTTACTTTGATGTAATGCTCGGATTAGACTGAGTATTACATATTTTCAGGTAAGGACATTTTTGGAGCTCAGGAGGCGAGCTGGATGGCAGGAACGTATGGAGTTTACCGTTGTGTATTTGAATTTGATTTGATTGTAGTTTGGGACATGTTAGTTGTAACTGTCCTGTTTATGTATGAATGATTGTACTCTGATGTATTGAATGTAAAGTGACAATTATAGTTTTCTTTATATAAATGCTATTATTTGTTATTATATTTTATCCGCTGCGAATGTGAGATGCTATTGTTTTCTGTTCTTCTTCTTCTTTTCTTTAACAATCTGAAATTTCTGGCATTCGATTGCTCGGCACTTCTACCATGAGCGTATTAGTGTCGAATTCTTAAGGTCGAAATTTTGGGTTGTTACATTTGGTATCAGAGCTGAAGGTTAAGCGAGAACCTTGGCTCTGGTGGGTTTACCCATTAAGGATAGGGTCAATAGTACCCTAGAATGAGTTGAGTGTAATATATATAAGAGAGCATACTTGTTATTTTCTTATATAAAGGTTTTTAAATGGTTTTAAAATAAATGATTTTTATATA
This sequence comes from Allium cepa, assembly GCA_030765085.1. NCBI lineage: Eukaryota > Viridiplantae > Streptophyta > Magnoliopsida > Asparagales > Amaryllidaceae > Allium > Allium cepa. Next base: position 736,560,795 of record CM060935.1, on the reverse strand, counting down.
AGTTTATATTTTGATATGTAAAGAAACAATTTTTCTAATTATTACATATATTAAGAAATTGGTTATTGGTTATTAAAATTGAGTAAGAATTTAAGTGGTATATATATATATCCAAATAGGAATTGAATAATATGAACTAAATAAATAAGATAAGTTTGAATTGGATTCAAACCAAAGAATAAAATCCTGAAATTTGTAGAAGTGTTTTTCAGAATGCTGAATTAAGTTACCCTGATTTTATTTTCTAACAAATTATGCGATAATGTATAATTGTTTCCAGATATGATAATTTTGGAATGGTTGTGGGATGTTGATTTCTAATAATAATTATTGATAAAGCAAAATGAAAGTTTTAAGGAAGTAAACTTTTAGATGAGTATAACTTGTAAATTAGAATGGATTTAAATAGTGGAGTTTTAAATTCCAAGTCTAGAAACATTTGAAATTGTTTTCAAAATGTTAAAAGAAATAATAAATAATATTATTCAGAATATTTTCGAATGTGATCTTATTTTAAAATGAGAGTTGTTTGAAAATTTTAAAGGAATTTGTTTTGAATTAAAAACAAAGGTGGTTTAAAATTTAAAATATGACCTGGTGGGCCAAGAAATAAATATGTATATATGTGTGGATATACATAATCAAAAATGATTTGAAATAAACTTTAAGTGTTGATTTTTAAATTTTTCCTTGGAATGTGATATCAAAACCCAAAGTGAAAAAGTTTTTGAACTTATAAGTGAGGAGATTATTAATATGAAATTTAAAATTTGAAATGGGAATTCAAATTTAAGTTAGATTAACAGGACTTAATTGAATTTAACTTAAGAGGAAGTTAAATAAGTTTGGAATAAGCAACCTGAATTAGAAATTTCAAGATGAAATTGAGATTTAACTTAGGGAAGTTAAATGGATTGATAAGGAGTTATATAAAATCTCAAAAGGGTTTTGGATTCTAGGAATGTGTGATGGATGTTTAAAATAAATTAGATGTTTATTTATCCTAACATCATCCTGTTATTATCAATAATTTATGAAATTGGGAATTGAGTTGTTTAAAATGAATAAAGAAATGAATTGAGGAAATATGTATCCACTTTAGTTATAAAATGGAAATAAACTAAAAGTTGAAATCATTTAAGTAATTTGTTTGTTTTAAAGATAAGAATTGAATTTATAAAAATAAAATCACTTTGAACTTAAGATTTGAATGTTTGAAATGAACTTGCAAACTGAAATTGTTTAAGAATTGATTTCAAAAGTTAAAATTGGGTAATAAATTGTATTTTAAAGATTTAAATTGTTTTAAACTCTAATTTGAACTTTGAAATAAGTTAAGTAAGGGTAATTTAAAATGGAATTTTGAAATTTGGACTTAGGATTAAATGGTTTAGAATTTAAAAATAAAGGTTGGTTTGATTTAAAGGATTAAGTCAACATTTAAAAATTTAACTCGAATTTATGAAATTCGAGATGGTTTTAAATTGAGATTTGAATAGAATTAGTTCAAACTGATTTTGATTTGAATTAATTGAAAATGTGATTGAAGATGGATAAGCATAAATTTCAAATGTAAAATTTGAATTGAATTAATTTGAAGTGAAATTGAAGTTGAATAAGTTTGAAATTCAAATGGGAATTGATTTGAATTTAGGATAGGAATTGAAGTTAATTTAAACTGAATGGAAATTAAATCAATTTAAATAGAAGTGGGAAATTGGAAATTGGAAATTCTTTGGGAATGAAGATTGGGTAGTTAAACGGTTTGGCTCTGGACTATTTTCAAAATAAATTGTTTTATTATAAACCTATTTTTTTCAAGCTACTTATTATACAATCTTTCTTTTTAAAGCCCAAATTATCGTATACTTATTTTACAATTATTTTTGGAACTATCTAACTATTTTACAATAATTTTATAACTACTTCAATATTTTATAGCTATTTTACAATTATTAACTATTTTTACAACTACTTATCTATTTTAAACTTTTTCAAGCTATTTTCTAAATTTAAGCTGGATAGAGTTCAAGCTGTTTATAATTAAATACCAATTGAGATAAGAATTGTAGTGATAATCCAAGTGCGGATTGAAGCAACTGTGAATAAGTGAATAGAAATCTAAGTGAAGATGAATGGAAAGAGAATTGATTTAGCTAATAATCAATGAAGATAAATATGTAGGATGTATGTATATTATTTTATTCACATAATGATTTGATCCAGATTCAAGCATATAATTTTGAGATAGTATATCTGTAATAGTCCGATTTCTCGATGCCCGAAAGTCGACATCGATACGTCCATTGTATCAAATGTCGCACAGTATAATGCCCAAAAACCGAACCGTTAGGGTTAAAGAAGAAGAGGTAGAAGAAGAAGAAAGAAACAATAAACAGAATCTCACATTTCACAGCGGAACAATATACAATAGATAAATAATCTTTAAAACAAAAGGGCTGTATATGTTATTACAATACAACATCAGAGTACAACAACAACACACAACACTGGCAGTTATAAATGACTTGCCTACATAGAAATTTGTCTCACACAAACCCGAACGCAACAGACACTACAAAGTATAAATAATACGTCTCGCCATCCAGCTTGCCTCTTGAGCTCCACAGCAACTCCGGAATTCCAGAATGACCTGATAACCTGACTTTAGGCTGCCCGAGTGGAAATTGGTGGGCACCCAGAGTTTAGAAAGGGAACAATAAACTCCATGTCAGTCGTGGGACTGGTGTGAGATCTTAAAAACAGTCATTTTCACAAAGGAAATCCTCTATGCTTTTTGGAAAATGAAACTACCATAAGGCCTCCCGCCGCACACACAATGCAAACGTAGAATTGGAGAGATTTCTCCTTATGATAGTCAAACATGCTTAATACGTAAATTCCTTTTGATATTATTATTAGTGCATAGTGCAGAAAATATTTTGAAAGTATAATGTTAATCTTAGCCAGCATACAACCATTATTGTATGCCTACTATAGCTACCATCCAAACAGTGGGGCGCCACCATAAGTAGATGGCAGGTTATACAACTAAAACCGTACAGGCGCGTATTGGAGTTTGGATTTCCAACAAATGGTCAGGCTAAGGAACTTCCTACTGCCACATGGGTACGCCTCTGGAGGGATGTCCCGAGAACTTAACCAGCTCTCTGCCAACACAAGGTCGGGTTACCTCTGTAGTTAGGTAACTACGACACGAGTATGCCATCCCCCGGTCCTTTGGGACCTTTATCCGAGGATCCTCTACACCAACAACCACAAAGAAAAGTATTTGCAGTAACCACAAAGGTTAAATATCAGGGTTCCATACCTGACACTACCCCTTTTAAGAAGGAAATGACATACCCTAAAGGGCGCGACCCTCATAACCTTGCCGCATCTTTCCTGTTTCGACCATTTCCGGGGTGTGAGGTCCGATTAGGTCTCGTCCACAAAGCTACACTTTTCACAAAGTCATGCTTTGATCAACAAATGATCAGCAGAATACATATGTCACATTACCAAATTGGGAATATATCACTAATAACCATCAACTACATAACCTCTGAGCTCGTACGTCTCAGAGAAGGGTGTTAAGCTAAGAGAATAAATTCAAAATTTAATGGATTTTTAACTTGTTAAGGATTATTTAATTTAATTTGTAATCAAAGGATAAATTAATTAATAATTAAAGGTTATTTAATTGAGGATAAATAACCAATGGGATAATTACTTGATGGAAGTAATTATGGATGATTAATGGGTAATGAAAGGATGATTAATTAATGGTTTGTAATTAATTAATGATTAGGTAAACAGGATTTAAAAAGGTGATTGAAGTAATTAATTTAATTTATTTAAATTAGTTAGAAATGGTGTGACAAATTATTATTTTTTACGAATGATTGAATGATATTGTATGCCTTAGATATCTCTGATATGTTTGGGTTGAACTGTGATAACATGGTTTGTTTATCTATGATGAATGACTATGTAAATATGTAATTCTAGATATAAATGGAATTGTTTTAAACTTAAACAAACTTGGGTTAATGATAACATTGGAATCGAAGAGACCGGGGTCGGGTAATCAGCAAATACCCAAAACCACTTCGATTGAAATCTACAAAAATTCCTTATAGTTCGATATGTAAAATCAATAGGCTGGAATGGAATAATTTAAGTAAACTGGACCATTGAAACTAAGTAAGGATACTTAGTGATTTATTTATGAAATAAGTGATGGGTTTTAACAAAAAAGAACTCGTAATAAGGTACGAGTTACTCTGGGTTTTAAATAAGTTTTATGCATTAGTATTTCTTGTTAGATAGATTTACTCACGCTGGTTTCCAGCCTGACCCGGGTGTTACTTTGATGTAATGCTCGGGTCAGACCGAGTATTATAGATTTTCAGGTAAGGACGTTTTTGGAGCTCAGGAGGCGAGCTGGATGGCAAGAACGTATGGATTTTGCCTCTGTGTATTTGAGTTTGATTTGATTATAGTTTGGGACGTGTTAGTTGTAAATGTCCTGTTTATGTATGAATGATTGTACTATGACGTATTGAATGTAAAGTGACAATTACAGTTTTCTTTCTATAAGTGTTATTATTTGTTATTATATTTTATCCGCTACGAATGTGAGATGCCGTTTTCTGTTCTTCTTCTTCTTTTCTTTAACAATCTGAAATTTTCGGTATTCGATTGCTCGGCACTTCTACAGTGACATATTAGTGTCGAAGTCACGAGGTTGAAATTTTAGGTCGTTACATCAGACTTACCCATATAGCGTGCATGGATATGATCATGTTATACTTTTTTCTAATCATTTTTGTTGTAGGTGCCTGATTTATGATTGACCAATTTGGATAAGATACTAGCGAGGGAAAAAAACGTTCTGCTCAGTGGCGAAGTCTCACTAGAAATCTAGTGTGGTTCGAGATGGTATATTATTATTGAGACCAAACTTTTTTTCTAGCCCGATGTTTTTATTTTTCCCCCAAAACTCTCGGGTACACATTTGAGTAGATTCGGAGTTGGGATTTTTAAGTCAGACGAATAAGCTTCCGAAGACGTGCAGGAGGCAAGGCGGCTAATATTAGGAGTTTATTTCCACTTTGTTGTTTAAGACTATGCTATGTTTAAATTGATGTAATTGCAGAATTTATAACTGTCAAGTAGTTAGACTCTGATCATCCAAGCGGTTCTTTTTTTGATGAAGAAGGGGGCATCTTTTTTTTATGCAGAAGGGGCATCTTCATATGTCACTCTTGGAGTATACTAATAATTATTATATATTTTCTAAATGCGGAAACGATGGGATTATATAATGGGATGTAATGAACATAAAAATTATTGATGAAATGTGTTTTGAAAATTTTCATATTCATGTGCTATAGATGTTATGGATACAATTAAGTAATCTCATCTTTTCACCAGAAATTAGTACTATGGATGACTACAACATCTGTAGCGCTTAGTTCGGGCCTCAAAATAGGGGATGTTACAACTTGGTATCAGAGCATAGGTTTATGTAAAGATTATAAGATTTTGCTGAAATAAAATTTAACAGATTTTGGAAACATAATCCTAATAAATTAGGGAATAATGTTAGAGTATGTGATAATGCTATGGTAGCATACTTGTTATTTGCTATAAGTATTTTTTCTATCTCTGTTCTCCCTTCTCTCTTAGACCATTTTTTCGTATCTTACAAAGGCTCGTATGCGGATTACGATAAAGTGAGATATAAAAGCAGGAAATGGAAGAGTGAATCTAGGTAGAGGAAGCACCACAACTAAAGAAAACGTTCGACCTAATACTAGAAGGAATCCGAGTCGACAAGATAATGCTAATCCAACTGCAAATGCTAATGTGAGTGTTGGAACTCCACCAGTAAATATAGGGACTGTGTACTAGTTCTTCAAGAATATGAAGCAAGTTGAAGCTAATTTTGTTGGAGGAAACATTGGTAATGCGAGAGGTGCTAACCTAAGGTACCGACCCACAAAAATTACGCCAAGTTGAGCCATGATTTTACCAGTCTTGGAGGAAAGTCTTTTGTAGGAACAGAAAGTGCTATTGAAGTTGAGAATTAGTTGTTACATTGTGAAAGGATTCTTGCCAACTTAGGCTTGAATGATGAGCAAAAGAGGAGGTTTGCATCTAGACAAATGTAAGGAGTTTCTTTATATTGGTATAACGAAGTGACTGTAGGAGTACCAAAAGAGAACTTGACTTAGGCTGAATTTAGAAGAAGATTTGAAGAAAGGTTTTTGTTTGAGATGTCTAAGTCAATTTTTCTTAGGAAGTTCATAGAATTGGAGCAAGGAGAGATGTCTGTACTGGAATATGAAACTAAGTTTTTTGAGTTGTTCAGATACGGGCATACTACTATTGACACCATGATTAAAAGGAATGGAAAGTTTATTCATGGATTGAAACCCAAGATTACTAGGGAAACAATGCTGCATCTCATAGATTTGTGTGACGTAGTGGTGAAGATGGCATTAAGGAATGAGGAAATGCTTTCAATATATGGAAGTGACAAGCCTGTGTAGACTAAAGTTTCCAATGCAAGAAAAGGAAGTTCTTTAATAAGAATGGAGCTAAGAAGGGCGGAGCTACCAAGAAAGGGCAAGCTAATGTTGTTTACTATAAGTGTGATAAGAAAGGGCACTTAGCCAATGAGTGTCTATCTGGTGATCGAAAGAAGGATGTGGGAAAGAAGGGCGTGAAGTGTTATAACTGCAACTAAATTGAGCATTACAAGAATGAATGTTTAGAACCGACCAAGGCTGTTAAAGGGAAAGTGTATTCTTTAAAGCCATCAGCTTCAGGACCGACTACAAAAGAGAAAGGATTTTTTCGATAGGAGGTATGCTTTTGATTCGTGGCATACCTGTTAGAGTGTTATTTGATACTGACTAATCACATTCTTTTATTTTGCAATGTTTGGTAGATAGGTTAAATTTTGAACCATCATACCTTATTACTTCCTTAAGGCTTTCGAATCCAATATGAGATTATGCAACTCTTGGGATGAGATGTGACTATTTAGAATTTGAGTTGTTAGGCCATGCATTTACCTAAAATTTACATGTTTTTGATTTTGTGGGTTTAGAGATTATTTTGGGTATGGACCAGTTAAGCAAATATAATGCTAAGATATCTTGCTAAGATAGGAAGATATCACTAAGACACTCAAATAACCGTAATTGAATTATGTACCTAAAATTTACATGTGCTTTATTGGGTGCAACAAAAGTGGAAGATGAGGTGAATCAAGTTTTCATGTAAGAGAGTGTGCGGATGTTTTTGAGCCTGTCAACTACCACCGAGAAGAGCTGTTAAGTTTCAAATAGATCTTGTACCTGTAGATGAACCTATAAGTAAACCGCTTAGTAGAATGACATCTACTGAGATGAAAGAGTTAAAGCTATAGCTGGTGGACTTTGAAGGAAATAATTTTATTATATCAAGCAACTCACCTTAAGAAATGACCACAGTGTTCAAGAAGAAACTGAATGGGTCATTGAGGATGTGTATTAGTAATCGTAAATTGAATGAGAAGACAACAAAGAACTGGTATTCTTTAATGAGAATATATAAATTGTTTGATCAGTTGAGTGGAGCCAAAGTATTTTTCCAATTTGATCTAGCAGTAGGGTTTCATCAATTGAGAGTGGAAGAAGACAACATTCCATTAACGATGAACAAGATAAAGTTCATATGAAAGGTTAGTCGTGCCATTTGGATTGACAATGTGCCTGCTTTCTTTGTGGATTCGAGGATCCAGATCTTTCGAAAGAATTTGGATAGATTCATTTTAGTTTTATAGATGGTATTCTGGTATATTCTAAAAATGAAAGAGATCATGAGATTGATCTTACAATAGTGCTAGAAACATTAAGGCAGCATCAACTAAAATGAAGTTTTTGAAATGTCATTTTTGGTAGAAAGAAGTGAAATTTATTGGTCATGTAGTTTTAGAAAAAGGGTTATCAGTAGATCCAACTAAGATTGGAGCTATTAACGATTGGAAAAGATCCAAGACTGTGACCGAGATAAGAAGTTTTATGGGTTAGCTAGCTATTATCGGAGATTCATCAAGGATTTCCCTCATATAGCGGCACCAATGACTAAACTAATGTGGAAGGACGTAAAGTTTGTTTTAACCAATAAATATGAAGAAGCATTCCTAAAGTGAAATATTTATTGACCAATACACTCATGTTAGTTGTTCCAGATGGAAATCAAGACTTAGTAGTGTGTACTAATGCATGTGGGATAGGGTTAGGAGCTTTGTTAATGCAAAGAGGTAAAGTGATTGCCTTTGCTTCTTAAAACTTTGACCATATGACGTTAGATATCTGACTCATGATTTAGAGTTGGCGATAGTGGTCTTTGTTTTGAAAGTACGGAGACCCTATCTTTTTGAAGAACGATTCGAGTTATTTACGAATCGTAAGTCTTTCTCCCAGAGGAAGTTGAATATGAGGAAAGAAAGGTGGCTGGAGTTTTTGGCGACCTACGATTTTGGTATTGGGCATACGCCGGGGAAAAGAAATAATGGTGCAGATGCACTTAGTAGAAAACATCAAAGTGTGGTGTTAGCTATAATAGTAGACGGAAAGAATTAGAGGCATTTTATGTGGTTAAAGTCAACAGCTAGTTCTAGTCGGATTACTGCAATGTTATCCTATTTGGAAGTTCAACCAGAAAGATCGAAAGAATTTCTCCTACGTAGAGAGATGATCCATTACTGGCTGAATGGATTAAGAGGATTGAAGAGGAAACTAAGATTGATTAATTAAAAGGTTTTAATCTTGACCAGAATGGATGGTTATGGAAGAAGGGACGATTGTGTGTTCTAGATGTTTGGAACCTAAGAAAGGAAGTTCTTAGGGATTGTCATCGATCAAAGTTTACTATTCATCCTAGAAGAACTAAAATATTTCAGGATATGAAGAGGAGTTTATTGTGGAAAGGAATGAAAAGAGATGTAGGCTTATGGGTGAACCAGTGTCTGAATTGTCGGTAAGTAAAACCCGAGCATTAGAAGCCAAGTGGGTTACTTCAACCGTTAGAAGTACTACTTTGGAAATGAAATTCTATATCCATGAATTTTATTGATGGGTTGCCAAAGTTTAATAGAAGAAATGATAGTATTTAGGTCATGGTAGATAGACTGACCAAGAGTGCACACTTTACTTCCGTTAAATCGGCAAGGAAGGCACCTACTCTGGCGAAGTTGTTTATGAAGAATATTGTAAGACTGCATTTAATTCCAATGGTGTAGTCAATGATATAGATACTTTATTTACTAGTGAATTCTAAAAGAGTCTGAAAGAAGTGTAGGTACCAAGCTAACGATGAGTATCGCTTACCATCTACAAACAGATGGGCAAACAGAAAGAGTTAACAAAGTTCTTGAAGATTTGTTAAGGTTATGTGTACTAGACTTTGGAGGGTCATGGAAAATCATTAGTACTTAGTCAAGTTTTCCTATAATAATAGTTATCAAACTAGTATAGGAATGACACCTTTCGAAGCTCTATACGGATGGCTATGCAAATCACTAGCATGTTGGTTGGAGACCAGAGACAGGTCGATTCTTGGTCCAGATATGGTGAGGGAAGCCATGAAAAAGATTGAGTTGATTTCACAAGAGTGAAGGAAGCTCAGTCAAGGTAGAGAAGTTACCAGATAAGAGGCATAAGGACTTGGAGTTCTCAGTTGGCGACCATGTTTTTGTTAAGGTATCGCCGACAAAGTGTGTGGTATGGTTTGGGAAGTCGGGGAAATTAACATCGAGATATGTTAGTCCATTTCCTATCATAGAAAGGATCAAGAAACTCGCTTATCGGATAGAGTTACCGATTAGTTTGGAAGGAGTCCATAATGTTTTCCATGTTTCTCATCTTAAAAAGTGAGTGCATGATCCAGAGACTACTATTGCATCGAACATATTAGAAGATTTAGTAGTAGAACCGGATATGACTTCTATTAGACAACCAGTTCATGATGTAGCAAGAGATGAAAAAAACTAAAAAACAAGACAGTCAAATTAATAATAGTCTAATGGAGTGACAATGAGAAAGAGTGCACTTGGGAGATAGAAAGAAGGATTAGAGATATTTATCCTGAGTCGTTTTGATGGTATGTTCTATATGTGTCATATAGACCTTTTTCTAGTAGGATATACAAGTATTACCGTCATGTGTTGATCACACATGTTTACAACACTGATATGCTTGTTGATTCCCTTATCATAATTTCGAGGACCAAATTCTTAAGTGGAGTTGCCTGTAACACCCCGAATTTTTGTCTATCATTATTCAAGAAATTTAATTAGATAGATTAAATAAAATATTACTGCAATGTGATAAGGAAAATGAGATTTGTTAATTAATTACATCGTGCCTTAATTAATCGATTAAGAAGATTGTTTTAAATATAAAGTAGAAAGAAAATTAAGAGAGGGGAATAATGGGAACAGTCCCTTAATTCATTCCCTAAACCCTCCCTTTCTCATTCCTTCTCATTTCATTTTGAAAATATCAAAACATAACCTAAAGAGGTCGGTCATTACGTAGAAGGCAAGAAAGAGGAAATCATGAGAAAAGTTAAAGGAATTGTTTGGGCCAGAGTTGGTCACAAACACCCAATTACAGATGAAAGCACCAAATCACAATCACATATCATGGATAGATTGTATGTAGTAGGATTAAATATGAAGAACACTCTAAAAATTAAAAAGAAAGCTGTAGAAAGCCAAGATTTACAGTGGTTCGACGTTGTAGCCTACGTTCACTTTAAAGAGTTGCTATTTTATTGACGATCTTCTACTGATTTACAAGTATACAACTGATAGTATCTGAGTTACAACGAAGTTCAGCAGAGTAACGATGTAGAAGAGCCCATAGAGTCCCTTTTTCGAAGGCCTAGGACTGCATTTATAGGTGTAGGCTGAAAATATCTGGCTCAAATCTCATAAGACTACTTCATACACATTGGTGGGCCCACGTGATTGATCCTTGGACATTTGGGATCGACCATTGACTGATACGTATACAATTCCTATCGATTAAAAACGAATCCATTTGGGCTGAGATCAATCATAGACCAAGTAGAGGTGGTACGCAAGCTTCTGTGAAAATTTGATAGCATTTGGACTTGTAGATTTTGAGTGATGATTGATCCAAGTTTCAAGCTGCTGCAGACTGGCCTCTTCGTTGTCATTCCCATTCGTGTCGATCATACCCCCCGATTGATGACATGGCACTACATTCCAAAGTCCATCCACTTTTCATGCTGAGAGACCGAGTCTTCCACTTGAACGTGTTTCCTTCCTATCATTCTAATACAGTTGCTTCGTATCGATCATCTAGTTAGCTGGCTTCGTATCGATATTCCCAAGTGCTACTTCATATCGATCAACAAGGATGTCGTTCATATCGATCCATCATGTATCATTCACATCGATTACTAGACGATCGATACGAACAATGTGCATGGGTGGATCAATACGATATGATAGCTTTTTATGGATATGAAGCAGCCTGAATTCGATAGATACGAAGGAAGCTGGTGGGTGTTGGATACAAAATAAAGCCTATTTGTATCGATAATTCAAATGTCATTTCGTCTCGATCATCCCACACACCCTTTGTATCGATTGTTTTGGTGGCATGCTTCGTATTAATCGTAGGCCGATCGATATAAACCAAGTTGATGAGGAGAACGATACGAAGTACGTATGGATGAGATCAATACGAAGCGTTGCTTGTTGATGGATACGAAGTGAAGCGATCATGATGGATATGAAGTAAAATAAGCATGATGGAAATGAAATAGTGTTGTCATGATGGATACGAATAGCGCTGGATTTTTTGGTCTTGATCGATCAATATCTTGGGCATACGAACTTCGACTGACTTGAAATTTGGAACATTTACTTTTATAGCTTTGTTTGTCGTGTCATGTCAATTGTAGCTCGATCTTGACTTTAACAAAATTTGCCGGTATCCATAGTAGACCTGTGTAAAACCGATCTTTGGGACGGACTGTCTTTGGTTTCTAATCAAGTCCTTGGTGTAACGGCCTTGCCAAAAGGTGGAATAACATTTGCCCACTAATGCATGCCTTGCGACAGGAAGGTGTGTTTTGTAGTTCGATAAGCTAGATGTTTGTATCTTGTTAATGACTTGTAAAGAGATTGATAATTTTACTCGACTGTCAATAATGATCATTTGAAATAGTATGCCATTCTAGGCGGTATGTGACCGTTCGAAGTCGGAAGCCATTCGAGGCGAATGGTGACCTTTCGTGGTTGGGTGCCATTCGAGGGGAATTATGACTGTTTGTGTTCGGATGCCGTTCGAGGCGAATTATGACCGTTCGTGGTTGGGTGTGCTTCGTATGGAATTGTGACCACCCGTAATCGGATGGCGTTCGAGTCGGATTGTGTGTTCCCCAGGGGGGTTAGTATTATTTATGTCATATTTCACGTTCGAGAGAGTTTTTGAATCATTTGTTATGGCGGTTCATCGCCATCCCAGAGAATGCCTGAGGACCATTCGTGGTCTTGTGCATGCATAAGTGACTTAACCGTTATGGAATTACAAACACCAAACTTACATTCAAATGAGTCTTATAACAAAAATGGCCAACTAAATCAAGTTCAGATGCAAAAAATAGGAAACAAAAGTGAAACAGAGACGTCAAAGTGCAGACACTTACATCGATGTGGTTGATGGTCGTCTCAAAGCATACCTGAGGACCGTTCGCGATCTCGTACATGTATAAGCGACTTAACCCAATTAGTGTGGAGTTTGTCACTTATTTTTCAGTATTCTAATCAGTTGATGATAAGCTGATGTCTCGATCCGAAGCCGCCATCATTCGATGCAGATGGTGGTCGCTCTTGCTCCACCGTCACTGCTCGCCTTTTCACATACTGCAACAGCATACTGTTCTGGATATGTCCTTCAATCTCATCCTTCAAGTGCCTGCAATCATTCGTACTATAGCCGCTCAGCTCGTGGAATAAGCAGTTTTTCTCCAACTTCTCATTATTGGTTGTATCTCTCCTTATTGGCCTTCGGTAGGGAGCCTGCCCCTTAGTGCCTTGGTAGATTTGTTCCAAAGTCTCGTTCAAATCCTTACAAGAGGTGAATCTCGGTTCCTTTTCCAGACGCTTTGGCTCGTCACAACTATCCCATGCTTTCTGTTTCCCTTTTCCTTGCCTAAATCATTTCCGGGCGGATCTCCGCTTTTGACTGCATAAACCTCAACTCCCTCTCCTTCCTCTCTCTCAGCATTTGCATCGTCTTGTCGCAGAAACCTTTCTGCCTCGTGGTAAAACTCTCCTAAATCCATAAGTGGGTCCCTTGTCAATGAATTCTTGAATTTCGTTCCATCAGCTATGCCAGATATAGCTGCCATCAAAACCATGAATGGATCTGCTTGATCCACCGATGTTGCAACTAGGTTGAATCATGTCAGAAAACTCCTCAAAGATTCCTTGGTTCTCTGCTTTAGTGCTGTCAAACTCACACATTCTTAGTCCTCGAAAAGTGAACTCTGAACTGCCTCATAAACTTCTCAATCAACTCGGTCCATATTCCAATGGAGCCGGTTTTCAATTGTCTAAACCACAGTGTTGCTATGTTTATCAAATACAATGAGAAACATCGAGCCATGACCTCCTCCGATGTCCCCAGTACTTCCATGTGCCTCATATACCTCGTTAGATGAACTGCAGGATCCGTCCTCCCATCACACGTCTCTAGTGTGGGTAGCTCGAATTATGGTGGATTCCTGACCTGTTTAATTGCAGGATCGAAAGGGCTCTTGTTCACATCTTCCATATCTCTATTCACTAATCCGCCTCTCATGGCTCGTCTGACCATCTCCTTTAATCTGTCACTATCGCCAAGCTATAGTCCTTGTATGTTGCCTTCGATCTGCCCCTCGAGTTCATGAGGGAAACACTCCTTGACGAGCATCCATTCCTCTATCAACACCATGTTGAACAGTTCCATCTGGTATCCTACCTGAGATTGGATCAACATGCTCTGGGGGAATGCCCCTTAGCTCAGGGGCTGCTCTTGATAGTCCTACTCTATTTTGAATCCTGGTTGTTCCATGCTCCTGGTCCCTATCTCCAGCATCTCCTACAATGGTATTCTCTTGATTCTGCGCTCTAACTCATCCAATCTGCTGGAGTAGGTTCTGCATCATCTCCTCTTGTCTTTTCAGCATCCCTTCCAATGTAGCTTCCATTATTATCTCCCTCTCGTCTCTGGTGATGAAAATTGAAGTCTGATTAGCTTTCTAGGATGCCTCCTGGCTTCCTTTATGCTGACTCCTTTCCGCTCTTTGTCTCCTTGTTGATTGCTTTGTCATAGCTTTCCACATCCAAGTCTTTAAGCCTTCAGATCCAAAATCCAAGCTGTAGAGTCCCTGAGTGCTAGCCTTCTCAGTGAAAGCACCAAAATTGATCCCTAACACCCAATTGCAGATGAAAACACCAAATCACAAACACGGATCATAGATAGATTGTATGTAGTAGGATTAAATATGAAGAACGCTCTAAAAATTAAAATGAAAGCAGTAGAAAGTCAAGATTGATAGTGGTTCAGCGTTGTAGGCTACGTCCACTTTGAAGAGTTGTTGTTATATTGATGATCTTCTACTGATTTACAAGTATACAATTGATGGTATCCGAGTTACAATGGAGTTCAACAGAGTAACGGCATAGAAGAGCCCAAAAAGTCTCTTTTCCAAAGGCGTAGGACTGGTATTTATAGGTGTAGGCTAAAAATATCTGGCTCAAACCTCGGAAGACTCTTTCTTACACATGGGTGGGCCTATGTGATCGACCCATGGACATTTGGGGATCGATCATTGATCAATACGTATACAATTCGTATCGATTAAAAACGACACTATTTGGGTTGAGATCGATCAGAGACCAAGTAGAGGTGGTACACAAGCTTCTATGAAAATTTGATAGCATTTGGACTTGTAGATTTTGAGTTATGATCAATCCAAGTTCGAAGCTGTATTATGCTGGCCTCTTCGTGTCGCTCCCATTTGTATCGATCATACTTGGATTGCTGACATGGCGCTACATTCCAGGGTCGATCCACTTTTCATGTTGAGAGGCCTAGTCTTCCACTTGAATGTGTTTCCTTCATATCATTCTCATTCAATTGCTTCGTATCAATCATCTAGTTAGCTGGCTTCGTATCGATATTCCCAGGTGTTACTTCATATCGATCAATGAGGATGCCATTCATATGGATCCATAATGTTCCATTCACATCTACCATTAGCCGATCGATATGAATAATGTGCATGGGTGGATCGATACAATAAGATATTTTTTGTGGATACGAAGAAGCCTGATTTCGATGGATACGAAGGAAGCGGGTGGGTGTTGGATACGAACTAAATCCTTTTCGAATCAATAATTCAGATGCTGTTTCGTATCGATCACCCCACACACCCTTTGTATTGATTTTTTTATTGGGATGCTTTGTATCGATCGTAGGCCGATCGATATGAACCAAGTTGATGAGGAGACCGATACGAAGTACGTATGGACGAGATCAATACGAAGTGTTGCTTGTTGATGGATACGAAGTGAAGCGATCACGATAGATACAAAGTAGAATGAGCATGATGGATAGGAAATAGTGTTGTCATGATGGATACGAACAGTGCTAGTTTTTTCTTGGCCTTGATCGATTAATATCTTAAGCATACAAACTCCGATTGACTTGTAATTTGAAACGTCGAATTTCATAGCTGTGTTTGTCGAGTCATGCAATTGTAGTTTGATCGGCACTCAAACCAAATTTTCCAGTATCCATAGTAGACTGTGTATAACCGATCTTTTGGACGGACTGTCTTTGGTTTCCAATCAACTCCTTGGTGTCATTACCTTGCCAAAATGCAGGATAACATGAATTAATCAACATCAAATCTCAATCTCTCTTATCCAACTTAAGGTGAATAATATTATCTATCTCATTTATTTATGCTTGTTTTTTTGATCTATGAATGATTTTTGAATTGGCTGTGAATATATGTCACACTTTGATTGATGATTATCATTACTGGATTGAATGATGATTTATTAGAATAATTATAGAATTGTTTTTATAGGGTTTTAAAGGCAAAGCCTAAGTTTTTAATCTTCAATTGGTTTGAAATTTGAATATGTTGTGTAAAATATTATTTTGGAGATGTGTTTTTTATTTCATAATTTTCCAAGTTCATATGAATATTTTATGAATTTCCTAAAATGAAAAAGGTTTTTATTTTGGGTTTTAACTATTAAAAATATTTAAATTAATATTTTGGCCTCGAAATTTTTATACAAGGAAAAAGATGGAAATTTGAATTTTTTGTTATTTTTGGGGACTTTTCATAATGGTTATGATTTCTATGAATTTATTAATTGCATATTTATCATTGTCATAATCATATTTTCGTGACTCAATATTGCATCCTGGGAATTGGGAATATAATAACCCGTTAGATTGTTCCGGTAGCGAGTATGGTTAGAGTAACCTCTTGAGTAGAACTGTAGTTAGGAGATCATATAGATCAATTGTGTTAGGATGCCCTGAACCAATCAAAAGTTATGACTCGCTGATTTAAAAACTGATAATATTGTATGTAGGATTGGTATATGGCCGTGCCTTATGCTTCAGCCGTTAGCCCTCCGTCGGTAAAGGTTCGCGATTCCAATGGGTAACACTTGTCAATAGTGAGACTAAAGGATGTTTACATACAGAAAGGAACTCGTAGCTCTATATGCTCAAAGAATATTTAATTTCTTTTACTCCTAACTGTATTTGGAAACTGCTAACTATATTTAGAGATTTTGGAACATCTAGTTAAAATTTAGGCCCGAGTCAGCCTATAGGTTATTAATTGGCCTGCAAAACCAGTAGGTTCATAGTAACCCTAAGGAAACTATGATTTGAGACGGACAATCTAATTTTGGAAAGGATAAACCTTGGTTGTTCATAACCCTAGGAAGACAGACTAGTAAGACTAACCCATGTAGCATGTACGCATATGATCATGTTATACTTTATTCTAACCATTGTGGTTGTAAGTGTATGATCTGTGATTGACATATTTGGATAAAATACTAGTGAGGGCAAAACATGTTTCGTTCGACGTCATAGGCTCACTATATATCTAGTTTAGTTTGAGATGGTATATTATTATTCATACTAGACCCTTTGTCTAACCCGAAGTTTTTTCCCGCTAAACTCTTCAACACTCATTTGAGTAACTCCAGAGTAATGATTTTTAGGTTAGATGAACAAGCTTCCGAAGATGTGCAAGAGGCTAGCTAGCTAATATTAGGAGTTTGTCTCTATTGTGTTGTTTTAAGACTATGCTATGTTTGAATGAACATAATGACAGAATTTATACCTGTCAAGTAGTTAGACTTTGATTATTCATAGAGCCATCTTCATATGTCGCTTTTGGAATATATATATATATATATATATATATATATGTAATTATTATATTTTTTGAATGTGGAAATGATGGGATTATGTAATGAGATGTAATAAATATGAAAGTAATTAATGAAATATGTTTTGAAAATTTCCACATTAACGCGCTCTAGATGTTAGATACAGTTAACTAACTAATTTTGTCACCAAAAATTAAAACTATGGATGACCGAAGCATCTATAGCACTTAGTTTTGGGCCTCAAAATGGGGGATGTTGCATTTGATTGCTACTTAAATACATAAAGGGAGAAATACATTTTATAACTATGCAAAAATAAAAAATAAATTTAAAATGAGTTCACTTTGTTTTGGAAAACAGAGTTTACTCGATTTTTAAAAACTGTATAAACTCATATTTAAAATATGACTATACTCTATTTTTCAAAACTGTGTTAACTTAGTTTTTCAATATTAAGTACTCGGCTTTTTTCAAACCGAGTTAACTCAGTTTTGAAACTAAAACTCTGTTTCAAAACTAAAATAATAATGTAAAACTATGGCATGACTATATATGTTATAAATCATAATCCAACATTATAAGATTAAATATTACGTTAACAAGAAAAATGATATAATCAAATCACCAGGATTACATGATAAATTTAAAAGTCAAGCATGACAATCAGTGATAGTGAGGGTGCTATAGAGAAAAAACATAAGCTTTATCCTATATCATGAGAAAATATGACTTGTGAAATTAATGTACATAGCAAAACAATTTCCAAGTAGTCACTATTAGGGACTTAAAGAAGTTTATTACTAACTTATGAAGGATTTTATAACAATTAATATATACATCACCGATAAGTGTATCGTTGTGCAATCTTTATACAAAGATTGTTTTGATTGTTCTAACAAGTCAAAAAAAATCTAGCTTCTAGGTAAAGTTTTTCCGCCATATTAGGTAATTCATCCGACTACATACAAGGACCATCGACATCATGAACCATTTCTATCATATTATTTTCTTGACTAGTTTCTTTGACATTAACTTTAATGGTTACGAGCTTATCCTTTGTCATATCATTTCTTGTCTCCACTTCACCGTGGTATCTCCATCCATAGTAGTTCGACATAAAAAAAACTATGCAAATGAAACATTATGATATCATATTTTTGACGTTTTATGCAATGATATTTGGAATAAGGACGTTAAATTTCTATCTGTTTTAATCTATCATAAGATACCACTTTTTTAAATGCTTCCACGCCATTTTTAAATTACAGTGGTACTGTTCCTCTCTTCTTGAGATTAAACATGTACACCTAAATTCGGATTTTTAGAATATACATCTTCTACTACAAATAATATACATACTTGGTACTATAATGCACATATTATCAAAAATAGGATTTTATACAATTTTTTGTTATTAACACCACGCGGTTAGTATTATTTATTTATAAATTCATATGTTATAATACTTTCTTTTATTTATTCTATAAATAATTCTTATTTTATTAATACTACCATATACTTTGTTTTGAAAATATGTAAAGTTCTATAACTAAATTACTTGAGTTTAAATGATTTATAAAATATTTAAATACCTTTGTGTCTGTGACTTATCGATTACTGGGACAAAACCAACAAATATTACATCATATGAATATCGAAGCGCGTTTCACAAAAATAGAAGAACATCTCTATATCGATCGTATACAGTACCTGTCGGAAGTGGTCAAATGAAATCCTAGGTCAACAAAATTCAGTTATAATAACTATTAACTTGAAAACTAAATCATATAATTTATAAAATTGAATTTGTATTAAAACTAAATTATAATAACTTTGAAAATTAAATTATATAGCTAATATAATTAAGTTATAATAAATTTTACAATTAAAATTAGATTACATAATTGAATTTAAATCTAATTAATTAGTCTACAACAACTTTTAAAATCAAAATTAAAATTAAAATTAAATTATGTAACTTTTAAATTTGAATACAATAATTTTTCAAAGTAAAAGTAGATATTATAATTAATTAAATTTAACCGATTAAACTATATAATTTTTTAAAATTAAAATGAAAATTAAATTATATAATTTTTAAAATTAAATTAAAATTATAACTACTTAGAAAATTAAATTAAATTATATGATTATTAAAATTAAGTTATAATAAAATTAAAATTAAAATTAAATTATATGATTATTAAAATTAAGTTATAATAAATTTTAAATTAAAATTAAATTATAGAATAGAATTTATATTTAATTAACTAAAATTAAAATTAGAATATGTAATCAAAATTCAACAGCTGATCGATTTGATACGCATATGCATAGTTATGTTTAAATTCAAGTGATCACTATGATGTATTAATAAATTCGATATGCATAATCATGCTTGAAAAATTCAACTATTAATTGATTAAATTAACAAATAATTTATAAGTAATTATAGAATATACATTCTCATAAACCAAACAAATTGAGTAAAGCTCTATATATTACATCTATTTTGAGAAGACAAAAATAATTTTTACAGATGAATTTAATTTAAACTTATCGAGTCTCGATGGGCTGCGATCGAAGGGGAGCACTGGAAGTTGGTAGCCGTTGTGGTTGATGGGGAGTGGCAGACGTTGCGGTGGCTATTGAGGTTCGTTGGATGTTGCAGTAGTAGTGGGTATTGGCAGACTTCGGCTTTAGGGAATGGCGGACATCGACCTTTAGGAATGGTGGACTTTAGTTTCAAGTTGGCGAAGGATATGGCAGACCTCAAGCAAAGATAGTGGAAGTGGAGTTCTAATGACGGATGATTTAAGGGTTTTTTTATCTTGTTTTTTCCTTTTAGGTGTAAATGAAGTCGACGGTTGTGGAATTGGAATTGTAGGAGAGGATGTCATCAGGGAGGTATCGATAAGATCATTTTTAATTTTTGATTTTAACATACTTATCATAGCTTTTCAAAAATTTCAAAAATATGAAGTATCAACTTTCACAATATGTATTATTAAATTTTTAATTTAATAAATAGAAATTTTACAATTTTAATTATATATAAATAATTATTACAACTTTTATATACTTTTAGATTATAAACTATTGTTCCTTATCCTGTTTACATTATAAAGTTTTAAGCTCCGACCAGTGAGAATCCACATTCTTGTCCTAGATGCTCAAGTATAAAATTTTGTATCATTCCAAGTCATCCGCGATCCTGTAATTTAATTGATTATTTTCAATAATCAACTGACACCTAGAAATATTAACAATCGATAAGATGGATGGTTAAAATGCTTAAAATTACATAAAACCGTATATGTAAGCTTTAGTATCAGTGAACATGTGCAGTTAGATTTCATCAATGTGGAAAGTAATAAATTCAGTTGTAATTGGTCGTTTCCAATAGAACTCTATGTAACCTATATGGAAAACGACAGGCTTGAACCAACTATCCAATCCACATTATGAATTTTTAAATTCAACGTGGTACAAAATTTTATGTCTTCCTAGTCAATTTGATATGCAATCCTATAAGTTAATTGGTTATTTTCAATAACCAACTAATACCTAGGAATATTTACATTCGATAAGATGTATGGTCAAACTGACTCAAAATTACATGATACCGTCTATTTGAGCTTCTCATACAGTATTGATGAATGCCTATAGTTGTTTTCAGTAACATGGAAAGTAAGTAGGTATTTCACTCAGGATTGGTCATTTCCAATTGAACTCTAAGTAACTTGTATGGAAAATGAATGGTTTGAATCGATAGTTCCGTCTATGTTATGAATTTTGGAAATCCGACCATTAAGAATTGATATTGTTGTTTTGGATGATTAAATACAAAATTTCATGCTATTCCGAGCCACTTTGATCCAGTCCGATAAGTTAATTAATTATTTTCGACAATCAACTAACAACTAGGAATGTTTACATTTAATAAGAGGGATAGTCAAACTCCATTGATTGAATATTTAATTAATTATAGTATATAAATGATTGATTTTAAAATCTTAATAGCTACTTTTAATTAATAAATAATAATGGTGGTCTTGCTATAGAAAAATACTTAAAAAATAAATAGTTCGAATGAATACCGTTAAGACTAAAAATCATTTTCGATAAATGATATTGAAAGGCGTGAAATTATCATCGCAGAGCAATGTCTTAGATTTTGTCGAAATAAGTTTCATTGGGTCCAAAATAATGAGATGATGTAGGTCTACGAGTGTTATGTCGTCCAGACATGTGGTATGATCATGCGAGCTCGAAACATGCAACATTTAATTAGACGATTAAATAATAATATTATTTTATTATATAAACAACTTACCCTCATCTCTCTCTTTCACTTTTCCTTCTCTTCTCGTTTTACTTTCCCAAAACAAATATTAGACCCTCATACTTTGAATTCTTCCTGGAGCTACATGCATGAATCCATCGTTGTAGGATTCGATGAGCTCGTATTGGTAGGGTCCTCGAATTCATGGTATCAAAATCCCATATGTTAGTGTTTAGGAGTGTTCGACATAGCGATTGCCAAACTAGGGTTTGGCGGGGGTGCTAGAAGCGGCGATGGGCCTTAGAGATAGTTGGGTTGAGATTCTCGTGCGAAGGGAGTCGAGGTAGGAAATTTGAGGCAATGCGATGCAGTTTTGGGTGGAGCGACATTTTAGTGTCATCATGGATTATTCTAGGTCATGATTTGATGCGAGGGAATGATCTTTGAGTGGTAGGGTGTGACGTGGAGAGGAGGCGAAGTGAAGTTCGTAGGTGGTGGTTTGTGATTTCGTCAAGTAACGGCTGAGATTGGCTAGTGCGTGTATGGTAAAGGTTGGGTATATGCATGCACTTGTATAGGCGATTGTGAATTTGAGGGGAGAATATGATTAAGTGGGGGCATAAATATTTTAATTGTTAATTAAGTTAATTAATTTAAGTTTTAATCTGCAAACTTACAAAATGCATATCTTCTACGTACCTGGTCCAATCGAGACGCAGTGTTTTAGTTGCACTCATAGAAGCATTATCTACGCACCGGAGTTAATTTTGCCAAATTTGAAGCAAGTGAAATTTTGAGCTAAAATAGAACATCGTTTGATTTTAGATCGAGCAGGAACACGTAAGTGTTGGTTAGAATTTTGGTGAGTTAAGTCACATTTGGATGACCAGTATATGATATTTGTATTGTATCAATTATTGTTCACATGCTTGAATCATTTCTTAAGTTAATTAGGTTGATTTCCCGCTTTGTAAAGTGGATGACATATGAAATGAAATATAGGTAAGATGGAGAAGTTTTTGGAGGGTTCCGGATTCCTCCCGTTGTTGATTTTAATTTCATTTATATGCTTATTTGATAAACTATTGAATGCCAAAAAATTTGGATATGATTTTGATATGCTGAAAAAGTTGAACTCTTTTAGTTATAGATCTACGAAAGCACTCGTTAAGTGCTATGGTAGCTCTAAGCCACACTATAGCATTTTTAAATACTATTACATTTTTAAATACTATTATTCACTGTTTGATTCGAAAATGGTTTTAATTCGGAGAATGATTTTTAATCTTACTTTTGGAATTCTCTATGGTATTTTAATTAGAAAGGATTCTTGAACTTTTTTATTTTACTCCAATTTTTTTGGAAATGTTTTAAAAGTATTTTGGAAAGAATATATTTTACAAAAGGTTAATATAATAAAGAATGTTTATTTTAAAGGAAAAGTAAAAGGAAATTATCTTTTATAATAAAGTGATTTTGTTTTATAAGAAAATAGAAATATTTTAGAAAATATATTTGTGAAACCTTTAAATGAAATATTATATATGAAGAGAAATTTATAAATGGAATTTTATGAATCACATTATATATTTATAAATGATATTTTATAAAAGGGAAAGTATATTGTTTTGATACATTAGAATAATAAATCATTATTTGTTAATTTATAGCGGTATACGGAATGATTGTTTTTATGAAAAAAAATTAGTCCTATTTTGAAATTGAAGAATTGGGATATGTCTATAAATTTAAAATCCGAAGATTTATGAAAAGAGTTTTAAAATAGGGAGGTTTATAAAAATAGTTTTATAAATATTAAAGGATATTTATAAAAGAGTTTTATAAATAATAAAAAGGAGATTTATAAAAGGATTTTTATAAAAATAACGGAGATTTATAAATGGAGTTTTATAAATATAAAAGAGATTTAAAAAAAGGAATTTTATTAGTAGAAATGAAATTTAATTTCTATAAATGATCATTTTAAATTATGGTGGTATGGAAAGTATTCATTTCATACTCAAGACCAAATTTGGAGTATACAAAATCATCTCTCTCTCCTAAGAATTAAGAATTTATGTCGAGCTAATGATAGTTCTCTAATTTGTCTTATTTCATTGTTAATCGAGGAATAGTACAATTTTGAAATAGAGAAGTGGTGGTAAGCATATTTGGTCTAGTTTCCATATGATCCATTTGCTTACACAAAAAAGGGAAGTGAGTTGGGTTAATAGTAAACAATATTTTTTAAGTGACATTTGTTTTTGGCCTATTTAGTTATGCTTTTGAAATATGAAATCTTTATAAGTGTCTTGTGAGTATGCATATACATTTAAGTACTTATGAATAGATAAGTATACGAAGAAGTTTTCTACCATTGTATATGGTTAGGTAAGGAGAACAGTGGTTTCTGATTAAGAAACTTGATCGGAGTCCACATTAAGGAAGTCAACAAGCGATACTAGTTCGGGAAGAGAGGTTTAGGTGATCAAGCAAGTGATCGAATTTGATATTGCATATGGATGAAATATGTACATCATATGGGGTTCAATGTAGTTTTATGCTTATTACAGTAGAAATACAAGTTATATAGTTTGATATGGCAAGTTTATTTGAGATGATTGCTATACATGATTTAGCATGCTTTGATTCATGATATATGATGGATCAATTGTTGTATTGTTTCAATTGTCATGTTTAACTCTCTTTTGGGTTATGTAAGTGAAATACAGATATGTGGAAGCAAAGGCTTGCTAGTAGCTTTTGTCTTCATGAGAAGAGTTTGCTTTCTCGCAAACTGGTACATGTTTATGCTTATTTGTGTGTTTGCTATGTGATATACACACTCTATAATCTATAATATATATATATATATATATATATATATTGTTGTTGTTTTAACCTAGATATGTGAGGTTCTAGATATCATCTTATGTTGATGTTGTGATTTTTTCGGACCTAACTGCACAATGGAAGCACTGTCGAAGTTTTCTAAAATGTAAAGGACCTTAAAGTCTAAGGGTGAGAAGATATTTTCTTCCTTTGGGATTTTCGAAGATGAAATTCTTTTAAGAGGGAAAGAATGTAACAACCTAGAATTTTATCATTTTGATTTTGAATATTTAATTAATTTTAATTATTTAAATAATTGATTTTAAAATTTTAATATCTCCTTTCAATTAATAATAATGGTGACCTTGCTATAGCAAAATATTTACAAAAACAAATAGTTCAAATTAATATCGATAATGAGACTAGAAATCATTTTCGATAAACGGTCTCAAAACGTGTGAAATTATCATCCTAGTGCACTATCTCAAATTTTGACAAAATCAGTATCATTGGGTCCGAAATAATGAGGTGATGTACGCCGACGAGTTTCGTGATGATAGGACATGTGATGTGATCGTGGGAGCTCGAAATGTATAGTTTTTGTTAGATAATTAAAAAATATTATTATTTTATTATATAGACAACTTACCCTCATCTCTCTCTTTCACCTTTTCTTCTCTTTTATTTTTTCGTTTCTAGTAAACAAATATTAGCCGCCTCATACTTTGAATTCTTCCTGGAGCTACTATGCACGAAATCCATCGTTGTTAGATCCGTTGAGTACGTATTGGTAGCGGCTTCAAATTCATAGGGTCAAAATCACATTCGGTGATTTTTTTTTAGGTGTGAGACATGGTGATTGTGGAACTAGGGTTTGGTTGGGGGATAGAAGTGGCGATAGGCCTTAGCGATGGTTGGGCCGAGATTCTCGTGCGTAGGCGAGTCGTCGTTGGCAATTTGAGGTGGTGCGATTTAGTTTTATGTGGTGCAACATTTCCGTGTCCAAGCTACAATTTGATTTAGATTAGGCGAGCTTTGAGTGGTCATGTGGGCTATGGAGATGAGGTGAAGGGAAGTTCATTGGTGGTGGTGATTGTGATTTCATCGAATAACGGCCGAGATTGGATGGTGGATGTACGATGCAAGTTAGGTATATGGATGCACATGTACATGCGATTGTGAATTGGGGGAGGAGATGATTAAGTGGGTGGGGTAATTAATTTAATTATTAATTAAGCAAATTAACTTAAGTTTTAATCCATAAACTTAGAAATTTCGTATATTCTACATACGAGGTCCAATCGAGACATGATATTTTGCATTGCGCTCGTAGAAGTGTTATCTACACACTGGAGTTGATTTCGTTAAGTTTGGAGCAAGCGAAATTTTAAGCTAAAATCAAACACCGTTCAATTTTAGATCGAGTAGGAACGCGCAAGCGTTGGCTGGAATTTTAGTGAGTTAACTCACCTTTGGATGAATATTATATGATATATATGTTGTCATAAATTATTGTTTGTCTACTTGAATTATTTCTTTGGTTGATCTCCCACTTTGGAAAGCAGATGAAATATGAAATGGAATACAGCTAATACAGAGAATTATGTAGAAGGATATGGATTCCTCACTATTATTGATTTTAATTTCATTTATATACTTATCATATAAGTTGTTAAATGCCAAAATATTGGATATGACTTTCATATGTTGACAAAATTGAACGTTTTTAGTTGTAGACCTAAGAAAACACTTGTTAGGTGCTATGGTAGCTCTAGGCCTCATTATAGTATTTTGCAATACTATTATTCGCTATTTTATTAGAAAATGGTTTTGATTCAAGGAATGATTTTAAATCTGACTTTTGTAATTCTCTGTGGTATTTTAATTAGAAAGGGTTTTTAAAGTTCTCTATTTTACTCCAACCATTTGGGAAATGTTTTAAAAGTAATTTGGAAAGCATTTATTTTACAGAAAAGTTAATATAATAATGATTGTTTATTTTAAAGGAAAAACAAAAGGAAATTTATCTTTTATAATAAAGTGATTCTGGTTTAAAAGAAGATAAAAATATTTTGGAATAAATATTTATGAAACGCTTTATATGAAATATTGCATAGAAAGATAAATATATAAATGGTATGTTATAAATAAAAGAATATATTTATAAATGATATTTTATAAAAGGGAAAGGATATTGTTTGGATACATTGAAGTAATAAATAATATTTGTGAATTTATAGTGATATATGGAATGATCCTTTTTATGAAAAGTATTTAGTCCTATTTTGAAACCAAAAATTTGTGATAAGTATATGAGATATAAAATAAGGAGATTTATATAAAAAAATTATAAATAAAAAGGGAGATCCATAAAAAGAGTTTTATAAATATAAAAGCAAATTTATAAAATGAATTTTGTAAATACAAAAGAGATTTATAAAAAGAGTTTTATAAATATAAAAGGAGACGTATAAAAGGAGTTTGTAAATATAAAATAGTTTATAAAAAGGAATTTTATAAAAGGAAATAAGATTTGATTTTTATAAATGATCATTTTAAAAAAATGGTTGTACGAAAATACTATTTTCATACTTAACACCAAATTCCGATGTATGGAAACTCATCGCTATCCTAAGAATTATGGATGTATGTCGAGGCATGGATAGTTCTCTAATTTGTCCGACTTCATTTTTAATAGAGGGATAGTAAAAGTTTGAAACCGAGAAGTGGTGGTGAGTGTATTTGGGCTAATTTTCATATGATCCATTTACTTACACCAAATAGGGAAGTGGTTTCGGTTCAAATAAAGAAGTGGCTTGGGTTTATAGTTAATAATGTTTTTAAATGACATTTGTTTTTGGTCCATTTAAGTATGAAATCTTTCGTAAGCGTTTTGTGAATATACTTATACTGTTGAGATATGAAGACATTTTCTAAGTATTGAAACTGTAATGTTTTGTGAGTATACTTATATAGTTGAGTTAAGTATATGAATACTTTTTCAAATATTGATAAGAGTAGAGAAGTTTCATGAATATATCTTTGTAAAAGTATTTTGATATAAGTATTTATAAAGTAATACTAATTAATGGAAGGATCCATTAAAGAGGCTTACTGGTTGTTTAAATGCTTAACTATGTTTGGTTTCTATATGAAGTTAAATCTATAATTGGATTTTTTTTGCTGATTTGATAGTAAATAACCAGCTATGAAATAATGGCTAATTTTGAAACTATTGATTGTTAGTTCGAAGAACCCGGGATTACTATGTTATTCGAAAACCACTTTGAACTGGCATAAGCGTTCAAATTGGAGACATCGATAGAAGATGGAGTTTTTTGAAGTACAAAGGCTACTTGTGATTCCAAAATGTAAGTAGTAGAAGTAGTGCCTTTAGTTTATTCATATCTTGAAAAACTTATATAGATGAATGCTAGCGTTGCATTATTACCTGGAGGGCAGTGTTAGCATTACAAATAGGATTTTCTAAAAAGGTAAGATGTCGCCGCAAGACTCACACCTTGAAATGACTAAAACAGAAGTTATGTAATAGGGCTATGTGGGTCGCTCCCATTAGAGTATGGTCATCACCATATCTTGATCGGTGTTTATGTATTTTGTACGACTCGGGTTTGGTACGGTTTGTCATGTTGGCAGCCAATGGATGATCCATATTCGGTACTATCCAGCAAGGGGTAGGCCGGTTCTAATTCGCAGAGGTGCAATAGGTTTGCACCCTTTGTACATTTTCTCTAGAGATGTACTGTATGGAAAGTACTCCCTTACCTTGTCATTGTATGGAATCCATTCTCCAACACGTGCCTTACAGACTTAGTTGTATGAAATAATAGTCATTTTCATGTTTAGATTGGAATTAAATGCAACTTTGTTTTAATATAAATATTATGAATATTCTTTACAAAATAAATATGTTTGTGGTATTCGATGAGAGTATTTGTTTTCATAACAATAGTGATATATTAGATAGAAATCACAAAAGCCTCTAAAATGCATAATAATCACTTTTGGAATCATAGGTGAAGTCATACCTTTGAGAAAATATTCTTTAATTATATGATTATGAATCTTATAGTACTTGTGAATCTAAAAGGATTAATGATAAAGCACTAATTTATGGGAGCAATAAAAAAGTTAATAAACTATAGCACTGATACATACATATGTATTTACATAGTTCGAATCCTAAAGAAATATAAACATGCATATTTTTATACGCAATAGATATCTATAATAAGTTCATAGAATATAAAATAGAAGTAAAAATAAAATATGCAAATGAACTATATTACAACTCACGATGTGTAAACCCGAAAATAAAAAATGACGTATTGTTCGAGATGTATAACAAAAGATTGAACAACAAGTATATTCAATCTTTTTTGAACTCATAGCAGATGGTAATAGTAGATGATATAGACAAATAACACTATATTCCAAACTGATAGATTCAATGTATACACATAACTCAAATCCAATCCAAACATACATATGCAAATCCTAACATTGTCATATGATTATTTATATACAAGTTCATATTTATAAGTAACGTCATTGTCATCCACACCTTAAAACATTACTTTCAAAAGCACATCGAATTCCATCAACCTAGTGATGAAACAAAAAGGAAAAATATAAAGACAATTAGACTATAGTTTAGTCAGTGATGTACGTCTTGTTTACTACATACTCTAATCATTCCCGAATAATACTAGGAAAACTATGGTAAACATCATACGATAGTCCTATTTCCCTAGCATCCAACAATTCAGTTAAACAATATAATAAGCATGTCTAACTCGTGAAACATGATCTTAGTCCATAACAATTACAACAGTAGAAGATATGGTTAAACCCATATACAAAGCCAAGCCTACCCTATTGCATTAATACATGGCTGAATCATCGAATGGACGTAGTTCCATATATGGCTTACCGACTCTTTTCTGTACTACAACATGCACCTAAGAAAATACATACATAAGTGAGCGACTGTGCTACAATGATATCCATGCCAATGGGTACAATCGTAATGTTGTTGAAGCTATATGTTGGTTCTGGATTAGGCTTCAGCACCTCAGTTGGAGGTTTATCTTGTTGTACATTGATTTAAAAATGACATTCACTAAGCTTTTCGAGTCTACGAAGACTTTATTCATGGGACAATTTGAAATTTGCATGGTTATCACCATTGGGTCTTGGTGAGGTCACAACAATCAATGGTCAACCAAATCAATAACAAGAATTGACTATCCATACTTATATATCTACGTACATGCGCATATATGTGTGTGTGTATATATATATATATATATGCATGTGTGTGTATGTCCAAACATTCCATTCAATCAAAAAGGAAAATCACATTGTAATGCAATTTAAAACGTTACCCTAATACCCCCTAGATAAGCCCTGCATCGATCAAGTAAATCCCACACGAACAACTCTTTTCAATCAAGTCAGACCATAGGTTAACCTGTACCATCGATCAACCAATGATTTCGACCGGCGGTGAATGTATTGGCTGGAGCAAATGCTCCTGTCAATTTTCCTAAACTACGTTTTTTTTTCCTGAGTTTGTTTTGCACTTTTCTTCCTTTTCTTATCTATCTTCTTTCAATTTTGATATGGTCCTCTATCTACTTTAATTTCATCAAACAGGTTAAAGCAAACCCATTCCAAAATTGCTTAGAAAATCAGAGTTTACAAAACCAGTTTAAGAAATTATAAATATGCATTTTCCAAAGTTATATTTAAAAATACACTTAAATATCTTTATAAATTAATGAAATTATATTAACACCTAAATATCATATAGGATTTTATAAATATTTTTGTATGGTTTTTACATATATTTACATTGTATATATTTACTGAAATTACAATTTCATACTATAAACATACAATTTCCAAATTCTCCTTAAATAACCTTTAATGGATCATTAAAAATACGTTTTAAATCATAATTTTTTTTCTAAAATACATTCTTTAATCTCAAAAATCAATTTACATCATTTTCACTAGATATTATATAGTATTTTGAATATACTATATACATATATGCCTTAAACTCATTCACTATGCACGTATTTACTTATATTCATATGTACACATATTATATATAAATTAATAAAATTTATAATTTATATTCTTTGCTCCAATCAAATTATTATCTTAAGCTCAAATAACAATAATCCATGAATTCCAATGTAATTATTGGCCTTATATCACCAATATAAAATTCAATATTTCAATGTTTAGCCAAACATTATTCAATTATAATTTTGCATTAATTATAAAATCAAATTCCATTATATTTCAAATTATATCAATTTTAGATTCTATCCTAGTTCAGTAAACTTCACTATTGACTTAAATAAATTCTTAATCTATAGTTTATTGAAGGATTAATCAAGATTGACTAGTTAAATGGTTAAGGAGATGAAAACCACTCACTTTGATTTGAATTACTCCTCAATGCCTACTGTCGGGAAATGAGTTCATCTACAAATGCAGGTATTCGATAATTTAATTGGTATTAGATCGTAGTCTTGACTCGACCTTCGATATAATATTTAATTTTTAGGTTTTTGGTGAAGAATCGGGTTAGATTTTGTAGTTTAAATTAAATTGGGGATTAGGTTTTTGAGATGAGAGAAGAGAAAATGA
This sequence comes from Allium cepa, assembly GCA_030765085.1. Taxonomy (NCBI): domain Eukaryota; kingdom Viridiplantae; phylum Streptophyta; class Magnoliopsida; order Asparagales; family Amaryllidaceae; genus Allium; species Allium cepa. The sequence continues at coordinate 736,529,476 of CM060935.1, read as the reverse complement.
AATGTATAGAAATTATTTTAAAATTTCAAACGGGAGAAATTGACTATTATTTATATTCTAGGTAAAGTGTCTGTTCACATTTGAGTTATACTTAGCCCATTTAAAATTCAAACTTTCGATTTATGAAAATGACCATGGCTTCATCATCCGGACATCGATTCAGACAAACCAATGCATGACGTGCATCTGAAAAACGAGTCGGTCGCATTAGGCCCATTTCATTCCTAAATTCCAATATTTTAAAAAATTATGATTTTTCCTTTTGGGTAAAAATTATTGATTTTGTTTGCTTCTAATTATCAAAAAATACGAGTTATTACACTCTCCCCCTTAAAAGGATCCACCCCTAAAATTAGTAACTTGGCATCTGAGTCAAACAATTCATACTATCATTCAATTAGAATCGTATAAATATATATATATATAGTAATAAATAAACAAGTTGGAATGCATGATCGTGGTAATAATATTAACTAATTTAGAAATGTAATATGTTAGTCGACCTCCTGAGCTAGTTGGTCTCTCGAATGTATGCAATATAGATAGCATATAGACATGATGCAATCCAACCCTAATATATCAGCATAGATAAAATCTCTTTGAGTATAACTTTTTACATCACTGCATGAGTCAAGGGTTGAACCATCCTAATCATTTTTATACTAATCTAAGCCAACCATAAAGCAACAAAATCCAAAGCATCCAAAATCTAACATCCAAACTATGTTCTAAGGAAACAACGGGATTAAGGAACATATCATTAAAGAGATTACGATGTGAAGTCCTCATCTTCTCCTTAAGCTCCCACGTGCACTCAATCGGGTCATTCCCCCACTACACTCTCACCAACTTCACTAATTTATTCCTAATCTGCTTTACTATATGCTCGACGATATAGGCTGGACCATGTGATAAACTAGGCTTGGGTTCCAACTCCACGTCCTCCAACTTACTTTGCCTAATACTGAGTCATGTACTCAATTTTTACAAATGTGATATAAGGAATACATTATGGACACCTGAGATTTTCTTTAGGAGTAACACTCTATAGGAAAGGCTTTCAATTTGCTCCAATATCAGGAAGGATCCAACAAATCTTAGTTCTAGTTTTTCCAAATTCCCAAACTTCATGACTCTCTTTAGTGGCAAAACCTTTATAAATACCAGATCTTCGACCACATACTCTACTCAATCCTTCTCTCATCGGTATATGACTTTTGCTGATCGTATGCGGCCTTTATTCTCTTCCTAATCAGCCCCACCTTATTTAATGTATCTCAAATCATCTCCATTCCAAGGATCAACTTATCAGCTGATTCCTTACCAACATAAGGGTGACTCACTCGGCCTCTTATATAATGCTTCACGTGGTGCCATCCTAAAACTATCCTTGTAACTGTTATTATATGCAAAATCAACCAATGGCAGATGGCCCTCCTAAGCTCCTTTCAAACCAAGTATACATGCTCTAGGTAGATCCTAAAATCTCCTATTCATCCTTTCTAGTTGTCCATCTATCTAAGAGTTGTATGGCATACTTAGGTTTAGTTCCGTTCTCAAAGCATCATGTAAACTCCTTTGGAGCTCACCCGTGAAGGGTGGGTCTCAATAACTCCTCCTTTACATACAATGTTGCTAACATTTCCATGTTACTTACACTTCTTAGGGATAAAATGTGCACTCATGGTAAGTCGATCCACTACTACCCAAATACTCTCATTGCCCTTGCTACTTCGAAGCAATCCATCAATAAAGTCCATAGATATATTCTCTTATTTCCACTATGGAACTGCTAATGGGAGTAAATACCACCTTGCTTCTTCTTTTTAGCTTTTACCCTTTGTCAAGTCAAACACTTAGCCACAAACTCTCCACATGCATCTTCATTCATTCTAGTAGAATGCCCTCTTCGTATCCTAATACATCTTGTCTCTAAACCAGATGAATTGTCAACCTAGAATGGCGATACTTTCTTAAGACATCCTTTGGTCCTATTTCATCTCTACAACAGGTTTAGTAAGGAGCATAATGACCCTACTATTCTGATGGAAAGAAGAACCTATAATTAGCTTTTCAGAAATTTCTAAATGAACAGTTTTAATGAAATATTCCAACTTCTTATTTTACTATGTTTAACTCTATGTATTCCTCTATCTATAGAGTATGTTGAATGTATAAAAATGTCTTTAATACAGTTTCTATTAATTGTCTATCAATTTCTTAATTTGAGGTAGACACGGCCTACCATCACGCCTTAGGTATTTTTTTGGTCTTTGGAGTAATGGCCTAATAGTTTGATCGTTCACCTAATTTCAAATGATCCAATATCCCAACTAACACTGCATCTTATCTATGGCTAAGTCAAATTATATCCATTAATATAGTCTGACCTCTATTGCAGCTAATAATTCCATTGTATATTCCATTGCGGGTTAAAAGTTAAAATCAAAGAGAAACTCCAAATTCTTTCATTCCATCAACAAACAGTTCATCGTGGCATGCTTTCTACTTAACGCATCAACAACCATATTCCCCTTTCCTGGACTATAGGCAAACCCAAAATCATATGACAAAAGAATCTCCACCCATCTTTGTTGCCTCAAATATGAATCCTCCGAAAATAGATACTTAAGGGACTTGTGATCCATGAACAATTCAAATCTTTCTCCCAACAAATAATGGCTTTAGGAATTCAATGAAAATACGATAGCCAACTGAAGGTCATGTGTCGGGTAATTCTTCTCATGTATCTTGAGCTATCAGCTAGTATATGCAAACACCTTCCCTTCATGCATCAAGACAACAATAAGGCTGACTTCACAGGCCCCAATATAAATGGTAAACGATTTGGCACCGTCGAGGATGGTTAAGACATGTGCACTTGTCATAACTCCTTCAACGTAACAAATGCTTTCTCACAATATGAGTTCCAAACGAACACTTGATTTTTCATAGTAAGCTTAGTTATGGGTGCCAATATCTTTGCATTGTCCTTTTCCTATAGAAACCAACCAACCTAGGAAGCAATGAACCTTAGAAGCATTCTTTGGTGCCTTCCATTCCTACATCGCTTACTCTTTCTTAGGGTCTACCATCAGTCCTTCTCCGGGTACTATGTGCCAAAGGAATTTGACTTCCTTCTTCAAAAAATGGAATTTCCAAAATTTCACTCTCAACTGTTTCCTCCTTGGTACCTCCAATATTTCCATTAAATTATGTATATGCTCTTCTTCATTTTGGAGAGTACCAAAGTACCAACCACAAACACTACAATAAATTTATCTATTTGCACTTGGATAACTCTATTCATCTAATCCAAACTTAGCTAATTCATTAAATTGATTGATATTCTCTCCTATAGTTGACTCTCCATCCTTCAGATGGATAAACTTTTCCAGTAGCAATCCCTTCTCTGCTCTGGAGGAGAACTTAAGCTCAAACTTCCTTTTGAAGTTTGCCCAAGAGATAGTGTCCTTATCCACTTTAGAAGAAATTACTTCCCACCAATTTGTTGGCTCACCCTACAGATGCCATGCGACTAACTATCTCTTAGTGATATCACTTAAACCCAATGAGCAGAAGATCTAATAAGAATTCAACCTTGCCTTAGTCACTGAATAGGATTCGGTACCAACATTAGGTTTTTCGCCCAAGCTTGAGAACTCTCTACATAGCTATAAAAAATCTACGAATGGTGCTTATTGGACGGGCGTAACTTCCGAAGTAGTAGAAACATTAGGAATAGGAGGAATCTTGGAAGAGTTAGCTGCATTTTCTAAACCACTCACTTGAAGGTACCAACATAACCATAAATGAATGTTCATTCCAAAGAAATTCAAGACATCAACCCGGGTACTAGCACCAACCTTGGTGTTTATCCCACCGATATTGGTAGCGTTTGTCTCCATTCTAGTTGAGTTACTCATTTTTAACTATTTGAAAAGAACATGAGATTCATTAGATACTCATCAATAGATAAATAGAACCAGAACAGTAAATGATGTGTATGTATGTACTCAACTTACTAATATATTGCATATATAGACAGTATAAAAATTACAAATACGCTCTCTCAATACGTTCCTATTCTTTAATCTAAGGGATATTTTTCCCTATTATCAAATGTAACAACCTACCATTTTTGACCCTATGATTTAACACAAGTCATGATGTTTAAACCCTAAAAATTGAAAGTGACGTGTTGTTGGAGATGTATGACTGGAGAAAAAACAAAAAATGTTTTATCTACCTCTCTCTAAACTCACAACAAAAGGTAAAATTAAATAATATAGTCGAATAACATAATATTTCAAACTGATAGATTCATTGTATATACATAAGTCAAACACAATCAAATCCAATCTAGATACACATATACAAATCCAAACAATAACAGATGATTGTTTATATACTGTTTAGATACATAAGTAACACCACTGTCATCCATACCTTCAAATGTTAAATGCGAAAGCATATTGAATTCCATCAACCTAGTGATGACATAAATAGGAAAAATATAGAGAGGGTCAGACTGTAGTCTAGTTAGTGATATACGTCTAATTTACTAAATACTGTCATCATTCTGAGTTAATACTACGACAACTATGGTAACATCATACCATATTCCCATTTCACCCGCATCCAATAGGTAAGTTAAATAATCCAATAAATTTGGTTAACTCATGAAATAAGGTCTTAGTCTAACACAATTACAATGGTCAATGATATGATCTAACCCATATATAAAGCCATGCCTACCCTATTGTGTTAACGCATGGAAAATTATTGAATGGGCACTTTTCCAAATACGGCTTATAGACCTATTTCTAGCTACAACACGCACCTTAAAAATGCTCAAATAACTGATAAAGGTCTCAACAATCAACTAACAATATATCAAAAATAAGAATTGACTATCGATACATATATATATATCTATATATGCATACATAAAAGTATATTTCTATATATACACCCAAATATTATATTCAATCAAACAAGGAAAATCACATCATAATGCAGTTTGAAACGACATGTTGAAACCTCTCAAAAAACATATATTGATCTGAAAGTTGCTATGGATCGAGTAATATGAATTGTTCTACTAAACTAAAACTTGTATAATAAGAGCTTAAATAAGAATGCTCTAAAGTAAAATGCTTCAGAAATTTTTATACTGGTTCAAAATTTCTGCGCTATATCCAATTCCTGACTTCTTCTGGATTTAAATAATAACCCTCACTTGACCTAATGGAATAGGTATCTTACAAAAACTGCCTATGCCATCGAACAAGACATCGTGCCTGAAGATATCCAATAGGCCTTCAACTACAAAAGTAGCAAAAGGTTGACTTCATGTGTCTAAGTATCATGGATGAGTCGATAGAGTACACCCCTCATATAATTTTCCTAGTTAGAGGTATGTAGTGTATATATGAAAGAATGAAAGTAACCTATCATTTAAATAATACTTCTTGAATGTTCAAGTGATCAGTATTTCAAAAGAAAGACTCTCAGTGCAAGAATAGATTCCAAGAGATTACGAGAGAACAGGAAATGTAAAATCATATTAGATTCTTGAATTAAGGTTGTAACGACCCGTAAATTTCGTGGATTTAATTTGGTAAAATAAATGAGTTTTGTAATTAAATTTAGTAGAAAAAAAAGAAAAAAAACTTTATAAACAAATATTGAAATGAACGCTAAATTAAATTATATAAATGGTGACTTAAAACCTATTTACTAGAAATTTAAATAAATTTAAATGAATGAAATGGGGTAAGAAATATACCTGTACATAAAATTCATTTAAAGGAAATTAATTTATACGTTAATGTAAATTTAAAAAAATATTGGAATAAATGATAATTCCATTCGTACATGCAAGCAGTTACTATAAGTTGCGTGTGAAAGGGTTGATTGAATTGGAATTTATATTTAATTTAAATGAAAATATTAAAGGTTTACAATAACGGAAATTTAGGTAATAAGGTTAGAACAAGTTGATAAATAATAACCAAAAAAAGGGAATAGCATTAATATAAATTAAAGTTGGAACAAATTGGATATAGAGAGATAAATGTAAGCATTTAATATATTAATTAATGTTGGTTTGATGATAACGTTACTTGGTGATTAATTATAGAGTAACGGAAGTGTGAAACGTAAAGTAACAAAAGCGTAGATTTATGTTAAGTAATAATTTATGGATTTGGGGAATAAGTTGAAATTTTGATAATTAAGAAATTAATACGAAAAAGTATGTAAAGTGAGTTATAGAATGTAGAGTAAGTTATAGAATGTAAAGTATCTGAAGACCGTAATTTATGTGTTCAATATATATATATAGAAATACACATTTAAAAACATAATATTCATTCAAATTTAAAATGTAAATAGGTGTATATTTAGGTAATGAAATAAATTTGCATGGAAGAAGAAATTGAGTATATCAATGGAATGAAATGTGAGACAAGTGTTAATTGTGGTATAGAGTATAATAGACTCAATTTAAGGTTTGGAATTAAATCTAATCCGTTTAATTGGAAACTTATTAAAATAAATTGGATTCAATGTATAATAAAGGAGTTATTTTAAGAAAATGAAATAAATTCCATAATGGATGAATTAAGTTACTTTAAACTGAGATGAGAATTGGTTTAAAGAATTATAAATTTATAAGTAAATCAAGATGATGAAAAAAAATTTTGAATTGTAGAATTTGAATCTTTAATAGTGAATAAATTTAGTTAATTTATAATAGTTGGATTTATTGCAAATGAATAAAATCAAATGTGTAATTATTACGTTAATTTGAAAATTAAGTTGAAATCGGGAAATATTTATGTAGTAATTTTAAATCCAATGGTAAACCCTTCTATTTGAAATTTATGAACGGAATATTCATGGGTTAATTCAATTTAATGGAAATTTTGGGAATTTATCTATAATTTTTAATTTATGAAATTGAAGATTTGATTAATCTTTAATAAATTGACATTTAAAAATTGTTAAATCATTGAAAATGTTTGAGAAATATAAAGGTGATAAAATTGTCAATTTTAGAATTTAAAGATTTTTAATTGGATTTAATTAATTAATAATAAATTTATTTAATTAGCATAAAAATAGCCATTTTGGCCACTGACTCGGATTTCGACAAAACCAGTTTCATCGGATCCGTTACAGTAAATTATTGTAGGGTTTCAAGTTTCGTAGCGATCGGACTTGTCGTTTGATCGTACGAACGCGAAACGCCTTGAAATCGATTTAATTGAAATCAATTTGAAATTAATTTGAAAATATTGTTTTCAGCATAACTTCTTTATACGATGGAATTTGGACGTGAAACTTTTTCCATCATGTTTAGAATATTTTTAAACACCTATTTTGATATATGGGTTTACCCAATTTCGTTCCAGAGTCGAAACGGGCTTTTTGGGCCACTTTGGAGTTAGCACGTATATCCAAATCGATCCATCTATTCAAATTTCTAACCTATCTATATAAACCCAGTTATAAACCCTAGCCTTCATCTATTCTCATTTGTCTGTGCATTCATTTCCTCAGCTCCTCTTCTTCCAATGGCTGCAAACCCTAGATCCAATTTCAAAATTCAAAAATCAAATCCAAAGTCAAAAATTCAAAGTCCTCAGAAAAATCACAAAAAAATATATGTTGATGCTCTCAATGAGCGTAATCTTTTGGTGGAATTCGTTTTCCAATTTGAGTTGTCGGTTGCCCATAAAAAAATGATATTTTTTCGGTCGTTTGTTTTGGCAGTGGCGATTTCGACGGTGGATCTTCCACTAGGGGACGATCGAGGAGTTCTGTCTTGTAGAGGCTGCGGAGTAGGTCTTAGATCTGGCTTTGGTTCGTCGTCTGGAGGTTTGAGGTTCGCCAGAATCACCTCGAAGGGCAGTGGCGGCATGGTCTCGTGGGGGAAGCCGGAAGCAACGGCGTTCGAGCTATAGGGTCGCCTTAGCTTGCGTATTTCAATGGCGAAGGGGATCGGCCTGGAAGTTTGTAAAGGTGGCGCGACAATTCCCTCTGGTGAGCGGCGGCTGTAGGTTGAAGTCGAATGTGAGATTAGGTTTTCGCGATATTGGGGTGACGTGGCCTGTGAAAACGTGAGTACTTTTTTTTATTTATTTAATTTCAAAATTCAAGCATTCGAACGTGAATAACTTGTGCATACGTGATCCGATTTACGTGCGGTTTTCTCTGCTAGGTTCATATTGGAATTCCAGACATTTTGATGCTGGTTTGGACGGATTTAGAGACTGCCAAATTTTTGGGTTTAAATTGGATTTAAATTCAATTTAAATTCAAAAGGTGAGTGTTTTAACCCACTCACAACTTCTAAAAATTTCTTATGTTTGTTAAATTGATTTATGATATGAGTAGAAATGCGTTTATGACTGTTTGGCATATTTTATTCATCACCTCAGTTAGATTGCATTTACTTAAATTTAACTGTTAATTAATTTTATTATTGCATATAAATTGACAGTTAATTTATTTATTTTTGCATATAAACTTCCAATTAAACAGTTATAAATATATTATTGAATATGAACTGTTCGTTGATACCTATTACATTTTATATGCTATATATTGATGTTTTGTTAAAATTGGATGATGATTGTAATAAATGGTTGATGATTGATGTTTGGTGAATGAATGATGTGTTATGTATTATATAATCTACAAGTTATCATGCATTTCATTTCATTCGGGATTGCGCTTTGAAATGATATACAACTGCTTCTTTATTATTAAATTGCGAGTTGAAATGATAAATATCCATATCACTTGACCATAGGATAGAAAATTATATACAGGCACCGCGGTATATATATATATAAAAAAATATTTTTGAAATAATTTTCTATGGTTTGGATAGGATACGGTTTAATAAATATTTAATTTTGATATTATAAAAATCTTATTTTATATATACATATATAGTTAAAGTTTTAAATTTAAGCTGTGTATAAATTTGTTAAATAAAATAAATAAGTTGAATAATGGAGTTTTAATGATTTAAATCAATTAAGATTGGATGGTAAAATTGGAAATTTATTTGAATGGAACTTATTTAAAAATTTCACTCCATAAGTTGATGTAAAACTTATTAAAGCTTGGAAATTTAAAGGAATGATATTTATAACTGGATTTTTATTCAAGATAAATTAAACGAATATTTCTAGCATAAAAAAATTGAAGAAAATATTTAAGTTGTTAGAAATTGGAATTTTGTTTTAAATGATTTTTGATCTATTACGAAAACATTTCAAAACTAAATAATAGGAGAATGAATTGGTGAATATAAATTTCCAACCTTAAGTTTTGAAATTGTTAAATATTCAAAGTTAGAAATATATTGAAATTGAAGTGGTTTATTTAACAGAAAGTGAATTTAAAATTTATGGATTTAGACTAAATTTTAAATGAATAAAATTGTAAACTCGCGGAAATTATTTTATTTTATAAAGTAATTTTAAATTCAAACTATTTTATTCTATGTACCGTTTGAATATCCAAACCATTCAAGTTTAGAAGTTATGGTTTTAAAGCTATGAATTTCGTAGTATTATGTTTTGAAAGCTATAATTCAAATGTTTGGTTTCCAAATATTATAAATTTTAAAGCAATATAAATTTGGAAGAGAAATATATTTGAAATAAAATGATATTATTGATTTGGTTTTATAAAATAATATTAAAACGAGTTGTTTTGGAAAAGGAAATGATATCATACTTATGGGTTTTGAAATGGATAATTATATTCAGGTTTTAAAGTATAAACAATTTTAAAGACCGCGGTGTTATAATAACGTTTGGTTGTTGAAGAGACTGGGATCGGAAGTTGTCAAGCTCTCTGCCAACTCCGAAAACCACTTTAAAAACCGTGTACGCGGTGGAGATTTCAGAATGAAGTAGGATGGTGGCGGCGTTTCCTTAAAGGTAAATATGCGGACCTGACTCCCGTGAGTTGGCATAAGGTGGCTAAAACAGGAGCGATTCTCGGGCCAACGAGGTCATTCCTCTGATCGGATACTCCTCTTCGATATTATACTCTGACTTTGGGCTGTTTCGGTGGCCACTTTTGATTTCTTTGATTTTAGGGGGAGTTTGTTCGAGGTGGGTGGTAGTAGCAGCTACGCGTTACCACCAGCCCGGATGCGTAATTGGTATATCTACCCTGGCATTGCCTAGTTGTGCTGTGTCACCTACCCTATTGCGCCTTATATGAGTTTGGATTTCTCCCGTAGCCCGTGTGGTATCCTCTGGTGGCTTCTCAATCAGGAGGGACTATGATATTGGATGGACTACTGAGACTATTATTGTGTTAAGGGGGAGATTGGATAACTCATTAACGTTATTTAAAAGTATGTTTATTTTACTATAGACACTATTATAATAGCGCAATATACTACATAGTAAATAGTTTAACGGATCCTTAAGAGATGTGAATCCCGAGCATCTTTTAAGTTACTGCACTCATATTTATTTCTTTTAATTTAACTTACATAAGATCTTTTAGTTCTGACTCGAGTGTTTTGTCTTTTCAATTCGCTCGGGTCAGTCTGAGCATTTCAGGATCGAAAATTTTAGCTCTGGAGGACGAAGACGAAGATTTCTATTATTATTATATATTATATTCCACTACACTCATATTGTTCCGCTGCATTGATATTTATGGGTATCTGAACTCTGATATTTATTGTATAAAGAAGAATCAAATGATTGTAAACAGTTTTATGAATTGTATATTTATTATTATATTTTATCCTTCCGCTGTGAGATTCTGTTTAGTTTTTTTCTCTTCTTTGTTTTTCTTATTTACCCCATAACAATCCGCCCTTTTGTATGGTTTGAATCGACATATGTGTCGATTTGAAGCGTGCGAAAAGGCGGGACGTTGCAGCTGGTATCGGAGCTTTGGTTTAGTGATAAACCTTAGCTTTGTGGGGTTTGACTCTTTATTAATAAGGTAGTAATACCCTATCGGAGTCGCTGAGTGTATATATATGAGAGAGCGTATTTGTTAGTGTTATAAAAAGGTTTTAATATTGTATTAATCGGTTCCGTTTTGTATTTATAAATTCTGGTTGATGCATGGGACGCTATGACATCAATATGGATTTCTAAACACTTAATAGGACAGACCGACATAATATTTGTTTTATATAGGTGAATGAAATAATTTTACCTACTATATTTTCTAAATAAAAAATTTCAAATGATATCTATATTTGGCTGCAATGGATTGGTTGTTAGGTAATAAAGTGTATAAATAATAATAGAAATAAGATTGAAAAATAAAATAAATGGAATTTTGGAAATTTAGAACTTAAGATCCGGGGTTTGAAATTTCTTTCGAATAAATTTTAGAATATAATAATATTGTTTATAAGTACTTTCTGATATAAATATTTATTATAATTCGAAAGAATTGTTTAAAGAAGATTTTGGAGAAAATAAGTTTTGTACTTTCCTCTCTATCGCTGGAAAATAATTTCGGTGATGGCGGCCGCATCATCGACTTTCATTTTCGAGTTTCGAAGGGGGAAGGCCACTGTAGTAGTTCTACTGCAGATTCATTTTTGAAAAAAATATAAATTTTGAATTGTTTTAAATATAATTAGAGACATATAAGTGGTAAGAATATATTTATCCATTGTTTTAAAATGAATTGAAAATTTAACCCGGTATTAAATTCTTAAATTTCCATTGATTAATTGTTTCAATTATTGTAGTGAAATAAAAGGTAAGTAATTAATAATTGAAACCTCTAATTTAGGTAAGAGATTTAATGCTAAGTTATAAAGGAAATAAAAAGGAAGTTGAAATTGTAACTTATAAGAAAGGGGGTAAAAATTTATTGAACAATGAATTAATTAAAAGAAATGAGAAAACTTGTATAACTTTCAATTACATTCTTTAAAGCATATATATAACTTACCAAATATTAGAAGTTGAAATGTTTAATAAGAAATGTAATGGAAATTGTACAGTAAAAATATGTAATGAAAGGGTTCAATAAATTGCTTTTATTTATTGGAATTGGTGGTATAGAGTTATAAACTTAAGTTTAAATTGATAAATGAATGAAAATGAACTTAAGTAAATAGTTGAAGCTATTTATAAATAAAATTAGTAGGAAAATGAATACTGTAATAAATGAAATTAAGTAATTAATAAATGAGGACATGCAATAATAAATGAATGAATAATTATAACGAAATAAAAGGAACTGACATGACTGGAGTTAATGGAATTGTAAGTAATAAGTAAAAATAAATGAAGCAAACATTTAATGAGAAAATGTAAATTAAAAAGATAAGTCACTGAAAAAAAACAACAACAAAGGGATGAAATAAAACTAATAATAAGTTAAGTTGATTGCTGTTTGGATTTGTTGTTGTTAGTTGATGGTTGTTTGGGCAAGGATGCTTTAAAATTGGATTTGGGGTGAATGAATAATCTATTTAGTTTTATCTAAGACCGTTGAGTAAATGATGCGCTAGTAGTTTATTCTTCATTCCGTACAATTTAAGAGTTTTGAACCCTAACAACTATTTGTTTGTTGGTTGAATGGTTGCTTTACATTTGTTGTGTATGCTGTTTGTTGAAATTGATGGTTGTTGTATTGATTTGTTGTTAGTGATTGAAACCACTTAAATATATCACTTTACATAAATTGTTAACCCTTTGGATTTTATAAGTGAAATGCAGGTTATGGAAGCAATTGCTACTGCTTTTGGTTCCATAAATTAAGCGTAAATTGCCCGACAATAGGTACGTTTCGAATTACGGTTTATAACGCTATTTTATATATTTTCCCGGGTTGGGATATTATATTTTGGATAATATATGTAATATAATTATTATATTTTCTCTCGAGCCTCTCCGTACAAAGGAGACTCTGCCAAAATTTTCCGTAAACTTTGGACTTGGAAAATTTTGAAAAAGTTTTACAAACTTTAATAATTTATGTACAAAAGATTTAAATGGGAATAAATTGGTATATTTTATTTTAAATTATTTTATTTTGTAAACTTATTTGTTTATAAATTTAATATTTAAGAAAGATATATTGCTTTTTATTTCTTCTTTTCTCTTCCTTTCCTTTTCGAGGACGAAAAGTTTTGAGTGGGGGAGAGTGTAACGACCCGTAAATTTCGTGGATTTAATTTGGTTGAATAAATGAGTTTTTGTAATTAAATTTAGTAGAAAAAAAACTTTATAAACAAATATTGAAATGAACGCTAAATTAAATTATATAAATGGTGACTTAAAACCTATTTACTAGGAATTTGAATAAATTTAAATGAATGAAATGGGGTAAGAAATATACCTGTACATAAAATTCATTTAAAAGAAATTAATTTATACGTTAATGTAAATTTAAAAAATATTGGAATAAATGATAATTCCATTCGTACATGCAAGCTGTTACTATAAGTTGCGTGTGAAAGGGTTGATTGAATTGGAATTTATATTTAATTTAAATGAAAATATTAAAGGTTTACAATAACGGAAATTTAGGTAATAAGGTTAGAACAAGTTGATAAATGATAACCAAAATAAGGGAATAGCATTAATATAAATTAAAGTTGGAACAAATTGGATATAGAGAGATAAATGTAAGCATTTAATATATTAATTAATGTTGGTTTGATGATAACGTTACTTGGTGATTAATTATAGAGTAACGGAAGTGTGAAACGTAAAGTAAGAAAAGCGTAGATTTATGTTAAGTAATAATTTGTGGATTTGGGGAATAAGTTGAAATTTTGATAATTAAGAAATTAATACGAAAAAGTATGTAAAGTGAGTTATAGAATGTAGAGTAAGTTATAGAATGTAAAGTATCGGAAGACCGTAATTTATGTGTTCAATATATATAGAAATACACATTTCAAAACATAATATTCATTCAAATTTAAAATGTAAATGTGTGTATATTTAGGTAATGAAATAAATTTGCATGGAAGATGAAATTGAGTATATCAATGGAATGAAATGTGAGACAAGTGTTAATTGTGGTATAGAGTATAATAGACTCAATTTAAGGTTTGGAATTAAATCTAATCCGTTTAATTGGAAACTTATTAAAATAAATTGGATTCAATGTATAATAAAGGGGTTATTTTAAGAAATTGAAATAAATTCCATAATGGATGAATTAAGTTACTTTAAACTGAGATGAGAATTAGTTTAAAGAATTATAAATTTATAAGTAAATCAAGATGATGAATTTTTTTTTGAATTATAGAATTTGAATCTTTAATAGTGAATAAATTTAGTTAATTTATAATAGTTGGATTTATTGCAAATGAATAAAATCAAATATGTAATTATTACGTTAATTTGAAAATTAAGTTGAAATCGAGAAATATTTATGTAATAATTTTAAATCCAATGGTAAACCCTTCTATTTGAAATTTACGAAAGGAATATTCATGGGTTAATTCAATTTAATGGAAATTTTGGGAATTTATCTATAATTTTTAATTTATGAAATTGAAGATTTATATTGATTAATCTTTAATGAATTGACATTTAAAAATTGTTAAATCATTGAAAATGTTTGAGAAATATAAAGGTGATAAAATTGTCGATTTTAGAATTTCAATTTTTTTAATTGGAATTAATTAATTAATAATAAATTTATTTAATTAGCATAAAAATAGCCATTTTGGCCACTGACTCGGATTTCGTCGAAACCAGTTTCATCGGATCCGTAACAGTAAATTATTGTAGGGTTTCAAGTTTCGTAGCGATCGGGCTTGTCGTTTGATGGTACGAACGCGAAACGCATTGAAATCGATTTAATTGAAATCAATTTGAAATCAACTTGAAAATATTGTTTTCAGCATAACTTCTTCATACAATGGAATTTGGACATGAAATTTTTCCATCGCGTTCAGAATATTTTTAAACACCTATTTTGATATATGGGTTTACCCAATTTCGTTCTGGAGTCGAAACGGGCTTTTTGGGCCACTTTGGAGTTAGCACGTATATCCAAACCGATCCATCTATTCAAATTTCTAACCTATCTACATAAACCCAGTTATAAACCCTAGCCTCCATCTATTCTCATTTGTTTGTGCGTTCATTTCCTCGGCTCCTCTTCTTCCAATGGCTACAAACCCTAGATCCAATTTCAAAAGTCAAATCCAAAGTCAAAAAATCAAAGTCCTCAGAAAAATCTCAAAAAAATATATGTTGATGCTCTCAATGAGCGTAATCTTTTGGTGGAATTCGTTTTCCAATTTGAGTTGTCGGTTGCCCAGAAAAAAATGATATTGTTTCGGCCGTTTGTTTTGGCAGTGGCGATTTCGACGGTGGATCTTCCACTAGGGGACGATCGAGGAGTTCTGTCTTGTAGAGGCTGCGGAGTAGGACTTAGATCTGGCTTTGGTTCGTCGTCTGGAGCTTTGGGGTTCGCCAGAATCATCTCGAAGGGCGGCGGCGGCATGGTCTCGTGGGGGAAGCCGGAAGCAACGGCGTTCGAGCTATAGGTTCGCCTTGGCTTGCGTATTTCAATGGCGAAGGGGATCGGCCTGGAAGTTTGTGAAGGTGGCGCGACAATTCCCTCTGGTGAGCGGCGGCTGCAGGTTGAAGTCGAATGCGAGATTAGGGTTTCCCGATATTGGGGTGACGTGGCCTGTGAAAACGTGAGTACTTTTTTTTTAATTTCAAAATTCAAGCATTCGAACGTGAATAACTTGTGCATACGTGATCCGATTTACGTGCGGTTTTCTCCGCCAGGTTCTTATTGGAATTCCAGACATTTTGGTGCTGGTTTGGACGGATTTAGAGACTGCCAAATTTTTTGTTTTAAATTGAACTTAAATTCAATTTAAATTCAAAAGGTGAGTGTTTTAACCCACTCACAACTTCTAAAAATTTCTTATGTTTGTTAAATTGATTTATGATATGTGTAGAAATTCATTTATGACTGTTTGGCATATTTTATTCATCACCTCAGTTAGATTGCATTTATTTAAATTTAACTGTTAATTAATTTCATTATTGCATATAAATTGACAGTTAATTTATTTATTTTTGCATATAAACTTTCTATTAAACAGTTATAAATTTATTATTGAATATGAACTGTTCGTTGATACCTGTTACATTTTATATGCTATATATTGATGTCTTGTTAAAATTGGATAATGATTGTAATAAATGGTTGATGATTGGTGAATGGATGATGTGTTATATATTATATAATCTGCAAGTTATCTTGCATTTCATTTCATTCGGGATTGCGGTTTGAAATGATATGCAACCGCATTTTTATTTTTAAATTGCGGGTTGAAATGATAAATAACCGTATCACTTGACCATATGATAGAAAATTATATACAGGCACCGCGGTATATATATATAAATAATTTTGAAATAATTTTCTATGGTTTGGATAGGATATGGTTTAATAAATATTTAATTTTGATATTATAAAAATCTTATTTTATATATACATATATAGTTAAAGTTTTAAATTTAAGCTATGTATAAATTTGTTAAATAAAATAAATAAGTTGAATAATGGAGTTTTAATGATTTAAATCAATTAAGATTGGATGGTAAAATTGGAAATTTATTTGAATGGAACTTATTTAAAAATTTCACTCAATAAGTTGATGTAAAACTTATTAAAGCTTGGAAATTTAAAGGAATGATATTTATAACTGGATTTTTATTCAAGATAAATTAAACGAATATTTCTAGCATAAATAAATTGAAGAAAATATTTAAGTTGTTAGAAATTGGAATTTTATTTTAAATGATTTTTGATCTATTACGAAAATATTTCAAAACTAAATAATAAGAGAACAAATTGGTGAATATAAATTTCCAACCTTAAGTTTTGAAATTGTTAAATATTCGAAGTTAGAAATATATTGAAATTGAAGTGGTTTATTTAACTGAAAGTGAATTTAAAATTTATGGATTTAGACTAAATTTTAAATGAATAAAATTGTAAACTCGTGGAAATTATTTTATTTTATAAAGTAATTTTAAATTCAAACTATTTTATTCTATATACCGTTTGAATATCAAAACCATTCAAGTTTAGAAGTTATGGTTTTAAAGCTATGAATTTCGCTGTATTATGTTTTGAAAGCTATAATTCAAATGTTTGGTTTCCAGAAATTATAAATTTTAAAGCAGTATAAATTTGGAAGAGAAATATATTTGAAATAAAATGATATTATTGATTTGGTTTTATAAAAATAATATTAAAACGAGTTGTTTTGGAAATGGAAATGATATCGTACGTATGGGTTTTGAAATGAATAATTATATTCAGGTTTTAAAGTATAAACTAATTTAAAGACCGCGGTGTTATAATAACGTTTGGTTGTTGAAGAGACTAGGATCGGAAGTTGTCATACTCTCTGCCAACTCCGAAAACCACTTTAACAACGGTGTACGCGGTGGAGATTCCAGAATGAAGTAGGATGGTGGCGGCGTTTCCTTAAAGGTAAATACGCGGACTCGACTCCCGTGAGTTGGCATAAGGTGACTAAAACAGGAGCGATTCTCGGGCCAATGAGGTCATTCCTCTGATCGGATACTCCTCTTCGATATTATACTCTGACTTTGGATTGTTTCGGTGGCCACTTTTGATTTCTTTGATTTTAGGGGGAGTTTGTCCGAGGTGGGCGGTAGTAGCAGCTACGCGTTACTACCAGCCCGGATGCGTAATTGGTATATCTACCCTGACATTGCCTATTTGTGTCGTGTCACCTACCCTATCGCGCCTTGTACGAGTTTGGATTTCTCCCGTAGCCCGTGTGGTATCCTCTGGTGCCTTCCAGATCAGGAGGGACTATGATATTGGATGGACTACTGGGACTATTATTGTGTTAAGGGGGAGATTGGGTAACTCCTTAACGTTATTTAAAAGTATGTTTATTTTATTATAGAAGTGCAATATACTACATAGTAAATAGTTTAACGGATCCTTAAGAGATGTGAATCCCGAGCATCTTTTAAGTTATCGCACTCATATTTATTTCTTTTAATTTAACTTACATAAGATCTTTTAGTTCTGACTCGAGTGTTTTGTCTTTTCAATTCACTCGGGTCAGTCCGAGCGTTTCAGGATCGAAGATTTTAGCTCTGGAGGAAGAAGACGAAGATTTCTATTATTATTATATATTATATTCCACTAGACTCATTTTGTTCCGCTGCATTGATATTTATGGGTATGTGAACTCTGATATTTATTGTATAAACAAGAATCAAATGTTTGTAAACAGTTTTATGAACTGTATATTTATTATTATATTTTATCCTTCCGCTGTGAGATTCTGTTTAGTTTTTTCTCTTCTCTGTTTTTCTTATTTACCCCATAACAATCCACCCTTTTGTATGGTTTGAATCGACATGTGTGTCGATTTGAAGTGTGCGAAAAGGCGGGACGTTACAAAGGTTCTATATATAATGATTGAAGAGTTGTATACATTCATGAGAAGTAGCTACTGTTAGAAATAGCTGCAACCCCTTATGGAAGGAAATGCCCTTTCATTGAGGAATATAAATATTTAGGAATTCAAAAAATATGATAGTTATAGGTAACTAATTGGTTGGTAATTTACCAGTTAGTCAACTGGTTAAAATCGAAAAAATGAGTTTTCAACTAGAAAGAAACTAGTTCATTTTTGCCAATTTTTAGTCCACTGAAAATATGGAACCAGTGGACTGTTTGAGTCATCAGTCGGGTGTCTCTGCAGTTTTAGTCGACTGATTATGTTGACCTTCAAAAATTAAAATGCACATTTATATCACTACATAAGTTTGACTGATCAACTGATATTGTATTAGTCGATTAGTTATGTGGTTTTAGTCAAATTGTTCTGTGTAATTTTGTTTTTTAAAAATAGAAATGCAACTTTGATGATTTGTGTGTGTATGCCACTTTTGAATAGATTTTAACAATCATATACTTCTAAACACAAAGCACTATAACTAATACAACTTTGTTTGTCATCTTCGTCTTGTCTTGGTTGTATTATCTCTTCATTGGTCAATATATTTTCCTACAACGTTAAGTATATACAGAAATATTCCTTGTGTAGTTATCACTATCAAAATACCAAATTATGAAGTTCGCACATGATCGAGCAACTCCAACATGAATCAGCCATATTAGGTCAAGGTAGACTATCAATCAACTTGTACCACCGGTTGTCCTATGATTTCACCACCGCTCGACGGGTGGTGAATGTAGTGATGAGAGCAATGCTCTAGTCAAAGTTTTTAAACTACTTTTTTAGTTTGTTTTGAAATTTTATTCCTCATTTCTGATTCATTTCCTAATCCCATTTCTTCCAAATTTTGATATGATCCTCTACTATCTTTCTACTTTAATTTCATCAAATAGTTTAAATCAAAACAATTCCAAAATTGCTTAGAAAGTCGAAGTTTATAAAACTAGTTTTAAAAATTATAAATATGCTTTCCCGCGGACATACTTTAAAATACACTTAAAAATCATTATAAATTCATGATAAAATTATATTAACACTTGAAATAACATATAGGACTTTATAAATATTTTCACATAGTTTTTACATATTTTTACATCATATATTTTCATTGAAAACACAATTTCGTATTATAAACATTATACTCCCAAATTCCCATCAAATAGCCTTTAATAAATCATTAGAAATATGTGTTAAATCCTATAAATTTTCCAAAATATATTATTTAATCCCAGAAATTAATATACATCATTTTCACAAGATTTTATATAGAATTTTGAATATATTCTATAAAAATATGCCTTAACTCATTCTCTTTGTCTATCTACTTATATCCTACGTATTATTTGTATATAATTTCTAATTTATATACTCTGGTCCATAAAAATTATTATCATAAACTCAAATTTACAATAATCCATAAATTTAAATGTAATTATTGGCCTTATATCACTAATTTTAAATTCAATATTTCACTACTTTGCCAAACTTTGTTCGATTATCATTTTGCATTAATTATAAAATCAAATTCCATTTTATTTCAAAGCATACCACTTTCATTTTTTCCAATTTAGTAATTATCATTGTTAACAAAAGTAAATCCCTAATCCATAGCTTGTCGAAGGATTAATCAAGATTGACTAGTTATGTGACAAAGGAGATGAAAATCACTCACTTTGATTCGAATTGCTCCGCAATGCTTGATGTCTAGAAATAATTTCGTTCCTAAATCCAGGTATTTGCTAATCTGGTTTGTATTAGACTATATCTCTTAATTCACCTTTCATTTGATATTTAATTTATAGGGTTTTGGTAAAGAGACGGGTTGTATAGTTTTGAATTGAACCGAGGCTTGGGGTTTTGGGTCAAGAGAAAAGAAAAGGAAAACAGGTATAGAAATGATTTTTAATTTTTAAATAGAAGAAATCAACTATTATTTTTTGCCTAGCTAAAATGTCCATTCACATTTGAGTTGGGCTTAGCCCATTCAATATTCAAATTATCTATTTATGAAAATGTCAATAACATCATCGTTTGGAATCCGATTCACACAAACTAATATATGGAGCACATCCAAAAAACACGAGAAGGTTGCAATAGCACTACTTTCATTTCCAAAACCAATGTTTGAAAAACTGAACTGATTTATCCCAAGGGTTAAAAATTATTGGTTTTTTCATTATCAAAAAATATGGGTTAGTACAATGAGTATCTTAGATATCAGTTCCAAAAGTACCCAAAAGAGATTACAATTCACTTTCAAAGTCACCCACCTTATGTTACATGATACGGTATTTATAAGAACTAATCAAACTATGTTGAACATAGTATGACTAATAATGAGAAAACATGAGTTAATTTTTTTTAGAGGATATGTGCATAAGTGTAAGTGCATATATTAAATTTAGTTTTATCTAAATGCTAAGTATGTTTTATGTAAGCTTGTAGACAATTCACAATATTATGAATCTCCATCTTATTGCATGGAGAGAGAAAAATTGTTTTGAGACATGCCATCTTCTTATCGAAGGAATTTCTTCCAAGAGAATTGGTGGTTGTGCAATGGACTTGGATGTGATCCAAGATTCAAACATGTACATTGATTAAGTATATGATACAAATTTAATCAAACTTGAAAGGACATGTAGCTTATTAGAATGTCAAATGGTAAATCTCATACGTTCAAGAGAAACTACGAGTTTCTTATCGGTGTTGAGAAAATGAATTTTTAGTAATGACTATCTCCTTAATTATCAACAACCCATGGAGAGTATAAACTTTGTCACATGGAATAATCCATTAGATCTAAAATGAATTTCAAGTGCACTAACAAAATTTGATTTTCGAAGATGTACCCTATTGAATATGATTCATCGGTCGTAAATGAGTCTTCAAGAAGAAAATCGATGTAGTTGGAAATATATAAAGCTAAGTTGATAGTAAATAACCTCATCAACTTAAAATCTTGATATTAATGAAGCAATTTTACTGGCTAACATGCTTAAGTCCTAGGATTCTACTAGCAAATTGTTGCATAATTAGACCGGAATTTTGGATATTATTGTTGAAACTGACCACTTTCATATAATGATTTAGTAGAGACTGTTCGTACACCGTAGTCAAAATATCTCGAAATCAATAGGATGGATAATAAGCTTGTGAATTTTCTAGCAATAATACGATTGTTCATTCAGGAAATAACCTTGGTATTAATATGATTGCTCATTCAGGAAATACTACCCCTTTTTGGCATGATCGTTGGATATCTGTCATTTCTCTTAGGGTCAAATTTAAAGAACTTTTTGAAATTTATAACTTTAAAAATGCTTTATTAAAGATGTTTTTTCTCCGGATAATGATCCTCCTTAGAACTTTAGTTTTATTAGAATCTTAGAAGGTACAACTCTTAGACAATTTACTTTATTATGTGTAAGATTGAATCTATATAATATTGATAACAAAAATGATATTATTAATTGGAAATAGGATAAAAGTAAGATATTCACTTCTAATTCATTATATAAATTTCTCAATTTGTCAAGCGTTACTTATAACACTTTTAATCTTATTTGGAAAGCAAATGCACCACCAAAAGCTAAGATTCATATGTGGTTAATCATGCGTGGGAAGCCAAATATCATTGAACTTTTAAAAAGAAAGAATTCTCCAATTGAAAATAAATGTATTTTTGTAACTTGTATTTAGAAAATATTAATCAAATATATTACGATTGTAAGGATAGTTTTTACATCCTTAATAATACTCTTAAAATCTTTAACTTTATTCTTACGACTAAAGTTAATGATTGTGATTATTACTGCAATAACTTGAGATGAAAGTTTAGAAGAGGATATAGATTTTTACTAGATACTTCATTCACTATAATTTGTTGGTATATTTGGTTTCAGAGAAACCAAAGACTATTTAATAATAATAATAACAGCCATATTAATAGATTGGTAACAACAATGGCATCATTTTATTTCAGTTGGATCTCAAATCCAACATATAAGTTGGCAAAAAATAATAATTTTAAAGAATATCTTAACAAGGTTAGAAAAAGCATTCAATTATTTAAACAAAAAACAATATTTTTAACATAAATAGCAATAACATTAGCTTTTATTCGAATTTGACTGAAGATTTTACTAATTATCATAATGTTCTTTTGATCACAGGAACATAATGTTAATAATTTTTAGGTTTTTTTAAAAATATATAAGAATATAATTACATATTTTGTTAATATCTATGACTTTTGATTTCATGATCACTATCTCATAACATAAAAGAAAATTAAGATGTTGCATAATGTGTTTGACCTTTCATTAGTCTAACTCTTATTATATCTTCTTTGTCGTTTTATAGTTTTAACTCTAGTTTTATTACTCTTATTTCATTAATGCATATATATGTATATATATTCGTTTATATACATATATGTGTGTGTTATTTTGTAACGGCCCGTAAATTTTGATGCTTTTAATAACGTTATTAAATTGAATTTTTTGTGAATTTTTAAATAATTGAATTTTGAAATAAAAATTTGATATTTGGAATACGTCCACTTAAACATAGAAAATGGTAAATTTTCACCTTATAATATGGAAGTTTATTTTATTGTGTTATTTTATTTAAATTCAAATCACTTAAATTTGATGGTAATAAAATAATTTCCAAACCTGAATATTTTTATATAGAAAATTTGTATCAAGGTTTATTTTAATATAGAAATATTCATTTGTACATTTCCAAACATGTATATCATCAAGGTATATAGATATATATTGTATATAGTCGGTTTAAGTGGTATATATATAGGAGGTACCTATATTCATCAAGCAATGATGAATATTTACATTCTGCTGCACATATATCTCCTATATATTGAAATTTTATTAATGTTTTAAAATTAGCTGATTATATATCTAATCCATATAAAAAAAATTAGTTGGTATATGTTTTCATTGTATATTGTCTGCAGCCATTAAACGTATATATATATTTATTAGTATTTTATGCAACAATGATATGTACGTTTTATATACATGTTAATTTTATATTCTATTATAACTGTTAGTTCATATATATGTATATATGTATATATATATATATATATATATATATATATTAGTTCATATATTTGGCCTGTTAGAGTTTAAATTTATAAGTTTATATATATAGTATTTATGTTGTGTATTTTACATGAGTAATATTTTGGTCAGTGGAGATCTTAGGCATGTCAGCATGTGTATATATATAAGTATTGCTTTAGATTACAATATATTAGATTTGAATATATTAGTTTCTATTACTAGCTACTGCAAGTTCAATATATAAGTATACCGTATAAAAAGTCTATTATATATGTTATAAAGTATGTATATTTTAGTAGATATATGTTGATTTGATGAATTAATATGTATGTAAGTATAACAGCTAATAGTATGTATAATTTGTTATATATATAAAACTGTTGGGCATTATATATATATATATATATATATATATATATATATATATATATATATATTATAATAGTTGTGTATATTGTATGATGGTTGCATGCATCCAAAGTTTTAGCTGTTTATAAGGTGTATCCTTGTCAGTTTGTATCAATATATATATGTATGTTAGTAAAATATATGTATATAATATGTTAGTCATACATGAAGTTACAGCAGTATAGATATGTATATATGCTGTCTGTATATATTTGAATATGGTACATATTAATATTTTGATTTTAAAACGAGTGTATATATATATATATGTTCTGGGTTTGTATATTTTATACAAGTTATATAAATATATATGTTAATTTGTTAAGTTCTAATGTACGGACAAAAAAATTTATATATATATATATATATGTTTGACTTTAATATTTGAGTAGTGTAAACAATAATTTTTGAACACATGTGTGTGTGTGTGTCTATATATATATATATTATTAATATGTGTTTGAAATTAGAATATGACTTTGTATATATATTCATAACTTTATATGTTATATCTATATCAATTCACTTATACCAATTATATTCATCGATCTAGTTGTGATTTGATTTCGTCGATTCCTTATCATCAGCTTTGATCGTCAAATTCTTGCCCATCTCACCTTGCTTTGGATTCGTAACTCATCTCATTTTCATTCATCTCTAGCCTCGAAAGGTGAGCAATCACTGACGATTAACATTCTTATATTTATTTAATTTGATTTCAATTTGATAACGACAATTGAAATATGTTGCTATTAGTTATTTACATTGCTATTTATATGCTATTATCTGTAACTGTTCACTTGTGCAATATGACACCATATCCTGTTGTTCATATTTTATCAATTTGATGATATATGCATGTTATATTATTATCATATCTGTTATCACTCTGCAAGTTCCCTGTTAGTATAGAATTCCTTATGGGTTGAAATGATACATACCCGAACGATCTTGTAGAATAGGAGGAAATCGTTATGGGTTGAAATGATATACCCAAGCGATTTTCATTTTGCGATTGTGGGTTGAAAAGATATATACCCATAGATATTTAATTTGCGGGTTTAAATGATAAATATCCGTATCACTTGGCCATATGATAGAAAATTATATACAGACGCCGTTGGTCTATATATATATATATATATATATATATATATATATATATATATATATATATATATATATATATATATTAAAATGATTTTCAAGGTTTTGAAATGAATACTTTAGTTTTATTAAATATTGATTTTAAGATATTATATATATATATATATATATATATACATATGTTGTTTTATAAGGGTTTAAAATTTAGATTTTTTAATTTATAGGTTTGAAAATTTTAAGGTTATAAGTTAGTTTTGAAATTATATTTTAAGATAGATTTATAATGATTTTATAAGTATGGTTGGGAAGATAAATTTGAATTTATTTTGAAACTATATTTAATTAAGAATTATTTAATTAAATCAATTCGAAACTTATTGAAATTGAGATTTTAAAAGATATGATTTTATAACTTGATTTTGGTTTAAGGTAATTAAAAGAATATTTCAAGTTTAGATAAATTGAGGAAATATTTAGTTTATTTGTAATTTAGTGTTTTATTTAAATGATATTGGATTTATTAAGTAAACTTTTCAAAACTAAATAATAACGAAGTAAAATTTTGATATACATGAAATTATCAAATCTAGTTTTGAAAATGTTGAATATTAAAGCTTTGAAATATATTGAAATTTAAATGGTTTATTTTGTGGTTCAAATCTGTATTTGAAATCGATATAATTTGAAATGATTTATTGTGAAGCTGAATTGAATCGAAATTGAATAATTGAGATTGAATTAAATTGAAATTTTGGAATTCAAGTTGATTTGAATCGATTTGTGAAATTCGAGGAAACTATTTTATTATATAAAGTATTTCTAAATTATATTTTACTTTATAAATTATTTTTAATATAAATTATATATAAACCATTTTTAATATAAACTATTTTTATATAACTATTTTATAAAACTATTTTATTTTATATACTATTATTAATATTTAAACTATTTAAGTGGTGGAAGTTATGATTTCATAGTTATTGTTTTCCAAAGAATTATGATTTCAATGTGTTTTAGTTTCGAAAGTGTTGTAACTTTGAAAGTGCTATAATTTGGAAATAGATATATTTGAAATGGAAATGATATTTTGGTTTTGAGGTATAAATTATTTTGAAATGATCTTGGTGTTATAATGACATTTGGTTGTTAATAGCGTATATTTCTACATAGTAGATAGTTCCACGGATCCTTAGACGATAGGTATCCCAAACATCCTTTAAGTTACTTGTATTTCAGTTGATATTTCACTTGAGTTGGATTTATTGATACAAGAATGTTAATCCTAACTCAAGTGTTTTGTGTTTTGCTTTACGCCCGTGTTAGACTGAGTGATATAACATTTGAGACTTACCTTTGGAGTTTGGAGCTTCACTTGGAGATCCAACTATCGATTTAGCTTTCACTTTTCCAGTTGATTTGTTTAGAGATGTCATCTATTTGTATTCGAGACTTCATTGTATTTGAGATATCCTGCTATTTTTTATTTCTAACTCTGATGTTTATATAGTAGCTTCATGAACTACTATTTATTTATTCCGTTGCTTATTATTGTAATACTCTATGTCTTTGATTCTGTGATTATTTTATTTACTGTATATGCTGAGTTTTTCCAAATATAAATTAAAAATCAGATATTCTGAGCAATTCAAGTACGACATGTGCTGATGCGAATGGTTGGAAATACCGAGAAGTTACATGTGGTATCAGAGCTCTGGTTTTAGTCAAAACTTAGTATATGTAGTCGATTTAATTACAGAATTACTTTCATTTGTGCTTGAATCTCTTCCTCTTTGATTCGGTTTCCTTTGAATTTTAGAACGCTCCCACTTGTTCTGAAATCCATTCTTGTCTCCCTCTATTTGTATTCTTTTGATTCTGGAGCATCCCATAACTCCACATCGAATGATCTATATAAAAATCGACGATCCCGCCAATCTTTGAACGATTTGTAAAGGGGCGAAACTCCTTTACAGTTGGCATTGATTCACTGGAGATTTCTATACCCTCGGTTTAGATGCTGCTATCTCTTAATATGTCGAATTCTATCTCTGGCGATCGAATGTTTATCTGCCTTAGAATTCCTCATCGATCATATTCCTGAAGTCATGGTTGACCCGGTTAAGGTCGCTCGCGATTTATATAAATATATCCATCTTCTGTTTTGTAATTTAATTATCTCATCTTCGTTCGAGCCTATCTTCGAATCAGAATTCTATTTGATTAGAGATCCTATATTTGAATCCCTATCTTTGTTTTAAAATCCATTCTTGAATCATCCTTTGAAAAATCGTGTTTGTTTGTATTTTAGAAATTTTTTTGTATATCGAAATTATTATTTTGAGAAGTATGATTATATTCTATATGTAAAAGTGAAAATGTTTTCGATAAGGATTATATACCTTTTAAAAACAAGAATTTGAAATTTCGAAAGGATTTGAAATTTTGAAAATGATATAAGAAATTGATTTATATAAAAATGATTTATAACTGAAGGGTTTTAAATTGGAAATTTGAGAAATTGAATTCCAGTATTTTGAAAATTGGTTTTAAGACTTTCAAAATAAATAATAATACGATTTGGAAGTATTTTTCGAATAAGAAACGTTTCAAATGACTTCAAATGAGTTCCAATGATTTCGAAGAAATTTCAAAGAAGTTTTCGAGAAAAAAGAAATCCAGTACTCACTTATGTCACTGGAGAAGATGAGTGCACGCATCATCGACATTGATTTTCGAGTTTCAGAGTGGGGGAGAGGCCACTTTAGTAGCTTTGCTATGCGATTGATTTTGTGATACCAATTTTGATTTCAAATTTCGAAGTATGATTTGATATTTGAAAGATATATGTATATATATTTGAAACGATTTGAAATGAGCCTGGTGTTCAGTCCTCGAGTTTCAGATTTGATTTGGTATAATCCTATCTATTGAAATTGATTTACTGATTGGTTGCTGATTTCCAACTCTTGGATTGGAAATTTGATTTCTCCAACTATTTTGAATGTTCGAACACTTCCAAATCGAGGTTTAATTTTCAAAGTTAAGTAATTTCAAAAAGTATAAATTATTTGATAAAGTATACAAGTTTAGTTTTGTATGTTTAAGTATGAAGTAATATGATTTAATAAGTTTGAAACTGTTTTGTTAAGTAAATGAATAAGACTATTTTGATTTATACTAATATGAAATTTAGTTTTGAAATGTTTAGAATAAAATTTAGTTTTAAATGTTTTTAACTTAGTAACATCTTTTATAAAACTATTTATTAATTTTCTAAAGGTAAATTGGATATTTCAAATAGAAATAAATGGTTTAAAGGTTTTAAAGGGATGGTTATAAACTTGGTAATCATTTTTGGGTATAATTGATTTTGAGAAAAATATTTGGTTTCGAAAATAGATTGAAAATTTAAAACCCGGTATTTATATGATGATTTTGGAAATGAATTTGTTTGACCTAAATTATGTTAATTTGGAAACAAGGATTATTTTCTAAACCTATTATTTTTGAAACTTTGAAACTGAAGACATCTAATTTGGAAGAAATAACTTGGTGAAATCGTATATGATTTTTGAAACTAAACTGATATTGAAACAAATTGAAATTGAGAACTTATTTTACTAAATACATGATTTAGGAGTTATCGAACTTATATAAAATTGATTTGTATAAGTATGAAGTTGATTCGAAAACTTATATATTCGAAGTCTATATAAGTGTGATTTGATATACTATTGATTTTGGAAAATGTATTCGATTTGAAAATGAAATCTTATATATAATTGACTTTGTATAAATATGATATTTGAAATTGATTTGAAAGGGTACTATATGATACATATTTTCAAAGTAAAGATATTGAAAATGCCTTCTTCTTGATATCCTCTTTGTGGCCACATTTTGGATTCATTCTATCGATATTATTCCCTCTGATTTGGGTTTTCCGAATATGATACTTGAGTGTCCTTCGAATTCCATGGCGTTACCCATGGTCTTACGAACACAACTGCATAGCGTAATTCGCAGGGCTGTGATGCTTACAGATACGAATGTTTCCTGGGGGATCCAGGCGTAACCATTGTGTATCTGCGATCTATCGTCGTTTTAGTAGCATAATCCACAAGGCAGAGTTTGCATAAAGAGTTTGGATGTTTCCTGGGGGATCCAGGCGTAACCATTGTGTATCCACGATATATGGGTTTTTTGTTATCATGGAAAAATTCGTAAAGCAGTGAATGCTTAAAGCGTACGGATGTTTCTTAGGCGACCCAGGCGTAACCATTGTGTATCTGTGACCCATGTTTCGATTCGATTCGATTTGATTAATTTGTTTGGATTGTACTTTCCATATCGTTTTTGAAGGTTTTTCGAGTATTTTTCGCTGGGAGTTGAAACAGGTCTACTAAGTACTTGGAGAATTCTGGCTTTGCGCTTGATCAACGCATGGCCAGAATCTGCAAGAATGAGGATAAACCTATTAAGACATCGAGTCATAAAAGTATTTTGATAAAGTATTATATAAAGGATATTTTGGTCATTTCTTTTTTTCTTTCTAAATAATTTAAAATGTTTGAAATACTATTTATTTATATAGTACATGGTTCAATAGTAAATTATTAGTGTTTTATGTAAGTGATTGATCTTTATATAAATAAGTGAATGGAAATCAATTTAAAACTAAATGAAATTTTTATGATCCGAATTGACAGTTTGAACTAACAAATTTGAATCGAATGACTATTTATGGATTTAATAAAATGGGGGTTTAATCGAATTATTAAATATTAATTAATTTAAATTGAAACCTATATGGTTTGAATTAATTTTTAATTTTGTTTTTTTCCAATCCATTTTCTTTTGGTTGTTTCTATTCTCCTACCTTGTTCCTTTTTGGGGACGAAAAGCTTTGAGTGGGGGAGAGTGTAATGACCCGTAAATTTTAATGGTTTTAATAGCGTAATTAAATTGAAATTTTTGTGAATTTTTAAATAATTGAATTTTGAAATAAAAATTGATATTTGGAATACGTCCACTTAAACATAGCAAATGGTAAAATTTCATCTTATAATTTGGAAGTTTATTTTATTGTGTAATTTTATTTAAATTCAATTCAGTTAAATTTGATGGTAATAAAATAATTTCCAAACCTGAATATTTTTGTATAGAAAATTTGTATTTCGTTTCTCTAAATTTGGAATTCTCTAGCCCCGTTTATCTTATTTTTGACAGATTTGCAGCATTTTTCGATGCCAGATATCGACTTTTGATCGGATGATCATACCACTGATATCTGTGTACCATTCTAATCGTCTCGTCGTGCTGATCTCTTTAGTATATTTGATTTTGTATTTCGAAGGCCGGTACGCGGTGAAATCCGTGAAACTGTTAACTATATCGGTACCACTTTTTGCACTTTTGACCGTGGTGTCCATTCAAATTTCAAACAGTTAAAACAAACGACGGCTAGTCATAAATGTTGCAAAACTCAATGGTCAGCCGTTACATCTCCATCATTTCAATTTACTTTAAGGTGGTCCGTTTCTCTTCCCCTTTTTTTCGTTATGTTCAATTGCAAAAGTAAATATAAAATATATGCAACTTATATTTTCCGGTAGCCTTTCTTCTCTCATCTTTTTACTTTTTTCATGGCTCCCATCCACCGTATAAACCGAGCCTTCCCATCTTGCCGCTATCTCCACCGTCTTCTCTTCTAGCAGCCAAAAACTTCCTCACCTTCCTTCCCGACCACCTCTCTGTAGCTCTCCCATCAACCTCCTCCCCAGCATGATCCTTCATTTTCCACAGGAAGCCCGACCACCATGCATCCCCGATCTAAGCCACCAGGCCTCGAACTCGCCTCCGCCACCCGCTCACCTTCACTTTCCGCCTTCACATCATCACCGACGTACCATTTGCCTCCCCACCATCTACAAACAATGGCTGACCATTTCAACCATCATCTACTTGCAGCCTCGTGCATTCCCTGATGAAGAATATATCAAGGTATATAGATATATATGTTGTATATAGTCGGGATAAGTGGTATATATATAGGAGGTACATATATTCATTAAGCAATGTTGAATATTTATATTTTGTTGCACATATATCTCCTATATATTGAAATTTTACTTGGTGTTTTAAAATTAGCTGATTATATATCTAATCCATATAAAAAAATTAGTTGTTATATGTTTTCAGTGTATATTATCTACAGCCTTTAAATGTATATATATGTATTAGTATTTTATGCAACAATGATATATACGTTTTATATATATGTTAGTTTTATATTATTGATTATTATAACTGTTAGTTCGTGTGTGTATATATATATATATATATATATATATTAGTTTATATATTTGGTCTATTAGAGTTTAAATTTATAAGTTTATATATATAGTATTTATGTTGTATATTTTACATGAATAATATTTTGGTCAGTGAAGATCTTAGGCATGTCAACATGTATATATATAAGTATTGCTTTATATTACAATATATTAGATTTAAATATATTAGTTTCTATTACTAGCCGCTGTAGTGTTCTATATATAAGTATACTGTATAAAATGTATGTTATATATGTTATAAAGTATGTATATTTTGGTAAATATATGTTGATTTGATGAATTAATATGTATGTAAGTATAACAGCTAATAGTATATATAATTGGTTATATATATAAAACTGTTGGGCATCATATATATATATATATATATATATATATATATATATATATATATATATATATTTTATAATAGTTGTGTATATTGTATGATGGTTGCATACATTAAAAGTTTAAGCTGTTTATAAGGTGTATCCTTGTTAGTTTGTATCAATATGTATGTATGTTAGTAAAATATATATATAATATGTTAGTCATACATGAAGTTATAGCAGTATAGATATGTATATATGTTGTCTGTATAGATTTGATTATGGTACACATTAATATTTTGATTTTAAAATGAGTGTGTGTGTGTTCTGAAGTTATATAAATATATATGTTAATTTGTTAAGTTATAATGTACAAACAAAAAATTTATTTTTATATATATATGTTAGACTTTAATTTTTGAGTTTTAGTGTAAACAATGATTTTTGAACAAATGTATATATATATATTTTATTAATATGTGTTTGAAATTAGGATATGACTTTGTATATATATTCATAACTTTATATGTTATATCTATATCAATTCACTTATACAAATTATATTCATCTATCCAGTTCTGATTGATTTCATCGATTCCCTATCATCGACTTTGATCGTCAAATTCGTACCCATCTCACTTTGCTTTGGATTCGTAACTCATCTCATTTTCGTTCATCTCCAGCCTCGAAAGGTGAGCAATCACTCACTATTAACTTTCTTATATTTATTAAATTTGATTTCGTTTTGAAAACGACAATTGAAATATGCTGCTGTTAGTTATTTACATTGCTATTTATATGATATTATCTGTAATTGTTCACCTGTGGGATACGACACCATATCATGTTGTTCATAGTTTATCTAATCATTGATGATATATGCCTGTTATATTATTATCATATCTGTTATCACTCTACAAGTTCCGTATTAGTATAGAATTCCCTATGGGTTGAAATGATACATACCCGAACGATCTTGTAGAATACGAGGAAATCATTATGGATTGAAATGATAAACCCAAGCGATTTTCATTGAATTTAATTTGGGATTGCGGGTTGAGAAGATATATACCCGTAGATCTATAATTTGCAGATTTAAATGATAAATATTCGTATCACTTGACCATAAGATAGAAAATTATATGCAGACACCGTTGGTCTATATATATGTGTGTGTGTGTGTGTGTGTGTGTCTATATATATATATATATATATATATATATATATATATATATTAAAATGATTTCCAAGGTTATGAAATGTATACTTTGGTTTTATTAAATATTGATTTTAAGATATTATATATATGTTGTTTTAAAAGGGTTTAAAATTTCGATTTTTAAATTTATATATTTGAAAATTTTAAGGTTATAAGTTAGTTTTGAAATTATATTTTAAGATAGATTTACAATGATTTTATAAGTAAGGTTGGGAAGATAAATTTGAATTTATTTTGAAACTGTATTTAATTAAGAATTATTTAATTATATCGATTTGAAACTTATTGAAATTGAGATTTTAAAGGATATGGATTTATAACTTGATTTCGGTTTAAGGTAATTAAACGAATATTTCAAGTCTAGATAAATTGAAGGAAATATTTAATTTATTAGTAATTTGGGGTTTTATTTAAATGATATTGGATTTATTAAGTAAACATTTCAAAACTAAATAATAACGAAGTAAAATTTTGATATACATGAAATTATCAAATCTAGTTTTGAAAATGTTGAATATTAGAGCATTGAAATATATTGAAATTTAAATAGTTTATTTTGTGGTTTAAATATGTATTTAAAATCGATATAATTTGAAATGATTTTTTGAGAAATTGAATCGAAGTTGAAGATTTGAGATTGAATTAAATTCAAATTTTGGAATTCGAGTTGATTTGAATCGATTTGTGAAATTCGAGGAAACTATTTTATTATATAAAGTATTTCTAAATTATATTTTACTTTATAAATTATTTTTAATATAAACTATTTTAATATTAACCATTTTTAATATAAATAATTTTTATATAACTATTTTATAAAACTATTTTGTTTTATATACTATTATTAATATCTAAATTGTTTAAGTGGTGGAAGTTATGATTTCAAAGTTATGGTTTTCCAAAGAATTATGACTTCAAAGTGTTTTGGTTTCGAAAGTGTTGTAACTTTGAAAGTGCTATAATTTGGAAATAGATATATTTGAAATGGAAATGATATTTTGGTTTTGAGGTATAAATTATTTTGAAATGACCACGGTGTTATAATGATGTATGGTTGTTAATAGCGTATATTTCTACATAGTAGATAGTTCCACGGATCCTTAGAGGATGCATATCCCAAACATCCTTTAAGTTACTTGTATTTAAGTTGATATTTCACTTGAGTTGAATTTATTGATATAAGAATGTTAATCCTAACTCGAATATTTTGTGTTTTGCTTTACGCTCGGGTCAGACTGAGTGATACAACATTTGAAACTCGCCTTTGGAGTTTGGAGCTTCACTTGAAGATCCAACTATCGATTCTGCTTTCAGCTTTTTCAGTTGATTTGTTCAAAGATGTCATCTGTTTGTATTGGAGACTTCATTGTATTTGAGATATCATGTTGTATTTTATTTCTAACTTTGATGTTTATATAGTAGCTTCATGAACTACTATGTATTTATTCCGCTGCTTATTATTGTAATACTCTGTGGTTGTGATTATGTGGTTATTTTATTTACTGTATATGCTGAGTTTTACCAAATATAAATTAACAATCTGATATTCTGAGCAATTCAAGTCGGACATGTGCGGATGGAATGGTTGGAAATACCGGGATGTTACATATTCTTATATTTTTTATAGTTTCATTTACAGGTACATGATTAGGCTGAAAATGGTACAAGAATGTTATTTGTAGGGTTTCAGGGTTGTTGTTGCCAAAATTGTAGGATTGATGTTCATAGGATTATTGTTAGGAGAGATTTCATATTTTAGATCTGGTTCATCTGCGCTAGCTATGAGATATTCATTCTCTATTGGAGCTACTTGTTGATCTCATTTGTTCATTTGGATGCACCATGGTTTATATTGGGTACTTCTAACACTTCATTATCATGCGGTGGCCTTGCCGGAGTTCGATACTGACGTGCAATTGGTGGTGGCCTTGCCGGAGCTCATTCAAGAAGTTATCTGAAGTTGTTATCTTAGATTTTCCTGTGTTATAATTCGACACATGCCAGGCATGTTGGCAGCTTCTTTAATAGCGGTGATATACACACATACATAAGCACGCGCGTGTACACACACATATATATATATGTACATGTGTGCTCTCCTCTACTTTAGAGGATCACACATTTCTATCAAAAAATAGCTTGTGAATTTTCTAAGTTTATCATATGATCTTAAAAAAGCATCTCGCGGTTGAACATGCATTTGATAGAAAAAGCAAATAGTTTGACTTCTGCCAAAATTCAGAGGAAGTATGTGTCTATAAAAAAAATAACAGTTGGGGCTAAATTACTTATATTACTTCAAATAAACTACGTGCTACTGAATGATAATGATGTATTCATGTTAAAATTAGCTAAAGCTTGGTTGTTCAATTGCCAACGAATAATTTGCAAGGGGCACCTTTAATAATTGGGATAAAAGCTTCTTGGGATTATCCTAGTCGATGAACTTAAATACCTTATTAAAATGTTTAATACGGAGCGTATAAAGTGGAATCCTTATGTATCCATATGTATCCACAATAGGAACCGTTAGTTATATTATGCTATGTTCCAAGGCTTAAATTGCTTATACACATTTTGCAGTAAGCATTTATCACTAAAATCCAAGTGAACACAATTCTATGGAGGATTTGTGTCCTCCAAATTTAAGGTTAGTATCACCGTAATTGTAGTCAACTTAAAGAATAAGTATCCATAGAACTTAAACCAGTTGAAGTGAACTCAATTCTATGGAGGATTTGTGTCCTCCAAATGCAAGGTTCAATTCACTTCAACTGGTTCCTATTGGTAGTCAACTTTGTGTCCTCCAAATGCAAGGACACATATCACTAAAGGGTACAAATTAAACCAGTTGATAGTGAACACAATTCTATGAAGGATTTGTGTCCTCCAAATGCAAGGTTAGTATCGCCGTAATTGGTAGTCAACTTAAAGAAAATTTCTTAACCAAAGAACGTAAGTTAATTAATAAAATTTATTGGATTAAGACAAGTAATTTAATGTTGGACCTTGCAATTAAATACATATATTATTAGAGTTTTGATCATTGGTCCAAATTCTAGATACTTGTTTGAATATTGTAACGACGAAGATAAAACATTTAAAATATATCAATATATTTATAACGGAAAAATTAATATAATGATTATATTTATTTAATTATTTAATGAAATATAAAGCTACAAGGTCACAATATATGATTATATTTATTTATTGTTTTAATTATAAAGTGAAAACATCATAGTATATAGATATACTTATTTAATAATTTAATAAAATATAAAGTCATGATATATCGTTGTCTAATGGTTTAATGAAATATGAATGTTCACCATACAAAGTTTAACTATACAACCATAACTCCTAGGTTTTATTCAAAAATAATTTAATGACATATTCTATAAAAGTTATAAACTATAGCGGACACTTTAATATAATGGTACATTTATTAATTTATCGATGGCTATTAACTATTATTATTAGAAGGCATAGATTAATTAACAAAGTATAGAATGTTAAATGTTTATTTAATTTTTTATTGGGACGATTGAATAATATAGTTATCTTATTTTGGTTGAATTTTTTTTTTATTTTTTTTTTCTAGAATTGAGAGGGCAAAAATATGTATGGAGATGGACTAAACTAAATAAATTTAGTTACTTAAGTGGGGTAACATCTAATTTATAATGGATTATCCCTTGAAGGGTGGACGTGGGTAAGATATATACATTGCATATTGAAGCTATAAATAAACATAGAGTCGTCATTCAAAATAAAAAATGATTTCATTTCCCTTAAGTTAGAACATTCCCTCTTACGTAAAGCTTATGGCACATGGTTTAATCGATTGGCTAAATTATTAATTATTTTTAATTAAAATAATTCTATCTAAAAATAATTTTGGATTAAAGTATTACATGTACATCATATATATCTATATATAATTAGTTCAAAAAATGATTTTCTTCTTCTAGTATACTATGCATGCTCATCTCATTAAATATTTTATGGATGACTTTGAAAGCATTTCGTTGGACATAAGCCTGTAGCAAAATGGTCCATTAGCAATGAGGAGATGGCTGGCATAATGACATCTTTGGTATCTCAAAAGGCAATTGCACATCAAGTCATAATAGGATTTTGGAGAGTCGACATCGAATATGATTTCAATGGTATATGTCGCCTCCCCTCGGGAAACGGACCTTGGCGGCGGCGGCGACGGCGTAATCGATAATATCAAGAGTTGGGACTAATTAGGTGAAATTAAATGTTGTGGCAGTTAGGGCTTTAGAGTATAGGAGGTATTTTTATGATAAACTCCTTTTAATGTTATAATTACATTTAAACTATTATATTTGAAAGAGCTAGTGGTATGCCCTAGGGGCAATTCTGTAATTTATAACATATATTTGTTCGTAGTAATGGTGTTTCTTTTCCTTTATATATTGTTATATTTTGATATAATTAATTTAAAATACATAATAAGGAAATCCTTAAACGAAATTTTATGTGGTTGTAGATACAAATAGTTGCAATTGCAATTAATTAATCACAAAATAAAATGATATTTTGTTTTAATCTTCCTAGTCAAAATGTTTTGAGAAAAGGATTTCGATTCATCTATTGAGCCGAGAGTACATAATGCTCTCCAAATATTGGATAGTGTAGTACTCATGGCTGTCGGTGGTACCAAAGAGTTATATACTCATAGTTATTGAATAACTATGAAATGACTAGTCCGAGGGTTTCCTATTGGTTGATAAGAACTATGTCAAATAGGACATCGTAATGCGACGATGTTTCTCAGTTTCCTTAACTTGAGAATCATGGAACTTCAACGTGAATACTCCACTTTAATTTTAGTTAAATCATAGCATGGAAATTCATTGAGCGACTATGGTCGGGTCTGAGTTGAAGCATTGGAAGTGAAACACTATTCAATAGAGAATTTATCCCCTTAATTCTACGAGCTAGTATCACTACCAACTATAGTCAACACGAAGTCAAAATCTCTTGCCAATGTAGGATATTTAATAATAAATGTTAATGTTGAACCAAGGGCTTTGTTTATGGACTAATGAAGTTGAATGTGGATAATATTGGAGTTTTGACTAGCGCTAAATTTCATACATCCTAAAGTGATATATTGTTGGCAAAGAGAACGTGGGTAAATTTTTGTCACTATGTAACGACCCAATTTTTTGACTTCTGAAATTCGACATCAATACGGCCACTGTATCAAATGCCGAACAATTGAATGCCAAAAAACCGAACCGTTAGGGTTAAAGAAGAAGATAGAAGAAGAAACAGAAACAATAACAGAATCCCACATTTCATAGCGGAACAACATATAATAGATAAATGAATAATCTTTAAAACAAAGAACTATATCAGTTTATACATACATCATTAAAGTGTTACAACAACAAATAGAGGAAAAGAATATAACATATACAAGTGATATGCCTCACCATCCAACTTGAACTGTAGATCTCCACAGCATATCTTTTTTGACTTTGCTCCAAAATAATGATAACCTGACTCTAGGCTGCCCGCGTGGAAAATTATGGGCACCCGGAGTTTAGAAAGGGAACAATAAACTCCATGTCAGTCATGGGACTAGTGTGAGATCTTAAAACAGTTAGTTTGCACAAAGGAAATAAAAATAAATTCGCTATGCTTTTGGAAAATGAAACTACCATAAGGCCTCCCGTCACACACACAATGCAAACGCAGAATTTGAGGAGATTTCTCCTTATGATTGTTAAATATGCTTGATACGTAAATTCCTTTTGATATTATTATTAGTGCATGGTGTAGAAAAACAGTTCGAAAGTATAATATTAATCTTAGCCAGCATAGACATTTCATACTATGCCTACTATAGCCACCATGTTCAATAGCAGGTTACCGTCACATTCCATGGCAGGTTATACAACTAAAACCGTATAGGGCGCGTATTGTTTCTTTGGATTTCCAATAAATGGTCAGGCTAAGGAATTTCCTATGCCACATGGGAACACCTCTGGAGGGACGCCCCAAGAACTTAACCAGCTCTCTGCCAACACAAGACCGAGTTACCTCATGCTTCCGGAGCAATGAAGCTGTAACTAGATAATTCCACACATGGGTATGCCATCCTCGGTCGTTACCGACCTTTATCCGAGGATCCTCAATCACAAAGCAACAACCACAAAGTAATAAATTTGCAGCAACCACATAGGTTAAATATCTGGGCTCCATACCATGATACCACCTTTTTCTAGAAGGAAATGGACATACCCTGAGGGCGCTGCCCCCAAAAAACCTTGCCGCATCCTTTCTATTTCGACCATTCCCGGGTTGTGAGGTCCTACGAGGTCTCATCCATAAAGCTACGCTTTTGACAAAAGCCATGCTTCGATCAACAAATGATGAGCAACACTTCGTATGCCACATTACCATATTGGGAATGTATCACTAGTAACCATCAACTACATAACATATGAGCTCGTGCGTCTCAGAGAAGGGTGTTAAGCTAAGAGAATAAAATCTCTGCCACCAACAGAAATGTATTTGATAGAAACCAGCTTTACATCTCAAAGTGTAACGTCAGACACACATCCATACAAGTCTGTTCCCGGATCGAACGGAACCGAAGGCACTTCAAAGAAGCCCATGCAAATCCGAATATTCACTAATCACATCCAGACTCCCCGTCACAAAGAGTGATAAAAACTCTATACCGGAGTAACTCAGTGCAGAGACATTCGACAGGTAATTCTTTCGCTTTCGAAAATACCCGGTCTTCAACACCATCTTCAAATGCAATCCCATTTCATCGTATCATTATTACGAATGGGTTTTATGACACAAAGTCCTCTTCTGGCTAATCCGAATAATGGGCTCTTATTTTAAAAATAAGTCTTACATTCAAATTTCAAGTAAATCACAACAAATTTCCACTTTGATCTTTTAAAAAAAAGATCCATCACAAAGATTCAATGTGGTTTTCGAATATCCATTTAGAATTCGACCTCCGGTCGCATCGAAATTCAAATGCCATTTAAAGGCCAATATTGATAGTCGGTTATTTAACTATCAATCAATATTCACAACAATCACCAGATTTCAAATAATTTTTTCCCCAATTATTTATTTTCAAAATATCTTTGCAAGATATATTTTTCACACTTCAACGCTTTGAAAACAAATTTCAAATCACTTTCCTCATGCGGAATAAATTTCAAAATATTTATTTACTTCCACTGAAAATTTGCCGAGTTTAAATATTTTAAAATAATTTATATTACTTATCCAAAAATATATGTACTTGGATATATTTAAAATAAAAACTATTTCTAAACACTTATTTAAATATTAGTTATGAAAATATTATACCAATATCTCACATAAAACTTCAAGTCCAAACTAACTTTAAGAATAAAATTATTAGATAGGGTATAACAATTTAAATAACTATTTTCTAAAACAAATATCAATTAAAACTTTAAAATAATTACATCTATAATTAACTAAATAAACCTTTACTTTAAAGATTTTAAAAACAACTTAAGAGAATAATTTTTCCAAAAACATTCCTTTTAAAGCCAAA
This sequence comes from Allium cepa, assembly GCA_030765085.1. NCBI lineage: Eukaryota > Viridiplantae > Streptophyta > Magnoliopsida > Asparagales > Amaryllidaceae > Allium > Allium cepa. Next base: position 736,488,862 of record CM060935.1, on the reverse strand, counting down.
CTTTGGAACTTTTAATTTATATTTGAATGCTACTTTAAAAACATATCGGATTTCCAGGGAAAATACACTTTCCATTTCAAAATGGTCCATTTAAATCAATTAATAAATCCTTCTCGATTTATTTTAATTTACATTCCAAATCTGTAAATTTCTTTCCACACTTTTAAAAATAAACCGTTATTTATTTTTAAAACAAATTTCCCTTTCCTTTATAAATTCCCATTGTGAATTTAAATTTCCAAATATCCACTGATATAAGATTTTCAAAACGATTTCCAAATATTCACTTTCAACACTAAATCAAATTCCAAATTGATTTCTAAATTTATTTTCAAACACCAAATCAAATTTACAAATTGATTTCAAAAAATATTTCAAACACCATGTCAAATTCCAAATTGATTTCCCAAAGATTTATTTTTAAACACTAAATCAATTTCCAAAATTTGTTACCTTTAAAAATAAATCCCTTTATTAAAATCTTGTCCCATATTTTGGAATCAATTTGATAAGATTTCAAAAAATCAACTTTTATATTTTTAAATTCCTTCTTTTAAATTTATTCAGTTCCCTAGAATTTATTTACTTAAATCTCTACTTTAATTTCCAAAAATCCAATCATATATATTTCTTGTATCCTACGATGCCAAAAATATGTTTGGCTAAACCATGCCTTCAAATAAATTCCAATTATCAATATAATCATTCACACCAATATAATCATTCATAGATTATCACAGCACAACGTATACAAATAAATTCAACAATGTGAGGAATCCAGTTGGATCCCTCCAACCTGTTTTCCTGCATCCACAGATGTTAGCACAATAATAAAATACCAATTACACTTCAAGGTGGAATATCGCAGTATATGGGATTATATATTATGCGGCGCATAGGGTCTCATCTGCTATATAATGCGGGAAATCAATCCCTCCAAACACACACACACGCTATCACAATCCAACGATCATGAAATTTCAATTATTATAATTTGAGTGAGAAGATCTCACCTTTGCTTTTATTTTGCAATCCAATCCAGTCTCGACTTTTTCTTCCCAGTATTAGACCTTGTATAAACAATTATACAATTTTATTAATATTCGTATAAATCGAACAATTAAATTCCATTTGATAATTTAATTAACCCGTGATTTTATTTTAAACTAATAATTTTAATTTTAAACAAATTCCTTTTAACAAATTTATTTAACTAAAATGAAATTTAAAACTAAATTTCCTTTAATAAAATATTTTTATAATAACAATGACTAATTAAACCATTTAAACAAATTAATACCCCTAATCGAATAATTAATTTCCATTTCATAGTTAAAATAAATTTTCTTTTAATAAATTATCTTGGTAATTAAAATAACTAAATAAGTTAAATTAACACTTATCCACCAAATCCATAATTTTTTATAACAACATGCAAATTAAAATGTGCGTATTATTATTTTCTATTTACTGCTTATTTAGAAATCTTAAACTTTACTGTAAAAATAACTTTTTATTTTACTATACAATCATATATACTGTATATATATACCTATCTGTATTTATTTATTTCTCTACCAATTTTAATTAAATTTAAAATTTTAAAAAAAGAAGCCATACCTAATCAAAGCGCCGCCTTGAGCCTGTCGTCGCGACGAAGTCGCCACGCGCGCTCGCCTACCCATCATCACCCGACACTTGACCACGTTTCCTCAAATCTTGCTGCTGCCTCCTGCACTAGCGCCGCCTATCACAACCACGATCGACCCCTCTATTCGCCGTCCTCCAGATCGTGCCGCCACATGTCGTTGCTCCCTCAATCGAATGAATTGAAGACGCCGTGAAACCCTAACTCACCAAACCCCACCGTGATGTCGTACTAGCTTCGACGACGCCCTCCAAAATCCCTCAAGCTTGAATTAAAATCACTTGATCGCGATGTCGAGGAAATCGAGCAACGACTCTCGATTATAATTTGTTATGATGAATCCGTATATGAAGAAGAAAGAGGGAGGTTCTGAGGGTTTGATTGATGTCGAACAGGACTCTGAAGAAACGAGCGGCCATTGATTTTTTTTCTTTTCTTTTGAATAAGATTGTGTCATTAATTTTATTTTCTTTCGTTAATAACTATCGCATTATCTTTTATTATATATACATTTTTTGTTTGAAAAAAAGAAAATTATGCGTGTAAAAGTTATGACACGTGCTCGGGGGGGTTGACAGGTGTTGAATGAGGTAATAGTAAATTTAAGGATGTGTGTATATATATATTGAATTTTAAATTCAAATTTGAAAACGTCTTGATTTTCGTAACTTACAATCTCGATCTCCAATCGAGGCGTGCCGCCAAGCGTTTATAATGTTATACGCCTATTCCGAACACGATGGAAAATATTTCGAGTCCAAATTCGATCGTGTGGAGAAGATAGCTTTTGGGACCAGTTAAAATATCGAATTTTTGATTTAAATTTCAGCGTGTTTGTTTATCGTACGGCCAAGCGATTACTTCAAACACTACAAAAATTGAAATCCGATAATAATACAATAATTTGGATCCAATGGAACTAGTTTCGTCGAAATCCAAGACTGTGCCCCGGGAGGCTATTTTTAAATATCGATTTAAACGATATAATTTCAAAATTGATCAAAGCATTTCCAATTTCAATTATGAAGCTTCCATTATCTTCAGTATTATCAATATAAATTTTCTAAGCCTTGAAAATGTTTTTAACAAGCATAAAACTCAGGGTTGAATATTTTACCCAAGTTTCAATAATTAAATTCAGAAATTTCATTGCCAAATAACCAGATTTTTTTTGAAATTCAAGTTAAACTAACTTCCAAATATTTAAAATCAATTAAATATTTCATTTTCAAATGTTAAAAATTATGGGTCGTCACATCCTTCCCTCTTAAAATAATTTCTTTCCGAAATTACTAATTAAGAAGAATGATCCTTAACCCGTTCAGTATCTTCCCCAAAACTAAGTAATTTAATTTATAATAAGTAATTTAAGGGTAATTAATTACTTAAAGATAATTACTTAATTAAAAGTAATTAATTAATGATTTAAGTTGATTAATCAAGTGATTAAAATTAATTTGTGATTTATTAGTATAAGTGATTAAGGATAATCACTTATTGTAATTAACCAAGGATAATTAATTAAATGGTAATTACTTAAGAGTTAATTAATTACGGATAATTAATTAAAGAATAATAATTAGAAGTTAAGTATTTAATGACTAAAGTTTATTAATTAATTTTGATTAATGATTAATTAATTTATCGTTAAAGGTTAATTAATAAATGATTGAAGGATAATTAATTCAAATGGTATGTAATTAATTAATGTTAATTAACCAGTATTAGTAATTTATTAATAAGTAATTGGTCTGGTTTAAATTAATCAGATGATTAATTAACCTTACTTATGGACGTTTTGATTTTATTGAATGCTTGAAATTGTTTGATATCCTTGATGAGTGATGCTCTGTGATATGTATTGTTTTGATTTGAGCAGTGATGAATGTAATTTGTTTATCTGTGATGAATTTATATTATTTATCTGTGAATCCGTGAATGAAGATAAGCGTTATAGGATTATACCGCTTATCAATATAGCTGTGCTTGAATCTATAATGATTGATGATATTGCACTATTGTGTAAAACCCCTAGACTACACTATACACACACAAATATGGATTTCATGAGGAAATCGGTTAAGTCACAGATATTTTGAAATCTAAATATTATTTTGTTTAAAATTTGAGGTTTGAATCCAAATGGTTTTGGAAAAGGAATTGGGTTAAATATGAAAAGCTTTTGAAAGGAGTTTTGAAGATAAAATTATTTTAAATAACTTGTTAAAGTTTTGAAATTAAAATAGTTTGATTTGAATTTGAATTCAAGATTTGAAGTTGAGTACTATAAATATATGTTTAGAAATTTTGGTTTAACAAGTTATATAATGTATTTATATGGGTTTTAAACCATTTTAAATGTATTATTTTAGGAATTTGAATTTAACCTAAGTTTATACTTTAAAGGATATAACTTGTGCATATTTGATTGGATTTTTCCAAAATGGAAACCCTTGTTTTCCAAATAATAATAGATTTTATATAAAGAAAGGATTTCCAATTTGTGTTGAAAGGATCTCAAGTTTGAAATGAAAATAGTTTTGAAAGCTATGAATGAATCTTCGTAAAAGATTGGTGAACTTTGTTTTTGAAGTGAAGTGAATCTTTTTGTTTGAAAAAGATTAAAAGTGGAAATTTGTTTAAACCATTCAAAAGAAAGGTTTTGGGCTAAAGGTTGTGATTTAACTAAGGTCCCATTATATCCATATGCTTTTTAAAATAAGCGCTCATTATTCGGTTTAGCTGGGAGAGGACTTTATGTCTATAACCGATTTCGAATAGTGATACGTTGAAATGGATAGCGTTTGAAGACTGGTTATGCAGACCGGGTATTTTCTAAAGTGAAAGGATTACATGTCGAATGTCTCTACACCGAATGGCCCCGGTATAGAGATTTGATCGCCCTTTGTGATGGGGAGTCCGGACATGATTAGAGATTATCTGGATTGCAAGGGCTTCTGTTGAAGTGCTTTCGGTTCTGTTCGAACCCAGAACGGACTTGTATGGATGTGTGTCTGACGTTACACTTTGAGATGTAAAGCTGGTTTCTATCAAATACATTTATGTTTGGTGGCGGAGAATTTATTCTCTTAGCTTAACACCCTTCTCTGAGACGTACGAGCTCAGAGGTTATGTAGTTGATATTTACTAGCGATACATTCCCAATTTGGTAATGTGGCATACGAAGTGCTGCTGATCATTTGTTGATCGAAGCATGGCTTTTGTGAAAAGCGTAGCTTTGTGGGACGAGACCTCGTAGGAACCTCACAACCCGGAAATGGTCGAAACAAGAAAGATGCGGCAAGATTATGAGGGTCGCGCCCTTTAGGGTATGTCCATTCCCTTCTGGAAAAGGGTGGTATGATGTTATGGAGCCTACATATTTAACCTATATGGTTGCTACAAATCTATTGCTTTGGGGTTGTTGGTGTTGAGCGCTCGGATAAAGGTCGGTAACGACCGGGAGATGGCATTACTCGTGTAGTAGTTACCTAGTTACAGAGGTAACCCGGCCTTGTGTTGGCAGAGATCCGGTTAGGTTCTCAGGGCGTCCCTCCAGAGGCGTACTCATGTGGCCCAGGAAGTTCCTTTGCCTGACCATTTGTTGGAAATTCAATCACCAATATGCGCCTTGTACAGTTTTAGTTGTAGAACCTGCCATTTAACATGGTAGCTATAATAGGCATACTATAATGGTACGTATGCTGGTTAAGATTAATATTATACATGCAAATATTTTCCACTATGCATTAATAATAATATCAAAAGGCTTTTGCGTATCAAGCATGTTTGACTATCATAAGGAGAAATCTCCTCCAATTGTGCGCTTGCATTGTGTGTGTGGGGGGGAGGCCTTATGGTAGTTTCATTTTCCAAAAAGCATTGCGGATTTCTTTTAATTTCTTTTGTTCAAATATAAACTGTTTTAGTTTGCTCATACCAGTCTCATGATTGACTTGGAGTTTATTGTTCCCTTTCTAAACTCTGGGTGCCCACAATTTTCCACTCAGGCAGCCTACAGTTAGATTTTCAGACAGTAAGCTAGTAGATGTAGATTCGGTAGCTTCCAGGTTCGGGTTTGGTGGCTTTTAGTAATATTCAAAGTCTTTGGATCTTGGTGATCACATCGATGGCTGACCTTGCTTAATACAACTTGATTGTGGTTCGAGCTTATTGGATTGGAGTCTTTGAAGCTTTGGCATTGGAGTTATTGCTTTTCTTCTTCTGCTATTTTGTTTCTTTCCGCTGTTGTATCTGTGATAAATATTGATAGTCATGTGTATCAATGTGTTGTATCAAATGTTGTATATAAATAGATTATTCAATTTTTTCCGCTCTATTGTTATACTTAATGTGTTATAAGCTCCAGCATGAATCGAATTTCAATGTCTGAATCTGCGACATTCGAATACAAGTGAAGTATGGATGTCGATTTTCAGACACTAAATTTCAGTTCGTGACAATTTTGGTATCAGAGCTGAAGGTAGAACTTTAGCTCAGGAGTATAACACATTAGGTAACTCATTAGAGATAGGGTTATAAATGCCCTAGAATGAGTATATCCCTAAGATGTCCATCCGAATGCCTCAGTAAATTCTATTATTATCCACCGATAGTGAGTATGAGTGCAAGAAGAGGATGAGGTAGGGGACAGGGGAGTACCACTACAAGTGGTCAATACCCTTCAACAACAAGGAAACAATCTTTTCTCTATCAATCTCTTTGATCATCAATTCTTTGATGGTTTCATAACAGCTACAAGAAGAAGCTTTGGTGGTGGCCCTGCGAATCATCAACTTTCTATAAGCTTTTCATTTTTAACTTTAATGAATTTAAAATTTTATTGAAATAAATTGGTTAATAAAATATGAAGCGGAATTAAATTGTATACATTTGTCTATTCTTTGGGTCCAGATATATTCTACGAGCGGTTAGTTGTCCCCTCGGACTAACCAATGCCCCTGCATATTTCGTTGATCTGGTGACCCGAGTATTTTGTGAAGTGCTGAATAAATTCATTCTCGAATCTATTGGTGATATTCTGAGTTGGTAAGCCAAATGAAGAATAGGTATTCAGTTTGATCTGGTAAAACATTCTCCATCTATTCTTTTTTGTCTCCCTATCTAGCAAATTTTAGGGATGAAATTTTCTTAAGGGGGTGAATCTGTAACGATGACGGTTTTGAGTCAAATTTAAATTTATAATTAAAATAAAATTTTGGATTTAAATTGTGAATTTATTTGAATTTTTCAAAGAGATGTGCTTGTTTATTTATATAGATTGTGATTTAAAAATTTAATCTAAAATTCTATAATTTAAAAACTAATAAAAAAATTTGTTTTGGAAGTTATATTTTAAATTTGGTATGAATAATTTTTAAAAAAGCTAATTTCTATATTTTTTTAAGATATTTACATGCTTATTTATTTATGTGTAATTAGACTTTAAAGATTATTTCCTTTAGAATTAACATAAATATAATATAATATAATATAATATAAATTTTTAATATGTAATTATCTTTTGAAAAGTATTAAGTATAAAGTTAAAAATATACAAATTGATTTTTTATTAAATTTTGAATTTGAAACTCAAAAATAAATATTTCAGAAAATAAATTGGATTTAAGTATCTATATTCCATAACTAATAAAACTTTTTTTCTAATTATAATATATATATGCAATATATATTTGGAAGTTATATTTTAAATTCAATATAATACTTTTCAAAAATTATTCAAAATTTATCATATATTTTCAAAAATATTTGAGATAGATATTTATTTATTTAAAAGGAATAGTAACTTGAGTTGAAAATTGAAATAAGTTTTAATATAAAGATTTAAAATACATTTTTCTCTTAAAATAAATAAATATAGATTATATATTTATTAATTTAAAATGTAATGCATGTGTTAACATAAGAAAATACTTAAATTTAGGAGTTACGACATTTGTAATTTTATATAAACATAAGCATGCATATGTTAAACTAAATTGAAAATAATATACAAATATAATGTGTATAAGGATATAAACACAAATTTATATATATGCATAAGTACTTAATGAAATATAAGGGTTTAAAACAAAGTTTATAAATTAGAGGTTTAGATCTAAATTTAAGTGTTTTAAACAAGTGTAAAACATGATGACTAGAAATCAACAAGTGTCATGTTTTATTTATTTTCTTTTGTTTTTGAAATTCATGAATAAAAAGGAAATCAAAGTTATAAATGTTACTAACTCTTCCTTTTCTCACCTCTTTACTAAAGTTCAAAGCCAATTTACAAAACCTGGAAAGGATCAAAACCAGGCTTCACCTCTCAATATACTTTCTCTTCATTTTCTAAACATCACAAGCATCTCAAACTAAAACTAAAGAAACAAATTAGAAAGGAAATCAAAAACATTGCAAAATTTTAAATCTGGAAGCAGTTCAACCCGAAGCAAGTGAAAATCAAATAGTAAGCAGAAGTTCAAATTCAACTAGGAAAACAAAGCAGATCAAATATTAAAACAAATTCCAGTTTTCAAAAGAACAAAGCTTCTAGTTATCAAATTCAAAACCAAATTTCTAGTTCTCTGCCTTTCTCTAATCTTTACTGATAGGTGAGCAAACTCTATTTTTAAAACCATTTTCTCCTGATTCTTATGCCTGTGATGATAATGATTTGAAAATATTGTACGAATGTGTATATATCTGCAAGTATATATGTATTTATATGTGTTAATTTAGGTGTGCATGTATGTGTTATGCATATGCACCTCTCTGTTGTTCTATAGGCAGGTATTCCTCATAGAAAAATTCACATCTCGAAATCTAAAAAGATTTAAGTAATGATCTTTAAAAGAAAAATGTTTGTACCTACTTGGTTCAAATGTTTAAAAAATGATTTCAAGCTAAATCTGAAACTAGTTTTAAATAAAAGGAAGAAGAACAGTAGGATTTTAAATCTTATCAAATATTCGACTTGAATGATTTCGAGTTTCAAGTATATAATCATTTTTGTTCTCGAAATCTAGGATTTTTAAAAATTAAATCACAATTTTTAAGTACGTAATTTGAGAGGAATTGCATGTTGAACGAAAAGTGAGTTTTGAGCATTTTCTGGTGATCGGCATAACTAAGGCGGTCGGGGTCTCTGCTGAAGCAAGCCTAGAGGTAGGCAATGTCGGCAAAAACAACAGGTGGATTTTTAGTCCACCATGGCAGTGGAAGTTCGACGTTGTAGGGTTTAACCCTAGTTTTGGGCGAGGCTGGAAAACAGGTGATCGCTCTGTCATCAGTGCATCGAGGCTGATCGATCGTGGGGGAAATTGAGCGTGGGTCCTTAGCAAAGCTATGGGTGAAGTTTCAAGAACTTCAATGGTCAAAGCCATCGAGACGAGGCGATTCTAGGTCGGAAAGTTTGGTTCCAGTGGGTTCTGATGGGTTCAATTTTGATTTGGTGTTTGATCGAGGAAGGTAGATGGTCTGATGGCCAGAGCAAGTCATAGAGGACTTGTTGGTGGTGGTCGTGGATGCCAGAGCATCGTCTGCGATCGGTGCATGTGCACCGGTTTTTTTGCACCTGAATTTTGGGTTTTGGGAAGGATGAGGTAGTCTCGATCGGGGAAAGGAAGGTTTGTGCTCGAGTCTTGTATCGGGTAGTTGGAGTGTAATGTAACGCCCCACCTCTATACTCACGCTAGCCAAGGACACTATGGAGTAATGCCGTCAACTAGCGTGAAGAATAAGGCTGTTGAGGAGTGACCATCCGTGTAATTCCTATGTGCGAGCACCGATATGTCAGATAGTATAACATGCATTTAATTTCAAGAGGAAATCCGACATACCGATACAAACTCAAAGCAACTACACAGAGGCTATGTGGTCTTTGGAAACAAATATAGAAATAAACATAACATAAATCAGTCATAGATATCCATATCACAAAGGTGGAAAAAGATATGAATATAACACATAGAAGTGTGCATCAGAGTAGTGGTCAAACAAGATCCACAATATCATAAAAGAATAGATATAAGTGCTGCACAAAAGAATATGTATACTTCAAGGAGTCTCTATCTCGAATGTATAGCAACAAAAACTACTAAACTAGAGTAGTTAACCAAAATCAGATAATGTTCCCAGAAGAGGAGTCAAGCAGAAGCACCTATAACATCTCGGTCTGACCCAAGTATTATTTATAAGAAAATAATAAACGGATCAGTCTAGCTATAAATATCAAATAAAATGAGATAGAATAAGAGATATCACAAGAACGTACAATATCAATAATGACATACTATGAAAAGTACACATTTAACAACAACAAAAGTCATACAATATCTCAATAATCTCAAAGCACCAAAAAGAATGTCATATTCTTTACCATATTCACCAAACCACAAATATTGACAAAACTTATCAATGTAAATCATTAAAGTTGGTGAAACACAAATTTTAGAAATCATCAATTTAGAAATCCAGAAATCACAAAGAGGGGGAGGCTTATCACAAATGGGAGCATTAAAACTCACCAACACACGCATCACAAACGGAACGTTATTCCATGGTCGCTAACCATCAATTTGAGCCGAAGCTCCACAAACAACCCGAAGACCTTTAAGCCGAAGCTCCACAAATGGCCCGAAGACCATGGGTCGCTACCCCACCAATTTGAGCCGAAACTCCAGAAACGAGGTACAGTCCCATACGCGGACAAAGAGACATCGCACATCGCTAGTCTAAACCACAAAAATGATCATCATCGATCATCAAGAAGTCTCAATTACACTAAGCTAGTAAATAAATGAGTTTAGCTTCATGTCACATAATCACTGGCTTAACTTAAATATTTACGAACAAATTGCAGATCTCCACTCGAAAGTTGTCACACGAGTTTCAATCGAACAAGTCCAAGACGAAGTAAATGCAAGCGTATCATACCACTAGTTTTACTAAGCTGTTTAATTAGATTTCTCAAACGAATGAGGTAAAGGTTTGTGTATACTATTAGATTGGAAATCAGTTTTATAACAAGCTTTGTATTAAAAATAGAGTTGAAATCATATTTGAGAAAGAGTTTGAATATTTACTATTAGTATAGAAACCTTTGTATTTTAAAGTGACAAATCACAAAATTGATTGTAAAAACAATCATCATCAAAAATTCACATTCGAAGACAAGAATTAAATCCAAAGAAATCGATACCAAATCCATCAAAATGGATATTCCCCAAAAATCCCGAAAAAGAAGTATCAAAGTCAACAAAGTTGATAACAAAAAATTGAAGAAATAAGAATCGATTAAAATTGGAAATTCAAACACAAAAGGCAAAATAGGCAAAGACATCACATTCAGTCGACTGGACCAGGGTGGTCAGTCGACTGACACAAATCCTGGAAACTTTCTGTTTCCAGGTTCAGTCGATTGAACCAAAGTGGTCAGTTGACTGAATCATGCCTGGAATCTTTCGGTTTCCAGGCCCAGTCGACTGACCCATAGTGGTCAGTCGACTGATACTGGCCCAGGAAAACTCCTGGGTTTGGTTCAGTCGACCGACTTCCTGGTTCAGTCGACTGAACTGGAAATTCCAGTATTCTCAACCTAGCCCCCAAGTGGCAAAATCCCATACAATTTGTGGTCGGTCGAGCGATGGCCGCTAGGGGTTTACGCCAATCGGCAACCCATCCCTATAGGCTCTTCGATACGCCACTAAAAGCATGATCCGACATCAAAGCTAAGATTTTTAAAGTTTTAACTTTAAAACACCAAAAATTGGAATATTCATAAAACCAATTCAATCTAAAGCAAATGAACCAGGAATAGATGTTCGGAATCACTTCCTAACAACTATCAAAAATATAGACATAGATGTGAGTTCAAAAACTCACCTTTAAACCCAAAAACAATGAAGGAGAAGCTTGAAAGCAAAGGAAGATCAACTACTCTTCAACTTCAACTCTTGAAACCCAATCTAAGTCTAGAAGCAATAATTTCCCAAATTAGGTTATAGAAAATTTCTAAAATTGGAGAGAGATTGAGATGGAGAAGAAGAAGAAGATGCTTACCTAAGCTTCTCTTTGATTTTGGAGCTAGAACTTGAATTTGCAAAGAGACTGGGGCTTAGGATTTTCTAATCTCTTTTCTCTACCCCCATTTTTCTAAAGCTTGAAGTGTTAGGAAATATTAGAATGAATGAAGAGGAAAGGGGGTGGAGTTAGGATATAAGATGAGTTGGGTTAGTGGGCTGAAACCCAAACCCAACCCAAAGCCCTAAGTGAAAAGGTCGAAATTCTAGCTAACTTCAAACATATTGATGTTTATACTCAAAAAGGTCGCAAACGTCATTTTTAACTCTATGGAAGAGGTCTCTAGTCCTAATTCGACTATTTGCAAATAGTAGCATTTCGGACTAAAATCCGACTAACGATGCTATATTTAAATAAAATATTTAAATATACAATCGTAAAATATGTGGGTTGTTACAGACTCCCCACCTTAAAGAAATTGCATCCTTGTAATATTTAAGAAGAAAATAAAAGTAACAACCATAAAAGCATATCAACCAAAAAGAAATTTGAAATAAGAAGTTCACCTTAAAGAGCACGAGAGAGTAAGTCCGGATGTATTCGCTCGATAAATTCTCTAGATTCCCAAGAACAATCCTTAGGATTTGAAGACCATTGAACTTTCACAAGAGGGACGTCTTTATTTCGAAGGCGTTTTTACCTCCGAAGCAATAATACGAATAGGATGTTGCTCATAAGTCAAATTAGACGAAACTATAATTTCTTCCACAATATCGGGCTCAAGAATAGAATCGGAATCTCGAAGGCATTTTCGTAATTGAGAGACGTAGAATACATCATGAATAGCAGAAAATTGAACCGGTAATAAAAGGCGATAAGCCACGGAACCAATACGTGCGGTGATGGAAAATGGATCAATATATCGAGGCGCTAACTCTCCCGATCGACTGAAACTCACAACACCCCTCATAGGTGAAACGCGAATAAACACAAAATCTCCCATAGAAAATTCTAATTTCCTTCTTCGGTTATCGGCATAGGATTTTTGTCTACTTTGTGCTTCTTTCATCCTATGGTGAATAAGGTCAATATTTTGTATGGAATCACGAATAAAGTCTGGACCTAAAACCAGCTTCTCACCGGCCTCAACCCAATAAGAAGGAGATCGACATGGCCTTCCATAGAGTGCCTCGAAAGGTGCCATACCAATACTAGATTGTAAGCTATTATTATAGAAAAACTCAACAAGATAAATATGATCTTCCCAACTTCCACCAAAATCCAGAACACATACACGAAGAAGATCTTCAAGAGCTTGATTCACACGCTTAGTTTGTCCATCGGACTGAAGATGATAAGCGGTGCTAAAATTAAGCTTCGTTCCTAAAGCTTTTTGAAGACTCTTCCAAAATCCACTAGTAAACAATGGATCATGATCGCTAACAATAGAAGTAGAAACTCCATGCAATTTAACAATTTCTTTAATAAAGAGCTTGGCCAAAAGAGATACGGTCCGATTGGACCGAACAGGGATAAAACGGGCAGATTTTGTAAATCTATCAACTATCATCCAAAGGCTATCATGACCCGAACGAGAACGGGGAAGACCATCAATAAAATCTATGGAAATTTGGTCCCACTTCCAAATTGGAATGTCAAAAGGTAGCAATAACCCACCGGGCCTTTGATGCTCGGCCTTAACGAGTTGGCAAGTCATGCAACGCTTAACAAAGTTAGCAATATCGGATTTCATTCCATCCCAATAATAAATTCGCTTCATATCCGCGTACATTTTACTACTACCGGGATCAATGGTAAATTTAGATCGACGAGTGTCTTCTAAAATGTCTTTATGAAGATTACTAATATTTGGTACAATGAGTCTACCAAATTTTCGAATGCCGCCACGAGCATCAATATCAAAGTCGTTCAAACCATCAACATCGATTTTATCCCTACAACTTTGGCTAAGAAGGGCCAATTCGGGATATAGCATTTGAGCTTCAAGAATGCGGTCAAAAAGAGAAGGATGTGCCTCAAGGCTACACAAACGTAAGAGATGAACATAAATCGGATTCATGATCTCGAATCTCAGAAGTGGACAAAATCCCGAGATCATTCCATTCGGATATCATCATAGAAACAACCGCTTGTTGCTTACGACTAAGGGTATTGGCAACACGATTTCCTTTTCCGAGAGTATAAAGAATATCAAGATCATAAGATGCAAGGAACTCGAGCCAACGTTGTTGATGCAAATTAAGTTCCTTTTGAGAAAACAAATACTTCAAAGATTTATGATCGGTATAAAGAACAAATTTCTCTCCCAAAAGATAATGATGCCAAATTCTAAGGGCGAAAACAATAGCTGCGAGCTCTAAATCATGAGCGGCATATCTAGTCACGGCAGGCTTTAATTTCCAAGAAGCATAAGCAATAAAACGTTCCCTTTGCATAAGAACGGCTCCAAAACCAACACGACTAGCATCGGTATAACTATAAAGTCTTGGTTCCCTTCGGGAATCACAAGAATAGAGCATCGGACAGGAGTCTTTTAATTTCTGAAAAGAAGCTTCACATTTGTCCGACCAAATGTATTTAACTCCTTTCTTTGTCAAACTAGTAAGAGGCATGGAAATTTTAGAAAAGTCCTCCATAAAACGACGGTAATAACCCACCAATCCAAGAAAACTACGGATTTCCGTCATACTCTCCGGTCTCTTCCAATTTTGAATCGCTTCGATCTTTGAAGGATCCACTGAAATTCCGGATTCGGAAATAATATGACCGAGAAACTTCACACGAGAGTGCCAAAAGTGGCACTTAGAAAATTTTGCTTTTAATTGGTTGCTCCTAAGAGTTTCCAACACAATCTGAAGATGCTTTTCATGCTCTTCCTCGGTTTTAGAATAAACAAGAATATCATCAAAGATGAGAACAAATCGACCGAGGAAGTGTTTGAAAACTCGATTCATAAAGTCAATGAAATAAGCTAGAGCATTCGTTAAACCAAATGGCATGACAAGCCATTCATAAGATCCATAACATGTATGGAATGATGTCAAAGGAATGCTATCCTCTACAACACGAATCTGATGAAAACCGGTTGCTAAGTCTAACTGTGAAAAGACTCTAGCACCCCTAAGTTGATCGAACATATCATCAATCCGAGGTAAAGTATATTTATTCTTAATGGTAAGATCATTAAGCTTGCGGTAGTCAACGCAAAGCCTAAGTGTACCATCGGATTTCTTCACAAAAATAGCTGAAGCTCCCCAAGGAGAGGAACTAGAACGAATAAATTGCTTCTCTTCCAACTCGGATAATTGCTTACACATCTCCTCATTTTCCTTATTAGACATACGGTAAGGAGGACGAGTGATAGGTAGAGCTCCAGGGATTAGATTAATTCGGAGCTCAATTGCTCGCTTAGGCGGTAATCCTAAAACGGGCTCAAATATATCGAAAAATTCATGAACAGCGTGAATGAGAGAAATGACATCTTCCTCATCATCATTATCGTCATCATGAGGGTTTAGAGAATACAAGGATGCTGCCAATTTAGAATCTGAATCTTTAAGAACAATAGAAATCTGCTTAACAGATTGAGGACGTCGAAGATGAATAGTCCGCCGGGACATAGGATATGGGCTTCATAATGGTTAAGCCAATCCATTCCCATAGTCATTCCGAAGCCTAAGTAACGCATGACATGCAAATCGGCTCGAAAAGAAAAATCACATAAAATAATCTCAACACCTTTACAAAGAAAACTGAGTGTTGCGGATCCACCAACCGGATTCGCAATTCTCAAATAAGTCGTTAAAGCCATAACACTCAAAAAAAAAGTATCAACAAGCTCTTTTGATATAAAAGAATGGCATACACCCGTATCAAAAAGAACTTGAATAGGTTGATCACGGAACATAATAATACCATCAAGCATAGAATGAGAAATACCTTGACCACAAGAAGTGTTACTAGGGGCTTGCACAACATTCAGCTTTCCCTCTCTCTTGCTTTGATGTTTGGGGCAAGAGGACAAAATATGACCCGAACTTTTGCAATAACGACAAGTAAGGGGATTTGAACACTTATTTGCATAATGGTCCTTAGAACCACAATTGTAGCATTCTCCACGGCTAGAAGTAGGAGTCTTTGCTACCTGTTTTCCTTTCTTGTTGGGATAAGGATCTTTGAACTTGTTAAGCCTCTTCTTCTTGTTGTTGAAGTTTGGTTTGGCACTCCTAACTTCCACATCACTCTCTTTATCTTCTCTTCAATTCGAAGAGCGATATCAACAAGTTGATCAAAAGAAACCTCCAATTTCAGAAGTAAAGGCTTTTTGAGATTCTTATTCAAGCCATAGACGAACCTCTGATTTTTCTTCAATGGGGTATTTACATACTCGACCCCATATTTAGAGAGAGATTCAAAAGATGCGACATAATCTGCCACAGAAGATTCACCTTGAACAAGGTCAATAAAATGACGGGCCAGAGTCACTTTTTTAGCTTCTGGTATAAACTTCGATTCAAATCTTTCACGGAATTGCTCCCAAGTAAGATCCGCTTCAATAATTTCAGAAATTAGAAACTCATACCAATAATGCTCTTTCTTGGAGCATACTAGCAGCCACTTGGACACGATGCAAATCAATAAGATCCATGCGAGAAAAGATGTGATCGCATGTTCTAAGCCAAGCTTGGACTTCGATAACGCCCTTGAACCTCTGAACGGCTTTCCACCCAAATTTGTATAATCACTACACAGGCGTGAAAATCCAAATTTTCGGTGAGTAGGCTCTGGAATGGGTCCGACAGCTTGAGCATTCTTTACAAGATCTAGGAGCTGTTGGGCAGGCATAAATACTCCATCCCGAGGAGTAGCACTGGATTGACCAGCACTGGGACGGCCTGGTCTAACCATTTCTCTTCTTTAAGAAAGAAAGAAAGAAAGAGAAAAAGGTTATTCTCAGAATGAATATCAAACAATCTTGATTGATAAAATAAGGCATCATAAAAGAAAATAGGATAAAACGATACGAAGACTCGAATTAAATCCTAAAGCACGACTCCTAAGAAGGACTTAGGACAATGATCCTTGCTAGATTATTCTACATTGTTTTGAAGTTTGGCTTTGATACCAAGCTGTGACGCCCCACCTCTATGCTCACACTAGCTAAGGACACTACGGAGTAATGCTTTCAACTAGCGCGAAGAATAAGGCTGTTGAGGAGCGACCATCCGTGTTATTTCTTTGTGCGAGCACCGATATGTCAAATAGTATAACATGCATTTCATTTCAATAGGAAATCCGACATACCGATACAAACTCAAAGCTACTACACAGAGGCTATGTGGTCTTCGAAAACAAATATAGAAATAAGCATGACATAAATCAGTCACAGATATCCATATCACAAAGGCGGAAAAATATATGAATATAACACATAGAAGTGTACATTAGAGTAGTGGTCAAATAAGATCCACAATATCACAAAAGAATAGATACAAGTGCTGCACAAAAGAATATGTATACATTAAGGAGTCTCTATCTCGAATGTATAACAACAAAAACTAATTAACTAGAGTAGTTAACCAAAATCAGATAATGTTCCCAGAAGAGGAGTTAAGCATAAGCACCTGTAACATCTCGGTCTGACCCGAGTATTATTTAATAAGAAAATAATAAATGAATCAGTTAGCTATAAATATCAGATAAAATGAGATAGAATAAGAGATATCACAAGAACGTATGATAAAAATAATGTCATACTATGAAAAGTATACATTTAACAACAACAAAAGTCATACAATATCTCAATAATCTCAAAGCACCAAAAAGAATGTCATATTTTTTACCATATTCACCAAACCACAAATATTGATAAAACTTATTAATGTAAGTCACTAAAGTTGGTGTAACACAAATTCTAGAAATCATCAATTTAGAAATCCAGAAATCACAAAGAGGGGGAGGCCTATCACAAATGGGAGCATGAAAACTCACCAACATATGCATCACAACCAGAACGCTATTCCATGGTCGCTAACCATCAATTTGAGCCAAAGCTCCACAAACGGCCCGAAGACCTTTGATCTGAAGCTCCACAAATGGCTCAAAGACCATGGGTCGCTACCCAACTAATTTGAGCCGAAACCCCATAAACGGGGACAGTCCCCCACGCGGACAAAGAGACATCGCGCATCGCTAGTCTAAACCACAAAAATGATCATCATCGATCATCAAGAACTGTCAATTACACTAAGCTAGTAAATAAATGAGTTGAGCTTCATGTCCCATAACCACTGGCTTAAATTAAATATTTACGAACAAACTGTAGATCTCCACTTGAAAGTTGTCACAAGAGTTTCAATCGAACAAGTCCAAAAATTAACCGACGAAGTAAATGCAAGCGTTTCATACCACTAGTTTTACTAAGCCGTTTAATTAGATTTCTCAAACGAATGAGGTAAAGGTTTGTGTATACTAATAGATTGGAAATTTTTTTATAAACAAGCTTTGTATTAAAATAGAGCTGAAATCATATTTGAGAAAGAGTTTGAATATTTACTATTAGTATAGAAACCTCTGTATTTTAAAGTGACAAATCACAAAATTGATTGTAAAAACAATTAATCGCCAAAAATTCACATTCGAAAACGTGAATTAAATCCAAAGAAATCGATACCAAATCTATCAAAATGGATATTCCCCAAAAATCCCAAAAAAGAAGTTATCAAAGTCAACATTCCTAAGTTTGTAAACATGATTAGGTAATTTTTCATTTTCAAAAAGTGGTGGTTGTTCAACATATACTTCTTCTTTTACAAATCCATTTAAAAAGGCACTTTTAACATCCATTTGATATAATTTGAAATTATTATGATTTGCGAAAGCAAGTAGAGTCCTAACGGCTTCTAATCTTAGTACGGGGGCAAAGGTTTCATCAAAATCTATTCCTTCTTCTACAAAAACCTTGAGCAACTAAACATGCTTTATTTCTAACTACCTCTCCTTGTTCATTCATTTTATTTTTATAAACTCATTTAGTTCCAATTATAGTTTTATTTTCAGGTCTATGAACAAGTTTCCAAACTTCATTTCTAGTAAATTGATTTAGTTCTTCTTGCAAAGCCAAAATCCATGAATCATCAGTTGATGCTTCTTTTGGATTTTTTTGGTTCAATAGTTGATATAAAAGCTACATTACTCATTTGACTTAGTTGATTTCTAGTTTTAACTACAGATTGCATATCTCCTAGTATATTTTCAATAGGATGATCTTTTGAAAGTCTAGTCCTTTTATTAGGATGATTAATTTCATTATTAGTTTTAGTTGACTCTTGATTTTGAGTAATTAAATCAACTTCATCATTTGTATCTTCAAAATTTTTGAAATTTTCATCGAATGACACATGCATTGTTTCTTCGATGATGTTAGTTCTTAAATTAAATACTCTGTATGCTTTACTTCTATTAGAATATCCGATAAAGATACCTTCGTCGGATTTAGGATCAAATTTATCTAAGTTATCTTTTGTATTTAAAATAAAACATTTACTTCCAAAAATTCTAAAATAAGATACTTTAGGTTTCTTTGACTGAAGAAGTTCATATGAAGTCTTATTGGTTAAAGGTCTAATTAAAATTCTATTTAAAATATAACATATGGTAGCAACTGCCTCTGCCCAAAAATTCTTTGGTAATTTACAGTCTGAAAGCATAGTTCTCGCACACTCTTGAATCATCCTATTTTTACGTACTACTACTCCGTCTTGTTGTGGAGTTCTTGGAAATGAAAAATTGTGAGTTATTCCCTTTTTATGGCAGAATTCTTCAAACTTTTCATTTTCAAATTCACCACCGTGATCACTACGAATGGTTATAATTTTTAGAGAAAGTTGATTTTGAATCCTTTTTGTAAAGTTCTTAAAACATTCAGAAGTATCACTTTTATGTTTCAAAAATATTATCCATGTAAATCTAGAATAATCGCCTACAATTACAAAAACATATTTACTATGATTTATTGATAGAATTTGAGATGGACCAAGTAAATCAAGGTGAAGTAATTCAAGAGGTTTTGAAGTTGAAATCATATCTTTTAATTTAAAGGAACTTTTTCTAAGTTTTCCTAATTGACATGCATCACATAGACTATCTACTTTAAAATTCATTTTAGGGAGACCTCTTACTAGATCATGTTTTGACAGTCTAGATAAGAGTTTGAAATTCAAATGCCCAAATCTCTTATGCCAAATCCAAGGGTCACTTGTATTTGCCAAAAGACATAAGTTATCATTTGAAACTTTCATACTAAGAATATAAATATTCTTTTTCCCAACTCCCTCAAATATTATGGTTGAATTGTTATCTTCAATGTGACATTTATCTTTTTCAAATTTAATTTTATATCCTTTACCGCAAAGTTGACTTATACTAAGCAGATTATGTTTCAGATTTTTAACTAGCAAAACATTAGTAATAATAGGAGTTTCAGAGTTACCGACTTTGCCGATGCCAATCACATATCCTTTTGAATTGTCTCCAAATTTAACCAGTCCTCCGTCTTTGTATATTATATCATTTAACATGTCTGGATTGCCAGTCATGTGTCTAGAACATCCACTATCGAGTATCCATTTGTCCTTTCTGATCTGCACATTTTGTCCGTTGTGTATTGGTTCCTCAATAGCCATAAAGCATGATTCCTACATATCAACCAATTTTGGTAGACAACTTAAATTTGAACATTGATTATATGCAGACTCAAAAGACAATGATGATCTGAATATTTCTAAACTAGTATTAACAAACATAGCCATTTTAAAACTTTTTCAAAAAACAAATTATGAAACTTTGAAAACCTTGCTCTGATACCAAATGTGAGAAATGCGGATTAAGGATCTTAAGGCTAAGGATAAACACTAGAAGGGGTGAATAGTGTTTTAGAGAATTGTTAAATCTTTTTAGTTTTTGTTAATTTAAACACAAATGTATGCAATATTCAGACACAGATATGGTCACAGAAACAAACACAGATGCAGAAATAAAGTAAAAACAGTAAAGGAAAAACACACCGGATTTCATACAGGTTCGGAGTTACCCTACATCCAGTCCCGCACACAAGTACGGATTTCCTTTCAAAAACAATCTTTACAATTACACCCTCGATTTCAAGGCAACGAGGTACATTCTCCAGAATCACAATCCTCTGAGTAGAGATACTTGATTTCTCGGGCAATAAGTTCACCCAATTGATTTCCTAAGGCTATAATCACACCTTATCTCACTTGATTGATTTCCAAAGCTACAATCACACCTTTTCTCGCTAAGTTGATTACAAAAAGCCTATAACTCTAATGGCATGAGGATCTTGTTGAGATAGTGATAGAGAATCAAACCAGAGATAATCTAGCTAGATTCAATGTTGATTTCGACAAAGTAATGATAAGAATTTGTATATAGAAATGTGGAAGAAGAAAGAGTGAAAAACCAGAAAATCTATGTTAAAATTCGTTGAAACCAACCCCTATTTATAAAGTAATAACAGCCATGTCCATTCGTGAAGAGTTATAACGAATAGACACTTCTTTTGAAATTTAAATTTTAAACTCAACTGACACCATGTCGACATGGGGTACATGAGTATGTCGACATCCCAAAGGGATTTTTGGTGTTTTGTTTTTCTTTGAAAATAACATTTATCTTATATTAAAACTATTTTAAACTTTATAAATATACTTGACTATATTAAAATGCATAAGTAAATATATAGTATAATATATACAAAATTTTACTATAATTTTATATTTAAAATCTTAGTATAAATATTTAAAAGTTAAATATATTATATTTAAAAAATAGTTTAAAAACAAGAATACTTTGATTTTGAAATTAAAGATTATTTTGAGGCTAAAAGTATTTGAAATCAGGATAGATGTTTTTGATGCTTTTAAAAGGAAGGTTTTGAAATCATTTTGAAAACAAGATATAATTTTGAAAAATCATTTTGAATAAAAAGTTAGCGGATACAAAATAATGTTCCACTAGATTTTTCGTAGGTTCCATCCTACTTAGGGTTCCATCCATTTGGCAGGCTCGAAGTGGATTCCATTTCACGAATAAATTGGATTTTAAGATGTCAGTGCTTTTCTAGGAGTTTTAACAAATTTTCTAATTAAAAAATAAATAAATTGAACTCTTGAACTCTTGATAATCTTGATACTCATGAGTCTTCAATCATGATATCTTGAATCTCTATACTGTACAGTCTTCATTCTTGGTACCTGCATGGTAAATCCTGCATATACATATATATCTAAACTTATACTGTTAGTATTTATATTTTATAATCTATTCTAAGGTTGTTGTCATCAAAACCATCATCTCATGGACTAACAGAACAGTCTTGTCTTTGGTGCTTGATGAATTCAAGATTGCTAACTAGTTTGCCTTCTTGAACTGCTATGAACTTGGGTGCTATAGGTATTATGTTTTCTATGAAATCTTGAAGCCTGTAACCTCTAATGGCAATCTCTGCTTGAAATTTCCATAGCAATAAGTTGTTTTTATCAAGAGATACGGTAATAAGTTGAGTTTGGCGATTGTTGATAGTTTTTAGAGAATCTCTATCACTTTTTGTGATGTATTGAAGCTTTCATCACTTCGAGGTGAAGAATTGGTTCTGGACCGAGGGTTACCTTCTTCAGACATTATGCTGCTCAGTTTTGATGAGAATGATGTTCTTGTGATAGATCTTGATTAGGGTTTAGGGTTAATTGAGACCATGAGATTGATTTGAAAATGAAGAAATAAATTGATGAAATGATATATTATTGGATCATCTCTTGTATTGCTGCTAGGTAATTCAGAGCTCTGATACCATGATGAAAAAACAAGAATTATTAAGCTAAGAAGAAAGAAAAATTGGTATCATCGTTTCATGGTGACACAGATACACGACATATTCTATTTATAGAGTACCTGTGTACATGTGCATGAATACAAATATCACTCTTCTCACAAATCACTCAGAGAGTACAAACTGTATATTCAAAACAATTATATTTTCTAACTATATGGTTGCATTTATTTCCAGATTAGATATTTATGTAGAGTTCAAATGTGAGTGAAAAGAATTGGGGCCAGTAGAAATACTGCTCTGAGCAAAGCGACTTCATATACTCTATGAATACTGGGGTACTTTATATACCAATAATACCGAATAACTTTCCTGATAGATGAGGAGTTTAATACAAAGGATTAAAATTTTGACCTAACTTAATTAATATCTACTTATTTTTTTTTACATATTTCATCAATTACACTTTGTTGATTTAATGCAATTTATATCTCAAAAATTTTATTTGCTCATTCCATTTGAAAACTGTATAGTCTTGGGTCGATGCACTATAATAGAAATTATTTTGCTTCTTTGTTTTGACATGGAATCAAAATTAACATTTATAAGTAACTCTTCGTCATAGCTATTTGATCAATTATATTACTTTCAAAAGGAAAGTAGAACAAACAGTGTTATTATTATTTTGTAAATCAGAATATATTTTTTAGCTTGAAAATAATATTCTATTTAAGGAACAGAAAGTTAAGGATTTGTTTAAATGTGATTCAATAAGCAGTTCAACAATGATGAATAAACATGATGCGACATACAATATAGTTACATAGACCAATATGCATGCATTTTCATTTTTTTAAGGCTATTGTTTTTTTATTATGTCATTTTGTATGATGTTAAAATTTCCTATTTGTGCACAAGTCAAATTATAGGTTTTGGTCATTTATGGTTGGAGATAACATTTGGAGCTACCAACTCCTTACATCGGTCATATTGGGTTTACGTCCGACATAAACCAATAGTGGACATGATTAAACTAAACTCCTATATGAGAAGAATTGCAACTAGAGGATCGAGAAGATCAAATTGTGTTAGGATACCAAGAACTGATTAAAAAAAGACTCATTCTATATTTATACAACTAGACTAAAGGGTGGAGACTGACGGGGCAGCACTCTGCACTTTATTTATCAAGCAATTCTAATGCGTAGGGATTTGCCGATATTTAGGCTAAATTTTGTATATGCATCTTTGAATCTGTGCAAAGTTGCTCCCCGTTGTTTTTCTTTTTATATCATGTGGATATCTAGGCATCTTTAAGAGATATTATGTTATAGTAGCATCTCCCGTATTTGTCATATATTGCCAATGTTAACTAGATTTGAATTTTAAATGATACATTCGACTATTTGGTGATATTTTCGACACAAAACTCATCCTACGATTAAACACTTAAGATTCGTATAACACAAGAAACGAACTCTAACATTCCAAGGCCATAACACTGTTGAAATTTTCTTGCTCTTACGCCTATAATTGATCTGAGATTATTTGAAACTGAAATGTTATAAAAAAATATCAGAGATAAGGTGGATGTAGGTATATTGTCCGACCATTGTAATAACTGAAATGTTTCCTACATGCAGTTTACAGTTTGTTGTACCATTTGTTTTCTACTATGAATTGATACTAGTAGGTAGAATAATAACACAATCATTCATTCACAACAAAGTAGATTTATATTTTCATTTAAAACTAACACTTTTAGTCATCATTATAAAGCTAAAGATCTAATTAGTCTACATCAGTTGTTGCGGCTAAAAACAACACGAACGCCAAACAGGAATACATTGAATTCCAAAATTGTTTACTATGGAAGGTTATGGGTGGTATCTTGCGTCAGGAGTTGTTATGGATGATAACTTGTTTTGGAAGTTATCAAATAGAAATTCCATATTTTTGGATTTAAAAAGTTAATTGAAATTTGTTAATGTAATTTCTGTTTTTATTAAAACAAAACTATTATTTAGAGTAATTATTAACCAAGATATTTAAATTCTTATTACACTTTTAAATTCAATTACTAACTAGCTGGAAAACTCTATTTGGACTCAAGTTGACGGTGCCATTTATGCCACAGTAGATTTGAACAATAGATCTCAACCTAAATTCAACGGGTCATGTAGAAACAAATAGATTCAATGGCATTAGACTTTTAATTCCTTTGTATCTCGATAATCGCTCCAAACTAAAATACACTAATTGTTATTATCAATTAAATTTTTATCACATATCAATTATTTTACTTATTCAATCAATGTAACTTACAAATCAAAATAGTTTATTTATATTTTATTTTATAATCAAACCGATAACCACTGAAAACTTGTTCAAAGTGTATTTTTGGGAACGGAACGTCAATCTGAGTGGAAAATTTAAGCAGAGCATTTGAGCAGAAAAGTTTAGTGAACGGGGAACACGTTTGTGCGAACAAGACATTTGAGTAGAGAACATGAGCGGAGAAGTTCAGTGAACGGGAAATGCCTTTGTTCATGAATAGGGCATTTGAGTGAAAAATTTGAACGGAGAAGTTTAGTGAACGGGGAATGTGTTTTGTGCGAAGTGGGCGTTTGAGCGGAGAATCTGAGCCAAGTATTTCAAATGTATATTTTAAAAAAATTATTTAAATAATTAATTATACGTTTTTAATGAATAATATGTATCAATAATTTGCAAAAATAAATAAATAAATAAATTATAAATTGCCCTAATTTAGTTCAAACCAATTCAATAATGTGGAGCACTTTGATACGATTGCAACATAAAAAACCACGTCTCAAACGGACCGCATTTGGACAAATTATTAATTTTAGAAATTTAAAACAAAATAAATTTATCAATTAAGACCTTAATTAATCACGAACGGGTCATTCGACTACGTTCATCCCAACGGGCCATTTGCTTCGTTAAGACAATATTCCTTTGTCTCCGTTTTAGCTATCCTGATATACCAACTATATCTCATCAATTGATTTCAACGTAATTACAATGTAATTTTTTATGGTGTGTCTTGCACGTCAATAAAATAAGCATGATGTATGGTTGTGATTTAATAGGTACAGACGACACACATGAAATGATGATAGAGGAATTCACCTAGGCCGGCCCATTACGATTGCTGGGCACGGGAACGGTGCAAAAGAAAGAATGTGAACGGGCTCCTTAGAAGCAGCACACGGGTGGAGTGATTCTTGAAAGGAGTTGCACAGAATTGAAAGGAGTTGCACAGAATTGAAAGTTGCACAAGAATAATTCAACCGCTGCATTTTCCAATGTCACGATTCAAAGGGTAAAAAGTAAAAAATAAATAAAAATATTTGTAAATGTTTTATTACGTAGCATATAAAACAGGTAGTTGTACGGTAATTGAACAGTTCAAATAGGACCCAGTAGAGTGTAAAGCACTATGCGAAAATAATGGATTACTGTATCCCGTAAAATATTTAAGTATAGATAAGGTCAAAACGTGTTTATCACTGTATCTACAAACTCGCAGAAATATTCTACAACTACCCTGAAAAATCAGTCCCGTCTGCCACTTACTTATATATACACGCCCATCTCCATCTCCATCTCCATCTCCATCTCCATCTCCAGTAACAAAATACCAATCACAAATCAACTCTCAACAGAAGCTGCAGCGAATATGAAGTCAAAGAGCGCAACATCAAGAATATTATGTGGCTGCCTTAAAGCGCCATTTCGATTGCTGTGCGGAGTAAAAGACATGTACATTGGTTGTATGAATGGATGCGCAGGCAAATTTGAATGCGCAGGGCCAATAGTATACGAATTTCCATATAAATACAGTTGTGAATCTACTGAATTACTCAGACCGGAACCTGAAAGTGCAAGTGTATGGAGGAGGAGAAATCATGGGGCTGTAGTTGGGAGAATTGACGAGGATGAACCCTGCGAGTTTGATGACAGTTTGGAGGTTGGATCGGATTTGTTGTTTCCCATGGATCGCCTTAATTCCTCTTCTAAGGCTAACATAAAAGTTTCTCTTGGATAAATATTTGATGATCTTTTCTTTTTCTGTTCGATGATTTCTGTCTTGCAACTGACCTCCTTTTTGTATGAATCTCTTTCGATTGACTTATAGATAGATATTTGTTAATCATTGAATTGGAAGCCTTTTAGGTCATTTTTTCTGAGTGTAAATGGCATGACATACGTTCTAACCCAAAATGTACATGTACATGTTGTTGCAGTTCTTTCTTGTCTTTAATTCCGTCATAAAAACCTTGAATAGCCAAAATTTATGCCATCTATCTATTCTGCATTAATAATACTTGAAACATGGTGCTGCTGCTCTCTTTTTTTTAAAAAAAAATTTTCCCCATTAAATCATGAATTCTCCATTATTCGCATTTTCAGCCGTCAGCTTCCTAACACTAATGTAGATTACTTGACCATTTCCGGAGCGGAGACCTAATAATTATCCTACTATTATTGCAGTAGCCATTTTGTGTTGGAGCTTAAGAGCAGACGCTGCCATAATCACCCGCTGCAACAATCCATCTGTCTTTTTCTGGTTTGCATCTATTTATCGTTTAGATTTGTTGGATAACATAAAGTTTATGCGAAGTAAATACAAACTATTATCAGTTGTATTTATAATAAAATTTTACACACCGATGTAATGAGTTTTAAGTTGAAGTTACAGTGATATTTTAAAACTTTTAAGTAAAAATTTTGTTTGCATGATAAAACTGAATCATCATTTAAAACATGTGTGAAACATTTTTTTTCCATGGAGCAACTGCAAAAAAATTAGTTCTCAGTGGCATAAGTTCAAATAAACGTATTGATTTGGTTAGATGTTATGCTCAGAGAAGCAATACTGACAAATTTAATCACATCTTAGGTGTAATATACTAATATATTACGTTGCTTTTTCGAAATTTCCATGCATTCTTCAAGAAATATGCAAGTCTCCGTACTTTATGAATATTTTGCATCATACGCACATCATAGAAATAGTCTTTTCCCATAAAAATTTCATCCCAAACGTACCATCAAAGATAACTCTTTTGTGGAAAATGTCCTATAACTCTTTACCATATCACAAACATAACTATGATTCTAATAATGAACCAACTGTTAGTTGGCTAGTGTACTAAAACAGATAGCACGCTACAATAAACTCGTCGCACAAGTTTATTAATTATAATTCCACTACGCTGGAATTCTGTATTAGATAAGTGTAACAATAAGTTACGTTGTAAATAAATTACAACAACAACGTTATACTATTGTAAGAAATAGTACAACTTATAAACGGGAAAGATTACAGTGAATCTAACCATCATATAAAGGAAATTCTGCCTGAGACTTGTCGTAACAATTTCCGTAAGAATTTTATTTCAAAACTCTCTCAAGATACAACAGACGTAATCTGCACGAGATTGTAATGAGTGTCAACTCTGTGATATATATGGAATATAGAGCAGTAGAGAAAAGAAGCAGAAGAAATTAGATTGGAATTGAATGAGAATGTGATCAGTATTCTCTCCTATTTATAATTTCGTCTGCATCCTTTCAAACAGTCGCGTCCGCTTGACGGGTCGCACCCGTTGCCTTTTGGTCGCTGCTGTTCGTTAACGGGTCGCACCCGTCCGTCCAACGGTATTGTTTCGCACCTGCTCGTACTGTTTCGCCCGCGCCTCTTCAGTCGGGTCGCACCCCCTTGCGCCGGCGTCCGCTTCAATCGGCTCGCACCTGTTTGCTTCTAACGGGTCGCACCCGTTACTGTTCGCGTCCGCTTATGAACAGTCGCATCTCCTCAGGCAAAAACCCCGCCCGCTTTTCTTCAAATTCCAGGCCCAGCCCAGTTTCAGACAAAGCCCAAAACCGTTAAATAATGGCCTAATAAAAAGAATGGTCATTTTAGACCCGGACCCGAGCCCGGCCCGGTCGGTCGGACGGCGGCACGCGCGTGTGTGGTGGAGATGCATGATCTCCCTCCTCACAACGAAGCATACATTTGGGAGCCCCAGGCTCCCAACCTCCACTTGAGAAATCTATTAATATACTTAAATTTCTTAGTATTTTAGGCGATGTGGGACTTTATGTATTTTTCATTCACTTGTTCTTTAGGAATTCCAACAATCCCCCACATGAATGATAATATACATATCCCCCACACAAAGCGAAATATCATAGAGTACATATGGAATAATGCTTTATCGTGGATAAGTAGATATTTCACTTTGAACTTTCCCTAGTTAAAACTTATCGGATCTACTTGGCTAATCGGTGAATTATTTCATCTTGAACCGTCGGCCTTTATTGTTTATCCAGACAATAAGCTTTACGAAGCATTGATTCCCTTCTCATCCAATCTCTTGGTTCTGTTCATTTTGGTCCTGAACAAGTTTTGGTTCTGCGAGTGTTTTTAGAGAATAAAAGCCTTTTAATATTCTCATAGAGCCGACCCAGCTCACACTAACATAGGTGATCGCAACCATTAAGAGTATCCTACATATACCCCACTTGTTATTTCCAAGATATGGTCATCATTAAAAAACATAGTTTTAACCTTTAACTACTTATGTAGGCATGCATTATATTTTGCACCATAGGAATGGAGTAGGACCAAGTACATACAAATGCATAGCTTCTTGAGTTACTCATAACTGGTTTGCCTATTGATCCTAGTCCGTGGGATCTCCAGTCGCTAGGATAGGTTTCCGTATAAGGTAACTCTTATTGGTTTAGGCTTTTAAATTCATTCCCCTCGATGCGCAGTCAATTTTCTCTCTTGATAAACCTTTAGTAAATGGATCCGCTAGGTTATCATTTGTCCTCACATAATCAATGGAAATGGTTCCATTAGAGAGTAACTGCCTAACAATGTTATGGCGACGACGTATGTGTCGTGATTTGCCATTATACGCAAAGTTTTTCGCTCTACTTAGCGCTGCTTGATTATCGCAGTGAATACATATAGCCGTCACAGGTTTTGGCCAAAATGGAATATCTTCTAAGAATTGCGAAGCCATTCTGCCTCTTCGCCTGCTTTATCTAATGCGAAACTCTGATTCCATGGTGGATCGAGCTATGCATATTTGTTTAGTAGATTTCCATGACACTGCTGCTCCTGCAAGGGTAAAGACATAACCACTTGTGGATTTTGATTCCTCTGAATCTGCAATCCAGTTTGCATCACTATATCCTTTTAAGACGGCAGGATATTTACCATAATGTAAGGAAAAATTAGTTGTATTCTTTAAATATCCCAACACTCTCATTAGTGCTTTCCAGTGTTCCTTCCCTGGATTACTTGTATACCTGCTTAGTCGACTTACCGTGTAAGCAATATCTGGTCTGGTGCAATTCATCAGATACATTAAGCATCCTATTACACGAGAGTATTCCAGTTGCATTACACTCTCATCAGTGTTTTTATGCAATACTTCCGATGGATTAAAAGGTGTCCTCACTCCTTTAATTCCATACTCTTGGAATTTTTCAATCACTTTGTCTACATAGTGTGACTGAGATAGTTCAATTCCATTAGGTGTTCTTATTATTTTGATTCCCAAAATAACGTCTGCAACTCCTAAGTCTTTCATATCGAAATTGTTGATTAACATCTTCTTTATAGTCTCTATTACTTTAGTATTATGACCAAAGATTAGCATATCGTCTACATATAGACAAATCATCACATATGATTGTCCAACCTGTTTGTAATAAACACATTTATCACATACATTTATACGAAAACCATTTTTCATCATGACACTATCAAATTTTTCATGTCATTGTTTTGGAGCTTGTTTTAGTCCGTATAGTGATTTCACTAACCGACATACTTTGTTTTCATTTCCTTTGGAAATAAAACCCTCAGGTTGCTCCATGTAAATCTCCTCATCGAGATCTCCATTTAAGAATGCTGTTTTGACATCCATCTGATGAATTTCCAGACTATATATGGAAGCAATTGTTATTAACATTCTTATAGAGGTTATTCGTGTAACCGGTGAATAGGTATCAAAGAAGTCTACTCCTTCTTTTTGACGATATCCTTTGGCTACCAATCTGGCTTTATATTTATCTATAGAGTCGTCTGATTTCAATTTCTTCTTGAAAATCCATTTGCAGCCAATTGGTTTTATTCCAGGTGGAATATCAACTATTTCCCAAGTTTTATTACTTAGAATTGAATCAATCTCACTTTGGATTGCTTCTTTCCAAAATGAAGATTCAGAAGATGACATTGCTTCCTTGTACGTTTGAGGTTCGTGTTCTAACATATAAGTTAAAAAATCCAAACCAAAAGTTTTGGAAGTTCTTGCCCTTACGCTTCTTCTTGGTTCAACCTCCTCGTTGTCCTGATGAGTTTCATCTTCACATGTCTCATCTCTTTTATCTCTTGTCCTTTTTGGGACAGGATTTCCATCGTTTCTTTTATGTGGGAACACATCTTTAAAGAACGAGGCATCTCTTGATTCCATGATTGTATTTACATGAATATCATTTATATCAGACTTGAATACCAAAAATCTGTAGGCACTACTATTTTGGACTGGCGCTAGATAATAACAATCTACGGTTTTTGGTCCAAGTTTGACCTTCTTTGGAGGCGGAACTGGAACTTTTGCCAAGCACCCCCCACACTTTGAGGTATTTAAAACTTGGTTTGTGTCCTTTCCATAACTCATATGGAATTGTTCCTGTTTTATTGTGAGGAACTTTGTTTAATATGTGATTAGACATATTTAAGGCTTCCCCCCACAAGCTCGTTGGCAGACCAGAGGTTAAGAGCATTGCATTAATCGTATCTTTTAATGTTCTGTTCTTTCTCTCGGCTATAACATTTTGTTGTGGTGAATATGGTGCTGTTGTTTGATGAATTATTCCATTCTCTGCACAGAACTGTTCAAACGGTGACTCATATTCTCCATCTCGATCAGATCTCAATATCTTGATCTTTTTACTTAACTGATTTTCTACCTCAGCCTTATATTTTATAAACGCGGTTATTGCTTCATCCTTACTATTTAAAAGATATACATAGCAATATCACGTATAATCGTCAATAAAAGTAATGAAATACTTTTTCTCACCTCTTGTAGGTAGTGATTTAAAATCACATAAATCTGTATGTACCAAACCTAATGGTTCGGTGCTTCTGTCAACAGATTTAAATGGTTGTTTGACCATTTTTGCTTCTACACATGTCTCACATTTGTAGGTTTTATCTACTTGGAATTTTGGAATTAATCCCAAGTTTTATAAGGTTTTCATTTTGCGGAAATTTATGTGTCCCAATCTATCATGCCAAAGTAAAATTTCGTGCTCAAGCAAATAAGAAACTTCAATTTTACTAATAGCACAATCAGAATACATATTTTTGTTGTCGACAACGGCTACAGTTGCCTTAAATAGGCCATCACATAAATATCCCCTTCCTATATACATTCCAGCTTTGGACAGAACCATCTTGTCTGACTCAAACACCATCTTGAATCCCTTCTTTGATAGGACTGCACTAGAGATGAGATTCTTGCGTATGTCTGGAACGTGAAGCACGTCATTCAATTTGACAGTTTTTCCAGAAGTGAACTTGAAGATAACTGTGCCACTGCCTTCGATCATGGAAACTGCAGAATTACCCATGTAGAGTCTTTCTTTCTGATCGAATTTCTGGTATGTTGAAAACATGGATTTTTCAGAGCAAACATGACGAGTAGCTCCTGTGTCAACCCACCATTGGTTAGGGTTCTGAATCAAATTGCATTCAGAAATAACCGCTGAAAAGTTAGACTTATCCATTTTCATGTTGTCAACTGTTGACATCTCTGTTTTAGTGTAAAACAGTAAAATTCTTAACATGTTAGTTGGCTAGTGTACTAAAACAGATAGCACGGTACAATAAACTCGTTGCACAAGTTTATTAATTAGAATTCCACTACGTTGGAATTCTGTATTAGATAAGTGTAACAATAAGTTACGTTGTAAATAAATTACAATAACAACGTTATATTATTGTAAGAAATAGTACAACTTATTAACGAGAAATATTACAGTGAATCTAGCCAGCATATAAAGGAAATTCCGTCTGAAACTTGTCGTAACAATTTCCTTAAGAATTTTATTTCAAAACTCTCCCAAGATACAACAGACGTAATCTGCACGAGATTGTAATGAGTATGTCAACTCTGTGATATATATGGAATATAGAGCAGTAGAGCAAAGAAGCAGAACAAATTAGATTGGAATTGAATGAGAATGTGATCAGTATTCTCTCCTATTTATAATTTCGTCCGCATCCCTTCAAACAGTCGCGTCCGCTTGACGGGTCGCACCCGTTGCCTTTTGGTCGCTGCTGTTCGTTAACGGGTCGCACCCGCCCGTCCAACGGTACTGTTTCGTACCTACTCGTACTGTTTCGCCCGCGCCTCTTCAGTCGGGTCGCACCCCCTTGCGCCGGCGTCCGCTTCAATCGGCTCGCACCTATTTGCTTCTAACAGGTCGCACCCGTTACTGTTCGCGTCCGCTTATGAACAGTCGCATCTCCTCAGGCAAAAACCCCGCCCGCTTTTCTTCAAATTTCAGGCCCAGCCCAGTTTCAGATAAAGCCCAAAACCGTTAAACAATGGCCTAGTAAAAAGAATGGTCATTTTAGACCCGTACCCGGTCGGAGGCGGCACGCGCGCGTTTGTGATGGAGATGCATGATCTCCCTCCTCACAACGAAGCATACATTTGGGAGGCCCAGGCCCCCAACCTCCACTTGAGAAATCTATTAATATACTTAGATTTCTTAGTATTTTAGGCAATGTGGAACTTTTTGTTTTTTTCATTCACTTGTTCTTTAGGAATTCCAACACCAACATGTACAGACAACATCCAACATGAATTTATGGATGAAGTGATTCTAATGTAGGGATAAAAAATACTGAGAAGCTGGTGGATGTCTTATCAAAATACTATTTTTTATTCCTACGAAGGCAAGAGATGTATAAAAATTCGTTTGTTCTTCATTTTCCCTCGGTATTTGCGCCGCTGCTGCTCATCTGAAGACTGGCCTTATGCCTCCTGAAGTCCTTAATGCATTTTGGGATTCTCGTAAGGCTACTTAAAAAGGTATTGGTTCATACATATCATTAGATTTGTAATTTGTATTATGTAAATATTAAACAACATCAACTTCTTAAATTTCTTGGCAATTGTGCTGCACCCAAATATTTGTTTATAAATTTGTATTAACTATTAGCTCATTTTCCTACAGGTACATATGTATGTCCATACAGTTTGGCAGGTTCTGATGTTCAGTTAATATCTGTATATTCCAAAGTTCAAAATAAGAACAGGTAGGTTTTGGTGTTCAATTTATATAAACAATTATCCACCTTTAATTAACTTAATGACCTACTTGACGAAAAACAAGAATTATTGAACTAAGAAGAAAGAAAAATAGGTACCATCATTTCATAGTGATACACATACATAACCTATTCTATTTATGGAGGACCTACACGTGCGCAAATACAAATATCACTCTTCTCACAAATCACTTAGAGAGTACAAACTGTATATTCAAGAAAATTATATTTTCCAACTCCATCCCTCAATTCAAGTCCCCTTCTCTACTTACTTTTTGCCTGCTTTCTTCTTTTCTTCCTTCTTAGCTTCTGATTCTCCCTTTCCTTCCATACTCGATTCTACATTTAATTCTCCCCTCAGTCTCGACAAGTGTATCAACGATAAGGGTTTGGTAAGAATATCAACACGCAGATACATGGCTGGTACATAATTAACACATAATTCTCCTCTAGCGGCCTGTTCTCAAACAAGATACAAATCCAACTCAATTTGCTTAGTCCTTGAATTCAAAACAGAATTGGCAGTCATCAAAACCGTGCCCAAATTATCACACCACATAGTGGTTTTGTAATCTTTATGATTCAGTGTCTCAGACAACAAGGACTTTAACCATATAATTTCAGATGTTACCCCTACAACACTTCTACACTCTGCCTCAATACTAGATCTGAAGACTGTCTGTTGCTTCTTCGAGCACCACGACATAATATTTCTTCCAAGGAACACACAGTATCCACTAGTGGATCTCCAATCATCAATATCTAAAGCCCAATCCGCACCTGCAAATGCATTAACACATAATGACTTATTTGCATATAGCTTCACACACCATAGTCCACTCTTCCTACTAAGTATCTGATTATTCTCTTCACAGCATTCATGTTGGAACTGGGTCAGCCCGCAGCGGAAGAAATTGACGCATACCAAAAATTTACCATTTTGGATCATTAACAGACCTATGAAGTCTAAAGACATTTTGATCTTATCTAAATTTTCCTTTAAATAAAATCAATATTTTATCCAATATGATAATTTAAGGAATTATAAATATAAAAATGTATCTGATACGCTGAATGTATCGAATACATTCATTTATGTCAAGTGTAAGTGCGATGTGTAAAGATTCAGAATTTTAATTTTTTGAAACTGGAATATTTAATTGATTTAAATATTTAAAAGATAATTTTTTTAGATTTAATAACTAGAATTTTAAATATAATGATTTATAGGGTAATTTAGTTGTTAAATTTAATAATTGAAATTTGCTTAAATAATTGAATCTTGGGTTTTTAGCTTGATAAAAATAATTTGAAGGCTTATGTAATTTTTAATAAAAAAAAGATTAAAAAAATTTAAAATTTAATTTGAAGGTGATTTACTTGATTTTTAAAATAACTCGTTTTAATTAACATATAAAATAGCTTTCCAGGAAACAATCTCATATTTTGACGAAACCAATTCCATTAGATACATAATAGTGTATTATTATCGAATTTCAAATTTCATAACATTTGGGCTTATCGTTTGATCGTATGGGATAAAAACGCGTTGAAATTTATATTGAAAATTTAATATAATAATTGAGTTCAAAAAGTCATCTTCTCTATACGATCAACTTAGACTTCGAAACTTGTTCCATTCCGTTCGGAATAGTGATATAACATTAGAAACGTCAGGCGGCACGTCCCGGTAGGGGTTCGGGATTTTAAATTATTATAAGCAATGTATTTTGAATTTATATATATATATATATATAGTTTTGATTTTACTGCATAAAAAAATATCTCCTTCACCTCAGTCACCTACAGCCACCCTACCCTACCCTGTTCTACATTTTCTTCGTATAAACGCTTCCTTTTTTTAAAGCACAGGAGAGAATGAAAGAAAATTTGAACTAAAAATTAAATTTCTAAAAATCCACTCAATATAAAATTATGAAACAAATTTTAAAATTCATATTTTGAGTTTATCTTCAACCTGGCATTCGTATTTGATGGTGCGACGCCTATTATTGAACTCGACAGTTTGTCGAACTGAACTTTTTCACTAGGGTTAGTTTTTTTCCAAAATCGAGGTAGTGATGGATCGTTTTGAGATTGTATTCAAGTTTAGCATGGAGATTCGCAACTGTTGGGGAATTTTCGTGTGGTGCGATGCTTGGGGGACGAGCGTGATAATGGTACGGCCTGGGGAAGAATGAGCATGTCGTGTTTCAGAATGGTTGATCGAGTTCGATGCCTTGGGGATGGTTGGATGGAGATCGAGGAGAGGAGTCGAATGGAGGAAGCGAACGGTTATTCATGGTCTATATTGTTGTATCATCATGTGCACGATTGGGAAGTTGCGTTCATATACATGAAATTGGGGAAGAAGGGAAGGAAGCGGTCGGAGTTGTTCGTGGGTTTTGGGCCCAAGTTTTGTATGTAATGAAAATTAAAGGATTAATTATATAAATTGTTTTTAATAAATCTCAATTCTTATAAATTACATAACTCATTCGTTTTAGATCCAAATTCAACGCGGTCAGTCGCGTTGGATTCGTGTTGATGAATTCTTCGACATGCATTTGGATTGGTCGAGATCTAGGCTGTTGGAATTTTGCGTTAAAATCAAATGCCGGTTTGATTTTAGACGAATCAGAACGCAGAAGCGACAACTGAAATAAAGATGAGTAAATCTCACACATTTGGATTGCTAAGTTTTAAATTAAAAATAGCTAAAATTATTTATTGGTTGATTGTATGAATTGATAAATTATTGTTATTAGTAGGATGTTATATTATATATATTAGTATATATATTAGTAGTTGGAAATATTTTTCCGCCTATTAGAGCAGATGAGACCTTATACACTCCGCATAATAGCGAACGACCCTATATTACCGCGATATCCTGCCTCGAAGAGGGTTTGGTATTTTATATTATATAACATTTGTGGTTGCAAGGAAACGAGTTGCAGGGATCCAACTAAATTCTACAAAAATGTTGATTCACTTTCATACATAGTGATGCATGATGTGTTTGAATAATCTGTGATAGATTATGATATGATTTGATCTATTGGATGTTATAGTAGCACTAGCCTAGATTTGGTTATTTTAAAATACCATAAATATTATTTTTGAATTTGGAAGGAAACTAAAAGGGGATTTTGGAAATGATATATTTATATTGAGTTATGGGATTATTTAAAGAGGTATTGTTTGGGATAAAATAAATGATTGATTTTAAATTTGTACTTAACTAATTCATGAAATAATTTAAATGGAGATTTTAAAATATTGTATATAAAAGATTTTTAAACAATAAATTTAACTAATATTTTTTTAAATGTAAAAGGGTTTAAAAATTGAGATTTAAATAAATTAGGAGAATGAAAATAAATAGAAAATTGGTTATACTGGATTTTAAATAGGATTTTTTAATTACGGAATGGAAATTGAAATCGAGTTTTGAATAAGTTTTGGGATATAGTTTGGATTATTTAAGAAATAGGTTTGTAAATGGAATTTTAATTAGAAATGGATTTATAAATGGATTTTTATGATATGAACCTGTTACAAAACTGAAAATGAGTTTATGAAATTTATAAATGATGTTTATGAATAAGTGGAATAATTATCATTTGATAAATGAGAAATATAAATTCGCTGTGGGAATTTAAAATGAGATATGAAAGCCTACTTAGAAAGAAACAACGGATTCTATTTTTGGAATTTGGGATAGTTGTGAATTTGGAAATGTAGATCGGTTTGTGATAAATCAAGGGAGATATGTAAGTACAGAAATGGTTATATTAGATTTTAAAAACATATTTTTATCAAGAAGTGAAGTTGTTTTAGAAAATGATTTTTATTTATTAAACTATTAATTGGACTAAATTATTTCAGAAGGTTAGTTACTTAAATTTTTAATACTGGTTGAAATAAATTCTAAATTTCATAATAAGCTTTGAAAATCTACTATTATTATTTATGAATGAATTGAAAATTAGCTATCATTATTATTTAACAAGGGGTGGTGATATTTTAAATAACTACTTAAATGTGTTTGAAAATTATTATTTTACTTTAGAATACTTTTTTAAAAGGGTAGACTTTGGAAATTTATTGAAGTTATTTATAAACGCTCTTGAGATTTGTAAATAGGTTTATATGAATGGGTGTGATTTTATAAGAAAAAAATTATAAGGGAATTCGGGGACTTAAGAGATTTGAGAAAGGGAATTTCCAAATTATTTAGATACGACAACTTTGGAAAATGAATCTGAATTCAAAAGGAGTTGTAAATTGTTAATAAGTGTAATCGAAAATTTCTTTGAAATTGTAAAAGGAAATTGAAATGGATTCCAAGAATTCATAAAATAAGTTATAGTAGGTTGAGGATTCATAAATGAGTTTGTAAATTCTTATTAAGTGGGTAAAAGGGTAAAATCCTCTTTTGTTATAATTATACTCATACATTCGAGACAAGCTATGAAAACTTCTTAAATATGGATTTTAGCAATGATTATGGAAAATAGGCTTATAATATTTTCTTAAGTATGGGAATTAAAGGTTTCAGAGATATTTTAGCAACAAAATGGTTTATATAGAACTATCTTTCTAAGAACTGTATTTTATGTTGGATTGGAAATATTTCTATGTGACGAAATAGTTTTAAAAATATCCTGTTATGGATTAAAGGATTTGAAATCATTTTCAAATATTGATATATTAGAAGAGATTTGGTTATATACCTTTGTAAAGATATTTTGAAATAAATATTTGAAAGATTTTTTAATTGGGCCTAGTGACTACTTATGTTTGTAATTTGATAGTTAAATAACTGACTATCAAATCTGGGCAAATTCGTTGATCGTTTCGAAGAGACGGGATTGGATTTAATTATTCGAAAACCACTTTGATACGATTTGTACGTTATGAATTGTGATATCGTGAAGATAGTGAAAACGGTGAACTTAAAGATTTGGTTTTTTCAGACCCGCAACAACTTGTATGGATGAATGCTATCAGCACATTGTCATTGGAGGGTAATGAGCATTCTAAGTGTAGATTTCTTGAAAGGCAATCGTAGCCTCAAGCCTCATCAGCCGGGAAATGACTAAAACAGGGCATGCAACAAGGCTAAGTGGGTCGCTCCCATTAGGATATGTCATATCTTTCTAGACACCCTACATCTACATATTTATGGATTGGTTGTGCATGAGATCTCAAAAAGGTCGGAAGGCCAGGATGAAGATATATTCGATACTAGTGTTCAAGTGCTAGGCCAGTTCTGTGTGGTAGGGTATAAGATGTTCTTGTCAGACTCGAGTGCATTGATCTAAAGATGCACTCATCGGAGGTAGTTCCTGTAACGACCCAGAATTTTTATTAATTAAAAATTTAATATTTAATTAATTTTAAATATTTATAAGTGAATTTTTAAGTCAAATAAATTTTATTTTGATTTATTGGATTTAATTGGATAATTAAATCGATAATTTAATATGTGAAATTATGGAAATAATTGAAAATATAGTTAAATATGATTGAAAATGATTTGTAAAATTTTATTTTATCATATTGAAGTTAGAATGATATTTTAGAACTTTTAAAATCGAATTAAAAGTTAATCTGTGAAAATTGAATATTTTAATATTTAATTATCGACTAAAAATAGCCAATTTTTGAACAGTCTCAGAATTGAACGAAACCAGTTCCATTGGATCCGTAATAGTTAGTTATTACCGGATTTCAATTTTCGTGTCAATCGGAGTTATCATTTGATCGTGGCAGCTCGAAACGCATCGAATCGTTTTTAATTTAAATTTGGCGAGTCAAAATAGCCATTTTTCAAAAAGTCTCGGATTTCGACGAAACCAGTTTCATCGGATCCGTAATGTGATATTATTGTAAGGTTTCAAATTTCAAGTCGATTGGATTTACCGTTTGTCCGGTACAAATTAAAACGCCTAGAAATCGACTTAAATCGGTTTAATTCAAATTGAGCGTTTATAGCCATAACTCGCACAGATGTCCGAATTAGCTTCCGAAACTTGTTCCATTGTGTCCGGAACGCGGGATAAACCCTAGGTACGCTGGTTACGGCGCCTAAATCGGAGTTCAGAATTCCCGGGATGAATAGTGTTTACGCTAGCTTTTTCTATAAATACCACCCTAAATCTAAAAATAAAAAAAAATATCCTAAACCCTAATCAAATTGCCTAGCCGCCAGTTACATAATGAAAGGCCAGAAATGCTCCATCTTCATCACCAAAAATCTCCCAATCCATTCATCGATTCACGAAGTGATCAACTACAAAGATGAAGAACAAGACGAGAGCTTTCAATCCATACGGTTGAGATCGTGTTTGGGGTCGCGTGGAGCGAGCTAAGTGGGGCCGACAGTGGTGATTTGCGCACGCATTTCTATGAAGTATGGGGGGCCGAGCTTTGAGTTCTTCTGGGCGTGGGTGGCAATGGGGGAGGCGCACGTGGCGGAGTAACTTGATCGAGGTAGAAGCTAACGATTAATTTGCAAAATTTAACCCTAATCGATATATGTTGGGTTCGGTCGTGCTTTGATAACCTGGAGATGTTGCGCGTGAGGGAGATGAAGAGTTTGGGCCGTTGGATCTGGATCTGGTGGCTAGGATTTGCTGTGGGTTTAAATTTTTTTAAGTTAGTTATAAATTGTTTATATAAAACGTGTACAATCTTGTAAAATTCATATCTTTTTCATACGAGGTCGAAAAAATGCAAACTCAGTTGCGTTGGAATCGTATGGACGAGCACTACGCGATGGAGTTGGTTTGGAGTTGTTTGGAGTTAGTGAGAATTTCGGGTAAAATTAAACGCGCGTTTAATTTTATTCGAAATAAAAGCTTAAACGGAAATTAAAATCAAGGTGAGAACTTCTCACTCAATCGAATCAGTTTCGATTTTATTTTAAATAGTTAGATTTAAAATATTTGAATGCATGTTTGAATGATGACTGTAAATTATTGATTGTTAAAATAGACATTATGCGCCGTTAGTAAGCGGATGTTATTTAATATAAACATATACCGCGAATATTTCATAAACAGTGAAATTGGTATTATATATAATATCAATATATATATATTGGCATATGTATATATTGCAGTTGTTGATTTCCCGCATTTTTTGTTTAGCGGATGAGACCCTATTACGCCGTTATTAAGCGGATAATATTTATTAAGAACATATACCGCGATAATTTCGTACTGGAGCGAAATTGGTATTGTGCTAATGTTTTTGGATGCAGGAAAACAGGTTGGAGGGATCCAACTGGATTCCTCAACAGTTTTTATTTGATTTCAGATATTTTGATATTTGATGGATTTTCATATTGATATATGATATCGTTGTAGTCGTGATTGACTATTTGGTGTGTAGCATTATTGGACCCAGATTTTGGGATTTTTAAATGATTTTAAAAGTGATTTTGAAAATATACTTTATTTCTGGAATTGATCCATTATAAATAAATAAAAGTTATAATTTTATAAGTTATAAAATTATGGGTTTTGTGAAATATAGTTAAAAAGCTGATTTTTAGAAATACGGTTAAAAAAAAAATTGATTTTTGAGAAATATGGATCAATGATTTTATAAAATAGTTAAATTGGATTTTTGAACTTATTATAAAAATTTTAAATATGGGGTTTATAAAATTTGATTATTTTATAAATCAAAATGGTGAAATTATAAAGGAATTTAAAGACGTTTTAAATAATAATATAAACTGTTATATTAAGAGATTTATAAATGGATATTTATAAATTGAAATATTGACATTATAAAACGAGTTTTTATAAGTGTTTGAATGTAGTGGAAATGAATTTCCTAAATGAATGAAATTTATAGTATTATAAACTGTGAAGTTATAAATGAAATTTTATAAGCAATAGGTTTATAAGATTTATAAAGTTATCGAAAGAATGAATTTTGGACAAATAAACAATCTTATAAGTTAAGATTAATAATTTGGGAAGTTAAATGAACGATTTTGTAAAATAATCGTTTTATAAGTAATTAACTTATAACGTGAACGTTTAGTTTATAATTGAGTTATAAACGGGAATAGGTTAATAAAGGAATTTATAAAAAGGAAGTTTTTATAAATAAATAGATATGGAATTTATAAACGTTGTTTTATAAATTCGCAAACGACTTATTTTGATAAGTTAATTGTTATAACTTAGAGATAGAGTTATATTCACATTTTGAACAGTGAATAATCCTTTAAGTTAAAGTGAATAGAAAGGATGAAATTAGTTAAAGTAGTATATTCACGTTTTTTGAATAGTGAATAATACGTTAAAGAAATTGTTTTAGATATGATGTTTTAAATCGAATTTAAAACGATCTAACGATGTTTTAAAGGTGTTGAGATTCGAAACCATAGATTTCAACATTTATTGTTGAAATAGACGTTTTCGAGAAATAAAAGGAAATGGTGGACTATAACACTGTTGTTATAGTAAATGATTTCCGAAAGGAAATGGGTTGTATAGTATTGGGATTTATATATCTATTTAATTTCGAATCCCTATACTAGTGATTTTGGGACGTTGTAACGATGTTTTACGCAACATTCGTTTTGGCCCAAATAAATATGTTAAGAGAATGATTTCCCTTAAAGAATGAATAATATACTTAATTCGATTTAAGTATATTGAATATTTTCAAAGGTTGAAAATAAAAAGATTTGTCGATTACTTATTTTTGATAAGTATGGAAATGTTTTCCAATATGAAGTGAATAATTAGAATTTATCTTTTTGAAGATAAATTGAAATGAATTATTGAAATCGAATATGCATGGATATTTTGAAATATAAATTCATTATGGAATTTATATGTGAAAAGTGGAATTTGTTTGAAAATAAATATTGATTTATTTTTGAAGTGTTGAAATTATATATCTTATAAAGATATTTTGGAAAATAAATAATTTGGAAAATTATTTGGAATCTGGTGATGTATGCATATCAATTGATAGTTCAATAGCCGACTATCAATATTTCCCTTTGATTGGGTATTTGATATGATTGTTTGAATTTGAATGCACACTTATTTTTGAATAAGCGCTCACTATTCGGGTTAACCGGGAAAGGACCATGGGGTCGTATAACCCATTCCGAATATGTGATACGACGTGAATTGCATTTGAAGATCGGTGTTGAAGACCGGTATTTGCGAGAGCGATAGGATGACCTATCGATTGTCTCTGCACTGGGTCGCTCCTGGTATAGAGATTCCATAAGTGATGGGAAATCCGATCAGGATTGTGAATATCCGGATTGCAAGGACTTCTTTGTAAGTGCCTTCGGTTTTGTTCGATCCCGGAACAAACTTGTATGGATTGTATGCCTGACATTACAATTTGAGATATAAAGCCGATTTCTTTCAAATATATTTCTGTTGGTGGCGGAGAATTTATTCTTTGCTTAACACCCTTCTTTGAGACGTACGAGCTCAAAGGTTATATAGTTGAAGTTATCAGCGATATATCCCATTTTGGTAATGTGACATGCTGAGTGATGCTGAAATGATCATTGTGTTGATTATTTGTGATAGGATCATTTATTTGATCGTCTATCTTAGTGATCATTGTGTTGATCATTTGTTGACCCAAAGCATGGCTTTTGTATAAAGTATGTTTTTGTGGACGTGAATTCATCGAGCCTCACATCCCGGTAATGGTCAAAACAGGAATGATGCGGCAAGGTTATGAGGGGTAGCTCCCTTTAGGGTATGTGCATTTCCTTCTGGAAAGGGTGGTATCATGGTATGGAGCCCAGATACTTACTCATGTTGATACACTATATCTTTTTCTGTGTGGTGTTGTTGGTGACGAGCGCTCGGTTAAAGGTCCGATGGGACCGGGGGATGCCATATTCGTGTAGTAGTTACCTAGTGATAAAGGTAACCCGGCCTTGTGTTGGCAGAGAGCTGGTTAAGTTCTCGGGACGTCCAG
Source organism: Allium cepa (assembly GCA_030765085.1). NCBI lineage: Eukaryota > Viridiplantae > Streptophyta > Magnoliopsida > Asparagales > Amaryllidaceae > Allium > Allium cepa. Next base: position 736,444,936 of record CM060935.1, on the reverse strand, counting down.
CCAGAGGCGATCCCATGTGGCAGTAGGAAGTTCCTTAGCCTGACCATTTGTTGGAAATCCAATTCCCAATACGAAACTTGTACGGTATTAGTTGTAGAACCTGCCATTCACTTATGGTGGTCACCACTGTTTGGATGGTAGCTATAGTAGACATAGTTCGAAATGTCTATGTTGGCTAAGATTTATATTCTACTTTCGAAATGAATTTTTTCTATACTATACACTAATAATAATATCAAATGTTATTTTAAATGCGTATCAAGCATCTTTGACTATCATAAGGAGAAATCTCCTCCGATTCTGCGTTTGCATTGTGTGTGTGTGCGGGAGGCCTTATGGTAGTCTCATTTTTAAAAGCATTGCGAATTGAATAAAAAAAAAATATTCCTATTTTGATTTTAAAGTTAAATAAACTGTTTTGAGTTCTCACACCAGTCACATGACTGACTTGGAGTTTATTGTTTTCCTTCCTAAACTCTGGGTGCCCACCAATTTTCCACACGGGCAGTCAAGAGTTAGGTTTATCAGGATATTCTGGATATTCTGGAGTTGCTGGAGGCAAGCTGGATGGCATGGCGTATTACTAGTTTATATAGTATTTCTTTTTCCGCTGCACTATTTGTTGATGTTGTATGTTGTTGTACACTCTGATGATATGATGTAATGAAATGAAATGTAATGTAATAACTGATATAGTTCTTTGTTTAAAGATTATTCATTTATTATTATATGTTGTTCCGCTGCGAATTGTGAGATTCTGTTGTTGTTCTGTTGTTTCCTTTCTGTCCGTTCTATTATTAAAATGCTTCTATCTTCTATTTTCAAATTCTCTATTTTCTTTTCTGTCTTTTGTTTTCTTTTTCCTCTATTCTCTTTTTCTTTCTATTTCTTCTATTTTTAAAATTTTCTATCTTCTTGTTTCTTCTTTTTCTCTCTTCTTCTCTTTTCTTTTCTTAAATTCTTTTTAAAACCCATAACATCTCGGTTTTCGGCCTTTGATTTCTCGGCAGTCGATAAAGTGAGTATCGATGTTGAATTTTCGGGCAACGAAAATCCGCGTTCGTTACATTTGGTATCAGAGCTGATGGTTAAGCGACAACCATGGTTCTGTTGGGTATTAATTCATTAGAGATAGAGTCAGCAGTACTCTAGAATGAGTTTGAGTGTAATAATAGCTATGAGTGCGTATTTGTTAGTGAATATAAAATTGTTTTATATTGTGATGATTGGTTTATTGAGTGGCATATGAACTTTCGTCAGCACAGCCTCGAAACTGAGCCGAAGGGGTTTCTAAACACTTGAATAGAACAATTCGGCACAATATTGATTTTAAATTGGGTAAATGGAATAATTTTGCCTTGATTATATTTTTATATGTAAAGGAATAATTTTTCAGAATTATTAAAGTATATAAGTTGATTGTTAGGTTGTTTGAATAATCTAAATAAAAGAATAATTGTATAAGTAAAAGAATTGTAAGAATTGAATTATAATTAATGTGATTTACAAATGTGAAATAAACTTATATATATAAGAAGTGAAACTATATGAATATATTTATGAATATGAGTTGTAAATAAAAATGAATTTAAGGTTAATGATAGATATGAACTTAAGTTATGTGAATAGAAATTCAACTTCTGTAATTGAATGAATAAATTGGAATGGAATAATGAATGAAAGTATTAATTCATTAAAATCTAATGTTATTGGGAGTTGAATAAATTGGAATGGAAATCAATTTAATGTTAAACCAAATTGAATGAATATAAGTGAAAGGAATTTGGTTGTAATTAATAATACATCGGTTGTTATATGATTGTTGATTGGTTGTATATAATTCATTAAGTGTTAATGAAATTGAAAGCTAAAGTAAATTGAATTCAAATTAGAAGTAAATAAATTTGAATAGAATTGAATGTGAATTAGATTCAATTAGTAAATGTAAACTAATTGAATTGAAAATGAATGTTGATAAAATCCAATGTAAATAAATCAAATGTGATTTAAAGTGAAAACCAATTCATTAAATATTAATGAGAATATAAATGAATATTGTTGGTTATGGAATGTAGTTGGTTGATGGTTGAATATATATTGCATTTGCTATATTATGTAGTTGTTATGTTGCTATATGTTGTATATTGAGATTATTTGCATATGTGCATGTTCTCATGTTGTTTGTTGAGTGATTAGTAGGTGCGGATCGCGTTTGCTTCGCATTTGGAGTTCGCTTTTGCGCTATATTAGCCGTATATGCTTGCTAATAAAATATAAGGTACATATCTCGGATTAAATATCGCACGTTTACACTTTTTTTCCCTTCGGGATGCCTCATTACTTGATGAGATGTATATTTGTGATATATATACTGTCATTTTTTTTTTCGGATCGAGCCGCGCAAAGGAGACTATGGCGAATTTTTCCGAAAATTTAAGGCGTTAGAAAAATTTTGAGAAAATTTGGAAAAATTTTGAAAACTTTAAACTTTGATTTGGAATTGAAAGTTAAACAATAGTAGTTGTTTTTGAAAAGATAACTAAGTATGATTTGAAAACTTAGTAAAGATTTGTAAGAAGTTTAATTATGAATTTTGGAAAGTTAATAGATTTTGTAACCTTTCTTACTTGTAATTTCGAGGACGAAATTCTTTTAAGGGGGAAAGATTGTAACGACCCAGAATTTTTATTAATTAAAAATTTAATATTTAATTAATTTTAAATATTTATAAGTGAATTTTTAAGTCAAATAAATTTTATTTTGATTTATTGGATTTAATTGGATAATTAAATCGATAATTTAATATGTGAAATTATGGAAATAATTGAAAATATAGTTAAATATGATTGAAAATGATTTGTAAAATTTTATTTTATCATATTGAAGTTAGAATGATATTTTAGAACTTTTAAAATCGAATTAAAAGTTAATCTGTGAAAATTGAATATTTTAATATTTAATTATCGACTAAAAATAGCCAATTTTTGAACAGTCTCAGAATTGAACGAAACCAGTTCCATTGGATCCGTAATAGTTAGTTATTACCGGATTTCAATTTTCGTGTCAATCGGAGTTATCATTTGATCGTGGCAGCTCGAAACGCATCGAATCGTTTTTAATTTAAATTTGGCGAGTCAAAATAGCCATTTTTCAAAAAGTCTCGGATTTCGACGAAACCAGTTTCATCGGATCCGTAATGTGATATTATTGTAAGGTTTCAAATTTCAAGTCGATTGGATTTACCGTTTGTCCGGTACAAATTAAAACGCCTAGAAATCGACTTAAATCGGTTTAATTCAAATTGAGCGTTTATAGCCATAACTCGCACAGATGTCCGAATTAGCTTCCGAAACTTGTTCCATTGTGTCCGGAACGCGGGATAAACCCTAGGTACGCTGGTTACGGCGCCTAAATCGGAGTTCAGAATTCCCGGGATGAATAGTGTTTACGCTAGCTTTTTCTATAAATACCACCCTAAATCTAAAAATAAAAAAAAATATCCTAAACCCTAATCAAATTGCCTAGCCGCCAGTTACATAATGAAAGGCCAGAAATGCTCCATCTTCATCACCAAAAATCTCCCAATCCATTCATCGATTCACGAAGTGATCAACTACAAAGATGAAGAACAAGACGAGAGCTTTCAATCCATACGGTTGAGATCGTGTTTGGGGTCGCGTGGAGCGAGCTAAGTGGGGCCGACAGTGGTGATTTGCGCACGCATTTCTATGAAGTATGGGGGGCCGAGCTTTGAGTTCTTCTGGGCGTGGGTGGCAATGGGGGAGGCGCACGTGGCGGAGTAACTTGATCGAGGTAGAAGCTAACGATTAATTTGCAAAATTTAACCCTGATCGATATATGTTGGGTTCGGTCGTGCTTTGATAACCTGGAGATGTTGCGCGTGAGGGAGATGAAGAGTTTGGGCCGTTGGATCTGGATCTGGTGGCTAGGATTTGCTGTGGGTTTAAATTTTTTTAAGTTAGTTATAAATTGTTTATATAAAACGTGTACAATCTTGTAAAATTCATATCTTTTTCATACGAGGTCGAAAAAATGCAAACTCAGTTGCGTTGGAATCGTATGGACGAGCACTACGCGATGGAGTTGGTTTGGAGTTGTTTGGAGTTAGTGAGAATTTCGGGTAAAATTAAACGCGCGTTTAATTTTATTCGAAATAAAAGCTTAAACGGAAATTAAAATCAAGGTGAGAACTTCTCACTCAATCGAATCAGTTTCGATTTTATTTTAAATAGTTAGATTTAAAATATTTGAATGCATGTTTGAATGATGACTGTAAATTATTGATTGTTAAAATAGACATTATGCGCCGTTAGTAAGCGGATGTTATTTAATATAAACATATACCGCGAATATTTCATAAACAGTGAAATTGGTATTATATATAATATCAATATATATATATTGGCATATGTATATATTGCAGTTGTTGATTTCCCGCATTTTTTGTTTAGCGGATGAGACCCTATTACGCCGTTATTAAGCGGATAATATTTATTAAGAACATATACCGCGATAATTTCGTACTGGAGCGAAATTGGTATTGTGCTAATGTTTTTGGATGCAGGAAAACAGGTTGGAGGGATCCAACTGGATTCCTCAACAGTTTTTATTTGATTTCAGATATTTTGATATTTGATGGATTTTCATATTGATATATGATATCGTTGTAGTCGTGATTGACTATTTGGTGTGTAGCATCATTGGACCCAGATTTTGGGATTTTTAAATGATTTTAAAAGTGATTTTGAAAATATACTTTATTTCTGGAATTGATCCATTATAAATAAATAAAAGTTATAATTTTATAAGTTATAAAATTATGGGTTTTGTGAAATATAGTTAAAAAGCTGATTTTTAGAAATACGGTTAAAAAAAAAAAATTGATTTTTGAGAAATATGGATCAATGATTTTATAAAATAGTTAAATTGGATTTTTGAACTTATTATAAAAAGTTTAAATATGGGGTTTATAAAATTTGATTATTTTATAAATCAAAATGGTGAAATTATAAAGGAATTTAAAGACGTTTTAAATAATAATATAAACTGATTTATATTAAGAGATTTATAAATGGATATTTATAAATTGAAATATTGACATTATAAAACGAGTTTTTATAAGTGTTTGAATGTAGTGGAAATGAATTTCCTAAATGAATGAAATTTATAGTATTATAAACTGTGAAGTTATAAATGAAATTTTATAAGCAATAGGTTTATAAGATTTATAAAGTTATCGAAAGAATGAATTTTGGACAAATAAACAATCTTATAAGTTAAGATTAATAATTTGGGAAGTTAAATGAACGATTTTGTAAAATAATCGTTTTATAAGTAATTAACTTATAACGTGAACGTTTAGTTTATAATTGAGTTATAAACGGGAATAGGTTAATAAAGGAATTTATAAAAAGGAAGTTTTTATAAATAAATAGATATGGAATTTATAAACGTTGTTTTATAAATTCGCAAACGACTTATTTTGATAAGTTAATTGTTATAACTTAGAGATAGAGTTATATTCACATTTTGAACAATGAATAATCCTTTAAGTTAAAGTGAATAGAAAGGATGAAATTAGTTAAAGTAGTATATTCACGTTTTTTGAATAGTGAATAATACGTTAAAGAAATTGTTTTAGATATGATGTTTTAAATCGAATTTAAAACGATCTAACGATGTTTTAAAGGTGTTGAGATTCGAAACCATAGATTTCAACATTTATTGTTGAAATAGACGTTTTCGAGAAATAAAAGGAAATGGTGGACTATAACACTGTTGTTATAGTAAATGATTTCCGAAAGGAAATGGGTTGTATAGTATTGGGATTTATATATCTATTTAATTTCGAATCCCTATACTAGTGATTTTGGGACGTTGTAACGATGTTTTACGCAACATTCGTTTTGGCCCAAATAAATATGTTAAGAGAATGATTTCCCTTAAAGAATGAATAATATACTTAATTCGATTTAAGTATATTGAATATTTTCAAAGGTTGAAAATAAAAAGATTTGTCGATTACTTATTTTTGATAAGTATGGAAATGTTTTCCAATATGAAGTGAATAATTAGAATTTATCTTTTTGAAGATAAATTGAAATGAATTATTGAAATCGAATATGCATGGATATTTTGAAATATAAATTCATTATGGAATTTATATGTGAAAAGTGGAATTTGTTTGAAAATAAATATTGATTTATTTTTGAAGTGTTGAAATTATATATCTTATAAAGATATTTTGGAAAATAAATAATTTGGAAAATTATTTGGAATCTGGTGATGTATGCATATCAATTGATAGTTCAATAGCCGACTATCAATATTTCCCTTTGATTGGGTATTTGATATGATTGTTTGAATTTGAATGCACACTTATTTTTGAATAAGCGCTCACTATTCGGGTTAACCGGGAAAGGACCATGGGGTCGTATAACCCATTCCGAATATGTGATACGACGTGAATTGCATTTGAAGATCGGTGTTGAAGACCGGTATTTGCGAGAGCGATAGGATGACCTATCGATTGTCTCTGCACTGGGTCGCTCCTGGTATAGAGATTCCATAAGTGATGGGAAATCCGATCAGGATTGTGAATATCCGGATTGCAAGGACTTCTTTGTAAGTGCCTTCGGTTTTGTTCGATCCCGGAACAAACTTGTATGGATTGTATGCCTGACATTACAATTTGAGATATAAAGCCGATTTCTTTCAAATATATTTCTGTTGGTGGCGGAGAATTTATTCTTTGCTTAACACCCTTCTTTGAGACGTACGAGCTCAAAGGTTATATAGTTGAAGTTATCAGCGATATATCCCATTTTGGTAATGTGACATGCTGAGTGATGCTGAAATGATCATTGTGTTGATTATTTGTGATAGGATCATTTATTTGATCGTCTATCTTAGTGATCATTGTGTTGATCATTTGTTGACCCAAAGCATGGCTTTTGTATAAAGTATGTTTTTGTGGACGTGAATTCATCGAGCCTCACATCCCGGTAATGGTCAAAACAGGAATGATGCGGCAAGGTTATGAGGGGTAGCTCCCTTTAGGGTATGTGCATTTCCTTCTGGAAAGGGTGGTATCATGGTATGGAGCCCAGATACTTACTCATGTTGATACACTATATCTTTTTCTGTGTGGTGTTGTTGGTGACGAGCGCTCGGTTAAAGGTCCGATGGGACCGGGGGATGCCATATTCGTGTAGTAGTTACCTAGTGATAAAGGTAACCCGGCCTTGTGTTGGCAGAGAGCTGGTTAAGTTCTCGGGACGTCCAGCCAGAGGCGATCCCATGTGGCAGTAGGAAGTTCCTTAGCCTGACCATTTGTTGGAAATCCAATTCCCAATACGAAACTTGTACGGTATTAGTTGTAGAACCTGCCATTCACTTATGGTGGTCACCACTGTTTGGATGGTAGCTATAGTAGACATAGTTCGAAATGTCTATGTTGGCTAAGATTTATATTCTACTTTCGAAATGAATTTTTTCTACACTATACACTAATAATAATATCAAATGTTATTTTAAATGCGTATCAAGCATCTTTGACTATCATAAGGAGAAATCTCCTCCGATTCTGCGTTTGCATTGTGTGTGTGTGCGGGAGGCCTTATGGTAGTCTCATTTTTAAAAGCATTGCGAATTGAATAAAAAAAATATATTCCTATTTTGATTTTAAAGTTAAATAAACTGTTTTGAGTTCTCACACCAGTCACATGACTGACTTGGAGTTTATTGTTTTCCTTCCTAAACTCTGGGTGCCCACCAATTTTCCACACGGGCAGTCAAGAGTTAGGTTTATCAGGATATTCTGGATATTCTGGAGTTGCTGGAGGCAAGCTGGATGGCATGGCGTATTACTAGTTTATATAGTATTTCTTTTTCCGCTGCACTATTTGTTGATGTTGTATGTTGTTGTACACTCTGATGATATGATGTAATGAAATGAAATGTAATGTAATAACTGATATAGTTCTTTGTTTAAAGATTATTCATTTATTATTATATGTTGTTCCGCTGCGAATTGTGAGATTCTGTTGTTGTTCTGTTGTTTCCTTTCTGTCCGTTCTATTATTAAAATGCTTCTATCTTCTATTTTCAAATTCTCTATTTTCTTTTCTGTCTTTTGTTTTCTTTTTCCTCTATTCTCTTTTTCTTTCTATTTCTTCTATTTTTAAAATTTTCTATCTTCTTGTTTCTTCTTTTTCTCTCTTCTTCTCTTTTCTTTTCTTAAATTCTTTTTAAAACCCATAACATCTCGGTTTTCGGCCTTTGATTTCTCGGCAGTCGATAAAGTGAGTATCGATGTTGAATTTTCGGGCAACGAAAATCCGCGTTCGTTACAGTTCCTTACATTGTCATGGCATGGAATCCATTCTCCAATAAGCATCGTACAGTTTTGATTGTGCCCAACTATGTTGAAATGTGATATGCAAGCATTTCAGCTATTTATTAGTTTATTTTCTATAGACACTATTATAATATTAGATGATTTTGATATAAAATGTTTTGGCTATCTTAAGATAAAACCCTTCATTTTTATGTGTGGCATGGTTCTACGAGATACCTTTTTTTTCAAAAAGGATTTTTGAAATAATTAAATTCAAATTGAGTGTGGTTTCTCATGCTGGTTTTCCAGACTAACTTGGGTGTTATTTGATTATAATGCTCGGCTCAGATCGAGTATTATAGATTCAGGTTAGGATGATATGGGGCTCAGTAGACGTGCTGGAGGAGTCTCAAGCATATCCCTTGTACTTGATTATATTCCGCTATATGTGTAGGTTGTATATCCAGCACTTGTGAGGACAAGTTTTTATAACTGTCCAAAATTGATTTGTTGATTGTTATACTTTGGTGATGGTATGTATAAATAACAGTTATAGTCTTTTTGTATAAGGATATGTTATTACCTATTATATATTGTTTTGCTGTGATTGTGGGATTTTGTGATATTGTTTTATGTTTTCTTCTATCTCTTTGTTTTCTTTTCCCCTAGCAATCGGGTTTTCCGACATTCGATTTCTCGGCATGTAATACAGTGGACGTATTAGTGTCGATTTTCGAGGGTTGAAAATCTCGGTCGTTGCATTTGGTATCAGAGTTGAAAGTTAAGCGAGAACTTTGGCTTTGATAGGATAACTCATTAGAGATAGGGTCAGTAGCACCCTAGAATGTGTTTGAGTGAGTTTATATATATATATATATATATATATATATATATATATATATGAGCGTGTATTTGTTAGTGATATAAATTTTCTTTATATTGTTGATTGGTCGGTTGAGTGGCTTATGGATTTTGGTCAATACGAGTAATTAATGTCATTGATGGAGATCTCTAAACACGTGAACAAAGCAACTCGACACGATACTGTTTTGAAATTTGGTAAATGAAATAATTTTACCTGGATTATATTTTATATATAAAGGAATAATTTTTCAGAAATTATTATGGTATGTAGGGTATGCTTGGTTGTTAGAGAATGATAATATTTGATTATTATCATTTGTTGATTGTTGTTTGTGATCTAATAAAGTAGTTGATATTCTAATGTAAACAAGGTAAGCAACAAAGAAATTATTTTATATAACTAAAGTGAGATTATATATAATATAATCCATAAATTGGAAGGAAACAAAATTCTTGAAGTATATTATTTAAATATGGTTTATAAAAACGATTTATAAAGGATTTAACAGCTGGAAATTAGGAATTTAAATTCCGTTGGTTTTGGAAATGTTTTTTTCAAAGTTTGGAGAATAATAATGGTATTATTTGGAAGATACTTTTGGGTAAAAAGATTTAAAGGGATTTTAAAAGAGGATAGGAAGCACTGAACTCACTTCGGTCGTTGGAAAATAATTTCGGTGATGACTGCAGCATCATCGATATTCATTTTCAAGTTTCTAAGAGAGGAATTGCTATTATTGGAGTTTTATTTTGGAAAAAATAGTTTTGATTTTTAAATCCAAAAGAATGATTTGATATGTCAAGAGGATTTTGTATGTGTGTGTGTATACGTATATGTATATGATTTCAAAGATGATTTGAAATATTTAAGAACAAGGTGTTTAAACTTTGGGATTTCCATTTAAAATGTTTTATTGAAAATAGAAGTGAATAAGTTTGATAACTTATGAAATTTGAAGAGTAGCAAGTTAAAGCAATGTTTAAATTATTCAATACAAATGCAAGAAAAGTAAAATTTGAAATTGAACTATGGAATGGAATTTAAATTCAATTAAGTTAAATAAAGTGAATTTTGGCAATTTAGCCTATGATAGGCTAAATGAAATAATTTTTGGAAATGAATTAAGGGATGAACTAATTGAATTAATTAGTGAGCTGAAATTTGATTTAGAATATGGTTGAAATTTAAACAAATGGACTGAGTCAAATAGAATTTGATTAGGATTTGAAATAAATTAACGAGATGAGCTAGTTAAATTAATTAGTGAATTGAACGTGGTTTGAAATGTTGCATGATATATTGTATATTGGAATTGGAGAATGAAAATAAATTTGGATAGAAATGGATATAGACTTAAGTGATGAAGTGATAATGTACATAAGAACTTTTGTACAAAATGTTTGTAATAGACTTAAGAAAATTTGATGATGTAATTCTTAAGAGAAAGTTAGTATTGAAAAATATACTAAGTGATAAGTGGATATTGATAATTGAATGTAAATCAATCGAATGTGAATAAGGCACTGTAAATAATCGAATGTAAATAAGGTAAAAGTGAATAAGAAAATTTGGGATAGCTAAGAAATCAATTGGACTTAAATACATAAGTTGTACGTATATTATTTTATTTGCATAACGATTTGATTCAAATTCGAGCATAGAATTTTGAAATAATTCATATCGATTCGAACTAGGATTTTTCACTCGATTCTCGACGGCGAACACTGAATAGGGGTTTTTGATTGATTTTGAGATTCTCTATCGTAGTACATAGCTACACAAGGAGAATGACAGTTTTTGATTAAGGAACCAGATTCAAGTCCGCACTAGAGGGTCGTGTGAACGATACTAATTTGAAAGTGAAATTGTGTGACTGAGTGAGCGATCAGATTTGATGTTATGTACAGACGATGTATGTACATCGTACAGGCTTAAGTAAAGCAAATGTTGGAAATTGAAAATGCAGATTAATATGATTATAAATTATATGATTGGATATCATTGGTAAATAAGGTGCAGGTATTTAAAAATAAGAGCTAATTTGATGCTTCTGATTTTATAAGTAAAACTGGGTTGCCCAACAAAAAGGTACGTGTTTATATTAATTTGATGGTTTTATGTTTGAGTCACTTAGCTGTTGTTTTCTTTTGCTGATTTGGACTCGTAGCGGCGATTCGTAGTTATTCCAATCTAGCCGTACAAAGGAGACGCTGGCGAAATTTTTCGAATATTTAAAGAGTTGAAAATTTTAAAAGAATTTATGATAATTAAAAATTGGTTTGAATTATAATTAGAAACGATTGAATGAATAATATTATTTAGAACATACGGATGAATTTGAGAATTAGTAAAAGTGATAAAGTGGTTTCAACAAATTGATTTTGGAGAGTTGTTTCAACTGATTGGTTCTAGAAAAGTTAATGGGTTTTGGGCCATTCTTCTTACCTTGGCAATTTCGAGGATGAAATTTTTTAAGGAGGAGGAATGTAGCTACCCAGAATTTTGATTATTTGAAACTGGAATACTTAATTGATTTTAAATATTTAAAAGTTAATTTTTTAGATTTAATAACTTGAATTTCAAATATGATTATTTATGGGGTAATTTCATTGTTAATTTAATAATTGAATTTTTCTTAAATAATCAAATCTTTAGTTTTAAGCTTAATAAAAATAATTTAAAAGCTTATTTAATTTCTATTAATAAGAAGGAAGACAATAAAAAATTTAAAATTTAATTCATAGGTCATTTACTCGATTTTTAAATTTGAATTAAATTTATAAAAATCCACTCAATATAAAAATATGAAACAAGTCTTGTAAATTTACAATTAAATTTATAAAAATCCACTCAATATAAAAATATGAAACAAGTCTTAAATTTTGGAGTGTATCTTCAGCCTGGCATTCGTATTTGATGGTGCGACACCTATTATCGAACTCGACAGTTAGTCGAACTACAGTTTTTTACTAGGGTCAGTTTTTTTTTCAAAATCAAGGAAGCGATGGATCGTTTTGAGATCGTATTCAAGTTTAACATGGAGATTCGCAGCTGCCGGGGAATTTTCGTGTGGTGCGATGCTTGAGGGACGAGCCCGATAATTGTACGGCCTAGGTAAGAATGAGCAGGTCGCGTTTCGGAATGGTTGATCGAGTACGACGCCTCTGGGATGGTTGGATAGAGATCGAGGAGAGGAATCGAATGGTGGAAGCTAATGGTCGATTCATGGTCTATATTATTGTATCATCGCGTGCACGTGCATGGCCATGGGGGAAGTTGCGTTCGTATACATGAAATTGGGGAAGAAGGGAAGGAAGCGATCGGGTTTGTTCGTGGGCTTTGGGCCTAAGTTTTGCAGGTAATGAAAATTAAAAGGTGATTAATTATATAAATTGTTTTTAATAAATCCCGGTTCTTATAAATTACTTAACTCGTTCGTTTTAGGTCCGAATTCAACGCGATCTGTCGCGTCGGATTCATGTTGATGAATTTTTCGACATGTACTTGGATTGGTCGAGATCTGGGATATCGGAATTTTGCGTTAAAATCAAATGCCTATTTGATTTTAGACGAATCAGAACGCAGAAGCGACAACTGGAATAAAGATGAGTAAATCTCACTCATTTGGATTGCTGGCTTTAAATTAAAAACAGTTAAAATTATTTATTGGTTGATTGGATGGAATGAAAAATTATTATTATCAGTTGGATGTTATATTATATATATTAGTAGCTGGATATATTTTCCTACCTATTGGAGCGGGTGAGACCCTATGCGTACCGCATAATAGCGTATGAGCCTATATTACCACGATATCCCGCTTCGAAGGGGGATTGATATTTTATATTATGTAACATCTTTGGTTGTAGGGAAATAGGTTGGAGGGATCCAACTGGATTCCTCAAAAATATTAATTTTAATTTCACACATAGTGATATATGATGTGTTTGAATAATCTCTGATAGATTATGATATGATTTGATATGTTGGATGCCATAGTAGTATTGGCCTAGATTTTGGTATTTTAAAATACCATAAATATTATTTTTGAACTTGGAAAGAAAATAAAAGGGGATTTTGGAAGTGATATATTTATATTGAGTTTTGGGATTATTTTAAGAGGTGTTGTTTTAGATAAAATAAATGATTGATTTTAAATTTGTACTTAACTAATTCATGAAATAATTTAAATTGAGATGTTAAAATATTGTATTTAAAAGATTTTTAAACAATAAATTTAAGTGATATTTGTTTAAATGTAAAAGGTTTTAAAAAATAGAGATTTAAATAGATTAGGAGAACAGAGAGAATTTGGAAATAAATATAAAACTGGTTATACTAGATTTTAAATAAGATATTTTTAATTACGGAATGGAAGTTGAAATCGAATTTTGAATAAGTTTTGGGATATAGTTTGGATTATTGAAGAAATTGGTTTGTAAGTGGAATTTTAATTAGAAATCGATTTATAAATGGATTTTATTGATATGGACCTATTATAAAACTGGAAATGAGTATATGTGATTTATGAATGATGTTTATAAAAAAGTGGAATGATTATCATTTGATAAATAAGAAATATAAATTCACGGTGTGAATTTAAAATGAGATATGAAAACCAGCTTAGAAAGAAATAGTGAATTCTATTTTGGAATTTGGGATAGTTGTGAATTTGAAAATGTAGATCGGTTTATGATAAATCGAGGGCGATTTGTAAGTATAGAAATGGTTATATTGGATTTTAAAATATATTATTATCAAGAAGTGAAGTTATTTTAGAAACTTATTTTTATTTATTAAACTGGACTAAATTATTTCAAAAGGTTAGTTACTTAAATATTTAATCTTGATTGAAATAAATTCTAAATTTCATAATAGCTTTGAAAATCTATTACTATTATTTATGAATGAATTGAAAATTAGCTATCATTATTATTTAAAAAGGGGTGGTGATATTTTAAATAACTACTTAAATGTGTTTGAAAATTATTATTTTACTTTAGAATACTTATTTTAAAAGGGCAGAGTTTGGAAATTTACTGAAGTTACTTGTAAATCGAGATTTGTAAGTAGGTTTATCTGAATGGATGTGATTTCATATGAAAAATCTAATAATGGAATTCGAGGACTTAAGAGACTTGGGAAGGGAAATTTCCAAATTGTATAGATACGTGAACTTTGGAAAATGAATCTGAATTCAAAAGAAGTTATAAATTGTTAACAAGTATAATCGATAATTTATTTGAAATTGTAAAAGGAAATTGAAATGTATTCCGTGAATCTATATAATAAGTTATAATGGGTTGAGGATTCATAAATGAGTTTGTAATCCTTATTAAGTTGGTAAAAGGGAAAATCTTCTTTTGTTATAATTATACTCATATATTCGAGATAAGCGATGAAAACTTCTTAAGTATGGATACTAGAAATGATTGTGGAAAATAGGCTTATAATATTTTCTTAAGTATTGGAGTTAAAGGTTTCGGAGATATTTTTAGCGACGAAATGGTTTATATAAAAATATTTTTCTAAGACAGAATTTTTGGTTGGATTGGAAATATTTCTAAGTGTTGAAGTAGTTTTAAAAGTATCCTGTCATGGATTAAAGCATTTGAAATTGTTTTCAAATATTGAGACATTGGAAGAGATTTGGATATATACCTTTGTAAACATATTTTGAAATAAATATTTGAAAGATTTAACAATTGGGCCTAGTGACAACTTATGTGTGTAATTTGATACTCTAATAACCGACGATCAAATCTGGCCAAATTCGTTGATCTTTTCGAAGAGATCTTTAACGATCCGCAAATTTTAATGGTTTTAATAACGTAATTAACAGAAATTTTGTGAAATTTTAAATAATTGAATTTTGAAATAAAAATTTGATATTTGAAATACGTCTATTTAAACATAGCAAATGGTAAATTTTCATCAGATAATATTGAAGTTTATTTTAACGTGTTATTTTATTTAAATTTAAATCGGTTAATATTTGATGATAATAAAATGTTTTCGAAACCAGAATATTTTTATATAATAATTTGTAAATCATCTTTTGAGTGAGACATTATATTTCGGTTCGTCAAATTTGGAATGCTATTGCTCCGTTTATCTTCACTTCGGCATTTTAACGGCATTTTTGGTACCGACTGACTTTTGATAGGATGACCATACCACTAACATCTAAATAATATTTTGATCGTCTCATCATGCTGGTCTCTACGGCATATTCAATTCTGTGTTTTGAAGTCAGGTACACAGCGGAATCCGTTAAAACGGCAACCGTACCGGTACGTGTCTAAAGTCTTTTGTTTTTCGGTGCCTTTTATTTTCCATAGCATAAATCCTATTGCCGAAAACTTTTAATATTCCTTAAATCAATAGCCGTGACTTTACATTTTTCATCTATTCTGTCTGTTCAAAACCATGCACATTCATTTTTCATTTTCATTGCGTTTATTAAAAAAAAGAGGAGGAGGAATATAATAAGTCACATATGTATTTAAACCTGTCTGTTTCTGTTCATCGTCTATTTTCACGAAACGTTGCTCTGCCTCTTCACTCATTTTTCGTTCTTCTTCATATATATATATATATATACATATATATATATATGTATGTATGTATATGAACATGCATCTCCCCGTCCTCCCTATGTCTCCATGCACGCGCGGCCTCCATTTCCTCATCACTCACACCACCATCTGCTCTAGTGCCAAGCCGAACAACTCAAGCAGCGCCGCCTTGCTTTCCACCTTCGACCGCAACAACCTGATGCCATTTCTCCACTTTCAACTCAACAGCTCAGCCCGCCTCTCCTTTTCTCCCCCTCAACCGCATGTTTATATAGGTACTATTTATATTTATATATTATTATGTTAGTTATATAAGTTTTAGTATGATATATATATATATATATATATATATATTCATTTTACATGATTACAGACGTATCCTGTATGTATTACATAGATGTAGGATATATTAGTCTATTTTATATGGATATAGAGTGACAGCCTAAGCCTCTCATGTTGATTATACATATTGGTTTATTTTTTAAAGTCTCTTGTTCATATATAAACCTATGTATAAGTTATATAGAGTTGTGTGATCTGTTAAGTTAAATATATTTCATAAAGTAAGTTTATATTGTTTTAAATAGATATCAAATTTTTTTTGTAGATTGTATGTAAGTCACACACACACAGACACACACACACACACACACACATATATATATATAATTGTTGTATACACGTTTACAGTCACACACATATTATATGGCCATACTATGCTATTTATTGGAAAGTATGAAAGTATTTATTATAGGTATGTATATGAAAATTTGTTTATATATAAAGCTTATAAAGATTTGTATAAAATATATTATGTGTGTATATGTATAAAGTTATATATCATTTGTTGTTTATATATATATATATATGAATATATAGGGTTGTATATAATGTGTAGGTTATATTAGCTATATACTGAAGTTTTGAATTTATTTATATATTACAGTGACACGTTTATGTATTTATGTCTTCAAAATTTTATTGTTTATCAGTATATAAAAAAAAATCTGGTTCACAATCTATTTTTATATATATTAGTGTGTACAAGTTATGTATGACTTAGTTTTATATGTGTGTGTGTGTGTGACTGTCCAGTCTGTTGCTTTATAAAGAAGGTTGTACATATTGATGTACTAAATATAGGTTATGTAGATATGTATCTGATTTATATATATGTATTTATAACAGATTTGAAATCTGTTTGATCTTACATATGAATTTATATAGTTATATATATATATATATATATATATATATATTATCATTTTTATCTTAAATTACATATGGATTATTTATATTATTTCTTTAACATATCCTGTTTGCGTAGATGAGTACAAATATGATCTGATGGGTTATATTTATATATGCGTTTTTGTCAGTTATGTATTAGTTAAATATATATGTGTATATATATACACTGTATCTACTATATGTTGACAATATAAACTTAATGTGAATATATATATATATAAGTCATGTGATGGTTTTGAAACATATATAAGATTTTGATTTCAATATATATATATATATATATATATATATATTTGTGTGTGTGTGTTTAAATTCAATATTGAAAAAAAATGTATATGTATTTTTAAATTGAATATTGGGTTTAAGGAAAAATAATATAATATGCATCTCCTTTCAATTATATCAAGCTGATTCTATCATTTCATCAATTCCAATTTATCAGCTTTATTCATCTAATTCGTGCAAATCTTGCTTTGCTTTGAAAATCATGCATGGATTCGTGAATTATCGCATTGTCGAACCTCTCTAACCTCGAAAGGTGAGCAATCACTGACGATTAACGTTCTTATATTTATTAAATTTGATTTTAATTGAAAGATAATTGAAATATGCTGCTAAATTGAACTGTTAATTTTATAATTGCTATATATGATATGCTATTATATGTAACTATTCACCTATGTGATATGACACCATATCCTATTGTTTATATTTTTAATCATCGATGACATATGCATGTTGTTATATGTTATATTTCATCGTACATCTTCTCACTTTGCAAGTTCCCTATTAGAATAGAATTTCCTATGGGTTGAAATGATACATGCTCGAACGAATTTGTAGAATATGAGAAAATCATTTTGAGATGAAACGATAAACCCAAGCGATTTTCATTGATTTTGAATTTAGGATTGCGGGTTGGAATGATATATACCCGTATATATTTAAATTGCGGATTGAAATGACAAATATCTGTATCACTTGACCATAGGATAGAAAATTATATACAGACACCGCTAGTCTATATATATATATATATATATATATATATATATATACACACACACACATACACACGAGTACACTGGCACGTGCGCAAGAGGAACTGGTATTAAGAAACGGTGGATGAGATTTTTTTTGAATTTTATGAAATGACTATGACGTGTACGTAATGTTGTGAGTAGTTATTGTAACCGTTTTCCCTCCTCCTTGTTCCGGGCTTGAGACCGGCATCAGTAGTAAGCTGATGGCGGAGTTAAAAACGTTTTATAAGGGATTTATTTATGTGAATTGAAAGTGAGTTGGAGTAGTAAAAGAGGGAATTTCTGTTAACCCAGTTTTGTATTTTGTAGAAGTTGTAGCTGAATATATGACCGAAAAACAGTAAAATGGAGAAAAATATTGTAAGTGAAGATATTACTCATATATGGTCGTAAAATACCGTATTTATTTAAATAGAGTAATAAAACAATTGTGAAGAACTTATATTTGGACCCTTTAGTTTAGAGTAGTAATTATAGTAAAAGTATGGCATGTGAAGCGGAGAAATGAAGTATAGTTAATTAAGTTCGTGAGTGCATTGTAACAACACATCCTTATACACAACATTTCTAGTATGTGTGCCAGTCTTATTCGGAATTTTTCCATTTTTCACCAAAACTTTTGTTGTTTTTCTTGAAACTCCTCTTGATAAAGCAACATATAGCTGACCATGACTGAAAATATGTTCGGGAAGATAAATACCAACCCGAGGGATGGTTTGTCCTTGTGATTTATTAATCGTTAAGGAAAAAGATAATTTAATTGGAAATTGTTTACGTATTAGGTTGAAAGGCATGTTAGTATTCTCAGAAGGCTTTAGTGGTATACGTGGAATAAATACTCTTGTACCACGAAAATGTCCAACAGTTATTTCTACATCTATGACATTTCTGTGAAAGACACGACATAGTAATCTGGTGCCATTACATAATCCAATTCGTGGATCAATATTTCTAAGCAACATGATTGGTGCACCTACTTTTAGTCTTAATTTATGTGGGGGTAGACCTCCCGGAGCAAGTGAGTTTAAGAATTCATATTGGTATAAATTATGTGTATTTTCTTCGACTTTGTCAAAGGAGTAGTAAATGCGCTCACTACCTGGAAATAGTTCTATAACTTTGTTATTAATGTCATCTACTGTTTCATTTGTATGGGCTAATATTGCTCTATCCATTATAAAATTAGGATCACCTAATCTGTCATTGAGTTCAGCAAAGACTTCATCAATCAGAGCATAGAGTGACGAACTATTGGTCCAAGGTTCAATGATATCATTTGGGAGCTATATAATGTCGTCTTGAACATAGACTTCATCTCCATTTCCAATACGTAAAAGAAATTGTGCATATGACTGATCATCTTTTGCGCGCATATTTTGTGTTAAATGAATTACGTGAACATTTTGCCACAAATATGATCGTATTATACATGCATCGACGATTTGAGCTCCAGTACCGTTTACGACTATTGGTAGAACTTGACGAAAATCACCGCCTAAAATAACAATCTTTCCTCCAAATGGTGCGTCGAAATTAGTTAAATCTCGTAATGTTCTGTCTACGGCCTCAAATGCATGGCGGTGAGCCATGGTAGCTTCATCCCATAGGAAAACAGTAGTAGTCAATAAAAGTTGTGTGAGTTCAGATTGCTTGGGAATATGACATGTAGAGGAAGAGTCTAAATTAATTGGTATTTTAAATCGAGAATGTGCAGTTCGACCTCCTGGAAGAGCAAGAGAAGCAATTCCAGAAGTAGCGACTGCAATTGCAATATGACCTTGAATTCATAAATGTGCTAAGATTGCTCTATATAAATATGTTTTTCCTGTACCTCCAGGACCGTCTATGAAATATATAGCATTAGCTCCACTTTCAACAGAAGACATTATCGTGTCAAATGCCTTCTTTTGTTTTGTCTACAGAATTGATATCATTATTGGGTATTTTTATGCATTGCTCTTCTGAAATAAGAGTGGATGTGTTTGTGTGGGTAAAATGGCTGAAATTAGTATGTGGAATGTCATAGTCAAAAATTGTTTTGTTATATTGTTTGAGAAGGTTGTCGAGGTCAGACAGACATTGAATTACTGAAAATGAATTGGTCACAGTAGTAGCAGATGTAGTAGGATAGTCTTCAAGTAAGAAAGGTGAAAACTCTTCGCACAATTCACGCACATGGCATGGGTCACAGTATACCAAAATTGTAACAAATAATCTTCTTAAAGCATTAGGCATATGTGTGTGTGAAGCATCTGTCAAACAGTCCTTTATACTATCATCGTTTTCAAGTAAACCTCTATGTTCAGCTGCTTCTTTAAACGTGTTATATTCTATTTGATTAACTGTTAGTAAGTCAGTAAAAGATAGAGGACCTCTAACATGTGTTAATAGTAGGCGCAAATAGTAATAATCTCCTTCAGTGGGAGATACAGTGTAAATTCTACCAATTGCCCTATGGTTATTTCGCCTACGGTTCCGTTGCTTATTTGTAGAATCCCACCAATATTTTTCAGGAAACTCATAGTATAAATATTGATGTGCTTGTTCATCAAAAACATTTTTACAAAAAAATTCAGTAAGCATTGTTTTACATCTATGTTGATCATCCAAAATAGTGTATGTGCTCTTCTGCACGAAATAATAATTGTTGTCTATTTGATTAATTTATTTGTAAGCTGGTAACAGAGGAAAAATATTACTTAGGGAAAATTTAAATATTCTCCATAAAGCTTCTGGAGCACAAATCCATCTAGCATTAACAAATTTTGAAATCTCATCGTTATCGTTAGATGTAGTGGATAATCCTACAGAAACGCGGTTCGAACCTTTGTAAACATATTTGTAGAGATATTTCACAGATTTAATACTTGAACAAATCTCAACATTTATATGACAATCATATTTCAAAAGTAAGTAAGGATTATATGGTACTATCCAACGGTTATCGATTATGTGGCTTCCAATTTGATATTGTATTCCGTTATCGCGTCTTTTATAAATAGGGTAAGAGTCAGTTCCTTGTAAAGTAAATGGAGAAAAAGCTTTTGGAAAGCCCTTCTTACAGCGATTATTTTTCATGCAGACAGCTCTTGGGTTAAAATGTCCGCATGGATAATGAATCATATGGTTCATTACAGCGTTGTGTAGTTCGGGTTCTAAATGTGTACATGGAATTTCAGCGCGAACTAAAGCATCATAATCATCAGGATTGCTTATTTTATCGTTTTCATCTAGGATAAGTAGAATGTGAGAATGTGGTAGTCCTCTTTTTTGGAATTCAATAACGTGGACATGTGCAATGACTTTACCTAAAACAAACGTGTCAAATAGGTCAGTTTTAAGTTGCTCTAGTTTTGATCGAAAAATTCTAGTTGTTAAATTCGGTATATCTTGTGGTTGTTGACCGGAAAGCAATTCTTGTGTAATTTCTACCCAGTTAGTATTACATGTCATAGTAATAAATAAGTCAGGCTTTCCATACCTTCGCACTAATGCCATTGCATCTTGGTGTCTTTGATGCATATCTCATGGACTACCAATATAGGAGGAAGGAAGAATCTTCTTGACACCAACACTTACTAATGTGTGAAAAGGCATAGGAATGAGTAGTGGTGAATTAAGTGGTTAGTAATTATTGGGAACAACAAATGGTTGATTGAAGGAGATAAAGAAACTTACTGGCAGATGTTTCTCCCGTGGCTAAGGCATCTTGTAAACCTTGGTATAACTCCACTCTGATAGTAGTCTTATTGTTGCGAAGAAACCTTAGCCGCATCGTTTCTATTTTTACATACATATCAACGACATATTGTCGAAATAGACGACCACCAAGCAGTATAAGTGATGTCTCTGTTGGTCGTATATTTGTGTGTAGGCGATAGACAAAATGCAAGTAACGTTAGTACTAATGTTGATATAAATGAATTTTGTGCTATTTACGAACAGATAATATTGGATATCAATTAGGCTATACGTACCTGTAAAATATGAGAGTAGTAAGATGTACAACTAATAGGTGTATTTCCATTTTCGTGGATGCTTAAATCCCATCCATGCTGACCGTAAGGCAACAATAGTGGATATTGCAGCGGGTCGTAAAAACCTGCAGTATCTGATATTCTCTGTAGATTTCCACTTATTGTCTCAACAATGATATCTCAACCTTGCAAATTGTCTGGTTCATCTCCAGTTATTATTCCTGCTACTTGGGATGTGGTTGGCAGCTCATGAAGATGTCGATCTATTGTGATCTCTTTGATTTTGATCCTACATTTTTGCATCAGGTTGTTTCCCCAACTGTCGAAGTATGGAGACATATGGGTTATGAGTATCTAAAATTCGTTGCAAAATCATAATTATCTCCGGTCTCATTGCTTCACTATCTTGAAGTCGGTTTTCAATCTCATGGTCAGTGTCATATATGTACAGTTGTAAATATCTTTGTCTGCTTCCAGCCAAGGGTAAAAGACTTCCAATACTATGATATATTGAACCTTGCACGCGGTATGTGTAAACTCCTTCTCTAGCATTGGCCGGGTTATTATCAATTGATGCACCCATAGACGTGAATGAAAATGCATTATTATAGGATCGGATGTTTGTACGAAAATGGGTACCCATTTCACCTTGATCTTGGAATAAGCTCAGTAACTGTTGTGGTGTTGTGGTAGGACGATGAATGTCGATGGAACCTCCAGAGCAACAGTTATGTAAGCTTTCGTGGAAAAATATTTTAGCATTGCAGAAATCACATTAAGTTGGCTGAGGAAGTCGATGTTTGTGGTAGGGAATGGTTGCGCTAAAATTTCGACCACAGTTATGACTACTGCTTAATACAGTCCGCGGTGTCGTTTCTTCGCCATCCCGTGTTATTGAAGAACCTAAAAAAATAAGGTTATTATTCAGTGTAGTATTTATACTTTTACAACTTCGCATCACTGTCATTGTACTTGAAATGTTGATTATTGTAAACATATCATCGGTTTAAGTCAAATAATGACCATGCAGAAAGTGAAACAAAGAAAATTACTTCCCAAAATTTTATCTTTTATCTTCTATAAAAGAATCTATGTGGTTTTTCTCAGAATAATAAAAAAGAAAACAAAATTAAATAAATGCAAAATTTATTCCCAAACCGCCTGTTGTCATACTACCCTTTTGTTTCAAAACTATTGATATTTGATGGTGTAAAACAGCTTAGTTCGAAAAACCTACACTTTGTTTAAACATTTTACACACTTAAATTCGCATGCATCTTTCGAGAATTCACTTATTCGCCCATGTACTGAGAAGTCATATTTATCCAAAATGTTAAGAAACCATAGATCTCCTGAAAATTAATCATATCTTGAAATCTTTGCATATTTATAAATTCCAAAGTTCATATGCATCTATAAGGCTCACGTATGTTCAAAACCATTCATATATACATATATATTTAAAACGAATATACTTGAAATTTAGACATATTAAAGACTTGTACTAAAATGTTAATTTACTGTACAACTAGAATATATTTTGGAATCATTTATACAGTCAAAGTCACATACATATTTAGATGCATAAACGCATACAAAGATAAATCTGAAGTTTATAAAAATTTAGTACAATTAAGATGGGTACAGTTCGTAAAGCCCATATATAAAAAGCGTTTGAAAACAACATATCTTTAAAGACTTCTACGTATAGATTAGAAGTCATATGTATTTGTTGAAAACTTGTTTACACGGATTTGCTTCTGAAAAACTCGACTTAGTTGAAGTCCTCATGCTCAAAACATTTTATATATACAAAATAGACAGCCTAGGCTTAAAAACCCGTACATGCAAACTCCATATTTTCGAAAGTATTATTTGTAAAATCATTTTTATAGTTAGTAATAAAACCTGACATATATATGTAAATCCATGCATGTACTTACCATTATTATTTCAAAACATTTCGCACTTAAACTTAAATCATACGTTGTAGTGTTGAAAGCATTGTTTAAAGTGGTCTATTAAAATAGGTACACAGTAAAGTAAATCGTACTACGAAGTGGACCAAGAGCTGATAAGTTAAAAAATATGTATGAAATATTTAAATGTGGTACACAATTAAGTAGCGAGTACAGGAACTGAGGTGTGGAGTCCGTGCAATGGCCAGTGGAGTGTTGTATGTGAAATAAAGTTGTAAAAGTCTAAGTACGTAATAAAAATAGTAAATCATAAGTAAAGTTATAATATGTTTGTACGTTATTACGTGAACAATAAAATGGATGTGCACTGTTTTGTTTGTATGAAACAGGTTATCTTTCAAGCTTTTATAATTTAATTTACGTATATATATATATATATATATATATATATATATATATATATATATATATATATATATTGTTAAATTTGTAATATACAGATGATGACTATATGAGTTGTTATATATAGCAGTTTATATTTGTATGGGCCTAGGTTTAAGTATGTTTTTTTAATATACAAATTTGCATTAGCTTTGATATATGCATACATATATAAAAAAAAATCGAACTGATATGTACTTGTGTTGCGTGTATAGTTTATATAAGTTTTAAAAATATATTAGTTTATATATTAGCTTGAATATGATTCGCAGATCTCCTATTTACTATATGATCTTTATATACATATAGTGATTTCATATCTCGACCGTATAAGCTTATAAACATATTTACTACTGGTTTACATATATTGAATCTGTGTTTACAGCTGAGTATAACTTTATATTAGGTCTTTAATATAATAGATATTATATACGTTGGTTTACATATGCTGTAAATTTATGTGTTAGTCTACATAGGTTGCGGTTACATATATAGAGGCTTTGTTATGTAGCCGCACTCATATTTGTGTTCACTGCATATATAATATGAATTTTAAAGATAATGTACTGTTTACTAATATTGATGTTAAATTTGATATACGCATACATATAGACTATTAGTTATAATGTATAAGTTTTATAAGATGCATATAATTGTTAGTGGTACATATAAGTTATATAGGTTAGAAAAAATTTCTAAATATATATAAGTTATAAAGGTTATAGTATGATATATATATGGTACCTATTTTATTTTATACGCAGGTCCAGTTGTACTTCACCTTTAGGTCTGCATATATTGTTTTCAATATGGAGTCTACATATTTGTCATATGTACTTCACCTTTAGTACTACCGTGAATACTTTAGATTTGAAGCTTGTAGCACTACAGGCTTCTAGTACTACCGTGAATACTTTGCATTAGAGGCTTCTAGTACTACCGTGAATACTTTAGGTTTGAGGCCTAGAAAGCTATAATGTCAGAGGACATACAATATATTTTTTTTTAAATTATGTGGTTGCTGATAATTGTGTGTGAACATAACATATGACATGACCTATATTATATTCGAAAAAGCTTATGCAAGAGAAAAGTCAAGTTTAGGTACACGTTTTATGAACTGAAGACTGACCGTACGTCCTTCTATGTATATGTATAATAGTATGCAAGACAAATATTGAACATAGTTGTATCTTCTTAATCTTATGTGTTTCAAAGGATGCTTAGGACAGGGGTAAAAATATTATGGTGTTTCAATTACAGCCTATACGTGTGCACCGTACTGTATTAAGGGTTTGATGTGTGATCCATCTTTTCTGTCATATCGTGAAACCCAAAAAAAATCATAGTAGGAAAAATAAGTATGAAATATTTAAATTTGTTACACGTCAAGATAACACATGACATGAACTGAGGTGTAGAGTTGGTGTGACTTTCGTGAGCATGGAGAGGGGGAAAAAATTAATTACCTGATAAAGCTAGACTGTGGAAGCCTTCAGTCAACCGAGTTCGTCTATTTGCAATAGCTATTTCTCTTGCGAATGCACGTCTAGCATGTTGACTAATTCTACGTATTTCTCTTTGTTGCTGTTCCGTTAAATGTTGAAGATACAGTGAAGAGGTAATAAATAGAAGTAAAGATAAGTTTTTTATTTACGACTGATTTGCAGAGATATATGGCAGTAGTAGAAACAGTGGTATAGTAGTAAGTGAAGGACAATGTATTGGCAAGTATGTGTATATATGTACGTAAACTAACGGTTACATAAGTTGCTATAAATGCTGAAAAAGAGTAGTAACCGTTGTTGAAATGGTAAAGATGCGGATGTGAGCTGGAGATATTTAGTAACACGTTGGAAGTTTATTGTATACCGTTGCGTTTAAAGAGTGGAATGAGTCTACTTTAAGTTAAGATAGAATATGTAGTAAATAAAATAGCAGTAGAGAACAAAATGTAGGACATCAGGAAAGTGCTTGTACGTTGGCTACGTTGGCGATAGTAACAGGATAGTCACAGGAAAATTAACTATGGTCGTATGCAATAAGTATAAAATATGTAAACGTTGGTACTGATAAATATGCGAAATAAGTTTCCGAACTGATTAGTTTTGTAGAAAATATGTATTCAAGGCATTATAACTGTTAGTAGCGAATATAAAAAACCTCCGAACCGATTAGTTTAAGAAAAGAGTTGTGAAATAAGTTTCCGGCATCTTTTTAGTCCAGTTTCATTATATTTTAAAATGGTCAGTTTCATTGTATTTGCTCTGTGGATGTTTTAAGGGAGTAAGTCCTTGAAGTTAATGGAAGCACACATGAACATTCGATTGTAAGCTAACTGCGTGTACTTAGAGTTGAACAAACTCTTCGGTATTAATTTGTGCGTCGTTCTAACAGATTAATTCCACATAAATATTTACTGATAGTTCATGTATGTATCCAAGGCAGTATCAGTGGCATACTAATAGTACATGTATTATTACGCAATAGACACATAGGCTTAGATGGAGACAGTCAACTGTGTAGAGTTATGATGGAGAAATTGGTTTGATATATATATATATATATATATATATATATATATATATATATATTATGCAGTTTTGAAGATATGATCTGGTGATACGCTAAAGTTATAAAATATGGGACCTCGTTGCATGAAAAATATTACGCAAGTTTACAGTGCGATGCGGATGAAAGTATCATATCAGCTACTTCATTGTTTTCCATTTGCTGTAACAACCGGATCGCACCTCTCAGCTACATGCAGTGAATGATCCAATTTAGACAACATATATATACTAATGCCCTGTGACAATTCAACTGCTATGTGATACTGCCCTGGTTTTTTAACACTTCAGCTTTGTAACTTATTATTTGTAGGAAGTATTAAAGTGCCCGACGGGGATGGATTTAATAAGTGTACGACGTGAAAAATGAAAATATTTTTTATACATATTTCATAGTGGCGGGTATTTAATTAGGCTTATATCTGTGTGCGGAATATATACAGACGACATATAAGTTTTTAACAGAACTTACGTGCACATGAAAAGAACATGAAATTTATTTAGCAATGACGAAAGCATGGAGTACAGGACAAATTTAATGTAACATCAACGAATACATCGGAAACAAATAACTTTTCGTTAACAACGACGAAAGGAAAAGGTATGGAAGCACGGAAATGAACAATTTATTGGATGTCATAGAGTTGAAGCTGTATTAAGTACGGTTCTTGAGAAAATGCTCAACAGCTGCATCACATTGGGCAATCTGTAGAAGGAATAAAAATTGATGATTAGCATGAACTGTAGACACACACACATGTGTGTGTGTGTCCGTGTGTCTATCAAAGGAATAAATTTTGGCATACCACTTCAGGAGTAAAAAAATCGTCTCATTGGTCATGTTGACAAAATTGTGGAAAAGACTGGAGTTCATCAGATTGTGTCGTATGTCCTTCACAGTTGAAAGATTTTGATAAGGTGTCGTTGGTTTCCAAAAATTTTGTCGTAACCGGAGGAAGGTGAACAGAATTGGTTGGTTTGTTAACATTGTCTAATTCAATATGGGAAAGATTAATTTGTGAGACGTTGGATGAAGCATTAACTTTTTCTTCGGTAGCGGATTGAAGGTGCTTTGTTAAACGTGTACTTTTACGTTTGAATTTGTCTACGGAAGGGGATAATGCAGGCTCTTTACCTTGTTGTATGCATTTGTTCTGCAGTAAAAAAAATGGTAACTTGTGACAAATCCGACATAGGATAGAATAGAGTAAGTGTGTGAATAAAAGATAGCATAGGAGTACCTTTTTCATTTTGGATAAGAAGTAATGTGAAGGTTTAGGAAGCTGGAATGGAATTCACGTAGGCGGAAGAATTTATGGAGATGAGCTGTTGAGGATACACGGTGGTGTGTGGAGACTATTAACGAAGATGTATATATAATATGTAGCGGTGGAAGTGTTAAAATGTTTGGGTGGAAAAGTATGTAGCAGCCTAGTATGCAAGAAAAGTTGAAGCAGTAGCAATAGGAAACATGGACAGCGAAAGCGGATCATGTGCTAAGGAAAATAAGGTAGAAATGGTAGTAAGGTGGACCATTTTTCTTTACAGTTATGTTGAAATTAAGAAATCCACGGTTGATGATCTGAACTGCAGGAAGGTTGTACCATATAAAGTTTAGTTCATATCAAAATTTGAAGGGTCCCACAGTGTCTGTTGAGATGGTAATGGAGGACAGAGATGGACGCTTACAGAGCAGTAAGAAAAAATATTTTGTTATGCAATATTATTATTGAATAGCTTATTTAAATTCATAACTTTCTAATACGTTGACCTCTATATACTACCGTATATATTTGGTGAATAGAATCTGGTTTTATTTTATGTTTGGTGAGGTTGGGCTTGATGCATGCACACGCTCCAATTCACCACGCACACATAACAACGCACACATATAAGTTCAAAAACACACAGAGGAAGAACGTATAGCCTTATAAAAGTAACAGCTTCCTATGCATCATATTCACGCCCATGATCTCACTAACCCTGTTACCCAGAAGCACATCAGACCCAAGCAAAAACACACTCACGCATCTGCCATACACACACCTGACCCCTGTACGAATGCAATACACATGAAAAATCACTCACATGCGCACATAAAAATAGCATTCAACACATATACGCACTTGCATATGCATAGAACTCCACCACCTACATATACGCACTAATGCACACCTGAATATTTATAGACATACGCTGATTTTATGGGCTATATTTAGTCCACTGCTCATATTTAAGGAAAACTTAAATATATACAATTCATAACAAATCTGAACATAATCAGCAAACATTGGTTTATTTGCTTACCATAACATAATAAAAAAAATGAAAAAATTAATATACATTCATTTTCCTGGTACACCAGAGTAGTAAGACTACAATTGCCTATAGATGACAAATTACATAGCTTGCATTTGGACAATTGCCTATACTAATCAAAATATTCAATCAAATACACCCACAAGAAATTCAGTACCATTATTGATCATTATTTGAATATCATATAACTATATATATAATGTACAAAGTTTTGTGTGGGTCAGTAGAAATTACTTTGATATATTTCTCATATAATCGCATAGGCCTTTGGGACATATCCTCTGTATATTTCTGGATGAGAGGTAAGCTGATAATCGAATTTACTGTATGAACAAAAAATACAGAGAATGAAACTGTAACTTAATGAAGAGAAAAATAGAACCATCTCATTGTCGAAAATCATGCTTAGATTCGTGAATCATCTCATTGTCGAACTTCTCTAACCTCGACAGGTGAGCAATCATTGACGATTAACGTTCTTATATTTATTTATAAATTTGATTTTAATTGAAACGATAATTGAAATATGCTGCTAAATTGAACTGTTAAATTTATAATTGCTATATATGATATGCTATTATATGTAACTATTCACCTATGTAATATGACACTATATCCTATTGTTTATATTTTTAATCATCGAGACATATGCCTGTTGTTATATGTTATATTTCATCATACATCTTCTCACTTTGCAAGTTCCCTATTAGAATAGAATTTCCTATGGGTTGAAACGGTACATGCTCGAACGAACTTGTAGAATAGGAGAAAATCATTATGAGCTGAAATGATAAACCCAAGCGATTTTCATTGATTTTGAATTTAGGATTGCGAGTTGAAATGATATATACCCGTATATATTTAAATTGCGGATTGAAATGACAAATATCCGTATCACTTGACCATAGGATAGAAAATTATATACAAACACCGCTGGTCTATATATATATATATATATATATATATATATATATATATATATTGGAAATGATTTCCAAGGTTTTGAAAGGAGATACATGGGTTTAAATAAATATTAATTTTAAAAATATAATATATATAAATGTTATCTCTATATATGTCTAATTTGTAGATTAAAATTTATATGTTTTGGAATTTTATATTTATAAGTTAGTTTTGAAATTATAAATTTTAAGACTTTCTTATAATTTTATTTTCTTAAATATATAATAAGATCCAATTTAATAAAATTTAATTTAATTATTATATTATATGTTTTAAAATATCTATTTAAAATTTATATTAATATTTTAAAATAGATTTATAACTTTAATAATAAAGTTTGGAAAGATAAATAAAGGTTGAATGGGAATTTAACTTGGAAATAGTTGGATTTAAGAGAGAATTGATTTAAATTTATTGGTTTTGAGATTTTGAAAAGATGTAATTATAACTTGGTTTATAACTTGATTTGGTAAAAAGAGGATTGAACGAATATTCTTAATTTTAAATAAAATTTAGATTGAATATTTGATATTGATTTAAATATATAAACTTGGATTTAAATAAATTGTTATCAAAATGGTTAAGTGGATATTTTCCTATTCGAATAGAACTTAAAGTTAAATGTTGAAATATAATTAAAATTTATGTTGTAAATGTTTGAATATTTAAACTGGAATCTTTGAACTTTAAGTTGAAATGGTTTAGCTGGAATTGATTTAGATTGGGTTTTTGAATTTAAATGAATTAAATCGATTTTTGAAATTTGAGGAAACAAATTTTGTTATATAAAGTATTTAATATGTAAACTAGTTTATTTTATTTTATAAAGTATTTTAATGTATATACTATTTTCGATATCTAAACTGTTTAAGTGGAAACTGTTATGGTTTCAAAGTGTTATGGTTTTCAAAGTATTATGATTTCAAAGGGTTATGATTTCGAAAGTGTTATAAATTTTGAAGTGTAACGATTCTGAAAATGAATATTATTTAAAGGGTTTAATGATACCATATTGATACGGTTTGAAATGATATGACATTTTGGTTTGAAGTATGAACTTTTTGAAATGAAATGACCATGGTGTTATAATAACGTTTGGTTGTTAAAGAGACTGGGATCGGATATTGTCATACTCTCTGTCAATATCCAAAACCACTTTAACAACTGTATACGTGGTGGAGATTCCAGAATAAAGTAGGATGGTTTGGTGACGATTTTACTCCCACGAGTCAGCTTGATGTAGCAAAAACAGGAGCTATACCGAGCAAAGTGAGGTCATTCCTCCTATCGGACACATTTCTTCGACACCATTCTATTGCTTTTGTGATGTGATTGGGTGCACCCTTTGATTTCGGAGTGTGTCACGCGGTGGGCAATAGTAGCTGCTATGCGTTACCACCAGTCCAGGAGTGCAAATGGTATATATGTACACTGGCATTGCCTTGAGTGCCTTGTCCATTCCCTAGCGCGCCTTCTATGAGTTTGTTTTGTACCATACCTATATGGTGTCCTCTCTGTAGACCTCCAGTTTACGGAGGAGCGTACGGTATTGTATAGACTACAGAAATATATAAAATGTGTTAAGGGGGATATGGATAACGCATTAACGCTATTTTAATACTTTTACTTTACTTTAGACATATTATAATAGCGTATATTACTAAATAGTAGATAATTCCACGGATCCTTAGAGGATGGAAATCCCAAACATCCTTTGAGTTACTTGTATTTCAGTTGGTATTTCACTTGAGTTGGATTTATTGATATAAAAATGTTAATCCTGCCTCGAGTGTTTTTCATTTTTCTTTACACTCGGGTCAGACTAAGTGTCACAACATTTGAGGCTCACCTTTCGAGTTGGAGCTTCGCTTGGAAATCCATCTATCTATCAAGCTTTCAGTTATTTAGTTGACTCTAGTGATATATTCAGATTTTGTTATTTGACTAGTGTAGTGAGACTTCTATGTATTCGAGACTTCTGTTGTATCTTGTTTTAACTCTATTATATATATAGTAGTAGCTGCATGAACTACTATTCATTTATTTCTGCTGCTTATTATTAAATTACTCTGTGTCTGTGATTCTGTTATTGATTTATTTACTGTATATGCTGAGTTTTGCCAAATATAAATTAACAATCTGATATTTTGGGCAATTCAAGTCCGACATGTGCGGATGCAAATGGCACAAAATGCCGAGTCGTTACAGTTGGTATCAGAGCTCTGGTTTTAGGTAAAACTTACTATATATAGTAAATTTAATTTCAGAATCACTTTCGTTCAAGCTTGAATCTCTTCCTCCTTGATTCGAATCTCCTTTGAATTTTAGAATAGTCCTTGTTCTAAAATCCATCCTTGTCTTTCCTATTCGTGTTCTTTTGATTTTGGAATATCCCATAACTCCACTCTTGTTGATCTCTATAATGAATCGGCAGTTCTGCCAATCTTATAATGATTTATAAAGGGGTGAAACTCCTTTACAACAGGCATTTATTCACCAGAGATTTCTTGTAGCTTCGATTTAGATGCTGCTACCTCTTGCTCTTCCCGAATTATATCTCTTGTGATTGAATGTCGATTGCCTCAAAATTCTGCATCAATCTTATTCTTGAAGTCACGGTTGACCCAGTTAAGGTTTTCCGTGATTTATATAAGTCTATCCACCCTTCTACTTTGTAGTTGATTATCTTATCTTCCTTTCGAACAAATCTCTTCTGGTTAGAATTCTATTTGATTAGGGTCTCCCTAAATTTGGATCTCTATCTTTGATTTGAAACCATTCTTGAATCATCGTGTGAGGGAGTGTATTTTGTAATTAATATAAAAATGTTTCATATTAGGAGGTTTGAGTTGTTAAGTATGAATTTTGGGTTTCGATCGATTCGTCTGATCAATGCTATCGATAGAAATTTCAAAATACTTAAACTGAGCAAACTGACACAATATTGTTTTCAAAATTTGTAAATGAAATAACTTTATGTATGATTATATTTCATATAAAAGTATTATTTCCTAAAATTAATAGTTAAATGAATTGGTTGTTAGAAATGATAATATTTGATTATCGTTTATTATTGTTTATAAATTGATTTGGAATTGAAATGACATTTAGTTGAGAATTTGAGAATTCAATTTCCGGTATTTTCAAAAAAAAATGATTTTATAGGTTTGAATATGCATTATTTGTAATATTTTCGTGTAGAAATTGTTTCAAAAGAATAAATTTTAAAGTTTAATACCTGTACTCTCCTCCATTATCGTTAGAAAATAATTTCGATGATGACTGCAGCATCATCGACATTCATTTTTGAGTTTCAGAGTGGAGAGACCACTTAGTAGCTTTGCTACAATTTTGCTTTGGACAATGAATTTTGTTTGAATTCCTTTTGTATAAATTGATTTATAAAATATATATGTATATAATTATTTCAAAATAGTTTGAAGTGAAACCGAAAATTTGAACCTTAAGTTTTATATTAAGAAATGGTTTCAATTATTGAAATAAAGTGAAAATTTTGAATAAGTGGAATATCTAAAATGATAGCTGAAATTCAACCAGCTTGAAATAGTTGAATTTGGATAAAAACTTATACCCTGAATTACATTTTAATATATATAACTTGCCTAAAATATTCAAAAAGTTAAAATGTTAGGATATAATAGGGTTGTACAAGAAGAAAACATAAGTAATAAATTGTTCAAACTAAAATCTGATTTAATATAAATGTTGTAATGGAAGGAAAATTTGTATAGTATTTA
Source organism: Allium cepa (assembly GCA_030765085.1). NCBI lineage: Eukaryota > Viridiplantae > Streptophyta > Magnoliopsida > Asparagales > Amaryllidaceae > Allium > Allium cepa. The sequence continues at coordinate 736,410,893 of CM060935.1, read as the reverse complement.
ATTGCACTCATAAACATTTATATATAACTTCCCTAGAAAGTTTAAATGTAATTTGAATGTAATTGGATAGCATACACTATGGAATATCAAAAGAATGATATTTCTTAAGGGAATTTGTAAATAATAAATTGAACAATGGGTTGACCATTTAAAAAGAGAATTAATGGGTTGAATAATAAATGGTAGTAATATGTTTATTACACTTAATATATGTGGAAAATATGCTAAGTGAAATAAACTAAATAAATAAGGAGAATGATAGTTAAGCAAATAAATATGAACTTAAGAATAATGAACTTGAAATTTCGTAGAATCAAATTAGCTGAAGATAAATGGAAGAAAATAAATTAATTCAAAAATTAATTTGTTTGAAAGAAATGTTGATAAAATGATAGAAATTCAGTTTTAAATTGGATGACTATTTATTAGTTGAATAAAATGGATTAAACCAAATTGATGAATATTAAGTTATCTAAAATTAAAAATCTATATGGTTTGAATAGTTGAAGTTAAATGTTGAAATGGAACTAATTATGGTTGATCAAATAAATTAAATAGATGAGCAAAATAAAACAAATTTTGTTGTGAAATTTTTTGAAATAAATGTTAATAAATAAGAAACAAATCAATTGGATAAAAATATAGGGAAATGAAATCAATCAAATGTGAACAATAAATTTGATTGATTGAATAAAATGAATTGGAATCAACCAATTGAATATATACCAATTTTAAAATAAATGTAGTCTATATGGTTTTAAATTAATTGTTGTACTTGGTATTTCAACCTTTTCTTTCTGGTCGTTCATATTCTTCTACCTCCTTTCTTTTCGAGGATGAAAAGTTTTGAGTGAGGGAGAGTGTAAAGACCCGTAAATTTTAATAACGTAATTAACTGAAATTTTGTGAAATTTTAAATAATTGAATTTTGAAATAAAAATTTGATATTTGAAACACGTCTATTTAAACATAGCAAATGGTAAATTTTCATCAGATAATATGGAATTTTATTTTATTGTGTTATTTTATTTAAATGTAAATCAGTTAATATTTGATGACAACAAAATGATTTTGAAACCTGAATGTTTTTATATAATAAATTTGTAAATCATCTTCTGAGTGAGATGTTATATTTCAGTTCGTCAAATTTGGACTGCTATTGCTCCGTTTATCTTAATTTCGGCATTTTAGCAGCATTTTAGGTACCGATTATTGACTTTAGATAGGATGATCATACCACTGACATCTGTATACCGTTTTGATAGTCTCGTCGTGCTGATCTCTACATATATTCAATTCTATGTTTTGAAGTTCGGTATGCAGCGGAATCCTTGAAAACGACAACCATACTGGTACGCGTCTACAGTCTTTCAGTTGTTGGTGCCATTTATTTTCCATAGTATAAATCCTATGGCCAAAAACTTTTAATATTCCTTAAATCAACAGCCATGACTTTACATTTTTCATCTATTTTGTCTGTTCAAAACCGTGCATAGTCATCTTTCATTTTCATTGTGTTTCTTAAAAAAATAGGAGGAGGAATATAATAAGTCACATATGTATTTAAACCTGCATGTTTCTGTTCATCATCTATTTTCACGAAACGCTGCGCTGCCTCTTCTCTCATTTTTCGTTCTTCTTCATATTTATAAAAAATATATGTGAACATGCATCTCTCCCTCCTCCCTATGTCTCCATGCACGCGCAGCCTCCATTTCCTAATCTCTCACATCACCGTCAGCTCTAGTGCTAAGCCGAACAACTCAAGCAGCGCCACCTTGCTTCCCACCTTCGATCGCAACCACCTGACACCGATTCTACACCATAAACTCAACAGCTCAGTCCACCTCTCCCTTTTCTCTCCCTCGGCCGCATGTTTATATAGGTACTATATATATTTATATATTATTATATTAGTTATATAAGTTTTAGTAATATATATATATATATATATATATAAATTTATCCGGTTTACATGATTACAGACATGTCCTGTATGTATTACATAGATGCATGATATATTAGTCTATTTTATATGGATATAAACTGACAGCGTGAGCCTCTCATGTTGATTGTACATATTGGTTTATTTTATAAAATCTGTTGTTTATATATAAACTTATCTATAAGTTATATAGAGTTGTGTGATCTGTTAAGTTAAATATATTTTATAAAGTAAGTTTATATTGTTTTAAATAGATACCAACTTTTTTATGTAGATTGTATGTAAGTCACACACACATATATAATTGTTGTATACACGTTTACAGTTGCACACGTGTTATATGGCTATACTATGCTGTTTATTGGAAAGTATGAAAGTATTTATTACAGGTATGTATATGAAAATCTGTTTATATATAAAGCTTATAAACATTTGTATAAAATATGTTGTGTGTATATGTATAAAGTTATATATCATTTGTTGTTTATATATATATATATATATATATATATATATATATATATATATATATATATATATATATATGAATATATAGGGTTGTATATAATGTGTAGGTTATATTAGCTATATACTGAGCTTTTGAATTTATTTATATATTACAGTGACACGTTTATGTATTTATGTTTTCAAAATTTTATTGATTTTCAGTGTACAAAAAAAAAATCTAGTTCACAATCTATTTATATATATTAGTGTGTACAAGTTATGTATGACTTAGTTTATATATATGTGTCCAGTCTGTTGCTTTATAAAGAAGGTTGTACATATTGATGTACTAAATGTAGGTTATGTTATTTTTAAAGAGAAAAAACATTCAAATTGATAATAAATGTTATTTTTGCAATCTGCATCTTGAGGACATAAATCATTTATATTATGATTGTTTGGATTCTAATTACATTCTAATTAATACTCTTAAAAATTTTAACTTTAACATAATAAATAAAATTTCGGACTGTGAATTCTACTGGAAAAATTTTAGATTCAAATTCAACAAAAATATTAGATTTTTGCTAGACGCTTTATTTATTATTATTAGTTGGTTTATTTGGTTTGAGAAAAATCAAAGAATTTTTAATAACAACAATAGTCATCTCACCAAATTGATTTTTTCTATTTCTATATTTCGTTTTAATTGGATTTCTAATCCCAAATACAAATTAGCTAAAAAATTCCTTTTCAAACGGTATCTTAACAAGGTTAGCTATAATATTAACTTCTTTAAACATACGAACAACTTTCATAGCGCTAATAATAGTATTGTTAATATTTTTCCAAATTCATTTGATAACCTCACTTTAAGTAATAGCTTCCTTTTGATTTATGATAAATAATTATGTTCCGTCTTATGTTTTGTTCTTGTCCTTATTCTTGTCTTAAGTTTGGCTTATATAGGTTTGTATTTCATTTATTATAAATACATATATATGCATTATTCCTCATTGAATATACATATATATGTATCACTCTAAATCTTCTATTCCTTGTCTCGTTCCAGATACAGGCTACGGGCGATAGGTTATCAGGTTCGTTTTGCAAGCTTCTCTTGTCTTCAGATCGCTGGGTACCAGTTTGTAGAGAAGTCATCAGAGCCGTGTTTCTTCATCCAGGACTTCTCGCAGATATCCCCTCAGATATGGGATTCTGCTACCTTCACTATGGAGTACTTGTTCAGGATGGTTCTATCCTCCAGTTTGGCACTCCTTCTTCTTACCCTATGCCTTCTGATTGGTCTCTCTATTCAGCTGATCCTCTCCAGAGCAGATGCTTTTTCCCTTTAGCTTTTTCGTTACTTTCACCATCTTAATATCGGGTGAAGGCCTTGCCAGAACTTGATATTGAGGTGCGACGAGTGGTGGCATCTCCGGAACCCACCTTAGGAGTACCTGAGTTTAGCTTTATGTATTTTTACTTTTGTTACCTACCAGGCATGTTGGCAGCTCCTTATATTCGTGTTATATATATATATTCACATGTGTGCTCTCCTCTACGCGTAGAGGATCACACATTTTTCTCAAAAAAAAATGTAGGTTATGTAGATATGTACCTGATTTATACATATATTTATAACAGATTTGCAATCTGTTTGATCTTACATATGAATTTATATAGTTTTATATATATAATCATTTTTATCTTAAATTACACATGAATTATTTATATTATTTCTTTAATATATCATGTTTGTGTAAATGAGTATAAATATGATCTGATGGGTTATATTTATATATGCGTTTTTGTCAGTTATGTATTAGTTAAATATATATATATATATATATATATATACTGTATCTACTATATATTGGCAATATAAACTTAATATGAATATATATATATATAAGTCATGTGATGATTTTGAAATATATATAAGATTTGATTTCATTATATATATGTTTAAATTCAATATTGAAAAAAAATGTATATGTATTTTAAAATTGAATATTGGGTTTAAGAAAAAATAATACAATGTGCATCTTGTTTCAATTATATCAAGCTGATTCCGTCATTTCATCGATTCCAATTTATTAGCTTTGTTCATCTAATTCGTGCAAATCTTGCTTTGCTTTCAAAATCGTGCTTGGATTCGTGAATCATCTCATTATTGAACTCTCTAGCCTCGAAAGGTGAGCAATCACTCACGATTAATGTTCTTATATTTATTAAATTTGATTTTAATTGAAATATGCTGCTAAATTGAACTGTTAATTTTATATTTGCTATATATGATATGCTATTATCTGTAATTGTTCACTTTTGGGATATGACACCATATCCTGTTGTTTATATTTTTAATCACTGATGATATATGCATGTTGTTATATGTTATATTTTATCATATATGTTCTCACTCTTCAAATTCTCTGTTAGAATAGAACTCCCAATGGGTTGAAATGATATGTACTAGAACGATCTTGTAGAATAGGAGAAAATCGTTATGGGTTGAAATGATAAACCCAAGCGATTTTCATTGATTTTAAATTTGGGATCATGGGTTGAAACGATATCTAACTGTATGTATTTAAATTGCAGATTGAAATGATAAATATCTGTATCACTTGACCATAGGATAGAAAATTATATACGGACATCGTTGGTCTATATATATATATATATATATATATATTGGAAATGATTTCCAAGGTTTTGAAAGGAGATACATGAGTTTAAATAAATATTAATTTAAAAATATAACATATATAAATGTTGTCTTTATATATGTCTAAATTGTAGATTTTAAAATTTATATGTTTTGGAATTTTAGATTTATAAGCTAGTTCTGAAATTATAAATTTTAAGATTTCCTTATAATTTTATTTTCTTAAATATATAATAAGATCCAATTTAATAAAATTTAATTTAATTACTATATAATATGTTTTAAAATATTTATTTAAAATTTATATTAATATTTTAAAATAGATTTATAACTTTAATAATAAAGGTTGGCGGGGAATTTAATTTGGAAATAGTTGGATTTAAGAAAGAATTGATTTAAATTTATTGGTTTTGAGATTTTGAAAAGATATGGCTATAACTTGGTTTATAACTTGATTTGATAAAAAGAGGATTAAACGAATACTCTCAATTTTAAATAGAATTTAGATCGAATATTTGATATTGATTTAAATATATAAACTTGGATTTAAATAAATTATTTTCAAAATGGTTAAGTAGATATTTTCCAATTTGAATAGAACTAAAAGTTAAATGTTGAAATATAACTGAAATTTATGTTGTAAATGTTTGAATATTTAAATTAGAATCGTTGAACTTTAAGTTGAAATGGTTTAGCTAGAATTGATTTAGATTGGGCTTTTGAATTTAAATGATTTAAATCGATTTGGGAAATTTGAGGAAACAAATTTCATTATATAAAGTATGTAATATATAAACTAGTTTATTTTATAAAGTATTTTAATATGTATAATATTTTCGATATCTAAACTGTTTAAGTGGAAAGTGTTATGGTTTCAAAGTGTTATGGTTTTCAAAGTATTATAATTTCAAAGGGTTAAGATTTCGAAAGTGTTATAAATTTTGAACGTGTTACGATTCTGAGGGTATAATGATACCTAATTGATATGGTTTTAAATGATATGATATTTTGGTTTGAAGTATGAACTATTTGAAATTAAATGACCATGGTGTTATAATAACGTTTGGTAATTAAAGAGACCGGGATCGGATATTATCATACTCTCTGCCAATACCCAAAACCACTTTAACAACTTTGTACGTGGTGGAGATTCCAGAATGAAGTAGGATGGTTTGGTGACGATTCTATATGGTATTTACGTAGCCCTGACTCCCGTGAGTCAGCTTGATGTGGCTAAAACAAGAGCTATGCCGGGACAAGTAAGGTTATTCCTCCTATTGGACACATTTCTTCGTTACCATTCTATTGCTTGTGTGATGTGATTGGGTGCACCTTTTGATTTGGGAGTGTGTCACGATGTGGAAGATAGTAGCTGCTATGCGTTACCACCAGTCTGGGAGTGCAAATGGTATATCTACCCTGGAATTGCCTCGAATGCCTTGTTACATGCCCTAGCGTGCCTTCTACGAGTTTGTTTTGTACCGTACCTACGTGGTGTCCTCTATGTAAACCTCCAGTTTATGGAGGAGTGTACGGCATTGTATAGACTACGGGAATATATAAAATGTGTTAAGGCGGATATGGGTAATGCCCTAACGCTATTTTAATGCTTTTACTTTACTTTAGACATATTACAATAGCGTATATTACTACATAGTAGATAGTTCCACGGATCATTTGAGGATGGAAATCCCAAACATCCTTTGTGTTACTTGTTTCAGTTGATATTTCACTTGAGTTGGATTTATTGACATAAGAATGTTAATCCTGACTCGAGTATTTTGTGTTTGCTTTACGTTCGGGTCAGACTGAGTGCCACAGCATTTGAGGCTCATCTTGGAGCTTCGCTTGGAGATCCATCTATCTATCCAGCTTTCGGTTATTCAATTGACTCCAGTGATATATTCAGATTATGTTATTTGACTAGCAAAGTGAGACTTCTCTGTATTCGAGACTTTTACTGTATCTTGTTTTAACTCTATTATATATATAGTAGCTTCATGAACTAATATTCATTTGTTTCCACTGCTTATTGTTATATTACTCTGTGTCTGTGATTCTGTGATTGATTTATTTACTGTATATGCTGAGTTTTGCCTAATATAAATTAACAATCTGATATTTTGAGCGATTCAAGTCCGACATGTGCGGATGTGAATGGAATGAAATACCAGGTCGTTACAAGATCGAAATCAGATTTAACTATTTAAAACCACTTCAATACGATTTGTGTGTTATGAATTGTGATATCGTGAAGATAGCGAAAACAGTGAATTTAAGGTTTCGGTTTGTTCAGACCCAGAACAACTTGTATGAATGAACGCTATCAGCGCAATGTCATTGGAGGGCAATGAGCATTCTAAGTGTATATTTCTTGAAAGGTAATTGTAGCCTCAAGCGTCATCAACCAGAAAATGACTAAAACAGGGCTTGCAGCAGGGCTAAGTGGGTCGCTTCCATTAGTGTATGTCATCATCTTTCTAGATACCGTACATCTACATATTTATCGATAGGTTGTGCATTAGATCTCAAAAAGATCGGAAGATCAGGATGATGGCGTATTCGGTAATAGTAATCAAGTGCTAGGCCGGTTTTGTGTGGCAGGTATAAGATGTTCTTTTCAGACCCGGGTGCATTGATCTAGAGATGCAATCATCGGAGGTAGTTCCTTACTTAGTCATAGTATGGAATCCATTCTCCAATAAGATCCGTATTGTTTTGATTTTGCCCAACTATGTTGAAATGTGAGATGCAAGCATTTCAGCTAGTTTATTTTCTATAGACACTACTATAATATCAGATGATTTTGATACAAATGGTTTTGGTTATCGTAAGGCAAAAACCTATCATTTTTATGTATGGCATGGCCTTACGAGATACCTTTGTTTTTTTTCAAAAAGGAGTTTTGAAATAATTAATTCAAATTAAGTGTGTTTTCTCACGCTGGTTTTCCAGACTGACTCAGATGTTATTTTATTATAATGCTCGGTTCATACCAAGTATTACAAATTCAAGTTAGGATGATATGGAGATCAGTAGATGTGTTGGAGGATTCTTAGGCATATGCCACACACTTGATTATATTCCACAATGTGTAGATTGTATATCCAGCACTTGTAAGGACAACTTATTATAACCGTCCAAAATTGATTTGTTGATTGTTGTACTCTGGTGATGGTATGTAAAAATAACAGTTATAGTTCTTTTGTATAAGATATGTTATTAACTATTATATATTGTTCCGCTGCGATTGTGTGATTCTGTGATATTGTTTTCTATTTTCTTCTATCTCTTCTTTTTCTTTTTCCCTAACAATCTGGTTTTCCGGCATTCGATTTCTCAGCATGTAATACAGTGGACGTATTGGTGTCGATTTTTTAGGGTCGAAAATCTCGGTCATTACATGGTGTATAAGTGGTGTATATATGCATAAATGAAACATGTAAAAATAAATTTAAAGAAGGAAATTATTTGTTTCCCTCTGTTATTACATTCAATCAATAAAGGGAAGATATGACAGAATGTGAAAGGAGAGAAACATATCATTTCTTTCAACATTTAACTATAACAACTAATACATTAAATGATATTTATTACTTATTAATCAAACCTACACATGGATATGATAGAATATGAAAAGAGGAAAACCTATCGTTTCTTTTACCATTTAACTGTGACGATCAATACATTAAATTACTTTTTATTACTTATCAATCAAATCTACACATGGATACGATAGAATATGAAAAGAGAAAACATTTTCATTTTTTTCACCATTTAGCCGTAACAACTAATACATTATACGACAATGATTACTTATCAACCAAATCTAGACATGCTTTCGTTGTCTATATTTTGTTAATGAAATATATGCATACATTCATAATAATTAAGGATACATACATTCATAGTAATTTTGGATACATGCATATATACAAAGTGAAAACCTATTAGTTGTTTTAAATAATTTGAAATCCTGAATTAACACTAGTAGAAAAAATTCCGATTGTAAAAATTTTAACAAAAAAAGGTTACATTATTGCTCATAATATTTATATAAATTTGATTTAAACAAAACATTTATATTACATATAACTAATAATAAAAATTTAATTATTTGGATCTGCAAGCATATATTTGCAAACAATGCAGCATATGGTATATGTGTATATACATTTATACAAGAGGTTTTTGGTTTTAAAGTTAAAAGTTTTCATTAAATTTTTAATTTAGGAATGAAACAATCACTACAACAAAAAGGACCTTTTTCAGCGTTTTAGAAGTGCTGCCATAATCATTAGCATCATTTCGATGAACGCTGCCTAATGTCATGCTGCAATAGAGTTAGAAATTTCTGCAGCGTTTTTGAAATATTGCTAAATAAATGGCTATTGATGCATTTAAAAACACTGCAGTAAAATAATTTTGCAGCATTAATTAAATTCTGCAAACTCATTTAGCAGCATTTTGGCAACGCACTCTAAAATCATTACTTCAAGAGAACCAGTAATATAGCAGCAGTTTTGAAACGTGCAAAAGTAAGTTATGAAGCTTTTTTGAAACGCTGCAGTATCAACATTTTTCCTACATTTTACAACAATTACAGCAGTTTTAAAACAATTGTATGAACTATGAATAATGTATTCAAAATGGCTCAATTATAAAACACTAATATATATTATCCGATATTATAAGCAGTTATAACGATTAAACATAATCAAAGCTACATCAATTTTATACATCATAAAATTTAGTCATATACAATGTTTCATGAACAAAGTTTTAAGCACAAATGTTAACAGCATAAAATCTTACCAAAAGTTCTTATTAAAAAGAAAATATAAATTATGGAAAGTCCAAGCTCGTCTCCTTCAAAAGTCCAATATGCATATAGGAAAAAAAGCAATAGAGATCAGCAGTAGAAGAAAACAAATATAAATTTATTATATAAAAGCCAAAAAGGAAATGAGATACAGACAGTGATCCATTATCATGTTAATTCACATATTCCATTATCATTTCTCTTTCTACTTTTCATTTACTACCACTCAAAAAACCAAAGCGTTTGATCCAATTAAAAAGAAATTTGACTTAAAGAACTCAAATTAAAATTTGTAATAGTGTGCAATTAGTTAAAAAGACAAGATTATCATTCACTTCACTCTGTATTACCAATATAACATCTCAGATTCACCTAAATTTATTATCCAAAGCAAAATACCCTACATTTAGTTCGGATTCATCAGGAGACCCAGGTGAATATGGCTTAGCACATTGTGATGGCATGAATTCTCTAGTAGTGTAGATGTATTATATGTTTAAAAAATAATTGATGTAAATATTCATTACAGTGTGACTATGTACAAGCTAATTGTAAAATTAAGTTTATTTATCTAATTTGTATGTGCATGGCTTATCTATAGATTAAATTACACATTTTCACAGAATATATTTAAGATTACATCTAATAATTATCCTTAACATGTTATATATTATTTACGATCATGAACGAAATATATTTTATCGTATGTCAATGTAATAATGTCACGACCCGGATTTCAGCGTCTGAAAATCGACATCCATACTTCACCCGTATTCGAATGCTGCAGATTCAAAGGTTGAAATTCGACTCGTGCCGGAGTTTATTACACATTAAGTACAACAACACAGCGGAATAAAAATGAATAATTTTATTGATATACAATATTTGATACAACACATTGATACAAATGATATGATCGATATATATACAAGACAACAGCGGAAGAACAAAGCAACAGTAGCGAAAAGACAATGTCTTCGATGCCAAAGTCCAAAAACTCCAAAGATGCCAAACCACGAAGCTCAAACCACCATCACGTTGAATTAAGCAAGGTCGGTCATGAATGCAATTGCCAAAATCCATAGACTCCAAAGAATTCCAAACAGAAAGCTAAAAGCTACCAAATCTATATCTACTAGCTGATTATCTGAAAATCTGACTCTAGGCTGCCCGTGTGGAAAATAGTGGGCACCCAGAGTTTAGAAAAGGGATAATAAACTCCAGGTCAGTCATGGGACTAGTGTAAGTAAACGAAAACAGTTTTATCTTGAATAAAAATAAAAATAAATTAAAAGAAATTCGCAATTCTTTTCGAAAAATGAAACTACCATAATGCCTCCCGCCATACACACAATGCAAACGCACAATTGAAGGAGATTTCTCCTTATGATAGTCAAACATGCTTCATACGCAAAAACCATTTGATATTATTATTAATGCATAGTGCAGAAAATATTTGCAAGTATAATATTAATATTAGCCAGCATACGTACCATTATAGTATGCCTACTATAGCTACCATGTTAAATGGGAGGTTCTACAACTAAAACCGTACAGGGTGCGTAGTGGATGATTGGATTTTCAACAAATGGTCAGGCTAAGAAACTTCCTATGCCATATGGGTACGCCTCTGGAGGGACGCCTCGAGAACCTAACTGGATCTCTGCCAACACAAGGCTGGGTTACCTCTGTAACTAGGTAAATACTGACACGAGTATGCCATCCCGCGGTCATTATCGACCCTTATCCCGGGATTCACCAAAAAATAGCAACAACCACAAAGTTAAATATCTGGACTCCATACCATGATACCACTTTTTATCCAGAAGGAAATTGACATACCCTAAGGGGCGCGAACCCTCGATAACATTGTTGCATCCTTTTCGATCATTTTTGGGTTGTGAGGTTCTGATGAAGTCTCATCCCACAAAGCTACGCTTTTCACAAAAGCCATGCTTTGATCAACAAATGATCAACAGCACTTAGTATGCCACATTTCCAAATTGGGAATGTATCACTAGTAACCATCAACTACATAACCTCTGAGCTCGTACGTCTCAAAGAAGGATGTTAAGCTAAGAGAACAAATTTTCTGCCACCAAACATAAATGTATTTGATAGAAACCAGCTTTACATCTCAAAGTGTAACATCATACATACGTCCATACAAGTTCGTTTCGGGTTCGAACAGAACTGAAGGCACTTCAAAAGAAGCCCTTGCAAATCCGGATAATCCCTAATCACGTCCGGACTCCCCATCACATAGGGTGATCAAATCTCTATATACCGAGGCCATTAGGTATAGAAACATTCGACAGATAATCCTTTCGCTTTCGAAATGTAATCTGGGAGCATGGATGAAGAAGTGCATTTGCTGATATTTACTTATGCTAAAGCCCATTTGTTTAAAGCCCGTGTGCAATATGGAGGCTGCATTTTACATTTTCTATTTTCCCGCTTGTTTGCAATCCTGATCTGATATATAACAAATCTTGTATTTTGGTTGTAGAGAAATAATAAGAAATTCATGGCTTCCTATTCTATGCATTTTCATCTTAATTCTTTCATATATAAATAACATGGTATTAGAGCTCCTTCGATCTAGGGTTTCGAAAGTTTGAGATCCAATTTTACTTTCTTCTCCCTCTGTGTTGTTTCAATCTCGTTCTTGAATCTGTGAATAATGATGGAAACTAAGGGAATCGATGTAATGTCAATGATGCCAAAGATTACAGATCGAAAGTTGAATAGTTCTAACTATCTCGATTGGAATAAGACAATCCGTCTTTATATTCGGAGTGTGGATAAGAATGATCATTTGATTAATGAACCACCTCAATCAGATTCAAAAGACAAAGATGATCAGAATTGGCTTCATGATGATGCTCGCTTATTTCTGCAAATTCAAAATTCAGTAGAAAATGAAGTTATCGGATTGATTAATCATTGTGAAACGGTGAAAGAATTAATGGAATATTTAGAGTTTCTATATTCAGGCAGAGGGAATTTAACAAAAATGTATGATGTTTGTCAAGCTTTTTATAGAGCTAAAAAGAAGGATATGAATTTGATGAATTACTTCATGACATTCAAACAAACTTACAAAGAGTTTAATCTCCTATTACCAATGAATATCGCTATTAAAGTTCAACAAAAACAAAGAGAAAAAATGGCAATTATGATTTTTTTGGCTGGACTTACACCTGAATTTGAAAGTGCTAAATCACAAATTCTTGCAAACATGGATATAACTTTATTACATGAAGTATATAGCCGTATTCTTCGAACTGAAAATATATCCAATACTGGTAACACAGGTGCCAACACAAGTAACAGTGATTTTAGTAGTAGTAGTGGAAGTCTTGCTTCAAATGATCAATCTGATACTGGAAAATTCAATGCACCACAACATGCACAAACTTGGAGACCACAAAGACCACCTAATGCACAATCTTGGAGACCATCTACACAATCTTGGAGACCACCTAGACAACCTGGAAGATCTCAAAGATCATCATGGAGACCACCATTGAATCAAAATAAGATTTGAAACTATTGGAAGCGAATTGACCATGTGATATCTGTATGTACAAGTCTTCAGTGGAATCAAAGAAATACAAACCCCTCTAATATCAAAACTGTGCTCATGACAGCAGAAGAATTTGGCAAGTACTCTAAATTTCAAAACTCGTTACATAGTAATTCATCTGAATCTGGAGCTACATCAGCAACAACTTCAGTTGCAAACACTAGTACTGGCACAGCTACATCAAAATGGATAATTGATTCAGGTGCTTCAGATCACATGACAGGTAATCAAAATCTGTTTACAAGTTTAAAAACAAGTAGAATTCCTCACAAGTTTACATTAGCAGATGGATCACAATCTTCAGTTAAAGGAACGGGTGAAGTAATATCCAACTCATCTATACCAATGACATATGTGTTATATTTACCCTCTCTATCATTCAATTTACTCTCAGTGAGACAAATTACACATAATCTTAATTGCAGCATCACATCCTTTCCTAACCATTGTGTGTTTCGGGATCTTGTGACGAATCAGACTATTGGTAAAGGAAGTGAGTCTGGTGGCTTATATACTCTTGACATACTTTCAAAACCTACAGCTTGTTCGATCGTGGATCCAGCATTCAAAGTTCATTGCCAACTTGGTCATCCTTCTCTCACTTTATTCAAGCAACTCAGCCCTCAGTATAGCAAACTACCTACAATAAATTGTGAAGCATGTCATTATGAAAAGCATCATAGAAGTAGTTCTTATCCTAGAGTTAATAAGCGTGCAAGTAGTCCATTTTCTTTAATTCATTCTGATATTTGGGGACCATCATCAATTGTATCTAAACCTGGTTATAGGTATTTTGTAATATTTGTTGACGATTACACTCGTATAACATGGCTATTTCTTATGAAGTCTCGAACTGAATTGTTTTCTATCTTTTGTAAGTTCAATGCTGAGATTAAAACACAGTTCAATACCACTGTACAAACACTTCGTAGTGATAATGCTAAAGAGTATATGTCTACTAAATTCGACAATTATCTAACTCAAAATGGTATTCTCCATGAAACTTCATGTGTTGATGCTCATTTCCAGAATGGTGTAGCTGAGAGAAAGAATAGACATTTATTAGAAACTGCTAGAGCGCTATTTTTTCAAATGAATATACCAAAAGTTTTCTGGGCTGATGCTATGTCCACTGCATGCTTTCTTATTAACAGAATGCCCTCAACCGTTCTTAATAATGAGATTCCTTATCAAGTTCTCCAACCAGATAAAAGCATGTTTCCAATTAAACCTAGGGTATTTGGGTGTACATTTTTGGTTAGAGATGTTAGTCAGCGGCTGAGTAAACTTGATCACAAATCTTTAAAGTGCATCTTTGTTGGATACTCTAGACTTTAGAAAGGTTATAGATGTTTTTGTCCAAGTTTTAAAAAAAATATTTTATCAATTGACGTGACTTTTATAGAAGACACACCGTTTTACCAACCTAGTACACCTCATGTACAGGAAGACAATGAAGAGTTTTGGTATATTCTACCATATCTGGTGGAATGTCTCAAGTGAATAATACAGATAATACACATGCAGATGATCCATAGAGATACACCTCAACCTGAAGAAGATTCAAGTTTGAATTTACCTATTGCTCTCAGAAAAGGGAAGAGAAAATGTGCCTACCCTATTTCTTCCTGTGTGACATACAAGAAGCTACCACATTCATCACATATTTTCATTTCATCATTGGACTCTATCACCATACCAAAGATTGTAGGAGAGGCTATAGCTTCACCAGAATGGTATGAAGCAATGATGGAAGAAATGAGGGCTTTAGAACAAAACAAAACTTGGGACTTAGTTCAGTTACCGCCAAATAAAAAAAGCAATAGGATGTAAATGGATTTTCTCCATTAAGATGAATGCAGATGGAACTGTGGCAAGACTAAAGGCTCGACTAGTTGCCAAAGGTTATGCTCAGATATATGAAATTGATTACTCTGAAACTTTCTCACATGTGGCCAAACTGACATCTACTAGACTGTTCATCTCCGTGGCAGCACGATATAAGTGAAGGCTTCATCAACTGGACATTAAGAATGCTTTCTTGCATGGTGATCTTTTTGAAGAGGTGTATATGGAGCAACCGCCTGGCTTTGTTTCTCAGGGGAAGACAAGCTTGGTTTGTAGACTTAAAAGATCATTGTATGGACTTAAACAAAGTCCAAGAGCATGGTTTGGCAAGTTTAGCTTAGCAATAGAAAATTTTGGAATCATGAGAAGTAAATCAGATAACTCTATTTTCTACAAAAATTCTGACAAAGGAATTATATTGTTAGTTGTCTATGTAGATGATATAGTCATTACAGGAAGTGATGAAGTTGGCATTCTTGCTCTCAAGCAATTCATTCAGACTCAATTTCACACTAAAGATTTAGGAGAGCTCAAGTATTTTCTAGGCGTTGAAATTACAAGAAGAGATGAGGGAATATTTTGTCATGGAGGAAATATACACTTGACTTACTAAGGGAGACTGGAAAACTAACTGCTAAGCCATGCAGTATTCCTATGATGCCTAATCATAGTCTAAATGAAGAGGGTGAGCTAGTTAATGATCTTGAAAGGTACAGACGATTGGTAGGAAAACTTAACTATCGATGTGTTACCAGACCTAATATAGCATATTCGGTGAGTGTGGTAAGTCAATTCATGACAAAGCCCACTGTTCATCATTGAGCTGCTCCTGAGCAAATTTTATGTTACCTTAAAGGTACTGCAGGTCAGGGTCCTGTATACATGAATCATGGTCATATGAACATTGAAAGCTTTTGTGATGCTAATTGAGCAGGCTTGAAAACTAATAGAAGATCAACTTCTGGATTTTGTGTATTTATTGGAGGCAATTTGATATCATGGAAAAGTAAGAAACAACCAGTGGTTTCACTTTCAAGCGCAGAATCAGAGTATAGGGCAATGGCGAATGCTTTGTGTGAAATAATGTGGATAACTCATTTAATGAATGAGTTTGATTTGAAACTAAGATTGCCTGCAAAGCTGTGGTACGACAATCAGGCTGCAATTCATGTTGCATCGAATCCAGTATTTCACGAAAGAACAAAACACATTGAGGTAGACTGCCATTTTATCAGAGAAAAAATCAACAGGGAATAGTTGAAACTGGGTTCGTTCGAACAGGAGAGCAGATTGGGGATATTTTCACAAAAGCTTTGAATGGATCACGTGTAGAGTATCTATGCAGCAAGTCGGGAATGAAAAATATGTATTCTCCAACTTGAAGGGGAGTGTAATATGGGAGCATGGATGAAGAAGTGCATTTGCTGATATTTACTTATGCTAAAGCCCATTTGTTTAAAGCCCATGTGCAATATGGAGGCCGCATTTTATATTTTCTATTTTCCCGCTTGTTTGTAATCCAGATCTTATATATAACAAATCTTGTACTTTGGTTGTAGAGAAATAAGAAGAAATTCATGGCTTCCTATTCTATGCATTTTCATCTTAATTCTTTCATATATAAATAACACGAAAATACCCGATCTTCACCACCGTCTTCAAATGCTATTCAATTCGTCTTATCATTATTCGAAATGGATTATATGACATAAAGTCCTCTCTCGGCTAAACCGAATAATGAGCGCTAATTTTTAAAAACATATGGATATTTGGATTTTAGTTAAGTCACAACTTTTACCCAAAAACCTTTCTTTCAAATGGTTTAAACAATCTTTTAAACAAAAGATACACCTTTAAGATCCTCTTCACTTTGAAAACAAAGTTCACCAATCTTTCATAAAGATTCATTCATAGCTTTCAAAACAATTTCTGTTTCAAATCATTTATACAAAAGATACACCTTTAAGATCTTCTTTGATTTGAAAACAAAGTTCACCAATATTTATCAAAGATTCATTCATAACTTTCAAAACAACTTCCATCTCAAAAACTTGAAATCCTTTTAACAAAACTGGGAATTCTTGCATTATATGAAAGCCATTATCATTTGAAAACAAATGCTTTTCGTTTTGGAAAAATCCGATCAAATATGCACAAGTTATAGCCTTTAAAATATAAACTTGGGTTAAATTTAAATTCCCAAAATAATACTTTTAATATACTTCAAAAATGGTTTGAAATCGACAAGCACCTTTGTCCAAGTAGTTAATTGATTCGGCTTTGGTGCAGGATGTCACAAGTTCGAAACTTGCTTTCGAACGTTTGTATGACATGGGATATGTTGCCCCAATGATTTGTTGTATATAAAGTACCAGTTCAAAAAAAATGGTTTGAAATCCATATATATAACTTGTATAACCTTTTTAAACCATAATTTCCAAACATATATTCATAGAACTCAACTTCAAATCTTGAATTCAAATTCAAATCAAACTATTTAAATTTCAAAACTTTAACAAGTTATTCAAAATAATTTTTATCTTCAAAACTCTTTTCAAAAGCTTTTCATATTTAACCCCATTCCATTTTCAAACCATTTTGGATTCAAAATTCAATCTTTAAAACCATTTCATTATTTTGGATAAAATCATATTAAATTCAAATATATGTGACTTAACCAATTCCTTGTGAAATCCATATTTGTGTGTGTATGGTGTGGTCCAGCGGTTTTACACAATAGTGCAATATCATCAATCATCACAATCCAAACACAACAATATTGATAAGTGGTATAATCCTATAACGCTTATCTTCATTCACAGATTCACAGATAAATAATTCACAGTTCACAGCTCAATCCTATCAAAAAACATCATACATCAGGGATATCAAACAACTCAAAGCATTTAATACAATCCAAACATCCATAAGTAATATTAATTAATCATCTGATTAATTTAAATCAGATTAATCACTTATCAATAAATTACTAATCCTGGTTAATTAATATTAATTAATTACAAACCTTAATCATTAATTAACCTTTAATCATTTATTAATTAACCTTTAATGATAAATTAATTAACGTTAATTAATAAATTAATCCACCTTTAATCATTAAGTAATTAACCTTTAATTGTTTAATTATTCTTTAATTAATTATCCTTAATTAATTATATTAATTAATTAACCCTTAATTAATCACCATTTAATTAATCATCCTCAATTAATTACAATAAGTTATTATCCCTAATCACTAAATCAACTTCAACCATTAATTAATTACTTTTAATTAAGTAATTATCTTTAAGTAATTAATTACCTTTAATTACTTCGTCACATAAATCAATTATCCTTTAATGTAATTACACAAAGTAATTACCCCTTAATTACATTAAGTAATTAATTTCATTAAGTACATTAATTACTTTCATTAATTAAATCACCCTTAAATTAATTACATTAAGTAATTGTCATTGATAAATCAATAATGATCCTTTAATCAACTGGTTATCCTTTAATTAATCACCTTAATTAATTACCTTAATTAATTACACTAGTTAATAAATCACCTTGATTAATTATCTTTTAATAAATCACTTTAATAAATTAACCTTTAATTGCTTAATTAATGTCATTAAATTCTTTGAAAAACACTTAGAGTTTTAAATAAAATTATTTCAACCCAAATCAATTAACTTTAAAATTCAGCCTTAAAAATAAAATTTATTATTAACCCATTAACTTAAATCTTTAAGTTAATTACAACTACAAACATCTTTATCTTCTTAATTAACTTCTTAATTAAGATAATTAAAGTTTATTTAAAATAAGTTTAAGGATTAATTAATGAAAAAATATTTATTTTAAAACACTTTAAAACTTGATTGATATTGCCTTGAAAACATATTCATTTTAAAATATACTTTTAAAACTTGGCTAAACATTTTCCTTTGCTTTCGAACCAGTTGGAATTTATTTTATTTTTTTAAAACCTGGTACATGTTTTCTTTTGGAAATTAAAACCTGAAATAAACAACCCGAGCCACCTAAATAAAATCTCGAGCATATTTTAAATTTTCCCGAGCCAAACTCGAATATCCCACATGCTTCTTTTCCTTCGAGCAAAACCATCATTTTCCTTAAGTCCATACCCGAGCCTCACCTTTCTTCCCAAACCCAACAGCAACCACAAATATGACATGCACCTGTGCATCGTACACACCACCATGATCACCTTCGACCAACCTCACTTCCTTCGACAAGTCATCAACGATCCCTACTATCGCTCCGACCACCCCACTCCGACGATTTCATCGAAAATTTAAATTTGGCTATTTGATCAATTTTCTAGAATCAAACCCCTTTGACCAAATCGCCTCGCCCCCGCCACCAGAGGTCATGCGAACCACGCCAAAGCTGCTTCACACACCTGCGCCTCTCCTCCCCCAGGTCCGATCGCCTCAATTGCCTTGACGATTACGCAGTTGCCTCTGAAACATCGCCGACCCAACAAGCGTGTAAAACCCTACATCGATGAACCTATGCCGCACTGATCATCTGAAAAATTTATTACTATTTTTCCATCAATCTGCATCCTCCAGGCTATCTTCGACATAAGGCCCGATCCACGAAACGTCGACGATCACCAGAACTTGACGAAAATGATGATTCCGTTCAACTAGCATTTTCTCAAGATTTAATAGTCTAAAAATCTTAAAATGATTTTCTAAAATCATCATTTTCTAAGTCAAAACTAGTTATGTAATCGAATCATGGAATTAAAACATTTGATTTTCCTGTTTTTCAAAGCTTCACTGTAATTGTATTGTTTTCGAAACAATTACTGAGTATTCCCATTTTCAATTCTTCTTAAAAATGAAATTGCATTATCATCAACATTTTCTTTTTAATAATCATAGTCTACAAATGATTATAGGAGGGGCAATTGTACTTTGTTTCAGTGGCTTTGAGCTTGAGATTAAATCAGAGCAGTATATATGCATATATATACGTACACAAAGACATGCATACATAGAACAATATGGTTCAAACATTTTTCACAACAAACTTGAAGTATTCATCACAACATCTAATATATAAACAGATTCAAACATTTGAAAGGTAGTTTTCTCACCTCAAAATGAAGAACAGAATCTAGAAGTAGATTTTTGGAAACCTGGAATTGTTTCTTGATTGATCTGAAAATTCTCTGGTAATGTTTTGATCTGGAACTTATATTTGCTTTGAGTTGAATCTGCTACTTGATTTGCTGAATTGAATCTCTGCTTAGAGATGATCTTTGTTTTGATTCAACTTTAATCTGGTTTTGATTTCCAGATTGTAAACTGATTTTGAACTTTGCTGAGTTGATCTTGCTTTCAGGTTGAAACTTGAATTGGTTTTCTTTTTAGTTTACAGGCTTTTGGTTTTTAGATTTTGTTTAAATTTGATTTGTTTTCATTTTCCTGGTTTAAGTTTACCAAGTTTCAACTTGAATTGGATATAAGAAAGAAAAAATGAGAAGAGTAGGATAGAAAGGTATATATAATATTTTTTTTATTTTTATTAATAATTAAAATAAATGATAATAAATGACACTTGTAATTATAAAATAAAATTGACTTAACAGTTGTTAAATTCATGTTTTTAAAATCTTACACTTGTTTATTTGCTTGCATCTTATTTACACTTGTAATTCTTCATGTATAAATGTTCATAAAAAATTGTTATACTAATTACTTTTTAGTTATGTATTATGTTTACAAATGTTTGTATCTTTAACTATGTTTATGAAAGAAAAGTGTTGCAAACCTTTATATATATTAAAGCTTTTATTCATTCTTGTTTTCCATATTATATTTACAATTTTAGTTATATACATACATACACACACACACACACATACATACATACATACATACATATATATATACATATATATATATATATATACATATATATATATATGTATATATGTATATATGTATGTATGTATGTTTTTATATTTTTAATTCATACATTTTCCTATTATTAACACTCATATAACTTTTTAAGGGAATAATTTTAATTCTAATTGTACATTTAATAAGAAATCATGTATTATATTTTAGTTTCAAATATAAAGTTTTCAAATCCAATTTATCAATAAGAAATTTATCTTTGAATTTCAAATCAAAATTCTATTTACATTATATCTATATATTTATTTTCAAACCCAGATTTCTATTAAAAATCTACTTTCATATGGTATAACAAATACACATTTTATTTGTTCTTGGAAAATTTTCAAATTAATTTACCAATTAATTTACAAATTAATTCAAAAATCAAAATTAATTACTAGATTTAATTTTTCCTAAAAACGGGAAAGTTAAAAATAAACATTTTATTAGCTTCATAAGAAAATAGTTCCACATCTAGTAAACTAATTCTTATATCAAGAAAAAAAACATTCAAATGCTTTAACTAAATTGAAATTATTTGTCATAAACTTGTAATTGTTGTTGTTCTTGTTATAAACTTAGATAATTCTTATAAAATTTAGTTAATTTATTATTATTATTTATAAAACTTAGTTAACCTAGTTAAATTATTATTCTTATTATTATAAATTTAGTTAATTTTTATAAAACTTAGTAAACTTGGATAATAGTTTATAATTTATTGTGACTTTTAGCCTCATTTTAAAGTGAATTTCCAGTTAAATGAATCATATACAACCATGCATCTAAGTCATTACAAGCCAAACAGTCCCTACTTAAGCTCAAACATATCCATTTACTTGTAACTTTATATAAAACTTTAAACATAAATAACGAAAATAATACACCACTTCAGAATCAAATTAAAATACTAGCATTCTCAGTTCCAATTTATTTACCAGAAATAGATGAATAATGCAGGGAAATGAGTATAAACAAGAAGATTAGCAACGACTAATAAAATTTTCAATTGAATGAAAATAAGTTCACCTATTATCATCATCAAGAGTCATAGAAAAATCAGGCTTTGATCCCACTTCATATACTTCACTGTAATAGTTGAAAAATCTTGAATTTCATTTTCTCCTTTATCCTAAAAGTTAAATCACAAAGACTTTGGTATAATTTTGAACATGGTGAAAAAGTAGCATATACATTCTCATATAACTAAAAGAGTCTTATGAGGAAAAGATAAAAGAACGACAGCTTTTAAGCTAGAATGCAACATAAGCAGATTGACCTCAAATTAAGTAAACAATAAATAATAGAAACACAATACAAGCACTAACTTATTAATACAGCAAAGTATCCATTTTCCTGTAAATCTCGAGCATCCTTGATGTGCTTTTATTTTGTCAGAGGGGCAAATAAAACTCTTCCATCTTTTCATAATTATTTACTTATATTTTATGCATTTTCAATGGAGATAAGTAGTCATCAACCAGTCATGTTCGTTCTATAAAGAAAGTGTTAAAAATCCTTCATGAAGGATACTAGTCAAATGCTCACCATATCTTATTCTATGTAATCAGAATGGACCAAATCATGTCATAAGTGCACCTCTTCCTGAATAGAAACATGAAGAACCCCCACCCTATATCAAAACAGAAGAGCATCATGAAGGAAACGAACAAAAAACTGATTCAGAAGAAT
The DNA here is from genome assembly GCA_030765085.1 of Allium cepa. Lineage (NCBI taxonomy): Eukaryota > Viridiplantae > Streptophyta > Magnoliopsida > Asparagales > Amaryllidaceae > Allium > Allium cepa. The sequence goes on along the minus strand of CM060935.1, from coordinate 736,387,934 downwards.
ACTTTGATCTATTGAACCTCCCTGAAGTTCCAAAAGCTTTAGAAACTTCTCCTTCTGATCTAGGTCTCAACAAATCTGATTCTGATCCATCTAAGAACACCACAAATGAATATGGCGGCTCTAACACTACATAATATTCTACGAAAGAAACAAAATAGTATCAATATGTGCCTTTTGTTACTCCACCTCCTCCAATTCCCTTTTCATCGCTATTAGGAAAAAAAGACCCAAATCCTCATTTTTCACCACCACCAGAGCATAACGATCTTAATCCTCATTTATCTGAAAAAATGAACTCTTGATCCTGATTTAGTTTCTAAACCAAGTGAAACTGACGACAAATTTGACACCAATAATGTAGATTTGCAAGATGTATTGGTACCTGCCCAGGCTACTGCAGAGTCCGCTGACCGAGCTGCTTAAGCTGCGCAGGCAGCAGCTAGCCTTACTCAGCTTTGCATTGCAGAGCTAGTGACAAAGAGAAACCAGAATGCAACTTCTCAAACAAGCCAAAACAAAGAAGCAAAGATTGCACAAAAACCAGTCTTTGACCAACAGGATTCGTTTGATTACACATATCGTGTGACAGAATACAATGATGGAAACAATTATATGCATCAGCCTCAGAGATCGGTTTCAATGGAAGATATCCGTATTTTTCATATCCTAATTTGTTTAATAGATGAAACTCAAGGGTGACTAAGCATGAAAGTTCGCTCCATGAATACTCAAAATATTGCCAGTAGAATTTGAGCATACTACGTTATGATGTATTTTTAAGCTTTGTGTTTCTTGTATCGTAATGAATGTTTGTCAAACTTGTTTGTGTATAGATGTATAATTTGGATACAGGAGTGTGTAACCATAGGGTAAAGAATGATTATTTAAGGTTTAATTTGTTATCAACGTGGTAATAAATAATCAGCCGATGTACTTTTTTGAGTAGTGAAATTATGAGTTGCGTCTCTTTTATATAAATTAAATTCCTCTAGACCTCATTCCTTTGTTTTCACAGAGTGTAGGTCTTTTCTTTCCTTCTTTTTTTCCCCTGTTAACATTGGTCAAATCATGCTAACTGGATTTGATTCCACGACTTTACATAAACGACTTAGAGATATGTTCGACTTCTAATATTATAAATGGTGAACTTGAAAAAGTGTTTGATTTACAGAAATCTTTCTCCAGCAGATAGGAGAGCGTTTTAAAAAGTAACTTTAAAAATGGATTTGAATAGCAACCTTCAATTGTTTTAAGTTCACAAACAAAAAATCATATAATTTGTCGTAAATCTTGAAATAAGACAGAAACAAGTACTTGTTGCTTATCATCAGTTTTTAACTTTTCTCATCTTTTTAACTTAGAAGCTGTGCTTTGAATCCTTCTACGGTTCTCCTGTACGGTAATCCTTATACGAAATTCTAAATTATTCTGCTGTTTTGAACTAAAGTTTTTCTCTTCATGTTTTGGTATTATGAACGTCGCCGATATAGTATATCCTTGCTTATTATATGAATTTTTTTACGACAATTAACTTTTTGAATGAATTTATAATTGTTTAGGAGTTAATAATAGATTTTAGTAAACTTTTCCCATATTCATATTTGGTATAAAAATAAAATATTACTCAAAAATAAATTTTTTCATTACATATTTAATTATGGTTTTTTTGAGTAAATAATACATTTTAGTATTAAAACATGAAAAAATGATATAAGTAATTTTTTCGTTATCAAAGAAGGTGCAGATCACTGATCTTAAGTCCCATTGCAACTGTAACAACCCTGTATTTTGTAATTATTTTATTATATATTTTAATTATTTTTAATGTAAGATTTTGATTTAAAAACTTATTTTACTTATTTGAAATGATTAAATTTATTATTTAAATATAATCTTGATTTTTTATATGAGTTATAATTCCAAAATTTTGTAAGTTGAATATTTGCCTGAAATGCTGATTTTGGTCAAAATAGTCAAACTGTGACTTTCAACTTAAAATTTTAAAAGTTTAAAATTTTAATTTTTTTCATTTATTTAAAGACTTTGGCTTTTGTTTTCTTAAAAATCTAATTTTGGAAATTTTCTTGAAATGATTTCTGATCATTTGTCCAAATAAAAATAAACAATGTCTGAAAATTTGATTTGGATAAAAAGTGTAACTTTAATAGAAATTCTAAATTTTATAATTCTAAAGGCAAAATTTTCATCTTGAACTGTATACAATTGTGTAACATTTGTTTTGGTCAGATTTGTTGTATACTTTTTTTTAAAAAAAAGTTAGTAATAATTGGTGTGAAACGGGAAATAAACTTTACATTTCTTTTACATATGTTTACATCTGTTTCTTAACTTTATATTTAACAATCAATTGGATGAATCTAAATCAAATGTTATTAATTATGGTATAATAGCTATTAAATTTTAGTTTAAAGTGATGGTTTATTTTTCCTAATAGAAACGTCAGTATTTTAAATTTATTTAATAAGAGAAACAAAATAATTTGTATGTTACTTTGGGTATATATTTAATTGTTGCTCTTGCCTTTTCGTTATCTATTTGATTTTTTTTTCTTGCGTTAACAATGCAAAGTTTTCAGCCGTATATTCTCTTTTGAGAATCCAAAATCTTGCTCAAATCTTGCCTTAAATCATTTCCGTGTGTGAATTATTTCTTTCCCTCTTGCCTCCAATACGTTTCCACCTATTGGATAGAATTAAATTGCCTCTACCGTTCAAGCATTTTACTCTTGCCTGCCCTCTACATAAATTAGTGAGCAAATGTTAATATATATTTCACGTTCAAAAGTTCCATACCACAAATTATTCATTTTGCTTCCATCAAAATTTGCGTGAGCATCTCCTGAAGGTATGAACCGGCGCATGCTTTTCCTTTCATTTTTTTCTCTTTTTTCTTTCTTTCTTCTTTTCACTCTTGTTTTATTTCATTTGTTCTCCTTTCATTGTTTTGCTTTATCCTATTGCCTGCCACCGTGCTTGGCCATTCACCATATTTTTCCGACCCTACCCATGCCAGACCACCGAGCCTTGTTTGAGAAAAAAAAGGAATGAAAAAAATTCCATTTTTGTCGCCTTTGTATTTTGTTTTTGAAGTAATATTGCCACCGAGCCTTGTTTTGAAAAAAAAAGGGAAATGAAAAAAAAAATTGCTTTTGTCACTTTGTATTTTTGAAGTTATAATCTATTTTTCCACTAGCCCTTGTTCTGGAAAAAAGAAATGAGAAAAAAAAAAGAAAAAAATTTGTTTTGTCACCTCTGTAATTTGGCATTATAGTCTATATTCTCTTTGCCCTTTTGTTTGAAAAAAAAAAGAAATGAACAAAATTTGTTTTGTCACCTTTGATTTGAAGTTATAGTCTATTTTAAAAGTGGTCTTGTATTTTTGAAGTCATAGTTTATTTTGTTTTTATAAAATTAAATAGAAAAGAAAATTTGAAAGGCCTTAAACTTTCTATCTTTCTATGGGCCTTTATAGTCCACCCTTTTACTTTTAACCTAACCTTTCACCAATTAACCCTAACACCTCCTCATATCATCTCCTACCACTTCACATTTTTGTGCTTGCCATGCCTTTGTGATGCCAAACCAGATCCTTTTCCACCTGAAAACATGTGTGGCCTAGCCCTAAGCATGTATGGCCGAGCATACATGGAGTTGTGGTCAAGCAAAAGTGGTTGAAAAGCTTGGTAATGTCATTTGTTGCTTCTACTTTTCTATTGTTCAACAAATCTTTATATTGTATGCATATGTTTATATGGTCTTGTTTATTTGTTGTATACAAAATCATTATCAAGGCTTTCCATTCATTCAATTCAAATCGTGTTTGTCGTGCTTTTGGAATCGCTCTTGTGTTTGTTGTTTTGGTCTCTAGCTTCGAAAAGGTGAGTCTTTCTCACTCTGACATATATACTTATGAAAAGTGGATTGATGACAAGTGTTTAGTAATGTAAAATGTTTATGCAAGTTAATGATGATCATATGATATGCTATGCCATGTTATTACCATGTTATTACCATGTTAAAACTGTTAATTTTCACCTGACATCTGATATATGACTGTATATTGTGATATTGACCTTGTTTATATTATTTCTGTATATGATCACACTGCAAGTTCCATGTTAGAAAAAAATGTTATGGGCTGAAATGATAGGCCTGGGTTATTTTATTTATTTATTTAAACTTGGGATTGCGGGTTTGAAATGATAGAACCCGGATTTTTACCTTTTAAACTGCGGATTGAAATGATACATATCCATATCACTTGACCTAGGTTAGAAAACTATATACAGACCCGTGGTTATTCTATAAAGTGCTTTGAATATTTTAAGTATTTTAAAAATATAAAATTATGAAATTTGATTTAAATAGATTTTGAAAGGTTTTAAAATAAATAAATTATGATTTTTCTATGTGTTAAAAATGTAATTTATGAAAGAAACGTATAGGTTTTAATTTATGAAAGAAATGTATAGGTTTTAATTTATGAAAGAAATGTATAGGTTTTAATTTATGAAAGAAACATATAGGTTTTAATTAATGAAAGAACGTATGGTGTTCTAATTAATGATAGGAACAGGTGTTCTAATTAATGATAGGAACATGTAAATTCCTAATTAATGAAAGAATGGTATAAGTTTTAATTAATGAAAGAAATGTATAAGTTTTTAATTAATGAAAGAAACGTGTAAAGTCCTAATTAATGAGAGAACATGAAAGTTTTAATTAATGCAAGAACATGTAAAGTTTAATTAAGAAAGAAACATGTAAAGTTTTAAGTAGTGTGGTATTGATTTAGTTAATAAATGTTCATTATTGTAATAGGAATATAAAATTTAAAACGTACATTTGACACGTAGATTTTAATCAATGTAATGGTGTATTTTAAATTGATTAAAATGATAAATGTTACTTATTGTAATAATAATGTAAGTTAATAAGGTGCTTTTAACTTAACATAAGAATTTCGGTTTAAATTGTATATTACGGTAAGAAAGTTTATTTAACTATAAGGCTATGATAAATTGACATGTTAAAATTTTAAGCTTATCAATACTTTGATTATATACAATGTAAAGTGGAAAGTAGTACATTCCAAAAATGCTATGATTCCTTAAGGTAACATTTCCAAAATGCTATGACAATTTAAAGGAATATTTCAAGTTTAATAAATTTAAAGAAATATTCGATGATTTGAAAATTTGGGTTTTATTTGAATGATATAATATTGAATTATTTTTGAAATGGAAATGATACAATTGTGATATTGTTTTGAAATGAGTATGATATTTTGGTCTTGAAAGTATAAATTATTTGAAATAAATATCCATGGGTTATAATAACGATTGGTTGTTAAAGAGACCGGGATCGAATATTGTCTTATAGCCGGACAATACTGAAAACCACTTTAACAACTGTGTACGCGGTGGAGATTCCAGAATGAAGTAGGATGGTGGCGACGTTCTCGAGGTATGTTACGTGGACCCAACTCCCGTGAGTTGGCATATATGACTAAAACAGGAGCTATATCGGGCTACACAAAGGGTCGCACCCTTTCATCGAGCATGCTCCATCGGAAACTATTCTATTACTTTTGTGATTCGATTCGGTGGCGCCACTTTGATTCGGGGGTATTGTTCGAGGTGGGCGGAAGCTGCTGGCTTGCCGTCACCACCGGTCCGGGAGTGCAAACGGTGTATCCACCCTGGCATTGCCTCGCGTGTCGTGTCATATCCTTATATCGAGCTCACTACGATTTTGGTTTTAAAGATCCGACCGCGTTAAGGTTCACCATCCCCTTAACGCTATTTTCTATATGATTATACTTTACTGATTAGACACTACCGTATATAGCGTATATTACTACATAGTAAATAGTTTAACGGATCCTTAGAGGATGGGCGGTCCCAAGCATCCTTTAAGTTACTGATGCATTTTGTTACTGTTCACTTGAGTTGATTTACAGTTTATAAGTATTTATGTCCTGACTCGAGGGTTTTGTGTTTTTCTTTACGCTCGGGTCAGATTGATTGAGTTAGCATTCAAGATTCACCTTCGGCGTTGGAGCTTTCCTTGAAGATCCAGCCATCTATTTTGTTTTAGTATCCAGTGGTTCAGTGATGTATCTGATTTGTACCTGATGTATCTTGTTACTCTTCTGTTGTACCTTATTTAACTCTGATGTATCTTATATTTTATATAGTAGCTTCATGAACTACTATCTCTTTTTCTTCCGCTGCATTATTATTACTCTGTGTCTGTGATCTGTGATTTTTATTTGCTGTATATTCTGAGATTTGCCAAATTTTTAATTACAACGCGGTATTTGCAGCAATTCAATTCCGGCATGAGTGTCTACCTATACACTTATAATGGATGCGAATGGTTGAAAATACCGGGTCGTTACAGCAACTATGCATTTTAACTTTACCCCATACCAAAATAATAAAAACAATTTCAAGACATTACAAAAAGGTCAAATAGATAAGCAAGTACCTTGGTAAAATACTTCTTCTGGTGCTTGGAGAAGACTGTCTAAATGTTCCTGCTGAGAGCTTGAAATGTTGTAACCCTGAATGAAGAAAATTGAATTTTGTCCGAATATTTTATATTCTCAAAAACCAGAAAGGTTAAAGTCTGCTTACCTTGATAATGCTATCAGCATAAACTGTAACATCAGTTTGAAAGTCAACTTCTCAGGCCATTTCTTGCTACATGAGATAAATTTCAATCACGAAATCGACGTTACAATGTACAAGGAAAAGAACAAAAATAGTAACCCACCTCTCAAAGGCAATGACAAAAGGTAACATGAATATTCAACTAGCTAAGCACCCGAAGATAATTAAAAAGAGAGGCTTAACCCTGCTTTCAAGAATTGGCGTCAATGCAACCATGTATATGGCACTGCTAACTTGAACAGCTACCAACCCGAATATGATATGAAACTTCTAAAGAAGTCCAGCAGTTTATGTAGTTGTCAGTTTTGATGCAACGGATTCGGGTGCTGCTTCTTTCTGACCTATACCCCGTCGCCTTTTTGAGACCGTGGCGGTCCTGATTGCTCCTCCGACGGTGGATGTAACAACCCTAGATTTTTGAATTTTTTAAATTTGATTTTTATGTCATTTTGAAATTATTTTAAATTTATTTTTATTTCAAGATTTCATTTTTAAATATTTTTAAAATGATGTTATAATTTTTCCAAAGCTTATTGTATTTATTTTCAAATTTTTAAATCCTAGTTTCTATTTTTAAGCTATTTTCTTAATTAATTTATATTTATCTAAAATTTATTTATTTATTTTCTTTCATGCTTTATTTTATTTTGGTTTTTCTATTTATTTACTTGCATTTTCATGTGTTTAAAATGAGAAAAGAGAATAAGAAATATGAAGAGTTGTGAACCTTTCATTTACCCTAACCTTTTCATCTCCTTTTACCTTTTCATTTCAATTGCCACTTGCATTGATTTTTGCCGACCGCATATCCTTTCTTCAGCCGAATACTTTGTCATTTCTCATGCAAGAAACTTTTCTTCGTCTCTAAAAAAATTATTCGGCCATCATTCCTGAAAATACTTTGGTGAGTTCATGAATTTTTCCATTTTTCTTCTTTGTTTTATTATTTATTTTGCCTTGTTTCACCTATGATGCTCGGCCCATAGCTTCTCCTCCTTCACCATCAACTTCACCACCACCTTACTCGGCAGCAAACCCCTCCTATCACCTCTGTTTAGTTAGGCCGTGCAACCCTATGTTGTAAAGCTCCACAAAAGATTGCATTATCCACTTGAAAACTTCCTAGCCGAGCACTTATTGGCCTTCACCACTCCACACCTCCTCTCGGCCACCACTTGCACTACTTCCACCAACCACTAACTGACCCTAGACCACTGCTGCACCATCTCCTGACCTCCACCAAGCATGGCCGTGCCACTTAGAGTCATGGCCGAACCCTGTGGTTGTGACAAAATTCACTTTGTTGCTTGACCTTTGTATCTTCATGCCATAAGCCACTACTCCTTCATTCCTTGCTAGCCCGAGCCTATATGGACCATACTTGACCCATTCACACAACCATGGCCGTGCATTTTAAACCCTAGGCCGAGCATGTGATGGGTGAAAGCATGGTCATGTTGTTTGGTTCTTTATTGTGTGCATATTTTAAGTTGTTTAATAATAATATTTGTGTTGTATATTTATGTGAAATATCTTGTTTTGTTTGATATGTACCAGATAATCACTTTGGCTCTCCCCTCACTTGGCGTATTCGTGCTTTCGTGCCTTTTGGATCTTTATTTGTGTGTTTGGTTGTGCTATCTCCAGCTTTTAGAGGTGAGTATTTCTCACAAGACATTCTGTACTTATATAATTAGTAAATTGACACCATTTGAATCTGTAAATTATATTATCATGTTATAACTTCCTGTGATATGATCATATGATGTTCACCCCTGTTTATACACCTGTCATATCATCTGTTATTGTTATATAATACTATTCTATTTATTTATATCAGTTTATCACACTGCAAGTTCCATGTATATTAGAATCACTATGGGTTGATATGATACATACCCGAACGGACTTTAGAATAGAAAAAAATCGTTATGGGCTGAAATGATAGGCATGAACGATTTTTATTTATTTCATTTTACTTGGGACTGCGGATTTGAAATGATAGAACCTGGGTTTTCTTTGTAAATTATGGATTGAAATGATATATTATCCGTATCACTTGACCTAGGTTAGAAAATATTATACAGACCCGTGGTTTACACACACACACACACACACACACACACACACACACACACACATATATATATTTCTGGAATTTTTAAAGTAGTTTTAAAAATGTAAATTTATGATAATTTATTTTAAAATTTAATTTAAATGATTTTTATAAAGTGTTAATGATTTTGTACAAGTTAAAAACGTGAAATAAATGAATAGTTAAGTTGAATTTGAAATATAACTTAAAATTTGAAATTTGAGAATTTTGTTTAAAAATGAATTTTTAAATTAAGTAAATAAAAATGAAAAATAAGTTATATTTGAAAATTTAAATTTAAGTGTTAAATAAAAAATTTAAATATAATGAATGGAAATTGAATTATTTGAATTTAATAAGTAAATTATTAAAATTTGATTTTTGTGTGAAAATTTAACTTTATAAAATCATAAATTAAAGAGTATTTAAATGATTGTTTTTAAAGTGTGAAAATATGATATATATATATTTTTATATAAGTTAAAATGATTTAAATTAAAATGTAATTGTTTATGAAATTGTATTAAAAATTTGGAATATAAATAATAGCATTTTTGAAATGTTATCATTTCTAATGTAAAGAATATTAGAGCATTTCTAAGTGATGTAGTTGATACTAATGAACTAAAAGACTAAATTGAACTAAGGGCTATTACAGCACTTTGTAAGTGCTGTAGTTGCAGAACTTGAACCTAACCTGTTATGGCAATTAAAAATGCTATCTTTGATAAATTGAATTGTTTTCAAACATAACTTTATGTAGCATTTTTTAAATGCTGCGAAAGTTAAAATTTCACTGTTTAAATAAATTTAAGTGAATAAATGAATTCTGAAAAGACAAAAATTTTGGGAATTAAATATTTAATTATTAAATATAATAACTTCATTTTAAATGGTTTAAATGAAGTAATTTGATTTGAAATATAAACCATTTTGAAATGTGAATTTGAAATGGTATTTAAATTAAATAAAAAATGAATGAGGTTTGAAATGATATAATATTTTGATATTTTGAAATGGATTTGAAATGATATTGAATTTTGAAATGATATTTGATTTTCGAAGTATAAATACCATTTTGAAATTATAACCACGGGTTATAATAACGATTGGTTGTTAAAGAGACCGGGATCGGATATAGACATACTCTCTGTCGATACCGAAAACCACTTTAACAACTGTGTACGCGGTGGAAATTCCAGAATGAAGTAGGATGGTGGCGACGTTCTTGAGGTATATAACATGGACCCGACTCCCGTGAGTTGGCTTAAGGTGGCTAAAACAGGAGCGATCTCGGGCCAAGGGATAGCTCCTCTGGTCGGATGCACTTCTTCGATACCATTCCATTACTCTATGATTGTTTGGTGGTCACCCTTGATATGGGAGTGTGTTCCGAGGTGGGCGTATGTGGCTGCTACGTTACCACCAGCCCGTGTGCGTAATTGGTATATCTACCCTGGCAATGCCTCGTGTGCCGTGTCACCTACCATATCGAGCCTTACTATGAGTTTCTATTTGTGTCGTACCTATGAAGTATCTTCTCATAGTCTTCCGATCACGACATATGCAGGTACTGTATAGACTACTGGCATTATTTGTGTTGAGCGCTATATGGGTAACCCTTAACGCTATTTTCAAGTATGTTTATTTTACTGTAGACATTATTATAATAGCGCAATATTACTACACAGTAAATAGTTTAACGGATCCTTAAAGGATGGGCGGTCTCAAGCATGCATCCTTTAAGTTACTTGTTCATTTACTGCAGTTCACTTGAGTTGGTTTACATTATATAAGTATGTATGTCCTAACTCGAGTGTTTTGTGTTTTGCTTTACGCTCGGGTCAGCCTGAGTATTCACAGCTTTTGATTCTCTTTCTGGAGCTAGTCTTTGCTGGAGATTATGCTATCTATTTATATATCTATTTCAGTTTCAGCTGTTCTAGTTTATCTCATGTATTAGTGAACTTCTATATATTTGGAATTTCTATTCTGTTGATTTGAGACTGATATTATGTATTTGTTTTGAGACTTTGTTATAGTAGCATTATGAACTACTGGTATTTTAATTTCCACTGCGAGTTATTCTGATATTTCTGTGACTGTGATTCTATGTGTTTGATTTTATTTGCTCCAAATTTATTTACAGTCTGTTATTTTGCATTATTCAAGCCTGACATGTGTGGATTATTGTCGATTTGAATGATACAAAATAATGGGTCATTACAGTGGAGGAGCTTGTGAAGGATGAGTAGGAAATAAATGTTGTTATTGTCATTTTTTTTGCTGAGATGGTATTTTTAACTTTTTTAGTTTTGATTATTCAAGCATTCTTAGTGCAGTGAATTTTCGTAAGGCCAAAATTTATATTAAAGTTCAATGTAAAAACTTGATTTAACCACATAAAAACCAAACGCATACCAAAAGGCAGAATTACGAACAAATATAGTAAGAAAAAGAAATCATATATTAAATATTTTAAGTAACCACTGAAGATGATTTTTCAGGGATGATATATCAATTAATTAATTGCAAGTATCAATCAAGTTCAATAGAAATTTTCTGGTTGCTAAACAGAAATTTTCCTGGTTGCTAAATACATATATCTTGGAACTCCGAAAGAAAATGACAAATCTTACTTGCTAAATACATAAAAAAATTGAGGTCTCTATGATCTTATTTACTAAATCAGATTTAACTCACAGGAAGTACAAAATGGAAATCATTTTCTACAAAGCAAACAAAATATTGGGCAATTTAAGTACCATTGAAACACATATGAAACAAAAATCACCAAGGAATTGCAAATCAAAGTATTTCAAAGCAACTTAAATCTGAATGGCACTTCAAAGCATAACTACAATCCAAATGCAATGCAAAACCAAATGCAATGCAAATCCATGACAGAAGCCAATATTTTATGTATTTCAAAACCAAAATCAACAAAATTGCACTTCAGGCCACATTTCAAGTAATTACAAAAGGCGAAAAACAATGTAATGAAAGGAATTTTTGTGTATGAGAAGGAAAATATAGAAGTGCCTAAACCTGAAGCTTTGAGGAAGACGTCTGAACAAACTTTAGGGACTTGGATGCTTTGCCTGACAATAAATAATGACAGGAAGAAATTGAAATCAAAATAGAAACTTCAGATGCATTGGCTGTCATGCTTCACAAGTGTTTCAAGCATTCAATTTCATCCGTGAGGACTGTTGCACACAACTTTTCTAAAGGTTAGTAACTTTTCCAAATGTACATAAAATGGAGAATGCAAACTATTAACACAGTAATATTCACGTTTTGGTTTCGATGTAATTTTATTGAAAAATGTACAGCTCAACCATTGCAAGTAGAGGTTGGTGAACTTAGAGGCAGACTTGCTGAAGTTATAAGCAACTATAATGCATTATGCAAGAGGATTTCCACTGAAGGGCTAGAGAGACTACGGACATCAATCAAGCCATTTTCTCATATACATCAACCAAACAAAAATGTAAGTGACCACATCAACATCAACCAAACAAAAATAATTATAGCTAAACTGAGTTTGTGCATGCCTAAGGTCACATGTACATAAATTTCATTGACAAGAATATAACTAGCAAAGAAACATATTCATATATGACGAGAAATATGCATATAACTGCATCCTTTTAAATCTCTATTTATCCCTGGATCCCGCAAGCTGTGTAAATAACATGGAAGACTAAAATATGTGTAAATACTATGACAATATAAAAAAAGAACTTCTTCTATACTCAAAATAACCGTTGTGTTGTTGTAGCATTACTTGTGATGGTAAATCAAGAACGTAGCGATGATTATGTAACAGAGAAGTACTTCTATGTTTGAAAGCATCACCACCAAAAGGTTCTTTAATCCTGAGGCCCTTTTTACTTTGCATGAGCTTTGTTGATTAATGCATTAACATGTATAATTTATATATTTATATTTAATTACTATTTTGGTGTTAACACAGGGATATTCAATTTTTCACCCTTTATTATTTATGGGCTGTAGTGTTGAATTTGTACTTCATTGATCATATCTTTTGCTTACTAATTTCTCAAATGCAATTCATAATTATCTAGTTGTTGTAAGCTCTCACTGATTACTCAAGTGACAAAGTTCAGATATCATCATCATCCTTAATCACAGATGATTGGACCAACAAAAGCGATTCTACAAAAGAATTTATGTTTGCATTCTTTGTTTATAGCTCCTAATTTCCTGACTGAGACTGAAATATATTTGCAAGAAGCATACTGATCACGTGCAAGACACCACTCTATAGCAAAATATCTTAAAATAATTAGTTCAAATTTGTCCTAAAATTTCAATAAAATTATATGATTTATGCAAAATATTTTCTCACTTCTAATAGAACTGTTAGGTTAGCGTTTGTCTTGGAGAAAATATATTATGTCCATCAGTATCTACAAATAAATAATCGAAAGGGGAAATTATTTTAAAGGACAAAGATTTGTATATTTTTTGCCTCAAGGACACGACCTCAATATTTTTACCACAAGGACAAACATTCTTCTAAAAATTACTCATAAGGACAAACATTTTCCAAAATTATTCATAAGGACAACAAAACTGCTACCAAGCTAAAACTGATACCTAAAAACTGCTACCGATAACTACAAACTGATACCTAAAAACTGCTATCAATAACTAAAAACTGATACCTATAGAAAGTTGTCCTTCAGGATAAAATATTAAAGGTCTGTCCTTGAGGCTAAAAAGCTGTGAAATTTTGTCCTTGACAATAATTTCCTGTAATGGGGAAAATGGTAGAAGAACATGAAGATTGGTGTAATCATTTGCTTCGGTTATTTCTAACTAATAATTTAATGATCTACTGATATGATTGGTGTAATGTAAATACAAATTTATGTTCAAATATTTTCCTGAAACTAGTTTACACATCAAAGAATCCTAACATCTTGGTTTTTATACCTAGTACTTTGTTCTCCTGATGCATATTTATTAGTGCAAGACAAATGTGCTAGTCATAATCATAGGCTCTTAACACAAATCTGACTCGGTGTAAATAACTTTTGTCCTAGCAGATATCGGCTTGATGGACTTTATGCTATATACTACGATGCATAATCTTAGTGACATAGGTTAAATTACATAAATATGATAATATATAAGTAGTAGTATACCTCATATCTACCTCATGTTAACTTTAATCTCAACTTGAGTCTGAAAATTCATCGGTTGCATCTTTGGTACACAGGTTCTTTTCTTCTGTTGTTAAAATATCATTTTCTCTAGAGATGGGTATGAAAGTTATATTAATTTATTAGTTTTTATTATAATTAGAGGACCTTTAAATTATTTATTCGAAAATACAAATGTTATTTAAATGTGCTAAAACAACAAGTTAAATCATGAAAAATGCGATTAATAAAAATGAAACTTTCATGCTATTTCACATAAAAAAAGGCTGGCAATACAATGAAGTTTAGAGGCAAAAATAGTTTTAAGCCGCATAATCACTAATTGTATAACAAAATCTGCATATTTTTTTAAACTACGATTGAACATTTCATTTTTATTATTCTCCCTTCTCATTGTGTACTCGTTCACGTTTCTCATAGAAAACTTCAATGTGCATCATCTTACTAATATAAATATCAGTAACCGATGTTCTACACAACAAAATACATTGGCCTAACTTTTGGTCAGTAATTACCAAAAGTATACTTCTGCTAAAATATTTAACTACAATAATGTTGCTACAGTTACCAAGTACAGTTATACATGTATATAAGTTAGTTATATTCTACATTGCTTGATTTCAATCATACAATAATGCAATCGGAAATAAGTATCTTACAATATAACAAATTTCTACAAAGTGAAATGGTTTACTCATCCGTTACTACCCTTGACCCAAACAACTCATCCATTAGGAGATCAGGAAATAATAGTTTTTGTGTTTATCCGGCCTTCATTTCAATTCTTCTATGCATGTGAAATTCTATCCATTAAATGTTAGATCTACTTTTATATTTTTGGACTAGCTACTCCAAATACTACTCTACTCATGTAGATGAAAACGAAAGTGGAATTAACCGTAGCTAAGCTGGTGCGCTTATGCTATTTCTTTTTTACTTGGTCATAAAGAGAAAATAAAGGTGAAAGCCAAGATTATTTGTTACACGATAAATTTTTTCCTTTTATACCATAAGACATGATCTTGAAAAGATAACATTTTTTGTAAATACTAATGAGCAACCCAAACTGATGTTGCGACAACAAGTAATGAATTTATGAGTATTTGATGGTCTTGTGAGTCGACCGAGCAACGTAATATGTGACACATTGTTACATTTGCCTAACATTGAATTAAATCATAATGCCTCAAGCTTTAAGGTTTACAGCTTAATCGGTCAAAGTGTCAAACTGTCGGAAGCGCATAATATATTTTTTCCAGATGATTTATAATATAAAATTAAATTATAACACCACAACACCTATAAAATCTTCAAACTTGCCAACTGTGCTACTAAAAATGTGCAAAGGCTAATAGAATATGTCCAATTAAGCTTTGGGTTCATCCTAGCAGAATCACAGTTTATCATCTTTTTACCCAGTTTACTATAGAAATTTCTAAGAATATAGACGATCAGATAGTTGATGCTAGGCCTTAAAACTGACTCTGTAATTTTGAAAACACCTAATTCATGTTTGGAGCTGGTCCTGGGTTACCCACGTTATACAATTGATTTCATCTTACTCAGAAATGGAAAATAATAGCTGGGAAATCATTAATAAATAGCAGTATCACAAAGAAAAATCTACCGATGCTTAGAAAATGATGATAATCAAAATGGTAGAAGATTTGAAAATAAGGTTCCAATTATAAAACTGTACGATCCAGATTAAAAGAAACTAGCAAGTCACATCAATAGATAAAATCAGATATTGAAAGCAAAATGAAGAGATCAAATAATACCTTCAATTATGGTTTCAAAACTAGAGGGTTGCTGGACAGGTTAAACAATGGCGGAGATGGCAAAGACAGGGGAGATGGTGGATAAGACGGTGGGAGCTACGGTCGATACTGGCTGATGGTCAATATTGAGCGATGTTTGGAATAGTTTGATTTTTAATTAAATTTGTGTTAGAGGAAGAGAAGAGGGTTTAATTTCCCTGCGTTTGGAAAGAAGTATTCAGGAGGAAAGGCGGCAAATTTTTGTTTTCCCCACGTTCACCGCACCACGCAGCGTTTTAGCATTCACACGGACCAATTGTGCTAGGATGCAGCATTTTAGAATTGATTTTCCCTTTTTTAAATAGTACATCTAGATAATCGCAGCATTTTTATTAAAACGCTGTGCATTTATGCTGCTAAAATTATAGTTTCTTATAGTGAATACATCAAACTTTAAATATAGAAAATAACAAATAATTAAAATTTACACTAATGTTCATTCATTAATATTAAATCAAGATATCCACTTTTGTTTTAACAAATATTGTAACAATTGTACAAAAAATTAAGATATCTAACTAAAGCCAGATTCAAGGAATGGTAAATAACTTAACACACACACAGAAATACATATATACATACATATATACATACATACATACATACATACATATATAATCCATTAGCATTGAATAAGTAAAGATTATCTCACAGTATATATAAATCTCATTCAAAGTCAATTTTTAATTTTATAACTATCTACAATAAAATAAAATAAATTTGAACAAGGTAGGCATGCGTAAATTTGTGATAAGAAATTGCAAGTCCAACAACGTAGAGAATGATGACAATTTATCAGCATTAATATGAGATCCAAAATATGTCGATTTATCATAAACATACATTAAAAAGAATGATAAACAAAAATAGATCAAAATAATGATACAATAAACATGAAAATATCGAATTATATGTATATATAATTAACTTAGGATGAAGCATGTAGAAACACCTTGAACGATAGAAGAATACCTAGATTTGATTGATCACTCTCTAGATCTGATAAACCTTGTCTTCATCACACATTAATTTATGGCTTCTTCTCAGATTTCAAAAATCACCATCCCACTTTACAAGAGAAGAATGAACCATCTTTTTTAATTTAGTTTGATATTGGTTTGAATTTTTTTTGATGTTTTTTTTTTGGATGAAGTTTCGATCATGGATGGATGATAAAGAAAATGAAGAAAAGAGAACAAAAAAAGAGAGTTACGTTTTGTATTGTGTATTATCAAAAATGAGGAGGTTTTGTTTTTAATATAATTAAAGAAACCGTTTCCTATTCTCCTATTAAATTTCCTCCTTTATTTCCCCTTTTTAAATTTAATCTCATTAATTGATTTCCACATCTTACGATTATATGGTTGATCCAAGCACATTCCACCTATGCAGCTTTTCCAAATAAGAGAAAACAACTTTTAAGTATTTTTTATTATTTAAAACATTTTTAAAATTATACCGATATCACATATCAATATATGCAAATATAACCACTATAAAAAAACATCTTTTACAAATCTCAGTAGAATTTGTAATAGGTATTTTACAACGTTTTATTAAACGTAGTCTTAGCCACAGTTGTAATAGGAACTACTTCTTTAACAACATTTTTTAGATGTTGCAGAAAAAGTTGTAATAAGCATTATTACAACTGCTTTTAGATGTTGCTATACATTTTTTTACAACATTCTGCAAATGTTGCAATATACTTTTTGACAACATTTTACGAACCTTATAGTATACTTTTTTACAATATTTAATAAACATTGTGGTATACTTTTCTACAACTTTTTTAAAATGTTGCGTTATATCTCTTACTGTAAAAAAAATACATGGTCGTTTTGGATTATTATCACCGTAAATATAATAAATTACAAATGTCAACACACTAATTTCAACGACACATTCAAATTGTTTCCATTGAAAAAAAGTCAACAAATTATTAACACAAATAATATTTACATTAATTTCAAAGAAATATTCATATCAAAATTCAAGTTGGTCTACTTGTTTTGCTTTGAAGACTCTTCATATCAAAAAAAGGGGATTACTTGTTCTGCTTTGTAGTAGTTAGCATAGTAGTTAGCAGGTTCCTCCAGTTAAGTTGTGACATTTCTACTTACTGGGTCTAATAGTTTTGCTTCTATACTTCAAGTGGAAGTTTCTTGCAGTTAAGAAAGCAACTTTCAAGAAGTTGCATAAGCCGTCTTCTAAGATTAAAGCAATAGAGATGAAACCCTGCGATAAGAGTAAAGCCATATTAAAGAATGAATCTAGGATCACAATACGCATGGAAGAATTTGAGTTTTAAACTAGGAATGCAGAAATTGATAATTATATATACCTTGTAGCCTTGAAGACTCTTCATGCTGCTCTCTGATATAGTAGAAGGAAACCACTCGCCTTTTAGACCCAGAATTAGAGGCCATATTATATACCTCATGAAATGACTTCCCCGAACATAAGCGAGATGTTCACTATATGTGAGCATATCATTCCTGCTCCAACATATGTCAGACTAAAATCAAAGTAGAACCTGCCATTCATTTTGAATTTTTAGAGAAAGATTGTGAATATTTAATGATCGATGCTAGAAATCAACAGAAAAAAGTAGATAACAAAAGGTACACGTCTGCTTATAAGCCTGTAAACCGAAAGTAGGGAACTGGGAAAATCCACAGACTTCACCTCCTAAATAAAACCATTGAAAAAAGCTCCATATTACATACTATTGTTAAGAACAAAATGAACGTACTGCTCCTATTTGCATTACTAGTTAGTGAAATACGCCTTGAACGGCGAATGGTGATTCACATTCATAAGGGATTAAAATATGAGCCAAAATTCAAGATAGAACGTACTATTGTTAAGAACAAAATGAACATACAGCTCCTATTTGCATTAATAGTTAGTGAAATGCTTCAAGGCGCACGCATACAATTACAATTTTTATATGAAACATTCAAATTAACCCTTAAAACAATATTGCAGAATTGAAATGATGGATCCGGATTAAGCAATAGTAAAAAAAGTGAAAATAAAAAAAATTGATAAAACACAAAGTGTTCTTTATTCTTATAATCAATGTGTAATGAGTCTAGAAAATATCCGAAACTTTTGATTTCTTATAGCCAACCAAATTAAATTCTCAAAGCACACTCTACATGGGACATACAAACTACTACATATGCACTTATTATTTGGTGTGCATCCCATATGTTGCTTGGCATCGCATAAATTTTATGTTCACGTTGAAAAAAAAAAGATCAAATAGAAAAAACTTGTATTTATTTTGATTATACCTGACAAATATAGTAATCAAGGGCAATGCTTTGGCCTAGTACACTTCCAATAATGCGCATACCCTCCACATCCAATTTTTGATGAAATATATGGTCAGCTTCCCCTTGGATTCATGTCATCAACAATGGTCTCTCAACTACAACATAATCTATACACAAAGTACCAAGAGTCTGAGTCTAGTAAAAACAAAATTATTCAAAGTAATTGAACAAGTAAAAAAAAGAAACTATAAGCACACATTTTGTCGAACACTTGCCTTGCCATGCTTATTTCATCGCATTTGGAGTACAAACTGAGTAACGAATTGCTCAGCAACATGTCGTCGGAAATACAAACGCCGCATCTGTTGAAAATGAAGGCGTGGGTCCATATATTGACGGATATAGACCCCAAGCCCGCGTACGAGTACAGGGTGCTCTGCTGTGTGTAGACATCGAGCTTTAGGCCGACTTCAGCATCATGTCCCTGACGAGTTCGAGAGCGCTTTCGTAATCTCTGCTCGAGGAATTGGAATCCACGATCGCGTTCCATGACACCTTGTTCTTGTTTTGGATCTCTTCGAAGATGAATCTGGTTCAGTCAAGCGATTACAGGAGGGTTAGAAGTGGATGAGGCTATTGGAGATGAAGAGAACGGTGGAGAGGCCGATTTGAAGACGTGGAAGTGGAGTTGGGACCCTTCGGGAGAAGGCGAAGGTAAAGGCAGATGGAGCAGGTGTATTGTTTGGAGTAGGCGTGGGCGCGTATCAGAGAGTGGAAGCAGAAGGAGGCGAGGGACTTGGATTCGAGAGCGGGTGATTTTGTTTGAGGGATTCGTACGTCAAAATGAAATTTTTGCCTTCGGAGCCTAAACTTTAACTTTTGGAGCCAAAAGTTCCATTTTAGGGACAAATGAAATTTTGTGCATGTCCTTAAATTATTTTAATCGTCCAGGAAAATCAGACAAGGGTATTGAGATTTACAATGTAATATTTATACTTTTCAAATTTTGAATATCTTTAACATTTTTGAACTTTTTAAAATTTTGAATATTTTATGAAGTTATAAATTTATTTAAAGTTTTTCTTTAAATATTGAAATTTGTGAAAATTCAAAATTTTGTTTTAAACTTTAGGAAAATTGTAAAATTTGTTTTAGGAACTCTCAAAATTTTAGCTTTTTTAAATATTAAATATAATTATCAATTCTAATAATTAAAAATTGAGTGCTAAATTTAAATATTACTTCATAATCACTAAAGACTACTTTATCATTGATTGATGGAAATCGATTACTAAATGTGGGTAAGAGGGAAATGAAGAAATTGTTAATAGTAATTATTAAATATTCCTTCTTAATTATTAATTAGTAATTATCAATTGTTACTTATAGCTTATTAATTATAATTGAATATCAATTATTAAGTACATATTATTAGTTGTTAATTGCTATTGTTTGCCGGAATTAGGACATGTGGGAACTAAGATCAATTGCACTTATTAATCATTAAATATTATATACTAGATAACAAATATTAATTATTAATCATCGAAGATTACTTATTAGTTACTAAATATTTAATAGTAGTTATTAATTAGGGGGAATTAATTTAAAGGACAAAAATTTGTATATTTTTTGCCTCAAGGACACCACATCAATATTTTTACCACAAGGACAAACATTCTTTAAAAAATTATTCATAAGGACAAACATTTTTCAAAATTATTCATAAGGACAACAAAACTGCTACCGAGCTAAAAACTGATACCTAAAAACCGTTACCGATAACTACAAACTGATACCTAAAAACTGCTATCAATAACTAAAAACTGATACCTACAGAAAGTTGTCTTTCAGGATAAAATATTGAAGGTCTGTCCTTGAGGCTAAAAAGCTGTGCAATTTTGTCCTTGACAATAATTTCCTGTTATTAATTATTACTTCTTATTTATAGTAACTAATTATTACCTCTTACTTCTTAAATATAATTGAATTAATCATTAATTGCATTTTTTAATTATTAAATTTAACTAAGAAATGTTAACTCTAATTTACTTATTATTAACGATTAATTATAATAAATTATTAAATTTAAAAAATAATTATTAATTGTTTATAATAACTAGTAATTAAATTTATTTATTAATTATCAATGCTTATAAATTAAAAATAATTACCCATTTAAGTTTTCATTTATAAATTATTAACCATAAACTATCGTTTATAAATTATTCAAGTAAGTTTTAAATATTTGTTATTAACTATAAATTATTAAAATATTTTAAGCAGTACCAAACATATTCATAAAAAAATTACGTAAATCTATGAGTAAAACTAATTTTTTAAAAATATGTAGTTAATTAATATCTAGTTGTAAGAAATAATATTTTACAACTTTTTAAACTGTTGTTAAAGGGTAACTCTGACAACGTTTACAACAAATATTGTAAAAAATAGTTTTTAACAACATTTTTGGTAGAAAAGTTGTAAAATGACATTTTTTACAACGTGTTCTAAAATGATGTTGTAAAAAAGGTGTTTTTTACAACGTTTTCTCGAAAAACGTAGTAAAAGGCCTTTTTTACAACGTTTTAAAAAGAAAACTAGTAAAATAAACGTTGTCATAAGATGTAGTTATTGTAGTGAACTTTTATATACGCACTAAAATAATTACAACAACATTCAAAACATCAAATAAATTAACAGTAATAAATATTTCATAAATGTTAACTTATTTAATCAGTTTGCAATATTTTATAAACTAATTAAATTGTGTGGTTTTCAGAAAAACCACAAATGCGCTTGTGCGACTAAGAGGTGTGAATTCAGTCAGCATTTAATATTGAACAATTCAAATATTAATGTTCACACGTCACTTAGCAGATGGAATGATAGTTTGGCCGAATTCATCGCTTACAGGTCTTTATGGTAAAATCAAATTTCACAAACACTTATTATCATCACTTTGGATTTATGGAATCTGGTAATGGTCAAAATTCCAATATCTTCCACATTCAACTTTATAATCTAAACACAAAATCCTTGATTTAATAATAACAATTATTATTAACTGAAATGCTCTGGCTAGAGATTTTGATTTTGAGTTGACTTTGTTTGACCATGATACTAACCCCATATAACTGAGGAAACGAATCCTCTCTTGAATAGTGCTTTACTTCTAATACTTTTACTTGACCCAACTATAGTCATTCGATAGGACGTCATGCCATAAGTTGACTATAATCAAAGTGGGGCTTTCATATTGAAGATCCACAATATTCACAAGTCGAGAGAACTGTGTAAATCACTCACATCGATATTTTCTGTTTGACCTTAGTTATTTTAACCAACAAAAAACTATCGAGTGAGTCGTTCCACAATTATCCAATAACCATCAGTACGTAACCCCTAGGTGCCCCCAGCAGTCATGAGTAATACGCTGCCTAACATTTGAAGAGCTTTACATGCTATTGTCTCAGCGGATACATTGATATCCATTATCGATGCATCTTGACTAGGAACACTTAAAATGGTATATTTGTTTTTATTATGATAAATTAATCACGATTACAACACTTTGTAACTACTATCACAAAATATGTCATTTATGGATTTTTTTTATTAAATATACTTTTAATTAAATTAATTAATTAATATAACCACATTATATCAAGTATACGATAGAAAGAAACACCTTTTTTATGAATAAGATTGTTCATCGAGTTAGATATACGTAACAAACTACATAATTGCCCCAGGGCAAACCGCTAACTCTATCAATCTCCTACTTGCAATTGAGTTTAATTATGGAATCTTATTCCCACTTCTCCAATCGGTTTCCCAAAACTTGTTTCATCTGTCCCTTTGTGAATGGGTATGCTATTATGTTTCCATTACCTACTCTGTCAGACAACTCTCTTAGACGGTGATAAACTGCTTTATCACGTGGAACAATTCAGAGTATGTCTCTCGACCTCTAATGAGCTCTAAGTTCTACTACGAACCATATCGCAACATTGTTATCATATAACAATATAATGAGATTCTCAATATTTGGAATCAGCTCGGTTATAAATTTGTGCTCTTATAATTTTATATACATTATCTTTTATTGCGGTAATATTCAAGGCGATGCACACCTTTTTTCATTGAATAAGAAACAGTCTTTTATTTTGAATATTTCCAACTTAAAGTATTAACTTGAATTTATTATTGACATTCTACACTCAATATGACTTATGAAGTTTGAGTTCGAACGCTCCTTCATAAGGAGTTTATGTCTATGTAAACAATTCTCTAGTACTTCATAAATACACGAGAACACTTCAGATAACCATTTAGTGGTATCAATTAGGATTTGATATTTGCTTCATTTATCAAATACATAAACAAATCATGATATCCTAGACAATAAAATTTGTATTGTAATTCCTTTTGCCAAATGAAAAGGAATCAATCTTACATGTTCTGTGTTAAACATTTTAATAAGGTGTCCTTGCATATTATTTGGGACATTCTCGATATCTTTTATACTTGCTATAAAAGACATCATTTTATTAATCCAATGTTGAGTATTAATACAACTAAGGCCGATTTCAACACAAGTACATCGTTAAAATCAACAACGTGTTGTTTACTTATAGTACAGAAATATCAATGTAGGTCTAAGCTGTCGAGAAGCATAGGCAGTTACCTTTTAACATTCTTTCTTATGAACATACGTTTCCTTTGCACTTTGATTGAAAATCAAACTATTTAATATTTCTATCAAAATACTTATTCAATCTTGATGCTTATTTGTATTATTTCTTAGATCATATCCAAAGACTCACAAACTCAATATCGCTCCCACTGACTTTGAGACGTTTTTGGTTAATACATTTAAACGGCTTACTGTAAACTATTATCTAGAATTTTATGTTATAATATATATGTACTAAAACACTTGGACTTATCAAGCGGTAATTTTGTGAGTAAGTCCGAATTGACTTGAACGGGTTTAATATTGAATCTATCATGCTAATTTCAACAATTGAAATTTGCGATATTATTCTTATCAACATTGCTCATTTAATTCCAACCGCATTAGTCTTACTCATAAAGACATGGTCGTGGTCGATGGATCATATCCCTTCAGTTACGACGACTAAAATCTATATTTTGATAGCCTGCTTGGAATTCTTTCGGATTTGTGTATCATACCATACAGAGTCAACACTCTCAATGGTTTAATTAAACAAACTAGGATTATATATTTTCGATATTAATAAGAAACTCATAGCTTCTGTTAGATGTGCGAGAATGCGTATTAGACATTCTAATGTTATATGTTCGTTTAGGTTAGTTAATTTTATTTCATCTCATATAATCAGTTCTATCCGTGGATCGTATCCAATTCCATTTTACTACCAATAATTTCTCAAAAAAATCTTCACAATGAAGTTGGCATATCTTGAAAGAACAATTGTTTCTCAGTGTAATAGAATGTATTCATAAATGTTTAATGAATTTCTTTATTTATAAAACTGATTTGGTTTTAACTTACAAAATTATGTTCGAAACGTAAATATGTCATCCAATGACAGTCTTTTCAAAATCTTTTGGGGAAATTCATACAAGATCCCTCATGAAAAATTATACATGCAATCTTTTGACTCGCAAACCTGTCAACTCCTTGGCCTATGATATGTCAGAGTTTCTTATAAACCCTTGTCTTGCAAAATTTTGTAAAATTTTGCAAAACGGTTTTGGTATTTATAGAATTACGATTGCATACATCTATATGTATCAATACATAGAGTCCATCAACTCTTATGATACTCTCATGAAATGGGTGCATAGCCCTTTATTGTTTGAGATATAATTAACAAGTATTATATGATTCAAAATCATGCAATAAAATTAATTCTCAAAACTACGGCTTAATCTATAATCCCAAAACAACTATAAATAATATTAGATACTTCCTTATTTTCCAATGCATCACATATATTATAAAAAAATGCCACATTTTAGTTTTATTTCACAAAGAATATTCATAATATTCATATTAAAACATAGCTATGTCTATTTATTTCCAGTCGATACCGAAAATAATTATTATTTCATAAATAATGTACGGTAAATTTTACGAAAACTATTTTCATATTATGATGCAATTTATAAGTGTTACATGGCATGCTTCCACTATTTCCACCATTACTATAATAGCATTTAATTTGGAGTTCATCATTCACTTAATAAAATTTGTTTGTTTCATACAATGCAACTATTCGCAGTAGATAGTTCGTTGATCAAATATCTTGACCTCGAAGAATTAAATCTCATAGAAAACAATTTTCTATATGAAAATATATTTCGGAATAGAAATCATATTTTGTTTTCCAATATTAAATATCAATTCATATTATAATTTTCGTTTCCAATGTAAGCAAAAGTGGCTATTCATTCTCTTCATCCCAGCTGTACCTTAAATTACATCTGTTCTTATACACTTGTTTTCCTTTCAAAAGGTCAAACTATTCAAAAAAAACTTACTACAATATCATAACAAACACTTTACAAAAACACATTCAATCATCCTTAAACATTTAAGGACATCAAATATGTTACACTTTATGTAAACCAATTAAAATGACATTTCAGCGATCGAGTTCTTAAATCTATCTTGTAGTTTTTGGTCTCTGTTACATTTACACAATACGATCCCTTTTATAATCGATCAAGTTGAATGCATGATCTCAAAAATACTGTTTATTGGCCTATTTCCAACAAACTATATTCATTTAAGTATCGTACATTACGAACTGTGACTGTTCACCATATACATTTATAAATGATGGTATATGAATCAAATATCCATAGTCCTGTATTGCTTTTAGAGTTCAATACTCATAGAGTGCAATATACGGTCTTAACCAAATAAGCACATAAGTGACCATTTTACGAATGTATTAAGTAGCTGTAAAAAATTAGATGCTTGCATGTGTATAGAAAACATTAACTGCAATAGGCATTTAATAGTGGGTATTGTACTCCATTTGTCAACTTTCAACTCAGTTCGTTTATATATGTTAATTGATAAACATTTTATCAATCATGTAAATGCACAAATTAATCATTGTAGATAATTATAACATTATTTAGCATGTGTTCTTACAATATTGGAAAGGTTAAATGTTACCATTTTATTTTTTTAATAAGTATCTAGCTAGTCTTCTATGTTTTTCCAAACCCTAAGACGACGCATAGAAGTCTTTCGACTTCACTAATGGATGTTAGGACTCGTCTATCTTGGTATTCTGATCTTAAGTTTGCTCAATAATTATAGCCCCACAAATGATGGATAACTCCTTATCGGCTGTATCATATACAACTTGTAGGATCTAGATTAACCCTGGGGGGGGGGGGTGAATAGGGTTATAGCAAATTTTCTCGATTTAAACACAAAAATAAACTGCAGAAATAAATATGCTGTAAAGTAAATCACACACAAAATTTACCCAGCTTCGGCAACCCCTGCCTACTGCTGCATTCACAGATTTCTATTAGAATTAAACAGTATCACGCTTACAAACACTCTACTAGACTCGCAGACATTTGCTCCCGCTCACAAACACTCTACTAGACTCGCACACCCTGCTCGCAAACATTTGCTCCCGCTCACAAACACTCTACTAGACTCGCACACCCTGCTCCGCCTATAGAGTTTCGCTTACTCGCAAACTTTGCTTCCCGCCTATAGAGCTTCGCTTACTCGCAAACTCTGCTCCCGCCTACAATAGAACTTTGCAAACTCGCACACCCTGCTCACTGAACTAATTCTAACTAGACAATCTGACACTACCTAAACCCTAGGTGGTGATTTACAAAGAATTTGAATAAACAAAAATTAAACAGTTAAACAAAGACAAATAACCCTAATTATAAACTAAAGCCTTTAGAAAATAAGGCCGGCCCACTTATTTCATTTAAACCCGTTCCTTATTTTCTTCTTTGATATTCTCCAGCCCGATCCCCTTTATTTCTTTGTTGCGAAAAATAATGGCAGCATGCGTCTTCGTTCTTCGATCTGAAAATTAGGGCTCGTGCTTGATATTCTTTTCTCTGGAAATTTGCGGCTTTCTCTTAGCTCTGAGGTCTAGGCTATTTTGAAGCACCGATTTTAAGTTGATTGAATCAGTGATTAATTGCAAGTCGTCTTGTTCGATCGAATCCTTGTTGCTTACTTCGGTTGCTTTGATGAGTTCGTTTGTTGCTTCGGGTAAGATTTTTAGCTCTGTTCCTTTTTGATTTTTGTATTCGAACTCATACCTTCTGCCGATGATGATTTTGGGCTTATATAGGATTCAAAATCCAATTTTTGCGTTCGTATATTCGTGTTTGAATTTGTCAATTCCTTTTCTCTGCCGCTTGATGATGCTTGAACGATTTATGATGAATCTGACTTTGTCAAATTCACGTTTCTTGGTTGACACGGTTTTGAATTCATTTTCGTTTCTTTACCACCACGTCTCTGACTTGTTCAACATACTGACTTGGTTCAATTTTGACTTTGGCTTTGATTGATTACATGAATTTTTGGCTTGATCAACCTTGATGTTGAACTCTGTCTTCACTGATTGTGTTTACTGCAGCCAATTGATTTCTTAAACTTTGTAGCCTTGGTTACTGGTCGAGTTGTATCTGCTTGTAGTTGATGCATACGCTCTCTGTTTTCTTTTGATGCATTCTGGTGCGGTGTTGTTACTGCATTCATGACCACTGTAATGTGTTCTCTGGTTTGATGTTGCATTTCATGATTCATCTGATCACTACTGTGTCTTCATTAATGGAGTCAGTGATAATGTTCACTGTGTTGGCCTTGTAGTATTCTTTGACATGTTGTATCTGCATTCACCATAGTTTGTATATGCATTTGCCTGTTGTTTCATTTGTCTGCACTTGATCATTCTTGAGCTCAAGTTGCTCCATTTTGACCTGAACTTGACATTGCCTTACTGATCGACTTTCTGTTGACATATAGTCTCTGGCCATGTTTGAACATGATTGTGGTCAATTGCTTTGTCTATTCATTTGCCTTGAGTCTGTATTACTTTGATTCTTTTGAAACTCGAGTTGCACACTACTGTCTTGGTTTTGGGGCTGCTGTTCTTTAATGCATCTGTGTGTGTTACTGTGTTCATGTCACTGGTCTTGCTTGATGGTCATGTGCCACTGCATCACCACTGTTACACTGCGTCTGTTGTCTTCACTGTGTTCATGCACTTTGGTCTTTGTTGCCTCTGTTATGTTGCTTTGAATGAATAATTGCCAGTGATGTTAACATGTGCATTTGCTTGAGTCTGTGTCATCTTCACTTGCATTGTGGCATTGTGTTCATTTGTTGTAGTTGTATTTATGTACACTACTTGATGGTTGCTGTGCACTTTTAATGCATTACTTGTCTCTGCTTCATTCTGGTTGCTTCCCTGACCTTGTATCACTTGATGTCTTGTTCGTTGAGTTCTTGGTTGTCACAGCTCTATATAGTTTGGAACTGTGTCATGGTGATGCATTCTTGAGTCTTGGATATTGAACAGTATCATGTTGGTTTGGTTGTTTAATGAAGAGGTTGAACTTGCATACTTCATGTAGCTTTCATGTTTGGTCTGACCTTTGCACATATGACTCTCTTCATGTTGCAGCTGATTTTTTTTTTTTCTGATGTTGCCACTGTCTTCTTTGTACTCCAGCATGTAGTTGGTAATTTGCATTCTCTTATGGTTTCACACATGTGAGTTGATCATGTTGCATTGAGTATACGTGTTCATTGTGATGACTGTGATGACATTCATGATGCAGTGACATGTTTTCCATTGGTGCAATCTTGGAGTCTAAGCTTTGCATTCTTTTTTTTTGTTTTTTTAGCCTTGTGTTGAATCCAGTTTTAAAAACTCGGGTTTGACCTTGTGCTGAGAGTCGTGATTTTCAATGTTATTGCACGTGAGTTGAACCCGGTTTTTCATTTGGGTTTGACCTGTGCTCACCTGTCCCTGTAAATCAATCAAGTGTATATATCGGCGTGCACGGCCTTGTGGCATATACAGTAATACACTGTGTATGTCACAAGTTGTTCTTGTATGATGAATTCAAATTTAAATTATGACGAACAACCCAAATAACTGAGGCAAATCATATTTTCAAAAATTATCTTTTATTTTTGAATTGCAAAAATATTTCTTTTTCAATTTTACTGCGTTAGTTTATATTTTTGCAGATTGCTCAGATGCTGGATTCAAACTGGAATGCAGTTGAAGATAAATACGAGTGTGAGTGATATGTAGTGAGGTGAACTGTAAATATGTAATGTGATGTAATTGTAATCAAAGTTGTATAGTTATAGTGAGAGCTTGAAATTGTACTATTCAAAGTTGTAATAAATATTTATTTGAATAAAATATCTGTTTGAATTCAAATTCTGTGTAATTTATTTTATTCAACAAATATTTATTTAAACTGTGAAAAATAGAATAGTATATTAACAAATATATTTAAACGAATATATATATATGTTTATTATCATCAAACAAAAATCATATAAGCGCAAAGCGCATATTCAACAATCTCCCCCTTTTGATGATAACAAACATATATTTAAGATTTTGAATGTATTAAATGTATTTGATCGTTCAATTTGCTCCCCCTATTTGAATGCTCCTCTCTACATAATACTCCCCCTACATATATGCATACAAATAAAAATATATAAATGAGCCTATATGCAAAGTGAAAATTATTTGACCTTTGCTTGATTCTATTTGACAAAATCTTAACTTTTCTCTCCCCCTTTTGTTATCAGCAAAAGAATAACAGTGTTATAAAATAGGGATGAAGTGATAGACATGAATCAAACATTTAACTCAACTGAATATAAATATCAAATTTCAATAAAATTCAAACAAAAATCATAATTACCCTTGTGAGGCGCATATTCCACTTTCAGAAGTGATGGAAATAAAATCATCAAAAAATCATACAGTTCTGTCTATCTGTGGTATATTTATTTCGGGAAATTTGAATATCTACTAACCATGCATAACCGTTAGGACTTTTAAATGAGATTAGTAGTATTCCAATTTAATTTAAAAACGAAATCAAGTATCTTCTAACCACGCATGACCGTGAGGACTTTTAAATGGGATTAGAATCAACTTGTCTATTTGAATCAATTAATTTTGATATGCGTTCCATACATCCATAACCGTGAGGACTTTTAAATGAGCATGGAAGCACATAATCAAAAATCCAAGTAATTCACCCATGCATAACCGTGAGGACTTTTAAATGAGAGTGAATACTTTGGATATTTATTTTTATTGCTAAATATAATAAGTTGAAGCACAAATAATTTCCTTCATAGATTTAAAGATATTGAAGAACAAATGATTTCCTTTGTAAACTACCACAAATTTACATACTAAATATGATCTTGATTAGTGATGATCGATAGAAAGATGATAGAAATAGAAATGGTCATGGAATTTTTACCCAACAAAAAGTTTTTATAACTCTTGTTATGAAATTCTAAAGAAATTTTCTAATTATACTTTCTCGAGTTATAATATATGATAAATATCAACACTCATCACTTTTTCAATCACTATTCACCTTTTCGATAATCAAAGGGAGTTAGATTAGTCAAAATAGTCATTTAAAATCAAATTTAAAAAACTATAAAATCAATTTTTTTTTTAAAAAAAATGACTAATCTGTAAATATGGTCAAACATGATTTTCTCGAGGGGTTTTATAAGAAAATTTTCTGCTATTTGAAAATTATTTCAAGTGAAAAATATGCAGATATTTTCTTCGAAAAACGATGCAGCAAATGAATGTTTTAAAAAATTAATCACGTTCCACTAGTAATTTTTCTATCAACTATATTACCAGTGTAATCTGCATCTGAATTTAAATTTCACTCAATATTCACTCGTTGGATTTCAAAGACCAGATTGTGAAATTTTAACAAGCTATCTCAGAATGAAATTTGAAATGAAGCCATGTTCACACTCAAAAAAACATCATGGTGTTAATTTCAGAAGCCGTAGGATAAACAATTATATTCATGAGTAATCAATAGTCAATCAACATCATGATTATTTCAAAAACAATTTCTCAAGGTTTCAACAATTTTTTTTTAAATCCTTTTTAACAGCCTTCACATGAAATTTGAAATCGTGCAAATTTACAAGCAGTGACCGAAATGTCAAAACAAATATATATACGTGTAGCATGAGTAACCATCATTTGACCGAACAAATTCAAAGTTGAAAATCTGATTGGTCATTATTTAAACACAAATCAAGGTCATAATTAAGAGCAAATCAAAAAATCATATCAATTAAGTCCGAATCAGTCAACCATCATAATTATTCCAGTTAATTCTATTTAAAGATGGTTGGTCAATATGTTGAAAAAAAAATCATAGCATCAAAATCATCATCTTTTGTACATCTCAATATTGGCTGATTTAATTCAGATTATGGTGCAGATTATCACATTTGATATATCGTTCAAAAATAAATTTACCTGTTTTACCTTTACGATAATTTTTCGTCATTGTCCATTGTGATTCTGTCACCTTTGTACTAGGCTAAGGAACTTTGCTTTGACGCCCGTTGTCTTTCTGGAACAGCCAAAATCCAGAGAACACTGTTGTTGTTCCTTAGCCTGCCACCACACCTACACGATGAAAGATTTATGTGACCTATTTGTTTTTATAGGTCCATGATTGTTAGTGGCAGAATATGAAAAATATGTTTTTGGAGACCCAAAACTATTTATAAATGTTCCTTTTGGCACCCAAATTTGTTTGACTTTCAAAGATTTTATATTTGTGCCTTTTGGAACCTAAATTGGTATAGTTTTCACATGTTTGGGTCTATACCAACAATTATTGTGATTGTGTCCATATTTTCTACAAATCGTGCACATTGAATTTTCTTGATTAATCTCATTTCTAACATATTCAGAGTGAGTATATCCAAGTCCTTGTCTATCAATATTGATAGTTTGTTTTCCTATTAACATATTCAATGATTTTTCACTTTTTGAAAATTTATCTAAAGTCGTTGACAATTGTTGGACTTGTGTTTTGAGAGATTCATTTTCATTTATCAATTGTGTGCACTTTTCAATAGAATTCTCTCTCCTATTATTTTCATTCTCTTTTAAAATCAGAATTTCATTTTCAAGTGATTTTATATTGATTTCTGATTTTTCAATTTCCTTTTCGAATGTTGGACACTTATCACACTTAGGGATCTTACTTTGATAGGTTTTAACTAATTTGTCGAGTTGCTCATTTAATTCTAACAAAGTATCATTTTGTGATTCAAGTTTGACATACTTCTCCCTAAGTCGTTTAAAATAGCCATTTACTTTGTGGAAATAAATAAGTAATTCAGAGTAAGTTTTTATACCTCGCTTGGCTCGTCGTCGTCGCTATCAGTTATATTCCCATGAAGGCACATATCTGCTTCCTCACTTTCACTGCTATCGCTTTTATTCCACTTGGCTACAAATTTCCTTTTTGAATTCTTCATTCGTAATGCCAGCTCGGCTGCTCCATCATCATCATCCTCATCACAACTGCTATTTACCAATCCTGTTAAGCATATTTCTTTAACTGAGTCGGTTGTGGAGGACTTCTCATTACTGTTGACTTTTGCACCATATATTGCATCGAGAGTATTCCAGATTTTCTGTGCATTTTCACTAAGAGAAACAAAATTAAAATTATCACGATTAATATGAGAATATAATATATGCATAGTAAGAGCATTAATCGAGATACTTTCCTTATCGGTTTTATCACACCCATTTTCAATAATATCCCAACATTTAATATTAACAGATTTTAAATAAAATTCCATTTTCAATTTCCAGTTCAAAAAATCTGTTCCATCGAAAATAGAAGGAATAATATTGAAATGACCCTCAAAAATATTATCTGGTGGATTCATGACTCTAGAGTTAAAGAAAAAAATATACCGGGCTCCGATACCACTTGTAGGATCTAGATTAACCCTAGAGGGGAGGTGAATAGGGTTATAGCAAATTTTCTCGATTTAAACACAGAAATAAACTGCAGAAATAAATATGCTGTAAAGTAAATCACACACAAAATTTACCCAGCTTCGGCAACCCCTGCCTACTGCTGCATTCACAGATTTCTATTCGAATTAAACAGTATCACGCTTACAAACACTCTACTAGACTCGCAGACATTTGCTCCCGCTCACAAACACTCTACTAGAATCGCACACCCTGCTCGCAAACATTTGCTCCCGCTCACAAACACTCTACTAGACTCGCACACCCTGCTCCGCCTATAGAGTTTCGCTTACTCGTAAACTTTGCTTCCCGCCTATAGAGCTTCGCTTACTCGCAAACTCTGCTCCCGCCTACAATAGAACTTTGCAAACTCGCACACCCTGCTCACTGAACTAATTCTAACTAGACAATCTGACACTACCTAAACCCTAGGTGGTGATTTACAAAGAATTTGAATAAACAAAAATTAAACAGTTAAACAAAGACAAATAACCCTAATTATAAACTAAAGCCTTTAGAAAATAAGGCCGGCCCACTTATTTCATTTAAACCCGTTCCTTATTTTCTTCTTTGATATTCTCCAGCCCGATCCCCTTTATTTCTTTGTTGCGAAAAATAATGGCAGCATGCGTCTTCGTTCTTCGATCTGAAAATTAGGGCTCGTACTTGATATTCTTTTCTCTGGAAATTTGCGGCTTTCTCTTAGCTCTGAGGTCTAGGGCTATTTTGAAGCACCGACTTTAAGTTGATTGAATCAGTGATTAATTACAAGTCGTCTTGTTCGATCGAATCCTTGTTGCTTACTTCGGTTGCTTTGATGAGTTCGTTTGTTGCTTCGGGTAAGATTTTTAGCTCTGTTCCTTTTTGATTTTTGTATTCGAACTCATACCTTCTACCGATGATGATTTTGGGCTTATATAGGATTCGAAATCCTATTTTTGCGTTCGTATATTCGTGTTTGAATTTGTCAATTCCTTTTCTCTGCCGCTTGATGATGCTTGAACGATTTATGATGAATCTGACTTTGTCAAATTCACGTTTCTTGGTTGACACGGTTTTGAATTCATTTTCGTTTCTTTACCACCACATCTCTGACTTGTTCAACATACTGACTTGGTTCAATTTTGACTTCAGCTTTGATTGATTACATGAATTTTTGGCTTGATCAACATTGATGTTGAACTCTGTCTTCACTGATTGTGTTTACTGCAGCCAATTGATTTCTTAAACTTTGTAGCCTTGGTTACTGGTCGAGTTGTATCTGCTTGTAGTTGATGCATATGCTCTCTGTTTGCTTTTGATGCATTCCGGTGCGGTGTTGTTACTGCATTCATGACCACTGTAATGTGTTCTCTGGTTTGATGTTGCATTTCATGATTCATCTGATCACTGCTGTGTCTTGATTAATGGAGTCAGTGATAATGATCACTCTGTTGGCCTTGTAGTATTCTTTGACATGTTGTATCTGCATTCACCATAGTTTGTATATGCATTTGCCTGTTGTTTCATTTGTCTGCACTTGATCATTCTTGAGCTCAAGTTGCTCCATTATGACCTGAACTTGACATTGCCTTACTGATCGACTTTCTGTTGACATATAGTCTCTGGCCATGTTTGAACATGATTGTGGTCAATTGCTTTGTCTATTCATTTGCCTTGAGTCTGTATTACTTTGATTCTTTTGAAACTCGAGTTGCACACTACTGTCTTGGTTTTGGGGCTGCTGTTCTTTAATGCATCTGTGTGTGTTACTGTGTTCATGTCACTGGTCTTGCTTGATGGTCATGTGCCACTGCATCACCACTGTTACACTGCGTCTGTTGTCTTCACTGTGTTCATGCACTTTGGTCTTTGTTGCCTCTGTTATGTTGCTTTGAATGAACAATTGCCAGTGATGTTAACATGTGCATTTGCTTGAGTCTGTGTCATCTTCACTTGCATTGTGGCATTGTGTTCATTTGTTGTAGTTGTATTTATGTACACTACTTGATGGTTGCTGTGCACTTTTAATGCATTACTTGTCTCTGCTTCATTCTGGTTGCTTCCCTGACCTTGTATCACTTGATGTCTTGTTCGTTGAGTTCTTGGTTGTCACAGCTCTATATAGTTTGGAACTGTGTCATGGTGATGCATTCTTGAGTCTTGGATATTGAACAGTATCATGTTGGTTTGGTTGTTTAATGAAGAGGTTGAACTTGCATACTTCATGTAGCTTTCATGTTTGGTCTGACCTTTGCACATATGACTCTCTTCATGTTGCAGCTGATTTTTTTTTATTTTGATGTTGCCACTGTCTTCTTTGTACTCCAGCATGTAGTTGGTAATTTGCATTCTCTTATGGTTTCACACATGTGAGTTGATCATGTTGCATTGAGTATACGTGTTCATTGTGATGACTGTGATGACATTCATGATGCAGTGACATGTTTTCCATTGGTGCAATCTTGGAGTCTAAGCTTTGCATTTTTTTTTGTAGTCTTGTGTCGAATCCAGTTTTAAAAACTCGGGTTTGACCTTGTGCTGAGAGTCGTGATTTTCAATGTTATTGCACGTGAGTTAAACCCGGTTTTTCATTTGGGTTTGACCTGTGCTCACCTGTCCCTGTAAATCAATCAAGTGTATATATCGGCGTGCACGGCCTTGTGGCATATACAGTAATACACTGTGTATGTCACAAGTTGTTCGTGTATGATGAATTCAAATTTAAATTATGACGAACAACCCAAATAACTGAGGCAAATCATATTTTCAAAAATTATCTTTTATTTTTGAATTGCAAAAATATTTCTTTTTCAATTTTACTGCGTTAGTTTATATTTTTGCAGATTGCTCAGATGCTGGATTCAAACTGGAATGCAGTTGAAGATAAATACGAGTGCGAGTGATATGTAGTGAGGTGAACTGTAAATATGTAATGTGATGTAATTGTAATCAAAGTTGTATAGTTATAGTGAGAGCTTGAAATTGTACTATTCAAAGTTGTAATAAATATTTATTTGAATAAAATATCTGTTTGAATTCAAATTCTGTGTAATTTATTTTATTCAACAAATATTTATTTAAACTGTGAAAAATAGAATAGTATATTAACAAATATATTTAAACGAATATATATATGTTTATTATCATCAAACAAAAATCATATAAGCGCAAAGCGCATATTCAACACAACTCCTAACCCATTTTTCCTTGTCCTAATCTCATTTCGACCTCGAGTTTGCTCAATAAATCGAAAGTGATTATTCGCTTATACCTACCACATTGTGATGCCTTAAGTATAGTATATGTACCTTGAGTTTTATCAACAAATACATATAGTTACCTTACCTTGTCTATTCAATATATTAATAATACTACACATAACATTTCTAGCTTGAGTTTGCTCAACAACTATGAAGTATGCAAGTAATTTATTAATACATATATGGTAGAGGACAGCATTATATTAAAGATTCATAATCTTCAGTATATCATATTGAGTGATATTGACTTATGGAATAATGTATTTCGTATGGAATATCCTCGTGATTCAAATGTCAAACACATCAGAAATCGCAGTATACGTACAATTACAAATGTATTTATTCCTTAAGTCTATTTGAGTTTCTTTAATGTTCCATCTTTAGTTTATACACTCATATTATATAAGTTTCATTATTATATAACTTTTATATTTTAATTAACTTATACCATAATCTTATGTACAACATTTTATTGATTAAATCCCATTTAATTAATTTCAATTAATTAATTTTAAATCGGTATTCCAATACAATTTTTATATTGAACATATCTACTATAACCATAATAGTAAGACACATATATCTTATATATATACGCATACTTTTAGTTAATTAACTAACCTTTAATTACTTTATTAATTAAACAATTTTAACTAAATTATATTAATTTCGAAAATTTATCTTATATACATATGTATGCTTATATTATGTTAAACACTTTAAAATGTCATAACATATATCAACATACATAACACATGCTTATAAATATTAATTAATTAACTCATTTAATCAATTTATATTATTAATCTTATTAATAATTTTAAATTCGAAATTAATATTCGCATAGTTTCAAACATTTTGAACTTTTCGATACATTTTCAAACATTTTGAAAATTTATGTTATATTATAACCTTTTATAATAAACATGTTTTATTTTAAATTTAACTTTTAAATTTAAAATCTTGGATTAAAGCCCAAGGTCCAATAAATTGGGCCTTTTCGGTCAGGAGAAACCGTTGGGTTTACTCCACCTTTTAGGCTAGGTTGGTAACCAGGTAGGACAGGGTATTTGATTACCCAATTTCAATTTTAGACATTACATTTATAGACACTGTACTTAGTGGACAAGCTTAATTAGTTAGCCCTAACATGACCAATTTAGAGCACATAGGCTATTGGACTCTGATACCATTGTTGGAACTGCGCCAGCCCGCAGCGGAAGAAATGAGTGAATTTCAAAACATTTACCATTTTGGATCATTAACTGGCCTATGAAGTCTAAAGACATTTAGATCCTATCTAAATTTCATTTTAAATAAAATCAATATTTTATTCAATATGGTAATTCAAGGAACTTTAAATATTCAAATGTATGTGATATGATGAATATATCGAATACATTCATCTATGTCAAGTGTAAGTGCGGTGTATACGTGGTGTGTATATGTATAAATGAAACATGTAAAAATAAATTAAGAGAAGGAATTATTTTTTCCCTCTGTTACTATATTCAATTAACAAAGGAAAGATATGATAAAATATGAAAGGAGAAAAATATATCATTTCTTTCAACATTTAACTATGACAGTTACTACATTAAATGACATTTATTACTTATCAATCAAATCTACACATGAATATGGTAGAATATGAAAAGAGGGAAACCTGTCGTTTCTTTCACTATTTAACCGTGACAATCAATACATTAAATGACGTTTATACTTATCAATCAAATCTGTACATGGATATGATAGAATATGAAAAGAGGAAAAAATCTCATTTCTTTCACTATTTAGCTATAACAATTAATACGTTAAATGACGTTGGTTGCTTGTCAACCAAATCTACACATGCTTTCGTTGTCTAAATTTTGTTAATGAAATATATGCATACATTCGTAATAATTATGGATGCATACATTCATAATATATATGGATACATACATACATATAAAATTAAAAACTGTCGGTTGTTTTAAATAATTTGAAATCCTAAATTAACATTAATTGAAAAATTCCAATTAGAAAAATGTTTAACAAAAAAAAGGTTGATTATTGCTCATAATCTATGTACAAATTTGATTTTGAGGCATTTCACTAGAAGGACAAATTTTGCAGTCCAATTAGTTTCTAGGACACACACTTTTAGAAATTTATTTCAAGGCCAAAGTCAGCGGAATAATTACTTTTAAGGACAAAGTCACCAGTCCAATTACTTTCAAGGACATAATTTCATAGGTTTTTAAGCCTTAGAAACTAATTATTTTGCATTTGTCCTTAAAAATAATTATTTCAATTTTGTGTCCTTGAAACTAATTGCACTTGCTAAAGAGGCACTTGTGGCTAATTTCCACTTTGATTTAAACAAAACATTTATATTAAATATAACTGATAATTAAAATTTAATAATTTGGATCTGAAAATATGTATTTGCAAACAATATAGCATATGGTATATATGTATATACATTTGTACGAAAGGTTTTTGATTGTAACATATAAAGTTGTCATTAAAAATTTAATTTAGCAATGAAATGATACATCAATCTTTATAAAAAACTTTAAATATAGTAGAAAACAAATAATTAAAATTTGCATTAAAGTTCATTCATTAATATTAAATTAAGTATCCACTTTTGTTTTAACAAGGAATGATAAATAACTTAACATATATATACATATATTTACATATATAATCCATTAGCATTTGAATAAGTAAAGATTATCTCATAGTATACATGAATCTCATTCAAAGTCTTTAATTTCATAACTATCTACAATAAAATAAAATAAATTTTAATAAGGTACGCATCCATAAATCTGTGATAAGAAATTACAGTTCCAAACAACATATATAATGATGCCAATTTATCAGAAGTAATATGAGATGCAAGACATGTTGATTTATCATAACATACATTAAAAGGAATTGATAAACAAACATAGATCAAAGTAATAATACAATAAACATGTAAATATCAAATTATACGCATATATAACTACCTTAGGATGAAGCATGTAGAAACACCTTGAATGATAGAAAAATAGTTAGATCTGATTGATCATTCACTCTCCAGACCCGATAAACTTTGCCCTTCATCACACCTTAATTTGTGGCTTCTCCTCAAGTTTCAAAAATCACCATTCCACTTTGCAAGAGAAAAATGAACCACCCTTTTTAATTTAATCTGATGTTGGTTTGAATTTGTTTTGATGTTTTTTTGGATGAAGTTTTAGCTAGATGAAAGATAGAGAAGAGGAAGAAAAGAGAACAAAAAAATGAAAGTCACATTCTGTGCTGTGTACATTCAAAAAATGAGGAGGCTTTTTCTGATAGAATTAAAGGAACCATTTCCTATTTTCCAATTAAAATATCCTTCTTTATTTTATCTTTTTAAATTTTAATTAATCTCATTAATTGATTTTCTCATGTTACCATTATATTGCTGATCCAACCACATTCAAAATATGCAACTTTTCAAATAAGAGAAAACAACTTTTATGTAGTTATTTTATTACTTAAAACATGTTTAAAATTATACCGATATCGCATGTCGACATATGCAAATATAACTTTTATATGCATTAAATAATTACCAACAACATTCAAAATATAAAATAAATTAACAATAGTTAATATCTTATAAATATTAATTAATTTAATCAGTTTGCAACATTTTACAAACTAATTAAATTGTGTGGTTTTCGGAGAAATCACAAGCGCGGTTGTGCAAATCAGAGGTGTGAATTTAGTCAGCGGTTAATATTGAACAATTCAAATATTAATGTTCAACTATCACTTAGTAGGAGGTATGATAATTTGGCTGAATTCATCGCTTACAGGTCTTTATGGTAAAATCAAATTTCATAAACACTTAAGCGATACATTTTAGTGGCAATTATTTACACCAATTGTCTTCGTCAAAATTATATCACTTTAGATTTATGGAATTTGGTAATGGTCAACATTCTAATATCATCCACATCAACTTTATAGTCCAAATACAAAGTTCTTGGTTCAATAATAACAATTATTATTAACCGAAATGCCCTGGCCAGAGACTTTGACTTTGAGTTGACTTTGGTTGACCTACTAACCCCATATAACTGAGGTGACGAATCATCCCTTAGACACTGCTTCACTTCCAATACTTCCACTCGATCTAACTATAGTCACTCGATGAAACGCAATGCCATGATTTGACTATAATCAAAGCGGAGCTCTCATATTAAAGATCCATTGTATTCTCAAGTCAAAAGAATTGTATAAATCAGTCGCATCAATATTTTCTGTTTGATCTTAGCTATATTAAACAACAGAAAACTATCGAGTGAGTCCTTCTATAGTTATCCAATAACTATTAGTATGTAACCCCTATGTGTCCCTAGCAGTCATGAGTACTATACCGTCCAACATTTGGAGAGCGTTGCATACTCTAGTCTCAACGGATACATCGATATCCAGTCTTGATGCATCTTGACCAGGAACATTTAAAATGGTATATTTGTTTTATTGTGATAAATTACTCACGGTTACAACACTTTATAACTACTATCACAAAATATGTCATTTATGGATTTTCTATTAAGTATACTTTTAATTAAATTAATTAATCAATATAACCACATTATATCAAGTATATAATAGAAAGAAACATCTTTATAGTGAACAAGATTGTTCAACGAGTTAGATATATGTAAAAAATTACATAATTGCCCATAGGGAATACCCCTAACTCTATCACTTCCAATGACCAGTTAATGGATTTTGCACAAATTGACATACCATATTTAGACTGCACGATATCTCGGGTCTAGTTACGGTGATATATCCTAAATCTCCTACAACGTTTCTATAATGATGTGGGTCTTCAATTGGATCTCCTTTGTATTTAGACAGGTGATGGTTGTTGATCATAGGAGTGGGTAATGGTTTGACTTTGTCCGTATAGCTCTCTTTAGTACATTCTGAACATAGTTTTTCAGACAAAAATTTAACTCTCTATTTGGTAAGTTCTTGACCTTAATACCTAGAAAATAATGTAAGTTGCCAAAATCTTTCAGCTTGAACAGATAATTCAAGTATTGATCTGTCTATTTATTTCATCACTATTGCTCCCAATAATGATAAAATCATCAACATACACTAGTACATATGTGGTTGACCTGCCCGTTGCTTTGATAAATAAAGATGCATTTGAATTTGCTGCTTGATAATATTGGCTCATCGATGCTTTTTTTAACTTCTTAAACCACACTCTATGTGCTTGTTTCAACCCATATATGGCCATGTTCAACTAGCGTACTAGCTGTTCTCTGTTGTTGCTTTCAAATCACCTAGGTTGCTCCCTATATACCTCCTCCTGTAAGTCTCCATTTAAGAACACGCTGTGAAAATCAAGCTGCTTTCTTGCCATCCTTTGTACAAAGCAATGGTTAACATAACTCGTATTGCAGTGGGCTTCACTATTGGTGAAGACGTCTCTCTAAAATCAAAGGAATACTCATTCGTATATCCTTTTGCCACTAATCTTGCCTTGCATATCTCTATAGTTCAATCTGCATTTTTCTTCAATTTGTAAGTCCATCTACAACTCATAAGTGATTTGTTCTTAGGTACTAGAACAAGAATCTAGGTGTTATTCCTCGTTAGTGCCTGATACTCTTCCTTTATTGCTTCCTTCCATTCGGTATGTTGTATTGCTTCTTCAAATGTTCTTGGCTCACATGGCTCGTAATTTTCCAAATATAGTTTTGGCTTGAAAATTCTTCTTTTTGCTCTAGTCATCATGTGATGTCCTTGTTCTTTGACTTGAATATTCATATGTGGACAATTATCTGTTGTTGTTTAGGAGTCATCTAAAACTGGTGAGCTTGTTGCAACGGTACAGTTCTCTTTTGAAGTTTCTTAGTTATTATTTTCTGAATTATTGATGTCTGATGTACTACTCGATGAATCATTTTTTATCTCTCTGACTGATGAAACTAGTTGTACATTTTACCCTGTGCATATGAGTATAGACGGAAATGATCTCTGTGTTGAGTTTCGGCATTCCCGTGTACCATACGCGTTCGCTTCACTGTGTCTAGCTGGAGTCAACGGTCGAAGTCTTCCATGCCGGCGTCCTGATTGAACATCCCTTCATCGCCTCCATTGAGCATATAATCTGGTCTTGGCAACACATTGTAACAAAAGGAATCTCCAGTGTTACATGCTACCAGTCCAATATATATACCACAATTATTTCGGATATCCTACGATGTGGGATTTTTAACTTATTCAATCCATGCACCCACTCCATTTACAATGCGAGCCACACCTAACAATCTTCATCTTGGTGAGCATTGCTCAAGTCACATTGGAGTTATACCGATCCTCTTCGCAGTGGAGTCAAGCTGCTATTCCGAGTTCTCATAAGCAGGGGGAGCGGTTGCTTAACCATATCTCCACCTTGACGAGCATCCCATGCTCAAGCCCCTTAGGAGCCATGCTTCGGTCACGCTGCATCATATCGATCCCATCAAACCATGGAGCTCTGATACCATGTTGAGTTTTGGCATTCCCGCGTACCGTACGCATTCGCTTCACCATGTTTAGATGGAGTCAACGGTCGAAGTCTTCCATGCCGGCATCCCGATTAAATATCCCTTCATTGCCTCCATCGAGCATATAATTTGGTCTTGGCAACACATTGTAACAAAAGAAATCCCGAATGTTACGTGCCACCGATCCATATATACATACCATGATTATTTCTGGCATCCTACGATGTGGGACTTTTAACCTGTTCAATCCATGCACCCATTCCATTTACAATGCGAGCCACACCTAACACTCTGTGGATTATAAACTTTTCTTATGAATTTTACTTCTTTATTCGCAAAAGGAAAGACTCTTTCATTAAATACTACATGTCTAGATACGATGATTCTTCCATCATCTGTCAAACACTTGTATCCATTCTGGTTATTTCCATAGCATATAATGGACAAGGACATGTTTGTAGGCAACTGATTAATGAGACAAATAGTAGTAGAAAATGCTTTTGACCAGAATTTAAGAGGTAACGACCCATATGCAAGTAAGGTTAGCCCTGACTCCACAATATGCATATGCTTCCTTTCAACTATTCCATTTTGCTGTGATGTGCAAGGACATGTTTATCTATGCAAAATTCCTTTAATGTTGAAAAATTCCATTAATGATTTAAATGCATCTCCTCCATCTGTTTGTATGATTTTAACTTTGGTTCAAGTTGCCTCTCTACTTGATTAATAAATTGTTTCAGTGCCTCAAATGTATCTGATTTCTTCTTCAGAAAGTACATCCATGTGTATCTTGTGTGTGCATCAACAAAGGTAATGTAATATTTAAAATCATAGTCTGAATCTATAGGGGCTGGACCCTGTAAATCCGACTCAATTAATTCGAGTGGTCTATCATAAACTGTATTAGTAATTGAAAGGGTAGTTTGTGACTTTTTCGCATTTGACATTGAGTACATCTTTGCAAAAATACATTTATTTCATTCAATATATCTTTCATTAAACTTACATTGGGAAGTCCTGGTCTTCTATGCCAAATATCAAAAACATCATCAGATTTTTGTGTTGATAAATTGCAACACCTTTCTTTACCATTTGCTAGCGAGTCTGATACAAGAATGAATTTATACAGTCTATCATGCAGTGCTGCCTGTTGTAAAACTTCATTAATCATATTGTCCTTAATTAGACAAAACTCGATGAAATTCAAAAACCACTCCATTGTCTTCAGCAAATTGGGACATACTTATTAGATTCTTAATTTTAGGTACTTTTAAAAGATTGTTTAGCAATGAAGACCCATCACACTTGTAAG
The DNA here is from genome assembly GCA_030765085.1 of Allium cepa. NCBI lineage: Eukaryota > Viridiplantae > Streptophyta > Magnoliopsida > Asparagales > Amaryllidaceae > Allium > Allium cepa. The sequence continues at coordinate 736,343,648 of CM060935.1, read as the reverse complement.
AGCTAAAGCTAGCATTTCCTACGTAAGTGATAATTAATGGTGTGCCATTGCCCTTGTGTATAGAACTTTTACCATGATATTTAGCTCCTTCTAGATTCAAATTCTGTATGTTGCAGGTGACGTGATTGGTTGCTCCTGAGTCTAGATACCATCCTTCATCTTGAATATCTTCATTGTTGGCTAATTCAATGACATTACTATGGTATACATTGAGATTCTGGTAGGATTGTTGATCTCATTGTTCATTTGACTTAAATTTATATTAAGTAGATATTCCCTCTGGTTGTTTTGGATTGATGAGTTCTGTTGTGTATTAGCGAAGTTAGAATTAAATCCGAAGTGGCATTTCGAGCCGAGATCTTTCACAAATTTGGCACCTGGTTCTGCTACTACCATTTCTTCCTCTGCCTCTTGATCTTCCATAGGTTCCTCCTCTGTTATAAGATTGATCAGATCTGAGATTTTGTGAACCCCTTCTAGCATTGTAACCCCTTCTAGCATTATTTTTGTATTCACCTTTCTGAAAATAGTTGGGCTTCTTAATTCTTGAGATTGATGCATAGTTAATGGCAAATTCTTGACTGGGTGGATTCTTTTTCTCTAGCCTTCCGTCATATGCAAGAAGTACTGATATCTCATATTATAGGGTAGGTGATGTTACTTTAGAAGATATAACTACTATTGCAGCTTCATAATCACTATCAAGTCCATTCAAGATTGCAAGCACATGCTTTGTTTCTGTCACCTGGTGACTAGTTAAGTCAAGAAGATCGCATATGGATTTGATTCTACTCAGATATTCTAGAATTGTCTGATTATCTTTCCTTACTCATTGAAACCGCCTTTCATAATGCATATTTCCTGTTGCCGGACGTGAGTTTAAAATTCCATTGAATAGTAACCCAAGCCTAATGTTAAGTTCTGCATCTGATAACCTGAGACAGATGACTGGTACCGATTGAGGATAGAAGCCAAGAACATAACAAATTGTCTTTTCTTTGATGCTTGTTGGATTTATGATTGCTAATTAGTTTTCCTTCTTAATCTACTATGAACTTGGGTGTTATGGGTATTGTGTTTTCTATGAAATCTTGAAATCTGTAACCTCTAATGGCAATCTCTACCTGAAATTTCCATAGCAAGAAGTTGTTTTCATCGAGTGATACAGTGATCGGTTGAGTTTGGGGATTGATGATAGTTTTTAGAGAATCTTCTACCACCTTCTATGATGTATTGATGCTTCCATCGCCTCAAGTTGAAGAATTGGTTCTTGGCTAAGGGTTTCCTTCTTCAGACATAGTGTTATTCAATTTTGATAAGAATGGTGTTCTTTTGATAGATCTCGATTATGATTTAGGGTTAATCAAGATTGTGAGATTGATTTGAAAATGAAGAAATAAATAGATGAAATGATTAATTATTGGATCTTCTCTTATATTGCTGTTAGGAAATTCAAAGCTTTGATGCCATGATGAAAAACAAGAATTATTGAACTAAGAAGAAAGAAAAATTGGTGTCATCATTTCATAGTGATACAGATACATGACATGTTATATTTATAGAGTAGGTGTGTGCATGTGCGCAAATACAAAAATCACTCTTCTCACAAATCACTAAGAGAGTACAAATTGTATTATTCAAAATAATTATATCTTCTTATCCTACTATTGTATTTATTTCTAGATTAGATATTTATGTAAAGTTTAGATGCGAGTTAATAGAATTGGGGCCAATAGAAATACCGCTCTGAGCAAAGTGACTTCATATACTCTTTGGATAATGGGATGCTTCATATACCAATAATAATGAATAACTTCCTTGATAGATGAGGAGTTTAATACAATGGATTAAAATTTAGACCTAAATTAATTAATATATACTTAATTTTTTTTACATGTTTCATCAGTTACACTTTATTGATTTAATGTAATTTATATCTCAAACTTTTTATTTGCTCATTCCATTTGAAGTACTATATAGTCTTGGGTCTCAACACCATAATAAAATAAAATTATTTTTCTTATTTTTTTGACGTGGAATCAAAATTAACATTTTAAATAACTCTTCGTCACCAGTTATTTAATCTATTATATCACTTTCAAAAGGAAAGTAGAACAAACAGTGTTATTATTATTTTTCAAATCAAAATATATTTTTTGGTTTTAAAATAATATTCTATTTGAGGAATAGAAAGTTGTGGCACACAGATTGGAAACTAAATGAAATGAAATTGAGTTTTTATTATTATGATTCACAATTACAGTTGCAGCATATAATACAATCAGTATTTATAAGGGGCACATACAATATGTGTGCCGATTGAGTTCGGGTTGGTTTTTTTTTAAGTCATCTGCTTTGTCGTGTATTTAAGAACAATGTATATTTGACCGTTTCATTCTTCTGCAACCCGATTCATTATTTGCTTCAATATCTCCCCTTAAGTGCGGCTAGAGTTTTCTACTCCTTCTCAAATCGTGGCTTTTGCTTCAATTAGATTCATGAAAAAATGGCAGAATCGAGTGCTCTAAGAGAGGGCTTTTATCAATCGAAGCTGGATCTTTGTTGCTTCTCAAATCATTTGCTAGCAGCTTGATCTTTTCTTGAATCAATATTTGCTTTAGTAACTTTTAGCTCTTGCCTCGATCTGACAAAATACCTTGTTGAGAAGGTTTTTTTAGAATGTCGATGATTTTGTAATTTGCCGGTAAGTGGTTAACGCTCAGTTTTCCTTTTAGTACTTGTTCGCGAACAAAGTATAAATAATATATCATATTCTTAGTTCTTGAATGCAAGATAAGATTGGAAAATAGAGATACTGTACTTAAATTATCACACCAGATTGTTTCTTTCCTTGTCGATGTTACTTGTAACTCACTATGTAATGATTCGATCTACATTATTTCATCTATTGCGCTTGCTACACTTCTAAACTCTGCTTTAGTGCTGGATCTGGAAATAGTTGATCATTTTATAGAATACCGTGAGATATGGTTTTCACCTAGATATATACAGTAACCACCTATTGATTTTCTATCATTTAAATCTATTGCCCAATTTGAATCTGCATAACCAACAATGTTTGTGTTGTTGCATGATTTGAGTGTTATACCATAATTCAGAGTCCCTCTTAAATATCTTAGAATCCTCTTCACTGCTTTCCAATGTTCATCTAGAGGATTTTGCACGAACTGGCATATCTTGTTTACACTGTATGATATCTCTGGTCTAGTTATTATGGCATACTAAAGTGCTCCAACTGTACTTCTTTATTGTTTGATGTTTGTAATTAGTTCTCCATGATGCTTTGATAGATTTGAATTGATGACCATTGGAGTTGGTATGCCTTAGCTTGATCCATTTTTTCTCTATGAGAATTTCTGATATGCATTTCCTCTGACATAAATGTATTTTTGGGTTGTTCACTCTTTTGACATTTACCCCAAAAAGCAATTTAGGTCACCTAGATCTTTGATTGAGAACTGCTCATCAAGATGTTGGTAGAATGTTGATCTCCTTTCCATTGTTACTTATAATTATAAAATCAACAGCATAACGTAGTTATATATTATGATTACATTATTGAATTTTGCAAATAAAAAGAGTCAGATTTTGTTGGTTGATAACCCAAACCAATTAATATTGATCTGAGTTTCAAACTACACTCTTGGTACTTGCTTCGATCCGTACATTGCTTTCTTTAGCTTGCACACTTTTCCTTTGCTATTTGCTTGATAGAATCCACATGGTTGCTTCATATATACTTCTTCCTATAGTTCTCGATTCAAAAATGCATTACTTACATCTAACTACTGATTTTCCAATTATTGTGAAATGCAATGGTCAATACTATTCTTATTGTAGTGGGTTTGGCAACTGGTGAAAAAGTCTCCATAAAATCAAACCCTTCTTGTTGAGTGGAACATTTAACTACCAGTCTGGCCTGGTATTTTTGTATTGTCCCATCTGGATTCCTTTTTAGTCTACATGTCCACTTGCACACTATTATGTTTGTGTGCTCTGGCTTTGTTACAAGTTCCCATATGTTGTTTTTGATGAGTGCGTTGTATTCTTCTTGCATTGCTGTTTTCCAATTTTCACTCGAAATTGCTTCATTATATGTTCCTTGTTCTTCAACATCCAAATTTACTACTTTTTTTAGGTTTGAAAACACCACTCGTTGCTCTTGTAATCACGTGAGGCTAGGTTCTTGCAGGTGCAGATTATTGATCTAAAATATTTTGACTATCTTTATTAGATTTTACACGTATAGAAATAATTATCCTACTATTATTGGTTAAGCACTCGTATCCTTTTTGATCCTGTGCATATCCAAGAAACGTGCATGGCGATGGTCTTAAATCCAACTTATGGCTGTTGTATGGTCTTAAATCCAATAGATATCAACAATTCAGATATTCTACTCAAACAATCACCCATAAGCAACAATTATTAATCCCTACTATAATTAATTTAATTAACTTAAATTAAATCAATTACTTAAGAATTAATCACCAACTTTGCTTAATCAACCATTAATTAATTACAAACCTTTAATTAATCATTCATTAAATATCCATCTTAATTAATCACCTTGGTTAATTATTCTTCAATTACATAAAGTAATTATCCTTTAATTAATTTCACAAATTAATTATTCTTAACCATTTTAGTAATTAACCTTTAATTACTCTCATTAATTACATTAATTAATTATCCTTAATTAATTATTTCCAATAGTTAATTAAATAATTAATTACATTGATCCTTAATTAATTATATTAATTAATTATACTTTAATTAATCACATCCATTAATCAACCTCAATTAATTATAAACAGTAATTACCCTTCTGTAATGACCTACTTAATTAATTAAATCTTTAATTAATTATATTAATCCTTTGATTAATTACACTAGGTAATTAATCCTTAATGACTTTTACTAAGTAATTACCCTTTAATTACTTACCTTTAAGTAATTTCCTTTAATTAATTACATCTTGTAATTATACATTAATTACTTCACTAAGTAATTATACTTATTAATCTCATTAAGTATTTATACTTAATTAATCACCAAGAGATTATCTTTAATTAATTAATAAATAAATTACAATTGGGTAATTCATCCTTTAATTACCCTTAAAATAAATTAATTAAATCTTTAATTACAGATTAATTAATTACTTAACCATTAAGTAATAAATCTTAATTATTAATTAATATAAATTAATTACAAATTAAGTACTTCTTAATTACCAGTTAATCAATCCTCAATTAACAGTTAATTAACCCTTAATTAATCTTTAATTATATATTAATTATCTATTAATTATTAATTAATAAAACTTAATTAAGTATTTATTAATTACCAATTAATCAACCTCTAATTACTTGATCAAGTAATTTCTAATTACAAATTAATTAATCTTTAATTACTCAAATAATTACAATTAATTAACCATTAATTAATTAATTATAATCCTCCATTAAAAATTAATTGATCCTTAATCATTAGTAAATTAAATTAATTATTTATTCTTAATTAATTACTTAATTAACCCTTTATACTTAATTAATTAAGTTAAATTAATTATACTTAAATTTCTTAATTAACTTAATTAATACCAAATCATGAAACCATAATCATCGTAAGATAAAACCTTATTTTACTTATGCCTTAATTATCCTTAAAACATTTTATTTTAAAATAATTTTACTTAATTAAATCATTTTTAAAAATACTCATTCAACTTGATAAATTAAAGTTACAAATCACAACTTCCTTTAAATGCTTTAAAAATTATCAAGTAGTAGTTTAAAAAAAAACTAATTTCAATTTAAATTTTAAACTTTCTTTTATAAAATTTCATTTCTACTTAAGTTTTAGAATAACTTTAACTTAATTTAACAAAAATTTAAACTAAACAAAGTTTTCAAAACTTCTTAAACAAAGCCAAAGAAAATAACTATTCTATATAAGTAATTTATAAAAGAAAGTTTAAACTACTCTCATTTTTAAATTTCAAAAACCAAGTTTAAAACCCTTTTTAAAACTTGCTTAATACTTGCTTCGGAACAAACCCGAAGATCACTCGGGTCTAACCCGATTTCCCTTCCACTTCAAAATTTTAGTAGGTTTTAGTTTAATTTTTAAATTTTAAAACCTAAAGCCATAAACTCACCCAAACCACTCGAGTTTACACTCGAGTCACATGCCAAACTGCACGAGTCTTACTTCGAGACCAAAGCAAACCCGAAAACGCTGACACGAGAACCATCTCGTGCACATACACCATCACCAGCGACTTCTCCGACCATCTATGGCAACCTTGACACATCAACCATCAGTGCAGAAACTCACTTCGATCGTCAAAACGCACTCACAAGCCATCAATCAAAAATCGAATCGTCTAGTTGAACCGGAAACAGACGCCGTGCCAAAAATCATCTCGAATGGCCAACGACGATCACCGGAGCGCCAGAAACTCTGTCCATATCTTCCTAATCCTTCCATGCTGCTACTCCCCAAAAATGATGCAACTCGATGCTTCAGAGACGCCTCTACGGCCGTACTTCCAGACCTGACCAAATTAGGTTTAAAAGGCTAAATCCCCTCCTGAACGTCGCCTCGACGATCGGAATCATCTCCAGGCAATTTTCCCAAGCACTCCGCAACTTCTTGCATCACCAGAAGAAAATTCAAGACCCCTCTTCTTCTTGATCGCCAGAGGTTGCCACAAATTCAATTTCTAGACAAATCCAAAATGCAACCTCAATGCATTATTAAAAAAATTTGTTTTTAGTTTTAAAAATCATAACTTTCTAAATAAATTCAAGTTATAATCTTGAAACATCAAATTATGATGTTTGAAATTTAACTTATTTTTAGTTTTTGTCTGTAATTCCAAATTTCCAATGACGTTTTGTTAAGTTTTACTTAAAACCATTTTTATATTTAAACCTTGTTAAAACTAACTAGTTTTGTTTTAATCCTATTGTCTAAAATGAATCAGAGGGATGGGAAAATGATTAAGTAACAAATCTAATGCCTGTAAGCCTAGAAAATTTTCATTTGTCCGATTTTCAGACATGCACAACCAATACACAACATCTTCATACATATAAACATGTTTCAAAATCCTAAAACCATCATGCAAACACATTTTCAAACATACATCACTAGCTTACTTCAACCATTTAGCATATACATCAAATCTGAAGGTGATTCATGTTTACAGTTTTAAAAGCAGACACTTGAACTAAGATCAGATATGCACACTTTATATATTCACAAAGACTGACACATACATATACATGAAAATCAATCATCAGCACAGATAAATATCGCATGCAACATATATTTATTACATAAGTTTTTAATCTAAAAGTTTACTCACCTTTTTTTTCTCAAAAAGTAGAGAGTTGAAAAACTGGGTTGAAGCCTTTGAATTAGCTTTGATCAGTGAACAGAAAAGATGATGCTTTGAAAAACTGGGTTGAAGCTGAAAACTTGAATTGCCTTAAATTCTTTAAGCTGAAATGCTGAAGCTTGAAAAACTGCTTGAACTTGATTCTTGTTTAATTGATGTAGGTTGCATTATCAAATTGAAACTTGCAAGCTTTGAAAATGAGTTACAGGTTTTGGAAATTGTTTTGAGAATTTGATGACAGGTTTGCTTTTAAAATGGGTTACAAGCTTTGATCTTTTGATTTGGAAAATGGATTACAGGGATTGTTTTTGAACTTGAGAGATGATTACAGTGTTTTGATTTTTGATTTGAGAATTGAAGTACAGGGATTTTGATTTGAGCTTGAAGAGTGTTTACAGGAAAATGATTTTTTTTCTCTGGTTTGTAGAGTACAGGTTAAGGTTTCTTTGAGTTTAGAATTGAGATTAAAAAGAGATAAGAATGGAAGATGTTTGTTTATATAATCTAATATATGGTTTATTAAAAAAATCAAAGAAAATGAAAATAAATCATGACACTTGTCCCATACCACAATTCAATTTCTTAACACATGTTATCAAGTGAATTTATATGCTAACACTTGTATTAATGCATTTTTATTTATTTTTAAATTGACTTAGAAAGCTTTTATATAAATGTCTTAATTAATTAGCACATTTCTAATTTAACAAATGCTTTTGTAAATTTATAAAAAAAATCCTTTAAAAGAGAATAATAATAAAACCAATCATATTTCAAATAAAATCATATATAGTGTATTTAATCCATTTCTAAATGTAAATATAATTTTTTTGCATTTATTTACTATTTAAATAAATACTTTCATAATTTATATAAATAAATTCTTTAAGGAAAAAGAATATAAAACAAATTATATCCTAATGAAAACTTTATTCATATATTTTATATTTAAACTATTTCAAAATAATTATTCCTTAAATTCAAATTTAAATCCAAATATTAAATTCAAATTCGAATTTGAAAATCCAATTTAAAATTAACTTAAACATACATACATACATACATATATATATATATATATTAATTCAAACAATCACATTATTAAATTTGAAATAATAATTCTATTTTTAAAATTAACTTAAATAAATATATATACATATACTTTTAAATAATACTTATTTAAATAATAAGTCTATTAAAAATCTATTTATAAAATAACCAAATTAAATTTGTAAAAATAATTATTCCATCAAAAAAATCTATTTATATCTATCATTAAAAATCGCCACGTTATATTGATTAAAATAACAATTTACCAATTTTAATTAAATAAATCAAGGAGATTATCATATTTGAATTGCTTGAAATTCCGAGGTATCACATTTGTCTTTTATAACACATTATTTTTGCTACTGATTGAGAATTAAATATTTGCTCTATCATCGACCAAATTTCATAAGATGGTTTGCATCCAATTATTTGAAGCAATAGTGTAACAACCCAGAATTTTGAACAATTTAAAAAATGAAAATATTTAATTAATTTTAAATATTCGAATGATGATTGACTTGAATTTCAAATTTTCAGGATAAATTGGCGATTAAATTTTAAAATTTAATCTATAGAAAGTTGAATAAAAATTTGAATTCGACTTTGAAGTTAAAATTGAATATTTAATTTGTATTTTAAATTCAAACTAATGACTTAGAAAAAATAGTTTGGATTTACGAATTATTTTTAAGTAAATTTATAAATTGATGTTGATAGTTGAACTTCAAAACGTTTCTATATTTACTAAAAGAAAATAATTTACAAAACAAATTGAATTTAAAATGGAAAAAAAATATAAAAAAAAATATAATATATAAAATAAGAGTACGCTACCTTACCGTATTCAGCTACAAACACGCCTAAATTCGTGCCTTCAAACATGCCAAAACCCACGCCCTAAATCGTGCCCCTCTGCAAAATCACGATCTCCTCCCCTTCTTATTTTCGCCATTCCTCTTCTCTTCACTTCAGAAAAAAAATAAAACGAAAAATTAATGGCGGCCTCTCTCGTCTCCTCTTCATCTTCGTTCGCCGTTCCTCTTCGTCATTCAAATTAGGGCTTCGGCTTCAAATTTCGCGACCGCTTCTGTGAAAGGTGAGTGACTTCCTCGCTCACATCTAATTTAATCTCGTTTATTTGTGTATTTTGTTGCTTGATTTTCTGGGCTATCAGTGCTTTGAATTTTTGATGATTTATTGGGTTTCGGCCATTTGTTTTTGTTTAGAGGCTTGAGATGATTTTACTGTGATGATTTCCTTAATTTTTCCAATTTTGTATAACCTGATACTTGATACACTTAGGTTTGAGCTGCTCGATTCTTGACAATCTTGTCTCTGACTCGTTCAGCCCATTCTTTGATCAGGGTTTCGATTGGTTCGATGTCGAATTCGGGTTTGATTGAAAATGTTGCAGTAGATTTTTTTGAACGCTGTCGATTTCGTTCGACTTTGTTCAGATGTTGGTAATTTTGCTAAACTGGATCAGATTTCTTGTTGCATTCGTCTTTAACTTGATTTGTCCATTGTTTTGACCGGCTGTTCGATCGTTGATCAAAGAAAAAAAAAAGAAAAAAAAAGAAAATTTTTTTGGCAGTTGACTTAAATTGAAAAACCTGCTACTTTGAATTTGATGGGTCTTTTTATCACTGGAATTTGACTTGGTCATTTGTGAATTTGGCACCGTCTTGATTTAACATTGCGGTTCCATGATTTCGACTACTTTGGTGAATCTCTGGCTGACTCATTCGAATGTTGTATCTTTGTTTTGTCTTGATTTAGTCTCTGTGGCATATACGAATTGTGTTTCCAGTCTTTGTGTGTTTCCATTCTTTGTTGCACAAGATTACATTTGGATTGTATATCTGAACCAATGAATTCACATGTATAAATTTCTTGTTACATTGAATCATTGAGTTAGTGGTTATCCTCTATTACCTTTACCCCAGCCTTTGTGGTATATCATGAGAAATTAGTTCAAACCCTGCGTGAAAACATGCAGAGGTATAACACAAGTATATATATTATAAAATGTTCAGTAGTCAACCATTTATATTCACTGGCCTTGCAATTTTTTGTACACAGTTGCATTATACCTGGACATCCTCTGGTCTTTGTAGTTTTGGTTGAGTTGTATTTATTCCACAGTATTAAGCTTGTTGCCAGGCTTATGCATGTTGTATTTGCCATTCACTGTTGCCTTGTTTGAGTCTTGTTTATTACCTGTCGCACCCATGTGCATTTTCATGTAAGTTGCAATCTCTTGTTGCTGTTGCATTTGTTTGGCGTATCTGCCTTCATGCACCTCTAGTTCACATTGTGTTTACTTGCATACCTGGTCTATTACTTGTGCCTGCACCTACCTTGCGCAGTTGCATTTCGATCTTGCTTGCTGTCCCATTGTTTTAAATTTGTTTAACACTTGGGTTTCACTGTGTTTCACTTGGTGCTTTCACCTTCGCTTTGTCGTTCGATGCTTTTGTGATATGTTCTGATTCATTGGGCATTGATTTTAATGTGAACCTATTATCTACTAGGTTTGGATTCTTTTTCACTTCGGCCTTGGCTACTATGTTGCACTATAGCATATATCAATATGCCGTGTCACTGCATTTATATGTACCGTTAGTGAAATTGAGATAAATGTGTTGTCTCTTGGCCATTTATGTGTGGGTCTTCATTTGGAATCTCCTTTGTCTTTGCTCGACCCTATTGATAATATTTAGTGTGGGCATTGTTGTATTGGGACTGGCACATTGATTTGTACATTGTGTTGAATCCAGCTTGTAGCTCGGATTTGACCTTGTGCTGATTCCTATTTTTGACACTATAGTGGCGGGGCAGTGCACGCAAGCGTGAACTGCAGCCACATGATATTGATTTTTATTGATATACTATTTCGTTTTGATTTATGATCTTTTGCATATTTCATTACGGTAGTGGCGAGGCAGTGCACGCAAGCGTGAACTGCAGCCACACGAAGTTAACATTTTAAAAATATGGCGAGGCCGTATACGCGTGTGTGTACTGCAGCCCTACCTAATTTAATGTTTTAAATGATGTTTTCTTTTTGATGAAAATTGTTTTATGTTGACAATTCAATATATTTTGAACTGATTTTGATGATTTTGTTGATAATTGCCGTTCAGGCAGATTTTGATTGTTTTCTAGATTATCTTCATCAATAATCCCTTCATCTATCTGCGTTGATAATTTGAATCTACTGATTTGTTGTTTAACACTGTTAAGTGTTGTATTTACCGTTATCTGATTTCTTGTTAAAGGATCGGATAGGTAAATTTATATTTGACTGTCATCTAATTGCTATTTGATTATTATTGCCTCTATGCACTAATAACTGAGTTTGAATTAGACTGACATGTGTATTATTTTCTTTTGAATGTAATACTCGGGTCAGACCGAGTATTTTACAGCTTGAAGATTTTCAGGCCGCGAAGTTAGAGAGAGAGAGTTGGGGAAATTGCTTCACTTTAGCTTTTCAAAGAATTTTTGTACTTAAAAGAAATATTCTGCTGTATAAAATTTAATGCATTGTACAAACTCTGATATATGTATAAAAATTCATTTATGTAAAATATTATGATTATTCTGTGATTCTGTGGCTGTTTCTGTTTAAACTCTATAAACTGAATAACAATCCGTCATTTTGAACGTCTCAAGTTGGTTTAATTACCGACTGGAGGCGGTCAGAGCGGCGGGTCGTTACAAAAGTGGTATCAGAGCTTTGGTTTACACAAAGCTCAGTTTATGATGTTTAATATGAATAGTTACTAGGATCACTTTAAAGAAAGTGTTTTTCAAATTTAAGATAAGTATGAAATTGTTTTCTTTGAAAAATAAAAGGTATTTTGAAAATTCAAATCTTTTTCGAAAATTCCCTTCTCTAAATTTTAGGTTTGCGATAGTTTCTCATTCGAAAACCCATTATCGATTTGTTGAGATTTATGAAAAATAAAATATAAGTGAAGTGAATTAATGAATTGGTTTAAATCGAATATTTTGAATATCTCCAAAATAATAATTGTGAAATAAAATGACATTTCAATTTACTTATAGCCAAGCAGATCATTGAATTATAACTTGGGAATTTGATTCTGAATCCTTTTGAAAAATTGATTTCAAATGTTGTGAAGAACGATTTAGTAAATAAATGGATTATAAGTATCTAACTTATAATGTGAACTTTTGGTATGTAATTGAGTTATATAAATTGAGTTGAATTAATAAAGAGATTTATAAATCGAAGTTTATAAATAGAAATGGAATTTGTAAAGATTGTTTATAAATTCGAAACCAAATTGAATTTGATAAATGAAAAATAGAAGTTATTAAAGGAGATATATTCGTGATTTTGGACAGCGAATTATCCTTTAAGTTAAATATTGTGATAGTAAATGTTGGTTGGGAATTTTATTCACGATTTTGGACAGTGGATAATCTTTTAAATAAAAGTGTAGAAACACTGAATTGAATAGATAGGTATATTCACGATTTTGGACAGTGAATATATTATTAACTAAAACAGATATGTTTTAGGGAAGTGATATTATGAAATGAGGTTAATGTGGAAATATAAATTTAATGGAACCAAGTTGATGAATGACTTACTAAAGAACTAGTTGATTATTTTTGAAATAGAAAAAGCAAATGCAAAGTTCAATTGAGATTTAAATTTCAAATTTGAAGTTGTCAACATGATAATCCATAATAGGTTCAATAAATTCAGTGATGAATTTGAATTTAAACGTGCGGAAAATTAAATTAAGTGAAAAACTTAATATTGAAAAGTTTGAAATTGGTTTGAAACTAATATTATGAAAAGTATGAGGAATTCAAACTATGAATTAAGTTGAAGTTGAAATTGAAAAAGTTAATGGTTTTAAAGATGTTTTAAAATGCATTAAGTATCGAATACATAGATTTCAACATTCAATTGTTGAAATAGACGTTTTCGAGAAATAAGGAAATGGTGGACTATAACACTGTTGTTATAGTAAATGGTTTCCGGAAGGAAATGTTGTTTATAGTATTGGGATTTATATATCTATCTTAAATTTCGAATCCCTATACTAGTGATTTTGAGTTGTCGTAACGATGTTTTACGCAACATTCGTTTTGACTCAAATAAATATGTTTAAAAGAATGATTTCCTTAAAGAATGGAATATATACTTAATTTTGATTCAAGTATATTGAATATTTTCCGTGTTGAAAATAAATGGATTTGTGAATTACTTATTATTAAATAAGTATGGAAATGTTTTCCAATATGAAATGAAAGGTTTGAAATTTTATCTTTTAAAGATAAATTGAAAAAAATGAATATTTGAAATTGGTTTCAAATGGTTAAGTTGGAAAATTATATATCTTGTAAAGATATTTTTGGGAAATTTGAACGATCAGTTCAACTTGAATATTTTCCAAAAAAAGATTGAATCTTGAGTTAAATTGAGTTTAATTTTGACATCAAAAACAATATAAGTTGAGCTTTGAATTTTGGATAGTCGATTGGGATTGTATGTCTAGCATGGTGAATTGATGACATAGCAATTGATCTCTATTAAATATATATCTATGGTGGCGGAGAATTTATTCTTTTAGCTTAACACCCTTCTCTGAGATGTACGAGCTTAGAGGTTATATATCGGTAGACATCAATTATGTGTTGAGAATTGACGATGTAACGTGAAATCCAAATCGAATGCGAAGTCGATAATGAATTGGATTATGAATGTGAATTAGGTTTGAGATAACCTTAAATTTTCAAATCGATTTAGAGGAAAATTTTAAACGAGATGGAAAATTTTGGAATCCTCTATTTGTTATGAATGTGAATTGAGTTTTCGTAACTTATATATGTGAATATAATAATTCGAAAACCATCAGTTTGGAAAGTCATTATTATGAAAAGTCCTGTGTAGGTTTACATAGGTATGATATGTACGAAATATGAAATGAATTACTATATGTATATGACATATGTTTTCTAAAAACTGAGGATATGGAAATGTACCTTCCATTTATTATTTGTGAAGGTGATTGGAACTCGGTGGAGTGTCCATTGGAAATCGTAGCTACGTAGAATTTCCATTAGTGGAATGTCCATTGGGACTGACTGGAATCCCCCACGATGGATCATAGTGTTTGGGATTATGTGAATTGATGCTGGCGTAATTCGTGGGGCGTGATGCCTACAGTTACAAGCGATTCCACTGGGATAGTGGCGCAACCGCCGTGTAAACTGCGATCTAGAGGCCGAAGCGTAATTTGAGGGGCGAGATGCCTACGGTCACGAGCGATTCTACTGGGATAGTAGCGTAACCGCCGTGTGAACCGCTATCTAAAGCGACAACCATGGCGAAATTCAAGAGAGATGTGAAATCTACAGTTACAAGCGATTCTACTGGGATAGTAGCGTAACCGCCGGGTAAACTGTGATCCATGGGGGAACGTGCTTTCCATATCCATTTTTAAAAGAATTTTCAAAAAGTATTTTCACTGGGAGTTGAAGCAAGTATATTTAGTACTTGGAGATTTTTAGTCTTGCGCCTGGCCAGCGTATGCCTAAAGTCTGTAAGAACGACGATGGACTTGTTAAACTTCGAGTTAGCAAGTATTTTCAAACTTTAAATAGAAAATCAATAGTCTGAAATTAGAATTACATAATTCTAACTTAATGAATTAAGGAAGAAGATCTTTAAAATATCTTGAAAGCACACAGCTTTGGAAAAGATGTAATATGTAAATATCTAGCATGAAGAATTTCAAGTTTAAAAATCTGAGTTTTGTAAGTCAAAAATTTGGTAAAAGACTTTTGTGTCTTGATTATTGAAATCGATGAACAAATCTGCTGAGATAAAATAAATGGAATGAATCCTATATTTATTTATAAGTTTAGAACTTAGTAAAATTGAGTAGGGTATAAATATCGGTGAGATTTTAGCAATCGTTTTTCCTAACTTATAATTTCGGGACGAAATTCTTTTAAGGAGGGAAGATTGTAACAACCCAGAATTTTGAACAATTTAAAAAATGAAAATATTTAATTAATTTTAAATATTCGAATGATGATTGACTTGAATTTCAAATTTTCAGGATAAATTGGCGATTAAATTTTAAAATTTAATCTATAGAAAGTTGAATAAAAATTTGAATTCGACTTTGAAGTTAAAATTGAATATTTAATTTGTATTTTAAATTCAAACTAATGACTTAGAAAAAATAGTTTGGATTTACGAATTATTTTTAAGTAAATTTATAAATTGATGTTGATAGTTGAACTTCAAAACGTTTCTATATTTACTAAAAGAAAATAATTTACAAAACAAATTGAATTTAAAATGGAAAAAAAAATATATAAAAAAATAATATAATATATAAAATAAGAGTACGCTACCTTACCGTATTCAGCTACAAACACGCCCAAATTCGTGCCTTCAAACATGCCAAAACCCACGCCCTAAATCGTGCCCCTCTGCAAAATCACGATCTCCTCCCCTTCTTATTTTCGCCATTCCTCTTCTCTTCACTTCAGAAAAAAATAAAACGAAAAATTAATGGCGGCCTCTCTCGTCTCCTCTTCATCTTCGTTCGCCGTTCCTCTTCGTCATTCAAATTAGGGCTTCGGCTTCAAATTTCGCGACCGCTTCTGTGAAAGGTGAGTGACTTCCTCGCTCACATCTAATTTAATCTCGTTTATTTGTGTATTTTGTTGCTTGATTTTCTGGGCTATCAGTGCTTTGAATTTTTGATGATTTATTGGGTTTCGGCCATTTGTTTTTGTTTAGAGGCTTGAGATGATTTTACTGTGATGATTTCCTTAATTTTTCCAATTTTGTATAACCTGATACTTGATACACTTAGGTTTGAGCTGCTCGATTCTTGACAATCTTGTCTCTGACTCATTCAGCCCATTCTTTGATCAGGGTTTCGATTGGTTCGATGTTGAATTCGGGTTTGATTGAAAATGTTGCAGTAGATTTTTTTGAACGCTGTCGATTTCGTTCGACTTTGTTCAGATGTTGGTAATTTTGCTAAACTGGATTAGATTTCTTGTTGCATTCGTCTTTAACTTGATTTGTCCATTGTTTTGACCGGCTGTTCGATCGTTGATCAATGAAAAAAAAAAGAAAAAAAAAAGAAAATTTTTTTGGCAGTTGACTTAAATTGAAAAACCTGCTACTTTGTGTTGAATCCAGCTTGTAGCTCGGATTTGACCTTGTGCTGATTCCTATTTTTGACACTATAGTGGCGGGGCAGTGCACGCAAGCGTGAACTGCAGCCACATGATATTGATTTTTATTGATATACTATTTCGTTTTGATTTATGATCTTTTGCATATTTCATTACGGTAGTGGCGAGGCAGTGCACGCAAGCGTGAACTGCAGCCACACGAAGTTAACATTTTAAAAATGTGGCGAGGCCGTATACGCGTGTGTGTACTGCAGCCCTACCAAATTTAATGTTTTAAATGATGTTTTCTTTTTGATGAAAATTGTTTTATGTTGACAATTCAATATATTTTGAACTGATTTTGATGATTTTGTTGATAATTGCCGTTCAGGCAGATTTTGATTGTTTTCTAGATTATCTTCATCAATAATCCCTTCATCTATCTGCGTTGATAATTTGAATCTACTGATTTGTTGTTTAACACTGTTAAGTGTTGTATTTACCGTTATCCGATTTCTTGTTAAAGGATCGGATAGGCAAATTTATATTTGACTGTCATCTAATTGCTATTTGATTATTATTGCCTCTATGCACTAATAATTGAGTTTGAATTAGACTGACATGTGTATTATTTTCTTTTGAATGTAATACTCGGGTCAGACCGAGTATTTTACAGCTTGAAGATTTTCAGGCCGCGAAAGAGAGAGAGTTGGGGAAATTGCTTCACTTTAGCTTTTCAAAGAATTTTTGTACTTAAAAGAAATATTCTGCTGTATAAAATTTAATGCATTGTACAAACTCTGATATATGTATAAAAATTCATTTATGTAAAATATTATGATTATTCTGTGATTCTGTGGCTGTTTCTGTTTAAACTCTATAAATTGAATAACAATCCGTCATTTTGAACGTCTCAAGTTGGTTTAATTACCGACTGGAGGCGGTCAGAGCGGCGGGTCGTTACAAATAGATTGGAACTGATTCAAGAAAGTGGTCATGCACTAAACAAGCTATCTTGTCTCGAAAAAATTCTGAATTCTTTATTTATCACCATTTTCCCTTCCGTATCTTCAATGAATCTTGCTAGTGTTGGTATTATTCCTTAAATAAATTTTTGCAAACCATACCCTTTGATTGTTATTTCAAATTGATACTTCCAAATAAAGTAATTACTTTCATCTAGTTGATTTGCAATAAGCTGACTTTGTGGGCTTACAATGGTTTTAGGCTTTCATCAATGAGGAAAAGTTGTTGTGGTGATGGTCTTGTGGGATCTGAATTTGTTAGGACATTGGTGGATGCAGAGTTTTTATCTTTAGTCATTCTTGAATCTTAATTGTCAGTATTTGAGAATCAGAGGCCAAATAATGATTTTCTGATGGTCAGCAAGTTGCAGCCATAAATAATCTTTGGCGTGATAGCTTGGTAAGGAAAGAATCTACATTTGATGATCAAGAATAAGACTATAGACTCTGAAACAAGAATAGCTATGCTTGATCAAGAAAATGGCTGAATTCAGATGATGATTTTGTTAGTCCTTGAGATGATGGTTTTGATGACAACGACCTTAGAATATGATTATAAAATATAAATACTAACATTATGGTTTAAAAATATATGTATATGCAGGATTTAACCATGCAAGTACCAAGAATGAAGACATCTATTGGAACATTGTTTTGTATCTGCTAACCTTTTATTCAAATGTTTTTACAAAATTATATCCTGTTTTCAAAATGATTTCAAAATCTTCCTTTTAAAAGAATCAAAAACATCTATCCCGATTTTAAATATTTTATCCTTAAAATAATCTTTATATTTAAAATCAAATTGTCCTTATTTTTAAACTATCTTTTAATAATAATATATTTAACTTTTAAATATTTATACTTAGATTTAAATATAAAATTATAGTAAAATTTGATATATACCAAAATATTATTCTCTATACTTATTTATGTATTTTAACTATAGTTAAGTATATTTATAAAGTTTAAAATAGTTTTAATACAAGACAGAAGTTATTTTCAAAGAAAAACAAATCACCAAAATTTTCTTTTGGATGTCGACATACCCAAGATACCCATGTCGACATAGTGGCAGTTGATTTCAAAATTTTAAATTTCAAAAGAAGTGTCTATACGTCATATCCCTTCATGAATGGACATGGTTGTTGTTCTTCTATAAATAGAGGCTGTTTTGAACGAATTTCAATTCATATTTTTCTGTTTTTCGCTTCTCTTCTTCTTCCACATTTCTTTATACATATTCTTACCATTACTCTGCCGAAATCAACATTGAATCTAACTTGATCATTTCTAATTTGATTCTCTATCATAGTTCAACAAGATCTCAGTGCTATTCAGAGTTATAGACTTCTTTCTAATCAATTTAGCAAGAAAATGTGTGATTATGGCCTTGGAAATCAATCAAGTTAGAAAAGGTGTGATTGTAGCCTAGGAAATCAATTGGTGAACTTATTGCCGTGAAATCAAGTATCTCTACCCAGAGGATTGTGAATCTGGAGGGTGTACCTCGTAGCCTTGAATTCGAGGGTGTAATTGTACAATTGCTTTTGAAAGGAAATCTGTACTTGTGTTCGGGACTAGATGTAGGGTAACTCCGAGCCAGTATAAAATCCAGTGTGTTCTTTCCTTTATTGCTTTTACTTTATTTCTGCATCTGTGTTTGTTTCTGTGATCATATCTGTGTCTGAATATTGCACACATTTGTGTTCAAATTAACAAAAACTCAAAAAGATTTAGTAATTCCTTTAAACACTATTCACCCCCCTCTAGTGTTAATCCTAGCTTTAAGATCCGTGTTCCACATTTCTCACATTTGGTATCAGAGCAAGGTTTTCAAAGCTTTCATAATCTGAATTTTGAAAATTTTCAAAATGGCTACCTACACTGGTTCTATTATCCCTGTCACTAGTCATTTGTAGAAGGTCAGTCTACTATTAGATCATCACTTTTTAATGGCAGTAACTATGCATATTGGGCATGTAGGATGAAAATATATTTACAATCCATAGGACTAGACACTTCGAATGTCACACAGAATGAATATTCTGAACCCACAACTGATTTTGCACAGTGGACTGCTGAGCAAAAAACTATTGCACAAATTAACTCTAAAGCTATGAATATTCTATTTTGTTCACTTGATAGAAATGAATTTAATAGAGTTTCGGTTTGTAAGTCTGCATATGAAATCTGGAAAACTTTACAAGTTACTCACGAAGGAACAAGCAAAGTTAAACAGATCAAAATTTCCATGCTCACTAACTAGTTTCAATTATTTAAAATGAATTCTAATGAGTCTATTTTGGATATGTATAGTAGATTTCAGAACATTGTGCATTCTCTAATATCCTTGGGAAAAGAATTTTCGGAAGAAGATTAAGTCAGAAAAATCATAAATTCTCTTACTCCAGAATGGGATCAAAAGGCACTTGCAATCGAAGAGGCAAATGACATCAATACTTTAAAGATAGAAGAATTAATTGGAAATCTAATATCATTTGAAGTTCAAATGATTGAGAGAAGAGAAAGCAAATCATCTGAAAAGAAATCAATGGCATTCAATGCATTGACTGATGGATCATATTCAAACATCGATAATGATGAAGAGATAGCCCTTATGACCAAGAATTTTCGAAAATTCTTGAAATACAGAAAGATGAACAATCTCAAGAGAAAAAACTATAAGAACTTTGGAAATTAGAATGTAGTGCCAAAGAATATCAAATGTTTCAACTATGACGAACCAGGCCATATCAAAAGAGACAGTTCGTATCCAAATAGGCAAAATCCTCCTAGAAGCAGTGATTCCGTAAAGAAACGAAAACGTGCATTTACTGCTACTCTAGATAATTCAGACTCGTCCTCAAGCGATGATGATCAGAAGACATATGATTCAAATATGTGTTTCACAGCAGTTCACGACTCCGACGAATTCAGAGAAATGGACCCAGAAAAAGGTACACATTTACAATACAATTGGTTGAAATTGCATGCTTAGAATTGGATGCTTGATTGATTGATTTTGAATTGGTGTGTTGTTTGAATTTTTTATTTTTTTACTATTATTTTTATTTTTATTTTTATTTTTAATTTTAATAGTATTATAATATTTTATAGAATATACTATAATTTCAGAAATATTCTAGATATATATATACATCAAAAATAATAAGTATATATATATATATATTAGAATACTTAGGAAAAATAAATCATAGAAATTCAAAGACACATGTCGACTGGTCCCCGCCATGATGTCGACATGGGTATAGAATTTGAAATGCAAAATTTGAATTCAAATGGTTGAATTTCCCTAACCCTTTTCACTTCATTCAATTCTTTGAAAATGCATCTTTTGACCAGAAAACATGTCCTTTGAAAATCTATTTATTCACTATCTTTTATCACATCTTTTCACTCTCATTGTGACAACCTGGAATTTTTGAGCATTTGAAATTGGAATATTTAATTAATTTTAAATATTTAAAAGTTAATTTTTAACTTGAATTCCAAATATCAATATTTATTTGATAATTAAATTATTGAATTTAATAATAGGAAGTTGGGTGAAATATTGAATCTTCAATTTTAGGCCCGTTAAAAATAATTTAAGGGTTTGTAAAATTTATATTGATAGTACTAAAGGTAGTAAAAGTGTTAAAATTTTGATTAGGAAGTGTTTTGTTAAGTTTGAAATTTTATCGTTTAAATAAATATTTAAAAATAGCCTTCCGAGGCACAATCTCGGATTTCGACGAAACCAGTTCCATTAGATCCGTAATATTATATTATTATTGGATTTCAATTTTCGTAGTATTTGAAGTTGTTGTGTGAGCGTACGACATATAAACGCGCTGAAATTTATATCGAAAATTTAATATAATAATTGGGTCCAAAAAGCTATCTTCTCCATACGATCGAATTAGGACTCGAAACCTTTTCCATTGTGTTCGGAATAGGGGTTTAACATTATAAACGCCTAGCGGCATGCCTTGATAGGAAGTCAAAATTTTAAGTCACGGTTTTCTAGACAATTCAAATTCAAATTTAAATATTGACCAGTCAAATCTTCTCACATCAAAACTTTTTCTGTTCTTTTTAGAGGTCACTGTAGCCAACCTTCTCCTGCATGCCACCCTCTCCTGTCTTTCACTACTTCTATAAACCACGTATCCTTCCCTCCGTTAAAAAAAAGAGAAACAAAAGCAAGCAAGGACGGAACATTTCATCTCAAAACCTAAACGAAGAAATGGCCGATGCCCATTTCTTTCTTTGCCCTTTTTCTTTTCAATCATTCTATCTCTACTGTCTTAAACCATTAGAAAGTAATGGCGATGCTCGTCGCATCAAGGCAGCTCGCCTCGTCCACTCAGGCATGGTTCTGTTCGACATCGCTCGCTGGATCTCGTTCGGGTTCAGAGAAAATCGTGATATTTTCGGTTCGATCTGTGTTCGTAGATCGAATTAGGGTTTGGATTTTTGGGGGTTCATCGACAATCGGAGGGGCAATTCCATCACGGCGGTAGGCTCGAGGTCACGAGGTGGCGAGTAGTGATGGGGATGGTGGTCGATTGCGACGGTTGGGTTATGGTGGCATTCGTGCCACGTGAGCATTTGAGGAAATGGTCAAAGGTTTTGTCTGAGAAATTTAGGCAAGTGAGTATTTGCTTTCATCTTTCTAGAGTTTAACTTGATTTTGTAATTTATAATCAGATTGAAGATGTGTAAGGTTTGTATACAGGAGGCAGTGGGAAATAAAATAATTTTGTTTTGTTTTTTTAAACAAAAAATAATATTTATTAATTCACGTACATATTTTAATTTGAAATAGAAATGTATACATAGATAAGATTTAAAAAAAAGTATATATATGGATTTAAAAATATTGAAGAGTTTATTCAAGATGGATTTTTAAATCTAAATGAGTTATTTTATAAGTATATATATAAATATGTGATTTCAAAAGAATATATACTTATATATATATATATATATATATATATATATATATATATATTCACTTACTGTTCCATTTAGAAATAAATATTAAGATGGTTAATTTATTTAATTGCTTTTTAATTTATTTTAGTTACTAAAGATCTTTTAAAGGAAGAGTTCTAGTTTAAATTAAATCATTAATTAAATTAATAAATGGAAATTGGTTGTTCGCTTATTTCAAATATTAATAAAACCGTATAATGTTATTCAAGGTCTAAAATCGTAAGGAGAGAAGCCGGTTTGGGTCGGATTGCAAAGCAAAAATCAAAGGTGAGTTAATCTCATCCATCTGGGTTTTAATTTAAATTTAAATGGTTAAATTTAAATAATTGGTTGAATGATTGAATTGATTTGATGTGCTATATTATATATGGTATATATAGTATATATTGGAGTGATTGATTTCCCGCATTATATAGCGGATGAGACCCTATGCGCCGCATAATAGCGGATGATATTATATTAATCCCATATACCGCGATATTCCACAACGAAGCGGGATTGGTATTGTGCTAACATCTGTGGATGCAGGGAAACAGGTTGGAGGGATCCAACTGGATTCCTCAACATTTATTTAGATTATTTAATATTCTGTGTTATGAATTTTTGATATTCTGTGATGAATTATATCGATAATTGGAATATTAAATGCTATGGTTTGCTTGAATATATTTCGATACACTGAGTTATCAAAATATAAAGAATTGGATTTTTGAAAAGAAAATAAAAAGAGTGAATTTTTAAGTAAAATAATTATAGAAATTTTGAATAAATTTAAGAATGAATTGGAAAAGAATGAAAGTGATTTTAAAATTCTAATAAATAAATCCGAGTATGGAAAATGGGGATTTGAATCAATAGAAAAAAATAATGAATTATAAACCTCAAGTGATATGATTTAAAGGAATAAAGAGTTTATTTTAAAATTCAAGGTTTAAATTTATTTGAAAGGATAAAGAAGAAATTAGAAAATATGAAATTGGTATTTTTAGTTAATAAGGTTTTAAATCATAATGAAGAAATAAAATCTGAAGTTAATGGATTTTGGAATAAATGGAGTAAGTAAGGAAATTTATTT
The DNA here is from genome assembly GCA_030765085.1 of Allium cepa. NCBI lineage: Eukaryota > Viridiplantae > Streptophyta > Magnoliopsida > Asparagales > Amaryllidaceae > Allium > Allium cepa. Next base: position 736,319,872 of record CM060935.1, on the reverse strand, counting down.
AAAAACGAAGTAAATTGGAAATCAATTTGGAGATTGATTTAATTGTGTAAAACCGGGATTTTTAAAAGAGAAGTGGGACTTTGGAATTTATAAACTGGTTTCATAAAGGTGAAGTAATATATCAGTGGATATTTGAAGAATAAATTCACGATGGGAATTTATTAAAGAAATGGGAAATTTTGTTTAAAAATAAATAGTGATTTATTTTTAAAGGATGTGAAGAGAAGTATATTTCCCTGTATAGCCAAGTACATTTTCAAAGTAAATTTTTAAATATAAGTTAAACGCTTTAATGTTGTTTTTAAAAGCATGTTTTAGAAATTTATTATTTCTAAATGTTTAAATTCTAAAGTAAGTATTTTTCAAATCTATTATCGTAGTAATTATTTATAGATGACTTGGTATTTGATTTAAAAAGAGAAAATCTAGTTTTATATTTTATAAAATAACCTCATTTTAAATATTCCTAAAGTATATATTTTTAATAAAGTATGTTTTAAATTATTTTAAAAATCCAAAGTTTTTGTGCTTGGTGTTTTCAGTGGAAATAAATATTTGGAAATTTATTTCATGAGAAAAGTGTGTTTGAAACTGTTTTCAAAAAGGGTTGGAAATGGAAATATATCTTGCGAAGATATTTTGGGGATAATAAATAATTTGAGGAAATTATTTATTATTTGATGGATGTTTGTGAATGTTAATTGATAATTAAATAACCGACTATCAATATTGGCCAATGCGTTGATCGTTTCGAAGAGACCGGGATCGGGATTTATTTCTCGAAAACCACTTCGATCCGGTTTGAACGTTTTCGTAAGGAAGATGAGTTTGGATTCGAAGATAGAGCAGTGAAGTACACGGGCTAGTCGCTACTAATCCTGAGGATGATTCCAATATGGACGTAGTAGAAATAGTGCCATCGGTTCCGTTCGAACCCGGGACGGACTTGTACGGATGAATGCTTTCAGAACATCGTCAGGTGAACGATGAGCATTTCAAGGGATATTTTCTAAAAAGTAACGCTTAGTCTCGAGCCTCATCAACCGAGAATGACTGAAAATCAGGGGTTATGCAGCAGGGCTAGGTGGGTAGCACCCATTAGGGCGAGGTCATCCCTGGCTAGATATCCCTTTTTATTCGGCTTAGTGGTGCGGTTGCTGATCCCAACCGTGGGGTGATCTTACTCGGGATTATCCAGTAAGGGATAGTCCCGGTCTTGTGTCGCAGGGGGTCGGGAGTGATCCTCGGTATGCTGATCTAGACCAGGTACCGTGACAGGTGGTACCCCAGTGCCTAGTCATTAGCTGGAAATCCATTCTCCCTACGCGCCTGTACGGTTTTGATTGTGTCCAACTATTGCTGAAACGTGAGATGCAAGCATTTCAGCTAGATTCTATTTTACTTTCTATAGACACTATTATAAGATCGAAGGATTTTATAAAAAGTGTTTTGGCTATCGTAAGGTAAAAACCCGACATGTTTATTTGTGGCGTGGTCTTACGAGATGCTTTTGTTTTCAAAAGGATTTTGAAACTTTAATAATCAATTTGAGTGTGATTTCTTACGTTGGTTTTCCAGACTGACTCGGGTGTTATTTCACTATTATGCTCGAGTCAGACCGAGTATTGTATAATATAGGATATTTTGCTTTGGAGCTCAGGAGATGAGCTGGATGGCGATACGTACTTCTGTACTTGATTATTATTCCGCTGTGTCAGTTTTGAGGACAAGTTTATATGACTGTCTAGTTGTGTATTATTGATGTTATTGAACTTTGATGATGTATTCTGGTGATGTATGTATAAAATAGATATAGTTTTTCTTCTGTGTAAAGATCTGTTATTATCTATTATATTTTGTTCCGCTGCGATGGTTAGATTCTGATGTTGCTTTGTTTTCTCTTCTTCTACCTCTTGTTCTTTAACCCTAATGGTTCGTATTTCTGTTCATCTTGAGTTGATTGATGCAAAATAGTGTTGACCCAAGGGGTACGGATTTGCGGGTCGTTTCACTTGGTATCAGAGCTTAGTTTGGAGATAACCTTGGCTCTGGTGGGAATTACACTAGTACAAAATACGCATGTTGCTTCGCCTCTGCATCGGTTGTTACCGCAAACGATGCAAACAGAAGTATTTGCATCGGTTACGTTTTAACAACCGATGCATTTGGTATGTGGAAAGTAGTAGATAGGAAAAAAATACAATTTGCTCAACAACCGAAGAAAATATACCGATGCAAATAGTGTTAGTTGCATCATTTTTATTTACCACCGATGCAAAAATACTATTCCCACGTTGAAAACCGGATGAAAAGTTAGCGGTAAATGATTTCGTCTCCCTCTCATTTTCACCGCGAACCTTCTTTGCGTCCTTCACTCGAAAACCCTAAATCCCTCTCCCCCTTCTCATCTTTCCCTTTCCGTCCATTCAAATATCGCTTTTATTCTCTGATCCAACATTAATCAAAATCGAAGCCGAAATCAAGGAAGACGGTAAAATTCATATCACGGTAAGAAGGTCGAACGCATCCTGATCCGACATTTACCCGAGGCGCCTGTTTCTGATGTGTTCGGCAACAATCAGGAGTAGTACGCCGTTCATGCTACAGATGCTAAAGATGTCAGAATCGCCATCTCTCCTAGGAAAGGTAATTTCAAATCTTCAATTGAATTGGTTTGTTTTAATTTGATTTAAAGAAATTAACTTGAACGTTTTCAACGCAGGGAAAGAGAATAGGGAAGAGTACATGGAGATGGAGGATTCCAGCTTCGGAAATGGAGGGGGGCACGTTTGTATGTTTGTATGAGATCAACTCGTTCATATAGCCCTTAAATATGTTGCAAATAATGTTAGCAATGATTTTACAAATGACATTTTAACGAGAAACGGACCTGAAATCTGATATGCGTTGAGGAATTTTTTTTTGCACCAAAGTAATGAAAGTATGATTAATCCCATTTATTAATTGTCCTGAATTAACGATACCTTTAATGGTTGCAATCATATCTTCTCTAACCAGGTCCTTATGCAATTTAAAAAACTTTAAACCAAATCCATCCTGTCCCGATCTGTCATTCTCATCTATTTGGAAGGCTGCTGATTTTATTTCCTTATTCATTACCTGCTCCTTTAGTTTTTTTCCTGTTACTACAAGAAAATAGGCTATTTATAGCACTCATTCATAGCGTTTCCGCCTTTATCACTATCAACCTCGTATGGATTATAAAACTTATAAATCCTAAACGCTGTATGCTATATTTTTCACTTAGACCCATATGGAATAAAAATGGTAAAATACTTAACGCTATACATTTGCACGGGTTCTTTTCATTTCCCCTTTTCGTTTGCCCCCTAAAATTTCATTTCCCACCAATCTTCCTCTCTCGACAGGAAAATTTCAAGCCCTGGTTTTTAATCATCATAACTCTTGTTGGATCGCAGCCCGCATAAAAGTGGATTACATCGAAAATTTCACGCCCTAGCTTCCTCAATTTTGATCGATCACAACTATCCAGATCTCAGTAGTCTAAACCCTAGTTTCCTTCTCTACAATTTTAGGTATTTTCTCTAAACTTGTTGCTTCTTCTGGTGGGTATTTTCTTTTAACATGTTGCTTCTTTTGTTGGGTGTTTTCTTTAAACCTACAACTTCTTCTGTTGGGTATTTTCTTAATGGTTCAGTAGTTTGAAGTTAACACATTGTATAGAATTCAAGTCATATGATTTTCATACAAATATTATATGGCATGTAACAGGGTTAAGAACAATGAAATTTACATTTGGAAACTTCTTATTGTGAATATGAGCTACCAGAGATGCATATTTCTAATAGAAAATGATACAAGTTGGAGATAAGTAGAGAGAAGTCCTAGATGGATTTAAGGAAATTAGTTTCTTTATTAATATATCACTATTTAAAGTTAATAGATATGGCATTGTTAGTTTGATCATTTATTATAACAGCTATCATTTGTCATCTGAGGAAAAAGGATTTCACTCAATTATTGTAAGAAAGGTCATGGTCTGCTATATTTTGGAATTTGCTTATTTGCTAAACGCAAAACCAGTTATAGAAGTTTTAGTTTCTTTTTCTAGCAAAAGTCTATATAATAGATCAGCTCCTCTATTAATTGCTTAAAGTTCAAAGAATCATTAGAGGGGAAATAGCATACTCTATTAAATCCATCCTATTATTTTTAGCAGGAAAATGTTAGCTTTTAAGAATCAAATTCAAGATATTGTTCTGTTAGTTAAGTTTAGGAGTTATTGTTAGATTTCTTTGAAAGTTTATACTTATTTTTATAATATTTTTTGTTACGAACAATTAATAGTAACCTTTTAATTAAGATAGTGATAATTTCTTTTAAGATTGCAAGAGCATCTCCAATCATGATGGATGAAAAATTTGAGAACTGATCATATTGTATTGTAGTCTGGGTGAGCTCTTGGACAATAAATTTAGTCTTTATGCTTCTTAAATGTGTTTTCACGGTTTTTATTTAACAAAGGAATAATGAGTAGAAAATTCTTTAATCCCTGTTTTAGCATCCAAATCGACTTAAAATTAAACTTTATAATAATTTTTTAGAACAGTTTAAAGAAATGTAGAGTTTCTATTTACAATTGATTTAGATGTTAAGGAATTTAGGATTCGATATTAGGTTTATTTAGCATCCAAGCGGGAAAAGTTTTTATGTTCTGAGATAATGAGTTAATAAATGCTAAGCAATACGTAAATTTTAGTTCACTTCAAAGTACAAACTAAAATTACCTTTTTTCTCCATATGACAGGCTCAACCATCTCCAACTATAGGCAAGTTATGGTTTATTTCCAAAAGTTGTAGTTCACTTTTGAACTCCACAACTACTGAACTCCATAATAGACTCGACTAGTACAAATAAAAGTAAGAATAATCATAATAAAGATGCTAGTCCTGGAGGATTTACTTTTAGGCACCAAATGAATGCTCCATTGCCATTGTTTCAATTCAAGATAATAATGGATTATACTGATACTTGACTTGACAACTAAATGCGATGATACCGAATATATCTTGGTCTATGCATATAGTTCTAACCTATAATTTACTGTACTCCATCCAAGTTGTAGAAATATCTTTGGATAAAGACTTTAATTTCAAGCTGGATTCTCCAAGTCGACTAATTGAAAGGATACCATAGTTGATGGTACCAAGAGTTTCACTATGCCAACATATGACTTTATCACAAATGAACAGTCTCTCCTTCTACCTGCGTAGGATCAATTAAATGGAGTAGAGATGCAAGAAGCATTTGAGAGCTCTGTACCTATAACTCAACCAGCTGAAGATGGATTTAATTGGAGAAAATATGAACAAAAACAAGTAAAAGGCACACTGAATATCCATGAAGCTATTACAAATGTACCCATCCTGATTTCCAGGTAAATTTTAACGGCTTGTTGAAGTCCATTACTCAAGTAATATTTGCCATATTTTACAGTAAACCTAACCGCTTAGTTGTTTGATAAATTTCTATGTGGGAAAGGCTTTCTTTGTTTAGAAGCATTTGAAATGCTTTAAAATACAGTGAAAGGAGAAATTCACAGCCTTAGTCAGGACCTTCCTGTTTACCTATTGTGGTACATATAGTACATTGAGCATGAATATTCTTAAAAAAAAGAATATTAAATCAATTGTTTACTCTAGATTTTCTCAGTACATACATGCATAATGTATACACTATAAAATAGATGAATAAATGTATTCAAACATTTATTCAGTATGCCTGCAGAATGAATCTTGGATATAACATCCTTAGTACTTATGTACTTAATATTGTTTAAATCTACTTTGTTAATCTATTTAGTTATTATTACCAACTTCCATATTGTTATATGAATGTAAAAAGAGTTTCATCTTAAAATAAAGTAATATACAATGCAAATAGCTGACAAAAGTTTTGCATCCTTTGTAATGCATTTTATTATGATACCACTCTTAAAATTTTATTGACATCTTACCAACAATTTAAATCATTGTTTACTTGATCTAGAAAATATATACATTTAGAATAATTTATTGCCACTCAATATATTCTTCACTTTGTTTTCCCAAGTACTTCACTTTTGAAATTATTTGGAAATTTATGTATTTATCCAATTTTACTGATTTAATTAGCTTGTAGGTTAATGGGAATCTCCTTGACTCCATTGGAGGAAAATTATGAACTAAAGTTATTCAAGTTTGGTAGCAATGAAGGACATGGTACTTTTTGGCATTCTAGTGCTCAAATACTTGGATATGTGCACAACTGTTCTGTTTTAGCTACAATTTTTTGAATTACGTTTTAGGTACAAAGTTATTATATAAATATTTTTTATTTTATTTACATTTCAACATTAATATATACTTGGCAGGCTATGAAGGTGGAATATGGATGCAAGCTTTATTTCTTACCATACACACAAGTGGCGAGGTAATATTATATGACTATTTTTATGCATTTTATATAACATATTATTTTCAATATGTGACATTAAATTTTATTTTAACATGATTTTCCTTATATGTAGAGGAGCAAGTGTGTTAGTGGCTTAGGTGATGCACAACAGGATTGCATGACGGATAAGAACAGAAGGAGTTGTCTGCCAATTGAGATGATGCTGCATATTGGGGTGCAGCAAACAGGAGGACAGACTATCTAAGAAGACGCTTGTGCCTATCAACCGAGATTAGGTAGGTGATAATTCATATGTAAAGTGTTAACGAAGATACTGCTGCCTGTGAATGACAAATGTGAAGAATAGGAACAGCAACCATGACTGCTACAACAATAGGATTAGGTGGCGCTGCACTTTAGAGATGGCGCTAAACAGCTATAGCAAGGAGAGTGGACATGAAGGAGAGGCGCGGTGCTGATATTCCAGTTGCCTAAACTTGTGATAGCGTCCTTTGGATCACTCAAGCGAACTGATGGATTGAAGTTGCATGAACAAGGTGCTTGGTTGGTTATATAATGACTGGACAACGCCTGAACAAGGTATCAAAAGGCCCTAGAGCACGATGTAGCAAGGAAGGATGCATGCCGATACGAGAGAACTCGATGAAGAGCTATTGCTAACTTGGTTGACGAAGCTAGCAAACACGAAGGCAGTACGCTTCCTTGTAGCAATACAGGGAAGCGTGACAGAAGAGTCGATGTTGCTGTGATCTAAGACAATGGCAAGTGCAGCTGGTTGTTGTTGTATGAGGTTGGGAAACCGACGTTCAGGTATTTCGTTCTCTAATACTCCTATTATTATTGTTATAGATTTTAATAATTTTGGTTTTGTCTTCATTTATATAGCATTCATTATTCCACAATGAAGTTAAGCATTATTAACTACAACAATTTTAGCCTAAACTTTAGATAGCAAAAATTGGTTGTTTAAGATTTGATGAACTAATGATACGATGATAAATTTAATTAGTAATCCTCATAAGCTAATCACTTACTCAAATAACATATGAATATGTCTTGTTTGTGCTAATATATAGGTCTTATCAATTTGCTGATGCTCACATGATAGGAAACTATTAGTCTAATATTGCCAATTGAGCTAATTAAGACATTTAGAAAAAAATGATACCAAAGATGTTCACTATATTTGACTTTACCTCATAAAATAATAGCATAATATTTGGATGAATGCTTTCTAGTAATGTATAGTTAAAAATAAAATTGTAAATAGCATACATTATCAAGAAAAGAAATAATAATACTGCCCAAAAGTGCAGTTGGATCTCTTCCATCTGGGAAGATTCCTAGACAATACGCACCATGAACCTTTTCATGCTTTAAATGGTTGGATAACAACAAAAAGGGAAGTTGCATTAACAGTTGTGTTACAGCTAAGTGGGATAATTAAATAACAATTTGGATTTGGCAAAGTCATAACTTTTCTCACAAAAACACATGAACATTAAAATAACTACAACTGCTTTCAAACAGTGGACAGAGTAGTGGACGCAAGGGTAATTCTGATTGGGATAGCTCTGGTAAGTCATGTGTACTTATCTACTTACTGTGCAATTGCAAGTTGACCTTTCTTTCTTTACTAATCCTTTACCAAAATCCGTTACATAAATATCATTGTCCTCATGCATGTAGTGTGAACTCTGAAGTATGGTTAGCAGTTGAAAATTTAATAATTATTTAACTTGTTTCTAGAATATGTCTGTCATAGGAAACTAGCTAATAGAATGCAACTAAAAAGCAAATTAGGATGAAACTAGCTAATAGAATGCAACTAATAAGTTTCTGAATGCAGAACAAATTGCTGGATGATGACTACAACACAAATTGCTGAATGCAGAACAAATTTTCTAGAAATATTCAATTTATATGTTCAGATGAAGTTGGAGTTCACTTCAAAATTTAATAAGTGAAGATAACGGGTCAAATTAGTACACCATTGCTTTGGAAAGTAAATGGTGCTTCAATGTTATTACTGGTATACCCAAGTTTTATTAACTATTTTTTTTTAACATACAACATATAACAATTGTTGTTCACTTCACTTTACCCGGTATTCCATTACAAAAAGCACTATAACGATTGACGCCATACTAATATGCATTTAAGTATGCATTTAGCATGGTAAATGAAAGCACAATGACTGAAGTTATATATCTTAAAAAAAGTCTTTATAGCTTTGGTACCTTATGAAACATGAACTTGTCTGACTTGTATAAGTATGCAGGCGAAGCACGTAAGATCGATGATGGATGACGATCATCTAGCATTTCTCAAGTTCATTTTATACAGTACAAATTAATGTTAGGTAATTAATCACTGTCTTTTTTCTTTCTAGAAGTAGTCATAAAGAAGCCATGAATTTATAAACTATGAGAAAACTTCTTGTACATAGTGAACTTGCTATTAGTACCATCATAAAATTTTAGATTTAAATTAGCCAAAATTAAAAACAACGAACCAAACTCTACCTTGCTTTTTCGTACATATCATTAGCTTCCAATTGTACTCTACTTCTATGCAATGGCAGTCTTGTCCCAAGGAACTCACGTCAAGAAATTCTAGCAACAAAGAACACACCTTAAGAAATTCTGGCAACAAAGAACACACAGCCAGTTGTGATTTCAGTTAATGCTTTTTACAATATAATATATGGTAGTCTATAACTTGGTAATCGGAATCTTTTTACTAACAAGTTGGATATGAAGTAGACCTAATAGTTGTTGTGCTATGTTAGACTGTCACTGCGTAGTTGGTTGTAGCTGTTGATGAAGTGGTATCAATGGTGGCTGCAACGTTATCATTGTTACATATAGTTGCTGTCATCTTCTCGATTTGTTATTTTTGGGATCCACATTTTAATATATATATATATATATGGTAGTCTATAACTTGGGTTTTGATTGTGTGGAGATGGTACACAGTGTGACTGGATTGTTGGTATGTTTGGTTTATCGCTGTTGAGTGAACTGATATGCAGTTGAATGGTGTATTTGGCAGTGATGTAATTGAACTTTGTTGTGAGTTGATATGGATGAGATAAAGGTCTTTGTCGCTAATGTCAGGGGGTGGTTGAGTTGTACTGGAGGTGGTTCGATGGTTTGTGAGGGAGACAGAGGTTAAAGGAGGAGCAGTGATATATATACAGGGGAATGAAGTGATTGGTGATTGTAGTTGCTTGAAGTGGTGGAACAGTAGGTATGCAATGGTGACAGGAAGTTGAGAGGTAGCTGATGTAGGGAGGGTTGTTTGTGGATTTGATAATCAGGGAGGAGGCAGTGTTGAGTTGCAGAAGTGTAGTGTTGATGTATGGGAAGTATGGAGAAATGAGTGGTCTATTTGCTTGACAGGGAATTGCAATTTGTGTTGAGACAGTAGATCGACTTTAGGTGGAAGGTGAATGTATTGCTGATGAAGTATCACTGTGTAGGCAGAAAGAAGTGGCAGCAGAGGTTACTGTTGTTCTGTCTCGGGTGGAAGCAGTGGTAGAATAATGGTGTATGTAGTAGATATGGATATGGTTTACAGTGGCTGTTGAGGAACATAATGAGTGATGTTTGTAAATTGGCAATGCAGAGAACACAAGGTAGAGAATGTAGAAAGCAGTTGTAAAAACGTATATGTAATTGCAATTGAAAATTGTAATTGAAGATTGAAAACAAAATGAAATAAAATTATTTTTGGAGTGAAAATTGTGCTTTTTTTAATATGCACTGCAACGTTATCATTGTTACATATAGTTGTTGTTATCTTCTCGATTTGTTATTTTTGGGATCCACATTTTAATATATATATATGTGTGTGTGTGTGTGTGTGTGTAATGTGTATACATATATCTATCTGTGTGCATATATATATATATATATATAATATAATATAATAAAAAGAAAATTGAAACAAATGCTGACAATTAATATTATATAGAATAGCGTTTGAAAAACGCTATTGATTCATCAAACGCTATCGCAACTCTATATGAGATGTAAGATTTATGCATAAAAAACACTATAATAGAATGAAAAACGCTATAGTAGAAAATAAAACCGTTATACAAGCATGACAAGAAATGCTATCGAAAAACATTGTAACGCTATAACATGGTTTGATGAACGCTATAAAATGTGCTCGAAAACGCTATAGAAGTTAAATGAAGGATTATATTCTCTATAGCGTTTAAGTTTAATAACAGAGAAAAAACACTATGGTAGGTTGCAAACGCTATGCCCTTTTGTAAACGCTATTAGCTATTATAGCGTTTTCCTTCCTGCTATGTAATGCTGCCGGCCTACCATAGCTTGTCGTTCCACGGCGTTCTCTGAAACGCTATGGTAGCCTGTTATAGCGTTTTTCAAACGCTATGAAACCCATAAACTGTTGTAGTGTGTATAGATGCGATCTCTTTACATGCGATAATAGGCAGACCACTATGATTATTTGAAGAATTATATAACTCCGTATAGAACTATATTGCATTGTTTTATAATTTAGCTTGATCAATTATTTGGTGGTTGTCATGATTGATGAGTCGCTTGATTTGTTTCCTGTTTTTGGTAGCTGACATCTGAGGGTAGAAAATTTTAGAGCATTGCTCTCCCTCTTTCAACCACTTTATTTTGGATTTTTGTTACAGTTCATTGTAGTGGCTATGCGAAAGTTGCTCCAGGGATAGTAAATCATCCTTATACCGCTGTACTAAGACCTGATTTTGTGGATCAGTAAATAGTTGCATATATATGACATTATTTGCCCTTCTTAATTGATCATTTAACTCGTGTATACTTGTTCTTGCCTTGTTCCACTCTTTTAAGCGTCTCTTTGTATTTTTGAGTCTACATAACAATTTGTAGAGAGAATTTTCTGAATGTTCCAAGTGCTAGATATCACATTGTTATAAATATTATAATCATTCTAAATATTATCATATCTAAAAGGTATTTTGACACTTTCATTATTTGGACTGAATAAGTTAATTTGAAGTGGACAGCTATCGCTTGTTGAACGATTCAAAATATCATTTTTTTCACCTTTGTTATCAAAGTTGAACACAGGTTTTTGAACTCTAAATATTATATAAAGCATGTTTGTATGTTTGTGAGTCGATATATACACGAACATAATTGTGTTTCCAGTTTTCAACTAGGAAAGTACTTGCATATAATGACAGTGATTTCCATTCACCAAAGAACCTACCTTTATTTATCTCCTTTTTAACTATCATCACTCGCTGATACTACACAAGAGTTTGTAATATCTCAGACTGCCTAATATATAATGAAGCTTTTTTGGCTATTTTACTAACTAAATTTTGTTTCCAGAAGCAAGGTCTGATCCGGGCAAAGCAGAAATTGATAAAGAAGTTGTAGAAAAGGTTTTTCTGTTATAATGTAATTAACATAAACATGGGTCATCCCATTTTTACGAATACAAAATTATAAATTTTATTATTTCTACTAGTTGTTAACATGTTTGGGATAGTATTCCTCCAGCCTTAACCTCAGAGTATGATGCACCCTATACAATTCCTGCCATCTTCCCTCGGCCTCAATTACTCCTTAATGGTATTTTAAATGTCAACAAATTTCAGAGTAGATAGTGTTTTTTGTTATTTAAGATAATATATTATATAATAATATAATGTCAAATATATAACAAGAGGACACACAGTATGAAAATTTTGATTTATCAGACCGTTCAAGATTTATATTTTCTTTGATAAAGGAGCTGAAGATCCTTGCTGCCCTATTGCTAGTTTGGAAACTTTAATTCAAAAACACAGCAAGCATATGAAGAAGTTGGTTATCCTGAAAAATTTAAGGTACTTGTATTTCTTAAGGATGGTATATTCTGAATTAGCGGTCATCAATAAGGATGTGGAAATTATTTTCCATTACTTTGATTACTAAAATAAGGTACTTTGATGCACAAAAGCTTACCGTAGTATTTATATGGCAAATTGGTTTCAGTTTAGAGCAGAAGAAGGCATTGGACATCAAATGGCAATTTCAATGGTAAAAGCAGCTAGTGACTGGTTCGACAAATACCTTAATTAAAGAATCCCATTTGGACCATTTTGCAACTAAAGCCATTTTCTTTGTATATTTTAATTATATTTTGCCTGTTTTTTATAATTGTTTTTACCTTGCTAGCATATATGCATAGTTGGATGCTTCAGCTACCTATAAATATTTACATGTAAGGCACAATAATATCAACTAAGTAGTTAAGGCAACTCATGAATTGTAACTGATGTTTATTTGTATATTTACAATGATATAATCATAAATAACTTGGATACAAGCCACTCTGTTTGAAAACAGGATGAGTGCTTGCCTTGTGATCTCATATTATTTTAAGTATAACCATATAAATATTTGTTTAGCTGGATATTGTGGTATCATATTTTTTCTTAAATACTTTCCGTCTTCAACAAATTACTACAGTTGGTCAAAAATCCACAACCGGTACCCTGTGAGATGTTCTGAAGTGTGTGTCTGTTGTTGTGGTTGTGGAATGGTATAATAAATGCTGATGCTAATGTGTGTCTGTTGTTGGTGGTAATGCAGATGGCATGTCAAGATGCCTGCACTTATAAAACAGTCCATCTCTATACTGTCTGATGCTGGCTTTGGCATGGCCATGTTTAGTCTTGGTCAGTACCATATTCTCTTGTTCTCCTCTTTCATTATTTCTTTTGTCGTTGCACCACCCTTATTTCACTTAGTCATTAACCAAATGAATAATTATTATTATTACAGGGTTGTCTATGGCGTTACAGCCAAGAATGATAGCATGTGGGAACAAAATTGCATGCCACACAATTGCAGCTTCCTTCACTGTTGGCCTCCGCGGTGTGCTTCTGCATGTTGCAATCGTACAGGTCCTATATTTATTTATCTAAGTGATGTTTCTGCATGTTGAAATTCTTACTTTGAATGATGTTTCTAGGAAATTAAAAGAGACTCCTCATTTCACAAAATCACATAGCTTACAGTTAAAATGAGTTAATAACATAAATGATAACACGTCATTAAAGATTCAGCACACAAACTGCAGTAGTTGTTTTCCTTTCTTGAATAATTTTAACAATATCAGCCTCTTACCAAATTTTCCTTTCTTGTATGTTAATGTTATGCAGCTCGATTGCTAGGTTTTCGACAACTAGTTCCAGCCTATGCAAATGCTCGAAGTACTGAGAGGCTTCAACTTTGCTTCTGGAGCTGCAGGTATCAGAGCAGAGACTGGAAACAACCTGGTAATTGCCATTATATTCAAAGTTGAATAGTAAATCTAACTAATTCTTTGATTCTTTAGTCTTGCCAACCATCTAATTTTCTTCCTTTTCCCCAAACTGAGAATTTAGAGAGTTTATATTTATGATAGTTATCATTTTGTTACTGTTTTGTACAACACATCTCTCCATCTGGACCATCTCCGTTCACTGTTCTTTCAATGCAGTAAGCAAGTCATTTTCACCTTATTTTTAATATGGATTTAATATTTTTACAAGTACAACCAATTCCATGACTCCTCTTTCTTAATAAGTGCAGTTCTTAACATGAGTTTTGATTCCTATATTTGAAGATTATTCTAAAAAAATGGTGACATTAACTTATAAGTGTGTATAGTTGACATAAGTTTTGCTTCCTATATTTAAAGATTATTCTAAGAAATGGTGACATTAATTTATAAGTGTGTGTATTGAAAGTAAAACACAAACATGCAAATCATATAAAAAAAATTAATTCACAAAAGTTGAATTACACTTCTAACAGGTCACATGTTACACTTCTAACAGGTCATAAAAGGGTATGGTTGCTGTGATGGTTGCTTTATTGGAGGAGGAAGATTTGGTATATGTTGTTTTGGATGAAGGGGAGTCTGTAAGTTATGTTATGTAACAGAACTATTATGTTGGGTAGTGGGAAGGAGGAAGATGAAGTATTGAATTGTTGAAGGTGGTTAAATTAGAGTGTGGCAGCAGTTGATGGAAGTGCAAAGAGAAATGCAGTAGGTACTTGGGCACTGTTTGTTGATGAGAATGCAGGCAAGGAGGAAATTTCTCTGTTGATGGCTGGTGTTTTGTATGGGTGCAAGGAGATGAAGTATAGTTATGCTGCTACCGTGATAGTGGAAGGTGAATGGGTGAAGTGGTCTGGGTGGTTTGGGTATGTGGTGTGAAGTTTATGAGGTAAGGATGAATATAGATGATAACAGTGATGAGAAGTTTACGGCAGAGTGTATTTGTGGTCAGGCAAGAGGATGTGTATGGTTGTTTGTGAATGGTATGTGGAACAGTTGCTGGCTGTATATAGTGATTTCTTGCAAGTTGATGTGCACAGGCGAGCTGATGAGTATGTGAAGCAATTGTGGTTGGTTGTTTGAAGCAGTGTGCATGGTGATGGCTGTAGTTGTGAAGTAGAAAATGATGTATGTATTGCCGATATGGGGATGGAACTGTTTTGGTGGAATGGTTGTTGCAGCAGTATTATGTGGGTGGGTATTTATGGTAAGAGCAACGAACTGGTTTTGATGGTGAACAACAGCAGTTTGATGGTGCATTGGTTGTTTTTATGTTTTGATGTGCAGTTGAGTTTGCAGTTTGGCAGTAGCACAACAATTGTTTTAGAATGTCGCAGTGGTGTTGAGAGGTGAGGCGGGAAGAGGAATGGCAATTGGCAAGTGCGTTGATGGTGATATTGTGCAGGGACAGGTGGGTAGATGGATGAGCAGCAAGTATTGTAATGGATATGGTATGGTGGCAGAAGCTTGTAGTTGCTAGTGACAAGTGGTGGTTAACTGTGAGTAGATGAAGCCTAGATAGTGGTCAAATTGTCGATGAACTGTAAATAGGGGAATGGCAGCAGTCTGATGGGCACAGTTTTGATTGTATGCAGGGTAACTGATGGTTGTGGAGTGGATGTGGCAGTGACCAAAAGAGCTACATAAGTATTGCACAGCTCAACTTCAGGTAGCTCAAGTACAATATATGATGAAGGTTTGTGCATTTGAAGACCATCTTCTGCTTAATTTATCCACTGTCAACGATACATTCTCTTCTCTGTATATATGTATTTTTGTGTGTCTACATATAACACGCTGCATTTATTTTTTACTACTAACTGTCTGATTATGTACCATGGAATTTATTTATGTTTTTCATTCTTTTGTAGAATTATTAAATCTGATTATGTATTTCCCATCAAATTTAATTTTGAATGATAGTAATATTGCATGCAATAATTGTTTGTTATAATCAATAATATATATATAGTCTATTTGAGTACTGTGATAATGGTATCTGAGAATGGTTTTTTTGCATCAGGTATAAATAGCTGATGCAATAGAGGGATTAGTTGCATCGGTTTTCATTACAACCGATGCAACATGGGGGCTGTGTCCAATCAACCAACCATGATATTTTGCATCAGTTGTTAATAACAACCAATGAAAAAAGGACCTTTTTGCATCGGTTTCAGAACTGATGCAAAAGTGTTAAGCCTGTTGCATCGGTTGCATATGCATCGGTTGCATATGCATCGGTTGTTGAACTGATGCAAAAGAGGGGTAAACAACCGATGCAAATGGCCCGTTTTGTAGTAGTGTTACTCATAGAATAGAGTCTATACTACTCTAGAATGAGTTTGAGTGTAATAATAAATATGAGCGCGTATTTGTTAGTGAATATAAAATTGTTTTTATATTGCGTTGACTTATCAATTGAGTGTTTATGGATTCTGGTCGATATGTGGGACACCATGTTATCGATAGGAATTTCTAGACTCTTAAATAACATAAGCCGACACAGTATTATTTTAAATAGGGTAAATGAAATAATTTTACCTGAATTATTTTTGCATATAAAGGAAATAATTTTTCGTAAATTATTATAGTTATATATGGATGCTTGGTTGTTAGGAATGATAATATTAAATTATTATCATTGATGTGTAAAATTGAATAAGAAATTGAAATTATAACTAAAGCTAAGGAATAAATTCATATACAAATGGGATTTGTAAACGTGATATATAATTTGAAATAAAATTTCTAGAAAAATATTTGAAAATAGTTTGTGATGAAAATTCAAGAGTAATGTTTAAACATGAATTGAAAAGGGTTTGCAATTTGAAAATTTGGAAAATTTATATTCCTTTGAATTTGAAAATGGTTTTCAAAGGTTTTGGAGAAATAACAGTAATACTATTTGGGAAATATTTTTGAATTGGATTTGAAATCTGGTGAGACTTGACATTAAGGGTATTTGAAAATGTTTTTAAAGAGATAAAAGCATTGAACCCTTTCGGTCGCTAGGAAATAACTTCGGTGATGGCTGCAGCATCATCGATGTTCATTTTCGAGTTTCCAAGGGAGAAATTACTGCCAAATTGTTTTAAATTGGAATTGTTTGCAAAAACCGTGTTTGGTTTTGAAATTCAAAAAGGTGACTGAATTTACCAAAGGGTTTTGGATATAATTGATTTTAAATGATTTTTGAAATACTTAAGTGATTACTGAAGACTCTGGAGGTTTAACTAAAAATGTTATGGATTATATGCAGGTTTGGAAATTTATAAAGTTTGAAAATTTCCTGGAATAAAATTAACTTGTAAGAAAAGTTAATAAGTTAGAAGAGTAAGTCGAATTAAATGTACTTACGCTAAGTTTAATATTGAGTTGAATTTGAATTAAATTGAAAATAAAATTTAGTTGTATTTGAATAAAGTTGGAATGGAATTGAATTAAAATGAATTCAGGGAGTTATTGATAATATAAAATGAAATAAAATGCTTACTTAAATAAATGGAAGTAAGTTGAATTGGAGTTTAGGAAATAAAATGAATGCTTGGCTAAATAAGTGTATAATCTCGACTAAAAATGAAATATGAATATAATCAAGCTTAAAATGGGTAGAAGTATGCAAAATATAAGTGAGAGACTTATAAGAAAAGGGGTGAAGTAAAATAGTGAGCCAAAATAAAATTGTTTTATATTTTGGAAATAAAATAAAAATCCAGAAACCTGAATTATAAAATAGGCTGAACTCAAGAAATTAAGTGAAGTGATTTTTGGAAGGTAAAAATCAAATATTGAATTAAAAGTCGGAAATGAACCAATTTAAATAAATTGGTTAAGTGAATATGTTAATGGAAGTTTAAATTGGTTAAATAAAAGTTGAATTATGAGTTAATAAAATTGGTTTGTGAATTAAATGATAGAAATAGAAATTGAGTATAAATAATTTGCAAATAAAATCCAATTCGAGTATAAATGAGTTAAATGTGTGCTTGGATATTATTTTAACGAATTAAGAATGGAATTAAAATTTAAATGGATTATGAGAATGGCCAATTGAATTAAATGAGTCGTGAATGAATTGAATTTGGAAATTAAAATTTGTAACGAACGAAATAAAAGAACTAATCCAATAAATTTGTAGATTGAAATGAGATTTGATTGAAATAGAATCAAGTTAAAGTAAAAAAAAATTATTTGCAAATGAAGTGAGCTTAAGTTTTAAGGTTGGAATAAATTGAAGTAAATTAATTTTAAGTTAAAATAATTAGAAGCTCAACTTTGAGTAAGAATGAAAGTTCATTAAATAAAAGTTTGTGTTAAATTAATTTGAAAAGTGGTTATTAATATAAGAATCGAATGTTGTCAAGCTCAATGAAATGATTTTAAAAATGTATGGATTCTGAATAAATTTAAAATGGAATAAAATTTAATATAAATTGTATTGGAATCAATTTAAAATGATTATAAGCTTAAGTAATTGTTTATTCACATAAATATCACCGAATTTGCATATAAATAATTGTCGTTTGATAAAAATGAGATTAAATAAAATTCTATGAATTGGTAGAGGTAAATAAAATTGATTTTTGGAATCAAAAATAAATGTGAATTGTTTGGGTTAAAAATGAATTGAATGTAAGCAGTTGAGTTGCAAACCATTTAAATTGAATGAAGTGTATACGAAGTGGGTGTAAACAATTAAAATTAATGTCAGAACCCTATAAGTTGCTTATAAATATTGTTTAACCTGCATTGCTTATAGAAACTCGTATGTTTGCTTGTTAAATATGTTAAATGTTGTTAAATTACATGATTTTGGCACTTACATGTTTAAATGAAGTAAGTACAGGTGCCAGGAAGCCCTTTGGCTGGATTTGGATGTGCTAATTGCTAAAATAATAAGCCGCT
The DNA here is from genome assembly GCA_030765085.1 of Allium cepa. NCBI lineage: Eukaryota > Viridiplantae > Streptophyta > Magnoliopsida > Asparagales > Amaryllidaceae > Allium > Allium cepa. Next base: position 736,301,175 of record CM060935.1, on the reverse strand, counting down.
CGCTTAAAAATGCTAAATAAAGGAACGCCTACGTAAAAAAAATAGGAAATATGAACTATTTTTCTTTTTCCGACCATGTGGTTCGATATATATATACTTATATCTCTTGTCAAATTGCAAAAGCTCCTCCGTACAAAGGAGACTCTGCCAAAAATTTTCGAAAATTTAGGGAGTTGGAAAAAATTTTAGGAAAATTTTTGTTAGCGATAAAACGATTTCTAATTGGAAATTGAAATAAATTAGTGGATGAAGCTAATTTAAAATAATGATATGAATCAGTTATAAATGGAAGATAAAATTCAATATCCAGAGTTGAAGATAAGTTGAATTCATATGGAAATAGGAGAACCAATTTGAATAGAAGTAGATATAAACTAAAGTGGTGAAGTGAAAATAAATATAAGAAGCGTATAAAACACTTATAGTGAACTTAAGAAGAAATGGTGAAATTCTTAAGTAATATGGGTGTCGGGAAAATTATATTGAATAAGCATTTGAGTGAAGATTTAATAAAAATATGTGAAACGATAAGCGTTGATAAGTGAATAGAAATCAATTGAATATGGATAAAAAGAGAATTGATGTACTTGATAATAAATTGAGATAAGACGTAGGATGTACGTATATTATTTGATTCGCATAGAAATTTGATCCAGAATCGAGCACAGAATTTCGAGATAGCTATATCGATGCGAATTAGGATTTTTCACTCGATTTTCGACGGCGAACCCTGGATATGGACTTTGATTGATTCTGGAAATTCTCTATCATAGTTATGACTATGCAAGGAGAATGACGGTTTCTGATCAAGAAACCAGATCTGAGTCCGCATTAGAAAGTCGGGTGGACGATACTAGTTCGGAAATGAAATTGTGTGATCGAGTAAGCGAACGATTCGATATTGCGTACGAATGATATAGGTACATCGTACGGGCTTAAATAGAATGAATATTGAAAATTTTGTAAGGAAGCCAATAAAATGTTTTTGAATATTGTAATTGGATATTATTGCTAAGTAGGATATACAGGTATTTAAAAGCAGGAGAAAAATCGGTTTTGATTTCAGAAGGTAAATTTGAATGGATCGACAAAAGGTATGTGTTTAAATTTCTGTGTGAAATTTGATTGGGTTTTCGATCGAGCCACTTGGTTTTTTGTTTTCTTTTGGAATTTGGGATCCCGTGGAGGTATTTTGTAGTTGTACCGAGCTAGCCGCGCAATGGAGACGCTGGCGAAATTTTTCGGAAATTTAGGGAGTTAGAAATTTTTTGAGAAATTTTTAATAATTCCAAATTTGGTTTTAAACTGAAATTTGAATGATTGAGCAAATAGCAATATTTGAAACTATGGGAGAGTTTGGGAAGTTAGTAAGAATGATAATGGGTCTTCTATAAAAGATAGTTGGTAGGATGTTGAATTGTTGGTTTTGGGAGAAAAGTAAACGGGTATTGGACCATTCTTCCTAACTAGTAATTTCGAGGACGAAATTCTTTTAAAGGGGTGGAATGTGACAACCCGAAATGTTTGAGCATTTGAAATTGGAATATTTAATTAATTTTAAATATTTAAAAGTTAATTTTTAGCTTGAATTCCAAATATCACTACTTATTTGATAATTAAATTATTGAATTTAATAATTAGAAGTTGGGTGAAATATTGAATCTTCAATTTTAAGCCTGTTAAAAATATTTAAGGGTTTGTAAAATTTATATTGATAGTACCGAAGATAACAAAAGTGTTAAAAATTTGATTCGGAAGTGTTTTGTTAAGTTTTGAAATTTTATCGTTTAAATCGATATTTAAAAATAGCCTTTCGAGGCACAGTCTTGGATTTCGACGAACCAGTTACATTGGATCCCGTAATACTATATTATTATCGGATTTCAATTTTCATAGTGTTTGGAGTTGTTGTGTGAGCGTATGACATATAAATGCGCTGATTTTATATCGAAAATTTAATATAATAACTGGGTCCAAAAAGTTATATTCTCCATACAGTCGAATTACGACTCGAAACCTTTTCCATTGTATTCGGAATAGTGGTTTAACATTATAAATGCCTAGAGACACGCCTTGATAGAAAGTCAAAATTTTAAGTCACGGTTTTCTACACAATTCAAATTCAAATTTTATATTGACCAGTCAAATCCTCTCACATCAAAACATTTTCTGTTCTTTTCAGAGGTCACTGTAGCCAACCTTCTCCTGCACGCCACCCTCTCCTGTCTTTCACTACTTCTATAAACCACGTATCCTTCCCTCCGTTAAAAAAAAGAAAAACAAAAGCAAGCAAGGACGGAACATTTCATCTCAGAACCTAAACGAAGAAATGGCCGATGCCCATTTCTTTCTTTGCCCTTTTTCTTTTCAGTCATTCTATCTCTACTATCTTAAACCATTGGAAAGTAATGGCGATGCTCGTCGCATCAAGGCAACTCGCCTCGCCCACTCAGGCATGGTTCAGTTCGACATCGCTCGCTGGATCTCGTCCTCGTTCAGAGAAGATCATGATATTTTCTGTTAGATCTGTGTTCGTCGATCGAATTAGGGTTTGGATTTTTGGGGGTTCGTCGACAATCGGAGGGGAAATTCCATCACGGCGGTAGGCTCGAGGTCACGAGGTGGCAAGTAGTGATGGGGCGTGTGGTCGATTGCGACGGTTGGGTTATGGTGGCATTCGTGTCACATGAGCATTTGAGGAGATGGTCGAAGGCTTTGTCTGAGCAATTTAGGAAAGTGAGTATTTGATTTCATCTGTCTAGAGTTTAACTTGATTTTGTAATTTATAATCAGATTGAAGATGTGTAAGGTTTGTATACAGGAGGCAGTGGGAAATAAAATAATTCTGTTTTGTTTTTCTTAAACAATATATATATATATATATATATATATATATATATATATATTCACATACATATTTTAATTTGAAACAGAAATGTATACATAGATAAGATTTTGAATATATAATATATATATATATATATATGGATTTAAAAATATTGAAGAGTTTATTCAAGATGGATTTTTAAATCTACATGAGTTATTTTATAAGTATATATATAAATATGTGATTTCAAAAGAATATATACTTATGTATATATTTTCACTTACTGTTCCATTTAGAAATAAATATTAAGATGGTTAATTTATTTAATTGCCTTTTTATTTATTTTAGTTACTAAAGATCTTTTAAAGGAAAAGTTCTAGTTTAAAATTAAATTCTTAATTAAATTAATAAAGGGAAATTGGCTGTTCGCTTATTTCAAATATTAATAAAACCGTATAATGTTATTTAAGGTCTAAAATCGTGAGGAGACAAGCCGGTTTGGGTCGGATTGCAAAGCAAAAATCAAAGGTGAGTTAATCCCACTCATCTGGGTTTTAATTTAAATTTAAATGGTTAAATTTAAATAATTGGTTGAATGATTGAATTGATTTGATGTGCTATATTACATATGGTAGTATATAGCATATATATCGGAGTGATTGATTTCCCGCATTATATAGCGGATGAGACCCTATGCGCCGCATAATAGCGGATGATATTATATTAATCCCATATACCGCGATATTCCACCACGAAGTGGGGTTGGTATTTTGCTAACATCTGTGGATGCAGGGAAATAGGTTGGAGGGATCCAACTGGATTCCTCAATATTTATTTAGATTGTTTAATATTCTGTGTTATGAATATTTGATATTCTGTGATGAATTATATTGATAATTGGAATATTGAATGCTATGGTTAGCTTGAATATATTTCGGTACACCGAGTTATCAAAATATAAAGAATTGGATTTTTGAAAAGAAAATAAAATGAGTGAATTTTTAAATACAATAATTATAGAAAATTTGAATAAATTTAAGAATGAATTGGAAAAGAATGAAACTGATTTTAAAATTCTGATAAATGATTCCGAGTTTGGAAAAAGGGATTTGAATCAATAGAAAAAAATAATTAATTATAAACCTCAAGTGATATGATTTAAAGGAATAAAGAATTTATTTTAAAATTCAAGGTTTAAATTTATTTGAAAGGATAAAGAAGAAATTTAGAAAATATGAAATTGGTATTTTCAGTTAACAAGATTTTAAATCATAATGAAGAAATAAAACCCGAAGTTAATGGATTTTGGAATAAATTGAGTAAGTAAGGAAATTTATTTAAAAATGAAGTAAATTGGAAATCAATTTGGAGATTGATTTAACTGTGTAAAACCGGGATTTTTAAAAGAGAAGCGAGAATTTGGAATTTATAAACTGGTTTTATAAAGGTGAAGTAATATATCAGTGGATATTTGAGGAATAAATTCACGATGGGAATTTATTAAAGAAATGGGAAAATTTGTTTAAAAATAAATAGTGATTTATTTTTAAAGGACGTGAAGAGAAGTATATTTCCCTGGATAACCAAGTAAATTTTCAAAGTAAAATTTTAAATATAAGTTAAAGGCTTTAATGTTGTTTTTAAAAGCATGTTTTAGAAATTTATTATTTCTAAATGTTTAAATTCTAAAGTAAGTATTTTTCAAATCTATTATCGTAGTAATTATTTAAAGATGACTTGGTATTTTGATTTAAAAAGTGAAAATCTAGTTTTATATTTTATAAAATAACCTCATTTTTAATATTCCTAAAGTATATATTTTTAATAAAGTATTAAAGTAATTTTTAATTTAAATGTTTTAAAGGATATTATATAATAAAGTGTTTTAAATTATGTTAAAAATCTAAAATTTTTGTGCTTGGTGTTTTCAGTGGAAATAAATATTTGAAAATTTATTTCATGAGAAAAGTGTGTTTGAAACTATTTTCAAAAAGGGTTGGAAATGGAAACATATCTTGCGAAGATATTTTGAGGATAATAAATAATTTGGAGAAATTATTTATTATTTGATCGATGTTTGTGTATGTTAATTGATAGTTAAATAACCGACTATCAATATTGGCCAATGCTTTGGTCGTTTCGAAGAGACCGGGATCGGGATTTATTTCTCGAAAACCACTTCGATCTGGTTTGAACGTTTTTGTGAGGAAGACGAGTTTGGATTCAAAGATGGAGCAGTGAAGCGCAATGGATAGTCGCTACTAATCCTGAGGATGATTCCAAAATGGATGTAGTAGGAATAGTGCCTTCGGTTCCGTTCGAACCCGAAACGGACTTGTATGAATGAATGCTTTCAAAACAACGTCAGGTGGATGGTGAGCATTCCAATGGATATGTTCTAAAATGTAACGCTTAGCCTCGAGCCTCATCAATCGGGAATGAACGAAAATCAAGGGTTATGAAGCAAGGCTAGGTGGGTTGCACCCATTAGGGTGAGGTCATCCCTGTCTAGACGTCTCTTTTTATTCGGCTTAGTGGTGCGGTTGCTGATCCCAACCGTGGGGTGATCTTTCTCGGGATTATCCAGTAAGGTGTAGTCCCGGTCTTGTATTGCAGGGGGTCGGGAGTGATCCTCGGTATGCTGATCTAGACCAGGTACCGTGACAGGTGGTACCCCAGTGCCTAGTCATTAGTTGGAAATCCATTCTCCTTACGCGTCTGTATGGTTTTGATTGTGCCCAACTATTGCTGAAACATGAGATGCAAGCATTTCAGCTAGATTCTATTTTACTTTTTATAGACACTATTATAATATCAGAGGATTTTATAAAAAATGTTTTGGCTATCGTAAGGTAAAAATATGACATGTTTATTTGTGGCGTGGTCTTACGAGATGCTTTTGTTTTCAAAAGGATTTTGAAACTTTAATAATCAATTTGAGTGTGATTTCTCATGCTGGTTTTCTAGACCGACTCGGGTGTTATTTCGCTATAATGCTCGGGTCAGACGGAGTACTATAGAATACAGGAAATGTTGCCGTGGAGCTCAGGAGACGAGCTGGATGGCGATACGTACTTCCATACTTGATTATTATTCCGCTGTATATTCAGTTTTGAGGACAAGTTTATATGACTGTCCAATTGTATATTATTGATGTTGTTGAATTCTGATGATGTATTCTGGTGATGTATGTATAAAATAGATATAGTTTTTCTTCTGTGTAAAGATCTGTTATTATCTATTATATTTTGTTCCTCTGCGATGGTTAGTGTTATTTTGTTTTCTCTTCATCTACCTCTTGTTCTTTAACCCTAATGGTTCGTATTTCTGTTCTTGAGTTGATTGATGTAGAATAGTGTTGACTCAAGGGGTACGGATTTGCGGGTCGTTTCACTCATTTCAAATTCAAACTCTCTCTTCAAAACTTCAAGCTCTCTACTCTCTACTCTAATGGCTTCTTTAAGAAACCCCTCCACCATGAGAATTTCCAGAAAGATAAAATAGCAACTCTACAATGATCCGGAGGCTATAAAAGCATATATCAATATGCTAACTACGGAAAAGTCCATCTCGGAAAGTTTGCTTTATTTCCAGATTTTTCTACTTATGAAATTGATTCTCTTTTTGCAAAAAATCCTGTTCTTAGTCTTATTGATGCTTCTCAAAATGATTTTGTTTGCTATCCAAATCTTGTTAAAATTTTCTATGAAAATCTTAATCATGTATTTTATAATGGAAACGATGATGAAATTTGGAGTAGTGTCAAAGGCACTAGAATTGTTTTAAATTGTGATCTTTTGGGTACCATTCTCAATTACAAGATTACGAGAATGGATCTTTCTAGTTTTAATATTGATGAAAATGATCGTTAGACGTTTCATCACATTTTTGAAGGAAATGATGATTTTGAATTCAAAAATCGAAACTTTCGACCAAAAGCTAGAATTGTCAATCTTATTTTACAACATATTTTGACCCCAAGATCGAGGAATTTTAACAATCATACTTCAAAAGTTTGCAAAGCACTTTTTGCTACTTTTGGAAATTATGATGTTATTTGGACGAAAGTTATTTTGGATGAACTTCATCCCAAAAATCTTGAAATGTGTGAGAATACTTTGTATCAAGGAATCTATCTCACTCGAATTTTTAACTATTTTGGAGTAGATTTCAAAGGAGAAGAATTTGTTTCTAGAAAGGTTTTCAATCACTCAAATATTTCTCTTATGATAATTTCATTTATTTTTCAACCTTATGAGACTCTTGCCGAAAAGAAAGAGCGTTTGGCTCATGAGGAGATGGAAGAGGAAGAAGAGGAAGAGGAAGAAGAAGAAAGAGAATGAAATGGAAATTGAAGAAGAAGAAGAAGGTGAACCCCATTTGGAAAGCATCGACTATCCTCCTAATCCAACCAACAAAACCCTTCTCAAAAGCTAAAAGACCATTGTTGAGAATCAGCGGATTCTTAAACGATCCGTTAGTAAAAAGTTGGATAACATTTCATCCAAGATGAACAAGTTTATTTCCAAAGCCAGCAAGAAGCTTTGATTATCTTCATCTTCATCATCCTCTAACTAGTTCTATCTTTTCATTTCATGTTGTATTAGTTTTTTTTTTAATTTAAAAGTTCATGTAGTTCTTTGTGTTTAATCGTTGTATCGTGTTATCATGAAATGAAATTGAATTCCTTTTCGGTTATCTAACTTATCTTATCTCCAGAATAAATATTAGTATATTATATAAAAATATATATATATACACACAATTATTCACAAAATCAAAATAAGCCATCAAAATTCACTGCACCATGTTGACATCCCCCTATGACCATGTCGACATGTACTGGTCAGAAATGACATTTCATTTTGAATTTGAAATTTGAATAACTACCTTATGTCTATTCATTTTAAATGAATTTTTACACCTATAAATACCTATTTATTCCAGAATTCATCACTCAATATTATTTCTTATTCACTTTGTCTCTCATTCTTCTCACAAACTCGAATATGGCCAATCCAATTCACAATTTAACCGAGAATCTTGAAGAAACTCTTAATTCTTTCAAGAATATTCTTTCGTTCATTCTTCGTAAGAAGCGACACTTAGAGTTGAGTCAAATGCAGATGATCAAGGAGCAAGAAAAGCATTTCGATGCAATACGATGGATGATTTCCTCCTTGCACAAGGTGAATAACGAAGCACATCCTCCTGTCTCTCTTACCAATGACATTGAAAATTGGGATGCCATTAAAGCAGACCCTATATTTAGAGAAGAAGGTGGGGTGGACGTTCCTCGTAATGTTTGATTTTATTTAATTGCTTTGTTTGAATTGTTTGCTTTGATTGATTTGATTTCATTTGTTTTAATTTGGTTTGATATAGATTGATATTTGGTGTGGATTGATGTTTGTTGTACAAAACATGTATAAATACACATTGATGTGTATATGATCTTTGATTAATTATCATGTCTATCGGTATAATTATCTCTTAATCTATCTATTATATACTCCATTATATAATTTATTAATGCAGGTACTTTAGTACAAGAATGAGGGGGAGTTATATAGTTTGGAGATTATATAGTTTGGAGTTAGTTTTTTTTATGACAAAGTGGGAGAAATATAAAATAGGATAGTTAGGCATAGATTAAGGGGGAGTTATTAGTTTTAGGGGGGTTATTAGGATAGAAGTAATTTTTTATAAACAAAGGTTGTCATCATCAAAAAGGGGGAGATTGTTAGTCCTTGAGATGATGGTTTTGATGACAACAACCTTAGAATAGGATTATAAAATATAAATACTAACATTATAGTTTAGAAATATATGTATATGCAGGATTTAACCGCGCAGGTACCAAGAATAAAGACTGTATAGTATAGAGATTCAAGATATCAAGATTGAAGACTCATGAGTATCAAGAATATCAAGATTATCAAGAGTTCAAGATTTCAATAATAAGTAATTTAATTAGGAATTTGGTTAAAACTCCTAGAAAAGCACTGGCATTTTAAAATCTAATTTATTAGTGGAATGGAATCCACTTCGAGCCTGTTAAAGGGATGGAACCCCAAGTAGGATTGAACCTACGAAAAATCTAGTGGAACATTGTTTTGTATCTGCTAACCTTTTATTCAAATGTTTTTACAAAATTATATCCTGTTTTCAAAATGATTTCAAAACCTTCCTTTTAAAAGAATCAAAAACATCTATCCTGATTTTAAATATATTAGCCTTAAAATAATCATTATTTTCAAAATCAAATTATCCTTGTTTTTAAACTACCTTTTAATAATAATATATTTAACTTTTAAATATTTATACTTAGATTTAAATATAAAATTATAGTAAAATTTTATATATACCAAAATATTATTTTCTCTACTTATTTATGTATTTAACGATAGTTAGGTATATTTATAAAATTTAAAATAGTTTTAATACAAGATTAGAAGTTATTTTCAAAGAAAAACAAATCACCAAAATTTTCTTTCGGATGTCGACATACCCAAGATACCCATGTCGACATAGTGGTAGTTGATTTCAAAAATTTGAATTTCAAAAGAAGTGTCTATTCGTCATATCCCTTCATGAATGGACATGGTTGTTGTCCTTCTATAAATTGGGGCTGTTTTAAACGAATTTCAATTCATATTTTTCTGTTTTTCACTCCTCTTCTTCTTCCACATTTCTTTATACATATTCTTACCATTACTCTGCCGAAACCAACATTGAATCTAACTAGATCATATCTAGTTTGATTCTCTATCACTATCTCAACAAGATCTTAGTGCTATTCAGAGTTATTGACTTCTTTGTAATCAGTTTAGCGAGAAAAGGTGTGATTGTGTTCTTGGAAATCAATCAAGTTAGAGAAGTTGTGATTGTAGCCTAGGAAATCAATTGGGTGAACTTGTTGCCCGTGAAATCAAGTATCTCTACCCAGAGGATTGTTAATCCAGAGGGTGTACCTCGTAGCCTTTAAATCGAGGGTGTAATTGTACAATTGCTTTTGAAAGGAAATCCGTACTTATGTGTGGGACTGGATGTAGGGTAATTTCGAACCAATATAAAATCTGGTGTGTTCTTTCCTTTACTACTTTTACTTAATTTATGCATCTGTGTTTGTTTCTGTGATCATATCTGTGTCTGGATATTGCATATATTTGTGTTCAAATTAACAAAAACTCAAAAAGATTTAATAATTCCTTTAAACACTATTCACCCCCTCTAGTGTTAATCCTAACCTTAAGATCCGTATTCCACATTTCTCATAGATTTTACAATCTGATGAACAACCAATGTGTATCCAAAAATCAAATGATGATATAGCTCTGATGATCTTTTAGGTATGACACAACCGTTAGGCTTTTGAGTTGCTCTGATTTCAAGATAAAAAACTGAAGGAAATGAAATTGTGTTTTTATTATTATGATTCATAATTACAATTGCAGCATATATTGAAATCAATATTTATAGTGGGCGGATACAACATGTTGGCCGAGATATTGAGTTCAGGTTGGTTTCGTTTAAGGCATCCCCTTCATTATGTATTTGAGAACATTGTATACGAGTATATATGCATGCCCAGTTGGGCCCGCAGCTAGTCATGAATGCATTAATTCAATAGTGCGCTTGTGTAGCTTTAACACATACTATGTAAATATGGCATAATAGAACATCAATTAATAACAGAACAATTAGCATAGACAAGTTATTATAAATTAAGGAACATAGTTAATAATGCAATATATTACAATAGTCATCCAAATTCCAAAACTGAAAGAAGGAAAATAAAACAGAGAATGATTTTATTAAAACTAAGGCGCCAATTGCATGAAGTTCAAATGATAAACACAAGATGGTAAAATAACTCAAACATTATATATAACTAATGATAATTGGTTAAAAATGTCATGATGATGCATCTTTAAGAAAAAATCAACAATGCTCTAGTGCGATAAAGTACAGTCATTTATCATGACATAATCTTACACACACATACTCAAAGCTAGCTAGCCTACCCATTTCAAGAACTCAACATTTGCCAATAATAGTCGCATCTAGATAATTATGACATCTCATCCTCCTTTGTGATAGCTATCATTTAGTTGTGTAATCTTCAATAAATGATTAATAGTCCCCATTTGTCTTCTACACCTTGAAATCTATTTATATGGTAAAGCATCCAACAAAAATAATTATCTGGAATATCAAATTTTCATACCTTCATGTGACTATTAGAAACATGCATTAAAAAAAACATTGTAACCATGGTTTATAAGAATTTTGTATGTGGAAGTGTTCAATATTCATGACATATCAACCCTTATTCTTAAGCGTTTTCCTCTAATGGTATGAAGAGTAGTGAGAATATTTTCTTTATTTAATACCATGTACGTAATAGTGGTTATTTGATTTTCTTCGGCAAAAGCACTAAGAAATGAGAAATTGTGTTATTATGAAAGATAAGCAGTGTTCTTCACAAAAGTAAAGGATGTTGATTAGACTTTGAATACGGATAATGTAATATTTGCATCCGCATCCGAAACCATTTTTGGATATCGAATATCCACATCTGTGGATATGTATTGATATCTGATAATTATCCTATCCATCAATGATTGATAAATCAAGAAATATAATTTGAAAACTTTGGTTTGAATCAATTATTTTTCAATCCCTTTGATTATAAAATTATTCAGAATCAACAAATATGATGATAATAAATAATTTTAATCACTTAATATGCATTAAATGCACATAATATAAACTATTAACTTAATAAGATAACAAATACATATCTAACATTGTACAAAAATATGGATAAAAAATTATAATCTTGACAATAAACGAACAGATAATTTTTGAGTGCTGATGCCATCATATCAGCATCCCTATTCGCTTTTCTGAATATCAGATAGTCATTCTCATTCCGAATACAAATGTAAATAAATTTCGAATTTTCGAGTTTCCATTGAATGTATTAATTTTGATTGTAGTTTATGAACTGATATACTTTAATGACATAAACATAGCTATCATTACATAAAGTATGTAACAAAATTTAACCGTCCATTAGGTAGAAAATTATAAAAATGGAATATCAATCAATCCATAACGTCATTATTTCATATGACTTACATTATTATAGCAATCAGATTGCTGATCATACATTTAACCGAAAGTAATATGGGCTGAAAATGCGAAATAGTGTAAATTGATATTAAAATTTTCCACTTCCCATCAGAGCAACCATGTAGATTGCAATGAGAATGAGAATATATACAAAAAGTGATGACCGATACATACAAAAAATGAAAATGATCAAGGATGTAACATCATTGATGACTAATCCTCAATTTTTTATTATAAATTTACAGGTAATACAATAGACTAACACACATAGTGAACTGCTTGAAGATTAATTATTTGTACAAACAGAAAATGTAGCGGTAGCAATCTTATATCATAAATCACTTATAAAATGTTTGAAAAGAAACATAGCATCTATCATAAAATGTTTGAAAAGAAAACTCATCCCTGTTAAAATTTACTTGTGTTGAAGAAGTGAAGCTGAACTCGTGTGTTTAATAAAAACTAGACAATTAGGATAAACTTTAGTTACATATAATTAAGTTTTCCCTTCACTTGTACATATACTAAATATAGAATCATGCATCTAGTTCCTTTTTTGTTAAACAAAAATACATAAATCCCTGTTATTTACATTACTCAATAGAATTACACTGATACATCAGATGCACACCATTCAATTATTTATTAACATTTGAAATTTTTATTTCTAACGAGGTATCATTTTCAACATAAACCTCCATATTTCTCCAATTTACATCAGTAGGTAGTTCTAGGCGTCTCATGAATCCATGCTTCCACTAACATTTTGTTTTCCAGTCCTTAGAATCTACTTTTGGGACTTTCCATTGCCCAAGTGGTTAATTGATTCGGCTTTGGTGCAAGAGGTCACAAGTTCGAAACTTGCTTTCGAACGTTTATTGACATGGGATATGTTGTCCCAATGATTTGTTGTAAATAAAGTACCATTTCAAAAAAAAAAACTTTCCATTGCCCATTTATGTCCACTACTTTTCCTTTTTCTATGCATATTTTTCAATATCAATCTTCCTTCCTCCTGCTATAACAATATTTAGTTACCAATATATGCAAAGTTTAGATCATTAACAACACAGTTAGAATATGTTTACAGAGTTTTACGTATTTGATTAATTTGTAGAAAGTCATGCGAGTTTATGTTATGCATTCGCTATGTCAATTTTTGTTTCAAAGAAAAGAATCTTAGTGCTATTATTTTAGTTAACCGTAGAAAAACAAAGTTTGAGCCCTACAAAAAATGAAATATCAAGTTCTAGCTAACATTTGGGAATTCATATGCTCATGACGGTGTCCTATTATTTTCGATAATATGATGACATCATTCCCTATTTATGGACCATCTTGTGCTTTATACCCAGCTAGTACAATAGTTAGTACTTTTGTCTCAGTCACCAACATACTTAAAAATTCAAACAATTTCCATTTGAATGCTAAGAAATACCAAATATTAGATATGCAACACACTACAAATTAAGAAACCAAAGAGGGTGAAATCTACTAAAATTACACAAAACTGTCTAAATCTAAAATAAAAACATGGAAAAATGAACTTCCAACCAAGCAATCGTTTCACCATCCTCATTATCGAGTACCCTTAATAGAATTTTTATGCAGCTCCAAGTGATTTGAGACCAAATCAATTCACTAAGCGATAGTTAACATATATACCTAAGTTTTAATTACGAAAATAAAGCTAAACCACATTTTTCTTCTCAAAACATGAGTTTATGATCGCTAATTTACCGTAAATTTTGTCTCGAAACTTCTTATTCATTATTATTTATACAATGATTCATTTACAACTAAAAAGTCTAAAATTAAACTATCTCGGTTCAAAAAATGAACATACTTGCATTTATTTTTGAAAAGCTTCATTTGCTTCTTGTCTAATATACGAAAATACACCATGAAATTAATTAAATAAATGAATCCAGTATATAACATGGTATACACCATGAACAGTGAGAGATGTCTTACTATACGAAAATACACCATGAAATTAGTTAATAAACGCAGCCAGTATATAACATAAAATCTTCAGAAGACTTTGTTATCTTAAACATATATAGTGGATGCCATTACAGATGTAATCATGACAATTAATAATCTATACTCAATAGTGAAGGAAATATAAAGATTAGAAAACCATCATAATATAATAATACTGCAAGATAAATTAGAACATATGACCTACGAGATGTGTATCCATATGGTTCACTTTAATACTGTATTGCCATAAATTACAAATTAAATCATTGCAAAAAAACATCAGATGGTAGTGTAATTATAACTTAGACAACAGTTAGATTATCTAAATGTGCATCATAAACTCCATTCATGAAGGTAGCCAATAATAATAATGGATGGGTTTTAAGGCATGCCATTTTCACAACTCTATCCATATTTTTTAATAAGATTCATATGAGTTAAAAGACTTTAATGGGACAAAGTTCGAACTTGAATAGAAATATATAATAAATAGGCTTAAAGACATGTCCACTTCATATTTTGATTTTTCTGAACTTTGTTGTTAGAATAATATCTATATGATTTATAATACTAAAAATCAAAACAAAAAATCAACTAACTATGATTGTTATCGACTTATTTAAACACCTAAAGAAAAATAGTTGTAAATGCATGTAGTTATATAAATATAACAATGAGATTATACGAAAGCATAACATAACCAATATATAATGTATGCATCTACTTGTAGTGAAGTGAAAATAACAATGATCATTAAAACATTTCAACGAAAACTCATTAAAACCATAGCCGCCGCCAGTACTCTCTGCTCCTCCTTATTCGATCTGCCTTGCCAACATTTTGTTTTTGCTCCAGATGTCATCGTCCTTGCCGACCGATCCCCAGTCCAGTCGCCCTCCAGATCCGCCGCCACAATTCTTGGAACCCCCACCCAGCTTCCCACCTCTATCCCCAACAAATCATCTTCCCACTAAAGATGAAGGCTTCACTACGGTTGTTTCTCGTAAGTGGAAGCGTGCTCCTAAACATTCATATCACTCACAGACTGATGTTCTTGCAAACAGAGATTCCCAACAAAAAAGTGTAAACCCTTCTCCTCGGCCCTCAAACCATAATCCTAAAACCTCCAATAGTAACGCTGTCCATACACCCCAAGCTGTTAACAGATCTACTACCAATAGGTGGAATTTTTCTACCTCATCTACTTGGGCATGGAATGAAGTGGTAAAAGGTAACAACGTCCCTATCTCTATCCCATTAAAATTCTATCAGCCTCAAAAATTAAACTCCATGCAATGTGCCAAGATGTCCGCTGAGGTTGTACTAAAGCTAAAAAGCAATGGGAAAATACCATAGTGGTATATGTAGTTGGTCCTAAACCATATTATCCATACTTCAAAGACTATATCCTTAGAGTCCGGAAGTTAGAAGATGAATTCTCGATTTACTCCAAAGAAAATGGATTTTATGTGATAAAATTCAACAAAAAACAAGATTGTGATAAATTTTTGGAAGGAGGACCTTATTATTATAATAAAAAGTTGTTGATGATGATGAAAATGTGGTCTTTAGGAATGCAGCTCAATAAAGAACTTCTTCATACAATTTCGATTTGGATACGATTCCCTAACCCTTCCCTTGATTATTGTATAGAAGAAGGGATTAGTCGTATCGCCTCGGTTCTTGGTTCCCCAATTAGGTTGGATAAATTCACCGAAGGTATCATTAAAATTGCTTACGCTAGAGTGCTAATTGAAATAAATAATTCCTTCAAATTCCTTAGTAAAATACCTATAATAACTGAAGATGACAAAATGATATGGCAAGAAGTGGTTTATGAATGGAAACCATCGATATGTACAAACTGCTCAAGTTTTGGTCACGCCGATTTTAATTGTCAATTTAATAAAGTTTGGATGCCAAAAATGAGTAACAAAACACAAAATGCGGATAACTCTGACATGATAATTGACGCCGGTGAGAATAATATGGAAATAAAGTAGATAAAGTCAGGTTACCAAAGCAACCCGCTCTGTTACTCAATTGACTACATATTTTTCAGAAATAGAGAAATCACAAGATATTAGTTTTCAAAAGACAGGTAACATTGATTCTATTCACAATCAACCAGACGAAGGTCAAAATGTCCAACCGAACACTGTCAGTTCAAATATAATTACAACATCAGTTCAGAAAGATGTGAATTTAGAATTACAATTTTTTTTACATCACAAGCATATAGACATAGAGGTTTTCAACTATGACTCAAGTGAAATGTTTGAAGAGCCTTCTGAGGTGGATACAAAGTTTGATTCCATAGAGAAAAACTCTATTTCTTTAAGAACTACTAGACCCAACAACACGCGAAAAATTAGGTCAGATGAAGCCCCCTTTGAATTTAAAGCCAGAGCCAATTCTGATGTTGTAGACAACCCTGCTTGGCACACCATTGTTAATCAACTAAAAGGCAAGAACAAAAATTCAAAGAAAGAAAAATTATTGGGGACTGCTACTCCCCTAGAAACCAGTAGCAATACCGAAATCAATCAATAGATGGAGTTCCTTATCTGGAACATTAAGGGTATGAATGCCCTAGCTAAACAATTGGAAATTATTAGATTATTGTAATGCAACAGGTTCTCTTTTATTAGCATTCTTGAGAATAAACTATCTTTAAATAATATTGATTGATTTATGGTTAAAATTCATTCTAAATGGAAAATTTCATATAATATTCTTGATGACCAGAAAAGTCGTATTCTCATATTTTGAGATTCAACACAGTGGTCTAATATTATTCTACACACAAATGAACAATACATTTCTTGTATCCTGCATAATTCTAGTGGACTAAGTGTGCTATGTGTAACGACCCGTATTTTTACGGATCGAAACATTGTTAAACTATATGCTTTAAGTCGTACTGTTGATAAGTCGTTCAGAGTTTAAGTCATTTGGAGCTTGAGTCGTGTAGGAGCATAGATGACTTAAGGTGTTGCTGAGTTATGGTAGGTAGCGACTTATAGGGTTAACGACTTAGAGCTTAAGTCGTATGGTAGTTAACTCGTGTGGAAGGTAGCTTAGGTCGTGTACAAGTTACGACTTAAGATAGTTGACGACCTAAGAGTCGGCGAGTTAGCGACTTAGGGGATGGAACGAGTTAACGAGTTAAGGGATAAATCGTTAACGAGTTAGTGAGTTACTGGGGTTTTAAGTCGTAAACGACTTATAGGAACAGACGACCTATAGGAGTTAGTGACCGCAGGCTTAAGTCATACACGACTTATGGTGATAGGGTGTGTAGTTAAGTCGTGGACAGGTTATAGTATAAGTCGTAGGTCGTTGGGATGTTGTGATGGTGTTAGGTTGGCAGTATAGATGAGTCGTTAGGGGGTTTAGTTGATAGGCCGTGAACGACTCAAGGTTATAGGTTAGGTCGTATGCGACCTAAGGGGAGGTGTTTAGGTCGTGAAACACTGCTACGTGTTAGGTCGTGTATGCTGTAAGTCGTATACGATTTAAGGATAGGTCGGTAGTGTGCTTGAGTCGTGAGTCGCGTGCATGTGTTGAGCCGCGTTTGAGTTAAGTCGTAAGTCGTTAGGCCGTGGTAGTTAGGTCGTTGAGTCGGCAGTGTGCTTGAGTCGTAAGTCGCGCGCATGTGTTCTGGGTTTAAGTCGGCAGGGGACTAGGTCGTGTGACCCTATGTAGTGTTAAGTCGCATGAGTCGTTAGGTCATTGAGTCGACCATACGACTTAGAACTTAGGAAATGCGGCAGTGTAGATAAGTCATGAGTCGTAGAGTGTTGAGCCATGTTGTGTTAAGCCGTATGGTAGCTTGAGTCGTGAGTCGTGGACGACTCATAGGAGCGGACGACTCATGGGTTTTTCAGCCTATAAATAGAGGGGCTTGGCTCACTTTTTGGCACCGGATTTTGAAGCGACGAAGTGCTGCCATTTTGAGAGCTCGACTACAACACTTCTTCACTTCTTTTCTCCACTCTAATCTAGTGCTAACATCCATCCAAGATCGAAGATCAAGATCGAAGATCCAAGAGCTAAAGTTGAAGATCTTCATCCAACAAAGTGAGATTTCATCGTTTGAAGCGAGATTTTGCCGGATCAATCTTGTTTCTTTGCTGTCCAGATCTGGAGTTGGTTGTTTTTAAGGTGTTTAGGTGATTTGGTGAGTGGTAGTTATCTCTCACACGGACCCAAGGGAGTATATTGGATTGGTGGCTTGTTTATGTGTTAAAGATAGCGATTTCTTGCATTTTCCTTAAGTCTGCATGTAGATCTATCACCTATGAAGTTTTGATTTACTACATGTTCACTTATGCAAGTTCATTCATCAAGTTATAGAGACATTTGCCTATGATTCATACTTGTTAGATTTGGACACTTTAATTACCAAATTGCCATTATTGTTGTAATTTCTTATTAGATCTTGTTAAATGTTTGATTGCTTGGATTAATGATTGATTTATGATTGGTTTGATTGTTTCAAATTAGCTAGTAGTTGATTTGAACAAGTTGGTCGAAGATGATTCAAAAGCTAAGTGGAAGGGCTCTTGAATGGTGAAAGCTGCTTATGGCATATGAAGTGGATGTGGAAGCTCATATAGATAGATTTGATGATAATGGACTTTGCCATGATGCGATGAGGCAAGCCATGATGTTGTGATGGGACTTTGCTATGATGCGATGAAGCAAAGTATGATGTGAGATAGTCTTGGCGTAATCCAGGCAGGGATCATTCCAAGCATGTTGATAACTCGAGGGATGGTTCGAGTTGGTTGATAATGGATTGCTCGAGAGGTAGCTTGGGCTAGTATGAGAATAGTCGTCAAGGAGGATGACTAGGAGGCTTGGATCTCATCGTTGTTGAAGGTTCTAGTAAACTCAAAGCAAGAGTACGTGGGGCGCCCAAACGACTACAGGTAGGTGGTCGGGACACCCAAAAGACTACAGGTAGATGGTCGAGTACTCTGGGCAGAGTAGGTAAGTCCTAGGCACGGGTCACGATGACGTGCAGAGTTTGTCTAGAAACGGGGTTACCATTAGCCCTTGACAGGCGGTCATTCGATTAACGGTGAAATCGAGGCAATGATAACAGTGATAGCCAGAGTCATGGATGTTTGGTTGTATCGTCATTCGGACTCAAGAGCGGTGTTTTTCTGGGTGCTTATCTGATCTTGGTTTAGGCCTTGGGGGTTTGTGCTTGGAAAACATCGACCTTGACTCGAGTGATAATTACTTTACTTAAATTGTCTGCTTTGCTATGCTTGTTTATGCTTAGTGGGTCTGGGGGCTATCACTGTAGAATGAGGTGGAGTGGGATGGTTGAGTTCCTATTCCTTTTATCCTTTATGCTCTTTTGGTATGTTTGATAGTTAATTTACTGCTCACTAAGACTGTTGTCTGACTCAAGGTTTTATGTTCAACTCTTATTACCTTGGGCTGCCCATCCACTACCAACGCTGTTGATGATGAAGACGAGCTGGAGGCTAGCATATTAGTTTTCTTACTATATGTACTGGATATTCCGCTGCTTGTATATGTTTTGAGTGTTATGTAGTGAGGCTTGATGTATTGATTGTTCAGATGTTTGTATTAAACCTTTATGAGGTCTATGTGATGATATTCTGTTATGAGCTTCACTATATACATATATTTCTCTATTGTATTTTGTCCATGCGCTGTGAGTTGTACGATAGAGTTTCTGTTTTATCTTACCCTGGCTATCGTCCATGGCTGCCTGGCACGCCTTTCAGCGCACCATTCCCTTGTTTAGTGCGGGAGTCATGGGCGGTCGTCACATTTGGTATCAAAGCTTTGGTTAATCGATTTTAGCCAACGCTCGCTGACGTAACTACGTATGAGAGACGTAATTGTATTTTGATGGATGATTACTATATATATATAATATAGTAGTTTAGAAGAATTTGAACTCCTTATGTAGTTGTTTCTCAAGGTGTTCTAAATCATTCCTTTTTGTAGATATTAAGGATGAGTCGAAGTGAGAGACAAGCTGCAAGGGAAAGCCGTTCTGCTGGGGGAGCTACTGACTATGCTGCAATGTTCGAAGCTATGATGACTTCGATCATGAGAAGGATACCTACTTCAGGACCGTCAGTAGATGTTGGAGTTCAAGTTCAAGCTCCAAGACCAGTGGATTTTGCTAAGTTGTGTAAGGACTATACTGCTCTTGGAGGGAAGGTTTTCTTGGGAACAGAATCAACCATAGAAGTTCAGAGATGGATTGATGCTTGTAGAAGGATTTTTGGTGACTTGGGAATCGAGGATGCAACTAAGAGGAAGCTTGCATCGAGACAGCTTCAGGGAAGAGCTGCTGATTGGTGGGGTTCTATCACTATTGATACTCCAGAAGAAGAGATTACTTGGGAGCAATTCCAAGTTAGATTTGAAGCTAAGTTCATCTCTACGGCTCAGAAATCTGTTCTATTTAATAAGTTTGTGGAGCTCAAGCAAGGTGGGAGACCAGTTCTTGAGTATGTTTCTGAGTTTGAAGCTTTGTCCAAGTATGCTCGGTCGTATATTGAATCTCCCTATTAGAAGAATGAGAAGTTTGTGACAGGCTTGGACAGTTATCTTGGGAGGCAGTTGGTGGATCATCTGGACGATCCATTTGAGAAGCTTGTGGAGAAAGCTCTCAGGCATGAGAGTTTGTTTCCTAAGGAAGGATCTGTTGTTTCTGTAACCAAGGAAGGGTCTAGGCCACAGCAGGGTGGAAACAAGAAGAGGAAGCAGCAGCAACCGAAGGGTAAGGATGGCCAGAAGAAGCCGAAGGGCGAAGTAACTTGCTACAACTGTCAGCAGAAGGGCCATCTCTCCAAAGATTGTAGGAATCCCAAGGTGACGGGAAAGTGTTACAACCGTGATAAGCTGGGGCATATCAAGAAGGACTGTCCAGAACCGAGGAAAGATAAGCAGATTATGCAAGCTTATGCTTTGGGGCTGTTCCATCATCTTCGAAAGCTCCTACTGCGGAAGAGAAAGGGAAGAGTGTGGTGGTGCAAGGTACTCTTTCCATTTATGGTGTTCCCGATAGAGTATTGTTTGATACTGGAGCGTCGCATTCGTTTGTTTGTGATGATCTTGCAGGCCGATTGGGTTTGGAACCGGAAATTGTTGATAGACCATTGATTGTGACTAATCCAGTTGGGGGTTCGTCTTGTTTGTGTATGGTATGCCGTGGTCTAGTTGTATCGAGTCATGATTGCTCTTTTGTTTGTGATTGTTTTGTTCTGAACTTTGCGGGGTTCGGAATTATTTTGGGTGTGGACTGGCTTAGGAAGTATGCGACAAAGGTTGATTGTGAGAAACTGGAGGTGACAGTCGGGAATGTGGAAGGGCGAAAGGTTGTGATACGATGTAAGCATGAAGAAGGCGTCTTCATGGGTTTCATGTATTCGCTGGTTGTTCCACGGGGTGGACTGTCATCGATGCCGGTTGTGAATGGATTTGAAGACGTCTTTGACGAGGTCAAAGAGTTACCGCCGCATAGGGAGATCGAGTTTCGTATCAATCTAGTTGAGGGAGCCAGACCTGTTGTGATGCCTCTTAGACGGATGACGCCTAGAGAACAACAAGAGCTGAAGGTGCAGGTTGATGACCTTTTTCGGAAAGGATTCATTCGGCGTAGTGTGTCCGAATGGGGTGCACCACTTGTGTTCGCAACCAAAGCGGATGGATCGTTGAGGTTGTGTGTTGATTATCGTGAGCTGAATAAGGTGACTAAGAAGAACAAGTATCCATTGCCGAGAATAGATGACTTGTTTGATCAGCTTCACGAAGCTAAGGTGTTTTCTCAGATGGATCTGGCAACGGGATTTCACCAGTTGAGAGTGGCTAAGGATAGTGTGCCGAAGACTGCTTTTAGGACACCATCCGGTTTCTATGAGTGGCTGGTAATGCCGTTTGGATTGACTAATGCACCAGCATATTTTGTGGATCTTATGAATAGGGTGTTCAGAGATCAGTTGAACAAGTTTGTACTTGTGTTCGTGGATGATATTCTGATTTATTCCAGAACTGAGGAAGAGCACAAGACACACTTGCGTATTGTTTTGGAAATCTTGCGGAAACATCAGCTGAAGGCTAAGTTTTCGAAGTGTCACTTCTGGAAGAGTGAAGTGAGGTTCTTAGGCCATGTTATCTCTGGAAATGGAATAGCGGTTGATCCCGCTAAGGTGGCAGCAATCCAGGATTGGGTTAGACCTAAGAATGCATCTGATGTGAGAAGTTTTCTTGGATTAGCAGGATATTATCGTCGGTTTATCAAAGACTTTTCCAAGATAGCTGCACCGTTAACAGGATTGACGAAAAAGAATCAAGTGTTCAGATGGGATGCTAAGAGTGAGCAAGCTTTCGTAATCCTGAAAGAGCGACTGACGAGTGCTCCTATTTTGACTATTCCAAGTGGGAATGATGAGATGGTGGTTTACACCAATGCATGTGGTACTGGACTTGGAGCAGTGCTAATGCAAAAGGATAAAGTTGTTGCGTATGTAAGTCGACAACTGAAGCCGCATGAAAGGAATTACCCGTCTCATGATTTGGAGTTAGCGGCGATTGTTTTTGCTCTGAAGATGTGGAGACATTATCTATTGGGAGTTTGATTCGAGTTGTTTACGGATCATAAGTCGTTGAAGTGTCTGTTCTCCCAAAAGGATTTAAATCTTCGGCAGCAACGATGGCTAGAGTTTTTAGCATCATATGATTTTGATATAGCCTATACTCCGGGAAAAGGTAACGCAGTGGCAGATGCGTTAAGTCGAAGACATGCAGGATTGGGAGCCATGTTTTCGGAATGGAAGAGTCTCGAGTATTTGGCTGGATTTGACTTCAGGCCTAGATGTGAATTGGAACCCGAGATGTTGGCAAACTTATTGATAAGACCTACTCTTATGGAGAGAATTGGCGAGAGCCAAAAGCGAGACGATAAGCTTGTCAAGATTATCCGAGATTTGGAATCTGGATTGAATCCAGAAAAGGATAAAGGATTCGAAGTCGATCGAGAGGGTTGGCTTCGGAAGCAAGGACGATTAGTTGTTCCTGATATAGATGAATTGAGAGATGAAGTTCTGAAGGAAAGTCATCACTCGAAGTTGACGATTCATCCAGGTGGAAATAAGATGTATCAGGATATGAGGAGAACCTATTACTGGGAAGGTATGAAAAAGGATGTTGGAAATTTTATTTCCAAATGTATGAACTGCCAGTTGGTGAAGGCTGAGCAGAAGAAGCCCAGTGGATTGCTTCAGCCATTAGAGGTTCCTACATGGAAGTGGGAGCAGATATCGATGGATTTTATCGATGGTCTACCTAGAACCAGGACAGGAAATGAAGGGATTTGGGTCATTGTAGATCGTTTGACTAAGAGTGCAAGATTCATTCCTGTTCGATCAACTAGGACTACATCGAAGTTGGCTGAGTTGTATGTTAAGTGGATAGTTCGATTCCATGGTATTCCGAAGAGTATAGTGAGCGATCGAGACCCATTGTTCACTAGTGGATTTTGGAAGAGCTTCCAGGAAGTTTTGGGAACCAAGTTGTGTTTGAGTACAGCTTATCACCCACAAACAGATGGTCAGACCGAGAGAGTCAACCGAGTTTTGGAAGATCTCCTGAGGGCATGTGTTTTGGATTTCGGAGGATCATGGGAAGATCACCTTCATTTGGTGGAATTTGCATATAATAACAGTTACCAGTCAAGTATTGGTATGACACCATATGAAGCATTGTATGGAAGGCCGTGTAACTCTCCGACATGTTGGTTGGAAACTGGAGAAAAGCTGATACTTGGGCCAGAGATGATTCGACAGACTACGGATTGTATAGAGATCATTCGGCAACGAATGAAGGCAGCCCAAGATCGTCAGAAAAGTTATGCCGATAATCGTCGTAAGGATTTGGAATTCGACGTAGGTGATATGGTTTTTGTGAAGATTTCTCCTCTGAAGAATGTTATTAGATTCGGGAAGAAAGGAAAATAAACTCCGAGATTTGTTGGACCATTCCCGATTATCGAGCGAATTGGAAAGCTCGCTTATAGATTGGAGTTACCGAAAAAGATGGCGGGTGTGCACAATGTTTTTCATGTATCTTATCTACGGAAGTATGTGCACGACTCGAATACGGTGGTTTCTGCTGATAGCTGTGAAGACTTGGAGGTTGACCCAGTTGTTACGAGACCTCGTAAGCCGCTTCGTGTTGTTGAAACCGACACGAAACAGCTTAGGAGGAAGACGGTTACGTTGCTCAAGGTACAATGGAGTGATGATGTTGACGACTGTACGTGGGAGGAGGAAGAGGGGATGAAAGCAGCTCATCCTGAACTCTTCGAGGTATGGCCCTAAGGTGTCGTGACATCTCACGAATTTGTAGCTTGTTCTAAGTCTTAGAGTTCTGCATGCTAGGCTAGTAATTGGATGCATGGTTTGTTGATTGCTATGGATGGTAGGCATGCGGAATAACTTTGGTTGCTCTTGTTTGTTTGGAATTTCGGGGGCGAAATTCCAAAGGGGGAGAGAATGTAACGACCCGTATTTTTACGGATCGAAACATTGTTAAACTATATTCTTTAAGTCTTATTGTTGATAAGTCGTTCAGAGTTTAAGTCATTTGGAGCTTGAGTCGTGTAGGAGCATAGATGACTTAAGGTGTTGCTTAGTTATGGTAGGTAGCGACTTATAGGGTTAACGACTTAGAGCTTAAGTCGTATGGTAGTTAACTCGTGTGGAAGTTAGCTTAGGTCGTGTACGAGTTACGACTTAAGATAGTTGACGACCTAAGAGTCGGCGGGTTAGTGGAGTTAGCGACTTAGGGGCTGGAACGAGTTAACGAGTTAAGGGATAAATCGTTAACGAGTTAGTGAGTTACTGGGGTTTTAAGTCGTAAACGACTTATAGGAACAGATGGCCTATAGGAGTTAGTGACCGCATGCTAAGTCGTACACGACTTATGGTGATAGGGTGTGTAGTTAAGTCGTGGACGGGTTATAGTATAAGTCGTAGGTCGTTGGGATGCTGTGATGGTGTTAGGTCGGTAGTATAGATGAGTCGTTGGGGGTTTAGTTGATAGGCCATGAACGACTCAAGGTTATAGGTTAGGTCATATGCGACCTAAGGGGAGGTGTTTAGGTCGTGAAACACTGCTACGTGTTAGGTCGTGTATGCTGTAAGTCGTATACGAGTTAAGGATAGGTCGGTAGTGTGCTTGAGTCGTGAGTCGCGCGCATGTGTTGAGCCGCGTTTGAGTTAAGTCGTAAGTCATTAGGCCGTGGTAGTTAGGTCGTTGAGTCGGTAGTGTGCTTGAGTCGTAAGTCGCGCGCATGTGTTCTGGGTTTAAGTCGGCAGGGGACTAGGTCGTGTGACCCTGTGTAGTGTTAAGTCGCATGAGTCGTTAGGTCATTGAGTCGACCATACGACTTAGGACTTAGGAAATGCGGCAGTGTAGATAAGTCGTGATTCGTAGAGTGTTGAGCCGTGTTGTGTTAAGCCATACGGTGGCTTGAGTCGTGGACGACTCATAGGGGCGGACGACTCATGGGTTTTTTAGCCTATAAATAGAGGGGCTTGGCTCACTTTTTGGCACCGGATTTTGAAGCGACGAAGTGCTGCCATTTTGAGAGCTCGACTACAACACTTCTTCACTTCTTTTCTCCACTCTAATCTAGTGCTAACATCCATCCAAGATCGAAGATCCAAGAGCTAAAGTTGAAGATCTTCATCCAACAAAGAGAGATTTCATCGTTTGAAGCGAGATTTTGCCAGATCAAGCTTGTTTCTTTGCTGTCCAGATCTGGAGTTGGTTGTTTTTAAGGTGTTTAGGTGATTTGGTGAGTGGTAGTTATCTCTCACACGGACCCAAGGGAGTATATTGGATTGGTGGCTTGTTTATGTGTTAAAGATAGCGATTTCTTGCATTTTCCTTAAGTCTGTATGTAGATCTATCACCTATGAAGTTTTGATATCTATTTTACTACATGTTTACTTATGCAAGTTCATTCATCAAGTTATAGAGACATTTGCCTATGATTCATACTTGTTAGATTTGGACACTTTAATTACCAAATTGCCATTATTGTTGTAATTGCTTATTAGATCTTGTTAAATGTTTGATTGCTTGGATTAGTGATTGATTTATGATTGGTTTGATTGTTTCAAATTAGCTAGTAGTTGATTTGAACAATTTGGTCGAAGATGATTCAAAAGCTAAGTGGAAGGGCTCTTGAATGGTGAAAGCTGCTTGTGGCATATGAAGTGGATGTGGAAGCTCATATGGATAGATTTGATGATGATGGACTTTGCCATGATGCGATGAGGCAAGCCATGATGTTGTGATGGGACTTTGCTATGATGCGATGAAGCAAAGTATGATGTGAGATAGTCTTGGCGTAATCCAGGCAGGGATCATTCCAAGCATGTTGATAACTCGAGGGATGGTTCGAGTTGGTTGATAATGGATTGCTCGAGAGGTAGCTTGGGCTAGTATGAGAATAGTCATCAAGGAGGATGACTAGGAGGCTTGGATCTCATCGTTGTTGAAGGTTCTAGTAAACTCAAAGCAAGAGTACGTGGGGCGCCCAAACGACTACAGGTAGGTGGTCGGGACACCCAAAAGACTACAGGTAGGTGGTCGAGTACTCTGGGCAGAGTAGGTAAGTCCTAGGCACGGGTCACGATGACGTGCAGAGTTTGTCTAGAATCGGGGTTACCATTAGCCCTTGACAGACGGTCATTCAATTAACGGTGAAATCGAGGCAATGATAACAGTGATAGTCAGAGTCATGGATGTTTGGTTGTATCGTCATTCGGACTCAAGAGCGGTGTTTTTCTGGGTGCTTATCTGATCTTGGTTTAGGCCTTGGGGGTTTGTGCTTGGAAAACATCGATCTTGACTCGAGTGATAATTACTTTACTTAAATTGTCTTCTTTGCTATGCTTGTTTATGCTTAGTGGGTCTGGGGGCTATCACTGTAGAATGAGGTGGAGTGGGATGGTTGAGTTCCTATTCCTTTTATCCTTTATGCTCTTTTGATATGTTTGATAGTTAATTTACTGCTCACTAAGACCGTTGTCTGACTCAAGGTTTTATGTTCAACTCTTATTACCTTGGGCTGTTCATCCATGTTGGGATGGGCAGACTAGGTAGCAGGTGACAGGTGCTGTTCTTGGCTACCAACGTTGTTGATGACGAAGACGAGCTGGAGGCTAGCATATTAGTTTTCTTACTATATGTACTGGATATTCCGCTGCTTGTATATGTTTTGAGTGTTATGTAGTGAGGCTTGATGTATTGATTGTTCAGATGTTTGTATTAAACCTTTATGAAGTCTATGTGATGATATTCTGTTATGAGCTTCACTATATACATATATTTCTCTATTGTATTTTGTCCATGCGCTGTGAGTTGTACGATAGAGTTTCTGTTTTATCTTACCCTGGCTATCGTCCATGGCTGCCTGGCACGCCTTTCAGCGCACCATTCCCTTGTTTAGTGCGGGAGTCATGGGCGGTCGTTACACTATGTACCACAGTTTATGCCTTTAATGAGTAAATGAGGCGAAAAGAACTATGGAAGTATATTATTGATCAATCTATGAGTGTTAAGCTTCCTTGGATTGTGGCAGGTGATTTTAACTCTATTTTATCTCCTACTGATAGAATAAATAATGGTATCTATAATGTTATGGGTGATCAAGAATTTATGGACTGTATGTCTAATTCTAAACTCCTTGAACCAGAATTCACTCGAAAATACTATACATGGAGAGGAGGCCTTCACTTCTCTATACATAGTAAAATTCATCGAGTTTTTGTTAATAAGTTATGATTTGGCAAGTTCAGCCACTATGGCATAAATTTTGGCAACCACTCCCTTAATGATCACACTCCTATCATGATTAAGCTCTCAACTCATAATAAAAGGAGAAGATGCATACCTTTCAAGTACAATAATTCTTGGCATCTTCAAAGAGGTTACCAGATCACCTTACAGCATGCTCTGAATATGGAATTTATAGGCAATGCTCTTTATAAGTTTCTCTATAAGTTAAAAACTGTGAAGGCCGCTCTGAAAACCTGGGCTTCAAATAAAATCGATATATATTCAGAATTGGATAAGTTAAAGGAAGATGCTAATGATATTTACAATCAACTAATTCAAGATCCTTTAAACAACAATCTTATAGAACAGTACAACACAAAATATGACAAGATCCATGTTAAAATAAGGAATATTGCGACAGTTAATGAGCAAAGAATGAAGATTAACTGGTTGACTAAAGGAGATAAACCAACAGAATTTTTTTCTCTCCAAAATCCATGTTCTTAAACCGAGTAAAGGGAGTAGTCTTATACTTAATGACAATGGCTCTTGGTCATCAGCATCAGAAAAAATTGCTCACTCAGCTATAAACTATTTTTCAGATCTTTTCTCATCGCCTATAGACACATTCCAATTTCCAGACATAACTTACAAGAAAATCCTATCATAAAATGCAAAAATTAACCTTTGTAAACCTTTTCTACTTGAGGAAGTTAAATCTGCTATTTTCCAGATAAATGACAATAACTCCCCTGGACCAGATGGCATCAATTCAAAATTTTATAAAATCCATTAGGAACAAATCAAATATGACATCTGGAATGCTATGAATAGTATACTTCAATCTAGGAAAATTATTAGAGAAATCAATCGTACGTTTATGTGTCTCATCCCAAAAAAACCAAATGCAGTTGATATGACTGATTTTAGATCGATTTCACTTTGCAATGTTTCTTATAAAACTCTAGCAAATCTTCTTTGTAATCGAATGAAGCAATATTTGAATGATCTTATCTTATATAATCGGAACGCTTTCATTCCTGGTAGAGTTATCACAGAAAACTCCCTTCTAGCTTATGAAATGGTTAAAGGATTCAACAGAAAAAAAATCTAACAATTTATGTCTGAAAACTAATCTGCATAAGGCGTATGATAAAATTAATAGAGAATTTATTCATCATATGCTGATATCGATGAATATTCCTCTTCCATTTGTGGATCTTATATATAATGTATTACTACTCCCTCATTTTCGGTTTTAATTGAAGGCTCGCCCTATGGTCGCATTAATAGCTCGAGAGGCTTAAGACAAGGTGACCCCCTCTCACCATATTTATTTTCCATTGCTATGGAACTTCTGCCTATAAATCTAGATATGGAATTCTTCAATGGTAGTATAAATCCCATAAACCGAACCTTTGATCACGCAATTAATATATGCAGATGATATTTTAATCTTAACCAAAGCTACTTTTGAGAATGCTAAGTATATCAAGCATATTTTTCAAGATCTAAATAACATAGCAGGGTTGGAATTAAATAACAAAAAATCTATGCTATTTTTTAGTAAAGGTGCCACAAACAAAAATCAAATAGCTAGCATTCTAAATTTCAGCATTGGTAGTCTGCCAATTATATTTTTGGGCATTCCATTATCTAATAATAAATTAAGAGTGAGGGACTTTGGATGGCTGATAGACAAAATTAATAAAAAAATCAACCATTGGCACAGTATGATGCTAAACATTACTGGTAGGGCTGAATTAATAACAACTATCATATATCCTTTGTTGTGAAAATCTAAGGCTCACAAAATGAGTTGGAAAGATGTGTGTAGAACAAAAAATGAAGGTGGCTTTGGTATAAGGAAAATTGAAGAAATATCTAAAGCAATGGCAGTTAATCTACTGTGGAAATTTATTCATGGCGAATCTCTTTGGGCTAAATGGATACAAAATAAGTATTGTAAAAAAGCTAACTTCTAGACTGCTACCATAGATCCCACTGCCTCTTATACTTGGAAAACTTTACTTAGAGCAAGACAGTGGTGCAAAGGTCTCATAAATAGGAACATTGTTAATGGGGACACCACAAATTTATGGTTCGATCCATGGATAAATGGATCTTCTTTAATAGATAAAGCAAGTTGGAATGCTATGTCTTTTGTAGGGGGATATAAGAAGAAAGTATCTGTGTTAATTTCTAATAACAATTGGAAACAAAACATAGACTATGTGCCTACTCAATACCATCAACTTATTCATAATGTAAACATTCAGCCTCAAAAAGGAAAAAGATTACTGGAAATGGAATCCTAGTAGCAATGGAAAATTTACAAAGAAATCAGCATGGAACCATTTCAGAAACAAGCATGCAGAACATTTCTGGACAAAGATTATATAGGACAAAGGGTGTACGCCTAAGATGTCAATTTGTGCTCTTATGTCCATACTAAATAAATTGAACACAAAGGATCGAGTTAATAGATGGAACATAAATATTGATCAAAGGTGTACTCTATTTTTAAATCAATTAGAAGACAGAGATCGTCTCTTTTTTAACTGTCCATGTTCTAGAAATTTACTGCACAGTACAACGAAGAAAGTCAACATCGATTTCAATCTTAACTACAATATTAATCATATTTTGGATTGCCTAAGTAAAAGATAGAGGAATCGCCCTTTAATAAATCAAATTACCAACATAACATTCACTTCCCTGATTTGGAACATCTGGTGCGAGAGGAACAACAGAATCTTTAGAGGAATCGAAATGCCAGCATCTGTCAGACTCATCCTAATCATACAAGATGTTAAGATACTTATGCAGTATATACTAACTAATCAAGTGATAAATGCAGAGACGAGACTTATCTTTGACAGCTTGAATATCGCCATGGACTCTCTTGACCATCAACGACCTCCCTGAATTCCAATCTTTCTTATCATGAATTATTTCGCAATGGTGCCATTTTCGTGTCTTCAAGCGGATCTTCGAGTTTGGATTCTCGAGTTTTTTCGCCACTCATTACTTAGATATACTTTTTAGAGATCTGCCTTTTGCCTCTCTCCTCTTGATGATACTTCTCATCTGCGATAGATGATTCATTGTTTTGCTGGAGGCTTTGTCAGTTTCCACGTGAAGTCTTGTTTTTAGATATTTATTTTTGTCTTATGATTTGTATTGGTGGTCATATTTGCCAAATGACCAAGTTGTTATTACAGATGGTTTTGAGTGCATGTTTTTTTGTTTACTCCTTTATCTGTTCAACAACTTGGTTTTGTAGTTGTGGTTTTGTATTGTTAATATATGGAAATGATATGTACTCTTCTTCCTTGCAAGGCATCTGTTTAGGTTAGGGGGATTGCAAGGTTTTAACGAGGCATATCATGGAAATATATGCTTCTTTTTGTTAATAAAGTACCTGTTTCTAAAAAAATAACAATGATCAAAATCATAGTAATGGTGAATAATTTGCTTTACCTTTTCGGCAATATAACATCAATTATAGTTGGATTGAATTTAAATTATCTACTGAGATATCCATAGTTTGAAACAACCAATGTACTATGCTAATTGGATTAAAGTATGGGTAGGTAATATCTATATTCAATTCATTTATGAAGCAATTCCCCAATTAGCTGATGAGAACATGGGAAAATATTAAATAAATTTGACTCAAGTTATGCCAGTTGAGATAATTAAGTAGAGGATATAATCTTCCTCTAACATATCAAATATTATAAACTCAAGTTATGTAAAGTTTTAAGATTTTTTTAATCAATAAATAAATTTAGCGTACAAAATAAACAAATAGCTAAAACTTAAGTTATGCAAAATAGATTGAATTCACCACATTTTTGTAAAGGCCGATTAGACTTTAGTAAGATAAACTTTTGGCTTTCATCCATCCTAAGA
Source organism: Allium cepa (assembly GCA_030765085.1). Lineage (NCBI taxonomy): Eukaryota > Viridiplantae > Streptophyta > Magnoliopsida > Asparagales > Amaryllidaceae > Allium > Allium cepa. The sequence goes on along the minus strand of CM060935.1, from coordinate 736,269,452 downwards.
GTACATCATAATATTACATCTATTCTATTTTTTTAACAAAAAGATCATCATAATATTACATCTATTCTGTTTTTTTAACTAAAAGCTTACATCATAGTAGCATGTATGTATAATAAAAGTATCAAATCATATACTTGCATCATTGCATCATTTAGATGTAATTGGACTAATTTTTGATATATTTTCATCATTATAAATAATCTATAAAATTGCTTGTAAAAAAATTTAATTAGTCCAGTTTAGGATCAAATTCTGACCCATTTATATTAACATATCATTATCTTACATCATATTGTCCAATTTAGAGTATATTATAATATCCATGACATAGAATATATATGCAGTTTTTTTCTTATCATATACATACATACATACATATATATATATATATATATATATATATATATATATCATAGACTAAGCATACAAAATTTAAACATCACACTCGGTGGTGTAGGCTTATTCATAATTCATAACAGATATTAACTTGAACAAAATCAGCAAAATGAAATTTTTTATTGTAATATTAGTGGATTATAATCAATGGATAGGGTCGAAAGTATGATACTTAAAATTATTGAGATGTAAAATTGCGATTAACTCACCACGACATCAGGTAGAGTTCAAGCAGTTGATTACCCCTTGGAGGCAAAACTCTTCGGTCTTAGAACCCATTGACCGTAGATCCAGACTCCATGGTGTAAGTAGAGCTTTGACGGATGATCAGGCGCAGGTAATATTGTCGATGGTAGAGGCAGAGAATGTGATTATTAAGTGATGGCAATGAATCCAGGTAGCGTCAATTTGGGTGAAAGTAAAGGGCTAAGGTTAGTTGTGAGTTAGGGTTGATAATGGATTGGCAATAATAATGCATTTATTTGCTTAACGGTGACGATGATGAATCGCCATGGTGATTAGGGTTATGGAAGAAAGTGGAATAAATGAGACGAAGAAGAAGCAAGCGGAATGAAATTGTAAAAATTGAACAATAAGAAGGGTATTTTTGGCATTTCGAAAAGACACGGTTGAAAATTCAAGGAATTCTCATTATTTGTAGTAGAGATTTGACCGTTTCATTCTTCTGCAACTCGATTCATTATTTGTTGTACCGTTTCATATGGTTTTTTCAGTTTATGATTGGTCGAAAGTATTTGTTTAAATGTGATTATGGTTGTTTCAGTTTATGATTGGTCGAAAGTATTTGTTTAAATGTGATTCAATAAGCAGTTCAACAACGATGGATAGATATAAGCGGCATACAATATGATTCTCTTTTGGTACAAAGAGTTACATAGAACAATGTGCATGCATTTTCATTTTTTTTAAAGGCTATAGATTTTTTATTATGTCATTTTATATATGTAAAAAAATTCATGTTTGTGCATAAGTCAAATTATAGGTTTTGGTCATTTATGCTTGGAGATAACATTTGGAGCTACCAACTCCTTACATCAGACGTATTGGGTTTACGTCTGACATAAACCAATAGTGGACATGATTAAACTAAACATCTATATGAGAAGAATTGCAACTAGGGGATTGAGAAGATCAAATTGTGTTAGGATACGAAGAAGTAATTAAAAAAAGACGCATTCTATATTTTGTATAACTAGATTAAAGGGTGGAGACTTATGTGGCAGCACTCTGCACTTTATTTATCAAGCAGTTCGCAGATATTTAGGTTAAATTTCGTATATGCATCTTTGAATCTGTGCAAAGTTGCTCCCCGTTGTTTTTCTTTTTCTATCATGTGGATATCGAGGCATCCTTAAGAGATATTATGTTATAGTAGCATCTCCATTTTTTTTTCATTCATTGCCAATGTTAACTAGATTTGAATTTTAAATGATACATTCGACTATTTGGTGATATTTTCGACACAAAGCTCATCCTACGATTAAATACTTAAGATTCGTATAACACAAGAAACGAACTCTATATAACACTGTTTAAATTTTCTTGCTCTTACACCTGTAATTGATCTGAGATTATTTGAAACTGAAATGTTATCAAAAAATATCAGAACTAAGGTGGATGTAGGTATATTGTCGGAACATTGTAATAACTGAAATGTTTCCTACATGCAGTTTACAGTTTATTGTACCATTTGTTTTCTACTATGAATTGAGACTAGTAGGTAGAATAATAACACAATCATTCATTCAGTTGATTTGTATTCTCATTTAAAACTAACGCTTTTAGTCATCATTACAAAGCTAAAGATCTAATTAGTCTACATCATTTGTTCTAGCTAAAAACAACACCAACGCCAAACATGAAGTACATGAAATTTCAAAAATTGTTTGTTGTGGAGGGCTATGGGTGGAATCTTGTGTCAGCAGTCGTTATGGATGCTAACTTGTTTTGGAAGTTATCAAATAGAAATCTCATATTTTTGGATTTAAATAAGTTAATTGAAATCTATTAATGTAATTTCTATTATTATTAAAACATAATTATTATTTAGATTAATTTTTAACGAAGATATTTGAATTGTTATTACACTTTTAAATTCATGTACTAACTAGCTGCAAAACTCTATTTGGACTCAAGTTGATGGTACAATTTATGCCACAGTAGATTTGAACAATAGATCTCAACCTAAATTCAACGGGTTATGTAGAAACAAATAGATCCAATGGTTAAAATATGATATATTAGACTCTCAATACTCGCTCTAAACTAAAATACATTAATTGTTATTTATTAATTAATTTTTTTAATCAAATATCAGTTATTTTACTTATTCAATCAATGTAACTCACTAATCAAAATAGTTTTTATTTTATTATTTGTTTTATAATCAAACCGATAACCATTGAAAAATTGTTCAAAGTGTATTTTTGGGAACGGATCGGGAAATCTGAGCGGAAAATTTAAGTAGAGCATTTGAGCAGAGAATTTTGGTGAACGGGGAACGCGTTTGTGCGAACAAGATATTTGAGTTGAGAACCTGAGCGAAGAAGTTCAGTGAACGGTGAATGCCTTTGTTCATGAATAGGACATTTGAGCGAAAAATCTGAACGGAGAAGTTTAGTGAATGGGAAATGTGTTTTTGTACGAAGGGGCGTTTGAGCGGAGAATCTGAGCGAAGTATTTGAAATGTATATTTAAAAAAAAAATTATATTTAAATAATTAATTATGTGTTTTTTAATGAATAATATGTATCAATAATTTGCAAAAATAAATATATAAATAAATTATAAAATTATAAATTGCTCTAATTTGGTTCAAACCAATTCCATAATATGAAGCACTTTAATATGATTGAAACGCAAAAAACATCTCAAAAGGACCGCATTTGGACAACCTATTAATTTTAGAAATTTAAGACAGTATAATTTATTAATTAAAACTTTAATTAATCACGAATGGGTCATTGGGCTACGTTCTCCCAACGGACCATTTCCTTCGTTAGGACGCTATTCCTTTGTCCCCGTTCTAGCTATCCCCATGTACCTAACTATATCTCATCAATTGATTTCAACGAATCGCAGTTTAATTTTTAATGGTGGGTCTTATACATCAATAAAATAAGTATGATGTATGGTTGTAATTTAATAGGTATATGAGATACACCTGAAATGAGGACAGAGGAATTCGCCTAGGCCGGCCCCGTTACGAATGCAGGGCACGGGAACGGTGCAAAAGAAAGACTGAACGGGCTCGTTAGAAGCAGCACACGTGGATTTGATGTGACGGTTGATTGGAGTTGCATATAAAATAAATAAAAATATATGTAAAAAGTAAAAAATAAATAAAAATATTTGTGAATATTTTATTACGTAGCGTATAAAACAGGTAGTTGTACGGTAATTGAACAGTTCAAATAGGACCCAGTAGAGTGTAAAGCACCATGCAAAAGTAATGGATTACTGTATCCCGTAAAATATTAAGCATCGATAAGGTCAAAACGTGTTTACCAGTGTATCTACAAACTCGCAGAAATATTCTACAACTACCCTGAAAAATCAGTCCCATCTGCCACTTACTAATATACACGCCCATCTCCATCTCCAGTAACAAAATACCAATCACAAATCAACTCTCAACAGAAGCTGAAGCGAATATGAAGTCAAAGAACGCAACATCAAGAATACTATGTGGCTGCATTAAAGCGCCATTTCGATTGCTGTGCGGAGTAAAAGACATGTACATTGGTTGTATGAATGGATGTGCAGGCAAATTTGAATGTGCAGGGCCAATAGTATACGAATTTCCATATAAATACAGTTGTGAATCTACGGAATTACTCAGACCGGAACCTGAAAGTGCAAGTGTATGGAGGAGGAGAAATCATGGGGCTGTAGTTGGGAGAATTGACGAGGATGAACCCTGCGAGTTTGATGACAGTTTGGAGGTTGGATCGGATTTGTTGTTTCCCATGGATCGCCTTAATTCCTCCATTGAGACTAAGACAAAATTTGTTCCAGGATAAATATTTGACGATCTTTTCCTTCTCTGTTCGATGATTTCTGTCTTGCAACTGACCTCCTTTTTGTATGAATCTCTGTTGATTGATTTATAGATAGATATTTGTTAATCATTGAATTGGAAGCCTTTTAAGTTATTTTTTCTGAGTGTAAATGGCATGATATACGTTCGAACCCAAAATGTACATGTACATGTTGTAGCAGTTCTTTCTTGTCTTTAATTCCGTTATAAAAACTTTGAATACCAGTTCAAGCCAAAATTTATGCCATCTATCTATTCTCCATTAATAATACTTGAAACATGGTGCTACTGCTCTCCTTTTCTTTTTACAAATTTTTCCCCATTAAATCATGAATTCTCCGTTATTCACATTCTCAGCCACCTAATAGTTATCCTACTATTATTGCAATAGCCGTTTTGTGTTGGAGCTTAAGCGTAGACGCTGTCATAATCACCCGCTGCAACAATCCATCTGTATTTTTCTGGTTTGTATCTATTTATCGTTTAGATTTGTAAGTGGTGAACATAAAGTTTATGCGAAGTAAATACATATCAATTGTATTTATAATAAAATTTCACACACAGATGTTATGAGTTTGAAGTTGAAGTTACAGTGGTATTTTAAAACTTTTTAAGTAACAATTTTGTTTGGATGATAAAACCGGATCATCATTTAAAACTTATGTGTGAAACAATTTTTTTCCATGGAGCAACTACAAAAAATTTGGTTCTCAGTGGCATAAGTTCAAATAAACTTATTGATTTGGTTAGATGTTATACTTAGAGAAGCAATACTGACAAATTCAATGACATCTTAGGTGTTGTAATATGCTAATATATTACGTTGCTTTTTCGAAATGTCCATACACTCTTCAAGAAATATGCAAGTCTCCGTACTTTTTGAATATTTTGTATCATACGCACATCGTAGAAATAGTCTTCTCCCATGATAAATTTCATCCTAAAGGTATCATCAAAGATAAATCTTATGTGGAAAATGTCCTAAAACTCTTTACTATATCACAAACATAACTGTGATTCTACCAACGAACTAACATGTACGGACAACATCCAACGTGAATTTATGGATGAGGTGATTCTAATGAATTAAGGGATAAAAAATACCGAGAAGCTGATGTCTTATCAAAATACTATTTTTTTATTCCTACGAAGAAAAGAGATGTACAAAAATTTGTTTGTGCTTCATTTTCCCCGATATTGATAATAAAGATATACTTTATGTGGAAAGAGAGGGTACTACTGTTAAATTTTGGTGATACAAAATCATAAATAGAAGAAAATAAATATACAAAAGAAAAAAAGAGAAGATTTTGTTTTCTCTAATTAATAGACATATTTGAGTATGTTTATTTCTCTCTTTAATTGGCTAATCAAATTATTTTTTGTCATCTAATGTTAACTTTAGCATTAAGTAATTGATTATAGAAGAGAAAGTAAAAGTGTGGTGGAAAATCTATTTACTAATTTTCTCTTCTTCATCTTTGTTTTTTTTCTCCAACAAATTTAGCCATATAGATATTTGCTTCCTTTTTCAATTTGATTATTGATTCAGTGGTATTTTGTTTACTTCAGCTTTGTTCTATTAATTGTAAACAAAATTTTGGTGAATCAATAAAGTTGGTGGTTGAGTGGAATATTTTGTGCTATTGCGTTTTGATTTCAATTCTGTCTTGTTTTCAATTCATGTTATCTCTTTGTGATTTGAGTGACAAAGATCCGTTGATAAAACCTTCCGCAAAGCGCTACTATTTTCATAACAGGTTGGTATCAGAGCACAGATCATCGTAAAGCTTAGAGTAATTTTGGTTTGAAAAATTATTGATGTCGGATATGGTTTCGTTTTCAAAGATGTCTATCTTGGATGGAAAAAATTAGGGTATTTGGAAGCCTAAGATGGAGGATGTTCTGTACCTCAACGATCTTCATGATCCGATTGATGGAGATAGAAAGAAACCCTCTGATATAGATGAGGGAAAATGGAAGAAGATGGATAAGAAGACGATTGCTTTGATTCGCTGGTATCTTGATGATTCAGTTTTACATCATGTGGCTAGTTGTGAATCTGCGAAGTCTTTGTGTGACAAGTTGGGTATCTTTGTATAAGTCAAAAAGTGCTACTAGTAAAGCTTTTCCGGTTCAAAAGTTGGTACAACTGAGATTAGATGTATAAAAATCTGTTGCAGAGCGTTTGAATGAATTTCAAGATGTAATAAATTAATTGGCAAATATGAAGATCAATTTTGATGATGAGTTACAGGCTCTTTTATTAATGAATTCACTTTCAGAAAGTTGGAAAACTTTGGTTGTTTCATTTAGTAATTCCAATGCTAATGGACCTATCTCTCTAAAAACTGTTCGAAGCAGTCTTTTGAATGAGGAGCTTAGAAGAAAAGGGTCAGGTATGAAATCAATTCAAAATGAGGCTATGGTGGCAAGGGACTCGAAAAAAGATACAATTTGAAAGAAGAAGGACACTAATGGTAAAGATGTTATCACTTGTCATTATTGTAATAATAAAGGTCACATACGCAGCAAGTGTTATGCTTATAAAAGAGATCAGAAAAAGGTTGTGCATGGTGATACCAGTAGTGATGCACATGTAGGTTTTGTTGAAGGTACCGATAGTGATGCTTCTTGTAATGTCCTCTTTAGTGAAAATAAGCCTTGAAAGATGGATTCGGGAGCCAGTTTTCACATTTGTAGGGATGTGAATTGTTTTTCTTCTTATGAGAAGAGTGTAAGCATGATTAGAACAGAAAATGGAGAAGAGCTACCGATTTGTGGTATTGGATCTATCCGATTTCGTATGCATGATGGTGTGGTTAGAGAAGTCTCTAGAGTGAGACATGTACCCACTTGTTCGCATGTTCTTATTTCTCTCTGTCAGTTAGATCGCCATGGTTGCACTTATGAGACTCAAGGTGGAGTTTTGAGAGTGAAGAAAGGTGGTCGTGTAAGGAGGAGAGGAGTATTGGAAGAAGGAAACCTTTATAGTTTGGTTGGTTCTGTAGTCGACAATGGAAAGCGAGTGATGGTTGAAGGACCTAGTCCACTGCAAGGTGGAGAGGTTAATATGGTCGATACTTATGATTTTAGCACCGAGGATCATATTTTAGACAGGAGTCTTCATGTTGATGATGCTCGAGGGATCGATAGTGATCAGGTGATGAGCTCAGATCGAGTGATAGACGGATGTAGAATTGCAAAATCCACAAAGACAAGATGGATATCTTTATGGTATTACAAATGTTTTTGAGACCGGATTTGTGTGGTGCACCTCATGTGGGAGATGCATCACTTGCAGACGGTGGTTGATGTTTGTAATTCGGTGTGGTTGAGATATGAGGATTTGTGATAGATCTAGATATGACATGCTTGATATGTTGGAGATATGTGATTTTGCATCAAGGCGGAGTGTTAAATTTTGGTGATACAAAATCACAAATAGAGAGAAATAAATATGCAAAAGAAAGAAAGGGAAGATTTTGTTTCCACTAATTAATAGGCATATTTGAGTATGTTTATTTTGCTCTCTAATTGGCTAATCAAATTATTTTTTGCCATCTAATGCTAACTTGGACATTAAGTAATTGATTGTAGAAGAGAGGGTAAAAGTGTGGTGGAAAATTTATTTGCTAATTTTCTCTTCTTCATCTTTGTTCTTTTTTTCCAACAATTATAGCCATATAGATATTTGCTCCTTTTCTCAATTTGGTTATTGATTCAATGGTATTTTGTTTACTTTGGCTTAGTTCTATTAATTGTAAAAAAAATTGGTGAATCAATAAAGTGGGTGGTTGGGTGGAATATTTTGTGTTATTGCGTTTTGATTTCAATTCAGTCCTGTTTTCCATCCAAGTTATCTCTTTGTGATTTGGATGACAAAGATCCGTTGATAAAAGCTTCCGCAAAGCGCTACTATTTTCATAACAACTACAAGCCTATTTGCGTCGCTGATGCTCATATGAAGTCTGACCTTATGCCTCCATAAGTATTTTGTAATTTGTGTTATGTAAATATAACAAAATACGAAATGCATTTTAGAGTTCTGGTAAGGCTACTTCAAAAGGTATTGGTTCATACATATCATTTGGTTTGTAATTTGTGTTATGTAAATATTAAAAAGCATCAACTTCTTAAATTTCTTAACAATTGTGCTACACCCAAGTATTTTTTTATAACTTTGTTTTAACTATTAACTCATTTTTCTATGGGTACATATGCAAGTCCATATAGTTTGGTAGGTTCTGACGTGCAGTTATATCTTTCAAAGTTCAAAATGGAAACATGTAAGTTTTGGTGTTGATTTTATATAACTTAATTAAACAATTATCCACCTTTATTTAACTTAATGACCTACTTGATGAAAAACAAGAATTATTGAACTAAGGAAGGAAAATTGGTATCATCATTTCATAGTGATATAGAAACATGATATATTCTATTTATAGAAGACCTGTGTGCATGTGCACGAATACAAAACAAATCACTCAGAGAGTACAAACTATATATTCAACACAATTATATTTTCTAACTCCATCCCTCAATTCAAGTCCCCTTCTCTACTTACTTTTTGCGTGCTTTCTTCTTTTTTTCCTTCTTAGCTTCTGATTCTCCCTTTCATTCCATGCTCGATTCTACATTTAATTCTCCCCTCAGTATGGAGAAGTGTATCAATGATAAGGGTTTGGTAAGAATATCAGCATGCAGATACATGGTGGTACATAATTAACACATAATTCTCCTCTAGCGGCCTATTCTCAAAACAAATACAAATCCAACTCAATTTGCTTAGTCCTTGAATGAAAAATAGAATTGGCAGTCATCAAAATTGTGCTCAAATTATCACACAACAAAGTGGTTTTGTAATATGTATGATTAAGTATCTCGAACAACAAGGACTTTAACCATATAATTTCAGATGTTACCCCTACAACACTTCTATACTCTGCCTCAGTACTCGATCTGAAGACTGTCTGCTGCTTCTTCCAGTACCATGACACAATATTTCTTCCAAGGAAAAAACAGTATCCACTAGTGGATCTCTAGTTATCAACATCTGAAGCCCAATCTGCATCTGCAAATGCATTGACACATAGTGACTTATTTGCATATATCTTCACACTAAGTCCACTATTCCTATTAAGTATCTAAGTATTCTCTTCACAACCTTCCAATGATCAATTAATGGATTTTGCATAAATTTGATATACCCTATTCATACTGTATGATATATCGGGTCTGGTTATAGTGATATACTGTAAAGCTCATACCACACTTCTATAATGATGTGGGTTTTCAATTGGATCTCCTTTGTATTTAGACAAGTGAAGGTTGTTTATCATAGGAGTGGGTAAGGGTAATTGGATCTCCTATTTAGTACATTCTGAATGTAGTTTTTCTGACTAAGATGTAACTCTCCATTGGGTAAGTGCTTAAACTCAATACCAAGAAAATAATGTAAGTTACCAATCTTTCAGCTTGAATTGATTATTCAAGTATTGTGTCAGTCTCTTTATTTTATCATTGTTTCTCCTATTAATGATAAAATCATCAACGTACGCTGGTGCATATGTGGTTGATCAACCCATTGCTTTGATAAATAGAGATGCATCTAACTTTGCTGCTTGATAATCTTGACATATCATTGCACTTTTTAACTTCTTAAACCACGCTCTAGGTGCTTTTTTCAACCCATAAATGGCCATGTTCAACTTGCGTACTAGTTGTTGTCTGTTGTTGCTTTCAAATCCCATAGGTTGCTCCATGTATACCTCCTCCTGCAAGTCTCCATTCAAGAACGCACTATGAACATCAAGCTTCTTTTTTGCCATCATTTGTACAAAGAAATGGTTAACATAACTCGTATGGTAGTGGGCTTCACTATCAGTAAAGATGTCTCTCTAAAATCAAATTCATACTCATGTGTATATGCTTTTGCCACTAATCTTGCCTTACATTTCTCTACAGTTCCATCTGCATTTTTCTTCAATTTATAAGTCCATCCACAACCCACAAGTGATTTGTTCTTAGGTACTGGAATAAGACTCCAGGTGTTATTCCTCATTAGTGCCTGATACTCTTCCTTCATTGTTTCCTTCCATTTAGCATGTTGTATTGCTTCTTCAAATGTTCTCGGCTCACATGGCTTATAATTTTTCAAATAAATCTTTGGCAACTTGAAAATTCCTTTTTTTGCTCTAGTCATCATGGGATGTCCTTGTTCTCAGAACTGAGTATTCACATGTAGACTATTATATGTTGTTATTTGGGAGTCATCTGTTGTTGGTGAGTTTGTTGTAACGTTGCAGTTCTCTTCTGAATTTTTTGAGTTATTATCTCCTGAATTAGTGATGACCAATGTACTACTTGATGAATCATTTTGATGCTCTCTGACTGCTAGAACTGACCTCCTTTTTACATTTTACCTTGTGCATATGAGTATAGCTGGAAGTGATCTCTGTGGATTATAAACTTTTCTTGTGACTTTTGCCTCTTTATTATCAAAAGGAAAGACTCTTTCACTAAATGCTACATGTCCAGATATGATGATTTTTCCATCATCTGTCAAACATTTGTATCCCTTCTGGTTATTTACATAGCATATGAATGTACAAGGTGATGATACGAAATTGAGCTTATTTACATTACATGGTCTTAGGAGATGAAAGCGCAAACAAGTAAAGACTTTCAACATATTATAATCTGGTTTCACTCCGTATAATACCTCTATTGGACTTTTGTGCCCCAACATTTTGTGGGCAACTGATTAATGAGATAAACAACAATAGAAAATGCTTTTGACCAGAAATTAAGAGGTAAAGACCCTTGTGCAAGTAAGGTTAGACCTAATTCTACAATATGCATATGCTTCTTTTCCACTATTCCATTTTGTTGTGATGTGTAAGGACATGTATACCTATACAAAATTCCCTTGGCATTAAAATTTCCTTTAAAGATTTAAATTCAGCTCCACTATCTGTTTGTATGATTTTAACTCTGGCTTCAAGTTGCCTCTCCACTTGATTAACAAATTATTTCACTGCCTCAAATGTATCTAATTTCTTCTTTAGAAAGTATATCCATGTGTATCTTGTGTGTGCATCAATAAAACTGATATAGTATTTAAAACCATAGTCTGAATCTATAGGGCATGGACCCCATAAATCTGACTTAATTAATTCAATTGGTCTACTATAGATAGTATTATATAAGTGAAAGGGTAGTTTGTGACTTTTTTGCATTTAACATCGAGTACACACATAAGGTAACTGAAAGTGTACGTGTAGTACTAAGGATCGTGTAATACGGTATATAAATGCGGAAACTGATAATAGTAGTAAAATAAAAATTAAAGTAAGCACACCAGGAATTTTTATACTGGTTCGAACTTCCCGTTCTACGTCCAGTCCCAGAATATCCTCCGGATTTAAACTAAACCCCTCACTTAACCCGGAGGAATAGGTAGACGACACCTGAGCAGCCGAACAGGAATTTTTCCGCCTCAACAGCCGAAGAGGACTTTAACTTCAATACAAATAGTTTGTTGACGAATGTGTTCTGAATAACACTGATTGTCTTTTGATAGTACAACTTTCCTATAATCAAATCCTCAAGAGTATATATGTGTGTGAAGATTTAGAAGGAAGATAATCACGTAGAATCAAAGTTTATGATTTAAATCAAGGATTCTAGTGATATTAAATAAGAATGAATGCTTTTATTTGCAGAAATAAATAGAGAATAGATTTCAGAATTATAAACAAGAATCGGTGATTGTAGAAGTGATTTGAACATGTTTATATAGTTGTAGAATAGTTACAATCTTTCATGAAGAGTTTCAATCAAAAGTTGTGTCCGTATCTCTTGGATTAAGGGACATTCCTTTTCATGAACCAATCGCAACTCTTCAGAAAACTAGCCGTTATATGCAGGTCGGTCGACCGAAAAAACTGGCCTTCAGCTGAGTTTGAAATCGTGTACAAAAACAGAGAGTATCTGTGGCACTGACTACAGGGTCGGTCGACCGAAGATCCTGGTCGGTCGACCGACCTATTGTTAAACAAAAACAGTAGTAGCTTATTTGGTTAGAGTACTTGCCTTCCTAACTAGTGACCCGAGTTCGATCCCCGCTCCATGCATTTTTTTGTAAACTTGATTTTGATTAAAATATGCAAGCAAGTTTATTTGAATGTGAATGATGATTCTTGAGGAAAGATCTTAACAAAGCACTAAACTAGACTCTATATACATATTTGATGACTCTTGTTAAAATATATAACTATACAAACCATATATTGAGCCGATGAGTCTGGATGTTACGTAGTCGTAGAATCGTGAATTGTTGTGTATTGTGAGCAATCAAAACTTATGATCCAACATTCTCCCCCTTTTTGATGATGACAACTTCATTTGTTACGAACGAATCTTTGACAAGCTTTGTTGATCTTATCTCCCTCACTGAATATATTCCTGTAATTGTGCTTTAGATTTCTCCCCCTAAATCTTGCTATATATTCCTGTAAATAATTAATCTTTTCTCCCTCTTAATCTGTGCTTGCATGATTTATTCCTGCAAATAGTGTTAAAACAATATCTTTCTCCCCCTTTGTCATCGACAAAAAGGAGAGTTTATATGATGATATAAATTATATTTCACATAAGTGTTAACATGGAACAATATAAAACAAAATAACTACTACTTATAATGTAAGGTATCAGAAAAATTAACATTTAAAGCGTGCGACACCCAGGCTTCTTATAATTTCCTAATTTTTAGGAAACCATACCCATTTGGGTGTGGTTGAACCATTATAAATATAATTTTCATTATTAACTATCATATTAAAATAATTATCAATGTATGTTTCTCTGTTTTTCCAATTAACGGGAACCCAAATACTTAGATAATTTTTATTCATGTTTCCTGTTAATGATTTTGTACTTCAAGAGAAATTATCAACATTATAAGTCATAGTAGTATTTGAATTTCTATAAAGATTGGATTTAGGCTTTACTCGAAATTTAGTATTAGCACTATCATTTTTACTATACATGAAAGCATATCTAGTGCTATTTCTACGATCAATTGTATTATATCCTAAACCACTTTTATCACTGTGAACTTTTGAATTCTTAACATAACCTAATCCCTTTTTATTTGAAGCAGGTTGAGAATTTTCAATAATCCTAGATAAATTTTCTCTCCCTTTATTAAAATTGGAAATATTTTTAGTAATGTCATCAAGCTTAGTTTTGAGAGTAGTGTTATCTAACTCAACAATTTTAATTTTTGTTTTTAACTCATGATTTTCAGAAGCTAGAGCATTATTCTTTTCTTTTTGAGCTTCTATTTTTTGACTTAATAAAGCGAGTTAAGAATTGTCAAAGAGTGAATTTTGAATTTTCTCAAGTTCTTCTTCTAATATTTTCTTCTCGTCTTTAAGCATATCTCTTTCGAATTCTGCTTTCTTCTGATTTTCCAAAGCTTCCTTATATTTTCTATTGAGACTTTTTAAAGTGTCTAGAAGTTCTGAATTTATTTCTATCATATCATCAAAGTTAGATCACTAACCTCATTATCTTTTGCCATGAAGCATTTGTTTGTTTGCTCCTTCGATTTTTCTTTATTGCTTTTCCTCTTCTTATTGCCTTGACTAGATCTCTTTGTAGCCATTTATTCTAGAATGTTGTTACGATCTCTAGAATACCAGGCTCTGATACCAAATGAAAGTGTACGTGTAGTACTAAGGATCGTGTAATATGGTATATAAATGCGGAAACTGATAATAGCAGTAAAATAAAAATTAAAGTAAGCACACCGGGAATTTTTATACTGGTTCGAACTTCCCGTTCTATGTCCAGTCCCAGAATATCCTCTGGATTTAAACTAAACCCCTCACTTAACCCGGAGGAATAGGTATACGACACCTGAGCAGCCGAAAAGGAATTTTTCCGCCTCAACAGCCAAAGAGGACTTTAACTTCAATACAAATAGTTTGTTGACGAATGTGTTCTGAATAACACTGATTGTCTTTTGATAGTACAACTTTCCTATAATCAAATCCTCAAGAGTATATATGTGTGTGAAGATTTAGAAGGAAGATAATCACGTAGAATCGAAGTTTATGATTTAAATCAAGGATTCTAGTGATATTAAATAAGAATGAATGCTTTTATTTGCAGAAATAAATAGAGAATAGATTTCAGAATTATAAACAAGAATTGGTGATTGTAGAAGTGATTTGAACATGTTTATATAGTTGTAGAATAGTTACAATCTTTCATGAAGAGTTTCAATCAAAAGTTGTGTCCGTATCTCTTGAATTGAGGGACATTCCTTTTCATGAACCAATCGCAACTCTTCAGAAAACTAGCCGTTATATGCATGTCGGTCGACCGGAAAAACTGGCCGGTCAGCTGAGTTTGAAATCATGTACAAAAACAGAGAGTATCTGTGGCACTGACTACAGGGTCGGTCGACCGAAGATCCTAGTCGGCCAGCCGACCTATTGTTAAACAAAAACAGTAATAGCTTATTTGGTTAGAGTACTTGCCTTCCAAACTAGTGACCCAGGTTCGATCCTCGCTCCATGCATTTTTTGTAAACTTGATTTTGATTAAAATATGCAAGCAAGTTTATTTGAATGTGAATGATGATTCTTGAGGAAAGATTTTAACAAAGCACTAAACTAGACTCTATATACATATTTGATGACTCTTGTTAAAATATATAACTATACAAACCATATATTGAGCCGATGAGTCTGGATGTTACGTAGTCGTAGAATCGTGAATTGTTGTGTATTGTCAGCAATCAAAACCTATGATCCAACAGTAACATCACACCTTTGCAAGAAACATTTATTTTATTCAATATATCTTTCATTAAACTTACATTTGGATGTCCTAGTCTTCTATGCCAAATATCAAAAACATCATCGGATTTCTGTGCAGATAAATTGCGGCATCTTTCTTTACCTCTTGCTAGTGAGTCAGATACAAGATTGAAATTATACAGTCCATCATGCAGTGCTCCCTGCAGTAAAACTTCTTTAGTCTTGTTGTCTTTAATTAGACAAATACGCAGATGAAATTCAAAAAACACTCCATTGTCTTCAGCAAATTGAGACATACTTATAAGATTTTTCTTAATATTAGGTGCTCTTAGAAGATTCCTTAGCAATAAAGACCTATCACCCTTGTAAGAGCAAAAGCTAGCATTTCCTACATGAGTGATATTTAATGGTGTGCCATTGCCCATGTGTATAGAACTTTTACCATGATATTTAGCTCCTCTTAGATTCAAATTCTACAGGTTGCAGGTGACGTGATTGGTTGTTCCTGAGTTTGGATCAAGGTACAAAATTCCGTTTTCCGTTTCCGTTCCGGCCATTGTTATTTTTAAAATTTCCGGTTCCGTTTCGAAAATTCTGAAAATTCCGCTTTAATTCCGGTTTTCTAGTTTCGGTACTTTTTCACTTTAATTTGCTATATATGCTAATAAATATCTAGTGGTGTCATAAATTTCTAGTACATTTTTTACATTACATATAAAATACATACTTTAATTAAAAATCCAGTGTGTAAGATTTTGTACTATTCATTTGAGATTTTAAAACTTTGATTAATTTTAAAAATTTTGAATTTTTTATTATGATTTGATGTAAATTAACAAAAGTATAACAATTTTTTTATGAAACTATATAATTTCTTCTTCATTTATTTATTGTCCTGATTAATTTTTTAATTATTATATATTTTTTGTATTTTTTTAATTTGTTATAAGTTTTTTTCAATATTTGAAAATCAAATCCGGAATTTAGACCGGAACCGGAATTTTAACCAGATCCCGTTCCGGTTATGAGCGAAACCGGAACGGAATCACCGGAATAACCGGAATTCCGCCGGAATTTCGAACCATGTTTGGATACCATCCTTCATCTTGGATATCTTCATTCTTGGCTAATTCGGCGACATTACTATGGTAGACATTGAGACTTCTGGTAAGATTGTTGGTCCCATTGTCAATTTGACTCAGATTTGCATTTGGTAGATACTCACTCTAGTTGTTTTGAATTGATGAGTTCTGCTACGTATTAGCGAAGTTAGAATCAAACCTGTAGTAGCATTCAAGGTAGTGTGTCCAAATCTTTCATAAATTTTGCATTTGGTTTTGCTACTACCATTTCTTCCTCTGCCTCTTGATGTTATATAGGTTCCTTCTCTGTTATAAGATTGATCAGATCTGAAATTTTGATAACCTCTTCCAGCATTGTTACCTCTTCTAGCGTTATTTTTGTATTCACCTTTCTGAAAATAGTTGGGCTTCTTAATTCTTGAGTTTGATGCGTAGTTAATGGAAAATTCCCGATTGGGTGGATTCTTTTGCTTTAGCCTTTCTTCCTATGTAAGAAGTATTGAAGTCACTTATTGTAAGGTAGGTGGTGTTTCTTTGGAAGATATAACCGCTATTAGAACTTCATAATCACTATCAAGTCCATTCAAGATTGTAAGCACTTGCTCTATTTCTGTCACCTTGTGGCCAGCCGAGTCAAGAAGATCACCTACATATTTGATTCTACTCAAATATTCTGGAATTGACTGATGATCCTTCCTTTCTCCTTGCAACTGCCTTTTATAATGCATAATTCTTGCTGCCGACTATGAGTTGACATTATATTGAATAATAACCCAAACCTCATGCGAAGTTTTGCATTCCAATAACCTAAGGAAGAAGACCGGTGTTGATTGAGGATAAGAGCCAAGAACATAACAAACTGTGTTGTCTTTGGTGCTTGATGAATTCAAGATTGCTAAATAGTTTGCCTTCTTGTTCTGCTATGAACTTGAGTGGTATAGGTATTGTGTTTTCTATGAAATCTTGAAGCCCGTAACCTCTAATGGAAATCTCTACCTGCAATTTCCATAGCAAGAAGTTGTTTTCATCGAAAGATGCGGTGATAGGTTGAGTATTGGGATTAACAATAGTTTTTAGAGAATCTTTGATAACTTTTTGTGTTGATGCTTCCATCACCCTGAGGTGAAGAATTGGTTCTTGATTGAGAGTTTCCTTCTTCAGAAAAAATGCTGCTCAATTTTGATGAGAATGTTGTTCTTGTAATAGATCTTGGTTAGGGTTTATGGTTAATCGAGACTGCGCGATTGATTTGAAAATGTAGAAATGAATTGATGAAATATTGGATCTTCTCTTATATTGTTGTTAGGCGATTCAAAGCTCTGATACCATGATGAAAAACAAGAATTATTGAAATAAGAAGAAAGAAAAATTGGTATCATCATTTCATAGTGATACAGATACATGACATAGTCTATTTATTGAGTACCTGCGTACATGTGTGCAAATACAAATCACTCTTCTCACAAATCGCTCAGAGAGTACAAACTATATATTCAAAACAATTATATTTTCTAACTCTACTATTGTAATTTTTTTAGATTGGACATTTATGTAGAGATCAGATATGAGTTGAAAGAATTGGGGCCAGTAGAAATACTGCTCTGAGCAAAGCACCTTCGTATACTCTTTGAAGAATGTGATGCTTCATATACCAATAATAATGAATAACTTTCCTGATGAATGAGGAGTTTAATACAAAGAATTAAAATTTATCCCTAACTTAATTAATATCCGCTTTTTTTTTTTACATATTTCATCAGTTACGCTTTGTTGATTTAATGCAATTTATATCTCAAACTTTTTATTTGCTCATTCCTTTTGAAGTACTATATAGTCTTGGATCTCTACACTGTAATAAAATAAAATTATTTTGCTTATTTTTTTGACATGGAATCAAAATTAACATTTGTAAATAACTCTTCGTCATTAGCTATTTGATCTATTATGTTACTTGCAAAAGGAAAGTAGAACAAACATGTTATCAATATTTTGTAAATCGGAATATATTCTTTAGCTTGAAAATAATATTCTATTTGAATAAAGTTGTGACACACAGATTGAAAACTGAATGAATTGAAATTGTGTTTTTATTATTATATTCTATTTGAATAAAGTTGTGACACACAGATTGAAATTTGAATAATGGAGGAAATTAATTTAAAGGAAAAAATTTATGCTAATTTTTAAATGTAGGACAGAACTTTTATTATTTAGGCTCAAAGACAGTAGCGCGTTCTATTCAACCACCTTCAACCGTTTCCTCCATCGTTCGAAGCCATCGTCTGAATCTTGCCATAGCCGCCACCGCCATAGTCCTAACCTACCGTAGCCACCGCCGCCCTAGCCCTAACCTACCGTAGCCGCCGTCACTCAAGCCGTCGTCGTCCAAGCCGCCGCCGCCGTCCATTCCAAAATTGAAAAACCTAATTCGACACTCCAATGCAAGCTTAAATTAGAAATTTCATGAAAATTGAAGTTAAGTGCAACTAAATCTAGAAGTAAGAAACAAATGGAGAAGCAAAATACAGAAGAAGAAAGTCAAAAAGCTATAATCACAAGTTGAATGATATGTAGATATAGCATTTCTGCATTTGAAACACAATACACTGTGTTTAATATGTTAAATGATAGACTAATATAGCATTTATACTTTTAAAATATTGTACAATTATCTTACTATGCAAAATGATATTTGGATATAGCATAAGTATATTTCAATTGAATAAGGATGAAAAAATATGTAAAATGAACTTGAATTTAGCATACGTATATTTAAAGTGAAGTAGTATGAATAGAATATAAAAAATGACTACCAAATGCAGAATGATAATTGCATATAGCATATGTATTTTTAATGTAACATTTTAATCATAAAGTTCACCACTATGTTTGTGATATGCAAAATGATAGTTTAATATAGCATTTAAGTTATGAAATCCATTATCATGTTTAAAATATGCAAAATGATAGTTTGATATAGCATTTTAGTTGGGAAGTCCAATACAAAGTTATAATATGAAAAATGAGATTTAATATATCATTTTAATTACAATATCCACTGGCATGTTTAAGTTATACAAAATGATAGTTTATTGTAGCATTTCAATTACAAAGTCCACAAGCATGTTTAGTATATGCAAAATGATAGTTTAATATAACATTTTAGTTATGCAAAATGATAATTTAATATAGCATTTTAGGATATGCAAAATGATAGTGTAATATAGCATTTTAGGGTATGCAAAATGATAGACTAATCTAGTACGTTTTGTATATTTAAAATGATAGTTTAATATAGCATTTTAGTTATGAACTACACTAGCATTTTATTTATGATATCTGTAACATTCAAAATAAAGCAACTTAATAAACAAGTAAACAAACAACTGATGCATTATGTTTCATGCATATTTTATCATCTTGTGAAACATATAAGTAACTTTATCTAATCAAAATCGCATCTTTTGCAGATTTTTAAAACAAAACTTACTTCAGCTCTTTGAAAATTAAGAACATTCAATCATACTATTACAAATGCATAAATTATAACAACTGCAATACAAATTATAACGTTCAGTTATGTATTATACATATAGAGTTAGAATGATAATTTCATATAGCATTTTTTTTCTTAGTTCATTTCAACACATTTAATTGTCATCGTTACTTTTGGCATCACCAGCAATCTTAACTTCTACTCCACCGCCGCTCATCTGAAATCGGCCATAAAAGTCACGACTTAAGTCACCCCAAACCTTCAATGTAGTCGTCGCCACCTACAGTCCATCGCCTTCGCTTGACGAACGAGCTCCGCCTTCGCCTGAACGAGCTCCGTCTTCATCTGCGATTGCGCCGCCGTCGTCTGTTCTTGTGATGTAGCGTCGTCTGTTCTTCTGATGTTGCCGCCAGTCCTATTGATTTGAGAACGAAATTTGAAAGCAGTCTAATTTTTTAGCGAAGAATTTCCTTCAGGCGAAAGAATAAAACATGCGTCCCTAAAATGTAAAAATAATTGTTGCGTCCTTCATTCCAAAAAAAACGTAAAGTTTTACCTTCAACCTATTTTCCTGTATTTTGTAAATCGGAATATATTTTTTAGCTTGAAAATAATATTCTATTTGAATAAAGTTGTGACACACAGATTGAAAACTGAATGAATTGAAATTGTGTTTTTACTATTATGATTCACAATTACAATTGCAGCGTATAATACAATCAGTATTTATATGGGGTAGATACAATATGTGGATCGAGATATTGAGTTCGGGTTGGTTTTGTTTAAGGCACCCGCTTTATTGTGTATTTGAGAACAATGTATATTTAATTGTTTCATTCTTCTGCAACCTGATTCATTATTGGATTCAATATCTCCCCTCAACCGCTGCTAGGTTTTCTACCCTTTCTCAAATCATAGCTTTTGCTTTAATCATATCCACGAAAAAATGGCAGAATTGAGTGTTCTAAGAGAGGGTTTCTATCAATTGAAGCTAGATCTTTGTTACTTTCTTCTTAAATCATTTGCTCGTAGCTTGATCTTTTCTCAAATCAATGATTGCTTCGTTAACATTTAGCTTTTTCATCAGTCTGACAAAATTACTTGATGAAAGGGGTTTTGCTAGAAGGTTAGCAATTTGATAAGTTGCTGGTAATTGGTTAATGCTCAGTTTTTCTTTTAGTACTTGTTCACAAACAAAGTATAAATCCAATTCCATGTGCTTAGCTCTTGGATGCAAGATAGGATTGGCAGCTAGAGACACTGTACTTAAATTATCACACCAAATTGTGGCTTTCTTTGTCGATAATACTTGTAACTCACTAAGTAATGATTCAATCCACATTATTTCACCCGTTCTACTTTCTATTCTTCAAGACTCTGCTTCAGGCTGGATCTAGAAATAGTTGTTTTCTTTTTAAAGCGCCAATAAGATAAAATTTTCGCACAGATATATGCAGTACCCGCTTATTGATTTTCTATCATCTAAATCGGTTGCCCAATTAATTTGTGTAACAAACTATGTTTGTGTTATTACACGATTTGAGTGTTAAATGTTGAAATTTTCGGAACCCCTTACATCTTCCGCTATGCGCACACTTCAATTAGTGTAGAAGAGGAAAGACCATTGAACGAAGCTTTTTTGGTACCAATGTCATGATTGAACATCCTTATATCCCCCTTAGAGCATATATATTTTCATGGAAACATTTATTGTAAAAAGAGGAATCACTTGTTGTTACATGCTACCAATTTCATATATATATTCATCTCTTTTAGAATATCTTGCCATATGAAACAATCATAATTCAATCCACGTACCCACTCTAATACAATGTGAGCCACACCTAACAGATCTACACCATGGCGAGCATTTTCTCAATTCAACTTAAAGTTATATAGAGTCCTCAAACACTTGGATAAGGTCACTAATACTTTCAGCAATTTAGATTAGGTCGTTACCACCTCTCAACAGTTGGGCCAAGCTATTTTACAAAGAGTTCTCTTTCTCATGGTTGGAGCAGGCCATGTTCTAACTTATAACTCCACATTAATGGGAATCCCGAGCTCAAACCACATATTGGAGCATATTTAGGTCAATCCTGCATCATATTGGTCCCCTCAAATCATCTGCTCTGATATCATGTTGAAATTTTTGGCACCTCCTCGTATAATCCTCTATGCGCGCACTTCATTTAGTGTAGAAGAGGCAAGACCACCGAATGAAGCTCTTTTGGTGCCAGCATCATGATTGGATATCCTTACACCCCCCTTAGAGCACATACATTTTAATGGCAATATTTATTGTAATAAAAGGAATCCCTTGTTGTTACATGCTATCAATTCCATATATATGCTCATCTTTTTTAGAATATCTTGCGATGTGGAACTTATCATAATCCAATCCGTGCACCCACTCTAATATAATGCAAGCCACACCTAACATTAAACCGTAATTCAAAGTCCCTCTTAAAATACCTTAGGATCCCCTTTACTGCTTTCCAATGTTCATCAAGAGGATTTTGCGTGAACTTGCATATCTTGATTACACTGTATGATATCTCTGTTCTGGTTATTGTGGCATACTGTAGTGCTCTAACTATACTTTTGTATTTTTTTATATTTTTAATTGGTTCTCTATGATGCTTTGATAGATTTGAATTACTGATCCTTGGAGTTGGTAATGCATTAGCTTGATCCATATTTGCTCTGGTGAGAATTTCTAATATGCATTTCCTCAGACATAAATGTATTCCTGTGTTGTTCACTCTTTTTTCATTTATCCCCAAAAAGTAATTTAGGTCATCAAGATATTTGATTGAGAACTGCTCATCAAAGGTTTGGATTAGATTGTTGATCTCCTTTCCATTGTTACTTGTTATTATAAAATCATCAACATAAATTAGTTATATATGATGATTTCATTATTGAATTTTGCAAACAAGGAAAAGTCAGATTTTGTTGGTTGATAACCCAAACCAATAAATGTTGATTTGAGTTTATCAAACCACACTTTTGGTGCTTGCTTCAATCCATATATCGCTTTCTTTGCACAATTTTCCTTTGATATTTGCTTAATAGAATCTGCATGGTTGCTTCATATATACTTCTTCCTGCAGGTCTCCATTCAAAAATGCATTATTTACATCTAATTGTTTGATTTTCCAATTGTTGTGTAATGCTACAGTCAGTACTATTCTTATTGTAGCGGGTTTGACAACTGGTGAAAAGGTGTTTAAAAAAATCAAACCCTTCTTGTTGAGTGTAACCTTTAGCTGGCAGTCCGGCCTTATATTTTTGTATTGTTCCATCTAGATTCCTTTTAAGTCTATATGTCCACTTACACCCTATTATGTTTTAGTACTCTGGCTTTGTTACAAGTTCCCATGTATTGTTTCTGATGAGTGCATTGTATTCTTCTTGCATTGCTGCTTTCCAATTTACACTCTGCATTACTTCATTGTATGTTCCTGATTCTTCAACATTCAAATTTACTACTTTTTTTAGGTTTTAAAATACCATTCTTTGCTCTTGTAATCATGTGATGTTGAGTTGTTGCAGGTGCATTTTGTTGATCTAAAATATTGTGACAATCTTCATGTTGAGGATTGGATGAATTTAATTCTTCCAGTTCTTGATGTGATTCTTCAGATTGATTATGATTGTGACTTGAGTTATCCGATGATTCCATAAATTCATGACCTAGATTAGACACTATGAGTTGTGGATTTGGATCGCTTAAAACTCCACTTGCATTGATTCCTGAACTTTGTTCCTGATGTAAAGGTATTGTGGGTGTTGATATCTTTGGATTGTATACCTTTTGTGATGTTTTTATTGCATTTTCAGAGAAGGGAAATACTTGCTAATTAAATTTTACATGTTTGGAAATGATTATCCTACCATTATTGGTTAAGCACTTGTACCTTTTTGATCTTGTGCATATCTAAGAAATGCGCATGGTAATGATCTGAAATCCAGCTTATGGCTGTTGTATGGTCTTAGCCATGGGAAACATAAGCATCCAAAAGATTAAAAATATTATAGTCTGGCTTCCTAATGACTAACTTTTCCATTGGATTTTTGTTTTTCAGAACTTTAGTTGGAAGCCTGCTTATCAAATAGACAACGGGGTTGAATGCATCAGCCTAGAACTTTAGAGGTAGTGATGCCTTGGCTAGAAGTATAAGTCTAGTCTCTACTATGTGCCTATGATTCCTCATAATCATGACATTTTTCTCTGAAGTGTATGGACAGGTTATTCTGGGCATTATTCCTTTCTTTTGAAAGTATTCTTTGAGTGGTTTATAATCTATTTCCCCATCTAATTGAAATTTTTGACTTGATGATTTGTTTGCTTTTCAACTTGAGTTATGAAGTGCACCACCACTTTAGATGCTTCTGACTTTGACTTTAGAAATTTATCCATGCGTACTTGGAATAAGCATCAACAAACGATACATAATAATTGAAATCATAATCATAATTAATAGATGCTGGACCCTGTAGCTCAGTTGCTATCTATTCTAAGGATTTGTTATATGTAGTATTAGAATCAGTGAATGGAATTTTATGACTTTTTCCCATTTCACAACATGTGCATATATAAGGTAAAGAGATTATCAAAAGAAACTTTATTATCAAACAAAATTTTCCTTGCAACATTAATACTTGGATGTCCTAATTTGTGATGCCAAATATCAAATTTACAGTTATTTGCATCCTTTTGACCAATTTTAGAAAAATTGCAATATTATCTACCGTAGATTGCAAGCTTCACCCTGAAAAAGAATATTGTTAGTAAGTATATCTCTGATTAAACAGTATTTAGGGTGAAACTCAAAGTAAACATTATTATCATTAGCAAATTGTGAAACATTCGACAATTTTTTATTTATTTGAAGCACTCTTAAAAATTATTGAGATATAATTGTCTTTCACTTTTTATGCAAGCAAGACCATTATGAGTAATATTAATTGACTTACCATTACCCATATGTATAGTCTGATTACCTCTATATTCTTTGCTACCAAGATTCAGGTTTTCAAAATTGCTAGTCACATGATTTGTTACATATAAATCAAGATACCAACTCTCATCTTGTATATCATTAGGTCTTGCAAGTTCATCTTGATTATGATTTCTTGTATTGTCTGATCTGTCTCTTGAGTCTTAATGAATGTTGCTATGTTGGTCCTTTGATAGAAGTTTCTTTTGGCATTATTTGAACTTTATTGATTAGGAGTATAAATTGCACCAAATCTGAAGTAGCATTTATTTGCTGCATGACCAAATTTCTCACAAATATGACATCTTAGTCTATTACTGTTGTTGTTATTATATCTGCTTCCTCCGCCTCTTGATCTGAAGCTTTGACCTCCTCTTTGATAGTTTTGACCTCCTCTTTGATTGTTTTGATTATTGTTTCTGATTCTTGATGTGAAATTGACTGCCATATCGAAATTGATTAGCTTATTTTGATTTAATCTACCCTAATTAGCTAGTAGGATGGAATGAACATATTGCAGGGTAGGTGTTGTTTCTTTTGATGAGATGACAACCACAACTTCTTCATACTCTTCATCCAATCCATTCATAATTGAAAGAACCTGTTCTATTTTAGATACTTTGTGGCCTACAGCTTCCAGAAGATCACCGTAAGTTTTATTTTGGTGAGATACTCTATCATACTCATTCCATCCTTCGTCAGAATTTTCATTTGTCTTTTATAATGCATTATTTTTGCTGTTGATTGAAAGTTAAAGATTTTCTCTATCATTGACCAAATTTCATAAGATGATTTGCATCCAACTATTTGAGGCAATAGACTGGAACCGAGTGAAGAACGTAGACATGCATTGAGTAAGCTTCTTGTCTTGAAAAAGTTATGAATTCTTTATTTATCACCATTTTCCCTTCAGTATGTTCAATAAATCTTGCTAGTGTTGGTATTGTTCCTTGAATAAAATTTTCCAAACCATACACTTTGATTGTTGTTTCAATTTGATAATTCAACGGTAAGTAATTACTTTCATCTAGTTGATTTGTAATAAGCTGACTTTGTGGACTTAATGGTTATCAGGCTTTCATCAATGAGGGAATGTTGCTGTGTTGATGGTCTTGTGAGATCTAAAGTTGTTTGGACATTGGTGGATGCAGAGTTGTTATCTTCTATCATTCTTTAATCTTGATTGTCAAGATTAGAGAATCAGAGGCCAAATGATGATCTTCTAATGGTCAACAAGTTGTAGGCAGAAATAATCTCTGGTATGGCAGGTTGGTAAAAAAAGAATCTACAGTTGATGATCAAGAATGAAACTGTACATTTTGTAACAAGAACACCTATGTTTGATCAAGAAAATGGCTGAATTCAGATGATGATTTTATAATCTGATGAACAGCCACTGTGGAGCCAAAGATCAAATGATGATCCAACTCTGACGATCTTTCATGTATGTCACAGCCGTTAGGCTTTTGAGATGCTCTAATACCAACGTAGAAAACTGAATTAAATGAAATTGTATTTTTATTATTATGATTCACAATTACAATTTTAACTTTTAATACAATCAGTATTTATAAGGGGTAGATACAATATGTGGGCCGAGATATTGAGTTCGGGTTGGTTTTATTTAAGGCACCCGTTTCGTTGTATTTGAGAACTTTGTATATTTGACCATTTCATTCTTCTGCAGCCCGATTCATTATTTGTTGTACTATTTTAGATGGTTGTTTCAATTTATAATTGGTCGAAAGTATTTGTTTAAATGTGATTCAATAAGTAGTTCAACAACGATGAATAAATATGATGCGTCATACAATATGATTCTCTTTTGGTACAAAGAGTTACATCGACCAATGTGCATGCATTTTCATTTTTTTTTAAAGGCTGTTGTTTTTTTATTATGTCCTTTTGTATGATGTAAAAATTTTCTTATTTGTGCACAAGTCAAATTATAGGTTTTGGTCATTTATGCTTGGAGATAACATTTGGGGTTGCCAACTCCTTATGTCGGACGTATTAGATTTATGTCCGACATAAGTCAATAGTTGACATGATTAGACTAAACTCCTATATGGGTAGAATTTCAACTAGGGGATCGAGAAGATCAAAATGTGTTAGGATGCCAATAACTGATTAAAAAAAGACTCTTCATGTGTTTATAATATTACTAGACTTAAGGGTGAAGACTGATGGGGCGGCACTCTGCACTTTATTTATCAAGCAATTTTAGTGAGTATGAATCTGCCGATATTTAGGCGAAATTTTGTATATGCATATGTGAATCTGTGCAAAGTTGCTCGCCGTTGTTTTTCTTTTTCTATCATGTGGATATCTAGGCATCCTTAAGGGATATTATGTTACAGTAGCATCTTCCTTATTTGTCATACATTACCAATGTTAGCTAGATTTTATTCTTAAATGATAAATCCGATTATTTGGTGATATTTTTGACACAAATCTCATCCTACTTTTAAATACTTAAGATTTGTATGACGCAAGAAACCGAATTCTAACATTCCAAGACCATGACACCGTAGAAATTTTCTTGCTCTTATGCTTGTAATTGATCTGAGATTATTTGAAACTGAAATGTTATTGAAAAATATCAGAACTAAGGTGGATGTAGGTATATCGTCGGACCATTGTAATAACCGAAATGTTTCCTACATGTAGTTTTTTTTTTAACAATAAAAGACATATATAAACTCAACCAGAAGCTGTCAACAAGCCTGACAGGTAACCGAAACACAAAAAAAAAAAAATAAAACGAGAACCCACAAAAGAAGGACATCGAAATAATCAAAAAGGGGAAACCAAAAAACTCGAGCGAGAAGAAAAGGCATAGGACCTCTGACACCAGGCACACAGCTCACCCGATGATCTCCTGGAACCCACCTCCCATCCAACATCGTAATCGAGCTCCGGCAAGGCCACCGCCCGATGACGATGTTGAGTGACAAACGTGCAAAGAAAGAGCAAGCCCATCAGAAGACCCTCCAATATAGAATAAAGAAACGGCCAACATCCCATCAACTGTAAGGCCGACAGGCGGAAAAGAGCAGCAGAATTCTTTAAAGCAAGCTCCAAACAGAAAAAGGACGGAGAAGCTAAAACACCCCTGAAATGCCAGATCCTGAAAGCAATAGCCAAACATTTAGAAAACAAAAGGGGGGGGGAAGACGGTCAAGAATGAGACTAGTTAGTCAGATCCACCAGACTCCGGAACGGCAATCAACCAATTCCCGCTCTATAAGTAGACTGAGAGCAGGAGATAGATAATAGATTCACTAGGCGTCCAGAACGAGAACTGACTGCCCCTCTGAAAGGACGGCCTTGAAACGCCAAGTAAACATCATCTCTAACCTTCCGAATAACGGATAGGGGATCCATTGGAGTCTCGTCAAATATTGTCTTATTCCGCGCACACCAGATGTGCCAGCAAATCAGACAAGGAATCAAGCGAAAGATGATAGAACGAAGGGATCGACCAGAACTACCTAACCACCAAGAGGACTGTAAATCAAACGACGAGGAGATGGAACCACGGACCCCCACTAAATTACCAAAGTAACTCCACCAGGATCTGGCACACCAGCCAGCGAAGAGCAAATGATCCACCGATTCTATTTTCCCGTTGCCGCAGCATCTACAACGGGAAACAAAAGGAATGACAATCTGTTGAAGGTTCTCATCAACCGAAAGCCCATTATGAAAGGATTGCCACATGAAGAGAGACACTTTTGGAGGGATTCGATCGTCCCAAATGAAAGAAAAAATAGGAAGGACTGGAGATGGGATTCTAGAAGAGCTCCAGGCCTTAAGAATTGAAAACGGACCACCATCCCATCCGGAGTGGCCGTTATGAGAATCAACGAGCAGTTTGACTGATTGCATATGCTTCCAAGTCTCACTGGCATAAGATGGAGAACTGGAATAGCCCGAAGCAGCCAGTCTTCGGTACTTAGCATGAAGGAATTTCGCCCATAAGGAGTCGTTTGTCCCAAACCTGTACCACAACTTGCAAGCGAAAGCCGCGCAGATGTCCTTCGGATTACGCAATCCTAACCCACCCTCGCTCTTTGGACGGCAGATAACATCCCAAGATACCCAGTGATGACGGCGATTGTCACCCTTCGATCCCCAGAAGAAAGATGATGCCAAAGATTGGAACGAGCGAAAGAAGGAGGAAGTAGGGGTCATAGCGGCGAAAATATGAGTACCCATAGAGCTCAAAACCGATTGGATAAGCACTAATCTTCATGCTCGAGACAGAAGAGACGCATTCCAACGGATAATCTTTCCCCTAACTTTGTACGAAAGAGGATCGAAAAGGGCGTTAAGTTTCCTTCCTCTGTAGAGAACAATACCCAAATAAGGAAGAGGAAGGTATGCTGCCCTGAACCCGGTAAAAGATTCGACCCAAGAAACTCTCACCTGGCCCATGTCCTTTGCGTGAACGAAGCAACTCTTCGCCGAGTTGACCAGTTGGCCCGAACACCTCTCATACAGATGAATGAACCGAATAAGGCGGCGAATAGAGGACCGATTGCCGTTGGAGAAAATAACAATGTCATCCGCGAATGACAGAGAGGAGACAAGCGGACACCCACTCGGAAGTCCAAAACGCTGAACTTGACCAAAAACCGTTAATGTGTGGATGCCACGAATAAAAGCCTCGGCCGCGATAACGAAAAGAGTTGGAGATAGAGGATCGCCTTGACGGATACCTCTACCAGCTTTGAAAAAACCATTGGCCGATCCATTAATGAGAACAGAATACCAACAGTTGAAAATGAGCCTCCAAACCAAATCGATAAGGGTTTCAGGAAAACCGAAGGCACGAAGAACCTTGATGGTGAAAAATCAGGACATACGATCGTAGGCCTTTTCCATATCAAGTTTGAAAATAATGTTAGAACCCCTGACCTTACGGTCAATCTGAGAAACAAGTTCTTGGGCTAAAAGGACTTTTCCTACATGTAGTTTGCAGTTAGTTATACTGTTTGTTTTCTACTATGAATTGAGACTAGTAGGTAGAATAATAACACAACCATTCACTCATAACAAAGTAGATTCATATTTTCATATAAAATTAACACTTTTAATCATCATTACAAAGCTAAAGATCTAATTACTCTACATCAATAGTCACAGGTAAAAAAACACCAACGCCAAACAAGAGGTACATGAAATTTCAAAAGTTGTTTACCGTGGAGGGTTCTCGGTGGAATCTTGTAGCAGGAGTTGGTACGGGTGATAACTTGTTTTGGAAGGTAGCAAATGGAAATTCCATATTTTTGTTGTTCAAAAAGTTAACTGAAATCTGTTAATGTAATTATTATTATTATTAAAACATAACTATTAACAAAAGTAGATTAATAATTAACCAAGGTATTTGAATTTTTATTACACTTTTAAATTTGGAAAACTTTATTTGGACTCAAGTTAATGTTACAATTTATGCCACAGTAGAATTGAAACAATAGATCTCACCCTAAATTCGACGGGTTATGTGAACATAAATAGATCTAGTGGTTAAAATATGATATAAAGAACTTTTTTAATTCCTTTTGTATCTTGATACCCGTTCTAAACTAAAATACATTTACTGTTATATATTAATTAATTTTTTATCAAATATCAATTATTTTACTTATTCAACCAATGTAACTAACAAATCAAAATAGTTTTTTTCATTTTTCTTTAATTTATAATCAAACTTAATAACCACTCAAAAATGGTTCAAAGTGTATTTTAAACTACTCACTGAATATAAGTTCCTTGAACAACTATTTGAAAGCACACTAAAGGTGCATTGTTTGAGAACGGAACGGGGAATCCAAGCGGGACATTTGAGTTGAGCATTTGATCGGGGAAGTTTAGTGAAAAGTAATTGCATTCGTGTGCGAACAAAGCATTTGAGTGGACAATATGAGCAGAGAAGTTTACTGAACGGAGAATGCGTTTGTGTGCGAACGGGGCATTTGAGTGGAGAACCCGAGTAAAAAATTTTAGTGAACGGGGAATGCGTTTGTGTGCGAGCGAGGCATTTGAATGTAGAACCTGAGCGGAGAAGTTTAGTGAACGGGGAATGCGTTTGTGTGCGAATGAGACATTTGAGCGAAAAATCTAAACGAAAAAGTTTAGTGAACGAGGAATGCGAACGGCGCATTTGAGAGAAAAATCTGAAGGGAGATGTTTAGTTTACGGAACATGCCGGTTGATGTTTTCATACGTACCATGTAAAACAGTTAGTTGTACGTTAATTGAACGGTTCAAATAGGGCCAAGTAGTGTGTAAAGCTCTATGCAAAAATAATGTATTGCTCTATCCGAAAAAATATTAAATATAGATAAGGTCAAAGCGTGTTTACCCCTATATCTACAAACTCGCAGAAATATTCTACAACCACCGTGAAAAATCAGTCACATCTACTGCTTACTTATATATACGCCCATCTCCATCTGCAGCA
The DNA here is from genome assembly GCA_030765085.1 of Allium cepa. Classification (NCBI taxonomy): domain Eukaryota; kingdom Viridiplantae; phylum Streptophyta; class Magnoliopsida; order Asparagales; family Amaryllidaceae; genus Allium; species Allium cepa. The sequence continues at coordinate 736,238,105 of CM060935.1, read as the reverse complement.
ACAACCAATCACAGATCAACTCTCAACAAAAGCCACAGCGAATATGAAGTCAAAAAACGCAACATCAAAAATAGCATGTAGCTGCCTTAAAGCGCCATTTCGATTGCTGTGCGGAGTGAAAGACATGTACGTTGGTTGCATGAATGGATGTGCAGGCAAATTTGAATGCGCAGGGTCAACAGTATACGAATTTCCATACAAATACAGCTGTGAATCTACGGAATTACTCAGAGCGGAACCTGAAAGTGTGTGTGTATGGCAGAGGAGAAATCATGGTGCCGTAGTTGGAAGGATTGACGAGGATGAACCCTGCGAGTTTGACGACAGTTTGGAGGTTGGATCGGATTTGTTGTTTCCCATGGATCGCCTTAATTACTCCATTCAGGCTAAGACAAAATTTGCTCTAGGATAAATATTTGACGATCTTTTCCTCTTCTGTTCGATGATTTCTATCTTGCAACTCACCTCCTTTTTGTATGAATATCCGTTGATTGATTTATCGATAGTTGTTAAGACTTTCAAATTATTTTTTCTGCGTATAAAGAGCATGTTATACGTTCTAACCTACAATGTATATGTACGTATGTCGTAGTAGTTCTTTTATGTCTTTAATTTCCGTCGTAAAAACTCTGAATACCGGTTCAGGCCAAAATGAATATGCCATCTATCTATTCTACGTTAATAAAACTTAGAAACATGGTGTTACTGCTCTTCTTTTTTTATATAAAATTTTCCTCGTTAAATCATGAATTCTCCGTTATCCTCAACTGCAGATATAATTTTCATAACCGGACCGCGAGTTGAACCGTGATGACTCAAAGTTTAAAGTTTTGATGGTTTAACCAGTCAAACCATCAGAAAAATGATTTCTTTTTTTAATTTTTTTACACATTTAACTATGAACTATATGCAAAAATATTGAAACAATAATGTTATGTACACGAGCTTTTGATGGTCTTCAAAGCCTGCTGCTGAAGTTGTATGTTGCTGCATCAAAATAAATACAGTTGTGTACGTCGTAGAATAGTGCATAACGATAAAAGTTTAATGACGGAAAATTTAACTAATCTTGCAGTGGTATTCTAAGAGTTTTCACCAATGAAAAACGAAATGATGGAGTTTGTATTTTAGATTTCGAAACGATTACCATTTTTGGAATATTGATTTTTTTTTTCAAAGTACAAAAGACGATAATAAAAGAGAATTATACGATGAGAAAGCAGGAGAATACTAAGAAACCGTGGTTCAACCAGGTAAAATTGACAATAGAACCGTTAGTTTTTAAGATCCGATCAGGATTCATGCATGACTGAGGTGTGCTTGATTGAATTTGGGACCGTGTTGATCCAAGGTTCAAGGTTATTCGAGATCGGACCGAGATTAGTTCGGACCACGAAAACACTCAGCTGCCATATCCCTTACCCTAATGTTGTTATTTTGCAACTGACCTTTTCTTTTGGATAAATATTGGATGATCTTTTTTTTTTTCTGTTAGATGATTTCTATCTTGCAACTGACCTTCTTTTTGTATGAATATCTGTTAATCGATTTATAGATATATTTGCTAATTATTGAATTGAATTGGAAGACTTTAAAGTTATTTTTTCTGAGTGTAAAGAGGATGCTATGTGTTCTAACTGAAAATGTACATGTACATGTTGTAGTAGATCTTGTGTGTCTTCAATTCCAACATAAAAACTCTGTATGCCAGTTCAAGCCAAAATTAATATGCAATCCAACTATTCTACATTAATGAAACTTGGAACATGTCGGTGTTACTATCTCCTTTTCTTTCATAAATTTCTCTGCATTAAACTTGGAACATGTCGGTGGGGTTTCTATTCTGCATTGTCACAAGAAATGGAACCACGTCAATTCGACGTCACTATAGATATTGCAATTTTCCCCGTGGTTGTGAACTTTGGCAATGGGTTGATGATCCTCTACCTCGCCGAGCAGTTGTATATGCTACTGAACTTGAAAAACAAATTCAAACGCTTCAAAGTACACCGGGTTCAAATAACTTATCAAGTAGCCGAAGGTAACATTTTTAATCATCAGTTGTCTTATTTGATGCCTTGTTTGTTTCCTATAATGGTTTCTTGATTTATTGTTTGTGGTCTTGCTTCACAGTAAGTTAAGTCTTTTTTCTAATGGTTTAATTAAGCAAGCTTGTAATGCTGTTTTTTTTTTCTTAAGTGCGTACTTGAATTTGAAAACACAGACTTAACTTGAATTTAAAAGCACATAGAACTTACTGAAGTACCCAGAACTTGCTGAAGGTAATTAACTTAAATAACTTACTTATCTAACCCAAACATCAATCAAATTGTCTAACATATCTAACCTAGAGATCATATGCAGCATGTCCAACAAAATCAACGTGATATCCCCACAAATACCGTGAATCAAACGTAGCTTGCGTTAACCGAAATAGGTCTTCTTCCACCATCATATTTATAATACTTATGTATCTTCGTCAAGTTCTAGTAAACGTGACATAAGTACTCTGAGTTTCCAGGGTCCTTCGAACTAATTTACAATTACGATGATTATTAAAACCTTCATTTACAGTAAACCATAAATCTTGCTCCTACCCCTCTTCCATGTGTCTACGGTCAGTTTCTATGTACGCTTTGATTAGTACCAATAATCTTGTGGAGTCCAACTTTCATTTTCCATTGAAGATTACTAAAGATGTTGTGAATTATTGAAGATGTTGTAAATTTTCAATACAAAACATTCGTTTAAATAGAATGTCCATGACCCGTGTCTTATGAGTCAAGTGTCATCTGTACGACCACGTGGCAAGCATCCAAGAACTTAAATACTTCACAATATGAAGTACAAACACTCAAACAAAATATGAAATCCAAATTCCAATACAGATACTATATATGAAATACAAATATAAACACTAACGTGAGTTATCAAATACAAACACTGACATGAGATATGAAATACAAACACTGATAATACACAGATAGTAAATCTCAAACATTGATAATACACCGATGGTACATACAAACACTGATAATGCACTGATAATAAATATAAACACCGATATGCGAAAAAGACATAATATACGGCTCGTCAAACCGATACTAATCATCCCAAAGACCAACTGAATCATCGTCAATATCGCCTACTATAGATGTAGGGTGGTATCGTTGCTCATTCAGCAGCCGTAAGCTCGTTAATATGAGCAGTCAACTCATCTATACTCCGTCGATGCTCGACGTACATGGCCTTGCATGGTCTCATCTACAACTGAAACAAATCCTCATATGAATACAGAGCTGGAGCTGGATACTCTGAAATCCCAGATCGAGGAATATCAATATATCTATCAACTCCCGACGTCGTAAGTATACCAACTGTCTAAGCAAAATCTGTTGTTTGGGACGGCCGTGGAGTAGAATATATTTGAGTGCTCTGTGTAAGGTCCTGCAAAACCGAGAGGAAAACACCACTTCAGATGCTTGAAGGTCGTACCAAATTAATAGCTCCAACATGTACAAATCTAGTCGTGTGCGGTGGAATGTAAAATCGACGCCAAAATGATGCATAATCTAAATAAGTGATGATTAAGTACTGCGCCGACCAGCACTCATCTGCATGTGCTTGTAAATCAGTGCTAGAATAGACCTTCAAAAATGGTGTATTCAGGTGTGGATCGTCGGGAACATAATCATCATTCAAGGTCTGTCTTCAACTACGCTCGCCAAAGAACCGGTATAACTACCAGTGGGAGGAGATGATTGTAACGACCCTAAATTTTGAACAATTTAAATTGAAAATATTTAATTAATTTTAAATATTTGAATGATGGTTTGATTTAAATTTCAAATTATCAGAATGAATTTGACGATTAAATTATAAGTTTAATCTATTGAAAGTTGAATATAAATTTGAATCTTCAATTTTAAGCTGATTAAAAATATTTCAAAGGCTTGTAAAATTTATATTGGTGATACTGAAGATAATAGAAGCTTCAGAATTTAATTTGAAAGTGATTTGTTTAGTTTTGAAATTATATCGTTTCAATCGATATTTAAAAATAGCCTTTCGAGGCACAGTCTCGGAATTCGACGAAACCAGTTCCATTGGGTCCGTAATATTGAATTATTATCGGATTTCAAATTTCGTAGCGTTTGGAGTTGTTATGTGAGCATACGACATATAAACGCGTCAAAATCAAATTGAATTCAATTTAAATTTAAATTTATAATTAGTCAACAAATACACGTTATCTTCCATTTAATCACGCCTAAAATCACGGCTAAAATCGTGCAAAGCATGCTTCGTTCAATTTTAAATATCCCTCTTCAGATTCGAATGGGAAAAAAAAATCGAAACAAATCTCAAACAAAATAAAAATGGCGACATCTCTTCCCTGCATCCACGTCTTACTGCAGTCCTCCTTTCCAATTTGTTTTCGTTTAAAATCAATAAAAATGGCCTAAGCCCTCTTCTTCGATTAATAAAAGAAAAAAAAAACAATGGCCGTGAAGAAAATGGGGGCCAGTTCGATCTTTCAAAAAGGAGAGAAATCTTCGTTATCGCCGAGCAAGGAGATTCGCGGCGACTTGATTATCGAAGGCTAGGGCATTGTCGCAACATCGCATCTGGGTCGAAGAGGGGTAAACTAGGGTTTCGCGTGAAGAGGCAAGGGCGATTCGAAGGCGACGGCGATGTCGCGATGGCGGCGTAAGCAGCGACGACGTGATCAGGGAGCAAGTGCGGCGGCTACTGGAGGCGCGTGCGATGGTGGATGCGGCTAGGGTTGGGATGGCGACTACGTGGGCTTCGGTTGTTCTCGATTTCGACTGTGAGGTATCGATGTTGTTTTTATTTATTCTTATTTATTTACATATTTAAAAATATATGTATATAAGTAAAAAAAAATTCTGTTATTATTTCCAGGAAAAGAAATGACTACAGCAGGGTTTAAATATATATATATATATATATATATATATATATAACAGTAAAATAATTTGTGTTGTTACTTATAGAAAAAAAAATGAAATAAAGTTCATACACATAGTTTAGTTACACAGTAAATAAACAGAAAAAAATAAATTTTAACAATAAAGGAAATACAGTTTTCCCAAATTTATAAGTAGTTACAGAAAGAAAAAAAAATATAAATGCAGAAAATTTTATACTGTTACATCATGTTTAAATTATATATATATATATATATATATATATATATATATAAGATTTAGGTAGGCAACAACTTTAAAATATTTTGAATTGTAATGTTATATAAAAAAATTAGGTTTTGGAAATTATATAAGGTATTTTGGAAAAATAATAATAATAATAATTTATGAAAATGATTAACTTATATAGTAAACTTATATAATTATTCTTAGTTACTAAACATGATCTATTAAAGAAGAAGAAAAATCTAGTTTAAAATCAAATATTATCATTGGTTAAATTAATTTATTAAATGGGAATTTATTTCTAAATTAAATAAATGCTATGAAATGGAAATTAATTTTTTGACTAGCGAATTAATTTGTATAAATGGATCATTAAATTATTGGCATTAAAAATAATTTATTAAAGGAAATTTAGTTTTAAAATTTTAAATTGTAGCTAAATAAAATTATTAAAAGAGAAATTTGTTGATTAAAACTATCCAAACGAAGAATTGATTATTTGATTTACTTCGAATATTTATCAACAGTATAATATTTATACAAGGTCAAAACTGTGAAGGAAACGAGCTGAAATGGAATTGGATTGCAAAATAAAAAGCAAAGGTGAGATCTTCTCACTCAAATTGAAAATTTAGATTGCAGTTATTGATTGTTGTTTGGTTGTGATATTAGATATAGTAGGATATATCTATATATAGCAATATATATATATATATATATATATATATATATTGGCATATGTATATATTGGAGTTGTTGATTTCCCGCATTATATAGCGGATGAGACCCTATTGCGCCGCCTATTAAGCGGATAATATTTTATAAATCCCATATACCGCGATATCCCGTCTTGAAACGGGATTGGTATTGTGCTAACATCTGTGGATGTAGGGAAACAGGTTGGAGGGATCCAACCGGATTCCTCAAACCGTATTTATTTATTTACATATAGTGTGATATTTGTTGATTATCATATGATGATATATGATGTTTGGATGTCATGATTAATTATTTGGTGTGTTGCATCATCGGATCCATTTTTGAAGTTTAAAAATAACGATTTTTGATTCTTTAAGGGATTTTTAAAAGTGATTTTTGAAATTATACGTTTATTAAATTTTCGAATTGGTTCATTTTAAATAATTAAAACGTTATAAATTTTATGTTATAAAAATTAGGATTTTTGTGAAATATAACCAAAGCATGATTTTTGAAATAAATAGTTGATAAATTTATAAAATGGTTTAAATTGGGATTTATGAATTATTATAAACGGTTCATATAAAAGATTTATAAAATTGATATTTTATAAGTTAAAGATATTGGAATTATAAAACGAGCTTTTATAAGTGTTAAAATAAAGTTGTACCTAGTTTTATAAGTAAATAAGAATTTTAGATTTATAAATAAATGATGTTATAAAAGAATGGATTTGTGAATAAATGGATTATAAGTAATTTACTTATAAGTTGGATTCGATATGTAAACGAAATATAAATAGAATTGGTTATTAAAGGAGATTTATAAATCGAAGTAGTTATGAAATAGAAATGGAATTTATAAACGTTGTTTTATAAATCCGTAATCAAATAAATTTGATAAGTAAACATAGAAATTATTAAAGGAATTATATCCACGATTTTGGACTGTGGAAAATCTTTGATAAATGTGTAGAAACATTGAATTGGGAAAATAAGGTATATTCACGATTTTGGACAGTGCATATATTATTGAATAAAACAGGTATGATTTGGAGAAGTGAAATTTTAAAATGAAGTTAATTGTTTAAAGGATGTTTTAAAATGTATTAACTATCGAAACCATAGATTTCAACATTCATTGTTGAAATAGACGTTTTCGAGAAATAGAAGGAAATGGTAGACTATAACACTGTTGTTATAGTAGATGATTTCCGAAAGGAAATGCTTTATATAGTGTTGGGATTTATTTATCTATTTAATTTCGAATCCCTATACTGGAGATTTCGGGTCGTCGTAACAATGTTTCACGCAACATTTGTTTGGACTCAAATAAAAGTGTTAAAGATAATGTTTTCCTTAAGAAATGAAATATGTACTTAATATTAATTTAAGTATATCGAATATTTTCCAAATGTTGAAAATAAATAGATTTGTGAAATACTTATTATTAAATAAGTAGGGAAATGGTTTCCAATAAAAAATGAACGTTTTGAGAATTATCTTTTTAAAGATATATTGAAAGTGGATATTTGAAATCGATTTGAAAATTGTATGTTCACAGATATTTTGGAAATGTAAATTCAACATGGAATTTATAAATGAAATTGGGAAAATTGGTTTAAAAATAAATATCGATTTATTTTTGAAGTATGGGAATTATTTATATATATCTTGTAAAGATATTTTTGGAAGATAAATAATTTGAAAAAATTATTTGGAACCTGGTGATGTTGTGCATACCTATTGATAGTTAAATAACCGACTATCAATATTTACCTTTAAATAGGTATTTGTTGTGATTGTTTGAATTTGAATGCTACACTTATTTTTTTAAAATAAGCGCTCACTATTCGGGTTAGCCGGAAAAGGACCTTGGGGTCGTATAACCCATTCCGAATATGTGATACGTCGTAATAGATAACATTGATGACCGGTGTTGAAGACCGGATATTTGTGAAAACGAAAGGATTACCGTCGAATGTTTCTACATCGGTTGATCCCCGATATAGAAATTTATTACCCTTTTTGATGGGAAGTCCGGTCGTGATTAGTGAATATCCGGATTGCAAGGACTTCTTTGTAAGTGCCTTCGGTTCCGTTCGATCCCGGAACGGACTTGTATGAATGCGTGTCTGACGTTACAATTTGAGATGTAAAGCTGGTTTCTATCAAATATATTACCGTTGGTGGCGGAGAATTTATTCTCTTAGCTTAACACCCTTAGAGGTTATATAGTTGATGGTTACTAGTGATACATTCTCAAATTGGTAATGTGGCATACGAAGTGCTTTTGAGCATTTGATGATCAAAGCACAATTTTTGTATAAAGCGTAGCTTTGTGGATGAGATTTCGTCGGACCTCACACCCCGGATATGGTCAAAACAGGAAGGATGCGGCAAGATTATTAGGGGGTAGAGCCCCTTTAGTGTATGTCATTCCTTCTGGACAGAGGTGGTATCATGGTATGGAGCCTAGATACTTAACCTATGTTGTTGCTGCAAATTTATTGCTTTGTGGTTGTTGGAAATCGAGGATCCTCGGATATAGATCGGTTACGATCGGGGAATGGCATATTCGTGTCAGTAGTTACCCAGTTAGGGGTAACCCGGCCTTGTGTTGGCAGAGATCCGGTTTGGTTCTCGGGACGTCATTCCAGAAGCGTTTCCATGTGGCAATGGGAAGTTCCTTGGCCTGACCATTTGTTGGAAATCCAAAGAAACAAGACGATCTTGTACGGTTTTAGTTGTATAACCTATCATTAACTTATGGTGGCGCCCCACTGTTTGGATGGTAGCTATAGTAGGCATAAGTGCGAAATGCCTATGCTGGCTAAGATTTATATCTTTACTTTCAAAATGATTTTTCCTACACTATGCACTAGTAATAATATCAAAAGTTTCTTTTTAATGCGTATCAAGCATCTTTGACTATCATAAGGAGAAATCTCCCCCGATTCTGCGTTTACATTGTGTATGCGTGCGGAAGGTCTTATGTTAGTCTTATTTTCTAAAAAGCATTGCGAATCTATTTTAAAATTATCCCGTTCTCTGTTTTAAAGATAAATAACTGTTTTAAGTTCTCACACCAGTTACATGACTGACCTGGAGTTTATTGTTTCCCTTCCTAAACTCTGGGTACCCACCAATTTCCACACGGGCAGTCTAGAGTTAGGTTATCAGGATATTCTGGAAATTCAGGAGTTGTTGGAGGCAAGATGGATGACGTAGCATATTACTAAGTATATAGTATTTTTTTTCCACTGTTTGCTATTGTAAACTCTGATAATGAATGTAATGTAATAACTGATATAGTTCTTTGTTTTAAATGATTATTCATTTATCTATTATATGTTGTTCCGCTGCGAATTGTGAGATTCTGATATTGTTCTGTTCTATCTTTTTCTTTCTTCTTCTACCTCTTTCTTTTTCTTAAACCCTAAGGGTTCGTATTTTCGTTCATCTTGAATTAATCACTGGAGATTAGTATCTATTCAAGGAGTACGGATTTGCGGGTCTTTACAATGATACTAATGAAAAATGTCTAGCAGACAAGAATCCGACGTGCGTCACATTCTCATCAATTGTAAAGGAAGAACCTTCATACGAATGCCACAATAGTTATAATTTAATATTAACAGGTAATCTCCAAAGGCAGGGTTGTTACAGTACTCTTTTGTGTAGTCCGTAACTCAATGTGATTTCAGACCGCAGCAAAAATATGTCGTGCATGGCCTCCTTGCACCATACTATGGTTCTCGCAAGCACGAGCTCTGACATGGAGGAAGAATAGGGGTAGTGCGGAGGCTAACATCGGGTAAGTCAAATTGCGAAAGTATCATAGTACCAATACTACAAAATCTTCCAAAAACTCGTAATCGACGTGGATCTCAAGCTAACAACGCACTGATGATTCAAAGAGCGATACAAATAAACTAATATGGGAGTCCCCCAATCCTATCTAGTCGGAGTATCAAACGATAACTCCGTAATAGCTACAACATGTCCAACCGAAAACGTGTTCGACGGATTTGAAAAGAATGTGTTTCCCATCATGTACAAAATAAATAGTCGAGCAATCTCCAAATCGTTTTCTGAGCTATAATTATGTTTGGATTCGTAGATTGCTTGTCTAATGTAACTACATCTAATCCGCGGTCTGGATGACGGTGCATCTTGTAAGTCAAGATATGGGAGTACACTAGCTAAACGGCAAAATTGTTGATATTCCTCGTCATATGGCTAGCTCTCCCCACGTCCAATGCTTAAACCAGTAAGAATAGTAAAGTCTAAAAGAGTTAAACCCAACTCTCTAAAAATAAAGTGAAATGTATGGGTGTTCTTCCACCAATATGCGGTTAAAGCACCGTACAATTAAACATTCCAATTTAGTAGATTTTCAATACCTATTAAAGCAATTTATGAATATTGAAAATACTAAAAAGAAAAGTTAAATGAATGAGGAGTAATTAAGTAAATACATACTCAAAAATTTTCAAATCCTATATCCCGAATAAAAGTGAGAATAATGCGGTCGATATTAACTGTTCGAATAAATATATATAAGCGGATTACACTAGACCAAGAGCTGCGGTTGCACTCACGATGAGTCAAATTTTAAATAGGATGCATATTCAATTTATATTCTACAATTTTAACTAAAAGTGAAATTTTAAAGTAGATGTCTTACAGAATTTTCGACGCATGTGTTGATGTGTACTTCGTCGTTGGTAAGTATAGGAAAATTGATCAAATCCTTATTGGTTCCTAAATTTTGATCGATATGGGATTACAAAACCGCATCTCTTGTGTTTCTCGCCAAGCATCTTCGTTTAATAACGGTGCTTCAACGACCTCATGTACCGTCGATCGGGGCGTTTTCTTTTTCCACTGGAACATTACCAGTGTTGCTACTGCCACTACCTTGGATGCTCCTTCACATCCTTCCTCGTATATTTTTTTTTATTTTTTATTTTTCCTAATATAGTAAAGGTTGGCGGAGAACGTCGAAGAAAGGGTATGAGAGAAAATAGAGTAGCCGGGTTATTTAAAGCTGGTCATCCTTCTGTACGCTTAGCCGGCTAAGTATACGTCATGAATTGCAATTCACAGCCTTTCGTACAGCCCTTCGTGTATCGAAATCCAACAGCTGTGGATTACAATGCAGCCAATGTCTTAATCGATTTTATTTTAGCCGGTTAAGGAAAAGTACAAAGACTCTCTGTCGGGGTTTTGTGCGTTTTCCAGTTGGAGATGGGTGGGGGTTGTAACCGCAAGCATATACCTTACTCATCCCACCTGTTGAAAATGCTCTTAGAAGCTGCACACGGTGGATGTGATTTGATGGTTGACAAGAGTTGCAGGGAAATTGAAAGTGCACAAGAATAACTCAACCGCTGCATTTTCCAGTGTCTTGGTCGAAAGAGTTAAAAAAAAAAAAAAAAAAAAAAGCAAACAAATAAATAAAATATTTGCAAATGTTTTCATACGTACCATATAGAGCAGTCAGTTGTACGTGAATTGAAGAGTTCAAATAGGACCAAGTAGAGTGTAAAGCTCCATGCAAAATAATGTATCCGGAAAATATTAAGTATGGATAAGGTCAAAACGTGTATACCCCTGTATCTACAAACTCGCAGAAATATTCTACAACCACCGTGAAAAATCAGTCACATCTACTGCTTACTTATATATACGCCCATCTCCATCTGCAGCAACAACCAATCACAAATCAACTGTCAACAAAAGCTACAGCGAATATGAAGTCAAAAAACGCAACATCAAAAATAGCATGTAGCTGCCTTAAAGCGCCATTTCGATTGCTGTGCGGAGTGAAAGACATGTACGTTGGTTGTATGTAGACCTGTTAAAATATGATCCAACCCATTAACCCAACCCATTTATCCAACTTTTAAGTGGGTTGGGTCAACCCATTTATGAATTTTATTAAATGGGTTATGGGTTGGGTTGACCCATTTTTAAAAGGGTTATAAGTGGGTATCCCATTTACCCATTTATTAAAAACATTAAATTTTAATATAAATTTGAAAAATAAGAATTTTAAACATACAATGTAGTTTTCATGAAAATTGACATTTGTATTTAAAAAATAACAGGCCACTGCATCTTCATATTTGAACTTCACCTACTGTAGAAGCCGCTATTTTTTCTGTTCAGACTGCAATTAAAATTTCTAATTCCAAATTATAAATTCGAAATTTCCAAAAATTTCAAAATTTAAATTTCAAATTTCAAATTTTCATATTTCAAATTCGATATTTCCAAAAATTTGAAAATTTAAATACTAAAATTTCAAAATTCGAAATTTCCAAAAATTTCAAAATCCGAAATTTCCAAAAATTTCAAAATCCAAAATTTCCAAAAATTTCTAAATTTAAATTTCAAATTTAAAAATTTCGAATTTCAAAATTTGAAATTTCCAAAAATTTCAAATTTTCAAATTTAAAATTTTCAAAATTCGAAATTTCCAAATTTAAATTTCGAAATTTCAAATTTCGAACTTCGAATTTCAAAATTTAAAATTTTCAATTTTTAAATTCAAAATTGAAAATTTCGAATTTTAAAATTCAAATTTTCAAAATTCGAAATATCAAAATTTCGAAATTCAAAATTTCAAAATTCGAATTTTGAAATTTTAATTTGAAAATTTTAATTTGAAATTTTAATTTGAAAATTTAAATTTGAAAATTGGAATTTGAATTTTTAAAGTTCAAAATTTTGAAATTTCAAATTTTAAAATTCGAAATTCGAAATTTTGAATTTTGAATTTTGAAAATTTGAAATTTGAATTTTAAAATTTTGAATTTGTACTGTGAAATTTTTAAATTTTGAATTTTCGAAATTTGAATTTTGAAATTTGATAATGCATTTTTTTAGAATTTTTTCATATAAAAAATCGACTTATGTGAGTCGAAAAGCAAAAAAAATGCTTTTGCAATAAGTTGAAAAATGACTTTTAAAAGTCGGTAGATTTTGTTTATCCATATTGACTTTTTAATTTTTTCATTTTATAAGCAAAAAACAACTTATTTATTGTAATCCAAACGGCTCTTAAATCTTTAAATGGGTTAAATGGGTAACCCGCTTATTAAACGGGTTGGGTCATATATGGCTAAGGTCATAAGTGGGTAAAAAAGAATGGGTCATAAATGGGTTGGGTCAAACTCGACCCAACCCATTTTAACCCAACTCAACCCATTTGACAGGCCTAGTTGTATGAATGGATGTGCAGGCAAATTTGAATGCGCAGGGTCAACAGTATACGAATTTTCATACAAATACAGCTGTGAATCTACAGAATTACTCAGAGCGGAACCTGAAAGTGTGTGTGTATGGCAGAGGAGAAATCATGGTGCCGTAGTTGGAAGGATTGACGAGGATGAACCCTGCGAGTTTGACGACAGTTTGGAGGTTGGATCGGATTTGTTGTTTCCCATGGATCGCCTTAATTACTCCATTGAGGCTAAGACAAAATTTGTTCCAGGATAAATATTTGACGATCTTTTCCTTTTCTGTTCGATGATTTCTATCTTGCAACTCACCTCCTTTTTGTATGAATATCCGTTGATTGATTTATCGATAGTTATTTGTTAATCAATGAATTGGAAGACTTTCAAAAAAAAAAATTCTGCGTATAAAGAGCATGTTATACCTTCTAACCCAAAGCGTACAATAACCTGTACTAGTTCTTTTACGTCTTTAATTTCCGCCATACAAACTTTGAATACCAGTTCAAGCCTAAGTTAATATGCCAAAATGCAAAATTCATTTTAAAGCCAAACAAATTATTGCTACTTCCTCATCCTTCTTCCCTCCCATTTTCCTCTTTCATTTCTCTTTTCATACATTTAATACTGTCGGTTGTGGTACGATTTTTTTTGCTATCTTATTGAATTTAAGCATAAGTCTGTTCCGTCATTCTAATACATAAAGGGGCTAATTTGGGGAAAAAAGAAGCAAATTTAAACGTGTTTGTGGTTGCGCGATGTAAAATCAACAGTTTGCTTTTTTTTTTTCCCCTTTCTTTTTTTACAGCAAAGATATTCTACCAAGGCGTGGTTTACAAATATCTCCCAAATTCCCAGATTTATACTATATCGTAACTTTTAATCGGTCATTCCAGCAAATCTACTTTTTTCTATTGGCCCATCAGAGCATTCCCAACCAGAGTGTCGGCTGGGACGCATCGGTTAAGCTTTTATGGATTGCTTTGGCAACCCCGAAGTTTGCATAAACAATCCGGAGGTAACTTTTTAACCGGCCAAAATAAAACCAGCCAATAAGACGACATATTGGCAACGGTCTACCATATGACCGATCCCACTTAGCCACCTATATGATAGCCGGCTAAGTCTAAACGGTCACCATGGCGAATATAGCCGGCTAAGTCCCAAAGGTCATGTAAATGCCGTTATCTGTCCCTCTCCATCCCCAGTTATATAACTTATCAATTTTAGAATTTTATTTACACCATTTCAATTATATTTCTTACTCTCATCAACGCATTTTCTTCAAACAATCTCAGTAATGTCGAAAAATTCAAAAGGAAAATCTCAAAAATCTTCATCTCCTAGATTTCTATCTCTACTAAGATCAGATAATCAGAATCCAACTCAATTCAATCAGAATATTTATAATTCTCAACACGATCCTAATCAATTTCATTCTCAACAAACTCCAAATTTGTATCTGCCACAACAAAATCAATTTTTCTTTCATTCTCAATAAGATTTGAACCATTACCAAAATTCTCAAAATGCGAATTATTCGTAGAATAGTTCGTTTCAACAAAACAGTAACTATGATCAAAACTACGTATCTTCCAATAGCCAACAATGGTCAGTATTTCCTTACCGTTCATAAAATTTATCAAGGAATCTCAATAATCAATTTGGAGACAACAGATTTGAAAACCAAGATACTGAATCCGATTTCGATGGCAATGGAATAGTCGAAAAAGAAAATATTTAAAGAAATTTTAATTTGTCTTCCACTCAAACTTGGGGAAATCAAACAACGAAAATCAACATTATTGAATCCGCAAACGCGGAACCAAAAGCCGCAAAAATGGTTGAATGGTCGCCGAACGAGCAAGCTGAATTAGCATTCTGTTGGGTTGAATGTTCTAGAGACAATAAGAAAGGTACGAGCCAAAGTGAAGCTTCTTTTTGGAATTCTGTACACAATATGTTCAACCTTCGAAGTACAAATAGTCTTCCACGAATAGTAGATTCTTTGAAGCAATATTGAAAAAGAATAAATGTCGCTTATCAATGTTGGGCAAAAATAATGGCCGGTCTGCATTAAAGACAACAAAGTGGGACAAACGTCATGGACCTGGTAATGATTTTAAATTTGTAGTTCAAATTATTAAGTTTTATGTTTTATTCTTCTTATAGCACTTCATCATCTACAGATCAATCAATCAAATGCAGTGTATATGTCAAAACATAATAATCAACCATTCAACTTGCACCATTGCTATGACATACTCGCAAAAGAGGAAAAATGTAGTCGAGTGCGACAAGAACATTCAATAATGCAATTTCTTACTAGAAAGTTGAGCGATGAATCTTGCCTTAATAGTTCCGATCCACATGAAGACACCCCTTCACAACTAGTACAAGTGGTAGGCCGTCGGGAAGGTTCAAGAGTAAGAAAAAAACCGTCTTCGACTACAACGAACATATTGGAGAGCATATGGCAGCCGATGAAGATGCAAATAAATTATACCCGAAAAAAAAACATGGAGACTTGAAAGGGCAATGAAAAAACAACGACGTGGCAATGAAAAACAAAAGTTAAGAAATGACGAGGTAGAGTTAAGAAAACAAGAATTAGCTTGACAACAAAGAGCTGATGATATGGCTCTTTTAACTTGCAACTTAAACGAACTCAATCCAGTGCAAAGGATGTACATGAAGAAGCAAGTTGAGGAGTACCATAGACGTCAAGGGGAGTTGTGGGAAACTAGTTTCCTACAATGTATCTTAGCATTGCACCTATGTTTTGATCTCGTAAGTGTTAGTTGTAGTATCATTGTTCATGCTGTTGTTAATGTGATTGTCGATGTATTAGTAGGAGTTATATGTAATGCTATTGTTGTTAATTTTGTTTTTATTGCTAGTGTTATAATTTCAAACTCATCTTGACTTGGCATTCACGCTATTGTTATTACTATTAACACGTCAACAACAATTTAATATAGTAGATATAACAAATTCAAATACAAACATTTGTACAAAACGTCAACAACACCTTATTATAATAGATAAGTGAAACACAAGCACCAACTAAACACCACTTCTACTAATGGTTTCCTATATGTTCCCAGTAGTGTTCCTCTAGTTCTTTTCCTTGATCAAGATGAGCTTGTGGATCTCGAATGTCTTGTATTCTTTGCAAGTATTCGGCCAAAGTATTTGAGTCCTTAAAAGTTTTTTTTTTAAAATACTAAAGTAATGTCTGGATAGTTTCTCAGTTGAAGCTCATACCCACCACATTCTTCTTCGACAATCATATTATGTAAAATTATACAGCAGATAATAACCCATGAATGATCTTTGTCCCTTATTTTGTAATTGCATGGGGGTGATATGTCATTACATAAGTCATTAAATAAATATAACCATCGTAGAACGTTAATATCACTCAGTGCACCTGGTGCTCCTAAAAAATCATGCCATATATATAAATCGAAGGAAGCAATGTCATCTAAGACCAGAGTTGCCTTTTTGCAATGTCATGTGTATTGGCCATGCAATGCAACTGGACAGTTTTTCCACCACCAATACATACAATCTAAGCTACCTAACATACTTAAAAATCCACGTTGAGATCCCATTGCTAGCAATTTGTCAATGTCTTAAGGGTTAGAGGATCGAAGATATTCTTCACCAAACATACAAACAACGGATTTGAAAAATTCTTTCATACATAATATTGCCGTTGAGTCTCCAATCTGCACTTTGTCATCTTGCGAATCGCTAGAAGTTCCATATGATATCATGCAAAGTGCAGCCGAAACCATTTGAAGTGGAGGAATTCCAAGTCGTTGATTCCGTTTCTTTTATTGGTGAAAAAAATGTTTGTTTCGATTAATTTGTGTAGAAATCGATTAAAATATTCTTCGACATATCGAATCTTCATCTAAAATCCACGCCCGTGTACACGGAGTTTGCCATAAAATAATCCTTCATCAATTGATTATGACCACCAGCATAGTCACGTCCATAACGCAAGTCTTTTCTTCTGACAACGCTACCTCCTTGGGATGACGTAGAGCTTTCTGCAATTTCATGGGCCATTAAATCCCTCATTTCAATAGCAAACATTCTTTGTTGAGTGATAAAATGTTCAATAAAATCGTCAGAAGATGATGACGATGACGAAGATGAGGATGAGAAGCACCATAAACTTTTTAGAGAACTCATTTAATATAGGTAAAAGAACGGTGGTGATTAGTTTGGAAGTTTGAATGAGTATGTTATTCGACATCCTTACTTCTATTTATAAGCTATTAACGTTTAATGGATAATGGAATGTTACAGGATCCAATCATATGGATTAAAGAATGGAATTAAAGCTAATCGACCCATTGGTCATATTAATTAAAGCTAAGTGATGTGGATCAAAGCCGATGGAAGTCAGGAGGTCGAGTCTTGTCTGAAACAGACTTAAAGTTAGTGGATCCACTGGTCATATTGACTAAAGCTGAGTGATGTGGATTAAAGCTGATGGATGTCAGGAGTCCGGGTCTTGCCTAAAATAGAATTAAAGCTAGTAGACCCACTGGTCATATTGATTAAAGCTGATTAATGTTGATTAACACCGATGGATGTTAGGAGGTCGAGTCTTGTCTGAAACAGAATTAAAGCTAATAGACACCTTGTACACTTAGTCGGTCACCCCTTGTAAACTTAGCCAGCTAAATTGTACGTTGTGGATTGCAATCCATAGCTCGCGTGGATTGCAATCCAACGGCCGTGGATTTCAATCCAAAACCAATCCCTTAGCCGGCTAAGAGAAAGCACAAATGTACTTCTTTCCCACGCGTTGGGGGTGGGTTTTTGTTCGACCCCCTGAAATTGACACAACCTACCCCAAGTGTTGGGAATGCTCTAACTATACCATACCAATGCAAATTTTGAAAAAAAAACTATGCTGAATCAAATTATAGTAGCGCAAAATAAATTTTTATGCAAATAGAAATTTGCAGTAGCAATGCAAATTCTTGACTATAAAAATTAGACCAAACTAGCTAAAGGGGACCATTATAGCCCAAAAAATGGTTTTGTTATCATTAACATCCTCATTTTCCAAATGGCTTGGATCGCCCAAATGAGTCTACGTTTATCATGGTTTTTATTGGTCACTTCTTCAATAAATTCTATTTATTTAGTTATTTTATATGAATTCTTTTGAAAGGAATTTAAAAAAATCGTAATATGTTATGCAGTTTGTACACAAGCAATCGAAAATCTATAAATCCAAAATAAAATAGCAAAGAAATTTAAATCATATAGTTCTGAAGTGAAGACATCTTTAGACGAAAACTTTAATACTAATCTTCAATAGTTTTCCTCATATCTGATGATGAAGCCCCAATTGCATTTTCTTTTTTCCTCTTTGCGTTTTCTTTTTTCCTCTTTCCTTTTATAAACTTAGTGGACTTTGAAAACATTTCAGCAATGATCCATTAAATACAAGATAGGCAAAAAAATGTTTTAATTTTGGAATATCATCAGTCCAAATTGAGAAGGGGGTCTCTATATATTCTGATGCCAACTTTGGGACAAGTATAATTATTAATAGCAATCTAAATTTTTCCATCAAAAATTCAGATGTCCTTTTATTAATTCTTTAAATGAAATTGGTGCATAATAATAACATAGGCTACGTAATAATTAAAATTAATATTCTTCCATTTCGCCATAATTTTATAACATAATAAAGCACATATTCAAAATTGGCCAGTATAGTTTCCATTAATCATAAAACATTTAGAAATACCAAACCAAACTATTGTAATTAGAATAACAAATGTCATTAGTTGATGCCCACTAATTATAATATTGGTACTCTTTCCAACAATGGTTAATAACCTTTATTCGGTCCTCATAAGTAATTTGATTAGATTAAATAAAATTATGCTCATCATGTTAAGTAAATTTATATTCAAAGTCAGTACATAACTAAAGGATTAGTGTGTATATATACATATATGTATGTATGTATGTATACATAGTTTGCAACACCAAAATTATAATACATTAACGAAATCCATGCCGTCAACATGCTCTTTGTAAAGAGTGGGTGGAAGTACTTTTGTTAGAGAATAAGTTAATATAGCTCTTGTATTAATATGTTGTATCTTAATAGCACTATTTTTGACTCTGTCTCTAGTAACAAGATATTTGATGTCAATCCAATTATATGCACCACTTGATTTGTTATTCGTAGAGAAGAAAATAGCAGCTTCGCTATCACAAAATATGGTGAGAGGTCTCGCAATACTATCAATTACTTGAACTACTGGAATTAAATTCTTTAACCAAACTGCTTGACCAGTAGCATGATAACATGCGATAAATTTTGCTTGCATAGTGGAAGATGCCCTTATAGATTGCATAACACTCTTCCATGAAATTTGTCCCCTTGCAGCATAAGTATGTAACATAAGTATGTAACCCGATGTGGATTTCTTATTGTCAACGCATCTAAAAAAATCTAAATCAGAATAACCAATAACATTAAGATCATATGACCTCTTGTAGATAAGCATATAACCTTTTGTCCCTTCCAAATAGCATAAAACTTTCTTGGCAACTTTTCAATGGTCCATTCCTGGATTAGTTTGATATCGGCCAAGCATACCAACTACAAATGCAATATCAGGATATGTACAAACTTGAGCATACATAAGACTTTCTCTACCAAAACATAAGGAATTTGTTTCATTTGAACACGTTCTATTTCATTTTTAGAACATTGAAACTTGCTGAATTTATCACCCTTGATAATAGGAGCAACATCATGAGAGCAATTGTGCATGTTATAGCTTTTAAGCAGTATTTCAATATATGCTTTTTGAGACAAGCCTAAGATCCCACGAGATCGATCTTGGTAAATTTTTTATTCCCATAATGCAAGAGGCTTCACCAAGATCCTTCATTTCAAACTATGTTGATAGAAAACCTTTTGTCTCGTATAACACGTCTAAATCACTACTTTCATGTCACCCACGTATGAAATGGGAAGGATAGGTTTACTTTTACTAATCTTGAGGTATATTTAGGGCTATTAATTTTGTACGATTGTCCAACATCCAGCTTGATCTGGAGCTATAGGGCGTTTGATCCATATCCATACAATTCTCATTTAGGATACAAATTAAGACAAGAAAAAATAAACGAAAATATGTCTGTTTGAAAATGTTCGATGTTTTCCTATTGCCCGAATATTGTCTGTCAATTGTCCGACTCATACAAACAATGTCGAGCTTAATGTTTGTCTGGTATGTGTCCATTCGAATCTCTTACAAAACAAGACTAGGACACATCTTCGTCTGGTCTGGTCCGACCCGTTTATGCCCCTAGGTATATGCATTAATCTATTGTATTTTCTTTAAATCCATATTTGGTTATAACCTCATCAAACTTGAGCTACCACTGTCGTGAAGCTTGTTTTAAACCATATGTTGAACGATTTAATCCACATGTCATATGCTCCTTGCCTTCTATAATAAATCCTTCAGGTTGTTTATCAAACTTCTTCATGCAAGTCACCATTCAGAAATGCAGTTTTCACATCCATTTGATGTAGTTCAAAATCATAATGAGCTATGAGGGCTAAAACAATTCTTAATGAATCTTTCTTCAAGATAGGAGAAAATGTATTATCAAAATGTACACATTCACATTGGGTAAACACTTTAGTGGCTAATCTGGCCTTAAATCTTTCAATGTTACCTTTAGAGTTAGTTTTAGTTTTATAGACCCATTTACAGCCTATAGGTTTAACCCCGACAGAAAACTCAAAAAGATCTCAAACTTCATTAATTTCCATTGATTTCATCTCGTCATTCATGGCTTCTAACCATTTAGATGATTTAATTTATCACTCATAATAACTTGCTTGAATGAGATAGGATCTTTTCCATTACCTATATCGCATCCTTACTCAATAAGGTATGCGGTATAATCATCAGGTATAACGGATCTTTTTGCTTTTTATGATCTTCGTACGGGTTATTATGGCAGTATAGGAGCTTTACCAACATTAGGAACATTGTGAGCATGGGTTTCTTCATTAGCATCTTGAACAAGAGGTATAGAATTTGTAACCTCTCGAATAATCAGAATTAGAACATAAGTTATATTTTCTTCAAGATTTACCATTCTATTTGCATTACTCCCATTTAAGTTGTCATCTTCAAAAAATACAGTATGTCTAGTCTCTACTATTGTACTAGGATGTGATGGGAAATAAAATTTGAAACCTTTATAACTCTTTGGAAACCAATAAAATAAGAACCATTACCAATAAAATAACAACTAATGGTTCTAAAATTAGATTTCTTTAGTTGTGGATTATAGATTTTTGCTTCAGAGATAGCCCCACACACGCAAGTCCCTAATTGCGATTTTCTTCCAGTCCACAGTTCATAATGTATTTTTGGAAACGATTTACTAGGGACTCGATTTACAATATGTATGGCTATTTTTAAAGCTTCCGTCCATAAAAAATCTGGCAATGTATTATTGCATATCATAATTCGTACCAAATCCATTAATGTACGATTATGTCTTTCAGCAACTCCATTTTGTTGAGGATCTCCCAGCATAGAGTACTGATGAACACTACCTTTTTCCGAACGAAATAAAGTGAAGAGGGCGGGACATTAACCAAGGTCAGTATGTCTACCATAATATTCAACGTCTCTATCTGATCGCACATTTTTGTTAAGGTTATGTTGATTCTCAACTTTAGCCTTAAAAATTTTGAATTTATCTAGTGCTCTAGATTTTTTATTAATCAGATACACATAACCATAGCTAGAATAATTGTTAATTAAAGTAATAAACGATTTATGCCCGTTAATACCCAAAGTAGGAAAAGGACTATATATATCAATATGAATAATTTCTAACAGTCCTCCACTTCGAGTGGCTTCTTTCTTATTTCTCTTGAAAAAAATTCCTTTAACACATTCTATGCAATTGTCGAAATTAGAAAAATATAATGTTGGAAAAATTTCATTTCTGCATTTTATCTCTTGAAATATGACCCAACCCGCGATGCCATAATTTGGAAGGATTCCTGACATCACGATTTCTCTTGGCTCTACGTTTATGATTAAAACTAGTAATATTCATAGATAATGGAGATTCATGAAATGAAGAATTCATACATAATTTGTATAGATTGTCACATAATAATCTAGAACCAACAAACTTAGATTTTTGATATAGTTTTAATCCATTATTTCCAAACTGAAACGTAAAACCACATGCATCAAGTCTAGAAACAGAAATTAAATTCCTAATCACACTAGAATATAAACTGCATCATGTAAATCAAAAATAAACCCGCTCTTTAAAACCATACGAAGAGTTCCAATAGCCTCGACTTCAACATCTAATCCATTAGCAACTTTAAGTTTCCTTTCTCCTTTTTAAAGCATCCTCACGGAATGGAATCCCTATAGTGATCCATAATGTGACAGAGGCACCAATGTCAACCCACCCCGTATTTAAGGGAACATCAACTAAAAAGGTTTCACAAATCATGAAATTTAAATCATTATCCTTTTTAGCGAGCCAATCTTTAAACTTCACACAATCTTTCTTCATGTGTCAACGCTTCTTACAGTGATGATACTTAGGAGCATGTTGGGGTTTTGTTCCAGATATAGTAGTCTTTTAAATCCTAGTAGCCATATTCACTTTATTTTTACCTTTACCATTGTTCTTTTTTTTTGGTTTTGGACTTTGAACAGCAATGTGTGCATAGTCAGGTTTCTCAGCCTTAATCCTTTCTTCTTCTTCTTCTTCAACACACAAATAATTAATTTATTTATTTCCTCTTTTATTTATGCGTTTTATAATTAATATTGAAAGGACCAAATTGTGTAGAAAGAGAAGTCTTAATGAAATGAACTAAAAACCTTCAAAAATTGTCATATCCATGTCGTTCAATATGCGGCCATATCACTCATCATCATGATATATTCACGTACATCGCTTGTCCTGTTATACTTCATACTGAGCATTTTTATAATGAGAGTACTTACTTTTAAACTGCTCTCCAACAGAAGCCAAATCTAATTTTTTTTTAGTGAAAATAATTTCATCATTCTTCTTAGGAATACCTCTTCTTATAGCAGCTAATAATTATGAAAGATATGCAGTTTGAAATCTCCCATTTTGCAAAGTTGGACTTTTCATCATCAGTAGTTATCGCTATGATAGTAGGTTTGTCCATTCGTAATGCCTGGTTAATATCCAGAATACCAAGTCAAATTGCTCTTTTCAAATGGAAAAATTAGTTCTATTCAATGTTACTATTCAAGAGATTTGAGCATGAACATCATTCAATGCTGCATTAGATTTGAAAAAAAAATGAAATACTTACTATTATCAACTATAAATCCACAAATAGAATAACAACATTAAGTCAACTATGAATAGAGGGACGAACGGTAATTATACTGAAATTAATAATAAAATGCCAAAATATATTTCAGACATATCATACTGATGCCAAATTATATTTCAGTCCTATCTCGCTCTACCATACTGATGCTAATTTTGAAAAACAAATACACTGTAGCAAACTATAGTAGCACAAATAAAATTTTTAAGAAAACAAAAATTTGTAGTAGCGATGCAAATTCTTGACCATAAAAATTAGGATGGTGCGATTTAAAATCACATCACCAAACTAGCAAATGGGGACTATTATGACCCAAAAAAATAGTTTTGTTATCATCAACATCCTTATTTTCCAAATAGCTAAGATTGCCCTAATGAGTTTACATTTATCGTGGTTTTTAGTAGTCACTTCTTTAATAAATTATATTTATTTTGTTATTTTATGTGAATTCTTTTGAATGGGATTTATCAAAATCATAATATATTCTGCAGTTTGTACATAAACAATCAAAAATCCGAAAATCCAAAATAAAATAGCAAAGAAACATAAATTTTATAGTTCTGAAGTGAAGACATCTTAAGACTGAAGCGTTAATACTAATCTTTAATAGTTTTCCTTAGATCTGATTTTGAAGCCCCTATAACATTTTATTTTTTCCTCTTTGCTTTTTCATTTTTCCTCTTTCCTTTTATAAACTTATTGGACCTTGAATACATTTCAGCAATGATCCATTAAATACAAAATAGGCAGAAAATGTTTTAATTTTGGAATATCATCAGTCCAAATAGAGAAGGGGTCTCTATATATTCTGATGCAAACTTTGGGACCTGTATAATTATTAATAGAAATCTAAATTTTTCCATCAAAAATTCGGATGTCTTTTTATTAATTCTTTAAATGAAATTGATAAATAATAATAACATAGACTACGTAATAAATAAAACTAACATTCTCCCATTTGGCCGTAATGTTATAACATAATAAGTCACATATTCAAAATTGGTCAATATAGTTTTCATGAATCCTAAACCAGTTAGAAATACCAAACCAAACAAATGTAATCAGAATAACAAATGTTATTATTTGATGCCCATTAATTATAACATTGGTACTCTTTCCAAAAATGATTAATAACCTTTATTCGGTCCTCACAAGTAATTTGATTAGAGTAAGTAAAATTATGCTCATCATGTTAAGCAAATTTATATTCAAAGCCAATACGTAATTAGAGGCTTAGTGTGTGTGTATATATGTGTGCATGTATGGATGTATGTATGTATAGTTTGCAACACCAAGATTATAATGCATTAACTAAACCCATGCCGACAACATGCTCTATGTAAAGAGTGGGTGGAAGTATTTTTGTTAGAGAATCAACTAACATAGCTCTTCTATTAATATGTTGTATCATAATAGTACTACTTTTGACTTTGTCTCTAACAACAAGATATTTAATATCAGTCCACTTATATGCACCAGTTGATTTGTTATTCTTAGAGAAGAAAACAATAGCTTAGTTATCACACAATAAGGTGAGAGGTCTCGCAATACCATCAATTACTTGAAGTCCTAGAATAAAATTCTTTAAACAAACTGCTTGACTAGTAGCATGATAACATATCACAAATTTTGCTTGCATAGTGGAAGATGCCCTAATAGACTGCATAGCACTCTTCCATGAAATTGGTTCCCCTGCAAGCATAAATATGTTGCCTGGTGTGGATTTCTTGCTGTCAACACATATGGAAAAATCTAAATTAGAATAAACAATAACTTTAAGATTATTTGACCTCTTGTAAATAAGTATATAATCTTTTGTCCTGGCAAAACTTTCTTTGCAACTTTCCAATGTTCCATTCCTGGATTAGTTTGATATCGGCCAAGCATACCAACTACAACTGTAATATTAGCATATGTACAAACTTGACCATACATAAGACATTCTCTACCAAAACATAAGGAATTTGCTTCATTTGAGCACGTTCTATGTCAGTTTTAGGACATTGAAACTTGCTGCTCACCCTTGAAAATAAGAGCAACATCATGAGAGAAATTGTGCATGTTATATCTTTTAAGAATTTTCTCAATATATGCTTTTTGAGATAAGCCTAAGATCCCACGAGACTGATCTTAGTAAATTTCACTTCCTATAACATAAGAGGCTTCACCAAGATCCTTGATTTCAAACTGTGTTGATAAAAACCTTTTGTCTCGTGTAACATGTCTAAATAACTAATTTCTAATAAAATACCATCCATGTACAAAATGAGAAAGATAAATTTACTTTCACTAATCTTGAGGTATATGTATGGCTATTAATTTTGTCCAACGGCCGTCTAGATCTGAAGCTGTAGAGCGTCTGATCCATATCCATACGATTCTCATTTAGGATATGAATTAAGACAAGAAAAAATAAACAAAAATATATCCGTTCGAAAATGTTCGATATTTTTCTATTGTCCGAATATTGTATGTATATTGTCCGACTCATACAAACAATGTCCGAGCTTAATGTTTATCCGGTCTGTGTCTATTCGAAGCTCTTATAGAACAGGAGTACGACACATCTTCGTCCTTTCGGTTCGACCCGTGTACACCCTTATATATATGCACTAATCTATTGCATTTTCTTTAATTCCAAATTCGATTATAACCTCATCAAACTTGAGGTACCACTGTCTTGAAGCTTGTTATATTGAACGATTTAACCTACATGTCATATGCTCCTTGCCTTCTATAATAAATCCTTCAGGTTGTTTCAAAAAAACTTCTTCATGCAAGTTATCATTTAGAAATGCAGTTTCACATCCATTTGATGTAGTTCTAAATCATAATGATCTATGAGGGCTAAAATAATTCTTATGAATCTTTCTTTAAGACATGAGAAAATTTATTATCAAAATGTACACATTTGTGTTGTTTAAACCCTTTAGTGGCTAGTCTGGCCTTAAATCATTCAATATTACATTTGGAGTCAGTTTTAGTTTTATAGACCCATTTACAGCCTATAGGTTTAACCCCGATAGGAAACTCAACAGGATCCCAAACTTCATTAATTTCCATTGATTTCATCTCGTCTTTCATGGCTTCTAACCATTTAGATGATTTAATTTATCACTCATAATAGCTTTCTTGAATGAGATAGGATCTTTTCCATTACCTATATCACATCCTTCCTCAATAAGGTATGTGGTATAATCATCAAGTATGCCAGATCTTTTCTCATTTTATGATCTTCGTAAGGGTTCTTATGATACTATAGGAGCTTTATCAACATCAGGAATATTGTGAACATGAGTTTCTTCGTTACCCTCTTGAACAAGAGGTATAGAATTTGTAACCTCTTGAATAATCGGAATTAGAACATAATTCAGATTTTCTTCGAGATTTACTGTTCTATTTGCATTACTTCTATTTAAGTGTTCATCTTCAAAAAATATAGCATGTCCAGTCTTTACTATTCTAGTGGTATGTGATAGGCAATAAAATTTGAAACCTTTGGAACTCTATGGATAACCAATAAAATAAGAATCATTACCAATAAAATAATTTCTATTGGTTCTAAAATCAAGTTTTTTTAGTTGTGGATTATAGATTTTTGCTTCAGCAAGATAGCCCCACACACGCAAGTACCCTAATTGTGATTTTCTTCCAATCCACAATTCATAGCATGTTTTTAGAACAGATTTACTAGGAACTTGATTTAGAATATGTATAGCTGTTTTAAAGCTTCTGTCCATAAAAAATGTGGCAATGTATTATTGCATATCATAATTTGTACCATATCCATTAGTGTACGATTACGTCTTTTAGCAACTCCATTTTGTCGAGGATCTCCCAGCATAGAGTACTGATGAACAATACCTTTTTCTTGAAGAAATAAAGTGAAGGGGGCGGACGTTGACTAAGGTCGGTATGTGTACCATAATATTCACCGTCTTTATCTAATCGAACCATTTTAATTATGGTTATGTTGATTCTCAACTTTAGCCTTAAAATTTTGAATTTATCTAGTGCTTCAGATTTTTTATTAAGCAGATACACATAACCATAGCAAGAATAATTGTTAATTAAAGTAATACATGATTTATGCCTATTAATACTCAAAGTAGGAAAAAGACCACATATACCAATATAATAATTTCTAACAGTCCTCTACTTCGAGTGGCTTCTTTCTTATTTCTCTTTACAAATTTTCCTTTAACACATTCTATGCAGCTGTCGAAATTAGAAAAATATAACGTTGGGAGAATTTCATTTCTAATGAGGCGTTGCATTCTATCTCTTGAAATATGACCCAACCCGCGATGCCATAATTTGGAAGGATTCCTAACATCACATTTCTATTGACTCTACATTTATGATTAAAACTAGTAATATTCATAGATAACGGAGATTCACGAAATGAAGAATCATACATAATTTATATAGATTATCACATAATAATCCAGAACCAACAAACTTAGAGTTTTGATATAGTTTCAATGCATTTTTTCCAAACCTAAACGTAAAACCACATGCATCAAGTCTAGAAATAGAAATTAAATTCCTAACCACACTAGGAATATAAACTGCATCATGTAAATCAAGAATAAAGCCACTCTTTAAAACCATACGAAGAGTTCCAATAGCCTTCACCTCAACATCTAATCCATTAGCAACTTTAAGTTTCCTTTCTCCTTTTTAAAGCATCCTCACAAAATGGAATCCCTGTATGATTTGTAATGTGCACAGAGGCACCAATGTCAACCTACCACGTATTTAAGCGAACATCAACTAAAAATATTTCACAAATCATGAAATTTAAATCATTACCCTTTTTACCGAGGCAATCTTTAAACTTCACACAATCTTTCCTCATGTGTCTACGCTTCTTACAGTGATGACACTTAGGAGCATGCACGGGTTTTGTACCAGATATACTAATCTTGTAAATATTGATAGCCATATTCAATTTATTTTTACCTTTACCATTGTTCTTATTTTTTGGTTTTCGACTTTGAACAGCAATGTATGCATAGTCAGGTTTCTCAGCCTTAATCCTTTCTTCTTCTTCAGCACATAAGTAATTAATTCACTCATTTTTCTTTCTGTGTTTTATAATTAATCTTGAAAGGACCAAATTGTGCACGAAGAGAAGTCTTAATGAAATGAACTTAAAACCTTCAGAAACTGTCATATCCATGTCCTTCAACATGCAGCCATATCACTCATCATCGTGATATATTCACATACACCGCTTGTCCATTTATACTTCGTAGCGAGCATATTCATAATGAGAGTACTTTCAAACTGCTCTTCAACAGAAGTCAAATCCTATTTTGCAGTTAAAATATTATTTTCGTCATTCTTCTTAGTAATACCTCTTCTTATAGCAACTAATAGTGCTTCATAATTTTGAGAGATATGCAATTTGAAATCTCCCATTTTGCAAAAATTAGCCTTTTCATCATCAGTAGTTGTCGCTATAATAGTAGGTTTTGTCCATTCATAGTGCCTGGTTAATATTCAGAATACCAAGTCAAATCTCGATTTTCTCTTTTCAAGTGGAAAAATTAGTTCTATTCAATGGTATTATTCCAAAGATTTGAGCATGAACATCATTCGATACTGCATTAGATTTGAAAAAAATGAAATACTTACTATTATCAACTATAAATCCACAAATAGCATAACAACATTAAGTCAACTGTATATAGAGGGACTAACAGTAATTATACTGAAACAAATAATAAAATGCCAAATTATATTTCAGTCTTATCGTAATAGTTGTTTTCCTAAAATTATATACATATTATTGTTGGGTAGAAACAAATTGAATCGTTAGAATAAATAAATTCACTTAATAAATCATAGTAGCAGTTAAAGTTGGTAAAATTTCCATCTGTAATTTATTGAATGTAAAAAAATAATTCCATGAAAATCAATTTGTATCACCATTGGGCAGAAACAAACTGGACCATTAAAAACAAATTAATTCACTAAATAAATCATAATAAAAATTAAAGTTGGTTAAATTGCTGTTCATAATTTATTAAATGTAAAAACGTAATTTCATGAAAATCAATTTATATCACCGTTGGACAGAAACAAACTGAACCATTAAAACAAATAAATTCACTTAATAAATCATAATGGCACTTAAAATTAGTAAAATCACTGTTCATGACATGATGCCTCTTGGTTAAATGTCTTTAATATTACATCTCCATGGAAAATACATTGCTTAACATTTATGTGCATACATAATAGAGAATAAAAAATTTCCTTTTAAATCTTTTGTCCAAAATTATAAGAAAATATTTATACATAAATTAGTTGAATCTATATAGCTTTTACATAAACCATTGTAAATCAATTTCATAAAAATTGCATCTTATATGAATTTACGATGGATCCAATAATAAATGAAAGAGGATGAACATGATCGTAATATGTTTTGCACTTAGAGCACAATCAACGCAGTATATGTATTCCAAAATAAAATAGCAAAGGAATTTAAATCTTATAGTTCTGAAGTGAAGACATCTTTAGGCGGACACATTAATACTAATCTTCAATGGTTTTCCTTAAATCTAATGATGGAGATTATATTGCATTTTTTTTCCTTTTTCCTTTGGTAAACTTGTTAGCCATAAAAAAACATTTTAGAAATGATCCCTTAAATACAAAATGGGCAGAAAAACATTTTAATTTTGGGATATTATCAATCCAAATAGAGAAGGGGTCAACATATATTCCGAAGAAACCTTTGGGACTAATATAATAATTAATAGCAATATAAATTTTTCCATTAAAAATTCAGATGCATTTTCATTAATTCTTCAAATGAAATTGGTGCACAATAATAACATAGGCCACGTAATAAATAAAACTAACATCTTTCCTTTCTAATTTAGTTTTTTTTTTAAAATCTTTTTCTTTCCATTCCTTCAACATTTGTATAGTTTTTTCTTCTGATTAACTCATCACTTTGTATGGTTATTTATTTCTCTTACATTTATCTTACTTTATCATTTATTCTTTAAAGATCAATATTCAGCTATACGTGATACAGTGATGTTGATCGATGTTTGATGAAGATTTCCTTTTAGGTTGTTTGATATTATCTTGTCACATAAAATAACACTAGCTTGTCTTTATTTCATCCAATCATTATAGTTTTAATCATGTATCGTTGACCCTACCTACTTGGTTCTTTATTTTTTTGTCAATCATTTTTTATCCCACCTTTGACTAGGCACTATATGTATAGACTTGATGAGTCAAACTTCAAAGTTATTAAGGCATGACCCCCGGAGAGATAACTGCGAAGCCTAAAAACCAAGTACATCCAAGAATTGAGAAGACTTACTTTGGAGGGCATGCGTTGTAGCCGAATTTTTTGTAGTATTCGAATAGACTTAAATAATCAAATTGGACAAGCAAACGATAAAGAAATGACCTAAAGACTTTGGGAATATCACAAAAGGCAAAAAGAAGAAATATCAAGAAATGAGCAAAAGAAGTTGAAAATTTGAAAATTCAAGTTTTCAAAAGAGCCGACTCGAAGCAATCCCATAAGATCCTCAAGTCTGAATCACAGTAGGATAGCCTTAGAAAATCTCCAAGCACGACCAAAAGCAATTCATGTAGAAACCCCAAGTTGGTTCGATACCGACCCAAGCGGTTGGATCGGTACCGACCCACGAATACTCGGGTTGGACATACAAAAATCTTGGGTCTGACTCCAAGCAAGCAAACCCTTGTCGGACACTTAGTTGTCTGGGGTAGGACACTCAAAATTCTCAGGTCCGACT
Source organism: Allium cepa (assembly GCA_030765085.1). Classification (NCBI taxonomy): domain Eukaryota; kingdom Viridiplantae; phylum Streptophyta; class Magnoliopsida; order Asparagales; family Amaryllidaceae; genus Allium; species Allium cepa. Next base: position 736,206,755 of record CM060935.1, on the reverse strand, counting down.
CCAAGCAAATGAAGGAAAACTCAGAGCACAAAAATCTCATATTTTCTTGAGGTCAAGCCTCAAGTAAACACTCAAATTTCTCATGTCAGATTCCAAGTTAGTTCAAGTTAATAAAGACTAAGCCAACTGATGCCAAAAGAATCATTGATCCACCAAAGTGGTGGATTGGTACCAACCCAACTCTATGGATCGGTACCGATTCTACTTCCTTCCACCGATGGGTCCCATCTTTTGGCTACGTAACCTACTCGATGCTAGAAGCCTATTCCAAGTATTGTTTTGTTGATCCAATGCAATTCCAAGTATTGGAGATGAACAATCTCTTTTATATATAGCTCTGCTAAGCTTGCTGCAGTCCGAGTGGATTTCACTGGAATGAAGTGAGCAGTTTTGGTTAGACGTTCCACTATAACCCAAATTGCTTCATTTCCCTTCTTGATTCATGGAAATCCATCGATGAAATCCATTGACACTTGATCTCATTTCCACTTCGGTACTTCTAAAGGCTGAAGTAAACTCGCCACTTTCTTTTGGTCGCTTTTAATTTGTTGATAGGTAGCACATCGACTCACATATATAGAGATGTCCCTTTTCATCGTCTTCCACCAGAAAGTTCTTTTGATATCACGATACATTTTATTAACTCCTGGATGGATACAAAGTTTTGACTTGTGGCACTCGTCCAAAACTTCACGTTTCAGCTCCGAAATGTTTGGGACACAAATTCTTCCTTTCAATCTTATAACTTTATTTTCGTCGACTTCAAAACTAGTATTTTCACATGACGCATTTTCTCATAAATTTGATGAAGAAACTCATCTTCTTTTTGTTTGCTGGCGACTTTCTTAAGAAGAGTAGGGGTAACGACAAGATGAGCGAGAATGACATGCTTTCTACTCAAAGCATCGGCAACTACATTGGCTTTTCCGGGTGTATACAGAATATCTAGGTCATAGGATGGCAGAAATTCCAACCAACGTTGTTGTTGCAGATTCAAATCTTTCTGGGTAAAGAGATGCCTTAAAGATTTGTGGTCCGTGAATAATTCAAAATTTTCACCCAGAAGATAATGTCGCCAGATTTTTAGGGCGAAAATAACAGCCAAAAGCTCCAAATCATGTGTTGGTTAGTTTCTCTCGTGCGGACGTAATTGTCTACTCGTGTAGGCAATTACCTTCCCATTCTGCATTAATACTGCACCCAAACCATCACCGCAAGCATCGGTATAGACAGATAAGCATTGGTTCCCGTTGATAATAGCGAGAACAGGAGCGGTTTTTAATCTCTTCTTCAACTCCTGAAAAGCTTCGTCGCATTTCGGAGTCCAATTGAACTTGGCATTCTTCATTGTTAGCTTAGTCAATGGACTAGAAATCTTAGAAAAGTCCTGAACAAACTTCCGGTAATAGCCTACTAAACCCAGAAAACTTCGAACTTCTCTCGGAGTCGTGGGTCGCTTCCAGTCAAGAATAGCGGAAATTTTGCTTGGATCAACAGTAATCCCTTCTTCATTAACAATATGGCCGAGAAATCTGACTTCTTTGACCCAAAAGTGACATTTCGAAAATTTAGCGAATAAGATGTTCCTTCTCAAAATCTCCAAAACAATTCTGAGATGTTCGGCATGCTCCTCTTCGGTTTTGAAGTAGATTAGGATATCATCGATAAATACAAGAACAAATTTATTCAGCACCTCCCGAAACACATGGGTCATCAAATCTATGAAGTACGTGGGGACGTTGGTTAGTCCGAAAGGTGTGACTAACCACTCGTAGAACACATCCGGACCCCTAAAAGCAGTTAGGTGAACACAATCTTCGGCAATTCGCAACTGATGGAATCCCTGGGCTAGATCCATCTTAGAAAAGAATCGTGCACCATGAAGTTGATCGAATAAGTCATCGATCCTGGGTAAAGGAAACTTGTTCTTGAGAGTTTGCTTATTGAGATCGCGATAGTCGACACATAATCTCAAAGATCCATCAGATTTAGCCACAAACACTACCGCTGAACTCCATTCAGAAACACTAGGATGAATCAATCCCTTTTTTAGCAAATCACCGGTTTGCTTGACTAGTTCAATTCTTGCCCGCGGTGCCATCCTACAACTAGCATGAACGACAGGACAAGCATTCGAAATTAAATCAATTCTGAATTCAATCTCTCTATGCGGGGGTAAAGATTTCACTTCTTCGAATACATCGGGAAAATGCTGGACAATAGGAATGGACTCCAGACTAGGTTCTGGATATCCCAACGTATACATCAGTTTATCCCTTTATGGACTAGGATCTTCACAAGAAATTTCAATGAAATCTCCAAGTTTTGTTTTGACCAAAATCGTTCGGTTGTAGCAATCTAATTTGGCTTCGTATTTCGATAACCAATTCATCCCGAGTAGGATTTCAAATTCATTGAAGTCGAGAACATAAAGGTTAATAGGAAATCAATGGTCAGAATAAGAGATAGGAACCCTCCTACAATATAGACAAAGATTTGCAGGACCACCCACTGGATTCTTCACACAAATAGGTTCATCGACAAACTTGAGTTTAAGTTTTAATTCATCCACGATCTGTTGGGAGATAAAGCTATGTGAAGCTCCCGTGTCGAATAAAACTCTAACAACTTTCTCACCAACAATAAGGTTACCCTCCAGAACTCCCTTTCCTTCATTTGCCTTTGTAGTTGAAGGGTATCTTTTATTGCGCACACTTTCGCTATTTGTGCTTGTTTCTTTTTCGAGCAATTCTTAACTCCATGACCTGGCTGGTGACAACAATAGAATTCCTTGGATCTTCGACTTGTCTTTACAAGTTGATCTTTCTTAATTTGTTTCTTTGGCTTCTCACAATCATTTGCTAAATGGCCCTTCTCCTGACAGTTATAACAAGTTACATTTCTGGCTGAATTCTCTTGATTACTCCTCTTCTTCTCCTTGCCTTGAACCGGCCTCCTTCCTTCGAATTTTCTTTTCTTCCAATTCGAACTACTTGAACTCCCCTTCACTCCCGGAACTTTCCGCATATGTAGTGTAGCATATCGATAACCCATATCGATCAAGTCCGAAAAAGATTCTTTAATGTTGGCTATCATTCTCTCGTGATACTTCTTATTCATTCACCAAATGAATCTTTCATTTTTCTTCAAGGGTGTATTCACTAGCTCCGGACCAAATCGAGACAATTCATTGAATTTATTCAAATACTCCTCAAATGATAGACTTCCTTTCTTCAAATCTAGGAACTCCTGGTACATTCGAGAGATACCAGCAGATGGAACGTATCGCTGCTCAAACACTTCTTTAAATCATCTCTAAGTAAACTTATCTTCTGACTCATCCATAGTAACTGTCTCCCACCATGCTAAGGCTTCCTCTTGGAGTTGCCAAGAAGCTATTCGTCGCTTTTGTTCGTCTTCCAACTTCAATCCCCTGAAAATTCTTTCACTGGATTGGATCCAGGCTTGGGCTTTTACAACATATTCCTCGCCAACAAACGGCTTTCCACCAAGTCTCGAGAAGCTCACATACAGACCAGCCAAATTCGGCTGAGATTGAGTAGGCACAGTTGCAGCTGTAGGGACTTGACCAGTTGCGGTGGTATTTACCCATCTCCTACCTTTTCCTTTTCTTCCGCTCATTCTCACTATCTATAAATAGCAAGAAAACTTGATTTAGGCATACAGACAAGATATCTTAGGGAATATTAGCAGTAAAAGGAAATAGACCAAGAAAATTTGAGGTTTCGGTCTCGATTATACTCATTCTAGGGTATACCTCACCCTATCTCTAATGAGCCATCTAATGTGTTATACTCCGTAGCTAAAGTTCTTACTCAACCTTCAGCTCGGATACCACTTGTCACGACCCGAAATTCAATGTTCGAAAATTGACACTAAATACTTCATTTGTATTCGACTGTCGGAAATTCAAACATCGAACTCCAGTCGGATGGAGCTTACAATAATATTAGATGAATATAAACAGCGGAAACAAAAGGAATATCATATATCAACACAGATACAACATTGATACAATATCCAATACAACATCGATCCCAAATATCAGAGTGATACAAATATGATACAACAATAATACGACAACAGAAACTTCAACAAGTTTCCAACATACTTCAACTTCGACAAGGTCTTCAAAAACTCCAACACTTCAAAAGATTTTCAAATCCAAAGCTTCTAGAATCCAAAAGCTTTCAAAAGACTTCTAAATCCAAGCTAGCTCCAAAAAACGGATAACCTACTTCTAGGCTGCCCGTGTGGAAAATTATGGACACGCAGAGTTTAGGAAAGGTACAATAAACTCCAAGTCATTCGTGAGACTAGTAGGAGTAAACAAAAACAGTTGTTTGAAATGAAACAGTTCATTTTTATCAAAAACAAAACAAAAGAATTTGAAGAAACCCGCAATGCTTTTTGAAAATAAACTGTCATAAGGCCCCCCGCCACACACACAATGCAATCGCAAACTTGGAGGAGATTTTTCCTTATGACAGTCAAAAATGCTTGATACGAGAAAATCTCTTTTAAATATTATTATTAGTGCATAGTGTGAAATTCAAGTTGAATTGCATTGTTTTCAGACTTTGAGTCTTTGAGCTTCTGTCCATTTCATTGAACATGTTACATTGGAAGTCTGATCTCATTTGGTTTCATATGTTGTTGGTGTTCATGTTGCACTGATTTTCATTAGTATGCACTTGGTGATTTTGTTGTATATGTGTGGATGTGTGTAGTTTCATGTCTTCGTACTTGATTATTGTATGCCTGCACTTATTCTCTTGGAGTCTTCACTTGGTTGTTGTGAGTCTGGTATCACTTTAGTTTCCTATGGCATCCATTTTGGTCTCTCCACGTATACACATATATACATACATGTATGTATATACGTGTGTGGTGGTATGCCTTCTTGTGTATTGCTCATGACCATTTCATTATAATCTAGTACAATTGTATACTTAGTTGAACAAGTGCATATCTGCAATGTTCTTTTGATTTGTTTCTTTGCTCCAGACCATGCCATTGAACATGTTCACTTGAGTCTGCACTTGAGTTGAATCCGGCCTCGACTTGGGTTTGACCTTGTGCTCACCTGTCCATGTAGTTTTAACACAAGTGTCTATCAGTGTGCACGACCTTATGACATGTACAATGATACACTGTGCATGTTATAAGTTATCCGTGTATGATGATTTAAAAGAATATGATGACGAACAACCCAAATAACCGAGGCAAACAATATTTTCAAACACACACTTCATTGTACACTCCAAAAAAATTCTTTTTCAATTTTACTGCGTTAGTGTTTACATTGCAAATAATTTAGATGCGGAATACAAGCTGGAATAGAGTTGAAGATTAAAATATGAATGTTAAGTTAATATGTAGTGAGACATAATATCTAAATTGAAAATTATGATGTAATCGAGATTATAATGTAACTGAAAATGTATATATGTAGTGAGAGCTCAAATTTGTACTATTCGAATTTGTAATATAACATTTGTTTGAATAAAATATTTGTTTAAATATGAATTCTGAGTTATTTATTTTATTCAAAAAATATTTATTTAATTATGTGGAAAAATAAAATAGTACAATAAAAAATACATTTAAATGAATATATATATATATATATATATCAACAAACAAATATCATACACTAGCCTACACATTAAAGAAGGAAAGTTGGTCTAAAGGAATTCGGAGTGGGAAGATAATGACAAGGAGGAAAAAGACGATAATAGGTTGACCAATCAACAAGGTGGGGAATTGAGAAGTAAATCTAAAATCTCAATATGACTATTTTATGCCGAAATACTAAGGGATTCAAGAAACCTAATAGGTTGATGGAAGTGATAAGGAATATTTAGAAATATAATATTAACTGTTTAGCCTCACTAGAGAATAAGTTGAGATCAGATCAGATAAATAAAATGGAAATTAAATTTAATGAAATTGAGTTTTGGTAAGCAATGTATTATGCTATTATAAGTGTAGAATCTTAATTATTGTGGATTTAGATGTTTGGGACTTTAACATCATCAGTATGAATATGAATGAAGAACACATAACACTTAACCTTGTTATTAGGGGAGGAGTCTAGTGTAACTGTTCGTTTGTATATGTGCATAATTTTGAATCACTTAGACAGAAATTTTGGAATTGTTTAGATGAGAATTCATATTCTACATTCAGACCTTGGATAGTGCTAGGAGATTTTAACTCCATTCGAAATTCATGTGAGAAAAAGGGAGGCAATCAAATTCCATTCAGTAAGATGCAAGAGATAGACAGACTAATGATAAGGACTGGATTAACTGGTTTTAGTATAAGTGGCTATCTCTACTTGTGGTGGTCTGGACTAGATAAAAATATCTTGACCAAGGTAGATTGAGTTCTGGTCAACATAGCGTGGTTGGACTTATTTAAGGCATGAATGCATCATATCTCACATCGAGAGGGAGCGATCACCCTCTGATTTTGGTTTTACTGGTTGACCAACCCCAGTTTCTTCATAAGGCCTTTAAATTCATGAATCATTGGTGTCTAGATGAGGAACATCTCTCCAGATTCAAAGAGGGATGGAATTTCAGTGTTGAAAGGAGACCAATGTACAGATTTATAAACAAATTGAAAGCGGTGAAAGAATACATAAAATCATGGAGTAAAGACGAAAATGAGACTAGGAAGTTAGTAGAATGGATGAGAAACAATTGTGCAGATCTTCAAAAGAGAATGTAATAGGCTTTTGATGCAACAATTGCAGAAGAATTCCAGTTTTCCAAATAGAAGCAAAAGTTAACGATACAAAAAAGGGTGGATTTTAAGCAGAAAGCAAAATGTGACTGGCTACTCTTAGGGGATGATGTTATGGCATTCTTTTATGCCAAAATGTTAAATAAAAGAAATTTGAACAAATGGAAGGGAAACATTTCAATAAATGGAAATCTATGCCATTCTCATTCAGATTTGCTAAAAAGGTGGTTTTGTACAATTCACAACTCTATAACCAAAATCAAGGTGGACATAGACCGAAGGTGATATGCGAAAATGTTATTTCTGAATTTGGTCAAAATTATCTAAACAATGTAATTGAAGAAGGGGAAATTTTCAATGCTATCAATGCATTAAGGATAGCTCTACACCAGGTCTAGATGGAACGAATGCTAAATTCTACAAAATGCACTAGCGTTCTATAAAAGACCTGCTTGTAGAAGCTTATAATCAAGCATTTAGCAGCAGCTTCCTTATCAAAGAAATGGATCACATGTTCATCCATATGGCACCAAAGAATAATTATGCTATGATATTGCGGACTTGAGACCTATCTCGGTTATAATATGAGCTAAAAGATTTTGTCTAAGATCTTATGCAATAGAATGCAACCTCTTATGGACATGCTAATCTCGGATAACCAATGTGCTTTTATCCAAGTGCATTCGATTGGAGATGGTATTCTACTTGCTCATGAGATGGTCCATGGGTTTGGTCGTAGTAACAACAAAAGCATGTGCATCAAGATTGACTTGTATAAGGCATTTGACACTATTGATAGAGAATATCTACTTCGTATGTAAAGTGAACTTTGCCTATGATCTAAATGGAGTAATATTATTGGAAAAATGATTAAAACGCCTACTTTTTCGGTCAATAGTGAAGGATGTTCGGTGGGATATTTTCAAATTACTAGTGGATTAAGACAATAAGACCCACTTTCACCATTCCTATTTTCAATCATTATGGGATATTTTACAATTTTAATGAAAAAGAAATGAGTTGACGGTAATATCTGGCCAATTAAATCATTGATTAATAAACTCCACACATTATATATGTTAACGACATCCTAATCCTCACAAAAGCCGATCTTACAACCGAAGTTATTAAAGATGTTTTTAAAGAAATGAGTATATCCTTAGGTTTATATCTCAACCGTTCTAAATCAAAAATATATTTTAAGCATAGGGTGGCGAACAAAGATAAAATAGCAAATATGCCTGGCATCAGTCAAGAATCTCTTTCTATTACGTAACTAGGCATCCCTCTATCGAATGTCAATCTCAAGGATTCTGACTGCGACTTATTGATTGAGAAAGATAAACTTAGATTTAAAGAATAGAAGGTGAGATTGTTAAGTGTTGTGAGAAGGGTAAAACTCATATGATCTATAATTTATCTTATTAAACTACCGGCAGTACAATCAAAAAGGTTAAACACTTATGTCTTCATTTTCTTTGGAAAGGTAAATCAAGCAAATTTCTAAGGGACATTATCTGTAGAAAGAAAGAAGTGAGGGGTTTGGTGCTGAGGAATTTAGACAAAATTAATACTTCGCTTAGCTTCAAACTGATTCGAAAAATGGTAAATGAAGAAATAATCTTGGTTAAGTGAGCTAATGAAGTATGTTGTTGGCAAATTCTTTTGGATATAACTATCAAAAGGGATGATTCGTGAAGAAGCTTTGAAGTACATGTATAAACGTATAGTGGATAGGAAAACTACCTCTATTTGGTATGGACCATGGATAAAAGGGGGTCTACTAACTAATAGTTAAATCGCTGACACTATTGAGAGGATTACGGGAGAAGCATTAATGGTTAGCGACTTAATTCGGGATGGCGTATGGAGAGCTAATCATAGAAGTTATTTTGGATGTTCGAAAAATAACATAGAAAAGATTAAAATTCATTCTGATAAGGAAGAGGATTATTGGGCATGGTGTTGTAGAAAAGATGGGAAACATACCTTCAAGGATGTTTGGAACTGTATTAGGCAGAACCATGTAACCTACCAATGGGAAAAATTCATGTGGAAAAATATTCATGTCCTCAAAATGGCCACTCTACTCTATAGAGCATTACTTGACAATCTACCTACTAAGTAGAGACTTATTCAGGGCATCTTCAAGGGGTTACGAGCTGAAAATTCAGGATACTGAATATCTAGCCCGTAACCGGACTGGGTTTTCCAAGGGTCAAGCTCCCGTTAATGGTGCCAGCCCCTCTTTCTTAAACCCTCGCCGCTCCCCCTCCTTCCATTTCTCTCTTAATTTCCAATTTTTACGTTTTTTTAAATAGAAAATTTAAAAAAAATGCTCCCACGTTCAACTAAAATAGCCAGAAGAACGGTTCAAATGCATCCAACGGAACAAGCTGGACCACTACATGTACCTCTGGCACCAGAAGTTTCATCAGATGACTAAGTATACTACATGATCTTCCAGATGGTTATCGGCACAGAGCCGAAACCGCTTTGACCATGGTACATGTATAATTTATAAATTAATATATTTCGTTATTTTTATATGTACATCACATAACTATATTAAATAATTGTTAGTATATCCAAAATTATTGATTCATAAATTATCCATAGGACCATTACATTCATTATCATGTTAGTTAGGCAAAGTGCATTACCCAGTTTTATGACTCTCTTTCCGGTCCCATTATAGAGAGGCTACAGGCTAGCCCTTTTGGTCTGTTTTTGTTGATTAGGCATGTCCAGTCCTTTGATCGACCTCTCATTCAGTCATTAGTTGAGAGGTGGTGGCCCATGACATGTACATTCCACTTTTTAGATTTTGTGCTTGGTATTACCCCGTTTGATTTCTATATGTTCACTGGCATTGAGATCGGACGACATGGCCTTCGACCATTTCCATTTGATGATTTATACGAGTCCCCAAATCTGTTTACTGCTTTTCTAACACTTATAGATGTTAGCTGCATCACCAGTGGCTCTATTAAATTGATTTACCTACAGCAATACATCACGACATATATTGATAGAGCTGATATGATGGATGCAGTTGCTAGAACATTTCTGTTGTACTTGTTTGGTTCGAACTTTTTTTCGAACCAAAAAGGTACGGTTCGACTAGGCTTTCTAGCATCTTTTGTCAGATTAGACCGGCTTCATATTATTTTAGATTCATTTGCGCTTAGCGATGTCAATCAGATGCATGCGTTTTGGTACATTTTGTCGTTATGGTACTACGAGTACACGGCAAACATGCATCCCCTAGGATAAGATGATGGAAGACTATTCAGTACGTACATCATGTTTCCTTAGGTGTACGACATGACTTGATGGAGGCTAGGTCACATCTTGATATACGTAGTCGGAGTAACATTATACGGACTCCTACGGCCTCACATTGGACTCACCTAGCAGACGCTAGTCTTATGATGGATGACCATCCCTTGATGGTTGCGTATACATTATCTAGACATAGGGTGGCTTTGAATACACCTACAATTATTTCAATGTGGTATTTGAGAGAGAGATGCGCTTATCAGATCATGGGTGATATGTAGGATTAATTTCACCCTAGTGGGGGGTGGATAGGGTGATACTATTAATTATAAAAATTATTGTGGAAGTTTATATAAAATAATTTCAACACAGATCACAGCAGAATAATAGCAGTACAGATAATAGCATAATATAAAAAAATAGAAAACCGAACACACAGATTTACCCAGCTTCGGCAAAACCCTGCCTATATGCTTCCCCAAAGGTTTCTACTAGAAATTAAGTAGTCAGACGCTTACACACGTAAATTCACGATACCCGCTATCGACTAATCTAACTCTACGCTCAAAACCCTTCCACAACTCGGCCATTAAGTTGTGAATTCTCGAACTACACCACCGTAGATCGGTCCTAGTCACACGACTAGAAATTACAAAAGTTTAAAAGTAAATAGAAAATAAAAATCAATTTAAAAAAACAAAAACCCTAATTTAAAATTTGAAGCCCAAGATAAAAATCGGCCCAATTTAAAATAGAATGAGATATCCTTTTATCCTTTTAACTGTTCGGCTTATATCCTTCCTAATTTTTATAATCTGGCCCGTATCCTTTGCTTGAAAAATAGTGGCGTTTGTTCCTCTTTGCTTTTGCTAAAAAATTAGGGCTTTTGATATTGAAGTAGGCGACTTCAGTTGTTCGATCGAATAAATGTTTTATCGTTCCTATCTTTGTCGATCGAGTGTTTCTTCGATCTACGCACGGCTTCTTTAATTTAATCTAGTTCGACTAAAGTGGTATGTGATTTATTCTCTTTGCTTTACCGGTTAGCTTGCTTGAACTCGATGATTTTGAGGCTGATGATGTTAATGGTTTGTACGGGATTTTAATTCTTATAATTTCGTTAGAATATGTTATTTGAATTCGTCTGATAATTTTGCTCTGGGCATTCAATGTTGCTTGGATGTTGATGATTTCTCCGACTTTTTCACTCCGTATATTTTTATTAGCTTGATTAACATGGCTTTGATTTTGACATGTTTGATTTCCTTGGCTATCACGGTATTGATTCTCTGGCGCTTGATTTTAGTTTAGTTCTTCATTCTTTTTGACTTCGGTCAATTGCTCACGGCTTCATGTGAATTTTACTGTTGAGCTTTGTTCAAATGTGATATTGGTCTTAACTTTGTTTATTCATGTTAACATCTGGCTTTGATTTGCTTTGTTAGACTCCTTGGCCAACACGTCTCTGACTTTGGTTTGAAACTGTTGTTGACATCGGTCACTTTAACTTGATTTCTACCGTGACTTGTTTATTTTGAAAATTCTTCCTCTGTCTTTGTTCGAATTTGCTGCTGTCCATGTCGCGTACTTCAACATACATATTGAACTAAACCCTGTATTGCTCTGGTGCCTCTGAGCCTGTTTGCACTGAGTTCGTTTGTATTTGATGTTGAGGCCTTCACTTGTATTTAGTTGCCTTCGAGTCATGTAAACTTGTTTCCGTTGTGCTAGGCTTGCTTTGTTTTGTTTTGGCCCTTGTGCATAGCATATTGAACTGGTTTGGTATAGGATGCTTTGACATGCTAGTTTGAGTTGCTTTGAGTCACTTGTGCATTTTCAAACTGTTGTGTTGTTGTTCATATCCATTTATTTCACTGCTTTATTTGGTCTTTTTTTTCTTTTTGCGATGATCATTACTTTTGCACTTGTATGTTGACATTACTTTGTGCATCTCTCTGTTGCATATTTGTGCATGTCACTGTTGCATTGCTTCGAGTCAGGTTCCGTTGGTGGCTTCTGTGACAACCAGGAATTTTTTGGATATTTGTTATTGAAATATTTAATTTATTTTAAATATTTGGAAGTTGGTTTAACTTGAATTTCAAATATCATTATTATTTAGAAATTAAAATTTTGAATTTAATAATTAGAGATTAGGTAAAATACTAAATCTTGAGTTTTAAGCTGGTTAAAAATATTTTGATGGCTTATAAAATTTATATTGATTTTACTGGAGATAGTAGAAGTGTTAAATTTGAGTTCGAGAGTGTTTTGTTAAGTTTTGAATTATATCGTTTAAATCGATATTTAAAAATAGCCTTTCAAGGCACAGTCTCGGAATTTAACGAAACCAATTCCATTAGATCCATAATAGTGTGGTATTATCGGATTTCAATTTTCGTAGTGTTTAGAGTGATAATTTGGCCGTACGGTAGATAAACACGCTAAAATCTATATCAAAAATTTGATAAAATAACTGGTCCAAAAAGCTATCTCCTTCATACGATCGAATTAGGACTTGGAACCTTTTCCATTGCGTTCAAAATAGGAGTACAACCTTATGAACGTCTAGCAGCATGCCTCGATAGGAGGTCGAAATTTCGAGCAGTGATTTCGAACGATTTAAATTTGAATTTAAATTTAAAAATAAATAATATTGTTGCAAGCCCTTACATACACGTATAGAAATTGTGAATATGTGTTTTCCCTACCCTTCCAGATCGCATACAAGTGTCTTCTCTTCTTTTTATTAACAGCATCAAAATAATAACTAAGTATTGAAAATAAACCCAAAAAGAAAATTTAATTTCCATCTCCAATTCAATTCAATTCAAAAAAAAAAGAAGCCAGATGAACAATGGCCGATCGAGTTTTGCTTTTTCCTTTTCTTCCCTCTTCTCTATTTTAATCGAAAATAAAATAGATCAAATTTGTTTCCAATCGACACGTGAGCTCCTGTCGAGTTAGCATGGCCTATCACGCGAGCAGGTCGTGAGCGTAAAGTGAGTGTAGCGACAGTCGCGGTTTGGGTTTTGTGGACCATTTGGATGCAACGAAGTACGGCGGCATCGAGCTCAAGAGAGAGAGAGAGCACGTCATGGGGTTTCGCTCTTACCTAAGGCGCGTGTGTGCGCGCGATTGAGGGAGGAGGAACGTGGTGATAGGCCAGGTTGCGAGAAGAGTTTCGATCTAGGTAGTCTCGAAGCCAACCATGTACAGTGATTCTCAAGTCGATCTTCATGGAAGTGATTTTCGAAGCGATTGTCGAAGTAGTCTTCGAGGTTGTTCAATGATTCTCGAAGTGGTTGGTAATCTTCGAAGATGTTCTACAGCGAGGTGGCTCTGAAGAAAATCTCGAGGGTTGTGATTATCGAGTTATTGGATCTGATCGAGAATGTTAGAGCTGTGAGGTATCTTCGGTTATTTATATATTTACATCTTACAAGAAGCAGAAAGAAATAATTACAGTAAAACGTAAAGAAATTCTGTTTTAGGTTAATGTAAATTTATGTACGTATGAAAATAAGAATTTGGAAATGTTTATGTCAAAATAGATTTTTGAAGTCAATAAATATGTAGTTTCAAAAATAAAATAAGTATACATATTTTTAATATTATTTTAAAATAATGGATTGAGTGATTAATTGTTTAATTTACTTATATTAATTTTTTAGTTACTAAAAGATTTTTAAAAGGGAAGTAGTTAAAATAAAATCCTTAGTTAAGTAATTTATAAATCGAGATAAATGGTCCGATTTATTTCAAACATTAATAAATTATTTAATGTTATACAAGGTCTAAATAGTGGAGTATGAAGCCAATTTGGATCGGATCAGCATATTCAAAAATTAATAGTGAGTTAATCTCATTCATCTGGATTATTATTTAAATTTAAATAGTTAAATTTAAATATTTGGTTCAATGGTTGAATTGATTGGACGCGGTATATTGTATAGTAGTATATATATTGGAGTGATTGATTTCTCACATTATATAGTGGATGAGACCCTATGCGCCGCATAATAGCGAATGAGTTGACATAAACCCATATACTGCGATATTCCACCTCGAAGTTGAATTAGTGTTATTATATTGTGCTAACATCTGTGGATGCAGGGAAACATGTTGGAGGGATCCAACTGGATTCCTCAAATTATTTAGATTTGTTTAATATTCTGTGATATGATTTATTCGATAATCTGAGATGGATTATATTGGTGATTGAAAATATCTATGTTTGATTGAATATATTTAGGTATATAGAGTTATCAAAATATATAGATTAGATTTTTGAAAAGGAAAAAAAATGAGAGAATTTTTAAGTAAAGTAATTATAGAGAATTTGGATAAATTAAAGAATGATTTAGAAAAGGATAAAAGTTGATTTTTAAATTCTAATAAATAAATTCCAAAGTAAGGGAAAGGAGATTTTTTAATAAATAGGAATAAATGAATTCTTAACTTAAGTGATAATAATTAAAAGAATAAAATATTTATTTTTAAATTTAGAATTTAAATGGTTTGGAAAGAAATAGGAGAAGAATTCTGAAATAAAGTATGAAATTAGTATTTTCAATTTACATAAGATTTTTAAAGAAGTTAAATCTGAAATTAATAGGTTTTGAAATAAAATTGAGTAAGTAAAGGAATTTATTTTAAAATGGAGTAAATCTGAGAATCAATTTGGAAATCGATTTAGAGTTTGAAATTGTGCTTTAAAAGAAGACGAGAATATGGAATTTATAAACTGGGTTTATAAAGTGAAATAAGATATCAGTGGATATTGGAAGTAAAAATTCACGATGGGAATTTAAAAAGGAATGGGTAATTTGTTTTAAAAATAAATAGCGATTTATTTTTAAAAGGGTGTAAAGAAAAGTGTATTTCCTTGAAAAGCTAAGCACGTTTTCAAGCAGATTTTTAAGTATAAGTTAAAAGTTTTAAAGTTGTTTAAAGGAATGTTTTTAAGAAATTATTACTTAAGTTATTTAAATTTTAATGGTAAATATTTATTTAAATTAGTTATAGTGGTAATTATTTTAAAATTGTTAATTGGTATTATGTTTTAAAAAGATAATTATTAATATTTATATTTTATAAAGTAGTTTATTTTAAAAGATAGTTTGGTTGAAGTTTTATTTGAAACTTGTATAGAATTTCGTAACTTTTATTTTAAAATTCAGTTTAGCTTAACTTTTATTTTAAAGATTAGTTTTATATTTTATAAAGTAGTTTTATTTTTAAAATATTTTAAAGTATATATTTTTGAATAAAGTGTTTAAGTAGTTTTAATTTAAATGTTTTAAAGTATATTTTAGAATAAAGTGATTTAAATTATTTTAAAATCTAAAGTGTTTAGACTTGGTAATTTTCAGTAGGAAATAAACAATTTTGGGAATTTATTCCGTGAGTGAAAAGGGATTTGAAACTAATTTCAAAAGATTCAAGTGAAGGAGATATCTTGCGAAGATATTTTGAATAATAAATAATTTGGAAAATAATTTAAATCTGATGGTTGTTTGTGAATGTTATCTGATAGTCAAATAACCAACTATCAATATTGGCTAATGCGCTGATCGTTTCGAAGAGATTGGGATCGGAACTAATTTTTCGAAAACCACTTCGATGCGGTTTGAACGTTTTCATGAGAAAGACAAGAGCTTGGAGTCAAAGATGGAGCAGTGGAGTGCAAGGGCTAATCGCTACTAATCCTAAGGGTGATTCCAAAATGGATGTAGTAGGAGTAGTGCCTTCGGTTTTGTTCGAACCCGGAATGAAATTGTATGGATGAATGCTTTCAAAACATCGTCAGGAGGACGATGAGCATTCTAAGTGATTGTGTGCTAAAAAGGTAACGCATAGCCTCGAGCCTCATCAATCGGGAATGGCAAAAATAGGGGAGGTGCACATAAGGCTTAGTGGCTAGCAACCAATTAGGATAAGGTCACCCTTGTCTAGATGTCCCTTTTATTTCGGCCGTGTGGGCGGTTGCCGATCCCAACCGTGTGGTGAACTTATTCGGACTATCCAGTAGGGGTAGCTCTGATCTTGTGATGCAGGGGATCAGGCTCGATCCTCGGTATGGTGATCTAGACCACGTACTATGACGGACGGTACCCCAGTAGCCCTGCCATTGTTGGAAATCCATTCTCCCTACGTGCCTTTACCCTTTTTTTTGTAGAACCCACTTTGTGGCTAGTATCTGAAATTTAATAATGTAACAATTTCGACTATTTGAATAAGTATTTATACATATACACTACTATAATATCAGAGGATTTTATATGAAATGTTTTGGTTATCGTAAGGTAAAAACCAAGCATGTTTATTTGTGGCGTGGTCTTACGACATACCTTGATTTCAAATGATTTTGAAACTTTAATAATCCAATTGAGTGTGTTTTCTCATGCTAGTTTTCCAGACCGACTAGGGTATCATTTAACTATAGTGCTCGAGTCAGACCGAGTATTATAGATGCAGAAAAGGATGCTGTGAAGCTTAGGAAACGAGCTGGATGGCGAGACGTAGCATACGTACTTGATGTATAATTCTGCTGTGTTGTAAGTTGTATTGTCAGTTTGGTGAGGACAAGTTAATATAACTGTCCAGTTGTTGAACTTTGATGTTGTATTCTGATGATGTATGTATAAAACAAATATAGTTTCTTTTGTGTAAAGATCAGTTATTATCTATTATATTTTATTTCATTGCGTTGGTAAGATTTTGATATTGTTTCTATTTCTTCTTCTACCTCCTTCTTGTTTAACCCTAATGGTTCGGTTTTGCAGCATTCGATTGCTCGGCATTTGATACAACGGACGCACTGATGTCGATTTTCGAGCATCGAAAAATCGAGTCGTTACAGCTTGACTTTTGTATTTTTGCATTTTGTATTGTTGCATTTTGTATCACTTCTGCTTATCTCATCCATGCTTATACTTGTTGAGGCTGCACCACTGTTGTCACACTGGTCTTTGCTGTTGTTCTTTCCATTCAAGTATCATGTATATGTCTTAAACATTTTTGTATATGTACTTGTTAGCATGGTCTGTTGTATTTGAAACTTGAACATGATTTTGTTCTCGAGTCATGTAGTTCGTGTGTACTCATTGAGTTTATGTTGAGGCTTGTTCTATGTATCTTGACCCATAGTTTTGTATTGCACCTGAGTTGAATCCAGCTTATAGCTCAGGTTTGACCTTGTGCTAATATCGTGATTTATTTGTATTTCACTTGAGTTGAACCTGGCTTTTAATTGGGTTTGATCTTGTGCTCACCTGTACCTGTAATTTTATCAAGTGTATATCGGTGTGCACGGCCTTGTGGCATGTATATTATACACTGTGCATGTCACAAGTTGTTCGTGTATGATGAATTCAAAATAAATAACGACGAACAATCCTAATAACCGAGGCAAATAATATCTTCAAAATTACGCATTTAATTTTATACTATAAAATATTTTCTTTTCAATTTTACTACGTTAGTGTTTATTTTGCAGATTGCTCAGATGCTAGATTCAATCTGGAATAGAGTCGAAGATAAATACAAGTGAATGAGCGATATGTAGTGAGGATAGTTGTGTAAACTGAAATGTATTGTAATTGAAATTTTGTATATATAGTGAGAACACAAATTTGTACTATTCAAAATTGTAATAAAATATTTGTTTGAATAAAAATCCGTTTGAATTTAAATTATGTGTTATTTATTTTATTCAGCAAATACTTATTTAACTATGTGAAAAATAAAATAGTACATTAACAATACATTTAAATGAATATATATATGTATATGTTTATTATCATAAAATAAAACCATATACTAGCATATTCAACAATCTCCCCCTTTTGATGATAACAAACATATGTTTAAGATTTTGAATTTATTACATGTATTTGATCATTCTGTTTGCTCCCCCTATTTGAATGCTCCCTCTCTACACAAAGCTCCCCCTTTATATATGCATGAGAATAAATAAAATTATGCAAATGAACCTAGACTCCCTATTTGAATGCTCCCTCTCTACACAAACCTCCCACTTCATATATGCATGAGAATAAATAAAAATATGCAGATGAACCTAAATGAAAATAGAAAATATTTGACCTTTATTTGACAAAATCTTAACTTTTCTCTCCCCCTTTTATTACCAGCAAAAGAGTAATAGTGTTAGAAAAATAGATATAAAGTGATAGACATTATTAATACCCAATCGAGTATAAATATTAAATTTCAATAAAAAAATCAATAAAAAATCATAAATACTCTATTTGATGCATATTCCACTTTAGAATGATAGGGATGATGTCATCATATAAACCATATAGTTGTGTCTATTTGTGGTATATTTATATCAAGAATTTGAATATCTATTAACCATGCATAACCGTTAGGACTTTTAAATGAGATTAGTAGTACTCCCAATTTTTTTTGAAAATGAATTCAAGTATCTTCTAACCATGCATAACCGTGAGGAATTTTAAATGGGATTAGAATCAACTTGTCTATTTAATCAACCAATTTTGATATGTGTTCCATACATGCATAACCATGAGGACTTTTAAATGAGCATGGAAGCACATAATCAAAAATTCTAAGTAATTCATTCATGCATAACAGTAAGGACTTTTAAATGAAAGTGAATACATTGGATGTTTTTATTTGTTAAAAATATAATGAAATGAAAAAACGAATATTTTTTCGTTTAAAATACCATATATTGACATACTATAATGGATTTTGATGAGTGATGGTTGATAGAAATATGATAGAATTAAAGATGGTCATGGAATTTTTACCAACAAAAAGTTTTTATAACTCTTGTTTAAATTTCTAAAGAAATTTACTAATTATACCGTCTCAAGTTATAATATATGATTAATATCAACACTCATCGCTTTTTCCATCACTATTTATCTTTTCGATAATCATTAGGGAGTCAGATTAGTTAATGTAGTCATTTAAAATCAAATCCAAAAATTAATTATACATCAAATTTTCTAAAATGACTAATCTGAAACAAGGTCAACAAAACGATTTTCTGGAAGGGGTTTTAGAAAAATGTCTGCTATTTTAAAATTATTTCAAGTGAAAAAAATGCAGATGTTTTCTTTGAAAATGATGTAACTACAATATATCTTAACATAAATCTCGTTCCACTAGTAATTTTTCTATCAACTTGATTACCAGTGTAATCTACATCTGAATTTCCCTTTGACTCAAAATTATCATTAGATGAAAGTCATAGACCAGACCATGAAGTTGCAACAATTTCTTGAAATCCTTTTTACAACTTTTAAATGAAATTCTTTTGGATTTTAATTGAAGCCGTGCCAATAAACAAAAACCATGAATATAGAGTCAGCCGTAAAATAGCCAAATGTATTATCGTCAACCAATAAAACACCATCATTAATCCAAACTAATCTATATGAAGTAGTTCAAAGACTCTAGAGATTTTTAAAGTATTCTCGGCATAAGAATATAACTGGCCAACTATTTTGAATAAGTCAGAATCAAAATCAGCATTCATTTCTTTATCAATAATTGGCTGAATTAAATTCAAATTATGGTGTAGATTATCACATTTAATATATCATTCAAGATGAATATACCATTACCTGTTTTACTTTTACCAATAATATATTTTTGTTGCCTATTGTGATTCTTTCATCTTTGTACTAGGCTAAAGAACTTTGATTTATCGCCCGTTGTGTACCTGGAACAGCTAGAATCCAGATAACACTATTGTTGTTCCTTTGCCTGCCACCACACCTAAATGATAAAAGATTGATGTGACCTATTTGTTTTTATAGGTCCATGGTTGTTAGTGGAAAAAGATTTCGAAAAATAGGTTTGTGTAGACCCAAAACTATTTATATTGTTCCTTTCGACACCCAGATTTGTTTGACTTTGAGGAATTTTATATTTGTGCCTCTTGGAACCCAAATTGGAATAGTTTTCACGCTTTTGGGTCTATACCAACAATTATTTTTATTGTTTCCAAATTTTCTACAAATAATGCACATGGAATTGACTTGTTTAATTACATTTCTAGCACGTTCAGATTGATTATACCCAAGTCCTTGTCTAATAGTATTAACAGTTTGTTTCCCTAATAGCATATTCAACGATTTTTCACATTTGGAAAATTTTCCTAAATTTATAGACAATTGTTGGACTTTTGTTTTGAGAGATTCATTTTCGTTCAATAATTGAGTGCACCTTTTAGTAGAATTTTCTCTTCTGGTGTTTTCACTTTTTTTCAAATCAGAATTTCATTTTGAAGTGATTTAATTCTAATTTCTGATTTTTTATTTTCTTATTCTAATGTTGGACACTTGTGACACTTAGGGCTTTTGGTTTAATAGTTTTTGACCAATTAATCTGGCTATTATTTAAATCTACCAAAGTGTCTCTTTGTGATTCAATTTTAGCGTATTTCTCCCTAAGTCGTTCAAAACAGTCATTTACTTCATGGAAATATATAAGTAATTCTGAGTGAGTGAGTGAGTTTTGATACCTCACTTGGCTCATCATCATCGCTATCAGTTATATCACCACGAAGGCACAGATCTGCTTTTTCACTCTCAGTGCTAGTATTTTTATTATCATCATCACTTGTATTCCACATGGCTGCAAAACTTCTTCGTTTCGATTTCTTTCCTTGGTCGTGTCGATTTTGAGGACAATTGGGCTTTTTGTGGCCAAGTTTATTGCAGTCGTGGCAAATGATCTCTTGCTCATCTGAGTTGTCTAGTGATTTGGCTATTCTGCTTTTCAATTGTTGATTTAGAGCTGGATTTCCATATCTACAATTCCACTTTTTGAACTTCTTCATTAACAGGGCCAGTTCTGCTGCATCGTCGTCGTCGTCGTCGCCTTCACTTTCGGTTGTTCCTTTGAGGGCCATTGATTTCTTTCGAGTATTACCTCCTTCATGCTCTTCCTTGAATTTCATTTCTAGCTCACAAGTGGAGAGATTTCCAATGAGTTCTTCAACTTTGATTTGTTTCAAATCTTTTGATTCTTGAATGGCGGTAACTTTTGCTTCAAAATTTCGTGTAAGGACTCTAAGGATTTTTCGAACTATTTCCAACTTTATGTATGATTTTCCGAGAGCTTTTGATTTGCATATGAGATTGTAAAGTCGTCCTTACATCTCTTTGACATTTTCATCCTTGGCCATCGTGAAGTTCTCGTATTCGCTACTAAGAATGGCAAGGCGAGATTCTTTAACTTGAGACGTTCCATCGTGAGTCATTTCAAGTGTGTTCCATATTTCCTGTGCAGTTAGACAATGTGAGACACGATTAAATTCAATATGATCTAATGAACAAATAATAGAATTCATAGCTTTAGCATTAACATTCTGTAATTTATTTTCTAGATCTGTCTATTGATCAATTGGTTTTTAATTTCCTGATTATTTACTACTGTAGTTGGTGCTCTATAACCTGTCTCGACTATATTCCAAGCATCAATGGTTTTCAGAAAAAATTTCATTCTATTTTTCCAGTAAGCATATTCACCGTTGAACATTGGTGGTTTAACTATGGACTAACCCACATCAAAAGCATTATAAAAGAAGCCATTTAAAAATTCAATTTTGTAAAACAAAAACATGGTTTTTGAAAATCAAATTTTTTTAAAAAATGGCTTTTATTCCTAGCTCTGATACCACTTGTAGGATCGATTTTACCCTAGAGAGGGGATGAATAGGGTGGTACTATTAATTATAAAAATTATCGTGGAAGTTTATATAAAACAATTTCAAACAGTTCACAACAAAATAATAGCAGCACAGATGATAGCAGAATATAAAAAACAGAAACAGAACACACAGATTTTTCCAGCTTCAGCAAAACTCTGCCTGCATGCTACCCTCAAGGTTTCTACTAGAAATTAAGTAGTCAGAAGCTTGCATACGAAAACTCACGACGCCCACTATCGACTAGCCTAACCCTACGCTCAAAACACTGCCACAACTCAGCCACTAAGTTGCGAATTCTCAAACTACACCACCATAGCTCGTCCCCTAGTCACACGACTAGAAATTACAAAAGTTTAAAAGTAAATAGAAAATAAAAAGAAATTTAAAATAATAAAAACCTTAATTTAAAATTTGAAGCCCAAGATAAAAATCTGCTCGATTTAAAATAGAACGAGATATCCTTTTCTCCTTTTAACTGTTCGGCTTATATCCTTCCTTCCTTTTTATAATCCGACCTGCATCCTTTACTTGAAAAATAATGGCGCTCGTTCCTCTTTGCTTTTGCTAAAAAATTAGGGCTTTTGATATCGAAGTAGCGGACTTCGGTTGTTTGATCGAATAAATGTTTTATCGTTCCTAGCTTTGTCGATCAAGTGTTTCTTCGATCTGCGCATGGCTTCTTCAATTTGATCAAGTTCGACTAAGTGTTATGTGATTTATTCTCTTTGATTTACTAGTTAGCTTGCTTGAACTCGATGATTTTGAGGCCGGTGATGTTAGTTTATATAGGATTTTAATTCCTATAATTTCATTAGAATATGTTATTTGAATTCGTCTGATGATTTTTCTCTGGCCGTTCGATGTTGCTTGGATGTGGATGAGTTCTCTGACTTTGTCACTCCATATATTTTTATTAGCTTGATTAACACGGCTTTCATTTTGACATGTTCGATTCCCTTGGATATCACGGTTTTGATTCTCTGGCGCTTGATTTTAGTTCTGTTCTTCATTCTCTTTGACTTTGGTCAATTGCTCACGGCTTCATGTGAATTTTACTATTGAGCTTTGTTCGAATGTGATATTGGTCTTGACTTTGTTTCTTCATGTTAACATTTGGCTTTGATTTGCTTTGTTCGACTCCTTGGCCAACACATCTCTAATTTTTGTTTGAAACTGCTGTTGACATCGGTCACTTTGAATTGATTTCTACCGTGACTTGTTTATTTCGAAACTGCTACTTCTGTCTTTGTTCGAATATGTTGTTGTCCATGCCGTGTACTTCAATATACATATTGAACTAAACCCTATATTGCTCTGGTGCCTCTATGCCAGTTTGCACTGAGTTTGTTTGTTATTTAATGTTGAGGCCTTCACTTGTATTTAGTTGCCTTCGAGTCATGTAAACTTGTTTCCATTATGCCAGGCTTGCTTTGTTTTGGTCTTGGCCCTTGTGCATAGCATATTGAACTGATTTGGTATAGGTTGCTTTGTCATGCTAGTTTGAGTTGCTTTGAGTCACTTGTGCATTTTCAAACTACTATGTTGATGTTCATCTCCATTTGTTTCACTGCTTTATTTAGTATGTTTGCCTTTTTGTGATGATCATCACTTTTGCACCGTGTACGTTGACATTAATTTGTGCATCTCTTTGTTGCATATTTTTGCATGTCACTGTTGCATTGCTTCAAGTCAGGTTCCATTGGTGGCTTCACTTTGGTATCGTTGCATTTTGTATCACTTCTGCTTATCTCATCCATGCTTAAACTTGTTGAGGCTGCTGCACCACTGTTGTCACACTGGTCTTTGCTATTGTTCTTTCCAATCAAGTATCATGTATATGTCTTGAGCATTTTTGTATATGTACTTGTTAGCATGGTCTGTTGTATTTGAAACTTGAACATGATTTTTTCTCGAGTCATGTAGTTCATATGTACTCATTGAGTTTATGTCGAGGCTTGTTCTATGTATCTTGACCCATAGTTTTGTATTGCACCTGAGTTGAATCTAGCTTATAGCTCGGGTTTTACCTTGTGCTAATATCATGACTTTGTTTGTATTTCACTTGAGTTGAACCCGGTTTTAATTGGGTTTGACCTTGTGCTCACCTTTTCCTGCAATTTTATCAAGTGTATATCGGTATGCATGGCCTTGTGGCATGTATAGTGATACATTATGCATGTCACAAGTTGTTCGTGTATGATGAATTCAAAATAAATGACGATGAAAAACCCAAATAACTGAGGCAAATAATATTTTCAAAAATACACATTTAATTTTATATTGCAAAATATTTTCTTTCCAATTTACTGCGTTAGTGTTTATTTTGCAGATTGCTCGGATGGTTCATTCAATCTAGAATAAAGTCGAAGATAAATACGAGTGAATGAGCGAGATGTAGTGAGGATAGTTGTGTAAATTGAAATGTATTGTAACTGAAATTTTGTATATATAGTGAGAGCACAAATTTGTACTATTCAAAATTGTAATAAAATATTTGTTTGAATAAAAAATCTATTTGAATTTAAATTCTACGTTATTTATTTTATTTGGTAAATATTTATTTATTTATGTGAAAAATAAAATAGTACATTAAAAAATACATTTGAATGAATATATATATACATATGTTTATTATCATCAAACAAAAATCGTATACTAGCATATTCAACACTATAGTCGTATATCATTTGATCCTTTATCATGTGAGTACATGTTTGGTAGACATAGGATGATTGGAGATCACTACCTAGATGCTCTACATCATGCTGGGTGGGTTGATAGTAGTACATTCTTCATCGATGGAGATTGCGATGCTTATTGGGCCAGAGTAGCACCCCGTAGATTCATCGTACAAGATTATGTTCGTGGGGTCAACTCTGATCATATAGGACCTCACATTGCAGCCGGTAGAGTTAAGGTACTGCAGGTTTCATTTGACCCGACTCTATCACAGTTTTCCCAGACTCTGATGCGGTTGGAGCTTGATATTACTTTTAGAGCATATGACATCACATATACTCTGATTGAGCGGTCCTTAGTCTTTCCAGAGCACCCCGACTACTGGTGTGTCTTCAGTCGGGTAATATTCTTTGTATGAGGTACGTTTGTTGTTTATTGCCATTTTTTCTTCATTTTATGCTCAGTTTCTTATCTACATCAAATTTCATCTTCATGTAGTATGCAGCTAGATTGGACCAGGCCAGAGTTTCACTTGGTGTGTTTCACGATATGACTCTTGCACATACTCACACCATGCATTGTATATACATACAACACACACAAACGCTAGAGGCACAGATAGACAGCTATCAGCTAGACTTGCTGTATATGAGCCTTTCGGACCACCAGGTGTAGGTGATGCCGGTTCCAATGGGTATGGAACTGGTGGTGTGGATGAGCACGATGGGGATGATGCCGATGGGGATGTGGACGAGGGGGAGGATGGTCATGATGGGGATGATGATGATGGGGACGACGACGATGACATTGTATCCCTTTAGTTGTATAGCTTTTACTTTATGGACAGTGGACATTTTATTATATGTAGCAGTACTTATAGCTTATGTACTTATATTATTGTTTGAGTATAGTGTGAATTCTATATGTTTATCTAATTTCACTTTCCTTGAATTAGGAAGATAATGTTTAAACCATTAATTCATCAAATTAATAGATAAACCAATTACAATTACAGGCATACAAACATGGTACACTGATAAATCAACCTATTAGTGACATACAAACAGAAAGAAACTACTAGTGACATTACAATTGCAGACATACGAACATAGCAAACTGACAACACATTAATAATAGAACACAAATATGAAGAAACTACTAGTGACGAGTAAACTACAACTCCTGTATAGAAAGTCTACGAAGTCTTATCTCTTGTTCTAACTCGTTTGCATATGTTATACCCCTTGGAAATAAAGGATCATTCAACCATTCCGTGTAATTGCAACAATTCGGCCAGAATTGACATAGCTGGATTAGACAACCAATATTTTCTCCATCTGTACGTACCACAACTTCAACCCTATATCCGCAGTGATAATAAACTGAGTACGATTCAACTTCTTGCTCAGTGGGAGGTTGAACAACTTGAACCTGATTATCAGGTTGTTTATATGCCCGTTGAACAATCGGCTGTTCGTATGGTGGTTCAAGCATCTCCTGAAGTCTCAGCTGGTCAAGATCTGGAAACTAACTGCAGATATCTTCATAGTGTTGGTCTTGATAATTGATAAGCCAATCCTCATACCGTAGGCACGTACCCTGCACCTAAATCGATAGACGAAGACTAAAAAGGCATTGCGTTGAAGAAGAAGTAGTTGTTGTGGGTGAAGAAGAACATGATTATGAATGAAGAAGGAGTTCAGAAGGCGCATATATAAACAAACAGGTCTCTTTATTTGATGTGATACCATTACTTTTTAATCTGACAACAACAACATACAATATTATATGAAATGACAATTCAGAAAGCTGTCTAAACATTAAAAGATTCTTCATATAATACAATATTATTTAACCAAATACACATTGAGACATCTCCAAGTTAACAATACATTGTCGACCATTACATAATCAACTAGCTATACCGTTATATTAAGGCCATCCAAATCTTTCTAGCCAATTTTGACGTATGATGTATGTATCATGGCCAATGAATGGAGTGCGGTATTTCAAATTGCGTCGACCGTAAAAAGTCGAACGTGTAGTCTCGAACAAATTTTCTGATATAACCTCATTAATAACCTTTATGCAATGCGTGCATGCCCTAGTAATGTTTTGATACGGAGTCCTAACCTCTTGATCCATACATCTAACTCTATAGCCCATGTCTTTGTTGTAATGGTGAGCCAGAGTGTCCCAAAATGAATTACCATTATCCCTTGCTCGTCGCACATCTCATCGATTTGCATGTAGTACTGCATAAGCAGCTTCAATTCATGACACAAAAATGTTAAGTTAGACATTGTTGTTTGAATTATGTTAATTTTTTAAATGTTTTAAACAGATAATGATAATGTGTACATATATGCTGGATGCTCCACTCAACAAAGAAAGCAATTGCAGCCAGTAGTGCAACGTGACTACAGTGTATGATTTGACTGCACACTGAGTCACCTTGTCTCTACTCATTAAAGAAAGCCGTTGTGGACGGCAATGTAACGTGGCTACAGTGTATGATTTGACTAGACACTGCGCCATTTTGTCTCCACTCAATAAAGAAATCAGCTGTGGCCAAAGTGGAACGTGCTAGTGTATGATTTGACTACACACTGAACCACCATGTCTCCACTCAAGAAAGAAAGGAATATTGGCCGACAAATGAATATAGCTACAGTATGTGATTTGACTACACACTGAGCCACCTTGTCTCCACTCAATAAAGAAAGCATTTATAGACGGTAGTGGAACATGGCTATAATATATGATTTAACTAGACACCGCCCCACTTTGTCTCCACTCATTAAGGAAATAAGTTGTGGCCAGCAGTGGAACATGGCTATAGTGTTTGATTTGATCACACACTGAGCCACCTTGTCTTCCCTCAATAAAGAAAGGAATATTGGCCGGCAAATGAACATGGCTACAGTATGTGATTTGACTACACACTGAGTCATCTTGTCTCCCCTTAATAAAGAAAGGACTATGGGCCAGCAAATGAATGTGGGTACAGCATGTGATTTGACTAAACACCGTCAAGGTGTCTCCAAAATGTTACCCCTTATAAACATATGGATCTCATACTTGTTTAGCATAATTCGATCTAACATAAACATTCACAAATCAAAGAACTCTCTTGAAAAACAATGTCTAAAAATTTACTAAAATCTATATTGCTATGCGGTAGCGACTCTAAAGAAGAAGAGTACGCGTTAGCACATCAACAAGAGAAAGAGGAACTAATGGAGATCTACCATGAAGCATACGGTTTAACTTCTGGAAAACATGGTGGCTCAGCTGTGGGTCGGAAATACATCAACCATAACCAGGAAGCATTTCATAAAACAATTATGCAATATTACTTTGCTCGTGATCCAACTTATGGTCCATAGATGTTTAAACGACGATTCAGAATGAGTCATCCATTATTTTTAAGAATTCTTGGAAGTATTCAGCAGAATAATAATTACTTTGTTTACAAGCAGGACACTTCAAAAAAACAAGGTTTGGGTGAGCATCAAAAGATGACCGCAACTTTGAGGATGTAGCATACGGTACACCCGTTGATGCCCTTGACGATGCATATCATATTGTAAAGTACGGCATTGGAAATCCTAGATCACTTCTGTGAATCAGTAGTGGACATTTATGGGACCGAGTATCTACGTTCTCCAAATGAGGCAGATGTAACGCGATTGCGTGAAATGCATGAAAGCAGAGGCTGGCCTGACATGCTTGAAAGTCTAGATTGTATGCATTGGGAGTGGAAGAACTATCCTAAACTTTTCATGGAGCATATAACGGCAAAGAAAAAAACCAACTACCATCTTAGAAGCAGTTATCTCTCATGATTTGTGGATTTGGCATGCTTTGTTTGGAATGTCTGGTTCTCTTAACGACTAAAACGTTGTCGAACGATCTCATTTGTTTAATGATTTGGCACAAGGTAAATCAACTTCTACATCATTTACTCCTGGTCATAACACCTATGAGCGTGGAAACTATATAGGAGATGAAATTTATCCCAAATGGAGCACGATTGTAAAGACATTTGCAAACCCAATGACGGCAAAACAGAAACAATTTGCTACAATGCAGGAATGACAAAGGAAGGACGTAGAAAAGGCGTTTGGGGTCCTTCAAGCAAGATTTGCAATGGTCAGCAATCCATGTAGGTTATGGAAGAGATCAAAAATGACTACAATTATGTTTTATTGTATAACTCTGCATAAAATGATCATTGAAGATGAACGCGATATGGACTATCCCAATTACGAGTATGATGGGGCTAGACAACCCCCTGAATTATTTCACACTGCCACGTTACGAACTGAAGGACGGTATGCAATTCATGATGATCATCATGTAGTATATCGTAATGCAGCTATTCATAATAGGCTTCAAAAGGATTTAATGGAGCACATTTTAAATTCTTACGAAAATCAGTAGTTCATAACGGTGGATCTTTGTTAAACTACATTTGTTTGTCTTTTTATTTGTGTAACAAAGTGTAGCATACTACGATTATGGTATTTCTAATAGCTTTTATGTTTGGTGAAGTAAATCTATAATGACATCTACAGAATGTATCGAAAAAAACGACATACCATTAAATATTTCAAACCTAAAAATAGTACATGATTGAAAACAATAATTAAAGAAACATGAATATTTCGACTATAATAACTAAAAATAGTACATGAGTATTTAAACTACATATGTTTCATTCCTGATCTACTCTCAAAAATGCGTTGTTTGTACTTCATCCAATATTGCATTGTCAGTGGATCCATTCCTGTGACATCCCTTTCCATTACTAAGGTCTCTTGGCGTTGACGCTTTAACTTAAACCTACCCTTCTCAATCTCGGTCAATTCTTTTGACATGGCAAGCTTTTTTGCACCGCCTCTTTGACTTTATGCATTTTCTCTTGCATGTTTTTCATGCATTAGGACTAAACGCGAATCGGCTTGGGGTTGTATAGCAATTTTCTTCTTGGTTGCTCGTTGCCCCATCGGTCTAGCATCTTCATCAAATTCGGGTTCTGCTTCTTCGGCTTCATTACCTGGGCATACATTAGAGTCCATATGAGAAGAATCGCCTGGACAGAACTATAATTAGTGCGACTTGCTTTTTTCTGGCCTTTTGACTTCGTCTGGACATCTCTTAAGATTTTTGCGTTGTTTGAGCACCATTCTTGATGACTAACAAGCAAGTCATAGCAATTTACAAACGGATAGTAATGTGGTTTCTTTGCACTATTTTCTCTTGGAAATAATTTCAAAAATTGATCATTCTCCATTCTCGTCTGAAAAAACAAAAAATATTTTAACAAATTGATAAAATATGAATATAAATAGAAATTCATATTTTCCAAAATGTTACCAATTCAACTTCGCCACCTATTCCACTTGGATATGCTGTTCTTATTTTGTGAATCTAAGACTCATAGAACTGCGTTTGTCGATTAATCTTTCCAAATCAACCGATAATTACAAACATTGACCTAGTCTTTTCAATATGCTTTTTATTGTACGTGGTCATGACTTTCCCCCAAAACGCTTTCCACTTTGGTCATTTTCCTTGATCGAGCCGTTAGAAAAATGACAGTGGATATAACATAGATTTATGTCTTCATCCCTAATCCATAGAGCAGAAGAATGAAAGGATAGAGGGGGAGCAGTTTGGGGATGAACATTTTGAACGGGGTGGAGTTCAAAATCTCAATCTCAAAAAGAGTCCAATATATATGAGTATATATATGCACGCAAAGGTGAGTCTGCATTTAGTTACAACGTGCATGCATTTACAGCTGCATCTTTGGAAGTAGATTTAACAGTATCATTGCCAATATAAAATGAACCTGACGCAACCACCGAGAAGACCGAGACAACTAAAGGTCATTCATAGAACCAATAATTCGTAAGAATTAATATTTTTACCATTCGTTTCTTTTGTTTTGGTTCATTTATACTTCTAAAAATGGATATGATGCTTATACTTTTACATGCTTATGCTCTTTTAGCTAATGTGGGTTGTGACCAAAGATAGGCTTGGTTGCCTTATGACAGGGTTGGGCTGGTTGAAACGAATTCATGCATACACCCGGATGCGGATATAGAAATAGGAATATCATATTAAACACAGAAGAGGATTTGTTCTGATGTGGAGGAAGATGGAGCCTATGTAGAAAAGCTCAAGACCGAAGTTCCAGCCAAGCTAAAGGAGATGAAGAAGGGTAATGAGAAGAATGATGAAAAGGATGAAGGTGTCGTTGAGGTGTTGTTATTTTATTGCTGGATTGAACAAGTGAACTTTGAGAATTTGCATGTGATCCCACTTTACACTACACCATATTGGCAGTTTCGCAACCCCCTCATGCGGAAGAATAGCAACGGTTTTGGGCCGTTCTAAACAGCAACGGTTTCGAGCCATTGTAAAATCAATAAGAACGGCTAAAGGTCGTTTTACTTTTGCAACGGGTCAAAGCCGTTGTGATTTTTTTTATTCGTTACGACTTGTGTAACCCCCATATTCCCAAAATAGTACGCTCCTTTACCATTTGCCTAATATCGTCCCCCGTACTCTTCTCTAATTTCATCTTCAAATCGCCAAATTTTAATCTCCTAAAAGCCATCAATTGTTAAACTCTGACATACTACACTCAATTGAGGCAAAGGTATCGATTATCGACGCAGTTCAAAAAGAATCTGGTGATCTCATTTTCCAATCGATCCGGTCAAGGTATTTAATACGAATCGATTTTTATTTTTATTCCTTATGAATGGCATATATTTGATTCCTATTTTCGAATGAATGGTTCGATACATGATAGTTTTCGAATATAATAGTTTTCCTGGTTTCGACTTTTATTCCTTGTAAATGGTTCGATTTTAATTTTTATTCCTTATAAATGGTTCGTTATATAAGAGTTTTTGAATTAAATTTATGTCTTGTTAGATTGCAATTTGATTTTGATTCATCAATTTGGTTCAGTTCAGTAATCCGAGTTCTCATCTGTAGTTACAACTTGCAAATCTTATATGATTGAGCTTCCAGTAAAGTCAGATTTGTGTTATGAGCAAGTAAATTGAATTGTTCTATCTCCTTTCGTTAGCCACTTCATTTTGGATCTTTGTCTAATTTTTGTAGCTTGTTTGTTTAGCTCTCAGGTTAGACTATCAAATTGTTGTTTACAAAGTCTATTAATCGGTTCATCATTCGGGTGGATGATTAGGTGATTGTAGGACTAGTCCAGCTCCTTCCTTAGATCGTCAACTTTTTTTTGAGAATTATGCTCCTATCTGTTCCACTTTTCTAGTTCCATTTTTACTGCTTTTAGCTTTGTTAGGACTTGGAGTAAAGGATTTCCAATATAAGAATAATTCCACTCCTCTTCAACTATTTGCTTGTATCCTGATTTATATTGCCATCTGTTGCCGTATTTGAAAGGAATGTTTTTGGCATGTTCCTGTTGGGTATCAAAATTGAAAATTATTAGAGTGTGATTGCTCGAGGAATGATTAGCAAAGAGAATCGAGAAACGTGGGAATTTAGTGAAACATTCCCAGTTAATGTTGGGTGTATTTCCACCGGACCAAGACCACCAGACCAGAACTCAACTCCACTCACCACCGGACCAGGGCCACCGGACCAAGACCACCAGAACTCAACTCCACTCATCACCGGACCAGGGCCACCGGACCAAGACCACCGGACCAGAGCTCAACTCCAATGCCTCCGGACCAATCCATGCTTTCACCACCGAACCAATGCTACCGAACCAAAGTGAAGAAGGCGTTACCGAACCAGCATTGCCAGGCCAGATCACATCAGCCAAGCCCACCAGCAGCTATATACATCCAAGGCCCCTACCCCCAGCTTCACTCTATAAGTAGAGGGGTAGGGGTACAACAATGGAGGATAAGGTTTGAGGGCTCAAGCACGGACATAACTTTCAAACAGCTTTCATACACTTATAATAAAAGCCTTGTACTTGTAATCTGAACAGTGAAAGAGAATAACATATAAAGTGGACGTAGACACATTCTGGCCGAACCACTATAAATATGTGTGTCTTTTACAGTTTAGTCCCTGCTTTTTACATATTTGCATAAATCATCCATATCATTAAGAACAACATAAATTAGACTAAATCATATGACTTGGAGTTGTTTGCCCATTTTTTGTGCAAACATTTTTGGTGCTTCCACTGAGAACGGGGAGCTTGGAGCTTCAGCTTCTCCCACTTAACCTTCTTCCCAACAGCATCGCATATTGCTTGGAAGACATGCCTCCCAAGCAGAAGAAAGATGTTAATAAAGGAAAGAACATCGCAACTAGCAGTATTCCAGATCCAGTGGTCACAGATCATGAGAATCGTCCCATTCCAACAGCAGTACAAAATGGAAATCAGGCAAATCCGACAGCCCCTGCCACGGAGCAGCCAGCAGCAATTACTAGGGCAGATCTAGACAGGGTTGTGGCTGAAGTGACTAGCCACTTCACATCCCAACAAGAAGACTTGTTGGACCAGCTCATTGGACGCTTAAGGGATGCTGAAGAATCCAACCGCAACACTGAATCATGGGATGAGTCCCAGTCTGGAGGATCTCAGAGGCAACAAAGATCTTTCTTCTTCGAAGAAGCTAACAACAGAAACAGCAATGGTAGGAGCCGAGCCCGAACTCGGCCCGAACTCCGACCCGAGGAAACACTTGGAACCGAACCCAGTGGGGGAGGTACTAGGCGAGGGTCGGTTGTAGCTGAGCCTGTCATGCTATCTAGCCATGGAAACACCAATGAACGGGGCCGAGCTAGGGGCCAGCCCGAAGTTGGACTCGAGGAAGTGCTTAGAACAGAACCCAGCAGGGGAAGATCAAGGCAAGGGCCAACTGTAACTGACCCTAGCATCTCCCAGAAGACCAGAGATAACCACTGGAAAATATTAGGAGTGATCGACGATACCATCCCTACAGGTCATCTGGACGGAATCAATCCCGCAGAGAAGAACCAAACTCATTTCTATCTGCTCCAAATTCTGATGAAAGGATGGCACGATTGTTCATAGAGTGCATCCAACGGGATCAAAGAGATCGAGGGATAGGCGCTAGGGTAACCAGCCCTTTCGCCCGCAATATCGAAATTGCCATCACCCCCCGAGAATGGAAAATGCCAACAATGGAGCCTTACAGGGGAACCTCTGACCCCGTTGTACACTTGCAGAGACATACACAACATATGCTCATGAGCGAAGAAACAGAAGGAGTATTGTGCAAATGCTTTCCACTATTCTTGGCAGATCTAGCTACCTCCTGGTTCTTCCATCTGCCCCAAGGATCCATCTGCTCATGGGAAATGTTGAAAGAAAAGTTCATCAGCCAGTTCCGCATTCATGTGGAACAACCCAAGGACGTTTATTCCTTATCTAATATCAAACAGAAGCCTGGAGAGACAGTGCAACAATATCTAACCCGATTCAATGTCGCAGCGGCCGCAGTCCAAGATGCCGATGAGAAACTTATCTTAGTAGCCCTCTGTAGTGGTGTGCATCTAGATACTAAATTTGCTAGAAGATTAACGAAAGAAAAACTAGCTACCTTACCCGATTTCTTCCATGAAGCCGGAAAGTATATGAGACTTGAAGACGCTGCCACTGAAAGGCAGACAGGGCAAAAAACTAAGGCAGCTCATGGCGACACATCCGCTGTAGCAAAGGACGTTCGAAGGAGTGACTCCAGAGACGGTGCTGGGGGCAAGAAGGGAGAAAAGCGTCTATATCGGCCAGGACCGAGATTTGACACTTACACTCCTTTGAATAAAACAATCGAAAACATCTTCCTGGCCACCCAAGATGAAGTTAAATACAGACGCCCACCGCACAAGAAGGAATCAGATAACGCAATTAAGTCTGCAAAGTTCTGCCGCTTCCACGAATCTCATGGGCATGATACCAATGAATGCCATCATCTCCGGGACTTAATTGAAGAACACATCAAAAGGAAGAGACTGGAACGCTATGTGAAAGATCAGAACAGGACTCCAGCTCCTGCCAATGAGAACCCAAGGCTACCCCCCTCCAGAAATAGGCGGAGAAAATCGCAACACCAGTGGCTCCAGTCAAGAGAAGATAGTGGTCCATACCATATCGGGAGGACCACACATCGCTGACAGAAGCTGAGCAGAGATGGAAAGATATGAAAAGTCGCTTAGAAACAATGAAGACTGCGTTAATTCTGTTATAGAAGAACGCCATCCGAAGCGGAAAGAGAATGATGGCATCACATTCAGTAGGCGTGACCTAGAGGGAAGGCAATACCCTCACATGGATCCTATGGTCATCTCTGCCTGGTTCGGTCCAGCCGAAGTTTTTCGAATTCTAGTAGAAACTGGAAGCTCAGTAAATATCCTATTCAAGCATGTTTTTGACAGAATGAAGCTGTCAAGGAAGGATGTGTCTCCCTGCAATAAACCACTACATGGTTTCACTGGAGATTCGAAGATGCCCCTCGGGAAACTGGACCTTTTTGTTGAAATAGGAAGTCATCCCCGCTCCTTCGTGCGGAAACAAACATTTGTGCTAATAGAAAACCACTCGGCCTACAACCCCTTTTTAAGAAGACCAGCCTTGTCTGACTTCCAAATTATCCTGGCCCGTGGTGCCTGAAGATGAAATTTCCGATAGACAATGGAATAGGGGAAGTAGAGGAAGATCAAGACGCTGCTCGAGATTGCTATGTAACTGAACTTCGCAATAACCGCAGGAAGGATGAAAGGAAGAATGCAGAGACTACTCT
The DNA here is from genome assembly GCA_030765085.1 of Allium cepa. Lineage (NCBI taxonomy): Eukaryota > Viridiplantae > Streptophyta > Magnoliopsida > Asparagales > Amaryllidaceae > Allium > Allium cepa. The sequence goes on along the minus strand of CM060935.1, from coordinate 736,171,511 downwards.
CTGCACGAAAAACTTGGAAGCATAGCAACTAAAGAAAGCCCCTCCTCTTTGATATACCAGTGATCCTTTCAATAAATTAGACCCCACGGATCCACCGCCGAGCCTGCAGAGGCTATGGAGTTTGTATCTGTAGACAAACACGACTCAAGTAGACTATTGAAAATCGGATCTCCGCTAAAAGCAGAATTGAAGGATCGACTCATTGATTTTCTCCGCCACAACTTGGATGTATTTGCATGGACACACGCTGACATGACTGGAATCTCCAGACGTAGCATGCCACGTACTGAACATCGATCCTACCAAGGTGCTAGTAAAGCAGAAACAGAGAAGTATGGGGGCAGAACGATCAGTAGCCCTCGATGAAGAAGTAAAGAACCTACTTCCCAATAAATTCATACGAGAAGCCATCTACCCAGAGTGGATCGCTAACCCGGTACTAGTAAAGAAGGCTAATGGGAAGTGGCAAACATGCATTGACTTCTCCAACTTAAATGACGCTTGCCCAAAGGATTGGTTCCCACTCCCCCGAATCGATCAGCTTGTGGATAGCACAGCCGGGCACGAACTCTTATCTTTTATGGACGCATACTCAGGATATAACCAAATTCCTATGCACGCTCCCGATCAAGACCACACTAGTTTCGTCACCGACCGGGGATTGTACTGCTACAGAGTAATGCCTTTTGGACTTAAAAACGCCGGTGCTACTTATCAGCGCCTCGTCAACAAGATGTTCGCGGAACTAATAGGGCGAACTATGGAAGTTTATGTGGATGACATGCTAGTAAAGTCGAGGAAAGCCAACGATCACATAAGCCACCTGGGCGAGATGTTTCAGGTACTTCGCCAATTTGGAATGAAGCTGAATCCTCTAAAGTGCTCCTTCGGAGTATCATCAGGAAAGTTCTTGGGATTCATCGTCCATGCCAGAGGAATTGAAGCAAATCCCGAACAAGTCCGAGCTCTGAAAGATATCAGGATACCTTCCACTCGAAGAGAAATGCAAAGAAAAATGGGAAAGTGGCCGCCCTAAGCAGATTCATCTCTAAAGCGACCGACGAGTGCATCCCTTTCTTCGAAGCTCTAAAGAAAGACAAAAGAAAGTTCGAATGGACTGACGAATGTTTAACAGCCTTCCTTAACCTAATCGAACACCTCTAGAGACCACTAGTACTCTCAACTCCAAACGAAGGCGAAGAGCAATACATATACCTTGCTGTGTCATCTCATGCTCTAAGCGCCGCTTTGGTGAGAGAAGACAACCGCGTGCAGCGGCCAGTATACTTTGTAAGCAAGAGGTTTACGGAGGCAGAAGCCAGATATCCTAAACTTGAGAAGCTAGCATACTGTTTACTAATCACATCACGGAAACTGCGACACTATTTCCAATCTCATTCCATCAGAGTTCTAACCGATCAACCGCTAAGGCAGGTACTCCATCGTCCCGACACTTCTAGGCGACTACTTAAATGGTGCATTGAACCGAGTTAATATGATATCACCTACCATCCTCGCACCGCCATCAAGGGACAAGCCACGGTCGATTTCATTGCTGAGTTCACTGCCAACGAAGGTAAGGAGCAATCTGAAATAGTAGAAGACATCAAGTGGAATCTCTTTGTGGAAGGAGCATCAAACGAACAAGGCTCGGGGGCAGGTATTGTAATAATCACTCCCAGGGGAAGGAAGCTACAATATGCTCTAAGGTTGGAATTCGCTGCCACCAACAATGATGCAGAATATGAAGCAGTAATAGCTGGATTAAAACTTGCCTTAGAGATTGGAGTCTGTTCTTTATGTCTTCATAGTGATTCACAACTTGTTGTAAATCAAATACTAGGAGAATTTCAGACTCGAGGAGAACGACTCACAGCATATCTAAAGAAGACCAAACTGTTACTCGATCAATTGGATCGCTATTTAATCAAACACATTCCTCGAGAAGAGAACCAAGAGGCCGACGAACTGGCAAAGCAAGCTAGCATGAAAGACGGTACCATTTCCGGAACAATAGCCATCTCAAAGCAACTAACCCCGAGTTTCGAGCAAGTGAATCTGATAACTGCAATCGAAGAAGAAACTCGGATGACTCCCATCCGAAAATTCTTACAAGATGGCACACTGCCCAGCGAGCGTAACGAAGTCAAGAAAATCTTGAGGAACGCTTCCCGCTACACAATACAAGAAGGCGTCCTCTATCGGCGCGGCTTCTCTAACCCCTTATTAAGGTGTGTCGCTGGAAGGGAAGCCAAGAAAATCTTATCCAACATCCATCAAGGAAGCTACAGAGATCACACTGGAGGGCAGACTCTGGCGAAGAAGATACTCCGATATGGATATTTCTGGCCTATCTTAAACAAAGACGCCTTAGACTTCATCAAAAAATGTGACAGATGTCAGAAATTCGCTAAGATTCTTCAACTACCAACAAATGAGATTACTCAAATGACTAGCCCTTGGCCCTTTGCAGTATGGGGAATTGACTTGATTGGCGAACTGCCAGTGGGCCGATGCAGAGCCAAATATGCTATAGTGGCAGTCGACTATTTCACCAAATGGGTGGAAGCAGAACCTCTAAATAAAATATCTTCGGCAAAAGTTATTAACTTCTTGATCAAAAGTGTTCTATGCAGGTACGAAGTTCCACTCAAAATCATATCGGACGATGGACTTCAGTTTGACAGCGAGGAGTTCGCCGACTGGTGCCAAGAGCACGGAATTCACAAGAGCTTCTCGTTTGTAGCTTATCCCTAGGCAAACGGACAAGTCGAAGCTGTCAACAAAATTCTCAAAACTCTAATCAAGAAGAAACTTAAAAAGTCAAAAGGCGCTTGGGTGGATGAACTCCTACGGCACTTTGGGCCTACCGCACATCTTTCAGAACATCAACGGGACATACTCCTTTCTCTTTGGTATACGGATCGGAGGCCATGCTCCCAGTAGAAACTATAGTGCCTTCCCACCGTAGGATCCACTATAACCCAGAAGAGAACGAAGAACTCCTTCACATGTCTTTGGATCTAATTGAAGAGAGAAGAAACGATGCAGCACTCAAAGCAGCAGCTCACAAGCAAAAAGTGGCAGCACAATACAACTCCAAAGTCAAGCATCGCAGCCTACAAGAAGGAGATCTTGTCCTCAAGCGAATCTTCCCGCGCCCCGGTGCACTAGATCCAATCTGGGACGTACCATATGTAATTCATAAAGATCTCCACAACGGAGCTTATATTTTGTCAACAGTGGACGGAGAAGTGTTCCAGAGGGCATGGAACATCCAACACTTTCGTCGAAACTTTTCTTAACTTGTACCGCCCATATGAAGTGAATTAACAAAGAGAATCAGTGGATGTAGGCATTTTCGTGCCGAACCACTTTAAAAACTTGTCTTTTTTTAACTTGTTCCTTTATATCTTGGCTGCTTGTTAACTTTATCCTTTTCTGTTGAACAAAATCCTGTGTAATGACATTTCCATTCAAGACACATCACAACGCGACTTCACCTGGATGAGACCTAACAGGTACTATACGAATCTATGCCCTCGCCAATGGGACACTTTTGCTCCAGCATCCCTCTGTTGTGGGTTAACTCATTGCTCGCGATCGGCCCTTAAAGCCAACTGTAATGAGCCGATTATAAGCCACCGAGTAGGCCGACTATAGCCTAGGCAGCTTATTACGGCGTTCGGCTCACCGGCAACCGTGAACCTACTTTAAACCCCAACATAAGGTGTGGCCAGTCAGGGGTAGTTCACAGTTGACGATCGGCACCCACGCTAGCCGGCCGCGGTAAATCGAATAATACCCACGATTACGGCCCATAATGGCTCGGGTAGTTACTGTGCGCGATCTCGGCTCCGAGTGTCTTAAGTACGGCTGTGGTAAAAAAGAGAAACTCCCCACGGAGGCGTAAGATGGGTGACAAATGTCTCCAAGACCCACAGCTAGGGAAAGTGACTACAAAACCCGTTTGCCACGAACTTAAGCACATCGCAGGCCTTCCGTGATTGGAAGTTTTTCTATTTCTTATATTTCTATTTTATTTAAAAACTTTCCTCCTATCCTCTATAACGGTCCCTAAAGTACAAGACACAAAATAGGAGACGCTCGCTAATGGGAATAGGAACTCGCAACTGGATGACATGTCATTCAGCTGCATTCCATACTCAGTCATACAAGACATTCAAAGCAACCATCTATGACTAAAACATGAAGGGCGGTACTTTCTTCTTTTGTATATGAATACGTAGCTACAATTTATTCACGCATCACACTAACATTGCAAGATATGAAACTATATCTTAAGCAAGAACTTGACATCAAACACAATTGAATCACGTGCGTGTGCACAGCTGTATTTCTTATGCAACACACGGAAATAACAAAAGCATTCAAATATGACAGAATCAGCTTAAGTTAAAACTTACATGCCAAGAGAGAAGTTGTTCGTTACCAATAACACAATTACAGCTTAAAAGATACACGAATATTTTGGGGACTAGCATAGACAGCAATGTCAAACAGACCGAAAGGTATCCAGATCAAGTTAAGGAATCGGCTGCGTCGAGGCTTCACCTCTATCCTGCCGGATTGGAACTCTGGGCATGTTGAGCAGAGGTAATGGGTGCTCCAGAGGTCCGGCCTGTCCAATTCAGGAGAGAATCCATTAATAGTCATAAACAATAAGCAATCAAGTTACGAGAAGCTAAAAGGGAAGACTTACCAGCATCTTCTCCTTGATCATCATCCTCTAACTGCACACCAACCTCCTCAACAGTAAGCAGCCGCATACCCTCTTTCACCGCCGCTTTCTCCTCCTTGGTGAATTGAGCCGTGACCGCATCCATTCCAAAGGACACGCCACCCTCCTTATCTGCATTGGCCTTAGCCTCCTCCAGGGCCCTGAGATAAATCTTGGCCATGACTCAGGGATAATCATCCATCCAAGATAATTTGCCCTGTTTACAAGTGCGAAAGTATATGTCCCGAAGCATCTGATCCATTATCCCCTCATTCTCCTCAAACTCCCTTATTCGGTCCTCAGAAGCCAACAACTTTACAGTAGCAGCATCCCTCTCCGATTGGTATCGCGAGCAGTCAGCCTGGAAGGATTTCCTCATCGCCTCCATCTCCTCCTTCAGCTTGGTTTGAATAAGCTCTACGGCTTCAAGTTTCCAAGATAGCTCCTGTACCCGCTCGAGATCCGCTTTCCGGACCTCATCCACCGTTGCAATAGCCATATCAATCCGTTCCTTACAAGCAGCCTCCATTTTCTATAACTCTGCTCTGCTAGCCTTTTCCATGGCTTTCTTTAGTTGTCTTGAGGCGGCCTCATGTTAAGAGATCTGGATAGCTTGATCAACAAGTTGTTTGGCCTGGTCGGAAACCATTAACCGCAGTCGAATGTTAGCACTCCCAATTTCTTCTCCAGCCTTGACCAATCGGGCATGACGCCCCATTAGCTTCCTGGTTTCCTCAGCAACCCGGTCAATGTTCGCCTTAGCTTCGTCCCCCAAAGTTACAACCCGAGTGGTAAGCAAATCAAGGTCCAGGGATTAGCTTCATCTAGTACTCTTACCATAGGATTACGAGGGAGAAAGTGCTCACCAGTAGCCTCATCAAAGGTAATATCGCAAGAACCCAGATCCACATTCGGATGACTTGCAAATGGATTACGAGCCAAGCCGGGATGATCTATCTGGGTAACGGTAGGATTTTCAAACGGGTGCAGAGAAGGTATAAATTCAATATCCTCCTCCGTGGTATCTGGAAGAGGCTGAGTTAGGGACTGAGGACCAGGTGAGGATTCAAACAAGGAACGACTCCTCTTCTTCCTTTGGACATCCTCTTCGATAACTCCAAGAAGAGGGCGGTAGGCAACTACGTCTACAGGGCGGTTGGTCGGAGGCCTTGGTTTAGTTGAAGCCTTGAGAATTTTGTATTGTTCAAGACGGTGCCGAACATCTGACATCTTGGCTGCCTTACCCGCTTCTGGGAGAAAAAACAACGTGTTACAGGCATACATTGAACTACAACTCAAGAAATATATCAAGCTAATAAGAGTAAAGAGATGCATTGTTATACAAACCCCGGGGAGGAGTAGGATACTGCAATAAGTCCTGGATCTCATTGCAGGACGGGAGTTGGCCATAAAATGTTCCTAAATCCTTATCATAAATGGAGTCTGCAGGAGTCAAAAATTCACCTTAAATCGCAGGAATTGCCTCAGCTGAAGCGCTCTTGGAAGATAAATCGGCGCCGGTCTCGACCTTGTCAGCTTTCTTAGGCTTCTCCACTACAGCCGGTATTTCCTCCAACCCTTCAAAAGCTAGGCGGAGAGCATCGTCTGTCCACTCCTGGATCACACCTGGTTGCTTAGAAGACAAAGCCCCAGTACCATCACCACTCTGTCCGTCGCCACCATCATCGTTATGACCATCACCCTTACCTTCTCCACCACTTCCACTCTCCACCTCACCTCCTTCGTCCTCGCCTCTTTCCTCCTCCACGTCTTCCTCCTCCAGGATGTCTGGACATGTGCTGGGGGAGGGTCCATCGGACTTCTTAAGTCTCTTCCCCCCGGCAATTGGATGTTTAGAGAAGAGTTTCCTTTTGCCACTCTTCACCGTAGCCCCTCCTTTAGCCTTGGCGGCCTTCTCCTCGGCTATATCGCTATGCTTGACCACAGACTGGCGTGGCAGAATCAAGTTGAGCCTCAAAAGAGTAGCATTCCTGATCAAATAAGAAGACGCCCTCTCATTTTTCGGAACGACTTCTATTTCCTCAGCCATCCGAACCAGACGATCGTTCTCTACAACCGCAAAGCCACATGTCGCTAGCAAGAAATAAAGCACATAAGGAGGAGCATTGCAGTCAGAATGGAAATTATAAATGAGATTCAACTTACAGCCAGAGGTGAAGCGGTTGAAAGAAACAGAGTCATCCCTGACAAAGAACCATTCCTTCTTGAACATGCTAAATTTTGAATATAAGTCCAGAACTGGCTTGAAAGACACGGCCGATTCTAAGCTTATATATGGAGACCCCTTCTTATAGCCTCTCAAGTTATACAGGTACCGGATCTCCCGGTTGGAAGGGGGACGCCCGTATTTTCTCTGGAAGATAATGAACAGACTCACCAAGATGGCATAGGAGTTGGGCAGAAGTTGGAAAAGGGACACCTTCAAGTATGTGATGAAGCTGGCTATCCAAGCGTTGATCGGAGGGATGGCTCCGCACATGCAGTGATACCTACTGTAAGCAAAATACCCTTCTGGGGGTTATACGGCATCACTCCTTCCCCCGGAAACATCATATGCGCTCTGTCAATCCTAAAAGATCGAGATATAACGTCAAGCTGCTCATCTTTGAGGGAGCTGGGAAAGCAGTCAGGCGGTGAGTTCAAGAGCTCCTGAGGACCTTACCCATCTACTAATGATCTCAGGGTTGGTCCATGACGTTCTGGTTCTGCCCGAACTGGGGGCACTATGGAGGACTCTCCTTTGTCCTTAGATTTCTTCTTGTCAGAACGAGTTTCTACTTTATGAGACATTATCTGCAACACGAGAAAACACATCGTTAGAGCAAGGAATGTAGACAAACAAGTACCTATAGTCTGGAATCTCATTCATAATTCAAAACATCAAAGCCCATTCGGCACTTGTACTCCCCGAGTTCATTCGGTAGTTTGAGGCTAAAAGTCCATTCTGCACTCGTACTCCCCGAGTTCATTCGGTAGTTCAAGGCTAAGGGCCCATTCGGCGCTCGTACTCCCCGAGGTCATTCGGTAGTTCGAGGCTAAGGGCCCATTCGGCACTCGTACTCCTCGAGTTCATTCGGTAGTTCGAGGCTGAGGGCCCATTCGGCACTCATACTCCCCAAGCTCAATCGGTAGTTCGAGCATGAAGTTCGTTCGGCAGAAGAGAGCCTCACCTGGTCCGACTGACTGGTTCGGTTATATGGTTGATTCGGCAGAACAGAAGTTTGGTTCGGCTATTTCAAATAGTGAGGAATAACAGAGGCGTGAAGCCCATACTTATAGGCAAACGTACGATGACCGTACCAACTGGTTCGGCACTTGGGCCGAATGAGAGTGTCCAAACTGAATGATCTAAAACAAAGCACGACATATGCAGGCATATGCCCCACTTTGGGGGGCAAATGTTGGACGTATTTCCACCGGACCAGAACACAACTCCACTCACCACCGGACCAGGGCCACCGGACCAAGACCACCGGACCAGAACTCAACTCCACTCACCACCGGACCAGGGCCACCGGACCAAGACCACCGGACCAGAACTCAACTCCAACACCACCGGACCAATCCACGCTTTCACCACCGAACCAATGCTACCGAACCAAAGTGAAGAAGGCGTTACCGAACCAGCATTGCCAGGCCAGATCACATCAGCCCAGGCCCACCAGCAGCTATGTACATCCAAGGCCCCTACCTCCAGCTTCACTTTATAAATAGAGGGGTAGGGGTACAACAATGGAGGACAAGGTTTGAGGGCTCAAGCACGGACAAAACTTTCAAACAGCTTTCATACACTTATAATAAAAGCCTTGTACTTGTAATATGAACAGTGAAAGAGAATAACATACAAAGTGGACGTAGGCACATTCTGGCCGAACCACTATAAATCTGTGTGTCTTTTACAGTTTAGTCCCTGCTTTTTACATATTTGCATAAATCATCCAAATCATTAAGAACAACATAAAATCGACTAAATCATACGATTTGGAGTTGTTTGCCCATTTTTTGTGCAAACAGTTAATAAAGCGTCTATCGATTTTGCTGTGAGTCAATAGATTAGGCCCACCATGCCATGTATAATAATTCCTTATCCCTTGTGGTTTAAAGAGGTTAGCTGTTCCAATGCATTCTATCAAGTTTGTATGTGCATTAATGCTTTCGGCTATTGCTGACCAAGGATGTCGAGGAGCTGCATTTATCATGTTCAATGCAGGGTATTTCTGAGGACTTATCAATAGGGAGAGATAGGTTTTGATCTATAATATTTGGTTGGTTGATACTTTGTCTGATCAGAGTGTTGAATGGGTTGTACACGGTTTGTGTGATCTATGACTATGGTTGCTTGAGTTGAGCAGGCATTATCAGATAGTGCTGAGTTATGTTTTTCACTTGAAACCGGGTTGTTTTGTATTATACTTTTACTAATTGTGCTTTGCAGTAAGTGATAATTGTGTTCATGGTTAATGATAACTGACTTTAATTATTTATTATTGTTGGCTTATATTTAGTTAAATGTCAGGGTGAAAATTTGATATACGCACAAAAATCAGTGAGTCATTTGTGATCACGGTTATGTCTTGGGTTATTACATTAGAAACCATATAAACGATCTAATTCTTTGTTCTAGATGCCGATGCAAGTGGTACTGCACTACTTGCCGGGCCAACTGGTAAGTATAAGATTTTTTGCATGCAGCATGTATATATATATTTATTTATATATCATGCAATTCGCAACAATGCAGATATGTTACAATGCATCTGACTAAATTATCCTTAGTCGACGGAGGTAGTTTACAAGACATCACATTACAATGCTACTTTACATCTCAATATAGTATGTATTTATTAATCATCTACACCACATGTTGTCTTTCTTGATGTTGACATGAGTGTGTAACTTTCAAGTAATGACCGTGTTAATTTGTTGAAAATTTTCATGGTGGTTGCCATTAGAGACGGTGGTACTATTGCTTTGAGCACCTTAAGATTATTGAAGCAACAAAACTGCCCAAATCCGAAGGCATTGATCGATGGTTGTCTTTGTTACTATCATTTTGCTGCATAAGGAACAACTTCATATATATTGATGTTCATATCAATGTATCTATGCTGCGTTGTGTGGTTGCAATGATCTGTATTGTTTTATTATAGTACATCGATAAACATGACATAATTATGTAGTATCTTCTCTTAATACATCTACATGAATTAGCTTTAGGTTTGCAACTCTACGTTATCAATTGCTTTAGTCTCTTTGAAAATGTGTAAGTTGCATTGAATGTTACATGTATGCATTTAGGTTGGCAGAAACGTTTGATGGATGCTGCGGATGAAAGGAAACACATATGACCATGAGTGCGCACAATTTCTTAAATCTAGAAGCATCAAGTTTATGACTGCGTAATGTTGTTCGCACCTGACATCGGAACAGTGACAGTAATTTGTGCTTTTCATATTCTTAATTTTATTTCAAGTTTTGTTATTTTATTACTATTAGCAATGATATAAATCAAGCAAGCCACATGCAAGAAGCTTCCAAAAGACTAACAGCATAACTGCTACAATGTCCATGAAAGTTTTGAGTTGGATTCAGATTTCAATTAGGAGAGTTTTAATGTGCTAAGCCCTATTGGGTGTTACGTTGTTTTTTTTCATGGAATTGAATTGTTAACCTCCTTTTCATATTTGTCTAGGAATGTCTGTAGAGAACTGATATTGTGCACATTCTCGTTTGCTGTTTTAGTTTGGTGATCCATCACATCGGTTGCTATTGCCACTTGAGATAGGAAGGTAAAATCACTACTTATTTATTATTTCACTTTTAGTGAACTAAGAATTAGGTAAGAGATATCTCATGTGATACCAATGGGGTTGTGTTTAATTATGTAAGATTCAATGTATCAGTTATGCCCAATATCTTTTCATACATTTAATCTATTAATTAAGTAGATTGTTAGTGCATATACATTTTGTGGGTAGGACAGCACATGTCATTCTCATTTTGTGGGTAGGACAGCACTTATATTTGCTTCAGGTTTAGATATGCGCACCATAACTAGAAGAAAGGAGTGATAATTTTTTCTTTACCATCGCAACTTTAACTAAAATTGAATACATATGCATGGGCCTTCGATATATTTAGAATAACTGACTTTAATAATTGATTTTCAAAAAGTTATTTTAAAACATAACATCAACAACCCAAGTCCAATTCATAAAATCTTGAAAGAAGACTACAAAAAGTTCTATAACCTACATTTCAGATTAAACTGGTATTTTTTTTATTTTATTTTGGAACTGGTACTTTATATACAACAAATCATTGGGACAACATATCCCACGTCAAATAAACGTTCGTAAGCAAGTTTCGAACTTGTGACATACTGCACCAAAGCCAAATCAATTAACCACTTGGACAAAGGTGCTTGTGACATACTGGTATTTTTTTTAATACTCATATAAACAGAACTCTTTTTATTTAGACATTTAACAAAATACGTATCCAACAACACAAGCTTCAAGTGATAACAGTGATCTGGTTCTATTTCTAATTAAAATACAAATTAAAATTTCAAAGTTTAAGTTTAGGATTCTAATTGGAATATTGTTATCACGTCCAGCTTGACTGCACTCTGCATTAAATAAACTAACTTTACTAATAGTATTTGGTGCGGCGAATATTCTGAAGTACGGAGAAGTAACGTAAAATGCTTCAAATGATGAAGATACTGATAGCTGATATCTGTGGGATCAGTGCAAGTAGTTGGTTACAATCATGAATATTTGGTTATAATATTACATTTTTTTGTGGAAGTAGTTATTGGTAGTCACTGTTCTGGAAGAAGTTGAGTTCGCCGATGCGATGGTTGCTGGAGGTTGAGATAATTGCTAGTTGTGGAGATGAATGTCAGGTTATTGAAGCTGTGTTGGAATGGTGAGGGAAGGAAGTGTAGGAGATTGCAGTTGTTTGGGAAGTGGATTTTGTTGAAGAGTGCTGGTGGTTTGGAAGTTCGGTGAAGGGGATGGGTGATGATGTTGTAGTTTGTTGATGGGTTTTGTATGGCCAGAGAGGTTAAGTTGGTTAATAGGAATGGTGTACAGGCAAGAGTAATGGCACTGTGGTGTTGCACCAGAGAGTTGAATCAACAGCACAGTGCATAAATGCACACTCTTTTTCTTTTCTTTTTATCAATGCAAAGCAATAAAAGGAAAATGTAATTGCAAAAAGAGATTGTAAATGCAAAATTATAAATGCAAATGCAATGCAATGATTTTTTTTATAAATGCAATGTAAAAAAGAATAGAGATGAAATATATGCAGAGAAGTGGCAAGAACAGTGAATGGAGATGAAATGAATGGCAATGGACAACGTAAGATATATTTTAGGATTCTAACTGGAATATTGTTATCACGTCCAGTTTGACTACACTCTGCATTAAATAAACTAACTTTACTAATAGTATTTGGTGCGGTAAATATTCTGTAGTACAGAGAAGTAATGTAAAATGCTTCAAATGATGAAGATACTAACAGCTGATATCTGTGGGATCAGTGCAAGTAGTTGGTTACAATCATGAATATTTGGTTATAATATTTTAGTTTTAGTTCTCTTGTTGGTATGTGTGAGAAATAGATACTATTCAGAGCAGTTTATGATGACGGTTTTATAAAAAAAACTGAAATAATTGTTCCTAGTTCGGCTTCAGCTGTACATATCGTTCACTGCATGTGAATTAAGTTAACATTTATGCTTTTTTTAGGAAACGAAGAGGTCACTCTATGGAAAGGGGGAAATTCGATGAAATGGAAAGGCGTTTTTATGTTAGGAAATGTACAAAAGGGAAACAATTGTTTGTATTTCTATTTTCCTGTTGTTGATAATGGTAATTACTTTTTATCTAATGCTTATCACATATGATTTAACAATCTAGTAACACAAACATGACAGCTTATAATAAAACAAGCGGAACATATACAACAACTTAGAAATATAAATACGAAGTTCTATAACCTACAGACATGTCTTTTTACCATATTGAGTATGTCTATAGACTCCAGGACTCTTTATGTATATGTTTTACCATTAAAAAACTGCTCATCTTTAAAATCCATAATGCATAACTAATGAATTTGAAAAGCGAGATTAGCGGTTACATTATAAATACTTAGCTTAAAATTTTAAAACTGTGCTCAATCATTCTCCTTTTTGTTTGAAATATTGGTAGTGAAGTATGTACTAGACCAAGCTAGTGAGACAAAAACATATTAATAATGAGCAACAATGCTTAGTTATTTAATAATGGCTTATCTATTTGGCAACGACAACATTTGTTGAATACATGCAGGTTGTTTATTTCATTAATTCTGGTACCGAAGCAAACGAATTAGCAACACTAATGGCTCGGCTATACACGGGTAATTTAAGCATGATTGCTTTGAGAAATGCATATCATGGTGGAAGTGCTGGAACTATTGGTCTGACCGCCCTACATACCTAGAAATACCTCATACCTCAGGTCTGTTTATTACACTTTCGCAAGGAAATTCATTTGTATAAGATGACATAACTTTTAATGAAATTTATCTGGTTTTGTCTTACATATTTTCTATTTTCCATAGGGTGAAATACATCATGTCATGAATCATATAGAGTGCTTCGTGTAGGGTTATTATGATAAGGGTAGGACGTTGTATGCACTGTTACAGTAAATATAGAGTGCTTCATGTAGGGTATTGGCAATGGCTTGCCACTAGGGGCAGTAGTGACAACTCCTGAGATAGCTCAAGTGATGTCTCAAAAGATACAGTTCAATACATTTGGTGGAAACCCTGTATGTTCTGCTGGGGGACTTCTCGAAAGTTGGCTTTCAGGTAGGTACTTCTGATGCACCGCCTACCTTCTCTGTTAATACTCCTTTTTCTTTTTCAGGTTAAGAGTGGAACATCAATCTCCTTTCATTTTCAGTAGGTAAGTTTTTGATTATTATATTAGTTACCACATCACTCATCATTCTATTGCTAATAATTTGAAACCTTAAAGTTTACATTATAAGTAGCTTTAGTTTAAATTTCGTAAGCATATAAGTAAATACTTACGAAATAACATATAGCAAATAATTTGAAATGGTGAATACTCTCTTATCATCGTTTGGTTATTTATTTTAAATGTCATTAAATGTATTTTGGTGCATCTTTATTTTACTTGGTTTCCTACGATTTAATGAATTTTATGCGCTACTATAATTGAACTGAATGTGCCATAACCCCTTATAATATGTCAAGTCTAAGATGGCAGAATTACTTAAATTCCACTGTTGAATTTCGAATTTTCATGCGTGTACCCAAAAAAACGGAGAAATAAAATAATCTATACCGTTTTGTAGAATTTGGAAGGTATGAGTTACAAGCTTTATAATATGCAGTTAAAGTACAAGCAAAAGGGTAAACTGCAGGTATGTGTTTAATGTTTTATTCTAAATAACAGAGAATTTTTTTTCTTTTTTGTCAAGCCCACAACAAACCCTCTACCTAAGAGCCCAAAACAATTTTATTTTCATTTTTTAAGAGAAACTTTAAAAACATTAACCCAAATTTACACTGCACGAACAAGCACGCACCTAAGGTCAAAAAAACACTACTTAACAAAAGAACTACTCTCACCTCTCAAACACTAGATGAAATACCCAAAGTCGACATAGCTCTCAAAACAAATTTTACTTCAAAAAACAAATTTTACCCTGCAAAGCAGAACAAAAAGTCCCTAAACAGAATTTGCAAAATTCTGGTCGTGGTCGTGGAGATTGATGTCCAGGTTGTTGGAGGCAATTTGCTGGTGTAGATAGTGCTTGAAGCTTAGGTTTCTCGCGATTGCAATTAACTTTAACTGGGTAAAGCAAACACAAGTTTTCATATAAATTCATAAAGAAGAATTTTAAAATGTTCATAAAGCTGGGCATTCAGCTAAAGATGCATAGCGCACATCACTAAATATACAATAATCTTCACTTATCTAAAACTACATAGGACCCCAATCTGAAATCCCAGTACAACAATAATTCAATAATACAAAATGACAAATTTCTTCACGAATATCCCATGTTCTGATATTTCTCACCCATAAATTTGACTAACCATAATATTCATAATCTACGTGTCACTATACTTGCATTTCTTGTTCAGACGAAGAATAGGTTTGCCTAGTCGACTCTCGTCTAGATGAACTGAGCAATGTACACTTCGATGAAAGTTAGACTTGACCAATTTGCCAAGCACATTTTCCTGAGCAATGTTCAGACGAAGAAAAGATTACTACAGTAAGCTCTTCTGTCCTGAAAGATACCTCTGTTTGTATTGAGTGCTATATACTGTAATATTGAGTATGATAATATAGTATTGTTGGCAATGATGTAGTATTGTTGTTCTAATCATTTTGTTGTTGTTGCCAAACTATGTACTGTATACTGTAATTTGCTGTTGTTGCCGCTGAACTATGTAGTGTAATGTATTGTTGTTGAACATTGTAATTAAAAGATTTGTTATGTTTGATCTTTGTGCTGAATCTATGAAAAATATTTGGTTTAGTGATCTTTCTTTTGTGATATTATGTTAAATTTGTAAATGTTTGTATTGAGTATGATAATGAATTAACTCTTACTGTAAGAGGGCAGAGAAAAGCAATGTATATTTTTTTTTTAAAAAATTAAAATTAGCAACGGTTTTGAGCCGTTGCAAAACTAAGTTAACAATCCATGTACACCAAGGTTTTGCAACGGCTTTTAGCCATTTCGAAATTAAATTTAGCAATGGCTCTAAGCCGTTGTAAAAGTAAGTTTTGCAACGGCTTTGAGCCGTCGCTAAATTTAATTTCGCAACGGCTAAGAGCCGTTGCTAAATTTTTACCACTGCCAATTTTACAACGGCTCTGAGCCGTTGCGAAACTCGTTTGCCACGGCTCTAAGCCATTGCGAAATGACATTTCTGGTATAGTGTTAACTGTGTGTTTGTTTGAATTTCTACATGGGTTTGCATGTCCACATGTGTACCATGACGTGATGATTATGAGTCTATGTTATTGATGCAAACTTTAATTTCGTGTGTTCATTTTTCACTCTCTCGTCCAATGGAATAAACCAATACAGTTCAAAATATAATAAAAATCTTCTCAAACCAAATATTAAGTCTGTAATCAAATTGCTATCCAATTGATCAACACTCAAAACAAAAGGTGAATTACATCCATCTGTGACAGATACATAACACGAACTTTAGCCAAGTTAGTTAGACCGATTACTACACTTTACCAATTCAAGAATCATGCACCAACTTGTTAAACCAAAATCAACTCGTTACACATGGCATCCTTCATTAAATCATGATATATCTATTCATGCAAAGACAACAGACTGAGAGGAATATAACAGCAACCTAATATGCATTAAAAAAAGAAAAAAGAGAAAATAGTGGATATAGTATTTCTCTGAAGTGCTTGTTTTTTTCTAAATCAATTAGTGTAAAAACTATGCAATGAAAGTCTGGTTAACGAAAAATAATGCACACCTGCTGAAATTATGCTCAATCGATGAAGTTTGAAAATTTATTCTCCAACTTAAAACTCACTTTCAGTAATACATGCATAATGTGTTTTTCACCTCATGCCAATTTTTTTCACCTGACTACAACTTTAGCCAAACCTTAGAATAATGTATGCGAAGCAGAGGAGCCTAAAAATATTACAATATGATTCAACAAACAATTAATGATTATAGATGTATTAATTACCACAATTGTCTTACCTACTCTAACCTTATTACTGCAGTCATCTGGCATTGCTTCTTTTATACAGTTAATGTTCATGCCAGAATAAATCAAAACACAAACAAACATCGAAAATAAAAATGAAACATTTTGACATTGGTAAGGTAATCGTTCGTTTTATATGGACAATGTAAGATTAATATTTTTCAAAACATACATCTAAAATAAAATGCAAAAATAAATCACGGAATAGATGAATCATTTCATTTAAATCCAAACTTGTACTGTACTAAATCAATTTATGTAACATATGAATCAATATAAATATATATTATATATTATATATAGTCATAATTTGTAGCAATACGATGGTATCTTATCTTTACAGGTACAAGGGATATGTGCATTCCAATTTATATTAAGAGCAATGATACACTAACTATATCAATACTGAGAACACAGTACATATAAAGATTTCACTCATAGGCATGGTCAACATATACGTAATTTCCATATAGAAGTCGGATGCAATTAAGAATCAATCAGTAGCAATGCCCATTCAAAATATTTAGATAAAGAATTTATTTCCAAGAATCTTACATATATACCAATTGTATAATCATACACTCTTTCATTCGACAATGTTACATATTTATCTTCTTGAACGGAGAAGAAAGAAAAACAATTATGAACAGATTGTCCGAGAAATTCAAGAGCTATTCTTTGATAAAGAACAAAGCTTACAAACTCATTTCTAACACTTAAATAATCTCTATACTCATTAGCATTCGGAACTTGAAATATCTACATGAATTTGGGTCAGCTCGAAAACCTTGATTTATAAGCTATTAGATACCACTCCATTCAAGCATTCAACCAACGCTTTTGCATGTTCCGTTAGATCAAAACTGTAGAGTCAACTATCTCCTCTTCCCCATCAAGCATGAATTGATAAATTGCCGAAACAGTGACCGAATCTTAGTCTCCTTCATCAAATGAAAATTGTAATAAAGAAAATTATATACTAAATTGCATGCGCTATAATACATATATAATAGCTCATGTCAGTCAGCAATGTTCCAATTACTTGTCATGAAATCATAATCTATGTATATTTGGAAAAGGTACACATATATATAGTGTAGAAGAGTATATAATGAATGAAGAAAGTAGGATATGTCTTATATATATATATATATATATATATATATATATATATATAAGACATATATATATATATATATATATATATATATATATATATATATTCATGAGATGAAATAAGATAAAAGATTCTGAAATAAAGCAGCTATCTTGATACGGGAGTGTCACATGGGAGTTTTACTTTGCATGTTTAAATTATTTATTTGAAGTAATCAATCAATAAAACACTGTAGCAAACAAAACATTGTAGCAAACAAAGCATGGTAGCTCCATGCATAATCAAGTTATTTATGCTTTTTTTTTTTGCTTTCTTTTCCTTTTCAAAAATGGTTCAAATTTCATCAACAACCACTAACAATTGACAAATGATAAGGGACTCTAAATTGAGATTACAGAGACTTGGGATCGATCTTTCGAAACATCAAAATAAGCATTCCGCTTGAATAAAGTTATCACATTTATTCGAAAAAAGTTGATTTCAATTTTGTTGATGGGTAAAGCAAATAGAAAGTAGCAAATGAATTAAGAGTCTTCAAGTCATAAAATCATGCCAAAGTTCAGTGGATATTTACAGTCAATTCTTAAAACTTTTGTTATATGTGATACAGTATTAGATCACTTGGTTTTCTTCAATTGATCAACCTAAAGATACACTTTGAAAATATAATATTTGCTACCCTGTTTTTAGTTTAAAAATGATTTATTAGTATAAGTGGCTCTATTTTTGCAACTTGTAAACAACGTAATTGAATGTTTAGAGGTCTCTTTAGCAATTATATTTGGGTAAAAGTCAAATAAACTAAGCAAACATGGGTCGATGTAGGTCCTTCGTGAAAAATATTTTTGCAATGGGATAAAATATGGATAATGCTAAGACACAAATACCAACAATTAGTTTTGACCGTAAAACCTACTCATTCATTTTATATAGCAACAACATTATAAACACTTATATGTGGTAAGTACAATAATAAACAATAATATATATGGTCTGTAGAGAAATTCCTTGTCAATAATGTCGTTGAACGACATAGAATATGCACCACTTTAACCTGGAAAAGACCTTAAAAGGTAAACAAATATTTCTTTATTTCAAATCTAAATCTAAATTTGTCGTATACTTGAAAAAGATTGAGTAGCTTCCTATTTTAAACTTGCTAGTTAATATCTTTTTGTTTCCACTAATTTTGTATTACATGTCACTAAATCTTGTTTTAAATAGAAATTAGTATTAAGTTAGAGTTGATAATCACCAAAGTGGTAATAATTTACAAAAACAATGCAAAAGTATAAAAATACCTAAGAGTGGTTGATGTTTGGTGTCTAAGAAGCAGCAATTGAGGAATCTTATCCATTCTTATTAACTACTAAATCCAAATTTGATGGTAGTATAAAACTCAACTGTAAGCAAAAACAACTTTGAAATATTTCAGTAAATGATGCAAATATAAAAATAGAGTAAAAAAATACCTTAACCCGATAGAAATAAAGGACGCAAATACAATATCTTCAACTGCATTTGGCCACATGTCTTACAAAGAAAAAGGTTTGTGAGCTATTAGTGCTTGATAAGCAGAGTATACGCACGTTTATGTGGACCTGCATTTGGTCGCTGAGCCATATTTTTATGGCGTAGGTATTAAAAACAACGACAATAAAAACGGTGCAATGATCGCTTGCCACATTAAAACATTCAAATATAGCTAACTGCCTTTGAATTGTCTCATGAATTTGTTCAGTGTACATGAGAAGTGTACATGAGCAGTAACATCCAATCTGTAACAAACCAACAATAATGTTCTATGTAAGCTTTTAGTTTAAACCGATTATTTTATCAAATTATTTTGTCCATGACCTTATATATAACATTTTAAGAACACAAAAATGTACGACATATCAACGCACATACACTCATATCAAAATACAAAAATACAGTTATCATCAAAAGTAACATATGCCTGTCTCCATGAACTGGCTATAACTTCTATTCTTTAAATAAAGTAATTTCCACATCTTCCAAATACAACTATATGATTACAAACTAAAAAAGTGACAGGTCCAAAGGAAAATTTCTACTACTGCATTTTTAGAAGAATGCACCAGAAAGAGAAGCATTCAATAAAAGTGAAAGAAAAGCACATAACACACACCAAAATGGCATTAAAACCTCTATTTATGACATTGATATAAAGATAAGTTATTAAAAGGCTTCCATGTTTATACAGCAATAGCTAAGGAAACTTTGAGGTCTGGTACATATATAAACAAATAAGACTAATTGGTTAACCAACAACATTTAGTGGTCTTATTCTTTTTAACTTAATCTACAGTGCCCTTAGTTTCGATGGGATTTATGCAACCAAGCTTTTGGATGCAATCTTATACATATTTTTAGATTGTCCATTTGTCCACATTATTCTCTCCGATTGTACTTGTCACAACAGTACTATAAGAATTGATGTAATGTAATTATGTGAAAAGTAAGCCTTCCCATAAAAGTCTAAGCTTCATATTTAGATCTTGAATCTCGTTAAAAGGAAAGAAAAAAATGCTTACTTATTAGTCCAAGTGAACAGTAAAAAGGAAAAGTGTTTGGATAGATAAATCAGAAATTCTCATATTGTTATATTATTTGGCATGCTCCAATACACTAAATTAGATGCACAACTATTAATGGTTTAATGGTAAAGTAAATAGCTTTCATATAAGTATTGTTGAAGCAATGAGGTAAATAAAGCAGCAAATTTACCTTGTTGCTTGTTAACTTTTGGACCTTATCAATAGCCCACATCGAGCTAGCTCCTTTCTCAAGAGAGTCTGAAATATCCAACTTCAGCTTCAACAATGAAAAACAATTAAGAAATAAAAAATAAATAAATTAGTGTTGTTGAGGCAACAACTAATCGTATCCACCATACATTTAGAAAGGAAAGTAATAACATAATCAACAATTTGTATACATACCAATGTCCGTACATACATATGCAATTCAATAAGTAAAACCATGCATTCTCAAATAGTGATCTTTTCATGTAGTGAAAATGAAAACTAAGCCGAAACAGACGTTTAGAATTGGATGGTGTACTAATAAATTAGTATCTTAAAACCACATTTTAGGTGGCAATTACTTGACTAAAATAATATAATGCACAATCAGTGAGGTAACAAATTCCATCAACTTCAACTCGGGAACTCTATCAAAAATAATTCTTTTCTAAATCAATTGACTAAGTAATAGTATTCAATTGCATCTAATTAGTGTTCTATTGCTTTTAATGGAAGAATGGAATGATAAACAAACTCGAAAATATTGTTAATATGCAACGAAAATGAAAACAGTTTCAAAAAACAACCAAATTTCTAGGATAGATTAAAAAAAATACTCACAAATTTTTGTATATTTTTATTATTTTTCTTGTAGAAACTGTTGATATAGCTTGCCGCAAATTTGCATCTTAAGTAAGAAATCACCATTATCAAAACCTCGGCTATTTAAAGAAAATCCAAAGGCTTGGCTCCCAAGTGAAATTCCATATATTGTTGTAGTGCAAAGTACTTGAACTATATTATGTCGTACAATGAATTTCTTCTAAATTGTTTAAATTTTGATTCATTACCCAATTGAATTTGCAGAAGCATGGCAAATGCTAGACCCAGATGTTTCAATGCCTAATGCCACTACATCCATGTTTGATGCAACTGCAACAGCAGACCCGTTGCTCGAACCACATGGATCTACAAACAACACATATATCAAAGGACCAAGATATCAAATGAGATATGCAAATATCAAGCAACATCGACAAATGCAAGTTCATTTAGGCATGCTCTGTGTGCGCACGCGCATGCTAGCTATATGTGTATGTGTGCTTTGTTATAGTGGGGAAATAGCATCCTTCGATGAACCTAATATTTTGTTGATGTTGTTGTGTTGTTATAGATCAAAGGGAAGTTCATTATTAACAAAATTAATTATTGCATGCTGAAAGTAATCCTAGTGTACTATAACTAACACTTCCAAAATGTAGTAATTTAGTATTATAGTTGTCGTGACCTAAAATTATCTGTAAAAGCGTTAATTCTAAACTTAATGGCTTTCTTAGAACTTAGACTTCAAATTCCGTAAGATTCGCTTCAAATTTAATCAACAGCAAACTCACTGGTTCTTGATTAGTAATTCAAGCTGGATAATCTCTATGGAGTTCTCTATAAACTATAGCAAATGTTGTGCAAAAATACCATTAATAAATCAAGCTTTGATGTTTTAGGTGATGATGAAGCTTTGGAGTGCTGGGTAATTCTCTATAGCCTACATCAAGTTGCCAAATGTCAAGTACACTAAGTTTACAGTCCATCCTATTAAGTATAACCCAACATATGAAGCATGGGGAGAATGATAAAAGCTTATTGGTCAGAATCTCTTTTAAAAATCCCTTCCTAGAAGCACTTTTAGAAATAAAATACCCTCCAAAGTAGCACTATTGAGAAATTACACATAAAACTTGCACTGCAAGTTATGACGCAGGTTCCATCCATCAATTCATTATGATGTTACGGTGAATTCATACATCTACTTGAACATGCATTAAAAATTTGCAATACCTATGTTGTACTAAAAGTGTCATGGCCCTTCCCTGATATTATAATGCAAATATTATAGCAAAGCATGACCAAGTAATTTATAACTTTGCATTGAAGTTCTAAACAAACAAGTGATTAGAAACATAAAATTGTTACATTTCTTCGTCTAAAGGAATTTCCCCTATTTTATTTTAGCTTTGAAAGTTTAATTTTCCATTACGTTTCCTTCAGTATTTTGTTTCTATAGTCAATAATTATCAGCTTAAAGGTATCGATTTCCTCCAGTATGAACCTATCACTTTGTTGTAAATAAATATCATTTTAAATCTAAAACAATCATATGAACAAATCTTCAAAATGATTATTATCCAACATACCAACTAATCTTCAAAACTTCATATAAGAACCATATGGCATAATAGTAGTAGAAAACACCTCACCATCATCAAGACTAATCTAAGTGAATCGTTGATCGGTCGAGAAAACGGTGGACTGTTGAAATCGCATTGAAGTGACCTTAGTGAATTGTTGGCGAAGATGGTGGATTGTTGGAGAAGACGTCAAATTAACCTTAGTTGATGATCTGGAATCGTGTAGGTAGCCCTAGTTTGTGTGGTTCAGTGGACTAACCACGGATCAATTGTTGGAGAAGACATTGGAGAATAGAGTGGATCTGAAACCGTGTTCGATGTAGAATCACATATTTTTTGCAGTGGGGAAGAAATGAGAACTCGTTCAGGATACTTCAGTTTTGGGATGGTTCAGTTTTGGGATGGCAAACAGACGCAGGAGCGAGAAACGAAGAAAATATAAGGGTATAACGAAAATTTCAAAAAGATGCAGTTGATTTTATCTTTATTGAATTATCATTATTAGTGGTAAAGATATAATGAAATCGAAAATATGACCGTTTATAGCCGTTATAGTTCAAAATATGGTCGTTTATAGCCATCGAAGGTAAAAAAAGGATCGATTATAGCCGTGGGGGGTCGAGAAGTATAGGTAGGGGGAGGACTTGAGCGTCCATTTAATGGACGTCAGGGCTTGGACGTCCAATAAATAGACGCCAAAGCACAATTCAGTTTTCTAAATATTAGCCTTAATATTCAAGTTTGAATTGACGATTGAGGAAGTTATGGCTGAAGAAGATATTCGTAGTATTCAACGCTGAATTATAACAACCGGAGATGCTCTCAAAGACATATCATAGTTGACCCAGTTTGTGTTCTTTGCAATCATCATCCTGGAGACATAAAATATGTATTTTTTTGGGTGCAAGTTTAGTGCATGGAACTGGAAATGGTGCAGAATAAAATTACTATGGCCAGCCTCACAAACCGAAACCCTAAATTTGGATTCTGAAGTTGAGATATTGACTTTGGCTTTTAATAGCAAGTGCATAGGTTGTGATATTGCCAAAACCACTTTCCCAACATGTGTTTGGACTATTTGGAAGGAACGAAATAGCAAAATTTTCTTCAAGAATAGGGAAACATATTTGTCAACAAATTACCGAGACAGTCAAAATTCGAATTATGACATCTAAGCACACACACATTATAAGAATACTTGAGACAAAATGATATGTAAGGAATGATTAATTAGCTTACCAGACCATCGTGACAATCGTCACTACCCTACCTGACATATGTATGACCATTCGAACTCAGTGGCGGTTCACCAGTCCAGATCTTTAGGCATCTGGAAATTTCCTATTTTAATTTACATTTTTTTCTCTTTTAATACTTATTACAAGGATCAAGTTCGATACAAATCAGATATTTAAAGCAACTTTCAAATCTAGATGCTCTGAATCTTCTCGAATATGGATCTGGTTGAGAAAAGCACTTATTAAATCTACAACATAAAACAACGACTTTATATTGCAACAATTGTATTCGAAAGAAAAGGTTTTCTTTTCCATATGGGGGATGATTTGCATGTTGATAATCTTCATCGATATAGCTAGATCTATCTTAGATCTATCGATTTACATCAGAAAGGAGCAACTTTGATCTCTCGAATAACCTCTGGGAACTTAAATGGCTTGAAGTATCAGCATGGAAAGAGGAGTGTTTTCTAATGAAACAAGTTTCAGAGCAGTTAAAGTTAGAAATATGAGCCGCCATTAATGTTTCTCCAAGCAAAAAGGGAAAGTTAGAGTTAGATTTAGAATTGAATGAGTCCATCTATTCATGAAAGACATTTGTTGCATTTTAGTGATTTATTTGGGTGGCCGATTGAGCTTTAAGCCCACACGAAATTGTAGACTGCACCTCCATAATTCAGAATGGTCCATATTTCTATAACGGCAAACTCATCATTATGAGAAGGTGGACGGAATCATTGAAGGTGGACCGAGATCTTCTGTCAACTATGCCAATATGGGTTAGATTACCTAACATAAACCTCAAACTATGGGATAGAGAGGCGTTTAGCATCATGGCAAGTATTATCGAAAAACCCATTAAAATGGACGTAGCAACCACCATGAAGTCGAGATTGAATTATGCTCGAATTCTTGTGGAAGTTTCTACAATGGATGAACTTCCAGATGAAATTTGTTTAAATCTTTATAATGGGAAAAACATTATACAAAAGGTTGAGTATGAATGGGTTCCACCAAAGTGTAGCATCTGTAAATGCTTCGGTCACACTAAGGAGCAGTGCAACCAGAAGCAGTTGTGGATTCCCAAAAAGAATGATAAAAATTTAATAAGTATTCAAGAAAATAGATCCGAAACAGTTCAGGAAATTAATGCCAGTGAAAGTACAAAATCTCAGTCAAAATCTCAAGAAGATGTAGATCGAATCTATCAAGATGATATCATTTTCGATCAAGAAAGTAATACTAAAGAGCTCACTGATCAAAACAATCAGATCATGGCGATGGAAGTTCATCTGCAAAGCGGAAAAAATTCAAATGATCATGATCCGACAAAGATAAAGGAGGGTAAAAATAAACAGGTCTTTAACTCTGAAACCCCCCATATTTCAGAGTCATGTTTAATTACAGGCCAGAATAATACAAGATTAGTCAACAAAATTCATCAGAATTCTAATCTGAATCAAGAATCAAAGACTTAGAAGGGATCTTCCTCTACACTTGCTGCAGATGTTGAGAGAAATGGTTGCTCAACATTGCCTCGCAAGGGTGATCAACCTCCAGAGCAGGCTGCAATGTCTGATTGTAATGAATCAGAATTGCCTCGCACAGCTTCTTTTGATATTTCTTTAATCAAGACTCCAGAATCTGCACAAATGGAGGAAGATAAATTTGAGAAAAAAGACAGTGTTGAAGAATTTGACATACCAGAATTACATATTGATAAAACAAAATCATCTGGTAAGTTAAAGGGAAGTAAAGAGAAAAAAGCTTTCAAACAAAAATATATATCAATTAACCCAGAGTGGGATCAAATGTCCACCAGATTGAAGGCCAGAGGTACTGATAATAAAAGGAGAGGTAAAAGTACTATGGTGTCAGGTACAATTTAAATCTCATATTTTAATATCATATATATGTCTATTTTTGCATGGAATGTTAGGGGGATGAATACCCCTGTTAAACAATCTAATATCCTACATATGATTAATATATATAAACCTACTATTATTGCCCTTATTGAGAATAAATTGAATGATGAGCACTTTGATAGATTCTGTATTAAAATGTCCAGTAATTAGAAAGCTATTCATAATAATGATTGTGGCTGTAAAGGTAGAATTATTGTTATCTAGGACTCTAATGTCTGGAATAATACAAACATTAATAAAGACAGTCAATTTATAGATTGTAATTTTAGAAACATTGGTGGTTTTTATTTACAAATTACTGTTGTATATGGTAGTAACTTTGAAATTGAAAGAAATGTTTTGTGGCAAAAATTTAAATCTCTAAATTACATATATAATTTCCCTTGGATTGTATTAGGGGACTTTAATACTGTTTTTCATGTTAATGAAAAGTTTGGTGGGATTAAGATCCCTCAGAATAAGCTAGATAAAGTCAATAAATTTCTTTTAGAACCTGGTCTTATTGAGCCAAATATTAGTGGTAGTAAATATACTTGGAAATCTAGTTTAGCTAAAAATATTCATTGCAGATTAGATATAATTTTGTATAATAATGACTTCTTAAATAAATTTCCTGATAGTACCTGTTCTACTTTGAAACAGAACTTGAGTGATCACACTCCTCTTCTGGTTAACCTTGTTGTTAATAGTGTTGCTAATACTAAAGCCCATCCATTTAGATTCAAAAACAGTTGGGTTCTGGAAGAAGATTACAAAATTTTAATAGAAAATTGTCATATTTTTTTCTGTAATGGATCCAAACAATTTCAGTTTTGTATGTTTTTGAAATTCACTAAGAATAATCTTAAAAACTGGAATAAAAATAAATATTTTAATAAAAGTAGGATTGCTGAATTGAGAAATGAAGGTAAAATGTTGCAAATGAATGCTGATAATAAGCCTAGTGATTTGAATGAAATTAATAATTTTTTTCTAAATCAAAGAGAGCTGTCAATGAGATGTATAAAGAATCAGTTGATGCTAGACAAAAAGCTAAGATTGATTGGCTTACTTTAGGGGATGATTGTACCAAGCTTTTTTATGCAAAGATGAGTAATAGAAAACACCTTAATAACATTGGTTGCATATTTGATAGAGAGAGAAATTTAGCTAATTCATATGAGAAAGTTTATGCTGAAGCTGTTAAGTTTTATAAGGAGCTTTATTTTTCTGCATCTATTGAAAGGGAGTTTCCAGATATAACATGTAAAATATCTTAAATAATAATGCTGCAGAAATCTTACTGGCTCCTGTGGGTATTGATGAAATAAAATTTATTGTTTTTAATGCTGGGGACAACAAAAGTCCTGGCCCTGATGGATTCAATGCTAAATTCTTTAAAAATAATTGGGAGTTTATAAAACAGCAAGTGACTGATGTGGCCAATGAATTTATGGACAATGGTAAAATTCTCAAAAGTATTAATCATACATTCATTACCCTTATTCCAAAAAATAAAAACCCCATTGATATAGGTGATTACAGACCCATTTCATGTTGCAATTTTATTTACAAAATTATTCCTAGTGTGCTAAGTAATAGAATTAAAGTGTTTTTGTCTTTTCTTATTGCTGAAAACCAGAGTGCTTTTGTTCCTGATAGGCTTATATATGAAAACTCCCTTTTAGCTCATGAGATGGTCAGAAAATTTAATACAAAATAGGGTGATAATGTATGTATTAAGATTGATCTGCAAAAAGCATATGATAAGGTTAACAGACACTTTATTCGTCACATTATGAAATGTATGGGTTTTCCTATAAAATTTTGTGATTTGATATTTGAGTGTATTAACACCCCTACATTTTCTATTTTTATTCAAGGTAACGTTGAAGGGTTTATAAAGTCTAATAGGGGGCTAAGACAGGGAGATCCCTTGTCTCCTTATCTTTTTGCGATAGTGATGGAATATTTTTCTATCCTTATTGAAATAGAAAGTATTAAAGGTAAAATTCATCCTATAAATAGAATCAGCCATGTGTAAATCACCTGATATATGCTGATGATCTAATGGTTTTTATTAAAGCTAATAAGATAATGCAGAATCTATTAAATACATTTTTGATAAATTAAAAATTCATGCTGGGCTTCAACTTAATGTTAATAAGTGTAAAGCCTATTTCAGTAAAGCCTGTAAGTTCAAAAATGAAATTTTAAACATTTTACAAATAAAAGAGGGTTTTCTTCCAATCAAATATTTAGGTTTGCCTCTTTCTACTAATATGATTAAGAATTCAGATTGCTCAATTCTTATTGATAAAATTCAGGAGAGAATGGAGACGTGGTCTTGCAAATTGCTCTCCATTGCTGGTAGACTAGAGCTTATTAAGACAGTGATTTATGCTATTATCCTATACTGGTTACAAACATTTCAAATCCCTGCTGCAACAATTAAAAATTGGAAAGCAGATGTGCTGATTTTCTATGGAAAGGCAAATACCACAAAATTAGTTGGATTAATGTGTGTAGACCAAAAAATAAGGGGGGTTTTGGTATTAGAAATTTTAAAGATTTGAGTACTACTTGCCATTTAAAATTATTTTGGAGATTCATTAGTTCATATTCTTTGTGGGCTAGATGGATGAGATCCAAGTACTTGAAACAGGAAAATTTATGGACTACTGTTCATAAAAATAATCAATCAAATACTTGGAAACATATTTTAGATTGTAGAGAAATTGGTAAATCTTTTATAGATAGAAAATTTAAAGATGGAAAAGACATCAGTTTGTGGTTTGATCCATGGTTCAATAATGAAACATTTATAAATAGGGCTGGGTGGAACAGTCTTGTTTTATGTGGTAGCCCTAATGATAAAGTATCTGATATTATAGTTAATAATCGGTGGCACCCACAGATTCATCCCATTACTAACCCCCATAAAAATGATATTTGCAATATTCAGTTTGATAAATATGCAGAGAATGATTACTGGGAGTGGAGAGCTAACAACAGAGGGAAGTTTTCTTTTAAAGAAACTTGGAATTTTATCAGAATTAAATATCCTACTGAAGTGTGGTATCAGTGCATTTGGAATAGAGTGAATTGTCCCAAGATGCAATTTGTACTTATTTTGCAATAAAAAACAGATTGCCAACCTGGGACAGGATTAATAAATGGGGTAGCAATTTAAATTCACTCTGTTCCTTATGCAAATTTGAAAATGCTAATCGTATATTTTTTGAATGCTGCTATTCCTTTTTTATATGGAATCAAATCAGAATGACTTTAAGCATTGATGACAACAGACATATGGATATTATGAATATTATCAAAATTATCAACAGCAAATTCAGGGTCAATTCTAAAGAATCGGATTATGCTCACATTCTTCTTACTACGGCAGTGTTTAACTTATGGAAAAAAAGAAATCTGCATGTGCATAATAAGGGCAGCAGAAGCAAAGAGCAAGTTTGTCTTACTATTATTACAGATAGCAAGATTATGTTGCAAAAATCTAAAAAATTTCAGAAAAGTCAAACCAGATATACTTCCCTTGTTGAAGACTAGAAGGCCGAAGTTAGTAGCAAGAACTTGGAAGCTTTTCTTTTAAATCCGAGAAGTTTGTGGACAAACAACAATTATTAGAGAATGGAGGGTAGTGTCAACCACTATGAGTTAAATGAAATTGACGAGGATAATAGCTCTTTCGAAGCTGCGTGCTACAGCAATGAACCACATCAAGCTACTGCTATGAAATCATCAGATCTAGGTCTCGTTGATGCTAGATCTAACAATTTGAGGTCATCAGAGATTATAATTTGAGAACCAGTGTGTCTTTGGGAGATAATAACAAAGCGCAGCAAGCTTCGTCAAATCTAGGTCGCGTTGACCATAGATCTAACATTTTTCAGCATCTCAACAACAATCGCAAAGCCTACTGGAAGATTAATTGTGGTAGAGGCATGAGAGGTAGCTTCAATGAGGCTCTTTCCTACTGGGAACGAGGTGAGAGCAGCGGGATGAAGAGCGACAGAGGATGGTTTATTTGAGCTGCCATTTTTTTGCTTTTCGTTTTCTCTCTTTGTTTGAGAATAAGTGTTGCCGATAGTGTCGGCGCTAGGGTTTTGCAGAGTGTTGTTTGGTTCGGGTATAATATTACCCATGTTGTGTTTGATTTTGGGCCTGGCCCTTTTAACTTTATTCAAAAAAAATATAATTTTCATTTCCTTGAAATTTTACTACTTTGTTTAGGTGGCCAATTGAGCTTTGAGCCCATGAAATTGTATATATGTAAATATGCTTTTCATTTTCGAAACTAACCCCTCTTAAAAAAGTGTATTGCTTTAGAAATAAAAAAACTTGTATGAAAAGTGTGGAATGATGAAAAACTTGCAGTTAAATTATAAAAGAATAATAGACGCAGAGAGCGTTGTAAATGGAAATAAGGATGTTAATGTCCTAGAAATGAGGATTTTATTCCCATAAATATAATAAAAAATAATGTCAATGACCAAAGTTTATATGTATATAAATTATTGTAATTATTTAATTTTATAATGAAAATGCATTTATTCTGAATTGAATCATGCATATAAGCTTGAAGTTATAGAAGTTGAAAAGCTAAGATTTAATGCAATTAATATGTTGGGGCATATTTTACAAATAAGAACATTGTTAATGCAAACTTTAAATAAATTTTTAAGGAGCAACTGGATTATAACTTAAAATTTAGCCTATAAATTAGGGATAATGAGATAGCTTTTAGTATGTTTTAAATAAATCGATTTGTCTGGTTTACGAAGTTGAGTGAGAATCCAAACATAATGTAGGAAGAACAAATTTTATGATAAAAAACATTTTAAATAAAGATATGTATAAAAATGTAGGAATCCAAACATATTTAGTCTGAAATGAATTATGTATAAAAATGATCATAATTATGGTCGGAGTTACAAAATGTTGGAGGGTTAAGAGAAAATGCAAAAGATCATTATTTACCGAAGGGGAGAACAAAACCTGTTTGTCATTAATGTGTTATGGCATATTATAGAAATGAGGGCATTGTTAATACAAACTTTAAATAAAGTTTTAAGAAAGCAAATGGACTTTAATGTAACATTTAGGCTAATGATGCAAGAGATAAGTATTGTCTCTAAACTTTGGCGAAAATTTTATTAGATAACAATTTGGAATGAATAAAATAAAACAGAGTAGTAAATATGCTAAAAAGGATCACTGGCTGCATCATAAAATCAAATGAATAAAGCAAGAAAAAAAGGAGAAAAAAGGTACAGTAAAAGGGAAAAGAATAAAGTTAGAGAATACGGAAAGGCATGAAACTTCTCGGTCTAAATAATTATAAGGTAAAATAGTTATTTATTTTCAAAAAAATTTAATGGCGTGAAGAAAAAAGTATTCTGTTAATAGAATTAACCTTTACTTATAAACATAATAAATAACTAAATGTCTAGTCATTAATCTATAAATAACTCCAAACGGCAAAAATAAAAAAAGGTTTGAAACAACATAACATTAAAGAAGCTTTGTAAAACAATGGACAATTACCACACTATTTTATAAGATCCCATTGAAGTTGGTACCAGTGCCTTAAGAAACAAAAAAAACTTGTATCAAAAACGTAGAAGAATGGAAAAATCAAATTTAGATTATAAAGGAATAATGAATGCAGAGAGTGTTGTAAATGGAAATAAGGATGTTAATATCCTAGAAAATGAGGATTTTATTCTTATAATTATGATTAAAAAATATCAATGATCAAAGATTATACGTGTGTAATCATATGTGTAATTTTATAATGAAAATGCATTTATCCGAAATGAATTATGTATAAAAGCTTGAAGTTACAGAAAGTTAAAATTTAAGAGTTAATGTTAGCATTCATATTTGAATGAAGGAGAGGACGGAAAACACATATGTCATTAATGTGTTAGGGTATATTTTACAAATGAGAACTTCGTTGATACAAACTTTGAACAAAGTTTTAAGGAGCAACTGGATTTTAATATAAAATTTAGTCTACCACTTAGGTATAATGAGTATCGTGTTTTAAATAAATCGATTTGTTTGATTTGTAAAAGTTGAGTGATAATTCATATATAATATAGGAAGAACTAATTTTACGATAAGAAGATATTCATTAAAAAAATATGCTGTGGTTTTAAACTTAAAATGCATTTAGTTTGAAATGAGTTATACGTATAAATTACCATAAATGGTTAAAGTTACAGAATATTGAAGGGTTAAGAAAACTTACATAGTATCATCTTTCAATGAAGGGACGAGTAAAATTGTATGTCATTAATATGTTAGGGTATATTATAAAAATAAGGGAGTGGTTGATGCAAACTGCAAATAAAGTTTTAAGGAGCAAATGGACTTTAATATAATATCTAGGCTGGTGATGTGAGAAATAAATACTGTCTTTGAACTTTTCATATAATAGCGTAGATATAATAGATTACCTTATCTAAGATTTCTATGAAGATTTGAAAAGTAAAGGCTAAAATATTTCGAAAAAGAGGAGGATTCTTTTAGCCAACGGTTTGGTAATGATTAAAATAAAATAGAGTAGTAAATGCGCTAAAAAGGATCATGTGCCCACACGATAAAACTCAATGAATAAAATAAGGAAAAAAAGTAAAGGTGCTCAATTTTAATAGTATATAGTATAGATATATAGTCGTTGTTTTACCAACTGTTTGCTCAAAAGTTGGACAAGCACCTCTAAATATGATTTTCTTTTTTAGTTAAGTTTCGTCTGATCTAGTTGACTTAGAGTTTTTTATTTTCTAGCATGTAATGGAAGGAATTCCATCGAGTGCAGAGACAGTTCACAAGTGCAAAATTTGGAAGGTGGATAGGGAAAGTATATAATATAGAGTTTTTACAGTGGTTAAACCCGAATGTGCCTACATCCACTTTCCATCTTATTATTCTCTCTTTGATTTGATTACAAGTACAAGATATATTCGAAAAGAATAAAAACTTTAGGTAGCTGAAGCGATGGATTTTCAGCAGAGTTTTCTCTCATTTTCTCCCCAAAAATCTGTCCACATTGTTGTTGAGAAGCTCGGGTATTTACAGAGTGGAGTTGTGAAGCGTGGAGGAGAAGTTATAGCTTCTTGAGTTTGGTTCGGCATTTGAGTCAGGAAAAGTTAGATCGACATTTAGGTTAGGAAATTTGCCTGGTTTGGTGGTCCTTTTTTGCTTTAGTGTGATCCTACCTTGGAGTACCATACTTACCGATCCAAACATTTGATTCGGCGTGTTTGCCATGCCAGACCAAATGTTTGTCCCGGCAATTGATGTATTGTGCCGGACCAAATACTTTGTCCGGCATGTCAGAGAATGTCGGACCAAATGTTTGTTCCGGCATCTCTAAGTATACCGGACCAAATACTTGGTCTGGTATAACGTAGGATGTCGGACCAAATATCTGGTCCAGCATGTCGGTTCATATGTTTGGTTCCGCATTTTTGCAAATGCCGAACCAAGCATCTGGTTCAGTTATGTTGTTTCCTACACCCCTGCTCGCCTTTGCTTGCCAGAAAACCGAGCCAACACTTGCCCCTCAAAGTATGTTGTGTAACTGCACAACATGTTTTGTTTTTGGTTCATCGTTGAGCTTCCACAGAGCCTAGTGACCGTTCGTCTTCCCCTTTTTTCCTTTAAATACACCTTCTTCCCTTCTCTCTTTTACTTTTGCTTTCTCTTAATCAAATTTCTTCAACTTTACTAAGTCGACTGTAACTAATTTAAGTTCGCTTTCCTCTTGTTCGAATTCGGATTTTCTCGTGCCAGCATAGCTTAAGGTAAGTCTGTTTTAATTTGATCGTATATTATTAGAGTTCTAGGGTTTTGATGTGTAGGAGAGCTTTTGTGCAGGGGTGGGTGACTTCGGTCTTGAATTTGCGAGGAGGTACTTCGTTTGAACGAGTACCTGAATGATTCTAGTATTTTGATGGTTATGAGGAATGGTAGATTGAGATGTAATATGGTTGAGAGAACATGAGAGGCAGCGACCAGTTTCATGCAGGGCCATTTGCCCATTAGGTGTTCGATAGACTGTTTGACCGGCTAATGGTTATTACTTGGGTGTTGAAAGCATAGGTTGGTTATATCAGTTTCATTTGTAATTCGAACCCGTATTGTGTATTTTCTGGGCATGATTTTAAAACAAAGAATAGGTAAGGCTGTTGGGGAGGTGTGCCTTGGGTCGGCGGTTGAGAATTTTAGTTCGGTCGATAGTTGGGGATTGGTTCGACATTCGTCATAGGGTAATACCGTACCAGATTTGCCGAGCGCATTACTTTTTGGTTTGCCGAGCCAAAAGCAAGTTTTCCATGAGATGGTTAGGCTGGGGATACGGATCCAATTGGGCTAGACGATAAGAGATTTCCATGCATGTTTTAACTTCTGTTTATGATTTGGACCTCCACTTGACTTTCATTTTCTTGCACAAAAAATATGTCTTCTGGACGTGAGCTTTATTCCAAGTTTGCTGCTTCATAGCCTGCCAGGGCCATTCCTTCTTCTTCTGACGCTCCAGCCGATCCTTTCAGGTAACCCAGTTCTGCTCACTCTTTAGTGGAAGGTTATACTCCTAATCAAATGTTGGTTAGGCTTCTGGAGTGTTATCCCAGCATGTTGACGATAAAGAAGCTGAACTCCATAGCTACTATGTTTGGGATTGACTATCGGGGCATGATATTACCTAGATCGGATGATAAAGCATGCTTTCTTCCAGGTTGATATATGGCAATAGCATGTATCATTATACGTGCAGCGCGATTCCTCCGCTTACCAATTGGATTGCCAGCTTCGTGATCTATTTGAAGGTTGCTCCTATTCTAAGTTTAGTATGTTCAAGAAGGAAGATTTCTTTATACGTGATGATATCGTGGCCCAACATGCTTTTACTTCTAGCTGTAAGTTATTATGTTATCTTTTTCTAAACTTTCTATCAGCTTGGCCTCTTATTGCTTCATAATTTTCAGGTTGTGTGAAGGCGGCAGAGGATGACGGCTTAAAAAAGATGGCCAAGGAAGTATTGGCTATCCCGGAGGCCGAGCGGGAAGCCTCCTTCTTACTCCTTGATGTTGCTCTCCGATTTTACAACTTGATCAGCTCCAGACAGTCCATGTACAAGATTAGGCCAAGTTCTGCTGAGAGAGCAGCGGGAGCCAAAGGAGACGAGGGTGATGGAGACAAAGGTAAGGGCCCAGATGAGGAAGGTGGTGTGGCTGAAGTCCCCAAGAAACTGAGACATATGAAGAGTGCAGTTCGTCCTCCCCGTTCGGGGAAATCTCTGTGTATTCGAGATGCTCCTTCCCCTGACGACGAGGGAGGTTCTCATTTGGGAGCAGAAAGTGAAGAGGAGGAAGGACCGGAGAGCAATTCTGAAGCAATGGAAGGGGATGTTCGTGTATTTCCAGACGTGGTTATTATAAGCAGCGAGGGATTTGGCGTGGATCCTTTAAAGAACGCAGAGGCCGTGCGAGAGTGGCTCGAGCAGTTGGAACAATCTGAGCCGGCCCCAAAGTCGTCTTCTGCTGCCGATCTTTCCCGAAAGAATGTGGCTTTGGGAGATCTAGGTGAAATACCGCCTCTTCCCGCACAAGTGGAGTGGGAATAGATGAGGAATTCGGGCTTTCTCCATGCACTTTTGATTACTGTACGGATTTTGAGATACTTCTTGAAAACTTTATGTTTTTCGACGAGTCCCAGCCTCCTCCTGCTCCTCAATCCAATGAAGTTGGGTCGCCATGTGTTCTCCTTCCTTTGAGTGGAGTCCCATCCCTGGGTATTCCTTACTTGAGTGAGACCCGCCCCGGCCATGATCCAGTCTGCCCTATGGGTTTATAGTAGCTTGCCCTGTCTTAGTGTCTTAAGAGTTTCGTATTTTTTATGCTTTCTCGCTTTCTTGGATCTAACGTTGTTGCATGTATTCCAGGGAAAAGGAGAAACCCAAAGCAAAATGAAGTCTCCAGGTGGCTTGAGCAGTTCTAACAGATGAAAATGACTTCCGTTTCTTCTAAGGCGACTTTTCAAGAGGAAAAAACTGTGCAAGAGAATATTAGGCAGAGCCCGTCTGGCTTAGATAAGGGAGAGAGCCGTGAGTCGTCCCAGAAACATGTGAGGTCCCTGGGTAACAAAACACCTCCATTGGCTTCCAAACTTCCTTCCGCTATCGCCGTCACTATCCGATGGGTTCTGAAGTGCGCGAAGTGCCGGATGAGTAGGGAGAGTGCAATGTTGATTCTTTTTCTCAGATTATCAGCAACCAGCACGGAATCCCTTTGAGAATCATCTTGACATAAATCCCGACTATGCGAGTCATCGTGCGGTGGATCCTGACACCGAGTTCCTTTTACCTCAAAATTCCTTGGTCCAGATCCTAGATGAGCCGAAGACTCTTGATTTTGCTAACTTGACAACGAGGATGGACCAGAATACAGATGAGACCATAAACATATTTGACTATTAGTCCCGTTTAGCCAAAGCTAGTGAAGAAGTTGGGAGTGCCAATGTGCGTTGCGTCTAGAGGTGGGAACCTTCGCAAGGCGTTCAGGGAGAAAGAGGCTCAGTTAGAGGAAGTTGAAGCATTCCGCGCCTCCGAGATAAAGAAGGCCAAGGAAGAGGCAAGGAAATAGGCTGACGACCTATGTAAGATGCAGATTGCCATGGCTATCAGTTCAGTGGATGAGGCTCGGTAGAAGGATCTGGAGCGAATTTGCTCCCTTGAGGGCAAAGTGAAGAATGTTGAGACTTGGTTTTGATTCATGACACGAAGCTATCACTGCAACATACAGACTCAACGACTGTTACAAAAAAAAAGAATATATACTACATGGAGACATGACATAAAAATCGGTGCATCAACTTTTATATTATTTTGTTTTGAGTCTTAAGTCAATATTGTTAAGATCTCTCCTTGTTTACGTATATGTTAGCCTACATATAATCTTCCTATTTTTAAATGATTTATACATATACAAGCATATAATATATATATATATATATATTATCAAAGTTTTAAAGTTAAAATCATATTATATATATATTATATATACCTGTGTAAACTATGCAAATTACACAGATAATACCAGGTCAGTCGACTCACCTGCTATTATCTGTGAGACATGCACAGGTGCACAAGCATATATATAATATATAAAAAATTTTTTTTGAATATTTAGTCGACTGACCCAAAGGCTTAGTTGACTAAATTTCTATAACGGCTATATTTTTTGAAAAGACACGATCATTCGTGAAGAGTTACGAATCTCTCCGAAGAGATTTGGACGCGACGCTTCAACCGGAATGCTTCGCCAATGGTGGTTGCTATTTAACAACTATAAATACATATCCTAACTTCATTCCATATTACTTAATATGCTTATCTCTCTTATCTAACTCTCTTGAATATTCTTACGACTATACTCTCAAATATTCAGCATTCTTAACATATTATGCTTGAATTAGATTTATATATCATATTCTAAGCAATATTATTCCTTTCTAATCTTCATAAACTTCAAATATACATATTTATACTCGAGGAGAAGATCATAGGAAGAGTGTACTATAAACTGACTTCTCCGTGTTATCAGAACACAAAAAGTCAAACAATCTTTTGTATTTGTTGAAGTTCTGTTCTACTGCTCAGGCGTGTGAAGTCCTCTTTGGCTGTTGAAGCGAAATTCTGCTCCGCTGCTCAGATCCATGTTCGGCTGCTCAAGGGTTATATAGACATGTTCCTTCGGGTTAAGTGAGGGTTGTTGTTTTAGTGAAATTCCAAAAGAAGTCTGGAACTGGACGTAGGACGGAGCTCCGAACGAGTATAAAAATCTCTGGTTTTATTTTTGTTATACTGCTTTTATATTCCGCACTATTTACTGTATAGCTATCATCACTATACTTTGTATTACCGTATATCCATATTACACGATCCATAGTACACTTGGCATCAGATCTTCATATAGCCGTAACACAGTTATCTGATACTCTAATAATATGGAAACTAACACTGCACTAGCGTTAACACTAGCTTCATAGAAGGACAATCCACTGCACGTCCACCACTATTCAATGTTATGAACTATAACTATTGCGCCACACGAATGAGAATATATATGCAAGCAAATGGTTTTGATTCATGGAATATAACTCAGAAATAATACACTATTCCTATTGAAGAGTATTCTGCTTGGACAAATACAAAGAAACTAGATGCCACAGCAAATGCAAAAGTCATTAATATGTTATTTTGTGCCTTAGATAAAAATAAGTTTAACCATGTTAGCATGTGTAACACTGCATATGAAATATGAAATATGGCGTACACTCAAAGGTACACACGAAGGAACTAGCAAGGTCAAACAAAGCAAGATATTCATGCTCAAAAGTCAGTTTCAAAGCTTTAGAATGAAAGAAAATGAATCTATAAACGATATGTATTCAAGATTTCAGGATATCTATCATTCATTAGTAGGACAAGGAGTAAAATATTCAGA
Source organism: Allium cepa (assembly GCA_030765085.1). Taxonomy (NCBI): domain Eukaryota; kingdom Viridiplantae; phylum Streptophyta; class Magnoliopsida; order Asparagales; family Amaryllidaceae; genus Allium; species Allium cepa. Next base: position 736,133,195 of record CM060935.1, on the reverse strand, counting down.
TTTTGATATTGTATCCAAAATCCTTAACTCTTTAATGGAAGAATGGGAAAGAAAAGTTCCCGCTATTGAAGAAGCGAACGATATTTCCAAAATAACTCTGAAAGAGTTAATGGGAAATCTAATGTCCTATGAAGTGAATTTGCAAGCTAAATGAGTTCAAGCTCAAGATAAAAAGAATATAGCATTCCATGCAGAACAAGAAGAATTAGATTCAAACAAAGACGACCTAGCCTTTATTGCCAAAAACTTCAAAAAATTATTGAAGTATAGAAAAGGAAACAGAAATAATGGCAAGAGAAGCTCAAATAGCAATAAACCACGGTCTTCGTCAGTTCAGGAGTGCTTTAACAGTCACAAAAAGGGGCATATACAGAAGGATTGTCCGGATCAAAAGAAAGAATATCGCAATAAAAGGAAGGATAAATTCAGAAGGAAAGCTTTCTCATTTACATGGGATGATTCAGACTCCTTCTCCTCCTCAGAATGCGAGAACAGCGATAATGAACAAGCCAACGTATGCTTTATGGCCAAATATAATGAGTTTAGTGATTTAACTTTTCATGATATGAAAGAGATAAACTCAGAATTGTTAGATACTTTAAAAAGTCTCAAAAGAAAATATAAAGAGGCTGTTGAAAATCAGAACAAAGTAGAATTCGAAAGAGATATGCTTAAAGACGAGAAAAATATATTGGAAGAAGAACTTGAGAAAACTCAAGAATCGCTTTCAAATGTTAATTCTCAACTGATATTATTGAGTCAAGAAATTGAGACTCAAAAAGAAAAGAATGACGTTCTTGTTCTGCAAATCATGATTGGAAAACTAATATCAAAATGATAGAACTAGAAAAATCGAATCTAAAGACCAAACTAGATAGAATCGCTAAAAATGTCTCGAATTTACTAAAGGTAGAGAGAATTTATCTAGAATTATTGAAAATTCACAACTTGCTAATAATAAAAACGGACTAGGTTATAAGAGGAAAGTCAAGAATTCATAGTCTAGTAATTTAAACAATGTTAAGTCTAATAAAATACACATATCTTCAAAAAAGTTCAGTTTCTAAAACTATCAATATATGGGCTCTTAAAACAAATAACAAGTTGACAAGGAATAAGTATACTAGATCATTCTTAGAAAACATTCATAATAATAAGAATTATATTTATAAAAGGGATATTGAACCCACTTGGGCTTGGTTTTCTAAGATCTAACTCTTAGGACCCTATTAAAAAGGTGGGTACCAACGTCATCTAATATTTTTTGCAGGTCCCACTCAAGAAAAGAGGAAAATGGATACTCGATAGTGGTAGCCCAAAACATATGGCAAGAGACAAAGACATGCTGACAAACATTACATACTCAAATGGAGGTTCTATCACTTTTGGAGATAATTCCAAAGGATATACCATCGGCAAAGGCGATGTGAGCAATTATGGTGGTCCGGGCAAACAACCCATCTTCACTTGGTCCTCCTCTTCCAATGATCAGGCGAGTAGTACCAACAATGGTGGAAATGGAGGCAATGGTGGTGATATGTGGTCAAAGTTCTCATGGTGATAGGGATAAGCTTAATAGAGTAAGTTGTTGCTTATCTTAGTATTTTCTTTTTTTGATATACAAATAGTAGTCTTTCATTTGAAAACATTAAAACATGGTTTGTACTAGATAGCCAATGTTTTGTATTATTTGTTTTATATATGATGTTGTTACCTTAAAACTCTTGTTTGTGATGTTGCAGTGTATGAATCCTTGTTTCTTTTTTTGCCATGATTTGAATATCTATACATGCATCATATGATTATTCATGTTCTTTATTCCTTTTTGTCGACGACAAAGGGGAAGAAAATTATCACTAACATTAAGAATGCAGGATATATATCGCCAAAGATTCAAGGGGAGTAAGTATTCATATTATATTATAAAATTATCACTAACATTAAGAATGCAGGATATATATTGCCAAAGATTCAGGGGAGTAAGTATTCATATTGTATTATATACAGTCGAAATCTGTATCTATTTAGAAGTTGTCATCAATCAAAAATGGAAAGAATGTTGAGACTTGGTTTTGATTCATACACGAAGCTATCACTGCAACATGAAGATTCGACGACTGTTACGACAAAAAGAGAATATATACTACATGGAGACAAGACATCAAAATCGATGCATCAACTTTTATATTATTTAGTTTGAGTCTTAAGTCAATATTGTTAAGATCTCTCCTTGTTTATGTATATGTTAGCTTATATATATAATATTCTTATTTTTAGATGATTTATACATATATAAGCATACAATATATATATATATAAAATCAAAGTTCTAAAGTTAGAATCATATATAATATTTATATATACATATATTTTATATACCTGTGTAAACTGTGCAAATTGCACACATAATACCAGATCGGTCGACTGACCTGGTATATAATATATATATATATATATTATATACCTGTGTAAACTCTGCAAATTGCACAGATAATACCAGATCGGTCGACGGACCTGGTAGGTCGGTCGACTGACCTGCTAGTATTTGTGCAACATGAACAGGTGCACAAGTATATATAATATATAATAAAAATCGTTTGAATATTTAGTCAACTGACCCAGAGGCTTAATTGAATGAATTTCTATAACGGCTATATTTTTTGAAAAGACACGATCATTCGTGAAGAGTTACGAATCACTACGAAGAGATTTGGACGCGACACTTCAAACAGAACTCTTCGCCAATGGTCGCTGCTATTTAACAACTATAAATAGATATCCTAACTTCATTCCACATTACTTAATCTGCTTATCTCTCTTATCTAACTCCCATTTATATTCTTGCAGCTATACTCTTAAATATTCAGCATTCTTAACATACTTATTGCTTGAATTAGATTTATATATCATATTCTAAGCAATACTATTCCTTTCTAATCTTCGTAAGCTTCATATATATATATTTATAGTCCAGGAAATAGACTTATCCGTGTTATCAAAACACAAAAAGTAAAACAATCTTTTGTATTTATTGAAGTCATGTTCTGCTGCTCAGGCGTGTGAATTCCTTTTCGACTACTGAGGCAAAATCTTGTTCCGCTACTCAGGTCCCTGTTTGGCTACTCAAGAGTTGTACAGACCTGTTCCTCCGGGTTAAGTGAGGGTTGTTGTTTTAGTAAAATTTCAGAAGGAGTCTGCGACTGGACGTAGGATGGAGCTCCGAACCAGCATAAAAATCTCTGGTGTTATTTTTATCATACTGCTTTTATATTCCGCACTATTTACTGCACAGATATCATCGCTATACTCTATATTATCGTATATCCATATTACACGATCCATAGCACACTTTCAACGAAATCGGAAGAGGCCTTAGACGAGCTGAAGGAGTCTCGGGGAAAGTGTTAAAAGGAGAGGGACTCATATCAAGCTGAGATCGACAGGTTGAAGGTGGAGCATGCTCAGTTGAGTAAGGATAACGAGCAATATATGAATAAGGTGGTGGCCCTCTAGACTGAAGTCGATAAATCCAATGATATATGCAACACGGTCAACCAGATGCTGAGGGATACGTATTTCATGTTTTGGAAACACAGGAACCTTCAATGGATGGATGATTACTCTCAGGTGATGGCCAGGATCCATGCTCGGCTTATCGAGGAGACTAAGACTATAGTCGCGTAGGAAGAAGGGGCTTTATATGACGTTGGGATGGTGAACAGCCAGTTCACAGTAGAGAAGACCAAAGCTATTGCAAAGGGATATGAGTTGCTGGCTGAGGACGAAGATGATGAGGGTGGATCAGATTTCGAGGGGCTCGGTGATCCAAGTCACGTTGCCGTAGGTACCTTGCCATTTTACTTTAGCTCTACCATTATCTATTCTGGATTGTAAAACTTATAAATATTTTTACTTTCCTCATGTAGGGATGTCTTTGGGGCAGGTTGGGCCTTTGCAAAAGGAAGGCGAGCCCCTCGAGCAATCAGAGCTCTCGAAGGACATGGCTGGAGGGAGCGGGCCGAGCGACAAGGATGTCCCTCCTTCTTAGTCAAGGAGATTTCTTTTTCCCTTTTCTACATTCATTTTTGGAGGATGTATGGACGTCCTGCATATGTAAATAAATATAAGCGATAGGCTTTGTACGAGAAAAGTTTAACATTGTACTGTTCAACTTCTGTTTTTTATATATATGTTTATTTTGGGATAGCATTTATGATGCTTGCTTTTTATAGTATGCTCTGTCTATTTGTGAACTATTTACGACTTTGTTAATCGTTATAGTTTTTGAGATACGGAGAACCATAGAAGCGTTGTTATATTCACGGTCGATCGCGAACGATAACTACTCGAGCTAATGCCCGTGCCGTGAGTATTATTCGATTCATCGTTGTCGGCGTGTGTAATGCTGATCGTCAAGTGCGAAGTACCCCTGGCTGTGGTCACGCCTCAATCGTGGGGTTTTGTAATCGGTTTGCAATTGTCGACAAGCTGAACGCCAATGATGAACTGCATATGCTATAATTGTGCCTAATTTTTGGCTTATGATCGGTTCGTTATTACCGGCTTGGGGTGCCGATCATCTGCAGTGAATTTCCAAGTCTTACTTCATACCCTTTATCATGGCTATCTTATTTCCAGTGCTGCCAACGAGGGTCTATGATTGCTCGCAGTAGGAATGGTCATCATACAAAATAATTACACAAAAGAACATTTAAACAAGGTAAGTAATACAAGACACCAAATTTTACGGTGGTTCGGCCGAAATATTCCTATGTCCATTGTCTTTCTTTTATTGCGTTAGTACATGTTTCTTTACAACTCAAGAGAATAGCGGTGTAGATGTTGGTGTTTCCATGCATTCCCAAACATCTCCCCATCTACCGTTGACAAGATGTAAGCTCCATTTTGAAGGTCTTTATGTACAACAAACGGTCCATCCCAAATTTGATCTAACTCCCCGGGTCGTGGGAAGACTCGTTTGAGAACCAAGTCTCCTTCTTGTAAGGTTCGAGGCTTCACCTTTAAATTGCATTGCCTTGCCACCTTTTGTCTATAAGCGGCGGCTCTGAGGGCGGCATCATTTCTCTTCTCCTTGATCAAGTCGAGTGATATGTTTAATAGATCCTTATTTTCTTTCGAATTATAGTGTATTCTTCGTGCGAGGGGAAAATTGTTTCGGCGGGGAGCATGGCTTCGGCTCCGTTTGCTAGTGCGAATGGAGTGTGCCCTGTCGTGGTTTTATAAGAAGTTCGGTAGTCCCATAAAGACGTAGGCAATTCGTCGACCCATGCCCCTTGGATTTTTCCAGTTTCTTCTTGATCGGCATTTTTAACACCTTGTTCACTACTTCGACTTGTTTGTTTGCCTATGGATGTACCACGGCTGAAAAGCTTCTGGCAATCCCATGCTCATGGCACCAATTGGCGAATTACTCGCTGTCGTAGGGGAGTTTGTTGTCTGATATGTTTTTCTTTAGTACCCCATACCTGCACAGGATGTTACATATTAGAAAATTTATCACTTTGGTGGATGAAATCTTGTTTAAAGGTTCCGCTTCCACCCATTTGGTGAAGTAATCCACTGCCACTATGGTATATTTTGCTCTTTCTCGACCGATGGGGAGTTCCTCGATTAGGTCGATCCCTCAAATGGCGAAGGGCAAAGGACTAACCATCTGGGTCTAACCAGTAAGTGGCAGTCTTGTGATTTTGGCAAATCTTTGGCACTTTTCGCATCTTGTAGCAAACTCGGTTGCATCTATATTTAGTATGGGCCAAAAGTACCCATAGCACAGGATATTTCTGGCTAGAGTTTGGTCGTCCGTGTGGTCGCGGCAACTTTCTTGGTGTATGTTGTTGAGAATGTCTTTTGCTTCGTTTCCTGCGACACAACTCGGTAGGGGATTGGAAAATCCACGATGGTATAGGATGCCCTCTTGGATGGTGTAGCGGGATGCCTTCCTTAGGATTTTTCTAATTTCATTGTGATTTGTCGATAGGATTCCTTCTTGTAAGTATTTGATGATAGGGGTCATCCATGTCTCTTCGTTACTACCGATGGGTATGATCTAAAGACACTCGAAACTTGGTGTAGCTTGCATCATGACGAGGGTTGCCCCAGCATCGGCTCATTTCTCATGCTATCTTCTTTGGTGAAGGCATCCGCTTCTTGATTCTCCTCCCATGGGATATGTTTGATTACATAGTAGTCTAGCTCATTCAGGAGGGTATTAGTTCTGTTGAGGTAAAAGGCAAGTCTTTTCCCGTGAGTCTGGAATTTCCCCAAGATTTAGTTTGCGATTAGCTGCGAGTCACTGTGTATGCATATTGATTTGATCCCTATTTCCCTAGTGATTTCCAAGCCAGCTATTACTGTTTCGTATTCAGCGTCGTTATTGGTTGCAGCGAATTCTAGCTTCAGTAAATAACTTAACTTCACTTTCTTCCTTGGGGTGTGATGATTATTATTCCTGCCCCCAAGCCGAACTCGTTGGATACTCCATCCATAAACATATTCCACTCGATTATTTCCTCTATTCTGATGGTCGTAACCTTGTCCTGACTGGTGAATTTGGCTATGAAATCAATCAGGGCCTGCACTTTGATTGCGATGCGTGGATGATAGGTGATATCATACTGGCTTAGCTCGATGCACCGTTTTAGCAGGCGCCCTAATGCAACTGGCTTATGTAGGATCAGGCGCAATGGTTGGTTTGTCAGGACCCTTATAGAGTGATTGGAGTAATGCTGTAATTTCCTGGACAATATGAGCAAATAGTAAGCCAATTTTTCGATCTTCGGATATCTATATTCTACCCCTGCAAACCTCTTGCTGATGGAAATATACTGGTTTTTGGATATTGTCATCTTCTTATACCAAGGCAGCACTCAAGGCATGAGGGGACACTGCTAAGTACAATTAGAGGCTTTCTCCATCTACCGAGGTGGAGAGCACTGGCGGTTTCCGCATGTGTTCCGACAGGCTTTGGAAGGCCAAGTGTCATCCGCCGGTCCATTCAAACTTTCCCTTGTCCTTTTTTTGAGCTTCGAAGAATGGGACGCACTTGTCTATGGCCTTAGTTATAAATCTACTTAAAGTGGCTACCTTCCCGTTTAGACTCTGCATTTCCCTTCGTGTGGTTGGTATTTTGATGCCCTTCAAGGCTTGGACTTTTTCGAGATTTGCTTCAATCCCTCGAGCGTGCACAATGATACCCAAGAATTTTCCCGATGATACTCCAAAGGAGCATTTCAATGGATTCAGCTTCATTTTACATTTGCACAATACCTGAAACATTTCGTTTAGGTGATGTAAATGATATGTTTCTTTTCTTGATATGACAAGCATGTCATCGATGTACACTTCCATGGAATGATCAACCTGTTGCTCAAACATCTTGTTAACTAAGTGTTGATAGGTTGCACTAGCATTCTTATGCCCGAGGGCATGACCTTGTAGCGATATAGGCCTAAATCTGTGATAAAGCTAGTATGTTCTTAGTTTGGTACATGCATGGGAATATGGTTGTACCCCGAGTAGGCGTCCATAAATGATAATAATTCATGTCCTGTTGTTCCATCCTCCATTCGATTGATTCAAGGTAGGGGAAAACAGTCCTTGGGGCAAGCGTCATTGAGATTGAAGAAGTCGATTCATTTTCTCCATTTTCCATTGGATTTTTTCACCAGAACCGGGTTGGAGATCCATTTGGGATAGATAGCCTCGCTAATAAAACCGTTGGCGAGTAGATTTTTTACCTTCTTATTGAGGGCAATTGAGCGTTCCATGTTCCATCCCCAAGCTCCTTTTCTTCTACTTGACCGGGATTTGTGTTGGGTCTATATTTAGGTAGTGACAGACTATTTCGGGGGATACTCCCACCTTTTCTTCGTGGGTCCATGCAAACACATCCAAATTTCTACGTAAGAACCCTATCAACTGGATTTTCATATTTTTCTATAGTTGTGACCCTATCTTGAAAAGCCTTGTGCCATCGCGGTCATCTGCTGCAACAAGTTCCATAGCCTCCACAGGCTCGGCGCTGGCCTCCTCCTCTCTATCCTTTGGATTTAGTTCATTAAACGAGTCTCTTGTATACTCGAGAGGAGGGGCCTTCTTTGATTGCTAAGCTTCCATAGTTTTGGCAAAGAGGGTGGCCTCTACGCTTTTGCCTTTTTCCTTCCTTTTGTTCTGGTGGAGTTCTGTCACATAACAGTCGTGGGCTGCGTCATGGTGGCCTTCTACTTCTCTTATTCCCCCATCGGTAAGGAACTTCATTTTCAAGCACCAAGGGCTAAGACTATCTAGAAATCTGATAACGCAGATCTGCCCAGAAATGCGTTATAAGTAGAATGTCCGCCTACCAGCACAAATGTTTGCCTTCGGATAATGGATCGGGGGTGACTTCCTAGTTCAACAAACAAGTCCAACTGTCCTAACGGAATCATGGCTTCTCCAGTGAATCCATGTAGGGGCTTATTTCACGACGATACATCTCTCATTGATAACTTCATTTTATCGAAGGCATGTTTGAACAATACATTTACCGAGCTTTCCGTATCGACTAAAATGCGGAACATCTCTGTCGGGCCGATCTAGGCGGAAATGACCATGGGATCGGTATGCGGGTGTTGCTTTCAACCAAATCCACATCGCAAACGGGTTATATTGGTCCTTTCTCTCCGTTTGGTGAGGCGTCCTTCTGTAATGGAATGAACATACCCTTCTCCACCCTTTAAATATTTTTCGTACCTCTCCATCTTAGCCCAACTTCCGCCAGCTGAATGCAGGCCCTCAGTATAGTATGGACAATTATTTTTTCTTAATTGGAGCGGCTCAAACTTGCTTCTTCTTTGTTATTTCCGTGTCGGAGCGGCACTGGTCCTTCGGTGGTCGGAGCGGGAGAGTTATGCTTTTGTTGTATGACCATTCCATTTTGTTTTCTCCGGATGTATTCTTTAATGAGGTCCCGCAAATGTTGACATTCTTCTGTGTTATGTCCGTGAGACTCATGGAAGCGACAGTACTTTCCTATCCTAAATACAGCTTCCAATTCCTTCTTATATGGAGGGCGTTTGTACTTCAATTAGTGTTGAGTGGCCAAGTAAATGTATTCCATGGTGTTATTTAGAGGAGCGTGGGAATTAAATCTCGGTCTGTATCGTCGTTTTTTTGGTTTTTTCAGATCTGGGGTTGCCCTGACGGTTGCTTTTATCGTCATCATTTGGCTTGCTCCCTTCTCCTCGAGGTGGGACTCTCGTGTTTCCATAAGAGCTGGAACCCCTTGTGGGCTGCTCGCTATGCCGGATAGCCGCTGCATCTTCCAATCTCATATATTTTCCTACTTTATGGTAGAATTTCTGAAGAGTTAGAGGCTTCTCTTTCGTCGGTCTTCTTACAAGTTTCAAATCCAAATGGATGCTTCCACATAGTGCCATCAATGTAAGTCTTTCATCCGCGTTTTGCACCTCTGCTACAACTGCGTTAAAACGGGTAAGATATTACTGCATAGGTTCCCCTTATTTATGTTTTACGTTGGACAAGGAATACGCGTCCCTAGGCTGTTCCATATGAATTCGGAACTAGCTTATGAACTTTTCCTTCAACATTTCCTAAGAACTAATGGATCTGTGAGGTAGGCGATAGAACCATGTGATTGCTAAATCTGACAAAAACAGCGAAAAACATTTACATGGTACACTTTCAGTTGCTCCATTCGTGAGCATGTGCTGAGAGTATCGTTGTAGGGGGACGATTGGGTCAAAGGGGCCCATATATGGATCCATGGCGGGCATCTTCCATTCTCAAGGTGTGGTTGTTGCCTTTATGTCCCTAGTGAAAGGGCTAGATACTCTAGCGTCTATCCCCTTTCAAGTTGTGCACGCTTGAGATACCCCCTTAAGAGACGCGTCATTCTTTTTTCGGAGTCGAGAGCTGCCCTGTATGGTGCCTTGATTGAGGCCAGACTGGCGATGATTGGTTCAAGGCGTGATAGGATCAACCACAGATGGTCCATGTCTGGGCCCCCCTTGACCGGGTCCAGCTCTTGGCGACCTTTCTAGACCAGATGGGGGTTGAGTCTCGGCTTGGCTTCTAGCTTCTGGATCTTCCTGATTGAACTCATCATTAGCGGGAGATCTGTTCCTTCTACATAACTCTCTAGACTGGGATTCAAACTGGGATCCGATATTATGAGTGGATTCCTTCATGCTCCTTAAGCGTGTTGTAACGACCCAGAATTTGTAACAATTTAATTTGAGAATATTTAATTAAGTTTAAATATTTGAATGATGGTTTGAATTGAATTTCAAATTATCAGAATGAATTTAGCGATTAAATTATAGAATTTAATCTATTGAAGTTGAATAAAAATTTGAATCTTCAATTTTAAGCCGATTAAAAATATTTCAAAGGCTTGTAAAATTCATATTGATAATATTGAAGATTTTAGAAGCTTCAGAATTTAAATTGGAAGTGAATTGTTCAGTTTTGAAATTAAATCGTTTGAATCGATATTTAAAAATAGCCGTCCGAGGCACAGTCTCGGAATTCGACGAAACTAGTTCCATTGGGTCCGTAATTGAATTATTCTCGGATTTCAAATTTCGTATTTTTCTGAGTTGGTATGTGAGCACACGGTGAGTAAACGCGTTGAAATTGAATCGGATTCAATTTAAATTTAAAATTTAAATTTGGTCAACAGCAGTATCCCTTGAATCACGTCTAAAATTACGGCAAGGATCACGTTAAGGATCGTTCAACCCATGTTCTCTCTGTTTCAAATACCCCCCTCCCACTCTGAAATCAAATCAAGAAAATCGATCGAGAAAAAATCAATGGCGTCCACTTTTTATTTTTTCGTTCGAACGAAGCCGGCCTCCTCGGAAAAAAATCACGAGTCCCCTCTCCCCCTTTTCAATTCTTCTCGATTCACATCAGAAAGGAAAATGGCCGATCCTCTTAAATAAAAAAAAAAGAATAAATTAATGGCCGGCGACTGCGATTACGTCGCGATGAGGGGGGGAGGTCGCGGCAGCTGGATTCGCATAAGGAGGGGTTGCGATGGAAATTGGAGAATGGCGGCGTTCGCGCGAAGGTCGAATGAATTGGCGCGCGTGCTCGCGCGTATAGGGTTGAGGCGGCGATGCCGCGATTGAAGGTGGTGGCGCGCATTCGAGAACGAGCAATTCAACGCGGCGGCGCGCGATTTCGTGGAGGCGTTCGTGGTGAGGGTCGCGGTGACTCGCGTGGATGGGGGTTCGTGCACGCGACTCGAGGTGGAGCAAGCAACAAAAAGGAGGGGGGATTTCGAGTAGCAGCTTGATATTGGAGTCCCTGTACATTGAGGCAGTGACGGTCGAGGATGATCGATGTCGGCGCGAGATGTTGGTGATGGCTATTGTCGATTGCAGTAAGGTATTCCATTATTTTAATTTAATATATATACTTAAATGCAGTTAATGTGTATATATATATATTCAAAAGGAAGAATTCTAGTTTAAAATTTAATCACAGTAAGGTTTAAAAATTATTTTTGTCTTGAGTTTAATATATACATATATGTATATATAGGTCAAATATTTTGATTTATAAAGTTATGTTAAAACTAAAATAATAAGGTGATAGATTTATTTAATTAACCTATTTATTTATCTTAGTTATCGAGAGAAAAAAATCTATTTTAAATCACTAAAAATAATCTGTAAAAAGAAAATTTGTTAGAAATTTAAATTTATTAGATTATTAGAAAATTTTCAGTTAGAGATATGTATAGAAAAATATTAGTTCAGATTATTATATTGAGAATAAATTTTTAGATAAAATAAAATCTGTTAAATGAAAATAAATATTCAATTGGATTTGATAAATTGTTGAAGTTAAAATTTTAAAGACAGGAATATTATTTTTAGAATGTGAAAAGTGTGTATAAAAAGAGAATTAGTATAAAATTTAAATGTTTGGTTAATTTATTAAAGGAATTGGTTTAAATAAAACCATCAGTTAATTTAACTATTAAAATGAAAGCACCGATGAATCGAAATTATTAAACGAAAATTTATTATTCGATTATTTCGAATATTAATAAATTTGTATAATATTTATACAAGGTATAAATCAAGAAAATCGAGTCAAGATGGGAAATGGATTGCTAATAAAAGCTAAGGTGAGAACTTCTCACTCAAAAGGAATTTTGTTATTTATTTATATTTTAAATAGTTAGATTTAAAATTGTTAGTTGTGTTGATTGAATGCTTGAATGATGATTGTTATATATATATATATATATATATATATATATATATATATATATATATATATATATATATATATATATATTGGATGTGAATAGACCCTATACGCCGTTAGTAAGCGGAGGTTATTTATTACACACATATACCGCGATATTCCATCTTGAAGTGGAATTGGTATTATATTATATATAGCAATATATATATATTGGCATATGTATATATTGCAGTTGATTGATTTCCCGCATCGTATAGCGGATGAGACCCTATGCGCCGTTAGTAAGCGGATAATATTTATAAAATCCCATGTACCGCGATATTCCGTCTTGAAACGGAATTGGTATTGTGCTAATGTCTGTGGATGCAGGGAAACAGGTTGGAGGGATCCAACTGGATTCCTCACAAATATTTATTGATTTTAGATATTGTGATGTTTGATTGTTTATCATATCGATATATGATATTGGAAAGTCGTGATTGACTATTTGATGTGTTGCATCATCGGATCCAATTTTGAAGTTTAAAAATAACGATTTTGATTTCTAAAGTGATTTTTGGAAATATACGTTTATAAAATATTTTTGGGATTGATTCATCTTAAATAAATAAACGTTATAATTTTACTATTATAAAAATTATGATTTTTGAGAGATACAGTTAAAAGTTGATTTTTGAAAATATGGGATTAGTGATTTTATAAAATAGTTTGAACTGGGATTTCTGAATTTATTATAAGAAGTTTAAAAATAGGATTTATAAATTTTTTATTTTATAAATCAAAATGATGAAATTATAAAAGAGTTTAAAGATGTTTAAAGTAATAATATAAATTGATTTATATTAAAAGATTTATAAATTGATATTTATAAATTTAGAATATCTTGAATTATAAAACGAGCTTTTATAAGTGATAGAATGATTTGTAAATGGATTTCATAAAGGAATGAAATCTATAGAATTTATGAAATTTGATTATTTTATAAATCAAAATGATGAAATTAAAAGGAGTTGAAAGACGTTTTAAAATTGTAATATAAATTGTTTTATATTAAAAAGATTTATAAATTGATATTTATAAATTAAAAATATTGGAATTATAAAACGAGCTTTTATAAGTGTTAGAATGAATTGTGAATGAATTTCATAAATGAATGAAATTTATAGAATTATAACGGTGAAGTTATAAATAGAATTTTATAAATAAAATTTATAAAGTTATTTAGGGAATAGATGTGGATAAATAAATGAATCTTATAAGTTATAAGATTTATAATTATGAAGTTTAAAGGAACGATTTTGAAAATAAATAAATTATAAGTATTTAACTTATAATATGAAATTTTAGTATATCATTGAGATATGAAATTGAATAGATTTATAAAGGAAATTTATAAAAGGAAGTTGTTGTAAAATAAATAGAAATGGAATTTATAAACATTGTCTTATAAATTCGCAACGACTTATTTTGATAAGAAAAATGGTTGTAATTTGTTAATGGAGTTATATTCACATTTTAGACAGTGAATAATCCTTTGAAACAAATTGAATGGAAGGGATGAAATTGGTTAACAAATATATTCACGTTTTTGAATAGTGAAGAAATGGTTTTGAATGTGATGTTTTAAATAGAATTTAAAACGATCTAAAGATGTTTTAAAATGTATTGAGATTCGAAACCATAGATTTCAACATTCATTGTTGAAATAGACGTTTTCGAGAAATAGAAGGAAATGGTAGATTATAACACTGTTGTTATAATAAATGATTTCCGAAAGGAAATGTTTTGTATAGTATTGGGATTTATATATCTATTTTAATTTCGAATCCCTATACTAGTGATTTTGGGTTGTCGTAACGATGTTTTACGCGACATTCGTTTTGGCCCAAATAAATATGGTTAAGTGAATGATTTCCTTAAAGAATGAAATATATACTTAATTTCGATTAGAGTATATTGAATATTTTCTAAGCGTAGAAAATAAAAAGGCTTGTGAATTACTTATAAATAAATAAGCATGGAAATGTTTTTCCAATATTAAGTGAATATTTTGAATTTATCGTTTTGAAGATAAATTGGAAATGAATATTAGAAATCGAATGAAAATCGTATATTCATGAATATTTTTGGAAATATAAATTCAATATGGAATTTATAAATGGAATTTGGAAAATGAGTTTAAAAATAAATATTGATTTATTTTTAAAGAATGGAAAATATATATATCTTATAAAGATATTTTTGGAAAATAAATAATTTAGAAAATTATTTGGAATCTGGTGATGTTGGCATATCCATTGATAGTTCAATAACCGACTATCAATATTTACCTTTAAATAGGTATTTGTTGTGATTTGCTTGAAATTGAATGCCACACTTATTTTTTTAAAATAAGCGCTCACTATTCGGGTTAACCGGGAAAGGACCTTGAGGTCGTATAACCCATTCCGAATATGTGATACGTCGTTATGAATTGCATTCGAAGACCGGTGTTGAAGACCGGATATTTTCGAAAACGAAAGGGTTTCTTGTTGATTGTCTCTGCACTGGCTGATCCCCGGTATTGAGATCTCCATATGTGATGGGAAATCCGAACGTGGTTAGAGATTATTCGAATTGCAAGGACTTCTTTGTAAGTGCCTTCGGTTCTGTTCGAGCCCGGAACAGACTTGTATGGATTGTATGTCTGACATTACAAATTGAGATATAAAGCCGATTTCTTTCAAATATATTTCTGTTGGTGGCGGAGAATTTATTCTCTTAGCTTAACACCCTTCTCTGAGACGTACGAGCTCAGAGGTTATATAGTTGAAGGTTATCAGCAATATATTCCCAATTTGGTAATGTGACATACTGAGTGTTGTTGTGAAATGATCATTGTGTTGATTATTTGTGATAGGATCGTTTATTTGATCGTCTATCTTGGTGATCATTTCTATGATCATTTGTTGACCCAAAGCATGACTTTTGTATAAAGCGTGTTTTTGTGGACGTGACTTCGTCGAGCCTCACAAACCGGTAATGGTCGAAACAGGAATTGTGCGGTAAGGTTTTCAGGGATCGCTTCCCTAGGGTATGGCCATTCCTTCTGGAAAAGGGTAGTATCATGGTATGGAGCCCAGATACTTACTCATGTTGAAAACACTTTGTTATGATTGTGTGATGATAGTGACGAGCGCTCGTTTAAAGGTCCCAAAGGACCGTGGGTGGCATATCTGAGGGTTTGTAATATCCCTTGGGAAAAGGGGTTCCCGGCTTTGTTTAGCAGAGAACGGTTTGGTTCTCGGGGCGTCCTTCCAGAGGCGTTTCCATGTGGCAATGGGAAGTTTCTTGGCCTGACCATTTGTTGGAAAATCCATTCTTCAAATACGAGCCTTGTACGGTTTTAGTTGTATAACCTGTCATGGAATATGGCGGTAACCCGCTATTGAACATGGTAGCTATAGTAGGCGTAGTTCGAAATGTCTATGTCGGCTAAGATTTATATCTTTATTTTCGAAATGAATTTTCTCTACACTATGCACTAGTAATAATATCAAATGTTCTTTTAAATACGTATCAAGCATCTTTGACTATCATAAGGAGAAATCTCCTCCGATTCTGCGTTTGCATTGGGTGTGTGTGCGGGAGGCCTTATGGTAGTCTCATTTTTATAAGCATTGCGAATTGACTTTAAAAATATTCCTCTATTTTGATTCTAAAGATAAATAAACTGTTTTGAGTTCTCGCACCAGTCTCATGACTGACTCGGAGTTTATTGTTTTCCTTCCTAAACTCTGGGTGCCCACCAATTTTCACACGGGCAGTCAAGAGTTAAGGTTTATCAGGATATTCTGGAATTCAGGAGTTGCAGGAGGCAAGCTGGATGGCATGGCGTATTACTAGTATATAGTACTTTTTTTTCCGCTGCATTGTTTGATGTTGTACACTCTGATGATATGATGTAATGAAATGTAATGTAATAACTGATATAGTTCTTTGTTTAAAGATTATTCATTTATCTATTATATGTTGTTCCGCTGCGAATTGTGAGATTCTGATGTTATTCTGTTATTTCTGTTCCGTTTTATTTTCTGTTTTCTTTTTCCTCTATTTTCTACCTTCTTATCTCTTCTTTCTACCTCTTTCCTTTTCTTAAAACATAACATTTAGGGTTTCCGGCCTTCGATTTCTCGGCAGTCGATAAAGTGAGTATCGATGTTGAATTTTCGGAAGTCGAAAATTTTGATCGTTACATTTGGTATCAGAGCTTATGGTTAAGCGACAACCATGGTTCTGTTGGGTATTACTCATTAGAGATGGAGTCAGCAGTACTCTAGAATGAGTTTGAGTGTAATAATAGATATGAGCGCGTATTTGTTAGTGAATATAAAATTGTTTTTGAATCGGGTAAATAAGATAATTTTGCCCAAAACTATTTTTGATAGAAAAGAAATGATTTTCTATGAATTATTATAGTATATGGTTGCATGATTGTTAGGAAGTAATAATATTAAATTATTATCATTAGTATATGGAATTAAATAAGAAATAAAATGGATTGAATTCAAGTAAACTAACTTGATAAATTATTAATTCATGGACTAATGAATTGGAATTTGAATTGGTTAAAACTAAAAGTTTAGTTGTGAGCTAAATTTGAAGATAAATTTGAATTCGTGTATAAATTCAAGAAAGTAAAAGAAATAAATTGAAATTCCCTTTGTTAGTAATTAAGTAAATTCAAGATGAATTGAATAGGGAAATTGAAATTTAAAATGAATTAGTGAATGAAACTAATTTAAAGTTGTAATATGAATTAGCAAATGAAAGTTAATCGTTAGAATACAATATATAGAATTGAGAATTGAATTCAAATTGAATTGAAATTTTGAATTGAATTCAAATAGAATTGAAATTGTGAATTGAATGAAAATGAATATGTAACTTCAATAGTGAAGTAAAAATGTATAGGAAGCAAATATTGAAAATTTTGTAATAGAATTAGCAAAATGGTTTGAATGTTGGAATTGGATATTATGGATAGCAGGATATACAGGTGTATAAAGGAATTGAGATTTTGATTTCAAAGATAAAATTGAATTGCTCGACAAAAAGGTACGTATTTCAATTTCAGTATGAGATTTGATGACTTTCTTCTCTAGCCACTTGGTTTTCTCTTTTCTTTTTGATTCTGAGAGGCCGTGGTGCCATTTTGTAGTCGTACCGAGCTAGCCGCGCAAAGGAGACGCTGGCGAAATTTTTCGAAAATTTATGGTGTTAGAAAAATTTTGAGAAATTTTGAAAGTTTAAAATTTAAATTTGAATTTAAATTTGAATTGTTAGGTAAACAATGTTGATTGAAACTTATAATTGAAGTTAGAAAGCTAGTTGAAATGATAATGAATCTCTAATAAAAAGATTTAGGTTAGTAAGTTGATAAAACTATTTGGATTGTGAAAAATGATAGACGGGATAAGGGCATTCTTCTTAACTTGTAATTTCGGGACGAAATTCTTTTAAGGGGGGAAGATTGTAACGACCCAGAATTTGTAACAATTTAATTTGAGAATATTTAATTAAGTTTAAATATTTGAATGATGGTTTGAATTGAATTTCAAATTATCAGAATGAATTTAGCGATTAAATTATAGAATTTAATCTATTGAAGTTGAATAAAAATTTGAATCTTCAATTTTAAGCCGATTAAAAATATTTCAAAGGCTTGTAAAATTCATATTGATAATATTGAAGATTTTAGAAGCTTCAGAATTTAATTTAGAAGTGAATTGTTCAGTTTTGAAATTAAATCGTTTGAATCGATATTTAAAAATAGCCGTCCGAGGCACGGTCTCGGAATTCGACGAAACTAGTTCCATTGGGTCCGTAATATTGAATTATTCTCGGATTTCAAATTTCGTATTTTTCTGAGTTGGTATGTGAGCACACGGTGAGTAAACGCGTTGAAATTGAATCGGATTCAATTTAAATTTAAAATTTAAATTTGGTCAACAGCAGTATCCCTTGAATCACGTCTAAAATTACGGCAAGGATCACGTTAAGGATCGTGCAACCCATGTTCTCTCTGTTTCAAATACCCCCCTCCCACTCTGAAATCAAATCAAGAAAATCGATCGAGAAAAAATCAATGGCGTCCACTTTTTATTTTTTCGTTCGAACGAAGCCGGCCTCCTCAGAAAAAAATCACGAGTCCTCTCTCCCCCCTTTTCAATTCTTCTTGATTCCAATAAGAAAGGAAAATGGCCGATCCTCTTAAATAAAAAAAAAAGAATAAATTAATGGCCGGCGACTGCGATTACGTCGCGATGAGGGGGGGAGGTCGCGGCAGCTGGATTCGCATAAGGAGGGGTTGCGATGGAAATTGGAGCATGGCGGCGTTCGCGCGAAGGTCGAATGAATTGGCGCGCGTGCTCGCGCGTATAGGGTTGAGGCGGCGATGCCGCGATTGAAGGTGGTGGCGCGCATTCGAGAACGAGCAATTCAACGCGGCGGCGCGCGATTTCGTGGAGGCGTTCGTGGTGAGGGTCGTGGTGACTCGCGTGGATGGGGGTTCGTGCACGCGACTCGAGGTGGAGCAAGCAACAAAAAGGAGGGGGGATTTCGAGCAGCAGCTTGATATTGGAGTCCCTGTACATTGAGGCAGTGACGGTCGAGGATGATCGATGTCGGCGCGAGATGTTGGTGATGGCTATTGTCGATTGCAGTAAGGTATTCCATTATTTTAATTTAATATATATACTTAAATGCAGTTAATGTGTATATATATATATATTCGAAAGGAAGAATTCTAGTTTAAAATTTAATCACAGTAAGGTTTAAAAATTATTTTTGTCTTGAGTTTAATATATACATATATGTATATATAGGTCGAATATTTTGATTTATAAAGTTATGTTAAAACTAAAATAATAAGGTGATAGATTTATTTAATTAACCTATTTATTTATCTTAGTTATCGAGAAAAAAAAATCTATTTTAAATCACTAAAAATAATCTGTAAAAAGAAAATTTGTTAGAAATTTAAATTTATTAGATTATTAGAAAATTTTCAGTTAGAGATATGTATAGAAAAATATTAGTTCAGATTATTATATTGAGAATAACTTTTAGGTAAAATAAAATCTGTTAAATGAAAATAAATATTCAATTGGATTTGATAAATTGTTGAAGTTAAAATTTTAAAGACAGGAATATTATTTTTAGAATGTGAAAAGTGTGTATAAAAAGAGAATTAGTATAAAATTTAAATGTTTGGTTAATTTATTAAAGGAATTGGTTTAAATAAAACCATCAGTTAATTTAACTATTAAAATGAAAGCACCGATGAATCGAAATTATTAAACGAAAATTTATTATTCGATTATTTCGAATATTAATAAATTTGTATAATATTTATATAAGGTATAAATCAATAAAATCGAGTCAAGATGGGAAATGGATTGCTAATAAAAGCTAAGGTGAGAACTTCTCACTCAAAAGAAATTTTGTTATTTATTTATATTTTAAATAGTTAGATTTAAAATTGTTAGTTGTGTTGATTGAATGCTTGAATGATGATTATTATATATATATATATATATTGGATGTGAATAGACCCTATACGCCGTTAGTAAGCGGAGGTTATTTATTACACACATATACCGCGATATTCCATCTTGAAGTGGAATTGGTATTATATTATATATAGCAATATATATATATATATATATTGGCATATGTATATATTGCAGTTGATTGATTTCCCGCATTGTATAGCGGATGAGACCCTATGCGCCGTTAGTAAGCGGATAATATTTATAAAATCCCATGTACCGCGATATTCCGTCTTGAAACGGAATTGGTATTGTGCTAATGTCTGTGGATGCAGGGAAACAGGTTGGAGGGATCCAACTGGATTCCTCACAAATATTTATTGATTTTAGATATTGTGATGTTTGATTGTTTATCATATCGATATATGATATTGGAAAGTCGTGATTGACTATTTGATGTGTTGCATCATCGGATCCAATTTTGAAGTTTAAAAATAACGATTTTGATTTCTAAAGTGATTTTTGGAAATATACGTTTATAAAATATTTTTGGGATTGATTCATCTTAAATAAATAAACGTTATAATTTTACTATTATAAAAATTATGATTTTTGAGAGATACAGTTAAAAGTTGATTTTTGAAAATATGGGATTAGTGATTTTATAAAATAGTTTGAACTGGGATTTCTGAATTTATTATAAGAAGTTTAAAAATAGGATTTATAAATTTTTTATTTTATAAATCAGAATGATGAAATTATAAAAGAGTTTAAAGATGCTGAAAGTAATAATATAAATTGATTTATATTAAAAGATTTATAAATTGATATTTATAAATTTAGAATATCTTGAATTATAAAACGAGCTTTTATAAGTGATAAAATGATATGTAAATGGATTTCATAAAGGAATGAAATCTATAGAATTTATGAAATTTGATTATTTTATAAATCAAAATGATGAAATTATAAGGAGTTGAAAGACGTTTTAAAATAGTAATATAAATTGTTTTATATTAAAAAGATTTATAAATTGATATTTATAAATTAAAAATATTGGAATTATAAAACGAGCTTTTATAAGTGTTAGAATGAATTGTGAATGAATTTCATAAATGAATGAAATTTATAGAATTATAACGGTGAAGTTATAAATAGAATTTTATAAATAAAATTTATAAAGTTATTTAGGGAATAGATGTGGATAAATAAATGAATCTTATAAGTTATAAGATTTATAATTATGAAGTTTAAAGGAACGATTTTGAAAACAAATAAATTATAAGTATTTAACTTATAATATGAAATTTTAGTATATCATTGAGATATGAAATTGAATAGATTTATAAAGGAAATTTATAAAAGGAAGTTGTTGTAAAATAAATAGAAATGGAATTTATAAACATTGTCTTATAAATTCGCAACGACTTATTTTGATAAGAAAAATGGTTGTAATTTGTTAATGGAGTTATATTCACATTTTAGACAGTGAATAATCCTTTGAAACAAATTGAATGGAAGGGATGAAATTGGTTAACAAATATATTCACGTTTTTGAATAGTGAAGAAATGGTTTTGAATGTGATGTTTTAAATAGAATTTAAAACGATCTAAAGATGTTTTAAAATGTATTGAGATTCGAAACCATAGATTTCAACATTCATTGTTGAAATAGACGTTTTCGAGAAATAGAAGGAAATGGTAGATTATAACACTGTTGTTATAATAAATGATTTCCGAAAGGAAATGTTTTGTATAGTATTGGGATTTATATATCTATTTTAATTTCGAATCCCTATACTAGTGATTTTGGGTTGTCGTAACGATGTTTTACGCGACATTCGTTTTGGCCCAAATAAATATGGTTAAGTGAATGATTTCCTTAAAGAATGAAATATATACTTAATTTCGATTAGAGTATATTGAATATTTTCTAAGCGTAGAAAATAAAAAGGCTTGTGAATTACTTATAAATAAATAAGCATGGAAATGTTTTTCCAATATTAAGTGAATATTTTGAATTTATCTTTTTGAAGATAAATTGGAAATGAATATTAGAAATCGAATGAAAATCGTATATTCATGAATATTTTTGGAAATATAAATTCAATATGGAATTTATAAATGGAATTTGGAAAATGAGTTTAAAAATAAATATTGATTTATTTTTAAAGAATGGAAAATATATATATCTTATAAAGATATTTTTGGAAAATAAATAATTTAGAAAATTATTTGGAATCTGGTGATGTTGGCATATCCATTGATAGTTCAATAACCGACTATCAATATTTACCTTTAAATAGGTATTTGTTGTGATTTGCTTGAAATTGAATGCCACACTTATTTTTTTAAAATAAGCGCTCACTATTCGGGTTAACCGGGAAAGGACCTTGAGGTCGTATAACCCATTCCGAATATGTGATACGTCGTTATGAATTGCATTCGAAGACCGGTGTTGAAGACCGGATATTTTCGAAAACGAAAGGGTTTCTTGTTGATTGTCTCTGCACTGGCTGATCCCCGGTATTGAGATCTCCATATGTGATGGGAAATCCGAACGTGGTTAGAGATTATTCGAATTGCAAGGACTTCTTTGTAAGTGCCTTCGGTTCTGTTCGAGCCCGGAACAGACTTGTATGGATTGTATGTCTGACATTACAAATTGAGATATAAAGCCGATTTCTTTCAAATATATTTCTGTTGGTGGCGGAGAATTTATTCTCTTAGCTTAACACCCTTCTCTGAGACGTACGAGCTCAGAGGTTATATAGTTGAAGGTTATCAGCAATATATTCCCAATTTGGTAATGTGACATACTGAGTGTTGCTGTGAAATGATCATTGTGTTGATTATTTGTGATAGGATCGTTTATTTGATCGTCTATCTTGGTGATCATTTCTATGATCATTTGTTGACCCAAAGCATGACTTTTGTATAAAGCGTGTTTTTGTGGACGTGACTTCGTCGAGCCTCACAAACCGGTAATGGTCGAAACAGGAATTGTGCGGTAAGGTTTTCAGGGATCGCTTCCCTAGGGTATGGCCATTCCTTCTGGAAAAGGGTAGTATCATGGTATGGAGCCCAGATACTTACTCATGTTGAAAACACTTTGTTATGATTGTGTGATGATAGTGACGAGCGCTCGTTTAAAGGTCCCAAAGGACCGTGGGTGGCATATCTGAGGGTTTGTAATATCCCTTGGGAAAAGGGGTTCCCGGCTTTGTTTAGCAGAGAACGGTTTGGTTCTCGGGGCGTCCTTCCAGAGGCGTTTCCATGTGGCAATGGGAAGTTCCTTGGCCTGACCATTTGTTGGAAAATCCATTCTTCAAATACGAGCCTTGTACGGTTTTAGTTGTATAACCTGTCATGGAATATGGCGGTAACCCGCTATTGAACATGGTAGCTATAGTAGGCATAGTTCGAAATGTCTATGTCGGCTAAGATTTATATCTTTATTTTCGAAATGAATTTTCTCTACACTATGCACTAGTAATAATATCAAATGTTCTTTTAAATACGTATCAAGCATCTTTGACTATCATAAGGAGAAATCTCCTCCGATTCTGCGTTTGCATTGTGTGTGTGTGCGGGAGGCCTTATGGTAGTCTCATTTTTATAAGCATTGCGAATTGACTTTAAAAATATTCCTCTATTTTGATTCTAAAGATAAATAAACTGTTTTGAGTTCTCGCACCAGTCTCATGACTGACTCGGAGTTTATTGTTTTCCTTCCTAAACTCTGGGTGCCCACCAATTTTCACACGGGCAGTCAAGAGTTAAGGTTTATCAGGATATTCTGGAATTCAGGAGTTGCAGGAGGCAAGCTGGATGGCATGGCGTATTACTAGTATATAGTACTTTTTTTTTCCGCTGCATTGTTTGATGTTGTACACTCTGATGATATGATGTAATGAAATGTGATGTAATAACTGATATAGTTCTTTGTTTAAAGATTATTCATTTATCTATTATATGTTGTTCCGCTGCGAATTGTGAGATTCTGATGTTATTCTGTTATTTCTGTTCCGTTCTATTTTCTGTTTTCTTTTTCCTCTATTTTCTACCTTCTTATCTCTTCTTTCTACCTCTTTCCTTTTCTTAAAACATAACATTTAGGGTTTCCGGCCTTCGATTTCTCGGCAGTTGATAAAGTGAGTATCGATGTTGAATTTTCGGAAGTCGAAAATTTTGATCGTTACACGTGTCATTAGTTGGGTTCACCAATGCTTCTTATTGGGCTGCGAAGCGGTCAGTCATCTCATTAACAACCCTCACTAAGTCTTCTCAGCTAACAACTAAGCCTAGATGTAGGGAGTGAGTAGTTGGGTTTTCTTAATCTTCTTGGATGGGGTTGAGCGTATTTGCAGTAGCTGCATTCTTACCCTTGTCAACGTTTCACTTAGAGAAAGCCATGTTCTAATGATGCGCTAAGGTTGGAAGAAATGGATGGGAGAGTTCGGCTTTTTGTGCCCACCGCTTTCAATGAAAGCACCAAAAATATTTGCTCAAAAGTTGGACAAACACCTCTAAATCTGATTTTCTTTTTTAGTTAAATTTCGTCTGATCTAGTTGACTTAGGGTTTTTTTATTTTCCAGCACGTAACGGAAAGAATTTCAGCAAGTGCAGAGATAGTTCACAAGTGCAAAATTTGAAGAGCGGATAAGGTAAGTATATAACACAGAGTTTTTATAGTGGTTCAGCCCGAATGTGCCTACATCCACTTTCCATCTTATTATTCTCTCTTTGATTTGATTACAAGTACAAGTTAAATTCGAAAAGTGTAAACACTTTAGGTAGCCGAAGTGATGGATTTTTAGCAGAGTTTTTTCTCTTTTTCTCCTAAAAAATCTGTCTTCATTATTGTTCAGAAGATCCTGTATTTATGGAGTGGAGTTGTGAAGTGTGGAGGAGAAGTTATAGCTTTCCGAGTTTGGTTCGGCATTTGAGTCAGGGACAGTTGGATCGACATTCAGTTTAGAAAGTTTGCCTGGTTTGGTTGTCCTTTTTTGCTTTTGTGTGATCTTGCCTTGGAGTACCTTACTTGTCGGTCCAAATATTTGATTCGACGTGTGTGTCATGCCGGACCAAATGTTTGGTCCAGCAATTTATGTATTATGCCGGACCAAATACTCTGTCCGGCATATCGGAGAATGTCGGACCAAATGTTTGTTCCGGCATCTCTAAGGATATCGGACCAAATACTTGGTCTGGTATACCATAGGATGTCGGATCAAATATCTGATCCGGCATGCCGGTCCATATGTTTACTTCGACATTTTTGCAAATGTCGAACCAAGCATCTGGTTCAGTTATATTGTTTCCTATACCCCTACTCGCCTTTTCCTCCTTCTTCCTTTGCTTGCCAGAAAACCGAGCCAACACCAATCCTTATATGTTGCACACGTTGTGGAGTTTGGTTTTAGTTTTCTTTTTACATAGCCTGGTTTTGGAACAACTTTTGGTTCTAAATATATAATCATATTATGTAAAGATGGGATGATTTGAGTAATTTGGCTCTGCCAAATGAATAAAAGTAAAAGCCTTCTTCCAGAAAAGGGTTAAAAAAATGCAATAACACACACACACACACAAATATATATATATATATATATATATATATATATATATATATATATATATATATATATTTGTGTGTGTGTGTGTTTTCTCTAATTGTTTTTTTGTTCACATTATATTTGTATGTATATATGTAGAGCATGTTTGGATAATACTTAAAAGAGATCCACACTTACATGTAATTAACTTATTCCAAATTTATTGCTTTGTAATTTCTCGTAAGAAATTCATAAAAGTGATAGGTAGAAACACAACAGTTCACTACTTATGACGTGGATATATTTCATGGTAAATTCAATTCATACACAAAAAATACCTAACATATACAAAAAAAACAACTAACATACACTATTATTTTGCTGAAAAAAAACTATTACTAAATTACCCTGCCTCTTAATTGCATTTTTAGTTCATTTCCTATAACTAATCAAATTAGAACATTAAAATTAATTATGTTTGATCAAATCTATACACGTTGATGAAGAAGTTAATTGGTTTTTCATCATGAAACTTAAAATGTCAATTAAGATAACTTTCACAACTATCTACTTTAATTCAAAAATACTTAAATTTATTTTTCTAAAATAGAGTTAATTTCATTGAAACTATGACTTCCATAAAAAAAAATAAAGAGGTTACGTATTGATGTAAAATTCAAAGTTTAGTTTGTTAAATTTTAACTTAATTTAGTGTCAGGAATTTTTAAGTTTTAAAAAGTAAAGACGATGAAGATGAAAAGAGGATAATTGTGTAAAAGAGATGGTGTATGTAAAGTAAATTTAGCTGTATATTAGTTTATTATATTTTATGGTGTATGTTAAAAGATTATGGTGTATGAATAGAATTAGTCGCATTTCATAAGTAGATTTAAGAAATTGTTTTGCTTATTTTAGCTTAGCAATATTCATATTATACACAACTCTTCTAGGTAATTGTTGTTTAAAAATAATTATATGTTAGCATTCAAAATTTCATTTAAGAAATTCCAAAATAAAGTATGGAAGAGCTTCTCCAACAAAGTATTCAAAATCAGATTCTGTGACATGTAACCCCAAATTGCTGTTTAACATAGTACAAAAATTATAACAGGTTATAAATTTAATGAAAACGGTTTCATATCTATAATCTATTTGGACGATTGTTCAACAAACGTCCAACCATCAAACATTTGTTTAATAAACATTCAGTATTCATGCGCTTTTTAAATAAGCGTTTGAAATCATATACGTGATTTATCAATAATAATTTAGAAGCTCTAGGGCTTCTTCAACAAATATGTAATCTTTAGGCTTTTGTTGAACGAGTATCTAAACATCAGACACAACACACTCTATTTCTCCTGTGGAAATCAATGGGATAACATTTTATAATACCAAAAAATGTAACTTTGGATCAAAATTGTTAGAGATGCTATAAGGGTCATGATTTTATTATTGTAAAATAACTTTGATGCCACTATGTGGGATAGCGATTGCAGAAACACTTTATGTAAATCGGTTAAAACCAAAGCTTTCATAATACCTAGTGATTTTCCTAGTTTAGTAAAGTAATATTACATGTTCATATATATATATATATATATATATATATATATATATATATATATATATATATAGTGATTTGTATATTATTTATTCAAGAGAAACAGAAATCAGCGGTTTAGCAAAAGGAATTAAAGTGGAGAAGTAAATTAACAGAAGAAAATGAATTTTGATTGTAGGGGGAAAATTGAAAATAAAAAACAAAGGATAAGCTCTATGGTTTTTGGTGCAATTAGAAAATTGATCAATTTAAATTCGTAAAAATAATCATTTAATTTGATTAGAGAACGACCCTATCTCGATAAATCAGATATAAGCAAAATGGAGTTGCAAGATAAAAATCATTTTTTCTCACCAGCAGATTTGAACATCATGAGATTATGTTTCTCACTTACAGACTCGGACACCAGAAGATTATATAACTTCTGATTCTTATTCAGCTCTAAATTAAATTAAATAATTTAAACTCATTTGCTGTACGCAAAGCTAAAAATCTCGCTTGGAATCATCACTCGACAATCACGCTCAACTCCGTAGCAAATCGACTCCCACTCCCTCTTCCCCTACAAGCTGCGCCATCTCTCCTACTCCTCCGCCTTACACTCCTCTTCTCTACCGTCAGACTTAAATCCAACGGCGTCCGTACATTCGCCAACGCCTTACTCGCCTTCACGGCCAATCTGGCCAAGTCCTCGGGGGAGATGGGACGCTTCAGCATCGATTTAGGAAGCATGAAGTAAATCTGGCCGAGCCTGAGCTCCTCGTTGAATCCGAGGGGAGTTACGTAGCCCTCGAACTCCATGTCGTCGGCGTCGCAGATGAAGTAGTTGGAGTCTCTTTCGAGGATGTAGGAAGGTCTAATTGGGTGGTCGAACTCCTGGAGCTTCCCGTCCGGTAGGATGAGCTTCGACGACGATCTGGAGCCTATCGATGAGGATCCGTGTGACATGCACATTCCCATTGTTTCTTTTCTTTTTTCTTTTTTGTTCTCGGTATTTGAGTCCCTGGTTGTTTTCTGAGTAGAATTTTGGTTTATTTTTCTGGAATATCTGAATGATATATAAGGAGAGAGAGACAGGCTGGAATTTGGTGATTATTATGTGTAATTGAGCGAGGGAAGTATTTGGAATTTTTTAATTTACGCGGAAATAGAAGAAGAAAAAATAAATACGACTACTTTACATGGAAAATAAGATAAAATTGCAGTTAATGACGACAGCTGCTCGAAGCTAAGAAACAGTTTTTGTCAAAAATGTCACTATAGAAATAAATTTTTATAAAACTTTGTAACATTTTGAATTTCGTATGTTTTTTTCATTTTAATTTTGTTTGGCCTTTCACCTTTTCTAATATTTAATACCTTGTATCAGAATCTCTTTCCTGAACATGAATCTAACGTAATTAGGAGAGTATTTAAAAGATTAGAAATTACAACACTCAAGTAACATATAAACCCAAAATTTTGCCATAAAACTATAACTTCTGTTTGTTTAAAAATTATAACTTAACAAAAATCCTACGCAGCAACACTGTTATTAAATTTTGAAAACAATGTTGCAATTTATTTTATGGTTATAATTATACCATATCAAAGAGGCTAAAAGTTCGAATTTGAATGTTATAATATTTGTTGCGTATCCTATGCATACTTCCTAAGTGCATTCTTCCTATGTTGATTTTCGATGGGAAATATTTCACTTGAAAACTCAAAACTTGAAAATAGCTATGCCCTCATACCAATTGAAAAAAAAATACGGATCATGCTATATGGAATTATATTAAACAAGTGCGGAAATAAACTAAGTTACTATAGTAAAGTTAATAAGTAAAATTAAACAAGCAGACCAGCAATTTTTATACTGGTTCGAATTTTCCGTTTTACGTCCAGTCCCAGACTTCTTTCTGTAATTTCACTAACTACAATCCTCATTTAACCCGGAGGAACATGTTTACAACACCTGAACAACAGAACAGGATATCGATGCCTCAACAACCGAAGAGGACTTCACTCGCCTGAACAGCAGAACATGACTTCAACTTATACAGAGAGTGTTTGACACAGTGTGTTCTTGATAACACGAATTTGTCTCTTGATAGTACAACCTTCCTATAATCTTCTCCTTTTGATATATATATATATATATATATATATATATATATATATATATATGTGTGTGTGTGTGTGAAGAATATGAAAGTAAATGAATGATTTTGTATAAATTTAATGCACAAAAGTGTTAGAATCAAAGTAGTATAAGAACAGAAAGAATTAGATCGATTAGGTTCATAAAACAAATGATTCTATCTTGTTTATATAGAGTATAAAGAGGTGTAATCATTCGTGAATAGTTATCATGAAAGAGCATGGACATATCTATTAATAAAAGGTTGTATCTCTTCATGGAAGAGAAGTGTCTATTCCAAAATATAGCCGTTGTAGGAATTCAGACGTCTGAAAATTATAATTCAGACTTCTGAAATTGGTAACGTGCAAACCAGAAAGGAAATAGGTCATTTTTGACCAGATTCAGACGTCTGAAATTTCCAATTCAGACGTCTGAATATTGTATGGAAATTTAAATTTGATTACAGATTCAGACGTCTGAAATGGTAAATTCAGACGTCTGAATTTGACTTGTAACAAAAAATTACCATAGCTCAAATGGTTAGAGCACTTTCCTTCTGAACTAGTGACCCAGGTTTGAGTCTCGCTCCATGCTATTTTTGAAAACTTAATTTTTCATTTTAAAATATGAATGTATATGTGTGTATACCATTTGGAGAATATTTTAACATTTGTAAACTCTAGACACGACACTTTATGACTAATAAAACTTTGTTTGTCACCTTCGTCTTGTCTCTATCGTGTATATCTCTTCTTGTATCTCCATATACATACTTTTGTACTGTGTATCTTTATTTTGAACATATTTGATTATTTCTTTTTGATGCTCATGTACCTGCAAATTAGCTTAGAGATTCTTTGACATAATTGTATAGTTGTTGTCATTAAAATCCAATAATTGAGGTTCTAACATTCTCCCCCTTTTTGATGATGACAACCATACAATTTTAAAAAATATTCATTCTATATAAAAAATAATATAAATATGTTTAAAGCTCCCCCTAAGTATAACATCTTCCCTTAAGTATAATATCCCCCTCAATTAATATGCATATGAATTTCTTCCCCTTTGTCATTATAAAAAAGAACGAAGGAATATAATAAATTATATAAAATATCTTGTAAATAACGAGATAAACTCATTATTGATTATGAAGGAAAAATAAAATAGATTTTACCATATTTGCCGAAGTCCATATTTCATTGTAAGCATGTAATTCTATTAAACGTATGGAATATTCTTTAAAATTCCAAAATCTATCATTTTCCTTTTGTTTCTCCGAGTACCTGCAATAAATAATAATTATTTTTGGTACTCACTTACTATGTTAGGGTCCGGAGGGCTTAGGTCTTAGGAAACTATACCCATTTGGATGTAATTGAACCTTTATAAATATAATTTTCATTATTAACTACCATATCAAAAAATTCATTAATGCATTTTTCTCTATTTTTCCAATTAACAGGAACCCAAATGCTTAGATAATTTTTATTCATATTTCCATTCAATGATTTTGTACTTCTAGAGTAATTATAAACATTATTAGTCATAACAGTATTTGAATTTCTATAAAAATTGGATTTAGACTTTACTCGAAATTTAGTACTAGCACTATCGTTTTTACTATACATGAAAGCATATCTAGTGCTATTTCTACGATCAATTTTATTATATCCTAAACCACTTTTATCATTGTGAGCTTTTGAATTCTTAACATAATCTAATCCCTTCTTACTTGAAGTAGGTTGAGAATTTTCAATAATCCTGGATAAATTTTTTCTCCCTTTATTAAAATTGGAAACATTTTTAGTAATGTCATCAAGCTTAGTTTTGAGACTAGTGTTATCTAACTCAACAATTTTAATTTTTGTTTATAACTCATGATTCTTAGAAGCTAGAGCACTATTCTTTTCATTTTGAGCTTCTATTTCTTGACTTAATAGAACGAGTTGAGAATTGTCTGAATCTTGAATTTTCTCAAGTTCTTGTTCTAATATTCTCTTCTCGTCTTTAAGCATATCTCTTTCGAATTCTGCTTTCTTCTGATTTTCCAGAGCTTTCTTATATTTTCTTCTGAGACTTTTTAAAGTGTCTAGAAGTTCTGAATTTATTTCTATCATATCATCAAAAGTTAGATCACTAACCTCATTATCTTTTGCCATGAAGCATTTGTTTGTTTGCTCCTTTGATTTTTCTTTATTGCTCTTCCACTTCTTATTGCCTTGACTAGATTTCTTTGTAGCCATTTATTCTAGGATGCTGTTACAATCTCTAGAATCCCAGGCTCTGATACCAAATGAAAATAGCCATGCTCTGATACCAATTGAAAAAAACAGTGTGGATCGTGCTATATGGAATTATATTAAACAAGTGCGGAAATAAACTAAGTTACTATAGTAAAGTGAATAAGTAAAATAAAACAAGCACACCAGGAATTTTTATATTGGTTCGAACTTTCCGTTCTACGCCTAGTCCCAGACTTCTTTTTGGAATTTCACTAACAATAATCCTCATTTAACCCGGAGGAACAGGTTTGTAACACCTGAACAACAGAACAGGATTTCGATGCCTCAACAACCGAAGAGGACTTCACTCGCCTGAACAGCAGAACATGACTTCAACTTATACAGAGAGTGTTTGACACAGTATGTTCTTGATAACACGAATTTGTCTCTTGATAGTACAACCTTCCTATAATCTTCTCCTTTTGATATATATATATATATATATATATATATATATGTATGTATGTATGTATGTATGTATGTGTGTGTGTGTGTGTGTGTGTGTGTATGTGAAGAATATGGAAGTAAATGAATGATTTTGTATAAATTTAATGCACAAAAGTGTTAGAATCAGAGTAGTATAAGAATAGAAAGAATTAGATCGATTAGGTTCATAAAACAAATGATTCTAACTTGTTTATATAGAGTATAAAGAGGTGTAATCATTCGTGAATAGTTATCTTGAAAGAGCATGGACATATCTATTAACAAAAGGTTGTATCTCTTCATGGAAGAGAAGTGTCTATTCAAAAATATAGTCGTTATACGAATTCAGACGTCTGAAAATAATAATTCAGACTTCTGAAAATGGTAACGTGCAAACCAGAAAGGAAATAGGTCATTTTTGACCAGATTCAGACGTCTGAAATTTCCAATTCAGACGTCTGAATATTATATGGAAATTTAAATTTGATTACAGGTTCAGACGTCTGAAATGGTTAATTCATACGTTTGAATTTGACTTGTAACAAAAAATTATCATAGCTCAAATGGTTGGGCACTTGCCTTCTGAACTAGAGACCCGGGTTTGAGTCTCGCTCCATGCAATTTTCGAAAACTTGATTTTTTATTTTAAAATATGAATGTATATGTGTGTATACCATTTGGAGAAGATTTTAACATTTGTAAACTCTAGACACGACACTTTATGACTAATAAAACTTTGTTTGTCACCTTCGTCTTGTCTCTATCGTGTATATCTCTTCTTGTATCTCAATATACATACTTTTGTACCGTGTATCTTCATTTTGAACGTATTTGATTATTTCTTTTTGATGCACATGTACCTGCAAATTAGCTTAGAGATTTTCTGACATAATTGTATAGTTGTTTTCATTAAAATCCAATAATTGAGGTTCTAACAGGGATGAACCAGCATTGGATAGAGATATTGTTTGCATGTGTATGGCTTTGTGGCAATAAATTTCTATAGAACTTTGTAACATTTCGAATATCTTATGTTTTTTCTTTTTAATTTTGTGCTTAACTTGGCTTTTCGTCTTTTCTAATATTTAATACCTTGTATCATAGTTTCTTTGCTGAACATGAATCTAACGTAATTTGGAGAGTATTTAAATGGTTAGAAATTACAACTCAAATAACATACATTCATACATACACACACACACACACACGTGTGTGTGTGTATAAATCCAAAATTTTGTCATAAAAATATAACTTTTGTTTAAAAAGTATAAATTAACAAGAAAATCTTATGCGCTAACACCAATATTAAAATTTTAAAACAATGTTGCAATTTATTTTATGGTTGTAATTATGGGTCATAATTTACATATTATTAATTACTAATTATGTTGACTATTCAATATCAATTATCATTTATCAAATTATTAATTACTTAATATAAACTACGAATCTTTGTTAGCATCTTGAATTAGATTTGCAATCTTTTGGTCCGACCGCGAAATTATAAAACCACCTTTATATGCAATCTTTATCAATAACCAGAATAAAAGTGCAATCTTTATTAATAATCAGAATAGAAATGCAATCTTTCATTTCGATCTTCAATTATAACTTTATATACAAACAAAAGGTTGGAAGTTCGAATTTCAATGTTATAATATTTGCTATGTATGTTATGCATACTTCCTAAGTTGAATATTCTTCCTAGTTGATTTTCTATGAGAAAGATTTCGCTTGAAAAAACAAAACTAAACTAGCATTCGGTAGAAATATTGCTTGCAGATGTAGGGCTTTATGGCAATAAATTAATTGCTTATGTAGGGAAAAAACATGTAATCTTTAGATAGCCGGGATGCATTAATGAAATTAATGTATGTTTAGGCGCCTATAAACAATCATTGATGTTCATGTGTTTGTACATTTGACAAAGTAGATTGTATGAAACATGTTAAAAGTTCAGCATAGAAAGCAGAATTTCTTTCATCCTTTATCATGCATCCGATGCAAGCGCATGCAGTACAAATACTCATGTAATCTAATCATGTATCTGTAGAGTCTTGGGAACCTGCAGTTATTTTTTCTTTAGTTTTACGAGGAACGCTAAGCCGTCAGACATACTCGATATAAATAATTCTATCCATATTCAAAAATACGCCACATTGATACTTTTACCTAGGCATCTCATGTTTAAATTTTTGATAATACGTTGAATAAGCATTCGTTTTTGCCTCACCTACCTGTAAAATGTTAGTACATGATTTTAACATAAATAATTAATGGATGTGACTATTTTTCACATTATTTATGCTGCAATCTGAAAAAACCATGCTAATGGGAACACTAAGGATTTATATATTTTGAGTCAAGATATACTAAGCCATCAATTTAGTATACATACATACATACATACATATATATATACACACACACACACTTGAAAAATTAATACATTTCAGTAGGAACATGAAGTATTGGATTTAGTTAATTTGATAAATATGTTCGAAACTAACGTTTTTCCATATTAATAGTTTCTACAATCGTGCATCTATTACAAAATAAAGAGAATGGAGACCAGTAGAGAGAGAACAGTTTATTGAATTGAGATAGATCTTACAATACAATCAAAGTCCATATTTATAGACTCCTTATGCAGTGCAGATTACAATAATGCACTTTCTTATTTAGCATATTCATCCCTATTATTAATATATATTACAACATTCCTCCTTGAATATGCATATGTAAAGATGATAAGAGTAATTGCCTCATTAAAAACCTTGTTATGAAAAACCCATTGGAAAAAATCATAAACAAGGAAAAGAGTGCAACTTGACTTCATCTTTAAGTAACATATATTTTATAATGTTACTACGAGGGTTGATACTTCTGGATTAAGATGATGCCTCATTAAAACATTACTAATAAAAACCCAGTGGGAAAAATATTAATGAAGGAAAAAGAGTACATTATAGTGTATTTCATACGCTCCCCCTGAATTATAATGCATTATTCAATTAGTCTGTTGATGCAGCCGACGCATACCAATTTTGTACACCATCTTATGAAATATTGATTTTGGAAGCGCCTTTGTGAATAGGTCCATCGGATTTTCTTGGGATTGGATTTGTTTCACTTCTATCTTATTATCCTTTTGTAGCTCACGTGTGAAGAAAAATTTAGGAAAAATTTATTTCGTCCTATCACCCTTAATGCAACGCGCTTGAATTTGAGCTACACAAGCTGCATTATCTTCACAAACAACGGTTGACCCTTATGAAACTGATGGAAGTTGACAGCTTTTTCGAATATGCTCAATTAGTGATCTCAGCCAAATACATTCTTTACTTGCTTCATGTAGTGCTAGTATTTCAGAGTGATTGGATGATGTTGCTACTAATGTTTATTTTGTATATTGCTATGAAATTGCTGCATTGCTATTATTAAACACATATCCAGTTTGTGATCTTACTTTGTGTGGGTCAAAAAGATAAACTACATCAGCATAACCAACTAGATTTGGATTATTACCCATGTTAGAGTAAAACAAACCCAAATTTGTCGTTCCACGAAGATATCTCATGACATGTTTTATACCATTCCAGTGTCTTTTTATTGGTTCTGAACTGTACCTTGCTAGAAGATTTACTGAAAATGCAATATTTGGTCTTGTGCATCGGGACAAATATAATAATGCACCAATGGCACTACCGGGCCAAACACATTCTCATCTTCTTCTTTTGAGTGGTAATGGTCCTTTTTAATATTTAAATACCTAACAGCCATCGACGTACTAAGTGGATATGCTTTATCCATTTGAAAACGCTTTAGAATTTTCTCAATATAGTTTGATTGATGAAATAATATGCCATTAGTACTATGCTCAATCTGTAGACCAAGACAGTGCTTAGATTTGCCAAATTCTTTTATTTCAAATTCCTTCTTTAAATAATGTATTGTTTCATCAATCTCTTTTAGAGTCCCAATCAAATTTACGACATCAACATAAACTGCTAAGATAGCAAATCCCTTTACCGATTTCTTTATAAAGACACATGGACAAACGAGATTGTTTTCGTATCCTTCTTTTACCAAATATTTCCTAAGACAGTTATACCACATCCTTTCAGATTGTTTCAAGCCATATAGTGATCGTCTTAATTTTAATGAGTACATGGACTTCGATTTTGGTTCAGGCAATTTATATCCATCTGGAATTTTCACGTAAATATTGGTGTCTAATTCACCGTAAAGATAAGCTGTCACAACATCCGTTAATCTTATATCGAGTTTTTCAGAAACTACAAGGCTTATCAAATATTGAAATGTTATGACATCCATAACAGGGGAGTAAGTTTCCTTAAAGTCAAAACCTAGTCTCTACAGGAAACCTTGTGCGACAAGTGCCGTTTTCTAACGAATACCCATTTATAACCTACTAGTTTAACATTTTCTGATGTTTTCTCTATTGGTCCAGATACACCATGTTTTTGAAGTGAATCTAGTTCCACTTGGATAACATCTTTCCATTTTGGCCAATCGTGTCTTTTTCGACATTCATTATGTTATTTGGTTCATTATCATCATTCTCATTATGGTCATGAATTTTAATTATTTGAGTAGCTACCGCGAATGAGAATACATCATCAACTATTATTTTACTTCGATCCCATATTTCTCCATAGTTCATATAAAATATCGAGATCTCATTATTTTTATTAGGTACCATTTTATCGTTGGAAGCTTCTTTTATCTCTTCTGTAATATTTCCTTTCGCACTTCTAGGAGAATTGGGATTTCCATTTCAGTGATCCTTTTCATCATTTATAACCTCTTTAGGAAGTTCCTTAATTGATGATTTTTCATTAGACTTTCTTTTTCTAGGCGCCAAGTCTTTTGAACCAATTGGCCTTCCACGTTTTTGTCTTATTTTAGATTCATTTGCTGCTGTATTTACTTTTGATCCTTCAGGGAAATCAATTTTTGCTGGTGCATCTGCTGCTGGAATATGAGATTTAGTTATTTTTGCAGTGTCACTAAATGCATCTGGCAGTTGATTTGCAATATTTTGAATGTGCAAAATTCTTTGTACCTCATATTGGCATTGTTTGGTACGTGGATCCAAATAAGACAAAGATGGATTATTCCATGATATTTCATGCCGTTCTGCTGGAACGGTCTTTCCTCCTAATGGCGGAAAGATAGTCTCATCAAATTTGCAGTCTAAAAATCTTACAGTGAAGACGTCACCTATAAGAGGTTCAAGATAACGAATTATTGATGGAAAATCAAATCCCACATAAATTCCCAACCATCGTTGAGGACCCATTTTAGTATGATGTGGGGGATTAATAGGTATATGCATAGCATAATCAAATTTTCGTAAATGTGAAATATTTGGTTGAGATACAGTTAAAAGCTGTGATGGTGAAAACCGATGATAAGCTATTGGTCTAATTTTAAGCAATTTCGATGTATGCAAAATTGCATGGCCCCAAGCTAAAACGGGTAGTTTTGATTGCGTAAGCAATGCTCTTGCAATAAAGTTGCAAGCGCTTAATTAATGATTCTACTAGACTATTCTGAGTATGAACATGTGCTACTGGATGTTCAATTTCAATTGTCAATGATAGACAATAATCATCAAATACTTGAAAATTAAATTCTCCAGCATTATTTTTTGAATTGATTTAAATTGATGATCAGGGAAGTGTGCTCTCAATTTTATTATTTGAGCAAGTAGCTTGGCGAATGCCAAATTTTTTGTAGAAAGTAAACAGACATGTGACCAACGAGTTGGTGCATCAATCAATACCATAAAATATTTGAATGGTCCACATTCAGGGTGGATTAGGCCACATGTATCACCTTGAATTCTTTGAATAAACGTTGGAGATTCAGAAGTGATTTTATTATATGAAGGTCGAGTGATTAATTTTCCTTGTGCACATGGGACACATAGGTAATCACTTGGTAAATTCAATTGGTTTGATAAATCATGTTTATTTGAGTTTTTGCAATTTTACGCATCATAGTTGATCCAGGATGACCCAAGCCATCATGCCAAAGAATCAATGTCTTTGTATCTGTGAGCTTCTGGCTTATGTTTATAGAGTAAGATTCAACTATGCCAATTTTTGAAAAATATAAACCAGTTGAAATTGTACCAAATTTTTCTAGGATAAGCTTCTGGCTTTCAATTGTAGAAATAACACAAAGATATTGTTGTTTTCATTTGTAGTTTCAATATGGTATCCATTCATTCTTATATCTTTGAAACTTAGAAAATTTCTTTTAGAGTTGCTTGAGTATAATGCATTCTGAATAAAGATATGCGTACCATTTGGTAATATTATATGGGCTCTTCTGGACCCGTCAAATTATATTAGCAGATCCACCTATAGTGGGGACTTTAGCTAAGAAATTTTCAGATAGTTTAGAGGAAAACTTTGGGTTTTTCAAAATTGTATGAATAGTTTCACTATCTAGTAAGCATATATCATCACCCAAATGGCGTTCCATACCTTAAGAATTAAAGACAATAATTTATCAATCGTTAAAACTTTGTATGCATTAATAAATGTAATGTAAACGAACAAAGTAATATGATTAAAATAGGCTACTGATTAAAAACAACATCCACATTACACATTATTTTTAAATAGTTCTACAATGGGAAATACAAACAAACGAATACAAACTTCAAACTGATTTATTAATGCAAGCTAATGAAATAAAATGAAAACCACATAACAAACTTCAAGTTATTTCTAATTGATCAACTCGGTCATATCATTGATCATTGCACTTAGATTTTCATCATTAATGAAATTTCCATTGTCATCTTCGAAGAAAACATCTAACTTCAAATTAGTGTTTTCAGGTAACTCTTCGAGCATTATTTGCCTCAATATTCTTCGAACGATGATATTCTTCAACTGTTTTCTTTGATGATCTACATGTACGTGACCAGTGACCAGATCGTCTACATCTATAATAAACTTTCTCATAATGCTTTTTATTTTCCGAAGCTGAATCATTGTTCTTTACAGGCTCAATTATCTTTTGTTGCTTTTTAAAGTTGTGGTTTTGTTACCTTTAAAACCACCATATCTGCCTCTGCTGTAGTTATATCCACGTCCACGACCACGTTCTCTACCTCGACCTCGACCCCTACCTCTTCCAAAGTGGGTCAAATTAGCATTAACTTCAGATAATGCAGTTGAACCAGTTGGTCTTGATGAGTGATTTTTTATAAGCAATTCATTATTTTGTTCAGCATTTTATAAGCATTCTATGAGTTTAGAATATTTTGTAAAATGAGGCTCTCGATATTGCTGCTGTAGGAGTATATTCGAGGCATGAAATGTTGAGAAAGTCTTTTCAAGCATTTGTACGTCATCCACCTTTTCTCCATATAATTTCAGTTTAGAAGTGATTCTAAACATTGCAGAATTATATTCTCTTACAGACTTAAAGTCCTGAAACCTCAGGTTTAAGCACTCTTGCCAAGTGTTTGGAAGTATGACCGTCTTCTGGTGGTCATAACGCTCTTTCAGGGAGTTCCATAGGTGGAGATGGTCTTTTTCAGTCAAATATTCTGTTTTTAGATCGTCATGGATATGACATCTTAAAAATATTAGAGCCTTTGCTTTGTCCTGCTAGTACATAGTATTGCCATTTTAATGACATTTTCTAAGCATTGAGATTGCAAATGAATCTCAGCATCCAGTATCCATGATAAATAGTTATCTTCAAATATATCCAAAGCTTTAAATTCAAGCTTGGCGATGCTTGCCATTTTGTGAATTGTACATAAAATAAATTGCATAAGGTGAAAATATTCGTCACAATAGTATTCACTATTTGTTTGTATATAATACAAGGTCTGAAATGTTTTATATGTAGAACCATATAGTTAATCGGTAATTCACAGAACCAAGGACCATAGAGGCGTAATGACAGATGAATAAATTACAATTGATAGCTCCTTTACAGAAAACTAGATTAATAGACAAATGACGGAGATTATAAGCAACAATTGAAGATGAACATTGTTAAAATATATACAGTTAAATTGGCACAATGTCAGGAACAACTAAGAAATATTGTTGTTATGCTATTATAATAATTTTCATGCCAAACTTGGTCTTTTAGGCCCAAAAAAAGAAAAAAAATGATATTGGGACAGTACAACTTGATGATATAAGAAAACAAGGCCAACTAAAAATAATCATACTGTTACATCTCTAGCATCTATAATTTGTTTAGTTGCTTAATATCTTTCATTTCATGTTTGAAAATTTTATTAGGCACTACAAAGAAATATCAAAATAGTCATCTCATATTCTTAGCAATGTTCGTTTCCAGCTAAAAAAAAAAAATGGAAAAGTCTTCATTCATGGTATCAAACAACTATACCCAAAAAAAATGTATCAACGAAACCAAACATATGGATTTTGCAACTTTCATGTATTTACCATGCAAGAAAGGAAAAGTCAGCTTTTGTTTCCAGTTTACATAATTCTAGTATATAAATTCAGAAGCCAAAGAATTAAGATAAGAGTGATATAAGAAAAGACATGAAAAATATAGAAGCAAACCCCAAACTAGCATGTGCTGACTTGACAGCTTTATCAAAAAACATGATATTAACAGTTACCTTCTTGTAGAGTGGAAAAGCAACGAGTTTATAAAGAAATGTAAGAACAATTATGTTCAATTTATCACTTTAACAGTCGGCTATACTTGCTATTTTAAAGGAAATAGGAAATAGAATGCATGTAGATATATTATAAAAGACTCGTCTGCACTAATATATAATAGTATTTTGAATATGAATAGCCTTAGAATTGGAATGGTCAGAAGTGGAACAGTTAGAGTAATTAATATCTAATTACTTGCTGAGAAGTTAGACAGTTTGAAGGTGAACAGGTTAAAGTTTGTGCTACTCAAAAAAATATTCCTAGTTGAGCAGCAAGAAAATAAAATAAAAGAAGAATACCTTCGTGCTGATAACGTGTTACAAAATAAAGAGAACGGAGACCATTAGAGAGAGAACAATTTTATTGAATTGAGATAATCTTACAATACAATCAAACTCCATATTTATTGACTCCTTATGCAATGTAGATTACAACAATACCCTTTCTTATTTAGCATATTCATCCCTATTATTAATATGTATTACAACAGTATCAAACTATTTCTATTTTTATATCATGGGACCAACTGAATTTAAGAAGTAAAAATTAATGAACATGAAAGCATGGATGTTGTGAAAAAAAATAGAATAGTGGCAGTGGATGATGAAAGATGATTGTGTGTGAACCCGTAATGAAGCTAGACTAGAGTTCATGCAGCAAAGTCATGAAACTAAACTGTAAAATATTATTATTTTATTTCTCATTTCGCTAACTATAATACAGCGCCCGGGTTGAAACCATATAATTTTTGTATTGTTTTTTGCAATAGGCCGTGCCATTCGTGGATAAAAATTTAGTTAGATATTGGATACATGAAATGTGTTGTGTTCATTTTTTATTTGCAATAATTACTTAATGCATTTAATTAATACATATTTAATATTTAGTAAGAAATAATAGAAATATAAATACAATTTTCAATACAAAAATAAACTCCTACAAAAATTTCAAACAAAAAAAATTCAAAAAATATATTTAAGATAGAAATGCGGACAATCACAAGAATAGGCTCTGGACCGTCTATTTCCCATATCAACGTAACCAAGTCCAATTTCTCTAGCTCCTGCAACACAATACTGGCAGAACTTGTAACGACTCCGAATTTCAAACACAACGTAATTAAATATTTGAATTTATATAGGTGAATATGGATTTTTAATTAATAACTCAATGATGATAAAATTGTCTTTGAAATATGTTTAATAAAAAATAAATACTTCGAAGAAATACCGATAATGTGGTCAAAAATTGTTTCCACTACTGGAAAGGATGTTGATTTATGATGAAAGTTAGTGTTAGTTATGTGGCTACGGCATGGCGTCTGTAACGACCCGCTATTTTGGACCATTCAAATCGACAATAAAACCGTACATGTCCGACTTGAATAATTCAAAATACCGAATTGTTAATAAAATTTTGACAAAACTTAAAATATACAGTAAATAAATCAATCACAGATCTCAGACACAGAGTAATATAATGCAGCGGAATAGATAAAGGATAGTAGTTCATGAAGCTACTACATACATCAGAGTTAGAAATAAAATACAACCGAATAGTTCAAATGCAGTGAAGTCTCCAGATGACTTCTCTGAACCAGTCAACTGGAAAGGCTGGAATCTGAATCGATAGTTGGATCTCCAAATGAGGCTCCGAACTCCAAAGGTGAGTCTCTAATGCTGTTTCACTCAGTCTGACCCGAGCGTAAAGCAAAACACAAAACACTCGAGTCAGGATTAACATTCTTATATACATAAATC
This sequence comes from Allium cepa, assembly GCA_030765085.1. Taxonomy (NCBI): domain Eukaryota; kingdom Viridiplantae; phylum Streptophyta; class Magnoliopsida; order Asparagales; family Amaryllidaceae; genus Allium; species Allium cepa. The sequence continues at coordinate 736,090,996 of CM060935.1, read as the reverse complement.
CAACTCAAGTGAAATATCAACTGAAATACAAATAACTTAAAGGATGTTTGGGATAATCATCCTCTAAGGGTCCATGGAACTATCTACAAAGTAGAAATATACACTATAACACCGTGGCCATTCCCATTTATTTATACTTCAAACCAAATATCATTTTTCTTCAATTATCTCTATATTTCCCAAAATAGTATTCATATAAAATAAATAATTTATAAAGTAAAGTATTCAATTTCCTCAATTTAACATATCGTTTCAACATCAACCCGACCTTCCCATTCCAATTTAATTCAATCTAAAATTATCAATTTAAATTCAATTTAAATCTTAAATTAACCACTTAAATTTTATCGATCCCAATTTGGGTTTGAAATCACCAATACCCCTTTATATTTCAATATATTTCAAAACTTTAAGTATTCAGCGTTTCAAACTAAATTTTATTCAATTTAGTTTTCTACATAATAAATTCAATTTAGTTCAACCTTAATTTTCATTTTTATTCAATTTTAGTTTCTAAATAACAATTCAACTATTTTGATTTTTCATACAAATCCGAATCTCAAAATAAATCATTTAAATTCCAATATAGTTCAAAGCTTTAATATTTAAATGTTCAATTTAACAATTTCATATAGATCTCGATTTAACCTCACTATCATTTAGTCTTGAAATACTTCCTTATTTGATTCAATATTATTTAAGTAACCTTAAATTCCATTTCTACTCAATATTTTCCTTAATTTATTTAAAAGTGAAATATTCACTTAAATCAAAAATCCAGTTATAAAATCATACCTTTATATTTCCCATTCAATAATTTCAAATTGATTTAATTAAATAAATCCTTATTTAAATACATTTTTAATAAAACCCAAATTCATCTCCCAATCTTAATTATTCAAATTTTCACAACGGTAAATTTTTGAAACATAGATCTTAAATACTACTTAAACATATTATATAGATTAAATCAATCTTAATAATATTAATATTAAATCTATATATAAAATTTCCATTTATATATAATATTTTAAGAACCAATATTTATTAAATCCCATATTTCTCTTCAAACTGTAGAATTTTTTTTCAAAATAATTATATGGACCAACGGTGTCTGTATATATTTCCTATCATACAGTCAAGTGCTACGGATATTTATCGTTTCAATCCGTACACTAAATTTATACAGGTGGATATCATTTCAACCCATAATCCCAATTTAATTAAATGAAAATCGCTTGGGTCTATCATTTCAACCCATAACGAAATTATCCTATTCTAAAGTCTGTTCGGGTATGTATCATTTCAACCCATAGTGAATTCTAAACTACAGAGAACTTGCAGAGTGATGACAGATAACAAAAATATAGCAGGATATGATAATAATATACAACATGAATATATCATCAGAAAATAAATAAAGTATAAACAATAGGATATGGTGTCATCCCGTAGGTGAACAGATACAGGTAATAGCATAAATATAACAATTTAAATAACTACAGCAACATATTTCAATTGTCGTTTCAATTGAAATCAAATTTAATAAATAAAAGAACGTTAATCGTGAGTGATTGCTCACCTTCGAGGCTAGAGAATATAGAAGGAGACACGGATACGCAAATTGATCAGACACTGAAATTAAATTTCAAATCCAATCAAAACAAAATCGGCACGAATTCAACGATCAAAGCCGATTGACTTAAATTGATGAAATGAATCAGATCAGAACTGGAACGATGAAGACAAATGGTATAAGCGACCTTAAATATCACTATATATACCATAAATATATAAATCACATTCTAAATCCAAATACATTATAAATTTAAAATATACATGCATTTCAAAATCATATATCAAAGCCAAACATATATTTAAAATAATATAAATTTATCTTCAATTAAAAGTAAATCATAAACGAACTACATAAACAAACAACAAGTGCCACTAGCAACTTTCATTTATTTTAACACATACTTAACCTTATATATATACAGTAAACTTACATAAATTATATTCTAGCCATCCATACTAAAAACAACTATTAAAGTACATAATGGATAAAATATCCATGTCATACATATTTTATTATAAAACCCATTACTGTTATACTCAAAATCAACATACGACAGGGGCCACCAAATGTATGCCTATCTGACCAACAAAGAAGTATTATTTTTTGTATCTACAAATCAACCTTCGTTTTTAAGGATTTATCTATCTACATGTGCATTGGAAGGCAATAAGCATATGTTTGTTGACCACGTTTTAGTGAAGCTGGGTTACTTTTTAATAATATTTGGAATATCCTTTCTACGTGTTTTGTATATAATCTTCCAAAGTATGCAGACACACTAAAACAAAAACAAAAAGGGTGCAGACTACCATAGATACATGCATGCAACACATATATACGCAACACATATATGCACAGCTTATGCAAACAACATTTGTGAAGGTGACTGTATTTTAATGTAACCTCTATGCAAACTAGGCTTGTAGAGAATATAACAAACATATATATAAAATTCTGTCATTATAATTCTAATATTATATATACTAATATAACAAGAACACTCCCCCTCAATATGGCCCCAACTTCTGCATTTCTTGCATAAATGCACGACACGCCCATCCTACCTAACGAACTGCGGAAACGCAGCCTTCCTTCCGTACTTCCTCACAGGACAATTCCTGGCTATATGCCCAGGCAGCCTGCAGTGATAGCAAATGGTTGACTGGTCGACTGATGCAGTGGGTGCAGCTTTTACTTTCTTCACCTTTTGGCAGCGACTAAGAAAGTGCCCCGTACTACGGCATTTAAAACAGAAGATCTTGGATCGATAACGCTTGCCCTCATTCTTCTTTCCTTCATCTCTCTTCCCGCACATAGCTGCATAATGTCCCTTTCTTCTGACACCTATAACAGATGACATGGTCATAAGGACCAGGTCCCGCCCTTTCCCTCCACAACCTTTCCCACTTCTCCATTGCTTCCTCCTTTTCCTTACGGGCTAGTGCTCTCCGAGCTCGACGAGTTGCTTTCTGCTCTTCCGATTTTGCCATCTACAAAATAGTTTCCTATCATCAAGGAGTCCAAAATCAACAAGATAGAGGTTCAAAATTTTAAGGGAAACTGGCCAAAGGAAGTTTCGAAACAAAGTGGGAAGTCTCAAACGAAAATGGGGAAATTTTATTACAAAATAGAAGATGGATATACTTCTACAAATCGCGGGCGACCTTTACCGGTCCACCGTGACTTCAGGAATATGATCGATGCGGAATATGCCTCGATACAGAATTCGGCATAACTAGATATAACAGCACCGCAAACCGAGGAATACATAAATCTTCGGTGAATCAATGCCAGTTGTAAGGAGTTTCACCCCTTTTACAAATCATTTAGTGGAGTTATGGGATACTCCAGAATCAAACGAATATAAATAGGGAGAGACCGAATGAATTTCGGAACCGAGGGACATTCCAAAATTCGAAGGAAATCGAGTCAAAAGGAAGAGATTCAACTCGAGCGAAAGTGATTCTGTTAATAAATTTACCATATATGCTAAGTTTTGCGTAGAACCTGGCTCTGATACCAACTGTAACGACCCGCTATTTTGGACCATTCAAATCGACAATAAAACCGTACATGTCCGACTTGAATAATTCAAAATACCGAATTGTTAATAAAATTTTGACAAAACTTAAAATATACAGTAAATAAATCAATCACAGATCTCAGACACAGAGTAATATAATGCAGCGGAATAGATAAAGGATAGTAGTTCATGAAGCTACTACATACATCAGAGTTAGAAATAAAATACAACCGAATAGTTCAAATGCAGTGAAGTCTCCAGATGACTTCTCTGAACCAGTCAACTGGAAAGGCTGGAATCTGAATCGATAGTTAGATCTCCAAATGAGGCTCCGAACTCCAAAGGTGAGTCTCTAATGCTGTTTCACTCAGTCTGACCCGAGCGTAAAGCAAAACACAAAACACTCGAGTCAGGATTAACATTCTTATATACATAAATCCAACTCAAGTGAAATATCAACTGAAATACAAATAACTTAAAGGATGTTTGGGATAATCATCCTCTAAGGGTCCATGGAACTATCTACAAAGTAGAAATATACACTATAACACCGTGGCCATTCCCATTTATTTATACTTCAAACCAAATATCATTTTTCTTCAATTATCTCTATATTTCCCAAAATAGTATTCATATAAAATAAATAATTTATAAAGTAAAGTATTCAATTTCCTCAATTTAACATATCGTTTCAACATCAACCCGACCTTCCCATTCCAATTTAATTCAATCTCAAATTATCAATTTAAATTCAAATTAAATCTTAAATTAAGCCCTTAAATTTTATCGATCCCAATTCGGGTTTGAAATCACCAATACCCCTTTATATTTCAATATATTTCAAAACATTAAGTATTCAGCGTTTCAAACTAAATTTTATTCAATTTAGTTTTCTACATAATAAATTCAATTTAGTTCAACCTAAATTTTCATTTTTATTCAATTTTAGTTTCTAAATAACAATTCAACTATTTTGATTTTTCATACAGATCCGAATCTCAAAATAAATCATTTAAATTCCAATATAGTTCAAAGCTTTAATATTTAAATGTTCAATTTAACAATTTCATATAGATCTCGATTTAACCTCACTATCATTTAGTCTTGAAATACTTCCTCATTTGATTCAATATTATTTAAGTAACCTTAAATTCCATTTCTACTCAATATTTTCCTTAATTTTGTTTAAACGTGAAATATTCACTTAAATCAAAAATCCAGTTATAAAATTATACCTTTATATTTCCCATTCAATAATTTCAAATTGATTTAATTAAATAAATCCTTATTTAAATACCATTTTTAATAAAACCCAAATTCATCTCCCAATCTTAATTATTCAAATTTTCACAACGGTAAATTTTTGAAACATAGATCTTAAATACTACTTAAACATATTATATGGATTAAATCAATCTTAATAATATTAATATTAAATCTAAATATAAAATTTCCATTTATATATAATATTTTAAGAACCAATATTTATTAAATCCCATATTTCTCTTCAAACTGTAGAATTTTTTTTCAAAATAATTGTATGGACCAACGGTGTCTGTATATATTTCCTATCATACAGTCAAGTGCTACGGATATTTATCATTTCAATCCGTACACTAAATTTATACGGATGGATATCATTTCAACCCGTAATCCCAATTTAATTAAATGAAAATCGCTTGGGTCTATCATTTCAACCCATAACGAAATTCTCCTATTCTAAAGTCTGTTCGGGTATGTATCATTTCAACCCATAGTGAATTCTAAACTACAGGGAACTTGCAGAGTGATGACAGATAACAAAAATATAGCAGGATATGATAATAATATACAACAGGAATATATCATCAGAAAATAAATAAAGTATAAACAATAGGATATGGTGTCATATCCCGTAGGTGAACAGATACAGGTACATAAATATAACAATTTAAATAACTACAGCAACATATTTCAATTGTCGTTTCAATTGAAATCAAATTTAATAAATAAAAGAACGTTAATCGTGAGTGATTGCTCACCTTCGAGGCTAGAGAATATAGAAGGAGACACGGATACGCACATTGATCAGACACTGAAATTAAATTTCAAATCCAATCAAAACAAAATCAGCACGAATTCAACGATCAAAGCTGATTGACTTAAATTGATGAAACGGATCGGATCAGAACTGGAACGATGAAGACAAATGGTATAAGCGACCTTAAATATCACTATATATACCATAAATATATAAATCACATTCTAAATCCAAATACATTATAAATTTAAAATATACATGCATTTCAAAATCATATATCAAAGTCAAACATACATTTAAAATAATATAAATTTATCTTCAATTAAAAGTAAATCATAAACGAAATACATAAACAAACAACAAGTGCCACTAGCAACTTTCATTTATTTTAACACATACTTAACCTTATATATATACAGTAAACTTACATAAATTATATTCTAGCCATCCATACTAAAAACAACTATTAAAGTACATAATGGATAAAATATCCATGTCATACATATTTTATTATAAAACCCATTACTGTTATACTCAAAATCAACATACGACAGGGGCCACCAAATGTATGCCTATCTGACCAACAAAGAAGTATTATTTTTTGTATCTACAAATCAACCTTCGTTTTTAAGGATTTATCTATCTACATGTGCATTGGAAGGCAGTAATCATATGTTTGTTGACCACGTTTTAGTGAAGCTGGGTTACTTTTTAATAATATTTGGAATATCCTTTCTACGTGTTTTGTATATAATCTTCCAAAGTATGCAGACACACTAAAAAAAAAACAAAAAGGGTGCAGACTACCATAGATACATGCATGCAACACATATATACGCAACACATATATGCACAGCTTATGCAAACAACATTTGTGAAGGTGACTGTATTTTAATGTAACCTCTATGCAAACTAGGCTTGTAGAGAATATAACAAACATATATATAAAATTCTGTCATTATAATTCTAATATTATATATACTAATATAACAAGATTTATATGTGTTCGACAAGATATATTCATACACCTCTTATATAACTAATGTTTATATATTTTAAAATCATATACAGACCCGCACTTTAAATCACACTATAACTTCTAACTAATATAAACAACATACAAAACTTTATACAAGTTTATACTATATAGGTATTAGGTAGGAATGAGACGAAAGCATAAAATTATATAGTATATATAATATTTAATTGATGATAAAATGTACTGTAACTTTAATATAAAATAACTTTGATAGATCTCTACCTTAAAACATATCAGCCTACTATAATTGTCATATATACATGCTTTAAACTATACAACTGAAAATTCTGCATTTACAACAACTATGATTTGTATAAAATGATGTAAATACAGATTGTATTATATGCAAAACCTACAGATTATAGATATTTAGACACTCTCTGATAATATACATTCTGAAATCAAAATAGGAATATAACAATTATAAACCGATATCTTACTTATATATGTAAAATTATGCCAGCATATCCATATTATAAATAATTTACACATAAAAAAGAAGAAGAGGAGCCCGACACGGTGGAAAGAAGCGGTGGTTTGCTGCTGCCGACGTGGAGAAGATGGAGGCGGAGAATTCGACCGGCGCTTGGGTTTGAGGAGATGGGTTGCTTCGGTGGTGGAGCTCAATGGGGAGGAAGGGACGGCCAGAAACGGCGAACGGAGGAAGAGAAAGGAGCGGAGGAACGAAGTGGCTGCGGTGAAGGGTGCTGGTGCGATGGCCGTATGACTCGGCAGAGGTTCTAGGCCAGGGAATGAAGGTGGAATCGCCTGCGCGTGTGGTGAGGAAGGGGCGAAGATGCGGCACGGCTGTAGGTTGGTTCGGCGAGGCTAGATGTTGTATCGGTGATGTGAGTGGAGAAGTTTTGCTGTGCGTTGATTTGGCGAAGGATTTGAGGCCGAGAGAAAGAAAAGAAGTTGCAAACTGATTCTCAGAGGAAGAATGAAAAGAGAGAGGAAGAAGAATAAATAGAAATGAAGGGTACGCGAAATATCAGGCAATTAATAAAGTAACGACTATAATTTTTTTTTTTGCAAATGAATGGTTAACGCGAAAGAAAAGGAAACAGTGGACTGACAGGAAGGAAACAAATCATCATTTATTTTTATATCGGAAAGAAAGGCTAAAGTCAAGCCCGAGAATCCAGTAAATCTTTAAAGTAATTTAATAGATTGACGCTCAAATTTGAAACCGAAGGAGTGTGAAATAGAAACGGCTAGAGGAGAGGAAACTTATAGGGAGATGAGTGAAATAAAAGAAATTTTAAAATATAAATAAATATAACACAGATGAAATGTAACAGAAGGATCCTAATGGATGTACACAATTAAAGCAATTTATTTTATTGCTTGGGATTCACGTTGAAGTTTGAAAAGCAAAGTTAACGGTCAACATTTAAAGGTACCGTTACAACCCATATTTTATTATCAACAATTATTAGCTAGCTTGAATTTAATAGAATTACATAATAAATAAACTTTCATAAAATAAATCGAAAATTTACCATTTGATATATTTAATTATACGTGATCCAAATAATAAAACTTCATTTCAAAATATTATCATTAAAATTTCTCAAAAGTCCAATTTAATACGTCATAAAACCAATTAAAAATTTATTAAAATTATATGGGTCGTTACACTCTCCCCCACTCAAAACTTTTCGTCCCCGAAAAGGAAAGAGGTAGGAGGAAAAAAAAACAGCCAGAAATTTTTAGATTGAAAGACAAGATAAACAATAAATTTTAAAACTACACAAATTTATTTGAAATCTTTATTTGAAAACTTCATTTGAAAATTCAATTTTTCTATAATACTATAATATTTTAAAAAATTTCAAAACCCATTGGGATTTAATATGTTTAAATAACACTTAATAAATATATGAAACTATTTGAAAACAGTTTATTTACACAATTAGTTATATTTACACAGAAGCTATTGAAAACATTAAATCTATAATTCAAGAAAATTTTAATTTATCTAAAGACACCTTTCAAATCAAAAATTATTTTCTTTACATATGTTTTATTTAATTAAGAACTTTAAAATTATTTGCACCACTAAAATTTTCTATTAAACCATGTAATATACAATTAAGCAATACTTAAAGATTATATTCAAAAAGGAAAGGAAGGTAGATTTGGAAAACAGAATCAAGGTGAATAACTAAACTGAGCAGATAAGGTAGATGCAAGGAATAGTATTGGGCACGAATAATTAATCTAGAACCATAAGAATTTAAATTTCAAATATTAATTCAAAATTTCTTTGTTGGGAAAAATACTTTTATATTAAATACCTTATAATAATACTTTTATAATAAAATACTATTATATCGAAATAAATTTTCTTTCAAAAATACTTTTATAACTTGATGTTTCAACAAGTTTATCCTCGTTCTTGCAGACTCTGGCCATGCGTTGATTAGGCGCAAAGCTAGAATTCTTCAAGTACTTGGTAGACCCGTTTCAACACCCAGTGAAAATACTTGAAAACCTTTTAAAACAGATATGGAAAGTACAATCCAAACAAAACAACCAAACCAAAACCTTTGTCCGATCATGGTTCGCAGATACACAATGGTTACGCCTGGGTCCCCCAGAAAACAATCCATATCCGTAAGCTTTCTCAGCCCTGCGAGTTACGCCATGATGACTAGTAGAGTGCAGGATACACAATGGTTACGCCTGGATCCCCCAGGAAACAATCCGTACCCCTAGGCAAGACTCAGCCAGGCACTTGCGCACTATTCGCGACCCACACAGATTGCAGGATACACAATAGTTACGCCTGGATCCCCCAGGAAACAATCCGTACCCCTAGGAAAGACTTAGCCAGGCAATTGCGCTATGCATTCACGAGAGAAAAAAAAACCATGGGTTACGCCACGGTGGGAACACTCGAGTATTACATCCGTAAAACCAAAAATCAGAAAGAATAATATCGATAGAATGAATCCACGATGTGGCCACAAAGCGGATATCAAGCAGAAGGCACTTTCCATATCTTTACTTCGAAAATATATATCATATAGTACCTTTTCAAATTACTTTCAATATCGTACTTATATAAAGTCTATATATATATTTTTCCCAAATCGAATACTTTCCAAATCAATAGTAGATCAAATCATACTTATATAGACTTCGATTATATAAAATCTCTTTCCAAATTGAGTACCTTTCAAATCAATAAATTTCAAATCAACTTCATACTTATACAATCCATTTTATATGAGTTCAACCACTCCCAAATCAAGTGCTTAATAATATATGGTTTTTAAATTTCAAATCATTTCAGTATCAATTCAGTTTCAAAATCATATATGATTTCACCCAATTTTCTTCCAAATTAAATATCAAAATTTCAAAGTTCCCACAATAATAGGTTTAGAAAATTATCCCATTTTTCCAAATTAAAATAATTCAAGTCAAACAAATTCATTTCCAAAATCACCATATAAGTACTAGTTTTTTTTATTCCAATTTAATTTCAAAACCAAATATTTTCCCAAAATCAATTATACTCAAAATGGTTTTCAAATTAATAATTATCCCTTTTTAAAACCTTTAAACTATCTATTTCTATGTGAAATATCAAATTCACCTTTCTGAAAACCATTATTCAACTATTTTTTTCAAAACATTTCAAAACTGAATTTATATTCTTTATCAGACATTTTATACTCTTCGAAATTTCTTAGCTTTGAAAATTTAATCTCGATTTGGAAGTGTTCGAACATTCAAAATAGTTAGGGAAATCAAATTTTCAATTCAAGAGTTGAAAATCAACAATAAATCAATAAATCAATTAATAAATCCGAAACTCGAGGACTGAACACCGGTCTCATTTTAAATTGTTTCAAATATATACTTATATCTTTCTAAAATATCAAATTATACTTAGAAATTTGAAATCAAAACGGTTTTACAAAATCACTTGCATAGCGAAGCTATTAAAGTGGCCTCTCCCCCACTCTGAAACTCGAAAATCAATGTCGATGATGCATGCACTCATCACCGAAATTATTTTCCAGTGACATACGTGAGTTCTGGACTTCTATTTTCTTGAAAACTTCTTTGAAATTTCTTCAAAATTATTGGAACTCATTTGAAACATTTCTTATTTGGAAAAATACCTTTAAATCGTATTATTTTTATATATTTTTCAAAATCTTAAATCCAATTTCAAAATACCGGAATTCAATTCTCGAATCTCAAATTTAACCCTTCAGTTGTAAATCATCAATTTCTTACAAGTTTTCAAATTTTCAAATCCTTTCAAAACCTTTATATATATAGAATAACATTTCTTATTTGTTTTGTATATAGGTATATAATCCTTATCGAAAACATTTTCGCTTTTATATATAGAATAAAATCATAGTTATCCAAATAATAATTTCCATATATATAACAATTTCAAAAATACAACATACCCGATCTTTCAAAGGATTATTCAAGGATAGATTTCAAACAAATAGAGATTCAAATTTCATATCAACGAAAATAGGAACATGAATACTTATTTGAGAGCTTCAGTTAAGCAAAAGATACAATAGAGTTTACCGAAAGTAACATAACAACTGCTGAAAACAAACAGATCCACAGAAAACCACTCTACAAAAACAAAGCATCAGTATTAATTCTACCGGGTGGCACTTCAACGGGTCCAGAACACTCCCCCTCAATATGGCCCCAACTTCTGCATTTCTTGCATAAATGCACGACACGCCCATCCTACCTAACGAACTGCGGAAACGCAGCCTTCCTTCCGTACTTCCTCACAGGACAATTCCTGGCTATATGCCCAGGCAGCCTGCAGTGATAGCAAATGGTTGACTGGTCGACTGATGCAGTGGGTGCAGCTTTTACTTTCTTCACCTTTTGGCAGCGACTAGGAAAGTGCCCCGTACTATGGCATTTAAAACAGAAGATCTTGGATCGATAACGCTTGCCCTCATTCTTCTTTCCTTCATCTCTCTTCCCGCACATAGCTGCATAATGTCCCTTTCTTCTGACACCTATAACAGATGACATGGTCATAAGGACCAGGTCCCGCCCTTTCCCTCCACAACCTTTCCCACTTCTCCATTGCTTCCTCCTGTTCCTTACGGGCTAGTGCTCTCCGAGCTCGACGAGCTGCTTTCTGCTCTTCCGATTTTGCCATCTGCAAAATAGTTTCCTATCATTAAGGAGTCCAAAATCAACAAGATAGAGGTTCAAAATTTTAAGGGAAACTGGCCAAAGGAAGTTTCGAAACAAAGTGGGAAGTCTCAAACGAAAATGGGGAAATTTTATTACAAAATAGAAGATGGATATACTTCTATAAATCGCGGGCGACCTTTACCGGTCCACCGTGACTTCAGGAATATGATCGATGCGGAATATGCCTCGATACAGAATTCGGCATAACTAGATATAACAGCATCGCAAACCGAGGAATACATAAATCTTCGGTGAATCAATGCCAGTTGTAAGGAGTTTCACCCCTTTTACAAATCATTTAGTGGAGTTATGGGATACTCCAGAATCAAACGAATATAAATAGGGAGAGACCGAATGAATTTCGGAACCGAGGGACGTTCCAAAATTCGAAGGAAATCGAGTCAAAAGGAAGAGATTCAACTCGAGCGAAAGTGATTCTGTTAATAAATTTACCACATATGCTAAGTTTTGCGTAGAACCTGGCTCTGATACCAACTGTAACGACCCGCTATTTTGGACCATTCAAATCGACAATAAAACCGTACATGTTCGACTTGAATAATTCAAAGTACCGAATTGTTAATAAAATTTTGACAAAACTTAAAATATACAGTAAATAAATCAATCACAGATCTTAGACACAGAGTAATATAATGCAGCGTAATAGATAAAGGATAGTAGTTCATGAAGCTACTATATACATCAGAGTTAGAAATAAAATAAAACCGAATAGTTCAAATGCAGTGAAGTCTCCAGATGACTTCTCTGAACCAGTCAACTGTAAAGGCTGGAATCTGAATCGATAGTTAGATCTCCAAATGAGGCTCCGAACTCCAAAGGTGAGTCTCTAATGCTGTTTCACTCAGTCTGACCCGAGCGTAAAGCAAAACACAAAACACTCGAGTTAGGATTAACATTCTTATATACATAAATCCAACTCAAGTGAAATATCAACTGAAATACAAATAACTTAAAGGATGTTTGGGATAATCATCCTCTAAGGGTCCATGGAACTATCTACAAAGTAGAAATATACACTATAACACCGTGGCCATTCCCATTTATTTATACTTCAAACCAAATATCATTTTTCTTCAATTATCTCTATATTTCCCAAAATAGCATCCATATAAAATAAATAATTTATAAAGTAAAGTATTCAATTTCCTCAATTTAACATATCGTTTCAACATCAACCCGACCTTCCCATTCCAATTTAATTCAATCTCAAATTATCAATTTAAATTCAAATTAAATCTTAAATTAAGCACTTAAATTTTATCGATCCCAATTCGGGTTTGAAATCACCAATACCCCTTTATATTTCAATATATTTCAAAACATTAAGTATTCAGCGTTTCAAACTAAATTTTATTCAATTTAGTTTTCTACATAATAAATTCAATTTAGTTCAACCTAAATTTTCATTTTTATTCAATTTTAGTTTCTAAATAACAATTCAACTATTTTGATTTTTCATACAGATCCGAATCTCAAAATAAATCATTTAAATTCCAATATAGTTCAAAGCTTTAATATTTAAATGTTCAATTTAACAATTTCATATAGATCTCGATTTAACCTCACTATCATTTAGTCTTGAAATACTTCCTCATTTGATCCAATATTATTTAAGTAACCTTAAATTCCATTTCTACTCAATATTTTCCTTAATTTATTTAAAAGTGAAATATTCACTTAAATCAAAAATCCAGTTATAAAATCATACCTTTATATTTCCCATTCAATAATTTCAAATTGATTTAATTAAATAAATCCTTATTTAAATACATTTTTAATAAAACCCAAATTCATCTCCCAATCTTAATTATTCAAATTTTCACAACGGTAAATTTTTGAAACATAGATCTTAAATACTACTTAAACATATTATATGGATTAAATCAATCTTAATAATATTAATATTAAATCTATATATAAAATTTCCATTTATATATAATATTTTAAGAACCAATATTTATTAAATCCCATATTTCTCTTCAAACTGTAGAATTTTTTTTCAAAATAATTATATGGACCAACGGTGTCTGTATATATTTCCTATCATACAGTCAAGTGCTACGGATATTTATCATTTCAATCCGTACACTAAATTTATACGGGTGGATATCATTTCAACCCGTAATCCCAATTTAATTAAATGAAAATCGCTTGGGTCTATCATTTCAACCCATAACGAAATTCTCCTATTCTAAAGTCTGTTCGGGTATGTATCATTTCAACCCATAGTGAATTCTAAACTACAGAGAACTTGCAGAGTGATGACAGATAACAAAAATATAGCAGGATATGATAATAATATACAACATGAATATATCATCAGAAAATAAATAAAGTATAAACAATAGGATATGGTGTCATCCCGTAGGTGAACAGATATAGGTAATAGCATAAATATAACAATTTAAATAACTACAGCAACATATTTCAATTGTCGTTTCAATTGAAATCAAATTTAATAAATAAAAGAACGTTAATCGTGAGTGATTGCTCACCTTCGAGGCTAGAGAATATAGAAGGAGACACGGATACGCAAATTGATCAGACACTGAAATTAAATTTCAAATCCAATCAAAACAAAATCGGCACGAATTCAACGATCAAAGCTGATTGACTTAAATTGATGAAACGAATCAGATCAGAACTGGAACGATGAAGACAAATGGTATAAGCGACCTTAAATATCACTATATATACCATAAATATATAAATCACATTCTAAATCCAAATACATTATAAATTTAAAATATACATGCATTTCAAAATCATATATCAAAGCCAAACATATATTTAAAAGAATATAAATTTATCTTCAATTAAAAGTAAATCATAAACGAACTACATAAACAAACAACAAGTGCCACTAGCAACTTTCATTTATTTTAACACATACTTAACCTTATATATATACAGTAAACTTACATAAATTATATTCTAGCCATCCATACTAAAAACAACTATTAAAGTACATAATGGATAAAATATCCATGTCATACATATTTTATTATAAAACCCATTACTGTTATACTCAAAATCAACATACGACAGGGGCCACCAAATGTATGCCTATCTGACCAACAAAGAAGTATTATTTTTTGTATCTACAAATCAACCTTCGTTTTTAAGGATTTATCTATCTACATGTGCATTGGAAGGCAGTAAGCATATGTTTGTTGACCACGTTTTAGTGAAGCTGGGTTACTTTTTAATAATATTTGGAATATCCTTTCTACGTGTTTTGTATATAATCTTCCAAAGTATGCAGACACACTAAAACAAAAACAAAAAGGGTGCAGACTACCATAGATACATGCATGCAACACATATAAACGCAACACATATATGCACAGCTTATGCAAACAACATTTGTGAAGGTGAATGTATTTTAATGTAACCTCTATGCAAACTAGGCTTGTAGAGAATATAACAAACATATATATAAAATTCTGTCATTATAATTCTAATATTATATATACTAATATAACAAGATTTATATGTGTTCGACAGGATATATTCATACACCTCTTATATAACTAATGTTTATATATTTTAAAATCATATACAGACCCGCACTTTAAATCACACTATAACTTCTAACTAATATAAACAACATACAAAACTTTATACAAGTTTATACTATATAGGTATTAGGTAGGAATGAGACGAAAGCATAAAATTATATAGTATATATAATATTTAATTGATGATAAAATGTACTGTAACTTTAATATAAAATAACTTTGATAGATCTCTACCTTAAAACATATCAGTCTACTATAATTGTCATATATACATGCTTTAAACTATACAACTGAAAATTCTGCATTTACAACAACTATGATTTGTATAAAATGATGTAAATACAGATTGTATTATATGCAAAACCTACAGATTATAGATATTTAGACACTCTTTGATAATATACATTCTGAAATCAAAATAGGAATATAACAATTATAAACCGATATCTTACTTATATATGTAAAATTATGCCATCATATGCATATTATAAATAACTTACACATAAAAAAGAAGAAGAGGAGGTTGACACGGTGGAAAGAAGCGGTGGTTTGCTGCTGCCGATGTGGAGAAGATGGAGGCGGAGAATTCGACCGGCGCTTGGGTTTGAGGCGATGGGTTGCTTCGGTGGTGGAGCTCAACGGGGAGGAAGGGACGGCCAGAAACGGCGAACGGAGGAAGAGAAAGGAGCGGAGGAACGAAGTGGCTGCGGTGAAGAGTGCTGGTGCGATGGCCGTATGACTCGGCAGAGGTTCTAGGCCAGGGGATGAAGGTGGAATCGCCTGCGTGTGTGGTGAGGAAGGGGCGAAGATGCGGCACGGCTGTAGGTTGGTTCGGCGAGGCTAGGTGTTGTATCGGTGATGTGAGTGGAGAAGTTTTGCTGTGCGTTGATTTGGCGAAGGATTTGAGGCCGAGAGAAAGAAAAGAAGTTGCAAACTGATTCTCAGAGGAAGAATGAAAAGAGAGAGGAAGAAGAATAAATAGAAAGGAAGGGTACGCGAAATATCAGGCAATTAATAAAGTAACGGCTATAATTTTTTTTTTTTGCAAATGAATGGTTAACGCGAAAGAAAAGGAAACAGTGGACTGACAGGAAGGAAACAAATCATCATTTATTTTTATATCGGAAAGAAAGGCTAAAGTCAAGCCCGAGAATCCAGTAAATCTTTAAAGTAATTTAATAGATTGACGCTCAAATTTGAAACCGAAGGAGTGTGAAATAGAAACGGCTAGAGGAGAGGAAACTTATAGGGAGATGAGTGAAATAAAAGAAATTTTAAAATATAAATAAATATAACACAGATGAAAAGTAACAGAAGGATCCTAATGGATGTACACAATTAAAGCAATTTATTTTATTGCTTGGGATTCACGTTGAAGTTTGAAAAGCAAAGTTAACGGTCAACATTTAAAGGTACCGTTACAACCCATATTTTATTATCAACAATTATTAGCTAACTTGAATTTAATAGAATTACATAATAAATAAACTTTCATAAAATAAATCGAAAATTTACCATTTGATATATTTTATTATACGTGATCCAAATAATAAAACTTTATTTCAAAATATTATCATTAGAATTTCTCAAAAGTCCAGTTTAATACGTCAGAAAACCAATTAAAAATTTATTAAAATTATATGGGTCGTTACAGCGTCACAAATGTATATGCCATCCTAAGGCATCATTAAAGCAACAGTAACTACCAATACCTTAATGACTCCACTTTGGGTAGCGACACATTACCTTTGGCCTCATTAATTTTCTACGTTTTTGTGATGCAAAAAATACTAAAGACGCCTTTTTGACACAAACTTTCGTTTCTTTCTAATTTTCACTAGCATTGTAACGACGTCGCTAATTCAAAAAATTCATATAAACAATTTAAATTATGTATATAACTTTATATTTTATATTAAATAAGAAATGACAAAAATATAAACATGATTTTTAAAACAAAATAAACCCCCACTACAAATTCAGACACAAAATATTTCAAAAAATACAACTAACAAAAATTTTCTAAGATAAAAATGCCGAAAATCACAAGATCAGTCTCTGGAGCATCAATTTCCAACATAAACGTAACCAAGTCCAAACACTCTAGCTCCGATGACACGATACCAGCTGAACAGGTAAAGACCTAGAATTTTGAACATACCGTATTTAAATATCTGAATTATTTAAATATTTTGAATCTAGATTTATTGTGATTCAAATGGATTTTATAACCTTGTTAACCATCTATTAATTAATAACCTAATGCTGGTAAAAAAAATTTGAAATATTTTTATAAAAATAAATACTTCGAAGAAATATCGATAATGTGCTCGAAAATTGATTTTTCGATAAACGGCTTTTTACTCGACAAATGTTGTTCGGATATTTTAGGTTTGTCTAGTAAATTAACATGTAATTAATTAGAAACTAAAAATATTTTGCACTAATGGTGGGTAGGATGATGTCATAGAGAATGTCAAAGGGTAGAAGATATTTTGCTGAATAGCAAAGAGATGTTTGTTTTAGGAAAGTGAGGTGTAAAGTAGCATATGAGAGGGAAGCTCCTTTGTGACCTTCCAAGGAGGTTTGGAGGTGATAGTGACCTCTTAAATGAACTCTATAACTACACCCTTGAGGTAACGTTAATCACTTTTTATAAAATTAAAAAGGTAGAAATCACTTAGTATTAATGCATTTCTACCTTCCATAATCAATCCATTATCAATGTAAATCTTCTTCCAACTTCACTAAACTTAAGTATAAGACTTGTCATATCATAACAACAAGGAATACAAAAGCAAAAGTTGAGGAAATGGAGCACACAAACCCCTAAACATACTCGGGCCATGAGCATTAAAGGAGAGGGGGAGCATGACCTAGTGCAAAAGTGAGCTAAAGGTGGAAGCTTTGGATGTTTGGGATGATATGAAGTGTTCTTATGATTCTAGTGGCTTGTGCTTGGTTGTAGGCTTGGTTTGGGTGAGTTAACTCACCACTGAAAGTATATAATGTGTGTAATATGTTACGCTTGAATATAAAGTTAAGACATTAACTGATGTAGTCATAACTTTTAGTCCATACTTTCTTATGAAAGCAAATGGAAAAAATATATGATGTATATTCACTTCTTTTACCCTCTAAAACCTCTAACTTGACTTTGACTTTGTGTTTACGTATTTGATGTGATTGTGTGTGAAGTTGAAGTATGTTTGAAAGTGTTTGAACCAAGGATAATCATTTTAAGTGCACTTTAAATCCTCTGTGTTTTAACTTATGTTAAATGGTTATATCATCATGAAAGTGTACATAATCCCTAATATGGCTAACTATTGTAAATGTGCAAATAATAATAATAAAGCTAAATACGAATAAGGTAAAGTAAAGTAAATAAAACTGATCAGACCGATATGTTCTATCAAGATAGATTTTGACTTACGTTACAAAGCTTCCTATAATCTCCTTTGATGCTTCAACAATGCGTGCAACGTGATCAAGCAAGTGTACGAAGTAATTTTTTGAGTGAATGAACAATAATAATTTTCAGAAAGCAAATAAACACAAGAGAGTTAGAAATCAAGATAGCTAGTTAAGTTATGAACTTCTAGTCTTTAGCTCTATTTAAATAATCAAAAGCTGCTTCAGAGAGCTATATTCTTTTAGAAAGATATTCCTCTTCGAAGAAAAGACATTAAAAAGTCGTATCCCTTCAAAGTGTTGTTTCAGAAAATAGCCATTACTACTTATTCAGTAGACCGGGAAAGGTCACAAGTCCACTGAACATGAATATAAAATATTGTAGAGATGATGACAAAAATTAGAAGACTGAAGTGAGTTAGTAGTTGACTGGTTTAAGTCGACTGCAAACAAATTCAGTGGACTGCCCTCAGTCGATTGAATTTGTATTTAGTCGACTGAGCCTTTGTAAAATGATTTTTATATATGGAACCATGTAAAAATTTATTTATAAATACTTGTTTCTTTTATATTGAAAATCTTGTGTGTCAGTGCTATGTGTATGTGCATATGAATCATCTTAGAGATTTTTACAATTTAAATCTAAAAACAAATACATACTGTTTACTTCAATTTGTAGGTGATCATCGCTTTGCTTCTTTCTTCTTGTCTCTTTGAATCATCAACATCTTCAAATTCTTATATAAAATAGTATATGAGATATGTCTATGTATGTATAGTTGTCATCATTAAAACAATTATACAAACTGGGTTTTAACATTCTCCACCTATATGATGATGACAACTATATGTAAGACATGCATATATAATCTCCCTCTTAATAAGTGCTCCCCTTTTCATCATACTTTCTCCCCATTTTGCTTCAACAAAAAATTTAAAAATGTTACAGAATCGAGGAGAATATTTTCACAAAACACGGGATGCATAAAAAATATGTACATTGCAAAGACAACCAAAATTTAAACAACCAAAACTCAGACAACAGCACATGAACAAAAACAAATGAATTTGAAACTCAAACAACAACAGCACATATATAGCAAGCAAATAGTTCATACAATACCAAATAAGGCCAAAACTCAAATGCAACAAACATACAACGTAGTTTAGATGATATACAAACAAGACAATGTCTAGACCATTAAAAACAATAATCAAATAATATGAAAAGGAAGAGAAAGACTCATTCAACTTTTATCATGGTCCGAAGAAGCATGATATTGGAATGGTGAAGGAGATCACGAGAACAGAGGATTCCCAACAAGTATAAGTGTTGCTAGTAATTTCAGTAACACTTATACCTATTGCTATAGTGGTGTAGGCGTTTATTCGCAACACTTGTATCTAATACCAAATTTAATCCGCTAAGCGTTGGGAAACACTCTTTTTCAAATTTTATAAATATTGTTAATATCGTATTTACAACTCTTATATCTATTACTTAATTCTATCTTCCAACGAAAATAAGAGTTAGTAATATGCATTTTGTAACATGTATGTAAGTTACAAAAGTCATGATATCAACAGATACAAGTGTGAACGATAATAAAATAATAACATTAATAGATGGTAACTTCTATTTCCTAACATTACTAAACATGGAAATAGAATCTATAACCGTTACAATGGTAGATCAATACATTAAGCCTATGATACCCATAATATTGAAAACATTAGTTTAATGTTTATTACTTGAAAATTTAAGAATTCATAAAGCCAAATTCAATACTTAAGAAATAAAATTATTCAAGTAAAGAAATTCATTTCATTATTCATATTAATTTTCATATTTACATGATTAAAATTGGACTTTGATTATTTTAAGGTATCTTGTACTTTCTAAGCATTCAGTACCTCAGCTTTGGGTCTTAATAGTTTCCTCCTTAATATTTCCAAACTTCCTCTTCCATTCCACCTAATTCATTGAAACTGTAACCAAATGAATTTAATAGTAGCATATGCACTACCTGTATATACAAGAAAGGATCAAAAAAAATTAGTAGAAATTTGGTACCACAAACAGTCGATTATTAGTCCAACTATCAATGCTTACTCAGTTCTTAATTGAGTCAAACTCAGTTTTGAAACTGAACTTTTTAACTCAGCTAAAAACTGAGTCATCCTTTGGGTTAAAAAAGCGATGCAGTTTAAAAACAGAGTTAATATAGGTTTTTTACTCAGTGAAAAGAATGCATATAAACATTGAGAATGCATGGAAATAGCCATTTTGACAGTAAATACTGAGAGTGCAAACTGAGAGTGTATGCACTTGGTGCAAAATGCAAACTGTGTTCGCAGCGGGTGCAAACACGCTCGGTGCAACAGTTTGCATTGCTCAATAAATATGGAGAAATACTCAACGGACAGCAAACACATTTTAACAAAGTAAAATGAATGATTTCATACATGTGTCATATGAACTTAGCAGAACAAGTATCTTTTGTTAATTAACTTGGTACATGTTAATTATTCCATACATGACTTAACTGCTTATGTGGTAGGTATAGTGACCGACTTCCCATCAAACAATTGTTTCTGAGCGGTAAATTATTTTACGAACATAGTGACCAATTTTCCTTCTTTTGACTGCTCATGTCACGTCTTTAATGATAGATGGGCAACCAATTTAAAAGGGGGATAATACGTGACAAATATACTTCTTGAACAATAATCTTCTTTTCCTCTACCTGTATAAAATTTTATGTACGGGCATGAACGTTAATATTGGCGTTGCCTTAGAATTGCATCCTTGGTTACTTTGTGGAATAACTCATTTAAATGAATTGATATGATGAATTTCTTTTGTATTTAATTTAACCCAGTAAATTAGATAACAGAGAAAATATTTATCATTTACTAGTTTTGTGTGTACACCCAGTAGCAAACGGTTAGTCCACATGAGTTCAATACAACTTTCTAAAGCAAAATTCCTATGCAGACACAAGTGTGCAATGGTTTAACAAAACCACATCGTAAACTCTACAGGATTTATATTACAAACTAGCTTGGTCAGAAACTAAGAAAGATAAATACGGGTTAGTTTAGTAATAAAAAGTGTACTGGTAGTTTAGGAATTATCTGGGGTAGTGTCAACTTAAAGATAACCATAGCAAAAAAAAATTTCCTATTAACATCATACATGCAACGGACTATAGTACAATAAGAAAAGCAACCATAGAAAAAAAGGTTGCCTTGTATTAACATTATACATGCAACAGACCATACTAATTAAGATGATAGTTTTTTTTGCTCATTGTCTTTCTAATAGGAACATTGATGTCTCTATTTTTTGTTTAGTTTATAAATCGATGGTTATTTATATATTTTTGTGAAACTCCCTTTGATATTGTAAAATTTTAAAATGAAAATTATTGTTTAATTACAAATTTATATAAAAAGATAAGAAAATTGTTTAAATACCAACTAATGTATGCATGTATAAACCAAAAGATATACCGTATCACGTGTATTGTATGCATGTATAAACGAAAAGATATACTGTTTCACATGTAATTGGTCTTATTTAAAATATAATCATATTTTTTACAAATAAGAAATATAATTATTTCAAATAAGTTTACTCTTACTAAATAAAGAGATGAAATTTTATTTTTGGATAATGAATAATTAATTTTTATTAAGTGAAAATACATTATATTAACTACCATTTCATCTTTAAGAAAGGAAGTGAGGAAACAAAACCATCTTTGTCCAAATATTCATTTTCCAAAATACTACATATTATTTTGTTGAATAATATTAATTTTCGTAGGTAAATTTTATTGTGAAAATGATAAAACAATACATTTTTGAAAACCATATTTTAAAATATCATATTTAACTCTTTGATAAAAGAAATTTTTGAAATGAAAAATACAGTTTAACCATAATTTATGTAAAAAGATGAGAAAATTAGTTTAAATACATATTAATGTATGTGTGTATAAACTAAACTATATATAGTTTCACATGCCATTAGTCTTATTTCAAATATAATATTATTATTTTCAAACTAACAACAACTAAATCATTGTCCCCAAACATGTTGAGTTCGGCTAGAGATAAAACTCAAAACTAAATGATAAAGTCAATTTAAAAGTAGTAGCAATAGTAATAAAACATGATAATAATAATTACAAGAGAAATGCGGATTTTTGGCGGCTCACAGGCGTCGGCGGCCGTCGCGACTTTTGTCCATTTTTGACGGCTTCGACGAAGTTATTGCGACGGCTAACGATGATTCTCCGACGACAATTCCGACGGCTTCTCCAACGACGATGACGTTCACGTGGCATGATAATTTTTCATTAAGTCATCGCTAGCCGTTGAAATTTTCTTCCTGCTAGCCATCGCCAGCCGGCGATAGCCGTCGAAAACTTTGGTCCGTAAGCTGTTGGGAGCCGTCGGAATCCGTTGGAAATCTATATTATTATTTTTTATAGCCGAGCATCACTTCCATACTAATATATAACACAACTCATCAAAATCAATATATAAATCAGATATATAAGCGGAAATCAATATCAATATAAAACTCAAACATCATCATATCAAACGCAAACATATTCAATCAATATAAAACAAATCTTCCATCATCATTCTCACCCATCCAACTACAATATTTACATCCAACATCAATGCACAATATATGCATGCAACATCCAACATCAAATTCCACAAATCAACCCCCCAAATCAACAACACAAATCAATGTCAAACACCACATGTCCATAAATCAACCTCACCACCACTCAATTTTTATATACACCAGTTTCAAAAAAAAGGCAAATCGCACCTCATGATTCATCATCGATCGGCTCCGGAACCACCAGATGAAGGAAATGCTCCATGACGTTCTATATACTTGGCCAAACCCTGGTTCAGTTGCTCCATTTGCAATGCTCGGAGGTGGACCTACTCCTACAGCTGTGCAATCTGTTGTCGAAGCTCATTAATCTCCATGTTGTCCCGAGCCATTCGGTAATCCCTTTTGTGATGCACGAGCTCACAAAACAAGTCAAAATATGTTTAAGTTATTGCCTAACTTTTATAAAAATTAAGAAAATTTTACAACGTAGTTAATTTTTATAAATTACCAATTGATTGTCGTAGCTGTAGCGCCTATTTCTCTGGGTCGGATCCATAACAGAGTCAACGATCATATCCTTCTGATCAATGGTCAACTGCTCCCATCCTGAATACTCAAGCATCTGCGCACGTGCTTGCATAAATTTTTCCTGCAATGCAAAACTAAATACAAATAATATTACATGACATTATTATTATATTTTATAACTAATTAATTAAAATGATCATTATTAAAAACTTATAACTTAAAATATACTTACATGTGCGGCGTATGCTTTATCATCTTATCCCAGACATATGACACTGATCGCTCATCGTCTGTCTGTCTGATGGCATAGGTATGCTCAAACACGTCCATATATGAGACGGGACCCCCACACGCTCTTTCGTGCAATAATTGGTGTACACTATTGTTGTTCATACAAATTTATACTAAAATGTAATAACTATTCGTAATTACAATTAATTAATTGCCAGTTCCTCGTGATGATGCTGAAATGATTTCGGGCCATCACGGTGTGTGATTGGATTTTTCTGCATGTTCGTAGAGTTCCTGCCCGACTCTGTCTGCAAATTTAAAATTAAGATTGTATTTTGCAGGTATAAATTATGTATTTTGTACTAAATAAATTAAGGTGATATCTAATAGACTAACCTTGAATTCTTCGCTACTCCACTATGTTACGCAAGCATCCTAGAGGTTGGCGCCCATCCAGCTTAGCTTCTTCTCAGTTTTTCTTATGGTAGATATCGTATCCCTATAATTCTTTGCCACTTTTGAGTTCCATTGGCGCTGGAAAATAGACATGTCCTCCTCTTGTAAGTCTATTGCCCCCTGTATATATGTTGAAAATAATACAAGTCATATATTTATACTTAGTCAGCAAATTGTAAAGTGATTATATATAATGGTATATAATTTTACACCTACCAGGAAGTCCTATCATATGCTCTCTCGTACATGGTCTGGGATCCTGCTCCATTTCGGCCAGCATGAAGTCATACTGCTCATGTATGCTTGTTTCAATATGCCGAGAATAATGTTTGAAGGCTCAAACTCAAAACCCCTGCATTAAATATGATACAGACAAATCATGACTAATATATCATACAAAATATTTACAATGCAGAAGTAAATTTAATACTTATGAGCCATCAGCTTTTGGTAGCAATCTAACTGCCGTACGCGTGGCCTCCTGCGAAGGGCCGCTGCCATCACCTTCACTGCGACCGGTCCCTCTCTAAGACGAAGAGGGGGGACTAGACTGTGAAGAACTCCGCCGCCTAAAGAAGAACATCTGTAATACCTGTCATATACATATTATTTTATTATGGCAGAACATATCATTCAATTGTGAGTAAACATATCAAAATTTAACATCAATAATCACATATAAATACAAAAAGTTTAACATCAATACTCCTATAAATTACCTTTTTTAAACATGTATACTATTATATTAGTCCTCGTTGTTTTCTGATTCAGACACAGTTTCGTACTCTTTATTGTTTTCTCTGTGGTCTCAAATGCTTCTACTAATACATTTGATTCATCATTTAGAGGTCCAAAATCGGTTTGATTATCTGTTATTGCAATTTCTCCATTTTCCTCGATGTCCGCTTGGTACGCTTGTTTGTCTAGAATATTCTTTCCATCAAGCGTGCATCTTGCTTTTGTTTTAAAAACCGCTTACCAATCTATTGTATCTCTTTTTATAGATGGATATGGGTAGGTAGGGGTGGGCACGGTCGGTTAACTACTTTAATCGGTTAAAATTTGTGGTTAATCGATCAAGTAGGTTCGGTTAACCGAGTTCGGTTAATTTCTGGTCTGGTCTACGGACCGAACCGGTTAAAATCAACCGCAGTTAACCGGTTTGTTTAACCGACTAAGTTGAACGGTTTACCGTTGACCGGTTAACCGTTCAAGTTAGTCGGTTAATTGGTAAATAAACCGGTTAACCCACCAAACAAGACACTTCATTTAAAGTTTTAGATACTGATGAGATGGTTACATATAGTCACATACATTTGGTGAAATACTGCATACACTCAGTGTATCAGTGAAATACAGTTCAGGTCTTATACAATATTACATTCTACTGACATACATGATAAATTCAGTTACAATGCAGTGAAATACTGAATCACTACCTGTCTACCCCTACATACTTGCTTTTACTTCATACATTAATAGTTCATAGAAATTCAAATTCAAACTACATTACATTGATACATCATGTCAATCTACAAACTACAAAGTCAAACTCATAGTCAGTTGACTCACTTCAGTCTTCAGACTCTCCACTCTCCATGTCCATACTTGAGCAGACATGCACTTCAGTCCCCACTTTGGCACTTTCTTATTCTCCTAACTTGTCCAGTTATTGGTTGAACCTGAAGATTGCAGCTGAGGTCATATTAAGCGAAGGTTCAACAACATCTTGTGGTAATAAACATTTTGGATCATTGTAATGAAGGTATTTAAGTTAACATCATTTTAAATTACTCATTAGATGATGCTGACATCAGTGTACATAGCAGTAGCGCCATTATTGTGCATTGCACAATAACAGTAGCACCATCATTGTCCAATTAAGTTTGGAAAATAGTAATATGAATTTTGAAAAATAATTAATATGATGAATATTAATTATTTTATTTACAGATATGCATTTACGATAATTACAAAGGTATAGGAAATTACTTTATTTAAGATGAATATCATCATTGTTTCTAGGATAGTACAAACTACAACTTTGCATGAAATATCACCTTTACAAGAGCCATTTACTTAATTTAGCTTAGCTAAACAGTTCTTCCTTGCATCAATAAATATTTGTAATTCATTATTATTTTTCTTTCTGTCCATGCCCGCCTATGCAATACAATATTGGTTTTGCAGGGGAAATACTGGAATACAAAAGCAAGCCAATGAAATACAACCCCATTATTTCTAGAGGGAGATGGTGTAAGATGAAAACAATATATCAATATAATTTTAGCTTCTTTCATTTTATATACATGTTGTTTCTAAGTTGTATGGCCTTGAAACAAAAAAAGTTTACTCCTAGATTAATATCATATACATACTATTTTTTCTATCTTGCTCTTCTGTGATCTATGATCTATCATGGAAGAGCAGGAAAAAAAATCCTAACGTGATTTATTTCAAAGGACATAATAGTTTAAATTTTTTTTTATAGAAAAACATCCATTTTGAACCAATGATATAACATAGGCATAGCTTACACATATGCCAGGCTACTTAAATTGAATAGAGACGAGGAAATTTGCATATAATATTATTGAAGCTCAAGTCCCTTCAAGATAGATATAAGCTTTTAAAAGATTTATAATATCTCCTATATGCCTAGAGTATGCAATACACAATATATGAGGCATAGCTTACCAAAATGAAAGAGGAAATAAAAGCGGCAAACTTAAAAATCAGTCATCCCTACAAGCTTGGAAAGGCTTGCTGGGATAGGGCCTACGAAAGAATTCACTTGGAACCTCCTAAGGAAATACACACATTATCATATCCTATCAAAGTAAATCATATTTGTAGGTGGATAAAAATAATAGAAATCAATCTAAGTGCCCTTTTAAAACAAACATTAAGTTCAATCATAAATCGCCATCGACGATTGTTTCTTGTTTCATAAAGTGTCATTGCTAACTTGAATATAAAATCGAAATGCAAATTCTCATACTCACAAAGAAAATAAGTTCGGCCAACTCCCAAGGTAGTCAGATATTTTTCCAGTGAAGTTATTGTCCGAAGCCCATCTTATTAATGTAAAACATAATCATAGATTTTTTTTGAATTGAAAAAACTATAAAATATATCGATGAAATGTAGAAAACTTGCAGTGTTTTCATCTTTGTAAGCTTAGATAGAGTTCATGGTAATTCACCGCTCAGTCCAGAACTATCCATATACCTATAATTTAAAAAGCAAATAATAAAAGTAGTGTTAAATTTGCAAATTATACACTTAAATTAGAATCTTATAAATTGGATGAAAGTTTACAATTGTTCCAAATTATTCAGATTTCCAAATTCATAAGGGAGTGAGATCCAGTAGAATTATTTGTCCCATTCCCCTACAATATTATGAAAACCATTGACAACATGTACAAAATTAGAGTTTTACAAGTATTATAGTATATTATCACATTGTGCACCTTAGTAAGTAAGTTAGTTGCACATGAAAATAAATGTTAGAAATCATTATAGGATATTATCTATGAATAATTTCCAAAAGGAAAAGTGACTGCATTGTAATGCATGAGCAGTAAGTATAGGTCATACATGTTGCACATTTTGTCCTGGTTCAGTAAAAATATGGCACTAAACAAGTTCTTAATTTTTCATTCATTAAACTTTTGCACACGAAGTCAAAATTCAAGTGAAAAGTGAAAAAAAATCTTAGTTCTTTGTTTTTTTCCTAAATGTAAGATGAACTTTTAGGACTAAATAAAGATGTCTAAGCATATCCTACAGAAAGATTACTAACATGCAATCAAGACGAGAACGGATATGAACACATATAACGAATGTATGAAAAACCCATAGATATTTTATACTAAACCGCAAAACCAGAATACAACACAAACAAGCAGATTGAAACTAAAAATACGCATAACTAAAACTAATAAAACTTACACTCTTCCTTTTCCTGCTAGCAGTAGCACCATTCATCATAGCTAAGATGGGTAAAATCGACGGCTAGGCATCAAAGAAATAAGACAAAGAAGGCTATTCTTTGCTGATTGCTTCTGCTAGCAAAGAACCAAGAGACGATTCAAGGAGGCGGGGATTGATTTCTATTTGGATTGGAAGGTTTAGTACTTTTTGGATCAAAAACGAATGAGGGTTTTGGAATGAATTGTGACATGAATACTGAATAACGGCTGCTGAAGGGAAGCCCTGTATTTGGATTAAGGTTAGGGAAAATTGGTGGACCGGGTTGCAACGCATTTGATTTGGGCCTTTTTTAATTTAAAAAATAGAAATCGGTTAACGGTTAACCGATGTATGAACCACGGTTAATCATTAACCGAACCGATTTTGGTCAGTTGACATCAGTCGGTTAACCGAAAGTTCGGTTAACCGATTTTTTCGGTTAAATCTGTTCGGTTAACGTCGGTTGCATCGGTTCGGTCGGTTAACTTGATTAAATGCCCACCCCTACTTGTAGGATCTGTTTTGCTAGTGTAAACAGATTTTACTTATGATAACGTGATTTATTTCAATAATATTATATTTTTGATGCACGTCGATTCCAAAACCAGGAACATACTGAACGGTTACATCTAAATAAATAAACTTCATCCGCAGGTCTGGTGAAATATATTAATTGCAAAACCTGAGTTAACACGCCGTAAAAAGCATTTATGTGATCATTTGGATCATCACTGCCTTTAACATATACACCGGTATTGTTAGTTAATTTTTTAGCCCCATGTTCTTTGGTGTTGAATTTGTATTCATTAACAAAGAATATTGCATATTTCTTGACTTTTCTTGTTGGTTCCATCGCAAGATGTTTCAACCCTTCATCGACCACATAATTTACCGGACCATATACGTGGTTGGAAAACCAAGTAGCAATTTTTTTGCTGATATCCATGTTTGGATGCTGTGATCCGTAAATACTGCATCTATAGAGAATATATTACATTATAATTAATACACATATGCACTATTCAAGTAAATAATTTTAGATGTATTATTCATTAATACCTAACAAATGGCGCAACTTCTGCACACTTAAAAAGAACATATGTATGAGCTACATGGTAATTTCTATCGTCTAACCATACTTCCACACATTTTCCAGCAGGGCATCCCTGCTGTCTAAAAATAGATAGCAGTGATTTAGAAGAATCTTGTTCAATGCCCTCATCATTTCGTGTTGCAATTTCAAAAGATAAGTTCACATGGTCACTGAAATAATGAGAGAAAAAGAACGAAGCTTCTTCTTCGATATATGATTTGCATATCGAACCTTCAACTCGTGCCTTTTGTCTCACTTTTTTCTTTAGATGATTTAAGTACCTGTTAAGAATAATTATAATTAAATTTTATTACATGTGGTTAAAATAAATTTAATATAATCAATATTAATATCTTTCAAACAGATACATCCATCCATATTGCACAGGATCTCGAAGACGTGCATCAAATGGAAGATGAACAGGTAAATGCTTCATTACATTAAAGAAACCAGTGGAAATATTTTCTCCAGTTTGCAAAGCAGTATAGGAATTTCTTTCTCAAGTTTACGTAGACAATCAATTTTTAATGTAGTTGAACAAAGCTCCTTATAAAAATACTAAGTTATGTTACAACCGTCCAAACTTTTATGGGCAATAGTTCTTTGAAAACGACGGGTAACAAATGTTCCATCATTACATGACAATCATGAATTTTCATCCCACTCAGTTTACCGTTCTTATAGTCGAAACATCTACGAAGATCAAAGAAAATCCCATCAGGAAATCTTAATCCATCCACCCACTTTAAGAGCACTTTAACTTGGTTACTGTCTAAGTCATAGCATGCATTGGGTTTTTTTATGTCATTTGGCTTCATATGAAGCTCGAGACGATTACATATTGCCTCTATATTACGTCTTGATTTCAAATCGTCTTTAGTCTTTCCTTTAACATTTAGAAATGTGTTACATACATTGTCGAACATGTTTTTCTCATTGTGCATCACATCGATATTAGGACGAATTAGAAGATTTCTCTTCTTTGTTGGTACATCCAGCTTCGATCGATAAAATAGTTGATCATTTTTCGTACTTTAAAACATTAAAACGCATTAATCATTTACGTATTGACATTTTATTTTTCAATTAAATCATATATTTTAATTTTCGCAAATATATAATATTATTCTATTTAATTTTATTTTCAAACGGATTTACACAAATTATTATACGAATATAATCTATAATTTTTAGGTTATTTTTTTACATTTTGATGGCTGGTCATCCTACTTCGCACTACAAGCACAGTAGTAATTATATTTTGCAAATCATTTTATATAAAACGATTCAACAAAATTTCGGCAGCACTTTCCCATTGTTCCTTATACGTACATATATGCGTGTACACAGGGAACAAAAAAATATCGTCGAAATTTTGTGAACCATTTAAAATGAAATGATGTGAAAACATATAATTACTTATTGCATTTGTAACTTGTCCAATATAGGGATAAATCCGATAAATATTGTATCGGATGAATATAAATTTTCGTTACATGATAAAAACGAACATTCACACAACGATCATATATAATACTTGTTAGACTGGCCCAAAAACTCCCTAAGAAATTTACAAAAAGTATAACGTATTATATAACAATTTTTACAATAATTTATTTACATTTTAAGAAACGCATACACTAAATCGTCGTTTTCATCATCTTAAAAACGCATACAACAAATTCTAAGCATCGACTTGTTAATACAAAGTAGCCCTAATGCACGTTTGTACTAATTAATCAATGCATATACACCAATTACCGCACATATACACTAAACAAACTTTTTTCCTAAACATTTCAATGATAAAAAATTATAATAACAAACTAATTAGCATTTAATTGGGTATACCGAACAATCAATGGGGTATTATGCAACTATAACACAAAATTAACCCTAATTTAACAAATCAAAATTAATTAGGATTTAGGACTAAAACATGATTGGAGATTGATAAAGGGCCTAGGCTTATCGAGAGTGGAGAATGAAGTTATAGATGCTCGGGGAAGCGCGGCGGCTGGCTGACGATGGGGAGTAGGTAGTGGAGTAGGGTTTTTGATGATATGGGGGAGATAAGAATAATGAAGCAACTCTCGACCAGGCGCACTGTATACAAGATAATTTTCGATGGCTAGCAACGGCCGCCGACGGCTTCATTGCTTCGGTTTTCGATGGCTATTATATTTATTTACGAAAACGCCACGGAGTTCGACAGTCATCGCTAGCCGTCGAAAAACGCCGTCGGCGGTCGTCGGAAGCCTCCGTCGCTATTTAATGATGTTCTAGTAATGAATAATAAAATAAAGTAAAATAATTAAAGAAATAGTAATAATAATAATAAATAATAAAATAAAAATAAAGATAAAAGCAAATATATAAAGAAACTTATAAAAAATATAATAATAATAATAATAATAATAATAATAATAATAATAATGGTACCAATAGAAATTAAAAAAATCAAACACTATGTCTTAGGCTCATATTTACTAGTCCAATAAACTAAAACTTATACATTACCCCTAAACCAACGCTAAGCAAAAAAAAAACTCATAGCTCATGGTTCTGGTATGTGAATCGCTAATTTTCACGTGCTCCTGTCCCACACCAGCTCTTTGGATATATTCCAATCCTTCAAGTCCTTTTTTACTACTTCCTCCTGTGTCAACCTTGATCGACATTTACCTCACTTTGAGCATTCGATGCGGCCTATAATTCCAACGCACGCAGGTGCCTTGGGAGACCTCCTTTGGAGATTTCCAAACAAACTTAAGCAATATTAGACTAGTCCTCTTCAATTGGTGCTACTTCAAGTTTGTCACGTATATCATTATTTCTAATTCAGTCTCGTGTTGTAAGACCACAACATCATCGTAGCGTATGCATTACTGCTACACTTATCTTTTAGGTGTGTTGTCTTTTAGTAGGCCAACATTCTGCACCATACAACAACACAGATCTGATTGCCGTTTTGTAGAATTTTCCTTTGAGCACAGATCTTCATCGGTCACACCATCATACTGCAACATTGATCCTAAATATTGAAAGGATTCCATCTTGAATATTACTTGTCTAGCCAGAGTAACATCTCCATCCTCTGACTTGATATTGCTGAACTCACACTTCATATGCATAGTTTTAGTTTTAGTTTTACTAAGCCTAAAACCCTTTGATTCTAAAATCCATCTTCACAGCTCTAGTTGTCTATCAACCCTATCTTACTTTCATCAATTAGCACAATGCCATAAGCAAAGAGCATACAACAAGGAATCTCATCCGGTATACCTTTTGTAACATCATCCATCACTAAGGAAAAAATGTATTGGCTAATAGCTAACCCTTGATGTAAACCTACGTTAATGGAAAATTCACTGATTTCACCATCGTATGCTCTGTCACTAGTCACAACATCATCGTACATTTTCTTGATAATGGTAATATACTTTGTTGGGACTCTCTTCTTTTCCAGAGCCCACCACATAACCTTTCCCGATACTTTGTCATAAGATTTCTTCAAATTGATAAATACCATGCGTAGATCCTTCTTTTCTCCCTAAATCTTTCCATAATTGTCTTATTAAGAAAATCGTCTTTGTGGTCGACCTCCCAAGCAAGAAACCAAATTGATTTTTTAAAACGCTTGTTATCGTCCTTAATCGATGTTTAATGGCTCTCTCCCAAAGCTCCATTATATAACTCATAAGCTTAATTCCTTTATAGTTTGTGAAACTTTGTATATCTCTTTTATTCATGAAGATGGAAACTAATATGCTTATCCTCCACTCATGTGGCATCTTGTTTAATTTGAAAATATTATTGCATAACTAGTTAGCCATGCTATTCCTGCTTCTCCAAGGCATCTCCATACCTCCATGGAGATGTCATCAGACCTCAATGTCTTGCCTGCTTTCATCCATTTAAGCGCCTCATTTACCTCGGACTCTTGAAATCTCCATACAAAATGTCTACTAGTGTCATCAAAAGAGTCGTCTAGCTCGATCGTAGCGCCATCACCTTCTTTATTGAATAGTTTATTGAAGTATTCTCTTTATCTATTCTTTATCTCATCATCCTTCACCAAAAGCCTATTATTCTCATCCTTGATGCATCTAACTTGGTTAAAGTCTTTCGTCTTCCTCTCGTAAAGCTTAGCTATCCTGTGGACTTTTTTTTATACTCCTTCGTACTTAGCTTTTGATATAGATCTTCATACGTCAGACCCCTTGCTTCACTAACCGCTCTCTTTGTGTTCTTCTTTGCCACTTTGTACCTTTGCATATAGTCCTCGTTGCTGTGATGATACAAGCATTTATAGCATTCCTTCTTCTCTTTGATAGTCTTTGCACATCACTATTACACCACCATGAGTCTTTAGATTTCGTTAATTTCCTTTCGTTATCCCAATACCTCAGTAGCTACTTTTTGAATGTGCGTGTAATCTCATACAACATGTCATTTGCTTTTCCTTCCACATTCCATACCACTTTTTCCATCACTCAACATCCTTAAACACTCGTGAGGAATCTCCTTTGAGCTTCCATCATTTCGTCCAACTAATTTTGGCTACTTTATCCCGTTGAACCCGTATCCAAACACGAAGCTTGGATAGAAAAAGCTAATGTTGTGAGACGACACATTCTCCAGGTATGGTTTTGCAATTTACACAAGCTCGTTTGTCATCTCTTGCAGTAAGGACAAAGTCAATTTGGCTAGAGCGTTGGCCACTACTGAAAGTAACTAAATATGATTATCTCTTTCTAAAAAAGGTATTAGCTACCATGGAGTCATAAGCAGTGAGGAAATTAAATATTTCTTCTCCTTTTTGTGTCCTATCGCCTATCCAGAACCACAATGCATTCTCTTAGACCCCCCCACTAGTTGTACCAACATGGCCGTTGAAATCTCCTCCTATGAAAATTTTTTCACTACTAGGCACATCTCTAACCATGACAACAGAAATATAATTGTTTCAAATCAGTTTTATATATCAAATAAAGAGGTGAAAATTTTAGTTTGGGATAATGAATAATTTTCATTGCGTAAAAATACGTTATACTGACTACAATTTCATTTTTAAATGAAAAGTGAGGAAACAAAACATCATTTTGAAAAACACATTATTTTGTTGAATAATAAGAGTTTTGCTCATTAACTTCCAAATAGGAACAATTATGTTTATATTTTTGTTTGGT
This sequence comes from Allium cepa, assembly GCA_030765085.1. Classification (NCBI taxonomy): domain Eukaryota; kingdom Viridiplantae; phylum Streptophyta; class Magnoliopsida; order Asparagales; family Amaryllidaceae; genus Allium; species Allium cepa. The sequence continues at coordinate 736,056,046 of CM060935.1, read as the reverse complement.
TTATACATTTATGTTTATTAAATCCAAGAACCGACTGACTTTATGTGTTTGCATCTTGTAGTGAGTCAGCCAACTAATAACAAAATATTACCTTGTCGGAGTAAAATCAACTATCACTTTATTATATAGTCAGATACACATTAGATATTGCAGCAATCTTCATGAAAGAAATATGTAAATCATATGCATGAATATTTATACACATGTATTGTAAGCTTATAACACAAACATTGCAATACATTAAACCAAGAAGCCAAAGAAACTAACCTGTTGCAGCTCAAGTCCGTGCTAAAAGAGAATGTCCTTTGTATCTAAAGATAGTCTCTACTCCACTCCTAACTCGAGCCATCTCAAGTCCAAAATCACCTATTTGTAAAGGCGATTTCAAACAACAGAGCCTCGATTCTGGCATCAAACTATTTCCTTTCAGCAAGACTGTTTTGTTGAATTAGCTAAAACTTGGTGAAACCCTTGCCCTATTCCTACATTGAAAAGCAGCCATTAAGCTTCCACTACTAACAGCAGATTTAGTGGCTTGCATTTATTCTTTTATTTACCTCCTTGAATTTTACACAAATACATAACAGATTCATTATTATATACACTGAAGGATTTTAGATACTTTTAATTAAAAATAGCATAAAGTCTGAATCTCCTACATTTCTTTTATGATTTCCTTACCATCGATCCCTTCTTAAATAAGAAGCGCAGTTAACAAAGTGGGTCTGAATACAATCAAAATGATAAAATCCTTCTCTTAACGAAATAAGTGATTAATGAATCAAAAAGCGAAAAAAGCAATTAAACACAAAGTAATACTTTATACTAACTACATTTTCATTTTGAAATCAAAAGTAAGGAAACAAAACTTCATTGTGAATTTTTTATTTTTAAAAATGCTACATATTATTTTGTTAAATAATTATAATTTTTCTCATTAACTTCTTAATAGGAACAGTGATGTTTATATTTCTTTTTTTTTATCGGCAATGAAATATGATATAGGTACAGTTTATAGTATTGTCTCAAATATTTTAGACTTTAAGCAAACACATAAAGCAAGCTAGTTCTTGGATTTTATGTAAGCACAAAAAAAATTTCTACACATTTTGAAGACATGCCAATTAAATATTTCTAAATCATCAACCTGGAGATATTCAATCACCAATTTCAAGTGCCGTAAAATTCCAAATAGAACTCTAAAATTGTAAATTAATTTCTCTTAGAAATTGTAAGTTAAAACTTAAGCTTAGGGATCTATCAACTAAAAAACCGATGCTAGAATCTAAGGTCAATTATGTATAGTTGTCATGCCCTTGGATGTGAGCTCGTTTATGCTATTGCCACTTACCTCGGGATCAGCATCCACTGATGCGGACCATCATCAATATTACCTACAAGTTGGTCTTCTACGTTAACACCCTTTGGTTTTGATTTGGCATAACTGTCTACAACAAATCTTGCAAGCATTTCATTAATAACTTGATCAATAACATCCTACATTTAAAATGATTAGATTAGAAAATTAACAATGATGTGAACAACAAAGAGAAAAATGTCTTTAAAAAGAGATAAATCTTGACAATGCAGCGGATGTCAAATCAAGATATAATTAGATTTGTGATTTCACATTTTAGGTAAATGTTTTTGATTGATCATACCAAATAACATGAGACCAGCTGCGTTAGCAGCAGCAATAGCACTACAACTGGCCAGAAGAGATGTAATAATTCTAGCCTATCATATAATGATACTCTGTTGTTTCATGGGTACATGAATACTTCAGGGTTTTCCCTTAGGATCTTTACACAGTTAGATTTTAGAAGAAATAAAAGTGAGGAAAAACAACCCCACAAATTGCTCCAAACGAAAAATCCTTTGTTAATTTAACAAAAGATTAAAAAAGAAAGCTTAAAAATTGAGAAAATATCTCAATTTTCGAAATCCTAGAAAAATAATTTTTTTTCCACATACATCTAATAAATGTACATGTCTATATCTATATATAATAGTTTTGACAAAATATCTTCTTTACAAAGCTATTGAATACTTTCATAAATCTTTTTCATGTATAGATAATTTTTTGTCTTCTCTAATGCAATAAAAGAGGCAACTACTCACTCTATCAAATTCACAAAATCTCTAAAAGGTGCAATTAATCAATTTTTAAAATCTACCAAATCTATACAATAAACAATGAATTTGATTCATAATTCCATATAGACTTAAATGTCTCCAAGATCAACTAAAATATGGAATATTGTATCACCAAAATCTAACAATATCCACCTTGATACGGTATTCCATAAATGTCATATAATATCCTCCTAGAACATCAAACTCCAAACAATCATGTTGGATGACGGAAAATTCTATCATTTAGAATTATGTTGAAAATGTAGTAATAAAACCGCAAGTGCACGACGTACAATCATAGTACGTATGTGAGTACGGATCGATCCACGGGGAAAGAATTTAGTTCTAAAATCACTCGATCAAATTAAACCAACATTTAAGATGAGATTTAGTTAAAATTGTAGAAAAATGAACTAAAACTAGAATGAAAATGAGAATAAAACTATGAGATTAAGGAGTAATTTAGAGTTTAATCCACTTCCAATCATTCATATAAATGAACACAAAATTTATCTATAATCTCTCATTTTAATTTCAAGTGGAAATGATTGATGTGATTATTATAAGCATGACTTATTTGTGCCATTAATTAGCACAACTTAAACCATCCCACTCTAGCATATCATTCAAACTCACTCCTAAAATCTCATGAAATTAAAAATAAACTCTATTTTAAGTTCGATCTATTTACTATGCACTAGTAAAATAGATAATCAAATTTTGATCCTAGTTTGACTTTCATTATCAAAATCATATTTGTTAGATGATGATGTAACTTGTGTTTATATTTGATTAATCATAGCCTATTTTTGATTAACAATATAGGCTATCAAATTCACTAATAAACTTACATCAACATCTAAATTTCCATTAAGCACAAAATAAAAGATTATAAATGAAACCATTCCATATCGATTCAGTATTATTCATGAAAGTTTCATTACCTCTAAATTGAAGGGTTTTGTCTTCTCATAATTGAATTCATGTCAACATAAAATAATTTAAACATAAAAAGCAAGGAAAATGAGAGCTAATCAAAAGAAAAGAGAGCTAACTACTTACATGAATTAAAACTAAACTAATAGCATCAATTAAATCTATGCTACTAACATGAAATAAGAGAAGCATAAACTAACTAAGATAGCATGAAGTAAAATAACAATAAAAGAAAGCAAGAAAGTAAAGAACAAGGCTAAAATAGCCATTAAAGAGATATTTTATTTAACATCGATTTTATGCTACAACTTTTCATAAAAGAGAAGGATCATTACATGAAATATAAAGGGTATTTATGCATCCCTAGAACCTTAACTCCATTTTAGGAAGCTACCTAAAATATCCTTGAGTTTGTATAGCCTTCAAGTAATCATTAGCGAATTAACTAATCCCCACTAACATGTGATTTTGCCTTTAAATCCCCTTAACATGTGTATATGATTTTAATTGCGATACAATAGTTAGTGGGCATGTGGGCTCCTCTATGTTGCATAAATTCTTTTATTTTCTTCCTTCACTTGCTTTCAATGATGCACACATTCATGAAGACTCTTCATATTTGCACCCTAAATTCCTATAAAACAAAATAAAAATGTGCAAGTAAATTTTCTTTAAATTAATTTACATAAAACTTACCATATTACCCACATGTAAAGATGAATGAATGGTGCTTTGAAAATATTTTAGATTTTGGTTAAAATATCTAAAATACCCCCAATATGCTTATTTATTTTAATAAAAGAAGATTAGATATAAGGGTATAAATATATACTTTTACATGTCAATACCCTAACACTTATCTTTTTATTCGTTCTTGAATAAACTAGAACTACGATAAATCCATTTTTGTAGGAAAAACGGTTGCATTGAGCGTATGCAACAAGCCGTTAAACCTCTATATCTTTCTATTAGGACGAGTATTGTCTCATAAGGGTTTTCAATGGATACTACCCATAAAATCCAAATATGATATGCAAATTCTAATGCGACTATATGATGCAAGTTTTGAAAATATTTACAAATGAAAATTTTACTTTTAAATTTACACAAGTAAGCTAGATACAAGTTTTAGTTATTATCAAGAAATTTCAGTCTTTTTACTCCTCAAAATTCTAACAAAAATTAAGTTATTATAACAATTGGACTCTAATTTGGCTAGTTGTTTCGGTTGATAACATACTGCAATTATGAAATGAATCTTTTAGTTGATTATCAAAGTTTTGCAAAGTGGTATTTTTATTTCTTTCGAATAATAAGTTAGATAAATTAAGTGAAGATAGTGCTTGAGTTTCAATTGCTTGCTCTTTTTTTAAAAAAAATATTAACATTATTTATTTTACACACCTAACTCAGATGTACTGAGGCCAGATATACCAATCACGCACAGCCTTTCGGGCTTACGTGAGAAGGGTACACAACATGATGAGTGTACACACTTGTGTATGAACATATGACTTTAGATGTTTATTATTATGATTTTAATTTTATTTGCATACACCTAACTCAAATATACTAAGGTCGGATATACCAATCATACATTGCCTTTCGGGCTTACGTGAGAAGGGTACAGAGCGTGGCGAGTGTACACACTTATGGTTAACACTTGACTCTAAGTGTTTCTAATTATAATGAAAAAATTTTAAGAAGAGAGAGAGAGAGAGAGAGAGAGAGTTATGCAAAATCATCTTAGCACCACTTAACTTAGAAGATCAAAAATATTATCGCCTTTACTTTAAATCAACCACTCATTTAAATAAAGATTACAATTCAGATATACTTCATAATTATCACCTATGAGCCTTCCTATATACTAGTTAGACCATAGTTTCCTTTGATCAAATTTTTCTTTTTCTTTTTGTTGAGAGAAGTAATTTTTTAAGAAGTTCAATTTAATAACAGAAAACGTATACTTATTCTATCATGTTTCTTCAAAAGTAAATCAATGTGCTAAAAAAATTGTTTTAGGATTTTTTTTTGTTTTTGAAAAGAAAATGAAAAAAATATAAACCATGAAAAATCAAAATAAACATGAGACTCCCCTCCACACTTGATTTTGATTGTGTCCCCACAGTCAATGCATGATATAACTAGTGTAACGGAGAAAAATATGTATATATTTACAAGAGAGGGTTAAAATTTCTTACTAGACGTAGTGTGGCTCATGAAGAATCACGGCTCCTCCTCTTGATCACTTGTTAACTCCAAGTAAGGTTTTAAACGATGACCATTGACTTTAAAAATCAATCCATCCCTAGGGTTTCTATTTCTATGGCACAGTGTGGGAAAATAATACGTACCACGTATGGTCCTATCCATCTTGATTTTTATTTCCTAGGGAACAAATGAAGTCGAGAGTCATACAAATGAACACTTTGACTTGGCGAGAATATTTTTTTTAGGATTGACTTGTCATGAAAAAAATTTGTTCTTCCTTCGTAAGTTTTCTCATTTTCATACGCATCGTTTCTAATCTCCTCTAATTCATTGAGTTGCAATTTTCTATTTTTGCCAGCATTTTCAAGATCTAAGTTTATTTTCTTAATCGCCCACAACGCTTTATGTTCAAGTTCAACAGGTAAGTGACACATTTTACCATAAACTAACCTAAAAGGAGACATCCCTAGATTAGTTTTATACGTAGTTATATAAGCTCAAAGCGCAACTGTCAAGTTTTGTGACCAATCTTTTTTATTTTTATTTTTAGTTTTCTCCAAAATTTGCTTGATTTGCCGATTTGAAACTTCAACTTGATCACAAGTTTGAGGATGATAAGGAGTGGATAAATTGTGGGTTATCGAATATTCATTAGAGTATTAAATGATCGATTATAAAAATGGGTTCCATTATCACTTGTTATTGGGCGAGGTGTTCCAAACCTCGAAAAGATGTTTTCTTTTATGAATTTCACAACAACTTTATGGTCATCTGTTTTACGTGGAATGGTTTCAACCCATTTAGAGGCGTAATCGACAACAAGAAGAACGTACAGATTTTTGAAAGTGTTGGAAAACGATCCCATAAAGTCAATACCACAAACATCAAAGATTCGATCGTATGAATGAGGTTCAAAGGCATCATGTTTCATCAAGAGATTCTTCCTAACATTTGGCAACGATCGCAATTTTTACAAAACTCAATGCGTCTTTGAAAAACATAGGCCAGTAAAAACCATATTGAAGTACCTTTTCCGCTGTTTTCTTTAGACCGAAATGACCACCACAAGCTTGGTCATGACAAAACGAAAGAATACTTTTTATTTCGCAATCTAAGACCCAATGTCGAATGATTTGGTCAGAACAAACTTAAACAAGTATGGATTATCCCAATAGAAGTACTTGACTTGGGAAAAAATGTATATTTATCATGTTTCGATCAAAATGAAAGTCCTTAGTGACTAAATTGGTTACTATATCGGCATACCATGAATCAGCAGAAATATAAAGTAGTTGCTCATCAGGAAAGTTCTCGTTAATCGGTAAAGAAGATAGTGCGTTTGGAAGAAGCGACAGATGATCAGCAATGACATTGTTGGATCCTTTTTAGTCTTTGAGCATAAAGTCAAATTCTTGGATAGGATCAATGGATCAAACGAGACTAAGCACCCTTTTTAGCGAAAATGTCTTAAGAGCGGAATGGTCAGTGTAAACCGTAATGTGTGAGCCGATCAAATAAGGTCGGAACTTTTTGAGTCCAAAGACTGCCACTCAAAGCCTTTTTTCAGTGGTCGTGTAATTGAGTTGAGCGTCATATAAAATCATACTAGCATAGTGAATGACATGAAGAATTTTGTTGATACGTTGCCCTAAGACAGCACCAACTGCGAAGTTAGAGGCGTCGCGTATTATTTCAAAAGGAAGATGCCAGTTGGATAAGAAAATGATGGGACCAGAAATGAGTTCATTTTTAAGATGTTCAAAAGCAGAAAAAAATCAAAATTAAAGTCAAATGGAATGTCTATTCCAAGAAGAGTCGTCAGAGGTCGAGCAATTTTACTAAAGTCTTTCACAAAGCGTCGATAAAAACCAGCATGTCTTAGAAATGAACGAATGTCCTCGACAGATTTGGGAATGGGTAGACTTGCAATTACGTCAACTTTCGCTTTATTTACCTCAATGCCTTTGTTTGAAATGACATGTCTAAGGAAAATGCCATGTTTGACCATAAAATGGCCATTTTCCCAATTTGACGTTAAGCGTTTTTCTTTTGTATCAACTTAGAACCATTTTAAGATGGTGTAAGCACTCGGAAAAAGAGTTTCCAAAGATGGAAAAATCATCCATAAATACTTCTAAAAAGCGTTCGATCATGTCGGAAAAGATGCTGACCATGCATCTTTGGAAAGTAGCAGGAGCATTGCTAAGGCCAAATGGCATACGTCGATACACAAAGGTGCCAAAGGGACACATGAAAGTCATTTTTTCTTGATCTTTGGGAGCGATCAGAAATTGGTTATAACCGGAATAACCATCAAGAAAGCATAGAATTTATGGTCGGCTAATCGTTTAAGCATTTGGTCAATGAAAGGAAGAGGGAAATGATCTTTAAGTGTTGCAGCATTTAATTTTTGATAATCAATGCAAACACACCAATCCATTTGAGTACGAGTTGGAATGCGTTCGTTAGCGTCGTTTATGATAACGGTAAGTCCGGACCTTTTAGGCATGATATGAATTGGGCTAACCCACGAACTATCATAGATGGGATATATGATTGCGTTATCAAGAAGTTTAAGAATTTCATCACGAACCGCATCCTTTATTTTAGGGTTAAGCCTTTGTTGCACGTCATGAATAGGCTTGACTTCGTCGACAAAGTGGATGCGATGTTGAACAAGAGCGGAACTAATTACCTTAATATCGGTAATCGACCATCCAATTGCCACTTTTTTTTCGACAGAATTTAAAGAAGGGAAGCTTCTTGATCAAGAGAAAGATTTAAAGAGAATATAACAGTAAGCGTTTCATTGACACCAAAATATGCATACTTAAGGTGATCATGAAGAGGTTTGAGTTCTAACCTAGGAGGTTGCTCAGTCAAAGAATTCGGTTGAAGGTCTAACTCAACCATGAGGGGTTCAAACGGAAGTGTATTTTCAATCTTGTTAGGCCCGTCTTGAAAACGTTGTTCATGTTCAGTCTTACATTCGTTAGTAAGGCAACTATTTCATTGTCAAAATTTTCTTGAATGGAGCTAACATCCAATGTTTGGTCAAGTGGTTCATACGTTTGATTTTCGAGATTGAAGATGTTAAGGTCTAAAGTCATGTTACCAAAAAAAATTCATCGAACCATTTCGAAAATTGATTAGGGCATTCGAAGTAGCTAAGAAAGGTCAGTTGGAACTGGGCCAGCACGCAACAGTAGTGGTTGGTGTATTTCAAATTTTTTCATCCTATTGGATCTTTATTAGGCCTATAAAGTCTAATTCATTTAGAAAAATTCTAATTTGTTTTTGAATAAAATCATATATTTTGTTTAAATTTAAATATCTTGTAATGTAAAGTTAATTTGAATGATTTAATTTGCATATATATATATATATATATATATATACATGTATCGTATACTTATACATATGTATGTGCATACGTAACATAATAATCCGTGAAAGGTATAACACGTCCGTATATAGATGTTGGGATTTACATCGCAATGGACACAATAGCTTATTTCGTATGTATTGCATGTTGTCTAAATATGTGCATAATTCTATAACGCAAAGTATATTTATATAAATACGTATACATATATTTAAAATATGTTTTATAACTAAAAGCCTTAAAATTATATATATACATATAATTTCAAACATTTGTATAAATACACGTACATAATTAAACATATAAAGTTAAACATATATATATAATAATTAAAATTATATATATACGGTTAAATAAATGCATATATTTGAATAATTAATTACATTCAAATACTTAAAATATAATTATACATATTTTAAAATTATTTCCAGATCGAAATTAGCATAACAAACATAAAATAATAATTTTATCATTATTATATATATAACATAGTTTTGATCATAGTAATTAAAAAATTTAGTAATAAATATTTAAAAAATCAAAATTTAAAATTTACAAAAATTTAGGATCAAAAAATACAGGTTTAAATTTTTTTCATGCTTTTTTGAAACAAAATGTTATGTTTAATAAATAAAAGAAATGTTCAACCGAAGTAATTTAATTATTAAAATAATAAATATTAACAAAAAATTCTAAAATATTTCCATGGGTGACTGTATAGATGTAGTAATTTAAAAAAATATAAATCCAAATTTTTAGTGCAATAATTATTTTAGATATAATAAAAAGTTCAAATAATCAATAAAAGATAATTTAAAATTATTTATATATGTATAAAATTTATTTTCGATTTTGAAAATTCATATTATGTATAAATAGGTGTAAGGAAAAATTCTAAGCTATTTATACATTATAAATATATAATCATATGTTTAAAATATACGTTGATCTATATTTAAATTAGTATATAAATATACATGAAATAATTAATATTGACAAAATTTAATTTTTTACAGCAAATTAGATTTGTTTATACATAAATTATAACACATAATAATATAACCATGCACGTAACCAAACTAATTTGTGACAACTAAATATACCTACAAAAATTGCACCTAACTAGATATACAACATTAATATATATACAGATTTGTGATTAATCAATATTAGATCATAAAATATGATAAGATTACTGTAGTATATAAAAAAAATACTAATTGATGATGCCTTTGAGTCCACTTGAATCAATGAATTCCCTTCTCTAGTTATGCTTGATCCGTCAGATTGCAAGTCTGAAATCGCCAACCTTGCCAAAACCGAAATTTTGCGGCCCTAATGATCGACCTTAAACCCATCTAAGCCGAATTCAAAATACCATGTAATTAAATCTAATTTAATCGCTTGTCGATATTGTATATCGATCGATATATTTATAACTGTTATAAATATATGTAACATTATTTATTTCTCAAATCATATTCAAATTTTACAATATTATAACAATTATAAACTAATTAAATCGTTTGGTCTTAAGGGAATTCATCATTTCGGCTGTGTAACTCTTGGGTGTAAATTTAGTCAGCAATTAACATCGAACTATTCTAATGTTAATGTTCATACGTCACTTAGAAGGTGGTGTGACATTATGGCCAAATTTATCGCTTACTTATTTTCGGTGAAAATCCAATTTTAGTTTAATAAGCGTTACCCGGTTGTGATATTTGTTTACACCAATTCTCTTCGTCAAAACTATATCACTTTGGACTTATGAAATTTGGTAATGGTCAAAATTCCAACCTCATCCACATTCAACTTTATAAGGAAAATACAAAGTCCTTGGTTCAATAATAACACTTATTATTAACCGAAATGCTCTGGCCAAAGACTTTGACTTTGAGTTGATTTGAGTTGACTGTGATACTAATCGCATATAATTGAGGAGACAAATCCTCACTTGAATAGTGCTTTACTTCCAATACTTCCACTCGATCCAACTATAGTCACTCTATGGACGCTATGTCATGATTTTGCTATAATCAAAGCAGAGCTTTTATATTGAAGATCCACAGTATTCTTAAGTCGGGAGAACTGTGTAAATCATTCGCTTTGATATTTTCTGTTTGATTTTAGTTATATTAACCAACGGAAAACTATCTAGTGAGTCGTTCCATAGTTATCCAATAACTATTAGTACGTAACCCCTAGGTGCCCTTAGTATTCATGAGTGATACACTGCTCAACATTTGGAGAGTGTTACGTATACCAATCTCAACAGATATATCGATATCCAGTCTCGATGCATCTTGACTAGGAACATTTAAAATGGTATATTTGTTTCGTTGTGATAAATTACTCACGGTTACAACACTTTGTAACTACTATCATGAAATATATCATTTATGGATTTTTTTATTAAATATACTTTTAATTAAGTTAATTAACTAATATATCACATTATATCAAGTATATAATAAGAAGAAAATACCCTTTATTTTGGACAAGATTGGTCAACGAGTTAGATATATGTAACAAATTACATAATTGGCCCTAGGGCATACTCCTAACTCTATCAATCGCCTAGTTGCACTTGGGGTCAATTATAAAATCTAATTCCAACTTCTCCAATCAGTTTTCTTAAAACCAATTAGGTCAGTCCCTTAGTGAATGCGCATGCTATTATGCTTAAATTATATACTTTTTCGATTAACTCTCTCTGACACTGATAAACTGCCTTTATCATATGGAACAAATCGAAGTATGTCTTTCGACTTCTAATGAGATTTAAGTTCTATCATGACCAATTTCATGACTTTGTTATCTTATAACAATATTATGGGATTCTCAACATTTGGAATCACCTTTGGCTTAATTATAAATTTGTGCATTTATATCTATATACATTGGTTTATTGTAGCGCTATTCAAGTTAATGTTCTCAACATTTTGTTGAATCAACCACAATCATTTTAATTTTGAAACATTTTCAAATTAAATATTTTAACTTGATTATCATTGACATGTTATACTCAATATCACTTATAAAATTTTGTGTCCAAACGTTCCATCATAACGAGTTCATTGTTTCTATAAACAATTCTCTAATGTTTCATAAATACGCGAGAACACCTCAAACAACCATTTAGTGATATCAGTTTGGATTTTATATTTTCTCCACGTACCAAATACATAAAAAAACAAAATATCATACACAACATTATCTGTATGATAATTCCTATTGCTAATGCATAAGAAATCCAACTTACATGTTCTCTTTTTGCATAGGGTGCTCTTATATAACGTTTTGGGACAATCCCTATATCTTTTATACTTATCATAAAAGACATCATTTACAATCCAAAATTGAGTACTAAACAACTAAAGTTGATTTTAGTACAAGCATATTGTTAAAATCAACAACGTGTTGTTTACTTATAGTTTAGAAATATCAATGTACCTTTTAACGTTCTTTCTTATGAACACGCGCTTCCTCTGCACTTTGATTGAAAGTCAAACTATATGATATTTCTTTCAAAATACTTGTTCAATTTTGATGCTTATAAAATGATACGTTTGTATCATTTCTTGGATCATATCCAGAGACTCACAAACCCAATATCGCTCCCACTGGCTTCGATGCATTTATGGTTAATATGTGTAAACGACTTACTCTAAATCATTATTTATAATTTTCTATTTCAATACATAAGTACCAAGCACTACATCTTATCAAGCGATAATTTTGTGAGTAAACTTGAATTAACTCGAGCATGTTGAATACCGTATCTGTAATGCTAATTTCAACAATTGAAATTTGCAATATTATTCTTATCAACATTGCTCATTTAAATCCAACCACATTAGTCTTTCCAATAAAGACACAATCTCGGTCGATATCTCTTTGGTTACGATCACCAAAATATATTTTGATAGCGTACTTGGAATTCTTTCAGATTTGCGCATCATACCATATAGAGTCAACAATCTTAATGGTTTAATTGAACAACCAAGGGTAATGTATATTTTCGACATTAATAAGAAACTCATAGTTTCTCTTCGATGTACGAGAATACTTATTAGACATTTTAATGCTATGTATTCATTTAGGTTAGTTAATTTCACTTCGTCTCATATAATCAGTTCTATCTTTGGATCAGATCCAATTTCATCTAACTACCAAAAATTTCTCAAAGAAATTCCTTCACAATGAAGTTGATATATCTTAAAATAACAATTGTTTCTTAGTGTAAATAGAATAGAGATTCATAAACGCTTTATGGACCTTTTTATTTATAAAACTGATTTTAGTTTACAAAAATTATGTTTAAAACATAAATATGCCATTCGATGATAGAACTTTCCAAAAATTTTTTTGGAGATTCATACAAGATCCCTCATGAACAATTATTACGTGCAATTTTTCGACTCGCACAACCTGCCAACTCCTTGGCCTAGGATGTGTAGGGATTTCTTACAAACCCTTATCTTGTATGATTTTATAAACTGTTGTTTAGATGAAATAATATCAACCTTGTGTACCACTCTTAAGTATATGACCTTATAGAAATAAACTAACTCAACTTCGCTCATAATTAATCGTAAATTGTCCAACAATGTCTGTCTTGTCGATGCATCATTATGAATCACATGGAGGAGTTACTTATGAGATTGAATCCATATTCATTTTTAGGTACATTTGGAACTCCTTCCAATATACTCACTTATTCGACCAAATCAAATCATTTTATTCTATTGCATGTTATTTTATTTACTTTTCTTTTATATTCTATGATTTTATCATAAACTTACTACATGTATATCTAATACACATGTTCATGTTGGTAATAAATCATCGATGAATATAACAAAGTATGTGGAACTCTTTTGGTATTAATAGATTTGTGATTGCATACATCAATATGTATTAATTCAAAGACTTCATCAACCTTTATGATGCTCCCACTGAATGAGTGCATAGCCATTAATTTTTTGAGATATAATTAACATGTATCATATGATTCATAATCATATAATAAAATTATTTCTCAAAACTACGGCTTAGTCTATAGTTCCAAAGTAACTGTAAATAATAGTAGACACAAATGTATTTTTGTAGCATCGCTTTTACATGAAAAAAATTCCATAATATAGTTCTATTTCATAATGAATATTCATAATACTCATATTGAAATATATTATATCAATTTTTTAGTCAATACCAAAAATAAACATTATTTCACAAATAATGTTCGGTACATTTTACGAAAACAATTTTTGTAATTTGATACAATCATTAGGTGTTATATGACATGCTCCCACTATTTCCGCCATTACTATAATAATGTACTAAATTTATAGGTCCACCATTCACTTAATATTGTTTGCTTATTTCATATGCTGCAAACTAGTTTACAGTGGAGAATCTTTGATCAAATATCTTGAACTCAAAGAAATAAATGTTATATAAAACAATTTTCTATATGAAAATACATTTCAGAATAAAAATCAAATTTCATATTCCAATATTAAGTATCAATTATTATTACAATTCTTGTTTCCAATGTTTCTTTATGAAGCAGAAGTGGCTATTCATTCTCTTCATTCAAACTTTACCTTAAATTCCATCTATTCTTATACATTCTTTTTTCTTTCAAATGGTCAAACTATTCAAAAGCAAACCTTACTACAATATCATGACAAACTTTTTACAAAAGCGCATTCGATATTCTTAACATTTAAGACATCAAATATGTTGCATTTTATGCAAACCGATCAATATGACATTTCAACGATCAAGTTCATAGATGTATCTCGTAGTTTGGTCTTATGTTATATTAACACAATATGTTCCTTGAATGATAAATACATGATCTTAAAATATTGTTTATTGGCTTACTTCGAATGAACTACATCAAAATATTGTACCACACAAACTATGACTGTTCACTATATAACATTTATATGTGAAAGTACATGGATCAAATATCCATAGTCGTGAATTGCATTTAGAGTTCAAAAACTCATAAAATGCAATACATGGTCTGAACCAAATAAATATATAAGTAACCAACTTACGAATGTATTAAGTAGTTGAAATTAGGCACTTGCATGGGTATAGAAACATTATATAACATGCAATTAGAAATATTAGTAAGTATATATCATATTTCTATTTGTCAACTTTCAATCCAACTTGTTTATATATGTTAATTGACAAACGTTTTATCAATCATATTAAATGCACAAATTTATCATTATAGATAATTATAGCATTATATAGCATATGTTTTTACAATATTAAAAAGATTAAATGTTACCATTTCATTTTTCTAATAAGGCTCCCACTAGTCTTTTACGTTTCTCCAAACCTTAAGATGAAACATAGAAGTCTTACAACTTCACTAGTGGGCGTTAGGACTCGTTTGTTTTGGTATTCTGACCTTGAGTTTGCACAACAAATCATAGCCCCACAAACGATGGATAGCTCTTTATCCGTTGTATCACATACAACTCCTAACCCATTTTTCCTTGTTCTAATCTCATTTCGACCTTGAGTTTACTCAACAAATCGAAAGAGATTATTCACTCATACCTACCATATCGTGATTGCCTAAGTGTAGTATATGTACCTTGAGTTTGCTCAACAAATACATATAGTTATCTTACCTCATCTGTTCAATATTTTAATAATACTACGCATAACATCCATAGCTTGAGTTTGCTCAACAACTAAGGAGTATGTAAGTAATTTATTAATATATATATATATATATATATATATATATATAGTAGAGCACAACATTATATTTAAGATTCATAATCTTCAATATATATATTGAGTGATATCAACTTATAGAATAATATATTTCTTATGAAATACCCCAACGATTCAAGTGTCGGACACATCAGGAATCACGATATATTTACATTTACATATATATTTACTTCTCAAGTCTATTTGGGTTTCTTTAATGTTCCACATTTAGTTTATACACATATCTTATAAGTTTTATTGTTATATAACTCTTATATACCATATTACTTATATGGTAGTCTTAAGTATAATATATCATTAGTTAAATCCTATCTAAATGTTTTTAATCAATTAACTCTTTAATTAATTTTAAATTAGTATTCCAATATAACTTTTATATTAGACATATCTACTACAACATTTATATTGTATACTATAACCTTTATAGTGTAACACATATATATCATATATATGTGTATTTTATTTAATTAATTAACCTTTAATTAATTTGTTCAATTAAACAATTTTTATTAAAATTTATTAATTTCAAAATTTATCTTGTACACATACATGTATACTTATGTTATCTTAAATATTTTAAAATAACATAACATATATCAACATATATAATACATGCATATATACATTAATTAATTAACATATTTAATTTATTTATTTTATTAATCTTATTAATAATTTTAAAAATTGATATTATTATATAAATATTTTTAAACATTTTGAAAATATCACTATCCTTTCAAACTTTTTGAAAACTTATGTAGTATTATAATTTTTATAATAAACATGTTTTATTTTAAATTTAACTATTAATCTAAAATCTTTAACATTAATTTTCAAAATGGATTTGAAAATTATCCCAAGGCCCAAATTAAGTTGGGACTTTTCTATTAAGAGCAACCTTTGGGCCCACTTCACCTTTCGGGCCAGGCCGGTAACTAGGTAGGACAGGGTAATTGATTACCCAATTCCAATTCTAGACATTACCTTTCTAGACACCGTACTAAGTGGGCAAGCTTAATTAGTTAGCCCTAACACGACTAATTTAGACCGTATAGTCTATTGGGCTCTGATACCATTGTTGGAACTAGGCTAGCCCACAATAGTAGTGGTGGGTGTATTTAAATTTTTTTTTAACCTTATTGGATCTTTTTTGGGCCTATGAAGTCTAATTCATTTAGAACAATTCTAAATTTGTTTTTAAATAAAATCATGTATTTTATTTAAATTTAAGTATTTTGTAATGTAGAGTTAATTTGAATGATTTAATACACACACACATGTATCATATACATATACATATGTGTGCATGCGTACATAATAATTTGTGTGGTATAACATGCCTATATATAGATGTTGAGATTTATATCGCAATGGAAACGTTAGCACATTACGTATGTATTGTATGTTGTCTAAATATATGCATAAATCTATAATGCAAAGTATATTTATATAAATACGTTCACATATATTTAAAATGTATTTTATAACTAAATGTCTCAAAATTATATATATATATATATATATATATATATAATTTAAAACATTTGTATAAATGTATATACATAATTGAACATATAAAATTATAGATATATATATATAATTAATTTTATCATTATTAAATATATATAATAAATTGTTTTGATCATAATAATTAAAAATATTAGTAATAAATATTAAAAAATCAAATTCTAAGATTTACAAAAATTTAGGATCATAAAATACAGGTTTAAATTTTTTATGATTTTTTGAAATAAAATATTATTTTTAATAAATAAAAGAAATGTTCGGCCGAAGTAATTTAATTATTAAAATATTAAATATTAACAAAAAATTCTAAAAACTTTTCCAAGGGTTATTGCATAGATATATTAATTTTAAAAAAAATTGGATTTTCAATGCAATAATTATTTTAGATATAATAAACAATTTAGAAGATAATTTAAAATTATTTATATGCATAAAAAATTTATTTTCGAATTTGATAATTCATATTATGTATAAATAGGTGTAAGGAAAAATACTAAGCTGTTTATACATTATAAATATACATATATATAATTATATGATTAAAATATACATTAGTCTATATTTAAATTAAAATATAAATATACATAAAATAATTAATAATTACAAAATTTAATTTTATACAAAAAATTAGGTTTTTTGATACATAAATTATAATGCATAATAATATAACCATGCATATAACTAAACTAATTTGTGACAACTACATATACCTACGAAAACCTCACCTAACTAGATATACAACATTAATATATATACAGATTTAGGATTAATCAGTATTAAATCATAAAATATGATATGATTACTGTAATATATAAATAAAACGCCAATTGATGATGCCTTTGAGTCCACTTGAATTAATGAATTCCCATCTCTAGCTATGCTCAATCGGTCAGATTGCATGTATAGAATCATCGACCTTTTCTATCAAATAGTATTATTTTAATTTGAAATATATTTGAGAATTTTGAAGTGGATCGAGAGCTATGTTTTAATCAGCAGTGTACAAGGTAATGGCGGCCAAAAAAGTTCATCATTACACACACACGTGCGCACGCGCGCGCGCACACACACACACAAACACATATAGAGTTGTAGTAGAGAGAAACAAGGAAAACCTTTTTACCCATTCTCACTTGATCTTAACCGATTACCTCCAAGCCAATTCCCTATTCCATCCCTAGACCTTTTCAAAACCGAAATTTTACGGCCCTAATGGTCAGCCTTAACCCCATCTAAGCCCAAGCCAAAATACTATGTAATTAAATCTAATTTAATCGCTTGTCGATATTGTATATCGATCGATATATTTATAAGTGTTATAAATATATATAACATTATTTATTTCTCAAATCATATTCAAATTTTATAATTGATATTTCATAAATATTAATTAATTTATAACAATTGTAAACTTATTAAATCGTTCGGTCTTAAGGGAATTCATCATTTCGGTTGTGTAACTCTTGGGTGTAAATTTTGTCAGCGATTAACATCAAACTATTCTAATGTTAACGTTCACACGTCACTTAGTAGGTGGTGTGACATTATGGCCAAATTTATTGCTTAATCATTTCCGGTAAAAATCCAATTTTAATTTAATAAGCGTTACCCGGTTGTGACATTTGTTTATACCAATACTCTTCGTCAAAACTATATCACTTTGGACTTATGAAATTTGGTAATGGTCAAAATTCCAACCTCATCCGCATTCAACTTTATAGTCCAAATACAAAGTTCTTGGTTTAATAACAACAATTATTATTAACCGAAATGTTTTGGCCAAAGACTTTGACTTTGATTTGACTTGAGTTGACTGTGATACTAACCGCATATAACCGAGGAGACGAATCCTCTCTTGAATAGTGCTTCACTTTCAGTACTTCCACTCGACCCAACTATAGTCACTCGATGGACGCTGATTTGGCTATAATCAAAGTGGAGCTTTCATATTGAAGATCCACAGTATTCTCAAATCGAGAGAACTGTGTAAATCAGTCACATAGATATTTTCTGTTTGACCATAGTTATATTAACCAACAGAAAACCATCGATTGAGTCGTTCCATAGTTATTCAATAACTATTAGTACGTAACCCATAGGTGCCCCCAGCAGTCATGTGTAATGAACTGCCCAACATTTGAAGAGCGTTATGTACTCTAGTCTCAATGGATACATCAATATCCAGTCTCGATGTATTTTGACTAGGAACGTTTAAAATGGCATATTTGTTTCGTTGTGATAAATTACTCACGGTTACAACACTTAGTAACTACTATCACAAAATATACCATTAATGGATTTTCTATTAAATATACTTTTAATTAAGTTAATTATTTAATATAATCACATTATATCAAGTATATAATAGGTAGAAAATACGTTTTATTTCCAACAAGATTGGTCAACGAGTTAGATATATGTAACAAATTACATAATCGCCCCTAGGGCATACCCCTAACTCTATCAAGGTCGTCCTAAAATCAATGACTTTTGACTTGTCGGATTATTCATAGATTGTGTCTCTAGGATAATGAAGTCGTTGGGGAGTATAAATTGATCGATTTTTATGAGTACCTCCTCGATTTCTCCCACGAGTTCCTCTATCGAACGATCGACACATGGGTACATCAAAGAGTTATTTTCGTCAGTTTTAGCTCACCCAAGCCAAGTTGCTGGTAAATTGAATAAGGAATCAAACTAAGACTCCCACCCAAGTCTAATATGCATTTTTTAATCGTTTTATCTCCTATCATGCACGAGATT
Source organism: Allium cepa (assembly GCA_030765085.1). Taxonomy (NCBI): domain Eukaryota; kingdom Viridiplantae; phylum Streptophyta; class Magnoliopsida; order Asparagales; family Amaryllidaceae; genus Allium; species Allium cepa. Next base: position 736,036,311 of record CM060935.1, on the reverse strand, counting down.
GTCGGACATCTAGGATAATTGTGTTTTACGGGGATTGACTGAGGCAAAACTTCACTAACACCGGTAGCTAAGAAAACTTTCTTGGGTACATGAATGTGTCGTTTTTGATTACAAATCCTTTAGAAACTTAGGGTAAGTTAGGATTTTGAACGATATCAAGGAGAGGGATGTTCACTTGATTTGTTTGAAAATTTTCAACATCTTTTCCATTTGATCAGAATGTTTCTTAAGTCGAAGTCGATGTGGAAATGGAATTCGATATTTAGTAGGCCAGTCTACTTGAGTAGAAGTAGAATTTGGATTGGAATTTGATTTGATATTTAGCTCGATGTTTTGTTCAAAATTGCTTGTCGTTTTCGAAGTGCAAGAGGAGCCTTCGGTAAATCGTTGGATTGACAGCTTGGTTATCGATTAGTTTACCGGAATGCAAGGTCGTGATAGCATTCATTTGGTTCACATTATTATCTTGAACGACATGAGCTTTATTCGAGTTCATGTTTTGATTTCTAGGGTTCGGAACTAGCTGACTTGGGAACATGCCTCATTCACGTTCACTCACAGAAGTGGCTAATCGACTTATTTGCATTTCGAGTTTAGCAGTTGATTGACTCATATTTTGCATGTACGAAGTTAACAAAATTTTCAAATTGATAATTGTTTTGAGGTTTAGCGTGGTCGTTTTAGTCAAAATTTCAAGACTTTTCTCAAGAGAAGTCGTTCGTTTATCGTCTTGGGGAGCGAAAGATTGTTGTCGTTGATTTTGAGACGGAGGCACAAAATTTTGTTGAAAGTGGTTATGCTGAAAAGAAGGATTCGAAGCATTGTTTGGAAATTCTTGAAAATTGGGTCGAACTAAATTTGTGTTAGAATTATTTTGGTTCCATGCAAAGTTAGGATGATTTCTCCAGCCATGATTGTATTTTGGAGAAAATGAATCATTCTTAACCTTGTTAAAAGCATTGAGTTGTTCTAGCGAATGAGCAAACTGATCGGCGATGTGATTCAAATCATTACATTTATAAAACAATGGTTGGGAAGCTTGGTTCATTTGATTGGATGAGAAAACATCATCAAATTTATTGATAAATGCATCGATTTTCGCTTCCAAAGCCAACGGTGATCCTATCGAGTGTGCGTTCAATCCTGAATAGATGAATTTTTCGTTGGAATGTTCCCATTGGGATGATTTTTCTACAAAAATTCTCAAGGAATTGCCAAGCATCGTCATGATGTTGGGCGAGAAAATTTCCTTGGCACATTGATTCAAGCATGTTTCGTGAACTATTTTCAAGTCCATCATATAAGATTTGGTAAAGTATACATTTTTCAAAATTATGGTGTGGACATTTCATCAATTTTTTTTTAAATCTTTCAAAGTATTTTGTGAAAGGTTCGCCCCTAAATTGACGAAAGTTTACAATATTGTTTCGGATTTTGGTCGTTTTTTCCAAGGGGTAGAAATTTTTTAAGAGAACTTCAACGAATTCGTCCCAAGTTTTGATCGAGTTTGAAGGTAAGCTGTATAGCCATTTTTCAGCATAATATGTAGAGGCGAATGGAATTAACCAAAGTTTTAATTCTATCGTCACATAATTATTGAAGTTTAATGGCTGCACAGACTTGTTCGAATTTATTTAAGAAGATGTATGGGTCATCATGTTCAAAATTGCCAAATTTCGATAGCGTGGCGTATGATTTGAATGAATTTCGAAGTGATTACCCATTGGGACGGGTAAGGTGATACAAGAAGGGATAAAAACTCAGTCGAGAAAGATTCTATTCATGAGAGTTCAAGGAGCGTTTCATTACCCATCGTTAAAGGATTGTTCGTTCAAGTTACACAATCTGTCGTTGTATCACAAATCCAGGTACTCATGCACAAGTAAAAATATCAAGGAGAGAAAGACGTGAAAATCACGGTTAAGAGATGAAACAAGGCTTAGAGAATGATACGAAGTAAAAATTATTTTCTTTTGTTTTTTTAAAAGAAAAATATTTACCAAAAAGAATTTATTTTTCAAAAGGAAGTTTTGTTTTATTTTTTTAATTTTTTTACAATTTTTTTAATTTTTGTTTTCGAAAAGACTTTTTGGATTTCTTTTGTTTAAAAACTAAGTTAAGGAAAATGTGCTTTTTTTTACATTTGGATTTTTTGTTTTTTCTTGTATATGCATGAACTAATGCAACTAAATGAGTGCAGGGACTTAGCTACAAATTTTCTGTCCTTAGAAGCTTCTAGCTCAAAATTGTATAATCACACTTTGACATAATTCAACAAAATATTTCCTAGCCAGGTAACAGACAGGGTTATCGGTGCACCACGAATCATCATGGCAATGCAGCCGAAGGTTTAAGTACCTTCGAGAAAACAGTCACTATCATATTTACGGATCACTATAATATTTATAAATGATAATTGCCCTGCTGTGGTCTAGACACCAAAAAATAAACTGTTAAAAGAAATCAACTTGTCAAGATACAATTTTTCCCCAAATGAGCTCTTTTCTCCCTTTAAGTCCAACGTCTGACCGTTATTATTAGTCAAATTCTAAGACGGTACGTTGTCTGTGGGCCAAGAAGGGGTGATGAAATGCACCACCTTATGTGAAGTTGGGTATTTCCCATAAAAAAGAAAATAAGATGAAATGGATGCAAAACAGAAATCAAATGATGAATTTTTATTTTGAAATATGTATATGTATATGTGTGTGTCTATATATATATATATATATATATATATATATATATATATATAATGTAAGCAACCAACAATTCAAGAAAAATAAATCAAAAGATGAGAATAGATACCAGAGCGTGCAGAACTATTTATTCCTTTAAATGCGGTGATTTCTTTTAGCGCAACTTTTGGGAAGGAGAGTAGAGGAAGCGATTTTTCCCCTTTCACTTCGTGCAATTTGCAACCTGTAAAAATCGTTGAAAGCAAATTGTTTTTTGGTAATGATAGAACAAAAGCAAAAGCAAAACGATGTTTTTAAGTTGGTTTTTTTCTTCTTCTCTTTAAATAGAAAGATACAAATTTGCACTAAAAACATGGGGAAAATAAAATAAACTCAATCTAGCTCACAAGGCCACAAGCCCAAGCCAATTCTATTAACAATTTTTTTTATATATATAGAAGAGAACACACGCAACGCAAAATCAACAACACAACTTATGTCCCAAAAACTAATCAAAAATTAAACAACTTTAGCAAAAATCAAAATTAGGATTCACAAACAAATCGAACGCGAATTTCAATTGCAGTCGCGGATGATTGTAGAATGGTTGCGAATTCGGGGAAGGTTTGGAATTCATTTTCAGGATTTAGGGGTTTGGATGAGGCTGGAGATAGAGGGATGGTGGTTGTGATTTGGTCTAGAATAGGGTTAGAAGGAGGGACGAGTACCGGTGGGGTGCGTGAGACAGAAGTGGCGGTCGAAGGCAGTTGATGTTTGCGGTTGTAGTGAGGGGTTCGATCGCAGGTTGATGGAGAATGTGGTGGGGAGTTTGAACGGTTGCGATGATGATTTGGGTGAAGGTGACTTTTGGGCAAAGGAGATTGGCAGTTCTTGGTTTGTGGGTTTGGTTGCTGGGTGATGGTCGGAGTAGGGGCAGTGTGGCAGAGCAGTTCGGAGAGGTATAGGATAGTGATTGTGGCCTATGTTGGCTGCTGAAGTGAACTGTGGTTAGTGCAGTGTATGTTGGAATTCCTAAAGTGCAAAGTGAATGAAAAATACATAAAGTCCCACATCGCCAATTTTTTGAAAGGTATACTAGTTTATATATGCCTTTCTCATGAGGAGGTTGGGGGCCTGGGGCTCCCAAATGTATGCTTCGTTGTGAAGATGGAGATCATGCATCACCACCACACACGCGCATGCCGACGCCGCCGTCCGACCGAACCGGGCCGGGCTCGGGTACGGGTCTAAAATGACCATTCTTTTTACTAGGCCACTGTTTTGGGCTTCGTCTGAAACTGGGCTGGGCCTGGAATTTGAAGGGAAGCAGGCGAAGACGGACGCGGGGTTTTTGCCTGAGGAGATGCGACTGTTCATAAAGCGGGCGACCGTTAGATGCGAACAGAAGCGGGTGCGAGAAGCAGACACGGGCGAATGGATGCGGCATGAGCGGGTGCGACCCGATTGAAGTGGCGCGGGCAGACGGGTGCGACTGTACGAAGTGGTACGGACGCAAATGTTTGAGCGAACGGGTGCAGACACGACCGTTCGGAAGAGATACGGACCAACTATAAATAAAAAGAAAAACTGATCACTTTCCTCACTTATTTTTTCAGAATCCGAATCTTCTTCTTCACTTCTACTGCATACTCTAAATCACAGAGTGATATACTCATTACGATCTCGAGCAGAATACGTCTGTTGTATCTTGGGAGAGTTTTGAAATAAAATTCTTAAGGAAATTGTTACGACAAGCCTCAGACGGAATTTCCTTTATATACTGGTTAGATTCACTGTAATCTTTCTCGTTTATAAGTTGTACTATTTCTTACAATAGTATAACGTTGATGTTGTAATATATTTACAACGTAACTTATTGTTACACTTATCTAATACAGAATTCCAGCGTAGTGGAATTCTAATTAATAAACTTGTGCGACGAGTTTATTGTAGCGTGCTATCTGTTTTAGTACACTAGACATATAACATCTTAAGAATTTTACTGTTTTACACTAAAACAGAGATGTTAACAGTTGACAACATGAAAATGGATTAGTCCAACTTTTCAGCGGTTATTTCTGAATGCAATTTGATTCAGAAACCTAACCAATGGTGGGTTGACACAGGAGCTACTCGTCATGTTTGCTCTGAAAAATCCATATTTTCAACATACCAGAAATTCAATCAGAAAGAAAGACTCTACATGGGTAATTCTGCAGTTTCCATGAACGAAGGCAGTGGCACAGTTATCCTAAAGTTCACTTCTGGAAAAACTGTCAAATTGAATGACGTGCTTCACATTCCAGACATACGCAAGAATCTCATCTCTGGTGCAGTCCTATCAAAGAAGGGATTCAAGATGGTGTTTGAGTCAGACAAGATGGTTCTGTCCAAAGCTGGAATGTATATAGGAAGGGGATATTTATGTGATGGCCTATTTAAGGCAAATGTAGCCGTTGTCAGCAACAAAAATATGTATTCTGATTGTGCTATTAGTAAAATTGAAGGTTCTTATTTGCTTGAGCATGAAATTTTACTTTGGCATGATAGATTGGGACACATAAATTTCCACAAAATGAAAACCTTATCAAACTTGGGATTAATTCCAAAATTCCAAGAAGATAAGAACTACAAGTATGAGACATGTGTAGAAGCAAAAATGGTCAAACAACCATTTAAATCTGTTGACAGAAGCACCGAACCATTAGGTTTGGTACATACAGATTTATGTGATTTTAAATCATTACCTACAAGAGGTGGGAAAAAGTATTTCATTACTTTTATTGACGATTATACGCGATATTGCTATGTATATCTTTTAAATAGTAAAGATGAAGCAATAACAGCGTTTATAAAATACAAGGTTGAGGTCGAAAATCAGTTAAATAAAAAGATCAAGATACTAAGATCTGATCGAGGTGGAGAATATGAATCACCATTTGAACAGTTCTGTGCCGAAAATGGTATAATTCATCAAACAACAGCTCCATATTCACCACAACAAAATGGTGTAGCCGAGAGGAAGAACAGAACGTTAAAAGACATGATTACTGCCATGCTTTTAACTTCTGGTCTACCGACGAACTTGTGGGGGGAAGCCTTAAATATGTCTAATCACATATTAAACAAAGTTCCTCATAATAAAATGGGAACAATTCCATATGAGATATGGGAAGGACACAAACCAAGCTTTAAATACCTCAGAGTGTGGGGGTGCTTGGCAAAAGTTCCAGTTCCGCCTCCCAAGAGAGTCAAACTTGGACCAAAAATAGTAGATTGTTATTATCTTGGGCCAGCCCAAAATAGTAGTGCCTACAGATTTTTGGTATTCAAGTCTGATATAAATGATATTCATGTAAATACAATCATGGAATCAAGAGATGCCTCGTTCTTTGAAGATGTGTTCCCACATAAAAGAAACGATGGAAATCCTGTCCCAAAAAGGACAAGAGATAACAGAGATGAGACATGTGAAGATGAAACTCATCAGGACAACGAGGAGGTTGAACCAAGAAGAAGCATAAGGGCAAGAACTTCCAAAACATTTGGTTCGGATTTTTTAACTTATATGTTAGAACACGAACCTCAAACGTACAAGGAAGCAATGTCATCTTCTGAATCTTCATGTTGGAAAGAAGCAATCCAAAGTGAGATTGATTCAATTCTAAGTAATAAAACTTGGGAAATAGTTGATATTCCACCTGGAATAAAACCAATTGGCTGCAAATGGATTTTCAAGAAGAAATTCAAATCAGACGGCTCTATAGATAAATATAAAGCCAAATTGGTAGCCAAAGGATATCGTCAAAAAGAAGGAGTAGACTTCTTTGATACCTATTCACCGGTTACATGAATAACCTCTATAAGAATGTTAATAGCAATTGCTTCCATATATAATCTGGAAATTCATCAGATGGATGTCAACACAGCATTCTTAAATGGAGATCTCGATGAGGAGATTTACATGGAGCAACCTGAGGGTTTTATTTCCAAAGGAAATGAAAACAAAGTATGTCGGTTAGTGAAATCACTATACGGACTAAAACAAGCTCCAAAACAATGGCATGAAAAATTTGATAGTGTCATGATGAAAAATGGTTTTCGTATAAATGAATGTGATAAATGTGTTTATTACAAACAGGTCGGACAATCATATATGATGATTTGTCTATATGTAGACGATATGCTAATCTTTGGTCCTAATACTAAAGTAATAGAGACTATAAAGAAGATGTTAATCAACAATTTCGATATGAAAGACTTAGGAGTTGCGGACGTTATTTTGGGAATCAAAATAATAAGAACATCTAATGGAATTGAACTATCTCAGTCACACTATGTAGACAAAGTGATTGAAAAATTCCAAGAGTATGGAATTAAAGGAGTGAGGACACCTTTTAATCCATCGGAAGTACTGCATAAAAACACTGATGAGAGTGTAATGCAACTGGAATACTCTCGTGTAATAGGATGCTTAATGTATCTGATGAATTGCACCAGACCAGATATTGCTTACGCGGTAAGTCGACTAAGATGGTATACAAGTAATCCAGGGAAGGAACACTGGAAAGCACTAATGAGAGTGTTGGGATATTTAAAGAATACCACTAATTTTTCCTTACATTATGGAAAATATCCTGCCGTCTTAGAAGGATATAGTGATGCAAACTGGATTGCAGATTCAGAGGAAACAAAATCCGCTAGTGGTTATGTCTTTACCCTTGCAGGAGCAGCAGTGTCATGGAAATCTACTAAACAAACATGCATAGCTCGATCCACCATGGAATCTGAGTTTATCGCATTAGATAAAGCAGGCGAAGAGGCAGAATGGCTTCGTCAATTCTTAGAAGATATTCCATTTTGGCCAAAACCTATGACGACCATATGTATTCACTGCGATAATCAAGCAGCTCTAAGTAGAGCAAAAAACCTTGTGTATAATGGCAAATCACGACACATACGTCGTCGCCATAACACAGTTAGGCAGTTACTCTCTAATGGAACTATTTCCATAGATTATGTGAGAACAAATGATAACCTAGCGGATCCATTTACTAAAGGTTTATCAAGAGAGAAAATTGACTGCGCATCGAGGGGAATGGGTTTAAAAGCCTAAACCAACAAGAGTTACCTTATACGGAAACCTATCCTAGCGACTGGAGATCCTACGGACTAGGATCAATAGGCAAACCAGTTATGAGTAACTCAAGAAGTAATGCATTTGTCTGGACTTGGTCCTACTCCATTCCTATGGTGCAAAATATAATGCATGCCTACAGAAGTGTTAAAGGTTAAAACTATGTTTTTTAATGATGACCATATCTTGGAAATAACAAGTGGGGTATATGTAGGATACTCTTAATAGTTGCGATCACCTATGTTAGTGTGAGCTGGGTCGGCTCTATGAGAATATTAAAAGGCTTTTATTCTCTAAAACACTCGCAGAACCAAAAATTGTTCAGGACCAAAATGAACACAACCAAGAGATTGGATGAGAAGGAATCAATGCTTCGTAAAACTTATTGTCTGGATATACAATAAAGGCCGACGGTTCAAGATGAAATAAATCACCGATTAGCCAAGTAGATCCGATAAGTTTTAACTAGGGAAAGTTCAAAGTGAAATATCTACTTATCCACGATAAAACATTATTCCATATATACTCTATGATATTTCGCTTTGTGTGGGGGATATGTATATTATCATTCATGTGGGGGATTGTTGGAATTCCTAAAGAGCAAAGTGAATGAAAAATACATAAAGTCCCACATCGCTAATTTTTTGAAAGGTATACTAGTTTATATATGCCTTTCTCATGAGGAGGTTGGGGGCCTGGGGCTCCCAAATGTATGCTTCGTTGTGAGGAGGGAGATCATGCATTACCACCACACACGCGCGCGCCGCCGCCGCCGTCCTTCCGACCGAACCGAACCGGGCCAGGCTCGGGTACGGGTACGGGTACGGGTCTAAAATGACCATTCTTTTTACTAGGCCACTGTTTTGGGCTTCGTCTGAAACTGGACTGGGCCTGGAATTTGAAGGGAAGCGGGCGAAGACGGACGCGAGGTTTTTGCCTGAGGAGATGCGACTGTTCATAAAGCGGGCGACCGTTAGATGCGAACAGAAGCGGGTGCGAGAAGCAGACATGGGCGAATGGATGCGGCATGAGCGGGTGCGACCCGATTGAAGTGGCGCGGGCAGACGGGTGCGACTGTACAAAGTGGTACGGACGCAACTGTTTGAGCGAACGGGTGCAGACACGACCGTTCGGAAGAGATACGGACCAACTATAAATAAGAAGGAAAACTGATCACTTTCCTCACTCATTTTTTCAGAATCCGAATCTTCTTCTTCACTTCTACTGCCATACTCTAAATCACAGAGTGATATACTCATTACGATCTCGAGCAGAACACGTCTGTTGTATCTTGGGAGAGTTTTGAAATAAAATTCTTAAGGAAATTGTTACGACAAGCCTCGGACGGAATTTCCTTTATATACTGGTTAGATTCACTGTAATATTTCCCGTTTATAAGTTGTACTATTTCTTACAATAGTATAACGTTGCTGTTGTAATATATTTACAACGTAACTTATTGTTACACTTATCTAATACAGAATTCCAGCGTAGTGGAATTCTAATTAATAAACTTGTGCGATGAGTTTATTGTAGCGTGCTATCTGTTTTAGTACACTAGACATATAACATTGTAAAGGGTGATTATGGTCGCGGTTGGCTGATGGGAAGATGCTGGTATTGTCTCTAGTTGGTTCTTTGTTTGAAGTGTGGAGATAGCGGAAGATGGTTGTAGCAGTAGTTAGTTTGATGTTCTATTTTGGAATTGTAGTGGTGGGTTTTGGGTTTGAAGCAGATTGTTGATGAGTGGCTTGGCGAGGTTGATAACGAAGGATGCAGGGTGGTGATGAGGAAGGTAGGCTTGTGAGGTGACGAAGAAGGTGACTGAAGGTTGTTTGGGTTTTTTTGTGTGACTAACTTTCTTTTGTGAGGTGTTTCAATGCAAGTTGTATGGAAGGTTGTAGCAGTTTGCAGAGGATGTTGAACTGAAGCATTTTATTAGAGGAGGGTGATTGTTCAGGAATGCAGTGATGCAAGTTATTGAAGTGGTTGTAAGAGGTGGAGTTGGAATTGTGGTAGGTTGTAGGCAGAAGTGTGATCTTGAAAGGATGGAGATGACAGGTTTGTGTGATAGTAGCCGTGTTCAAGTAGAGGAGGAAGTGATGTAGCGGTTGTAGTAGTTTGGTGAAGTTCGAGTGTGCCTTGAAGAAGCAGGTAGAGGTTAGCAACGCTGACGTTTGAGGTTGGAGCGGGGTTGAAAATGAAAAGAAGCATGGAAGTGGAAAACAAACACAATCAAATGCAAAATGTAAACGCAAATTCTATAGCAAAGAAATGCAAATGAAAATGAAAATGTAATTGTAAATGAAAAATGCAAAATGAAAATTTGAAAACTATCACAAATCAAATATAAATTTTTTTAGAGCTAAATGCAAATGCTGTAGCAAAAGTTTGTATAGAAAAAACTTGTGAGGAAAATGCAGGCTGAAGTGAATATGCAAATGCAATGAAAACCAACAGAGAAGCTTGAAACACACAAAAACAGTGAACAAAGTAAGGCGGTGTAAGAGAGAATAACACAAAATGCAATGTAGCAAAAGATTAAATGCAATAGAAACTTCTCTTTTTTTCCAACAAATGCATAGTAATGCACAACGCAAAAGAACAAACAAGTGAACAAAATGAAAACAGCCAATGCACAACATTTTTTTTAATAAAGATAAGAACAAATAATAAGAAAATTAATTTGAAGAGTAAAATTGAAATCAAATTGATTTTCCCAAAAACGACGCCAAAAAATATGTTGAACAACGGAAAATCTATCGATTAGAATTTCATCGAAAATGTAGTAATATAACCATAAACGCACGGCGTATAATAGTACGTATGCGAGTACAGATCGATTCACGGGGAAAGAATTAAATTCTAAAATTACACAATCAAATTAGCCTAAGAATTAAAAGGAGATTTAACTGAAATTGTAGAAAAATAAGCTAAACTAGAATGAAAATGAGAATAAAACTATGTGATTAAGGAGCGATTTACAGTTAAATCCACTTCCAGTCATTCATATAAATCAATACAAAATTTATATATAATCCCTCATTTCAGTTTCAAGTAGAAATGATTGATGTGCTTATTATAAGAATGATCCACTTGTGCTATTAATTAGCACAACTTAAATCATCAAACTCTAACATACCATTCAAACTTAGTTCTAAAATCTCACGAAAATGATTGTGAAATTGAAAATAAAATCTATTTTACGTATCATCTATTTAATATGCTCTAGTAATATAGATTATCAAATTTTTATTCTACTTTGACTTTCATTATCGGAAACATATTTGTTAGATGATAATGTAACTTATGTTTATATTTGATTAAGCATAGCCTATTTGTGATTAACAATATAAGACCGTCAAATTCACTAATAAACTTACATCAACATCTAAATTTCTATTAAGCACAAAATAAGAGATTACAATTGAAACTATTAAATGTTGATTCAATATGATTCATGAGAGCTGCATTATCCCTAAATTGAAAGGGGTTAGCTTCTTATAATTGAATTTGTGTCAACATGAAATGATTTAAAGAAAAAAAAGGTAAGGAAAATGAGAATTAATCAAAAGAAAAGAAAGCTAATTACTTACATGAAATAAAACTAAGCTAATTGCATGAATTAAATCTACGCTACTAACATGAAATAAGAAAAGCATAAACTAAATAAGAGATCATGAAATGAAAGTGCATGAAAATAAAGAACAAGGCTAAGGAAACCACTAAAGTGATATTTTATTTAACCTTTATTTTATGCTACAACTTTTCAGAAAAGAGAATGATCATTGCACGAAATATAAAAGGGTATTTATACATGCCTAAAACCCTAATTACATTTTTAGGGAGATATCTTAAATATCCTCGAGTTTGTGTAGCCTCCAAGTAATCATTAGGGAATTAATTAATCCCCGCTAACATGTGCTTTTGCCTTTAAATCTCCATTAACATGTATACGTGTTTTTAATTATCATCCTTCAGTTAGTGGGCATGTGGGCTCCTCCATGTTGGATAAATTATTTTATTTCCTTCATTCTTTTGCTTTCAACATATGTGCATGTATACATCCATGAAGACACTCCATATTTGCACTCCGAATTCCTATAAAACAAAGTAAAAATGTACAAGTAAATTTTCTTCAAATTAATTTACATAAAAATTACCATTTTATCCACATGCGAAGATGAATGGATGTTGTTTTGAAAGCATTTTAGATTTTGATTAAAGCATGTAAAATACCCTAATATGATCATTTATTTTAATAAAAAAAGATCAAATATAAGAGTATAAATATACACTTTTATATGCACATCAAATCTCCAATATTACCATAAAAACAAATGTCACCACTCTAAAAATGACTAACCTTCAAACCACTTAATTACACATGCTCCCAATTAGACATGCATATATCAATAAATAAGAACTGTTTGTAACACCACAATGGCCTCTATGCGGTCTTTGTAGCTTTTCGTTGCTGGCTCCATCTTGATTCTGACAAATTTGTCTCTCTACCACCACTTTGAGAAGTTCCTTCATTCTCCACCATTTTCCCAAGAAATTTATATACATTATTTCTTTTTTTTTGTACAGCACATTCCTGTCACTCTTCCAAACCCTTGTAACTCCACCTCAAGTAGAGAAATAACAACCTTTTACCTCATACTGTCCTACAGAAACAAGATTCTTTGTAATTTTTAGGATGTGCCTAACCTCTGTAAGCTTCACCACTCTTCCATCATGCATATTCAACCTAACTGAACCTATCCCCTTAACATGCAAGTCCCCACCATCAGCAAAGTCCACCATAGCATCTTGCTCTTTATAATCGATAAACGCTTCCTTTTGATTGCATATGTGAAAGCAAGCACCTGAATCAAGTATCCATCCGTATCTTTTTCTTCCGTCAACACAACGAATGTCATTACTAATATCAATACGAGTATATATGCACGCCCAGGTGGGCTTGCATTTAATCACAATGTCACGCATTTATAGTTGTATCTATGGAAGTAGATTTGACGGTACCATCGTAAGCATAAACAAAACCTGAAGCAACGTCCGAGAAGACCGAGATATTTGAAGAATATTCATGGAACCGGTAACTTGAAAACATTCATAGTTTTATCATTTGTTTCTTTTGTTTTAGTTTATTTTATACTATAGAAAATGGAAATAATACTTGTACTTTTACATGCACATGCTTTTTTAGTTAATGCGGGCTGTGAGCAAAAATGTATTTAAATACATAAGTGATTAATTGTTTTTTTACCACTCTTTTGTTATGCTTTCAAATTACTATTTTATTTAATAATAAAAAATATTTAGTATAAACTGTACGTACGTGCATCTAATAGTTAGAAATATTTACATTTATTTAATAAGAAAAGAGTGAACGGATGTGCATTGTAAATGTTTTGGTAGTCACAAAATATTTATTTCAAGTTGATTTGTTAGCAGTGCAGCGAAAATTTGGTAGTAAAATTTCATTGGTAGATAGTTGGAGATAACCGATTCACGACTTAAGGGTTATACAGTGCAGCTTTCTAAGACTCGAACCTGCGACCTCAATGAACTTTGTTTCATGATCGCTAGGTATCCCTGACCAACTGATCTGTGCATGCAGACAAAACTATATTATATATTACTATATTATATATTAAGTACAGAACATGGAGCGTTTGGTCAAGAGTGACAATGGATTTGAACAATATAAAAAGTTAACTGTACATTTGTTATAAATTGCGAAAGTGACATCCAAAAATGAATTTTTGTTCGACATTCGTGACATAGGCTAAACTGTTTCCATCCCTTTAATAGTAAATTGTAAAATGACTTCCTTTTGTTCTTTTTATCAGTGGTTACCTATTCATCTATTTCATCCTTAAACCAACAGTTGCATATAACTTCTTATAGATTTGGTAGCTGGATAGACGTTCGTAAAATATCATCATATTCCCATGATATCAAGGTGCAGCATTACGTGTGGAACTTTCCCAACTATAAAACTACCTTTTTCTAATTTACCTTTATAGTACTAAAGCATGAAATTTACATATAGTGTGCCTTCTGGGAGATCCAATGAATGTGAGAGAGAACACTGGTAAAGCCAAAGCATGATAGTTCAGTTTCAACGTAAAAGCCGCCACCACATACAACATGTCGGAAAACATTAATTGTTCACTGATTTAGCTCTACTTGACTTTTTCATTTTCAAAACGTGGACTCTTTTGGAATTTTAAAAAGAACTACGAACTCGGGTTTCTTTTTTATCGACATGGTAAAATGTCAGTTTGGTAAAACTGGGTTTAGGTTTTATTTTCTTCTAATTTTATTCCAGCCTAATTTGCAAATTGGCAGATGAAGTACTGGTCTTTGCATGAAACAAATGAAGATGGTAGTTGGTTTGATCTCTTAATTTGGTAAAATTGCAGTTTCTGAAGATGGTAGTTGGTTTGATGCTTTTAATTTCGTCTAATGGCTTTGGAGCTTGATTCTGAATACAATTCGAGTGAGTTAAAATGTTTTCATGTTTCTATGGTAAGTATTATGGAAAACGATTTATTTTCATTTTATTTTATTTTCCTGAGTTAATCATAATATCTTAAACTATTAGTTGTTTCCTTTATCATAATGACATGGCGCTTGAAAATGTAGTGGGGTGATTTTAAACATGTTTATGATGCATACTTTGCTAGGCCAAACTCTGTATGTATATTGAAAATGGTTTTAGTGTGGAAAGTGTATTTTCTTCTATCATGTTTCGACAATAAGAAACTGGCTATGTATGCGGTGGGCAATGATGACGGTCCAGAATGATAACATTGCAGTCATAGGAAGAGAACGACTTTTATGTACTTTATGATTCTAATATGAATGTTGTTGAATAAGATAAACATCCTACATATTTGATAAATTACTTAAGAGTTTGTCTCCAATAAGCAGCTTATTAAGTTTTATTTTTTATAAATTTACTTTGCATTAGACTCCAGTACGACAGGCTACTTACCGTGCCTTACGATAAAGCACCAAATTGAAGTAATAGTGAACTGACATTACATATAATAGTAGTACTCTACCATTTCTTGATGTAACTGGAAGAAGAAAAAGCAACTAAAGAAGTAGCAAGAAATTCTGTCAAATATAAAAGCTATAATTCAAAAAAAAAAAAGCATATTATAACTGTAGTCGAGAAATTCTGCAATAGACATTCTTTAAATAATATTAAATTACACGGTAAGGATGCAACAATGTTGGATTTGTAGACATGCATAAACACCAAGATGGATTCAGATTAACACATAACAATAATATTATGTATGAAAAGCAACAATAAAACATATTTGATCATCATCATTCCATGTTCAGCCAATTAAATACCTGTAAAAATGAAATTAAAATTAAATGAATAATAAATAAGAGTGCTGAAGACATATATAAATATGATATGATTTAACAGTTAAACTCCTAGTTCTCCTTTTATTGTATTCACCGCTCATTGGTGTGAACTTCTGCAATAGACATCAAGACATTAATAGCGTGTTTTATCAACCTATATAAGCTGTTAATAAAGGAAAAAAAAGATGAAAATATGACAAAAAAGATCTTAAAAACAGACAGCTAAGCAAATGAATACTATTTTATATCCGTAAAGGTAAAAAAATATAAGGGAGTTAAAATAATTGCCACTAAAAGCTAATCTATTTAATTATTTAAACATCACCAGTTTCATAAAATAATGTGGATAACTTGTACAAAATTTGTCTTTCCATATGTCATAGGTAGGTTTGGTTATTCCCAAAGGCTGCGCAGAAATGACAAAATAAAATAGAAATACTGCAACAAAAAATCACCTCTTTATCATGTGAACAAAATAAACGTGGAGAATTGAAGGAATGAGCGTTGAATCAGCAGCATTTGACATGGTGCAACTAACTATCTTACATAACATGCAAGTTAAAATGGTAAATACCTTGTTCACTCCTGTTACAGCAAACATCAAATGCCTATTTTATTAGTTGACATTGGTACACCCAACTTACAACTCAACGATGATAAAGCAGTAAATAACCAATGCAACATATAGCATAGAAAAAGTGAAACTTGTAGGATGCACTGGTAACTTTTGAAAATTAGTTAAGATCCATCCCTTTGGTAACATTAATAGCGTGTTGAATGCAACAAACAAACGTATTTTATCAACAGTAGCAGCATAATGTATTCAATGTTGCATCTACACCATCAACCTCCTACAAAGTTATATATATGATATAACTTTTTTCATAAGAATAGGTAGTTACATGTATGAACCATGTTGTAAAAAATTTACTGCAATATTTGGAAATGAACATGCACATACTTGAAGCTTGATTCAAGGCGAGAATAGTTTCAAGAATAATGCCCCCATACACCTCCTTTATCAGGAACTGTCAAAAAAGAGTTGTCATTGAAACAAATACACTACTGGAAAATGAAGATAACATAACAGAATAGGCCAAAATAGTCGATAAGGTTTTCTACTTACAACTTAAAGTTGGTTGAAGCATTTGACAATGGATTTTACATACACTATAATCTTAGATACAATAATAAAATTAAATATAAGAAAATCATAATATACCACAAAGCAGTGGACAGTTGTAGTATTGACATCAAACTACATGAACACTTTTCAAGTACTGACATAAGTTTTTCTGTGGACTATTAAAATAAAGTAACATTATCTCGTTACTTTGTTAAATTAACTGGACTGTCAACCTGATAAAACTCAAACTGTACCAATGTTTTTTCTGTTTGTTTAACAGAACATACAATTAATAAATTACAAACAACGTGACAGTAATATTGTATGGTCTGCCTTGTATATGAGTTAAAAATTGATGCAAAAATGTGCATTTTATTTTATGTTTGAGTAATAGTAAGTGCAGTATATTCTTAAATTAATGGGATAGTAATGTAACCTTAGTTGATTCTATGTTTGATCCCAAATCTGGTACCTGTTTAACTTTGTTGGGGATTTTGTATGCAGTTAGCTTTTGGAAACCCGCTTCTTGTCGGTAGTAGGTTGCCTTCATGTGGAACGTGAAATCGCGTACAACAGAGTTGAAAACTTTATCAAGCTGAGTGTTGCGCCTCCTTAGTGAAAGAAAAATTATCATTTTAGTTTGTATATAAACGTATTGTATTGAGCGTTGGTACTTTTCTTACCATTTCCTCTATTCCAGCTAAAGTGGAGATCTTCTGCCCAATCATGAACTCAGGCTCTTTGTCAAAAGCAACCATACGGACAGCTGTTTTTCCATCTTGTAATTTTAACTCCAATCGGTAATTGAGCGGAGTTGTCACCTAATAATATTAGAGATATATAATTTGTGCTCTATGGTTGGAAACAATTATTGTTGTGTGATAAGTGTAGAGTGGACGGTGGTACCTGTAAACTGGCGTTGCGACGTTTGTGTTGCATTTCCAAGTCCCCTTTTGCTGATTCCATATTTTGCATATGTTACGGGATCGATATTTCCACACATGCCTGTTGAAACTTTGGCCACGATTGCTGGAAACATGTATTTCTGACCCTGAAAGATAGAAGGATGTTATATGTCTGAACGTGCAGTAAAATAAGTGATGTGGAAAAATCTATGTACAAAGTAACTTGCCTCGCTGGAGTATTGTCCGATGATAACTATGACCTCAGCTAGCGTTCTGTTCTACCTCAACCAAGCTGACCGTCGATCGAACTACTTCATGGTCGAACACGCTTATTTTTCTCTTGAGAAAGCTATAGATGCTGGCATTATATATTTTACAAACAGTTCTTATTATGTGCGATACAAAGAATATATTCAAAATAACGAAAGTTGTTATGGTAACGGCTAACACAAATTTGGTAACGGCCAACACAAATTTTCCAAATTCTGAGATCAAGCTTCCTCTTTCACTCTCCCTATCCAGATTCTATTTTCTCAATTATATTATTTGTTTGAATATATAAATTTTCACAATCTTTGTGGACATTTTTGTAACTCTAAATCTAACCATATCTTTATACCATGGCAATCTAAAAATATAGTACCAATATTATCATTATTTCTTAACCAAATCAATGAGCAGAGATGGTTAATGACCGATTTCAAGACATTTGATAATCTATTCGTTGTGAACTCATGGGGAGAAAAAGGCTGTTATATGGTATGCAACTCAAACACATAAATGATAATTTTGATGTTCAAAAGAGGGTCAGATTTGCTGACTCACCCTCAGAAATGCTGTAGAAAAATCCTTAAAAGATAATAAATCTCTAAACTTAATTATAACATGGCTATACTTAGTACCCTACATCAACTATTGTTACCCTTTCCCTTTAGATATTTTTTGATTTGAGAAATGACAAATGACAACATAAAATTACGGAAAAGCTAGTGAATCATCATCCCTCGTTATATTATAACCAAAAAATAATTGAAAACAGCAGTACATTTCTGATCAAAAATTATCTGACGCGTAAAGTAAATCTGGATTTTGGAAATAAAGACGAAAAGGAGTTGCAACATAAAGTAGGAATCCCTGAGGTATGATATGGACTTATACTGTGAAATGCTAGTATACATTTCATAAATAAAACTGATCATCATTAAGCAATCAAACTTCTTGGTGCAAATAATCATAACCTTCATCCGTTGAATGTGATTTTGGCGCATATCGTTCTTTTCTCTTCTTTTCATATATTTCACTTCTTTCTATCATCCTCTTTCACGTGCCTTCTAAATTAAACAGGGGCAGTTTGTATAATTTTAACCAATCACCTTAGATTGCTTGAGATCCTAAGTTGGAGTTATTCGATGCCTTTAAAAAATTTCGAGCTGCCTTGCCATTTGACATATAATTACCTAGTAAACACAAAAAACTTGCCATAAACGTTAAAAAGATGATCAGAATATAATCAAGAGTCCAAAAACATAAATAGTTATTAAAAAATAGAAATCAAATGAGTATAGCTGAGTTGAACCTTCCTAAGATGAAAATCTTTGTTATTTCATATTAATTCATGGTCTCAAATTGCAATCCAGCTAGCATACAATTTTTTTTTCTTTGCATTATTTGACTGCCTCGAATGTTTTCCAAACCGTACGCATATACAACTGGATAAGAAGCATTTTAAGGTTAAAAAAAGAGTACTATATGTTATTAAATTTAAATTCCACATCGACATAAAACTACATAATCTAAAAATGGATTTAGTAGTAAGCTTTTACGATATTTCCAATTACATAATCTAAAAATGGATTTAGTACTTAGGTTACCAATTACCATAGCAATGATTTTTTTAGTAGTCCTGTACAACTATCGCCCTTCCACTTTAGAAATAGTGCTAAAGAAATCACCAAGTCTTTCTTGTGGAAAATGAAAGATAGACGACATGAATGTGTGTATGTGTGTGTGTCTGTATGCCACCAATTCCTAAATGGTTTTCAGCGGCATTAACTGATAAAGTAGAAGAGTAATGAAGTGGTTTGGTCTTGGCACATTCTCATTCCTTCTATATTTTACAGAATCAAATCAATCCATTAATAGAAAATATAATTTTATCAACTGGTGTTTGCTCAGTAAAGAAAAATGGTACAGCATTATAGGCTAAAACAGCATCACTGGCTCTTTAAGACCATACCATGTTCTCATTTTCCTCAAGACACATGATTTTTAAGCTAAGGTGGAAGTAAAAGTAATAATTCAAAAGACTAAAGAGATGTTTTTTTGTCTCACAAAAAATAAGTAAAATAAAAGTTAATTTTCCAAAAAAAAAATGCGAGATCTTGTATTTTAAAATTTTAATCAAGAAAATTAGGAATTGAATAATCAAATAGGAAAAATTAGAAAAAAAAAGACGAAATTATGAAAACCAAAAAGAATCTATGAATCAAAATTTTGAAATGC
This sequence comes from Allium cepa, assembly GCA_030765085.1. NCBI lineage: Eukaryota > Viridiplantae > Streptophyta > Magnoliopsida > Asparagales > Amaryllidaceae > Allium > Allium cepa. Next base: position 736,016,565 of record CM060935.1, on the reverse strand, counting down.
CATAAAAGGCTATAGTGGTGGATAATACTTTGCAGTAATTGTTCAACTAATGCATGTTATATTTTACTTTATGGAAGTGTCTATTTCAATAAACAGAGTTTAAACACTATGGAAGTTTATAATAACTAAAATGAGTAATGCTACAAAAACACATTGGTAGACAGTTATATACTTTTATTGTGTGAGCTGAGAGCTTTAATTACTTCTACCAATGAGTCTTGTAATCTTTCTTATTTTAGAGAAATATATATTGAATTCATCGTGTTAACAATACATTACAAACTGTCCCAGACATTAAAATCTCCAAGACCGTCTCTAACAAAACCGAGGCACATTATGACAAAGCTATATATATTAGAATTAGAAGAACCAAACAAATTTCTTTGTCAAATAAGATCCATCAGAAGTTACAAAAAATTGCCTGCTGAGCAGTATCAAGAGACCGCGTCACTTGACAAAGGGAAGTGACGGCAGAATCAAGTCCTCTTACCAAAAGCATTGGATCCTCTCTTTGTTTTTTACTTCTTTCTAACTCAAAGAATTTCACCTACAAATTACACAAAATAATCTTGTAACCACGATATTAGGCGGTGGGGTAGCAGTGATAAGGAGCGTGAATGGTGATGAAATAAACACGAATGGTGATGAGATAGGATTACTAATTTTCCAGGAAGACATGACATAAAATGAATATGAGTGGATGAACAAAATAACTATGCATGGGCATTATTGAAATATCAAAAGGACATTGCGGTTTTCTATTGATTGAATTTCATTTTTTTAGTAGTAAAGATGAAATCTACCTTCATAGCAGTAACTATTTTTTTTATGCAAAAAGCATAATAGAGGAGAGCTTAGGTTTCCGCATTTTGTTATTTTTCACTGAATTCAGTAAGCAGGAAATAAATATTAGACATAAGCAACATCTAGGAAAATGTAAATTTTCAAATTAAAAATTATCATGACCAACATGAAAAAAGCTTGAAAAAGAGCCTAAAACAAAAATGAGCATACACCCAGCTTGGCTATGTTGTAATTGGTCATAAGCATGTTAGCATTATCTAAGTAGATTTTCTAAGTTACTTCTACAAAATACACTAAAAAACTAAAAAAACAAATGTTTACCAATATGAGCTAATAATTTGATTCAAATGTAATTACATGTAAAATATAAAAATAACTAATACTATTCCTAAAATGGACTTATCTTTGTGTAAAAATCATTTCAATATGATAATTGGAGCTTTAAGTATCTACATACTACAAAAAGCAGTAAATGGTATAAAGAAAGTGTAATATCAAATTTTGATTATAGACAACTCATAATTTATTGATTGATCCTTGTTTTCCCTATCCTTTTTTTCATGAATTCTCATAGAAAGATTATATTTCTTAAGTAATCTTTAAAATTTTGTAGACTGTTATTAGTTATTTAGTACATTATGAAATTTAGATAAATTCAAATACCTTTGTAAAATTTATTAACTATTAGTGTCTAATTATTAGTAATACACTTCCATAAATAATCTTATCTGACAAATTTTAGCTGATAAATAATTTACAAATAATTTACAAAATACCATTTAGAAAAAATTATAAACTATTTAACATATTATTACTTCCAGCGTTTTCATATGCATGTAATTTTTTTAATAATTTGAGTTAAACAAAAATATATTTTTAATATTATTGAAGTCGTCGAAAAATTATTACATTTTTGGAATATGACAAAAAGTGGGAACAAAAGTAGAAGGCCATCCATTGTTGTTTAGAATATACATACACACAAACACACACATATAGAGTTGCACTTCTTCAAAGTGGAATATTTTAACTAAAATAGTTTTGGTTCACACTTCATTATTTTATTTGGATTGTGCCGTGTTCTATAAAGTTCCAAAGTCCAAAGACTTCAAACTACCCCTTGTCTCACTCATATACATCACAATATAGCATGTACAGGTAGGTATCTTTACTAACCATTCATTATAAGTAGTAAATATTAAAGGAGTTCTACTTAGAACTACCTCCTTTTTGTACATGAAATACTTGAAGTATGTTCAAGTAAGTTGCCAACATAGCAGATACATTAAGAAGCATATTTGTATATTATATTTGCCAACATAATACATGAAATGCTTGAAGCATGAAAGACTACATGCAGCTATGTATATACTATATTTTCTATTCATTTCATGTTTGTACAGGCACATGAATTGTCGCCCAACATTTTGTTAGCTTATGTTTATATTCTAAAAAATGCTTAACTTGTGCTTCTGTTACACCGAATTTTCAGGCGGTTTTCACAGTTTCTCAAAATTTTGATTTAGAGTATGGGTAGAAGAATCTTATATAATTCTAAATTCAAAATAAGTTTTGGTATATTATTACCATTCAGAGATATAAACAGGCTAGTGAAGAAACATTTGGAAGTAAGATAGCTAGTTCATCCATCATAAACACAAACCCATATTTTTTATGTTTTTTCGGTCCAAAAAGTTTAGCTTGTGTTTATGAGCTAAAAAAGCAAGTAATGCAGACCAAAAAAAAATAAGTGAAGCTTATTTAGCAGTAAGAATTTAAAATTTATTTGTGCATTTTGAGTTATTATCTTCTGAATAAAGCCAAATGTGATTAAAAATAAACAGTCCATCCATTTCATATTGTGCTAGTGCTCTCATGCTCAAGTTTGGTTTCTAAGAGATACCTCTGGTTTACTTGATTACTCTTTTTAATGTACATTTTTCACTTAAACGAACACACATCTATGTGTGTATATACACTTTTTTCACTCAAGTGTCATTTATGCAGTCCTCGGAATAGACCAAGGTAAAGATGATTAATTTTTGTATAAAGATCCTATCTTAAAAAATAGCATTCCCTTGGCCCTGGCTCCAACATCAGAAATTTAAAATGAGTAAAAGATGATATAAAATTGAAAAATATCAACATGCATTTAATTGAAAAATAGCAACCAAAGCTTATAATAAAAAGTTTATATTGCATCATGTTCAAGTCTAAAACTATTTTACTAACATGAAGAATAAAAGTAAATCAAATTACAAAGTAAATCAATAAAAGGTAACCTAGATTTTTACAGTTTGAAACCAAATGATTTTGTAATGTAGACTACATAATGTACTAAAGTAGATTACATAATGTACTAAAGTAGCCCAGATTGTAATCAAATAAAAATTTAAAGTTGCATTAAGTAACCGAATCAATACTGATGAAGTAAAAGTAGTTTTTCATTCTCTTTGCAATGATTAATGTGGCAAAAAATAGAAAAATGCATGGAAGAATCAAACCATTATATAATTTGTTAAAAAAATCATCAGAATAGTTATTTGATATTTTATACTTGATAAATATAAAACTATTTTATCACAATCAAAAATCAAACTATTTACTATAATATCAAACTATTTTATCACTATCAAATATCAAATATCAACAGTAAAGTGTTTCACCGACGTTATCATTAGAAAAAAGACTGGTAAAACCTAAATTATTAGTTAACTTTACTTATTCATGTGTGTATGACCGTATAGGAGATTTTGGAATAGGTCTTCGAACAAAGTAAGGGCATAGTTTTTAATTAAAAAAAACCTAAATTGAACTCCAAAAATGTACATAAAAAATGCAGAGGACATAAACAAATTTGGGCATATTTGTAAGAACCTTAATATTGTAAAGTGAAAAGCCCGAGCTTTATACGGATGTAAATTTATATAGGATGATATTTTCATTTTTGAGATTTTGTTTTTATTTTTGAGATATTTGTTTCAGCGATTTTTTTAGAACGCTACTAAAAGTTTTATAAATATGTGAAATCTTCGTCTTAACGGGACCTTGCTAATTGCACTTCTACTTTTTAAAACTCGCTTAAATCATGAGAACATCTAATATCAATATGCAATACCATTAAATTTTTATATTAATGTTTGTATGCGTGTGTGTATTTCAACCAGGGGATTTTCGCTTCAAGGGCTTATTTCTGTAGGGTAATAAGTTAAAAGACACTACTTCTGAAAAATTAGTTTTAAGGACATTTTAGGAAAAAAGATAAAAGAATTTATCATTTTTAGTTATACTAAAATAATGATAAAATGATTTATCATTTTTCTGTGTAACTTAAAAAGATAAATGAATTTATCATTATCTTATAATTTATCCTTAAAACTAATTATTCAGAATTGTTGTGCTTAAAATTTATTACTCTGGAAATAGAAGTCATTCAACCTAATTTCCACTTTCAACTAAGTGTAAAAAATAATCAAAAAAACCAATATAGTGTTTTGCAAATACATGCATATTTATAAAGAAAACAAATATGTAAGAAAATATAATCGTTCTTTTAAAAAATATTTGTAGAAAAAGACGGATATTGAAAAAATGTATTTTTTAGCAAATAAATATTTACAATTTTTACTAAGATTAGGTGTGGTAACAACTACAAATTTTTGGAAAAAATCAAATTAATTTCCAAAATTTAATGTATGTAGCCCAATCAGATGCTAGCTATGTTTCTTTATTTGACGTGTTTACCGAAAAAATCACGTGAAGGATCTGACTGACCTCAGACTCAAGTAATAGCCTTCCAGCATTTCAAAAAAAATGAAGAAAAATAGCAACATTGTGAGTTGGATTATTCCTTCCATAGATGCTACAGCAGAGAAAGCCCAACGACATCCTGTCATGAAAACGAAGGCATCAGTCTGATGGTATAGGTTACTGAAGTGTTCTAGAATGTGAAACCTTTTATGTTCTTGTTGATAACAACCTTCTTCATGCTACACAACTTTTATCCAAAGCTTTAGTATTTTACAAACTCTTGATCGAGTGTTTTCATGTTATAAAATTTTAATATTCAGATTTTATGTATTAAGAAAAAAAATGTGCTTACCGCATTGTCCTTGATTCTTGACAGGAATCACAGCAGCTTTAGTCCTCCAGTCCATACTTGCAGGAGCTGCAGAAAAATTTGCATACTTAAATGTTCCTTCTATCTTAGCACTATTCGATTTAGTAGGCTTAAATCCATTGTAGGCATCCTTAAACTCCTCATTTGTTAGATCAGCAAACTGATTAGTGCCCAATTTATACTTGTGCTTTCCTGCAGCATTGAACGGTTCAGTGTACTCTACATTAGCTTGGAAAACCTTAAGTCGGTTTGTTTTCTCTGCTGCATCTTTATATACTCGTACATATTTAGCCATCCACTGTTCATGCCTGTTCTCCATGTAATTGATGCCACTGGACAGAGAAGAAAAGGCGCATAAGATGAGTAGAGCAAACAATAGGTGCTTCTGTGTTACAATAGTTGCCAAAGAAGCCATGGCTGTAAGTGTTACTTAATGCTAAATGGTGTAATGTTTGAATTATTGCCACCATGATATCTACAAATAATTAGCTGTTAGTAATTTCTTAATTTGGAAGTTGGAACTGATAGTTTTAATCTCCCTATAACAAAGACCCAGCACTAATGGTTGACTACGGTATTTGAAAGCATGGCATGTTATTTAGGAAACCGGAAGGCATATTATGTTACCACCATAAAACATCAATGCCAAGGATGGAAAAATTGGTTCATATGCCTATCTGCAGTGTTATTGTGGGGATTTTTTTAAATGGCTTATATGAACATTTGCTTACTGTAAGCAAATGCTTGTTGAGCAAATGCAAGCAAGAAAAGTTCTGGACAAAGACACCAAGTTTAAAACTAATTTATACCTAACAACGGAATAATCTAACATTATGATTTCCATTAACATATTTTGGCTGTTTAGCGAGTTCAAGATAGATCTCATAACCATGAATGTTAATATTTACGGGTAAACTAAGAATTTCTTCTAAAATAATTTTGATCCCATGAAAGTTTATGCTGAAATAAAATTCATCTTTCACCGATTAAAAAATATATGCGAGCTTCTAAGTCAGAATGGACTCGTCGCAAAGAAAACACAATATCAACATCTGTCGAGATGGATTCAGAAATGATAAATAAAACTTGTGCCAACTTTGAGTTACTGCAGTTAAGAGTTTTGAAACATTTTGATTTTTTCACAGCTAGCAGTTTTAAGTTTTGTAGTCTAGACTCGCTAAAAAAAGAAGTAAATGCTATAGTATTCTCAATATTGTACACTACTTTCATGTCAAATTCAAACATACTATAGTATTCTCAACCTTAATATTAAAATTTGTCATTACCATTCAACTACAGCTTGGTCATTAATAGTAGAAAAAATAAATAAATTCTTACCGAATCGATTACAACTAAAAATGTTTTGTAGATATATTAAATGATCCAAACGTAGTGAAGAAAGCACATGAGTTACAATAACCATGTATATCTAGAAAATGAGTACAAAAGGATAAATATACACATAAATTAATAATGAGCTAAAATTACATAACAACTCAAAAAAACTTATCTCATGGTAGCAAATTCGTAGTACAATGGACATATCTACATATATGATACAAATCAATTCGGTACAGAAATCGAAAACATATATTTTTCGAGGTAGGAATCCAAATCTGTACTTCCTTAAATAGCCATAGTTTGATTCAAATTCAGATTCGTAATAAAAATTATAGGAGTTAATTTTGTTACATAATTCATTAGCACAATTGACAACTATGAACAAATCAATATTTCGTAATACCTGTATCTTAACAATGGGGCGTTTTCATGCGAGTGTGTTGGACTGGTGAATCGTCCGCTTCAATCCAGTAGGAATATGATGGCAGTGAGATTTCCCTTTGTGGTTTGGACCGAGTAAAAAGTAGCCGTCGTATAAAACGGGGCATTTTCCAATGAGTGTGATGCACTGGTGAATCATACGCTGCAATCCAGTAGGAAGATGATGGCTGCAACATTTCTGTTCGATTTTGATGGTGGAGATGAAGTCGAATCGATTTAGGGTAATGGTAGAATGAGGGTGGAGAGATGGCAGAGGAATAACGATGGAGGTTTTGATCTGCGAATGATTTAGCGCCGAATGAGAAGTAACGATGACTAACTTTTGTGAAAGGTTATTTTCGGTATTAACAAAGGACACGAATGAAATTAGGTCAACGAATTCTTATTATTAGGAGTAAAGATTAACCTCATAAGTCCGCGGGTGCGGCGCAGTGGAAAGGAGGCTTGAGTTCTGTTAAAAAGACGCAGGTTCGATTCCTACCATGCGCTTCCCTATCCTATATAAATTTACCCGGGGGTATGGGGGCTTGGATTAGCGGACGGCTTTACTGTACCCTCCTCAGGAGTTTACCGGCCCGCCGGGTTCTCCTGGGTTTTCAAAAAAAAAAAAAAAAAAAAGATTAACCTCATCGTCATTGCCTTCATCAAACTTTTCTTTGTCTTCCTCCAATTCTTTCATTCTTTCTTTGTCCTTTTTAAGCTTATTGCAAAATCGTAGTTGGTAATCAGGTTTTTCATAGTAACAACAAATAAAATCTCTCTCCATGTTTGATCTGTTTGGTGGTCTTTCCATGTTTGGTCGGTTACCTCTCCTTGCAAGATGCACCTCTTCAATTTGATTTCCTATTTCCTCTTTCTCCTTATTTTTTCTTCCATTAGATTCATCGTTCGCATCTCCTCATTAAGTAGACTACTAACCACCGATCTCATCGAAACAACTCCATCCGATTTTGAGTTATTTAATGCAATCATGAGTGTTTTCCGACTTTCAGATAATGAACTCATTAACATCAGGGCTTGCACCCCATCATCTGCCTTATAATATATGTCTACCAATTGGTTCTCAATTGCCTAAAAATCATTAAGAAGCTCCGACCCACCTTCTTTAAACTTTATACTGACTAATCTTCTCATTAGAAGCATCGTATTTGTTGCAGATTTCTTTGTATAAATTCTTTCCAATTTATTTCAGATTCCAAAAGCGGAAGTTTCATCATTAATAATACGAAACATCGTATTTTCCCTAAAAAACACCAAATAGACGCTGCCACCTTTCTATCTAAAGTCTCACATTTTGCTTCAGATGCATTGCTAGGTCCCCTTTGTTCTTAAATGGTTGGCGAAGATCAATTAAGATATAGAAAGTCCTCCATATTCGCCTTCCATAACCCCAATTCCTCCCATTAAGTCTTTTTACATTATCTTCTTCATAGTCAAAATCTCTTCAAAAATTTGTGCAGTAGGCTATCATACAAACTGTTATGGTTTTTCTTAGAATTCCTACATAATTAGATTTTAAAAAGACAAAGCGTGAAGAAAAATAACACATAAATTACTCCAAACCAAAAAAAATATTTATTAATTCACCAAAAGATTGCAAAAGAAAACCTAAAAATTGAGAAGATGTATCAATTTCCAAAAACCTAAAAAAATAAAAAAAAAATTCCCTCGGACATCTAATGAACTTCATACATGTCGATTTATAGTAACCTTGACAAAATATTTCTCCAAGAAACTATTGAGTACGTTCATAAATCTTTCTCATGTAGATAATTTAATGCCAATGAAAAACGCATCTAATCACTCTACTAAATCCGTAAAATCTCTAAAAGGTGCAATTAATCACTCTTCAAAATCTATCAAATCTATAAAATAGACAATGAATTTGAGTCATAATTCCACATCATTCGAATATCTCTAAGATATACTTAAACATAGAATATTGTATCACAAAATTAACATCATATACGATGAATAACACATTAATTCCATGAATGTCAACTAGGGCTGCGAACTACTCGTGATATAAGACCCTTCATCTTGAAAATCACTAAAAATATAACATATCATGCATGCAATTGAAACCCACTTTGATTTATTCAGTTAAAAACCGAGTTAAGTCATAATGTAAGACCCTTATCTATCAATACTTGTAATCGATAAATTTTCTCAACTCACTCGCTTTATTCCAAATATACTTTGGATCCATCGATAACGGCTTCACCACTGCCTCCAGGTCCTTCATCAAGAGAAAGCAGCAGTCCAGGTTCATAAAGAACTACTTGTACGTGTTAAAACTGAATGAATTTGCCCCTTCAATTCCATTTAGGAAGTGCCAGAACTCTGGACATACGCATACAACATGCATACGCTGCATCCACATGCACCCACATCATGTACTCCTTTACCATATGGAAAATCGGATGTCGAGATATAAATAGTTGGTCGATGTCGCCTGGATGACACACCATGAGAAGGATCAAATGAGTCGTTAACGTTGCCTGGAGGGATGCATCGTCGAGCGCCGTAGATGTTGACAGCGATTATCTAGAGCCGCTTAAGAAGAAAAACCCTAATGAGGAAATAAAAATTTCTGTTGAATAGGGATTGGGAACGGTAAGAGGGTAAGTGTGAAAAAACAAAGCATTTACAAAAACTGTAAAAGTCTAATATTAACAAACTATTTACATATTTACCAACTATTACGACACATATTTGTACGATAAACTTTATGCATAAAATTATTTATTTATACTAACACTTTTTCAACTTACCAACATCTTTTTTAGTGTTGGTAGTTTACAACATTTATAAGTGTTAGGAATGGACAAATATGAATGTTGCAAAATCATATAATTGGTGTAGTGAGAAGATATCTTATACCAGATTTTTTTGAGAAATCTCATCGTGTTTTTCTTGAATTTCATTTTCCTTTGCCAAGTTTTTGTTGTTGTTTGAGGAGAATCTCTTGATTTTGAAGGACTGTAGCTTTGGTAGAATTATTCTTCGAAGGTTGAACCAATAGAATATCCTGATCACTATTAATTGACCAAAATCCTTCTTTAATCCCACAATGAGGTTGTGGCTGAGATGAGGATTGCCCAGTATTCTCACAACAGTGTCACAAGATATGGATTGTTATGAAAAAGCGAACCCATGGTTGAGGGAAGTTTCATTAATGATACAGACTTTTGATCCACAATTTTTAGAGTAAGAAAGTAGAATAGGATTCAACATTGATTTCATAGCAAACAAAATCCTTGGTTAAAAACGAACCGTAAAACATTGTTTGTCAGGATTGAGCACTGGAAATTTTAACTTTATCATGTATGATTTTTGCCCAATTTAATTTTCTTTTCGAGTAAATTGCATACAACACTTTATAATTATTATCGTACATCTTTTCATTGCGACATATCCATGAAAGAATTGTATGGAGCACCATTTTATTAATAATTCTAGCTTGAGGGCAAAGGTTAAAGAAAATATTTCGTGTTTGTTCTGTCTGAAATAGATAATTAGTTGACTTATAGGCAAAATCATTATGTTCTATATCATCTAAATCATATCCCAATTGAAGAACAACACAATATTATACCCAAGTCCTTAACAAAAAGTCAAGTATCGACTCTGAAAGCACAACTCCAAAGTAAACCGTTGTTATTTTCAGGTTTATAGTAACTTTCAGAAAGATTTGCATAGAACATTCAAACAAGAACGGGACAAATTTTCACCAAATTTGCTTGCTTTTGATTAAGAATAAGGACTCGTTTTCTTATGCAATCTCCTCTATCCTAAATTTAGAGAAATTTGACATCTTGTAAGAGGATTTAAAAAAAAATCCTTTTGTTGTTTAGTTCATTGAACCCCTTTAAGTTTGTTTTGCTATTTCCCATCCATTGAACAATTTGTTCATCATGGGCAAACTCAGGATTCAACGGAGTTGAGAAAGAACCCTTCTCCAATTAAGCAGGAAACTTTTTTATTTTTCCATAAGTTTATCTAGGAGCCATTGAAGTTTTTTAAATTTAGATCTGTTTGAGTTTAAAAGTGGAAAAATGAAAATAAATTGAAGAGAGCCCTTATTTTGAATGAAAAGGCACGACTTTTAACAAAAACGCAACTACAGTTTCAATCGACTGAGGGGGCATTCAGTTAACTTAATGCAAAGGAATTTCATTCCCAAAAGCAATATAAAATTTAATTGCCAAAATATATAGTTAAGTCAAATAAATTACCAAAGCCCATTAGACTGAAAAAGGGAGGTAGTTAACTAAAGTGAATGAAAATTCCTTACCGAGAATAAACCCATATTAAGTATACCAAAGTGGGTTAGGCAGTCGATTAAGTGTAAATAAATTTATTTTTATAAACAAAATTTACAGACTTCAGTCGACTGAGCCTACGTTTTAGTTGACTGAAATAGGAAAGATGGGGAAAAAATTCTGAAAAGTACAATTTTTTTTATATATGTGGTTATATCTAATCTATTTTCCTTCTGTAAGTAGTAATGGATATTTTTAAGCAATATGAAGGTAAATAACACTTATTATATATATATATATATGGAACAAATTTACAAATTATATAATTAAAGAGAAATTTATAAGTAATATAACATCAAAATGTTATTTAATCTTCTGATGGCTTAGTTTCTTCTTCAAACGATTCTTATTCCCAAGAGTTTGCTTATTTTGGCTTAGATATTTTGATAGGAGTTGATGGTTTTATTGAAGAATTTCTATTGGAATGAATGCTGTTTTTAGTTGGCGATTTCCCACAAAAGGTCATTAGAGTCCTTTCTATAAAATTCGGATGTTCACCTTACCGACGTTGCTTTCAATATATTTCTTTTTGCGATCTTATTATTACTTCTCCTTGATATGTGATCTTCGAATTTAATTGGTTGTTTAATTTTCTTCCCTTTAGGAGAAAAACCAGTATTCTATGATGGGGAAGAGGTCATTGTAATATAAGATGACGACTTATTTTCAAATGTTGAGTTTGTTAAAGTATTGATTTTGTTTTTGACTGACTAAAATTGACTAAAATGTGATGGTTAAATACAAATAATCATTACTAAAAACAGGTGAAATATTTTAGACGGCAGAGTTTATCAACTTAGATAAATTTTACTTATAACTATTTATAGGTAAAACATTCATTTAAGTGATAAAAAAAGGTAGTATACCATTAACGGAGAGAACCTATTTATAGAAATTTCTAAAGAGGATAATTTTCGATTAATTCAGTTATATATATATATAACTATTTATTCAACTAATTCATGTAAAGGACATATACTTAACTCCACACTATTTAAGAAAAGTCATTTCAAATAGTGGTTTAATGAAAATACCTTCTACTTGATTTTTCGGAGTAACAAATTCTTGAGAAATAACTTATTTTCAACGTTATCTCCTAGAAAATGATGACGTATATCAATATGATTTATTTTGGAGTGACTGATCAGATTTTTAGAGAGATTGGTTACACTCATGTTATCACAATATATAGGGGATTTCTTAATATTTTTGTCGAAATCATGAAGTATTTGTTGCGCGCGCGCGCGCGTGTGTGTATAACTTAAGCACAAGCCAAACAAGCTGAGATACACTCGACTTCCCATGTCGATAATGAAACATAATTTTGTTTCTTACTAAACCACATGACCAAATATTGACCGATAAAATGACAAGTTCCACCAATACTCTTTCAATCCGTCTTGCAACCTCCAAAATACGCATCTCTATATGAAACTAATTCAAAAGAGCTACCTTTTGGATAAAAGAATTCGTAAGTTTTGGCGTTGGTTAAATATCGCAAAATTCATTTCACGTCTCGGCTATATGATTCCTTGAGATATGCTTAAAATCATGCGCCAAACAAAAACTCATCATAATATCGGTCTACCGATGGTTAAATAAAGCATGGATCCTATCATACTTCTATAGAGTTTTTGATCAAAATATTTACCATTATCATCTTTGTCTAAATGCAAACTAGTACTCATTGGAGTCGGTTTACTTGAAGTGTTATCCATCCCAAAATATTTTAATAATTCTCTATAGTACTTTTCTTGCCAAATAAAAATTCTATTTTCTAATTGTTTAATTTGTAAACCTAAAAGGAAATTCATTTCTCCCATATGGGAAATTTCAAATTCAATTTTCATAATAACTACAAAATCATTTCATAGATCCAAAAATTATATCATCAACATAGATCTGAACTATTAAAATATCATCATTTTCCTTTTTAATAAATAACGTAGAATCCATTTTTCCAATTTGATAACCAAAGTTTAATAGATGGCTTTTGAGTCTATCACACCAAGCACCGAGTGCTTGTTTAAGACTATAAAGTGCATTTTTAAGTTTTAAAACGTGATTTGGAAATTTTTCATAAACGAATAGAGGTGCTTGTTCTACATAAACATTTTCTTTAGTAAATCCGTTTAAGAAAGTATTGACATCCATTTTATATAATTTAAAATTGTGATGACATGCAAAAGAAAATAATGTTCAAATTGCTTCTAATCGTGTTAAAGATGCAAATGTTTCTTCCTCTTGATTATACCCCTAAGCAACTAATCTAGAATTATTTTGAATTATATTATCATTTTCATTGGATTTATTTTAAATATATATTTTTCTTTAATAACAGATTGATCACTAAGTGTTGGTACAGGTTCCCACAAATTGGTTCTTTAAAACTAATTAAGTTTTTCTTACATTGCTAACATCCAAAAATCATCTTTAGCGGCTTTCTTATCATATTTAGCTTCTATATTTGAAATAAAAGCTATATAACTCATTTAATTTAGTTGATTTCTAGTTGAAATTCTAGTGTTTACATCTCCTATTACATTATCCATGAGTTGATCATTTACGATTCAAGAGACCTTAAGTTAATATTTTCGTTGTTATTATTTTTCTTCGTTGTTAGTTTAGTATTTAAAGAGTTAGTTTCTAAAATACATGATTGTTTCAATTCTATAATTTTTTTCATTTTCATTTTTACTTTTGAAGTCTTCATCAAAAGAAACATGTAAACTTTCTTTAGTTGTATTAATTCATTTATTAAATATTCTATAAGCTTTTCTTCATTTCGAATATCCAATGAAAATGCCTTCATCAGTTTTCGGATCAAATTTGTCCAATTGATATCTAGTATTTAAAATGAAACATTTTGAACCAAAAATTCAAAAATATAAAATTTTCAGTTTTTTTCCATAAAATATTTCATAAGATGTGTTTTTAGTCAATTGCCTTAAAGAAACACGACTAAGAACATGGCAAGTGGTAGCAACGACTTCGGTTTAAATATTCTTTGGTAAGTTACTACTACTTAGCAATGTTTATGTACAATCTTGTAAGATACGATTCTTTCTTTCAATTACACCATTCTTGGAGTGTAATGGAGGAGAAAATTGATGATTAGTACCCTTCTTATAACAAAAAAGTTTAAGTAATTCTATTTTCAAAATTTTCTCCATGACCGCTTCTAGTACTTTTAATTTTTAATCTCTTAAATCTTGAATTCTTTTTTCCAAATCTTAAACATTTCAAAAGTATCACTTTCATGTTTACGAATAATGTCCATGTGAATCTTGAAAAATCATCCAACAATCAAAAAATATATTAATTATGACTTACCGATCTTTCTTGAGTAGGATCAAATAGATCTAAATCTAGTAGATTTAGTGTATGTTTTATTGATATTTCCTTATAGATTTACAAGAAGTTTCTCTTTAATATTCCGCATTGACAAGCATCACATTAATCATCAACTTTATCATTTATTTATGGTAAATCTCTTATTAATTTATTTTTTGCAAGTTTATGAAGATGTTTAATATTAGCATGACAAAAATGTTTGTGCCAAAGCCGTGGATAGTTATGATTCACAATTAAGCACATATCGTTATTGTGTTTAAAATTCATATTTAAAATATATATATTTCGTTTTCCTATACTTTCAAAAATTAAATTTTTATTTTGGTAAAAAATATTTCATTTATCCTTTTCAAAATCTTTTTTAAAACCTTTATGACATAATTAACTTATACCTAAAAGATTATGTTTTAAACTTTCTACTAATAACACATTTATAATCAAAGAAGAGTTAGATATACCAACACTGATGATGTCTCCAATTCTAATCATGAATTCTTTCAAGTTATGTCTGAATGTCATGGTTCGTCCATCAATGTATGTTATGTTTGTTAACATATTTTCATTGCCTGTTATATGCTTGGAGCATCCACTATTGGATATCCATTTCTCCTTTTTGTTATTGGATACCTGCAAAAAAACAATAAATTTTTATTGGTACCCACTTTATGTATTAGAGTCCTACGTGTTACCAGAAAAAGATAGCCATACCCATAAGGGTTTGGGACCTTTATAAATATAGTTAGAAGTATAATAAACATATTTTAGAAAGTTATCTATATGTTTTTGTCTAATTAATTTGCTATTCATTTTAGGAATCCAAATTTTTATATTTTTAGAATTTGAAATATTTGTTTTAGCACTATATTTAGGTTTCCTAAATTTCGTGTATAAAATGCTATATTTCTTATTACTGTTTTCTGTTTTGTCTGTTTTCTTAAAGTCAAGTCCATTTTTATTACTAGATGGTTTCGAAGTTTTAATCAAATTTTCTAAGCTTTGTTTTTATTGATTAAATTTTGAAAAATTATTTGTAATTTTCTTTAATTTTGTTTTAATTCTTAAACTTCATTTTTAGAAAAGTCCAAATTGGATTTTAGTTAACAAACTTCTTTGCTAAGTTTATCACTCTCAATTTTACTTGTCTTGATTTCGTCAAGTAAAGCGGTACTTTGAGAAGTTGGACTTTCACAAGATTTTTGTGAATTTTCTAATTCTTCTTCTAAAATACATTATTCATCTTTTAGCATTCCAATTTTTATTTTAGCCCTATTCAACTTGCCAAATGTTTCTTTATATAATTTCTTTAAATTTCTTAGTTTATCATCAAGTTCAATACTAATTTCAAGAACATTATTATAAATGAGACCAGAAATTACCTCGTTGGTGGCCATGAAACAAATATTCGCTTGTTCTATGTCACTATCACTCTCACTTTTTGAAGAAGATGAATCCGAATCATCCTATGTAACTTGAAAAGATTTTCTTTTCTTCTTAAACTTTTCAAATTTGTCCTTCTTTTCCTTATTTAGTTGCGAACAATCCTTCTTCATGTGCCCGAAATCACATTCAAGCACTCGATTGAGGTTGAGTTTCCACTATTTTATGCTCTTGTGAATTTCTGCA
This sequence comes from Allium cepa, assembly GCA_030765085.1. NCBI lineage: Eukaryota > Viridiplantae > Streptophyta > Magnoliopsida > Asparagales > Amaryllidaceae > Allium > Allium cepa. Next base: position 736,000,557 of record CM060935.1, on the reverse strand, counting down.
ATCTTTTCAAATTTTTGGCGACGAATGCAATCCCATCTTCAGCTAAGTTGGATTCATTGTTGGCTTGAAAAGCTATGCTCTTCTTCTGATGATTTTATTCTATTCCTGCCCACAAATTTGCTTCATAGCATTAAAGTTCCAATTAATTCCTCAACTTTGAGTTGGGAAAGATCATTAGCTTCTTCAATTGCATGAAATTTTCTTTCCTACTCAATTTTAAAGAATCTAAAATACGTATAACAAGATCAAATGTAGTATGTAACTCCTAATGCTACGAGATCATGTTGTAAAATTTAGAATCTTAGATACATATATCTATAGTGGATTCATTAGTTTTCAAATTAAATGATTGAAATTGATTTTGAAGAACAAAAATTTTAGTTTATTTAACTTTGTTTGTCCTTTCATGTGTAATCTGATGAACATGCCAAATATCATATGTGGTTTTGCAAATTATTACTCTAGAAATTTTATTTTTATCAAGAGAACAAAGCAAAACATTCATGGCCTTTGCACTGTTGGTTGCCGCGATTTTTTAATCATCTGACCAAGTACTCATTTCAGTAAATGGAGCGTTATACTTAGTTTAAGTAGCTTATCAAATCTCAAGATTGTTAGCTTCCATAAAAATTCTCATGCATGTAGACCAATATGCATAATTAGACCCGGTGAAAACTGGAGGTCATGCAATTGATTAACCCTCTAGAAATGTGCTTACCATATTATTAAATTTTCAAAAAATTTGTTACAGTTAGTGAAATTTCCTACTCTGATACCAAATTAAAGTGTGCATGTTCCCTAATATGGTTATCTATTGTAAATATATAAATACTATAATTAAGTTAAATATGAATAAGGTAAAGTAAATAAAAATGATCATATCAGAGTTTTTATATTCGTTTGGACCTCCTATCCTACGTCCAATCCCAAAACTTCCCTTCGAAATTCCACTAATTAAATACCCATTTTTAACATGGAGGAATAGGTGTTATAGGAGTTTGTTATCTTGACAAAAGTGTACTCTATCAATCCGGATTTTGACTTCTATTACAAAGCTTCATATAATCTCCTTTAATGATTTAACAATGTGTGCAATGTGATCAAGGAAGTGTATGGAGTAATTTTTTAAGTGAATGAATAATATTGATTTTCAAAGAGCAAGTGATCAAAAGAGATTTAGACATCATGATAGCAAATTAAGTTCTGAACTTGTAGTCTTGGGCTCTACTTATAGCCACAGCAAGAAAAATCTCTTTCAACAGCGTCTAAAATCAGCGTTTTAATGCGCTACGCTGTTTGTAGTAATTAGGACTTAAATAATATAAAATAATTTCTTTAAATCGCTAATGAAACATTCTTCTGCTTACCAATTCGTTTCCCTCCATTCATTCAGTACTTCAATATCCTCTCTAAACCTAATTCCCCAATCCATAAAAAGTCGTTGCTACCACCATCAAATTGTTGCTGCCCTTCGAATCCTTCTGCTGTCCCCATCAGATCACCGCTGTCCCTTGGATTCTACTGTCGCCCATTGGATTCTTCTCCCAACCCTCCCTCCAAGTGCTCTGACTCCATCAATTGATGCCTCCCTTTGGCTAACTTGATACTTCAAGTTTGCAGTTGAACTTCACACCTGTATGCATACCAACATTTTGAATTATCATTCTCATTAATTTGGTTTTGCAGATCAATTTTATGAATACAGGGTTAGCATGCCAACTCTCAGTTAAATGTTTTAATAACCAACATGTTGAGTTAACTGTCATATCAATTACCAAGTTTCAGCTAATATAAGTTTTGAGATTCTTTTTATTTATGTTTCTATTGCTTCCATAGTATGAGCAATTGGACATGAGAAAATCATGTGTTTGTTGTTTCCAACATACTAGTTAATTATTTTGGTTTATCCTGAATCATTATAATCATATGTTAAAATGGCCCACTTTGCTGCTTTGAGCAAGCACATGTGCAGTTGGAAACGATGATACTTTCTTACGTTTTTATTTTATTCCAACATCGAATGTTAATTTTTCTTATATCCATCATTTGTTAAATCTAAAAAGCTTAAGTGTTATAGTTTTAATCTGATCTAAGGACATCATTATGCTGCCTTGTGCATGCATTACTTCTGTAGTATGAGCAATTAGCATTACTTCCGTTGGATAGTTTTAATCGGATCTAGCAAGCTTGTTGCTACGAGCTTACACCAGTAGTTTAAAAACTATAGTGCTACCAAACTTGCACCAGTAGTTTAAAAACTACAGTGCTTGCTTATGCAAGCCTGCACCGGTAGTTTAAAAACTACAAAGCGATTTTCAATTTTAGTTACGGGAGTGAAAGTTATTTTATTTATTATTTTTTAGGTGAAATTTGATGACTGAAGTACCAACGGGGAAACTTTTTTACAAGGTAAATTTAAATTTTTGCATTGTGATACGCAAAGAATATTTCATGTCAAATTTGTATTATAGCATATTTGCAACGAATGTTTTACTTTTTTTTCTTAATTTTATTGTCAATTGTTTTATGGATTAGTGTACTTTGTTGAATGGAACTATAGTATGAGAACAGATTGGAAGGTCACTGATTAAATTTAGGTGTAGTTGATTGGTAAATTGGATTATAAATTGCAACTCATTATTGATCATATGCTTTATTTAAGTTATTTATGGGTCTTGAGTTCAGTTGATTTGATATATGCTCTTACGGTTGTGATCCTTTGAAAAGATTATACGAAACATGCTATAGATTTGATATGCATGGGCTATAAATCATAATGATTTATCTTTAAAAACAAAAACTTGGAGTAAACCATCTCTTTTTAACCGAGGTAAAGTGGTGTAGATCCACAAGCTTTTTAATAATTTCCATTGAACTCCACACACTGGGTAGTTAAACTCCATATATTGGTTGGTTAACAATGATGTAAAATACTCAAATTTTTGTTTGTTATTGATCAGAAGTGCTCCTATAACTTTTGGGGAAAACAAATATAATGATATAATCTATATTGTTTCGAAGATGAGTTGCAAACAAATCTAAAATTAGATGTACAACAGGAGTACACCACAGTACAGCAAATATATGATACAGTCATGCATGCTCTGCTAATTAATATGTTGTATTTGTTAATAGGAACATCAATAAATAAATATAGTTCATACTTCCTTGATTCAAAGAGATATACGGTGACCTGTTAAAATAAATTTCGGAGTAAAAACCAATTTTACTAGGTTATACACCACTGTTGAAGTATGCAGTCATAAAATGGTTTTATTTGAAATAAGTTAATAAGGAAAGTTAAGAGAGATCCTCAATCCTATCAAAAATGTTTTTGAGTTCTCTCATTATGTTTATCAAATTTATGTACCGTAAATAGAAAGAAGACCGGCAGAAGCTAAGCGTATTATAGATAAATATCCTGATAGGATTCCAGCAAGTGAATTTTGCACTTCTATTGCTAATATTGCATATCTTGAATTCACGAACTCGCCTTTCATTAGTTCTTTCGACATTTTAGGTGATTGTTGATAAGGTAGATATGAGTGACGTTCCAGTTATATATAAGAAAAGGTACGTGTTTTTACATAGTTGTTTCAATAATTTCTTAACTGAAATGATTTATTTTTGAAGCGGTAGCTAATAGTCTCTTGTCTACAGCGTAGATGTTCTTCCTTCGAAACATGAACTCATATTCAAATAAATAACAATACATATACAAGTTGATTCTAACTTAATGACAAACCTGCCTACACTTTGGGGTGAGAGACCACATGGATGAGAAGGGTGACAAAAATTTTAAATGGTAAAACAAGTAAGGTCAAGTTAAAGATGATTTCATGCTAATGTGCTTTGTTAGTTGTTTGTTTTCATTTTTCCAAAAATTTTATGTTACATCGCTGCAAGTTTGTTCGACATGCAGGATTTCTGGAAGGTATCCTAAATGTTCTTTCTAGGTTTGGTGGAATGTCAGGTGCTGCTCTTTGGGGCCACATGGACATCGATAAGGTATATTGTTTTATTCTGATAACTTACTATATACATAACATTCTAGTTAGATTATGTAGTATAGACTGTTCTGTTATGAGCAAGGTGATTTAGATCAAATTAGAACATCCATTTTTTCCCGATAATATGTGATGAATTTGTCGAAAATCAAAGGGACTTAAGATAAAATGTGTTGATAAATTAAACAAGTTAACCGAATTGACTAAATCTTATAATAATTAACTAAGTTCATAAAAATTAACCAATTTAAGTTTCACAAATTTAATTAAGTTTATTAAAACTATTTAAGTTCATTAAAACTATTTAAGTTTAAAAAAATTAACAAAGTTTATAAAAGTAAACTAAGACAACTAAGTTTTATAACTAATTAATAAATTAAGTTCATAAAAATTCAATAAGTTAATTAACTTTTATAAAACTTAAATAAATTAACTAAATTTTATAAAATTATTACTAAGTTGACTAACTTTTATAGAAATTAATTGAAATAAAAAACTAAACAAGTTTATAAAAATAACTAAATATATAAAAAATAGGGGTTTTGGACCAAATGTCCCTATTCTTAAAGCTCATGCACAAAAAGTCTCTACGAATAAACTCATATAAATTAGGTCCTTATTTTGTTATTTTTTACCAAATTGTCCCCTTCTATAAAATCGACCTAGCATTGAAATCAGGGGTAAAAGTAGCAGAAATTAGTCAAAAACCAAAATAGGGACCAAAATTTTATAACTTTTTCAGAAAGGGCTTTTCTTCCATCATCTTTCAATTCTAGGAACTTAGCGGTCGTTCCTTATAAAAAAAATAACTAATTTAGCACTAGCTTAACCATGAGCAGTTAATTTATCTACCTTGTGGTAAATAATTAGTTAACTACATTAATTATGCAGACTGCATGTTTCATACTATAGTATACATATATCAAGCTTGAGGTTATAAAGCAAGTTTCACTACAACAAAAGTAACCTATTACGCCTTTTTTACAACGGGCATTGGCTGGCTGTTGTAATAGAAGGATATTACAATGGGTCATTCAAGCCCGTTGTAATAGATGCCCTATACAATGGCTTTTTTACAACGAGCAATGACTGTCCGTTGTAATAGACTTCTATTACAACGGTCCTTTCATGTCCGTTGTAATATATGCTAATTTTACAACTGTCAGAAAATGCCCGTTGTAAAAGGTGCCAATTTTACAACGCTAAGGCCCGTTGTAAAAGTTTTTCGCGCCTCGTTTTCGGCTAAATTTCATTTCCCGCTTTGCTTGCCCCATTTTTCCTTAATCTAATTTCCAAATACCCATTGAATTCCAAAACAAAATCATTTCCTTTCTCCACCAAAATACCACAATACTACCCGTGCCTAGATCTGAAGCCCTATCAACAAACAAACCTCCTAATTGCCCTTGATGGCCTTTCTCGATTCAAACCAAAGCTCCAGACAGGATCGTGTTGATGAACAATGTATGTGAGGCGATGGAGCTGATTGACCTAACACTGCCGTCGATGTTGACAAACTCTGAGTCGCCGCAACCGATGGTTAAAGGTATCCGGTCTTTATTTGTGATATGAACTTATGAACTATTTTCCGTATGAACTTATGCTGCTAAATTTTAAATTTGGGGTCACTATTCCACTGGTTCGACAAAGAAACTACATATGAATGCATATAGACGCATTCACACAAATAGATATTTAGTAAAACATGTTATGTTCACGTAGATAAGTCAAAACAATAAGCAGAGTATACAAAAAAGGGACTTTGAGATTCGCTAATGCAAAAATAAAAAAGATATAGTGCATTGGTAACAAATTTGGAAATGAATATAAAATTAACCTTTGAAATACAAAATTCAACTTTAGCCTGAAATTAATTGTTAGTTTCCATTGAGGATGGGACTGAGTTTGATTGACTTTAGTTTTTTCATATTCAGTTATGTTCTTTTTTTTTACTTTTTAAAAGTTGGTTAGTTGTTCAATGCAATGAATCGCTTCATAATTTAGATTGATTGTGAAGCTTCTGAAACTGGCAGGATTAGCTATTTCAAATAAAATCGATATAACAATTTGGATGGTTGCTTTTTAAAAGATTTTCAAAATGTTATACAACGAATTTCACTATGGACTACCTTTAATTTGAACTGAATATACATCTTTAGCTATACTGCTTTAACCATCGCCGCCACTGATGTTGACAAACTGAATAAGGATTTGTGATAAATCACCATCCTTATTTTTATTAGAAATTTGACAATTTCGTTTGTTGATAAGCCTTATCAACCCGAACAAAGGTTTTCTATTTGGATTTTCAATTGATCGAAAAAATGAAAACTCGAAATTGCAAGGCAACTGTTTGAGTTAATGCTATAATCACTACAACAAAAATAAATTTCTACGGATAATTGCATAATTCAGGAAGTATTTTCTAAAAGAAATAGATTTTGTTAGTTATAGACAACTTGCTGATAGTTATAAACAATTGTAGGCTTGGGAATTAGTTCAGATACTTCTTCTTCACACAAGAACATGCCCTTTTGTGTTGGGTTAGGTAATCTTTGCTGCTACTTATTCTTAATGTACGTTCAAATTTATTTTTTATTTTATTTTGTTTGAATTTTATTAAAATAAAACAGGGATAAGGAGAGAAATCAATTTTTCCAAAATATTGCATAAGCATGATTACACCTGTACCACTGCGTCTACTGGAAAAAGTTGACATTATGCTACAGGGTTGCATCGAAGTTCCAGAGTGTGTATTACAGGTGCCCTACAGTAGATGCACGTATTTACAAAGAAATATTATCTTTTATCCCAACCTTTATTTGGAATGCAAATAGAATTGGCCAGCTAACTAAATTTATGGATAGATAATCATACAACCGTACACGATCGTGAATGAATAAAAGTGTTTTACTTTCAAATTTTATTTTATAATTTCTGACTTTATCTAATTCTCAAACTCAGACCCAAAGGTGCGATCACAAGATTCAGTGAATGGTGTGGCTGCGATTTTGATGTAGTTGATGGCAGTGCACTGGGGCAGCAATAGTGTAGGGGGATGGTTGGAATGTGGTGTGATGATATTGGATGGATTTGAAGAATGTACTGTGGTTTTGGAGATGGTCAGGCAAGTTGTTGTGTTGATGATGGTTTGTGATGTAGAAGATGACTGTAGGAATGTTGTTGTTTTGGATAAAGCAGTAGAAAGTGTTTATGGTAGTAGGAAGGTTGATTGAATTGAAGGCAGGGACTTGTTTTTGGGATATGCGTGGTTTGTTTGGTAGTGGAATGGGGGACTGGAGTGAGTAGTGTGTTTAGGCAAGTTGTTTCAATTTTTTGATGGTGATAATCTGTGGTTGATAATGGTGGAGTTTTGTGGAATTGTAGATGAAATGGTTGTATTTGTCAGTGCAGTGGAGATTATCAAGCAGTTTGGTGAGTTACTAGTGGTGGTGTAACTAGAGGGATGGTTAGGGATGGTAGTTGTAAGCATGGCACTGTGCAGCGATTGTTGGTGGTTATGATAGTTTGGAGGAGGTATAATGTAGCAATAACAGTGTAGGGAGGTTTGTGAATGGTATGGTGAATGTTTTGTTAATGGAAGCTTAGCGGTAGAACTGTGATGTGCAAATGCAGTGGTATGGGAAGGTCTATGGTGAAGTGGATATGTGCAGCTGTATGATTGTGGATGTTGATGTTAAGGGGATGGTAACAGGTTGAACTGGGAATGCTGATGGTTGGTGGTGTTTGGGATAGTGGCTAGTAAGATTGCAGTGTCTAGAAGTACGGTGATGGAGGTGATTGAACAAAGTTGTTGTATTGAAGTTGCACTAGTGATGCACAGAACTGGGTAAGTCAGTGATGTGGTGAATGAAAGTGGGAAGATGTTTGTGATGTGTAGCGGTGTAGGAGGATGACTGGTGTTTGTATAAAGTTTTGATTGGCTGGTATAATGTATTGATAGTTGATGGCAGTTTAAGTCAGGGGGTATGTGCGCAGAGCATGCACAGTGTGACGTTGGAAGTGTACCCGGTGGTTTTGGTGGCTGTGGGGGGATGTTGAAGAAGTTGAGTTTTGTAAAGGTGTAAGAGACGTTTTATGTTCGATGAAGCAAGTTTGAAGGTTGAAGTATATGGGTAGGTTGTTGAAAAGTGCAGTGACAGTTTAGTAAATGTGGCAGTTTACATAAATGTAGGCACTGTTGTAAGGGGTGGTGGTGGAAGTTGTTTGGTAGGGGAGTTTGCTGAAGGGTGATGTGCACTGATGTAGTTGGTTGGTGGAGTGAAGATGTTTGGTATGGTGGATAGAGGAGAGGTGCACAATGTTTATGCACAGTCAAAGTGGTGATATGATGTAGGGGGTAGTTTGTTTTTTGTTTTTTGAACTGGTACTTTATATACAACAAATCATGGGACAACATATCCCATGTCAGATAAATGTTCGAAAGCAAGTTTCGAACTTGTGACATCCTGCACCAAGCCGAATCAATTAACCACTTGGACAATGGTACTTGTCTAGGGGGAAGTTTGTTTTGAATGAGGAATGGTAGGTTAGGGGGTCTGCTGTTTGAAGTGCTGGTTGAATGGCAGAAGAGGGGTTGTCAGAGGAAGTAAAATGGTGATGGTAAGGTAATTTTGAGTTGGTGTCTTGGTTATGTGAAGTGCTGAAATGGTGTCAGGCAATGAAGATTGTGAAGGGGAGAAGTAGTGGTTGTTGGTTTGTATATGGGTGAACTATGGTGAGGTGTTGAAGGCAAGTGTAGCAGTGGTTGTGGTGAGATATGCACAGCAGGTGGTTTGACTGAAAATGTATGCTAGAAAGTATCACTGTGCAGGTAGTTATGTGTATGCTGTAGCAGTGAGAACAGCAGCGTAATGTGACAGAGTTAACAGTAGAATGGAGGAAGTTGATGATTTGTATGAATAGGCTGCGATGACCAGGTAGTGTGAACTGATTATGGTGGTGGGCAGTTGAGGAACAATGTAACAGTGATACAAAATGTAAATATAATGTGTTAATGCTTTATGTATTTGGCATGTAAACTTATCTAACTTTTTGGAGTGTTAGAATTCTATGACTCTAGCTTTTAGTCTTTTCGTATGTGATTTTAATTATTTTACGACAATATTTAGTATTAGTATGGATGTATTGCATGGACGCTGCTGTATTATTTTTAAAATTTGCATTTATTTTGCAACGGGCAACGTGCGTTGTTATATGAGCTTCTTACAACGGTCAATGCACGTTGTTATATAAGATTTTTACAACGGGTTATGGCCGTTGTAAAAAAGTATACTGCAATGGTTTTTACAACGTGCTTTGCCCGTTGTAAAATGCGGTGGATCTATTACAACAAGGCCTATTACAACGGGCACATGTCCGTTGTGAAAACCATATTACAACGGGCAATGCCCTTTGTAAAAAGACTATTTTGTTGTAGTGTTTGGTAATTTGAAAATGGTTTGTAACATAAAATAGATGTTAATTATTATACATAAGGTCAAATTATGCTCTTATTAGACAATCATTTAGTGTTAGTTTCTTACAACATTAATAAGGCATCATCCTTAATTTTACAGTCTACAGTTTACATTTTTATAGGTTTATGGATGAAAATATTTTAGAAAGTAATAATAATTTTAGTTTAAATATAATAAAATGTCAGCCTGTTTTATCCAAAACATTGAGAAAATTAAATGTCTCTAAGGGTTCAAATCTTGATTTCTCTTGGCCGTCAACTTCTATTCCATTTCCCTTAGCGTTCCTAATCCTATTGAGCTGCTTCCTTTGATCGATAATATCAGTAAACAAAGTTTTTTTTGTTGCTTCATCTTGATTCTTTTCATTATATATGCATTTCAACTACACGGTCTTAATCTAAATGAGTTACATGATCCACTGTCCACCTGTTGGGCATCGTATAGGAAAAAAGTTTATTTTTCTAAAGTGAAACTAAAAATAAATGTTATGAACTTATATGATATCTCAAACATAAAGAACGATTGCTGAATAAAGTTTCAGTAGATTGTAATCTAGTATGTAAATCTACTAATATGAGTCTGTAACAGTGCATACTCAATTAAATGCAAATTATTAACATAACAATGAATAAGGTATCTGGTATATGCACCAAATAGTAATTTGAGAGGATGTCAGGCAAACATCTAATCATGTTCATCTGGAATATACTGGATTTGATAATAGTAGAAATAACATTAATAAGATGAATGCATATTTATTTATATTTATAAAGTCTGACATCATTTAAATGTGAAGTATTAACCAGTATTTAGGTAGCTTTTTGTCTCCAAAGTGAAGATGTTAATAATGCTTTGAATATAAAAGACGTAACTATAATATATATATATATATATATATATATATATAGTGAACTTGTACGCTATTATTTATTGTAGGTCAATTCAACATATTTTCCTGTGAATGTTACCCAGAGAATTAATTCTCTTTGTGCTAATTTTATATGAAAATCTAAAGCTCATAAGATGAGCTGGGAGGATGTTTGTAAAACTAAAAGTGAGGGTGGCCTTAGTATTCGAAGAATTGATGAAGTTGCTAAAGAAGTTGCAGTTAAATTAATTTGGAAATATTTACATGGCGAATCATTTTAGGCCAAATGGATGTGTTACAAATATTGCAATAACAGAAATTTTTGAACTGCTATTATGGATAACAATGCATCTTATACTTGGAAATCCATGTTTAGAGCTAGATAATGGCGCAAAGGTCTAATTGATAGAAAAATTGTTAATGGTGAAAATACAGATATATGGTTTGACCCATGGATCAATGGTTTTCCTTAGTGGATAAATTTGGGTTGAATTTCATGTCAGTGTCTGGTATTTGTAATAGAAAAGTGTCTACTTTATTTCTGGCAATGATTGGAAGGTTCATCTGGAGTGTGTTCCTACTCAAATTCAACATGCACTGTACGATATCAAAATTCACAATCAAATGCAACATGATTTCTGGGTCTGTATTCCTAATATTAATGGTTAGTTCAGTATAAAATCGGCCTGGAAACAAATCAAACGCAACATGATTTTTGGGTCTGGATTCCTAATATTAATGGTTAGTTCAGTATAAAATCGGTCTGGAAAAAAATCAGATGCAAACATGCAAAATTTAACTGGACCAGTATAATTTGGGACAAATTTTTGCTCCAGAATTGTCTACTTGTTACTTCTGGCTAATTTAAACAAATTGAACACTAAAGACAGGGTCACCAGATGGAATAATGGTATTGATCAAACTTGTATGTTGTATTTAAATCAATACGAAGACATGAATCATTTATTCTTTAACTGCTCATATTCGAGACAACTTCTTGATGATACTATGCAGAAGCTAAAAATTAACCTCGGAAATTCATATGAAATCAATCGAATTTTAGAAATCTTATGTCAAAACCAGAAAAATAATCTTCTTTTTTTTTGATTAATAATCTTTTGATTAATCATCTCATTAACATTGCTTTTACTTCTCTGATTTGGCACATTTGGTGTAAAAGAAACGCTCGTATTTTCAAAGATATTGAATTTCCAGTTCAAGTGAGATTCATGCCCATAACTCATGACTGTAAACATTTAATTCAACATAATGTGGATTTTTAATCAAAAAGTAAAGAGATTGAATTATCTTGTCAGAATTTGGCATCGCAATTGACCCAAACTCCCAACATCGCCCTCCATGATCTCCGCACTTCTCTCTATTTCAGTATAGCGCTGGTTTTAGTCTACTTCCTTCTAGGCTTTGCGAGACTTGGAACTTCTACCATTTTTTTGATTTGGTTTTGGTGGATTATCAAATCTGGTCAACTTTTCTGTAAAATTGATTGGCTTTTCTTTTCTCTCTCCAGTTTGTAGCTATGTGAAGACAACTAGCTCGATGCTGACTTTCCTTTTTTTATTATCTTTCCTTTTGCTCCACGTGTCTTGCTTATTTTATTTGTTTTGCTGCCCCAAGTTGTTCGTATGAATGGTTTTGAGTGTGTTGCTACTTTGTTTTACTCCTCAATCTATTTGACAACTTGGATTTATCGCTTTGTACTTTGTTGTATTGTTAATATATGAACATGATATGTACTCTTTTTCCTAGCAAGGTACCCATTTAGGTTAGGGGTTGCAAGGTTTTAACGAGACATGTTATTGACATATATGTGTACTCTTTCAATATATAAAGTACCTTTTTCTAAAAGAAGAATGCTTTTTACAGAGTACAAACCTAAACAGAAGGTAAGCGACCTATAATACACCTTGTATGCTTTTAATAAAAAGAGTTCACATTCAATAATGATGCATCCTTCTCATTGAGGCAAACAAGTACTCTTACTATCATTAGGGCAATTTCTTCATAATTTTGCTACAACATATTAATTATTAATTAATGAAAAAATCTCAACAAATTAACAAAAAATTTAGTCTTTATGGACCAACAACTATCTCATACTTGAGTTTTGAAACTGTTTACTACGTATAAAATGAAACTAAGACACTAAACTTTCCAATTAAGATGTAATACTCCATGCTTGCTGACTGTGATTGATTCAAACTCGGCGCTTATGCATTGAGAAAATTTTCAAATATGAATTTATGGTTTGTGGTTTGACCTCATGCTCTATAAGCCCAGCTCTATTAATAGTCCAAGTCATGGGTAACAGATTCGGGACTTGAGCTCCTGTAATAAGCCCATCTTGGCATTAATTTAGCATGCACCTTAGGATAAAGGAACCTAGTTATAGCAAGATTACTCATTAAATTACCCTTTATGTGTTTTCATTTTTTATATATTGTGGCACTGGCACTTAATTCTTGGAAAAAGGAGTCCATTCGTCCCTCCGTCTAAGGCAGCATTCAACTTGGTTGACTGTTTCATGGGTTCTACTGTTAATGGTGGTCACTGAGGCCTACATCTTCATTGGAAGGCATATTAGATGCTTTCGGTTCGATAATAGCATGACCTATTTCAAATATCATAATGGATTCAACTTCTAGCAACTAATTTTTCTTCCAATAAAACATATAATTGCTATGCCACATGTTCTTAGTGTGTTTTGTTAGCATGGCTTGCGACTTCACCACGTGGCAATCATCCCTATAAAGCCATTCATCTTAATATGTTTGGTCGGTCATCTCTTCCTTATTGCAATCAAGTATCAAAATGTACACTTTTATTTCGCAAATGTGAGAACCAACTCAATGACGTTTACCCTTTTAAATGCTAATTTAACCGACTATTTTTTCCGAAATATACCAGCTCCCAGTAACCAGTTTCAGGCACTGTTTTAGGCATGCGATTGAAATTTTTAGACGATCATAGATAAAAGAGTATGCATAATACACGTTCAAAAAAAAGTTATAAGGAGTGCATTTTTATATTTCATATGGTTGAATTATATTTCAAGTTACAAGGAGTTAAAAACGCTCACAAAAAATATGAAAATTGTTTGTATGCATAGGATTGTCTTAGATAAAGCAATCAAATATAAAAAATCAGCATAACAAGAAGATGACTGAAAACCAAGAAAGAATAAAGCAAAAAAGTAGCATTGATAGTCATTGAAGAAGGAGCAATGAGTGGGTATGAATTATATCTTGAGACGGCCTTCCCCCTAGTCATAGTTGTAGCTTGGTCCTCTTTCCAAGTATGTGAACAAAATTTCAAAATGAAAAGGTGTGTTCGATTTGATCCATTGGCCACAATATTAACTAGTGGGATGATTGTCGAGAAAGAAAACAAAGGTCCTTGGTGATTCTGATTGTGGTTGTTATTGAGTCTTTTTTTTAGCTTTATTCTGTCTACAACCACTTTTAGTCAACGTCTATTTTATGACATGCTATTAGTAACTAAATTACCGACTTTCTCCTCGAAAATTACTCCACTAACAAAATTGTTTAGAAAAAAATATGACCTGTTCAAAATCGACTAAATATGGTATAAATTTGCAATTTTAACCTTCCATCAAATTCTAAATCGACGACAATTTTCTCTTCTTAATTAATCGATTCCTATTCAATAATCTTTTTGCATTTATCTACGTTTGAATACATTTGAATGGTGTTAACTTTGGAATTTTGAATTTGTAGTTTGTTTCAAGTGGTAAAGAATAAATCCTTTTTATTACAGTTCCTTCCAGCACATAGTTTAATCCATTTACAATTTGTTTGTACTCATTTTGAGAGTTGTACATAAGTATACAATGTGCATTGTAAAGATTTTTACATCAAAAAGGAGTATTAGAGCCTTGTACCAGTTTATATGGACATTGTCCTATTTTTTAAAATGATAAAATCTTTCACCCATTGATTACTGACCATTTATAATTTATTTTTTCATGTATATTTATGTCTGTTTAGCATTTGAAGATTATAATGTAAATAGAAAATGTAAAACATGTTTTATTTAGCTAAACGCATTAACAAGCCATGTTCTAACAATTACTTACTATCCTTTGAAATCAACATGTTACAGGTTTATTTCTTTGCCTTAGATATGCTTGTTATAGTTCGTGGCAGAATATTTGACATAACAATTGCTAACATCTAGATTGCTTGTTTGACTATTGCAGATGTTAGAGAGAAAATATCAAAAGCAAAGAAGATGAACTCAATTGTTTGACTGTCCTATAAGTAAGTTGTTGACATAAATATATATGAAATATATGTATGGACATTAGAAAAGTTTCTCGAACGATATGTATGAAATACTATGTATGGATATAGGAAAAATTGTTCAAATGATATGCATGAACTACTGTATGAATATGCCAAAAAAATTTTGAATGATATGTATGAAATATCATGCTTTAATTTACATATTTTTTGTCAGCGAAAATCTTTTATATTTATATGCGAAGAAGAAATAGGTAAATTGATATTATATGGGAAAAATTGAAACAACGATGGATAAAACCTATAAATTAATATTACATTCAATAGCGTTTAAAAAACGCCATGTTTATAAAACGCGATAGAAAGTAACTATAGGAATATGAATAACAAACACTATAATATGAGTAAATGAACACTATAGAAATATGCAAAAAAATGCTATAGAAAATATGCAAACTAGTGCTATAGAAATATGTACACCAAACGTTGTAGAAATGTGTAGTTTAAATGCTATAGGAAGTAATCATGAGATAATATTTCCTATGTGTTTTTTCTTAATAGCACTTAGAAAACGCTATAGAAAATTTATTTCCATACTTATTTTATTCATGCTATTTAAAGTTTATGGTCTACTATAGCATATCGTTCCACAACGTTTTCTAAAACGTTATGGTTAGGTATGATTGAGTTTTCTAAATGCTATGAAAGTCCTAGTTTGTTATATTGAATAATCAAAAGTTCAAAAATCCATTCCTCTTCGAAGAAAAACCATTAAATGGTTGTATCCCTTTGAAGTGTTATTTCAGAAAATAGTTGTTGTTGTTTATTCAACTAACTCGTACTGGTCACAAGTCTGTTGAATATGAATATAAATATTGTAAGTAGGAAGACAAAAATTAGAAGACTGAAGTGTGTTAGTAGTTGACTGGCACAAGTCAACTGAATACAAATTCAATCGACTGCCCTTGGTTGATTGAATCGATTTAATCGACTGAGCCTTTGTAAATTGATTTTTATATATGGGACCTTGTAAAAATATATTTGTAAATACTTCCGGCTTTTATAATGGGAAATCTTGTGTGCCAGTTTCTGTGTATATGAATATGAATCATTAGGAAGATTTTTATAATTTAAATCTAAAAAATATACATACTCTTGAGTTCGATTGGTAGATGATCATTACATTGCTTTTTTCTTTCGGTCTTATTGAATAATCGTCACCTTCAAATTCCTGTATAAAGTAGTATACGAGATTTGTATGTGTATGCGTGTCTATATATATATATATATATATATATATATATCTAGTTTTCATCATTAAAAAATTTATAAAAACAGGGTTTTAACACATCTTGGTTGTTATTTACACTTGTAATAGTGTACGGGATAACAAGGAACTTGTTTAAAAAATCATAGAAATGATAGAATAGAGTTTGTAAGAGTTTGAAGCGAACTAGTCACTATGGACACACTTTGAAAATGTCTTGTGTTCAACTCTTGTGTTTGACGATTTTTAATATGATTTTGAAAGATATCCTTATGGTTTTCTTTGCTCTTTTAACAAGTACTATATGAGTACTTCCTACAGCAAAAAAAATCAAAGTTTAAGACCTTTGTTTGAGTTGTGAAAATGGGTCAAACATTTGTAAAAAATTTCTAGTGTTCTTTGCTTAGGACTTTTAATAGTTAAAAGTGCTATATTTGATCTACGACTGCATTTCTGGTCTCTTTTTACAATATTGGCTGTGTAGTGCTAGCTTAACATTTTTTTTATAATTAAAGTGAGTTTAAATGATTGCTAAATGGATTATTGTTATGAGACAATTTTAGGATGTTTAGTAACATTAATAAGATTGTTCTAAAATTAGTTTGAAGTTTAGATATATTTTTAGTTATTATTTACGAATTTTTAAAATAAAGGGTTTATTATATAAAACATTTTTTTTGTGTTTTTGTCAAATTTCTAAATTTGGTAATTTTAGTTGATATTTTAATGGATAATTAAAATGTATTTATATGCATTTTAAAAGTATCCGTGTTTATGTATATATATAAGTTTGGAAAAGATAAGTTATGTATTTTATAAAATGATGAAGGTGGTTTTTATTATAATACTTAGTTATAATGAACGGTTTTCAGAAATAAATTAAAAATTGATTATCTTGTTAGTAAGTATACTTAGATCTTTAAAAAGAATAGTTTAAAGCTAATCTTAAATATAAGAAGTGTTTTGGGTTTATAATAAATAATATTTTAGTAACCTTTGTTTTTAATCCTTTTAATATACTTAGGAATGTAATTAGATCTTTAAAAAGAATGTTTTAAAGATAATGCTAATTGTGAAATGTTTTGGTTACAGCAAACAATGTTTTAGTAGCTTTTGCTCTTAACTCTTATAAATAAACTTGTCCTTTAAAAGGAATATTTTAAAGATAATGTTAAGTATGGAATCTTTTTGGAAAAATGTTGAAAAAGTAAAAGGTTTAATTTATAAGAGATAAGGGATAATAATATCAATTTTTTATTAACATTTTTTAACCTCTTTTATTATATTTTAAAGTGAGAAATCTAGCTAAGTGATTTGTGAATATTCTTATACCTTTGAGATAAGTATATGAATACATTTCTACGTACTGAAAAAAGTAGGAATGAATTGTGAAGTATTAGTATACTTGTATAAATATTTTGTAAAGATGTTTCAATATATATATATATATATATATATATAAGTATTTACAAAGAATTTATAATTTATAAAATAATTAATTGAATAAAATTGGGATTAGAAGTCGCTTATGTGACTTAATCGTGCTTTGTATGTTTACTCGTTTGTGGAAAGTATTTAATCATATACTTTACACTGAAAGCCATCAAATTAGACTTCTTCTATTTGTAAGAGTTAAGTATAAGGTGTGACGACCGCCCATGACTCCTACACTAAACAAAAAAATAGTGCTCTGTAAAATGTGCCAGGCCGCTATGGACGATCATCAGGGTAAGGTAAACACAGAATAGTCTATCGTATTACTCACAGTGCATGGATAAAATACAATAGAAAGTATACATAGTGAAGCTCTATAGAACAGAATTCTCATCATATAAGCTCATAACAATTTGATACAAACATCTGAATAGTCAATACATCAAGCCCCACTATATAACACTCAGAGAATCATACAAACAACGGAACATCCAGTACATATAGTAAGAAAATAATATGCAAAAGCCTTCAGCTCGTCTTCGTCATCAATAGGGTTAGTCACAAAGAACAACACCTGTCACCTGCTACCTAGTCTGCCCATCCCAACATGGATGAAAAGCCCAAGGTAATAAGAGTTAAAATAAAACCTTGAGTCAGACAAAAGTCTTAGTGAGCAGTAAATCAACTATCAAACATACCAAAAGAGCATAAAGGGTAAAAAGGAATAGGAACCCAACCATCCCACTCCACCTCTTTCTACAGTGATAGCCCCCAGACACACAAAGCAGAAACAAACATAATAAATCAGACATTTAAAATAAAGCTATTATCACTCGAGTCAAGGTCGGTGTTTTCCGAGTACAGACCCCCAAGGCCTAAACCAAGATCAGGTAAGCATCCTGAAAACATCGCTCTTGGCCCAAGCGAAGATACAACCAAAACATCCAAAAATCCATGACTCTGGCTATCACTGTTATCATTGCTTCAATATCACCGTTAATTGAATGACCGGCTCATTATTTCATCCGTCCGTCAAGGGCTAATGGTAATCCCGGTTCTAGACATAACTCCGCACGTCGTCGCAGCCCGTGCCTAGGACTATCGAATCTGCCCAGAGTACTAACACGTCATCGTGACCCATGCCTGGGACATCGTCGTGACCTGTCCCAACGTACTCTTGCTTTGAGCATGCTAGAACCTTCAATAACGATGAAATCTCAGCCTTCTAGTCATCCTCCTCAACGACTATTCACATACTAGCTCAAGCGCCTCTCGAGCCATCCATTATCAACAAACTCAGACCACATCACCGAGTTATCAACATGCTTGGGATGATCCCGTCTGGATTAAACCAAGGCTTTCTCATATCATGCTTTGCTTCATCGCATCATAGCAAAGGCCCATCTCAACATCATGATCAAATCTATCCATATGAGCTTTATCATCCGCTTCATATGCCACGAGCAGCTTTCCTTATTCAAGAGCCTTTTCACTTAGCTTTTGAATCATCTTCGACCAACTTGTCCAAATTCAATCACTAATCAACTAATCAATCAAATCAATCATTCATCCAAGTAATCAATAATTCAAATAAGATCTAAATAAACAGTTATAACAATAATGGCAATTTCGTAATTAAAGGGTCCAAATATAACAAGCATGAATTCTAAGTAATATCTTGATGAATGAACTAGCATAGGTTAACATGTAGTAAAGTAGATATCAAAACTTCATGAACAATAGATCTACATGCAGACTTGAGGAAAATGCATGAAATCACTATCTTTAACACATAAACAAACCACCGATCCAATATACTCCTTTGGGTCCGTGTGAGAGATAACCACCACTCACCGAATCACCTAACCACTTCAAAAGCTACCAACTCCAGATCTGGATAGCGAAGGATCTAGCTTGATCCGACAAGATTTCCCTTCAAACGATGAAATCTCTCTTCAATGGATGGAGATCTTCAACTTTGGCTCTTGAATCTTCGATTTGACCTTCAATTAAGATGGATGGAAGCACAAGATTAAAGTGGAGAAAAAGAAGTGAAGAAGTGTCGTAGTCGAGCTCTCAAAATAGCAGCACTTCGTCGCTCCAAAATCCAGTGCCAAAAAGTGAACCAAAGCCGTGTATTTATAGGTAGAAATTTAGGTCGCTCGAATTTAGGTCGGTCGCTCTTAGGTCGGTCACGACCTAACGACCTAACTATATAGCCGACCTAACGACCCAACAGCTTAGGCACTCACGCGACCTAACTCTAAGTCGTTCCGCGACCTAACAAAAGTCACGACCCAACACACACACGGCTTAGTACGCACACGACCTAACACTCAACGCAACTGCGCGACCTAATGGCTTAACGACCTAACACAAGTGCCGACCTAACGAAACAGACCACCTACGACCTAA
This sequence comes from Allium cepa, assembly GCA_030765085.1. Classification (NCBI taxonomy): domain Eukaryota; kingdom Viridiplantae; phylum Streptophyta; class Magnoliopsida; order Asparagales; family Amaryllidaceae; genus Allium; species Allium cepa. The sequence continues at coordinate 735,980,806 of CM060935.1, read as the reverse complement.
CAAACCTAACGACCTACCTTAGGTCGTTCAACGACCTAATTGTATTGCCGACCTAACTAAACACACGGCCAAGCGATCACGACCTAGCTTCCTTAGGTCATTGACTCGCTTCGACCGACCTATCACTAAGCCGCTAGCCACTAACTCGCTTCACCCTCTTAGGTCGCTTACCCCACTAAGTCGCTAACATCTATAGGTCGGTCAAACTCTATAGGTCCGTCAAGTCTATAGGTCGGTCATTCCTATAGGTCGGTCAAGTCTATAGGTCGGTCATTCCTATAGGTTGGTCAATACCCTAGGTCGCTCCAAATCCTATAGGTCGCTCCACTGACCTAAGCACTACACGATCTAACCCCTTAGTTGCTCTATCTCCTTAACTCGCTCCAACTCCTTAGGTCGCTAGCTTCCCCTAACTCGCTCACACGACCTAACTTCCACACGAGCTAACTCTGGATGACTTAAACAATACTAACGACCTAATGACAATTATTTTACGATTTATCGACACGTAAAATACGGGTCGTTACATTCTCTCCCCCTTAGGAATTTCGCCCCCGAAATTCCAAACAATCAAGAGCAATCAAAGACTATTCTGCATGCCTACCATCCATAACAATCAACAAACCATGCATCCAATTACTAGCCTAGCATGCAGATTTCTAAGACTAGAACAAGTTACAAATTCATGAGATGTCACGACACCTTAGGGCCATACCTTGAAGAGTTTAGGATGAGCTGCCTTCATCCTCTCTTCCTCTCCTATGTACAGTCGTTAACATCTTCACTCCATTGTACCTTGAGCAACTTGACTACCTTCCTCTTAAGCTGTTTCGTGTCAGTTTCCATAACACGAAGCGGTTTATGAGGTCTTCTAACAACTGGATCAACTTCCAAATCTTCATAGCTATCAACCGAAACCACTGTACTTGGGTCGTGCACATACTTCCGTAGATATGATACATGAAAAACATTGTGCACACCCGACATCTTTTCTGGTAATTCCAACTTATAAGCGAGCTTTCCAATTCGCTCGACGATTGGGAATGGTCTAACAAATCTCGGAGTCAACCTTCCTTTCTTCCCGAATCGAATAACATTCTTCAATGGAGAAATCTTCACAAAAACCATATCACCTACGTCGAATTCCAAATCCTTACGACGCTTATCGGCATAACTTTTCTGACGGTCTTGGGCTGCCTTCATTCGTCGCCGAATGGTCTCTATACAATCTGAAGTCTGTCGAATCATTTCTGGCCTAAGTATCAATTTTTCTCCAGTTTCCAACCAACAGGTCGGAGAGTTACACGGTCTTCCATACAATGCTTCATACGGTGCCATACCAATACTTGACTGGTAACTGTTATTGTATGCAAATTCCACCAAATGAAGATGATCTTCCCATGATCCTCCGAATTCTAAAACACATGCTCTAAGGAGATCTTCCAAAACTCTGTTGACTCTCTCGGTCTGACCATCTGTTTGGGGGTGATAAGCTGTACTCAAACACAACTTGGTCCCCAAAACTTCTTGGAAGCTCTTCCAAAATCCACTAGTGAACAATGGGTCTCGATCGCTCACTATACTCTTCGGAATACCATGGAATCAAACTATCCACTTAACATACAACTCAGCCAATTTCGATGCAGTCCTAGTTGATCGAACAGGAATGAATCTTGCACTCTTAGTCAAACGATCTACGATGACCCAAATCCCTTCATTTCCTGCCCTGGTTCTAGGTATCCCATCGATAAAATCCATCGATATTTGCTCCCGCTTCCATGTAGGAACTTCTAACGGCTGAAGCAATCCACTTGGCTTCTTCTGTTCAGCTTTTACCAACTGGCAGTTCATGCATTTGGAAATAAAATTTCCAACATCCTTCTTCATACCTTCCCAGTAATAGGTTCTCTTCATATCCCGATACATCTTATTCCCTCCTGGATGAATTGTTAACTTCGAGTGATGACTTTCCTTAAGAACTTCATCTCTCAATCCATCTATATCGGGAACAACTAGTCGTCCTTGCTTCCGAATCCAACCCTCTCGATCGACTTCGAATCCTTTATCCTTCTCTGGGTCTGATCCAGATTCCAAATCTCGGATAATCCTGACAAGCTTATCGTCTCGCTTTTGGCTCTCGCCAATTCTTTCCACAAGAGTAGGTCTTATCGATAAGTTTGCCAACATCTCAGGTTCAAATTCACATCTGGGCCTGAAGTCAAATCCAGCTAAATACTCGAGACTCTTCCATTCTGAAAACATGGCTCCCAATCCTGCATGTCTTCGACTTAACGCATCTGCCACTGCGTTACCTTTTCCTGGGGTATAGGCTATACCAAAATCATATGATGCTAAAAACTCTAGCCATCGTTGCTGTCGAAGATTCAAATCTTTTTGGGAGAAGAGATACTTCAACGACTTATGATCTGTAAACAACTCAAATCGAACTCCCAATAGATAATGTCTCCACATCTTCAGAGCAAATACAATCGCCGACAACTCCAAATCATGAGTAGGAAAATTCCTTTCATGCGGCTTCAGTTGTCGACTTGCATACGCAACAACTTTATTCTTTTGCATTAGCACTGCTCCAAGTCCAGTACCACATGCATCAGTGTAAACCACCATCTCATCATTCCCACTTGGAATAGTCAAAACAGGAGCACTTGTTAGTCGCTCTTTCAGGATTCCGAAAGCTTGCTCACACTTAGCATCCCATCTGAATACTTGGTTCTTTTTCGTCAATCCTGTTAATGGTGCAGCTATCTTGGAAAAGTCTTTGATAAACCGACGATAATATCCTGCTAATCCAAGGAAACTTCTCACATCAGATGCATTCTTAGGTCTAACCCAATCCTGGATTGCTGCCACCTTGGCGGGATCAACCGCTATTCCACTTCCAGAGATAACATGGCCTAAGAACCTCACTCCGCTCTTCCAGAAGTGACACTTCGAAAACTTAGCCCTCAGCTGTTGTTTTCGCAAGATCTCCAAAACAATACGCAAGTGCGTCTTGTGCTCTTCCTCAGTTCTGAAATAAATCAGAATATCATCCACGAACACAAGTACGAACTTGTTCAACTGATCTCTGAACACTCTATTCATAAGATCCACAAAATATGTTGGTGCATTGGTCAATCCAAACGGCATTACCAGCCACTCATAGAATCCGGATGGTGTCCTAAAAGCAGTCTTTGGAACACTATCATTTGCCACTCTCAACTGGTGAAATCCCGTTGCCAAATCCATCTGAGAAAACGCCTTAGCTTCGTGAAGCTGATCAAACAAGTCATCTATTCTCGGCAATGGATACTTGTTCTTTTTAGTCACTTTATTCAGCTCACGATAATCCACACACAACCACAACGATCCATCCGCTTTAGTTGCAAACATAACTGGTGCACCCCATTCGGACACACTATGCCGAATGAATCCTTTCTGTAAAAGGTCATCCACTTGCACCTTCAACTCTTGCTGTTCCCTAGGCGCCATCCGCCTAAGAGGCATCACAACGGGTCTGGCTCCCTCAACTAGATCGATACGAAACTCGATCTCTCTATGCAGCGGTAACCCTTTGACCTCATCAAAGACATGCTCAAATCCATTCACAATAGGCACCGATGACAGTCCATCCTGTGGAACAACCAGCGAATACATGAAGCTCATGAGGACGCCTTCCTCATGCTTACATCGTATCACAACCTTTCACCTCTCCACATTCTCGACTGTCACCTCAAGCCTCTCACAATCAACCGTTGTCGCATACTTCCTAAGCCAGTCCGTACCCAAAATAATTCCGAACCTCGCAAAGTTCAGAACAAAACAATCACAAACAAAAGAGCAATCATGACTCGATACCACTAGACAACGGCATACCATACACAAACAAGACGAACCCCCAACTGGATTAGTCACAACCAATGGTCTATCAACAATATCTGGTTCCAAACCCAACCGGCCTACAAGTTTATTACAAACAAAAGAATGCGACGCTCCAGTATCAAACAACACCCTAACTGGAACACCACAAATGGAAAGAATACCTTGAACCACCACACTCTTTCCTTTCTCTTCCGCCATAGGAGCTTTCGAAGACGATGGCACAGCCCCCAAAGCATAAGCTTGCACAATCTGCTTATCCATCCTCGGTTCCGGACAATTCTTCTTGAAATGCCCCGGTTTGTCACAGTTGTGGCACTTCGCCGGCACTATCGGTTTCTTACAATCTCTGGAGAGATGACCCTTCTGCTGACAGTTGTAGCAGGTCACTTCGCCCTTCGGCTTCTTTTGGCCATCCTTACCTTTCTGTTGCTGCTGCTTCCTCTTCTTGTTTCCACTTTGCTCCTTAGTCACAGCAACAACATATCCTTCCTTAGGAAACAGATTCTCATGCGTGAGAGCCTTCTCCACAAGCTTCTCAAATGGATCGTCCAGATGATCCACCAACTGCCTCCCAAGATAACTGTCCAAGCCTGTCACAAACTTCTCATTCTTCTGATAGGGAGATTCAATATATGACCGAGCATACTTGGACAAGGCTTCAAACTCTGAAACATACTCAAGAATTGGTTTCCCACCTTGCTTGAGTTCCACAAACTTCTTAAACAGAACAGATTTCTGAGCTGTAGAAATGAACTTAGCTTCAAATCTGACTTGGAATTGCTCCCAAGTAATCTCTTCCTCTGGAGTATCAATGGTGATGGAATTCCACCAATCAGAAGCTCTTCCCTGAAGCTGTCTTGATGCAAGCTTCCTCTTAGTTGCATCCTCAATTCCCAAATCATCAAAGATCTTTCTACAAGCATCAATCCACCTTTGAACTTCAATGGTTGATTCTGTCCCCAAGAAAACCTTTCCTCCAAGAGCAGTATAGTCCTTACACAACTTAGCAAAATCCATTGGTCTTGGGGCTTGAACTTGGACTCCAACATCTACTGATGTCCTCGGAGCTGGCATCCTTCTCATGATCGAAGTCATCATAGCCTCGAACATAGAAGCATAATCAGCAGCCCCCTCAACAGCACGGCCTCCTCTAGCAGCTGGTCTCCCTCTTCGACTCATTCCTAATATCTAAAAGAAATGATTAATATACCCTGGGGAAACAACTACATAATAAGTTCAAATCCTTCTAAGCTACTATATTATATATAGTAATCATCCATCAAAATACAATTACATCTCTCATACGTAGTTACGTCAGCGAGCGTTGGCTAAAATCGATTAACCAAAGCTCTGATACCAAATGTGACGACCGCCCATGACTCCTACACTAAACAAGGAAATAGTGCGCTGTAAAATATGCCAGGCCGCCATGGGCGATCATCAGGGTAAGGTAAACACAGAATAGTCTATCGTATTACTCACAGCGTATGGATAAAATACAATAGAAAGTATACATAGTGAAGCTCTATAGAACAGAATTCTCATCATATAAGCTCATAACAATTTGATACAAACATCTGAATAGTCAATACATCAAGCCTCACTACATAACACTTAGAGAATCATACAAACAGCGGAACATCCAGTACATATAGTAAGAAAATAATATGCAAAAGCCTCCAGCTCGTCTTCGTCATCAACAGCGTTAGCCACAAAGAACAACACCTGTCACCTGCTACCTAGTCTGCCCATCCCAACATGGATGAACAGCCCAAGGTAATAAGAGTTAAACATAAAACCTTGAGTCAGACAAAAGTCTTAGTGAGTCGTAAATCAATTATCAAACATACCAAAAGAGCATAAAGGGTAAAAAGGAATAGGAACCCAACCATCCCACTCCACCTCTTTCTACAGTGATAGCCCCCAGACACACAAAGCAGTAACAAACATAATAAATCAGACATTTAAAATAAAGCTATTAGCACTCGAGTAAAGGTCAGTGTTTTCCGAGTACAGACCCCCAAGGCCTAAACCAAGATCAGGTAAGCACCCTGAAAACATCGCTCTTGGCCCAAGCGACGATACAACCAAAACATCCAAACATCCATGACTCTGCCTATCACTGTTATCATTACTTCAATATCACCGTTAATTGAATGACCGGCTCATTATTTCATCCGTCCGTCAAGGGCTAATGGTAACCCCGGTTCTAGACATAACTCCACACGTCGTCGCAGCCCGTGCCTAGGACTATCGAATCTGCCCAGAGTACTAACACGTCATCGTGACCCGTGCATGGGACGTCGTCGTGACCCGTCCCAACGTACTCTTGCTTTGAGCATGCTAGAACCTTCAATAACGATGAAATCTCAGCCTTCTAGTCATCCTCCTCGACGACTATTCACATACTAGCTCAAGCGCCTCTCGAGCCATCCATTATCAACAAACTCATATCATGCTTTACTTCATCGCATCATAGCAAAGTCCCATCTCAACATCATGATCAAATTTATCCATATGAGCTTTATCATCCGCTTCATATACCACGAGCAGCTTTCCTTATTCAAGAGCCTTTCGACTTAGCTTTTGAATCATCTTCGACCAACTTGTCCAAATTCAATCACTAATCAACTAATCAATCAAATCAATCATTCATCCAGGTAATCAATAATTCAAATAAGATCTAAATAAACAGTTATAACAATAATGGCAATTTCGTAATTAAAGGGTCCAAATATAACAAGCATGAATTCTAAGTAATATCTTGATAAATGAACTAGCATAGGTTAACATGTAGTAAAGTAGATATCAAAACTTCATGTACAATAGATCTACATGCAGACTTGAGGAAAATGCATGAAATCACTATCTTTAACACATAAACAAACCACCGATCCAATATACTCCTTTGGGTCCGTGTGAGAGATAACCACCACTCACCGAATCACCTAAACACTTCAAAAGCTACCAACTCTAGATCTGGACAGCAAAGGATCTAGCTTGATCCGACAAGATTTCCCTTCAAACGATGAAATCTCTCTTCAATGGATGGAGATCTTCAACTTTGGCTCTTGAATCTTCGATTTGATCTTCAATTAAGATGGATGGAAGCACAAGATTAAAGTGGAGAAAAAGAAGTGAAGAAGTGTCGTAGTCAAGCTCTCAAAATAGCAGCACTTCATCGCTCCAAAATCCAGTGCCAAAAAGTGAACCAAAGCCGTGTATTTATGGCAGAAATTTAGGTCGCTCGAATTTAGGTCGGTCACGACCTAACGACCTAACTATATAGCCGACCTAACGACCCAACAACTTAGGCACTCACGCGACCTAACTCTAAGTCGTTCCGCGACCTAACAAAAGTCACGACCCAACACACACACGGCTTAGTACGCACACGACCTAACACTCAATGCAACTGCGCGACCTAATGGCTTAACGACCTAACACAAGTGCCGACCTAACGAAACAGACCACCTACGACCTAACAAACCCAACGACCTACCTTAGGTCGTTCAACGACCTAACTATATTGCCGACCTAACTAAACACACGGCCAAGCGATCACGACCTAGCTTCCTTAGGTCATTAACTCGCTTCGACCGACCTATCACTAAGCCGCTAGCCACTAACTCGCTTCACCCTCTTAGGTCGCTTACCCCACTAAGTCGCTAACATCTATAGGTCGGTCAAACTCTATAGGTCGGTCAAGTCTATAGGTCGGTCATTCCTATAGGTCGGTCAATACCCTAGGTCGCTCCAAATCCTATAGGTCGCTCCATCGACCTAAGCACTACACGATCTAACCCCTTAGTTGCTCTATCTCCTTAACTCGCTCCAACTCCTTAGGTCGCTAGCTTCCCCTAACTCGCTCACACGACCTAACTTCCACACGAGCTAACTCTGGATGACTTAAACAATACTAACGACCTAATGACAATTATTCTACGATTTATCGACACGTAAAATACGGTTCGTTACATAAGGTGTCAAGGTAGGGCTTTGATGCAACCATTTCTCTAACCTGCCTGGCTTCACTCTTGACCAAAGGGTAGCGTACGTTGAGAAGGTTAGAAATGGCGATAAGTATACGAGACTTGATTTCCATACGCATTTGTTTTTATTTCTATTGAACTTGACCAAAATTAACTTAGGAAATAAATGAAAGCTTCACAGGTTTATATGGTTTGAGATCCTATAGAGAGGACGTATTGGTACGAAATATCTCTTGCTTTAAGAATATACACACACACATGAGATCCTCCACCATAGACTCCTTTATATCGTTCACTTACTTATAAAAAACCAAAATTAAGCTAACCGAAAATTCATCGATTTAGTTTTGGAGAGTCCGGGATTAGATGAGTGTATGACTTATCGAAAACAATTTCAGAACTGATGTATGAGTTCTTTGTTTTGAATGTGGTTGTGAAGCGAAGTGTTATGGAATTGGATTTTCTATCCTAAGGTTAAGTCCGATGGATAGGTCAACAATAACATTTGCACAAATGATATAAAATTGAACTGTCTATTTTAAGGTTAAGTCCAAGGGAGAGATCAATGTTAGCATTAATCGAACGGCTTATACTGGAATCCATGGAGATATTTGTGAACTGGTTGAGATGCTGGAATCCATGGAGAGTTTCGAGATCTGTTCGAGTGATGAAGACTTGTGTATTGAGATGCTAAAAGTGGCTTCACCATCGGTAATCACATTAAATAGAGTAGGATGCATAACCAAGGGGTTTAGCTAACCCAACTAGGTAAATGAATTCCAAATATTCAGTGGTGTTTTTGATGGAGGAGCGTGTGAGTTGATGATATTTGGTATCATGTCTTTGAGCATGGACCAGCTATGTTGCCTTTGTGGCATATTTTATCTAGAGATATCCATGGTTCCGAAAGGTAGCTTCTGACATTTGTTAGGAGGTCGTCCTTGATCTACCGAGGAGACCTCCGTGGAAATGCACATACGAACGTAAACTAGCATTTTTGGTTGTATTTCTAAAATTGTTGTATTGTGAGATGCAAGCAGCATAGCTCTTTTCTAGTTTATATTTTTCACCCTAAACATTATCTGTTATGTCGACTTATTTACCTATTTGATTATTTTGGTTCCTTTGAGAGGAAAACCATTACAGTGAATCGAACGGTCATAAAGTAAATTGTTATATCTGTTGATATTTCTTGAGTATCTTATATCTGACTTGAGGTTTGATATTTCCCTTAATTTCTCGGGTGCTCTTTCTGGAAATCCGAGAAAGGTAAGTTTTCATTGATATTCTTTGAAGTTTAGAAGACGAGCTGGATGCTTCCAGTCACCAACAATTGTATTTTATTTCTCCAGCAGTACTATTCTACATATATCAACATCTGTGAGGAGAGGCAGTTATAATTGTCCACGCCGATGATAATACTAAGTATTGCAACTTTGAAATGCTATGTATCTTAAATTTGCACCGTATGTTATCTTTTGATATTATATGTTATCGTTCTATTGTGAGATTCTGATATTATATTCTTCCTTCCTTGTTCCTTTTATTTTATCCTAACAATCTTTTTTTGGACACTTGGGTATTCGGCACGTGACTACCGTGGACGTATTGGTGTCGACATTTAGTGGTCAAAAGGCAGGTCGTTACAGAACTCATGTCCATTTCACATAACTGGCTTATATCATAAAGTGATTAGTTCATAACTTCCTTCCACCAATCGATGATTGCGCGAATAGGAGCAAAGGTAGTGGAAGGTACAATAGTATCAAGATGCTTGGCCTTTCGACTAGGCCAGTGGTGTACAGTAGAATGAGGTAGGGGATCTACAACATATCATATGTAGTGAAAGATATGTCTTCAAACTAATGTGGATCGATACTACCCAATTCCATTATTGTCTATTCTGTACCCTCACCTCTCGTCGCCACCCTGATTAGATGCACAGCTTCATCGTAGAACAAAAAAGGAGGGACGATGAAATCAATATGATTACGAAAAAAATGCAATCCATTAACCATATGTTCTCCTTGTAGAATATCCATCATCTCCCAACCGATTGGAAAACGAATTCCGAGAACCATCATAAAATAGCACATCCCATACTTTTACTCGAACCTAAAAATTATCATCAACTAGTTTGTCTTTTCAATTAGCTCCCCAAACAGCTCCATTCACCACCATCAGATTTTGAAAATGATTGCAAAGACTAACATGGTTATCCTATTTGCAAATAAGGACACTAACAATCTACTCCATCTTATAGGATGTTGATCAAATATTTCGGGCACTAGAAATGAACTCGGTCTTCTTTCCAAATCGAAAATGTAAGTGCAACAGAAAGCAAGTATCCATGAATTTGGATGTTTCAAGTTTTGACCTTAGCACCCCAATAAATTAATTAACAATGATTTCACTAAAAAATACTAATGATAATAAATGTTTAATATGATTACATATGGAATTAAATAAGAAGTGTGAATTAAGCCAATTGCTTGGGCTAATTATTTATTAATTTATATATATACTTAAGGAATTATTAAAGGAACGTTTGATTCATTAGGTGTGAAAGACTTAAACATGGTTAATCAAATAGACTAAGAGTGTTTAAGATATAAATTAATTATGTCAGGTGTATAATGAGTGTTCTAATCTGTCCTATTTGAAGTGGGTAAAATAGGTAGATTTAATATATTTTTCAATTTTAGATCATATTGGACCAATGAAGTCTTAAGGTTTGTATTGCATCTAATCTAGTTATTTATAATAAAATCATATTTTATTTAATTTTTGGATTTAATTAGTTAATGAATTTAGTTAATTGGATTTTTCATATAATTTATGAGTATACCATCATATATTCATAGCTGATAACGTGCACATGCAACGTTGCATTGGGTGTACATGGTTTAGTTTATACGTGAGTAAGTTTTTGGATTTACATCTACTATCATATACTTGGCTTTTGCATATATATTAATTGTCTACATAAAATGATGTGTAAATAAATACAACAACAACTAAGCCATTATTCTCAAACAAGTTTGGGTCCGTTATAGATGGAATCCAAAACTAAATAACAAAATCAATTTAAAAGTCACAATAACAATAATAAAATAAAGTCAAATAAGTAAATTGATAATAATAACTAAGTAAGATATATATATGTGTGTGTGTGTGTGTGTGTGTGTGTAAAGGAAAAAAATGATGATAATAATAATAATAATACTAATAGTAATAATTGTACTAATAGTAATATTAGTCAAAGATCAAATGCTACGTCTTAGGCTCTTGTACCCTAGTCTTGTAATTTGAAGCTTACAAAACTCATAGCTCATGGTTCTGTACGTGAATCGCTAACTTCCACACGCTCCTGTCCGTCACCAGCTCTTCGGATATATTACAATCTTTCAAGTCCCTTTTTACTACTTCCTTCCATATCAACCTTGGTCGACCTCTACCTCTCTTTAAGCATTTGACGCGGCCTATAATTCCAACGCGCACAAGTGCCTCGGACGGCCTCCGTTGGAGATGTCTATACCAACTTAAGTGAGCTGAATTAGCTTCTCCTCAATTGGTGCTACTCCAAGTTTATCACCTATATCATCATTACTAATTCGGTCTCTTCTTGTTTGACCGCCGCTCCATTGCAGCATAACCATCTCTGCTACGTTCATCTTTTTGATGTGTTGGCTTTTAGTAGGCGAACATTCTGCTCCATACAATATCACAGGCCTGATTGCCATTCTGTAGAACTTATTTTTAGGCTTCTGTGGGATTTTCTTGTCACAGAGAATGCCAGATGCTTGTCGCCATTTCACCCATCCCGCTCGAATTCTAAACTAACGGCTTCATCAATCTCACTATTATACCGCAATATTGATCCTAAATATCGAAATGATTTCCTCTTAGGAACTATTTATCCGGCTAGAGTGACATCTCCATGCTCCGACCTGACACCGCTGAATTCGTACTTCGTATACTCTATTTTAGTTCTACTAAGCCTAAATCCCTTTAATTCTAAAGTCCGTCTCCAAAGCTCTAGTTGTCTACCAACCTCAATCCTACTTTCATCAATTAGCACAACATCATCAACAAATAGCATACACCAAGGAATCTCACCTTGTATACCCTTCATAACCTCATCCATCACTAGGGAAAAATGTAGGGGCTCAAAGCTGAACCTTGATGTAATCCTATATTAATGGGAAAGTCACTGGTTTCACCATCGCATGCTCTGACACTAGTCACAACATCATCGTACATATCCATAATAAGGGTAATGTATTGTGTTGGGATTCTCTTCTTTTCTAGAGCCCACCACGTCATCTTTCGTAGTACTTTGTCATAAGCTTTCTCCAAACCGATAAATACATGTATAGATCCTTCTTTCTCTCCCTAAACCTCTCCATAAGTTGTCTTATCACAATAATCTTCTTTATGGTCGGCCTCCCAGGCATGAAATCAAATTGGTTTTTTGAAACACTTTTCATTCTTCTTAATCGATGTTCAATGACTCTCTCCCAAAGCTTCATCTTATGACTCATACGCTTAATTCCTCGGTAGTTTGTGCAACTTTGGATATCTCCTTTATTCTTAAAAAATGGAACTAATATGCTTCTCCTTCACTCATCTGGCATCTTGTTTGATTTAAAAATATTATTGAGCAACTTAGTTAGCTAGGCTATCCCTACATCTTCAAGGCATCTCCACACCTCATTGAGGATGTCATCAGGCCTCAGTGTCTTGCCTATGTTCATCCATTTTAGCACCTCCTTTCATCCATTGTAGCACCTCTTTTACCTTGGATTCTTGAATTCTCCGAAAAAATATCTATTGGTGTCATCAAAAGAGTCTTCTATCTCGATCGTAGTGTTATCACCTTGTTCATTAAATAATTTGTCGAAGTAATCTCTCTATCTGTTTTTATCTCATCATCCTTCACCAAAAGTCTATTATTGTTATTTTTGATGCATTTAACTTGGTTAAAGTATCTTGTCTTCCTCTCGTGGAGCTTAGCTGACCTATACACATTTTCCCCCCTCCTTCATATTTAGCTCATGATATAGGTCTTCTTAAGCCTGACACCTTGCTTCACTTACCGCTCTCTTTACGTTCTTCTTTACCAATTTGTACTTTTGCATGTTGTCCTCGCTCCTGTGAAAATGTAAGCACTTATAGCATTCCTTCTTCTCTTTGATAGCCTTTTATACATCAATGTTCCATTACCATGAATCTTTAGATTCACATTTCTTTCCTTTCGTTATCTCAAACACCTTAGTAGCCACTTTTCGAATGCACGTTACCATCTCATCCCACATGTGATTTGCTTCTCCTTCCATATTGCATGCCCCTTCTCCCATCACTTTATCCTTAAACACCCATGAGGCATCTCCTTTGAGCTTCCACTATTTCGTCCGACTAATCTTGGCTCCTTTCCTGTCGAACACGTATTTGAAGACGAAACTCGAATATCGAAAGCTGATGTTGTGAGACGACACGTTCTCCAGGTATAACTTTGCAATCTACACAGGCTCGTTTGTCATCTCTTCTAGTAAGGACAAAGTCAATCTGGCTAAAGTGCTGACCGCTACTAAAAGTAACTAAGTGTGATAATCTCTTTCTAAAGAAGGTATTAGCTACCATGAGGTCATAAGCAATTAGTGAAATTCAATATTACTTCTTCTTGGTTCCTATTGCCATATTCAAAACCACCATGCACTCTCTCAAGCCTTCCACTAGTTGTACCAACATGGCCATTGAAATCTCCTTCTATGAAAGTTTTTTGCCACCAAACACATCTCTAAACATGATATCTAACTCTTCCCAAAAATTCCTTGACGGTTTCACTTAAACCTACTTGTAGGGCTTAAGCACTAATGATGTACATAATCATATCGCCCAATACTAGCTTGACTAGGATGATTCTGCCCCCTTGTCTCCTAACGTCGACCATTCCGTTTCTAAGATTCTTGTCAATTAAGATGCCTACCCCATTCTTGTTACGTTCTTTTCCCGTGTACCATAACATAAAGCCTGTGTTCTTCACCTTCTTCGCCTTCCGGCCCATCCATTTGGTCTTTCGAATGCATAAGATATTTATATGACTTCTAGTCTTTGTATCAACTATCTCTCCTAGCTTTCCTATTAATGATCCTACATTTCAACTACCTAACCAAATCCTACTTTAGTCGACTAGCTTCCTTGCATGTCGCACCCACCGAATAAAGTACGAACACCTTTGCTCATTTATCACTACATTAGAGAGCCGATGCAGCAACTCCACTAAGGGAGTGAGGACCCAGCTCTTGCATATTTATCACTATACCTGAGCCTCGATATGGTGCGCCACTAAGTGAATGGCGACCCAGCCTTGCTCACTTTTCACTATACCCGAGCCTAGATATGGCGTGTCGCTAAGAAGGTTACACCCTAACGAAATATAATTAAGTTTCATTTCTATAAGAGAAGCTGTGGTTTTATACGTTGGCTCGTCAAGCCTATCATAACCCTCCTCCTTTATCCTGGCTTGGGACAAGCTGCATAGCAAACTACACGGGCGGAGTTGATGTGTAAATAAATATATTATAAAATCAGAAAATGTCTTTAATTTTATATTTCTAATTTAAAATTCTAATTTTGACTAAGTAAGTAAATCAAATTTATAACAAGATGTAGAAGTTAAAATTCAAAATATAAAATATCATAGCATACACACATAATATATATATATATATATATATATATTATAATAAATTAGTAAAATTATTTATAAAAGATGTGATTTAAATTTGACTAATTCTTTAAATTCAAATATCAAAATTTAAAATATCTAATTTGATTTGGTAAAAAAAATACAAATTTAAAGCTAAAGCGATTTGGAACTTAAAATCAAATTTCTAAAACATCAACTTTGTAATATTTACAACAACTATATGTAGTGTAGATCCAAAAATAAATTTTATTTAAATATATATAATTATTTATATTGAATAAATAATGTGTGTATGTGAATCTGCATGTGTGCATGTAAATATATACAAGTGTACACATATGTATTATATATGCATATATGAGTTTCGACAAACATTTTTTTTATAATTCAGAAATTAAATTTTAATTTATTTAAAATACATAATTAAACAAATACATATTTATTTATAATATGTTTATATCTCTACTATTAATAAAAAAAATTCAATGAATAAAATTTCCACAGCGTTCCTTTTGAATCTTATAAAGTGCCTTACATTAATCAACGGAATTTCACCATCAGTTTGTAACCTCCATCGCCATTTTCTTGCCAATCATCCATCAACGGAATTTCACCATAAATTTATAAAAGTGCCTTCATAAATTTTTTTATTAAATAAAAAGTAAATACTTCTAACAATTAGATAAACGTACATGCGATTTATATTAGTGTATATAATTATATTATAAATAAAATAAGTAGGTCGAATGTTGCTTTTTATTTCTAAAATTATGTTGTTTAATAAAATTATTTGTATAATATTTTATCTTAATTTACAAACAAGCCGTTTAAATTACTAAATAAAGTCTAAAATTAATTAAACAATTATATATATATTTGTTTATTTAAAACCAATTCTTTATTCATTTACTGTCAAAACATTATATGCATATACATACATGTTATATGTGTGTGTGTATTTAGTTGCATATTATAATCATAAGATGATCCATACAAATCAAGAAAAATATTACAATAATCTAAAAATGACAAGCAATAACATGCATTTAAAAGATTATATAGTGTGTGTGCCTATGCATACATACGTACATATAGATACATACATGCATACATATATTATTGTGTAAAATGTATAAATTTTACCACAATAGATATAGTCGTAGATAAACATATTGATCATCATAATCTCCTTGATCCTTCAGATCCATACCTTCTACTGCAAATAGGAATTGCAAACACTAGATACACTAGTATTTAATTGTTTATATGTGAATGGAGTAAGAAAAATGGAGTGGAGCTGGGTTGTGGCCAAGTATGAAGAGGAAGGAGGCAAAAAGTAACTAAAATGAATAGCTTTCGATTTCGTTTTATAAGGAGAGATGGCCAAAAATATCTAGCACAAACTCCTTTGCCAAGTCATGACTTGGACTCGCTCTCCACCATATTTGGTCGGCCATATCTAGCTAGGAACATAAGTGGAACAAAAACTCTTCCTTATCCCAATAGTAAATCATATCATTTAAATCTAATATAAATCCTTATCGATATAGTATATCAATATGCACATATGCATCTTTTATATATTCACTCAATAAGTTACTAATTGCACCCTGACCAATTCTAAAGCAACTTCATTTCACTAAACACGCCTAAATACAATAAATACAATGATAATTAATATTTCACAAATATGAATTAATTTGTATCTATTATTTAACAATTCACATTTTTTCTTATGCTTTTACATATAAGAGGTTTACAAAAATAGTATTTTTATAACAGATTGAATTTCAAATAGGCTAAATTTTTGAGGATGTTGAGTTTTGATATTTTAGGCCCTCCCACAAATTATGGACAAGTTTACTCTTAAAAAACTTGTAATAGTTATAAATTTTGATAGAAACCGAATCAAGTGTGGAAACCACTTTCAGGTGAATGAAATGATGGTTTTCTTGTCATAGATTGGTCGTAACTGATTTTTATACTTACAGGTTAGAAGATACAGCTGATTTAATTTTGACAATTTTTGAATAGCTTACAGAAGAAATTGGCACAAACTTTGTAAACCAATAGATAACTACCAAGCCCGGCCCAAGACATAGGCCACCTAAGCAGTTGCCTAGGGCATCCGTTCTCCGAGGGCACCAAATTTAAAATTGACGTATGCATGAAATATGTTGTTTGCATAGATTTTAAAGTTTATATAGCTTGGTGGTAAAGGCCATAGTCCACTACCTTATAAACCCATGCTCAAGTTTTTCATTATTTTAGTGCTTTGATTTTAGTTCATTTCACCAGCTTGCTATCGTGCGGAAGCCTCTTGCACTGGGTTCAACCATCATGCCAAAATAAAAAAATTGGGCTAAGGCCTCAAACAGGACAGGGCCGGGCATGAAAATTACCATGCTATTTGATGAAAATCCCCAAGAATTAGGTGGTAACAATGCACTCAAATGAAAAAATGTGTATTGCTTAAGAAATAATAAAAACTTGTATTACATGGAAAGTTGAAAAAATTAAGGCTCGATTATAAAGAAATAATGAATGCGGAGAGGGTTGTAAATGGAAATAAGGATGCCAATATCTTAGACAATGAGGAATTTATTCTCGTAGTTAGGATAAAAAAGAATATCAATGATCAAAGATTTTATGTATATAAATTATCATAATTATGTAATTTTATAATGAAAATACATTTAGTATATATGGAATGAATGAATTATGTATATAAGCTCGAAGACTTAAGTTATAGAAAGTTAAAGCGTTAAGAGCTAATATGTAGCATTCATTTTTGAATGAAGGGAAAGATAGAGAACACGTATGTCATGTGTTAGGGCATATTTTACAGATGAGAACGTTGCTAATGGAACTGTAAATGAAGTTTTAAGGAGCAAAAGGACTTTAATGTAAAATTTAGGCTACAAATTAGGATAATGAGATAGCTTTTGACATGTTTTAAAGAAACTAATTTGTTTGATTTGTGAAAGTTGAGTGAGAATCCAGGCTTAATGTTGGAAGAACAGGTTTTATGGTAAGAAAATGTTTTAAAATAATGTAAAAGTTTTAAACTTAAAACACATTTAGTTTGAATTGAATTATATATAAAAAATATTATATTTATGGTTGAAGTCATAAAATGTTGAAGGATTAAGAGAAAATACATAAGATCATTTTCTAACAAAGGGAAGAGCAAAATTTGTATATCATTAATGTGTTGCGGCATATTCTAAAAATAAGGGGCGTTGTTAATGCAAAATGTAAATAAAGTTTGAAAAAGCAATGGACTTTAATGTAACATTTAGACAAACCATATGAGAGATAAATATTGTCTCTAAACTTTTTACATGATAGTGTAGATGTAACAAATTACCTTGTCTGGATTGCAAGACATTCTTTCTTTTATCGTTTTCTGATATTTTGCTGTAATAATTCATTTGTATATTTTTCCTAATGGGTGTAATTTTTTCATTGATGGAATTTTCTTTCTTTCTGAACTTGATTTTTGATGTGGATTTCCTATGGAAAGTGGAATTGAAGAAGCAGAAAGTGTAGTCTGTCCAACTTGGGTAAAATGAATAGATTGTTTTTCAGCAAGTTTATTTACACTTGAATACTCTTTCAGTTTACACTTTTATATATTGACAAATAAAAGTTTCACCCTTTTGATTTGCTTTGCTTATGACTTGGATTGGATTTGATCATTGCCATATGCATAGGAGATGAATTTGTTCTATTGTTGATTCAGCACTAAAATATAGAAAATAAGTCGTATGCAATTTTGATTAAGGAATAACTAGGATTATTAATCTGTACTGAATACGTTTTGTTCTTTACGTACAAGTGATAATTTTTATCTAAACTCGTAATATTCAACTTTATTTTAAAATGTAGCTTTTGATGTGTGATTGAATTTTTTGGGTGAAATACCAGGTTTAGATATTGCTTTCAATCCGCTTCACCTGGAAGAGAACGGTAGCTAATTTACCTAAAAAGGCTCATTGCAGAAAAACATTGTATATAGGAACAAATGGACAGATTATTTGTGCAAAAGGTAATCTCTTTGTCTACATTTGCTTGGTTTCACTGTGTCAAATCCTTCTTTTTTTGAGGTATATTCTTCCGTTGGTAATTTTTGGTCTTTGAGATAGAACGTTAAACATGCGTGTTGTCCAAGAACCGTTAGGCATTTGATTTAAATTATATATTCTTTTCTTAAATGGTAAACCTTTGGTTTTAAACACTTTATATAAATCAGTTAAAACCAAACTTTCATAACATCTGCTGATTTTACTAGTTTTGTAAGTAATATTACATATTCATATGTATGGTAATCAGTGTATTATTTAGTCAAGAAAAAAAGAAATCAACAGCATAGCAAGTGGAGTAAATCAACAGAGGAGAATTAATTTTGATTGTAGGAGGAAAAGATTGAAAATAAAAATCAAAGGTATGCTCTATAATTAATATAATATAATATTGGGAGTTATTAAAAAGTTGATTAATTTTAATTCTGTAAAATTAATCATAATCAGAAAATGACTCTGGTCTTGGTTAATCAGATATGAGCAATATGGAGTTGCAAGATAAAAATCATTTTTTTCTCACCAACAGATTTGAACATCATAAGATCATGTTTCTCACTAATAGATTCGGACATCAGAAGATTATAACTTCCGATTCAAATTCAACTCTAAAATAAATTAAACATCATAAACTCATTTGCTGTACACAAAACTAAAAATCTCACTTGGGATCATCACTCGACAATCACGCTCAATTCCGTAGCAAATCGACTCCCTCTATCTCTTCCTCTACAAGCTGCACCATCTCTCCTACTCCTCTGGCTTTCACTCCTCTTCTCCGCCGTCAGACTCAAATCCAACGGCGTCCGTCCATTCACCAACGCCTTACTCGCCTTCACGGCCAATCTGACCAAATCCTCGGAGCAGATCGGACGCTTCAGCATCGATTTAGGAAGCATGAAGTAAATCTGTTCGAGCCTGAGCTCCTCGTTGAATCCGAGGGGGGTAACGTAGCCCTCGAACTCCATGTCGTCGGCGTCGCAGATGAAGTAGTGGGAGTCTCCTTCGAGAATGTAGGAAGGTCTGATCGGGTGGTCGAACTCCTGGAGCTGCCCGTCCAGTAGGATGAGCTTCAACGACGATGTGGGGCCCATCGACGAGGATCCGTGTGACATGCACATTCCCATTGTTTCTTTATTTGTTCTCGGTATTTGAGTTCTTGTTATAATATATGGAAATATACAAGTGAATATGCTTTTATGGTTTTTTGTTTAGTCCCACATCGTGGAATTGATTAAGTCATTTGCTCTGAAGCCTTTATATAAAGGAGGCTATGTAATGTAAATACATATCTATTCTCAGAAGTGAATAATATATCTTTTGTCTCTCTCCAATGGCTTCTATTTTTCTTTATTCTATAACACGTTATCAGCACGGTCTATAAAAAAAAAATTATGGATCTACACTTGTGATAATTCACGAAATCATATCTATTCTTTTCCAGATGCAATTATAGATCTCATAACGGTAAGTCATTTTTCTGATGATTTAATCTTCCAAATCATTTTTTTATATCTCATTCCATTCTAGATCTACTTCTTCAGATCTGAATATGTTGTCTTATTTTTTTAAATTTTATTATATTAGTCTTATAATTTTAGATCTAATATAGATCTGATTCTTATTTTGTTAGTTATTATATTTCAGATCTAATTTTTTTTGCTATTTTTATGATCTTATTATATTGTAGATCTCAATATCATACTTATTTTTTTGTTTTTTTAGTTCATTTATTTTGGAATGCAAGTTTGAACTTGACAAAATTTGATATTGTTGATTAAAGCAAATTTTTTGAATTTGATTGTATTTAATTTGGACATGGATTTGAGATCAAACATGGTTGGTAAATGGGGTTTTCATTTTGAAAACCTTTTGATTTGATTTAGATTTGAATGAAGACTTTGGAAATTATTTTGATATATGATTTATATTTCCAGAAGAAATATTTTATTGTTTCTAAGAGAAACAAATATAAATATAATACGTATCTAGAAGAACGTATTAAGTGAATGGAAACATTAGTAAAAGTTTACATGATAAGCTTAATATCTTCCAATGTTTCCTTTTAAAAAAAAGGGGAAAAGGAAATAATAATTGAGAACCTGCAGTTTTCATAAATCAGTAAATTACAAGTTTCCTCAAACCTGAAGTTTGATAATGAAAATCAAGTTGTACCATTTAGGATCTAAAGTACTAAAGAAAGACTTTTTTAAGGTAAAATTGGAACCTGAAGTTCTAAAAATATTTGCTAATGGTATTAACTACTAAATCAAATAAATATATAGAAACTTGTTCACTCCAGAAGTAGTGAAAAAAATATATTAAAAAAAAAAATCTCCAGAAGAGATTTGTTGATATATTTGGTGTTTTTACTAAACCAAATAAATATATAGAAACATATCTACTCTTCTACTCTCTTTCTTTTTAATTAAAAATAAGGCATTCTAATAGGAAGTTTATTTCCTATTTTTTTTGCCTTCTTCCATGCATCCAATCACTTTTCAAAAGGTAAAATATAATAGATCTGAAATAATCTTAATTTCCTAAATTTCTAAAATAACTTGTTGATTTGAAGATTTACATGTTTGTTTTGATATATTTGGTAAAGAATTACGAAGTTAGTTTTCTTATAAAAATAATAATGGTTTGGATCTGAGATTTATAGTTATTTATGATTATGAATGATATGGATAGATCTGAGATAATTTTGTTTATTTAGAAATTCTGATTATTGGGAAATAAAGTTTCGCTTTAAGATAGTTATTTTAATTTTATTATTGAGTAATATTGAACCTATATTTGAGATGAAATTGTGTTACTTTGAGTACTGTTTGTTCAATTAGTTCATATATTTGTAATGAAATTATTTTGCTATGACAGTAGTTATATCCTAAACCACATAAAGGTTGATTCATGTTATTTTTATCACAAATGAATTAATTGCAAGTGTTATGGTAATAAATTAAATCATTTATTGTCATAAATGCATTAAATGCATTGATTATTGTAAATTAAATGACGTTGTATGTTTGTGTTTGGAATAAGAATAGACGTATGATTTACTATTTGATGTATTTATTTTGACAAGTAATGTGTGTTGTAACGGAAAAAATAGGTTTAACAACAACTTGAAGTTGTGCAAAGGAATTATTTTAATAGAAGTTGTATAACTCAAAGTCCAAGGCCTGAAGTCTGGAATTACGAAAAGATTTTCAGACAAACTTTACAAGCTCGAATTCTTGTCAGTATTTTTTTTAATTTGTCAAAATGTACAAGCTTCTAAAAAAAGGCAGTTTACACAAAATTTAAGAACCCGAATTCATAATAAATTAGTGAACTTGAAGTTCATGAATTAGAAGCCCGAAGCTCTATTGAAATTGTGTAAAATGATTAGGTTGTACTTCTTTAAGAAGTTAAAGGAAAATAATATATTATCATATAAGATAATAATGTTGCATTCAAGAGATTACAAAAATCTCCAAATGAGTTATACCTTACCTTATATCTTCATATTTATATTATATTAACCAAATATCCTGAAGATATTATGTTACATGATATTTCAAACATCATTGGATGCGTATGTGTGTATATTAATCTCTTGAAAAGATGATTTAGAGATTTATTTATATTTATATTGCAAAATCTAACATCCCAGAAGAGATGTTATAGGAATTTTATTTTTGTTACATTGCAATTCCTTAAAAGGAAATACTATATTCCCCGAAGGAATAATGATATAATTTTTTTTTTGAGTAATAACAACAATTTATCGAGAGAAAAAAATGATATTGTATACCAATGTTACACTCCAGAAGTAGTGGTTTTATCTTTCGCATCTTACTTTCATCTGGTGCATCTAATTTTGTTACTGTATTTAAAGTCTGATATGTCATTTCAAAGATAGTTACAAAAAAAAATTCCAGTAGGGATGTTTTATGTTATTGTAAAGGTAGTAATTATGTAATTTCTACAAATAGAAACATTGTACATTGATATGACATTCCAATAGTACATATATATATCTTTAGAAGAGATAAGTTCACTCCAGAAGTAGTGATAATAAAATATCCCTAAAAGAGACTAATAAATTAGGGAATGATAACATATCTCTAGAAGAGATTTGCTTATATGTTTGGTAATTTTATCAAACCAAATAAATGCATATAAATTTGATTATAAAGGATCCTAATTTAGTTTAGATTAGATCCTAAAAGTTTGAGAGCTATGCAACATGGTCATATATTTCATTATAATTATATCAAACATGAGAAATATTGCACGTATAATCAATTCTTGAAGATATATCTTTAAATATTCTCCTGAAGAGATAGTTTATATTTCATATCATAATTTTCATGCAAGCTATACATACGGTCCTGAGGAAATCTGTATCTGTAATATTCCAAGTATCAAGAAGATACTATTATTATTTTTGCTGTAATATTTTTTTACAGAACTCTCAATACAGATGTGTAGAAATGTCTATACGCAATTAAAAATTATTCCTTGATAAGTAATCATAATTAGGTTCAAAACTGATATTTGAGATATAATTGAGGAATAAACTTAACAACTTGAAGTTGTGTGTATATTTTATTCGAACCAGAAGTTCGATATGGTTTCAAACCAAATGTTTTGAAAATTATCATGTTGTTTTGACAGGTTTGCATTGACATTGATTTATAAATAGAAATTAATAGTTTGGATCCTTTTAATAGTTTGTTCTAAAAATCACTAATTCATATGAGAAAGAATATGAAAATTTTATAATATATATGTGATACGTGGACGCACGTACATCCATATATGTAAATATTTAGCTAACAACCTGAAGTTTGTTATAAGCTATTATTTAGTGATTTAAAATTCAATCAACATAAATGTTGAATGACCTGAAGTCATGTATGTATTCAAATGATCTACACAATAAGTAATTCCTCCAATAGCTTAGATCAATGAATGAGAACAAACTCTAATAATCAATACCAATTGAATGCATCTTATCAAGAATAAAAGAATTATCCTCCTATTATTAATATGTATGATATATTTGCTAGTAGCAATATCATAATGGATCAAAATGAGAGTCCAAAAATGATTATTATTTAATGTGACAATGCTTGTCAACATTGAGGGGGAGGATAAAGGGATATAAGCTCATTTTGATCATCAGTGTTAAATATGTAAATATACAATGATGCAAAATATTATCAATATTATCTCTAGTAGACTTTCTCCAGTATAGATTTAAATCCCTGAAGGATCAAAATTTGTAAACCACATCTAAAATATGGTTCAAAAGTCAGTTCAAATTATTTTTGAAGTAAGTAATAAAGATGCCAAATAATGGAGGTGATTGTTCTTGAAGAAACACTAAGGGTTCACTTGAAGAGACCAATGACATGATTGTCAAATTACCCAGAAGTGGTTTAGGTACCTAAAACATGATAATTAAAGAGATCTCAATAAATCATGTTTAGAACTGACAAGAAATAATCATTGATGATGATGAATTTATAAATAATAAAGCGCTTATGTTTATAAATGGATTAAAGATCCTGGATTAAGGGAAAACATGACTGGCCATCATGAATCGTTTACCAATAGAGAAATATAGACATGTAGTCCGCAAAGTAGCGAAAGTACTTGAAATGCTTAATATACCCTGAAGGTATAAATATGGTTTAAATCATATTAAATAATGAAAGTATACAAATTCCTGAAGAATATAAATAACTTTCATTGTTATCAAGGATGCAAAGAACAAGGAGAGTAGATTTCAACCTACTTTTAAGTATTGTTGTAATGAAAATCTTGATATAATTCATGATGAGTAGATTACTTCCTATTTTTAAGTATCGTTGTAATGAAACTCTTAATATTCATTGAAGTGATAGTTGCGATATGCAAATACTTATTAAAGTATACAAATTTATGAAGAATATATATAACTTTTGTAGTTATAAAGAATGCAAAAGACATGAAGTGTAGATTACAAATTTCTTCTAAGTATTGTTGTAATGAAAATCTTGATACACCAAGATGAGTAGATTACTTCCTGCTTTCTAGTAATGTTGTAATGAAATTTTTAATATTCATGAAAGATGTATAGTTGCAATGCGCAGAACTAATTTGAAGCATAAAAATGAAAGCACATGAAGTGTTTTTTCATAAAAGTAGCATACAAATGCATAAAATGCAAACCATATTTGGAAGAAACAATCTTAGAAAATTTGATTGTGTCAAAGAAAACTATTAATAAATTGTATTATGAATGAGATACATATTTATGGATCCAGAAGTATCTATAACCAATTTAAGTTATCGAAAGACGAATATGAATTCAGAGGAAAAATTAAAATCAGGGGGAGAATTCATAAGTATTTTATAATGCACTCTTTTTCCTTAACTAAGATTTTTCCCACTGGGTTTTTATTAGTAAGGTTTTAACGAGCATTATCTTGATCCAGAAGTATCAACTCCCTAGTAACATTTCAAATAAGCTATAATGTACTCTTTTTCCTTATTTAATATTTTTCCCACCGGGTTTTTCTTATTAAGGTTTTAATGAGGCATTATCTTGATCTAGAAGAATCAAACGTCTTTTCAAGAAATAACATCTCAAATATGTTATTTAAGTTAAATTATATTTTTATCCTTGACTAAGGTTTTTCCCATCGGGTTTTCCTTTATAAGGTTTTTACTGACGTATTAAATTGATCCAGAAGTATCAAACTCTATCTGATGCAATAAATTATTGAAATATGACATACTATATTGTACTCTTTTTCCTTCACTAAGATTTTTCCCATAGGGTTTTTACTTAGTAAGGTTTTAATGAGGCATTAGTTTGATCCAGAAGTATCAAGCTTTATTTAAAGAAATAAGAAAATAAAATATGTCATTGTACTCTTTTTCCTTCACTAAGATTTTTCCCATTGGGTTTTTCTTAGTAAGATTTTAATGAGGCATTATTTTGATCCTGAAGTATCAAACTTTTATAACGGATATCATTTTTAGTATGATATTTATGATTTCACAAGTTGCACTCTTTTCCTCGTTCAAGATTTTTTCCCACTGGGTTTTTCTAATAGAGGTTTTTAATGAGGGGGAGCAATCATCATACACGTTTTGAAACGGAAATTTCAAATTATCCGAGCATTCAAGATTTTGAAGACGCATATTCAAGGGGGAGTGTTATAATATATGTAAATATATAAGTGAATATGCTTTTATGGTTTTTTGTTTAGTCCCACATCGTGGAATTGGTTAAGTCATTTGCTCTGAAGCCTTTATATAAAGGAGGCTATGTAATGTAAATACATATCTATTCTCAGAAGTGAATAATATATCTTTTGTCTCTCTCCAATGGCTTCTATTTTTCTTTATTCTATAACAGTTCTTGCTTTTTGAGTAGAATTTTGGTTTATTTTTCTGGAATATCTGAATAAAACATGGGACCTGAAGAAGTAGCAGCGGGGTTTATCTAAAGAGTGAGGCTGGAATTTAATGATGACAGTGTGTATTGAAGGACCTCCTTTTGGAATTTTTAAATTTACCCGAAAATTGAAAAAAAAATACAATTACTTTAGATGGAAATTAGATAAATTTGCAGTTAATGACCATAGTTGCTCTAAGGAAGCAATCTTTGTCAAAATGTCACTGTAGAAACAAAGAACTTCTTAACGTTTTGAATTTTGCATTTTTTTTTCATTTTCAACTTATATTCAATACCTTGTATTAGAATCTCTTTGCTGAACATGAATCTAACTTAATCAGGAGAGTACTCAAACGATTAGAAATTAAACGCTCAAATAACATATATAACATTATATTTGAATTAAAACCAAAATTTTGACATAAAAATATAATTTTTGTTTTTTTAAAAACTATAAATTAACAAAAACTACTACGCACTCACACACTAATATTAAATTTTTTAATTGATGCTGCAGTTTATCTTATGGTTACAATTATGAGTCATAATTCATAGATTGTTAATTATTAATTATTTATTGCGTTTAATTATACAATATTAATTATCATCTATTAAATTATTAATTACTTAGTATAAACTATGCATAGAAATGCACTATTTTGCTACGAATCTTCAAAAATACTTTTATATGCAAACAAAAAGTTGAGAGTTGATAAGCACATTTGTCTAAGTGGTTAATTGATTCGGCTTTGGTACAGGATGTCATAAGTTCGAAACTTGCTCTCGAATGTTTATTTGACATAGGATATGTTATCCCAATGATTTTTTGTATATAAAGTACCAGTTCAAAAAAAAAAGTTCAGAGTTCGGATTCCACAAAGAGTAAATATTAACATTTATGTCCATATTGAAATTTTGAAAAGTAAATAAGATTACAACTTTGAAACCCTATTTCGATAAAAAAAAATTACAAGTTACTTTTATAATGTTCAATTCGTTTTTAGCAAAACTAAATAGGAATTCTAAATTTAATAAAGGGATTTTAAACGTACGTGTGTTGCACTTGTCAAAAAAATTCGTTATTAATAAATGTTCTTTATGGATTATTATTTATTAAAATAAAATTATTCTATTCAAATTATAATATTTGTTGCATGTCTTATGTATATTTATTCTATTCAAGTTATAATATTTGTTGCATGTCCTGTGTACACTTCCTGAGCTGTTTTTCAGTGGGTAAGATTTTATTTGAAATACAGGATTGAATTAGCATTTTGTTGAGAGCAAATCATCTGGTCCTATTCCATATAATCGCATGGAGCACACAAATCATCACCACTCATTCTTCCTTTTTAATTTGTATAAAAAAAATCAAAAAAGAAAAGATTGAATTGGTGGATTTTAAAGGGTACATGAAGACCATAAAAAAATGGACCAAGATGATTATTTGTCTAGAAATATTACTTGAATGTTTAGGGCTTTATGGCAATAAATTAATTGCTTGGGTAGGAAAAATGAAGTGATATGTAGATAGTCGGGATACATTGATGAAATAAATGTATATTTGGACGCTAATAAACAATAAATAATGCACATGTATTTGTATATATGCCAAAGTTGATTGTATGAAAAGGTTAAAGGTTCAATCCAGAATTAAAGCCGAATTTCTTTCCTCGTTTATCATGCATCCAATGCAAGCGCATAATCATGTATCTATAGAGTCTTGGGAACCCATAGTTATTTTTTCTTTAGTTTTACGTGGAATGCAAAAGCGGAAAGACATATTGGATATAAATTATCCTATCCATATTCAAAAATACCTCTTTTTTATAAATTTAAAATTTTACCTTGACGTTCTTATGACTAAAAATCGATAATATATTGAATAAGTATTCATATTTGCCTAACCTAGCATAAAATGTCAGTGCATGATTTTAACATAATTAATTAATGTTTAATAGTATTTTCAATGTTATTTATGCTGCAATCTGAAAAAAAACTAGGCTAGCGAGAACATTGTAAGGACATATATATTTTGAGTCAAGATATACTAAGCCATCAATTTAGCATACATACATGTATACACTTGAAAAATTAATACATTTCAGTAAGAACATGAAGTATTGGATTTAATTAATTAGATAAATATGTTCGAAACTAACGTTTTTCCATATTAACATTTTCTACAATCGTGTATCAAAATATTTCTATTTTTATCCAACTAACAAAAATATTCTATGATAAAAACGCGGACAATCATAAGAATAGTCTCTGGACTGTCTATTTCCAAAATTACTGTAACCAAGTCCAATTTCTCTAGCTTCGCAATGCGATACTAGCAAAACTTATAACGATACGGAATTTCGTACACATATCGTATTTAAGTATCTAAATTATTTGAATATTTAAATCTGCATTTAATGTGATTAAAATGGATTGGATAACCTTGTTAATCCCCTTTTAATTAATAATTGAATGATGATAAATTTTTTTAAAATATGTTCACAAAATAATACTTTGAATAAATATAGATAATGTGGCCGAAAATCGTTTATCACTAAACGACATTTTACTCGATAAATGTTGTTCGAACCTTTTGGGCTTGTCTGATATATTAATGTCTAATTAATTATCAACTAAAAATATTTTGCACTAATGGTGGGGTAGAATGATGCCACGGGCGATGTCACGGGGTAGAAGATATTTCGGTGAATAGTAAAGAGACATTTATATTAGGAAAGTGAGGTGTAAAGTAGCATGTGAAGGGAAACTCCTTTGTGACCTACCAAGGAAGTTTGGAGGTGGTAGTGCCCTCTCGAATGAACTCTACAAATACACCTTCTACATTAATCACTTTTTACAAATTAAAAGATATAAACAAATTAATACTAATCGGTTTCAGTCTTCACTAATCAATCCTTTATTAATGTAAATCAAGTTCATCAAACTCAAATATAAGGCTTAAAACATCATAGCAATATGGAATAACAAAGCAAAAGTTGAAGAAATGGAGCATAAACCCCTAAACATACTTGGGTCATGAGCATTAAAGGAGAGGTGGAGCATAGCCCAGTGCAAAAGTGAGCTAAAGGTGGAAGCTTTGGATGTTCGGTGACGGTAGGAAGTGTTCTTATGACTCTAGTAGCTTGTACTTGGTGGTAGTCTTCGTTTGGGTGAGTTAACTCACCATTGAAAAGTATATAATGTGTGTGTGTTTATTTTGCTTGAACATAAAGTGAAGATATTAACTAATGAAGTTATAAATTTAGGCCATACTTGCTTTTTAAAGCAAATGACAACTACATATGATCCTCTATAGCATGACATGGCATTGACTTTGTATTTACATGTTTAACGTGATTATGTGTAAATTTGAAGTGTATTTAAAAGTGTTTGAAGCAAGAATAGTCATTATAAATGCACTTTAAATTTTTTATGTTTTAACTTGTATTAAAATTATTATATGTTAATATGTTACGAAAGAATACATCTTGGTTGTTATTTACACTTACAATAGTGTAAGGGATAATTAGGAATTCATTTGGAAAATTGTTGAAATGATATAACAAAGTTTGTAAAAATTAGAAGCGAATTAGCTACTATGAATGCACTTTGAAAATGCCTTTTGCTGAGCGATTTTTAATTTGGTTTTGAAAGACGTCCTTAGGATTTTCGTTGTTGTTTTAATAAGTACTATATATGTACTTCTTACTGTGAAAAAATCAAAATTCAGAACCTCTATTTGAGTTGTAAATATGGGTCAAACATTTTTACATTTTTTTGGTGTTTTCTATCCAGGACCTTTAACAGCATTTAAAAGTGTTTGTTTGATCTACGATGGCACTTTTAAGCTCTTTTTACGACGTTAGTTGTGTAAAATTATTTTTAATAGCTTTTGTGATTTATAGTAGTTTAAATGATAATTAAATCAATTATTTTTGTGAGATCTCTTTAGGAACGTTTAGTAACATTAATAAGAGTGTTTTAAAAGTGGTTTGAAGTTTAGATATATTTTTAATAATTATTTATTAATTTTTAAATAAAGGGTTTATTATATAGAACATGGTTTTTTTGTGTTTTTGTCAAATTTCTGAATTTTGTATTTTATATTGATAATTAAAATGCATTTATAAGTATTTTAAAAGTATTTTTCTACGTCTACATAAGTTTGGAAAAGTTAAGTATTTTATAAATGGATAAAGATGGATTTGATTATAACATTTAGTTATAATGGATTTGATTATAAAACTTCGATCTTTAAAAAGAATATTTTAAAGATAATGTTAAGTATAAGAAGTGTTTTAGGTTTATAATAAATAATGTATTGGCAACATTTGCTTTTAACCCTTTTAACTACAATTAGGAATATAATTAGATTTTTTAAAAGCATGTTTTAAAGATAATGCTAACTGTGAAATGTTTTGGGTTATAGTAAGCAATATTTTAGCAACATTTATTTTTAACCCTTATGAATATACTTGTTCTTTAAAAAGAGTATTTTAAATATAATGTTACGTATGGAATCTTTTCGGAAAAAGGTTAGAAAATTAAAAGATCAAATTTATTAAAGAGATAAGGGGTTTATACTAATAATGATTTAGTAACATTTATTTTTAACCTTTTTGATTATATTTTAAAGTGAGAAATCTTGTTAGTGATTTGCGAATATTCTTATAACTTTGGGATAAGTACATGAATATATAATAAAGTATCGAAAAGAGTAGAAATGAATAGTGAAGTAGTAGTATATATGTATATAACTTTTGTAAAAGTATTTTAAATATGTATACAAGCATACAAAGAAGTTTTGATTAATAAAAGAATTAGTTAAATATAAAGAGGATTAGAAATCGCTTATATGACTTAATCGTGTTTTGTGTGCTTACTCATTTATGGAAAATATTTAATCACATACTTAGCATTAAATGCGGACAAACTGAACTTCTTTTATTCGTGAGAGTTAAGAATGAGGTGTCAATGTAGGGCTTTGATGCCACCAGTGCTCTAATCTACCTGGCTTTACCCTTGACCGAGGGATTGCATAATTTGAGATGGTTGAAAATGATGATAAGTATACTAGACTTGATTTCCATATGCAATCGTTTTTGTTTTTATCATATAAAAGCTTCACGACTTCATGCGGTGTGAGATCCCCTAGGGAGGACTTATTGGTATGAAACATCTCATGCTTCAAGTGAAAGTGTGTTATGAATCGTGTAATATGGATATATGATAATGCAGAGTATAATGATGATAATAATACTGTAAATAGTGCGGAGTAAAAAGCAGTATAGTAAAATGACACCAAAGATTTTTATACTGGTTCGGAGCACCGTCCTACGTCCGGTCTCAAACTCATTCTGGAATTTCACTAAAACAACAACCCTCACTTAAGCCGGAGGAACAGGTCTATACACCCCTGAGCAGCCGAACAGGGACCTAAGCAGCAGAACAGGATTTCGCCTCAACCACCGAAGAGGACTTCACTCGCCTGAGCAATAGAACAGGACTTCAACTAATACAGAAAATAGTTTGACTAATGTGTGTTCTAATAACACCGATTTTTCACTTGTAGTACACCCTTCCTATAATCTTCTCCTCGAGTATAAATGTTTATATTTGAAGTATATGAAGAATAGAAAGGTGTAGTATTGCTTTTATGCAGAATAATTGAAACTATGATAGCAAATAGATTTCAGAAAGTTAGATCAAAGACTAAGAAAAATCAATTGTGATTAAATGATTTGAAATGAAGTTGGAGTTTGTATTTATAAGAGTTAGAAAGCTACGACTGTTGGTGAAGAGTTTCGATCGAAGTGTTGCATCCGAATCTTTTGTTAAAGGTTCGCAACTCTTCACAAAAGTCGTGTCCTTTCAAAAAAATGGCTGTTATAGAGAATCAGTCGACTGAGCTACATAGTCTTTCGACTAAAGATTCAAAAGTAATTTGAAATTTAAATTCGTATATATTTATGTAACTGTGCATGCATCACAAAAATTCTAGTATCGGCCGACTAGTTCTGTAGGCCAACCGACATTTTTGTGCAGTTTGCACAATATATATATATATATATATATATATATATAATTTATATTACTTTAATAATTTAAATGTGAGCTTATATGTATATAAAATATTTAGTAAATATAGTGATTAAATATACAAGCTAGTGTAGACATAATCGAGGAGAGATTTTAACAAATATTAACCTAAGACTTAAAAACAAAATACCATAGTTGATGCATCGGTTTTTAAAGTCTCGTCTCGTTGTCTCTTTTTGTCATTGCGGTCGTCAAATCTGTATGTTGTAGTGATAGCTTCGTGTCATGAATCAAAACCAAGTCTCAAAATTCTCCCTCTTTTCGATTGATGACAACCTATAAATAGATATAGATTTCGACTGCATATATATATTTAATAAATACTTACTTCTCCTGAATCTTTGACGCTCTATATCCTGCATTCTTATTAGTAGCAATAATACTTCTCCCCCTTTGTCATCGACAAAAAGGACTAAGTAATATGATATTATAACGTGAAAGATAATATGAAATAAAACCAAGAATAATCATCCACACATTCAACATCCATAGACAAAAGTGTTTAAACATAAATAAACTAGAATGGCTATTTAGTACAAGCCATATTTAAAAGAAAATGTCTTAAATGAAAGAAATGAACATTTTACTCCATTGGATGTTTACCCCTACCAACATCTCCTTGATCACCATCATTATCACTACTAGCTTGATCGTCCCCAGAAGAAGAAGAAGACCATGTAAATACGGGTTGCTTACCCGGATCGCCTAGAGTAGAAGTAGATGTACCGGAAGAGCACGATATAACTTGCCACAATTTTATGAAAAATCCTTTGACTTTATCGAACTTCTTATCAACTTTGAGGATGTTTGATTGAAGGATTTGTTGATTACGACACATTATATTGATGGCCTCACGTGGTTGAAGACCTTCATTTGGAATCGTTATTTCTTTTTGAGGATATCGAGTTGATGTTTGACGAGATGGTCGGTGAGAAGGCTCGCCTTGTTGTTCGGGTTGGATTCGAGTTGTTTGCCTTTGGGTCCATTCTTCAAAAGATATTATAGTAGGGGGTCGGGCAACTGGTAATTTCATTAAGGCTAAGTTCCGAGCGTTCAAACAACCAACGGTAGAAACTGGTGAATCCGATTCCGGAACATCACAACCTTTAAGAAGATGCATAATATATTTGTTGTGCTAAATTATATTCATCTTTCCTTTATTAAAGCTTAAAAACTCGTCAAGTATTAAACGAAGCTAGTTTACTTTGATGTTTCCAAAAATTGCATGCAAGGCTCTAAAATTATGTTCATAGACGAGTTCATAACTCCCGGTTCTACGAGTTATAGTTTTCATTAAGGCATGATGAATAATTCGTGACTTTGGTCGTAAAGACATTGATTTTAACTGACGCATATCATCTTCAAGAAATAAATGGCTTACGCGGTCTCGAATAACCAAATCAACATCAATAGTAGCCAATTCAACTCCATTATTATCTGTTTTTAGAATATGAGCCATGGGGTCTAGAGAAAAGAAGATGGGCTTACCACATACGGGACTCCATATGCAATCTTCTTGATTTGAAACATCTAGATGACCCAAGTTTAGATTAGCGTAGAACAACTTCACCATAGTTTGGTTGATTTTGTGTTTATTGTCGTCGATATCAATTAAGGACTCTAAGTTGCTCCGTCGGGCTAATTCTTGAATGTGATAGGGTGAAAAATTAGGGAATTTGACGAAGGAACCTTCGAATATTCTTGAATCTTGCATCCGTCTCCATCTCTTTATTGCGGTGTCGTCAAATAGACACCGCTGAATTTGTTCATTAGATGGAGGTTGAGACGAGAAGGAGACTTGACCCTTACGTTTTGGTGCCATTTTATTTTGATTTTGAGGAGAAAAAATTAGAGTTTTGGAGAGCTTAGGATTTTGAAGACTTTGAAAAACTGAATTGGAAAAGAAGAGAGAAGGTAAAGTGAAAAATAAAGGGGTAAAGGAGGTAGGTGAAAAGGTAAAAGCCCTACAGATCTATGGCTCAGTCGATTGGTGCAGGGCTTCAGTCGACTGAAGCTGAAGGTTGTTAATATTCGACCTTCTGGTCCAGTCAACTGAGTCCCTGCAACAATCGACTGGGCCTGTTATATAAACGTCTATATTACAGCGTAAGTCAACTGGCTAAGGGCGTTAGTTAAACTGACGCTGAAGGTTGATAATATTCAACCTTCTGGTCCAGTCGACTAAAGCCCTGCAACAGTCGACTGGCCGTGTACATTTTAAAAAATATTTGCAGTGTCTGTCGACTGATTTCCATATCCAGTCGACTGACCTGTAGCATTTTGCATAATTAATTTTGTATAATATGAATTGTGTATATTTTGTTAATTCTACTAATATAAATAATTTTGTTTTACTGAATGATATAGAACTCACTTTATTTTGCTATTAAATGTGAATAATTTTTATATATGAGTTGTCATTTATTGCAATGGAAATACTTTTATTTCAAATATAAACGTACACATAGATAGAAAATTTATTTAAAAATACAACGAAAAATGATTAAACACTATGATTATTTCTTAGGACTTGGTGTCTTGAATTCTTTCAGTTGTTTATGACGAATATTCGAAGCTTCATTGCGATCCCACGAATTGGGTGAGTATGGTGGTCGCGGAGGAGACGAAGTCGAAGGGCATCTGATAGGCGAAACAACATTTTCGTCTATCGGGTGAGACGAAGCCCCACAGAATTTCATCGCTATATGCTCGATTATGCCTATACGTCTTGAGTTTATTTTCTATTCGTAATACATCTCCCGTTGAAGCATCAGAGACTCCTGTTGATAATGGTAGAGATCGTTGATCTTTTGTTTTGTGTTTGGTGAAATACCAATGGTCTTTTTTCCCTTTTTCTTATCCGGGGTGTATTCGGTGTGGTAAACCTATGATGGTGAACCCTTATGGTCCGATGTTTTTGGAGAGTTGGTCGAAGCAATGATTTCGATAGAGTCGGTTGTAGAGGAAGTTGACATTGTTTTAAAAACTGCTGTTAATTGATGTTTTACTTTAGAGAATCGAATGACGTATTTTGTTTTGTTTTGAGTGCATAGAAATAGGAATATGCACCTATTTATAGTTTTATTTTTAGAAAAAATAGGATATTAATTTGTGGATTATATTAATTCCAGCCTAAAGGTATGTAGAGACATTGATTTTCTATTGGCTGAGCCAATTTGAACAGTTATAATACTTATAAAATTAGTAATGTAAATTATAAAGATAACTGTGACATATAACGTAATATAAAATACTTGTTACTATATAATAAACGGCCATAAGAGACTAGAATAGAAAACATTAATAGCTTAGGTGGTTAAGACACTTATGCTATTCACAACAGGTCATGATTTCGAGTCACGGCATGGTTAGAATTTTGAATTTTTCGATTTTTTTTTATTTTTGAATTTTTAATTTAAAAGGTATTATATTTTTATTTATACATCCTTACTTGAGATTATCCCGAGCTCACGTCGCAATTTTATAAACATATTCTCTAATAGTGGTTTAGTAAAAATATCGGCTCTCTGATTTTTTGATGGTACGTAGTCTAGATTTATTATATCTTTTTCAATATTATCACATAAAAAGTGATGTCTAATATCTACATGTTTAGTTCTCGAGTGATTTACTGGATTTTTAGATAAATTTATTGCGCTAGAATTATCGCAGTAAATTGTTGATTTTGATAGGTTAATTCCAAAATCTTTAAGTGTCTATTGCTTATAAATTACTTATGTGCAAGCTAGTGCTACAGAAATATATTCTGCTTCACAAGTTGATAGAGTGACAAAGTTTTGTTTCTTACTAAACCATGATATTAACGATTTACCAATGAAGTGACACGTACCACTTGTACTTTTTCTACCTGTTCATGATCCTCCGAAATCAGCATCGCTGTGTGATACTAATTCAAACGAACACTTTTTTGGATAGAAAAGTCCAAAATTTGTAGTTTTACTAAGATAGCGAAGTATACGTTTTACAGAACGTAGATGTGTTAGTTTTGGGTCTGTTTGAAATTGTGTACATAAGCATACACTCATCATAATATCTGGTCTACTTGCTGTTAAATAAAGTAGTGATCCTATCATACTACGATATAATTTATGGTCTACACTTTTGCCTTTTTAATCTTTATCAAGATGTGACGTTGTACTCATGGGAGTTGGTTTGGCAGAAGTGTTTTCCATTCCAAAACGTTTAATAATATTATTACATTATTTTTCTTGATTAATAAACATTCCTTTTGAAACTTGTTTAATTTGTAGTCCTAGAAAATATGATAATTCTTTCATATGGGACATTTCAATTTCTCTAGTCATTATTGTAGAAAATTCTTTACATAATTCATTATTAGTTGAGCCAAATATAATGTCATCAACATATATTTGAAATATTAATATATCATTTTCAAAATGTTTTATAAATAATGTTTGATCTACCTTTCCTGTTTCGAACCCAGAATTAATTAGATAGCTTTTAAGACGTTCAAACCAAGCACGTGGTGCTTGCTTTAATCCATATAAAGCTTTCTTTAGTTTATATACATGATCTGAATATTTTTCATGAATAAATAAAGGAGGTTGTTCAATATAAACATTTTCTTTAATATATCCATTTATAAATGCACTTTTAACATCCATTTGATAAAGTTTAAAATTATTAAAACACACGTACGCCAATAAGATTCGTATTACGTCTAGTCTAGCAAGTGGAGCAAACGTTTCTTCGTAGTCTATTCCTTCTTCCTGATTATATCCTTGTGCTACTAGTCTTGCTTTATTTCTAGCTATATTTCCTAATTCGTCTGCTTTATTTTTATATACTCATTTAGTTCCTATAACTGTCTGATCGGTCGATCTGGGTACTAGTTCCCAAACTTCATTTCGCTCAAACAGATTTAATTCTTCTTGCATAGCAATAATCCAATTTTCATCGGATGATGCTTCTTTAGTATTTTTAAGTTCTATAGTAGAGATAAAAGTTAATTACTCATTAAATTTAATTGACTTCTAGTTCGAACATTTGAATTTATTTCTCCAATTATATTTTCTATAGGATGATTTCGTAAAACTCTTTGAGGAGATCTTATCGTATTAATAGTATTTCTATTTTCTAAATTATAAACAACGTTTTCATCTTCTCTAGATAAAACGATATCGTCGTCGTCTCTCGAGTTGTTTATTTTTTTTGTTTTATTAAGTAAATCATTGTCATTAATTGTAGTAGAAACAAGTTTAGCATTTTCATCAAAAGAAACATGGAGTGATTCTTCGATAGTATTTGTTCTTTTATTAAAAATTCGATAAGCTTTACTTCAATTCGAATATCCAAGAAATATCCCTTCGTCACATTTTGAATCGAATTTGCCAAGCTGATCTTTAGTATTTAATATAAAACATTTTGATCCAAATATTTTAAAATAAGATATGTTCGGTTTTCTACCGTTAAAAAGTTCATAAGGAGTATTTTTGGTGAGAGGTCTAATAGAAACACGATTCAAAACATAACAAGCAGTTGCAATAGCTTCTGCCCAAAATTATTTTGGTAATGTGCTTTCATTTAGTAAAGTTCTTGCACATTCTTGTAGGGTTCGATTCTTTCGTTCTACAACTCCATTTTGTTGTGGAGTTCCAGGAAATGAAAAATTATGAAATATTTCCTTTTACAATAGTTATCAAATTGTATATTTTCAAATTCACCTCTGTGATCACTTCTAATATTTTTAATTTTAATACCTTTTAAATTTTGAATTTGTTTAACAAATGTTTTGAAATTTTCAATGGTATCACTTTTATTTATCATAAAAATAGTCCTTGTATATCTAGAAAAATCATCAACTATTACAAATATGTATTTATTATGATTTATGGATTGAATTTGGGTAGGGCCAAATAAATCCATATGAAGTAACTCGAGCGGTTGTAATGTCGAGATAACTTTCTTAGATTTAAACGAGGATTTAGTTATTTTAGCTAATTGACATGAGTCACATATATCATCGACTTTAAAATTCATATTTGGTAATCCTTTTACAAGATTATTTTTAGAAATTTTATTTATATTTTTGAAATTGATATGATAAAATCGTTTATGCCATATCCATGGATTATTTTCTTTAGCTATTAAACATAAATCTGAGTTATGATTAACTTTCATATTTAAAACGTAAATGTTTTTATCTCTATTTCCCTCGAAAATAAGATTTTGATTCTGATCTAGAATACTACACTTATTTTCAGAAAATGATATTTTAAATCCTTCGCTTAACTGACTTATACTTAATAAATTATGTTTTAAATTCTTAACTAACAAAACATTTGTAATTAGAGGTAAATTAGATGTACCGTAATTGCTCACATCACCTCTGTCGATGATATATCCCTTGGAATTATCTCCAAAAGTGACAGAACCTCCATCTGAGTATGTAATATTTATCAGCATATCCTTATCCCCTGTCATATGTTTTGAGCAATCACTGTCGAGTATCCATTTTCCTCTTTTCTTGAGTGGGACCTGCAAAAAATATGAGATATCGTTGGTACCCACCTTTTTAATAGGGTCCTAAGAGTTAGGTCTTTGGAAACCAAACCCAAGAGGGTTTAGTATCCCTTTTATAAATATAATTTTTATTATTATGAACATCTTCTATGAATGAACTAATATACTTCTTTCTTATTAGTTTATTATTAGTTTTAGGTATCCATATATTTATAGTATTAGAAACTAATCTATTTAAAGATGTGGGTGTTTTATTAATTTTAACTTTGTTCAAATTATTAGATTGTGACTTTTTAACTTTCTTCTTATATCCTAAACCATGTTTATTACTAACGGATTGTGAATTTTCAATAATCCTAGATAAATTTTCTCTTCCTTTATTAAAATTTGAAATATTTTTAGTGATTCCATCTAGTTTGGTCTTTAGACTTGAATTTTCTAGTTCTACCATTTTAATACTAGTTTTTAAAACATGATTTTTAGAAACAAGACTTTCATTCTTCTCCTTTTGAGTTTCAATTTCTTGACTTAATGATATAAGTTGAGAATAAACATTAGAGAGAGATTCTTGAGTTTTCTCAAGTTCTTATTCCAATATTTCTTCTCATCTTTAAGCATATCTCTTTCGAATTATGCCTTATCTGATTTTCTACAGCTTCTTTATATTTTCTTTTAAGACTTTTTAAAGTATTTAATAACTCAGAGTTTATTTCTATCATATCATCAAAAATAAAATCACTAACTACATTTGCTTTAGCCATAAAACAAACGTTAGCTTGTTTATTATCGCTGTCACTTTCACTTCCGAAGAAGAGGATGAGGAGTCTGAATCAACCCATGTGACTGAAAAGGCT
Organism: Allium cepa; assembly: GCA_030765085.1. Classification (NCBI taxonomy): domain Eukaryota; kingdom Viridiplantae; phylum Streptophyta; class Magnoliopsida; order Asparagales; family Amaryllidaceae; genus Allium; species Allium cepa. The sequence goes on along the minus strand of CM060935.1, from coordinate 735,941,237 downwards.
TTTGTTTTGAATTTGTACTTCCTTTTATTTCGGTATTCTTTCTTTTGATCTAGACAGTCTTTCTGCATATGCCCCTTTTGTGACAGTTAAAACATTCCATAACTGATAAAAACGAAGGTTTATTGTTGGTTGAGCTTCTATCGCCATTATTTCTGTTTCCTTTTCTATATTTCAAGAATTTCTTGAAGTTCTTTGCAATAAAAGCTAGGTCGTCTTTGTCCGAGTCGGATTCTTCATGTTCTGCAATAAATGTAATATTCTTTTTATCTTGAGCTTGAACTCTTTTTGCCTGCAAGTTCACTTCATAAGACATTAGGTTTCCTATTAATTCTTCTGGATTTATTTTGGAAATATCGTTCGCTTCTTCAATAGCGAGAACTTTTCTTTTCCATTCTTCTGTTAAAGAATTAATGATTTTGGATACGATATCAAAATCTGAATATTTTTCTCCTAGTCCTACTGATGAATGATAGATATCCTGAAATCTTGAGTACACATCATTTATGGATTCATTTTCTTTCATTCTAAAGTTTTGAAACAGACTCTTGAGCATGTATATTTTGCTTTGTTTAACCTTGTTGGTTCCTTCATGTGTGATTTTGAGTGTACGCCATATTTCATATGCAGTATTGCGCATGCTAACATGGTTAAACTCATTTTTATCTAAGGCAAAAAACAACATATTCATGGCTTTTGCATTAGTTGTGGCATCTAATTTCTGTGTATTTGACAAGGTGTAATATTCTTCAGTAGGAATAGTATATTCTGTCTGAGTTATATTCCATGACTCAAAACTATTTGCTTGCATATATATTCTCATTCGTGTGGACCAATAGTTAAAGTTCATGCCATTAAATAGTGGTGGACGTGCAGTGGATTGTCCTTCAACAAAGCTAGTTTTTAATGCTAGTGCTGGTGTTAGTGTCCATATTATTAGATTATCAGATAACTGTGTTATGGTTATATGATAACCTTAATCCGATACCAAATAAAAGTGTGCTATGGATCGTGTAATATGGATATATGATAATGCAGAGTATAATGATGATAATGATACTGCAAATAGTGCGGAATAAAAAGCAGTACAGTAAAATGACACCAGAAATTTTTATACTGGTTCGGAGCACCATCCTACGTCCAGTCCCAGACTCCTTCTGGAATTTCACTAAAACAACAACCCTCACTTAACCCGGAGGAACAGGTCTATACACCCATGTGCAGCCTAACAGGGACCTGAGCAGCAGAATAGGATTTTGCCTCAACAACCGAAGAGGACTTCACTCGCCTGAGCAACAGAACAGAACTTCAACTAATACAAAAATAGTTTGACTAATGTGTGTTCTGATAACACTGATTTGTCACTTGTAGTACACCCTTCCTATAATCTTCTCCTGGAGTATAAATGTTTATATTTGAAGTATATGAAGAATATAAAGGTATAGTATTGTTTTTATGTAGAATAATTGAAATTATGATAGCAAATAGATTTCAGAAAGTTAGATCAGAGACTAAGAAAAATCGATTGTGATTAAGTGATTTGAAATGAAGTTGGAGTTTGTATTTATAAGAGTTAGAAAGCTACGACCGTTGGTGAAGAGTTTCGATCGAAGTGTTGCATCTGAATCTTTTCGTTAAAGGTTCGCAACTCTTCACAAAAGTCGCGTCCTTTCAAAAAATGGTTGTTACAGAGATTCAGTCGACTGAGCTACATAGTCAGTTGACTGAAGATTCAAAAGTAATAAATTTAAATTCGTATATATTTATGTAACTGTGCATGCTGCATAAAAATTCCAGTGTCAGTCGACTGGTTCTGTAGGTCAGTCGACTGACCTGGTCATTTTTGTGTAGTTTGCACAATTTACATATACATATTTATTTCTATAACTTTATTTTACTTTAATAATTTAAATGTGAGCTTATATGTGTATAAAATATTTAGTAAATATAGTGATTAAGTATATAAGCTAGTATAGACATAATCGAGGAGAGATTTTAACAAATATTAACCTAAGACTTAAAAACAAAATACCATAGTTGATGCACCGGGTTTTAAAGTCTCGTCTCCTTGTCTTTTTTTGTCGTTGCAGTCGTCAAATCTGTATGTTGTAGTGATAACTTCTTGTCTTGAATCAAAACAAAGTCTCAACATTAAGAACGTATATATATAAGATCCCCTCAGAGAGGATTTCTTTATATCGTTCATGTGACGACCCGCCCTTCTAATACCAGAAAGACCGTATCGTCTTGAAGAAAGAAAGGGATGAGAAAATAGAAAAGATAGAGAAGAAAGAACAACAACATCAGAATCTCCCAGTGGAACGAATAAATTATAATAATCACATAAGTATTTACATAATATACAACATCAATCAGAGTTACAGACATACATCACATACTAGACAGTTATAAACACCTGTGTAGTTAATACAACACGATACAACTCAAACAATACGACTCAGAGATACCAACATAGCGGAACTATATATATCTACAACGCTGAAGCCTCCTGCTCCATTGCTCATCCAAAATTCGTCAAAGCTAACCTAAATCCCTAGGCTACCCGTAAAAATTTGGGTACCCGAGAGTTTATGAAAAACAAAAATAAACTCCGAGTCAGACATGGGTCTGGTATGAGTAACAGGTTAAAGTTTCTTAAATTTGAAAATCCTTTGGAAAACAAAAGGTATCATGTAAGACTCCCCACAAATAAACATGGGTAAGTTTTTACCTTACGCTAACCAAAGCATTTGATAGGAAATTCTGTGATATTATAATAGGTCTAGGGTTTTCAAGTAAATAGAAAATAACCGAAATTGTTACATGATTAAATTCCAGCTACTAGCCACAAAAGTGGGTAATACAATCAAAACCGTTGGCACTTATTGGATTGTGGATTCCATACAATGGCAGGACTACTGGGGCACCGCCCGTCACAGTACGTGGCCTAGATCAACGTACCGAGGATCACTCCCGACCCCCTGCAACACAAGGCCGGAACCCTTCCTTACTGAACAGTCCCGAACGAGATAAACCCCGGCAGTTGTTGCAATCAACCGCCCACACAGCCGAAAATAAATGGACATCTAGACAAGGGAATATCCTTGTCCTACTTGGGCATGACCCACCTAACCTTGCTGCACCTCCCCTGTTTTAGCCATTCCCAGTTGATGAGGCTTGAGGTTACGATTACCTTTAGAGAACATATTTCTTAGAATGCTCATCGCCCACCCGACGATGTGTTGAAAGCATTCAATCCATACAAGTTTGTTCCGGGTGCGAACGAAACCGAAGGCTTTATCTCGTTACACTCATTTTGGAATCGCCCTCAGAGTTAACGACAATAACCCTTTGCATTCTGAATCTTCACCTTCACTTAAGATTCACGACCTATCGTTAATTTGGAATCGATATGGTTTTCGGATGTTCCAAATGTGGAAAACCGATCCCGATCTCATTGAAATCCAAAGCGTGTCTTTTAAGGCCAAGTTGTCTATTTAGTCTTAACAGTTTAATTCAATATAATCAATATACACATAGATGGTTAATTCATAATATCACAATAGATAATCACAGATAATCTCATAAACAGATAATCAATATTATCATCCAAACAGATAACTAAATATTATCATATTTAAATCAAGCATCCATGACACATACATATTATTCATGTCAGATCTGAATTCACAATCATTAAATGAAATATCAATATCATTCATCCATAAGCAATGATTTATAATCATACCATTTGTAATTAATTTAAAATGAATTAAATTAACTACTTCAATCTCTAATTAATTTAAAGTAAATTAAATTAATTCTTTATCTATAAATCCTGCTTATACAATCGTTAATTAACTATAAATCAAATTAGTTAATTAATCTCTAGATATTCATCTTGATTAACACCTTTGATTAATCTTTCACTAATTACAATAGTTAATTAGTCTTTATTTAATTTCACAGATTGATTGTCCTAAATCATTCATAGTAATTAACATTTAATTATTTCATTTGTATTAATTAAATATAATTAATTACATTTTTCCTTAATTAATCACCACATTATTAATTATTTCTTAATTAACCAATTCTTAGTTTACATCATTAATTATATTAATTCATGATCTTTAATTTATATTTAAATTAAATTACTTTGATTAAATTAATTACATTCAGTAATTAATCTTTAATTAAACACAATTATTAATCATCCTTGATTAATATCAACCAGTAATTACCTACCCTTAATTACTCATATTGATAAATTAATTATCCCATAATTAATTATCTCCATTAATTAATCCCTTGATTAATTACAAAAGTAATTATCCAAATTACTTTATTACCACATCATCTTTCACTAATTACTTTCTTAAGTAATTATGCTCCATTGAATACACTAAGTAATTATACTTATCGATTATCACATGATTTTCTTAAATTACTTAAACTAAATTAATTAACTTAAATTAATCATTTAATCAAAATTAATTACAAAAAGTAATTAATCTTTTAATTACTTTTATCAAGTAATTATACTTAACCATTTACAACAGATTATCTAATTAGTAATCTTTAGTTAATTATCTTTATTAACCAATATCATCTCTTAATTTACTTCTTAATTTATCTTTATCTATAAATTAATCTAAATTATTAATTTATAAATTTAATAAATACACCATTCCTTTATTATCTTATTAATTAAATCATTTAGTGCCTTAGTTATTCTTAAGATAATGTATTTCTTATTTAATAACTTAATTAATATAAATGTGTATAAGAACATTACACTTTTTAAGTTTAGATTCAAATTCCATTTTGAATTCAAGATTCAAAAAGATTATTGTTTAAACATTTACCAAATTTAAATTCTATTTGAACCAAATTTACTTTTCAAAACTATTTTATTTAAACTGGTTTTATATATTTAAATTTAAAAACTGATTCAAATGTCAGATGAGAAAACTTGAACTCATTGGTTTAACCTTAAATTTAAAACTTGGTTTTAAATTCTTGATTTAAAATTCAAATTCATTTTCTTTTTACCTTAGATTCAAAAGTCTATTTGAACCTATACTTTAAACTTTGAATTTAAACCTCTGTTTAAATTTCTGTTTTCAAATTTTAAATAAATTTTAAAAAAAACTGAAAACTGTCAGGTTTGTAAACCTGAAATCCCCATTTAAACATTTTAAAATCTTTATCTCATTTCAGATTTGAATTCAAAAATAAGTTTGAATTCACATTCCAACTGAGTTAAACATTGTTTAAACTTAGTTGAAAAACTTAAATTCATTTCAATTTAATATCATACTAGTTTTAATTTTGGTTACAACTAGCTTACACTCTAATTTTCTTTAAATCTGGTTTAAATTTAACCTCAGGCAGTTTTTTGTAACCATTTAGCAAAACAACACAGCCCGAGGCCAAAGCAAGTATGCTTTGAGTCAAACCCTTTCCCGCTTCGAGTTAAACACTCAAATATAACTAGTCTTTCCCGAGCCCAAAAACCCTGCACACCAAAAACTGCGACAGTTCCAAAACCTGGAAACAGCAAGACCCCCTCCACATCCAAACCTATCAACGCCTCATGTTCGCGACTCCCACCACCAGACCGCCAACGCCTCCGGCCACGGCCTCAACTACCATCCCACTACCACCTCCCCGAGTCACATCGCACTCGATCATCTGCACGCACCGTGGTGGTCGATTCATTCGACCCAAAAAAAAACTAGGTCACCAGGAATTAAAAGTTTTCTGCCGCCGCCCCGATCAACCATTCGCCACCGCTCCATTTTTCTCGCAACCCCCGATCGCTCCTCTTCCTCCTCAGAAAGCCACGACCTCACTTAACATCAAGATCACCAGAAATTCACAAGTAAGCATTTTTAGTTCATACCAGAACTGTACATAACCCCTAGTGTTAAAAATCTTGATTTAAGTTTTATAATTCATATTTTGTTACAGAGATTCAAAGTATATTCTTGAATTTATAAATTAAAAGGTTTGGTTTTTCTCTTATTCAAGTTCCACTGTTATATTTGAATTTCTAGGACAATATTAAATTTTTTATTCAACTTAAATAAACCCTAAACTCTATATCATGTTGAGACAAACAATTTCTATTTGTATTATAAATCCTAAAAGCTATTAGATCAAGTAATAAAAATGATTGAATCAACTCAAGCCTGAAAACAAATAGATAAGTTTGTCTACAGGGACCTTAATATGTTCTCAGACCACATCCATTTGCACAAAAGATTTCATACATACAGATCACACTTATTTCTGATTTTAAACTTGCAACTAGCTTAAATACTTAAGTTTAGAAATTAAAGCTACTCACAGCAAATGAAAAACAGAGCCAGTTAAATGAAGGCAGTTGAATTTGCAGGGTTGAAATATACAGATTGTCATCACACAACACCCAGAGAATAATGAATAAATAAATATTCACACCATATTTTTAAACATCCAAATATCAACATGCAACAGATTTTATAACTTAAATGACTTTAAAAGTGTTACTCACCTTGCTTTTGGAAGGAGATAGAACATTCCTTTTTTTTTCTGAAATATTTGAACTTTAAAATTTGGGAATGATTTGTATGATTTTCCTTTGATTCTTCTTGCCTTTCTTCAGTTGTAATATTACTTTAGTTTGTATAGATGGAAGTGTTTGTTATTAATTCTTTGCTTCAGGTTTAATATGTTTTGAACGAACTAAAAATAATATGTATATAAAGAAGTTCAGGGGAAGGTGCTAACTAGGTTAAGCATATGCAGGCACACTACTTGTTTTGTTTGTAGCACGCAAAATCTTTTAATTAGGGGCTAAGTTGATCTTAAACAGATCGAAATGATTTTGTTAGCTGCTAAAAAAATGAAGCATTTATTGCCAATGTACTTTGTGTCTCTACTAATCCTCATTTTTATGCTTAGATATTTTGCATTTCTCTGTTTATACTTTGCTTTGTTCATTTGTTCTTGCATTCTTTTTATTTTTCTTGCCTGCCTCTTATATTTACTTGTCTTTGTTTATACTTTGCATTTTTTAAAAAAAAAACCCTACAGGCTACAAATTTGCTAATTTGCAGGCCTAGCTTGCTTTATACCCCATGTGTATATATTTTACTTTAGTACTTTGCTTTGCATTTTCTTTGGTCTGCATATTTTATAGCTACATCATTTTGCTTTGTATTTCTTCTTGCCTGCATATTTTCTTACAACATATTTATCTTACTTTGTTTATTTTTGCTTTGCTTTAAGTACTTTGTTTCAATATTTTTTGTGAATTTTTAACTTATGTACTTATGTTTAATCCTAACACATGTGCTTATTTATCCCTCTTTTATTTTAAAACTTATACTATCAAATGTTAAATTTATTTATTATTTTTATACTTGTGTTAATATAAATAAGGTTTATTTTAATTTTAAATATTTTTAAAAGACTTACTTTTAATCTTTCAAATTATAGCTATTTATATAAATAAATTTGAAATAACAATTTCTATTTAAAAACCATTTGTAAAGACATTATGATTAATAAAACTCATTATTAAATTAAGAAATTTACCTCTTTATTACTTATTTTATCAAGTTAAATTTAAGAAGAAACCAGAACAAACCTTTTTGTTAATCTTATTTAAATTCAAACCTAAGCTTAAATAAATTTAAAACAATCTATATTTATCTTAAGTATTTTAAACCATACAGTTATTTATTAAATAGCTTTTAAAAAGATATATATATTAAATCAAATTATAATTACCAAAATATTGAAATAAGAAAATATGTTTTTACTTGTTAAATTAAAAACAAAGCTTACCTATTTACAATATATACAATTATATATATTATAAATAGATAACAACTAAATTAGCTTTTAAAAGATAAATTATTAGTTAAATATTTATTTAAAAGAAGATTATTAAATCAATTCAAATTATTATCAAATCAATTTAATTTTTAATATAGATTATTAAATTGATATTGCCACAAATTTCCGGGATATCACATTCCTTCCCCCTTAAAAGAATTTCGTCCCCGAAATTTAAAACAAAGGTAATTTAATAATCCAATTAAATGTTTATTTTAAAACACAAGCATATATTAATCATATGCTAACAACCATAGCAACAAATTTATCTAAACAAACAAATTTAACTATCCAAACAAAAATTCCGGATAGAATTTGCTCGAGTTTTCCCAAGTATAAATACCGGTTTACTCGCTCTATAGAATCCAAACAATCAATACTACTAAGCTATAGAGCTTCTACTCCTCTAGATCTCCAAAACAAGACAGGATATCGGACTACAGACAAGTTTGAATCAACAACTCAAACTCCCCAAACCGCTGATTCTATAACCAGAGATAGATCTTACACATACTCCCTCAGAGATACGTGAAACACAATCAATTCCAGTTATTCAAACTGACAATTCAATCCTGAAGACCAAACACTTATCCAAAATTAAATCTCCGACTTCGGAATCCAAATTCATCCGACTCTTATCCACAAAAATCTTCGGACGATCCTAGGCTTCCTTCATCCTTACTGATCAGCTCAACTCTTGCGATGTTCCTTAGAAATAAACTGGTCCAAAAATAATCCAACAAAATGATCTTTCCAAGATCGACCAAAACTCAGAACACAACTCTATTCCAAATCAGAAAACAGAACTCACTTCTCTCATCTGGAAGAGATAAAACAGGTGCACTCTAATCTGGTCTCAGATCCTGAAAAATTTCCGTAGAACTCTCCAATCCAAACATTGCAACATCCATTTGCTTCCAAACTAAACAACTGCCACCATGCTTACGCTGCACAATTCTGACTAAACAGATGACAATGCTGATGATGAACTCAATCACAGACTGGACAACACATTCCAATAATAAAGTTAAGTTTCTCCAAAATCTGAGCTGCTTTCCCAAACTCAAAAATCATCCTATTACTAAGCTGAACCATTGGTACCACTTCTGAAATCCAGTCGATACCAAACTCAATCTCCAAATGCTGACCAAATCTTGACTTCCTGAAGTCATCTAGAAAAATCTTTGAAACACAAAAGAACACCCAAACCATCGCAAGTCACTTTTGCGACCGATCCAGCCAAATTCCAAAGATACTGCTCTCTCTTTACCAAATAGAACAGCTTATGCTTATGTGGCCAATCCATCGAAGAAATGAGATTACTCTACTGCTTCTGAAGTTACCTCAAGAAAAATAGCTTAGCCAGAAGACTTCCTAATCCAAAGCTCCTCGAGAAACTCGGACCTCAAACTAACAGAAACATTCTACTGAACACTGCTACAACACCGAAGCAGTCACTCTTCCTTAACTTGTTCCAAAGAAACATCTTCGGAGACATCCATAGTCACTGTGTCTCATCACACAACTACTATACCTTGATGTATCAAGATATCATGACTTGCTTCTGCCCAACCGACAGATCAAAACTCTAGCTCAACCAAATTACACTTCGAAAATGAACTCCGAACCTTAACAGGTTTCCTTCAGAGATCAATTAAATCCTTACACCACTCAAAGCTCACTCGAGACGGTATTTGGTCTACAGTCTCAACAAATACACTTCCAACCTCAAACATTCAAATTCCAACCATTGGTAGTCGTGTTACACACACCACTACCCTATCTACCTTTATAGCTTATATTGGAAAACCCAAACAGGTAACCCAACAGATAGGTAGAAGTATATATATATATATATATATATATATATAAATTACAAATACACTCTCTCAAGACAGACACCACTCCAGAGCCTAGGTATTCACTCAACTTAATGCTCTGATACCAACTATGATGACCCGCCCTTCTAATACCAGAAAGACCGTATCGTCTTGAAGAAAGAAAGGGATGAGAAAATAGAAAAGATAGAGAATAAAGAACAACAACATCAGAATCTCCCAGCGGAACGAATAAATTATAATAATCACATAAGTATTTACATAATATACAACATCATCAGAGTTACAGACATACATCACATACTAGACAGTTATAAACACCTGTTTAGTTAATACAACACGATATAACTCAAGCAATACGACTCAGAGATACCAACATAGCGGAACTATATATATCTACAACGCTGAAGCCTCCTGCTCCATTGCTCATCCAAAATTCGTCAAAGCTAACCTGAATCCCTAGGCTACCCGTAAAAATTTGGGTACCCGAGAGTTTATGAAAAACAAAAATAAACTCCGAGTCAGACATGGGTCTGGTATGAGTAACAGGTTAAAGTTTCTTAAATTTGAAAATCCTTTGGAAAACAAAAGGTATCATGTAAGACTCCCCACAAATAAACATGGGTAAGTTTTTACCTTACGCTAACCAAAGCATTTGATAGGAAATTCTGTGATATTATAATAGGTCTAGGGTTTTCAAGTAAATAGAAAATAACCGAAATTGTTACATGATTAAATTCCAGCTACTAGCCACAAAAGTGGGTAATACAATCAAAACCGTTGGCACTTATTGGATTGTGGATTCCATACAATGGCAGGACTACTGGGGCACCGCCCGTCACAGTACGTGGCCTAGATCAACGTATCGAGGATCACTCCCGACCCCCTGCAACACAAGGCCGGAACCCTTCCTTACCGAACAGTCCCGAACGAGATAAACCCCGGCAGTTGTTGCAATCAATCGCCCACACAGCCGAAAATAAATGGACATCTAGACAAGGGAATATCCTTGTCCTACTTGGGCATGACCCACCTAACCTTGCTGCACCTCCCCTGTTTTAGCCATTCCCAGTTGATGAGGCTTGAGGTTACGATTACCTTTAGAGAACATATTTCTTAGAATGCTCATCGCCCACCCGACGATGTGTTGAAAGCATTCAATCCATACAAGTTTGTTCCGGGTGCGAACGAAACCGAAGGCTTTATCTCGTTACACTCATTTTGGAATCACCCTCAGAGTTAACGACAATAACCCTTTGCATTCTGAATCTTCATATTCACTTAAGATTCACGACCTATCGTTAATTTGGAATCGATGTGGTTTTAGGATGTTCCAAATGTGGAAAACCGATCCCGGTCTCATCGAAATCCAAAGCGTGTCTTTCAAGGCCAAGTTGTCTATTTAGTCTTAACAGTTTAATTCAATATAACCAATATACACACAGATGGTTAATTCATAATATCACAATAGATAATAGCAGATAATCTCATAAACAGATAATCAATATTATCATCCAAACAAATAACTAAATATTATCATATTTAAACCAAGCATCCATGACACATAGATATTATTCATGTCAGATCTGAATTCACAATCATTAAATGAAATATCAATATCATTCATCCATAAGCAATGATTTATAATCATACCATTTGTACCATTTGTAATTAATTTAAAATGAATTAAATTAACTACTTCAATCTCTAATTAATTTAAAGTAAATTAAATTAATTCTTTATCTATAAATCCTGCTTAGACAATCATTAATTAACTATAAATCAAATTAGTTAATTAATCTCTAGATATACATCTTGATTAACACCTTTGATTAATCTTTCACTAATTACAATAGGTAATTGGTCTTTATTTAATTCAAAGATTTATTGTCCTAAATCATTCATCGTAATGTAATTAATTATATTTAATTAATATAAATGAAATAATTAACATTTAATTATTTCATTTATATTAATTAACTATAATTAATTACATTTTTCCTTAATTAATCGCCACATTATTAATTATTTCTTAATTAACCAATTCTTAATTTACATCATTAATTATATTAATTCATGATCTTTAATTTATATTTAAATTAAATTACTTTGATTAAATTAATTACATTCAGTAATTAATCTTTAATTAAACATAATTATTAATCATCCTTGATTAATATCAACCAGTAATTACCTACCCTTAATTACTCATATTAATAAATTAATTATCCCATAATTAATTATCTCCATTAATTAATCCCTTGATTAATTACAAAAGTAATTATCCAAATTACTTTATTACCACATCATCTTTCACTAATTACATTCAGTAATTAACATTAATTACTTTCTTAAGTAATTATGCTCCATTGAATACACTAAGTAATTATACTTATCGATTATCAAATGATTTTCTTAAATTACTTAAACTAAATTAATTAACTTAAATTAATCATTTAATCAAAATAATTACAAAAAGTAATTAATCTTTTAATTACTTTTATCAAGTAATTAAACTTAACCATTTACAACAGATTATCTAATCAGTAATCTTTAGTTAATTATCTTTATTAACCAATATCATCTCTTTATTTACTTCTTAATTTATCTTTATCTATAAATTAATCTAAATTATTAATTTATAAATTTAATAAATACACCATTCCTTTATTATCTTATTAATTAAATCATTTAATGCCTTAATTATTCTTAAGATAATGTATTTCTTATTTAATAACTTAATTAATATAAATGTGTATAAGAACATTACACTTTTTAAGTTTAGATTCAAATTCCATTTTGAATTCAAGATTCAAAAGATTATTGTTTAAACATTTACCAAATTTAAATTCTATTTGAACCAAATTTACTTTTCAAAACTATTTTATTTAAACTAGTTTTATATATTTAAATTTGAAAACTGATTCAAATGTCAGATGAGAAAATTTGAACTCATTGGTTTAACCTTAAATTTAAAACTTTGGTTTTTAACTTGCTTTTGAAAAAAAACTTGGTTTTAAATTCTTGATTTAAAATTCAAATTCATTTTCTTTTTACCTTAGATTCAAAAGTCTATTTGAACCTATACTTTAGACTTTGAATTTAAACCTCTGTTTAAATTTCTGTTTCCAAATTTTAAATTAAATTTTAAAAAAAAACTGAAAACTGTCAGGTTTGTAAACCTGAAATCCCCATTTAAATATTTTAAAATCTTTATCTCATTTCAGATTTGAATTCAAAAATAAGTTTGAATTCACATTCCAACTGATTTAAACTTTGTTTAAACTTAGTTGACAAACTTAAATTCATTTGAATTTAATATCATACTAGTTTTAATTTTGGTTACAACTAGCTTACACTCTAATTTGCTTTAAATCTGGTTTAAATTTAACCTCAGGCAGTTTTCTGTAACCATTTAGCAAAACAACATAGCCCGAGGCCAAAGCAAGTATGCTTGAGTCAAACCCTTTCCCGCTTCGAGTTAAACACTCGAATATCACGAGTCTTTCCCGAGCCCAAAAACCTTGCACACCAAAAACAGCGACAGTTCCAAAACCTGGAAACAGCACGACCGCCTCCACATCCAAACCTGTCAACGCCTCATGTTCGCGACTCCCACCACCAGACCGCCAACGCCTCCGGCCACGGCCTCAACTACCATCCCACTACCACCTCCCCGAGTCACATCGCACTCGATCATCTACACGCACCGTGGTGGTCGATTCATTCGACCCAAAAAAAACTAGGTCACCAGGAATTAAAAGTTTTCTGCCGCCGCCCCGATCAACCATTCGCCATCGCTCCATTTTTCTTGCTACCCCCGATCGCTCCTCTTCCTCCTCAGAAAGCCACGACCTCACTTAACATCGAGATCACCAGAAATTCACAAGTAAGCATTTTTAGTTCATACCAGAACTGTACATAACCCCTAGTGTTAAAAATCTTGATTTAAGTTTTATAATTCATATTTTGTTACAGAGATTCAAAGTATATTCTTGAATTTATAAATTAAAAGGTTTGGTTTTTCTCTTGTTCAAGTTCCACTGTTATATTTGAATTTCCAGAACAATATTAAATTTTTATTCAACTTAAATAAAACCTAAACTCTATATCATGTTGAGACAAACAATTTCTGTTTGTATTATAAATCCTAAAAGCTATTAGATCAAGTAATAAAAATGATTGAATCAACTCAAGCCTGAAAACAAATAGATAAGTTTGTCTACAGGGACCTTAATATGTTCTCGGACCACATCCATTTGCACAAAAGATTTCATACATACGGATCACACTTATTTCTGATTTTAAACTTGCAACTAGTTTAAATACTTAAGTTTAGAAATTAAAGCTACTCACAGCAAATGAAAAACAGAGCCAGTTAAATGAAGGCAGTTGAATTTGCAGGGTTGAAATATACAGAATGTCATCACACAAAACCCAGAGAATAATGAATAAATAAATATTCACACCATATTTTTAAGCATCCAAATATCAACATGCAACAGATTTTATAACTTTAATGACTTTAAAAGTGTTACTCACCTTGCTTTTGGAAGGAGACAGAACATTCCCTTTTTTTTCTGAAATAATTTGAACTTTAAAATATGGGAATGATTTGTTTGATTTTCCTTTGATTCTTCTTGCCTTTCTTCAGTTGTAATATTACTTTAGTTTGTATAGATGGAAGTGTTTGTTATTACTTCTTTGCTTCAGGTTTAATATGTTTTGAACGAACTAAAAATAATATGTATATAAAGAAGTTCAGGGGAAGGTGCTAACTGGGTTAAGCATATGCAGGTACACTACTTGTTTTGTTTGTATCAGGCAAAATCTTTTAATTAGGGGCTGATTTGATCTTAAACAGTTCGAAATGATTTTGTTAGCTGCTAAAAAAAATGAAGCATTTATTGCCAATGTACTTTGTGTCTCTACTAATCCTCATTTTTATGCTTAGATATTTTGCATTTCTCTGTTTATACTTTGCTTTGTTCATTTGTTCTTGCATTCTTTTTATTTTTCTTGCCTGCCTCTTATATTTACTTGCCTTTGTTTATACTTTGCATTTTTTTTAAAAAAACCCTACAGGCTACAAATTTGCTAATTTGCAGGCCTAGCTTGCTTTATACCCCATGTGTATATATTTTACTTTAGTACTTTGCTTTGCATTTTCTTTGGCCTGCATATTTTATTTATAGCTACATCATTTTGCTTCGTATTTCTTCTTGCCTGCATATTTTCTTACAACATATTTATCTTACTTTGTTTATTTTTGCTTTGCTTTAAGTACTTTGTTTCAATATTTGTTGTGAATTTTTAACTTATGTACTTATGTTTAATCCTAACACATGTGCTTATTTATCCCTCTTTTATTTTAAAACTTATATCAAATGTTAAATTTATTTATTATTTTTATACGTGTTAATATATATAAGGTTTATTTTAATTTTAAACATTTTTAAAATACTTACTTTTAATCTTTCAAATTATAGCTATTTATATAAATAAATTTGAAATAACAATTTCTATTTAAAAACCATTTGTAAAGACATTATGATTAATAAAACTCATTATTAAATTAAGAAATTTACCTCTTTATTACTTATTTTATCAAGTTAAATTTAAGAAGAAACCAGAACAAACCTTTTTGTTAATCTTATTTAAATTCAAACCTAAGCTTAAATAAATTTAAAATAATCAATATTTATCTTAAGTATTTTAGACCATACAGTTATTTATTAAATAGCTTTTAAAAAGATATAATATTAAATCAAATTATAATTACCAAAATATTGAAATAAGGAAATATGTTTTTACTTGTTAAATTAAAAACAAAGCTTACCTATCTACAATATATACAATTATATATATTATAAGTAGATAACAACTAAATTAGCTTTTAAAAGATAAATTATTAGTTAAATATTTATTTAAAAGAAGATTATTAAATCAATTCAAATTATTATCAAATCAATTTAATTTTTAATATAGATTATTAAATTGATATTGCCCCAAATTTTCGGGATATCACAGTTCACTTATTTCTAAAAAACCGGAATCGAGTTAACCGAAAATTCATCGATTTAGTTTTGGAAGTTCGAGATAATATAAGTGTATCACTTACCAAAAAATACTTTAAAACGGATATATGAGTTCTTTGTTCTAGAACCGGTTGTGGAGCAAAGTATTACAGAGTTGAATTGTCTATCAAAGGGTTAAGTCTGAGGGAAAGGTCGACGTTAACATTTCAGGCAAATGCTACAGAGTTGAATTGTCTATCTTAAGGTTATGTCCAAGAGTGAGGTCGCATCAGCATTTGTCGGATGATTTATGCTGGAAACCTTGAAGAGATTCATGAACTGTTCGGGATGACAGAATCATGGAGAGGTTCGAGATCTTTTTGAGTGTTGACGACTTATGTGTTGAGATGCTAAACAAGACTTCACCATCGGCAGTAACAGCAAACAGAGTATGATGCAAAGCCAAAAGGTTTAGCTAACCCAAGAGGGTACATTAACTCCCAATATCTAGAAATGCTTTTAGATGAGGCGCGTGGGAATTGATGGTATTTGGTATCACGCGTTCGTACATGGACCAGCTATGGTTATCTTTATGACATATTTTATCTAAAGATATGTGTGGTTTTGGAAGGTGGCTTATGACCCTTGTCAGGCGGCCGACCTCGGTATACTAAGGAGACCTCCATGGAAATCAATATGTAAACGTGGGCTAGTAGTTTTAGTTGTACTTCTAATATCGTTGTGTTGTGAGATGCAAGCAGCACATCTATTTTCTGATTTATATTTTGCACCCTAGATATTATCTATTATATCAATTTATTTTCCTTTTAGATGGTTTGATTCCTTTGAGGGGAAAACCGTCAAGGTGATTCGAGTGGTCTAAATGGATACTGTTATATCTGTAGATGTTTCTTGAGTTTTTCGTATCAAACTTATGTTTGAATCGTGATTTTAACTTTTCCTTAATTTCTCGGATGCACTTTCGGACAGTCTGAGAAAGACAAGTTTTCATTGATATTCTTTGAAGCTTCAGGAGACGAGCTGAATGCTTCCATTTGCTACAGTTGTTGTAACACCTCGTAAAATAAACCAAAAATAAATAGATTGGATAAACTAATTTAAATAAATTAGAAGAAAAATGAAAATTTTGTAAAGGTTTAAATTTGACTATGAAACTTATGTTGTTGCATTCTTGGCAATTTTTGGAGCAATTTCTATATATAGCATGTTGAAAACAGAGCTCAAACGAGGAAGTTATGGACGTTTGAAGCTTTGAATTCAAATTAGTTTAAATAGAATTCAAATTCGAATAAATAATCAGTTCCTAAATTTGAATTTTTAAAGTAAATGGTAATTATACTTGGGGATTACGAATCAATAAAATTAACATTAACGTTAAATTTTAATTTATAAAGTAAACAAATTAAAACGACGGCCAGTAAATAACTTTCCTAAAATATGGGAGCAGTCAACCCCTCGACCATGAACGGTTGACCGCTAGCACTCGACCTATGGGAGGTGGCGATCGACCGTTGATTGTAAGTGTCAGCTAAGGTTTTAGCTATTTTAAAGTACTAGATTTTATTATTTTTAACGGACCTTTATCTGACGGTTCTGGTGCGTTCCAACCACTATAAATAAGAGCTTAGTCCCCTCAATTTTATTCATAAAATATTTTTGAAATATTAGCGAAGCACTATCATTTCATATCTTTGTAGATTCAGAAAAATCTATTAGTGTTTCATGTAAGAAACCTTATATATCTATCTTTATTTATTGTTTATTTTCTTAAACTATTCTCCTCTAACCTCTAATTTTATGAATCTAACGTATGCACAAATCCCTTGCTACATATATATCAAAAAGTAGAGATCTGACAGAGTTCATTGAGGGCATGTCGAATCCAAGAGAAGGCAAAGCTAAGGACCTTAGTGAGTGGAAATCTCAGTTTTTCTATTTTAGTAATTGAGTAGTGTAGTTTGAATTTGACATATGCCTTGAAGAGTTTTGGATTACGAAAGCATCACATTAAAAGTTCCTAAAATTCCCCAAAAGCTAAATGTTAATTCTTAGGTTTGAATCTTAATTGTTTTGTATTAAAATATTGGAGTTTGTGTGGATTTTGTAGTTTGTGTGGTATTGAAGGTATTAAGTGACTGTTTGAGGCGTCACCTCTTTCTCTTATATGAAGTACTAAATGGTTGTAGGTTTAGGCATGACTGGGGATATCTCGGGTCCACTTCAATAGTTGTATTAAGTGTCCAAAGATATTTGCACTCAATGTCAGCTAGATAATACCTTTGTGGAGACCACCTTGGAAATAGGTATTAAATGATGGGGGCCTACCTCAATTGAGGTCTTAAATGGTCAAAGTCTGCCTATTTTCCAGTAAAATGTATTAAGTGGCTTAGGTACTATCTCTTGTAACGATGGTTATGGGATTGGATAATACGAAGGACCTTCTTTGGGGATTGAAGTATTAAGTGATTATTTAGGGGCCTACTTCTTTCCCTTATATGAAGTATAAATGATTTTGAATATAGTTTAAATTCAAAAGGCGAATCCTTATTTATATTATACCCGCCCAAGTACTAATATAGAAAGGCTCGAGATTTCTGTTCACTGGACATTGTTGTTCAGACTTCCTCCTTATTACAACATAGGTTAGGGAAGGAAACGATGATCAAGATGGAAATGACATTGAGAGGAGTTTGTGGAAGTAGCTTATTTACCTATTTATGCTATTTTCTAATGTACCGATATGAAGATGACAATGTATTTTTGAACATGATTATTTAATGGTTAATGTTTACATTAGGTTATCTTTTTGTGACATTTGAAATTTTGAATGAAATGGGTACTGTTTATGTTGTTATATTTTTTCCTTCGGCTGTCAATTCGTTCTACCAACCAACGGTCAGTTTGGAATGAGTCTAAGTTTCGATGGACCTTTTCTGAATTAGGATTTAGGCCTGTTTCGAGGCAGGTTGTTGCATTTGGTATTGAAGCTAGGTTACCCGATTAATGAGGAAAAGTATACATATGAGTTCCATGTTTTTTATTTCTGAAAGTATTTTTCAAAAAAAAACTCTGCTGTATATAAATATATATACTTATTTTAAAGGGGCATTTCACCAAAAGGACAAACTTTGCAGTCTAATTAGTTTCTAGGACACACATTCAAAGAAATTACTTTTAAGGCCAAAGTCAACAGAATAATTAGTTTCAAGGACAAAGTCAACAATCCAATTTCTTTCAAGGACATAATTTCATAGGTTTTTAGGCCCTAGAAACTAATTATTTTGTGTTTTGTCCTTGAAAGTAATTATTTCAGTTGTGTGTCCTAGAAACTAATTCCACTTGATAAAGAGACCCTTGTGACTAATTTCCACTATTTTAAATATATACCTAACTCTATAAATTCCAACTTTAAAAGTAGTGGCGGCCATATACAAAAGTATGGGTGGAGCAACTATGAGTTGAAAAAAATAAATGGAGTTAAATTTATACTTCTACCTTGATTAACCACGGGGCAAAGGTCGTATCATAAGGAGTGGACTAAAAGGAGTACGACCATGACATATGGAAGCACCCTAAGAGCTAAATGGTACATAAACCTTTGTTGGACTTAGACTTCCTTATAATTCTGGACTCTATATGCGTATTACATAATATTAATAGAAAATGTAAATGGTAAAGGTTGTAACTCCAAGATTAATGAGGCAATAAATATGTAATAAATATGGATTTACAAGAATTTAATAGAGCTATAAATGGACTAATTAAAGAGATTATTAGAAAAACTATGGCAAGATAAGGAAGGCATAATAGGTAAAATTGAAATGAATGAATGTCTTTAAGAATTGTTCACTAGAATTATAACCATTTATTATGGACATTTGACATTTATAGAAATAGCAAATAACAAGCTAGGTAGTAATTAAATATTATAAGGCCATATCTTTGTTAACATCCGAAAGAACGATGACGAAGTGAAACAAGCTTCCATAAGAATGTATACATTAATCACCATAAATTAATCACCATAAGAAGATAACTACATTTTTAAAGGTTGGGTAGGAAAGTTCAAAAGAAGGAACAATTAAAGTCAATTTCTAAATCCAACCCTATGAGAAAGAATTCAGTAAAATGAATTTTGAAAATTCCTTTAATTTTTTGAAAGGGCCTTTCGAAGGATTATAAAATGAAGATCTTATGTTTTGAGAACATGATTTTGTTCATGGAATATGCTACTAATTGTTTTGTGCAAAGTTTGGAAAGAGGATGTAATTTTCAAAGTGGTGGAACATTTTAAATTCAAAAGGGTGGATAAAGTTTAAATTATAATTTGAATATTTGAAGAGTTGGAAAAAATAGGTTTTTCATTTCTGAAATTTTTAGTTTAAAAGTACTTAAGTTAAACAGTTTTCAATTTCTGGATTCTTCGTTTTTGAAATAAACACAAAATAGGGCATATGTTGGACCCAGTGAAAATTTTCACTTTATAAATTTGGAAGTTGTTATTTTGAAAGAGACATAAAATTTGAAAATTCATAATTTATAAAAGTAGTTATAAAGTTCTGACTTAAAAGGAATTTGCATTCTTGAAATTCTTATTTTAAAATTTGTTGAGCCAAATTTTTATTGGTCTAAAGGTATTTGATAAAGAGATTTTTCGTTTTTGTAGAACGTAGGTTAGACTTGATAATTTTTCCTACTTTATAAAATTGAAAGTTCTTTTCTTTAAAATTCTTTTAAAGAGGTGTATAAATGGAAATAACATTCAGTTAAAATAAACAGAAGGTTAAGAATGCTCGATAAGGTAGGTGGGAGGAACATTCCCGTATAAGGAATTGTGGAGAATAATAACTGAGATAGATAGTAATGGAATTATGAATTTATATAAAGTATGATTAGTAATCTAGTTAGAAATAATATAGGAGGAAAATAATAGGATGAAAATTATCATTGCCTGCTTCACTTTTCATTATTTAAAGTTATACAAGATTTTGAAAATTTGAAATGAATGATTATTTGGTATGATAATTGAGTTTTGAATGTTTTGGATTAAAAATTCTACTTTCAAAAGGGGAAAGCCTTTGTTGTAGGAAGTAAATAAGAAGGGAAATTTTTCATAGTTCCTTTTTTAAAATCTTAAATCTTTGATTTGAGAAGGAAAATTATTTTACTCCATTTTGGAACTAAGTAATTTTGAATTCTTGATAAACGTTTCTAAGTTTATATTTTCAAATGTAAAGGTTTCGGATTTGGCGCTTTGTGGTTGTGAAATTTTAGTTTTACAAGGAATGGTTAGAGTTAAACCAAATTTTTATGGAGTCGATAGGGAATACTACCTAGGTAAGACATTTTAAGGGTTTTAGGATATGAATAAATGAGAATAGTATGTACAACCTGATAAGGAAATTTGAAATCGGTCCCAAACCTTTATGTGTAGAAGGTGATAATGTTGTTAAAATATTTTAAATCTGTACTTAGGTTGCCCGTGGAATGTAAATTATATATTTTGATTTCGAAGCGGTTTCCGGGTAATTTCCATGAATTAACCAATTATAAAATATGTATAAAATCATGTTATTTTAATTAACAAGGGTTGTACCAAAAAGCAAAAGAGATGTGTAAGATATGGATGTTTATTCCATAGTTTACACAGCTTGTTTCAATAAAACAATGAAATAATCCTTTGCAATTTTAAACAAAGTAAAAATCCCATTTGTGGTTAATTTATGGAAATTATAATGGTAGTTCGTTTTAGAAAGATAGCTCTGTTAAATTAAATATATGGAAATAATGTTCTAGTTTAGAAATTAGTAGTTGGAAATATACATACATGTATGACAACGGTTAACGACTGTGTGTGTATAACATAATTTAGGATTGTACATAAATTAATTAGTAATTAACATATTAAGGTTTATGGACATTGATTACAAATTTAACAAGTAATAAATTTCTAACAATTGAGAGTCAAAAGGATTTAAAAAGAGGACTAATTAGGAAAAGTTTAATATGGCATTTCTAGAAGAACTGAATTGGAGTAATTAATGGATTTTGAAATTTGTAAAAGATTAAATGAAGATTAAATAAATATAGTCCAATTTTGACACTAATAAATAGTTGTTACGAGTATAATAACCGAAGTAATATATGGACCACATTTATTAGAAACTAAGAAGGAAAATTAAGAAAAGTGGGCGATAGTGGCATGACATATTAAGAATGCCCATCTTAATTTCATAATAAGTATTAGGACCTCAACACCATTTACACTAGTTGATGATAAATGGCAGTTTATAGAAAAAAATTCTTTCAGAGTGGTTGGGTTGTAATCACTAGTTGTGTCCCTTAGTTATTGAAAAAGCGTAAAATATGATATAAGTTATGTCCCTGTTTTATCACTATATTGATTTTATGGATGGGATTGAAACACTTGATAAATACATGTGTATTGAAAAGCAACATAATAAAGAAATTTTATAGGGACACTTACTAGTGATGAAAGGTAGAAAAGGCTAGAAGTTAACAATGAAATTAGGTTAGCAACTAGAAATAAAACATGCTTCAATCCCAGGAATTTTAGGATTTTGGAGAAAGTAAATATTAGCTTGTATAATGTCACCATTCAAGAAAGAGATAGAATGTATAGGGATGTAAAGAGATTTAGACAAGGATGAAGAAAAAGGTGGTAGAATTTTCGCTAAGAGCAATAAGATCGTAGCATCCTTAGCGCAGATTTATATCAAGGAGGTGGTCTGACTTCATGAAATTTTGGTTAGCATTATTAGTGATAGGAACCCATTAGTTGCTAGCGAATTTTAAAGAATTTTACAGACAACTTTGAAAACTTCATTTAATCTTAGCACTGCATACCACCCACAAACCGACGAATAAATTGGAAGGGTGAGTAGGATCTCTGAGGAATTGTTAAGTGCTTGCATCATGGACTTTAGAGGACACTAGGAGCAACACTTACTTTTAGTATAATCTGTGTAAAATGGTCCCCAATCGACGATTGATATAGCAAGCTTCGATGTGATTTATGGGAGGCCTTGCAATCGCCAATTTTTTTGGTGGGAAGCCACCGACAAAATCCTACTCGAACCAGATTTAATTCATGATACTTCGGAGAGATTGAGTTGATTAGGCAAGGTTATAGGATTTGGAAAGTTGGCACCAATATTATTAAGCATTTCTTAATTTTGGGAAAATCGGAAAACTTGCATATCGTGTGGAGTTATCGAATAAATTGGCAGAAGTCTATGATATTTTTCACATTTTGCATTTGAGAAAATTCCTCCATAACACAGCCATCGTGGTAGAGCCTAGTCAATTGGGGGACACCGAGACGGAGGAAATAACATATCGTGCCACTGCACGCATTATGGAACACAGAACTAGGAAACTTCGCAACATAGAAATTATGTTGGTTTGAGTACAATGGGGAGAAGTTACGATACAAAGCATGAGGACTTCTCGTCCTAAGCTTATCTTGTAAACTTTCCTCTAGTAAACTTTCCTCACCAAAATTAGGTTTTGGTTACATTGCGTTCGCTTTATTGGATAGCAAAAGATGATTGCTACACTTTTCACTATCACTTTGCACTCATGTAGAATTTTTTTTGCATGTTTAGGGTGTTTGCATACACACCTATATGTTACATCATATACTCATGCTAGGATTGAGGTCACTTATACTATGTCTGCAATACATAATCGCATTGAACTTTTGGTTGAGTAGATGGTTGTGTAGATAACTTGGTTATATAACACAGATTTTTATTGTGCGTTACGTTGTTCGCCCTTTGGAAAGATTTCGGGGACAAAATCCTTTTAAGGGGGAGATTGTAACATCCCGTAAAATCAACCATAAATAAACATATTGGATAAATTAATTTAAATAAGATAGGAGTAAAAATGGAAATTTGTAAAGTTGTATTTGACCAAAAAAGTTTTTTCATTGCATTCATGGCAATTTTCTGACCAACTTCTGCACATAGTATGTTGAAAACGAAGCTCAAACGAGGAAGTTATGGACTTCTGAAGTTTCGGATTCAAATTAATTAGAATTCAAATTCAAACGGATATTCAATTCCTAAATTTGAAATTCAAAAGTTAACAGTAATTATACTTGGGGTTTAATCATTATAATTAGTGTTAATGTTAAATTATAATTAAGGAAGTAAACAAATTATAACAATGGCAAGTAATAAACATTCCTAAAACATGGGAGTTTGTGATCCCTTGACCATGACTAGTCGATCGTTAGTAGTCAACCGATGGGAGGCAGCACTCGACCGCTGATTGTAATGGCGGCTAAGGTTTTGGTTATTTTAACGTACCGGATTTGATTATTTTTAAATGACCTCCATCCAATGGTTTTTGTGCATTTCAACCACTATAAATAAGATTCTTACCCCCTCATTTTTATTCACAAATATTTTTGAAACATTAGCGAAGCTCTATCAGTTTGTTTCTTCATGGATTCAGAAAACTCCATTAGGGTTTCAAGTAAGAAACCTTATATATTTATCTTTGTTTATTGTTATTTTCTCAACCTATTCTCCTCCAAACCTCTCATTTCATGAATATAATGTACATATAAATATCTTACTATATGTGTATATGCATGTATAAAAGAAGAGATCTTAAAGAGTTCACTAAGGACGTGTCGCTTGCAAGAAAAGGAAAAGCTAAGGAACTCGGTGAGTGGAATCATAGTTTTTCTATTTTAGTAATTAAATAGTTAGTTTGTATGCCTTGGGGAGTTTTAGATTACGACAACATCACATTAAAACTTTCCTAAATTCCCCCAAAGCGAAATGTCAATTCTTAGGTTGGAATCTTAATTATTTTGTATTAAAATAATGAATTTTTTGTGGATTTTACAGTTTGTGTTTACCTTATATTCCACTTCTTATTTATTTTCTTTAGATCCGATTAGAGGATTATATTAAGAAATGATATGTAAGCTACGAATTTTAATTCATAGTTTGCACTGCCTATCTCAACAAATTGAATAGAAATTCCCTTATCTAATTTCATGTAAAAAGGAGTTGAATAGAGCGTAAAATTAATTAAATTATAAGTTTCCATTATTATTATATTCCGTTGTTTTAATTTAAAATAAGTTGGATTTGGATTCTAAATATAAGTCTATTGATTTGATTTTGAGATATTGGATTTATGTTAAATATGCTATGGTGGAAATGAGACTTGTATAACTTTAGAAGATTTAACATTTGAATTTTAATTTAGGACGTAATCCCTACACCCATAGAAATTAGTAAATGCACGCGCAAATGTGTGTGTGGGTGCGTGTGTGCGTGTGTGTGTGTGTGTGTATATATATATAAACTAGCATAAATAATGTGCAATTATAACGTATTAATGACATAGTTCACTAGGTTAATAATTATCATTTAAGTCCCCTTTAGGAAAGTAATTATGTGAAATAAGAAGGATTTCTTATAAGGCTTAAATAATGAATACTGTGAGATGTGTGATAATACACTTAGAAAGTATTATAAAATATGACTAAGTTATAGGGAGCGAGGTTTGTCAAAAGCATACAAAAGTCTGCCCAACCAATCTGGCTACTAGAAGTGTGTATTTGGGACTGATATGCGATACCGCTTATAATAAGTAACTATGGATGCTGCGAGGTTAGTTCCAATTTCGTAGGGTATCTGCCCAGCTAATCTAGCTACTAGTCCCTACGAATAGTCGAGCTAATGTGAGACGTCTCCGTAGGGTAGGAGTCATAGTACGAAGGACCTGCTTCGGGGATTGAAGCTAATAAGCGTTTGTTTGAAGACACATCTCTTTCCTCTATATGAAGTATCAAATGGTTGGGATTAGGTTTAGGCTGCAGGATATCTCGGAAAGGTCCACTTCAACGAAAGTAATAAGAATCTAAAGAGATTTCCATGCAATGTCAGATAGACAGATACCTGTGCGTAGTCCGCCTTAAAAACATGTATTAAATGATGGGACCTTCCTCAGTTGATGTCTTAAATGGTTAGAGTCTACATATTTTCCATTAAAAGGTATTAAGTGGCTTGGGTACTATATCTCGCATTGGTAGATATTAATAATGATGGTTATGAGATTAGATAATATGAAGAACTTACTTTGGGGATTGAAGGTATTAAGTGGTTGTTCGAGGGCCCGTCTATTTCCCTTATATGAAGTATTAAATGGTTTTGAATATAGTTTAAGTGTGAAAGACATATCCTCGTTTAAATTATACTGCCCAAGTACAAATATAGAAAGTCTCAAGATTTCTATTCACCGGACATTGTTGATCTGACTCCCTACTCCTTACAACACTAGTTAGGGAAGGAGACAATGATCAAGATCGAGAATATGACGAGAAGAGTTTGTGGCAGTAGTCTATTTATCTATTTATGTTATTTTTTGATGTACCGATTTGAAGATGAAAATGTATTTTTGGACATGATAACGTAGCGGTTATTGTTGACTTATGTTATGGTTTTATGACATTTGAAATTTTAAATGAAATGGGTGCTATTTATGTTATTATATTTTATTCTTCCTCTGCAAGTTCTGAATGAATAGATAAATAGCCCTATATTGTTATTTTTACCAACCAACGGTCCGTTTTGGAATGGGCCTAAGTTTTTTTCGGAATGGGTTATTATAGTTGTATTTTATTTCTGCTACACAACTATTATGTATATATCAGCATTTGTGAGGACATGCTGTTATAACTATCCAGACTGATGATAGTACTTTGGATTGTAACTCTAAAATGCTATGTACCTTAATGTAGCACTTTGTACAGTCTTTTGATATTATTAGTTATCATTTCGTGATGAGATTCTGATATTCTACTCTTCCTTCCTTGTTCTTTGCTTTTTTCTTTTTCTTTTATCCTAAACAATGTTTCAAATCTTGGATTTTGGTCCCTTTTCGTCTCCTAATTTTCACACAAGCCATTTCATAATGGAGGATCTTAGACGAGATGAAAGTATCAGAGGTGTACATCATGGATTGACATCTTGGGCCTTGAATTAAATCTTAGGAACATCTCAAAGCATCTAATGTTTCTAAAATTGATTTTAAATGATTTATTTCTACAATTTTCAAAATAAGAATAAAAACTATAAATATTCTTGGTTTACATAGCAAATAATTGAAATTAATGTTTTGGAGAAGAACGATAGTTTGATTAGCTTAATTTATATAGTAATGATTGAACTGTATCCTCTTATTTGCACATAAAAAAGAAATGAAGTCTTTTGTTGTCACTCGTTAAGATAAAAAGTGAAAATTATGTTCAAGGAGTTGGTAAATAGTAACTAGATTAGGTGTTTTTTTCGAATCAATTTGAAAGTTATGTAAAAGAAGAAAAATATATAATTTCGGATGATATCTCAGATTGAGAATTGATCCATATTTGAGTGAGATTTAAATATTTCGGGCGAGATGAGTGTCGAATATGAATGAGATTTGATGTTTTGTCTTATCCAATTGTAGAAAGAAGATCACGGAGGATATCTCGGGTGAAATAAAGGAGATCTAAAACCATGATCCTACCAATTTTTCTTTCTCGCACTTGAGTGCTCGGCATTTGGGGGGTGAAATATGAATATTGTGGTTGTATTAGTGTCAACATTTGGGGGATGAAAGGTGGGTCGTTATAGTTTTCACGTCCTATTTAGATAACCTGCTCATATCATGAAGTTAATTCATTACTACCTTCCACCGGTCGGAGGTTTCACGAACAGGAGCAAGGGTAGTGTAAAGTACAATATTATCATGAAACTTGGCCTTTCGACTATCCCAGTAGAGTACAATAGAACGAGGCGGAGGTAGGCGACGTATCATCTAGAGTGAAAGACATGCCATCAAAATGATGTGGATAAGTAGTATCTAGTCCCATTATTATCTTTTCCATACTCTTATCACTGCCTGCAACCCAGATCAAATGCACAGCTTCATTGTAGAACAAAAAAGGAGAGATGGTGAAATCAATCTGATTATGGAATGAATACAATCCATTAACAAGATGTTCCTCCAGTAGAATATCCATCATTTCCCAACCGATTGGAGAACGAACTCTAAGAACCTTTACAAATAGCACGTCCCATGCTTTTGCTCAAGCCTAAAATTATTATCACTATGATGACTTTTCGATCAGTGTCCCTAATTGCTCCCTTTACCACCATCAAATTCCTATAATGATAGCAAAGACTGATAAGGTTAGACGGGTGTTAATTAAGAAGACTGTACATTTTAGTGTAAGTACCTTAGGTATTGGTTTTGATGATAACAATTATAGAACATTATATAAAATATAGATACCAATGTTTTATCAAGATTATATAGAACATAGTGCATGATATTAGACAGGTGTTAATTAAGAAGACTATACATTTTAGTCTTAGTACATTAGGTATTGGTTTTGATGATAACAACTATAGGACGTTATATAAAATATAGATACCGATGTTTTGTCAAGATATATATATATATATAATATATAGTGCAGGATATTAGACAAGTGTTAATTAAGAAGACTGTACAGTATCAAGCTGCTAATATATTAAGATGCTGATATCAAGAGTACATTCAAGATGCTGATATAAAGTTTCAAGAGTTCAAGAATGAAGACTCATGAGTATTGAAGAGTTCAAGATTTCAAAATATTCTAGATAGGTCATAGAGTCAAAGAATGTATGTTAAAACCTTGATAGCACTTTCCCGATCTCTATCACCTTCTCTAATTTTGTTTTAATTTTTTTTTCAAATATTCAGTTTTTATATAATCTGTCAAAATATTTTCAAAAATGATTTTCAATACTTATAAAGATATCATTTTAGAGTTTTTAAGTTTGTGTATATATTGAATTTTTGTACATATTTTAATAAGTTAGAATTATATTAATTTTTATATATATTATTGAATATTCTTATTAAATCTTTCAACACTATTTTATAAGTTTTGTTATTAAATGTGTATAAACTATATTTAAATGACTCTATAAAGTATCAAAGTATTTTACAAAGCAGTGGATTTTCAAAATAATACTTTTAACGAGTTTTCCAAAATACAAAGGGATATGTCGACATATCCTATCAATGTATGTCGACGTAGTGCCGTAAGATTCAAAATTCAAATTTGAATGGAAGTTTCTTGTAGTCGTATCTCTTCGCGAATGGACATGACCATTGTTTCCATACATATGCCAAACATTCAAACGAATTTTCATTAACTACTTTCTTAATTTTCTCTCCTCTTTTCACACACTTGATTTCTAAATCAATATCTTTCAGAACTCTACAGAAATTCAACCATAATTAAATTCAATCATTACCAGTTTGATTTTCTTTCATATACTCTCTGATTTCTCTCATCTCTCTCAAGATCAAAGCACTATTCAAGAGTTATAAGATCAATTGTAATCGAGATCGAAGATCGGAGTCTATAAAATCTCTCAAATCATACTCTTATACTCTATGGTGTGCTTGGTATCCTTGAAATCCAAGTATGTGGATTGTAGCTTGTTAAAATCAATTAGGTGTGCTTAGTAGCCCGTAAGTCTAATGGGTGTGCTTGAGGCCGAAAATCAAGTAACTCTACCCAGAGGTCGGGTATGATGACTCGAATTTCAAGAAGTTTAAGTTGACAATAAACCACACATGTTTAACTCTAAACGATCCGAAACACAGATAATCAATGGGGTTGATTAAGAAAAATAAGAAAAGAAGAAAATAAACACAGAATCTCGTAGTGGAATGACACAATATAATAATCTAATAAATTGTTCATGAAGCTGTTTGCACTATACATTTGATTATACTTTTACAACATCAATAAGAGTTATACATAAAACAGGGACAAAATAAAACCATGCAATAGAACAACATGATGTAGGGGAATAATACGTAATAATAATACACCAAATCTTCATCTTCGTCCTCCAAAATAATATAATCTTCAATGCATTGAAAACTTAGGGTTGACCCGAGCATAAAGTAAAACAATACACTCGAGTCGGAACTAAAATAATCTCATGTACTATCACATATAACAGAAGTGTAATAGCGTTAGAGATGTTTACGGGGTTTTACATCTCCTATCCAGTGTACAACGTGCGTGCAATAACTTAAGAGATGTTACGGGATTTTCCATCTCATAAGGATCCGTCAAAGTATCTATATATCATGGAATACGCTATATATGTAATGTCTAATCAATAAAGTAAATATTTTTCCTAGTGTTAAGGCTTTACATTAATCCTCCTTAACGCATTTTTAAGTATTTTCGTACAATTTGCATGTAACATAACCAGTAGAACGTCGATAGATAGGGATGAGCCGTGATACGAAAAAACTAAACCAAACTCATAGTAGTCTCGTATAAGGACAAAAGTATGACAAGACACGTAAGGCAATGCCTAAGGTAGTATGCTGCTAGTTCGAGTCGCCAGGCTGGTGGTAACGCATCGTCGCAACGACCGCCAACCACGTCCACCCATCCCATATTGAGTCAAAGGAAGGTTATCCCAAATAAAGGTGCATAAATCGAAAGCAACAACAAAGGTAATAGTATGGACCAAGTCCACAAGAGAAATCGAAGAACAGGTGTCTACTAGGGGTAGCTCGCCTACTTGGCCTAGTTCAAGCTAATCTGTTTTTGTCATTTTAAATTGAAACAAGTGTCGGGGCTATCCATCATCGTTCTCTTTCTTCAAATCCAACAAATGTACATCAAATCCAACCACCTCATTCTGGAGTCTCCTCCACGTACACAGTTATTAAGGTGGTTCCAACATCGACAGAGAGTATGTCAATAATCGGCCCCGGCCTCTTTAACAACCAAACGTCAAGTTACATACCGATTGGTTCTTTTATGTTTCAAAACGATTCATACTTGATATCAAAGTATCATATTCACTTTAAAATATCATTCATTGCAAAATTATCATATTCATTTCGAAATCAATTTCATTTCAAAATCATTTTATTCACTTCGAAACTAATTTCATTTAAAAATCATTTCGAATTTTGACTTAGATTATAACTTCATTTTAACCACGTTCGTATTTAAATTAACGATTTAAATATGAACAGTTCCCAACTTGAACGGTTTTAATTTTTTAAAATGGTTTGAATAGTTAAAATAGTTTGAATAGTTAAAATAGTTTGAATATTTAAAATAACTCGAATAGTTAAAATAACTCGAATAGTTAAAATAGTTTGAATGGTTAAAATAGTTTGAATAGTCAAAATATTTAAATAGTCAAAATACTTAAAATAGTTTGAATAGTTAAAATAGTTTAATAATTAAAATAGGTTACATATTAAATGTTTTGAAAATTTAAATAATTTGAAAATTTAAAAAGATGAATTTTAAAACAGTTTATAGTAAAATAGTTTACAGTGAAATAGTTTCAAATTTAAAACCGTTTATTTCCATTTCCGATAAATTTGTATTCAGGCCCAAATTTCAATCAAACAGATTAAATTTCAAATCTTCTAATTCAATTCATCTTCGATCTCAAATTAATTTAAATCGACTCAATTTCAATTCAAATCAAATTCAATTTCAATTTCGATTCCAATTCAAATTAACTCTAATTTCAATTTCAACTCGAATTAACTTCATTTGTGATTTCAATTTGAATTCACTTAAATTTCAAAATGTTCATCTTAACTTCAAATTCGATTCAATGGTTCAAATTTCAATTCAACTCTTATTTTAAACCATTTCACCTTACATAAATTTCAAGTCCAATTTTAATTTACCAATTTAAATCACTTAAATCGAATTAAACTTCAATGTTCAATTTGAGGTTCATAACTTTAAAATAGAGCCCAAATTTGAAATATCAATCCAAATTACTTTAACTAAGATAAATTTTAAAAGTTCGAATAAAGTTCAAATCTTTAAGCAATTCAATTCCCATAATTCAAGTCGTATACTGATTGTAACTTCAAATTCCAAAATAATTTCTTTAAATAATTTCTTTTACAAATTTCACCTTCAACATTTGAAAGCACAAACTTGAAAATAATTCAATCTACATAAATATGATTTTTATTTCTTTAAAACCAATTCATTTAAATAGATACAAATTCAAGAATTTAAAACCATTTAATTTAACCTATCTGATGTCCGTATATAATTTTCTATCCTATGGCCAAGTAATCAGTTATTTCAATTTTACTTTCAGGATGGATATATATCATTTCAATCCAAATCAAAGTTTGTAGGCACATATCATTTCAACCTATTTATTAATTTATTTGAAATAATTCAAATAACAGTTTTATATATTGTCAGCAACATACATGGTGATAACAAGATATATATATAAAATAAATAAACATCCAATTATCTAAAATATCAATCAATATCCATCAATCACAATCAACATCCAAAACGGTCAATATATCACAACAGTTAACTATTTATCAATATCGAATGTTTAACTAGCAAATCAATTTCAATTTTAAATTTAACTTTCAATTTAAATTCCTATCAGTTCGAACCATATGTCAATTTAAATATCAGTTAAATTACCAAACAACAGTCAATAAAGATAAATCACTTCATGATTTTAATTTAACTAACATCGGAATTTTTTCATATTTCGTGAGCGGTATAAAATAATCACATTTATTTGAAACTGAAAACTTGTTATAGTCAAACAAATTCAAATCCAACTCCAAGTAGTAGACGACTTCTGTAACGTCCCGAAAATTTTCGACTTTCGAAAATTCAACATCGATACTCACTTTATCGACTGCCGAGAAATCGAAGGCCGGAAACCCGAAATGTTATGGTTTTTTTTAAAAGAATTTAAGAAAAGAAAAAGAAAGAAGAAGACATAGAAGAGGTAAGAAGGTAGAAAATAGAGAGGAAAGAACATAGGAGAGAATAGAAAACAACAGAACAACATCAGAATCTCACAATTCGCAGCGGAACAACATATAATAATAAATGAATAATCTTTAAACAAAGAACTATATCAGTTATTACATTACATCACATTTCATTACATCATATCATCAGAGTGTACAACAACAACAACAACAAACAGTGCAGCGGAAAAAGAAATACTATATAACTAGTAATACGCCATGCCATCCATCTTGCCTCCAGCAACTCCAGAATATCCTGATAAACCTAACTCTTGACTGCCCGTGTGGAAATTGGGGGGGGGGGGGGGGGCAGTGTTTAGGAAGGAAAACAATAAACTCCGAGTCAGTCATGTGACTGGTGTGAGAACTCAAAACAGTTTATTTATCTTTAAAATCAAAATAGAAGAATATTTTTAAAGTCAATTCGCAATGCTTTTTAAAAATGAGACTACCATAAGGCCTCCCGCACACACACACATGCAAACGCAGAATCGGAGGAGATTTCTCCTTATGATAGTCAAAGATGCTTGATACGCATTTAAAATAACATTTGATATTATTACTAGTGCATAGTGTAGAAAAAATTTATTTCGAAAGTAGAATATAAATCTTAGCCAACATAGACATTTCGAACTATGCCTACTATAGCTACCATCTAAACAGTGGTGACCACCATAAGTAAATGGCAGGTTCTACAACTAAAACCGTACAAGTTTCGTATTGGGAATTGGATTTCCAACGAATGATCAGGCCAAGGAACTTCCCATTGCCACATAAGAATGCCTCTGGATGGACATCCCCGAGAACCAAACCGGATCTCTACCAACACAAGGCCGGGTTACCCCTAACTGAGTAACAACTGACCGAATATGCCATCCCCCGGTCCTTTGGGACCTTTTCACCGAGCGCTCGTAATCAATTCACACAATCATAACAAAGTGTTTTCAACATGAGTAAGTATCTGGGCTCCATACCATGATACCACCCTTTTCCAGAAGGAAATGCACACATCCTAAAGGGCGCTACCCCTCATAACCTTGCTGCATCTTTCCTGTTTTGACCATTCACGGGGTGTGAGGCTCGACGAAGTCACGTCCACAAAAACATACTTTATACAAAAGCCATGCTTTGGGTCAACAAATGATCATAGAAATGATCACAAAGATAGACGATCAAGTAAATGATCCTATCACAAATAATCAACACAATGATCATTTACAGCAACACTCAGCATGTCACATTACCAAATTGGGAATATATCGCTGATAACTTCAACTATATAACCTCTGAGCTCGTACGTCTCAGAGAAGGGTGTTAAGCTAAAAGAATAAATTCTCCGCCACCAACAGAAATATATTTGAAAGAAATCGGCTTTATATCTCAACTTGTAATGTCAGACATACAATCCATACAAGTCTGTTCCGGGCTCGAACAAAACCGAAGGCACTTACAAAGAAGTCCTTGCAATCCGGATATTCACAATCCTGATCGGATTTCCCATCACATATGGAGAACTCAATACCGTAGCTACTCGGTGCAGAGTCAATCGACAGGTCATCCTATCGCTTTCGCAAATACCGGGTCTTCAACACCGATCTTCAATGCGATTCATAACGACGTATCACATATTCGGAATGGGTTATACGACCCCATGGTCCTTTCCTGGTTAACCCGAATAGTGAGCGCTTATTCAAAAATAAGTGTGGCATTCAAATTCAAACAAATCACATCAAATACCCATTCAAAGGGAAATATTGATAGTCGGTTATTGAACTATCAATGGATATGCACAACATCACCAGATTCCAAATAATTTTCCAAATTATTTATTTCACAAAATATCTTTACTAGATATATAGTTTTCACACTTCAAAAATAAATCAATATTTATTTTTTAAACAAATTCTCCTTTTCATTCATAAATTCCATAGTGAATTTATAATCCAAAATACCTATGAATATATGGTTTCAATTATTCATTTCAATTTATCTTCAAAAAGATAAATTCTCAAAATATTCACTTATAGTGGAAAACATTTCCATACTTATTTATTCATAAGCAATTCACAAATTTTATTTATTTTCAACACTTAGAAAATATTCAATATACTTAAATCAAAATTTAGTATATATCTCATTCTTTAAGGAAATCATTCTCTTAAACATATTTATTTGGGCCAAAACGAATGTTACGTAAAACATCGTTACGACAACCCAAAATCACTAGTATAGGGATTCGAAATTAAAATAGATATATAAATCCCAATACTATACAAAACATTTCCTTTCGGAAATCATTTATTATAACAACAGTGTTATAATCTACCATTTCCTTTTATTTCTCGAAAACGTCTATTTCAACAATAAATGTTGAAATCTATGGTTTCGAATCTCAACATATTTTAAAACATCGTTAGATCGTTTTTAATCAATTTAAAATATCACATTCTAAACATTTTCTTTAACATATCATTCACTATTCAAAAACGTGAATATACTACGTTAACCAATTTCATCCTTTATTCATTTTATTTCTAAGGATTATTCACAGTCAAAAATGTGAATATAACTCCATTAATAGGTTTCAACAATTTACTTATCAAAATAAGTTGTTTGCGAATTTATAAAACAACGTTCATAAATCCCATTTCTAATTATTTATAACAACTTCCTTTTATAAATTCCTTTATTAACCTATTCAATTTATAACTCAATTATAAAACAAAGGTTCATATTATAAGTCAAATACTTATAATTTATTTGTTTACAAAAATCGTTCCTTTGAACTTCATAATTCTAAATCTTATAACTTATAAGATTCAATGATTTATTCAAAACTATTCTTTTAATAACTTTATAAAATTTATAAATCTTATTATTTATAAATTTCATTTATAACTTCACCATTTAAATTCTATAAATTCCATTCATTTACAAAATTCAATTTCACTTCATTCAAATACTTATAAAAACTCGTTTTATAATGTCAATATTTCAATTTATAAATATCCATTTATAAATCTTTGAATATCAATCAAATTATATTATTATTCTAAAACGTCTTTAATTTCCTTTATAATTTCACCATTTTGATTTATAAAATAATCAAATTTTATAAATCCTATATTTAAACTTTTCACAATAAATTCTAAAATCCCGATTAAACTATTTTATAAAATCAATAGCATCATATTCTCAAAAATCAGTTTTTACTATATTTCTCAAAAATCATAATTTTTATAACTTTAAAAATTATAACGTTTATTTATTTAAAATGAATCAATCTCCAAACATATAGTATATTTTCAAAAATCACTTTAAAAATCATTTTAAAGTTCCAAATTTGGTCCAATGATGCTACACACCAAATAGTCAATCACGACTACAACGATATCATATATCGATATGATAATCCATCAAATATCAAAATATCTGAAATCAAATAAATACTGTTGAGGAATCCAGTTGGATCCCTCCAACCTGTTTCCTTGCATCCACAAACATTAGCACAATACCAATTCCGCTCCAGTACGAAATTATCGCGGTATATGTTTTTATTAAATATTATCCGCTTAATAACGGCGCAATAGGGCCTCATCCGCTAAACAAAAAATGCGGGAAATCGATAACTCCAATATATACATATGCCAATATATATATATTGCTATTATATATAATACCAATTTCACTGTTTATGAAATATTCGCGGTATATGTTTTTAATAAATAACATCCGCTTACTAACGGCGCATAATGTCTATTTTAACAATCAATAAATATCAATCAACATTCAAACATGCATACTAATATTTTAAATCTAACTATTTAAAATAAAATCGAAACTGATTCGATTGAGTGAGAAGTTCTCACCTTGATTTCAATTTTGTTTTAGCGATTTATTTCGAATAAAATTAAACGCGCGTTTAATTTTACCTAAAATTCTCACTAACTCCAAACGACTCCAAATCAGTTGCATAGCGTAGAGCTCGTAGATACGAAGCCAACGCTTTTCGTTTCGGGAATTTTCGACCTCGCAGCAAAAAGATATCACAGTTTAAAGTTTAACGAATTAATATATACAATTAATTTACATTTACAAACTTGCTACCATCATCCACCGTTCATTTGCTTCCTGAAGATCTCGGCCACACGTGCTTTTCTTCCATCTCCAGTATGAGACGCGCGCAGTACAACACCGAACCCATTTTGACATTTAGGGTTTGAATTTGAAATCCATTTAGTCGATAAAAATTCGATCAGGTGACGCCATTCCATTCGCCTCCAGAAACACCACCCAAGGCTGAAGAGCCATGAAACTTGGTCCCCCCATCTGCACGCAATTCAAGAACAAACGCATGATGAACGCGCCCCATTATCTCCTTCCTCGTCGTGAATTAGACGATCACCACCGTTGACATCCAAGATCTCACCATCCTCTACGACTTCCATGTTGGAAGATTGTTGAATCGAGTTATGGATTGAGAGATTTGGAGGAGAGAAAGTATGAAGTTTCTGGCCGTTCGTGCGTGGGTGGCGGCTGCGTTTGACCTAGGGTTAATTTTTTTTTTTTTTTTTGTGAGAGGTAGGGGTCTATTTATAGGAAAATCGATCGACACTATTCATTCCGGAAATTCCAAACTCCGATTTACGTGTCGAAACTGACGTTCCTAGGGTTTATCCCACGTTCCGGACACAATGGAACAGGTTTCGGAAGCTAATTCGGACATCTGTGCGAGTTATGGGTATAAACGTTCAATTTAAATTAAACCGATTTAAGCGATTTTCTAGGCGTTTTAATTCGTACCTGACAAACGGTAAATCCAATTGACTTGAAATTTGAAACCTTACAATAATATCACACTACGGATCCGATGAAACTGGTTTCGTCGAAATCCGAGACTTTTTGAAAAATGGCTATTTTGACTCGCCAAATTTAAATTAAAAAATAATTCGATGCGTTTCGAGCTGCCACGATCAAACGATAACTCCGATTGACACGAAAATTGAAATCCAGTAATAACTAACTATTACGGATCCAATGGAACTGGTTTCGTTCAATTCTGAGACTGTTCAAAAATTGACTATTTTCACTAGTCGATTTTAATATTAAAATATTCAATTTTCACAAATTAACTTTTAATTCGATTTTAAAAGTTCTAAAACATCGTTCTAACTCTAACATGATAAAATAAAATTTCACAAATCATTTCCAATCATATTTAACCCAATTTTCAATTATTTCCATAATTTAACGTATTAAATTATCGATTTAATTATCCAATTAAATCCAATTACTCAAATAAAAATTTATTTGACTTATAAATTCA
This sequence comes from Allium cepa, assembly GCA_030765085.1. Taxonomy (NCBI): domain Eukaryota; kingdom Viridiplantae; phylum Streptophyta; class Magnoliopsida; order Asparagales; family Amaryllidaceae; genus Allium; species Allium cepa. The sequence continues at coordinate 735,903,258 of CM060935.1, read as the reverse complement.
CTTCTTAATATTTATAATTAATTAAATATTCAAATTTTAATTAAATAAAATTCTGGATCGTTACAATCTTCCCCCCTTAAAAGAATTTCGTCCTCGAAATTATCAAGTAAGAAAAGTTACAGAATTTATTAACTTTCCATAAAATCATAGTTAAACTTTTTATAATAACTTTACTAAGTTTTCAAATCATACTTAGTTATCTTTTCAAAAACAACTACTATTGTTTAACTTTCAATTCCAAATCAAAGTTAAAGGTTTCAAAACTTTCCAATTTTCTCAAATTTTTTCTAACGCCTTAAATTTCCGGAAAAATTCGCCATAGTCTCCTTTGCGCGGCTCGATCCGAAAAAAAAAATGACAGTATATATATCACAAATATACATCTCATCAAGTAATGAGGCATCCCACAGGGAAAAAAGTATAAAAGTACGGTATGTAATCCGAGATATGTACCTTATATTTTATTAGCAAGCATATACGGCTAATATAACGCGAAAGCAAGCTCCAAATGCGAAGAAAACGCGATCCGCACCTACTAATCACTCAACAAACAACATGAGAACATGCATATAGACAATAGTATCAATATATAACATATAGTAACATAATAACTATATATGCCAACATAGCAAATGTAAACAAACAACAAATTCAAACATCAACCAACTAGCATCCATAACAAATATATATTCATTCATATTCTCATTAATATTCAATGAATTGGGTTTTCAATTTAATCACATTTGATTCATTAACATTGGATTTTTCTAACATTCATTTTCAATTCAATTAGTTATCATTTACTAATTTAAATCCAATTCACTAATTCATATTCAAGTTGGTTCACTTCCAAATCAAATTCAATTCTATTTAAGATTCACTTAACTTCAAATTAAATTTCAATTACTTTAGCTTTCAATTTCGCTAATTCACTTTCATTAACACTTAATGAATTATATACAATCAATTAAAAATCAAATAACAACCAATGTATATTAATTACAACCAAATTCCTTTACTTATATTCATTCTATTTGGTTTAACACCATCACTTTCAATTGGTTTAATAAATTGATTTTCATTCAACTATTCAACTTTCAATAACATTAGATTTTAATGAATTAACACTTATATTCATTATTCCATATCAATTATTCACATTCAATTGATTATCATTCAATCCATTAATTTAATTCAATTCAATTTCAAAATTTGAATTTCACTTCATAACTCAAGTTCATATTTATTTAATCCATTTGATTATTTACTTCGATACCAAAATCAATTCCATTCAACAACACTTAAGTTATATTCTATTTAACTTTAAATTCATTTTTATTTATAACTCATATCCATAGATATATTCATATAGTTTCACTTCTTATATATATAAGTTTATTTCACAATTGTAAATCACTTTAATTATAATTCAATTCTTATAATTCATTTTACTTATACAATTATTCTTTTACAACATGTTTTTTTTTACTTAGATTATTCAAACAACTAAACAATCAACTTATATACACTTTAATAATTCTGAAAAATTATTCCTTTATATATAAAAATATAATCAAGGTAAAATTATTTCATTTACCCAATTTTAAAATCAATATTGTGTCGATTTATCTTGTTTAAGAGTTTAGAAACCCCTTTCTACGATAGTTAGCTAGACTACATCGACCGAAATCTATAAACAATCAACCGATAAGTCAACACAATACAAAACAATTTTTTTTTATATTCACTAACAAATACGCTCTCATAGCTATTATTACACTCAACTCATTCTAGAGTACTACTGACTCTATCTCTAATGAGTAATACCCAACAGAACCATGGTTGTCGCTTAACCATATGCTCCGATACCAAATGTAACGTCCCAAAAATTTTCGACTTTCGAAAATTCAACATCGATACTCACTTTATCGACTGCCGAGAAATCGAAGGCCGGAAACCCGAAATGTTATGGTTTTTTTTAAAAGAATTTAAGAAAAGAAAAAGAAAGAAGAAGACATAGAAGAGGTAAGAAGGTAGAAAATAGAGAGGAAAGAACATAGGAGAGAATAGAAAACAACAGAACAACATCAGAATCTCACAATTCGCAGCGGAACAACATATAATAATAAATGAATAATCTTTAAACAAAGAACTATATCAGTTATTACATTACATCACATTTCATTACATCATATCATCAGAGTGTACAACAACAACAACAAACAGTGCAGCGGAAAAAGAAATACTATATAACTAGTAATACGCCATGCCATCCATCTTGCCTCCAGCAACTCCAGAATATCCAGAATATCCTGATAAACCTAACTCTTGACTGCCCGTGTGGAAATTGGGGGGGGGGGGGGCAGTGTTTAGGAAGGAAAACAATAAACTCCGAGTCAGTCATGTGACTGGTGTGAGAACTCAAAACAGTTTATTTATCTTTAAAATCAAAATAGAAGAATATTTTTAAAGTCAATTCGCAATGCTTTTTAAAAATGAGACTACCATAAGGCCTCCCGCACACACACACATGCAAACGCAGAATCAGAGGAGATTTCTCCTTATGATAGTCAAAGATGCTTGATACGCATTTAAAATAACATTTGATATTATTACTAGTGCATAGTGTAGAAAAAATTTATTTCGAAAGTAGAATATAAATCTTAGCCAACATAGACATTTCGAACTATGCCTACTATAGCTACCATCTAAACAGTGGTGACCACCATAAGTAAATGGCAGGTTCTACAACTAAAACCGTACAAGTTTCGTATTGGGAATTGGATTTCCAACGAATGATCAGGCCAAGGAACTTCCCATTGCCACATAAGAATGCCTCTGGATGGACATCCCCGAGAACCAAACCGGATCTCTACCAACACAAGGCCGGGTTACCCCTAACTGAGTAACAACTGACCGAATATGCCATCCCCCGGTCCTTTGGGACCTTTTCACCGAGCGCTCGTAATCAATTCACACAATCATAACAAAGTGTTTTCAACATGAGTAAGTATCTGGGCTCCATACCATGATACCACCCTTTTCCAAAAGGAAATGCACACATCCTAAAGGGCGCTACCCCTCATAACCTTGCTGCATCTTTCCTGTTTTGACCATTCACGGGGTGTGAGGCTCGACGAAGTCACGTCCACAAAAACATACTTTATACAAAAGCCATGCTTTGGGTCAACAAATGATCATAGAAATGATCACAAAGATAGACGATCAAGTAAATGATCCTATCACAAATAATCAACACAATGATCATTTACAGCAACACTCAGCATGTCACATTACCAAATTGGGAATATATCGCTGATAACTTCAACTATATAACCTCTGAGCTCGTACGTCTCAGAGAAGGGTGTTAAGCTAAAAGAATAAATTCTCCGCCACCAACAGAAATATATTTGAAAGAAATCGGCTTTATATCTCAACTTGTAATGTCAGACATACAATCCATACAAGTCTGTTCCGGGCTCGAACAAAACCGAAGGCATTTACAAAGAAGTCCTTGCAATCCGGATATTCACAATCCTGATCGGATTTCCCATCACATATGGAGAACTCAATACCGTAGCTACTCGGTGCAGAGTCAATCGACAGGTCATCCTATCGCTCTCGCAAATACCGGGTCTTCAACACCGATCTTCAATGCGATTCATAACGACGTATCACATATTCGGAATGGGTTATACGACCCCATGGTCCTTTCCCGGTTAACCCGAATAGTGAGCGCTTATTCAAAAATAAATGTGGCATTCAAATTCAAACAAATCACATCAAATACCCATTCAAAGGGAAATATTGATAGTCGGTTATTGAACTATCAATGGATATGCACAACATCACCAGATTCCAAATAATTTTCCAAATTATTTATTTCACAAAATATCTTTACTAGATATATAGTTTTCACACTTCAAAAATAAATCAATATTTATTTTTTAAACAAATTCTCCTTTTCATTCATAAATTCCATAGTGAATTTATAATCCAAAATACCTATGAATATATGGTTTCAATTATTCATTTCAATTTATCTTCAAAAAGATAAATTCTTAAAATATTCACTTATAGTGGAAAACATTTCCATACTTATTTATTCATAAGCAATTCACAAATTTTATTTATTTTCAACACTTAGAAAATATTCAATATACTTAAATCAAAATTTAGTATATATCTCATTCTTTAAGGAAATCATTCTCTTAAACATATTTATTTGGGCCAAAACGAATGTTACGTAAAACATCGTTACGACAACCCAAAATCACTAGTATAGGGATTCGAAATTAAAATAGATATATAAATCCCAATACTATACAAAACATTTCCTTTCGGAAATCATTTATTATAACAACAGTGTTATAATCTACCATTTCCTTTTATTTCTTGAAAACGTCTATTTCAACAATAAATGTTGAAATCTATGGTTTCGAATCTCAACATATTTTAAAACATCGTTAGATCGTTTTTAATCAATTTAAAATATCACATTCTAAACATTTTCTTTAACATATCATTCAATATTCAAAAACGTGACTATACTACGTTAACCAATTTCATCCTTTATTCATTTTATTTCTAAGGATTATTCACAGTCAAAAATGTGAATATAACTCCATTAATAGGTTTCAACAATTTACTTATCAAAATAAGTTGTTTGCAAATTTATAAAACAACGTTTATAAATCCCATTTCTAATTATTTATAACAACTTCCTTTTATAAATTCCTTTATTAACCTATTCAATTTATAACTCAATTATAAAACAAAGGTTCATATTATAAGTCAAATACTTATAGTTTATTCGTTTACAAAAATCGTTCCTTTGAACTTCATAATTCTAAATCTTATAACTTATAAGATTCAATGATTTATTCAAAACTATTCTTTTAATAACTTTATAAAATTTATAAATCTTATTATTTATAAATTTCATTTATAACTTCACCATTTAAATTCTATAAATTCCATTCATTTACAAAATTCAATTTCACTTCATTCAAATACTTATAAAAACTCGTTTTATAATGTCAATATTTCAATTTATAAATATCCATTTATAAATCTTTTAATATCAATCAAATTATATTATTATTCTAAAACGTCTTTAATTTCCTTTATAATTTCACCATTTTGATTTATAAAATAATCAAATTTTATAAATCCTATATTTAAACTTTTCACAATAAATTCTAAAATCCCGATTAAACTATTTTATAAAATCAATAGCATCATATTCTCAAAAATCAGTTTTTACTATATTTCTCAAAAATCATAATTTTTATAACTTTAAAAATTATAACGTTTATTTATTTAAAATGAATCAATCTCCAAACATATAGTATATTTTCAAAAATCACTTTAAAAATCATTTTAAAGTTCCAAATTTGGTCCAATGATGCTACACACCAAATAGTCAATCACGACTACAACGATATCATATATCGATATGATAATCCATCAAATATCAAAATATCTGAAATCAAATAAATACTGTTGAGGAATCCAGTTGGATCCCTCCAACCTGTTTCCCTGCATCCACAAACATTAGCACAATACCAATTCCGCTCCATTACGAAATTATCGCGGTATATGTTTTTATTAAATATTATCCGCTTAATAACGGCGCAATAGGGCCTCATCCGCTAAACAAAAAAATGCGGAAAATCAATAACTCCAATATATACATATGCCAATATATATATATTGCTATTATATATAATACCAATTTCACTGTTTATGAAATATTCGCGGTATATGTTTTTAATAAATAACATCCGCTTACTAACGGCGCATAATGTCTATTTTAACAATCAATAAATATCAATCAACATTCAAACATGCATACTAATATTTTAAATCTAACTATTTAAAATAAAATCGAAACTGATTCGATTGAGTGAGAAGTTCTCACCTTGATTTCAATTTTGTTTTAGCGATTTATTTCGAATAAAATTAAACGCGCGTTTAATTTTACCCAAAATTCTCACTAACTCCAAACGACTCCAAATCAGTTGCATAGCGTAGAGCTCGTAGATACGAAGCCAACGCTTTTCGTTTCGGGAATTTTCGACCTCGCAGCAAAAAGATATCACAGTTTAAAGTTTAACGAATTAATATATACAATTAATTTACATTTACAAACTTGCTACCATCATCCACCGTTCATTTGCTTCCTGAAGATCTCGGCCACACGTGCTTTTCTTCCATCTCCAGTATGAGACGCGCGCAGTACAACACCGAACCCATTTTGACATTTAGGGTTTGAATTTGAAATCCATTTAGTCGATAAAAATTCGATCAGGTGACGCCATTCCATTCGCCTCCAGAAACACCACCCACGGCCGAAGAGCCATGAAACTCGGTCCCCCCATCTGCACGCAATTCAAGAACAAACGCATGATGAACGCGCCCCATTATCTCCTTCCTCATCGTGAATTAGACGATCACCACCGTTGACATCCAAGATCTCACCATCCTCTACGACTTCCATGTTGGAAGATTGTTGAATCGAGTTATGGATTGAGAGATTTGGAGGAGAGAAAGTATGAAGTTTTTGGCCGTTCGTGCGTGGGTGGCGGCTGCGTTTGACCTAGGGTTAATTTTTTATTTTTTTTATTTTTGTGAGAGGTAGGGGTCTATTTATAGGAAAATCGATCGACGCTATTCATTCCGAAAATTCCAAACTCCGATTTACGTGCCGAAACTGACGTTCCTAGGGTTTATCCCACGTTCCGGACACAATGGAACAGGTTTCGGAAGCTAATTCGGACATCTGTGCGAGTTATGGCTATAAACGTTCAATTTAAATTAAACCGATTTAAGCGATTTTCTAGGCGTTTTAATTCGTACCTGACAAACGGTAAATCCAATTGACTTAAAATTTGAAACCTTACAATAATATCACACTACGGATCCGATGAAACTGGTTTCGTCAAAATCCGAGACTTTTTGAAAAATGGCTATTTTGACTCGCCAAATTTAAATTAAAAAATAATTCGATGCGTTTCGAGCTGCCACGATCAAACGATAACTCCGATTGACACGAAAATTGAAATCTGGTAATAACTAACTATTACGGATCCAATGGAACTGGTTTCGTTCAATTCTGAGACTGTTCAAAAATTGACTATTTTCACTAGTCGATTTTAATATTAAAATATTCAATTTTCACAAATTAACTTTTAATTCGATTTTAAAAGTTCTAAAACATCATTCTAACTCTAACATGATAAAATAAAATTTCACAAATCATTTCCAATCATATTTAACCCAATTTTCAATTATTTCCATAATTTAACGTATTAAATTATCGATTTAATTATCCAATTAAATCCAATTACTCAAATAAAAATTTATTTGACTTATAAATTCACTTCTTAATATTTATAATTAATTAAATATTCAAATTTTAATTAATAAAATTCTGGGTCGTTACAACTTCGATAAGAATCAAAGGCAACTTGTTACGCTGGAATTCGACCTCGTACAAGAAAGTTACGAATTAATTAACATTCGATATAAATTAAAATTTAATCAACAAAAAAATTAACATAAAAATTAACCTTCTCTTCCATTCTCACTATTCATGAACGAACCAGGGCATGAGCTTCGTTTATTTTTCATTTATCAAATCGCGATCGAACGCGCCGCCACAAACGATAATGACAACGTCTTGCTCGCCTCCACTGTCGTCGCCCTTCATTGCGCCTCACCTACCTCGCGTGCGAGCGTACGTATACAAAAACCCAAAAACTATAGTTTTAACGCAAGCTATTCTTGGCCACATCCAGCGATGATTCAACGATCTGACCATTGGTTAAGCTCGTATTGTCGAGCTCTACGTTTTCTTAGTTAAAGTCATTGGCTAGTTTCGCCTTTAGAGGCTCTGATCGATGATGGCCATTAGATGGTTATATGTTGATGGCCGTTGAAAACAAAAGCTATAGGATTGGTTTGCAAATGGAAGAAATGTTGAGGCTATTTATAGAAAACTTCCGTGGCACTATTCATCCATGAAATTTTCGAACTACAAACGAAGTGTGCCACCTGGCATTCTATATGTTATACCCCTATTCCAAACACAATGGAATATGTATCGAGAGCTAATTCCATCATATTCAGAGGGTTGATTTTCAAAATCAAATTATTTTAATTAAAGTTCTAAAAATAAATTCTATGCGTTTCAAGCTCGCACGACAAAACGATAAGTCTGATCGCTATGAAACTTGAAATCAAATAATGATTCACTATTACAGATCCAATAAAACTAGTTTCGTTCAAATCCGAGATAGTTCTCAAAAGGACGATTTTACACGTTAATTAAATAAGTAATTTCCAAAAATTAATTTTTTCACTTTAAATTCAATTTTAAAAGTTAACAGTCTTCGTTCTTGTTTAAATAAAATTTAAATCAACTTTCGACATCATTTTCATTGATATTAAATTCAAGATTCAACCATTTAAATAATTCCAGTATTAAATTTAAACAATTTAATTATTAGATAAATCGCTATATTTGAAATACTAGTTATTTAACTTATAAAATTTTCTTTTAAAATGAATTCAAATAATAAAATGACTACTTCCATTTTACAGTAATTCGATATCTTTGCAATTATTGTATACAGAAAAAGTTATTCATTTCTTACCAAATAAATATTATCTTATTTATGAAATTTATACTTATCAAAAATACAATTTCATATAAATAAGCTTGTGCTTTTACTTTTAAATAAACACTCATTTGATTCTTTATTTACGTGACATTGGTTTCAATTTCTGTTATCAATCACTTACAATTCCATATCATTTGTTTCTAATATTAGTTATCATCTTTTATCTTATTGAATTTTGTTATTTAATTTTTTTATCTAAGGTCATAAAATTATATTGATAAATCATTAAATTTTTATTTCTAACCATTTGTATTCAATAATTATGTTACATTTAATAATGTAAAATAGTTAAAAAATACGGGTCGTTGCATCGGGATTTTGGAGGGTGTGCCTCGTATCCTTGGGATTGAGATTGTATTTGCATTTACTAGTTGAAAAAAAATCCGTGCAAGGAATTGGGCGGGATTGGATGTAAAACAACTCCGAACCGGTAGAAAATCAAGGTATGTTCTTTCCTTTTTACTTTTGCCGCATTTACTTTTTCAGTACTTTGATTCTATGATTGTTAATTACATCATTCCATGTAGAATCTTAACGAAGTTGAAAAATATTCATATAATCCATTAAACACTACTCACCCCCTAGTGTTAATTTAGTCTTAATATCCCTATTCCACCGACTCACATTTGGAATTAGATCATTGGTTTTCAAAATATTAATTATCTGATTTTTTTAAAAAAAATTAATGGCAATTTTTGATAATATTTTTAACATTTTTTTCGAAAAGGTAATTTGCAAAATCATCATAATGCTGTTTCATAAATTTGCATCTATTCGTTATAAAAAAATCACGTTATCTTTTAAAAATTATAAATTGCAAGAATAGATGTGTAACGTGGCTTTTGATGAACAAACACCTGATGATCAAATGCTACAAATCAAAAGGACAAATGGATATTGGATAGTGGATACTCAAGACACATGATTGGAAACCCAGAGATTTTGAAAGGTATAGTTTACGAAGACGGTGGATTAGTAAATTTTGGAGACAACTCTAAAGGATATGTGATTGGCATCGACAGTGTTGATAATTTTAAAAGTCATACTATTTCTAAAGTTATTAGTTAGGAATTTAAAGCATAATCTGTTGAATGTCAGTAAATTATGCGATAATGGTTTCAAAATTAAATTCGTAAAATATATATGTCAAATTGTAGATAATTTGTCAAACATTATCTTTGAAGTAAATAGGAAAAGAAACATCTATATATAAAGTATGGGAATCTCAAATAATAACTTATGCCTTTTGGCTGAATCAAGTGGCCTTTGGATTTGGCATAAAAGATTTGATCATTTGAATTTCAAACTAATATCTAAAATTGCTAAAAATGATCTAGTTAGAGGTCTTCCCAAAATGCATTTTAAAGTTAACAATTTATGCGATGCTTGTCAATTAGGAAAACATAGGAAAAGTTCTTTTAAATCAAAAGATATAATTTCTACCTCTTAACCCTTGAACTCCTTCACTTAGATCGTTTCGGTCTCTTACAGATACAGTCTATAAATCACAGTAGATGTGTAATTATAATCGTATATGATTAATCTAGGTTAACCCAGGCAATTTTCTTAAAACTTAAAAGTAATGCTATTGAAATGTTTAAAATCTTTGTTAAACGAATTCAAAATCAAATGACTAGTAAAGTTACAACTATTCGGAGTGATCAAGGTGGAGAATTCGGAAATGAAAATTTTGAGAATTTATGTAATAAGAAAGGTATAACTCATGATTTTTCATTTTCAAGAACACCGCAACAAAATGGAGTAGTAGAACGTAAAAATAGAATGAGTCAACAGTGCGCTAGAATGTGCTAGAAATATGCTAAACGATTGTAATTTACCTAAAATATTTGTGCTGAAGTAGTTGGTACTGCATGTTATATATTAAATAGAATTTTAACAAGACTATTAACTAAGAAAACACTATATGAATTATTCTACAATAAAAAGCCTAAAGTATCATACTTTAGAATTTTTGGTAGCATATGTTTTATTTTAAATATTAAAGATAATTTGAATAAATTTGATGCGAAATCAGATAAAGGAATCTTTATTGGATATTCAATAGAAGTAAAGCTTAGAGAGTTTTCAATACTAAAACTAAAACTATTAAAGAGACATTACATGTCTCAGGTGATGAAAATAATAATGATTATAATCCAAATTTTGATAAAGAAGAAAATGTTGGCAACCCAAACGAAACTAGTAACAATGAGATTGTTGAAAATGAAAATAATAATAATTCAGAAAATTACATCCAAATAAAAGAACAAAATACTTAAACGATCGTCCTATAGAAAATATACTTGAGAATATTGAACCTATTATTAAAACTAGAAATAAACTAAATAAAATTAGTAACATTGCTTTTACTTCAACTATTAAACCTAAAAATCCAAAGGAAACTGATGATTCATGGATTCTTGCAATGTGATGTGCATGTAAAAGTGCATATTTTGACTTTCATATATAATCTTTTTTAAATTAAATAAATGAGCGTATAAGGTGTTTTACATGTTTAAACCAAAATTTCGATTGTTCTCAAATCATCATTTATTCATATTCATATAGGGATAAAATAGTCATTTTTCTATGTTAATTAATTTAAGAAAATTCATTTGCACAATTTATTTTATTTTGTATAAATTTGGATGGAAAATAGAAGAGGCTTCATGTATGTATGCATGCAAAAAAGAGAAGAAGGCAAATGAAGATGGAAATCACTCAATTCATTCAACATGAAGGACCCCACCTACTCAGTTACTATGATCTACAATTAGGAGCTAATGCACATGTTAGTGGAGATTAAAGTTACATACACATTTAAATAGAGGATTATGCATATGCTAATGATAATTTGGTGACCACACTTCCTCAAGTGCAATTTGGGTAGTCCCCTAAAATATGATTATGGTTTCAAACATGTATAAATACCTCGTATGTTTCATATAATGAAGCTTTTACCACCTTCTAGTTAGTTTGGTGGTAGCCACAAATGTAAACATAAACTTTCTCTCTTCCATGACTTCTTAGCCTTTTGTTCTTATATAATTTTCTTAACGCAATTTGTTTACATGCAATTTTAATCATTGCTCTTTTAATTCATGTTCTTTTCTCTTTTGTTTCTTCTTATGTTAGCAGTTTACATCTCTTTCTTTTATGCAAGTATATTAGTTTTTAGTTTATTTCAATTAGCTCTCTTTTTTCTCTTATTTATGTTTATGCTGCAATCAACATTTATTGAAATGATAACAAATGTAAAAAGCTAAAACCATTCAATTTAAGAGTAATAAAGCTCTCTTAATCATGTAGATTTAACAAAGTTATTTCATTTTATATCTTTTTGTGCTTAATAGAATTTTTGATGTGGTAAAATTTTGTTGTTTTAACTTTGAATTTGATGGTCTATGTTGTTGACACCAAATAGGCAATGCTTAAACAAACATAAACACAAATTACCTCTTCATTTATATATGATTTTGGTAATGAAGTGGTTTTATAATCAAAATTTGATGGTCTATATTACTAATCAATAGTAAATTGATCATGCTTAGAATAGATTTTATGTTTAATTTCATTATCAATTTCATGAGAGTTAACAAGTGGTTTGGTGGGTGTGTTAAAATTTGATGGTTTATGTTGGGCTAATCAATAGCACAAATAGACCATACTTATGATAAACACATCAACTAAACTCACAAATGACCAAAAAGAAATATCATAATTTCATTATGTGATCGTGAGAAGGGAATTGTCTCTAAATTGCCTTCTACTCTCATATTTTTATTCACTTTCTTATTGTTTGTTTTTACATTTCTTTAGCTTAAAAATTTCAACTTCTTTGGTTAATTTGATTGAGTAAAATTTAAAATCACTTAAATTCCCTACGGATCAACCCGTACTCGCAACGTACTAAAATTGTATACCATGCGCTTGCATTTAGTTTTATTATAATTTTTCAGCGATTTTTTAACCAACAGAAAATTTGTCGATTCAACAAGTTTTCGGCACCATTGCTTGGGAATCAACTTGATTTTTAGTTTTACTCTTTGAATTATTTTTGTTTGTATTGTGCATTCATCTTGTGTATTAATTTGCATTTTTTTTTAAAAATTTTGTGTTGTGTGATTTGTGCTTTCATTGAATTTGTGTGCTTGTTGTTGTTCAATTTGCATTTGCATTTACATTTCTGTTTAAAAAAACATGCATATTTCAAAACAAAACAATTTTTTTATTCATCTTATTTTTTTACGTTACACTTTACGTTGCATTAAGTTTATTTTATATTACACTTCACTCTTGCTACTCAAAAATGTGCTGCTGCCTCCCTTCCCCCGGTCAACATATCCATCTCTTTTCTTTGTCAAGCATTTCCACAAATTCCCACTACTACCCTTGCCTTTATACAATTATTGCCTTCATTTTTGCCACATACTACCTCGTACCTAAAAACAACCATCACCAACAACTCCACATTACCCAAACTTCCCCATATCCATTCCACCGCCTTACAAAACTGTCAACAACACATAAACTTCACTGCTGCAAGAACATCCACTGATTCACTGTGCACTTCATAATTGTGCACTGTTTCAAAATCCACTGATTCAACATCAAATTCCTTCAGCATATCTCCCCTACACTTAATAATTGTGCACTACAAACCACTGGCCACCATCTAACTACCAATGCTACCATACATCATTCATACCCATCCATAGTGCTGTTACTGCTGTCACTAAACAGTGCACATCCTCACAATCATTCCTCATTACCATCCTCAACCACATCAAATAACCCTAATTCATAACCATATCAAAACCAATACATCACCACCCCGATTAAAAAACCAATACCTTCCCTGCTACCACATCACCACCCTGCCTTCTTCCCATATACAACATCAACTCCATACAAAAGCAGCCACAACATTCATCCAGCAAGCTCTCCTAAACCATAACCTTCCCTGCTTATCAAACTACATATCAGTCCATCCCAACCAACATACCATAAGTACCATCCATTTCCTCCCACAACAACACTTCAATACCACACTTCATACATACAACTGCCTGTCTTTCCCTTTCTCACTGCCATATATATACCACTAGTCACCACAAGCCAACCACCTACCTCAACACTACAGCCATTCTCTGACTATATATAGCAAACTTCCTCCATTTGATCACCAACATCTCCTTGTCACCCTTACTTCAACCACCAGTGCTTTAACTCACATTACTGCAACCTGACTTCAACCACTCATACTTTTCTTTCCATAGTTTAACCATTCACACTACACACCTTCAACACAAAACAACCTGCACATTCTATCTGTGCACATTCCACAATAAATACATCAACTAAAATCACAAATGACCAACAAGAGATCATAATTTCATTGTGTTGATTTATGTGATCATGAAAAGAGAATTGCCTCTAAATTGTCTTCTACTCTGCTATTTTTATTCATTTTTTTGTTTATTTTTTACATTCCTTTAGCTTAAAAAATTTCAACTTCTTTGGTTAATTTGATTAAGTAGAATTTAAAATCACTTCAATTCCCTAAGGATTGACCCTTACTCGTCACATACTAAAATTGTATGTCTTGCGCTTGCGGTTATTTTTATTACAATTTTTCGATGATTTTCTAACCAATAGAAAATTTGTCGATCCAACATTATGCATGAGGAATTGAATCAATTTACATGAAATGATGTATATGAATTAGTCCCAAGATCTGAGAATAAATCCATTATAGGAACTAAATAGGTATGTAGAAACAAAACGAATGAACAAGGAGAGGTTGCGAGAAATAACGCTTGATTAGTTGTACAAGGTTATTGTCAAGAAGAAGGAATAAATTTTGATGAAACCTTTGCATTTGTAGCAAGATTAGAAGCTATATGAATTTTACTTGCTTTCGCAAATCATAAATTTTTTAAGTTATATTAAATGGATGTTAAAAGTGAATTTTTGAACGATTTTATTAAAGAAGATGTATACGTAAAACAACCCCTCTTTTTGAAGTTGAAAAACTACTAAATCATGTTTACAAATCAATGAAGGCTTTGGTTGGTTTGAAATAGGCTCCAAAAGCTTGGTATGACAAACTTAAAACCTATCTATTACAATCAAATTTTGATGTAGGAAAAACATATAGTACACATTAAAAGAGATAAAAATGATATTCACATAATACAAATATATGTAGATGATACAATTTTTGGATCTACCAACGATAAACTAAATAAAGAGTTTTCAGAAATAATGACTAAGGAATTTGAAATGAGTCATACGAAAGAACAAAATTATTGTCTTGGAGTACAAATAAAACAACTAAATAATGGAATTTTTATTTGTCAAGAAAAAAATGCAACGATTTAGTTAAGAAATTTGATATGTCAAATAACAGTGGTAAATCAACTCCCATGACAACTAATGAAAAATTAAATAAAGAAGAAAATTCAAAAGATTTAAATCAAAATTATATAGAGGAATGATTGGATCACTACTCAATATAACTGTTAGTAGACCTGATATAATGCATAGTGGTTGTCTCTATGCAATATATCAACTCAATCTAAATAAACTCATTTAAAATCCATAAAACGAATCCTATGATATGTAAATAACACATTAGACTATGGACTCTTTAACCAAAAAGAAGACTCCTTTGAACTAATTTCATATAGTGATGTTGATTTTCCCTGATCGCAAATCAGACTGAAAAAGTACAACTGAAACTTGTTAATTTTTGGGACATTCTCTGGTTTTCTGGTTTAGTAAGAAGCAAATCTTTGTATCTCTATCTACGATGGATGCGAAATATATTTTAGCAGCATTAGCTTATTTATTGGTTATCTATATGCAACAAACTTTAAAAGATTTAAGTTTAAATTTTACTAAATCACTAATATACTGTGATAATACAAGTGCGATCAATCTATCTTAAAATCTAACTCGTCATGTTAGAACTAAACATATTGATACAAGGCATCATTTTCTAAGAGAAAATGTAAATAAAGAAATAATATCACGAAAAATTTATAAACATTGAAAATCAAATAGCTGATTTATTAACAAAACCATTGAATCGAACATCCTTCACTAAGTTAAGAAGAGAGCTAGAAATTTGTTCTCTATCCAAAGTATACAAATAATGAAGTAAATATTACAAAATATAATGAAAAAAAAATCAAAATAATACTATGAATATGACGACATGTCCTAACCTCATATGTCGACATGTAATGGTAAATTTTGTTTTTTTCTTTTCCGTATAAAATTCAAATTATTGGTTATATAATAACCAAATTTTGACTTTCTTCTTTATTTTTTGTATTCTCTTTGTTTTAAACTTCTAAAACAAATAAACCATGGCCTCCTCTAATCGAAACATTCTAAGGAAGAGAATTCATCGTTTTCCTTCTCTTCTCCTACCTAAGGCCCCTTTCAAAACACTACAATGACCAAGATCATTAAAATGGAGGGTGAAATGAAGAATATTCTACAAGTGCTCACTACTCAAGTGGTGCAACTTGTATGAGAGAAGTAAAGCTGAATTATACGCAATTTGTAAAAATACATATTGGATAATCCTACGAATCCAATTGTTATTGAAGATGATTTTGCATATTTAGCTATTCATAATCCCATTCTAGAATGTGATGAGGAGGAGGAAGAGGAAAAAGAAAAATAAGAGGAAGAAACATGGAGGAAGATGAAAAAGTTCGATGCGTCAGAGAAGTATGTTTCGATCGAGATGGAAATCTCGTAAAACAAAAAGGGAAATTTTACCTTCATTATCCTCGTTGTCTCATTCACAAATCACCATTCATTCAAAATTCATGTTAGATAGTATTTGATTTTCTTTTATTGCTTTGAATGTGTGGTGTGTTTATTTGATTTGATTTGACAAGTTTACTTCAAACTTATATATATGCTTAAAATTTGATTGGATTGTGATTATTTTATATTGTGATATCGAATGAGATTATAATTTGGTATGGTTACTACGAATGATTTGTGTTATCACTCTATATCATTCTTATTATTATTACTATAAGTATCTTAGTTTGGTAAAGTTGTAGTTAGTTTATTTTTGTTGATGACAAAGGGGGAGTAATAGATAAAATCTAGGCATGGATTAAAAGGGAGTTTTCTTATTCAAGGGGATAATGTTAGTACCTTAGGTATTGGTTTTGATGATAACAACTATAGGATATTATATAAAATATAGATGCTAATGTTTTATCAATATATATATATATATATATATATATGTATGTATGTATGTATGTATGTATGTGTATATGTATGTTATAATATTTAGTGCAGGATATTAGACAGGTGTTGATTAAGAAGATTATACAATATCAAGCTACTGATATATCAAGATGCTGATGTCATGAATAGATTCAAGATGCCGATATAAAGTTTTAAGAGTTCAAAAATGAAGACTCGTGAGTATTGAAGACTTCAAGATTTCAAGATATTCCAGATAAGTTATAGAGTTATAGAATTTATGTTAAAACCTTGATAGCATTTCTCGATCTTTCTCACCTTCTCTAATTTTTTAATTTTTTTTTCAAATATCCAGTTTTTATATAATCCTTCAAAATATTTTCCAAAATGATTTTCAATTTGTTACTTATAAAGATATCATTTTAGTGTTTTCAAGTTTGTATATATATTGAATTTTTCTATATACTTTAATAAGTTATAATTATTTTAATTTATATATATATATATATATATATATATTATTGAATATTCTTATTAAATCTTTCAAAATTATTTTATAAAGTTTTATTAAGTTATATTTTAATTAAAATGTGCATAAACTATAATTAAATAACTCTAAAAAGTATCAAAGTATTTTACAGAGCAACTGATTTTCGAAATAATATTTTTAAAGAGTATTTCAGAATATAAAGGGATATGTCGACATAGTGCCGTAAGATTCAAAATTCAAATTTGAATGGAAGTGGCTTGTCGTCACATCTCTCCATGAATGGTCATGACCATTGTTTCCCTATATATACATCAGACTTTCAAACGAATTTTCATTAACTACTTTCCTATGTTTCTCTCCTCTTTTCACTCTCCTTATTTCTAAATCAATTTCTTTTGGAACTCTGTCGAAATTCAACCACAATAAAATTCAATTATTAGTAGTTTGATTTTCTTTCATATACTCTCTTATTTATCTCATCTCTCTCAAGATCAAAGCGCTATTCAAGAGTTATAGAATCAATTGTAATCGAGATCGAAGATCGGAGTCTGTAAAATCTCTCAAATCATACTCTTATACTCTATGGTGTGCTTGGTATCCTTGAAATCCAAGTAGGTATGGTTATAGCCTGTTAAAATCAATTGGATGCTCTTAGTAGCCCTTAAATCTAATGGGTGTGCTTGTGGTCTAGAAATCAAGTGACTCTATTTAGAGGTCAAGATTCTATAGGATGTGCCTCGTAGCCTTGAAATCGAGATTGTATTTGCATTTACTAGTTGAAAAGAAATTCGTACAAGGAATTGTATGAGACTGGATGTAGAGTAACCCCAAACCAGTATAAAATCCTAGTGTGTTCTTTTCCCTTTACTTTTACTGCATTTACTTTCATTTGTACTTTGATTCTGTGGTTGTTAATTACATAATTCCATGTAGAATCTTAAAAAATTGAAAAATATTTACATAATCCATTAAACACTATTTACCCCACTTCAGTGTTAAGTTAGCCTTAAGATCTATGTTTCGTTGACTAAAAGTTAACCCATTTTCGAATGAGGACACCAACAGTGTACTCCTAAAATAGATCGTTGAGTGGGTGTTTTCAAACACTGGAAATGAACTCGGATTTCTATGAAACTCAAAAATGTGAGTGCAACAGAAAGCAAGAATCCATGAATCTGGATGCTTGGAATTTTGACCTGTAGCATCCCAATAAATTGATTAAAAATGATTTCGTCAAAAAAACTACTAACGATAGTAAATGTTTTGTAACAACCCACCCTGAAATAGACGAAAATCCCAACCCAGAAAAGGCTCATCAAAACTTAGACGCATTCTAGAGATGCCTGTCGGTTAGTATAAAGAGTAATGCAGAGCTATTTATTTATTCAATTATAACTCATAGCAGAAGGACAAAATATAACAGCATAAATAGTATCCAATTTATTTCAAAATTCTAAATGTCACAACATAAAACCAAAACATAATGTCAACAATAACTGTTACATCATCTTGTTCAAAAGTACATATTTAACTGCAAATGGGTATATCAGAAAATAGCATAAATAGATAAATAGATTACTGCTACAAGCTCCTCTCATCGCCATCTCCAACTTCATCATTTTCTCCTTCCCTAACCTATGTTGTAATGATGAGGGAGTCAAAACAACAATGCTAGGTGAATAGAAAATCTCGAGCCATTCTACATCAGTACTTTGGTGGTATAATTTAAATAAGGTTATGTCTTTCACATTTGAAGAAATATTCAAAACTATTTAATGCTTCATATAAGATAAAGAGGTGGGCAATCAAAAAACCACTTAATGTCCTTCAATCCCCGAAGCAGGTTTTACCATAATCAATAACACATAACCATCATTACTAATGTCTACCAATGCGAGAGATAGAACCAAAGCAACTTAATGCCTTTTTAACGGAAATTAGGCATATTCTAACCATTTAAGACCTCAATTGAGGTAAGCCCCATCATTTAATACTTATTCCTAAGGCGGACTCCATAAAGGTCTCTATCTAGCTAACATTACATGAAAATCTCTTTGGACACATAATACTTCCTATTGAAGTGGATCTTTCCGAGAAATCCTCTACCATGCCTAAACCCATTCCTGATCATTTAGTACTTCATATAAGGGAAAGACGCAGACTCTCAAACAACTACTTAATACCTTTAATTCCCAGAAACAACTCCTTCGTATTATGACCCGTACCCCATGGAGATGTCTCACATTAGTTCAACTATTCGTAGGAAATGGTAGCCTGATTAGCTGGGTAGATTGACCTTACAGAATTGGGGCTAACCTCACGTTATTCGTGGTTACTTACTATAGGAGATTTCTCACATCAGCTTTAAAGTCACAGTGCTGGTAGCCAGATTAGCTGGGCAAACTTTTATTTGCTTTTGACTGACCTTGTTTCCCAGTAACTTAGTCATATTTCATACACTCTCTAGGTATATTATCATACATCTGGCTGTATTAATTATTTAGGCCTTATAAGAAATTCTTCTTTTTTAGCCTGTTTAATTACTTTCCTAAGGGGGATAACCTAAGTGACTACGCGATTAATATTTTACAATTGTCCATTATTTACGTTAGTTTATACACACACATACACACTCATATACATGCATTTATTAGGCGTGCAGAGATTATGCCCTAAACTAACGTTCAAATATCAAATCTTTCAATATTTTACAAGTCTCATTTCCATAATAGCATTAATAGCATTTTTACCATCAATCCAATATACCAAAACCAAATAATAGATTTGTACTTAGAATCCAATTCCAGCTTATTTTATATTAAAACAATGGAATAAAACAATAATAATGGAAATTTACAATTAAATAAGTTTTACGCTCTATTCAACTTCCTTTTATATAAAATTAGACAAGTGAATTTTTATTCAATTTGCAAAAATAGACGGTATAAACTACAAGTAAAGATTCGTATCTTACACAACATTTCTAAATCAAATCTCATAATCAAATCCAAAGAAAAGGAATAAAAAGTATATATAAGGTAAATACATATATTGTAAAATCCACAAAAAAACTCCATTATTTTGATACAAAACAACTAGGATTCCAATCTAAGAATTGACATTTAACTTTGGGAAGATTTTGGAGATTTTTAATATGAAGTTTGCGTAATCCAATACTCTCTAAGGCATATATCAAATCCAAACTACAGTATTCAATTACTAAAGTAGAAAAACTAATATGTCCACTCATAGAGGTCCTTAGCTTTACTTTCTCTTGGATTTGACATGCCTTCAATGAACCCTTTCAAATATCTTCCTTTTATTATGTACAGTAATGGATTTGTATATACGTTAGATTAGAAAAAATAGAGCTTTGGAGGAGGAGAGATTGAGAAAATAAACAATAAACAAAGATAGATGTATTTGGTTTCTTACCTGAAACCCTAATGGATTTTTTGAACTTATGAAGAGATGAACTGACAGAGCTTCGCTAATGTTCCCAAAATATTGTATGAATAAAAGTAAGTGGGCTAGGCACTTATTTATAGTAGTTGAAACGCACCAGAATGGTCAGACGAATGTCATTTAAAAGTAATAAAATCTGTTACATAAAAATAGCCAAAACCATAGCCGCCATCAACATGCAATGATCGACCTCTGCGTTCCCACCGGTCGTGGGTAGGGGTCGACTTCTGCCATTATTTTGGGAATATTTGATTGCCGTTGATTTGTTTTATTTAATTACTTAACTATAGTTTAATGTTAATGTTAATCAGAACGTTTCCTAAATACTATTAACTTTTGAATGTCAAATTTGGAAATTAATTATTTATTTAAATATGAATTCTATATAAATTATTTTAAACCTGAAAAACTTCAAACTCTCATAACTACTTCGTTTGAGCGCTGTTTTTAACATATTATAATTGAAAATTCATCAAAATTTCACCACGAATGCAACGCCATAACTTTCATGGTTAAATTCCAACTTTTGCAAAAAAATTGTTTTTACCCCTATCTTATTTAAAATAATTTATCCATTTATTTATTTATAGTTGATTTTATAGGGTGTTCCTTTCTTCCCTTAAAAGGATTTTGTCCTCGAAATCTTTCCAATGGGCGAACACTGTAATACGCAATAAATCCATGTTATACAACCAAGTTAATTACACATTCATCTACTCAACCAAAAGTTGCATTGTGATTATATACCGCATACATACTATAAGGGAGCATAAAACTAGCGTGAGTGTGTGATCTTGACATATATGTATGAAAATGCCCTAAACATGCATAAAGATTACTACATGAGTGGAAAGTTGTAACGACTCGTAAAATTCAATGATTAAAATGAGTTAAATTAATAAGATTTTAGTTAAATTTAGAAGGAAATAAAAATCTTATAATTTATATTGGAACATAAGTTTACTTATAGGGCAGTAATTGATGAATAAAAGGTTTAAAACCAAGTAAATAAATTTATGGAGAACATTTAATAGTAATTTATGAATATATTAGGCAATTGAAAATTTATTGATTTGTTAAGATTGCAAAGTTATAATTGAGTGTAAATAGGAATATTTGGTAATTATTTCAAATAAGAAATATGTGATTTCATGAGATATTTAATTAGGTATTTTATAAATGTTACATTTATTGAATTAAATTAAGGAAACTAAATATAAATAAATGGTCATTTGATAAAACCAATGTTTTGGGAGTAATTATAATAGTTGTTTGAAATACGTATAAACTTTGATTTAGAAATCTATTAGATTTAAAATAAAATTTGGTATTACTTTTATGAGTTTAAATGTTTGTTTATTTTGTAAAGTAATAAATGATGTAATAAAAGAGTGAAATCTAGATAAATAAATTTAATTGAGACTTTAATTAAATAATGGGTGAAATAATAGGATAAATGGTAACATTGATATTGTAACAAATAAAAACCCTATTAATGTAAGAAAACCAAGGCAAACATTTAAGTTATAAATGTTATAATAAATAAAAATAAAATGACCATTGTATAAGGATTTGGCATATGAAAATAGTAACGGCTGTGTGTAAATATTGGAGTAAATATTATGTAGGCAACTATGATAATTTGTTGGAAATAATAAACCTTAGTGTATTGTAAGGTTACCTGTTTATTTCGTTTATAATAAAATTTGAAATCAATTAGAATAAAGGAACCTTAATGTTATATTAATAAGAATTAACGCAAAATTAAATTAGTGCACACCCTATTAATTGAATCAAATGGTAAAGTTAGGAATGATTGAAATTAGTAAATTGGGAAAGGAACTCAAAATTATGATAACCGATGAAGCATACGTAATAAATTTCAAATTTATAAAATCGATGTCCCTTAAGTAGATATAATATTTATAGTTGATAATAAACGTTACTTAGTGATTATTAATATAATAACGGAAGGCGTAAATGTAATAACGGAATAATGGGAATTGTAAATTTATACGAATTGTAGTAATCGATATAATGGAAAGTATGAACCTAAGTAAATGAATCTATTTAGAATGTAAAACGCTTCGTAGAAATGTAATAAAATGAAAATAAGGTAGTTAGTACGGAGGAAAGATGAAAATTAGGACTTACTAATGTATAATAGGGTAAACAAAGGTTACCTTTGTTTATTGAATAATTATTTATGAAATAAAAAGGATTTGGAGTTAAATCAAGTTTATTTATTGAAATAAATTTTAATTCATTGGATTTATTGTGAATGAAATTTAATTACTACATTATTTGAAATAAAGATAATATGAGAAAAATTAATGTAATATTTTTAAATCCAATATTTAAGTCATTTATTTAACAATAATGAATGGAATAATTATTGATGGGTTTAATTTAATAGAATTTTTGGAAATTTAATGTATAATTTTGAATATAATGAAATTGAAACACTGCAATTGATAGAATAATCAACTTTAAATGGACATCTAAACTTGTTTAAAATTTTTATAAAATCATTATCTCCATATTTCAAAAATCAATTTTCAACTTATTTTCTCAAAAATCATAATTTTTATAACATTAAAATTTAAAACGTTTTATTTATTTAAAAACGAATCAATTCCAAAAATTTAATAAAACGTATACTTTTTAAAAAAATCACTTTAAAATCCTTTTAAAATTTTGAAAATCATCACTTTAATACTTTGAAAACTTAAAAATATGCCCAATGGTGCAACAGCACCAAATAATCAATTACGGCATCCAAATATCATATATCAATATGATGACAGAATATATGACAATATCTGTAAATAAATAAATACAGTTGAGGAATCCAGTTGGATCCCTCCAACCTGTTTCCCTGCATCCACAGATGTTAGCACAATACCAATTCCGTTCCAATACGGAATATCGCGGTATATGGGATTTATAAAATATTATCCGCTATTATGTGGCGCAATAGGGTCTCATCCGTTATATAATGCGGGAAATCAACTTCAAGTACATATATAATACCAATTCCATACAAGTTGGAATTATCGTGGTATATGTTTTTAATAAATAACATCCGCTTAATGTACGGCGTATAATGTCTATTTCAATCAATAACAGATAATAATTTATCATCCAGGCATACAATTAACAATTTTAAATCTAACTATTTAAAATTTAAATCGAAACTATTCGATTGAGTGAGAAGTTCTCACCTTGGATTTCCGATAACAGTTGTAGCGTTTTATTTCGAATAAAATTAAACATGCGTTTAATTTTACCCAAAATTTTCACTAGCTCCAAACGACTCCAAACTAGCTCCATTGCGTAGTTCTCGTCAATACGAAGCCAACGCAATTCGTTTCGTTGAATTCCGACCTCGTATCAAAAAGTTATAGCTTTTTAAACATTACACAATTTTAATATATAATAAATTTACAGCTTTCATTTTATTTTGTTTTTTTAAACCTCCGCAAATCTGGCCGTTGATTTCTTTGCCCTAGATCTGGGCCATTACCCCTTTGTTCCCATTCACGTTCATCATCAGGCAAGGAACACGCGCATATACCCATTTGGCCGCCCTTATCTAGCAATTTGTGAGCCTAACACGTCGACTTCTACCTCGATCAGAGAGTTCCATATCGAAGGCCTAGCCTAGCACCACCCATGCTCAAGATGCAGCCAAGCTCAGCAATCTCCAGGCTTCGAAAAACATGAACAAACGTGTGCGTTCAAACTCTATTTCCCATCGATCCATCATGAGATTTTTGATCATAACCGTTGAATAGTTAGCTCTCGTCGTTGTGTACAACTTTCATTTAGGAAGTTTCACGAATTGCTTTGTGGATTTGAAGAAATTTGAGGGAGAAGGAGAATGATTTTCAGCCATCAATATAGAGGTGGAGGCTGAGCATTGAAACTTTAGGGTTTTGAGTTTTTTGCACAGTGAAAATAGAGGGGGTCTTTTATAGAAAAATTCCAAATTACTATTCATCCGAATTTTTTCGAACTCCAAATCTCGCGCGGTGACCGGCGTTTCTAGGGTTTACCCCGCGTTTCGGACACAATGGAATATGTTTTGAAGGATAATTCGATCATATGTGCGAGTTACGGAAATAAATGATCAAATTTAAATTAAACCGATAAAACGAATTTCTATGCGTTTTGGCTTGCCCTGGACAAACCGTAAATCCGACTGACACGAAATTTGAAACCATACAAAAATATCATATTACGGATCCGATGAAACTGGTTTCATTGAAATCCGAGATTGTTTGAAAAATGGCTATTTTAACTCGTCAATTGAATATTAAAATATTCAATTTTCACAAATTAACTTTTAATTCGATTTTAAAAGTTCTATAACATCACTATAACTCCAATATGATTTAATATAATTTTACAAATCATTTTTAATCATATTAAACCCAATTTCTAATTATTTCAGTAATTTCCAATATTAAATTATCGATTTAATTATCCAATTAAATCCAATTATTCGAAATAAAATTTATTCGACTGTTTAATTTCACATATTAATATTTAAAATCAATTAAATAAACAAATTTTAATTAGCAGAAATTCTGGGTCGTTACAAACTTCCCCCCTTAAAAGAATTTCGTCCTCGAAATTACCAAGTAAGAAAAAGTTATAGAATCCATTAACTTTGCAAAACAATTCGTCCGAATTAAATTTCAAATTCATTTGAGTGTTTAACTTTCTCAAAATCCATAGTTAAACTTCTTCGAACAACTTTACTGAGTATCCAAATTCAAACTTAGTTTTCAAAAATTTCCCAATTTTCTCAGAAATATTCTAACGCCTTAAATTTTCGAAAAATTTCGCTAGCATCTCCTTTGCGCGGCTCTATCCGGAAAAAAAAATGACAGTATATATATCACAAATATATATCTCATCAAGTGATGAGGCATCCCGCAGGGAAAAAAGTGTATAGGTATGATATTTAATTCGAGATATGTACCTTATATTTTATTAGCGAGCATATACGGCTAATATAGCGCGAAAGCGAGCTCCAAATGCGAAGCAAGCGCAATCTGCACCTACTAAACACTCAACAAACCGTGAGAAACAAGCATATATGGAAGTAATATCAATATACAACATATAGCAACATAACAACTACATGTTCCAACATAGCAAATGCAACAAAAGCAACAAATGCAACCATCAAACAACTATCATCCAACTAACATCCAACAAATCAATATCTATCCAAATCAATTCATAACCAAATCAATATACATTCACTTTTCATTAATATTCATTGGATTGGATTTTTCATTTTAATCACATTTGATTTGTTAACATTGGATTTTATCAACATTCATTCATTCGTTTCTAATTAGTTTACATTCACTAATTAAATTCACATTAGTTCACTTTCAATCCAAATCAAATTCAATTCTATTCAAATTTATTTACTTCCAATTTGGATTCAATTACATAGCTTTCAATTTTACCAATTCAACTTCATTAACACTTAATGAATTTATATACAACCAATTAACAATCAAATAACAACCAATGTATATCCAATATGACCAAATTTATTCAATTTACATTTCAATTTGGTTTAACACTTTCTAACTCCAATTGGTTGATACTAAATTGACTTCCATTCAATTATTCAATTTCTCAACTTCATTAGCTTCTAATGAATTTACACTTACATCCACTATTTCTTATCAATTTATTTTACATTCGATTGATTAACATTCAATCCATTAGTTCAATTCAATTGCTAATTCTTTTAACAATGTAAGGTTGAATTTCATTTATATAACTCAAGTTCAAATTCATCACTTCTCTTGATTAATTTACTTTGATACCAAAATCAACTTTATTCCACTTCACTTAAGTTATATTCTCTTACAAACATCATTTGTTTAACTTAACTTAAGTTTCCACTTATAAATTCAATTCAGATTCCAATCCTGAAGAAAATTTTATTTAACCTTTAGCAAGTCAAATTTATTATCTCATGTCACTATCGAATTAAGATTCTTTTTTGCTTAACCAAATTGTTTAACCATTTTTAACAATTTGTTTCACTTTCATTTTATCATTTCATAAGTTATACAACTTATATTCAACAATTACCACTTGGATTTTTATTGATTCACTTATACTTCCTTTAATTTAACTCCATCCTTTAAGTTAAATTTATTCTATCAAAATTCAAATTGTATAAGTTATCAACTCATTTATCATTCCCATAATATTTTAAATAGGATTCTAGAGTCTTTTCAACCTTTCAAAACCATTTTTGAAATCAATTCAATTACCCTTTGAATTTCAAAACCCAAACCCAAATTTTCCAAACAGCTTTCATTTAAAATAATTTGGCAGCAATTCCTCTTTTGGAAACCCGAAAATAAACACCAATGATGTCGCGATCATCATCGGAATTATTTTCCAGCGACCGAAAAGAGTTTAGAGCTTTCATCTCTCCAAAACAATTTTTCAAAATATCGAATCCTTTCAAAACACTTCTCTGGAATTTTACTTCAGATTATAAATCACATTTACAAACCTTTTACTTATATAATTTCACTTCTTATATATAAGATTATTTCCCAATTGTAAATTATAATAATTATAATTCCATACTTATAATTCATTTGCTTATACAATTATTATTTTAATTAACTTATATTTATTCTTACATTTTTAACGACCAAACAATCAATTCATATACACTTTAATAATTCTGAAAAATTATTCCTTTATATATAAAATATAATCGAGGTAAAATTATTTCATTTACCCTATTTTTAAAACAATATCGTGTCAAATTGTTCTGTAAAAGTGTTTAGAGACCCCTATCAGCAACGTTAATTACTCGTGTTGACCAGAATCCATATACCACCCAACAAACCAATCATCACAATATAAAACAATTTATATTCACTAACAAATACGCGCTCGTATCTATTATTATACTCAAACTCATTCTAGAGTACTGCTGACTCCATCTCTAATGAGTAATACCCAACAGAGCCATGGTTGCCGCTTAACCATATGCTCTGATACCAAATGTAGCGAATACGATTTTTCGTCGCTCGAATACCGACATCAATACGTCCACTGTATCAACCGTCGAGCAATCGAATGCCGGAAAAACATACCGTTATGGTTAAAGAAGAAGAAAAAGACAGAACAAGAGAGAAAAAGATAGAACAGAACAGAAAGAAACAACAGAACAATATCAGAATCTCACAATCGCAGCGAGACAACATATAATAGATAAATGAATAATCTTTAAACAAAGAACTATATTAGTTATCACATTACATCACATTATATCATCAGAGTATACAACAACAAACAACGGAAAAGAAATACTATATACTAGTTTGATACGCCATGCCCTCCATCTTGCCTCCAGATCTCTACAGCAACTCCCGAATTCCAGAATGACCTGATAACCTGACTCTAGACTGCCCGTGTAAAAATTGGTGGGCACCCAGAGTTTAGGAAGGAAAACAATAAACTCCAGGTCAGTCATGGGACTGGTCTGAGAACTTAAAACAGTTATTTATCTTTAAAACAAACAACAGGGATATTTTAAAATAGATTCGCGATGCTTTTTAGAAAGTGAAACAACCATAAGGCCTCCCGCACACACACACAATGCAAACGCAGAATCGGAGGAGATTTCTCCTTATGATAGTCAAAGATGCTTGATACGCTTCAAAAAGAAACATTTGATATTATTACGAGTGCATAGTGTAGGAAAAATCATTTCGAAAGTAAAGATATAAATCTTAGCCAGCACAGGCATTTCGCACTTATGCCTACTATAGCTACCATCCAAACAGTGGTGACCACCATAAGTGAATGATAGGTTCTACAACTAAAACCGTACAAGATCGTATTGTTTCTTTGGATTTCCAACAAATGGCCAGGCCAAGGAACTTCCCATTGCCACATGGATACGCCTCTGGAAAGACGACCCGAGAACCTAACATTACGGTTAGATCTCTGCCAACACAAGGCCGGGTTACCCTTCAAACTGGGTAACTACTGACACGAATATGTCATTCCCCGATCGTAACCGATCTATATCCGAGGATCCTCGATTCCAACAACCATAAAGTAATAAATTTGCAGTAATAACATAGGTTAAGTATCTGGGCTCCATACCATTATACCACCTCTACCCAGAAGGAATGACATACACTAAAGGGGCGCTACCCCCTAATAACCTTGCTGCATCCTTCCAGTTTTGACCATTTCCGGGGTGTGAGGTTCGACGAAGTCTCGTCCACAAAGCCACGCTTTATACAAAAGCTGTGCTTTGATCATCAAATACTCAAGAGCACTTCGTATGCCACATTACTAATTTGGGAAAGTATCACTAGTAACCATCAACTACATAAAATCTAAGGGTGTTAAGCTAAGAGAATAAATTCTCCGCCACCAACGGAAATATATTTGATAGAAACCAGCTTTACATCTCAAATTGTAATGTCGGACACACATCCATACAAGTCCGTTCCGGGATCGAACGGAACCGAAGGCACTTACAAAGAAGTCCTTGCAATCCGGATATTCACTAATCACGACCGGACTTCCCATCACAAAGGGTAATAAATTTCTATATCGGAATCAGCCGATGCGGAAACATTCGACGGCAATCCTTTCGTTTTCATAAATATCCGGTCTTCAACACCGGTCATCAAATGCAATCCGTAACGACGTATCACATATTCGGAATGGGTTATAGACCCCAAGGTCCTTTCCCGGCTAACCCGAATAGTGAGCGCTTATTTTGAAAATAAGTGTGGCATTAAAATTCAAGCAAATCACAACAAATACCTATTTAAAGGTAAATATTGATAGTCGGTTATTTAACTATCAATAGACATGCACAACATCATCAAATTCCAAATAATTTCCCAAATTATTTATTTTCCAAAATATCTTTACAATATTTTTTTTCCACACTTCAACATTTGAAAACAAATTTCAAATCACTTTTCACCTCCCTTTCTTTTATAAATTCCGTAGTGAATTTACAATTTCAAAATATTTATTTCCATACTTCAAAAATAAATCAACGTTTATTTTTAAACAAACCTCCCTTTCTTTTATAAATTCCATAGTGAATTTACAATTTCAAAATATTTATGAATATACGATTTTCAAATCGATTTCTAATATTCATTTTCAATTTATCTTTAAAAGATAAAATCTCAAAACATTCACTTCATATTGGAAAAACATTTCCATACTTATTTAATAATAAGTAATTCACAAATCCATTTATTTTCAACACTTGGAAAATATTCAATATACTTAAATCGAAATTAAGTATATATTTCATTCTTTAAAGAAAACGTGCGCTTAAACACATTTATTTGAGTCAAAACGAATGTTGCGTAAAACATCGTTACGACGACCCAAAATCACTAGTATAGGGATTCGAAATTAAGATAGATATATATAAATCCCAATACTATATAAAACATTTCCTTTCGGAAATCATTTACTATAACAGTGTTATAGTCCACCATTTCCTTATTTCTCGAAAACGTCTATTTCAACAATGAATGTTGAAATCTATGGTTTCGATAGTTAATACATTTTAAAACATCTTTAAAACAATTAACTTCATTTTGTAATATCACTTCCCCAAAAACATATCCATTTTTTTTAATAATATATTCACTGTCCAAAATCGTGAATATACTTTATTTACCCAATTCAATGTTTCAACACATTTATTAAAATATTATCCACTATCCAAAATCGTGGATAAAATTCCCAACCAAACTCTTATTTTTACAACATTTAACTTAAAGGATAATTCGCTGCCCAAAATCATGAATATATCTCCTTTAATAAACTTCTATGTTTAATTTATCAAATTCAATTAATTTTGGATTGATAAAACAGCTTTTATAAATTCCAATTCTATTTACAAAAACTTCGATTAATAAATCTCCTTTATTAACCAATTCTATTTATAACTCCGTTATATACCCAAAAAATCCATATTATAAGGTAAATGCTTATAATTCATTTATTCACCAAAATCGTTCTTTTAAAACTTTACAAATTATAAATCTTATAACTTATAAGATTCATTAATAACTCCCTTTTTACGTTTATAAATACTCCATTAAAATTCCATTATTCTGATTTATAAAAATTCAATTTCTTTAAATCTTATTTATAAACCGTTTATAATAAATTCAAAAATCACAATTTAAACTATTTTATAAAATCATTATCTCCATATTTCAAAAATCAATTTTCAACTTATTTTCTCAAAAATCGTAATTTTTATAACATTAAAATTTAAAACGTTTTATTTATTTAAAAATGAATCAATTCCAAAAATTTAATAAAACGTGTACTTTCAAAAAAAATCACTTTAAAATCCTTTTAAAACTTCAGAATATGCCCAATGATGCAACAACACCAAAAAATCAATTACGACATCCAAACATCATATATCAATATGATAACAGAATATATGACAATACCTGTAAATAAATCAATACAGTTGAGGAATCCAGTTGGATCCCTCCAACCTGTTTCCCTGCATCCACAGATGTTAGCACAATACCAATTCCGTTCCAATATGGAATATCGCAGTATATGGGATTTATAAAATATTATCCGCTATTATGCGGTGCAATAGGGTCTCATCCGCTATATAATGCGGGAAATCAACTCCAAGTACATATATAATACCAATTCCATACAAGTTGGAATTATCGCGGTATATGTTTTTAATAAATAACATTCGCTTAATATACGGTGTATAATGTCTATTTCAATCAATAACAGATAATAATTTATCATCCAGGCATACAATCAACAATTTTAAATCTAACTATTTGAAATTTAAATCGAAACTATTCGATTGAGTGAGAAGTTCTCACCTTGGGTTTCCGATAACAGTTGTAGCGTTTTATTTCGAATAAAATTAAACGTGCGTTTAATTTTACCCGAAATTTACACTAGATCCAAATGACTCCAAACTAGCTCCATTGCGTAGTGCTCGTCAATACGAAGCCAACGCAATTCGTTTCGTTGAATTCCGACCTCGTATCAAAAAGTTATAGCTTTTTAAACATTACACAATTTTAATATATAATAAATTTACATCTTTCATTTCATTTTATTTTTTTAAACCTCCGCAAATCTGGCCGTTGATTTCTTTGCCCTAGATCTGGGCCATTACCCCTTTCTTCCCATTCACGTTCATCATCAGGCAAGGAACACGCGCATATACCCATTTGGCCGCGCTCATCTAGCAATTTTCGAGCCCAACACGTCGACTTCTACCTCGATCAGAGAGTGCCATATCGAAGGCCTAGCCTAGCACCACCCATGCTCAAGATGCAGCCAAGCTCATCCATCTCCAGGCTTCGAAAAACGTGAACAAACATGTGCGTTCAAACTCAATTTCCCATCGATCCATCATGAGATTTTTTATCATAACCGTTGAATAGCTAGCTCTCGTCGTTGTCTACAACTTTCATTTAGGAAGTTTCACGAATTGCTTTGTGGATTTGAAGAAATTTGAGGGAGAAGGAGAATGATTTTCAGCCATCAATATAGAGTGGCGGCTGAGCATTGAAACCCTTGGGTTTTGAGTTTGTTTGCAAAGTGAAGATAGAGGGGGTCTTTTATAGAAAAATTCCAAATTACTATTCATCTGAAATTTTCGAACTCCAAATCTCGCACGGTGACCGGCTTTTCTAGTGTTTACCCCATGTTTTGGACACAATGGAATATGTTTCGAAGGCTAATTCGATCATATGTGCGAGTTACGGAAATAAATGATCAAATTTAAATTAAACCGATAAAACGAATTTCTACGCGTTTTGGCTTGCCCTGGACAAACCGTAAATCCGATTGACACGAAATTTGAAACCATACAAAAATATCATATTACGGATCCGATGAAACTAGTTTCGTTGAAATCCGAGACTGTTTGAAAAATGGCTATTTCAACTCGTCAATTAAATATTAAAATATTCAATTTTCACAAATTAACTTTTAATTCGATTTTAAAAGTTCTATAACATCACTATAACTCCAATATGATTTAATATAACTTTACAAATCATTTTTAATCATATTAAACCCAATTTCCAATTATTTCAGTAATTTCCAATATTAAATTATCGATTTAATTATCCAATTAAATCCAATTATTCCAAATAAAATTTATTCGACTGTTTAATTTCACTTATTAATATTTAAAATCAATTAAATATACAAATTTTAATTAACAGAAATTCTGGATCGTTACATATAAACCCTAGCAGCCTCCATTCCTCATTTCTATACGTACAGAACTTTTGTGCTCCTCTTCCTCACTGGCAGACAAAATTCTATATTTCCAGATCCAATTGCAAATCAAATCCAAAGCTAAATTTTCAAACTTCTTATAAAAATTTGGAAAAAATATATGTTGAAGCTCTCGAAGTGCGTAATCTTCTGGTGAAATTCATTTTTCGTTTTGGATTGTCGTTTGACCGGTAAAAATCGAAGAATTCTCGGCCGTTCATCGCACGTCGATGAACGTTGTCGGATCGACGAACCATTTTTGGGTTTTGTAGAGGGGACTGAGGAGAGTCGATCTACGTGGTTTTTTTGGCGAGTTGGCGTTTGGGTCGGCCAAAAAAATACATTATGGTTCGAGATAGTATGGCGGCGGCTGCTGTTGAGTACTCGGATTTTCGTGCACGCGAGGCTGTAGAGGGTTGTGGCGGGGGATTAGCGAGTGGAGGTGTTGCGCGGTCGTGTTTTGGCGAGGTCCGGTGTGGGTGCGGTGGCCGGAGTGGCGACGTGGCCTCGTGCGTGCGTAATGATTTGTGGTACTGTAGCCGTGTGCGTGAGAAAGTGCAGAGAAGGTGACGTGGCTAGTAAGTGAATGTGTCCTTTTTTTATTTTATTTTTTGAAATTCAAGCACACTAATAGTCATAACTCTCGCGTACGATATCCGATTTACGCGCGGTTTCTTGTATTAGGATCGTATTGAAATTCCAAACTTGATGACGCTGGTTTGGAAGAATTCTGAGGCGGTCAAATTTTGGTTTTAAATTGGATTTAAATTCGATTTAAATTCAAAAGGTGAGTGTTTTAACCCACTCACAACTTCTAAAATTTCTTATGTTTGTTAAATTGATATATGATATGTTTTAAAATTTATTTATGGTTGTTTGGCATATTTTTAACCATCATCTCGGTTAATTTCATTTATTTAAACTAAATTGATATTTAATTTATTCATTGCATTTAAACTGCCAGTTAAATTGTTAATTTATTTTTTCATTGCATATAAACTCCCAGTTAAACAATTATTTAATTTATTTTTGAATATAAACTGCTATTTAATACCTGTTGTTTGTTATCCGTTCTATATTGATGATATCGTTTGAATTTGATGATGAGTGCGATAAATGGTTGATATTGGATGAAAGGATGTTATATTTTATATGGTTATAAACTGTAAGTTATCATGCATTTTCATCTCCTTCGGGATAGTGGTTTGAAATGATATACAACCACATTTTTATTTTAAATTACGGGCTGAAATGATAAATATCTGTATCACTTGACTATAGGATAGAAAATTTTATACGGACACCGCGGCCTATATATAAATATATTTTGAAATGATTTTCTATGGTTTTGTAAAGAAATATATATATATATGGTTTTTGAGATATTGATTTCGGATATTTGATAAAGGTTATTTTATATATAGTTAAATTCTTGGTTTTAAGCTATGTATAAAATTGTTTAAAGTATGAAGTAAGTTTAATAGTAAAGTTGATTTTATTAAAATATATTATGGATAAGTATTTACTTAAATTATATTCTATATAGAGTTTGTATTGATTTTTATAAATCAAAGTTGAGAAGATAGTGTTGAAATTGATTTGAGATTTTATTTAATAAAGATCTTATTGAAATTGAGATTTTAAAAGAATATGGTTTTATAACTTAATTCGAGTTTAAGGTGATTTAAGTGAATAAATTAAGGAATATTCAGTTATTGAAATTTGAAGTTTTATTTAAAGAATATTGGATTTAGTAAGCAAATATTTCAAAACTAAATAATAGTAAAGGTGAATTTGGTATATATATGAATTATAAAAATTTAGTTTGAAATATTGAACATTTAAGCTTTGAATATATATTGAAATTGAAATGGTTTATTGAGAGGTTCAAATCCGTATTTGGGATTTATTTGAAAGATTAAAGAAGCTATTTTATTATATAAAGTAATTTAATATGTAAACCATTGAAGTATATTAAGTTATGTTTTAAAGCTATATATTTCAAGGTATATAGATTTAAAAGTGCTATGATTTCTTGAAAAAGGATATATTTGAAATAAAATGATATCATATTGATTTGGGTCGTAAAATAAAAATGATATCGTATTTATATGGTTTTGAAATGAATATTTTACTCTGACTTTGAAGTATAATTATTTTAAAATGACCACGGTGTTATGATAACATTTGGTTGTTGAAGAGACCGGGATCGGAAGTTGTCATACTCTCTGCCAACTTCGAAAACAACTTTAACAACCAAGTGCGCGGTGGAGATTCCAGAATGAAGTAGGATGGTGGCGGCATTTCCTTTGAGGTAAATACGTGGACCCGACTCCCGTGAGTTGGCATAAGGTGGCTAAAACAGGAGCGATTCTCGAGCCAATGAGGTCATTCCTTTGATCGGACGCACTCCTTCGATGTTATACTTTTACTTTTGGATTGATTCGGTGGCCACTTTTGATTTTTATCTGGGGGTGTTGTCCGAGGTGGGCGGTAGTAGCTGCTACGCGTTACCACCAGCCCGGATGCGTAATTGGTATATCTACCCTGGCATTGCATAGTTGTGTCGTGTCACCTACCCTAGCGCGCCTTGTACGAGTTTCTATTTGTGTCGTGCCTATGGAGTATCCTCTGGTAGCCTTCCGATCAGGAGGTATTACGGTATTGTATAGACTATTGGCATTATTTGTGTTAAGGGCTATATGGGTAACCCCTTAACGCTATTTAAAAGTAAGTTTATTTTACAATTAGACACTATTATAATAGCGAAATATACTACATAGTAAATAGTTTAACGGATCCTTAGGAGATGTAAATCCCGAGCATCTCTTTAGTTACTGCACTCATATTTATTTCTGTTGATTTAACTTACATAAGATCTTTTAGTTCTGATTCGAGTGTTTTGTCTTTTCAATTCGCTCGGGTCAGTCCGAGCATATCAGGATCGAAGACTTTATTTCTGGAGGACGAAGACGAAGATTTCATTATTATTATTATATTATATTGTTCCACTACACACTGTATTCCGCCGCATCGACTTTTATTCATTGGTATGTGCATCTCTGATATATATTGTATAAGTAAAATTAAATACTTTGTAAACAGCTTCATGAACTGTATATTTGATTATTATATTTTATCCTTCTGTTGTGAGATTATGTTTGTTTTATTTCTTTCTTGTTTTTCTTATTTACCCCATAACAATCCACCATTCCGTATGGTTTGAATTGGCACGTGTGTCGATTTAAAGCGTGCGAAAAGGCGGGACGTTACAAAAGTGATAGTGGAAATTGTAGCAACCATTTCCTACCATCCAATCTAGCAACCATGATGCAACCAAAAATCCTAATTTTAGGGAGAAAAGTTTACCAGTGAAAAGCTTAGGATGAGAGAACCTCTTATTTTCTTTAGTTTTCCATGTGCTTTCTATTGGGTTGTCTCCCCACTGTACTCAAACCAGCATAATTCCTTTGTTGTGGAGGTTCCTAGTTCTATGCTCCATAATGCATGTGGCGGCACGTGATGCTATCGGCTCTTTCTCAGTATCCCCCAACTGATCAGGCTCTACCACAACAGTTGTGTCATGAATGCATTTCATCAAATGTGAGATGTGAAAAACGTCATGGACTCCTGTCAATTTTTTTGGTAGCTCCATGCGATAAGAAAGATTTTCTATCCTTTCTAAAATTCAAAAAAAACCCAACAAATTTTGGTGCCAAGTTCCTATACTTATCAAACCTTACGGCTTTTCTCAGAGGGGAGACTTTGATAAATATTGACTCTCTAACCTCAAACTTTAATCTATCATTTTCTTGTCTGTGTAGGATTCCTAGTGGGCTTTCGCTGCCTTTATACGTTGCTTGATCAACTCTATTTTTTTTTTGAAGTATCACGTATCAAATCTGATCCGAGCAGAATTCTGTTTGTAGTTTCGTAGCAATAATTTGGCAAT
The DNA here is from genome assembly GCA_030765085.1 of Allium cepa. Taxonomy (NCBI): domain Eukaryota; kingdom Viridiplantae; phylum Streptophyta; class Magnoliopsida; order Asparagales; family Amaryllidaceae; genus Allium; species Allium cepa. The sequence continues at coordinate 735,866,078 of CM060935.1, read as the reverse complement.
TTTCATGGCCTCCCATAAAGCACCTCAAAGGGGATCATACCAATCTTTTTTCGGTAACCATTATTATAAGTGAACTCAGCTAATGGTAGATATTGCTCCAGTGTCCTCCAAAGTCCATATTGCAAGCCCTCAATAAGTCCTCCACGATTCTATTCACCCTTTGACCATTGGTCTGTGGGCGGTAAGCAGTGCTAAGATTCAACGAAATAACCAAAGATTCCGTCAAACTCCTCCAAAACTCGCTATTGAAAACGGGGTCCTATCATTAAAAATGTTCACCGAAACTCCATGTAGTCGAACCACCTCCTTAATATAAGCTGTGATAGAGAAGGTGTAGTCTTATCGTACCTAACAGGAATAAAATAGGCACTCTCAATGATTCTACCTACTATAACCCAAATAGCTTCGTTGCCTCTATGACTCCTAGGCAATCCTTCTACGAAGTCCATCGAAATGCGCACCCATTTCCATGTGGGTATCTCTAATAGTAACAACAATCCTCCTAGTTTCCTTTGCACAACTATGTCCTTTGACATGTCAAACATCTAGCAACAAACTCAGCTACTCTCATCTTCATCCTGGCCAAAAGAAAATTCTCTTCATATCTCCGTACGTTTTTGTCTCCTCTGGGGTGAATGGTCATCTTTAGGTGGCGACACTCTGTAAGCACTTCCTCCATCACATTGTCAGTCATTGGAACACAAAGGTGACCATCCCTTCTTGTCAAATGCATATATACTGGCATGGAGGAAAAGTACTCCTCTTCTTAACTCATCCATAATCCCCACTATTTTCTCATCCTTCTTTTTCTTCGATCTAATGCGGTCCATCAAAGTTAGCCTAACCTCCATCATTGCCAAAAAGCCTTGGATGGGTTCCGTTGGCAGTTGGAGGTTGAAATTTAAGAGGAACTCCAACTCACTTCCAAAAATTCTTAGTTGGCAGTTAGAAGTTGAAATTTGAGAGGGACTCCAACTGCCTTCATTATTATATAGCACCTAAGGTAGCATGCCTTCGATTGAGAGCATCAGCGATGACGTTCCCTTTTTCGGGGTAATATTGTATAGTAAAGTCAAATAATGCTATGTACTCCATGCACCTCTGCCGCCGCCTAAGGTTTAAATCTTTTGGAAAAATAAGTATTTATGTGATTTATGATTAGTGAACAACTTAAACCTTTCTCCCTAAAGATAGTGCCTATAAATCTTCAAGGAAAATGCAATGGCTACCAACTCTAAGTCGTGAACTGGGTATCTCTTCTCATGGTCCTTTAGTTCCCTGCTAACATAAGCTATTACTCTTCCTTCTTGCATGAGAACTACTCCATATCATGTCCCACTTGCATCCATAAAAACTATAAAGGGCTTTGTCCCATCCAAAATGGTATGCATAGGTGCACTTGCCAATAGTCCTTTAGGTTTCTCGAATGCTTCGGTGCATTTATCATCTCAAGAAAAGACTAGATTCTTCTTACTCAAATGGGATAAAAGGACAGCAAGTCCTCTGTAAGCTTCCTATAATAGCTTGCCAACCCAAGAAATCTCCTAACTTCTATTACATTCTTGGGAATTCTCTACCCTTGAATCGCTTACACTTTTGCGGGATCCACTGCCAATTCTTGCTTAGAAACGATGTGTCCAATAAACCTTACCTCCTTTGTCCAAAACTGGCATTTTGTAAATTTAGCTCTAAGTTGGTGCCTTCTCAAGGTCCATAGCATCTTTCTTATGTGATTATCACGCTTTCCTACACTCCTGAAGAATACTAAGATATCATCAACAAACATTGCGATGAATTTATTAAGTTGTCCCCTAAATACTCTACTTATAAAATCCATAAAGTATGTAGGGACATTCATCAATCTACAAGGCATTACTTCCCACTCATAGAGTCCATCTGGTGTGCGGAATGTTGTCTTCGACCTGCTATCATCTGTGATCCTCAATTGACGAAATCTAGTCGCCAAGTGCAATTAGGAGAAGACTTTGCTCCTACAAGTTGATCGAACAAGTCATCTAACCTAGGTAAGGGGTACCTATTCTTCTTTGTCAACATGTTATGTTTCCTATATTCGACACATGGTCTCAATGATCCGTCTGCTTTAGTGGCAAAAACAATAGAGGCTCCCCATTTTGAAGTACTCCATCAGATGAGTCCTTTCCGCAACAGCTCTAAGATATGCTTGTCCAACTCACGCCTTTTTTCTGGGCCATGTATCTTAATGGGCGACTAGCCTAGCGACGTTCTCCAAATCAATTCTAAACTCAATCTCCCTTTAGGGTGGGAGACTTGAGACTTCTTCAAAGACATTGGGAAATTCCTGGACTACGAGAACTGATGAAAGCTGAATATGAGATAGGCTCAGCGAGCATAAATAACTTGAATCGACTGAGTGTAGCAGTGTACATTGGACCACAAAGTCTCGCCCTCTAGAACTCTTTAATCATACAACCCTCCTATCGTAATATAGATTATCCTGTAGTATGATAACTAATCCATTCCCAAGGTAAGCCCATACCCCCTAAAATTAAGAACGTGCGCATTACATTTGAGATCAACGTCATATATGTCCGCAACTAGGTCTTTGCAAATTAGAGAGATGTGTCGACCCGCCCCCTAATAGGATTAGAGACTACTATTGGGCTGGTGACATATTGGGTTTGAAGATTTAAGGAGTTAACTACATTCCTAGCTATAAAGGAATACGAACCTCCAGAATCAAATAAGTTACGAATTATAGCCCTAAAAATAAAAGTTATACCTTCCACTACTGACTTCCCTTGGTCTCTAGAGGGTGGTCTACTCAAAATAGGGGTAGCCTCAATGGCGTAGGCATGTCCACTCAGTCCTTCCTTTTTCAGCTTCTGACATTAGTTCTTAAGGTGCCATTCCTCGTAGCAGTGATAACAGTTTCCCTTTAAAGCTTCTTTCATCAGACTTACCCTATAATCTTTGGCCATATGACCCTTCTTTGGCATCTCTTACACACCTTAGCCTCTTTCTTGAACTTTCCTTTTGATTTTGAGTAGGTCATGCATTCTCTTTCTCCACCTCTTTTACTTCCTCATTAGATGTCTGCAACAAACCCAACTTAACCAACTTCTCGTATATGGCATCAGCAGGCACTTGGGTTAATAATAATTCTCTAATAGGGGAGTTCATACCCTTCAAAAATATCATGGCCTTTTCTATAGGTATATTGATCAAGCTCATCTTGAACTTAGCTAATTCTGTAACTTACCAATGTACTCCTTTAAAGTGTAGTCTCCCTGCTTAAGCTATATAAATTTCTCTAGTTGTAAACTCATTCATGCCCTAGACATAAAATTTGACTCGAATCTTTCCTTTAATTCATCTCAAGTGAAAATCCTACCAACATTCTCTTCAGCCACAACACTCTACCAATCTCGAGCTTCTCCCTTGAGGTGCAAAGCTACCATCCACCTCTTCAGCTAATCCTCCCAACTGAGCTCATAAAATATCTTCTTGTAGTTATTTATCCATGCCTTTGACTCTATAAAACCCTCTATTCCAGAATATACTCTTCCTCCTATATTAAGAAAATCCGTGTGCATCTTTGGAAAGTCAAAAGGACAGAGTGCTGTGTCGACAGGCGGGGCAACAGGTGCCATCGATGCAGCTTTAAGGAAAAGAGACTTCACCTACTTGCCTAAGGTATTGTTTAAACTTTTCGAGCATCCCTCGAATGGAAGTCTTCCTCAAGTAGGGTTCCTAGCCTTGTAAGAAGAATGATTTTCAACCATATAAACTATCTATAGGTTGAGATTTTAGTTAAAAATTCCTAAGATAGTATTATATATTGAAAGATAGATTTGTCTTGTATGTATGCCTATATTTAATATATATATATATATAATAGTAGGGGTTTTTGGAAAACATTTTCAAAAATAACAAGTACGCCACAATACGAATAATTTTCCCCGTTGATCGGGCAACCTATCCTCCGATACCAAATATAATAGTCATCCTGAAATGGTGGTGGCTACAAATGGTAATCCCAAGCACACTGGTTTTGCGGCCGGCCTCCCGACTTCCTAGGTCATTCACCACCAACCTACAGTGTCGGGATGTGTAGGAGTAAAAGACCATGTTTCGTCACAGTTCATAGTGCGAGAACCCTATATCACATTGCATCAACCTACAACCAGGTCTGTTGATAAGAAAATCTCGAGCCTTTCTATATCAGTAGTTAGGAAGTATAATTTAAATAAGGATATATCTTAAAGATTTTAAGTTATATTCAAAACCATTTAATGCTTCATATAAGGGAAAGAGGCAGGCCATCAAACAACCACTTAATACCTTCAATCCTCAAAGCAACTTTTTCCATAATCAATAACCCATAACCATCGTTATTAGTGTCTACCAATGTGAGAGATAGAATACGAGCAACTTAATACATTTTTAATAGAAATTCGGCAGACTCTGACTATTTAAGACCTCAATTGAGGTAGGCTCTCATCATGTAATACCTATTCCCTAGATGTACTCTACACAAGTCTCTATCTAGCTGACATTACATGGAAATCTCTTCGGACACTTAACACTTCCTATTGAAGCGGACCTTTCCGAGAAATCCTCTAACCTGCGTAAACCCAATACCAATCATTTAATACTTCTAAGGGAAAGAATCGGGCCCTCAAACATCCACTTAATATCTTCAATTTCTAGAAATAGGTCCTTCGTATTATGACCCGCACCCCTCAGAGACGTCTCACATTTGTCCGACTCATAAGAACTAGTAGCCAGACTGCTGAGCACATGTCTCCTACAAAATTGGGACTCATCTTGCATCATCTGTGGTTACTTATTATAGGTGATGTTTCACATAAACTCTAAAGTCACATTACTGGTGGTCAGATTAGTTGGACAAATTTCTATGTGCTTTTGAATGACCTCGCATTTTAATAACTTAGTCATATTTCATACACTCTCTAAGTATATTAGCACACGTCTCACTGTATGAATTATTTAGGCCTTATAAGAAATCCTTCTTATTTCACTTAATTAATTACTTTCCTAAGGGGGGTTAAAGAGACAATTATTAACCTAATGAACTATGCAACTAATATGGTACAATTGTATGTTATTTATGTTAGTTTATATATATATATATATGCATTTATTCGGCGTATAGCAGTTATGCCTTAAACTAACGTTCAAATGTCAAATTTTCCAATATTTAGAAGTCTCATTTCCATAATAGCATTAATAGGATTTTTACCATAAATTCGATATCCTAAAACCAAATGATAGACTTGTACTTAGAATCCAATTCTAGCTTATTTTATATTAAAACAATGGAATAAAGCAATAATGACGGAAAATTACAATTAAATAATTTTTATGTTCTATTCAACTCCTTTTTACATAAAATTAGATAAGACAATTTTTATTCAATTTGTAGAAATAGGTGATGTAAACTACGAGTAAGAATTTGTATCCTACACATCATTTCTAAATTAAATATAAAGAAAAGGAATAAGAAGTGCAAAAGAAGGAAAATACATATATTGCAAAATCAATAAAAATTCCATTATTTTATAAGATTTCATCCTAAGAATTTACATTTCTCTTTGATAGAATTTTAGGGATTTTTAATACGATTTTTTCGTAATCCAAAACCCTCCAAGGCATATATCACATCTAAGCTACACTATTCAATTAAAAAAACAGAAACATCAAGATTTCCACTCATAGAGGTCCTTAGCTTTGCCTTTTCGTGGATTTGACACGCCTTCAATAAACCTTTCAGATCCCTTCGTTTTGACATATACAACATAAGTTATGCATGTACGTTAAATTCCAAAAATTAGAGGTTTAGAGGAGAAGCGATTGAGAAAATAAACAATAAACAAAGATAGATGTATAAGATTTCTTACCTAAAACCCTAGTGCAGTTTTTGAATCTATGAAGAGATGAACTGATAGAGCTTTGCAAGTATTCTCAAAATATTATGTGAATAAAGTGAGGAGGCTAGACTCTTATTTATAGTGGTTGGAATGCATCAGAACCATCGGATGAAGGTTGGTTTAAAATAATAAAATCTACTACGTTATTATAGCTAAACTCTAGCCGCCATCAACAGGCAGCAGACGACCGTCGCTTTCCCACTAACCGTCGCTCCTCTTATTCTAGGAATATTTTAATTGTTGTTGTTGATTTTATTTTATTTAATTCCTCAATTATAATTTGACATTAATGTTAATCTTATTGTTTCCTTAACCCTCAAGTGTAATTACTTTTAACTATTGAATTTCACGTTTGGGAAATTAATTATTTATTTGAATTTGAATTCTATTTAATTATTTTAAATCTAAAAACTTCAAATGCCCATAACTTCTTCTTTTGAGCTTGTTTTCAGCATATTATATATAGGAATTAATTAGAATATTGCCATGAACGTAACATAACTTTCATAATCAAATTCCAACTTTTCCAAAATTTTCATTTTTACCCCTATCTTGTCTAAATTAATTTATCCAATTTATTTATTTATGGTTGATTTTACAAGATGCTACATGTTTGATACGATTATATACGGAATCTAATAAGAAGAAGTGTGAATTAAGCCAAGTAAATAGCTAGGGCTAATTATTTACTTATTTAAACATGTAGTAACGAATTATTAAATGATAATAAATTGAATTCTAATAAAATAAATTATTAAAGGGATGTTTGATTAATTAAGTGAGAAAGACTTAAATATGGTTAATTAAATGGACTAAAGGTGATTAAGATGTAAATAAATATGGTCATGTGTATAAAGGGTGATTGAACCGGTCCTGTCCAAAGTGGGTGAAACAGGTGGATTTAATATATATTTTCCTATTTTGGATCATATTGGACCAGTGAAGTCTTAAGGATTGTATTACATATAAGCTAATTAATTAAATAAGATAATATTTTATTTAATTTTTGGATTTAATTAAAAGGAATTTTCACATAATTCATGAGTATATCATCGTATATCCAAAGTTGAACAGTATGTACATGCAACATTGCATTGGGTGTACATGGCTAAGTTTGTACATAAGTAGATTTTGGGATTTACATCTACTATCATATATTTGGCTTTTACATACATATTAATTTCCTGCATCAAATAATGTGTAAATAAATATAATAAAAAATTAGATGATGGCTTTAATTTTATATTTCTAATTTAAAATTCTAACTTTGACTCCGTAAACAAATCAAATTTAAAACTAGATCTAAAATTCAGAATATAAAATATCATAATGACCAAACACACACATAGATACATATACACACAGATATATATATATATATATAGTGTACGTATATATATATGTGTGTGTGTGTGTGTATGTGTGTGTTTATTCAAAAAAATTAATAAAAGTTATTTATAAAAAATGTGATGTTAATTTGGCTAATTCTTTAAATTCAGATTTCAAATTTTAAAATATCTAATTTGACTTGGTGAAAATAATACAATCATAGAGGTAGAACGATTTGAAATTTAAAATCAAATTTCTAAAACGCCATAATTTGACTTTATAATATTTAAAATAATAAATATATATATATATATATATATATATGTAGATCTGAAAATAAAATTTATTTAAATATATATAATTATTTATATTGAATAAGTAATATATATATATGTATGTATGTATGTATGTATGTATGTATGTATGTATACGTATCTACATGTACATGTATGCAAATGAGGATGCGCGTGTGTGAATACATATTATATATGCATATATGTGTTCCGACAAACAAATTTTTTATAATTCAAAATTTAAAATTTATTTAAAACGTATAATTAAAGAAATACATATTTATTTATGATATATATATATATAATTATATTATAAATAAAATAAGTTGGCCAAAAGTATCTTTTTATTGCTAAAATTATATTGTTTAATAAAGTTATTTGTACATTATTTTAACTTAATTTAAAAACTAGCCATTTAAATTATTAAACGAAGTCTAAAACTTATAAATAATTATATATATATATATATACACACACTAAATTTAATTAAAAATAATTCTTCTATCATTTATGCCAGAACAATATGTATGTATGTATATATGTATATATATATATATTGTTCTGACATAAATGAAAGATGAATTATTTTTTATTAAATTTAGTGTATGTGTATATATATATATATATATAACTATTTATTAGTACTACCAGAGCTATATATGCATAGCATATTATAATCGTAAGATGATTCATACAAATCAAAATATATATTAAACTGGTCTATAAATGACAAGCAATAACATACATATAAACGGTTATACACACACACATATTTTTTTTGTAAAATATATAAACTTTACCTTAAAAATAGTCGTAGATATACATGTCGATCATGATAATCTCCTTGATCCTTTAGATCCACACCATCTACTGCAAATAGGAAACGTGCAAACACCAAATCTACTAGCATTTAATTGTTTACATGTGAATGAAGTTAGAAAAATGGAGGGGAACTGGAGAAGTACTTGTGGCTAAGTATGAAGAGGGAGGAGGCAAAAACTAACTAAAATGAATAGCTTTAGGTTTATTTTTACAGAGAGAAATGGCCATAATATCTAGCACAAATCTCTCCTTTACAAGTTATGACCTAGACTCGCTCTCCCCTATATTTGGACGGCCATATCTAGGAACATATGTGGACCAAAAACTCTTCCATACCTAGTAGTAAATTATATCATTTAAATCATTATCGATATGCACATACACAAATTTTATGTCACTCAATAAGTTACTAATAGCACTCCGACTGGTTATAAAGGCAAATCCATTTTACTAAACACACCTAGATATAGTAAATACAATAAGTAATATGTCATAGATAGTAATTAATCTATATCTATTACTGTAATGATCCACATATTTCGTATGTTTTTACGTATCAGAAGATAATAAAAATAGTATTTTCATGTCAAAAGGAATTACAAATAGGCTAAATCTCTGAGGAATGCCGATTTTTGATATTTTTGACCCTTCAAGAACTTATGGATGATTTTTCTTTTGAAAACTTATAGTGGCTATAACTTTTGATAGGAGCCGAAAAAGGTCTTGAAACCACTTCCAAGTGAAAGATATGATGGTTTTTCTTTCCATAGAATGGTTATTATTAACATTTAGACTTACGGGTTGAAGATATGGCTGCTTTAAATTTAACAGTTTTTGAATAGCTTAAAAAGGTAATTAGCACAAACTTTGTAAAAAAATAGACATTTACCAGACCCCTCCAGGGCATAGACCACCTAGGAAGTTGCCTAGGTCCTCCATTTTTTAGGGGGCACCAAATTTAAAATCAACGTATGTATAAATTATGTTGTTTGCGTAGATTGTAAAGTATATATAGCTTAGTGGTAAAGGCAATGCTCCATCGCCTTATAACCAATATTTTAGTTCTTTAGACTTCAATTTATTTTTATCCACTTTTCCCTATACCAGTGACGACCCTGAATTTTGAACGTTTGAAATTGAAATATTTAATTGATTTTAAATATTTGGAAGTTATTTTAAACTTGACTTTTAATTATAACTATGAATTTTGAAATTTAATTATTAAAACTTGGTTAAAATATTAAACCTTGAGTTTTAGGCTTGTTAAAAATATTTTCAAAGCTTAGAAACTTTATATTGATGATACTGAAGATAATGGAAGCTTCAGAATTTGATTTGAAAGTGATTTGTCTAGTTTCGAAATTTATATCGTTTGAATCGATATTTAAAAATAGCCTTCCGAGGCACTATCTCGTTCCATTAGATCCGTAATATTGTTTTATTATCCAATTTCAATTGTCGTAGCATTCGGAGTTGTTGTGTGATCGTACGATTAGCAAACGCACTGAAAATTTTATCGAAATTTAATTTAATAACTGGTCCAAAAAGTTATCTTCTCCATACGATCGAATTTGGAATTGAAACTTTTCCATTGCGTTCGAAATAGGCATATAACATTATAAATGCTTAGCGGCATGCCTCGATTTGAGATCGAGATTATGAGTGGCGAATATCATAGCGATTTAAAAAAAAGAACAAAAATTTGAAATTAAATTTTAATATAACAGTGTAATCAAGTTACTGTGGCAAATAGACACGTTTTGAATTTCTAAAACATGTGTTTCTTCGTGGGACACGCGTTAAAGATAAAATAAAAAAATTAAAGCAAACGAACAGTAAAAATAAAAAAAAAATAAGGCCGAGCCTTGCTTATCTTCTTAAAGCAGGAATTCGAAATTGATGTTCGAGAGTAAATATATGAACTCTGTCTATAGAATCGTGCTTCTTCATGTCGCATGCTTCAAAGATCAATTCGAAACCAAATTTCGAATTCATTCCCCTTCTTTGGGTTGAAATCATAAAAAAAAGCCGAGCCTGTTCAATCTGATTCGAGAGAGAGAGGGAGACCCAAATTCAGCAGTAGCTTGGATTCATACTTTTTGAACCTCGCGAATCTGTTTCATGGCATGTCTAGACGATGGAACGACATTGGAGGGTGTTGGCGCTTAAACGAATTCGAGGCTTATGCTTGGAGGACGTGGGCTAGATTCGATCGTGGATTAGGATGTTGGGTTGCCATTTCTATGGGCATGCCATCTTTGTCGAGACAGTGATGTTTTTGGGCAATCAATGGTGGTTTGGAGATTAGCATGCGTGCGATGGAGGCGGCTTCGGCGATGTTCGAGGCGGTGGAGTCAGGTAGGGGACTCGAGTAGGTCTGGGTTCTCTGTAGACAGCGAGGTATTTCTTTTTATTAAATTTATTTATATTTGTGGAAATAAGGAAATAAAATATATAGTTAACAGTAAATTTTATAAAAAGATTTATTTCCTTTAGTTTATAGATTTATATATGCATATGTATATACAGTAAAGTGGAAATGCTGTTTTTTTTTAAAAAAAGAGGGAGTTTGGATAAAGAAATTTTAAAAAGAATAATAAAATATAATTTATTTTTATGTGTCATTTCAAAAATATATATATACAAATACTATTTTTAAACTTGCTAGTTATTTTTAAAATGATGTATTGTGGAAATTAATTTGTTTAGTAAACTTATTTAATTATTATTTTTAGTCGCTAAAAATATTTTATTGAAGGAAATTGGTTTAAACTAAATTGTTAGTTAAATTAAATAAGTAAATTCACCATGGGAATTTGATAAAAGAAAGGGAAGTTTGTTTTAAACATAAATATTGTGTTATTATTGAAAGTGTGGAAAGTAATTTATGGATTTGAAACGTAAATTTAAAATAAATCCAAAAGGATTTATTAATTGATTTAAAATGATCCATTTGAAAAGGAAGGTGTATTCTCCCTGAAAAACAGAGTATGTTTTTAAAATAGCTTTTGAAATATAAATTAAAAATTCTAGAGTTGGTTTTAAAAGAATATTTTGGAGAAATTAGTTTCTTAAGTTATTTTGTAAATCTTTAAAGTAAAGATTATTTATTTAATTAATTATAGAAGGGATTATTTTAAAGATTAAAATTGATATTTGATTTAAAAAGTGGATATTTAAGTAGTTATACCCTATCTACTTATTTTATTTAAAAAATTAGTTTGAATTTGAAGTTTATATGAGATATTGGTATAAAGTTTTCATTGCTAATACTTAAATAAGTATTTTAAAATATTTGAACTCGGCATATTTTCAGTGGAATTAAATAAATATTTGGAAATTTATTCCACGTGACGAAAGTGATTTGAAATTTGTTTTCAAAGGTTTGAAAAGTGAAAAGTGATTTGAAATTTGTTTTCAAAGGTTTGAAAGGTGAAAAGCGATTCGAAATTTGTTTTCAAATGGTTGAAGTGCTAAAATTATATCTCGCGAAGATATTTTCAAAAATAATAATTAGGGAAAAATTTATTTAAAACTTGGTGATTGTTGTTAATGTTGATTGGTGGTTAAATAACCAACTATCAATATTGACCTTTAAACGACATTTGAATTTCGATGCGACCGGAGGTCGGATTCCGAATGTTTATCCGAAATCCACATCGAACCTTTGTGATGGTGATGGATCTTTTATTTAAAAGATCAAGGTGGAAATTTGTTGTGATTTGTTTGAAATCTGATTGAACACTTATTTTTAAAAATAAGTACTCATTATTCGGATTAGCCTGGAGAGGACTTTGTGTCATAAAATCCATTCCAAATAATGATACGACGAAATGGTATTGCATTTGAAGACGGTGTTGAAGACCGGGTAATTTTGAAAATGAAAGGATTACCTGTCGAATGTCTCTGCACCGGGTTGCTCCGGTATAGAGATTTTATCACCCTTTGTGAGGGGGATTCCGGACGTGATTAGTGAATATCCTAATTTTCAAGGGCTTCTTTGAAGTGCCTTCGGTTCTGTTCGATACCGGAACGGACTTGTATGGATGTGTGTCTGACGTTACACTTCTAGATGTAGAGCTGGTTTCTATCAAATACATTTATGTTGGTGGCGGAGAATTTATTCTCTTAGCTTAACACCCTTCTCTGAGACGTACGGGCTCAGAGGTTATGTAGTTGATGGTTACTAGTGATACATTCCCAATTTGATAATGTGGCATACGAAATGCTGCTGATCATTTTTTGATCGAAGCATGACTTTGTGAAAAGTGCAGCTTTGTGGACGAGACTTCGTTGGACCTCACACCCCGAAAATGGTCGAAACAGGAAGGATGCAGTAACGTTATTTGGGGGTAGCGCCCCCTGAGAGTATGTCATTTCCTTTTGGAAAAGGGTATTATCATGGTATGGAGCCCAGATATTTTACCTATGTTGTTGCTGCAAATTTATTATACTTTGTGGTTGTTGTTTTGTGGTTGACGATCCTTGGATAAAGATCGCAAATGACCGGGGAATGGCATACTCGTGTAGTAGTTACCTAGTTACAGAGGTAACCCAGCCTTGTGTTGGCAGAAACTTGTTAAGTTTTCGCGACGTCCCTCCAGAGGCGTACCCATGTGGCATAGGAAGTTTCTTAGCCTGACATTTGTTGGAAATCCAATCTCCAATACGCATGTTTAACGGTTTTAGTTCTAGAGCCTGCCATCTAATATAGTAGCTATAGTAGGCATACTATAATGGTACGTATGCTGGCTAAGATTAATATTATACTTGCAAATGTTTTCCACTATGCACCAATAATAATATTAAAAGAGATTTTGCGTATCAAGCATGTTTGACTATCATAAGGAGAAATCTCCTCCAATTGTGCACTTGCATTGTGTGTGTGCGGAGAGGCCTTATGGTAGTTTCATTTTCCAAAAGCATAGTGGACTTCTTTTTATTTTCTTTGAAAAAAATAACTGTTTTTGAGATCTCACACCACTCCCATGACTGATCTGGAATTTATTGTTCCCTTTCTAAACTCTGAGTGCCCATAATTTTCCACACGGGAAGCCTAGAGTCAGGTGATCATTATTCTGGAGCGAAGTCAGAAAAGAAGTTGCTGTGGAGATCTGGAGTTCAAGCAGGATGGCGAGACGTATCATTATACTATGTATTATCCGCTGCATTGGGACTGCTGTAAGTTCAACTTTAATATGGATTAGTTGTTGTAAATGCCTAGTGTTGAATGGTGTTGTTGTAAACTCTAATGTGATGTATGTAAACTGATATAATGCTTTTGTTTTAAAAATTATTCGTTTATTTATTATATGTTGTTCCGCTATGAAATGTGAGATTCTGTTATTGTTTTGTTTCTTCTCTATCTTCTTCTTCTTTAACCCTAATGATTCAATTTTCTGGCATTCGATTGTTCGGCATTTGATACAGTGGACGTATTGATGTCAACTTTCGAAAGTCGAAAAATTGGGTCGTTACATTTTGGTATCAGAGCATTTGGTTAAGCGACAACCTTGGCTCTAGTGAGGATTACTCATTAGAGATAGAGTCATTAGTACTCTAGAATGAGTTGAGTGTAATAATAGATATAAGCGCGTATTTGTTAGTGAATATAATTTTTTTTATATTGTATTGACTTATTGGTTGATTGTTTATAGATTTTGGTCGCTGCAGTTTGGCCAATTGTATCGATAGGGGTTTCTAAACTCTTAAACAAGATAAACCGACACAATATTGTTTTAAAGTCGGGTAATTGAAAAAAATTTACCCAAATTATTTTTGTATAGAACAGAAATATTTTTTTGTAAATTATTATATTGTATGGTTGCTTGGATGTTAGGAAGCGATAATATTAAATTATTAACATTTATTATTGAATAAGAAATTGAAATCATAATCAAAAGCTGAGAAATAATTTGTATACAAATGGGATTTGTAAATAAAAATTGTAAATGTAATTTATAATTTGAAATAAAATTCTGAAGAATATTTGAAAACGTCTTAGAAAGAATTTGAAATTTTGAGATTTGGGAAATTTAAATCCCTTTTGATTTTGATGGTGATTTTCACAAGATTTGGAAAAATGTTTTAAAGGGATAAAAGCACTAAACTTTTTTCGGTCGCTGGAAAATAATTCCAATGAAGATCGCGACATCATCGGTGTTCATTTTCGAGTTTCCAAAAGAGAAATTGTTGCCAAAATGTTTTAAAATTGAAATTGTTTGCAAACTGGTTTTGGTTTTGGGAATTCAAAAGATAATTTGAACTGATTTCAAAAATGATTTTGAAAAGATGGAAAGACTCTGGAATCCTATATAAAATATTTATAGAATATAATTGAATTTGACAACTTATAAATTTCAAATTGTTAGAATAGAAATTTAACTCAAAGAAAAGTTAAAATTAAAATAGTTGATTTTGGAAATAATTAATTTCAAAGGTGATTTTGAAATGTTGAAAAATCGCTTAAAACTTTGGAAGGTTTATTAAAAGTGTTTATGAGTTGATAACTTATATAATTTGAATTCTGATAGAATGAATTTAACTTATAGAATTGAGTTAAATTAAAGTGAGTATGAAAACAAAATAAGTTGAGAAAGAAAATTTATTAAATGAAATGAAAATAAGTGAGAAAACTTATAGAAGTTTAAAGTTGAATTTGAATTGTGTTAAATAAGGTGATGGAGAAAATAAATTTGAAAATGAACAAAAGAATAAAACTAGAATTGAAACTGAATATTCAAAACCAATTTGAATTGTGTGAAATTGTAAAATTAGTTCAAAGTGAACTAAAGGTAATAATGGTGGAAAAAAATGGTTTGTGATAAAATGAATTGGAACTTGTAATGAATTAGTAAACGAAACTAATTTAAAATAGAGAGATGAATCAGTTATGAATGAAAGATAGTTGATAAAATTCAATATTCAGAGGGTAAATTGAATCCAAATAGAATTGAAATTGTAAATTGAATTCAAATGAAATTGAAAATACAAAATTGAATGATAATGGATATATAACTTCAGTAGTGAAGTAAAAATGGTATAAGAAGTATATATTGAAAATTCTGTAAAGAAATGAATTAAACGATTTTGGATTGGTAATTGGATATTATTGCTTGATAGCATACAGATGTTTATAAATACAAAGGGAATTGGATTTTGATTTCAGAAGGTAAATTTAAATTGCTCGACAAAAAGGTATGTATTTGAATTTCAGTATGAAATTTGATGATTTTCTTGTCCGGCGCTTGGCTTTTTGTTTTCTTTTGAAATTTGGGGGACCGTTGTGGCATTTTGTAGTCGTACCGAGCTAGCCGTGCAATGGAGACGCTGGCAAAAAATTTCGAAAATTTTGGGAGATAGAAAAATTTTGAGAAAATTTAAAGTTTAAATATAAATTTAAACTTGAATTATGAAGTAAACAATGTTGATTGGAAACTATGGAAAACTTTAGAAAGTTATTTGAAGTGACCGAGTCTTGAATAAAAAGATTTGTTTTGGAAGGTTGATAAAACTTTTTTGGATTGGGAAAAATAGTTAACAGATTGGATAATTCATCTTATCTAGTAATTCCGGGACGAAGTTCTTTTAAGGGGGAAGGATGCGACGACCCAGAATTTTAAACGTTTGAAATTGAAATATTTAATTGATTTTAAATATTTGGAAGTTATTTTTAACTTGACTTTTAATTATAACTGTGAATTTGGAAATTTAATTATTAAATTTAATTATTAAAACTTAGTTAAAATATTAAATCCCGAGGCTTGTTAAAAATATTTTCAAAGCTTTAAAAATTTATATTGATGATACTAAAGATAATGGAAGCTTCTGAATTTGATTTGAAAGTAATTTGTTCAGTTTTGAAATTTATATCGTTTGAATCGATATTTAAAAATAGCCTTCCGAGGCACTGTCTCGGAATTCGACGAAACCAGTTCCATTGGATCCGTAATATTGTTTTATTATCGGATTTCAATTTTCGTAGCATTCGGAGTTGTTGTGTGATCGTACGATAAGCAAACGCGCTAAAAATTTTATCGAAATTTAATTTAATAACTAGTCCAAAAAGCCATCTTCTCCATACGATCGAATTTGGACTTGGAACCCTTTCCATTGCGTTCGAAATAGGCGTATAACATAATAAACGCTTAGCGGCATGCCTCAATTCGAGGTCGAGATTATGAGTGGCGAATATCATAGCGATTTTAAAAAAAAGAACAAAATTTTGAATTTAAATTTTAATATAACAGTGTAATCAAGTTACTGTGGCAGGTAGACACGTTGTGAATTTTTAAAACATGTGTTTCTTTGTGGGACACGCGTTAAAGATAGAATAAAAAAAGTTAAAGCAAACGAATGGTAAAAAAAAGAAATAAGACCGAGCCTTGCTTATCTTCTTAAAGCAGGAATTCGAAATTGATGTTCGAGAGTAAACAAATGGCCTCTGTCTATAGAATCGTGCTTCTTCATGTCGCGTGCTTCAAAGATCAATTCGAAACCAGATTTCGAATTCGTTCTCCTACTTTTGGTTGAAATCGTAAAAAAAAACAATAATAACAGCCGAGCCTGTTCAATCCGATTCGAGAGAGAGAGAGAGAGAGAGGGACACCCAAATTCAGCAGCAGCTTGGATTCATACTTTTTGAACCTCATGAATCTGTTTCATGGCACGTCTAGACGATGGAACGACGTTGGAGGGTGTTGGCGCTTGAACGAATTCGAGGCTTGTGCTCGAAGGATGTGGACTAGATTCGATCGTGGATGTAACAACCCGCATATTTTACGACTGAATATTTAAATATTTTATTTAAATATTTTATCGTTAGTCGGATTTTGGTCCGAAAAGTTACTTTTGCATACGTTCGAATTAGGACTCGGAACCACTTCTATTGGGTCCAAAACGACGTTTGCGATCTTTTTGAGTATAAACTTTGATATGTTTGGAGTCAGTGGAATTTTGCCACTTTTTCACTTTGGACTTTGGGTTTGGTTTAGCCCACAAGCCTAAATTATTAGTTCTTACTCAACCCCCTTCTCTTCATAACTTCACTTTCATTTCCTAACACTTCTTGATGATCGTTGATCATCTTTGTGATTTAGACTAGCAATTGTGCGATGTCTCTTTGTCTACGAGGGAGACTAAACCCCGTTTCTGTGGAGCTTCGGCTCAAATTGGTGGGGTAGCGACCCATGGTCTTTAGGCCGTTTTGTGGAGCTTCGGCTCAAAATTAATGGTTAGCAACCATGGAATAGCGTTCCATTTTGTGATACACGTGTTGGTGAGTTTTTATGCTCCCGTTTTGTGATAGGTCTCCCCCTTTTTGTGATTTCTGGATTTCCATTGATGATTTCCAGAATTAGTGTTTCACCAATTTTCGTGATTTTCATTGATATGTGTTATCAATTTTTGTGCATTGGTGAATTTGTGTGTCATTAACTTTTGTGATTGGCATTGATATTATTGTCAATATTCATGATTTTGGTGAATGAAAATATAGGGTATGACACTCCTTTTGATATTTGAGAAGATTCTTCTGATATTGATTATGTTGATTTTCAATTACTTATTTATCACAGCTTGGCATTGTGATTATTATATGTTTAGTCATAACTCTTATTCTATATCATTTCATCTGATATCTATAGCTAGACTGATCCGTTTATTATTTTCTTATTAAATAATACTCGGGTCAGACCAAGATGTTACAGGTGCTTCTGCTTGACTTCACATCTGGGATTATCACCTTGACTTTTGGCTAACTACTTAGATTAGTAGTTTTTTTTGTATACATTTGAGATATAGACTCATTGATGTATCCATATTCTTTTGTCTAGTACATGTAGCTATTCTTTTGTGATATTGTGGGTCGTGTTTGACCACTACTCTGATGTACACTTCATGTGTTATATTCATATCTTTTTCTGCCTTTGTGATATGGATGTCTGTGACTGATTTGTGTTATGTTTACTTCTATGTTTGTTTCCGAAGATATTATAGCCGCTGTGTAGTAGCTTTGAGTTTGTATCGGTATGTCGGATTTCCTCTTGAAACCAAATGCTTGTTGTACTATCTGACATATCGGTGCTCACACAAAGTAATTGCACGGATGGTCGCTCCTCAACAGCCTTATTCTACGTGCTAGTTGACGGCATTACACCGTAGTGTCCTTGGCTAGTGTGTGTATAGAGGTGGGGCTCACAGCTTGGCATCGGAGCCAAACTTTGGAACAATATAGAATAATCTAGCAAGGATCAACGTCCTAAGTCCATCTTAGGAATCGTGCTTTAGGATTTAATTCAAGTCTTCGTACCGATTCATCCTATTTTCTTTATGATTCCTTGTTTATCTATCAAGAATGCTTGATATTCATTTGTGAATAACATTTTCCTTCTTCTTTCTTTCTTTCAAAAGGAAGAGAAACGGTTAGACCTGGCCGCCCCAGCGCCGGTCAATCTCGTGTTACTCCCCAAGATGGAGTATTTATGACTGCCCAGCAGCTTCTTGATCTCGTAAAGAATGCTCAGGCAGCCGGTTCAAATCCGGAGTCTTCTCACCCTAAGTCTGGATTTTCACGTTTGTGCAACGATTACGCCAATTTGGGTGGGAAGCCATTCAAAGGTTCTGAAACTATTATTGAAGTCCAGGCTTGGCTAAGATCATGCGATCGAATCTTTTCTCGCATGAACCTTAGTGATCTTCACCGAGTTCAGGTGGCCTCTAGCATGCTCCAAGAAAGAGCATTAGACTGGTATGAGCTTCTTATTTCTGAAATAGTTGAAGCGGACCTTACTTGGGAGAAATTCCGGGAACGCTTCGAACTAAAATTTGTGCCAAAAGCTGAGAAGGTGGCATTGGCTTGTCGTTTTATAGACCTTGTTCAAGGTAAATCCTCTGTGACAGACTATGTCGCATCCTTCGAGTCACTATCAAAATACGGGGTCGAATATATAAACACCCCATTGAAGAAGAACCAAAGATTTGTCTATGGCTTGAATAACAATCTTAAGAAGCCATTACTTCTAAAGTTAGAAGTTTCTTTTGATCAACACATTGATATCGCTCTTCGTCTTGAAGAGGCAGATATGGAGAGTGATGTTGAAGTTGTGGAGGCCAGACCAAACTTCAACAACAAGAAAAGGCCTAATAAGCTCAAGGGCCCTTATCCCAATATGAAAGGGAAGCAATCAACTTCGATGGCAAAGACTTCTACCTCTGGCAGTGGGCAATGCTACAACTGTGGTTCTAAGGACCATTATGCGAACAAGTGTTCAAAGCCTCGTACTTGTCGCTATTGCAAAAGCCCGGATCATTATTTATCTTCTTGTCCCAAACTTCAAGATAGGAAGGAGGGAAAGCTTAATGTTGCTCAAGCCCCTGTCAACACATCTCGTGGTAAAGGTATTTCTCATTCTATCCTTGATGGCATTATTTTGTTTCGTGATCATCCTATTCGAGTTCTTTTTTATACGGGTGCGTCCCACTCTTTTATTTCAAAAGAACTTGTTGATACTTTTTCTTTGGATGTTTTGTGTTTAATGACTTCTTTGAGAATTGCGAATCCGGTTGGTGGATTCGCAACAATCAGTTTATTGTGTAAAGATGTCGAGATTATTTTGTGTGATTTTCCTTTCCTAACCGATTTGCATGTTATGCGCTACTTAGGCTTTGGGATGATTTTGGGAATGGATTGGCTTAATTGCTATGAAGCCCAAATCCTATGTCCTAAGCAGACTATTCATCTTCGACATCCTCAATCTGTTAAGCAGATTTCTATTGATCTTAAAGATTCGGATTCCAGCTTGGTTGCATCTTTATATTCTTTAAATCCTCATGATGACGATAATGATGACGAGGAAGATATTATTTCTCTTATTCACGTTGTTCGTGAATTTTCCGACATAATTGAACCCATTTTAGGATTACCACCTAAGCGAGCAATTGAGTTCAGAATTAATCTCATCCCTGGAGCTCAACCTATCACTCGTCCTCTTTATCGTATGTCTAATAAGGAAAATGAGGAGATGCGCAACAATTATCCGAATTGGAAACGAAGCAATTTATTCGCTCTAGTTCCTCGCCTTGGGGAGCTTCAGCTATTTTAGTGAAGAAATCCGATGGTACACTTAGGCTTTGCGTTGACTACCGCAAGCTTAATGATCTTACTATCAAGAATAAATATCCTTTACCTCGGATTGATGATCTATTCGATCAACTTAGTGGTGCTAGAGTCTTTTCACAATTAGACTTAGCTACCTATTTTCATCAGCTTCGTATTGCAGAGGATAGCATTCCTTTGACGTCGTTCTGTATTCGTTATGGATCTTATGAATGGCTTGTTATGCCATTTGGGTTAACGAATGCTCCGACTTATTTCGTTGACCTTATGAATAGAGTTTTCAAAGACTTACTCGATCGGTTTGTTCTCATCTTTATTGATGATATTCTTGTGTATTCAAAAACCGAGGAGGAGCATGAAAAACATCTTCGGATTGTGTTGGAAACTCTTAGGAGTAATCAATTAAAAGCAAAATTTTCTAAATGCCACTTTTGGCAATCTCGTGTGAAGTTTCTCGGTCATGTTATTTCCGAATCCGGAATTTCCATGGATCCTTCAAAGATTGAAGCGATTCAAAATTGCAAGAGATCGGAGGGTGTGACTGAGATCAGTAGTTTCCTTGGGTTGGCAGGTTATTACCGTCGTTTTATAAAAGACTTTTCAAAAATTTCTGTGCCTCTTACTGGTTTGACAAAGAAAGATGTTAAATACATTTGGTCGGACAAATGTGAAGCTTCTTTTCAGAAATTAAAAGAACTCCTTTCCGATGCTCCTATTCTTGTGATTCCCGAAGGAAACCAAGATTTTATTGTTTATACCGATGCTAGTCGCGTTGGTTTGGGTGCCGTTCTTATGCAACGAGAACGTGTTATTGCTTATGCTTCTAGGCAACTAAAGCCAGCCGAGACTAGATATGCCACTCATGATTTAGAGCTCGCGGCTATTGTTTTCGCCCTTCGTATTTGGCGTCATTATCTTTTGGGAGAGAAATTTAATCTCTATACAGATCATAAATCTTTGAAGTATCTATTTTCTAAAAAGGAACTTAATTTGCGTCAACTAAGTTGGCTCGAGTTCCTTGCACCTTATGATCTTGATATTCTTTATACTCCCGGAAAGGGAAATCGTGTTGCAGATGCCCTTAGCCGCAAGCAACAAGCGGTTATTTCTATGATGATATCCGAATGGAAAGATCTCGAGGTTCTATCCACCTATGAGATTCGAGATCGTGTTTCCGATTTATGTTCATCTCTTGTTTTATGTAGCCTTGAGGCTCATCCTTCTCTTTTAGACCGCATTTTTGAAGCTCAAAAGCTAGATCCTGAATTGACTCTTCTTGGCCAAAATTTTAGGGATAAAATTGATATTGAAGGTTTGAAAGACTTCGGTATTGATTCTCGTGGCGGTATTTGAAAATTTGGTAGACTTATCGTGCCAAATATTAGCAATCTTCGTAAAGACATTTTAGAAGATTCTCATCGTTCTAAATTTACCATTCATCCCGGTAGTAGTAAAATGTACACGGATATGAGGCGAATTTATTATTGGGAGGGAATGAAATCTGATATTGCTAACTTTGTTAAGTGTTGCATGACTTGCCAACTTGTCAAGGCCGAACATCAAAGGCCCGGTGGGTTATTGCAACCTTTAGAAATTCCAATTAGGAAGTGGGACCAAATTTCCATGGATTTTATAAACGGCCTTCCCCGTTCTCGTTCGGGTCACGATAGCTTATGGGTGATAGTTGATATACTGACTAAATCCGCCCATTTTATTCCCGTTCGGTCCAATCGAACCATACCTCTTTTGGCCAAACTTTTTATCAAAGAAATTGTTAAATTGCATGGAGTTCCTACTTCTATTGTTAGTGATCGTGATCCATTGTTTACTAGTGAATTTTGGAAGAGTCTTCAAAAAGCTTTGGGAACGAAGCTTAATTTTAGCACCGCTTATCATCCCCAGTCCGATGGACAGACTGAGCGTGTTAATCAAACTCTTGAAGATCTTCTTCGTGCATGTGTTCTTGATTTTGGTGGAAGTTGGGAAGATCATATTTACCTTGTTGAGTTTTCCTATAATAATAGCTTCCAATCTAGTATTGGTATGGCACCTTTCGAGGCACTCTATGGAAGGCCATGCCGATCTCCTTCTTGTTGGCTTGAGGCCGGTGAGAAGCTGGTTTTAGGTCCAGATTTTATTCGTGATTCCACAGAGAAGATTGACCTTATTCGTCATAGGATGAAAGAAGCCCAAAATAGACAAAAATCCTATACCGATAACCGGAGAAGGAAATTAGAATTTTCTGTGGGAGATCTTGTGTTTATTCGTGTTTCACCTATGAAGGGTGTTGTACGTTTCGGTCGATCGGGAAAACTAGCGCCTCGATATATTGGGTCATTCCCTATCACCGAACGTATTGGTTCCGTGGCTTATCGCCTTTTATTACCAGCTCAGTTTTCTGCTATTCATGACGTGTTTCACGTTTCTCAATTACGGAAATGCCTTCGAGATTCCGATTCTATTCTTGAGCCCGGTGTTGTGGAAGAAATTGAAGTTTCGCCTAATTTAACTTATGAGCAACATCCTATTCATATTATTGCTTCGGAGGTCAAACGCCTTCGAAATAAAGATGTTCCGCTTGTTAAAGTTCAATGGTCCTCAAATCCTAAGGATTGCTCTTGGGAATCTAGAGAGTTCATTGAGCGAACACATCCGGACTTACTTTCCAGTGCTCTTTGAGGTGAATTTCTTATTTCAAATTCCTTTTGTGCTGATATGCTTTCATGGTTGTTACCTCGTATTTTCTTCTTAAATATTGCGTGGACGCAATTTCTTTTAGGAGGGGAGTTTGTAACAACCCGCATATTTTACGACTGAATATTTAAATATTTTATCGTTAGTTGGATTTTGGTCCGAAAAGTTACTTTTTGCATACGATTGAATTAGGACTCGGAACTACTTCCATTGGGTCCAAAACGCCGTTTGCGATCTTTTTGAGTATAAACTTTGATATGTTTGGAGTTAGTGGAATTTTGCCACTTTTTCACTTTGGACTTTGGGTTTGGTTTAGCCCACTAGCCTAAACTATTAATTCTAACTCAACCCCCTTCCCTTCATAACTTCACTT
Organism: Allium cepa; assembly: GCA_030765085.1. NCBI lineage: Eukaryota > Viridiplantae > Streptophyta > Magnoliopsida > Asparagales > Amaryllidaceae > Allium > Allium cepa. The sequence continues at coordinate 735,842,519 of CM060935.1, read as the reverse complement.
TCATTTCCTAACACTCAAGTTCATAAAAAATGGAGGAAGGAATGGGAAATTAGAACTCCAAACTCAAGTTCATTTGCAAATCCAACATCTAACTCCAAATTCAAAGAGAAGCCATTGATTCTTCCTTGCTTTCAAGCTCCTCCTTCATTGATCTTGTGTAAAGGTGAGATTTTTATCTCACATCTTGGTCTATAACTATCTTTGATTGTTTGGTATGAATTCCTAACACTTATTCAAGTGCGTTTGCTATTGATTTGGATTGAATTGGTGAAAATCCCAATTTTTAGTGTTTTGGGTTCAATTCTTTAAAAATCCAATCTTTGATGTTAAACACGTTTTTGGTGATGAATCGAGGAGCCAATAGGACCGGGTAGCTGATTGGCGTAATCCCCTAGCGTTCGTGCCCGATCGGCTGCAAATTGAGTGAGTTTTGAGCTTCAAAACCCTTAGGTCGCTCGGCCTGCATATGAAGGATTCTCGGCCTGCATTTAGGTCGTTCCTCCCCCATAGGTCGTTAGGTCGCTCGGCCTTAGGTCGTAAACATAGGTCGCTAGGTCGCTCAGACCATTAAGTCGCGCTTGCACCTTAGGTCGTTGTTCAGCCTTGTATCCTTTAGGTCGTTAGGTCGTTGATCGGCCTTCTTTACCCTTAGGTCGATAGGTGGCTCGGCCTTGTTTAGTCGTTAGGTCGCACGCCCCATAAGTCGCGCGGCCTCCTCAAACGCCTTAGTTCGTTAGGTCGCAACTCCCTTAGGTCGCTCGGCAATATGACCGTGTTTTGGTCGTTAGGTCGCTCGCCATTGTTTAAGTCGTTAGGTCGCTCGGCCATCCCACTTAGGTCGTTTCGTCCTTAGGCCGCTCGGCCATATGCCGTATCTGTTAGGTCGTTTTCTCCCTTAAGTCACGCCCATTTGACCACTTAGGTCGCTCGGCCTTCTTACGCCTTAGGTCGCGGCATACTTAGGTCGCGCCATTCCTTAGGTCGTTTGCAGCTAGGTCAGCCTGCATTTCTTGAGCCGTTGATCCCTTATATTGACTTATGTTAAGTCGTAAGTCGTGGCTGTTAAGTCTCTAGGCTATTTCCACTTTGATGAATTTGGAATCGAATTCTTTAGATTTCATTCACGTCTTCGTATGTGAATTTTTGTGATTGATCGTTTCTACGATCATTTTTTGTGATAATTCATTTTAAAAATATACAAACCTTTACCTCACTCGTACGAGAAATCTAATTAAACGGCTTAGTAAAACAAATGGTATGAAACGCTTGCGTTTACTTCGTCGGTTAATTCTTGGACTTGTTCCATTGAATCTCTTGTGACAATTTTCTAGTGGAAATCTACAATTTGTTCGTAAATATTTAAGTTAAGCTAGTGGTTATGGGACATGAAGATAAGCTTTTATATTTACTATCTTACTGTAATTAACACTTCTTGATGATCGTTGATGATCATCTTTGTGATTTAGACTAGCAATTGTGCGATGTCTCTTTGTCTACGACGGAGACTAAACCCCGTTTCTGTGGAGCTTCGGCTCAAATTGGTGGGGTAGCGACCCATGGTCTTCGGGCCGTTTTGTGGAGCTTCGGCTCAAAATTAATGGTTAGAAACCATGGAATAGCGTTCCATTTTGTGATACACGTTTGGTGAGTTTTCATGCTCCCGTTTTGTGATAGGCCTTCCCCTTTTTGTGATTTCTGGATTTCCATTGATGATTTCTGGATTTCCATTGATGATTTCTAGAACTAGTGTTTCACCAATTTTCGTGATTTTCATTGATATGTGTTATCAATTTTTGTGCATTGGTGAATTTGTGTGTCATTAACTTTTGTGATTGGCATTGATATTATTGTCAATATTCATGATTTTGGTGAATGAAAATATAGAGTATGACACTCCTTTTGATCTTTGAGAAGATTCTTGTGATATTGATTAATCTCTTGTTGATTTTCAATTACTTATTTATCACAGCTTGGCATTGTGATTATTATACGTTTAGTCATAACCCTTATTCTATATCATTTCATCTGATATCTATAGCTAGACTAATCCGTTTATTATTTTCTTATTAAATAATACTCGGGTCAGACCGAGATGTTACAGGTGCTTCTGCTTGACTTCACATCTGGGATTATCACCTTGACTTTTGGCTAACTACTTAGATTAATAGTTTTTGTTGTATACATTTGAGATATAGACTCATTGATGTATCCATATTCTTTTGTCTAGTACATGTAGCTATTCTTTTGTGATATTGTGGGTCTTGTTTGACCACTACTCTGATGTACACTTTCATGTATTATATTCATATCTTTTTCCGCCTTTGTGATATGGATATCTGTGACTGATTTGTGTTATGTTTACTTCTATGTTTGTTTCCGAAGATATTATAGCCGCTGTGTAGTATCATTGAGTTTGTATCGGTATGTCGGATTTCCTCCTGAAACCAAATGCTTGTTGTACTATCTGACATATCGGTGCTCGCACAAAGTAATTTCACGGATGGTCGCTCCTCAACAGCCTTATTCTTCGTGCTAGTTGACGGCATCACACCGTAGTGTCCTTGGCTAGCATGGGTATAGAGGTGGGGCGTCACAGCGGATTAGGATGTTGGGTTTCCATTTGTGCGGGTGTGCCGTCTTTGTCGAGACAGTGATGCTTTTGGGCAATCAATGGTGGTTTGGTGATTAGCACGCGTGTGATGGAGGCGGCTTCGACGCTGTTCGAGGCGGTGGAGTCAGGTAGGGGACTCGAGTGGGTCTGGGTTCTCTATAGACAGCGAGGTATTTCTTTTTATTAATTTATTTATATTTGTGGAAACAAGGAATTAAAATATATAGTTAACAGTAAATTTTATAAAAAGATTTATTTCCTTTAATTTATTGATTTATATATGTATATGTATATAAAGTAAAGTGGAACTGCTGTTGTTTTTTTTAAAAGAGGGAGTTTGGATAAAGAAATTTTAAAAAGAATAATAAAATATAATTTATTTTTATATGTCATTTCAAAAATATATATATACAAATACCATTTTTAAACTTGCTTGTTATTTTTAAAATGATGTATTGTGGAAATTAATTTGTTTAATAAACCTATTTAATTATTATTTTTAGTTGCTAAAAAAATTTTATTGATGGAAATTGGTTTAAACTAAATTGTTAGTTTAAACCAAATTGTTAGTTAAATTAAATAAGTAAATAATAATTAATTGTTTAATTAGCTAAATATTAATAAATCTTATAATTATTTGTACAAGGTCAAAATCATGGAAAAATAAGTCGAATTGGAAATGGATTGCAAAATAAAGGAGCAAATGTGAGATCTTCTCACTCAATCAGATTTTTTTGATTTAATTTTAAATAGTTAGATTTAAAATTGTTGATTGTGTGCTTGATGATAAATTATTATAAGTTGTATTGAATTAGACCCTATGCACCGCATAATAGCAGATGATATTATATTAAACCCATATACCGCGATATTCCACCTCGAAGTGGAATTGGTGTTATATATGTATTTGGAGTGATTGATTTCCGGCATTATATAGCGGATGAGACCCTATGCACCGCATAATAGCGGATGATATTATTTAAAATCCCATATACCGCGATATTCCACCTCGAAGTAGAATGGTATTTAATTGTTTTTCTAACGTTTGTGGATGCAGGGAAACAAGTTGGAGGGATCCAACAGGATTCCTCAAAACATTTGAATTTGTTTCAATGTTGTGTTTTGATTATTTATAATCTGTGCATGATCATATTTGAAATTGAAACAATTGAAGGCTATAATTTAGTCGAATTTATTTTTAGTGTCGTAGGATACCAGAAATAAATAAAATTGGTTTTTGAAATTTAAGTAGAAAATTTATAGTAAATTAATATTAGAAAATTGAATAAATTTAAAAGAAGGAATTTGTTTCAAAAGATAATAAATTTGGAGTTTGAAATAAATTTGAGAATGAATTTGAAATTTGATTTGGTGTTTTCAAAATAAACTGGAAAATCAATTTGATATTGATTTGGTAGAAATAATAAATATTTGGGAAACCGATCTAAAATCGATTTAGTGTTTAAAAATAAATTTTGTGAAATCAATTCTGAAATCGATTTGGTGTTTTGAAGTAAATGTTTGGAAAAGTCAATTTGAGATTTCATTTGGTATTTGAAATCAATTTGGAAATCAATTTGAAAAATGATTAGGTGTTGAAAGTGAATATTTGAGAATCGATTTGAAAATCTTATATCTGTGGATATTTGGAAATTTAAATTCACCGTGGGAATTTTATAAAAGAAAGGGAAATTTGTTTTAAAAATAAATATTGTGTTATTTTTAAAAGTGTGGAAAGAAATTTACGGATTTGAAACATAAATTTAAAATAAATCCAAAAGGATTTATTAATTGATTTAAAATGATCCATTTTGAAAAGGAAGATGTATTCTCCCTGAAAAGCTGAGTATGTTTTTAAATAGCTTTTGAAATATAAATTAAAAATTCTGGAGTCGGTTTTAAAAGAATATTTTAGAGAAATTAGTTTCTTAAGTTATTTTGTAAATCTTTAAAGTAAAGGTTTATTTATTTAATTAATTATAGAAGGGATTATTTCAAAGATTAAAATTGATATTTGATTTAGAAAGTGGATATTTAAGTAGTTATACCCCATCTACTAATTTTATTTAAAAAATTAGTTTGAATTTGAAGTTTTATATGAGATATTGGTATAAAGTTTTCATAGCTAATACTTAAATAAGTATTTTAAAATATTTGAAATCGGCAGATTTTCAGTGGAATTAAAAAAATATTTGGAAATTTATTCCACGTGAGGAAAGTGATTTGAAATTTGTTTTCAAAGGTTTGAAAAATGAAAAGTGATTTGAAATTTGTTTCAAAAGGTTTGAAAGGTGAAAAGTGATTTGAAATTTGTTTTCAAATGGTTGAAGTGCTAAAATTATATCTCGCGAAGATATTTTGAAAATAATAATTAGGGAAAATTTTTTATTTAAAACTTGGTGATTGTTGTGAATGTTGATTAGTAGTTAAATAACCGACTATCGATATTGACCTTTAAACGACATTTGAATTTCGATGCGACAAGGGGTCGAATTCCGAATGGTTATTCGAAATCCACATCGGACCTTTGTGATGGTGATCGATCTTTTATTTAAAAGATCAAGGTGGAAATTTGTTGTGATTTATTTGAAATCTGATTGAACACTTATTTTTAAAAATAAGCGCTCATTATTTGGATTAGCCGGGAGAGGACTTTATGCCATAAAACCCATTCCGAATACTGATACGACAAATTGGGATTGCATTTGAAGACGGTGTTGAAGACCAGATATTCTCGAAAACGAAAGGATTACCTGTCGAATGTCTCTGCACCGGGTTGCTTTGGTATAAAGATTTTATCACCCTTGTGATGGGGATTCCAAACGTGATATGTGAATATCCGTATTTGCAAGGGCTTCTTTGAAGTGCCTTCGGTTCCGTTTGATTCCGGAACGGACTTGTATGGATGTGTGTCTGATGTTACACTTTGAGATGTATAGCTGGTTTCTATCAAATACATTTCTGTTGGTGGCGGAGAATTTATTTTCTTAGCTTAACACCATTCTCTGAGACGTACGAGCTAAGAGGTTATGTAGTTGATGGTTACTAGTGATACATTCCCAATTTGGTAATGTGGCATACGAAGTGTTGTTGATCATTTGTTGATTGAAGCATGACTTTGTGAAAAGTGTAGCTTTATGGACGAGACTTCATCGGACCTCACACCCCGAAAATGGTCGAAATAGGAAGGATGCGGCAAGGTTATTTGGGGGTAGCGCCCCCTGATTGTATGCCATTTCCTTCTGGAAAAGGGTAGTATCATGGTATGGAGCCCAGATATCTTACCTAAGTCTTTGCTGCAAATTTATTATGCTTTATGGTTGTTGCTTTGTGGTTGAGGATCCTCGGATAAAGGTCGCAAACAACCAGGGGTTGGCATACTCATGTAGTAGTTACCTAGTTGCAGAAGTAACCCGGTCTTGTGTTGGTAGGGAGCTGGTTAAGTTCTTGGGGCGTCCCTCCGGAGGCGTACCTATGTGGCATAGAAAGTTCCTTAGCCTGACCATTTGTTGGAAATCCAATCTCCAATACGCGCCTTGTACAGTTTTAGTTGTAGAACCTGCCGTCTAATATGGTAGCTATAGTAGGCATGCTATAATGGTACGTATGCTGGCTAAGATTAATATTACACTTGAAAATGTTTTCCACTATGCACTAATAATAATATTAAAAGAGATTTTGTGTATCAAGCATGTTTGACTGTCATAAGGAGAAATCTCCTCTGCATTGTGTGTGTGCGGGGAGGCCTTATGGTAGTTTCATTTTCCAAAAGCATAGCGGACTTCTTTTTATTTTCTTTGAAAAAAATAACTATTTTTAAGATCTCACACCAGTCCCATGAATGACCTGGAGTTTATTGTTCCCTTTCTAAACTCTGGGTGCTCATAATTTTCCACACGAACAGCCTAGATTCAGGTGATCATTATTCTGGAGCGAAGTCAGAAAAGAAGTTGCCATGGAGATCTGGAGTTCAAGATGGATGGCAAGACGTATCATTATACTTTGTATTATCCACTGCGTTGGGACTGCTGTAAGTTCAGCTTTAATATGGATTAGTTGTTGTAAATGCCTAGTGTTGAATGGTGTTGTTGTAAACTCTAATGTGATGTATGTAAACTGATACGGTGCTTTGGTTTTAAAAATTATTCATTTATCTATTATATGTTGTTCCGTTGTGAAATGTGAGATTTTGTTATTGTTTGTTGCTTCTTCTTCTTCAACCCTAACGGTTCGATTTCCGGCATTCGATCGTTCGGCATTTTATACAGTGGACGTATTGATGTCGACTTTCCGAAGTCGAAAAATTGGGTCATTACAGTACCATTGTGTCAAAATAAAAAATTGGCTTAAGGCATCAAACGGTACTAGACTAGGCATGACAATTATCACTCCATTTGATGAAGATCCCTATGAATTAGGTGGTAACAATGCGCTCAAATGGAAAAAAAAGTGTATTGCTTAAGAAATACAAAAAAGTTGTATTGATGTGGAAAGTTGAAGAAATTACATTTGATTATAAAGGAATAACGGATGCAGAGAGGGTTATAAATGGAAATAAGGATATAAATATCATAGACAATGAGGATTTAATTCTCATAATTATAATTAAAAAGAATACCAATAATCAAAGATTTTATGTATACAGATTATCATAATTATGTATTATAATGAAAATGCATTTAGTATGAATGAATTATGTATATAAGCCTATAGTTATAGAAAGTTAAAATTTTAAGAGTTAATGCGTAGTATTTCTTACTGAATGAAGGAGAGGATAGAAAACACGTATGCCATGTGTCAGGGCATACTTTATAAATGAGAACGTTGTTAATGCAACTTTAAATAAAGTTTTAAGGAGCAAATGGACTTTAATGTAAAATTTAAGCTACAAAATAGGATAACGAGATAGGTTTTGGCATGTTTTTAATAAATCACTTTATTTGTTTGATTTGTGAAAGTTGAGTGAGAATCCAGACTTAATATGGAAAGAACGGATTTATGAGTAGGAAAATGTTTTCAAAAAATATGTAGTAGTTTTAAACTTAAAACGCATCTAGTTTGAAATGAATTATATATAAAAATTATCATAATTATGGTTGAAGCTATAGAATTTGAAAGATTAAGAGAAATACATAAGATCATTTTTTAACAAAGGGCAGAGTAAAAACTGTATGTCATTAATGTGCTAAGGCATATTCTAAAAATAAAATTTTAAGGAGCAAATGGACTATGATGTAACATTTAGGCTAGCAATGTGAGAGATAAATATTGTCTCTAAACTTTTTACATAATAGTGTAGATATGACAGATTACCTTTTTGGGATTTTTAAGAGGATTTGAAATGCTAAGGCAAAAGTATTTTGTAGAAGAGGAGAATTTTTATTAACTAATAGTTTGGGAATGATTAAAATAAAATAAAGAAACAGTGTTTGCAACCAAATTGGTCGCAAACACCCAAAATAGATTTATATAGAGAAGTAAGTAAAGAAAGAAAAGTTAAAACCGAGGAATATATCAAGCTAACAACTAAAAAGCAATAATCAACAACATAGAAATTTATAGTAGCTTGGCGTTATATGCCTACGTTCCCTTTGAAGATTCAGTTTATTGATCGCTTATGAATCTGATTACAACAGTTGAGAATAGATAACACTTGATTACAATGATGCCTAAATTAACCAGCAGCGTAAAGATTCTCAGAATGACTCACTAGGCCAGTATTTAGAGGTGAAGACGACCACCAATCTCTCTGAAACTTCAACCGATGGACCTTCTAATCACATGAGCCCACCAGAAGGGTCGCTAGGCCCAAATCCCAATGAATAGGGATCGGTACCGATCCCTTCATTCTTTGATTTTTGGGCAGCGAGCCCTATGGTGGCTTCTGCATGCTTAAATATGTTGGCTTTTCAAGTCTTATGTCATTTGGACCACAGGAGATCAATTTATTGATTGATCTTTGATTCAGTGTTGGTTGAGTGCTGTCTTCTGGCAATCCCTCTCATGGTGTGTATACCGATCCCCTTAGCTTTACCTATTTGATGTGCGATCCCTAGGGTAGGTTCCCTAGAGTCCATATACCTTACTCTCCAAATTTCATATGCTTTGATCTCATAGATCTCAAGATATTGATCGTTGTATGCAAGAATACCCTTGGATTTCGATGTATGCCGACCCCTATTCAATGAAGCTTGTTGATCCATATTTTCCAATGAAGCACGGCAATCCCTCTCTTATGAACTAAAGTATGTCGATCCATCATCCTCTATAAAATATGCCGACCCATCACCCTTTATAAAATATGTCGAACCAACTTAAACAACTATGTCGAGCTCTTCTTTACGAGAAGAAGCATGTTGAACCCTCTATAAAAGTTAACCCATACCGATACCTACCATTTCCTAAGCTGTATTCCATATTTTAAGCATCTTACATTGTTTATCAACCAATTTCGTTCAATTCTGACTTCATATAACCATTTGTAACTGACTTCTAGGTCCCACAATCATCATTCTGGAGCTATCGACCTTGGTAGCAGTCAGATCTAACTCATACAGTCAGTTCAGTATAGCAGAGCAAATGTCGGGTAATACTTGCCCGCCCAAAGTACATCTTATGATTATATGATGTGCTTTGAATCATTGAGAATGAAATCCATCTTACTTTCTGAACATTTGCTATTCTTTAATCAAATTGGTTTTCCATATGGTCAAATTTCTCATTGATTTCCCTGATATTTGGCCAATTTCCAATTAAATAAATCTAGTGACATCTCCTGTCAACTGATATATATAAATCCAATTTTGCGAGGCTAGCAAGCTTTTGTTATCTAGCCCAGCCCCAAACTTGAAGGTTTTAGGTTTGACATCAATTTATATTGATTTCAAAAATTGAAATTTTAGGTTATTCACGTGCACATTCATATACACGTTTTTGTTGTCGGCTCCCAGACGTGTTTGAACACTTTCGAGTCGTTGCCAATTTTTATAGTATTTTATATAATCACGTTTATAGCTAAACGCTTACAACCATTTTTGTTTATTTTTTTCTTCTTTTTTGTATAGGGATCAACACTCATTTAACCAATCTCTTTCTCTCTCCTCTTTTTTCTTTTAAGGTTTTTGCAGGGCTTGACATATATGTATGTCGATCCCTCTTTTGTGCCTATGCCAATAAGAATCGGGGAGCTTCTATGCCGATCCCTCCCTTCATATTACGCACTCGACATTTTGGGCCGAACCCTCTCCCATATATATACCAACCTTTCTTCCCTTCCATTCTCACTTCTCTTATTTGCTTGCTTTTGCATCGAACCGTCATCACGAAACCAAAATCTCTAACTTTTGACCTTAAATCCATCCACAATTCCAACCATCCCACAAACTCGCCTCTTCTTCCCTTCTAATTCGATCATTCAAATAGGTAACATTTTGAAATACAACTTTCGATTATATGACGAGATTACGGATTTCAAGTTGTTGGTAATTATGATGACGTTCGAGGTCGTGATGACAAGCGGCCTGGGAGTAATGAATGATTAGTGAATAGAGTTGGTAGATTAAGTTAGAAGAAGGAAGAGGGGAAGAAGAAAAAGGAAAAGAGTGTGGTTAGGATTCATGACTAGACGTGTTTACGCCGACCCCTCCTTTGGATGCGATTGCGGTCGCCCTTGAGAGCAATGATGATTGCTATGCATGGCGTATTGAGCATTTGTGAGGGATCGGCATGGGATTTCGATGGAAGGAAGATTAGGGGTAGAGGAATGGAGAGGTTGGTACATGAGACACTTGCAAAGGCAGGGATCGGTTAGGTAGAGATCGGTGGTATTGAATGATGCGATAGGGTTAGCAAACTCCGCTAAAGGAGAGGGATCAGTTGAACTATTGCAGGATAGGGATTAGTATTAGTGAGCCTGGGTGAGGAATTGGTAGGGAATGTTTTGCTGAGGGGTCGATCGTGGTGGTGGAATAGGGATCGACCATGACTAGAATTGAACTATATTGACTTAAGCACAATTAAGCCGAACCCTACCTTGATGAGCATGAAGGGATCAGTATTGAAACTTTGAGACAGGGATCGACATATAATCAAGGACTATCTCTCTAAACTTATAAACTAATCCAACCTAATTTGTTCAAACAATCACAATTAATCTACCCCAACGAGCTTGGATATATGATGACGATGAACAATAAAACGTGCATATTCACTGTCGAACTTGAAATTGAACAATCAAATTCTTGGAACTTTCAATATAGACTAAAAACTTGCATATGGACTTATATGACAAACTTCACACTCTGATATGGCGGTAGTCGATCCCAAAGCTTTCATAAATGATCAATCTTATTGCCAGTTGAGACGGTCAGTGATGACGGTCACCCTGGTCGAACTTCCAAGTCTCGTCGTTCTACAACATTTTTCTGATTTTGAACTGTTTATATATATTATGAATTGCACTGCACTGGCTTAGACTTAATACAGGGGGAGCAAGTAAAATTTTATAACCTTATCTACTGAGTATAGCTAATATGGACTCCAGATGCTCAGAGCGTTTAGCTGGTATGTCTTCCGATCCGGCAATGCACCGCATCGGTTCTGAAGCAAAATCAAGTTCTACTACTATATCCGGCAGGCTTTCTCCTATCCATCACGCAGAATAGATAGAAGTTTCTAGTCCACCCATCGACCTTTTTTTGGATGTTCTGATCCTCTCGATGGAGAATACAATTCCCACACCTGATGTAATAGAGGGTGCTATTCTTCTGAATAAACCAGTAGACTCACAGGCCTCCCGAATTTGTGAGGCTGCTCTTTGCCAGCTATGTTCTATTCATGGAATTCCATTCGTGGACGTCTTGGTCCCTTCAATAAATGACAGGCCTCACCGGTACCCAGTGGGGTACACAGTGTGTAATAATTTTATGTGTTGGGACGGATGTGTATCGCCCTTTAACTCATTTATTCGAGAGATGCTGAGATGCCTTGGAATAGCTCTCACTCAACTCCATCCAAACAGTTACACTTTTATACATGGAACCTTCTTACTATTCATGATTGTTTTATTTCACCAACTCCTGAAGACATAAGATTCATTTACAACTTCAAACGGTGGTCGGGAAGTCCTTCCTATGTTTTTCTTGAACCCTTGTAGAATTGCCAAGTCTTGACAGGTACTTGGAATAAACTTTCTTTGTTCAAGCACGAGTGGTTTTATATACGACGTCCACCCGTCATTGCAAGACGGTTGTTGGAAAGACGTAAGTGTTATTTTTATTTCATTCTCAAGTGCATCAATCCAAGTCATGACATTGCATCTAAGATTCTTTCAGGTGTCCACCTACATCCTGAAGACGCCGATTATTCAAGAGCAGTCACTGCCATTCGCGCTACGCTTGTCGAAGATAGGGACATCAAACTTCTTGTAATCGACGAGTTACTATCTTTATTCGAGCTATTGGAGGAAGGCCATAGTATCGGGCTCCCCGGAAGTGCAGCATTGTCGAGGAATGTCACAGAGCAAAGAAGGGATGTTATCAATCACATCGTGCCCCCAACTGAGGGGACTCAGGATGACACCGAAGAGGGTGAGATTACGGATTTCCAAGCTGATAAACCTGGCGACGCTGATGCAGGCCCAGGGAAGGCGCCTATGGTCGTAAGGCGTGCATTCCAAAACACCCACCAAGAGAAAGAAAAGGCTAGCATACAAAATTCATAGAAGAAAGACTGCTACGAATCCAGAGTTCATCATTACTTCTGCTGAAGAGGAATCGTCTTCCCAACACTTAGAAAGTTCACGGAAGGAATTTTCAAATCTCCAAATTCTAAATGATATCATGACCTATGACTTTTGAAATATCAATATCGAAGGACTCAATTCTCCTACAGGGAGCGATGAAGGCATTCGTCCTGTTGATAAAGGAGAGAAAACACCGATAAGCAAGAATATAGACACCGATCTGTCAAGTGGGAAGAATAGGACACTAACAACCACGTGCACTTCACTATACACTCTATATCAATCTTTCGTACAATAATTACTCATATGTTCTCATCTACAGCAATCGGTCTGTCAAGGGGGAACACCACACTAACAACCACGTACACTTCACTATACACTCAGTCTAGGTGTAATGTCTCAGTCTCGGGCCTTCAATCACTTAAGAAGTTCTTCATCATATCATCGATCTAGCTGGAAATCTGACCGACGTAGGGAGAAAGACGAGGGATGGGATAAAAGCTATCATTCAAGGGTATCCTCTTCTTCTAAATGTAAGTCCCAGTCCCAAACATCATGCCAAGGAGAACAATCCAATTTTCCTGCTTAAAGTGGAGACTATATCATGGCCCTCAAATTGTTACATCTCATTAGCAATATTCTGGCTTCTTGAGCTCTAAAGAATCTCGTGATCTAGGAGAAGCAGACATCCAATTACTACTTCTGATCCTTCTTTGCCGGTTTCATCTCCCGATGTTTCTATAGCAGGGAAATTGGCAGAGCTTAAGGCCACTTTTTCAAAAATTTGCTTCGACGGGCTTAAATTCCTTCCATCAATACATACGATCCCAGGGCATGCCAAAGCAAGTTCTCTTGCATGCGTCAATGATGTGTTTGTGCAGCATGAATCATTTCAATATTTGGTAGAATTTTTTTTCTGAAGTGTCCATTGGGCGGCAATATGAAATCGACCACCTCAACTTAGAAGCGATACATGATAAGGATATAATCAAAGATCAAGATGCTGAATTGTTAGAATTGAAAGCACAACTTGCAAAAGTGGAGAGAAATGCTAAGGAAATGGCAAAGGCGGTGAGCCGTTTAGGAACTTCTCATAAAAGGAACTCGACGCTGCTCTCAATCGCAATGGGGCACTTTCTCTACAAAAAGATTCCTTGCAAAAGAAATTGACTTTTTGGCCCGCTGCATCAAGGAACTCTATGAGCTTCTCAAAAATGGAAAGGAGGAGAAAATTGAAGCCCAAAAAGAATCAGAGAAGTACTGCAAAGAACCTATCAAGGACAGAAGCCTAAAAATTAAACTCGATGAGCGGTTTGCTAAGATTGAACTCTTAAAGAGGAAGCTCAAGAAGAAGGCCGCAAAGAAATGATTGAACAAATTGAATCCCAAGTGGAAGCCGCTAAAGTGTCTGGTAGGAATGAAATTAAGGACTTGTTTGATCCATTGATCATCGAGTATAATGCCAAAGTCCTTATCCATCGTGACTTAAGTTTTCTTGGCGAGGATTATCTCGAATCACTTGCTGAAGCTTGGAAGCATATTATTGAGATGAAGAAGAGAGAATTGGGTGGAGCCGAGCTCAATGAAGAAGAATTAGTGAGGGAAATTCTTCATGGAAATGAACCCTTGGATTTGGCTACCGCGAAACTCTGATACTTCAAAGTTTCTACGCCCACCGAGAAAAGGGGAGCGTATTGCGGGATCTTCAAGGGCCGATCCTAAGGGTCTCTCTTCTTCTCAAGCAGTTGGAGCATCGGTCTCCCTCGACATGGAGTAGGACTTGGGCTACGATCCAGACAATCCCGGCTACCAATCCAACGCGGTGTCCCTTATTTTAGAAGGAGGTACCCCAGAAACCATGGAGAGCCAACTAGATGTGGGTATTGCAATTTACTCCTCATTTTATGAAAAGTTTTGTTCTTCGCGCTGAATGGTTTTTAAGCTCATCTCCCCGTTTTAACAAATTTTGCAGGTCTTCCAGGCCCCAGTCAAACTCCCAAGAGTGATGCTGCTATAGAGGAACAGGAGAAACCGGCTGAAGTTCCAGCAGTTGCCAATGTATGGGGTCCCGATGCTCAAGTCATCGGAGTTCTTGATGATAATAGGGTTGAAGATCAGCTCCTAGTGGATGGGTCTAATGACGTAATGATCACTGGTACCTTCGAACATACCGATGAGATCAACGTGAAAGAGCGGATTGAAAAGTAGGAGTTGCTGAAAAGAAAAGCTAAAACTGAGCCCCCTGAGATGGATATTGATGATCCTCCTCTTATGCCACTGCAAGTTATTCCACCGGAAGGGTATATCTCTAATGAACTTCCTCCTACCTCTGTAAGCTCTCTTACTGAAGGCGGCGAGGGGTCCAAAAAAAAGCTCAAGTGGCACTACTCCCGAAAAATCCAAAAAGTAGAGAAACTCAAAGAAATAGCCGTCACTCCGGCTCAGTATATATGTTTTGCACAGTCGTTTCTCTCATTAGCTATGGTTGTACGGGTATGAGTCTTGGTTTTTGGAATAACTTGTACTAGGATCTTAAAACTTGTTATGTGAGAAAAAAATGTTTTCTGTTGAGCTTTCATGTGAATTTCTATTTAATTGGTTGAACTATTACATTCCATTCAATGTACTTGTAATTCGTTGTTTATGAATTCTGATAACAATCCACCAGCTCTATCCTAAGGCCTTCGAGTGGTCATGGCCTCGTGTCATATTAAACACTAGGCTTGGATCTTAGTGTTACGCAATCAGATTTAGTGGTTTTAGTTTAACTATACTCCAGCCCCCGGTTTTTGGTTTAGCGGGGTCAGATGTAGGACTGGTCAGACGTAGGACCGTCGAACTCCATCCTTAGCGAGTTTATCCACTTTTCGTTGGTTTCAGGCCGTAGTTTATGGAACAGTGAACGGTTGAACTCCACTCATCTATTCATTCATGTTCATATCCACACTCAAGGATAAGATTTAGTTAATGGGTGGTCAGAATGCACTCAATCTATGTTTATACTCTAGTGCGCACTCTTGGGACATAGAGTTATTTCGTGGGTGGATGACTCACACCCGATCTATATTTATACTCCAATATGCACTTCTTGGACTTAGAGTTATTTTGTGGGTGGAGGATTCATACTTGATTTATATTTGTACTCCAATCCACGCTTTGGGGACTTAGAATTATTTCGAAGAGTAGTCGGATCATACTCTCCTTTACTGATTAATTTGCCCCCCAAGATCTGAGGTTTGATTTAGCGAACGATTGGTCGTATCATGGTTGCTCTGATTTTATCTCAGTTCCATAGTTAGGAAGGGTTCATTCGATCATCAGATTGTCAAGCCGCAATTATTCCTTATTGTGTATCCTGTCGTTTGGATTGTGGATGAGAGTTGTTAAATGAATAATTAGATTGAGCTCATCTTGTTTAATCCCATTGGGTAGCATGATTGATTGGTTTCAAACTCTGGAAGCTTGTTCATTCATATCGACATTAATCAGTTTTGCGATGTACTAAACATAAAGGAAGCCTGAAACTTTATTCATTAAATGGAAAGGAATAACATAAACTGTACACATTCATAAAATCAAATGCCAAAGCAAATTATGAAAGTAAATACAACTGAAATGTAAAATAAATGAACTAAGTGAAATAGCGTTGTAGGTGTTCGTTATTCCACGTCCTTGGAAGTGTGATGCCATCGACAGTCACTAGCTTGAATATTCCTTCTCTAAGCCTCTGTTCAATGACATATGGTTCTTCCCAGATTGGATTCATGTGCGATGGAGGTAGGAAAACCCGTTACAGGATGAAATCGCCAATTTCGAAGGTTCGAAGTCGAACTTTAATGTTGTAATACCGGACGACTCGGTGTCGATGTGCAGCTACCCTCAGATTGTCTTCTTCATGTTTCTTATCTATAAAGTCAAGAAATTCCAAGAGGAGATCTTTATTCATTTTGGGATCGTAGTAAGTCACTCAACGAGGAAGAACTTCGAGCTCAACGGATATAATGGCTTCGAAACGGTAAGCAAGGGCGAATGGAGTATGACCAGTCGCGGACTTGTGGGTGGTCCTATAAGCCCACGGTGTTGTAGGGAGTTCACCCACCCACCTATCTCTGGCCTTCTCCAGACGCTTCTTCAGAATGGACGTTATGATTATATTTAAAGCTTCAACCTGTCCATTTTCCAAAGGGTGAACGACTGTAGCAAATCTCTTTCCAATATGATATCTTCGACAAAAGTCTTTGAATTCAACACTGTCAAATTGAGTCCCAATATCTGTTACAATCATTTGCGAAAGACCGATGTGGCATATGATGTTTCAGACAATAAAGTTGATTGCTTTCTTGGTTGTGATCATGGCTAAAGGTTCTGCTTTGGCCCATTTGGTGAAGTCATCAACTGCAACGATAACGTACTATGCACCACCTTTAGAGATTGGTAAGGAACCGATATTGTCTTACCACACATGGCGAACGGCCATGTGCTGACCATTTGCGTGATTTCTATTGGTGCAGCTCTTGGAACTTTGGTATATATCTGGAATTTATCATATCGTCTTACATAATCAGTGGCATCTTGATTTACTGTTGGCCAATAATACCCATAACAGAGTATTTTCTTTACTAGAGTTTGGCCACCAGTGTGATCGCTGCATTCCCCTTCATGAACTTCTCTTAGAACACGTTTTATCTCATCATGAGCAACACAGTGGAATAGAGGGACTGAGAAACCTTTCCTATACATAATTTTTCTTGCATAATATACCATGAAGCTTTGCAAAGGACTTGTCATTTTTCATTTCTTTTATCTGGTAAGACTCCAAGGAGTAAATAATCTTTGATCCGGGTCATCCATGACTCCCTTTCAGGCTCCACTACTAGTATCCGGTCGATTTCCAGCATGTTTATACATGGGGTATTAATATTTCAACCGAAACCAAGCCCATATACTGTGCATCCTCGGTAGTAGAAAACTTTGCCAATGAATCAGCCTATCTGTTTTGATCTCGTGGAACATGCAAAATGTCATAGCATTCAAATTCTATCAAAAATTCTTGGACTTGGGTAAGGTATAGGGCAACTCGTTGTCCCTTGGCCTGATAATCTCCCCTAACTTGATACATTGCCAACTACGAATTGCAAAAGATTTCGAGATATTTTATTCCAAGTTCTCTACCGTGTTTAAGTCCAGCAATCAGAGCTTTATACTCAACTTTGTTGCTTGCCACTAGGAAACCAAGATTTAATGCATAACAGATTGACCGATTTCAAGAGTTACGAGCACAATCCCAGCTCCAAAACAACAATGATTAAATGCTTCATCAGTATATAATTTCCACCGTACGGTAGGGATTTTGCTGCCTTCTGGAGAATCATTCTACATAGTAAACTCTACTATAAAGTCTGCCAACGCCTGACTCTGGATTGCCCTCCAAGGGAGATAAGTGATATTGTACTGACTGAGTTCAATATTCCACTTGAGTAACCTTCCAAATGTCTCAGGTCATTGTAGGACCTGTCGTAACGGCTGGTCGGTGTAAACATTGAACAAATGTGCCTGGAAGTACGGACGAAGCTTCTATGCTGCAAAAAGTAAGCAGTTTACCAATTTCTCTATTTTCGGGTAGTTCCTTTCAGCTCTACTTAATCGTTTTCTCACGTATTACACTGGCCTCTAGATTCGATTCTCCTCACGAAGCAATGTGGTGCTAATAGCGTGTGCCTATACAGCCAAATAAATGTACAACTCCTCATGATCCACCGGCTTTGACAAGATAAGGGTCTCTCTAAATGATTCACCGATGCTTGAAATGCGTCCTGCGTCCATTCAAAGTTTCTTTTCCCTTTCCTAATCCATCGAAGAAAGGAATGCATTTGTCGGTGGCTCTGGAGATGAATCGGCTTAAGGCAGCAACTTTCCCATTCAGACTCTGCACTTGTTTAATAGTTCTTAGTTCTTGGATATCAGGGATAGCTTGAATCTTCTTGGGATTAACTTCTATTCCATAAGCATTGACAATAAAACCCAAGAATTTCCATGATGCAACACCAAAAGTACACTTTAAAGGATTGATTTTCATCTTGTAATATTGGAGGATATTAAACATTTTTGCTAAGTCTCCAATGTGTTCTTTGGTTCGTTGTGACTTCAGGAGCATATCATCCACATACGCTTTCATTGTTTTTCCAATCTGGTCTTTAAACATCCTGCTAACTAAGCGCTAATAAGTTGTTTCTACATTCTTCGATCCAAATGACATTACTACATAGTAGTACAACCCAACATTAGTAATGATATTGGTGTGCTCCTGATCGGAGATATTCATCGGGATTTGGTTATATCCCGAGTATTCATCCATGAAAGATAGTAATTCATGTCCTGCGGTTGAATCCACCAGCTGGTCAATCCTCGAAAGGGGAAAACTGTATTTTGGACACACCTTGTTCAAATCTGAATAATCAATGCATGTTCTCCATTTCCCATTTGCTTTCTTCATAAGTACAAGATTAGATACCATTTAGGGAAAGAATATCGCGGATAAACCCATTGTCTTTTAGTTTATCCACCTCCTCTTTTAGAGCGGCAAATCTCACCAGATCCATGTCGCGTATTTTTTGCTTCATCGGGTCATACCTCGGGTCGATATTCAATGCATGGCTTGCAATGGTAGGCGAGATCCCACACATGTCAGAGTGAGTCCAAGCGAACATGTCTAGATTCGCTCGATGAAAACCAACAAGCTACTTCATCATCGAGGGGCTGAGCTGTGATCTAATCTTTGGGACTCGTGATTGGTCGTCGTGGCTGACCGCAATATCAATTTTCAGCTCAGCCGATGCAGCCATGGTCTCTTTTGCTCTTCTTCCTCATCTCTCGGATTTATATCTCTATAAGACCGACTGTGGCGCCCGAGCCAAGGCTCAGATGCTAGTTGTCAATCTTCGATAGCTTGGATGCGGAAGTCTTATCCACACCCTTACCTTTTTATTTGTGTCGAGCTTCCTTCAACTCAGCTACATAACAGGCACATCCAGTCGTCCGATCGCCATAAATAACCCCCACACCATTACCCGTCGGAAACTACAAAGTCAAACACCATGGGGCAAGAGCTACCTTGAATTCGGCTAGGGTAGGATGACCTAGAAAAACATTATATGGAGAGTCAACATCCAAAATAATAAACACCATGATCCGCACTCTCCTTTGTTCACCTTCTCCCAATTCAATAAGTAATTCCATATAACCAACAACTTCAGTTGCAATGCTATTAAAACCGTGTATACGAGCTTTTGGATGGTTTTAAGTCTTTGGCTTCCATCCTCATCTAATCATAAGATTTTTTGAAGATTATATTCACCGAAATTTCACAATCAATCAAAATCCTTCTCACCAAAGCAGGACCAATCATGGCTGATATGACCATTGGGACGATTGTCGAAGCCTCTACCTTATCTGCATCTCGGTTCCTAAATACAATATAATTTGCCATCGTATGTTGCTACTTCGCTAGAGCTCTGTCCTCCGTATTCGAATAATATTAAAAATCTACATGCCTAATTGCACTAGCATAGCGTTCCATCTCTTGCCAACTCTTATCCATCGAGTGTGGTCCTCCGACTATCATATTTATCACTAGTCCATGCAGGATCCTCAGCGCTACACAAAGCTTGTCCTCGATTGGGGTAAGTTATCCCATGCCCTCCATCCTGCAGGGTTTTCACAAACTATTGCAATTTCCTTTCTCGAATTAGCTTTTCTATAACATCCTGGAGATGCCTGCATTCATTAGTGTTATGTTCGTAGCACTTATGAAACCGACTGCATTTCCCAATCTGTTTCTACTTCTTTGTTGATTCTTTGGAGGCAGCTTCATATACTACATGGTATTGCAAGAGTATAGATAGATAATCTCTAAAGACATATTCAACGGTGTGCAATTGTTATGCATTGAAATTATAGGCTTTAATCTTCCAGAATCCCTCTTTCGCTCTCGATTTCCATCTCCGCCTCTTTTTTGCTGATTTGGTTTATTCTGGACATTCCTTGGACTTTCCCAGAACTGTCATCAGACTGTTTTATCGCAATGTTACTCTATAATCTTTCTCCACTTGGTCCCACAATGTTCATTTTCTAGTGGACCTGGCTTCCCCTTTTCCCAAAAACTGAGCCGTCTTTGAATAAAAGAGCTCCAATGTTGCTGGGGGCTTACCAGCTAGCCAATCGCCAAAATCAGACTCTAGATCACTCCCACTCATCATGGCCATAAGTATTGCATAATCATTTAGATTACTGACATTCGTAACGTTTGTATGAAGTCTCTCCAAATAAGCTTTCAACGACTCTCCTGGAGCCTGGGTCACGCTAGAAAGGTACATCATGTCTTTAGGACGAGTCACCAGCATTTGGAATTGCTCAACAACCTTGGTTGCCAACTCATATAACCTAGAAGTTGATCATGATGTAGTCTCGGGAACCACATCATTGCTATTCCAAAAAGAATTATGGGAAAACACCTGCACTGGGTTGGATCACTGGCTCGCATAGAATCCATCATCCATTTCGTATCTCATAATATGCTACCTGGGGTCGGTTTTTCCCTCGTAGGAAGGCATTGATGGCATGTTGAATCTCCTCGGGTATTCATCATTTAGAACATTATCAGTAAGTGGGGTATGACTTCTCGAGATTCCCTAATCATCGTTAGTCAAGCTCTGGCTCTCTCTCACCAACTGTCTAACCATTGTTGATAAGTCCAGCGTTTGGATGGTTGGAGCCAAGCGGTAGTCACGCTCCACCTCATGGTCCGGTCGATGTCTGTGGTCTATTTTCACGCCTTCTTGGTTCACCATCCTCCCGACCCGCATCTTGTACATTCACTCCATCATCATTCCGATGAGGTAACCAGTCAGCTTTCAGTCGAACTTCATCGTCCAAACCTTCAGAAATAGTTCCGACGTGATTCCCCAAGTATATGGGGGAATCCCTCCTTAGGAGGAGGGATCAGTATCGATCCATAGGAAGGGATTGGCACCGATCGATCTTGGCAGACCGCGATGATCTGCCCGGCGATGCTCTGAAATTTTTATGCGATTTTCTTCAATCCTACGACGCCTATGTCTACGATATTCATCCGATGAGCTTGAAATTTTTGATGCCGAGTAAGGAGTCGGATCCCTCCTAACTTTCCTACGCTGTTGCTAAGTAATTTGGTTCATCAAGTTCATATTAGTCTGAATTTGCTAATTTAGTTGTCGACGGCTTTCCATAAACTCCCTCTTTAGATTATGAAATTCAGCTATAGTAATAGAATTAGTGGGATTCTGAATTTTAACCGGATCAACATTCACATTTGCTGGTTGATTGCCTAGATCTCCTTACTGAATGCTAGCAGTCTCATTCCATCCACGTTCTGAGGAGTAGATCGAGTATGTATTACAATTATCAATCTCCTTACTTAGATTTTAGAAAATCTTAGTAATATAAGCAACTTTATGAAGATAACGACAGATCTCCTATAAGGGATTTATCCAATCCAGTAGCAACAAAAGGATCCTAATAAGCCGAGAATCAAAGCTCTCAGTGAAAGAACCAAAATGTTTGCAACCAAATTGGTCACAAACAACCAAGAACAGATTTATGTAGAAAAGTAAGTGAACAAAGTAAAATTAAAACCGAGAAATAGATTAAGCTAACATTAAATAAAAAGCAATAATCAGGATAATGGTTCGGCGTTGTATGCCTACGTCCACTTTGAAGATTCGCTTTATTGATCACTTATGAATCTAATTAAAATTGTTGAGAATAAAGAACACTTGATTACAATGAAGTCTAAAGTAACCAGTGGCGTAAAGATCCTTAGAATGACTCATTAGGCCAATATTTATATGTGAAGGCGGCCACCAATCTCTCTAAACTTTGGTTAATGGACCTTCTAATCCATATGGGTCTACTAGAGGGGTCGCTAGGCCCAAATCCCAATGAAGAGGGATCGGTATTGATCCCTTCATTGTTCGATTTTTGGCAGCGGCCCTATGGTGGCTTCTGCATGCTTAAATATGTTGGCTCTTCAAATCGTATGTCATTTGGATCACAGGGGATCAAGTTATTGATTGATCTTTGATTCAGTGTTGCTTGAGTGTTGTCTTCTTCCGATCCCTCTCAAGGTTTGTATACCGATCCCTCTAGCTTTGCCTATTTGATGTGTGATCCCAAGGGTAGGTTCCCTAGGGCCATATACCTTGCTCTCCAAATTTCATTTGCTTTGGTCCTGTAGATTATTGATCGTTGTATGCAAGAATACCCTTGGACTTCGATGTATGCCGACCGCTATTCAATGAAGTTTGCCCGATCCATATTTTCCAATGAAGCACGGCGATCCCTTTCTTATGGGCTAAAGTATGTCGATGCATCATCCTCCATAAAATATGCTGACCGATCATCCTTCATAAAATACGTCGAACCATCTTAAACAACTATATTGAGCCCTCTTTTATGAGATGAAGCATGTCAAACCCTCTATAGGAGCCAACCCATACCGATCCCTTCCATTTGCTAAGTTATATTCCATACTTTAAGCATCTTACATTGTTTAGCTACCAGTTTCATTCAATTCTGACTTCATATAACCATTTGTAATTGACTTTTGAGTCCCACAATCATCATTCTGGAGCTATCGGCCTTGATAGCAGTCGGATCTAACTCGTACAACCAGTTTAATATAGCTGGTCTAGAATTCCAGATAACAACCGGTAAATACGCTAAAAAAGATAAGGTGGACACTCGATAAAAATCAATGCATAAAGTAAGGAATAAAGGCGAAAAAAGAAAGATGTAGCGAGCTTTAATAATATAGTATAGATAAATCTGTGCAGTTAATTCCCCGTTATTGCCCTGCTATAACCCTACTATATCTCATAGTGAATTTCTAGCGCTACGATTTTTCCATATAGCCCCAAATATATCCTTTCCGCTTTAAGCGCCGCTATTTCCGCTATATCCCGTTATTCCTACTATATTCCGTTATTTTCGCTATATTTTCTTTAAAAGAAATGAATTGGAAAATGACATTTGTACATTATAAAAATTATGAAATTAATTTATTTAATTAAATTTTTAATATATTTTTAGAAATAAAAATACTCTAATATTCTACTAAATTCAATTTATGTTATATAACAGTTTTACGTTTATTTACAGTATATTCGCACATGTTTTTATTTAAAATTATTTATGTATTATTTATAATTCAATTAAATGTTAATTTTTCATTTAATTACCATTTATATATTTATAAAAGCATTAAATACGAGTTTTATATGCTATTTTAGAGTCATCCGCTATATCACACTATATCTTCGATGTATCACCGCTATGACTTTTTGCACCTCCGTCGCATTGAATCTGTCGAGCGCTTTAACTGCACAGAGATAAATGATTATTGTTATTTACCAACCGTTAGATGTTGTACATGATGGGGGAGTTTGGTTTTAGATTTCTTTTCCCATAGCTTAAGTTTTGGAACAACCTTTAGTTCTAAATATATTATGTATTGATGTAATTATTTTAGCAATTTTGCACTGCTAAATGAATAAATTAAAAACCTTCTTCCAAAAACAATTATAAAGGACAATGACAATTATATATTTCTGTATTCTCTAATTATCTTTTGTTCGCATTTACATTTATGTGTATATATGTAAAGCATGTTTGGGTGCTACGTACAAGTAATCAAAACTTACTTGTCATTAACTTATTCCAACTTTATTAATTTGTAATTTAGCTAGAATCAACGATTCACTACTTGTGACTTATGGATATATTTCATAAGTAGATTTAAGCAAGTTGTTTTGTTTATTTTAGCTTAGAATTCAAATTATACACAACTCTTCTACTCATCTACTTATAATTGTTGTTAAAAATAATTATATGGTACTATTCGAAATGGGTATTGTTATCGACACTCCACTTTTGATTAAAAGGGGGTCATTTTTTATTTGCACTCCATTAATTTTAAAATTGTTATGATGGGTACTCATGCTGTACAAATAATATATGTCTTTTCCAGTTTTACTCATAATTTATTTTTAACCAATTTCTTCTTCTTCACTTACATTTTTCACTAAGTTCAATTTAACTTTCATTACTGATGAGAACCAATCTTATACTTCCAGACCAAAAACACCTTTCTATTTTACCCATCATTTAATTCGATTTATAATTGTCGACAACCAACTTAACGTGTAAAATGATAGAATTAAAAAAAATACCTGTTTTTTCTTGAACAGGATCCCGAGATGCTTTCTTGGATAACAATTAATCTTGTTTTCTTCTCTTTAGGAATTTCATATACAAATAGGTTTAATTTATACATTGATTATTGATTTTAGATTGTAGGCTAAAGAAGAAGAATAATGAAGATTAAATGAAAATTAGGATAAAAAATAAAGGAGTAAATTGGTCAATTTTCAATATAATTATAGAAGGGGCTTTTTTGCTGGTACCCCTGACAGTAAAAAAAAAAAAAAGGGCACCCTTTTAGCCAAAGATGAAGTGTTGGAAACAATACCCTTCAAAATTTCATTGCAGAAGTTCCAAAATAAGTTGGGTAACTGGGTCATAATTTTATTGTTGCAAAATAATCTTGAAGACGCTATGTGTGCTAGTGATTGTAGAAACCATTTATATAAATTTAGGGCTGTTATAGTAATGATTACCCTCACCATTTTGCAAATATCATTATCGTACATTTTTTGCCGTTAAGCTAAAATAACTTGCCGTTACCTTTACCGATTGGTTGATATACTAAAGGTCGGTATATCGATAAATGGGTAATCATTACATTGCTAATGGTAAAGTACCATTTATATAGAAAATCAAAAACTTATATGTTTTTACATCTTAACAAAGCTTTATTATACATTTCATCGTGTCATTTACTAATAGATATCAATATGAAACAGAAGAAGCGTATTTAATATCATTTAAATTGAGTCACTACACTAAATTTAATCATTCCCTTGGTTTGAATTGCTTTTTAACACAACATATTACAAATGTCCATGTATCATAAATAGACTAGTAAATTACGGTTACCGTTGGTTTTAAAAAAATAATGATTTATCATTGAAAATGATAAATTTACCGTTAGTATATTGATTATACCGGTATATCAATTTTACTCAAAAATAACAGACGATTAACCGTTAATGATATGGTAACGAGAAATTTACCATTAACATATTAACTCCGTATAAATCAATTAAAACCAAAGCTTTCATGTCAGCTAATGACTTTACTAGTTTTGTGAGTAATATTACATGTTCATATGTATAGTAATTCGCATATTTTTTATTCAAGAAAAAATGAAATCAGCGACTAGAAAGAGGGAATAAAGTGGAGAAGTAAATTAACGGAAGAGAATGAATTTTGATTGTAGGAGAAAGATAAAAAAATTAATATTCAAGGGTACGCTCAATAATAGTTGGAGTTATTAAAAAGTTGATTAATTTTAATTCTGTAAAATCAATCATATACTTTAATCAGAAAATGACTCTGGTCTTGGTAAATCAGATATAAGCAATATGGAGTTGCAAGATAAAAATCATTTTTTTCTCACCAGCAGATTTGAACATCATAAGATTATGTTTCTCACTAATAGATTCGGACATCAGAAGATTATAACTTCCGATTCAAATTCAACTCTAAAATAAATTAAACATCATAAACTCATTTGCTGTACACAAAACTAAAAATCTCACTTGGGATCATCACTCGACAATCACGCTCAATTCCGTAGCAAATCGACTCCCTCTATCTCTTCCTCTACAAGCTGCACCATCTCCCCTACTCCTCTGGCTTTCACTCCTCTTCTCCGCCGTCAGACTCAAATCCAACGGCGTCCGTCCATTCACCAACGCCTTACTCGCCTTCACGGCCAATCTGGCCAAGTCCTCGGAGCAGATCGGACGCTTCAGCATCGATTTAGGAAGCATGAAGTAAATCTGGCCGAGCCTGAGCTCCTCGTTGAATCCGAGGGGAGTTACGTAGCCCTCGAACTCCATGTCGTCGGCGTCGCAGATGAAGTAGTCGGAGTCTCTTTCGAGAATGTAGGAAGGTCTAATCGGGTGGTCGAACTCCTGGAGCTGCCCGTCCGGTAGGATGAGCTTCGACGACGATGTGGGGCCCACCGATGAGAATCCGTGTGACATGCACATTCCCATTGTTTCTTTATTTTGTTCTCGGTATTTGAGTTTTTGTTTTTTGAGTAGAATTTTGGTTTATTTTTCTGGAATATCTGAATAGAGCAGGAGAACTGAAGAAGAAGCCGAGAGGTTTATATAAAGGGGGAGACAGGCTGGAATTTGGTGATGACAGGGTGTATTGAACGAGGGTAGTATTCTAAATTTTAAATTTTACGCGGAAATTGAAAAGGAAATACAATTACTTTAGGTGGAAATTAGAGAAATATGCAGTTAATGGCGACAGCTGCTCGAAGTTAAGAAGCAATTTTCTTCAAAATTTCATTAGAAAAATTAAGAACTTTGTAGCGTTTTGAATTTCCCATTCTTTATTTAAGTTTTGTGCTTAACCTGGCTTTTCTAACATTTAATACCTTCTGTCAGAATCCCATTCCCGAACATTAACCTAACCTAATTAGAAGAGTATTCAAAGGATTAGATATCACAGCGCTCAAAAATCATATATAGCATTATATTACATTTAATCTCAAAATTTTGACATATAAATATAATTTTGTTTGTTTAAACATTACGTTAAGTTAATATAACGTGAGTGTGTCTATATATATATTCTAACATTAAAAAATTTAAACTATGTTGCAGTTTATTTTATAGTTATAATTATGTATCATAATTCACAAATTATTAATTACTTGACATAGACCATTAATTATTAATAAATATTCTTCGTGGATTATTTTATTAACTTATTTATTCAAATTATAATTTTTTGCATATTCCCTCCGTTTTGATTTTATCTGGGTAAGATTTCGCTTGGAAAACAGAACTGAATCAGCGTTCCACAAAAATAATGCTTGGAGGTTTAGGGTTTTAAGGTAATAAATTAAATTGCTTAAGTAGGGAAAAAAGACATGATCTTTAGATAGCCGTGATACAAATGTCTTGCTATGGGCATGCAGTTTTCCTATTTATAACACCATATGAAAAAAACGCGATAAAATTTGGATGCTTCATAATACTGAAGTAATTTCATACGATAATCAACCATCACGTCGTTTTACACAAGGAATAGCCGTCGACCAATACCGTTTTCCATAATGCACCTGTATTTGTACATTCGACAGGGTAGATTGTACGGAAAATGTTAAAAGTTCATAGTAGAGCGCCGAATTTTTTTCTCTGTTTATCATGCATCCTATGCATGTATTACAAATGTCCGTGCAGTCGGACACACTCCTGCACATCTCATCTTTAAAAAGATGATAATAAGCATAGTATTCCCTTTTTCCTAACCTACCCATGGAACGTTAGTACATGAATTTAACATAAATAATTAACGGTTAAAACTATTTTTCACATTATTTATGCTGCAATAAGAAAGAGCTATGCTGGCGGAAACAGTATTGAGGACAAATATATTTGAGTCAAGGTATAGTGAGCCATAAATTTACTTGAAAAATTAATACACCTCCCTTAGAACATAAAGCTATTTGAATTTACATAGATAAATATGTTTGAAACTAAAACCATTATCAACAACAGACCTATTCAGTTCACACCTCTTTCCACCTTTTGCACTGAACAAACCTGTTGCGTATTCAAATAAGCGGAAAACAAGCCATCAAACCAGTTTTGATAAAAATAGGTATGTGCGCTGGAGAGAGTGGGGACTAAAAGTTTGTTCATGGGAAAGTAGTAGCGGTGGCGGTAGCCGCGAAGGAGAGAATGTGATTGTTCCGTTTGAATATGAGCACAAAATAGAAAAGTTACTTGAAACTGCCGAAAATGCCGATGAGGAGGGTGGAGGCGAAGGTGGTTGCAAAGGTGGAACGTGTGTGGTGTAGGCCGCCGAGGTGGTCGAGTAGGCAAGAGCTGTAGAGAAGTGGGATAGATTTTTACTAAAGTTGCTGAGTTGTGTGGTTTCGAGGATCCGAACTTGAGTATGCGTAAGATTCTTTTGGATTTTCGAGTACTTGCAGAAGAAGATATGCATGTCAGCTAGCATATTAGCTTGGTTGTAAGTATTTTTTTTTACATATTATATTTATAGTAAATTATCATTTTATTATGCATTTTTAAGTTTTCGTTTAACTAAAACATTCACAAAATATTCGTTTATAGGGTTCGTTATGTCAGAAATTTTTTAATGTTCGATCTTTCATGATTAATGATGAACAATTCAAGTAATAGTCCAAGGATCATCAATACCGAATATTTCACAAACAAAGCTCAATATGATTTTTTTTGTTTTTTTGTTTTGTTTAAGATGACGTACCTTGATTAACAGCGGAAGATGTAATGGCTGTCATCTTCTTCTTCTGACTTCTAATAATTACTCTTCTTCTTAGAATTCGGTTTCTCTCTCTTACCCTATTTCTTTATATGTTTCTTGATGGAGAAGAATACATCTATATCCAGAAGAGAGATGACTCAATCCTTTATATAACATTTAATTGTAAATCTGGTACGTCCATCATATACCAATTTAACGCTTAAGATTAATCACAGATCTAATGTTCTGATTATAGAACGGTCTATTTATGACTTAATTAATCGGGCCATATTAAGATTAGAAACTGCATAACGTTAAAGATAAATGAAACGTTCTATTTATGATCTAATTAATAGATACATATTAAGATTAGAAACTGCATAACGTTAAAAGTAAATGAAACGATTGCAGTTTCTAATAGCAGTTTTCTAACATTCTCCCACTTGACCCGATTATTCATAATATCAAGTGTTGAACATCATACTATGATAAATTACTAAAAGTTATGGCGGTTGTGCATTATTAATTCAATGCATTCCCTTCCATATACTACAATACCAGTAATCCATCTTTTTATACTCATAATTTATATAAAACAACATAATGGTCCACATAATATCTTATATCATAATGATTAAACATAATATCTTTATAAGACTCTTTCTTGTTTAAAATTACATAAAGTACGTACAACCACATTAAAACAAGAGACACATAATTGTATATCAAAAACACACAAAGGAGCTCAGAATGTCACACATCAATTATTATTAATACAACCAAGATCCATTCTTTGAACATGTTTCTTAAATTGTTTTGGCTATAACCCTTTCGTCAAAGGGTCTACAATCATAAGCTCTGTCCTGATGTGCATGATTGACACTCTTTGTTTCTAAAGCTCATCTTTCACAACAAGATACTTCAATTCCATATGTTTGGCACCTTTAGAGTACTTATCGTTTTTTGAGAAAAACACTGCTGCAGAGTTATCACAATAAATTTTCAACGGCTTGCTAATTGTGTCGGTAACCGCAAATCCTGAAATAAAGTTCCGCAACCATAATGCATGAATTGTGGCTTCATAACATGCCACAAATTCTGCCTCCATAGTAGATGAAGCAACGATAGTTTGTTTTGCACTTTTCCATGATATGGCTCCTTGAGCAAACATAAACAGGTAACCAAAAGTCGATTATGTAGTATAGATGCATCCAGCAAAATCTGAATCGCTATATCCAATCACCTCCAATTCATTGGATCTACTATACATGAGCATGTAATCTTGTAAGTACCTTAACACTTCCTTTGCAGCTTGCCAATGTTCCCTTCCTGTATTACTTTGATACCTTCCTAACATACCGACCGTAAAACTGATATCCGGTCTAGTACAGGTTTGAGCATACATTAGGCTACCAACTACAGATGCATATGGAATTGATTCTATTTCCTTTCGTTCAACATCATTCTTAGGACATTGCATGAGATTGAATTTATCACCTTTCTGTACAGGAACTTTCCCAGGTGAACACTTACTCATTCCAAATCTCTCTAGAATCCTTTCGATATATCCTTTCTGAGACAACCCCAATATTCCTTGTGATCGATCACGAAATATTTATATTCCAATCACATAGGATGTCTCTCTCATATCTTTCATTTCAAAGTTCGTTGAGAGAAATTCCTTAGTCTCAAGCAATATGCGTAAGTTATTTGCAGTAAGCAAGATGTCATCAACATAAAGGACTAGATAAATAAACTTGCTCCCACTGATCTTTTGGTATAAACAGTGATCAATCGTATTTTCCTTAAAACCAAAAGATGTAATAATGGTAGAACTTTATATACCATTGCCGGGATGCTTGTTTAAGCCCATATATTGACTTCTTAAGTTTGCACACCAATTGTTCTTTATCTTTTACAGAAAAACCCTCAGGTTAATCCATATAAACATCATCATCAAGATCTCCATTCAGAAAGGTTGTTTTCACATCCATTTGATGCAATTCCAAATCATAATGTGCTACTAATGCCATTATTATTCTTAGTGGGTCCTTTTTCGAAACAGGAGAAAATGTCTCCTTGTAATCAACACCATCTTTCTGAGTGTAACCCTTAGCAACAAGTCTAACTTTATACCATTCGACATTACCACTAGAGTCTTGTTTGGTTTTAAAAACCCATTTGCATCCGACTCTTTTACAGCCATGTGGTAACTCAATGAGATCCCAAACTTCATTCTGTTGCATGGATTGCAGTTCTTCTTTCATGGCATTAATCCATTCCTTAAACGTTATATAAAGGATTGGGTCCTCTCTCTCCTGGATATAGATGTATTCTTCTTCATCAAGAAACATATAAAGAAATAGAGTTAGAGAGAGAAACCAAATTCTTAGAAGAAGAGTAATTATTAGAAGTCAGAAGAAGAAGATGACAGCCATTACATCTTCCTTGTTAATTAAGGTACGTCATCTTAAAAAATAATAATCATTTTAAGCTTTGTTTGTGAAATATTCGGTATTGGTAATCATTGGGCTATTACTTGAATTATTCATCATTAATCATGAAAGATCGAACAGTAAAGAATTTCTGACATTTGGTATCAGAGCCACCAATCAATACTGAATATTTCCTATGATTGCAATTGATCTGTTCTATGCTTTACTCATGATGTTTAATCAAGTATGTGTTATAAGTCAATTATGCACATGAGATTTATGATTTTATTAATCACCAAAGTGGTCAAAATCAGAGTAATTATTTAGTGCATAAGTGACATAATGATTATTGGTAGAAATTATCGGTTATAATAATACCAAAAAAAACCGTCGTCGCTAATGGTAGAACCTGAGAACTTACTCAAAGGAAATTCTTGTTCTATAACTAATTGACATGGTGAGGTTTAATAGATATCTTGATTAAATAAATATTGATCATCCAAAGATGTCAGTTTTATTTTATTGAATATATTTATTAGTTACTTATGTTTTGGTATTTAATTATGTTAAGTATAAGATAGTATCTACCCAAAGGAGTGCTATATTATACTATTATGTACATATTTGAATCGCGCTAGCTATGAGCTTATAGTTATTTCAATTTTTTTTAATTTGCAGTAGTTCCCATGAATACACATGCTTCATCTGTTACATTGTTCACTGGTGTTAATTTTTCTAAATGGAGAGAACAAGTCAATTTCCATTTAGGCGTTCAGGATCTTGACTTGGCATTCCTTGAGGATAAACCTGTTGCTCTTACAACAGCTAGTACTGAGACAGAAAAATCACACCATAAAGCATGGGAACGCAGTAACAGATTGAGCCTCATGTTTATTAAGATGACTGTTGCTAATAACATCAAGTCAACAATTCCGCAAACAGAAAGTGCTAAGGAATATACGCAGTTTGTGGAAGAGCGTTTTCGTTCAGCTGATAAGTCACTCACTGGTACTCTTATGGCAGAACTCACGACCATAAAGTTTGATGGGTCGCGAACTATGCAAGAGCACATTGTAGAGATGACTAATCTTACAGCAAGTTTAAACTCCCTTGGACTTACAGTAGAGGATTTTTTTCTTATCCAGATTATCCTGAACTTGCTACCTTCTGAATATGGACCTTTTCAAATTAACTATAACACTATAAAGGATAAGTAGAATGTTAATGAATTGGCCAGTAGACCTGTTTAGGTAGAAGGACGTTTGAAAAATCAAGTGAATCACTCAGTAAGTTTTGTGAGTAATAAAGCTGGTAAAGAAAAGAATGGAAAATCAAGTCATTTCAAGAAGAAAAAGGCACCAGCTAAGAATGGGCAGGATAAGGAAAAGAAGGAACTAAAGGATGTTCGATGTCATTTCTGTAAATGGAAAGGACATTATCAAAATGACTGTCTGAAAAGGATAGCTTGGTTTGAAAAGAAAGGTAACCATCTATCTTTCGTATGTTTTGAATCAAATTTAGCTAAAGTTCCTATTAATACATGGTGGCTTGATACTGGTACTACAACTCATGTCTCCAATATTATGCAGGGAAATCTTATGATCTGAACCATAAATCCAAATGAAGATCGTTTTCTCTTTATGGGAAACGAAATGAAATCCACAATAGAAGGCATTGGGACTTATCGTCTAATTCTAGAAAGTGGATATGTATTAGACTTATATAGTACCCTTTATGTACCTTCATTATCTAGAAACCTTATTTCCGTAAGCAAGTTCGATATTTCTGGTTTTAGATGTACGTTTGGATCTTGTTGTTTTGATTTATATAAGAATACTAATAATGTTGGTTCTGGTATTCTAATTGATGGTTTATATAAATTGAAACTGAATGACACTTATGTAAATTCCTTGCTGAATGTAATAAATAATGTTGGATGCAAACGTAGCATGTTAAATGAAAATTCTGCTTTCTTATGGCATAATTGACTAGGTCACATATCCAAAGAAAGAATAACGAGATTAGTAAGTAATGAAATTTTGTCAAATTTGAACTTTAGTGATCTAGAATTATGTGTGGATTGTATTAAAGGTAAATAAACCAAACATAATAAGAAAGAAGCCACTAGAAGCAGCCAACTTCTTGAAATAATACACACTGATATTTGCGGGCCTATGGACACTCCAGCCTTTAATGGAGAAAAGTATTTCATCACTTTTATTGACGATTTTTCCCGCTATGGTTATGTCTATTTGCTTCATGAAAAATCTCAATCTGTGAATGTCCTTGAGACGTTTGTAAAGGAAGTTGAGAGACAATTAGATAAAAAGGTAAAAATCATAAGGTCTGATAGAGGTGGTGAATATTATGGCAAATATAATAAGTCAGGCCAGTGTCCAGGTCCATTTGCAAAATTCCTCGAAAGTCATGGCATATGTGCGCAATACACATTGCCAGGTACACCACAACAAAATGGTGTAGTAGAAAGGCGCAATAAGACGTTAATAAATATGATTAGGAGTATGATGTCAGATTCTACACTACCTAAGAATTTGTGGTCGCATGCTCTCAAAACCGCTAATTATTTGTTGAATAAGGTTCCTAGTAAAGCTGTTCAAAAGACTCCTTTTGAATTATGGACTAACAGGAAACCTAGCTTAAGACATCTGCATGTTTGGGGTTGTCCAGCGGAAACGAGAATTTATAATCCACATGAAAAGAAATTAGATTCTCGAACGATTAGTGGGTATTTTTTAGGCTATCCTGAAAAATCTAAAGGATATGTGTTTTACTGTCCTAATCATAGTCCAAGAATTATCGAAACTGGTAATGCAAGATTCATTGAGATTGGTGAAGTCAGCGGGAGTACTAGAAGAGAAATAGTGGAAATAAAGGAAACAAGGATAAATGTTACATTGCCTAGAATAGTTCCTCCATCTACTATTACTCCAAATGTTGTTCCAACTGTTGGAGAACAGCATGATGATGAACAACGTATAAATGAAGAAGTGCTTCCTAAAGGAAATGACTTACATAATGTTGATATGCATGAACCACAACAAGTAGCATTAAGAAGATCTCAAAGAGATCGTAGGTGTAACGACCCGCTATTTTGGACTATTCGCATCCGCACATGTCGGACTTGAATAATTCAAAATACCGAATTGTTAATTTAAATTTGGCAAAGCTCAGATATACGGTAAATAAATAATCACATAAACACAGGCATAGAGTAATAATATGCAGCGGAAGTAAAATGAATAGTAGTTCATGAAGCTACTATATAAATATATAAGATACATCAGAGTTTACAACAGAAGAGAAATACGATACATCAAGTACAAATCAGAATACATCACTGGAATCATCGAATACTGAAAGCAGAATAGATGGCTGGATCTTCAAGCAAAGCTCCAACTCCAAAGGTGAGTCTCAAAAGCTGAACCAATCAATCTGACCGGAGCGTAAAGAAAATACAAAACACTCGAGTCAGGATTAATATTCTCATATCAATAAATCCAACTCAAGTGAAATAGCAATCGAAATACAAGTAACTCAAAGGATGTTGGAATCACCATCCTCTAAGGATCCGTTAAAACATCTATTATGTAGTAGTGTACGCTAAATAGATAATGTCTATCAGTAATATAAAGTATCAAAATAGTGTTAAGGCGTTACCATTATCCCCCTTAACACGTTTTTTATAAATGTCATAGTCTATATAGCACTGTAAACTCCACCGTAAACTGGTGGGATATCAGGGAGTACTCCATAGGTATAACACAAAACAAATTCGTAGTGGTCGCGTATATAGGGATGCAAGTATGACAAGGCACATGAGGCAATACCCAAGGTAGTGAAACTACCGTTCGCCTGATCCGGACTGGTGAGAACGCATCGCCGCAGCGATCGCAACACCGCGAAACAACACTCCTGAAAAGTACGAGGGTGCACCAGTCGATAACAAGTAATGAGTAGTAGTTACGAAGAAGTGTGTTCGCTCGAGGTGGCTAACCCCATTTGGCCCGGCACGGCTCCTGATTTTAGTCATTTCCAATTTGACACAAGTGTCAAGGCTATCCATTATCGTTCTCTTCCTTCAGTCATCACGTACATCATTCCATCCACTTCATTCTGGATCATCACTCCGCGTATAGTTATTAAAGTGGATTTCGGTTTAGACAGAGAGTATGTCCATAACCGATTCCGGTTTCTTTAATAACTTCCGTAATTATTACACCGATTGGTCGTTTAATATATTTCAAAACCAAATCAAATTCAATTTCAAATTCAATTCGTAAATCAACATTTCGCTTGTCTTTCTAAATCAATTTCCAAAATTTACGTTTCAAAACTTCCAAATTACCATTTCAAAATCTTATAATTCGATTTCAACTTTTATTTAAACAATTCAAATATTGATTCAAGTTCGTATATAAGTTTCATCCCGAAATCATTTAAATTAATTTAATTTAACACTCAAATCAATTTCAATTTAATTTATCGATTCCATTCAATATTCGTTAAGTTTATTTATCAATTCAAATCAATTTATTAATTCCCAATTCATTAAATCAATTATTTACGTTTATCTTCATTATATCAAAACTTCAATTTTAACTAAATTAGATTCGTCAACTCAAATTCTCAAAATTTCAAGTCTTACATTAATTTCAATAAATCACATTTTATTTCTCGTTAAAGAAATTCAATTTCACTTATTTACTTACTTAAATAATTTCCAAAACTTAATTAACAAAGAAACTCAATTTCAATTATTTACGAAGTTCCAATTCACTTATTCAAAAGTCCAATTTCTCTTATCAAAGAATTCAATTTTTATTCAATTATCAAATAATTCAATCTTATTCAATTATTAAATAATTTCAATCTTAATTTCTAATAATTTCAAACTTAATTATCAATTCAAACTTAATTATTAAATCATTTCGACTTAATTATGAATTCAAACTTAATCATCAAATCATTTCAACTTGATTAGAAATTCAACTTAAAAATTTCAAACTTAATTATAATTCCAAACTTAATTATAATTCCAAATTAAATTATTAAATGATTTCAAACTTAACAATTTCAAAACTCAATTATTACTAATTCCAAATTATTTATTAATAATTCCAAAATTAATTTTATATAATTAAATTTCAAACAGCGTTCTTTCATCAATTTCTACGGTAACATTTGTTTCAGATTTCAATCTTTACATTTTTCTTTCATAAAATCCAAATTCCAACTTCATTTCAAAACTTATTCTTTGCTTGAATAAAATTATTATTTTATATTTTTTTTATCAATTTATTGACCAATCGGATTTTATTTAGTTCTCTATCCTAGGTCAAATTCATTTGGGTATATATCATTTCAACCCGATTCCAATTTCAATTCAAGATCAAGCATAATAAAGGGAACATGTAGTGTGATAACTGAGATGGTGTCAAAGTAAATAAACAAGCAATAACAACAATCAATAACAATCCAATAATTAATTCAATAATCCCGAAATAAACGTATTAATTCACATTGTTATTTGCGCGAATTAATATAATTATTTCTAGAATCTACACTATCATTTCGTGTAGATTAAAGATTATTACACTATTACTCATACGGTTCTTCACTTATCATTCAATTTCAATTTTACGCTACAACAATTAATCCAACATACGTTCAATGGATTAAAGTGTAATTATCACTATTCTACATGTCAATTAATTTAACAATTAAAAGGGTCATATTTAACTAACCAAATTCAATATATGTCGATTCAAATTTTTAATTATCCTACGTCAAATTAAATTGCATAATATTTATCACTTTATACATTACAATTTACATCCAATATAAACTAAAACCAATCAATCAACCAATTATCATCCAAACTGTATTATCATCGCATAAATAATTAACAGATAATGGTGTCAGATATCATAGGTGAACAAATATAGGTAATAGCATATATAAAAATGTAAATAACTAACTGCAGCATATTCCAATTGTCTTTTCAATTGAAATCAAATTTAATAAATAAAAGAACATTAATCGTGAGTGATTGCTCACCTTTCGAGGCTAGAGAGGAGATAGACAACATAACAGGCTGTGATTTGAATTGTGAAGTGACCAATCCAAATGAAAATTTTCAAAGCAAGTCGGAATTTGGCACGAATTCGACGCACAATCCAGCTGATAACAAGAGTTGATGAAACGGATCAGATCAGGTTGATAGAATGAAAAATATATATATATATAATAAAATTTTCAAATCAATATTAATTTAAACACAAATAAAATTAAATATATATTTCAAAATCATTGATTTGAATAAAACACATAAATAGAACAACTATTAACATAAATGTAGTATAACATATTATATATATAAAGATACCTGTTTTCAAAATAATAATATAACTTATGTATTTTAAACCAACAAATTTGACATAAAATAAAACACTACACGCTAATAAATAAATAAAAAATAAAACGTTGTACTTATGTATTCTATTCTAACAAGTATACAACTTAATATCACCAGATAGCAACAAGCTTTTCATTATATTTCTTTGGAAAAAAAACAACAAACAAGAATTCCAAAAATATAAAGTATGTCCACTGTACTATAACTTTACATAATTCTATATATACACTGTAACTATTATACTAAAATATTGTAAACATAGATATAACAGTATTCATATATACTGTATAAATTCAATTTGCGTATGTAATAATATATATAATATGAAATAGCATATGTCGAAGTATATAAATGGGCACGTCGATATGTACATATAAACCAAATAAGACCCTTTTTAAAATATACTTCGAAATCGATAAACAAACAAATATAACAAATGGACTCATATACATACAATTATATATAGGCTCATGCAAAATTGAAAAGATATTTTCTTATATAGCTCAAAATATACCTTTTCAAAACATGCATATGCTGTATAGAGCTCACAGCAACATATATATAAGCTTGGGCTAAATAGACAAATATGACTTCTATCAACAACATATATATGAAATCTATATAAGACATAAATAATGTAGTTTTAAATGAATAAGCTATATGCCTTCTGCCGAACAGCATGGGTAGCTGAACATATATGTAGATTTTACATTCAAAATCCAATAGACTGGTATATATTTCAAAACTTGTACCCATATACATACTATATAAAATTGACGTACAATACTTCATCTAAAATCTACAATACTGTAACATGTATACAGGCATACAACTCACACTTAAATATATAACTTATGCTTTATACAAACACTGTCAAAAAAAAAAAAAACAGCCGAGCATAACTTATAAAATCTTCATCTCTATATATACATAAGCCGCAAATACAAAATATACATATCCTTACTTATTTTAAATATACGAACAAAATAGAATATGTATATAAACTAACTTCCATAACAAAAGATATATAGCAGACTCCTATAGTTAGGCATTGTTTATACATACAATAGATTTCTAGATTCTATATGATATATAAATTCAAAGCTAAAGAAAACTTACGGCTTCTAAGCGAAGCCCGGCAAGACATCAGAGACCAAGGTGGCGGAGGTGGCGGAGAGGCCAGAGTAGCTACTGCCGCGGTGGGTTGGAGTGCGGGTGTGGGCCGGGTGGTGGTACTCGTTGCCAGGCGGCTGGCAGTGGGGAGGGTTTCGACGGTGGCAGGGTGGCTGCGGCAGTGGGACGGTGGTCGGAGGCGGAGAATGGTGGGCGGCTATGGTGAAGGGGAAGAGGCGATGAAGTCGTGGGGAAGTGGAGAGGGTAGGCGCGGCCGACGATGGACTGACGGCCTTCGGAAGTGGGGCGGCGGTCGGCGACTGGGTAGGCCAAAGAGGGAGGTGGAGTAGGCTGCGCGCGATCTCGTATCAAGGCATAGATGGAGGTTGGCTATTGGAAAGAAGGGACGTGGTGCTAAACAGTTTTTATGTATGAGACTTAATCTTTTTTTTTTAGTGTGTGCTGGAAGGAGATTGAATGGATGGAGGCTTGCTACATGCGAATGGGAAGGGTGGTGGCATGCATGTGTCATATGCATATGCTGTCCCTTGTTTTTGATAAAAACATGTTGGGACTTAAAGTCTTGGAATTTACATAGGAATTGAAAAGCAATGGGAACTAAAGCATATTGCAAATGTGAAGAATTGGGAAGAAATAGTGAGAGAGGAAGGAGTGGAACAAAAATGACGAAAGAAAAGGAACCGGTGGAATATTCAGCTTAGGGAATTGTAAAGGTCAATGTGGTTGAATTTAAGGAAGTTAAATGGTAGTGTCCATTGAAATTTAAATGGTGGGTCAAAGAATTCAAAAGGACAAAACCGTACCGATACGATTAATTGGTTCACCGGTTCCGTCGTGCATCGGACGTCAAAACATAGAAATGAGTATGCTGTAGAGATCAGCACGACGAAACGGTCAAAACGGTATAAAGATATCAGTGGTATGATTTAATTATAAAAATTCGAAATTTTATACTACGGAAAATGCATAAAAATCGCAGAAAAATAAGATCGACGGAGCCAAAGATGTCCGAATTTGGAAAAACGACAAACTGACAACTTTCTCAAAAGATGCTTTAGAATTTTTCTATGTAAAAATATTTTGGTTTTGAAAACGTTTTATTTTCATTGCTTTTTAACTGATTAAATTGAAGTAAATTTACGCGCGAAATAAACTTTCATATTTTCGGATAAAAATTTACCGGTTGCTATGTTTAACTGGACGCATTCCAAATATAAAGTTTTTATTTCAAAATTTTATCGTTTAAAATTCCACAAAATTCAATTAGTAACGTTATTAAAACCGGTTAAATTTACGGGTCGTTACAGTAGGTCAGCTATTTCTAATGATTATATGGTTTATATGCAAGAATCAGATTATGATATGTGAATCAATAAGGACCCGGTTTCGTTTCACAGACCTAATGTTCTAATTATAGAACGGTCTATTTATGACTTAATTAATTGGGTCACATTAAGATTATAAACTGCATAACGTTAAAGGTAAATGAAACGTTCTATTTATGACCTAATTAATAGGGTCATATTAAGATTAGAAACTGTATAACGTTAAAAGTAAATGAAACGATTGCAGATTCTAATAGCAGTTTTCTAACACGCTAGCCAATACTTTAAAATATTTTCACAGGCATTTGACAACAGTCCTATAGTTGTAACATTTCTGCACGAGCTTGGATTTCATTATTTCTTAGGTAGTTTAATCATTTCTTTAAGTTAAAAAAATATTCCTTTAATTTATTATAGTTTATTTTTGTTTAACTTGTTAGTAATTTAATATTTTAGGCATCAATAATGTCATTAAAGACGATGTACAATGGTGTGCTTCTATTGCTTGTCGACATATACGATTCAATCTTCTTGTACAAAGTTATGGATTGCACCGTCAGACTTTTCTATGCTCATTGTATTAACATAGGAGCAGCTAGTTTTTCATCGCTTCCATATGGTGATAGGTGTCGTAATCCCATGCTTGTTCATGATCTTTTTCCATATTTGGATACTTCAACAACATCTTATCAGACCGCCACTACAATCATAGTTAGTGCAACTACAGTTGCCATTGACAACATACCAATGACATATTCCGCATGGAGCTTACTCGACCGTTTGTACTATATTTTATGCAGAATTTTTTTAGTGACAGTAGTAGCAATATACAGGTCGCCTTTATTGAGACAGTGGTAGGTTTGAATTTTGACTGCATTATCATGTATCATAGGGGCACTCTCATACTTGCCTACCTATACAAATGTTTGGATGCATAGTACGTTGTTTCTGGTTCATAGGTTTCATTATTAGGTTTTTGGTAGTTATTACAACATTGATATTTTGAGTATTTCAAAAACTTTAATTTCGTAATAGCTACTTCAGATGCTTCTAATTTTTTCCGCGTTTATTATTCTGGTGTGCAAATAATAGGAAGACTGAGAAAAATAAATCTCATCATATATATTTTGTTGCTCATAACTAGATCGACTTAAGGATGCATGGAGGGCAATGACATCTATTTGATAGTAGCGATTCGATCGAGCTTGAGTTTCTACAGTTAGCAAGGATGCTCAACATGCAGAGATTTCCTCTAAAGTCGTATCCTGTATTGTTCGATTCTTATTAGTATCTCGATGAGAGGTCTTGGAGACAGTTGTATGACCATGATGCCATTCCTGATGATCTACACTCTCATACGTATTGTTGTGTGATTTATGATTCTAATCAGCTTGTT
Source organism: Allium cepa (assembly GCA_030765085.1). Classification (NCBI taxonomy): domain Eukaryota; kingdom Viridiplantae; phylum Streptophyta; class Magnoliopsida; order Asparagales; family Amaryllidaceae; genus Allium; species Allium cepa. The sequence continues at coordinate 735,800,973 of CM060935.1, read as the reverse complement.
GCTACAAGAGAGGATGATTGGTAGCTCACAAACATATTTATTATACTTAGTCTATTATATATCAATTTTTGGTGTAAACTTTATAGTATATTTGGTGACACTATTACTCATGCAATGTCGATATATTTGGTATGGCCAGCTATTATACGTCATGGGATAACACCTCAGCTATCGAGGATTGCCCATTCTAGTTAGGAATATCGCGTATTAGATTACATGTCAACTGCTAGTCATTTTGGTTGAACTATGGCAGTGCCTACATCTTTTAGAGTAGGTCGTTATGTTGTGTCTTGTACTCAACCAACATCCGGATCCTACCCATATATCATACGATGATCTATTCGACTTGTAGATGTGACTCCACCATACTGGATATGTAAAGCACATTCACATTATTAATTATTATGAGGATGCATTGCATTGACAAGTAAAGCAGATAGCACATGCCCAAGCATCAGAGTAGTCTTATCGATCTTAGGCAAAGACATCTGCATAGGCATATGCATGACTAGGTTGAGCTAGAGGCGGAGCGAAAGAGATACTCTGATTATGGTCTATACTTTAAGCACTTATCTAGCAGAGATGACGACGATGAGTCACTCGATGTTGTACCGATTATGGATAAGTAATGGCATGTTTTATGTATCTTGATTTCTGTACCCATTATGTGTATTTCAATGTTTATGTTCATAGTTTATGTACCGATTCATGTTATATTTAGTATTATTCATGGTTTATGCACTATGATTGATTTATATTCAATGTTATTCATATGTTAGGCACCATTATTGATACTATATTCATTATTATTCATGCTTTTCTCTCTTATTCATGTTATATTCATCATTCTTGCATTTTGATCATGTTATATTCAGTGTTATTCATGGTTTATGCACTTTTGTTCATTGTCTATAGTCAGTATTACTTAATAATTATATTCAAAGTTATTCAGTGTTATTACTTCATTGTTTATGATTCATTAAATTGTCTTATCTTGCACTACAACAATTTTTGCAGATATCATTTGGTGATTTATCTCATCTTCCATTGTAGCCATGTTTGTAAATATCATTCATTGAGTTATCCTGTATCACACTATAGCAATTTCGATGGATATCTTCAGTGACTTATCTTATCATCCACTTTAGCCATGTTGCGCAGCTTTTGTCAACGACTTGTCTTACCTTGCACTGTAGCCATGTATTGCTTGTGTTTATCTGATGTTTACTTTTATGTGCACCATAGTACCATAAATAGCATCTTTCTAATTGAGTAATACATAAAGGTTTCTTCCAATTCAAACATATTACATCAACATAGTGGACTATAACCACACTTCTTTGTCTTCTTCATACTTATTCGAAGGTCTTTTAAGTCATAAACTCGCTCTCTAATCCTTCATCTCCTCAAGCACCATTGAAGTGGTATGTCTAAATGCAAAAAAAGACACTATGAAGACCTAAGGGAGCATGAGAGAGATAGAGGAACGAAAGCGTTAGTTAAGAGAAGATTGGGTGGAATAATTGGAGAATAAAGTAGAATCCATCATAGAAGTAGGCAAGGAGGACGAGAACTCCGTAATCAATGGATTAAAGGAGAACAGGATGTTGACTCTCCTTCAATCTTTTTTGCTTGTGGAGTTTCGGTTACGTATTCCATCATAGGAAACAACATTAGACGGTGCTTCTATATATGCACAAACATTTCAGATGGTTGTCGGTTATTACAGTGGATTGGTAATCCATTCCGTCGACGAGCTGTAGAATATACCATCAAACTTGAACATGAAACAATACCACTTCACAACATGCTAAGTTCACTGGAATTTCAAGGTGGTCATAGACGGAACTAATCTACGAAATTTGGCCTCGTTGATGTATCTTAATATATGTTTGTGTTTATTCATGTATGGTCATGTTTTGTATGTTTTGGTATGTTTATGCAAGTTCTAATGCATGCTTATTTATGTTTACGTATGTAATTGACCGAGGTGTTGTCAAGTTGGTTTATGTATGTTTGTTATTTACACATTTGTTTGAATCATAAAACATATCATAATAATTTGGAAATTATACATAACTTGATAACACAGAGGGAAATGCATAGAAATATATAAAACAAACATAATCCATGAAATACATAGAACAAACATAATCTATAGAAATACATAGAATAAATATAATGCATAGAAATAAATAGGACAATAAAATCACTCAAACTATATAATACAACAAACCCAATGACCAGACATAGCGTGACCAACTAAGTTTGTCTGATGATCCATAAAGTATAGAGAGTCAAATGTTGATTCAGACATCTCAAACACATCTTCATGTTCCACTTCGGCTATAATTTTTCGTTCCTTTGACATGCTCTAGTAAATGTAACATAATCACTCCTAGTATCCAAGTTTCATATTTTTAACCTGCAGTCTGTATAGTTATTATAAGCGACATGAAGGATGACCCAGAAATCTTCATCAAACTCCTCTTCCATGCGAGCTTTAATCAATACCAAATAATCGGGGGGCGTCCATGTTTGATTTTCCATTTGGAATCCCATAAACTTCATATACCAACATTTACATTATAAATAGTAATTTAATGATCTGCGTGACATGCAACTACTAATTCGGGAGGCACACTTGTCAACCACCTACATTCTTAAAAGAAACAAAGTTGTGTTTGTTACAAATCCATGATCCGCATGGCTTACATCAACTAATTCCAAACATACATATCTCACGCATCCCTGTTTCTAAAAAGAACCATTCAATGGCCTATATTATACCATTACTATAGCTACGTGCACTCCATAGACATCAAATGACATGTCATATACCATAATTGTAAACATGCATGTGCACTCTATGGACAATCAATGACCTATCTTATACCATTATTGTAGCCACATTGTGCACTCCATAGCTATTTAATGCATGTCATATACTATTACTATAGCCTTGTTGTGCACTCCGAAGCCACTCAATGGCTTGTTCCATCTTACACTGCAGCCATCCTATGCATTCTGATTTCATTAAATAGCATGTCCCATCATACACTGTAGTCATGCAGTGTACTATGATTCCATTCAATGGCTTCTTATTCCCTACACTTATATATACTCTAATTTGTAACCACTTAGAACAAAACTACAAAAAATAAGCAAATATTATTGACTAATCTAAACAACATAGATCCTTATCTTTACTATTACAAGCAAAACAAGAAACAAATGATCGATGTGTCGGAAGAGTTGCACAATCAAACTGTAAAGTTTGACACAAAACAATGTGAATAGGGATATTCTTATTTTTTTAGTGAAGGCTCTTCCCGCAACCACCGTGATAGCATTCGTTTGAGAATTGAACGATGGTACAAGTACAAGAGAGACTATAAAGATGGACATAAAAGGCTGATGAAGGACTGGTTTTTTGAAAATTCAACCTATGATATTATATTGTTCCATCATCGATTTCGCATGATTCCTAATATTTTCAGCAGTGTTTATTTAAAGCTCCATGAAAATAACCCATATTTTACTTATAGATTAAACAGGGCATTTATAACAGGATTTTCACCACATATTAAAATCTTGGATACTTCGCAAATATTGAGCTACGGAACAGCCGGTGATCAATTAGATGAATATTTTAGCTTTCACTAGTACACAATCTGTATGTTGTGTCGCCTTATTTGTAATGGTTTTGGTAAAAACAGTAGGAAATAGTATAATACGTGACGGTTCTTAAAAACCATAGCAGTTGGTCTATGAGAAGCGGAAAAAAAGTTAATAAAAGCAATTTGCGATGATTTTTGTCTATAACCCTAGCAAATACATTGTTATTTGTGAATGTTATTTTCATAACCGTAGCAAATACCTATTGCAAATGCAACTAAAAAATTAAAAAAAAATTGATGGTTTTATAATATAGCACTAGCAAATACATAAGCAAATTGCGACCGTTATGCTTCAACCGCAGCAAATGAATGTAGACTTTCGCAAGCCCTCCCGAATTGAAATCGCATATAACCTAATTTCATTTCCCTCTTTAGAAAAAACTAATTTTGCCGCTTCTTTATCTCAAATCGAACTGCTATTTCAAAGCATCGAAGATTAAATATCGCGTAAACATCTCAAATCGAACTGTCGTATTTCCCATACCTACCTTTAACTCCGCCTAGCTACCTCCATTTCAACATCTCAAATCGCGTATTAACATCTCACTGCCTACCTCCGTCTCCGCGTTTCTACGACCGTCGATCTGAATTGCTGGTATGTATGCAACTTTGAGTTTCTTTTTTGTTGGTTTTGTGGAAATTTGCATTTGGACGTGAGATTTGTTATGCAAATATATGTAGGAGGTCAGATTTTGAGTTATATATGTTTTTGTTTTCAGATTTTGTTCGGACACATGAATTATTCTTTGGAAGATTCATTCTTTGGAAATATATGAAAATATATCCTGAAGATTTTGAGTCAAAAACCGAGTCATTCTTTGGAAGTCATTTAGTGTTGAGAACTGGAATGTGTATTTGCCATTTGGGAAATTAAGGTGAGTTAAATTACTCAAATCATCTATCTCTACACATCATGAATGCTTTTTAAACTTTGCTTGATTGATTTGCAGATTTGTATTCTCTTTCCCATGTTGTTTATTGAGTAATTGAGCCACCTATATATTGAATATTCTGTATCATTACCTGCATATTTGTCTTTCTTTTGGCCATTTGATAATGCTTGTTACTTTGCAAAACATGGTAATATAGATATCAGCCTAGTTTAATACATAGCTTGGAAGTTGAACACATATATAGCATGGTACCATGATATACATGCTTTTCTAAGGAAGCTGCTTTATCACTTTTTGCTAATAAATGTAAACTAGTGCCAGCCAACTTGTGCCTAAAAGTCATCTTTTCATTTTAACTAGAAATGTGTTTTGCAGCTATTTGTTATCAGCAAACTTAAACTGAGTGCTATAAGTTTTAAACTAGATGTTTAACAAAGTCTGTAGAATTTCAAGCTTATTGTATAAACTAGTTTATTTATAAAAGGGTAATAGCAATCCAATTTATCTTTTACACTAGTGATCAAACGACAAGAAGTATATATATGAGTTTCGAAACTTTTATATATGCCACTCTACAGTCTGACCTTTCTATAAATCATCGTGTGCGCGCGCGCACGCATGCTATTTTGAATCAATACGTATCTTATTTAGCAAACCGCATTTTTAAATACATAGAGGACCTATTGTCCATGTTTTGTTTTATAGGTTATAGTCTATTATTCTATTTCCTTTTGTTTAAATAAAAGAACCAGACACATTATTCTTTCCGATATGGTAGCATGTGGTTTGCCTTGCCTTACTTTCGTTTATATGCATTGTTGCATTGTACTTGTTCATGTGTAAACCCAAGAAATGATCCTTGCCTTGACTTATTACACTTCCTCTGTTATTTTATTTACCTGTCCTCATTGTTTTGTCTTTTGGAAATGGTCCTTAATTTGCACTTCTCTTGCTTTGCTTATGCACATTACTCGATGCTTTATTTTATTATTTGTAATGTTTTGTTCCTATACGCAATCAATTTCATCCCTGCTGCTGTTGAATTAAATGGATGACTGCTCTATATTTTTGTATGTCAGTGTACATATATATATATATGTGTGTGTGTGTGTGTGTGTGTGTGTGTGCGTATGTATGTGTGTGTGTGTGCTGATGCTGTTGAATTGAATGGATTTCATCACAAGGTATGTCGGTAGTCTGCACCGCTAATCAATCTCAAGGTATGGGACTTCAATTCCATTAAAAAATTCAAGCATTAAGGATTGATTGTAAAAGATGAATCCTTAAACATTCTTGAAAAACAATATTTTGAACTTTAAAAATGATTGCAAACCTCATTTCAAAAGGTATTATATTTTTAAAAAGAAAGACCATAGCTCAAAATAAAATATTTTGAACTTGCCGATTTTAAAGGAAATGATTCAAAAAATGAGAAATCCTTTTTCATAAATCACTTGATTTGATCTCAAAACCATAGATTTTAGTTTGTAGCTTTGCATATAAGATCCATATATTTGATGTTGTTATAAGAAAAGTCCTTATGTTGATTAGTATGTAAATTAGGTCCCTGTTTTTACTAAATCAGAAATATAGAAAGTGCAAGTTAACTTGCTCTTTTCAAAAATTTAAAAATTTCGAAAATTTCTGAAATTTGAAAAAAAAAAATTCAAAATCAGAAAGCGCAGACTAGCTTGCGCTTTCCTGATAAAAAGTGCAAGTTAACTTGTGCTTTTCAAAAATTTCAGAATTTTTGAAAATTTTAAAATCAAAAAGTGTAAACTAGCTTGCGCTTTCATGATAGAAAGCGCAAGTTAATTTGCACTTTTCAAAAATTTAAAATTTTCAAAAATTTCAAACATTTCAATAAAATTAAAAATTAGAAAGCGCAAGTTAACTTGTGTTTTTCAAAAGTTCCAAAATTTTCAAAAAAAAATTCATAGTCAACAAATTGCAAGGTAGCTTGCATTTTCTGTTAGAAAAGTGCAAGGCACCTTGCGTTTGTATTTTTCAAAAGGGGAAATTAATTTAAAAGAAAAAAATTCGTATAATTTTAGCATCAAGGACACGACCTTAATATTCCACAAGGACAAACATTCTCCTAAAAATTATTCAAAAGGACAAATATTCTTCCAAAATTATATATAAGGACAGACATTCTTCCAAAACTGCTACCGAACTAAAAAATTGATACCTAAAAGCTTCTACCGATAACTACAAATTGATACCTAAAATATGCTATCAATAACTAAAAACTGATACGTAATAATAGTTGCCCTTCAGCCTAAAATACTAAAGATCCATCCTTGAGGCTAAAATGCTAAAAAAAATTGTCCTTCACAATAATTTTCTCTTTCAAAAATAGGGACCAAATTTATATATTCATTTCTACATGGACTTTTCTTATAACAACATCAAAAACAGGGATCCATGGCTCTTTTTTTGTTTTAATTTGTAGATAATAAATACATGATTCTTCTATATATATATATATATATATATATATATATATATAATATACAATTTTAGCTTTAGTTGGAAGAGTCGTTTGCTTTTATGCTAGAGAACTGCTAGAAAAAAGACACAGTTCCAGTTCCTGAAGTATTAAAGCCATTCATGTTTTGCATCCCTTTTTTTCCATTTAAGAATTAAACAATTTTCAGAAGAAGTTGATCTGTGTTTTGTTTTGTTTTGATGTTTGGTTACAATTTCTTAAGAAGAAAATCTAGGTGTGTACTGGAGAAGTAAAGATTAACAAAATGGGTCGTATACAAAAGTATAGAATGGATCCAAATCAATAACTACCATGTTTTCCTAAAATTTACAACTTTATGGAAATTTAAAAATTGAAATTGTAGTTTATTTTTATCGTAAATATAAAAAAATCGAGTAAATTGATCAACGTTGAAAGGTTTGGTCCAACTAGATATGTACGCAGCAAATAAAGATTGTGTAATGAGGTGACAACGTATTTTCAGAACACTTTTTTTTCAAATTAAAAATAAAAATTGGAATTCTAGTTTTGGCTTGAGCATCTACTTTGTAGAATCTGAGAAGAACACAAAATATAACATTTAATGGCTCGAGAAGCATTTGTTAAGCACAAAAGACAAGGGATATTGCAACTTATATTACCAGGCATGAGCTATGTTCTTATTACAGGTTTTTATGCCATGAATTGTACTTTTTATTGCCAAAAGAGAGTTGCCGATATGTATATTGTTAATTGGAATTAAAAGAAATCTACATTTTCAAGTTATGTTCTTATTACTGGCTCTAATTTTTTCAAAAGAGGAAGGGAAGACCGATTCTAGAGTTGGAAATAAATCTGCACGATGCATGGGGATGGATGATGTAGGTAACGTGAGGCTCAGGGATGTAAATGTAGATGCATTTGATTGAAAACATGTGCAGGTGGAGTGGAGGTTTCAAATATTTACTGTGCCATAGCAACAAATAATGATATATATATATATATATATATCTTATATATAAAGCAAATACTTCCCCAACTGAAGCCTTTTTTGAATTGCCAGAATTGACCTTTTTCAATTCATTTCATAATTTTGGACAGTAAGGAGATATTTGGATTTTCCTCTGCCCACTACGCTTTCGCATACACGTTTCCAATCACGTCCCCAAACCCTACCATAATCCTCCAAACCGCAACTACTCTCTCTTCATCCTACCTCGATTTCTTCTGCTTCAACCGAGTGAGGAGGTAGAACATTGCGGTGGCGACTTTGGAACAAAATCTTATGCCATTACGGATCTGGCAAGTAATATCATCATCTGCCGTATATGCTTCAGTCTGATTCACGAATTAGGTAACAGTCCTGTAATAATTTTTTCGATTTTAGGTTTGGTAATTACTTACTTTTGCAGCCTATATAGATTCGAAGCAATATTTATTGGACGAGTTTTGATACAGAAAGGCATAACTATGCTCCAATCTTTAGTGCCTAATTGTCCACATTATTTTGAGGGATCTGAAAATCAAAGGAATACAAATAGGTGTTGTTTCTTCATGTATTTTCGACCAATGTTTCATTATTTTTTCATTTCGATTAAATTTGTAATTCAAACTTTCTGGAAAATTTATCTTCGTTGTGTTTCATTAGTGAAATCATGATTTCAAAGCTTGGTATATTTGTTCAACTTTTTACTAATGCTAATTGAAATATTATTCATTTATTCTTTACAGATGGGATGAATTGATTGTTCAAATTCCATTGAAAATACCGTGACCCTAAAAATACTAGATGGAGTTATCATAATGGAGGATCTTAGCTAGGTTAGCATACTTCCATAAATTTGTTTTCATGTTGTGCAGTCTCTATTTATACTTCATATAGTGTTTATGTTACAAAGAAAATTTTAATTTGCATTCAGATATATACAAAGCACTTTATATCAAACTGTTAGCTGTTTGTGATATCGTCCTCTGTACTACCACAAGAACTACATACAAGTTGGAACATTACCACATGGAGTTATCATAATGGAGGATAGCCAGGTTAGCATACTTCCATATATTTGTTTTCATGTTGTGCAGTCTTTGTTTATACTTCATATACTGTTTATGTTACAACTCAAACTTTAATTTGCATTCACATATAAACAAAAAACTTTATATCAAACTGTTAGCAAAATTGTACATGTGATATGACCAGAAGGTAATAATTTTACCCTTAACCTTTGTATTTTGGGACATTGCATTTGTAAATTACGGTTAAATATTGGTTATCCACCAAGATGCGTTTGCATTTCTTAATGATTTGACTTACTTGAAATTGTTATTTTCTAATTAAATAGAGTTACCCTTTGTATTTCAAGAAAAGAAATCTACTCATAACAAAATATACATACGGGATGCTATCCATTCCAATCTTTAGTGCCTGGACTGTTATACTGCCTGGAGTATCTGTTCTTGTTTTTATTTGTTTCTTCCCTGTTATTTGCGTGTTATTGCCTTTAGTACTATAGCCCTTATCAAGGCATGCATGCATTGAGTACCCGAGACATTATTTCCCTTGTTCTTGTTGTTATTTTCTTGAGCTGCTATATACTATTGCATGTATCAACGCTTGCATATTCCATTCCTTATTAAGTAACCTTATTAAGTAATTAAACCATTAGTTAGAATTAAATAATTTCTCAACAAAATAATTAATATTGACCCTCCGTTTGTTTCCGTTCATAACATAAAAAACTACAAGATGGAATCAAGACTTTCTGAAGGATAAATGAGTTTCAAAGATAAAATGTTGTTTTCATTTCTGTTATAGTATAGTTCAACATGCTCAACTTTTTTGAATTCATATTTGTTAATTCATATTTACTGAGATAGTACTAAATTATAGATATTTCATGTTTTGAGACAAGACAATAGTTAATGCGGCATGCAACAACATTATTAGAAACTTTATGAAATTATTCATCTACTTTCATAGTTTAGTAAGTATACTCGCATGTTATGAGACTTATCAACTAATTTTCTTCATCAAAAAGATTACCTTGGTTTGCTCTCAAACTCAGACTTCTAAAATTTATTATTATACAAACACTTTTTTACATATGACGGATAACATTTATCATCTTCTTAGTTTTGATTTCAAATGTTATTGATTTTATAGTTTTAATACATATTCAGCGGTCAACGTTTTTGTAATTCGGGAAGAAATATTTGCTTACAGGTCGTACGTTTTAGTTATCATCCAAAGTCTAAAGGTTATTTTTTTTTTACTTATTTGCTTATACGTTTCTGTAAGTTTTACATATTGCATGATATATGTTTGTTGAAATGTGCATAAAATATGCGAAGTAACTGACAAGAAGCTCTCAAATGCTACCACCGCGACTTAATACACAGATGCGATTGTTTAGTTCTGTTACAAGCTGTTCCCCTTACATTTTTCTTACTAATATATTTTACTGACCATTCTTATTAATTTAATTTTTGTAGTGGGAGAAGTTTATTATGCAGACCCTGTGCCTACTCTAAAGGTTAGCATCTAGGTTAGTTTGTTATTCTATCCAAATTAATGGTTACCCCATTCTTCTTTACTTTACTGACATTTTTAAGTTCTTTGTACTTACATGACTGAAAAACTAATGCTTAGATTCATCATTCCAAATAACACGTAATTTTTATGAATTTTAAAAGGTCAAATTTCATTTCGAGTCATAGCTGTCAAAGGAGTACGATAAACTCTGCAAATTAGAGGGAAAAATTTCCATTTCTGGAAAAGTTTACGCGTTCCGACCGCAGGACAACCTCTTACTTTTGTCTTCTGTTCTTGAGTGCTAATATGATCCACTTTGCTCATGGTTGATCTTTTTTTTTATTCACTAAATGATACTTCATCTTTTTATGTAAATTACATTATGTGGTTTGTGAGAAGGGTCATCCAGATGATGCTATTTCAACTACAACCAAATCTCTTGAATCGTCGTCTTTTACTGCTGAAATAAAGGATATTGGGGTAAGATATGTGCGTTGGATGTTTAGTGTTTAATCTTTCTATCTTCTCTACCGGATCAAGGTGAGATTTTGGTTTTCCACTTTAATTTAGATATCAAAAGTTTAAGTGACCATTTTTTCTGATTAAAGGGTGTTTGGAACTTTGATACATGGAGAAAGATTAAGGAAAATGCGGATGAAGATGCTGATGAGTTGGTCAACTCGCCGAAAGTTGAGGAGAAGATTGGAGTTGTTCCAAGTGGTTTGTCGACCAATTATGATATTGTTAACGGGTATATGTTTATTTGATTTTATATGCTATTTTTATTAGATTCAGCTTCCTATGCACAGATTTAGTCTCTCAGTTGGTATCATTGATTCTAATGCAATGAGTGACTGACATAAAATGTAAATAAAAATAGTTGTTTTTTTCCACCTGAAATTACCTTTTCGTTAACAGTTACAAAATACATACAATACAATGGTATAGTGCTCATGACCGACTTAGATATAGTGTTATCTCACTCAACATAACTTCCACCCATGTTTGTCATTTCTCTTCCACTTTATTTATTCCATTGTTCCAACATGAAAGTTAAATAAAGTTAACCTTCAAGCATCAAATGTATGAAGCGAATGAAATGCGAATTCATTCCTCAATCACACCATTCTAGAAACGAAAGTATCAGGTACCTAAATTCTCTTCATTATTTTTTACAAATATTTGACAATAATTATGTTGCGTTTTTTTAGTTTTATTTACTTTTATATTAAAAATAGTTTGTCATCAAATACATGTTAGTAGGAATGTGTGATGCAGGAAACCAATCAACAATGCAGAATTCTTTGATATGAGTAGTGCAGGTGAAGTATTAGATTTAGGATCTAATCCATTGATTGTTTTATTAGTATTAGATTTATACAAGTTGTAAATCAAATTTATGAGCTATGGATGTATTTGAAAATCTTACTCTTATTGATTCACTTAATCATCAACAGGATAGCGGCATATTTTATTATTGGGAAGGTTGTTAAGTTTCAGTGATTCTGTCGAGGTTTTGAAATTTATTTTCGAACGATCATTCTTAGGAAATATGCAATTTTGTTGTATTTTTGACTTCATAATCATGCAAAATATGCATTTACATAAGAAAACCACATAAATTCAAATTTTGACGATACTTTAATAATAGATTTAGTACGAACTCTTTTAAATTGCTAATTATCGAACATAGTATACCCATTTATTTTATTTTTTATCATCTGGGTAGCTTCCAAATTATCATGTTGTGCAGAACTATGCAATAAAAAATAAGTATCTCTGTCACTAAACAGCTTTTCCTTGCAGGCGACTTTCATGCATTTGGATTATGAGTAGATATCATGGTTCCACAAACAGAGGGAGCTATAAGTCTTCATGTTCCATAAAAACTTTGGTCGAGTATTACGTCATGCAGGGTATTTTGTAATTCTAATAAGCATTGATATTATTTATTGTATGCCAAGTTCTCTTTTATAATAGGGAGTTATTATGTGAGCAAGCACGTATTCATGTATTCTTTCACGATTTTGATACTTTGTAAACCTAACTGTAATATTAGTTACTAATAACCCTCATGTATCGAATTCCAACATTGATTTTTTTTACTGTATTTCTTTAAGATTAATAACATTTATCTTTTCTCTACTTTATTTGATTCACCATCTTTAATTTGATAACAATTGGTTAGCTGTGTTGTACCGAGGCATGGTTTTCAAAGAGACCCCTAGGTAAGTCTTAATTACAGTCACCAGCGAGCTTAGCATCTTCATTTTAAGCCTTACTATGTCAGTGTAAATTGTTTTATATATGTGGAATAAACATTAAATAAGCCTATGATGTTGACAGTGCATAAGCAATATGTTATAAAGTACGTACTGCATTTTCAACGCAATAGAAACTTACTGAATGCACATGGCAGTAGCTTCGTTACTTTTTAATTCTTTGCTGCTAAAATACATGAACATTCTAGATACGAAGTTTGAATTGGAAGACTAGAGTACTATATCAAATTTTCCGTAATAATAAAGAGTGAACAACACCACTTTGTGTTTTTCTAACCAAACATTGTATGAGTTGTCGGAGCTTAGTGCAAGATGTGATTTGACAATGGATTATTTAATTTTGATAAAAGTTGTTGCGGTACAAGATTAAATAAACCTGATCTTAAGTCTTCCCAGTTGATGGCTAAAATTATTATAATCAGCTTTCTTTTTTGTTCATTTGTGCCGATTTGTATTTCTTAATTTTAACATAACTGTACAGAAAAATGGACCACCTCACTGCCATTTCTACCTTATTTTTCTCAACACGTGATCCGCTTTTCCTATCCATGTTTCCTATTACTACTGCTTCAACTTTTCCTGCATACTAGGCTGCTACATACTTCTCCATCCAAACATTTGAACACTTCCACCGCTACATATTATATATACATCTTCCTTAACAGCCTCCACACACCACTGTGTATCCTCAACAGCTCATCTCCATCAATTCTTCGGCCTACGTGAATTCCATTCCAGCTTCCTAAACCTTCACATTACTTTTTATTCAAAATGACAAAGGTACTCATATGCTATCTTTTACTCACACACTTACTCTATTCTATCCTATGTCGGATTTGTCACAAGTTACCATTTTTTTTTACTGCAGAATAAATGCGTACAACAAGGCAAAGAGCCTGCATTACCCCCTTCCGTAGAAAAATTCAAACGTAAAAGTACACGTTTAACAAAGCACCTACAATCCGCTACCGAAGAAAAAGTTAATGCTTCATCCAACGTCTCACAGATTAATCTTTCCCATATTGAATTGGACAATGTTAACAAACCGACCAACTCTGTTCACCTTCCTCCGGTTACGACAAAATTTTTGGAAACCAACGACACCTTATCAAAATCTTCCAACTGTGAAGAACAGACGACACAATCTGATGAACTCCAGTCTTTTCCACAATTTTGTCAGCATGACAATTGGGACGATTTTTTTACTCCTGAAGTGGTATGCCAAAATTTATTCATTTGATAGACACACGGACACAGACAAACATATACGTCTGTGTGTCTACAGTATATGCTAATCATCATTTTTGTTCCTTCTACAGATTGCCCAATGTGATGCAGCTGTTGAGCATTTTCTCAAGAACCGTACTTAATACAACTTCAACTCTATGACATCCAATAAATTGTTCATATCAGTGCTTCTGTACTTTTTCCTTTCATCGCAGTGAACGAAAATTTATTTGTTTCCGATGTATTCGTTGATGTTACATTAAATTCGTCCTGTACTTTATGCTTTCATTGCCTAAATAAATTTCATGTTCTTTTCACATGCACGTAAGTTCTGTTAAAAAGTTATATGTTGTCTGTATATATTCCGTACACAGATATAAGCCTATTAAATTACCCGCCACTATGAAATATGTATAAAAAATATTTTCCTTTCTCACGTCATACACTTATTAAATCCATCCCCGTCGGACAATTTAATACTTCCTACAAATAATAATTTACAGATCTGAAGTGTTAAAAAACAAGGGCAGTGTCACATGGCAGTTGAATTGGCACAGGGCATTAGCATATATATGTTGTCTAAATTGGATCATGTGGACTAAATATTAGCTTCTGATGGTGAATAAGAATGCCCATCAGAACAAACGAACTGGGAATATATTATATATATGAAATTACGGAAACCATGTTGATTGATAATTCAGAATGCTATCTGCAGTCAACCATAGTACTTAAGGGAACGAAGTAGACTCATGCAATATACAAACTAGATAAAAGAGCAGACAATTTAATTGAGTGTTTTAATATAATAATACATGAACAGCGCAAGATATGGCCTTAGAATAGGATAACAGTAAGACACAATGCACATACATGCAACATATATCTATGTCTATAATAAATCTTAAGTATGTTTAACTTTATTTGTGTCTATTGCATAATAATACATGTACTATTCGTTCGCCACTGATACTTCCTTGGATACATACATGAACTTCACTAAATATTTATGTGGAATTCATCTGTTAGAATGACGCACAAATTAATACCGAATACTTTGTTCAACTCTACGTTATTATATACATTATTAATAAATGAAAAACACGAAGGTAGGAGCAAACTAAACTGGAAGTAGGCAACTGAAATCCAAAAAGGGGAATCAGTAAGAATAATCAGCAAGGAACAAATTATATTACAGTATACTAGAAAACTAAAGACTCAAAAATATATAAACTAATTCTGTTGTGAAAAATGAATTCAGCTTATGATTTGCCTATTGCTAACAAAAAAAGCCTACATATATATATTTGAAAATACAGCCCCATAATATAAAATAGCAAGGCAGCTAAAAATTATAAAACCTGTTACTATTGCCAACGTAGCCAATAGTACAAGCACTTTCCTGATGTCCTACATTTTGTCCTCTACTGCTATTTTATTTACTACATATTCTATCTTAACTTAAAGTACACTCATTCCACTCTTTAAACGCAACGGTATACAATAAACTTCCAACGTGTTACTAAATATCTCCACCTCACATCCGCATCTTTACCGCTTCAACAATGGTTAGTACTCTTTTTCAGCATCTATAGCAACTTACGTAACCGTTAGTTCACGTACATATATATACATACTTGCCAATAGATTGTCCTTCACTTACTACTGTTTCTACCACTGTCATATATCTATGCAAATCAGTCGTAAATAAAAAAATTTACTTCTATTTATTACCTCTTCAGTGTATCTTCAACATTTAATGGAACAGCAACAAAGAGAAAGACGTAGAATTAGTCAACGTGCTAGACGTGCATTCGCAAGAGAAATAGCTATTGCAAATAGACGAACTCGGTTGACTGAAGGATTCCACAGTCCAGCTTTATCAGGTAATTAATTTTTTTCCCCTCTCTATGCTCACGAAAGTCACACCAACTCCACACCTCAGTTCATGTCATGTGTTATTTTGAGATGTAACAAATTTAAATATTTCATACTTATTTTTCCTTTTTTTTTTTGGTTTCACGATATGACAGAAAAGATGGATCACACATCAAACCCTTAACACAGTACGCTGCACACATAATATTTTTACCCCCGCGATTAAGAAGATACAACTATCTTCAATATTTGTCTTCCATACTATTATACATATACATACAAGGACGTACGGTTCATAAAACTTGGATCCTAAACTTGACTTTTCTCTTGCGTAATCTTTTTCGAATATAATATAGGTCAAGTCATATGTTATGTTCACACGCAATTATCAGCAACCACATAATTTTTAAAAATATATACTGTACGTCCTCTGACGGTATAGCTTTCTAGGCCTCAAATCTAAAGTATTCACTGTAGCACTAGAAGCCTCAAATGCAAATTATTCACGGTAGTACTAGAAGCCTGTAGTGCTACAAGCTTCAAATCTAAAGTATTCAATATCACAGCCAACGCATACTGTTTGCCATACCTATTTCTACATTTGTAAACACACACCTGTTACTCAGTTACAGTGTCCAAAAAAATAAATGACGCACTGGCAACCGTACGCACAGTATGATATTGCTACCCATAGCTAATAAATTATCAAATATGAAAATATGGAACGTGGAACCTACTACTCTGTTCTGACTTGACGATACACGGTGCATACAAAATGAAATGTTCTTAACCGTGTTTTGCGATAATGAATAGGAAACTGTAAAATAAAAAAAAAATGATACACTGGCAACCTTATGCACAGTACACTATTACTACCTATACCTAATAAATTATCAAATATGAAAATGTGGAACGTTGAACCTACTACTCGGTTCTGAGTTGACGATGCAGGCTGCATACATTATGCCAGTACCCAAATTTAGTAACATCTTACTTTTAATCATATATAAATTTTTCGACTGTCTTCATTAACGCAACCGTGTAAGAACAACCCCTTCTTTTGGTTAGAATTATAAGTCCATACGATGTTTAACTTATTATATTTATTTCTACTTAATAAACTTAGTTGCTTACAGAGAACACCATTTATTCCATATATATTTTTCCAAATCAAAAGTTAATTTTTAAATACAATGGGTCAAATTTTGCATCATCTAAGGAGAAACTAATGCTTACTACTTACTGTAGTTTGCTACATATTTATTCATAATAGTCTATGTAAGCAAATGCATTTTTTTACGGTAGAATTGCAATATCAAAATAGTTAAACCTCGACGTTAATTATTCTGTGCCGAATTTTTATTATGTATTTGAATTTTGGTGGTAGTACATAAGCTTGAAATATAACATGTTTCATAACCTGTTTCACACAATCTAGCTACAAACCGGTACCATTTTATATCCACTCCCATTTTCAGTTCCATCTTTCAAATTATCAACGTTCTACATGACAATATTGATGACAAATAGTTTACACCTGAGAAACAAAAAACGTGCTGAATAACAATAGACTGCACTATAGTTGAACCTTATAGTATGAGTAGGTTCACTAATGATAAGATCATATATATTTTTATATAAAAACATGTGAAAAAATTACTCCAAAATTTTAAATACAACAAAACCGTTTTGCTTTAACTACAACTGTGAAACCAATTGAACTCTGATATTTAACTCTGTCATTCTACTGCCATGAATTTTTTTTACTATAACATTACGGGTCGATATTCATTATGCCATAGCTGTTCAAAACAATTTTTAAACCTTATTGCTTTAGTACGTAACGACTTATCTATTATGTACAACACTCATACTAGAAATGTAGGTTACAAAGATGTTTACTCACATTTAATCAAAATATGAGTCAATCATCATACTGTTCTCACATGCACTTAGTTTCTATACATGTGTGTGTATATGTATATATATAATAAACCTACTGGATTATTGGTTGAAACCTATTTATTTTATTTTTCCTACCATCAATAATAATATAATAATATTTTAACTCCACCACCTGTATTTTTTTTTTGTTTAGACGCCGGTCTCAAGCCCGAAAAAGGAGGAGATAAAATGTTTTTTCCCAAGTTAACTGCAACCTGTACATTATCTGTTCATTTTTTTCACTCTTTGTTGACTTCACATATGAAGATTAACATTTTCATTTGCGGGATCAATCAATTTTCACTCTGCTGCTTACCCCCAACCCTACATTGGTTGCATGCTTCAATGATGATAATACTACTTTTGGTTCACTGCATTCATTAAACAACACAACATTAAACCATTAAACCGCGTGCTCCAGTTATTGTAGCAGTTAGCTTCAGTTGCTATCTGATGCATGTTTTTACTTCATATGCACTCCTTCTATTAAATACAGATTTTATGTGTGATATACATTTCCCTATGATATACTATTTTAAAGTAATTGATATTGAACACTGCCGCTGTAATATACGTATTCCATAATTTTAAGAAGCTAAAGTATTTTTATGACTTTGTTCTAAATAGTTCAATTTCGTCTCTATAATGATGATTCTATTTTATGTTAACTTTCCCATACATTTCGAACACTTGAGAGAGCTAAACGACTTTCTATATTCTCTACTAAAATGCATTTTATAGGTTTCTTGCTGGAAACTTTCTTTTTGCGTTCTGACGTTACATATACAGGGTTTTTTAGCATCATTAAAAGATTGTTGTATGTTTTTTTAACTTTTTGATTAGACTATGCTCTGTTTGCACTTTAAATTTCCTTAACCATCACTAATTTAATATTCCTGATTGTACCGAAATTTAATCATTCTCTTCTCATGTCTCAATCAATTTTTTCATTACTGTACAAAACAATAGAGGCTCAATACTGTTTATGCATACGTTTTTTGTTCACACGTCCAACAGACGTGCCCTGAATAATAACCTTATTTTTTTAGGTTCTTCAATAACACGGGGTGACGAAGAAACGATACTGCGGACTGTATTAAGCAATAGTCATAACTGTGGTCGAAATTTTAGCGCAACCATTCCCTACGACAAACATCGACTTCCTCAGCCAACTTACTGTGATTTCTGCAATGCTAAAATATTTTTCCACGAAAGCTTACATAACTGTTGCTCGGGAGGTTCCATCGACATTCATCGTCCTACCACAACACCACAACAGTTACCGAGCTTATTCCAAGATCAAGGTGAAATGGGTACCCATTTTCGTACAAACATCTGATCCTATAATAATGCATTTTCATTCACGTCTATGGGTGCATCAATTGATAATAACCTGGCCAATGCTAGAGAAGGAGTTTACACGTATCGCGCGCAAGGTTCAATATATCATAGTATTGGAAGTCTTTTACCCTTGGCTGGAAGTAGACCAAGATATTTACAACTGTACATATATGACACTGACCATGAGATTGAAAACCGACTTCAAGATAGTGAAGCAATGAGACCGGAGATAATTATGATTTTGAAACAAATTTTAGATACTTATAACCCATATGTCTCCATACTTCGATAGTTGGGGCAACAACCTGATGTGCAAAAATGTAGGATCAAAATCAAAGAGATCACAATAGATCGACATCTTCATGAGCTGCCAACCACATCCCAAGTAGCAGGAATAATAATTGGAGATGAACCAGACAATTTGCAAGGTCGAGATATCATTGTTGAGACAATAAGTGGAAATCTACAAAGAATAGCAGATACTGCAGGTTTTTACGACCCGTTGCAATATCCACTATTGTTGCCTTACGGTCAACATGGATGGGATTTAAGCATCCACGAAAATGGAAATACACCTATTAGTTTTACATCTTACTACTCTCATATTTTACAGGTACGTATAGCCTAATTGATATCCAATATTATCTGTTCGTAAATAGCACAAAATTCATTTATATCAACATCAGTACTAACGTTACTTGCATTTTGTCTATCTCCTACACACAAAGATACGACCAACAGAGACATCACTTATACTGCTTGGTGGTCGTCTATTTCAACAATATGTCGTTGATATGTATGTAAAAATAGAAACAATGCGACTAAGGTTTCTTCGCAACAATCAGACTACTATCAGAGCGGAGTTATACCAAGGTTTACAAGATGCCTTAGGCACTGGAGAAACATCTGCCAGTAAGTTTCTTTATCTACTTCAACCAACCATTTGCTGTTCCCAATAATTACTAACCACTTAATTAACTACTACTCAATTCTATGCCTTTTCACACATTAGGAAGTGTTGGTGTCAAGAAGATTCTTCCTTCCTCCTATATTGGTAGTCCACGAGATATGCATCAAAGATACCAAGATGCAATGGCATTAGTGCGAACGTATGGAAAGCCTGACTTATTTATTACTATGACATGTAATACTAACTGGGTAGAAATTACACAAGAATTGCTTCCCGGTGAACAACCACAAGATAGACCGGATTTAACAACTAGGATTTTTCGATCAAAACTAGAGCAACTTAAAACCGACCTATTTGACACGTTTGTTTTAGGTAAAGTCATTGCCCATGTCCACGTTATTGAATTCCAAAACAGAGGACTACCACATTCTCACATTCTACTTATCCTAGATGAAAACGATAAAATTAGCAATCCTGATGATTATGATGCTTTAGTTCGCGCTGAAATTCCATGTACACATTTAGAACCCGAACTACACAACGTTGTAATGAAACATATGATTCATTATCCATGCGGACATTTTAACCCAAGAGCCGTCTGCATGAAAAATAACCGCTGTAAGAAGGGTTTTCCAAAAGCTTTTTCTCCATTTACTTTACAAGGAACTGACTGTTACCCTATTTATAAAAGACGCGATAACGGAATACAATATCAAATTGGAAGCCACATAATCGATAACCATTGGATAGTACCATATAATCCTTACTTACTTTTGAAATATGATTGTCATATAAATGTTGAGATTTGTTCAAGTATTAAATCTGTGAAATATCACTACAAATATGTTTACAAAGGTTCAGACCGCGTTTCTGTAGGATTATCCACTACATCTGACGATAACGATGAGATTTCAAAATTTGTTAATGCTAGATGGATTTGTGCTCCAGAAGCTTTATGGAGAATATTTAAATTTTCCCTAAGTAATATTTTTCCATCTGTTACCGGCTTACAAATACATTTACCAAATAGACAACAATTATTATTTCGTGCAGAAGAGCACATACACACTATTTTGGATGATCAACATAGATGTAAAACAATGCTTACTGAATTTTTTTGTAAAAATGTTTTTGATAAACAAGCACGTCAATATTTATACTATGAGTTTCCTGAAAAATATTGGTGGGATTCTACAAGTAAGCAATGGAACCGTAGGCGAAATAACCGTGGGGCAATTGGTAGAATTTACACTGTATCTCCCACTGAAGGAGATCGTTACTATTTGCGCCTTCTATTAACACATGTTAGAGGTCCTCTATCTTTTACTGACTTACTAACATTTAATCAAATAGAATATAACACATTTAAAGAAGCAGCTGAACATAGAGGTTTACTTGAAAACGATGATAGTATAAAGAACTGTTTGACGGATGCTTCACACACACATATGCCTAATGCTTTAAGAAGATTATTTGTTACAATTTTGGTATACTGTGACCCATGCCATGTGCATGAATTGTGGGAAGAGTTTTCACCTTTCTTACTTGAAGACTATCCTACTACATCTGCTACTACTGTGACCAGTTCATTTTCAGTAATTCAATGTCTGTCTGACCTTGACAACCTTCTCAAACAATATAACAAAACAATTTTTGACTATGACATTCCACATACTAATTTCAACCACTTTACCCACACTAACACATCCACTCTTATTTCAGAAGAGAAATGCATAGAAATACCCAATAATGATATCAATTCTATAGATAACTTGAACTCCGAACAAAAGAAGGCATTTGACACGATAATGTCTTCTGTTCAAAGTGGTTCTAATGCTATATATTTCATAGACGGTCCTGGAGGTACAGGAAAAACATATTTATATAGAGCAATCTTAGCACATTTACGAATTCAAGGTCATATTGCAATTGCAGTCGCTACTTCTGGAATTGCTTCTCTTGCTCTTCCAGGAGGTCGAACTGCACATTCTCGATTTAAAATACCAATTAATTTAGACTCTTCCTCTACATGTCATATTCCCAAGCAATCTGAACTTGCACAACTTTTATTGACTGCTACTGTTTTCCTATGGGATGAAGCTACCATGGCTCACCGCCATGCATTTGAGGCCGTAGACAGAACATTACGTGATTTAACTAATTTCAACGCACCATTTGGAGGAAAGATTGTTATTTTAGGCGGTGATTTTCGTCAAGTTCTACCAATAGTCGTAAACGGTACTAGAGCTCAAACCGTCGATGCATGTATAGTACGATCATATTTATGGCAAAATGTTAACGTAATTCATTTAACACAAAATATGCGCGCAAAAGATGATCAATCATATGCACAATTTCTTTTACGTATTGGAAATGGAGATGAAGTCTATGTTCAAGACGACATTATACAGCTCCCAAATGATATCGTTGAACCTTGGAACAATAGTTCGTCACTCTATGCTCTGATTAATAAAGTTTTTGGTGAACTCAATGACGGATTAGGTGATCCTAATTTTATAATGGATAGAGCAATATTAGCCCCTACAAACGAAACAGTAGATGACATTAATAACAAAGTTATAGAACTATTTCCAGGTACTGAGCGCATTTACTACTCCTTTGACAAAGTCGAAGAAGATACACATAATCTATACCAATATGAATTCTTGAACTCACTTGCTCCGGGAGGTCTACCCCCACATAAATTAAGACTAAAAGTAGGCGCACCAATCATGTTGCTTAGAAATATTGATCCACGAATTTGTTTATGTAATGGCACCAGATCACTATGTCGTGTCTTCCACAGAAATGTCATAGATGCAGAAATAACTGTTGGACATTTTCGTGGTACAAGAGTATTTATTCCACGTATACCACTAAAGCCTTCAGAGAATACTAACATGCCTTTCAACCTAATACGTAAACAATTTCCAATTAAATTAGCTTTTTCCTTAACGATTAATAAATCACAAGGACAAACCATCCCTCGGGTTGGTATTTATCTTCCCGAACATGTTTTCAGTCATGGTCAGCTATATGTTGCTTTATCAAGAGGAGTTTCAAGAAAAACAAAAAAAGTTTTGGTTAAAAATGGAAAGATTCCGAATAGGACTGGCACGCATACTAGAAATGTTGTTTATAAGGATGTGTTGTTACAATGCACTCACGAACTTAATTAACAATACTCATTTTTCCTCTTCACATGCCATACTTTTACTATAATTACTACTGTAAACTAAAGGGTCCAAATATAAGTTCTTCAAAATTGTTTTATTTCTCTATTTAAATAAATACGGTACTTTACGACCACATATGAGTAATATCTTTGCTTACAATGTTTTTCTCCATTTTACTGTTTTTCGGTCATATATTCAGCTACAACTTCTACAAAATACAAAACTGGATTAACAAAAATTCCCACTTTTACTATTCCAACTCACTTTCAATTCGCATAAACAAATCCCTTACAAAACATTTTTAACTCCGCCGTCAGCTTACTGCTGATGCCGGTCTCAAGCCTGGAACAAGGAGGAGGGAAAACAGTTACAACAACTAATCACAACATTACGTACACGTCAAAGTCATTTCATAAAATTCTGAAAACGTCACAACCACCGATTCTTAATACCATTTCCTCTTGCGCACGTGCATCGCACGTGCCATTGTACTCGTGTGTGTGTGTGTGTGTGTGTGTGTGTGTGTGTGTGTGTGTGTGTGTGTGTGTGTGTATTTAGGAAGAGATGGAAAGGGAATGTGACCTTGAATGGGGATATTGATGGATAGGGCATGGTTTGTGCGGAAAATACGATATGCGTGAGGAGAAATTATTTTGCATTTGAGATGCCTGTTGAAACAATTGAGAATATTAAAAAAGAGTGTATTCGGTGTGATGAATCACAAAATAATGCACAGTTGAGCATATATGCACAAGTATTGGTAACAAGTGTGCATATGTTGTACAGCTCATATGGTGGATGAGGTAGATAAGTTGCAAAAATTTGTATATGGTGGTGTGTTTTTGGATGTACCAGTCCTATCATGTTATTTTTAAGTTTCATCAAATGAGTTGTTGAACAAAAAGCGCACAACTGAGGGTAAGGTGGTAAATAAGGTACGAAGGCAATTGTGGTTATAGGAAAGTAAAAGTATAGATGTTGTTGAAGAAAGGATAAGGTAGGACTTAAATTCAAACAAGAAAATTATTGCTTTAATGGATATAAAGGATTGGCTGAAAAGTACATTTCACCATATAGATGGTTTTGATTACGAGAATTTTACTGGTTCTAATAGTGTGATGGAACTTGGTAGAACCAAAGGGATGGGCATAGGCAAGAGTAAACATTCTAGGTCTGCATATTCTAAGCACCATGTTGCAGAATCATATAACATACTGAGTAGGAAAAATATGTATTCTACAGCGGGTTCTAGATTGCTTGAAGCGTCTTGTTCAGAAGGTGGTATAGTTGATTTTAAAATGCATAGAGAGGTTGGTTCTAGTTTGAGTGAGCATAGTTCGATAAGGAGGAGTGATTATTTTCATAGAGCAGCCACTAGGGCTTCCGATGGCTTTTGCTCGGGCAAAGATAAAGTTGGAAGTTCTTTCTTTCTTTTTGTCTAGGAAATTGGATAGCGACGAGATTATATTAGCAATAATTGTCAATGCTCTTCTATTCATTCATTATTAAGATATCAGTTGACTACTTATGTCTTTTTTCTAGAATAAAGATTGAACTGTATAAAGTCAAACTCTCAACATTTTCCATCGAGTACTTATAATATGTACTTTTGTTGTTTGTGATTATTGACATCCACTTTAATTTAAATAATAAATTAAAATATGTAGCTTGATGTCAACTTGTAATACATTGTTAAATGATATATTAAACAATTTTATTATATTATTTGGTTGTTATGTTATCAAATTTTCATAAATTGTTTGATGACATAAGTTTCAAATTACATTGTTTGAAAGCTAGGTTAACATGAAACACTAAAGATATATTTTTTCTTATGTAGTGTGTCCCTAACACTTGTACATGGATCGTAGTTGGATGTATAATGTAAAATGTAGCGATGTCGAGTTCTTGAACAAAATTTAAGAGTTCATCAATGATGCGTTGCATGATCAATCAAGAAGAAGGGAAGAAATTATTTTTTGCCCTGGTAGACTCTGCAAAAATACGAGTAGGTTCCATAATATAGATCAGTTTAAGGATCACTTAATTCATAATGGATTTAAGCAAAATTATACACAGCGAATATGGCATGGTGAAAGTTTGCTTAGTAGAACTAGTTCTAGTAATCATGGGAATGATGAGAATGACCTGAGAGATAATCTGAATAATGAAGTGAATGATGAGGATAATGAGAATGATCGTGTTCATGAGATGTTTTGTGATGCTGAAGAATAGTTAATGGAAGAGCCAAAGTTGTGTGAAAGAGTATTAATTAATGCCGAGAAACCTTTGTTTTCAGATTGTGCTAAGTTCGCAATGTTGTCTGCTGTGCTCAAGCTTTACAATTTAAAAGCAAAGTATGGGTGAAGTGATAAATGTTTTACAACATTGTTAGAAATTTTAAAAGACATGCTTCCAGAAGGTAACGAGCTTCCTACTTCTAACTATAAGGCAAAGAAAATTATGTGTCCAATTGGTATAGAGTACAAAAAGATACATGCATGTTCAAATGATTATATATTATATCGAAATGAATACGAGAGCTTGCATGAGGGTCCTAAGTGTGGTTTATCCAGTAATAAAATATAAGGGAATGTTCATAACGGCTCAGATAAGAAATGACCCCCGACAAAGGTGTTACGGTGTTTTCCCATTATACCAAGGTTTAAATGCTTATTTGCAAATAAAGAAAATGCAAAAAAACATGACGTGGCATGCAGATATGAGGAAGGATGATGGATTACTAAGAAATCCAACTGATTCTCTACAGTAGAGAAACATTAATACAATGTATCCTAATTTTGGCAAAGAATTAGGAATCTCTGACTTGGTCTTTGCACAGATAGCATAAACCCATTTGGCAACCTTAGTAGTCAACATAGTACTTGGCCGGTTCTTTTGGTGATTTACAATCTTCCACCTCACTTGAGTATGAAGTGCAAGTACATCATGTTATCTCTTCTAATCTTGGGACCGTGACAAGCAGGAAACGACATCGATGTATACCTAGCTCTTCTTATTGATGATCTAAAACTTTTGTAGGATAAAGGTGTGCACATGTTTGATGCATATAGTAAAAGTGATTTCATATTGCATGCCATGGTTTTTTATACCATAAATGACTTTTCCGCATATGGTAACTTGTCTGGCTATAGTATAAAAGGTTCCAAAGCATGCCCAATTTGTCAAGATGACATGGTTGTTGAGCGTTTGCATTTTTGCAAGAAAAACGTGTATATTCATCATCATAGATTTCTTCCTCTCAATCACCCTTATCGTAAAAGGAAGAACCCTTTCAATGGTGGGATAGAGAGTAGAGTTGCTCATTTGCCATTAACAGGAAATGATGTTTATGAACGGGTCAAGGATGTTGAAATGTATTTGTAAAAGCCTTTCCTCTTCAAGAAGGTTTGTGGAAAAAAATCTATATTTTAGGAACTTCCATATTGGAGACACTTACAAGTTAGACATTGTTTAGATGTAATGCATATTGAGAAAAATTTATGGTAGTATCAGTGGAACGCTCTTGAATATACCTAGTAAGACAATGGATGGTGAGAAAGCTAGGAAAGATATGTTGAAAATGGGTATTCGGAAGAAGTTAGCACTGGTAAAGATAGGTAAACGTATTTATTTTCCACCTGCATGTTACACATTGTCCAAAAAAGAGAAAACTAGTTTATGTGAGTATCTTCATGGTGTTAAGGTTCCACCAGGTTATTCTTCGAACATTAACCGTTGTGTATCAATAAAGTATTTAAAATTGAATGGCATGAAGTCTCATGACTGCCATGTTTTGATGCAACATTTGTTACCTGTTGCGATTAGAGGTATATTTCCGAAACATGTTAGATATGTTATCACAAAGCTTTATATCTTTTTTAATGTAATTGGTAGAAAAGTGATTGATCCTGATAGGTTGGATGATCAGCAAGCTGATGTTATTGTTACCTTATGCCAATTTGAGATGTATTTTCCCCTTTATTTTTTGATGTTATGGTGCATTTGGTTGTTCATCTGGTAATAGAAATCAAGATTTGTGGTCCTACGTTTATGAGATATATGTATCCGTTCGAAATGCGCATGGGAACTTTAAAAAGGAAAGCAAAGAACAAATATAGACCTGAAGCTAGTATTGTAGAAGGTACTGTAGCTGAGGAGGTTATTGACTTCGTCACTTAATACTTAACTGGTGTTGAACCTATTGGACTTTACAAGTCTCGACATGATGCACGACTTAACGGTCATGGCACAATTGGGTCAAAACTGATTTCGATTGGTGATGAAATGATTCACAAAGCTCACCTACTTGTTTTACAACATCCTAGTGAAGTTTATCCTTACTTGGAAGAGAACATGATGATTCTAAAATCTCAAAATCCTTCAAAAACTGAAAGGTGGTTGACAAATGAACATAACCGCTCCTTTTGTCGCATGGTTTAAAAACAAGCAATGTCTAAACTGTCTCAAATAAATAATGATGTTTCTGATACAATAAGATGGTTGGCATATGGGCATCGATTTCTAGTTAACTCTTGTGAAGGATATGATATCAATGGCTATGTCTTTTATACGAAGTGTCTATATGAGAAGAGAAAAATGCAAAATAACAGAGTTAGTTTCGTGGCATCTTCAAGAGAATTTGCTAGTGATAACGATAACAGACCAATAAATGTGACGATGTCATATTATGGGATAATTGAAAATATTTGGGAGATTGAGTACAAGAACTTCACGATCCCTCTATTTTAATGTAAATGGGCTGACAACCACCGCACTATACGAATGGATGAGCAAGGATTCACACTAGTTGACTTTGATCGAGTGTGTCATGATAATGATCCACTCATCCTGGCATCTCAAGCAAAATAAGTTTTTACGTGACTGACCCAACTGATCATAAGTGGTCTGTTGTTCTTCCTGGCAAAAGGTGCATTGTTGGAATTGATGATGTGGTAGATAAAGAAGAGTATAATCAATTTGATCAGAACCCACATTTCTCTGTCGGCATAAGTCTACAAGAAAAGAAGTTGATTTAAATGCAAATTATGCACTTTTTGATCATGATGAAGGGGTTTGGATAGCATGGTAATTTTTTTCATGCTCCACGGTGCCGCAAAATAACCTTATTATCAGTAAATGAATAAGGCTCCATGGTGTTCCAGAGAATAAAAGATGTTCTTTGGTGAACCCAATAAGCTCTTACCTTAATCATGCCGTGAAAATTTTGCTTGCTGATTTGGTTGTTTTTTCCTTTTTGGTATGTTTTCCATGTAAAAAATGAATTTCCAATTGGTGATTTCTTTGTTTATTGTCTAATTGCTATGTTATAATGATTATGGTCTCCAAACTGCTGTTCTTAGTGTTGCCTGGGGCTAATTCCAATTGTTTTGCACCATTTTGGTTTCCATGTTCAAGGATTGAAACCATAAACCAATAATTATTATTTGTTTACGTTTTCTATCTTAACTAGTGTATATTTTCAATGTACAACTTCTTACATGAGAGTTAATAGGATTTGATATGTATCTAACAGATGATATCTATGATTGTTGTATAAAAACTTAATATACTCAAACTGCCAAAATCAAGATTCAACTTATATACTTTGCAACCTGACAATGTTAAAAACATTGACACTCTAAAGCTAGTTTGCATTTAAGAACAAAATATGTGCTAGAACTCGTACGCTTAAAACTTATATGCATGAAGTTTCATCAAAATTTTCAAAAATGAAATCCAGGTACTGTTTTCTTGTGAACACAAATCTTCCTAACATCTGAAAGATCCTCATGTACATGAAATTAGTGCACAAGTTTTTGTATTTATTTGGCATTTTTATACATTTGAAACTGTGAATACATAATGCCTCTGAAAAATAATGTATACAAATAAATTCATATGAAAAAATCAAATGTAATATCAAATCTGCATGCATATAAAAAGAGCATGTACTGGAAACTTGATTCATATGACCTTTAAAAACCATAAGTTTACTGAATTCTTAACCACTTTCGTATTTCGTTTTCCTAAAAAAAGAAAACGTAAGTTTACTGAATTTTTTTAAAAAAATCTTTATTTTTCTGATTTTTTAAACATTTTGAAAATTCTAATCTATTTACTGAAAATTTGAAGAAAATGAATCAGTTTTCAAAAATATTTGATTTTATTAAATAATTGGTATATTAAAAAGTGTTTATGTTTTTATTTTCATATTTTAACTTCTGGTTTTTCTTATACTTTAAAAATGTTCCTCTGCCTTATTAAAAAGTGTTTAAGTATTCTACTAAATTACCAAGTGGTGTTTTATGTATGCAATCAAGCAGCAAGTTTGTTGCTGCATATTCATCTTGTTCATGATATTAACTTTCCACTTGTAGTCAAGTATTCAAGGTTTTGTACATTATTTTTACATTTCATAAGTTTATTTACAATGGATAATCACATTTAAACATTGTTGAATAGGTTATTTCTTAGTTTACATGTATGTTTAAAAAAAAATTGAACAGAAACATTAAAGTCAACTTTCAAAATTCCTAATAGGATGTTAAATAGAGTGAAAGAACATCCATGCTAAATTTACTGCTTTCTCGTTTTTAAGCAACTGCACTATTGCTTAGACACACACACACAACATCATTTTTTTATGTGAATGTTATTGCATATTGCAGCAACCTATTCGCAGCTGGTTGGTGGTAGCATGCTGATGTTGCCTTACTAGCAACTCGGTTTTTTTCAAGAATTTCCATGTTATTTAACAATACTTGCTATTAACATATCTATATCCATGAAATCAGTAAGTTTATATCCTGAAATATGTTTGTTTGACCATTTTGTTGCACTTGTTTTTTTATACATAATTTATGAATGAGTACATACATTTAATTGTTTATTAATTATGATTCATATACACAGGTTATCCATGATTATAAGTATAATTCAGGACATAAGTTGCTTTCTATTATCTTTTTTAAAACCATCATATTTCTCTGTATACATTTAATATATGAATGGGTACATACATTTAATTATATGTTAACTGTGATTTATATCAATCATGATTTAAAATATCTCTTTGATATAGGAATGATGGAAATAGAAGAATATGGAAAAAATGAAGAGTAGAACTCTTCTGCTTCACAAACGTTTAAGAAGAAGAAAAGAGGTCCAACAACCGGAAAGAAATATAGAACACAAGAGCCAAAATACATAGAGTGGAGTGATAATGGAAAACTCGTTGGAAAGTGGGCGAATTCTTTTAAGGCGTATATAGGCGAAGCATGTAAATCCAAAATTGATATCAATATTAAGAATTGGGAGAACGTTAGTCAAGGGCTTAAGGACATATCTGGGAAGATATTAAGTTATTATAAATTTAGTTGTTCACATATTAAATTGTCGATTGGATCCTCTATGTTTTTTGATTCCATTGCAATTTTATATATTTTGTTTTTAGCATAAATTAAACAAGTTCTTCAATACCTTGAAAATTCCCAAACACTTGAGGTATCGAGTACATACATAAATTTGGTATCCGATTAATGAACATTTTCTCTGTACATGAATTTTGAATACCTATTACTTTTGAATTTTAATGGAAGATTTCTAAAAGTTTTGTGTGCTTACACGAGAACTTTAAACATCAAGACAGAATTGAATTTCAAGACGTATTCAATTTCCTAAAAAAGCAGCATGATCTGCTTATAAATAAATACTTACATGTTTGAACATGTAAACTTTTTAGATATTAATATCTAAAAATATTGATATCAAATATACTGAGAATAAGCATTCATATTAAAGTTATACCAAAAGATCAATCGGTATCCTATGTACTATTGGTCCTGTGACAACCTGAAATCGACACCCTATGAATCCGACAATAAACCACATATGTCCAACCCAGAGTGAACTTATTGCAGATAATCATGAGAAAGAAAAGAGAGAGTGAGAAGAAAGAGAGAAGAAAGAAGAAGAAAAGCGAAGAAGAAGAGAGAAGCAAAACCAAAACAATACAGAATCTCACATCGCAACGGAATAACATATAATATAGATCAATAATCTTTACAAAGATAAACTGTAATATACATGAAACAATATCAAAGTACACAATAAATAATCATCAGCTTGGAGGGTTATAATAACCCGTCCTCACAAATGCTAATAATTTACAACAACAACAATGCAAAATAGCGGAAAAACAAATAGGTATGTGTATACGACATGAGGATCTCTAGCTCGCCAGCTAAAGCTCTAAAAGCACCAAATTTGCACCTGTAAATATACTTGGTCTAATTCGATCATTGAAAGGGAAGAACGCTCGGATCAATCTCGTAAACCAGCGTGAGAAAACATATCTCAACTGAATTTATAAGGTTATCAAAACTTTTCCTTTATCATGACAAATGATATCTCGTAAGACAAGCCCACACATAAACACGGATGGGTTTTTCCCTTACTACAACCAAAACCATTTCATATCAAATCATCTTATATTATACTAGTGTCTATGATACAAATAATAAATTAAATAGCTAAAAATGTTACCATTATTAAATTCCAGCAATACTAGACTCTACAAACAAAATCTCAAGTTCGTATTGGATTTTGGATTCCATACAAATTACTAGGTAAAGGGTAAAGGGACAACCTTTTTGAAAACTCGGTACACCCCTAGAGGGATGTACCTAGGGTCAAGCTACTCGGCGCCTAAACCAACACAAGTCCGACTTACCCCTTCCTGGAAAGTACCAAATATGTCATCACTCCGGTCATTACCGACCTTTAATTCGTGGTCACGAGCATACACAACAAATCAAATGCATGACGTCATAGCATGTAAAGATATATCTAGAAGAGTGATGGCATCTCCTAATTGGGAGAGACCCACTTAGCCTTGATGCTTCTATCCGTATATCAGTCATTTTTCGGGGAATGAGGCCAAAGAGGTATCGATTACCTTTCATATATCACATATCACAAATCACATCATCATGAATGCCAAATGCCATTTCCGTTGACTACTAAATGCCTTCCATAAAAGTACAACCCTTGAGCTCGTACGTCTCAAGGAGGGTGTTAAGCTAAGAGAAATTGCCTTCTCCGCCACCACATAAAGTACGTTTGTAAAAACCAATGTACGTAATCATAGAAATGCAATGTCAGACACTCGTCCATACAAGTTGTCCCAGAACAGGACAAACCGAAGGTACTTTCCTACCACATCCTGTTGGGATATATTAAGGATTAGTAGCGAATAGTCCTCGCACTAGATATTTCATAACGAAGAGATTACTATTGCTATATGTATATTGGTATTTTAACCCTAAACGATCAACAAACAGTCCTTCACTATGAAAGTCCGAAATCTCAATATCATCGACCAACCTGCACCATCGTCGCATATACGTTGGTCCGAAGCGGTTTTAAGATAAATCTGATCCCGGTCTCTTCGCACCAACAACGCAAAAGCATTTCTCAACCTCACATAAAAACTAAGTCTCATAGACTTATCACGTCTCCAACTTTCAATTTGCTATCCTTCGGCCAAGAAGGAAGCTGGGTAGATCGGAGTAATCACTCTGCACTACTCGAATCAACATTCTTAACACAAACGATAATCAAGCATACCCAACCATTTACGTACTAAATGTATGACTAATTAGTTTCTACATCAAGTTGAGAAACTAAAATGGCCAAATTTAATAGTTGGTTATTTAACTATCAAAGTAACAAACAAAATTTAGCACTTAAGTAATCACTGGGCATGATTTTTATTGATCGTTTATAATTCAAAACACTTCTCAGTTATTTACTTCAAAATATCTTTAAAAAGGTAATATTCACAACCATTTCACTTATTGGATATTTGGAAAACATTTTCGTATACTTATTTTAATAATAAGTAAATTCACAACATATATTATTTACAAACCATTTAAATTCCCTTTTTATAATATCACTTTCCAAAAACATCCATTTTATTTTTAAAATATTATTCATTGTCCAAAATCGTGAATATAATTCCTTTGCCAATTCATTACTTCTACACATTTTATTTAAAGGATTATTCACTATCCAAAATCGTGAATATAATTCTCTTATCAAATTCATTACTTCTACCATTTAATTTAAAGGATTATTCACTGTCCAAAATCGTGAATGTAATTCCTTACCAAATTCATCACTTCTATATATTTAATTTAAAGGATTATTCATTGTTCAAAATCGTGAATATAATTCCATTAATAAACTTTCATATTTGACTTATCAAATTAAACTTATTCAACATTTATAAAACAATGTTTATAAATTCCATTTTTATTTTATTAACTTCCATATACAAAATTCCTCTACTAACAAATTCTATGTATATCTCATTTATAAGTCAAAATCCAATTATAAGTTAATTTACTTATAATTCTCTTTTATTTGCAAATTCATTCTTTCAAATCTTGTTATTTATAAAATTCATTATAAATTCTTTTCTAAATTTCAATTGCAAATCCATATATAAATTTGATTACAATCCTATTTCTAATATTTACAAAATACTTTTATAATTCCATTACTTTTATTTATAAAATATCAATTTTATAAATCTTATATATAGATAATTTATAATAAATTCAAAGAATTTGTTTCTTTTCTTTTATCTTGGAAAAAACTTAATTATGATCTTTTGGAGCATCTGGGCTTTCCTTTCGATCTGTTCCACTCCTCCTCTATAAGATAAAATGAAAGTCAGGTAAGTACAGGGCACCGGTTTTTCCATTCCTAACCTTAGTTACAAACATTACTTTACCATTTAGATCTCACAAGCGGGACAATGTACTAGTCGTTTTCGCATACTCCTTTCATCTTTAGAAATGATTTATAAACATTTCAAATCATTATTTAAACACTAATTCATTTATGTAACCATCCCATAAATCCATCAAATCACCCTTAGAATATTCTATTAATAATTTAAGAACCTTTACAAAAGATTTGGAAAAGAATGGTTGTGCTAAAACTATATTTCAAAAGTTATTGAAAGTCTGCGAAAAAGTGCTGCGAAAAGTGCTTTTTAAAGATATATTGATTAAAACGACTTTTTATTAGTTGAAAGTATGTTTTTATTACTTAAATCACTTTTAAAGCATTTTAATAGATTTATAAGATTTATTTCATATTTTTAAAAAATTTAAAACATAATTTTCAAATGAAATTAGTTTTGGATTCCGAACTGCAAAACCGCGATTTTTCCAAAAACTTATTTTACTTATATCTTAAAATCTACTTATCGAAATCTCATTTTCTTTCTTCGTTGGAAAAATATGGATATAAATTTGGAAAATACTTATCTCAAACAATTTCAAGCTATATTCCTACTTTTACACTCGTTTGACTTTTATGGCGCGAAATCGCGAACTAGCTTTACGCGATACGCCTGTTTTTGACTAAATTTTCAACACTACAAAAAAATACCCTATTACAACGTCCTTTTTACAATGGACATTGGTGCCCGTTGTAGTAGAAGACTATTACGACGGTCCATTCAGTCCTTTTGTAAAAGATGCCATATACAACCGCTTTTTTACAACGGGCATTGGTTGCCCGTTGTAATAGAAAGCTATTACAACGGTCCATTCAGGCCCGTTGTAATAGATGTCAACTTTACAACGGTCACAAATTGCCCGTTGTAAAAGGTGCATAGTCACAAATTACCCTATTCACAAATTACAACGGCCATAAACCCTTTATTTAGAAAAGCCGGCCCTTTTATTTTCGTTCCTGCTTGTTCCTCTTTGCTTTTTTTCTTTGCTCGAAACTAGGGTTTTGGAAAAATTGAAGCTGTCGTCTTCTCGTTCGAATCAGGGCTTCTCTAATTTCTCAATCCAAATTCGAAACTAAGAGGAAGTCGTGATCAGGCGGTGGAGGCGGTGGTTGATACTATTGGTCATGGAAAATTCGATGATGAATTGGTTTGGTAAGTTCGAGTTCAAGCGGCGATTTACCTAGTGGCTGTTGCGATGCAACTTTCTCCATACAAACACTCAATTTCTCAACTCGAAAATCAAAAATCAGCAGCCCAAATAGCAGAAACAAATTCGCAACCCAATAACTTGATTTGAACGAGGGTGGTTGGTGTCTGGTCGGTGATTGGGTTTAGGCGAGGCGATGGCAGTTTTGGGATTTGCGGTAGTGTTTTCGATGTTGTGGTTGGGTAGGGTTCGCGATTGCAGTTTGTATGGGGTTGGAATTTTTTTTCTTTTCGATTTTTGGGTTTGAGATTAAAGGGGTGGTCGCGGTGATTTGGTGGAGGTCTGGAGTGATTGTCAGTGGGCCGTTGGTTAGGGTGATGGCAGTTGTTTGTAATGTTGGTTGTCTGGTCGGTGACAGGGGGATGGCAGCATGGGTTGATTGTATGAAGGAGACAATGATTTTCAGGATTTTGGAAGAGGCTAGAGTGTAAGCAATGTGGTGTTCGGCTGAGATTGGAGAAGGTGGACTAGGCAATGAGAGGGGAAGTTCGGGAATGAACTGTTAGGGAATGATGGTAGTTGTATTAAGTGGAGAAGAGGAGGCTGAGTGTAGGTTGGAATGTTTGTAGAAGGCAGTGGTGTAGATGGGTGATAGGTTAGAGGTGATTGGGTGATGCAATGTACTGTGGAGTTGGCTGGTCTGTAAATGTAGAGAAGTTGAAGATGTGGAGATGTGGAGATTGAAAGTGGTAAGTGTGTGAAGTTATAGCAGTGGATGTGAAGTGTTGTGACTGTGGAAAATGTTGTAATGGTGGAGCAGTGCTATGAAGGGGATGGTTTGTGATGTTAGTTGCTGCAGTGGTATAAGGAGGAAGGCAGGCAATGGAATTGAGTTTCGCGGGGTTGTGGATGTAGGCAGTGCTAAGAAAAAGGTGCATGAATTCGTATGGTTTGTGGTTGCACTGTATTGACAGTGGCTGGAAGTATGGTTGTCGCTGTTATGTATGGTGGAGTTTTGTTTGGTGATGGAATTGACTTGTATTTGCAGTTGTGAGGTAGTTACAATTGGATGAGAGAAGGAAGTTTGTGGTTGAATGGACTTGCGAGTTCAGGCAGGATGGTTATGCAACAGTTTGTCATCGCATCTGATATGACTGCTGAGCTTGGAGATGAAATTGAGAAGAAAATCTTGCAGACTATCCCACTAGGTAAACCATTCTATTCTTTCTTTTGTTACTCTACGTGCTGAAATTCTTATTTTGTATTCTCAAAATTTCAAAGTCAAGCTTACATGGTAATGTCAAATATTGATCTAGTAGGCTAATTTGCTCTCTGATTCTGATGTCATGATATTTTAAAGCAGAACGTAAAAGTTATTATCATGCTTAAATGGATTAAATTCGTTAATTAGCTCGGTATTTTTATCATGCTTTTTAAATTGATAATAGTGCTTATTTATTCATGAATAAATAAATAACCTGGAATATGCTGTAAATACCTGTATAACCAAAACTTTAAGCCCCTGCCAATTAGATCTTTAATGACAGGATACATAGTTTGAGGTATAGCCGTGTAGTTTAATAGGTCACTGAATATATGTACAGACTTGAGTTAAGGTATATGACAACAGTAAATTAACAAAATAGATAAAGTTCTTGGATATAGCATATTTTCCTACATGGTTCCCAGTCGTGAGACAAATTTGTGACATTTGCATGAAAGGCCTTTTGAACTGCAGGCCTATTCAAATAAGCATAAACATAATTGTCTGAACAAGGATCAAAATCAGCCATCTGAAAATTTAATAGAAATATAAATAATACATTACAATTCAGTGCTTGACTGGGAAAATAAACATAATGGTAAATACTAAATACTGATTACTCACTGCAATACCAGATTTTGTATGCGTGCCATGGCATTTTGGTGCATAGATATTATAAGGATCAATATATGTAGATTCATTATCTGCTAAATTCATTGCATCAATGAATTTCTTGTTAAAGTCTCCAGTTGTATAGTTACAGTTTTTCTTGATGGCTGCGTAAGTATCATCTGAAACGAAACAATGATTAACATAAAGGACAACATGTTGTATGAGGAGAAATTTCACATTTTGCAGCGTGCTTTTCATGTTAGGCTTTAGTTAGCCATTTTTTGTAAGTAATAGAAGATGAAGTTTATTAATTTATCTATAGGTTTATTTTAGTTATTAAGTAATTTTTTGATGATCGTTTCAAATGTAATGCTAATTTGTTCAATTTTTTTTATTGTATTAGTAATGCATAGATATTTAGTGACCCATGTGACACAAAAGAAAATATTGAAATTAATAATACATTTTCGATGTTCAAATTTGTTATGTAATAGAAAACATAGATGTATACATGTTCCTACAATAAAAACTCTATCTTTGTATTTTTTATTAGTTCAAGAACTAAATATTTACACCACTTTATATTAGTAATCATACTAAGGGGGTTCAATGATATGCATACATGCATGCCTACATGCATGCATGTATGCATGGATGTAGAATTCATACTCAGTCTAAGACAAATAAACCAAACATACATTATCGCACATTATACAGTTTATAATTAATTTTTCATGTGTTAATCAAGAAGTTAATAGGATATACATGTAGAAGAATATTACGGAAAAAGAACCGTACTTCCATTATTAATTCATGATTTCACATTTTCACTTTGTACCATTGACCTTTGAAGTAATGAATAAATAAATTATAGAAAAAACAGAAAAGGAAGAAGATGAACTGTAACATGCAAGTAGTATCTAATAAATATTCAAATTTAAAATGAAACATAAGAACTATTTTTTAGTTATGGCTAATCAAAAAAGAATTGGTTACTTTCATTAACTCTGGGAAGTTTGCTTCTATAGATTTATAGATTTTAGGCAAACATGCAATTAAAACTGTGAAAGTAACACATACAGTATAAACCACTGGAGTTTGCATGTGCACATATATTATATTTTTGATATAACAAAAGCTGATAGTATACGTAAATTATTATGAGCAATTGTCTGTTATTTCAATACAAGTAATTGTCTGTTGATTTATTTTGTCATATAATCTAAGTTCCAACGTTGTTTGTCCTCTTAAATTTTACAGTTTGTACCAAAATCTTTATCTTTTATTTATTTTATTTTTTAATATTTAGCTATGATGTTCCCTTGTCTACAATTTAAATTACGACTCCACATTCGCTATTGTCACTTGAAACCTCATAATATAATTTTCAATAAATGAAACCTATATGTTCCCAACTTCCCATGCATTTTTTTCCTTTTTCATGTTCGTTTCTTTAGAAACTCTAAATTCCATAAAATGATGGCTTCTTCTAAGAGGGTTAGAAAATAATTATAAGAATTTTGAACATTTTTTTTTCCTTTTTTACCTTTTACATGTCATGTAACTGTCTCATTTTTTCCCCTTCGCATCCACTATCATGTAACCTCTACCACCTGCATGGTAAATATACCTTTTTTAATCAATTGATATAAGGTGTTCACTACATTTTTTTGATCATTTTTTCCTTTTACCTGTCGTGTAACTATCCACTGTCATTTTTTGGGAGAAACAATATTTGGTATAGAGGTGGATAGTGCAATTTTGATACAAAGTTATCTATGCAATAGGCAAGCAAAGATGTCAGCGTGCAAATAATTGCATTGCAAAAGTTGAACTATCCACTGCCATGTAACTATCCATGAATAGTTCAACTATTTTAAATCAATTGAACCTGCATCCAAATAAAATAGTTGAACTATTCAGACCTGATTCCAAATAAAATAGTTGAACTATTCAAACCTGATTGGAAAAGTGTTGAGATCGCTTTTGTGCTTATGTCTTCTTATGTTTGCAGGTGTTGCTTTGGTGCTTTCTGCTATTTCCATGTTGGCTTTTGTTGCTCTTTCTCTGCTATGGACTAGGACTATGGATATGGTTCCTTGACATCCTTGTTTAGTTATTTATATTAGCTTTCAGGTTTGGCATTTTCCATTGATGTAAATATCTTTGTATGATGTTGATCTTTCTATAAAACTCGTATGTACTTGACATTGAGGGAAGTGTTAATGCTTTATGTATTTGGCATGTAAACTTATCTAACCTTTTGGAGTGTTAGAATTCTATGATTCTAGCTTTCAGTCTTTTCGTATGTGTTTTTAATTATTTTACGACAATATTTTGTATTAGTGCGGATGTATTGCATGGATGCCGCTGTAATTTTTTTTAAATCTGCATTTATTTTGCAACGGGCAATTTGCGTTGTTATATAATATTTTTACAACGGTCAACACACGTTGTTAAATACATTTTTTACAACGGTCAATGCTTGTTGTGAAACAGGGTATGCAACTAGTATTGTTAGTCTGTTGCAACGGTTTATGGCCATTGTATTATAGTCTATTATAACGGCCATAACCCGTTGTAAAAAGGTATAATGCAATGGTTTTTGTGGATCTATTACAACAAGGCCTATTACAACGGGCACATGCCCTTTGCGAAAATAATATTACAACGGGCTTTGCCCGTTGTAATAGGGTATTTTTGTTGTAGTGTTATTTTTTTTCAAACTTTATGGAAACACTTTTAAATATTTATAAAACATTTCTAAATCATTTTAAACAATATTTCATATTTCAAATCCATTTTCCATTTCATTTCATATTATAGTATTATATCATTTTCAATCTTCTTAGATATTTTGATTTCATTCAGAGGCTAAATAATTTCCATACACGTATTTATATGGATTTAAATTCTTATTAAATTAACTATGCTTGCTAACCATTTTTCTTGTACCCATCAAACCAATTTATCATCCATATCACAAACATATAATCATCCGTAATATCAACCGAGTTATCATCCATTAAATCATCCAACATATACTAAACTTTCCATGTTATTAACTTGAAATATTTTTAGAAATTAATAGCTTTAAATATGAGTACTCACCTTTAACCAAATCGATTAACTTCTTACCAACATTCTTGCTAACCACACTTCACTTAAACTTCAACTAATCAACTTCTACTCTATTTCTTTTGCTTTATCCTATCGACCTCTTCTTCCAAACTCTCGAAAATCGGACAGAGCTTCCACAGAAAATTGAATTTGCTCCTTGCTCCTTAGAATGAAATCGACAA
Organism: Allium cepa; assembly: GCA_030765085.1. Taxonomy (NCBI): domain Eukaryota; kingdom Viridiplantae; phylum Streptophyta; class Magnoliopsida; order Asparagales; family Amaryllidaceae; genus Allium; species Allium cepa. The sequence goes on along the minus strand of CM060935.1, from coordinate 735,760,496 downwards.
CATTCCTTCTCTTTTTCTTGCTCTGGAGCTTCACGACTTGCTCCTCCCTCTTCCATAGGTTCGGCCTCCTCCTATTCCACTCCTTCCTCCATCATTTCTTCAAATGTTGAACCATGTTTTAATGGTGTTCTAAGGTTTATGGCAAAGTTTGGTTGTGTTTGTAGTTTATTTGATATGATTTTGAAAAAGTTAGTAACGAAAAGAGAGAAGAAGAAGCCATTAAAGAGAGCTTCAAGGGTGAAGAAGAAGAAGGTAGAAATAATGTGAAAAAAAGTGTAATGACCCGTAACTTTCGATAAATCAAACATTATTAATTTAATAAGTTTTGGTAAGGTAATATTGAAAGAAACAAAAAAATTGTAATGTTATAACGAAATCAATACTAAAATGAAATGTAACAATGTTAATTAAAGCTAATCATTAACAACTTGTATGAAATTCCAATCAATTGAAATAAATTAAATGTAATAAAATAAGTGTATATTGAATTAATTAACGAAATAATATATAATAAATGGAAACTGAAATAAATCGATATTATGTATGTAACTGAAATAATTGGTTGAAACTAATAAACTTATAAGTGTGATTAAAAGTGAATGGTAACAACTATTATATGTTACCTATTTATTTAGTTTATTTAATTTGAATTGGAAATCAATTATAATTTAATGCAATTAAAGATTACATTAATATGAGTTAAGACAATAACTGAAATTTGTGAATGCAATAAAATGAATGGAAATGTTAATTTTATTCATAAGATAAAATAAAAGAATGAAACCAAGTTGAATAAATTAATTGAGATTTTAATTATAATTAATGTATAAATTTGATAAAATTTCAATATAAGTGGAAATATAATAGTTTTCAAACTAGCCATTTAAATTATTAAAAGAAGTCCAAAATTATTTAAATAACTATATATATATTAAGTTAAATTTAAACTGATTCTTTCTTTAAATTTATTGTCAAAACATTATATGTATATACACATCTATGTATGTGTGTGTGTATATATTCGTATATTATTATCACAAGACAACTCATACAAATTAAAACAAATATTAAATTATTCTACAAATGACAAGCATATGTATGAACTTTTATATAGTAGGTATATATATACATATATATAGATTATTGTCATAAGAGATACAGTCGTAGATACACATGTTGATTATGATAATCTCCTCGATCTGTCAGATCTACACATTCCACCGCAATTAGGAAATATGGGAATACTGGATTTACAAGTATTTAATTGTTTATATGTGAATAAAGTAAGAAAAATGGTGTGGAGGTGGGAAGTTCTTACGACCAAGTATGAAGAGGGAGAAGGAAAGAAGAAACTAAAACAAACAGCTTTTCGTTCCATTTTATCGGGAGGGATGGCCAAAAATTTCTGGCATAAATCCCTTATTTACTAAGTCATGACTTGGACTCGCTTTCCGCCGTATTTGGATGACCATACCTAGGGCGATAAGTGGACCAAAAACCCACCCATTAGTAAACTATATCATTTAAATCTAATCTAAATCCTTATTGATATCGTATATCGATATGCACTTGTACAACTAATATATATTCACCCAATAAGTTAATAACTATACCCCGACCAATTCTAAAGGCGACTCCATTTCACTAAACACACCCAAATATAATAAACACAGCGACAATTAATATTTCGCAAATATTAATTAATTTATATCTATTTTTTTGATGATCCATAATTTTTCTTATGTTTTTACAGATTGGAGGATCGTAAAAATATTATATTCGCAATTATATGAATTCCAAATAGGCTAAAGCTTTGAGGAATGCCGAGTTTTGATATTTTTGTGCCATTGGGAAATTATTGAAAATTTACGGTTGAAAACTTGTAACGGCTACAATTTTTGATAAGAGCCGAACCAGGTCTTGAAACCACTTCCGAGTGAAATATATGATGGTTCCTCTTTCTACAAAGGGGTCATATTAGATATTTGGACTTAGGTTAGGAGATACGGTAGTATGAAGTTGGATAGTTTTTGGACAGCTTACAGCGTAATTAGCACAAGCCCATACTTGGGGCCAATACCTATTTCAGGATGTGCGCTAATATTGGCTACCATTACCATCCCTAAGTCATTTCCCATCTTTTCAAAGTATATATAAATCTTCATCAAACTTTTCTTAGCCAAAACCACTTCTAATCTCTTCCAAATCAAGCTAAATCCATATATTAAGGGTAGTTAAAATGGGGATTAGCAAGAGACACCAAATCTACACTTTAAAGGAGAAATTTTAGGACTTTATGGTCAACTCTTGGAATTCCCTTGTTTTTTGTGCAAATCATTGATTTTTATGTGTTGGTTAACGATTTATCGTCTCACAGCTTTTGTATAGGTATCTGTAGATTTTTTCATGTTTTTTTTGAAGTCAAAAAGGTGTTCTGATGCTCTTTTAGATTTAAATCTGAAGTAAAGAAACAAATCTAAAATGATTTAAAGCGATGTAATCATGTTGTTTTGATGCGTGATTGATTGTATAAATGTTAGGCTATGTTAGAGATCTTTTTTAAGATAGGTTGCCATGTTTTGATGTATGGTTTCATGTTTGGATGATAACTGACAGTTATTTGGTATTCGAAATTTTTTTATATGTTTGAATGGTAATAAATGTTCATTGAAGAATGAGTAGCGATATGCTCTATAATTCAATGCACAAAGGAAGGAAGATCATAAAAGCTGAATTGAACTTTAACGAATCGACTCTAGAGTGTTTAGGGTCATATCGATGCATTAGGTTGCACATGGGTCGAAGTGTAGTGACCAAAATGGTGTGAAAATCCAAGTGCTGGAATGTTATAGGTTTTTTGTTTAAGTATGGTGTTCGGCTCGGGGTGTCTAACTGTAGCTTCAGATCGGGGACAAGGAGGTTTTAGGGAAAAAGCATGGTTAGTGAGAGGAAGATCGAGCAACAATTTCATTTCGATTGACTTCAATTCAAGCATGGGAGAATGCAGCGGCTACTTCAGTTCAGGTAGGTTGAATAACATTTGCTTTTCTATGATTGCAGGCCGAGAAAAATTTTAAGTCCATCATTCATGCTTCAGTCTAGTGGCTACATTACTTTGGGCCGATCACGAGTAGAACCGGCAGAGCATGCGACTTCAGTATGGCTTTGGATAAGGTGATGGTCGACTCAAGGCTTCCATAGGTTTACTTTGGAGATTTTAGTGGTTGGTGGAGCAAAGTAGGGTGACAAAGGACAACTAGAGATAACTTTGGGGTTTGCGTGTCAAACAATGAAGTGTAGCGACTTCGATACTAGATGTGGACAGAGACTATGGCATCTGATGATAGACCGAGCGAGAAAATTCTATATGATAGCTTGTCGAGTAGAAAAGGAGTTAGTTTTACTCTAGGTACACGTGCTAAGGAATCGAACAGATAACTCTGAGGTTATGATGCTCATTGTATTGGGATAGGGTAGTCTACTTGTAACCCATGTGTTTGGACGTCTGTGTGTGTCCAGTCCCTATGCATCTGTGTAAGCATGAGTTGAGAATTCATGAGTTAAGTAGTTGCTAACCATCTGTGTGGGTTATAAGAGTTATCGTATATCCAACAATACTTGAGTGAGAGATGCAAGACTTTGTGATGGTTGATGTGTTTGTTCTATGCACGATATGGATGTCATATTGTTGAGTTTTACCCTACACCCTATATTGTAATTAGTGTAATAAATCCATATGTGATAGTAGTTTAGTATATACTCTATTTGTGTGCTAACATTTTAGATGCGGAGACTGTTAGGGATGCGGATTAAGGATCTTAAGGCAGAAATAACACTAGAGGGGGGGTGAATAGTGTTTTAAAGAATATATGAACTATATGACTAAATTAAAACTTTCAACACAAATCTAAACAGAATTCTAACATAAAATGATCACAGAATATATAACAAATGCAAATAGTAAAGTAAAGCAAGTAAAAGGAAAGAACATACCGGATTTTATACTGGTTCGGAATCCTCCTACATCCAGTCCTGCACCAAGGCAATATCCTTATACAGATTTTTATAAGCCAATACCCAAATTACAACCCTCAATTTCTAAGGCCTTGAGGAACCCTCCTATCTCCGAGTCTGGGGTAAACTCTCTTGATTTACGGGACACAAGATCACCCTAATGCTTCTTAATAACAATCCTTTTGAATGGATAGACTCTATGGACTTTTTGAATACAAATTAATCCTATAACTCTGAATAGCACTTTGATCTTTAGTAGAATGATGGAGAATCAAATAGAGAGAGTATCTAAATGATTTCCTATTGAGAATTTGGCAGAATGATGGCACGATCTTGAAAATATGAAGTTTTATGGATATGGAATGGTGGAGAAGAAAGAGTGAAGAAAATAAGAAAGTAGTTATAAAAAAAATTCGTTTTGGAAGCCTTTATATAGATGCACAACAGTCATAACCATTGGCGAAAGGTTTTCGAACGAATGGACGCTTCTTTTGAAAATTGAATTTTGAATCCAACTGTCACCATGTCGACATGGGGTATCCCCTTATGTCGACATCCCTTAGTTCAAAATTATAGAGATTTTGTAAAGACAATTGAATTTAAAACAAGTTGAAACTTCTCTGAAGCAAAGTAAAGTGTTTAAACAATATTTTGAGATAGAGAATGAATATAAAACATTATTATATATATATATATATATATATAATTGATATAGACCGTCAATTATATAAGTAATATATAAAATCATAATAAGTTTTGATGTTTTAAAAATAGAAGTTTTTAAAATCAGAATAGAGGAATATTTCAAGACTAAAACAAAGTTTGAAAATATTTTTGAAAACATGATTTTGAAAGCTAAAACATTTTGAAAACAGATTTAAAAACATTTTGAAAAATCTATTCAAACTGAAATTGCAAGAACCTTCCTACAGAGCTCCTCCATAGGACTCGAGAACTTGTACAAAGTAGTTTAAATGATTTTGATTTTCGTGGGTTTGTAAGTCACTTGTCGTAGGTTTGTAAGCTATTTGTCGTGGGTTTGTAAGCCACTAGTTTCGATAGAAATTGGGTTCCATCCCAAAAGAAAATTAGAAGAAAGATGAGAGTGCTATTATGAAGTTTTAACAAAATACTAGACATTATCTTGAGATCTTGAAATCTTGATTCTCTAGAGTCTTGAATCTTGAATCTCTAATCTTCATCTTGATGCTTGAGTTTTTATACTGATCAGTCTTCGATGATACCTGCATATACTTCCTATATACATATATATATGGAAATGTTAGTATATATTTTATAAAGTAAAGTATAATAACTATATAAGGTTGTTGTCATCAAAACATCATCAACTTAGTTCCTAACAATCTCCCCCTTTTTGATGATGACAACCTTTATTTATAAAATATTCTTACCATACCATAACTCTCCATAACTCCCCCTTACTCCGTGACTTCTTCTTAAAACTACAACTTCCCTTTATTCCATGACTCCCTCTTACACCAAGCATATATATTTTTATAACTTTCTCCCCCTTTGACATCAGCAAAAAGGAATAACAGATTTACCTATTCTAAGGTAATCAAGTATATATAAAATAAAAGTGTAAAGTGAACGTGTAAGTGATCAAGTGTGTGAGCATATATATAAGTGTAACTTGACAATAAAATCAATATCATACATAGCAAACCAATCATGTATAGTATATGAAGTTATATACAAACCAAATACAAATCAAACTTAAGTAAACAATTCAATCAAATCCTAATCAAATCTAAATCAAATCAAATCAAACAAACAAACAAACATACATAATGATCAGACATTCCTTGGGACTTCCACCCATCCATCTTCTCCAAAGATAGGATCAATTTTGATAACATCCCAATTATTTTTGTCGAGAGTGACCAGTGGATTTGCTTCGGGTTCGTCTTTGCTAAGGCTTGAGATCATCCAACGAAGTGCGTCGAAGTGTCTCTCTTGCTCTTTGATCATCTGCATTTGGCTTAATTCTAAGTGCCTTTGATTTCTAAGTATAATAGAGAGAATATTCTTGAAAGAAGTAAGAGTTTCTTCAAGATTTTCACTTAAATTCTTAATTGGAGAAGCCATAATTTAAGAAATAAGTTGAAGTATGAGAGGAGATGAATAGAAATGAAGGCAGAGAAGTTTTTCTGGAAGAAATAGGTATTTATAGGAGTTATTGGCCGTTCAAAATGAATTGTCACTTGGTAGTTACAAGAATTTGAAGTTAGAAATTGTAACTACTTTCTGACTATTATATGTCGACATGGGGGGATGGGGCATGTCGACATGGTCTAGACAGAATGACCAAGTTGAGTTATTTTTGATTTCTAAGTTTATTTTTATACTAGTGGACCTATATAAACTTAAAATAAATAACTATCAGAGATATATAAAGCTGGAAAACAGAGAATAAGATAGCATTACTTATATTAGTTAACATTACATAATATTAACCAAAAAAATAGAAAATACAAAGATAGATAAACGATAGCTAGAGAGATAATGGCTAGGATTAGTATGATGAAGATGATGATGAGGACAAGCCAAGTTTCCTGCCTATCTTCCCAAAGAACTTGTCGATCTTGGTAGAGATTTTATCCATTTTCTTGCTAATAGATCTCTTAAGAACCTTTTGGTTTTGAGCAAGTATCTTTTGGTTCTTGAGTATGGTTTTGTTGGACGGATTGGCGGGTGTATGTGGATACTCTATACTTTCCAAAGAGGTTTCTTCATCTTCCTCTTCTTCTTCAATTTCCATTTCTTCCCCTTCTTCTTCCTCTTCTTCTCCCTCTTCTTCCATCTCTTCATGAGCAAGTCTCTCTTCCTTTTCGGTAAGTTTTTCATACGGTTGAAACATAAGTGGAATTTTCATAAGGGAAATGTTCCCATGATTGAACACTTTCCTACTTACAAACTCTTCCTTTTTAACATCCACACCAAAATAATTGAAAATCCGAGTAAGATAAATTCCATGATAAAGAGTGTTTTCTCCCATAGTAAAATTTTTGGGTCTTAACTCATCCAAAATAGTTTGTGCCCAATTAATATCATATTTTCCAAATATAGCAAAAAGAGCTTTACACACTTTTGAGGTGGGATTATTGTAGTTTCCCGACCTAGGAATAACGGTGTGTTGAATAAGAAGGTTGACAATTCTTGCTTTTGGGCGGAAAAAGCGATTCTTAAAATCCATGTGGTCATCGCTTTCAAAATGTGATGAAAAGTCTCTCGATCGGTATCATTGATTTGAAATTGCGAGAGATTCATACCGGTAGATTTGCAACCCAAAATAGTACCCAAAATATCAGAATCCAAAACAATAAGTGTTCCTTTAACACTACTCCAAATGTGATCTTCATTTCCATTATAGAATTCACGGTTTAGGTTTGCATAAAACATTTTGACAAGGTTTGGATAACAAACAAAATCATTTTGCTTGTTATCAATCAAGCTAAGAATGGAGTTTTCTTCAAAAAGTTGATCGATTTCATAAGAAGGAAAATCATCAAAAATAGCAAATTTTCCCGTATTGACTTTACCATAGTTTACATAACTTATGTAAGCTTTGATAGCCTCCGGGTCATTAAAAAGATCATTTTTGATGGATTTGGTCAGCCTCATAGTTGATGGGGTACTTGAGGAAGCCATTGATAAGTGTTTGAGAGAAGTAGAATATAATGAAGAAAGTTTGAATTATGAGAATAAAGTGAAAAGAGATGATAAGAGAAGTATATTAAATAGATTCTCTAAAGTCATGTTCTCTGGTCAAGAGGTATCTTTTCAGAATTTTGAAGTAAGTGAAAAGGTGGAGGGAAATTAAAAAGTTTGAATTCAAATTTTGAAATCAAATTTCTGAGAGACATGTCGACATGGGGTATCCTAGCATGTCGACATGTGACTGTTGAATTTGAAAAGAGGTGTCTTTTTCTAAAATCTAAGAAATTCCTAAAATCTTAAGAAAACTAATCTATATTCTATATCTATATATAATTCCAGTAATAATATTAAATATAATAATATTAAAATATTTTAATATTTAAAATATTATTAAAATAATATTATTTTGAATTTAAAAATTCAAATTTCAAAGGGTGATTTTGAATTTAAAAATTCAAGAAATTGCAAACAAAATCAAAACAAGCAAGTATCCAATAAAATCAAAATAAATGTGTACCTATTTTTAGATCCAAACTCCGATCGTCTTCCGATTCGAGAATAGCAGTGAAGCACAGATTTGAATTATCAGTTTTCTTCTCGTCATCACTGGATGAATCTGAATCGTCAAGAGTTGCTGCATATGCCTTTTTTCTTTTCCTTAGTTGCTCGTTATTTGGTTGAAATGTCTGTTTGTCCGGATATGGACAATCTATCTTGTAGTGCCCTGTTTTGTTGAAGTTGTAGCATCTATCACCATTGTTGTTGTTGTTGTTGTTGTGATTGTTGTTGTTCTCCGAAGTATTTCTGGAATTCCTTTGATCATTTCTTTTAAAAGTTATTCATCTTTCTATACTTCAGAAACTTTCTGAAATTTCTGGTCATGAAAGCAATTTCTTCATCACTATCTCGTTCTGAATCTCCAGTTGTTACTTTGAATGCGATCGATTTCTTTTCCGTTGCCTTAGATTCTTTTCTCCCTTGTAGTTGAACTTCATAAGACATTAGATTACCGATTAACTCTTCGATCTTCATTAGACTAACATCATTTGCCTCTTCAATAGTAAGTGTCTTTTGATCCCATTCTGGAGTGAGTGAATTGACTATCTTTCTGACTTGATCTTCTTCTGAGAAACCCTTTCCTAAAGCAATCAATGAATGTACATTATCTTGAAATCGACAATACATGTCGGAAATGGACTCATTTTCATGCATTTTAAACAATTGAAATTGGTTAGTTAATATGGAAATTTCAGTCGGTTTAACTTTGCTTGTTCCTTCATGAGTTACTTGCAAAGTTTTCCAGATTTCAAATGCAGACTTACAAGCAGAGACTCTATTAAACTCATTCCTATCTAGTGAACAAAATAGTATATTCATAGCCTTAGAATTATTTTGTGCAACCGTCTTTTTCTCAGTAGTCCACTGGGCAAAATTAGTAGTTGGTTCAACATATTCAATTTGTGTCATATTCCAAGTATCTAAACTTATGGATTGTAAATAAATTTTCATCCTACATGCTCAATATGCATAATTACTGCCATTAAAAAGTGGTGGTCTGACAGTAGACTGACCATCTACAAACGAACTAGTGTTAGTGCTTGTGTTGACAGAAGTAGTGGTGACAGGAGTGACATTATTAGTGTGTTGTGCCATTAAAACTTTTCAAAATTTCAGATTATGAAAATAATGAAAACCAATGCTCTGATACCAATTGTTAGGGATGCGGATTAAGGATCTTAAGGCAGAAATAACACTAGGGGAGTGAATAGTGTTTTAAAGAATATATGAACTATATGATTAAATTAAAACTTTCAACACAAATCTAAACAAAATTCTAACACAGAATTATCACATAACATATAACAAATGCAAATAGTAAAGTAAAGAAAGTAAAAGGAAAGAACATACCGGATTTTATACTGGTTCGGAATCCTCCTACATCCAGTCCTGCACCAAGGCAATATCCTTGTACAGGTTTTTATAAGCCAATATCCAAATTACAACCCTCAATTTCTAAGGCCTTGAGGAACCCTTCTATCTCCGAGTCTGGGGTAAACTCTCTTGATTTATGGGACACAAGATCACCCTAATACTTCTTAATAACAATCCTTTTGAATGGATAGACTCTATGGACTTTTTGAATACAAATTAATCCTATAACTCTGAATAGCACTTTGATCTTTAGTAGAATGATGGAGAATCAAATAGAGAGAGAGTATCTAAATGATTTCCTATTGAGAATTTGGCAGAATGATGGCACGATCTTGAAAATATGAAGTTTTATGGATATGGAATGGTGGAGAAGAAAGAGTGAAGAAAATAAGAAAGTAGTTTTTAAAAAAATCATTTTGGAAGCCTTTATATAGATGCACAACAGTCATAACCATTGGCGAAAGGTTTTCGAACGAATGGACACTTCTTTTGAAAATTGAATTTTGAATCCAACTGTCACCATGTCGACATGGGGTATCCCCTTATGTCGACATCCCTTAGTTCAAAATTATAGAGATGTTGTTTTGTAAAGACAATTGAATTTAAAACAAGTTGAAACTTCTCTGAAGCAAAGTAAAGTGTTTAAACAATATTTTGAGATAGAGAATGAATATAAAACATTATTTTAAATATATATATATATATATATATATATATATATATATATAATTGATATAGACCGTCAATTATATAAGTAATATTTAAAATCAGAATAAGTTTTGATGTTTTAAAAATAGAAGTTTTTAAAATCAGAATAGAGGAATATTTCAAGGCTAAAACAAAGTTTGAAAATATTTTTGAAAACATGATTTTGAAAGCTAAAACATTTTGAAACCAGATTTAAAAACATTTTGAAAAATCTATTCAAACTGAAATTGCAAGAACCTTCCTACAGAGCTCCTCCATAGGACTCGAGAACTTGTACAAAGTAGTTTAAATGATTTTGATTTTCGTGGGTTTGTAAGCCACTTGTCGTAGGTTTGTAAGCTACTTGTCGTGGGTTTGTAAGCCACTGGTTTCGATAGAAATTGGGTTCCATCCCAAAAGAAAATTAGAAGAAAGATGAGAGTGCTATTATGAAGTTTTAACAAAATACTAGACACTTATCTTGAGATCTTGAAATCTTGATTCTCTAGAGTCTTGAATCTTGAATCTCTAATCTTCATCTTGATGCTTGAGTCTTTATACTGATCGGTCTTCGATGATACCTGCATATACTTCCTATATATATATATATATGGAAATGTTAGTATATATTTTATAAAGTAAAGTATAATAACTATATAAGGTTGTTGTCATCAAAACATCATCAACTCAGTTCCTAACAGAGACAAGTCGGGGATGGTTCTACATACCCTATATATTTATTCTCTACATCGATTGTATTTTGAGATGATATATCGCTCATACTAGACTGCTATTTGACCTGAGAATTTATGCTTTGCTTCTTATTATCTCGGGTACCCTTAAATGAGTAGATTAAGGACAATAAATCTGGGATGGTGCATGGGGCTGTATGAAGTCCAAGCAGAAGATTATGCTTTCACATATCTACATTTTGGAGGAAACTATCATTTATATTTTGATGTGTACTACCATGGAGCTAGTTTAGCACTTACTGTTATTTGAGATAGTTATTAGAGTTTACATTGTGTATTAGGATATGTAAACTCTATTATTTCTATTTTGTATAGTCTTATAAGCATGTTACACTCTAGTGTTTTTATTCATGGTTCATTTGATTATATTACTATTTGCCATGTTTTATATCTGTGTGGATTACTATATTTTATCCTATGAGCTGTGAGATATATGACATATTTTGTGGTTTTCTCAATTACTTTGCCTCGTAATAATCATCATACATCAGTTGGGTATCGTCACAATGCACCCTACAAGTTATATTTCGGTATCGGAAGTGTAGAGCGATCATCACATTTGGTATCAAAGCTTAGGATTTGGAATTATAAATTGTGTCGCGTTTATATCAAAGGTTTAAAGTAATAACTTGTGCAAGAATTGTATGCTTTGGTCATAAACTCTACTTGGCTTCTAATGATCTACCTTAATGTATTGGCATGCAAACATCTCTTCACACATTATCCAATATCCCTCTTCATTCCTTCCCTGAGGAAGCTTTTCTTTATGTGCCAATATATCTTAGTACCACATGGGTCAATAGAAGATTTTGAACAGTTGAATTTGTTCAAGACTTCTTTCCTAAAGGCCTCTTACATCAGGAACATACAACCTTCCATTCTTCTGAAGTCTACCTCCTTCATCAACATCAAAGCCTTTTTAGCTCTTCAGTCATGATTTAAAGTCTAAGTGCCTAACTCTCTTGTACATAGCAGGTCTTCTCTCTACTTCTCAACAATATTTTGCATGAGAGATAGCCTAACTTCTATGCACGATAGTGCGTTAGAAACTCTACTCGAACTAGCACTCGACTGAAAGTGGATACTCAAGAAGCTAATATCTCTAGCACATTCCACTCCTTAATCATAGTCAAAGCGTAGTTCTACTACTTTTGGCAAAAGGATTTGCAAATTTATTCCCCTTCTTTGGGTTAAACTCAATCCCAAAGTCATAAGATGGTAAAAACTCTAACCGCCTCTACTGCTTCGTGTTCAACTCTTATGAGGGAACAAGTATCTCAAAGATCCATAGTCAATAAATAGCTCAAACCTTTCTCCTAAAAGGTAATGTCTATGTATCTTCAATGCAAAGGTAACAATTTCCAGCTCCAAGTCAGGTATCAGATATCATACTTCATGGGGTTGCAACTGCCTAGATGCATAAGATATTACTTTGCTTCTTTGCATCAACACAACTTCGAATTCTGAACCTGAAGCATCTGCATACACCATCATGTTATAGTTTCCATTGGGTATAACCGATACAGTAGCATTCGTCAAATGAAGCTTCAATTATTGATATGACGTCTCACGCTTCTTCATCCACACATATTTCTTGTTCTTTAGAGTAAGTCTCGTCATTGGCGTTGTCATTTAGGAGAAGTCCTTAAAGAATCTCTGATAGAGACTGCCAATCCTAGGAAATTTGAACTTTTATAATAGTCTTAGGAAGCTTTAATCCATTAATAGCTTCAACCTTTAAAGGGTTATGACCAAGGCTCTCTAAAATCACAAGGCTTAAGAACTTTACTTCCCTCCTACAAAAACTGCACTTCGAAAATTTCACCTTTAACTTACGTTGTCTCAATGTTTTCAACACAAGCCTTAAGTGAACCTCATGCTCTTTCTCATCACTTGGGTACACTAAAATGTAATCTATAAATACCGGCACATGTCGGTCTAACTTGTCCCAAAATATGGGATTCATCAACCCCACAAAGAATGCATGCGCATTAGTTAGTCCAAACAAATTATTAGCTAATAATATGAACCACATCTCATTCTAAAAGTAGTCAATGGAACACTTTTCTATGCTACCCGTAGGAGATGGAAATCGAAAGCCAAATCTTGCTGTGAGAATACTCAAGCTCCAATCAACTGGCTAAAAAAATCATTAATCCTCGAAATGAGATATTTATTCTTTATCGTTCTCTCTTTCATCGTCTAATAGTTAATGTATAGTCTCAATGAAATATCAGACTTCTTTACAAATGCTACCGAAGCTTTCCATAAACTACTCTATTTTACAAAGCTCTTGCTTTGTAACTCCATTAGTTACTTCTTCAACTCCTCTATCTCCTTCGAAGGTATTTTACTAAGGAGTCGACTAAATGGTTCTAGACCGATATTAACTTAATATGGAACTCTACCACTCTCGAGGATGGCGATTCTGAAATTGGTTCAAACACGTCTGGGAGTTTTCTAATTAATTACACTTCCCTTATACCTCCTTCCTCTAAAGCTAAAGAAAACAACACACCATTGCACCAAGGTTTATTCTTTTCTGAAGAAAGAAGTACTCTTGCAGTTCGGTCTGAGTGACTTAATGCTAAGATCTTTTCATCACAATATATTCTGGCACCATAATGTCGTAGCCAATCCATCCCTAAAATGATCCCGAAGCCTATGTAGTCAAACATGTAGGATCACACAAGAACTTACACCCACCTAACTCAATCTCTAAGTTAGTGCATTTAAATCTGAGGGTGGAATATCCCCATATTAGATTCTCTACACGAATGGAAGTGACTAAACAGGTAACTATAACCTAACTTTATCAATCAAGTATTTAGCTATAAAAGAATGTGTAGATCCGGTATTAGACATGCTTTAACGGAACTACTAGAAATCAAAGTGATAGCTTATAAGATCTTGCCCTTGCCTTTCTCTTTGGTAGGTGGCCCTTCCCTTGGCCCCTCCAAATCAAACACTCTGGCCTGCAACTCTTGATAGTCTTTCTTCTAATGTCTAACCTTATCACAATTAAAACACTTTATCTTTCCCCGACCCTTGATGCCTGAACTTGGATGCATGGTGCCCCTTTTTCCTATAATTGAAAGACATATCTTCAATGATAGCAGTCATGACACTCTTTTCTTTCGGTATAGCCTTCTTGCCTTTAGAATTAGGAATGAACATTTTCTACTACACTTCCTTGGGTCTTGTCACAATCCTCCTCTTGTTTTGATACATCCCATCATACCATCGGGTCATATCCACAACAAATTCAAAAGGAGATGCCAAGTGCACCATCACCTTATGATCTAGATCTTGCATCAATCTTAAATGAACTTCTCATTTTTCTTTAATGGGAATTAATTATCTCTCGACCATACTTAGCCAAAGAGTTGAACTTCCTGATTAACACTTCCACCGAAAGGTCTTTTTGCTTCAACTCAATAAATTCTCGCAAAAACACACTCCGTTGAGACTCAAATATGAACCGAGTCTTGGTAGTCACCATTTTTCAAAAGTTTTAAGCGTATTTATGCAATTGTCTCGAAGTCAGCCTTCTCTTTTGCACACATTCAACCCTAGATCTTCAAAGACATGCTCACAAACTATTAGACAATTCAACACTTCAATCGCAAGATGCTTCCTGATAAACATCTTTCCACTCAAGTTTTAATACTCCTGGTTCATCTTTAAGAAATCTTCTCTTAGAATAGGCTTTAGTTTGACATATTCTCCATCATCGTTTGCACCATAAATTGTCGAACCAAGTTGTTCATATTGATATCTATATCATTAGCCAGTAGAGCAGCTCTTTTTTCTACCAATCGTGGTTCACTTTTTTCTACTATTAGTCTAGGCGCATTTGATCTCCCTTTTTGCATTTTTTTCTCCTCCTACCATAACTTGCACACTTCTCATTTACATCTTACTTTTCTGTAAAATAAGTATTCATTAGAAAAAAAAAGAAAAATATGAAACAAAAATAGAAGGATATATATCCACCTATATATCTATATAGCAAAATAAAAGTACGTTATATATAATAGTGTATACCCTCCCCAAGCTATTTGTTTTCCAACTAAGTACTTAACTAATATAGGTCTGTTTTACTTAAATGTCTCTTAACCTAGGCTTTGATAGCGAACTGTAAAATCCCTCATTCTAAAACCCAAAGATGGAACCCAAATGTGTTGTAGTCACTTGGAATAATCTTTAGACGATGATTTGAGTTTAGTATGTAGTAGTATAAGTAAACATACCAAATTAATAAAATTCATTACATACAATATTCTTTACATCACTTATATTCAAATTCACAATCAAGGCCACATAGGGTAAAGTATAAATCAATACATAGTAGCATCAAAGATTTAGCATATGATGACGTCGAACCCTTATAGTCCCTCAAACTCAATAATATTTACATTACATAGTGAAAATAAAGTTATTACTAACAATAATTATAAGGCCATTTGTAGTCTTCATCTTTAGTAAAGTCTCGGCCAAAATCCTGCCTTCGTTTAATAGCTAAAATCTAAAACCCTATAAATTCAACCTACTCAACTGAATATCCATGAGTTTTTAGGGGGAAAACAATAAACACATAAGTCGAACATAAGTTTTAAATGAATAATATCGCTTCTCGTCTAAATTCCTCTGCCAGTAGGATCACACTATTAAAACATGGAACTGATTTCCCCCCACAATAGCCTCGGTTACACAATCAATATAAGATCATCATAAGTCATAATTCATAAAAGAATATGTTCATTTAAACATACATAAACATGCCACAACAAAACTTTATCTGATGTCATCTTAGAATGAGGTTCTTAAAATACAATACTTAACTCGGGATCATATTCAAGTTTTGGGAATAGTGAATATTACCTACAAGACTATCTTTTTGGCTTCGTTTGTTTCAGTTTCTGTAGTGAAAGGTACAAGTCCTTCCGGTCTTGTTAACCCACTAGTTATTCTTGTACTACCCTAAGTAGTTTCATTTAGTCTTTATGTTTATACTTCAATGTTCAACTCTAAGAAATCTCGATACTTTATAATTAACCTGCAAAGTACTACCCTAAGAAGTATTAGTTCTTTATATTTATACTATAAAAAAACCCTAACAAGTATCTTATTATTTATTTTAATACGGCAAAGTACAACCATAAGCAGTATCGTATTCTTTTTCTTAAGTTTGAACCCCATAAGAGAATTGCCACCACTCTCCCAAAAGTGGTCAACCCACTTGAATGTCCCATACCCCTCCAAAATCGAATGTCAAACCTTACCATTATTATATGTGTATTCTATTGAGTGTCCCCACTTAGCGTCTACTGCCCTTTCGAACCCACATTATTTATAGAACATACTTATTCAATTTTTAGTTATCTTTAATTATTCAAACTTCACCAAATTTTTCATCTATTAGGTTTCGGCTATAACTGTTATATTAGCTTTGTTAGGCTCCCAATCCGCCTTTGGCTATCTTAAGCCTTAGAACTATTTTCGCATCACAATGTGCTTTAGAAAACTCTAAATAATACCTTCGTTCGTTTTAAGCCTTGGGTTTTGGTATTAGCTTTTCTCTAAAAGCAAATTTATCCCAATACAAACACTCGCTATAAGTCAATAGGTCTCGGTTTACAAGTCACCACACTTAGGTTCATCCTAAGGAAGCATGGTTGTAACATCGCACCTCTATATCCACACTACCAAAGAGTATTAATATGTAACATTGTCTGACAATATAGAGAAAGAGCTGATATTAGGCTGTCACACGTGAATATTCCCTTAGGTTAGTACCAGAACGTATTCAAAAATTAAATAAAAAAATCACCTATATGCACTCTTTGACGACCCACACTTCTCGACGCCTCGTTCCAAAGTCTAAAGTGACTTTCAGACTCGCACCATGTCGAGAAATACTAGCTGTTGGATGTTTACAACATTTTAGAGCATAATTATAAGGGTAAATTCTAACACATTCTATACTTTTAGATCTCATAGCAGAAGGAAATTAAAATACAAGTAATGAAAATGGACATTTTAGAAAAACAGTCTCCAAAATATTTAATTGTTATACACACTATTTCCAAAGTACAAAATGAGCTTTAATAGACATTTTACATAGTAATAAGCTATGTGAGGGAATATAAATAATATGAGAACTCCAAAGTTTAGCTCCTTTCTCCTCGTACTATACCCAATTAACTGTGAACCTGCCATCCTATAATAGAGGAAAGTGAAAAGAAAATGGGTGGGTCAACTAAAATTCTAGTGAATGAATGCACGTTTAATATATTGTGATCATGTACAGTTGACTTTAATTCTGTTCTGAGTGTCTTAGGATGTCCTGCTGGTATTCGTGTATTCCTGTGGCCTTTTACCTAACAGTTTTAATCATTACATACCTACACCACTGAAATATGCAGGCCACTATAAGGATCGTACTATGGATTGAACCTCAACAACTAATGATCAACCATTGCTCGTAGAGCTACTCAATATGGAAACACCACAACTAGGCTACTAAACATAAAAACATCGCTCCCTAAGTTACTAAATATGGAAACACTACCATTGTGCTATATGTGAACAATTCCCATAATTATGACTTTACGTAATCCAACTACAAATCAAGCGGAAGCCTACAATGTCGACCCACCGGGGTGTCTCATCGTTTGCATTCATGTCCACCTCTAATATACATCACTTACTGCACGCGTCGGGCACCATCTGCCATATAATATCACGCTACATCGGAATCGTTCATATCAGGAGTCAAATTATGTTAGGCCTGCACACTTCATCAGGCATCAGTCAGTGTTGCGCATCTACCATAAAACTTCCTATGAGTGACATTTGCGATAAAATCGCCCCCTAGTCGAATAATTGACCCTAATTGGGTAAAGAGCATTTACCCAACACCGCATTGTCCTAGCGTCACCTTATAGGGAACTAGCTTCCCTATTACCTCTAGCATACACACATATGCATACAATATGTGTAAACAAACAATCAATAATTTATTTAATTTTATTTCTATCCCAGGCCTTAGGCCGAGGCTTAGATTCTACAATTCAGGCCTCCATCAATCGACCGCCACACCCTATCAGTTGACCTCTAGCGATTGATAGCTCTGGATGAATGGTCGACTGGTTGTGTAGTAAAATTTAAGGTTTTTAAATTTTTGATTATTCAAGGAATTTTTAAATTTCTCAAAATTTGGATTATCTAGTGAACCCTAAACAGTGACCAGTATATATTTCCAGTCATAGATTTATACAAATTTAATTACACCTGTTCAATCCAGGATTAGCAAGTTGAGAGTTTAGATTCAATACAAGAGGGGTTTAACTTGGGTAAAAATCAGATTTATCAATTTACACCAATTTCAGTTTCAAGTTCAAATTTTAGGTTTATAATTATGGTTTACAATTTGTAGTTTAATTTATAACATCCTAGATCAGACATAACAAGTTAAAACTAACTGTGAATAATCAACTTATTATACTTGTTACTATTCAACTCGAATCCAAGCTCTAACAACACGCTCCGTCGGCGAATCGTCACCAATTAGCTTGCCCTCTCCTAGATTTGATTACTAGAGTGCTTTTGCTTTGATTTTTATTTTTTTTGAAGAAAGTTTATAGGTGGAGAGAAGAAATTTTGACAAAGTTTTAGTATGCTATAAATTTTCTAATAAGATTAGGATTAGCATATATCTCGTATGCACACCAAAAACTTAGGCACAAAGGAAAATAATTCGGTCGATCTTAGTATCAAAAGACACTCCCAAAATATCAAAATCTAATGTGAACGGTAGACCCCCAATACCTCATGGTCGACCACTACTGGTCAACCATCAAACCCCTAGGGTCAACCGGTTATAGCTTAAATTTTGGGTAGTTTTTATTTTAAAGTTTATTCTATTTTAAAATTATGAACGTCTGTAACTTCTCTGTGCTAACTTTGATTTTGAAGTGTTATATATGAAAATTTTCCATAATAATCCATATGAACACAATAGTGCAAGTTTCATAGTCAAATTCGAATGTCTGTGAAAATTGTATTTAGCCTTGTTTTATTTAAATTTAATTTTCTTATGAAATTTTCCGCTAAATTTTTGGGGTGTTGCATACTTAGTATTGGCACAAAGCAATAGATATTTGTCTTTCTATGGTAGAACAATACACAGTATAAAACAAATCGTGGAGAATACTTAGTCATCAATGTAATGGTAACATCTAATATAAAATATAAACAAGTCCATGTGGGTCTACAAAATAGTAAGATGCCCACTTTCATCAAAGATATACATAGCATGTCCAATATATATACATCTCAACAACACATGTATACATGTAGCTACAAATATACAAAATGATACTCAACTCTATAATATATAACTATCCTCCTCTATGCCTAACACTGCAAAGATAGTTGCCTCGTCGCTGAACCTATATTGTCTTGGACTGACCCAAGTATTACATAAATAATAGATGAGTCGGACTATATCTAGAACTTAGGTGTCAAAAGATAGCAAAAACTTTATATCCAATGTAGTGAGCAAACAATTCAATATATGTATGACACCATCCACACACTGTGCACATCTCATCATTCCATCACTAAATAATCGAATAGCACAATAAGAATTATTATATCAAAACAGGTGAAATATCAAACACATCCAACTATCATTAATACACAAAATAGTCAAGTACCATATGGGAAAGCACACAGCTATGCCCAAAATTATATCTTCCACAATCGTAAGTTAAACATATCGAGGATCCATCTTACTCAACATATATAAAAGCACATAATAATTATCCAAATCGAACATACATGAATTAAAAATATGGAAATACCATTGGTTGCCAGGGTCATCTCTTAGATAACCATATAAAAGATAGGTACATGGTCCAACTTCATGCCATCATCGCCTCTAGTTATCCCCGATATGGTACAATAAATGTGTACGAGGTTATACAACTTCATAGACAAATAATTTCTTGAATAATCGAAGAGATCGATAATCACATAATAATCATTTAGACTTTCAATTCATTGTAATCAACTTGGCTCTTAGCCAATGAAATAATCATACAATCTCTCAGACCTTTACTATCCCATTTAACACTCGATAGCATAGACAAACATTTGGACTCTCGATACTATGTGCTCTCAGCATTATAAATAACTATTTCGGCATCAGTCTAAACAAGTGATATGATTAACTCTCTATCGTATACACAATGATCTTATATAGATGAACAAGTATGTGTCTATAAAACCTCATTAATAATAACCAGATGGGAGACTGACAACTCTTATCCCACTCCAGGAGCCTTCCTCACATGCTCTTAGTGCTACACCTATAGTCTTAAGTTTCCTCGATGGCCATCATGACCCCGTATCCATCAAGTGCAGGACAACACTATCAATGATCACAAACCTACAAGTGACCCTAATGGTAATTGACTACTGGCCTATGTGACACAAGTGCAATGGCTCTTAGCTGTACACATACAAAAGGCATGTCACGGATTCGGGAAGCGACCCCGTAATCAGGTCGGTAGGATGGATACTTGCAAATATGGTTTATTCCGTGTCGTATAATAGGAGTATGCACATAATAGATAGACACACTTATGACTCTCGACTTACTTGCCCTCGGTTCGCATCACCATAAATATAATACCAAGTGTACTCGACCCTATTAGTGATGTCTACTCACAAAAGGTAATAGAACAAAAATCAACTCGGGCATCCCATACCACCCGGTGTTATTCGCTCGTTTACTCAATGCTCGTAAATTACACTTGCATAATATTCTATACCACGAGTCACAATAGTAATTGGAATAATACTACTAAATGTCCCTTTTTAAACGGTATTGCTAATCCGTTTACTTAAATTCCTCAAGGTCTAGAATTCCATATAGTATTATTATATATAACAAGTTCAAAGAACAGCCAAAGAAATATTAATAAAAATCCCATACCAGATGGTACTATTACTCTGTTTATTCTAATTCCTCATCACATGCAAATATAAACCGTTCAAAACAAATAATACTATTATTTATTGATACAGAAGGGATTTTATCATAAAATACACTTTTACCAAAATCTTCGGTGCAATTTCAAGTATCAATATTCAATAGAAAGAAGATTAAATTATAAAATTATCATCCTTTCCACATAATCTATTTATTGTTTTGAAAATAAATATTTACAAACCTCTTGTTTAATTACAAGGAAATCCACATACTAAATTTCATTCAATTCAAAATCCCTTAAACAGCTTTTAAAAGTATTTCATTTTCTTTAAAGTACTTCTCTAATAAATAGAAATAATAATGATATTAAGTAAGTTTTATAATTTATGATTCCCTATAAATAATGAATTAAAATAATACAACTTTTTCAATAGGGATTTCCCATTTGGAATAATTCACAAAGCCTTGAAATAAAATTCCAACACCAATAATTTTTAACTTAAAACATTTCCAAAGGTATAAAATAAATCTCCATTTTATGAAAATCCTATAAATATTTTTATAATCAACAATAAATATATAAATATTCAAAAATTCACTTATTTAATAATATCGCAGAATATTTCACTTAAACATTTTCTATCGCTAATAATATTTTCAATTTCAAATAAAAATCATTTGAAAATTCACTGTTTATTTCCAAAATAATTTATTTCTTTCTAGTCTTCCATATTTTAGTTCATTTACCCCATTACCTATCAATTTCAAGTAGCATGTTCGACTAATACTATCATCAAATTCAATCAATATTACACACAATATAACTCTACTAAGGTAAACAACATTATTTCAATCAATATCATCCAACAATAACCGATTTCATCAATAACAATAAGACACCGGCAATCATCTCAATTTCAACCAATCCATATCAAACATAATTCGTCAAGGTGACAATCAACTAAGAACACGAAAAGGAGTATAAACTAAGTCATAGCTGTGAGTAAGTAATTTTACTCATCTTGTTTTTCAAGCAAAATCCCTAAAACAAGGTTCACTACCTCATCCCATCTACTAAAACCTTAGTGCTTGACCCTATCCATACAACTATTACACACACAACCCAAGCCGCACCACTCCTCTAATGCAACACCATCCACCCGACCATGTTGGCACCATCGGGCCTCAACGCCACCTCCATCTTTCGCCTTTGTTCCATTGTGTGCCACCCATCGTGACACCGCCTACCTTTTCAAATCACTACATGCTTTATAGTCACGCCTGCTCCAATTGCCAGCACCTTGCAAGAATGCATCACTTGGACGTGACCACACCCAAACGTCATAACCTGACTCCTCCTATACTATGATTGTCGGCTTTTCCAGACATTGAGCACCTTTGTGAATTATTTTCTTTTTCCTTTTTTCTTTTTATCGCAATTTTGATTCAATAATTTTCTAGAGGGGGGGTTAGGGCTAACAAATAAAAAATTAAAGGCATGGGTTAATTTGGAGTTTGGAAATTAGAAAAGAGGGGTTTGAATTCATGAGCAAGTGTGGTCTTTGTTTTTAGGCTCTAGTTTAGATCAATTAATTATTCTTTAAATAATTCTTTTATTTATTAGTAAATGAATTTCAATTTGATTTTATTTAATTTAGTTTACACTTCATTACCCAAACAATATTTCGGTAATTGAATAATTCCTTTCAATTCAATATTTGTTTATTTATATTTAATTATTCATTAAAACACTTTATTCGAGTTTAATATATTATCTAAAAAGAATCTACTGGTTTAATTCAGTTTATTAAAATAAAATCTTTTATTAACTAGACTTCAAAACGTAAGAATTTATTTTCAAAATAGTAATTATCAAAAATCGCATTCGAACGGTTCCATTTTAATCAAATTTACATATTATTACAGTGTAGAAAGCAGGGTTGTTACATTGGTTTATACACTTTCACTAGGAACACCTTCGTTTGGAATCCTACTTTGGAACCTTTGGCCGACACCTTTGCCTATATCCTTACTTATTCCATTTACCTAGAGCTTCTCCAAGTATTGCTTAGTTGATTTTTGGTTTCAGATGTTAGACCCCCTTCCCACGGAACAACCCCTTCTCCCAGTCTCCCTTCCGTATACATAATTGACCCTACATTTATATGCGCACATCTACCGTTCTAAGTACATATGTGCATAACTTTCCATATGTCACCTCCATATTTGTGTCGGCTCCACCTTTAGTTGGTGACGTGTCTTTTATTAATTTTTACATCATTTTTTATAGGATCATGTCCCTTTATTCCTTAATCACGTAGCTCGCATGCATTTAATTTTTTTTGGTTTCCTTATTATTCTGTTTCATCGTTTCAATTTTACTTTCGAAAATGATTATTTTTGCTTAGGAAAATACTTATATTTTCCGTAAATTCAAAAATAATTAATTAGCCCATTTTACCAATATTTCTATATTTAAGGCATTCACTTAATACACGGATTTCCTTTAAAAATACATAACTAAATATTTTAACATGGGTAAGTGTTTTATTTTAAATCCCATCTTTAAAACATATTTTATCCATCATGTCAAATTTTTATGGTATTCCGAAAGCATTAGAATTGGGAATCGGTACTAAACTTTCCAAGAAAATCTATTTCAACGCAAAAGCATTCATTTGGTATAGATCTATCAATTTGAAATACATATTATATGAACTTCATCAAAAAATAACCAAGTCGCAATTAACATGGGTTAAAACAAATCCTAAAACAATGATATTATTCACCCAAACCTTTGATTTATGTTGATCATTAAAAAGCTTATGTTTTCTTTAGCTTTGTCTTTTTTTTTTCTTCTCCTTCTCTTAATAATAGCTGCAGACTAGGTCTTCCCTTTATTTTAGTTTGAAAAGAATGAAAAATAAGATGGAGGATATGTTTAGCAATGCTTATATAGTTAGGTTTTTGGAGCTTATGTGCATTATTTTATTAATTTATTTCTCTCTTTGCAAAACCCTCTCAAATGTTAATCTGATCTCCCCATGCATGGTCACATTTACTTATTCTCCATTTCCCTTAACTATGAATTAATAGTTTCCTATCATTATTAACTTAATTCCATACATACGATTGGTAAATAAATGGCCCCCAATTATTTACAGTGGCTAATTTTTTCGCTCTCTTTTTTGATTCCTTAATTCGTTTCCATATTTAATTCCTTAATAAACTATTTATTAGTTTACGGGACATTACAAAACAAAAGGAAAAAGCCATGTGCTTAGTATCATACCTTCCTAAATGAACTCATTGTCACTATCATCAATAGATGTCATATCAACGTCCTTTCATGCATTCTTACGCTAACCTAGTTATGGCAACTAAATAAACATGGTGGGATTAATTTTCCATGTCCCTCCTGTTATCCACACGGTAAAATAATATTCATGGAAAATAGCAGAAGAATCTGGAGTCACTATGACAAAGTGGACATTTCTAGAATATTCAAAATATCAATACTTTAATAACTCCCAAAAATGAAATAGTGAAACTTGTGGCAATGAAATGATACACCATGTTTCCAAACATCGATACAAGTGAGTAAGTATGGAGGTATCCCAATCGTACTTCACAGTGCAATCAAACTCCATACCAACCATAGTTTCAATGCAACCAACTGCCCATAGGATATAACCAAACAATTGATCAAGTTCCAAGTCATGCTCTAGTGTGGATGTGTAACATCCCTCATTTTGAAATAAAAAGATGGAACTCTAATGTACTATGGTCACCTTGAAATTATCTCTAGGCAAAAGAGATGAGATCAATTATATTATACAGCCTTAAGAAAATAGATCAAAAATACAAAATGAAATGCATCATTACGCATTTAATTTAATAATTGTTTTTACATCCCAAACTCGTTCAAACATAGGGTCAAAAATATAGTACAACATAGTATTTGTTTCATGCACCACATAAGAAACATGAACCAAAGATACAATGGAATTCAAACAACACAAATATAACACCAAAGCCTCTTGCTTCATCTTTAACTTGCATTTTTCGGTCATCCCAAAAGTAACCCATCTAAGCCCATAGATCCAACCTATGCAAATAAGTACCCATGAGTTTAAAGGGAAAATAACAATAAAAACATAGGTCAAATGTAAAGTCCAGCACGAGTAACATATTACTCTAAGTAAGAAAATAGAAAGACTGCTAAGCTAATATGTGAGATAAGTATTTCCCTTTACAAACTGAAGCAATGAATCTGATTCAGAATTAACACGGGTTGTTGGTTCGTTAATTAAATATCATAGATATATTGTAAAGCTGCAATTGAAGGACCTTTCGGTTTGTCCTACAGAATCATCACTTAACCAACTTGCTCTATCCTTGACTGCCCCTATGGCCTTACATACTTTTGCGATGGATATATATCATTAAATTTCTAGTATTCGGCTACCAATTTAGGCCTTATGGATATATTAGATACATTTACACTTGGCTTTCGGCTACCACTAAGGCATTACCTTATGTACTCTATACATTTACACTTCTCTTTCAATTGCTACTGAAGCCTTATGCCTATATACTACACATTTACACTTTTCCTTCGGCTGCCACTAAGGCCACATGCCTATATACTACATACATTTACACTTAACTTTTCGCTATCACTAAGGCCTTATTCCTATATATTATATACATTTGCAATTAGCTTTCGAATGCTTCCAAGGCCTTATGTGTATACGTTTGCATTTAGCTTTCGATCGCTAATAAGGCCTTAGTATATACATTTACACTTAGCTTTCTACTGCCATTAAGATCTTACACCTCATCGTTCTTGGTTAAAAATTAGGCCTTACACAAACGTTTCATATTTCAGCTGCCATACACGACTTACACCTTCTTCGCTTATGATTCTAGACGATCGCTTATGGCCATACATCTTATACCATCCCTCGGTTGCCACCTTAGCCTTACACCAATGGTTTTATGAGTTGGTTGCCATATAAGACTTACACCTACCAAGCACTCTACCTAATTTTTTACTTTTAGTCTTTCCACTTAGCAGTTTACTAAGTCATCATCTCAACCAATTGTCATTCCATTATTAATATTGATTTTCATATTATCATCCATGGGTTTAATACTAATCTCGGCCATCTTAGGCCATAGCATCCATTACAATCTCCAAAAATCATTAGTCCTAATTTAAATTCTCAATCGAGGGTTACTTGACTTTTGGAAGGCACTACCCTCAGTCTCGTCTAAGGAAGCCTATTATAGTTTAGTTTTGGTGTTTTGTGAAATTAATTTCTAGTTTATCTGGAATCGCCTCCTCTACTCATATTTCCTCATTAACCATCGTCCATCTTCGGTCCCTGGTTAATACCTTTAATTCCAACCCTAGCCTCAAACCTTGATCATCATGACATTTTTACTTAAGAACTCGATTACAGTTAATGTTTGGTTCAGCTCCACCTCCATCGGCATTGCCCTTTTGGTACACCTTGGAAACTATTCCTATACATCTGCCACTAACTCTCCATGTGCCGATGCATTCATCACAATATGTGAATATGGTTCCTTGATCCAATACTTACTACTTAATTATATTGATATACCTTTTGACAACAAATTTTAAGCTTTCGGCTCACCATTATAGCCTTTTACCCAAACTTAATCCCTTTCGAAAATGATTTAATTCATCCCCGAATATTCATAATAAAATATTTAATGATTTGTTTTTACACAATTATTTAAATTCATTATTTCTAACCATTTTCTACCTTGTATGGCCTTCTATTAGTTCTAACAATTTATTTGCTTATGGAGAAGTCATAAAACACAAAACCTATTTATAAAAATATGTTCCTATCATCATATTAAATTCTCATAAGGTTTCTAGAAGTATGAAAACCATTCAATAAAACCTTGGCCATGGGAAGTCCAGAGAAGAAAGAAAAATTAGAAGGTTTATTACTCACACATATTCTTTAGTTGATATAGTCTCTAGTTCCCATAGCTTTAGTCTTTCCTTTTTATTCTTCTTGTTGTTTAGGATTTAAGCATCACTAAAGAACTCAAGCTCTTTTATTTTTAGCTATGAGTGTAACGGAATGAAATGGCAGAGGTGGTTTTCTTTATTCTAAGAGAATAATTGGGCTACCGGCCCACTATTTCATTTTCTTATAAATTAGTTTTCTCTAACAGTTGCATTTATTTCTTATTAACACAGATTTTCAACAAGGAATTTCCTAGTATAACTTGATTCATCGAAGCATAATGAGTAACCATACATCCCACAAATATTCACTCTTTTACATTATTTCAATTTTTTTATTTACATATTTATCCATTTATTTATGTGGTGTTACAGGCTTCCCTACTTACAAGAATTTCATCCTTGAAATTCAAACAAGGCACGACATTAAATTCTAGGCTTTCATATGCCTAGAGTAACCTGCGCACACAAGTATTCTTCATAGGAGTTCTAATTAGTAATATATTAATTCTTCTACCAATACATAAGACAATTAACCATAATATCACATGTATATATACACAACATAAAAGTAAACCTAGCAAATATACAAACTAATTTAAACAGACAACTTAGGATAAGGCCTTTTGATTTTATCCTCCATTTTCCAAGCACAATCTTCTTGTTCATCACTCCAGTAGACTCGAACAAGCTTTACCTTCTTGTTCTTATGCTTCTTGACATCTTGATCCGCAACTTGAATAGATTTTCTTACATAGGCCTTGTCTGGTTCAACAACCGAGTCTTTTATAGCTCTAAGAAAATAAACATCCTTGGGATCTCGAATACATTCCAATAAATATGATACACGAAACTCATTATCGAACCCAACATAAGCACGCGGTAGATCAACTCTATAAGCTGCATTACCCATCCTCTCAAGTATTAGAAACAAGCCAACATATCTTGATGCTAACTTTTCTACTTTTCTAAACCTCATAATGTTTCTTATAGGTGATACTAGGTCTGCAAACGGATATTTTCGGATATAAATAGTGCCATATCCACATCCACATTCGAAATCAATTTTGGATATCGGATATCTGTATCTGCTTATAAGGATGGATATCAAATAGTAATCATATCCAGTAACGATCGATAAATCGATAAATATAAATAGAAAATTTTAATTTAGCATAAACTTTTTTCAATCCCATTAATTATTAAAAGTGCAAAAGATGAACAAATGAAATGGTAGTAAATAGTTTGAGTAATAATATGCATTAAATTCATATAATACAAGTTATTAGCTTAATAAAAAAATAAGCACATGTCTATCGTTGAACTAAAATACACAAAATATCAATTATAATCTTAATAGAAACCAAATAGATACTTTTCAAGTGTGGATACCTTCGTATTCGCATCCGTGTCCATTTTTCCGGATATCGGATATATATCCATTTTTAAATTATAGATGTTGACGAATTTCGGATATTTCGGGTATCCATTGACAGGACTAGGTGATATTTTACGAATACATGATCCTCCACATCAAATTCCACATTTCGCTGTCTCTTATCAACATAGCTCTTTTGTTTAGATTGGGCATATTTCATCCTTTTCCAATCAATTTGACATTCTCCGAAGCTTCTTTTGTAAGATTTGGATTTAAAACGAGTCTGTCTCTCGCCTCATACCAACTTACCAACGACTTACAAGGCCTTCAATACAACGCATCAAAAAGTGTCATCCTAATACTGAAATGATAACTATTGCTGTATGAAAATTCCACTAAGTGTAAGTGATCTTCACAAGATCCATCGAAGTCTAGCATACAAGTTGTTAGCAAATCTTCTAGCACTTGATTGACCCTCTCAGTCTGGCCATCTATCTACGGATAGTAAGCAGCACTCATACACAGCCTCGAATCTAAAGTACTCTATAGGCTTCGCCAAAGATCATTTGAAAACAATGGGTCTCGGTCACCCACTATGGTACTCGAAATTCCATAAAGTCTCACGATGGTCTTAACATATATATCAGCCAAACTAGCTATCGTCTTTGTGGACTTTACGAAAATGAAATGGGCACTCTTAGTCAACCTATCAATTATGAACAATATATTTTCGTTCCCTGCTCTCATCCTCGGCAAACCATCAGCATAGTCTAGCTAAACCAAATCCCATTTACGTACCGAAACTTCAAAAGGTTGCAAAAGACCAATTAGTTTCTAATGCTCTACCTTAACGTGTTGACATGTAAGGCATCTCTCCAGACATTCTCCAGCATCTCTCTTCATTTCTTCCCAATAGAAGCTCTGCTTCATGTCTCAGTACATTTTTATAACTCCTGGGTAAATAGCAAACTTGGAACAAAGACATTCGTATAAGAGCAGTTTTTGAAGGTCTCCTTATCCAGGACATGCAGCCTTCCCTTCTTTTAAAGTCATCCCTTCTTATTAGTGTCAAAAGTCTTTAGCTCTTCTATTTGAGTACCACTCTTCAAGCCATTGATCCTTTCCGCACACAAAAAATCTTCCTTCTGCCTTTCGGCATTCCTCTCTATAAATGTTTGATGAATTTTTAAGTAATAAAGCATCCCTGAGTTTCAATTTGGACTTGCTTTTGTTCGAAACTACACATCACAAGAAGCTCGCATCTCCAAGACATTCCACTCTTCGATCGTAGCTAAAAATCAATTCTGTATTTTTTGGCTTAAGGCATTTGTAACTTTATTTCCCTTTCCTAGGGTGTTCTCTATTCATAAATCATACGATGCCATGAACTCTGTCCACCATTGTTGCCTCATGTCTAGTTCCTTATAAGAAAACAAATACCGTAAAGACTTATGGTCAATATACAACTTGACACTTTCCACCAAAAGGTGATGCCTCCGAATCATTAGCACAAAGATGATTGTCGCTAGCTCTAAATCATAGATTGGTTACTGAACATCGTGGGTTCTAAACTGCCTACATGCATATGTTATAGCCTTGCCTTTCTACATTAGCACTGCTCCTAAACTTGAACCTGAAGCATCTTTGTACATAACCATATCCCTATTTCCGTTTGGCATAACCACATTGGAGCTTCTGTTAGCTGAAGCTTCAACTTTTGGAATGCTACTTCGCACTCTCTCGTCTAAACATACCTTTCATTCTTTTTGATAAGTTTGGTCAATGACACTGCTATCCTTGAGAAGTCCTTGATAAATCTTCGATAGTATTTGGCCAACCCTAAGAAACTTCTTATCTCGAAAACCATCTCCCGTCTCTTCCAATCATTCACGGCTTCGACTTTTGAAGGATCCACAACCAGTCCCTTCTTCAAACCCACATGGCCTGGAAACTTCACTTCCAGTTTCCCAGAATGACACTTGAAGAACTTCGCCTTCAATTTGTATTATCTTAAGGTATCTAATACTAATCTAAGATGTACTTCATGATATCGCTTTCCCTTAGAATAGAACAAGATATCATCTGTAAAAACCAACATGAATCTATCCAATTAGTTGCAAAGGCTAGGTTCATAAAATCTATAAAGAATGCTGAAGCATTAGTTAGCTCAAAGGGCATAACCAACCACTCATATGAACCATAACTTGTCCTAAGAATAGTCATGGGAATACTCTCCTTGGCAACTCTTAGTTGATGGAATCCCATAGCTAAATCTAACCGCGAGAATACTCTATCTCCACTCAACAGGTCAATTAATTTGTCTATCATTGGTAATGGGTAATAATTTTTCAATGTGAGGTTATTTAACTTCCTATAATCAATACATATATGAAGCAATTATTTTAGTTTTTCACAATGAGACGACCCGACTTCCTATCACCAGGAAATCGTATCATCAATGAAGAAAGAAAGGGATAGAAGAAGGAAAGAAAGAGAAAGAAAGAAACAACAACAACAACGTCAGAGAACTCACAGCGGAACGAATGAAATATAATATATCACTTAAAATATTACATAGTATCATATTACATCAGAGTACAAAACTTATTTCAACACATATTAGACATTTATAAACATCTGTCTAACTATACAACTCAAGTACAACAAAAACAGATACTAAACAAGCACAACGGAACCATAATATATATATCTACACGTGGAAGCCTTCTGCTCCATAACTCCTCCAGAATTCGTCAAGCAAACCTGAATCACTTGACTACTCATACATAATATGAGTACCCAAGAGTTTAATAAAACAGAAAATAAACACTCGGGTCAAACAAGGGTCTGGTGTGAGTAAACGGGTTAAAATTGCTTAACTTTAGAAAAAAACCTTCGAAAAGAAAAGGTATCACGTAAGACTTCCCACACATAAACATGGAAAAGTTTTTACCTTACGCTAACCAAAACATTTGATAGGAAATCCAGTGATATTATAATAGTGTCTAGGGTTTTCAAGTAAATAAGAAATAGCCGAAATTGTTACATCTATTAAATTCCAGCTACTAGCCACAAAAGTGGGTAATACAATCAAAACCGTAGGGTCTCGTAGGAAGAATGAGTTTCCACCAATGGCAGGGCTACTGGGGTACCGCCCGTCACAGTACGTGGCCAAGATCAACGTATTGAGGAGTATGCCCACTCCCCTGCAACACAAGGCCGGGACCATTCCTTACTGAACAGTCCCGAACAAAACAACCCCGGCGGTTGTTCGGAATTCAACCGCCCCACACAGTCGAAATAAAAAGGGACTTCTAGATAGGAGTAAATCTTGCTCTCCAGTAGGAGCTACCCATGAAGCCTTACTGCACCTCCCCTGTTTTAGCCATTCCCAGTTGATGAGGCTTGAGGCTGCGATTACCTTTATAGAACACATCTATCTTAGAATGCCCATCGCCCACCTGACGATGTTATGAAAGCATTCAATCCATACAAGTTCGTTCCGGGTTCGAACGAAACCGAAGGCACTATCTCGTTGCACTCATTTTGGAATCACCCTCAGAGTCAACGAACATAGCCCTTGCACTCTAAATCACCATCTCGAACCTATAAGTACTATTCCGTCAAACTCATTACGGAATCACCCACAGAGTTATACTGGCGTATAGCCCTTACACCTCGAGTCTTCACTTGCTTCACTTGGATTCACGACCTAACGTTTAATTGGAATCGATATGGCTTTCGGATTCCAAATATGGAAACCCGGTCACGGTCTCACCGAAACCAAATGCCATTTTAATGTCCAAGTTGTACTTAAGGGTTTGAACAAATAAACTCATATTCAGGATGATATATAAACAAATAGATGAATTATATTATCACAATAGATAATTCATAACAATCATTCATCTCACAACGCAACATATCACATATCATAAATATCCAAATCATCCAGTATCAACCAATATCCATCACCCAATATCAACCATCCAATATCAATTGATCATCCAATATCAATCACCAAATATCAATTATTCAATATCGATTGATCATCCAATATCAATTAATCATTCAAAAGCAGAATTGATTATCTCCTAACCAATTGGATTACCATAATCCTTCTTTATTTATTTATCCCAAATAAATAAATCAATCATTCTCAATAATCTTTCTTAATTAATCTTCCTTGATTAATTATACTTTAATTACATTCAAGTAATTAGCCTTAACCATATTCGGTAATTAGCCTTTAATTACTATCACTAATTACAATAATTAATGATCATACATTTACTTCATTTATTAATCAATCATAACTAAATACATTAAACCTTAATTAATTACAATTAATTAATCACACTTAAATTAATCACTTATATTAATCAACCTTGATTAATTAACAAATGATCCTTATTAATTAATAATTACTTTAATTAATTAAATAATTAACTTATAATTAATCATTCATTAATCATAATCAGTAATTAACAATTTGTAATTACTTATCTTAATTGATTAACTTCTTAATTAATTAACTTCTAATTTAATTATATTAATCCTTGATTAATTAATCCAATTAATTAATCCTTAATTACTTCATTAAGTAATTATTAAACAGTTAAATTAATAAATAAATCCCTAAAATAATTACTTTATTAATTAATTACAATTTTAATTAATTACATTTAGTAATTAATCCTAAGTTAAACTCATTAATTAATTAATTAATCCCATTAATTAACTAACAAAAATAATTAAATAATTAACTCTTAATTACTTACATAAGTAATTATCTCTAATTACTTCATTAATAAATCTTGATTACTTCCTTAATTAATTACCTTAATAAGTAATTAATTCCATTATTAAATAATCCTTAATCCTTTAATTAATTAATTACTTTATAATTAATTAACTTCAAACAAATAAATTAATCAATTTCCTTGATTGATAACATTTAGTGATTATCCATTAATCATTTCCATTAATTACTCCCATGAGTAAATTCTATTAATTACTTCCATAAGTAATTATCATTCTTAATTGCATTCAATAATTCATCATTAATAACTTCATTAAGTAATTACACTTAATTAATCTATAATTAAGTGATTTTTTTTATAATTAAATAAACAATTAACTAATTATTTAAAATTAATTAAACAATTAATTAATTAACTTATTATATTTCAAAATCTTTAATTAATTAAGAAGACATCATTCTTAATTAAAGTTTTACTTATTAATGAATCACATTTTAATTAAGTACCTTTAAGTTCAAATCAAAATAAATTAATCATAATTATCTACATAGATAAATTATTTGAAAACTAATCCAAATTTAATAACTTAAAGATCAACCATTTCTATTGGTATACAAAATTTAAATTAATAACTTAATTGGAAAATAACATTTGGAAATAAATTCTAAAACTTAAAACTTCTAATTTAAACTTATAAATTTCCAATAGAAATTTATACTTAGTCTTTAAATCATTAATTAATAACTTGATTTAATATTTTAAAATGAAAACATTCCTTTGAATTAAAATTCAAAACACCTTTTTTTTCTAAAATTGAAATTCAAAATTCACTTAAATAATTAATTTCAAACTCAAACCTCTCAACATTTTAAATTTGAAATTGAATTCAATTGATATATTTTTTAAGTTGATTAGCTTCCTACTTACACAGAACAAGTTTTAACAACTTATTTCCTTTTTAATCAAACACGGGTATTAACTGCAACTAATCACTACAGGACCAAGTCAAACGACTCGAGTACGATCCCAGGATTCACTCGCGTCAACCCTGATGCAACCTGGCAACATCATCTTCAAGTCCAACCCTATGAAAGCTCAAGTGCTTCTTCGGTTCCAACACTTCTTCCCCAATATAAAATTACCCGGTGTACATATTGTACACGGTGCACCCTGCACAGCACCTCCGGCCAGCGAGGGTCAACGCGACCACCGTCATCAGTCACTATACTACTCGCGAGCATGCATGTTAACCCAGATCAAACAATTTGCTCGCGAATCAAAATCCAAGCTTCAAACCGAAAACCTGTAGAATCACGACCACCCAATTTCCCCCCACGGCCATCTACCGCGACACCGATGAACCATGCCGACCACACCATGCCTTCGTCTCGACCTAAACTTCGTCATCTCCAAATGCTAGTGATTCCGGTCATGACTCCAAATCGCGATCGCCTCAGAAATCAAGCCGTAGCAAAGACCAACAAAACCCTAGTTGACCCCAATTCGAGAAATTTACAAAATGGAAAAAATTCTAAAACACTTTTCCCAATATCAACATCACTCAAACAAGACTCAACCAAGAAATCAAATCAATTAGTTGCGTAGATCGACCGCAAACACCAAAAAGGTTCAAACCCAAAATTCTCATCAACAATTAAAAATTATGATTTCTTCTTATAAAATCATGAATTCGTATAACAAACATGATCATACCCTTTTAAACAAAAATTAGGATAGTTGATTTTTAACTACAATTTGGTTTTACTGTAAACTTCCTATATTTACATACCTGCAGATTTAAAAAAAATATGAGACTAATTTTAAAATTATTATCAAACTATAACATACATTTTTCATTTATATAACAAGTTCAAACAAGTTATAGTTTTGAAGGATGTTGGATTTAAAGATGAAAATCAAGATCCTGTTTAAACAACAGAGTTTATATTCAATTTACAGACACAAATAATCGTGTATTCACATAATCAAATATTATCAAACAAGAATTATTTGCATGCATTATTATTTAACCCAAAAACTAAACCAAATCTGTTTTTAAAAAAAATTCCATTTACTCACCTCGTATTTTCCAGAGAAGAAGGCAGGAAGCAGGTTTTGAATTTTTCGCGCTCGAATATAAATTTAAAAAATGTTTCTGATTTTGCATGCTGATGAAGTTTGGATTCTTGCATACTTCACATTGATGTTCTAAAGGTGGAAACTTGCTGAGAAGACTTGAAGTTGCAGGTTTGAAAAATTGCAGATTTGATTTCAATTCAGGTAGCATTTGTTTTTGGTTTTCATTATCTGGTTTTGATAAAATAGTTTTCTGATTTTGAATTTTTTTTCTAGCTTGAGTTAAAAAAATGAGACTAAAGAAATGGAAGTGTTATATTTAATAAAATTAAAGAAAATGAATTCCAAAATAAAGACACTTATTAAACACTTGTCACTAACACTTACACTTGTCATTTTAATTAGTTTAATAGCTTTACATGTGTTATTAAAATGTGATAATATGATTATATATGTATATAAGTATTTAAATAAATTTTATTAAATTTAAAATGTAATATAACTTACTTATTAAAGCTACTTAATTAATAAATACTTATGTATGCCTTTAAAAGAAAATTTGCTACAACTAATTTAATTTCAATATAAATTGAAAATTTGTTATTAAGATATGTTAACATGTCTTTAAATATATTTTTTATACACTTATAACCATTTTTAAATTAAACATTTTTAAACAAAGCTTGTTTAAATTCCTTTTAACTATCATACTTTAAAAACAAACAATTGTCTTATATTTTTAAAAACAAACAATTTTATTATAATTGAAAATAATTTGATAAATCTAAATTAACTTTTGAAAATATAGATTAAAACAAGCTTTAAACTACAATATATTCAAATATAAATTATAAATAGATTAAATTCAAAATAATACAAATTATAACATAGACTTACATATATATATTACAATTTGAAAATTCATTTTTTATTTAAAACAAAGATATTCTATTCACAATATATATCAAATATATATTATAAGCAGAATAAAATTTTATTAGCTTTTGGAGAACAATTTTAACCAATTTTAATTTGTTAAAAGATATTGATCACACTTACCAGATTAAATATTTGTTTTCCTTTAAAAGATTAATTTCACCAATTTAAATTAAAATTATAAAGAAAATTATCAAATCAATTAAATTATTATTGCAGATTATTAAATTGATATTGCCTCAAAATTCCGGGTCGTTACAATCCTCCCCCCTTAAAAGAATTTTGTCCCCGAAATTTCAAAGTAAAGGTAATTTAATAACCCAGCAAAGATTTTAATTCAATCAGCAAAGCATACTTATCAATTAGTTACTAACAACCAAAACAATCAATCACACAAACAAACTTAACTAATTATCCTGACATATGTCAAAATAAAATTCTAATACTATTTCGAGTTTCCCAAGTAAAAAATCACCGGGAGACTCGCTCTACAGAAACTAAACTAACAAACTACACCACCAAAATCCAAAGCTCCTCTAATCTCTAGATCCATCAATCTGAACAGAACATCAGACTATACCCAAGTCTGACGCAACTCCCAAATCCAACTGAACTGCAGATTCCACAACCAATGATGAATCATACACGTACTCACTCAGAGATACGTGAAATATAATTAATTCCAGTTATCCAAACTTGCAATTCAATCTTATCCTATCAAAACACAGATAAGAAATCCCAAATGCCTCAGAACTAGCTATCCAGTCTTACCCAACTACTGCTCTCAAACCAGAGAAATATTAACAACAATGAAGTCTCCAACTTCAAACTCCAAACACCTTATCTCATATCTGTATAACTCAACAGACAAACTTGGGCTGCCAATCTTCTTCCTGATCAGCTCAACCTATGCAGATGCTTCCAGAAACAACTATACCAAAACAAACAAGTTTCTGGATCCTATTCAACAAAAAAGTCTTCCAAAATCCGTCGAAATCCAAAACACAAACTCAACTTCTCAAGCAATAGCAAACAAAACTCGCTTCCTTCCTTGCACAGCTGCTACCTTGCTTCCGCTGCACAACTCTGATTCTGAAATAAATGAGAATACCGTTGATGAACACGAGTACAAACTTATCCACTAAATCTGGGAAACTTTGTTCATCAAATCCATATAATCTTAGTGACACATCTGACTCGGTCACACAACCTTACTACAGAATCCAAACACAAAAATATACTGAGCTGCTACTCCAACTCTACCTTCTCCAAGGACTATCCTACAACCGGCTAGCTACCAAAATCACTTCTGGAACCAAAGCAATATGGAACTCCACTCCAGATGCAGACGAACTTCTGATTACTCCAGCAGCTCCTACTTTCTCATGAGAATCCTCAGTCTCAAACAAAAGAATGCTTAAGAAAATTCCAAATCAATCGCAAGTCACTTTTGCGATCCTATCTAGTTTGGATTCCAAATAAACCATCCTCTCTTTACCAATTAGAACAGCCTTAAGCTTCTCCAAACAGGGTTAATTCTTCAAGATAACTTCCACCAACTGCCCGGGCTACTGATAAAAGAACCACTAAGATTCCCGAACCATTGGAGAAATGAGCACACTGCCACTTCCCAACACTACTTCGATGATACTGCAAAGCCAAAAGACCTTCTCGTCAGCACACCGAACACTTCGAGTTGCACTGCTACCACAGCTAACCAAAAACTTCTAATCCAAAGACTTCTCAAAAACCAAAACTATCAACAAACCACACAAAAGACCCTCGAGATGGCAGACATCTCTCAAGAAACACGGGCTCCAAACCAAGCATCAACATCTCGCTCTCCTTAAAGGATGACAAATGAGACCATGCCGAAGCGAAGCAACTCATAGACCTTAGTCTCATATTCCAGAACAGCCAACCTCCATACTGAAGGTCTAGATAACTTCTACACAGACGAGTCTTCCCTGAGGCAGGTAAAGACTGCTCCTCAACCACCTCTAAAACTGCTTCAAAAGAAAACACCTTCTGAAAATATCCATGGATACTGCATCTCATCACGCAGTTACTAAGATATCATTACTTACTTCTGCACTTCCGACAGATCCAAACTCAAGAAAAATTCGCTCACCCGAGCGAAATCCAAACTTACATTTCAAAGATAAACTCCGAATCTTTAAAAAGATTTCCTTCGGATCTCAAAGAAATCCTTACTCCAAACTACAAATCTCACTAGAGACGGTACTAGATCTACAGTCTCGACAAAAATATCCAACCTCAACACATGGACCTCTTCCATCAGTGGTAGTCGTGTTACACACACACACCACTACTCCATCTACCTTTAAAACTTATCTTGGAAAATCCGAACAGATAACCCAATAGATTAGGTAGATATATATATATATATATATATATATATATATATATATATATATATAATTACAAGTACGCTCTCTTAAGAAAGACACCACTCCAGAGCCTAGGTATTCACTCAACCTAATGCTCTGATAGCAAATGAGATAGACTAGGTTTTGCAACCATCAACAGCGGCTCACCGACTGGTAGGCTTTTCAACCATCCCAGCCCTGCCATGGCTCCCAGTGGTACCTCGGGTTTGCTTTTACGGCCAGCGTCTCGACTCACAACCAACCCCGCAAGGCCTTATACTACCCTTGGGGGCATGTAGGGGTAAGAGTCTCTCGTTCGCCACCTAACGCAAAGCGAGAACCCCCTATCACGCTGTAATGTAGCAAACCCGATCCGGGTCTCACCGAAAACAAACGCCATTTTAATGTCCTACTTGTACTTAAGGGTTTGAACAAATAAATTCATATTCAGGATGATATATAAACAGATAGATGAATTATATTATCACAATAGATAATTCATAACAATCATTCATCTCACAATGCAACATATCACATATCATAAATATCCAAATCATCCAGTATCAACCAATATCCATCACCCAATATCAACCATCCAATATCAATTGATCATCCAATATCAATCACCAAATATCAATTATTCAATATCGATTGATCATCCAATATCAATTAATCATTCAAAAGCAGAATTGATTATCTCCTAACCAATTGGATTACCATAATCCTTCTTTATTTATTTATCCCAAATAAATAAATTAATCATTCTTAATAATCTTTCTTAATTAATCTTCCATGATTAATTATACTTTAATTACATTCAAGTAATTAGCCTTAACCATATTCAGTAATTAACCTTTAATTACTACCATTAATTACAATAATTAATGATCATACATTTACTTCATTTATTAATCAATCATAATTAATTACATTAAACCTTAATTAATTACAATTAATTAATCACACTTAAATTAATCACTTATATTAATCAACCTTGATTAATTAACAAATGATCCTTATTAATTAATAATTACTTTAATTAATTAAATAATTAACTTATAATTAATCATTCATTAATCATAATCAGTAATTAACAATTTATAATTACTTATCTTAATTAATTAACTTCTTAATTAATTAACTTCTAATTTAATTATGTTAATCCTTGATTAATTAATCCAATTAATTAATCCTTAATTACTTCATTAAGTAATTATTAAACAATTAAATTAATAAATAAATCCCTAAATTAATTACTTTATTAATTAATTACAATTTTAATTAATTACATTTAGCAATTAATCCTAAGTTAAACTCATTAATTAATTAATTAATCCCATTAATTAACTAACAAAAATAATTAACTAATTAACTCTTAATTACTTACATAAGTAATTATCTCTAATTACTTCATTAATAAATCTTGATTACTTCCTTAATTAATTGCCTTAATAAGTAATTAATTCCATTATTAAATAATCCTTTAATTAATTAATTACTTTATAATTAATTAACTTCAAACAAATAAATTGATAAATTTCTTTAATTGATAACATTAAGTGATTATCCATTAATCATTTCCATTAATTACTCCTATGAGTATATTCTATTAATTACTTCCATAAGTAATTATCATTCTTAATTGCATTCAATAATTCATCATTAATAACTTCATTAAGTAATTACACTTAATTAATCTATAATTAAGTGATTTTTTTAAAATTAAATAAATAATTAACTAATTATTTAAAATTAATTAAACAATTAATTAATTAACTTATTATATTTCAAAATCTTCAATTAATTAAGAAAACATCATTCTTAATTAAAGTTTTACTTATTAATGAATCACATTTTAATTAAGTACCTTTAAGTTCATATCAAAATAAATTAATCATAATTATCTACATAGATAAATTATTTGAAAACAAATCCAAATTTAATAA
Source organism: Allium cepa (assembly GCA_030765085.1). Taxonomy (NCBI): domain Eukaryota; kingdom Viridiplantae; phylum Streptophyta; class Magnoliopsida; order Asparagales; family Amaryllidaceae; genus Allium; species Allium cepa. The sequence goes on along the minus strand of CM060935.1, from coordinate 735,719,925 downwards.
CTTAAAGATAAACCATTTCTATTGGTTTACAAAATTTATATTAATAACTTAATTGGAAAATAACATTTGGAAATAAATTCTAAAACTTAACACTTCTAATTTAAAATTATAAATTTCCAATAGAAATTTATACTTAGTCTTTAAATCATTACTTAATAACTTGATTTAATATTTTAAAATGAAAACATTCCTTTGAACTAAAATTCAAAACACTTTTTTTTCTAAAATTGAAATTCAAAATTCACTTAAATAATTAATTTCAAACTCAAACTTCTCAACATTTTAAATTTGAAATTGAATTCAATTGATATTTTTTTTAAGTTGATTAACTTCCTACTTACACAGAACAAGTTTTAACAACTTATTTCCTTTTTAATCAAACACAAGTATTAACTGCAACTAATCACTACAGGACCAAGTCAAACAACTCGAGTACGATCACAGGATTCACTCACGTCAACCCCGAAGCAACTTGGCAACATCATCTTCGAGTCCAATCCATGAAAGCTCAAGTGCTTCTTCGGTTCCAACACTTCTTCCCCAATACAAAATTACCCAGTGTACATATCTACACGGTGCACCCTGCACAGCACCTCCGGCCAGCGTGGGTCATCGCGACCACCGCGTTAGTCACTATACTACTCGCGAGCATGCATGTTAACCCAGATCAAACAATTTGCTCGCGAATCAAAATCCAAGCTTCAAACCGAAAACCTGCAGAAGCACGACCACCCAATTTCCCCCCACGGCCATCTACCATGACACCGATGAACCATGCCGACCACACCACGCCTTCGTCTCGACCTAAACTTCGTCATCTCCAAATGCTAGTGATTCCGGTCACGACTCCAAATCGCGATTGCCTCAGAAATCAAGCCGTAGCAAAGACCAACAAAACCCTAGTTGACCCAAATTCGAGAAATTTACAAAATGGAAAAAATTCTAAAACATTTTTCCCATTATCAACGTCACTCAAACAAGACTCGACCAAGAAATCAAATCAATTAGCTGCGTAGATCGACCGCAAATACCAAAAACTCCAAAAAGGTTCAAACCCAAAATTCTCATCAAATACCCAGTTAAAAATTATGATTTTTTCTTCTAAAATCTTGAATTCGTATAACAAACATGATCATACCCTTTTAAACAAAAATTAGGATAGTTGATTTTTAACTACAATTTGGTTTTACTATAAACTTCCTATATTTACATACCTGCATATTTAAAAAAAATATGAGACTAATTTTAAAATTATTATCAAACTATAACATACATTTTTCATTTATATAACAAGTTCAAACAAGTTATAGTTTTGAAGGATGTTGGATTTAAAGATGAAAATCAAGATCCTGTTTAAACAACAAAGTTTATATTCAATTTACAGACACAAATAATCATGTATTCACATAATCAAATATTATCGAACAAGAATTATTTGCATGCATTATTATTTAACCCAAAAACTAAACCAAATATGTTTTTAAAAAAAATTCCATTTACTCACCTCATATTTTCCAAAGAACAAGGCAGGAAGCAGGTTTTGAATTTTTCAGGCTTGAATATAAATTTGAAAAATGTTTCTGATTTTGCATGCTGAAGAAGTTTGGATTCTTGCATGCTTCACATTGATGTTCTAAAGGTTGAAACTTGCTGAGAAGACATGAAGTTGCAGGTTTGAAAAATTGCAGATTTGATTTCAATTTAGGTAGCATTTGCTTTTGGTTTTCATTATCTGGTTTTGATAAAATAGTTTTCTGATTTTGATTTTTTTTCTAGTTTGAGTTAAAAAAATGAGACTAAAGAAATGGAAGTGTTATATTTAATAAAATTAAAGAAAATGAATTCCAAAATAAAGACACTTGTTAAACACTTGTCACTAACACTTACACTTGTCATTTTAATTAGTTTAATAGCTTTACATGTGTTATTAAAATGTGATAATATGATTATATATGTAGATAAGTATTTAAATAAATTTTATTAAATTTAAAATGTAATATAACTTACTTATTAAAGCTACTTAATTAATAAATACTTATGTATGCCTTTAAAAGAAAATTTGCTACAACTAATTTAATTTCAATATAAATTGAAATTTTGTTATTAAGATACGTTAACATGTCTTTAAATATATTTTTTTATACACTTATAACCATTTTTAAATTAAACATTTTTAAACAAAGCTTGTTTAAATTCCTTTTAACTATCATATTTTAAAAACAAACAATTGTCTTATATTTTAAAAAAAAAACAATTTTATTATAACTAAAAATAATTTGATAAATCTAAATTAACTTTTGAAAATATAGATTAAAACAAGCTTTAAACTACAATGTATTCAAATATAAATTATAAGTAGATTAAATTAAATTCAAAACAATATCAAATTATAACATAGACTTACATATATATTACAATTTGAAAATTCATTTTTTTATTTAAAACAAAGATATTCTATTCACAATATATATCAAATATATATTATAAACAGAATAAAATTTTATTAGCTTTTGGAAAATAATTCTAACCAATTTTAATTCGTTAAAAGATACTGATCACACTTACCAGATTAAATATTTATTTTCCTTTAAAAGATTAATTTCACCAATTTAAATTAAAATTATAAAGAAAATTATCAAATCAATTAATTTATTATTGCAGCTTATTAAATTGATATTGCCTCAAAATTCCGGGTCGTTACACAGAAACTTTATAAAAGCTCCACATAGGGAACTACTTTGTCAAGTGAAACTTTTATGCCCAAGTTCCACCAACTTCTTCTTTAGCTCTTCTATCCCCTTTGGCGGCATCCTGTTAGGTGGTCTACTAACAGATTTTCCCTCGACAAAAATTTGATGTGGACTTCGATAGCTCTTTTTTTTAGGGAAACCCATCATTGGCCTAAAACACATCAACAAATCCTTGAACCACAAGAACTCTATGCATCTTCTCGTCAAGGCTCTCCATTGCACCTGACGAAGCCTCCAACCTTGCTTTCATCACATTTAAAGGTACTAAGGCCTTATCTCTTCATTTTGGATTTCGTAAGGCAATGATTTTCTCAACATAGTAAAGTCGAGCCTCATTCTGTACCAACAATATATACCGGAAATTACTGCATACCCTTTGAAGTCAAACACAAACGGGCCACAGAAAAACGAATGGTTGCATATGATAAACTATAGATCATTGCACCTTAACCCATGAGTAGTGTATCCACCATAACTACGTGCAAAGGAGTAACTAAGTATGTAGCGCCTAATCCTACTCTATCAACCATATACCTATTAATAAAAGAATGTGTAGTCCTGATGTCAAAAACTTTGGTAAGAAAATTGAAAACGGAAATCATACCTTCCAACATAACATTCTTGTCTTTCTCCATGGTAGAAGGTCTTATTCCTGGCCTTTCCAAGACAAACAACCTTGTTTGCTTTAGCTCCAAGCAATCCCTCTTCTTATGGTCTAATCATTCATAGTGGAAGAATTCGACCTTGGACTGCAGTTCGTTATGAACATTTTGATGCATAATGCCCCTTATGTCCACAATTGTAACAAGTAATTTATGAAAGGTCCTTTCCTTCCCTTTTGGTAAAGAGTAAACCTGTTCTTATGTTCTAGCCTGAGTTCCCTTCCACTCTCCTCTTCGTCAAATACACACTATCATTTCTCCTAATTATATCCACAGCAAAATTGAAAGGAGATGCTAGGTGTACTATCACTTAATGATCAAGACCTTACTTCAAACCCCTAATAAATTTCACATTTTCATCGCGGCATTAATCAATCCTTGGCCATACTTCTCCAATTCATTGAACCTCTAAATGTAATCATCAATTGAAAGATTTCCTTCCTTACTATCAAGGAACTCTCTTAACAAAACACTTCTTTGCAACTTTGAGATAAACTGGGCCTTGAACCTCTCCCTAAAAAGCTCCCAAGTAATCTCGACTTCTGGGGCTACAACGGTCATGGTTTCCCACTAGTCTAAGGTGCCTTCATGCAACATCCTGGAGACCAACCACCTCTTCTGCACCTCATTTTGCCCCATGTCTTATAAGATATGCTTATTTACTTTCATCCAATTTAACATCTCTGCCGCTAGCTCTTCCCAAGTAAATCTCTTACCTTACAAGTTTCTGTAGTCCTATTTAACTTAAAAAGTCTTCTCTCACCACCTATCTTAGCTCGGCCACTTTCGGCATAAGTTCTCTCATCATTTGCGCCATAAATTGCCGAAAGAAAAAATTCATATCCAACTCCATAATAGGTGAAATTGCCTCATTTACTATAACTAAAGGTACTTCTCCACGATTACCCTCGATAGTTTGAGTATTATCGTTCTCTCTTCTAGTATTAGCACCTCCAACCCTGGCTCTTCCACTTCTCAAATCCATTTTCTTCTAAGGAAGTCTTAATCATAAATTGAAGAAATAAAGTGACCATCAATAGGACATCTCTACCAAACTCATATATATTTCCATATAGTAAAATATAAAACGTCACATATTAATGCGTTCCCTCCTCAACGTGTTCATATTTTACTATCTAATGTTACTTAACTCTGTTTAACTTAGCTGTAATACCAAAGGTAATGCATGTTATTCTGAAACTCAAAGATGGAACTCTAATATGTTGTAGTTGCATTGGAATTATCTTTTAGTGATAGTGATGGAATCGGTTATATTATATAATCTTATATAAATAGAGAAAAAGTACAAAATGAATGCATCAATATAGAATTAGTTTAACAAGTGTTTTTAAATCTTGAAGTCGTGCCTAGGGTTAAAAATATAATATAGCATAGCTACTTATGTCATGCACCGCATATGAAGATGAAAACAAGAATACAAGATACAACAAAACTAAAAAAATCCAAATTTAATATAAAGGCCATCGCATCATTTTCAACAGCCTACTCGAATGTGTACCCGTAAGTTCATAGGAAAAACAAGAATAAATACATGGATCAGACGTAAAGTCTGATATGAGTAATATATTACTCTAATAGGAAAATAAAACGACTATTTCATTGATATTCAAGACGAGTTTTTTCCTTTAAAATGATAAATTTTTAAATTCGATTCACAACTACCCCAAGTTGTTGGTTCATTAATTAAATATCAAAGCTACACTGTGAAGCCACAAATGAAAGAACCCTCTTGGTTTGTCCTACAGTACCATCATTTTGTTTTAATATAACCAATATGCCCTACTCTTGACTGCCCTTAAGGCCTTATGTACTTATGACAGATATTTATAATTAAAGTTCTGCTGTTTTTACTACAACCAAGACCTTATGCCTATATATTCAATACATTTACACTTAGCTTTCGACTGCCACTAAGGCTTATGCCTTTATACTATGCACTTGCACTTAGCTTTCGGCTGCCACTAAGGCTTATGCCTTTATACTATACATTTGCACTTAGATTCGCCTACCACTAAGGCCTTATGCCTGTATATTATATACATTTACAGTTAGCTTTCAGTTATCACTAAGTCCTTACACCTTATCATTTTTGGTTGTCTGTTAGCTTTACACCAACATTACGTATTTCGACTGCCACATAGTTCTTACACCTATTTTGCTTATGGTTTTAGAGTGTCGCTTTTGGCCTTACGTCTTATACCGTCCCTTTGGTTGCTGTACTAGCCCTTACACCAACGCTTTTGCAATTCAGTTGCCACACATACCTTATATCTGCAGAGCACTCAACTTAATTATTTACTTTTAGTTTTTCCACTTAGTTGCTTGATAAGTTAACATCTCAACTAACTATCTTTCCATTATTGATATTGGTTGTCTAATTATCATTCATGGGACTAATAATACTCACGGTCATCTTAAGCCTTAACAACCATTGTAGTCTCTGAAACTACTAATCCTAATTTATATTCTCTATTGGCAATTACTTGACTTTCGGTCGTCACTACTCTCAGACTTGTTTAAGGAAGCATGTTATAGTTTAGTTTTTAGTGCTTTGTGAAATTAATCTTTAGTTTATCTAAATCACCTCCTCTATTCATATTTCCTCATTAACCATCGACTATCTTTGGTCCACTATTAATAATTTTGAGTTTTCAACCCTAGCCTCAAACCTTACTTATCTTAGCATTTCTACTTAAGTAGATATACGTTAGATCTCTTTTTAACGTTCGGTTCAGTTCTATCTCCTTCGGCATTACCCTTTGGTACACGTTGGAAATTGTTCATATACATCTGCTACTAACTTTCCACATGTCGATTTCCGATCCATTTGACCTAGTCCTTCGATCGTTGTTTGATATGTTCAGCAAAAAATTTGGATCCGGTCTTGACTACTTACTACTTTTTTATATTAATATACCTTTTGCCAATAATTGTTTGCTTTCTACCTCCCGATTATAGCACTCGGCCATACTTAACTCCTTTCTGAAATGAATTCATTCGTCCATGGATAATCATAATAAATAAATCATGATTTATTTTTATGAAATTACTCAAATTCCTTATTTCTAACCATTTTCTACCCCATACGACCTTATATTAACTCATCATAATTTATTTTTCTTACGGGAAAATCGTATGACCCATTACCTATCTCTAAAAATATATTCCTATCATCATACTAAATTTTCAAATCTTAAATATTTCTAGCAGTATCGTAAGTGCTCTGTTCCTTAACAGGATCGCTCATTTTAATTAGAAAAAAAGAAGAAATCATTTAATAAAAACTTAGCCATCAAAAGTTCGAAGAAGAAAGAAGGATTAGAGGATATTTTGCTCGCCTTTATTCTTTAGATGATGGAGTCATTAGTTTCCTTAGCATTAATCTACTCTTCCTGTTGTTTAGGCCACAAGTACCACTAAAGAACCCAAGCCCTTTTGTTTTTAATTATGATATACTGAAATGAAAAGAGTGAGGTGATTCTCTTTACTCTACGAGAATAAGTGGATCACTAGCTCACCATCTTATTTTCTTATAAATTAGTTAGCTCTAATAGTTGCATTTAATTTTTCTTAACTTAGATTTTCAGTTTAGATTTCCCTAGTTTCACTTAATTCATCCAAGCATAATGAGTAACCAAGCATCCCATGAGTATCCACTCTTTTCCATTAATTCAATTTTCTTTATTCTTATAATTATTTTTTTATGTGTGTCATAGTATGTCATAAATGTACTATCCATGGAAGTTGTAATTGCACTACTCTGATAGCTATAGTTGTCTGGTAAATAACTTATGGAATGGTGTCTAAATGAGGGGAAAATTCATAAATAAGCACATGATCAAGCCAGCTATCATTGTATTGAAGTGATGGAAAACCAGCTACTCCCACACTAGTTCTGGTAAACATAGTAATGTCTAAAGGTTTAATCCCAAGATCCTCACATGGAACGTAAAATGTTTGAGTAATTTTATACCATTGAAAAGCAATGGCATCAACTAAGTAAACATTGCCATTTTTATCTTACAGATGTCTATTAAAAATTAATCTTGTTATACTAAAATGCATGGCCAAATTTATTTAGAGTTATTGAGTAAATAAATACCTAAAGGTTGATGAAATCCAATCTCATGGAGGAAACAAACTATTCTAGGAATGTTTACTAAGTGCTTGCGATAGTATTTCAAAGTACTTATTAATGAACTATGAGAATGATTATTCCACGACCGATGATAAAAAAACGTAGTCTAAATGTAATTGATAGCTAAAAAAAATACTTACAAAAAAGCTGGTCTGCGTGCTAACATGCTCTTCACCATTAGGATATAACCTAAAATAAAAAAGAACCTTCTTCTCACTCAATTTTGGCTCCTCAAAACTACTCAATTCGGTAATAGTACTAAAAGACTGCTCCATTCCCCTACGATTCATGCCTCCCCTATCACCTCGATGGCTTCAACGATCCCACTATCGATCATGACTGCCCATGCTTGCTTCATCGGCGTCTTCTTCAATCCTTTCGACCGAAGCCTCATCAAAAATTCTTTTAAGCCTTGTTTGTATCCAAGCGAAACAATTACGTTTTCCACATCACCGTCGTCTCTACCACCAGCATTGTTGTTTTTTCTATGCATGGACTTAATTGCAAAAATTTAGGCAATTTTCTATTTTTGATGTGTATATTACAAAAACAACTTTAATTTCATTCAATTTTGAGGGGATTTTGATATGGTGATGAAAAAATTGGTGAAAATAAGGATAATCTCTTTTTTCTTAAGGTCTGAAATAATGCGAAGAGGAGGTTATTGAGCGACGCGGAAGATGGGGAATACAATGGATAAGTCTTTTCTATTTTATATTTATAAAATGAAGAAGTGTTTGCTAGTTAAAAGGAATGCAAACTCTTTGCCATTTTATTCAATAATGAGTTGTTTGAAAAACTGGTTTGGTGGCTAGCATTTTTTCTTCTGGGTAGAGTGGTCGTTTGCTCAATGAAAAATGAAAGTAAATGGAATGGTTGTTGGTAATTGTCTTACACTAATACTACTTCAAACAACCCTAATCCTATTTTATTTCTATTTTAAATTTACAATAATTTGAATATGTTTTTCATTAAATTCGAAACTAAAATGATTTCCTAAATGCCTTAAATTGCTAAGTATAATATAAGAATGGTTATGTGTAAGTAGTGTTAGGAAACAAAATTATAGAATAGTAAAGTAAAATAAATAAAAGGTTTATAACTGTACGATTCCTAAGGATTTATGTCCATTATGAGACTTATTGATGATTTTATAGGTTGAGTACAGTGTTGAGTACAAGTAAACTTTGCTCACTTTATGATACTATTCAAATTTTGAACTTCAAACTCTTCACATTTGCAAGTGAAGGGTATCCATCCTGTTAGAATGCTAATTGTAGCTAATGTTGAGGTGAAGCTGACTGGATGTTGAGTTGGTTTGCTCCGACTAAATGATCTCTGTTATCATGTCATATGCGTTGTTAATTCGAGTAGGCATGTAATGATTGTCATTACTTTGAGGAGTAAAGGAGAGACCGTGACTTGTATGAAATTGGTTTTAGTGGGATTAATTTGTTTTTATTTAGGAGTTACAGGACATCGGAGGGCTTAAAGAGATTGTAATAGCTCCACTTATGATCTATTATGGCGCTGCAATGGCTAGGAGATCCGTTCTTGGCTGCTAGAGTTAGGTTTATGTTACCAGGTGATTGCAGGATTTAGGAGCTCTTATACCAATTTTAATTAGACAACAAGGTGCAGACACATGGTCGACGATCCAAGGTGTTTTTAGGGGCTAGCTATGATGTAGATGGTTGAGGCTGAGTGGGTGGAACCTGCATTGCTTTCGGTTGACTCTTGTGCGAAGTGTAGGGTTTTCATGTGTCATCCCTATATTTTTAGGAAGTCTAAGCTAATCGGAGATTGTTGTCGGTGATGATTGCAGCCAGGGTGGTGCTTCGAAATAAACATATGCAAAGAGGATAGTAGTAAATAATCATGGAATTTTTATGGTTGGTTATCGTCCTAAATCGTACTTCTAGACAGTTGGGTTTTACTAATTTTTTGAAATGATTTTGTGAAAAGTTGTGCATAGTAAAAGAGTGTTTAACGTACTATAGATCATTTTCAATCATGCTTATGAAAGTTACTTGTATTTCTAACAAATTTCAAAAGAACATGAATTTGGATAAGTTTGTTAAAATTGTTTATAATGGAAAAAAGAAATCATTTTATTTTCAGTGTAGCCAATTGGGGACATAGTAATGATCAGTTTGAGAGTGCTTTCTTTTGTCACACGAAGAGGGCATGAGAAAAGGGCATAAAGGGGGAATGGTCTATGAAAGGAGAATGCGTTCTTATGTTATGAAAGGGGCTTTTGAATGGATAGTCTAATTACTTTATTATAAATAATTATTTGTTCACTATTTTATTTTGTTTGATTTACTTTAAATTATATAGCTAAATTAATATATATTGTTTATAAATCATGAAATGTTAAGAAAAAAAATTCAAAAAGAGGATTTTTATACATACTAATAGGTCGGAATACAAATACAATACTACATCTCTCTTCTAGAATTTTGCTATTAGGTACACACAAGCCGTCTAAATTCATCTGCCTTGTCCATTAGTAAATGGACAGCTTGTTAACTACCTCCCTATTACGTAGATTGTATGTGATTTCCCATTTGGAAAACGGGCCACCATCTTGTTGCACAGCCATACAGCTACCTATGGTTCACGTTTTCTCTGCATCATGTGAAAAAGCTCCACTCGGTTGACGTGTATGATGAGTGGAAGTAGTAGCAGAGCAATGCAACCTGGGGAGTGCGAATGCTGACCTCAGTAGTATCACCCAAGAGAACGTCGACATACATTTGGATGTCAAACAGGACATTGACATGTGGAGCCTCTGGAATTATGAATGTTTAGGAGAGAGTTCTGACGTAGCCTTTTCAAATATCAAATTCAATTCCTTGAATTTTGGAGACGGGCAAACTTTGAATTTCTTGTACTTCTTAGCAGTCGTATCCAACCACTCGTCATCTCCTCCGATAATGCCCTTCTTCACATTTCTTAACTCACGTTTAATCTGCAAATAGCTGGTTCCTGGGGATCCAGTCATGCTGGAGGCTGTCAAACTTGCTTTTCATCCGGCTGGGATCATAATCGACGCTCATATTTGTGTTGAAGGCTTTGGAGATTTCATCGTACCAATAACCAATTCGATGTTTATGAAATCCGTTGCGAATACAATTGTTGATAGTTGGGTTTTAGCCCACAAGCCTGAACAAATAACCGCAATGAAATGAGCGAACCAGATGAAGCTTTGTGAATCTGATGGTTGAGCAACGATGGGATGAAATATATATGCTGTAAAGATGAAGGGTTTTCTCATTATCATTTTCAATACGCCCCTGCAAACCCTTCGTCGGTTAAGGTTCGAAGAAAACATCTCCAAATCTAATCGATTCCACAAATAAATCATAAAATAGCTGAAATTGATGCTATAAATCCTCAAAACAGCTTTATTCGACTCCAGAAGAATGATTGGAAGCGGTCAATTTTGTTGCAGCAACATTCGAGTTTGATTTCTCTCGATAGCATGTTGTTCGAAGCTTGAGATCTTGCGACTTTGATGTCTATTGAGGCTTGTTGAAGCTTAGTTTGCTTCAAAAAATTTAAGCTTGTTTTTTTTCGGCAGCTTGTTGTTCGAAGCTAGAGATCTCGAAACTCTGAGGCTTGTTGAAGCTAAGTTTGCTTCGAGATGGTTTCTGGCAAAGGATTCTAGTGAGTTTCCTTTGACATTGGGCTTCTAACTGAACATCTGTGAGTTGTTAACTTTCAATTTGTCTCCGAGACGCACAAAGTTAGCTTTGGACAGTGCCTCAGTTAGGATGTATGCAACTTGGTAAGATGAAGGTATATGATTAATGTCTAATTTTCCTCTAGCCACTTGTTCATGAACAAAATATAGATCAAGTTCCATGTGTTTTGTTCTAGAATGTAATACTGGATTTGCAATAAGCTGAACAATGCTTAAGTTGTCACACCATATTGTTGTTTTACTATTAGACTTAAATTGTAGTTCATCAAGTAATGATTATATCCACATTATTTCTGCAGTAGAATTACCTGCATTTCTATATTCTGCCTCCGTACTTGATCTAGACACAGTGGTTTGTTTTTTTGAACATCAAGATATAGGGGTATTGCCTAGAAATGTACAATAGCCAGTTGTTGATCCTCTATCACCTGGATCACTGGTCTAATCAGCATCTACATACCCTGTAATATTAATGTATTTGCTTGATTCTAGTATCAGTCCAAGTCTGCAGTCCCTTTGAGATATCTTAAGATTCTATTTACCATTTTTCAATGTTCATCTGTTGGTTTTTGCATGAATTGGTTGACCTTATTAACACTGTAGCAATGTCTGGTCTTATTATGGTTGTATATTGAAGAGCACCAACAATGATCTGTATAGTTTTTCATTAGGTATTACTTTACCTTTAAATTTTAACATATGTAGATTATTGATCATAGGAGTTGAAATAGAATTGGGTTGATTCATCTTAGCTTTGTTCACTATTTCCAGAATATATTTTTTATGACTCAACTAAATGGATGGATCTGACGATCTCTTAACTTCAATGCTAAGGAAGTAGTTTAAATTACCAAGATCTTTAACACTGAATTTCTGATTATTAAGCTGATTTATGAGATTGTTGATTTCCTCAGCATTGTTTCCTGTAATAATAAAGTCATCAGCATATATTAGCACATAAACTATTATGGTTTTATTGAATTTTGTAAATAGAAAGTTGTCAGATTTTGTGGAATTATAGCCTAACCCAATGAGAGTTGCCTTAAGCTTTTCAAACCACACTCTTTGTTTCAGGCCATAAATAGCCTTAATTAATCTGCAAACAAGATTCTCTTTTCCTTTATACACAAATCCATGTTGTTGCTCCATGTATACTTCTTCCTGTAAAACACCATTGAAGAAAGCATTATTCACATCAATTTGCTCGATGTTCCCATTTCTATACAAGGCAATTGTAATAACTGTTCTTAGAGTAGTGGGTTTCACAACAGGTGAAATTTTTTCATTAAATTCAAAACCACTCTGTTGTGAGAAACCCTTAGCTACTAACATTGCCTTGTATTTAGAAATTATATCATCAGCATTTTTCGTTAATCTAAAAGTCCACTTGCACCTAACAATATTTTATTCTTGGGTAAAGGAACTAGATTCCATGTCTTGTTCTTGAGCATTGTATTCATCTAACATAGCTGATTTCTAGTATTCATTTTCCATGGCTTGATAATAAGTACTTGGCACTTCAGTATCTAAAGTTGCATTGTATATTCTGGGTTTGAAAATGCCACTCTTAGACCTTGTGACCGTATGATGACCTACTCTTGTAGTTTGTTGTTGATGAATACTCTCATCTTTTTCCTGCTGTTCACTATGAGATCACTACACCACAAAAGGCTTTTAACAGCGTTTGATAAACGCTGTAATATGATACAACAGCGTTATTAGAAACGCTGTATAACGACATGCTGTCGTATGTACATAACTTACAACAGCGTTTCTATAAACGCTGTTGAAACATCTCTGTGACAGCGTTTATTACGAGCTGTCAATAATGTTTTCAACAACGTTTATAACGTGCTGTATTATGTTTTCTAAACGCTGTTATTGAATCATCAACAATTTCGACAGCATGTTTAAAACGCTGTTATTGAATCATCAACTATTTCGACAGCATGTAAAAAACGCTGTTATTGACAATTTCAAGATAATTACAGCACGAATTAAACGCTGTTGTTTCTTCATTGACAGCATTAATCAAACGCTGTCTTCTGCTTATATAACAGCTTTAATATTCCACTCTATTTTTGAATATTCCAGAATTATATTTTGAGTATATTGAAGCAACTAGCATATATAACATGTTCTAATAACTATTAATTAGATACATAAACATTTACATGATATATACGTTCAGTATATTACAATTACAAATATATACATTCAGTATAACAACCCTTCAAACATATCACCTTCAACCGTTCGCATATAAGCATATCAGACAACGCATATCCGACAACACATATCACCTTCAACTGTCCACACAACTGTGTGCATCTCCATCACCATACAACTGCCCAACAAACCGCTGCCATCAGCCTGAACAGCAACCACCCACCTGCCACTGACTTTTCCAACGCATCTGCCACCATCCTCACATAACCTTGTTCAACTTCACACTCACAACTGCAGTTCAACTTCATTCTCACCCCTCCTCCAACTTGCTACCACCAGCCATACATACAACACAGTTCATCAATATCACTAAACCATCTTCTTCCTTCACTTGCTACTGCCCGCATTCCTCCTTCCTATACATCTACTCCTACAACAGTTCATACCACTTCCTTCACAACTTGAGACCACAACATCATCTCAACAAACCACTTCTGCCTGACTCACTCCCACAAACTCTTCTTTCTCACAACACTTACATATCAGCGGACTATCACCACAGCAACACGACCACCTGCATTCAAACTATTGACAACTGCTGCACCAGGACTACACCCGCCTTCCCTATAGCTACAAAACTCACTTGCCTTCCACTGCCTTTACTCCTCAACAAACAACTACCCATAGCTGTAAGCTTACCCTGCAGGAATTCCATCCTTTCAACCTGAATGCAAAATATTGCATATTCTTTCGGTTTGTTCATGTATCTAAATTTACAGAATTGATTTTTTACATATAACAAAAATGAAGAGTGGAAGAAACCTGTAAATATATACTCTCCCCTAGCAACTAGATGTCAAGATCTGCTTATTTTAGCAACCTTTCTAATTAAACTTTTGTCCACAAAGTCTTCTCAACCTGTGATGAATTGAATAACAAATTAATATGTATGTAGTTATATACATCACACTTATTCTTAACCAAATTAAGAAAATACCAATTAAACAAATCCAATGTAAGTGGATATTCACAATGCATCGAAAATTACTTACAGCAAATACTCAATTTAGCCTAGTTTTCAAGTCCATACAAAGGCTCAAATCGATCAAAAACAGCCTTAAAACTGGAACATTAATAGAATAGGAATAAAGAAATAACGTGGCAACATTGGAGAGCTGAATAACTCTATATATCTCCAACTAATCGACGATCCCCATGATTCTCAACTGATCCAGGAATATAAGTTAAATTTATTAGTGCTTCTGTCCATGTTAAATATTGAAGCTATGGATATACATATACACATAAATCTAAAGTAAATTGGCTTGCACAGGGTGATCAGCCTATAAAATGACTGCTAGAAAAATTAAAACAATGTACTGAAAAATTAAAACAATGTACTGAAAATTAAATGTCGATATCAGCTCAAATACACCACCTACTAGTCAATACTATTTTATATTTTCATTTGTGTTAGTGGCTGAAACCTTTTTCTCAACTGATTAAACATTCATACTGGAACATGGGGTATCACCTAAACTACCTCCATTTTAATTGAACATGCTAAGATGTTATTTCCTTTTTTGTTGACAAGTGATCATATCTGCATGCTATAAGAATATAGTGATTTCATTCTTTTTAATAGCCATGTAAAGTGGTAAAGCGTAAATGCATGTTAACTTTTAAGGAGTTCATTATTGATGTTGGAATTTGATCCTGCTGAGAAACTTGTGTTTCTCATTGACATCACAAAATGTGCGCACACGTGTGTATATAATAAAAGAATATGAATCTAGCATGACTGTACATGCAAAAGGATGTTAATTCAACAACTTGAACAATTTGAATGATCAAATCACTTAAAAGGCTTAATTATTTTGATCACTTAAAAGCTGTATTTGCAAGCCAAAGTATGCTTGAATTAAATCAAAAAAGAGAGGTTTGTTAGACTCACTGTTAACCAAATGATCTCACCATTGGATTAGGAACAGTATGCTTCAGAAATAATCAGGTATATAACATAAAGGAAATTACTTGCTGAAAATAACTAAATAATATTATTAGTTACCTTTGCGTGATGAGAATTTAGGTTACCTTTGTGCCATCACAGCATGAACCGGAGTCCCACACGTAGGGTGAAGCAACACATCCAGCCCAGTAAAGGAGCTTAACCAAAGTCCAGAATCTTTAGATTACCTATGATATTGATAAGGCAAGAGCTAAATAGCATAAAATTTAGGAATCTTCCCAATTTTTATGCTATTCAACTATGCCTCATCAATATCATTTAGACCTTATACGATAGTGACAACATCTATATCATCCTGTTGACTGCTCTGGCTGAACCCAAACTGTATAAATTACACATGTATAAATGTTACGCTCATTAAACTGAAAAGAATTTTCAAGATGACCATAATGACCAAGATTTAGAAATAAACTAAAACAGATTGCCAATAATTTCTTTTATTGATGACCTAGGATTTCTTTTACCAATAATTTCTTCTAACGTGTCCACATTGATACATTCTGCTTGAGATTTGATTATGACACATCATCATTCTCATGTTTCACGTTTCTTAATATATTTTTCTAACATAATTTTGAAACCCAACTTTAACTAATATAAAATGAATTATTTACCACATGGCATTTTACCATTTAGCGTTGGTGCAAAACCCTGCAGTTAGATTTGTTGGTATCAGCTATAGTTGCTAATATTTAACAGCGTTTGCCTTTCTGTAGGTCGGGCATGCTCAAATTGTGCTATGGAAGAAACGATACTTGAATGAGAACGCATATATAATCAGATTTAGGGTGAAGATGCAAGCTGCTCATTGAAACAAAAAACCTAAGGTAACAATTTAACTATGCAACTTCATTTTGAAAAGACATATAAAAATATAATTTACAATTGAATGAAAAAGCATAGATAATTAGTTTCAGTTCATAATTGATCAAAGTTTCCATTGGAAAATCTACAAATGGTTGTTTCAGCTGTTCAAAGTGCAGCTATTTCTTAAATTGATTATGTTTGTGTTCAGCTTAGTGGGGTTCCATAGCAGTATCTCCTCCTCCCTTGGCTCATGTTTTGTCCTTCTGACTGAAGTATTATTTGTGTATAGTGAGTACCTCCTATATGCGAAATGATAGAGCAGGACTAAATTATATACATGGGTGTAGGAAAAGTTACATATCATACTAAAAGCTACCACATTACAACCTTTCCTCATCAAACAATCCTACCATCTGCACAGTGCAACCAATCCACTTCCTCCCACTTGCTTCCACCCACTGCCCTATCAACGACCAATACAGCATAAACCATATAACAACTTCCTATTGCCAACTGCTGCCATACTTCATTCACCTGCATACAAAACCATTACTGTCTCTTATTTCTAACCATTCAATGTCATCATCTACAACCACCTCTACCACATCATCTAATTCACAACAACACTCTTCTCTGCCTTCATTTCCCACTGACCACAAACTTCAACATTGACCACCCACAACAACACAAATTTTGTCTCATATCAGTGCACACAGTCACATATCAGTGCACCTACTTCACTTCTGACTTGCCTCTGCACCATCAATTTGAGTCACTGCATACAACCTATTGCAGTGCACAGTCATCACCCCTGAACAACTGAACTGCCTTCTGACTATCTGAACTCCACCAACATCACTACATCATATTGCTGCTAACTACTCCCCCATCACCGATCATTACCCACAGAATTGCTCATCAGTCCCTGTGCATGTCAGTTCACCTCAAACAAACAAACCTACTTCATTCCAACAAACAAAACCTACTGCCCTACAAACAACAGTCACAACTGCTTCACTGCCTTGCACCATACCACCACAAAACCAACCTTTGCCTTGCAATCACCACAACAACAACTAGGTTTCATCTCCTTACTACAGTCGCATATCTACTGCCCACCCATCCACTTCATACTCCTCACAACACTGCATCAACATTGCCTGCATACTTCTCACTGTGCACATCTGTGCATATCTTAGTGCACATATTACGACAACTTCTTGCAACTGCCATCAACTTGCAACTACTCCCCCTACACTTCACTGACCATCCATATAACCTTCCACTCCTGAATACTGTTGCCTAATACTGTCATTACAAATTTCTTTTGAAGACGACTGATCAAATATCTATTGATAAAGTTTTGCTTCCTGTGATTCATACAAAAGCTACAAACTATTTTTCCCACATCATACAATAACATATTTTGCAATATGGAATGATGGGTATATTATATTGAGAAATAACTCATACTTCTCATGACTTTTGGTACACTCTTTTGTAGTTGATAGAACAACGTTGCATCTAATTGTATCTTTTGAATTCATTTATTGTCAGTAGTGCTAAAGTCTTTTAAAAAAAAATGAAAACAAAGCCAGTGACTATGTATAAAAGTAGGACCATAAATAATATGCTTTGCTAATTATTGATTCACGTAGTGACAGTTTTCTACTGGACAAAGTTCAGGTTACATCAAATCGTCCCATAAGCAAAATGAACTACCATTGCAGCAAAGTTATATTGATATTGATAATCATAGAAGACAAACTGTAAAATCGTCTGAATAACAAAGAATGGACACATATTGGAAAGAAACGGTGATGGACGATCGGAGGAAATCATTATTGTTTTTGTTTTTTTGACTGGGAGCATGAATACTTTAGCTTTTATTAAATGAAGAGAAAATATATTGAAACCAGCTAGCACACACTACACATACAGGAACAATTATTTAGTATTATCGCAATCTTCCACCCTCGGTTAACCATCATAATTCGTCATACTTCTATACTGTAACTATAACAACAACCCCTTGACATCCTCACTTGCTACATATCATTTTGCATCAAACCACCTCTTATAACATCTACCCATTTCTTTCCATCCCACACATACATCCCAAACCACTGCCTCATCCCGTAAAAAATTCACCAATCCTTCCTCTGCCTTAACTGCCTCCAGCCTCCTCGCTGGTCACCACCAGCCTGCACATCCATCCCCAACTGCAACTACTAACCAACCGTTATACAACAAGTTTACTACTTCACATTCCACTGCATTACCACCTAAGTGGATGAATAAGTGTATGATATCACATATCCTTTGCTGCAGATAATTGATATATAAATAGCAGTCTTCAAATACCATACTATTCCACACTCAAATCTACATAACAGTATAAAATAAAATAATAGAAGACTAAATGAAAAGATTAAAGTAAATTATAAGAATTCAAATATTTACTGCGAGTAAAAATGAAGAAATATTATCTCCCAAGAATCAGTTAGAACATGATAAATGGTATGCTAATACCTTAAGCCACAAACCAAATGATAATTTACACAAACGATAATTCTGTTCAAATAAAAAGCCCCTTATATGTCACAGGTTCCATTAAAAACAATTTACACAAATGATAATTCTGTTCAAACAATTTACATCCATAAGAACTAAGCCACAAACCAAAGGAATTCAGGCTAAACTATAAACTCAATCAGATATGATACATAGCGATTTTGAACTCAATTGAAAACTAATTTTACGAATAAAAAACTCACCAGTTCCACCCAGTTTAGGGCAATCAAACGGGGATTCAACGTGCATAAAAAGCTAACAAGAGAGATGCTCGATCGAGATCAGACACGGAGGATAAAGGAAGATGCGATTTCTGGAGCAAGCAAACTGAAATCGAAATGGACGGGAGGGAAGATGAAAATCGATAAAGAGGGAGACGAATAATTAAAAGAGGGGGAACTTGACTTTTTTCTTAAGTAAATGTGAGTTAGGCGGCAAACCAAAATAAATGTACGTGAATACTTTTTTCAGCGTTTAACCCTAGAAATAACTCTTGGGAAAATATAATCAACAGCATTAAAGGTTCAAACGCTGAGATTTAATGCTGTCAAAACCAAGTTTTGTTGTAGTGGATATTGTATCCTCTGATGTTTGATGTGAAGTAGATTGCACACTAACTCTTTGTTGAGATGTCTGAATAGGTATATCTGATACATCAGTTACCTCATGACATGGTCCACAACTGGACACGGTGTGTTGTGAATTTGATCCTTGTAAATGTGAGTCGATATTGCCTTCAATCGACTTTTTGGGTATTTGCATCACATCCTCAGGTAAAGCAGATATTGAAGGCAGCGATTCTTTTGGTTGTAAACTTTCTTGGATGTTTTGATTTTAGAACCTCTAAAAGGAAACACCCTTTCATTGAATAAATCATGTCTAGCAATAAATATTATGCCATTACAGTCTAAACATTTATACCCTCTTTGATTAGTGGCATAACCTAGGAAAGTACAAGGGATAGATCTAAAATTTAACTTATGAGTGTTATATGGTCTAGCATAGGGGAAACACAAACATCCTAATACTCTCAAGTTTTGATAATCAGGCTTAATATTGTACAACATTTCCCAATGAGTTTTGAAATTTAAAACCTTTCTTGGTAGCCTATTAATTAAGAAAATAGTTGTAGCAAAGGCATCAGGACAAAATTTTAAAGGCATAGCTGCCTGATCTAATAATGTGATACCTGTCTCAATAATTTGCCTATGTCTTCTTTCAATAATTCCATTTTATTCAGAAGTTTAGGGACAAGTTATTCTATGAACAATCCTTCTCTTCTAAAAATAATGCTTTATTGGAATATACTCTCTTCCACCATCAGATTGAATCATTATGACTTAGCAGTTAGTTTGATTTTCTGCCTAAGCAATAAATTGTAACACTGCATTATAAGTTTCATCTTTAGATTTCAAAAAATATATCCAAACATATCTGGAGAAAGCATCAATAAATGATATATAATATTTGTACCCATAATCACTGTGAACAGGTGCAGGTCCCCATAGATCAGCGGAAATTAGTTCAATGGCTTACTATAAATAGTTTCATAACTTAAAAATGGTAATTTGTGCTTTACCCATTTGACAGAAGGTGCATATATATGGCATAGAAACATCATTGAAAGAGATATTGTTATTATTCAAAACATGTTTAACAATTCTAGCATTGGGATGCCCCAATTTATAATGCCACATATCATATGTCTTACAATTTTCTTTCTGTTTCAACTCAGAATCATCACACAAATTTCTTTTAATTTTTGATTTTCTTGAATTAGCCACATCGAACTTGTACAGCTCTTTATATTCTTTACCCTGCAAGAGAATGTCTTTAGTTTGGATATCCTTAACTAAACAACGATGTGGGTAAAACTCAAAATAGACACTGTTGTCTTTTGCAAAATGTGACACAATAGATTTTTTCCGATTAATGGTACTCTAAGCAAGTTATTCAAATATAATTGCCTTTTTTCCATAATTTATGAACTGCCAGTATGTGTGATTGCAATAGACTTACTATTTCCCATATAAATGGATTTCATACCTTTATACTCCATGTTTCCAAGATTTAAATTGCTCAAGTTGTTTTGATGTGGTATACCCGATTCATAACTAGAGAGCTTCTCTGCTCCTTTGCTTGGTTTCCCTAGAATCTGGATATCAATCTTCATCATGTATATGCTCTAGCTTTGCAAACATCGGTTTGTTGATAGTTTTTGTTGTCAGATTGATTGCTTGAATTATGTTGAACTTGAGCCATACTTGCACTGAGTTTTTTGATTTCTTTGGCTGTTTGGATTTTGTCCTGGTTCATAATTCAGATTAATCCAAAGTAGCTCTTAGCAGCTGTGTGTCCTAACTTTTCACATATCTGACATATTGGTTTATTATTACTATTCCATTTGCCTCTTCCTTTGGATCTGTTAAAGTATCCACCCATTTGCATTGCTTGATCAGATTTGTTACTGTTTTGACCTTTGCCTTTATAATTTGCTAAATAGTTGACTACGAAATCAGATTCTTGAGTTTTCTTATTATCAATTCTTACCTCATGAGCAAGTAAGACAGAGTGAACATCATCTATAGATGGTAGAATTTTTTGAGATGATAGCACAATAACCACAGCTTCATATTCATCACTTAATCCATTTAGAACAGTTATAATTTGTTCTGAATCACTGATCTTATGCCCTGCTACCTCAAGTGAGTCAGATGTAGTCTTGATTTCAGAGAGATATTCTCTCATATTTTGACTGTCTTTTGTAAAAATGACTTTAGCTACAGATTGAGTATTGAAAAATTTGTCAATGGTTACCTAGATTTTATTAGCTGTTTTGCATCCTATAAAATATGATAGAAGATTCACATTTATTGAAGATAGTAGCTAAGAACATATAAGTTTATCTTGTCTATGATATATGACATATTCTTCATTGCCGATTACTTTGTTTTCTTTGTCAGTGATGCAAATAGGAGGGACCTGAATAGTTCCCAGAATATAGCTTTCAAGTCCATATCCTTGTATGGCAGTTTCAACTTGAAGCTTCCATAGAAGATAATTGTCTTCATTTAGACGAACAGTAACCAATTGACTCTGTGGACTGATAATAGTTTTGATCAAATTCGTTGTAGTGTCAGCATGTTGAGAACTCTTAGCATTTGATGATGTGTCCGAGTTTCCTTCTTCAGTCATGATAAATCTGAAACAATCTGAACAGAGGAAGTAGATGAAAGAATGATGCAGATAAAATCAAGAATTGAGTTTAAGAACTCAGAGAGAGATGCAGAACAGGTAAGATGCAACCAAAGATATGCTTAGATGATGATATTCTGATAAGATTTCTTTTTGATGACACTTTTCTGCTTCTTGTGTTGTTTATCTAGTTTACCGATATGAATTTCTATGAATTTCGATTGTAATCATTCAACATTCAGTGATGAATTTTGTTGCAGCCAGTCGGTTAAAAGCTGGCGAGGCACATGATTTAGAGCTGGATCAATCCCTTAAGTGACGAGACGTAAATCTCTGATAAGGGATAAACTCAAATGATGAGATTAACTTCTAATGAGAATTTCTTTGCTGTAAAGCAATTTCTATGGCTCCGATACCATGAAAGATTTTGATATGAAGAAATATTGAGAGAACAATTTGATGAAAAATGAAAACAGAATTTTATTGATGATGTATTTTGTTACACTAATACAATGAAAGAACATATACATTTATACTGTTGTCACAGAAGCAATATACAGCAAATACAATTGTTGGCTTTAGCCCACAAACCTGAAACAAATAACCCCAATGAAATGAGCGGATCAGATGAAGCCTTGTGAATCCGATTTGGTTGAGCAACGATGTGAATAAATATATATGCCGTAAAGATGAAGGTTTTTCTCATTATCATTTTCAATAGTTGTCGGCGAAACAAATGTCGATAAACACCAACGTCTGCTCTTCGGTTTTGTCTACGATGTGGGGAACGGAAGAACCAAAAGATTCATGGCGATATTCTGAGGAAACAAAATCAAAAAAATTCCAGAAAAATGTAGAAGGTAGATGTTAGCATTTGAACGTAAGTTTGATGAAAATTTATCTTAAAAAATGATGTACAACAAAATATACTTGAATTTTCGGATTTAGAAAGAAGAAGTGTGATTGGTTGAAAGAAATAAAGGTGGAGAAGGAAATACGAAAAATAGGAAGAAGTAACCGTTGGAAAAAGACGAAGACGTTAGATGCGTGGGTATTCAACTGTTAGATTTCAACGATTCGGCCAAACGGAACAATTATACAACGTAAATCTTAACTGTTCACTTTTTTGTTACGAATATCACCTTAATCATCTTTTAACCAAGCTGGCTCATTGTGTAATGTTGTTGATGTGATAGGCGTACATACACTGATACACAAGAGGTTAACGTACTTAATGCTCTTTCTAGCGGTCTTCTACATGCAATGCGCTCTGTTGGACGGACACAAGGAATCAAAGTACCGTATGTTCCGGCCTACTTAGAAACCAACGATTAACCAAGTTGAATAATCGCTGATTCCATTTATCCACAGTAGCAATTTAGTAATAATCGATTTCCTTTAACATCTTTTGTCTTATATTCGAATATCCAACTAAACTGGATATCATCGTACAACTTATATTTCGAATAATTACCAAATAATTCTGTAGATGAACATTTTCAGTTTTTTTTATTCACATGAACTGATGGGAGAAGTAAATAAATTAAAACGACAATACGATCGATTAATTTATACGAGGAGCGTATATTTTATTGAGGCAGAAGCACTGTACAGCTGGGAGGAACATGAAGGCACACGTGCGAGGGCAAAGAGAATCTGTGGAAACAAACGAGTGTATAAACTGTATGGGCATATGAATGGCCGCCCGACAAAAATGAAGGCAGCGAATAACAAAGAAGTAGATCTGCACCATTATATGTAGGGTGGTCGTCCTCCAACTCACATGCTTTCTGCTTCCCTCGCACGCTTGCATTTATTTTTCTTGTCTATTTTCTGTTTCCATGTTTCTACTTCATCCCATATATTTATTGTTTTTGTATTCGATTTCCAAGTCAAGTTTGGAATTTGCAGGCTGGTTAGCTACTTAGCTACGTTCTTTCAAGTTTTAAAACCACATATTCGTTCATATTATTGAAGAAGATAATCATGAAGCTTACTATATTATTATGTGTGCGTATAGAGCGTATTATAATGTTGATTTCTCAATGTGGTGCACTAGACAGAATAACACATGATTGAGACTAGTATATCCCGTATTCGTTAACAAAATATACACGTATACTTTATTAAACAAACAAGTAGATAATGTGCAGTGGGTAGCCCTTAGTACAAGGATCGGTCTCTACACCTTTCATTTATGTCCACTCTCTTTTTCGCTTTATCATTTTCACATGTCATGTTTTCCTCTACTTCCACTTGTCATTTTCATATAAAATATCTCTAAAGTGGGAAATATCCTATATTCTAATTAGGTTAAGTTGATTCATGATTAAACTTTTGCTAATCATGATTAGCCTCGCTTTCTTCTATGTTTTACGAAGCTTCCTTCCACGTGAATGATATTATAGCAGATACTAATTTGCATCTGATTTATATGTTGTCGGTTAGGGGAACAGCTAACTGGACGGTGCATTGTATAAAATCAGTTGTTCTATGCTTGTTTACTTGCATTTACATAAAAAATATTAGGGTATTTAGTTGTGATAACAAGATCTTGTCATTTTATTCGTTACGGACAACATGAAACCTATTGTTGATTAAAAACGAAAATGTTAATATATGTTTGATGGATAAATGTTAAGATTATATATATATATATATATATATATATATATATATATATATATATATATATACACACACACATACATACATATATATATATATATATAATAAAAATAATCATATTTATAGTTCAATACTTTTATGTAATTAATATAGGTAACGATACATTCTATTTTATCTATTAGTACCTTAGGTATTAGTTTTGAGGATAACAACTATAAAACATTATATAAGATATAGATACTAACATTTTATCAAAATATATTGTTAACCCGTCTTTTGGTAAGACAATTCATAGACGAATTTAACCCAACTAACTTCATTATCATATAGAAAGCCTGGAGAGATGGTTATCAATATTATGGATCGACTATATTTGAAACTATGAACTATAGTCAAGTGGACTTGGATGGACGGTACTCAAAAAATGGTTAAGTATCACAACACCAGAAAGGCAATTTTCTCACGGTTATAAGCGTGACAAAACTAATTTATTACGGTTATAACCGTTAAAATAGGTACCGTGGGCAAATTCAGCCACACTTTTACTCACGGTTATAACCGTGATAAAAATAGTAATTTCTCATGCTTATAACCGTTATAAATTTAGATATTATCACACTTATAACCGTGACAGAACAATATTTACTCACGGTTATAATCATGATAAAATGGTTATTACTAACGCTTAGAACCGTGGGAAATTTAGATAGTATCACACTTATAACCGCGACAGAACAATAGTTTCTAACATTTATAACCATTACCAAAAAGGAAACTCTAACACTTATAACCGTGACAAATGCAAATTATATCACAGTTATAACCATTACGAAAGGTTATTTTCTAACACTTATAACCGTGATAACTAAAACAATATCAAACAAACTATATAGCACCAATATTTTATTACAGCTACAGACAATCTATACAAAAAATATATAGTATTAACATTAAGAAAACATACGATCAATAATTAGAACAACACCAAACATTTATGTTTCATACAAACACTACAAAGGATACTTCATACCAACACCACAAATTATAGTATTTCATTCAACTATATCTATACGAATTTATAACAATAGAAAACACGAAACTAAAATTCAAAGCTAACATATCATCAAATTGTTAAAACCGTTGGCCTGTGTATATGGTTCCTTATAATTTTACAAATACCGAATACGAAACTCCGGCCATATGACAAAGCCTCCATCTGAACTGCAACCAAAACTTCATCATCCTATCTCCTTCAAAATCGATATCACATCCATCCCAATCGAAAGTGCTCCTTCACCAAAAACCAAAACCACAACTCCGTCAACCCGCAATATACATCGCAACCTTCGACCACAATCTACAAAACAACCCATCACTTAATCCACTATCCTTCAACTTCATCAACACCATCCTACTCAACATCAATACCACAGTCGCCTTCATCACCCACTGTCTGAACTACCAAAACACAGCCACCATCACCTTCTTGCAAATCACCACCTCAAACCTCGACCTCAGCAAACTCCAGCAATCAAACCAAACAATCCTCTCCAACATTACACTACTCTCCAGAAATCACCACCCTAACATGCACCCTTCAATTCTTCTCACCACAAAACACCAACCTGCAATTCCTCCCCGCCCACAGAATTGCAACCAACTTAGTGCACCACCTCAAACTCACAACCTACCACTATCTTTGTACAGATTTAGGAACACATGTCACTCTTTGCTGATAGTTAGAAGATATATTTATCATGGTAGGTTTGATCTTGCTTATTGCCCATTTCGCCCTCATCTTTGTACTCAGAGAATAATCAACTGGACAAGATGAGCTTTCCATTTTTGTCATTCTTCGGCTACTTCTATCAATGCTAGTTTATAATTTGCAAAAATGTATAATTACATGATGTTTCTAGCGAGTTGAAACATTCAAAACTAATATACTTAATATATTTCTAACATTACTGTAAATAAATAATCAATGACTTATGTGTTAAGAATTTAAGAGTTGCTTCATGCTTGCCTAAAGAGATAATACTGTTTAGTGCTCAAATTAATGACTATTGGGTAGAACAATAAATCACCCAAGTTTGTTAGCTATGTTTCTCAATGGGTGGCAGTAGTTAAAGTTGATCCAAAGACATTAAGAAAATGACTAATGGGATACAGTGCAAGGATAGAATGATAAAAGGCAATATACATATTGTTATCCCTATTGCAAAGAACCTTCAGGGTGCAGGAATGAACTTGCAAGATGTTGCGTAGGTACTTGATTTATAAATGTATTAGCCAAGTTTCTTATATTTTCTCCAATCAAACTGTACTATTCGTACTAAAATATTCTGGCCAATTTGATTAAAAGATGCCAATGATATTTGAAATTGCACCGGTGTGATTTTTTTTTTATAGAAATACACAACAGCGATCTAAAACTACATCTGACCAACGTTCATAATAAAAATCAACCCTGATCTAAAACTACATTTGTGTATTCCGATGAATATTCATAATAAGACTCAACCATGTATTTATCAAGGAGACTAATAAATTTATAATATATCTATATAGAGAAAAAGATATGATGAACATCTGAAGTAATCATCATCACTATAGATTGTAAAGATACAAGCAAGTGAAACAGATGAAAGAGCAAAAGAAATGTATTCTTTATCTATGAACGTTGATCACTACAATTACAAACAGTTTGTTTTGTTTACTCATTAGCGGTAAAGTGCTAACAGTTTATTTTGTTCATTGTATACAGATTATTTTGTTCATTGTATTACTAATAGGTTTAAACAGAATACATCAGCTCAAATGTCATTTTGTTTGCCAACACAAAATATCTCCTTTATATTGCATTAAATAAGCTACAAAGTACTTTTCCATGCCTATTAAATTTTATCCTATAATAATACAATTTCTAAGGCATTTACAATCAAAAATCATGCATCCTATGATATCTTCAGATAATACCCATTGGTGTCCATGCTTTCAAAATCATATTTCGTTGAACTTTAAATTAAAATTAAAATTAGCTAAACTAACTAAAATTAATTGACTTACATATTTTCCAACAACATAAGAAAGCACCTCTCTATTTTTTTTTTTACTTGTATGTGTCACTTTCCATGCCTTGTCTCATGTAAGTTTACATTCGGGATTATCCATTTCCTACATGAAAAAATATAAATATATTCAACAATTATACAATATTAACACGATTAGTTGTGAAAGGCTTACTACGTTCCGATTCTTCATATAGTTTAGCATAAGATTTTCTTCCCAATGTATGACTTATAGTGTTCTTCCACCAAGCTTCAAAATGCACTTTGACACGTGAAACATTTCGGGAAATCCATACAATATTGAATAGACAAGCTAGTCAGGTGATAATCGAGTGCACTAGCTCTCACCTCAATCTTTTTGTTAATCAGTTTCACATTTTAACAAACAGTGCAACTCGTCTACATAGGATACCCACCTTTTTTAATTCTGAAATTAACATGATATTTTCAACTTTGCATTTCTTTATTTTCTACTAACGTAAGAATTATCCATCTTAAAGTGTTGGCGACATCTTTTCTCTACTACGTGTATGCAGGAGAGGCAAATAAATAAAACTGTATAATTGTCTTCCCTGAAATAAACATTGATTTCACACAACCCACATGACCATAAATTAACTAACACCATTCATCTTGAAGCTAAAACAAATAAAGTCCAATCCTATATGTTTAAATGTGTGTAGCACCAATTAGCTTAGAATGTGAATTAGACTACTGGTAGGGTCACATGACACAATTTCAATGTAATGAACAATAGCTAAAAACTTAGTATACCTTTTGAGTTATTTAGTTAGTATCCACAGAGAAAAGAGAGGGCAACATACAAATAATGACCAGAACATAGCACATGACTTCAGGCTAGATATTGAAAAACAATATATAGGGGGAAAACAAGCAGGTGGCATCTAGGTAAACGATAGTCTGAACTATAGCTAAAACGCAACAACAAAAATGAAAATTTCTTATTAATTTTGTAACTTGATAAATTTCATAACTTAATAATTTTAGTTATTAAGTTCTTAAATTATTAAAACATGGGGAGATAGTTAATAAATGAAAAATTGAATTCTTTATGACCATCATTAGATTTTTGAGCATCAAAATGTCAAAATTCCTGTAGTCAAAAGTTAAATGGAAAATAGTTGATTCAATCAGTTCAAAACATATGTATAGGTTAAAATTTATGACTTAATTTGATAGATATCCTACCTATGTGTTGCCAGCAATTGCAGCCTGAGAATGTGATGTTTCCATTTCTACGTTATTATCAAGGAAAGTGGCACGCAGGAAAAAAAGATTTCAAAAGATCACAGTTTATAGTTTGTATTAAAAACAAATATTGTAACAAAAAAAATTTGAAACATATGTAATAATAACCGCAAAGGGACCATCTTGGTTATTAGACTGAAGAAATTACTTAAGCAAGACTCATCGACTGAAAGGAAGTAGAATTGCATCATAAATGATGTATAGAAATTTGAATCAAGTTACTAGGCCTATGTGCGAACTTGTTAACATGAAAATTTCCAACAAGTTAGATGCATTAGGAGTTCCAAAATACAGTTCAATGGTGTATATTATGCAAACATGCATATGTAACAGGATAAATTAAAGTTGTCAATGAAATAGAAATAAAATCAACTCGCTGAGCTTGACTTCAAAAGTTGCATTTCCAATAGCATGGAGAGGAGCAATAATTCTACACGCATTTCCTAAAGTTTCAGTTTGTTTCAAAAAATACACATCCTTGCAGTATCCCTGTATAAGAACATACGTACTGTCACAATATGCAAGACAACCATGCCATCTATTTAAGTATACCACACTAATATTTTTGGAGTTATGCCAATGTAAATAGAAATAAACTCGCATTATTTTTTGTTAGGTTGCATCAAAATTCAATAAAAGTAACTAAAAAGTACTGCCATACAAAACTTGCTAATTATCCTAACACAAAAAAGCAAAAAACTCAATCGGGCAACAAAGAAATATAAAGAAACTGGTAAAGAGGTGTTCAATTTCCCAAACTTCTTTTTTCACTTTGAAATCAAGCCAACCAAACTAATATTTGTCATTATCTAGTTCTGCTTTCTAATACTAAATTAATCTACTAGCCAACTTGATGTATACAGTACAGTTGGCTTTATATTTTACACCAGGCAAATTTGCCTGACAACATAGTAACTTAAACTTTGTATCAAAGCTAAACTTAAAATAATAATACCCTTAATTAAAAGTGGGTTTAATATAAAGCAATCAACCCTAAAACACAGCATGACAGCCTGCCTTATGTTAAAATAAATCAAGAAAGGGAAATAACTTCCGAAACAAGTTGAGAAAAAGATATTATATATATGTTCACCAATCAAACCAGGAACTAACCACAGATCATAAGATAATATAATATGAAGAATGATATACTAAGCAAACATGTGAAAGAAAGGTATAATCCATGTGCTTGTACAACAACATAAAATTTAACGCACTATCTTAGTCTAGTGCAATACTCAGATCAGAAACATATTAAAAATAAGTTTGATTGTCTGGAATTATATTATGTACCTTAGTAATTGGAATTCGATGCACTTGCAGACCTCCTTGGTGTGGTTTTGGTAGGTAATATGTCATCAAGTTCAATGTATAAAGGGTACATATATATAGTATACACTAAATTATTTTATTTTAAAAGATTATAAGATATGGTACCTGAATCATAATCTCCTATGTTTAAGGTCGGTACTGTTAAACTAACCAACCAGTAAACTACTCAATAAAAAAACTCAAGTTTGTTGATTTGGATGTTACATTGTTAAGTCTGTTTGATAATGACAAATATTAGTTTTTGTTATTGTTATCAAATGACATGCACAGGTAAGAAAGAAGAAGCTGGTAGTAATGAAAATATTTTAAAATTTGTATATTTTTGTGCTCTCAGTATTAATAATACGATGGATATTATTTTATCACTAGGAAAACAACGTTAAGCATAACTACAACAATATTTATCTATTTTCGAGCATCTAAACATGTGATGTTACATATATACATGGGAATCCATATATCAAACATACTTGTAATGCTCCTCTCCAACAGAAGCTTTGATGAAGCCAGCAATCAAGTTCGAAAGAAACAAAACCAATCTTAAATTTTCAATCAGAGATTCTACTAATCAAATAAATATACATCGTGATAAAAAATTACATGAATCAATAATACAAGATCATCTTCAACGTCTAAAGCATCAAACGATTATGTTATGGCCACTAGAAAACAGACATCTAAAAAGCAATCATTTGAAATGAGACGGTTATTTTGTAGCTGCCTCAATTAAGATGGTTAGAAAATAGTCTATTCTATATTCTATTCACCACATACAACACCATAATATCGATTTTGAATTCAAACCCCACACACACCCGCACACAAAAGAAGAAAAGAAAATCAAAATCTAAACATCAGTTTAGGAATCCGGTTCCGGTATAGTGTCATGTACTGCAGATATGGATGTGTCACTTGGGCATATGTCGTATATATGAAATTAAAATTGAAGTGATTACCTGATTTCAAAAAATAAATTAAAATTGAAGTTATTACCTGATCTGAATTTGAAAATTTATTTGCAGTTGATTGCCAAAATGGAACACAACCCTAATCCTCGTTCATCTTCATCAAATTGGTAGAACAAAGGGCAAAGGTGGTGGTAGACGATGGAGGCGGTGGAAGACAGGGGAGGAGGTGGTAGACGGCAGCTGTGACATAACAAATTAGCGATAACCCTAAAACGAACGAAAGAGGAAAACGTTGAAATAATGAAATGTTATTCATTAGAAATAGGTTAAGAAATAACAGAAGATAAAATTACAATTCTATCCATATTGCATTTAATTATTTATGAAATTACCCGATTTGGTAACGGTAATAATCGTGATAAATGTTAATAACGGAAATAACGGTTAGAAATTGGTAATGGTTATAACTGTTGCAAATTGAAAGCGGAAAAGTGTTACAAAATGTACTATTTGGTGTAGTGTATGGAACTAATACTTCCCCTAGAAGAAGGATCGAAATAGAGGGATCAGAATAAAGGGATCGGATTAAACAAGATGCACACAGCACAACTCAATGATGATTACTGCATAACTCAACAACCATAAAGCGTATTGAAGTGAAACTTTGAAAACAAGAAGAAGGGACCATACTGAGTCTATCCTAGGGATCGCACATCATTTGAAGAAACTTGGAGGGATCATCCCTTACCCTATGTAGGGATTGTCTATAATCAACCTTCATAACATATTGAAATAAATATTGATCAATAACTGGAGTTCTACTAACCTAATTAGCATGGAACTTGGAGGCTAAACATAATACAACATGGAAAAGCTCATTTAGGAATCGCATATCATTTGGAGAAGTTTGGAGGGATCGGCCCCTATCCATATTCAAGGATTGCTTTAGTTGGATTTGCAATAATGATCGGTCAATAACTCGAGATCTGTAGACGCAATCAACATGAAACTTGAAATGCAAACATATTATAACACAAGGAACACAATATACGGGTCGCAACCTCAAAGGAGCAACTTGAAGGGATCGACCCCTATCCCTACTCATGGATTAGTTTAGTTGAATTTGCAGTAATGAATGATCGATATCTCAAGATCCTTAACTGTGATCGACATGAAATTTGGAGAGCAAGAAGATAACATCATGGGAGACCCATCATAGGGATCACACCCTATGATTCCACCAAAATAAGGATTGGCAATGATTCTATTAAAGGCTCTGGTTGGCCCCAAACCTTCTGGGCAGGCTCGTCTTGGCTTCAGTGTTCTAGATCTAGGCTTTGAGCGAGATATTTTCATGTCTTCTCCTGTAAATACAGTAGGCATGACTTCATAAAAGGAATCTTCAACCGAGGCTACACTCTGCTAATTTTATTTTTGGATTTCAGTTTGTAATTATAAACAAACTACAATATAATAAAAAATGATTATTCTGAGTGGATATTGGCCGGAGTTAGCCGAACCACTATAAATCTTGTCTCTTTTTACTTTCTTTCATTTTTAGTTTGTTTTTTATTCATATTATATTCTCTACATCATATACTATCTAAGATATGTGCCTAGATATTGGTGCTATCACATAATTGGGTGTGGCGGCCTATTTTGATGCCAACATTCTGGTGCTTTTACTGAGAAAGGTAGCCCTCGTGGATTTGGAATTTGGATTCAGAGCTTGGAAAAATTTAGAGCTTAGATTTGTAGAAATGGTGAAATAATCAACAAGGAGAGTGCTACTGAAAAGAAGTCACCATGGAGGGAGTCAATAGGCTTCCTCAGGAGCTGGAGCGAATCAAACATCTATCAACATCACTAGGAATGAAATGGAAATGATGATAGATGATATGTAGGAAAGGATACTAAAAGGACATGAGGAGATGATGCAAAATTTACTTCGACTAATGGACAAGCAGATGTGCATAGCCAAGGGAATAGAGTAGCAGGAGCTAATGACAACTTAAATCAAGGAGTTGAAGCAATATGAATCGTTGGAAATCAGAACCGAAAACATGGAGATGGAGCTATTGGATAAAGGAATGAAACAGAGCAGCCAGGAGAACTCTCTCGCCATCTTAGAGGGATCAGCCTTGATCCCCAAAGGCTAGGTGGCATGCACTCGGGTGTGGTTGATCGCGATGCTGGAGGACCTATGGTTTATTCCTTTGAGCTTGGTGCAAATCGAAATTTGAATGCTCGCCCAAAGAAGTACGTTTTGAAATTCCCTTGTAAACTCGGGGGTAGTTTGAAAATAATGGTAGGAGACTACAGTTGGATGACAATGACAGGTCAATAGAGATGATCAGACGAGCTATGCATGGTGGATCGGTGAACATGGATCTGGAGGACGTAAATAGAAGTCCGTTCACTCCTAATATCAGGAATGTTAGAAATCCACTAGAGTTTAAATGACCAAAACTGGAAGTATATGATGGAAAGTTTGACCCAACTATGCACGTGATGAGATATATACGGCACATGGAAGTACTAGGGGAAACAGAGAAGGTCATGGGAAGTTGTTTTCCACTTTATTTGATGGCATTAGCTGCACTATGGTTTAGGCTTATGAAGAATGGTCGAATAAGGACATGGAGTGAGTTGGTAGGTCGGTTCATGAGCTATTTTTGAGTCCATATCATAAGACCTAAGAATATTATGACATTGATAACACTAAAACAGGAGACCGGAGAGTCTCTAAGGAGTTTTTTAACACGATTCAATTCCACGACGTCATCAGTAGATCTGCCAGATCCATCCATGATTTTCATGGCAGTTGTATCTGGAATTGCCAATGGCACGAATTTCAAGCATTCATTGGCGTAAGATTTACCTATGGATCTCGAGGAGTTTTATCATGAAGTAGAAAGGTTCCTACGTCAGGAAGACGCACGAGCCGACAAACCGGAGTTGAACACTGTGCAAAATGGGGGATCATTAAGAGATGCAAACAAGAATGATAAAATCAAATGAAAATTAGATGATGGGTATGACGGGACAAAAAGATGATGGAAAATGCAGGAGGTGAATTCTCCTCGTACATGGATTTGCAGGAAAGCCTAGAACGGATTTATCTAAACATTAGGTGGAAACTCCCTTATTGGAATCCCGTAAGGAGGGATCCCACGGAGTGGGAGCATATGTCTAGAAAGTATTGCCTATTCCACAAATTGAATGGGCACACCATGGATAATGCAAGTATTTAT
Source organism: Allium cepa (assembly GCA_030765085.1). Classification (NCBI taxonomy): domain Eukaryota; kingdom Viridiplantae; phylum Streptophyta; class Magnoliopsida; order Asparagales; family Amaryllidaceae; genus Allium; species Allium cepa. The sequence goes on along the minus strand of CM060935.1, from coordinate 735,685,409 downwards.
AAGATATGATTGAGGAGCACGTCAGGAACTAAAGACTGTCATAGTATGTAGGGAATCGGACAATGGTGATGGAACATGAGCATCCATCGTCCACATCAAATGGTAACAAGAATGACCCTGAATCAAGAACGCGGATCGCAACTGATCATGATGATAAGGATCGAGTTCAAAACTTGAACTCCGATCGTAGTAGTAGTAGTAGTAGTAGTAGTAGTAGTAGTAGAATTTATAATAAGGTAGCTAAGTCACTTACATATGTACGGGATTGAGCACGGTCCTTAGGCATGCTCTGTAATGATGATAACCGTCGTACCTGAAGAGGTACTCTTTTTGCTTTTTTAGATTTTTGGATTTTTGAATGTACAAACTCTTATTTATTAGGTTACTTATGATCCGCATTATTGCGATGGATAAAACAGGACGTGGTTATTGTCCCAACCGGAGTGATAGGGTAATAACTACAAGGTGTGAGTCCCTTCGTTGGAGAGCGATAAAATGGAATTACACAGCTATTAAGTCCTCGACTGGAGAGTTAAGACTGGAGAATAAAACCCAATAGTACGCCATGTATGGATTATGCATGGAAAGGAGTAGGCTGCTTCGTCGGAGAGCTACATGAGTGTTCTACTCACGTCGTCGAGTATGGATTATTCTCGGTAAGGGTCCAGAGTGACCACTATTAGCCTAGGAGTTAAGCTAAGACACCACTTGACGTTCAGGGACATTGAACCAGAGTACATGAAATAATGTCACTTTACCGGAGAGCGAAAAGATCGGCTTAATTAAACGTCGAGTATTGATTGTGCTTGCAAGGACCCGGAGAGGTCACAGATTTGGATGTCGGCTTCGAACAACGATGGATTTGGGCATTGACCTAGAGAGGTCGTGGATTTGGATATGGGCCTAAAACAGTTCCATATTTAGCTAACGACTAGTTGAGGTTAAAGGTTTGGAAAAAGGGCATGGAGAGAATATGGATTTGCTATGGATATGGGTTTGTATGAAATGATTTGGAGAGATCGCGGATTTGGAATTGGATATCGACACGGTGTGATCATGGATTTCACTAACGATACGGAGGAATCATGGATTTGATTGGCAACAGATTGGATTTGGATTAGATAATATGGCTACCGATGGATTATAGGCTTGCTACCGATGGATTATAGGCTTCGAATCTTATATTTATGACAATTCAAAACATACTTTTCTATCGTAAGGCATGTTTTGAAGGGCAAAGTGTTAACCTTCCTTTTGGAAAGGCAGTATATAGGCGGATTTAACCAAACAGATTTCATGATCATCAAGGCAAAAAGCTCGGAGAGATGGTTACCAGGATTGGAGGTCGATTATATTTGAAACTATTTATTATAGTCGAATGGATTCGGATAGACAACACTCCAAAAATGGGTAAACATGGAACTAATACTTCTCCTAGAAGAGAGATCGGAATAGAGGGATCAGATTAAACAGGATACACAAAAAAAACAATGATGATCGCTCCATAAATCAACAATCACAAAGCGAATTGAAGTGAAATTTTGGAAACTAGAAGAAGGGATCCCAGCGAGTCCACCCTAGGGATCGTACATCATTTGGAGGAACTTGGATGGATTGGCCCCCATCCCTATATAGGTATCGGCTACAATCAGTCTTCATAACATATTGCAATAAAGATCGATCAATAACTCGAGTTCTACCAAATTAGGTTGAAACTTGTAGGATAAATATAATACAACATGGTGAACCTCCCATAGGGATCACACATCATTTGGAGGAGTTTGGAGGGATCGGCCCTATCCTTATTCAGGGATTGGCTTTGTTGGATTTGCAGCAATGATTGGTCAATAACTCGAGATCTATAGATGCTATCAACTTGAAACTTGGAGTACAAGCATGCAATAACATAAGATACACACTATAGCGATCACAACCCCAAAGTAGCAACTTGGAGGGATCGTCCCTACCTAATGTAGAGGTTGTCTCTTATCCTTATTTAGGAATTGGTTTAGTTGAATTCGCAGTAATGATCAATCGATATCTCAAGATCCATAAGCGCGATCGACACGAAATTAGGAGAGTAAGAAGATAACATCATGAGGGACCCTCTATAGGGATCGCACGCCAAGATAACATTATGAGATTTGGTTTGAGTTAATCTACTTTCCAACTATCTATTCAATAATTTAGATTTGTCATCTTCTAAGATTTTTCCTAATTTATTTTAGTTCAAAACATCAGAATAAAAGATAGATTCAAGAGTAGAAATCATATTTGTATAGTTAAAAGTTGAGTGGTAGATTATATCAAACCTAAGGATCCATACTTCTTGGCATGACGGTGGTTCAAAAGTCACTTTTGGACTTTGAATCGGTATGTCCAGTGATAGGGGTTATTACAACTTTAGAGTAAATTGCTCGATAGTTTTCTCTTCGCTAATGTAACTAAGGTCAAACATAAAATGTCGATGTGACTAAATTACATTGTTCTCTTGACTTGAGGATACCATTGATCATTAATCTTGAAGCTCCGCATTGATTATAATTAAATCGTGGCATGACGTCCATTGAAAAATTATAGTTGGGTTGAGTGGAAGCATTGGAAGTGAAACACTATTCAAGAGAGGATTTATCTCATTAGTTATCACAATCAACTCAAAGTCTTGTCCAGAGAATTTGGGTTAATATTAATTTTTATTATTGAACTATGGACTTTGTGTTTGGACTATATAGTTGAATTTGGATGATACTGGAATTTCGATCATTACTAAATTTATAAGTCCAATGCGATATAGTTTTGACGAAAAGAGTTGGTGTAAATAATTATCATTATCTGGCAAGAATATAAAATCAGATTGTACCGAAAGCAAGTAAGTGATAAATTTGGTTAAAATGTCATACGTATGCTAAGTGATGTCTGAATATTAATATTCGAATTGTTCAATATCAATAACCGATCAAATTTACACCTAAGAGTCATGCAACCGAAATGTTGAATACTCCTTTTTCACCCAATTTAGTTAATTTGTAATTGTTATAGTAAATTAAATTATTTATGAAATATTAATTATAAAATTTTATTTATGTGTATTGGACAACAATAAATAGTTTGCATACAGTAATTATATAAATGCCAATCGATATATGATATCTAAACGCATTTGTATTGGTTTTAAATGCAATAAATATTGTTCGGGTTTGAAGTGGATTTTAGGCCCATATAAGGCTTAATAATTTCGATCGTGAAGGGAAAAGATAGGCTGGCCATTTGATGGCTTATGAAGTGGTTTTGAATGTTTAAAAATAAGAGAATGGGTAAGAAAAAGATTAAGGATCTTGATCCTACTTTTGCTCTCTACTCCCCCCGTGTATAAACATCTTTATCCTCATTTTCTTTTATGCGTTTTACTGCTCTATCATCCCTTTAATGGCTGAATATACCCTTCCCTTCTTCTTAAATATTCAAGCAACTAAAAACAAATTAAAATCAAATAATCATCAGTGGACAGGCAGTTTGACAGTTAGCAACTTCAAGTTTAGAATTGGATTCAAAGATTTCACTTCTTCGTTTCAACATGCGAGCTTTAGGCTTTGGTGAAAAGATACTCTTCTAATTTAATATCATATATATATATGATATTTCTCCATATACTATTTTGTTAGAATTATCACAAATTGGTATATTGATAGACTTTCACATGTTAATATTACTAATGAAGCTCAAGACGTTATTCTTTTATGTTCTTTACCTAAATAATATACTGCTTTTTTAAATTCTATGATATATGAACGCAATAAAATTAGTCTTTCTAATGTTATGACTATTTTGCATAATGATGTATTAAGGGGAATACTAGCTGGTACTAGTTAAGAAAGTGATTCTAAAAGCTTGTTTGTCCAAAGAAGGAGAAGTAAAAGTAAACTAAATTTGGAAGTAGTCATAGTAAATTGAGGTCTAAGTCCGGGGGATCTGATGATAGAATTTATTATTATTGTAAAAATTCTGGATAATAATTGCAACATGTCCAACATTAGAGAAAAGTATTGAAGCTTCCAAGAAAGCTTCAGCAACCACGGTAGAGACTTCACAGAATGACATAGAGAGCGACATGGATGTTTTTATTGCTTACGTCTCTTCTAAAAAGAGTCATTTATGGGTTATTGATTATGGTGCATTTTAGCACATGACGCCTAATTGTAACTGTTTTTCCACTTACAACATGGTCAACGGAGGAGAGGTCCTAATAGGTTATGATGCTTCTTACCGTATAGTGGCTATTGATAGCATGAAGATTAGGATGCATGATGGTGTTGTTCATGCTATCACTGATGTTAGGCATGTGCTTGATTTGATGATGAGCCTTATTTTTGGTGGAGATTTGAGTAGGCTAAGGATGAAAAGTACTGTTGATGGAGAAAAATTGAAGGTAACGAAGGGTTCGCCTTTTATTATGAAGGGAACTCACGAAGGGAATTTTTATTTGCTGAAGGATACCATTGTTTCCTTAGAGTTAGCCACTGTGGTTAACTCATCTGATCCTCATTCCACCATACTAAAGGATTTACACATGGGACATCACAATTTCGCAGAACTATAGAAAAGTGGCTTGGTTAATGGCATTTGAAACTTTAAGCATATTTTTTGTAAAGGGTATGTATGAGGAAAATAGATAAAGGTTTCGTTTGGAATTGGTGAACGTAAGTCCAAAAATGTTTTGGATTATGTACATATAGATGTTTAGAGGCATGAACCTTGCCTATCTTTGGGTGGAGCCATGTATTTCATTTCCTTTATAGGTAATTTCTCTATAAAAGTATGAGTTTACTTCGTGAAATCATAGAGTGAAACTTTTGATAGGTTTCGAAAGTGGAAAACTATTATTGAAAATAGTCAGGAAAGAAATTAAATGTTCTTTGTTCATATAACGACGGTGATTTTGTATCTCAGGAATTCATCAATTTTTGTTAGTTCGAAGGTATAATGTGGCATTACAACACACATGCGATCCTCATCCTAGTGGGGTAGCTGAATGCATGAATCAGACATTATTGGAAGGAACATCATTGCCTCAAACTCATTGTTGGTTTGAAGGAGTTATTGGTAGAAGCTTTATTTATGGCGGCGTTTATCATCAACCGCACACCTTATACCTTTATAGACATGAAGATCCCAAAAGAAGTATGGAAGGAGAGCCTGTTGATTATTTCTCAAAGTGTTTAGTTTCCCCGCTTATGTTCGTGAAAGCAAAGGAAAACTGGATCCAAGGTCGTTCAGTTACATTTTTCTCGATTATAGACGAGGAATGAAGGGATATAAGATGTAGTATCTTAATACTAGACAGTTATTACTAGCATCCATGTGACTTTTGATGAAAACACTATGTTGAAGGTGGAGCATTCGTCAACTGATGATAGTTCGAGGATACCTTCAGAATACTAAATCAATGGCAAATCATCAGACTACTTCCATAAAATTATAGATGGTGTTTCCTCTGGAACCTTGGTTGATGAAGATAATATATAAGCTCAGATTAAAGGTGGAGCTCAATATTAATCTAAACCCATTCGTCAAAGGAAGAATGCTCGGTGGCTTAATGATTTTGTGGAACTTAGTATTGAAGATGTGAATTTTGATGACATGATGGCTTACGCACTGAATATTGTTCTTTTTTAATAGTTCAAGTTGGTTGGTAGTTATGGAGGAGGAGACAGATTCTTTGCAAAAAATCATACTTGTGATTCGGTGGCTCTTCCTTTTGTCATGCAAGCTATTAAATGTAAGTGCATCTATAGAATAAAATATGGTGGCAATAGTGAATTGAGGTACAAGGCAAGATTAGTAGCCAACAGGTATGTTCAAAGATAATATATTGAGTTCGCTGATCTTTCATTCTCCTATTATTCATCATACTTTTATTCATACGTTATTAGGTTTAGTTGCTCATTATGGTATGGAGTTGGAGCAATTAGATGTAAATACTACATTCTTGCATGTGGACATTGATGATGCTTATAACCACTAGAGGTGTTCATTGATAGTAGTAAGCCAAATCATGTTATAAACGTAAACAAATCTTTATACGGGCTTAAACAATCTCCTAGACAGTGATATAAATGATTTTATAGTTTTATGTTTTCTTTAAGATACTATAAAATTTTAAAAGACCAGTGTGTTAATTTAAAAGGTGTGATGAGTATACTATAAATTTTCTTTGTATGTGCAGTGATATGCTGATTGCATCTTAGAGTATGATCAGAATTTTATAACTGAAAATTGAGCTCTTTGGGGAGTTTGATATGAAAGAATTTGGAATGACCTAAATATTTTTTAAGGATGAAGATATTCAGAGATAGGCAATGGAAAGAGTTGAGACTTGCTTGGTCACATTATATCAGAAAGTCCTCTCTCGATATGGGATGGAGAACACTAAGTCGCCAAGCACTCCATTAGGCTCTCATTTAAAATTATCGAAAAACTTAACTCCTATATCAGATAAAGAAAAGATGCAAATGACAGCATTCCTTATTCTAGTGTCGTTGGAAGTTTAATGTACACAAAGATATGTACTAGGGCAGGCTTAGCTCATGTAGTTGACATTGCTAGTAGATATATATATCTCACCCAAGTAAAGGACATTGCAAGTAGTGAAGTGGATTCTCCATTATCTGTGAGGTACTACGGATGTTGGCTTATGGTATGTATGGCAGAATGGATGGTGACATTACTTCTCGTGGTTATTTCTTCATGGTTATTATGATTCTGATTATGCCAAGGATATGGATGGTCGAAAGACGGAGTCGGGCTATGTTTTTACATTGGCATAGGCGTGCTTTCTTGGAGATCAAAACTAGAACCTTTAGTAGCTTTATCGACTACCAAAGCTGAGTTGATTTCGATTGTGGAAGTGATTAAAGTAGGAATGTACTTGTTGCAGTTATAGGATGACATTCTAGTTAGGCAGACAATGATTGAGATATTTTATGATAGTCAGAGTGCTATTCATTCGATTCAAAACCAAGCTCATGGTTCTCCTACAAAGTGTATTGATGTTGGAGCATTCTTTCTTACGTTGGAGGAAGAGCGCAACAAATTAAGTTAACAAAGGTGCATATCAAAGACAATCCTTCAGATACGTTAACAAAGTTGGTCCCTAGAGGCAAGGTTAAGCACTGCTCAAACTTGATTAGCTTAGTCCCAACTAATTTAACATCAATGTGGCGCTGACCCAACAGCTCATAGATAATGATCGAATTCATTTTAGAGAGATGTGGATAATTTGAGTCAAGCTAGAGTGTTGAATATGAGACTCAAATCTTATTAGCATATAGAAAAAGAAGAAAATTAATCAAATTAATTAATTGATTGGCCAAAGTTAAAGTGTATGGAAATGGATAAGTTCATTAAAGCTAATGAAAATCAAATTGTGGTCAAATATACAATCAAAGGAGATAAATATTTACATTATGTCAAAAGCAAATAAAACCTTGGAAAAACGTAAAGGATTTCAAAAAGTATATGAAATTGATTGTCTATTTTGCAAATCAATTTCATTTCTTCTCAAATTCAGCTTCATTCTACTCCTATTTAAAGAGCCCTCAAGCTGTTGAAAAAGTACTTCATTTTTCTCAGCCAATAGTTCCTTTAAAATATTCTTCCAAGAATTATTGATACATCTCCGTTTAAGAGATCCGCAATATTTTGTAATCTCTCATCTCTAAGTTGATGGAGTAGTAAAGTTGTTTGGTCTTCATATATGTAGTCAATTGATAGTTTCACTAAAGATATACTATGTCTAGTGGTGGCATGTAGCGACCGTCGTCGACGGTCCGTCGAATATTTCCTACAGCTAACCATTTTATTATTTATCGAATTAAATTAATTAATTTATCTAATTCCCATTACATTTTAAAAAAATGTTTAAAAATACTATTTTAATTCCAAAAAAATAAATAGGATACTTTAGCACAACCATTCAATGTGACGACCGTTCTGATCGGTCAAATTAGTATTTTGGATGATCTATCTTCGCGTAATTCGAATATTTAACGTTATTGAAAATATAACTCGCACGACCAATCTATGTGACTTTTAGTTGGTCCATTAAACAATTTTGATAAAGTTGATTTTGTGTAATATTTTTATGAGTTAAAATATTTTTTAAAATTGTTGGGTAATTAATTATGAATTTTAACTTTATTTAGCATGATAAAATTATATAAAATAAAATAGTCAATAGAAAATTAAGTTTATTGGATCTTACATCGATATAAACTGTACTTAACCTGTATTCAAAAGATGATGAAAATATAAATAACTATACGGTGTTGATCTTAAATTTTAAATTAATAGCCGTTTGTCGATATTCGAATTAAAAACCTTCATTCGAAGGTCGTTGATGACCTTGGAATGAGATCAAATTCGAACCACTGATGCTTGATAACGTGTTAATCCAATTTGTATGGTTGGATTCGTAAAAGAATGGCCAAAAAAAATTTAACTTCCAAACTGGTCATTTTGTCGAAAGTCATATAACATACATATGTTTTATGAATCCAACCGTAATGACCTATTTGGAGGTTAAATTTTTTTTCTGGCCATTTTGTTTACGAATGCAACAGTACGGATTGGATTAATACGTCACCAAGCATTAATGGTTCAAATATGGTCATGTTTTAAGGTCGTCTACCTTACAAACGAAGGGTTTTAGTTCGAATATCGACGAACGAATATAAATTTGAAATTCAAAATCGATACCTTACAATTTCTAATTTTTTCATTATCGTTTGGGGATGGGTCAAGTACACTTTGGATCGACATAGTATTCAATAAATTTAATTTTCTACCGATATATTTTATATAATTTATCGTGCCAAATATAGTTAAAAATTCATAAAAATTCATCCAATGGTTTTAGAAAATATTTTAATTCGTAAAATGTTACACAAAATCAATTTTATTGAAGTTGCTTAATAACCGAATAAAATTCGCATTATGGAAGTTAGATTTTCAATATGTTAAATATTCAAATTACGTGAAGATAGATCGTCAAAAATACTATTTAACCAATCAGAATAGTCGTTATGTTGCATGGTTATGTTACAATATCATGTTTATTTTTTAGGAGTTAAATTAGTATTTTTAAATATTTTTTAAAATGTTAAATGAATAAGAAAAAAAATAAAAAAATAGAAAATTAACAAGCCATCGCTAGCCGATGACATATCGAGTATATAAGAAGAAAACATGCGACTTTTTCATCATTCTCCTATTCGCACCATATTTTCATAAGCAAAAAAATCTAGAGCCGTCGACATCCTTCCTCGACCACTGTCGCCGCCTCTCATCAACTTACCTAACGTCATTACAATTCGCCGGAATCCCCAATCTCTTCAATTTCTTCTCAATTTACGAAATATTTTAACCCTAATTTCAGATTTGGAGCTAAGTGGTATAATTATGGGTTTGAAATTGATGATTATTACATATTAGTTGATGATAATAACGTATTACTTGATTTAAGGATATCAATTAGTGTTGTGACTATTTAATTTGTAATTAAAAATTAGGTTTGATTTAAATCCAAAAATTGGTATATAATTATTGATTGATGTGTATGTTGATTAGTTTACATGATTTTTGTTGTGGTTTAGAATAATTTTAGGGCTAATATGTATGGACGAATAGTGCATATGTTAATTATAAGGCTTATGGTTTAAACAGTTGAATGAATTATAAGTGTTAGTGGTGAGTTAGTTAATGAAATATTTAAATAGTTGAATGAATTATAAAATATGGTTTAAATTTTAATTTATGATTATTAAAATAGCAATTTGTGCATATTTAGAAGTAGTTCTAAATAGTAATTGCGAAACAAATATTCTACTAAAATCGATTTGTAAAAATTAAGAAACGAATATAATTTTTATTTAAAAATGAACCGTAAGTATTATTTTAACAAATAAAGCAACAAAAAATTAAAGCTTTTAGTCCCAAAAATCTTTAATTTATTTTAGAAAATATGACAACAATAGTACACCCATTGGATGCAAAGATAGGCATACAATAAAGGTTGCATGTTGTATTGGAAAGATGACATTAAATTAGAAAATGCAAAATACGTAATAAGAAAAAATATAAACCAACAAAAAAGAAAGGAAAGGAGGTTTCATAAAAGAGAATGCATTATTTACCCATCATTCTTAAATTTTAAAGGTTATATGTGTCTTCTACTGCGACATGTCAAGTGCAATGGCACAATGTGAGTATAAAAAAAGAGGGAACTTTAACATATCTATCTGATGGAGAAGCATGGAAACATTTCGATAAGACTTATCTTGTGTTTGCTATAGAGAGTCGTAATGTCAGACTTGGTATATGTGCGGATGGATTTTCATCATTCTCTGAATTTGGTAGTAAATATTCATTTTGGCCTATTATCATTACGCCTTATGATTTACATCCTGTGATGTATATAAAAACTCCAAATATGTTTCTCATTGTTTTCGTCCTTGAGCCCGATGATCCGACAAAAGGAATCGATGTTTATTTAGAACCATTGATTGAAGAGTTGAAAACACTTGTGGCATGAAGGAATTGAAACATGTGACATTCCAAAAAATTTTTTTTCATATGTTCACATCTTTGTTATGGACTATTAGTGACTTTCCTGCATATGCAGTGCTTTCAAGTTGGAGTACAGCCAGTCATCTAGCGTGTCTTTATTACATGGAAGAAACATGAGCATTTTCTTCACCGCATGGCAAGAAAATTTCATGATTTGATTGTCATCGGTATTTTCTCCGTATTAATCATTCTTTTAGAAGAGATTAAAAAACTTTACAGCTAATAGAGCAGAGACTTTATAACCACCAACGATTTGGTCAAACGAAGGAATATATGAACTTGTAAAGGATTATCCAAAGATACATGAAATTAGATTATAGATTGAAAATTGAAATTTCAGGTAAATTTACGATTCATAATTGGTGCAAAGAAAGTACATTTTGTGAGTTACCTTATTGGAAAGATATCTTATTACGATATAATATAGGCGCGATGCATAATGAAAAAATGTGTTTGATCATGTGTTTAATACAATTTTGAATGTTAGGAAAAAAATTAAGGGTGATATGAATTCAAGACGTGATATAGAAAAATTATGTAAGCATCCCGAACTTCATCTAAAGCCTAACGACAGTAAAAAAAACCAAAAAATGCTATGAGCTAGACAATAAGCTGGAAAAACTCGTGTTAAAGAGGGTGAAAGGACTAAGATGTCCTAATGGGATTTCTTCTAATCTCCATAGATGTGTAAACTTTAAAAACAATAAATTGAGTGGGATGAAAAGTCACGATGCCATGTCATGATGGAAAATTTATTATCCGTGGTTTTCAAAGAACTATTATCTGTAAAAGTGTGGAGTGTTATAACTGAATTAAGTTTGTTTTATATAGCGCTTTGTTCAACAACATTAAAAGTCAAGCGTATAAGTGAAATTGAAAATAATATCCCTATACTTCTCTATAAACTAAAGAAAATATTTCCTCCAGGATTTTAATGTCATAGAGCATTTACTTGTCCATCTTTCATCCGAATCACTTCTTCGAGGTCCTGTGCAATATGGATGGATGTATCCATTTGAGAGGTAATACTAAATAATCCATTATGTTCATTTTAATAAAATCCAGAATTACATAAGTAAATTTAAATTGAAATAATTTTGTAGGTACTTGAACCAACTGAAGAAAAAATTTAGGCAAAAAGCATTAGTTAAAGGTTCGATTTTCAAATCACATCTTGAAGAAGAAGCTTCATTCTTTTTCTTTCATTACTTCAACGACCATCTAAACGTATCGTTTGTAAGTGTTCCTCGTAAAAATAAAGCTGTTGAATAAGATTCTTCTCTAACAATATTATCTATTTTTAGACAACATGACCGAGCTGTAGGAAAATGTATGGAAATATGGTTAAAGAATAGAGATTATCATGTAGCACACACATATGTTCTTTTTAATTGTGCTGAAGTTGCACCATTTGTTAGGTAATATTAAATTCATACTTATTTCAATTATACTTACATATTATAATGCAATATGTTATATTTATTGCATTATTTACGAATCACAACATCCGGTTGGTGATCTCAGTAAAGAATTTGCTAATTAATTTTCGAACTACGTTTACGATTCAAGAAATATCACCGTTGATGAAGGATTGAAACATCTTTTATTAGGACAAAAAATATCAAGACTTACCAAATATTCTTCATCAATGGATTTAACTTCAACATCAAGGAATATGGCATTGAAAATTAACATCTAACATCAGTATATTTGTCAAAGGCAGTGATGATCCATATAAGCATATAAAATATTTTTACGACATCTTAACACAGGTTTTAGAATTGACATATTTTATACAACCTGCAGAAAAAGTTTTTTTTGTTCAGATGAAATTGGTTCAGCATTGTTTCTGGTTTTAGAATTAACGTGTACAATGATTATAAGATCACTGAAATAAAGGATATCTCGCATTACTATAAGTACGATCATTTTGTATTAGGCAATCAAGAATTACAAGTTTATTTGGCTCCATATCCATCCCTAAAAAGAGAGAAAGCGGATTGATTGGTTGTTTTTAAAACAAAGACAAGATTTACGTTTGACGGAAATAATATTCCGGATGAAGCAGCTTATCAAGCGGGAGCCAAATAATAAAATAATAATGACTGATGATATACTGCTTTAGGGCCTTTGAATGATGAATCAAATGTTTTAATAGAGGCATTTGAGAGTACAAAAGAAAATGATATAGAGTACGAGACCGAGTATGAATCAGCAAAGGACGAAGATTGATTATTAATTACTTATGATATAATGTATATATGATGAATATTTGTATCGCTTATTGTATAACTTATATTTTTAGTTTCCATTGTTATTAATGATGATGACTATACAGTGAGCCATGTATTATTCCTCTTTATTAATTCTATGTATTCAGAAGATCATGTTCCATTTTTGTAGTTTTAGTGGAAGAGTTATGTGATTATTAATTAGATATGTTTCCTAATAATAAGATGATATGTTTTTTCATTATATGAAATGATATCTTTGTGACAGATTTTATATATGTCTCATAGTAGATCTCATGCTTCTGCTTCTCCTATTACCGACGAGGGTACAGCGGCTCGGTGAATATACATGCAAGGGCGGCCATGATTCCAAAGAGAGAAGGATAAGTTTTAAATTTAATGCAACATCATTAATATTTAGTGCATGTATATTATTCAAAATTTCTTAAATGTCAACATCAAAATTAATACAGGGGTTTTGAGCTGGAGCCTTCCGAGTATATTTTGGCCGTCTGTAAGAAGGCGTACATGAGTCGGATGTCGGGATGTTGACCTGAGTGAGATGATATCCCACCAAATATTAAGAATGCTATATGTGCCGACGTGATGGTAAGTATAAATTTATAATTTATTTGAAAATGACATATTTGATCTTTGAAAATTAATATGCTAGATATAATTCATTTTAATTTCAATGTGTAAGCTGTAGTAGCTATTGAAGAGGAAGATAATGATGTTTTTAGGAATCACTGGACCGAGAAGGTGAGGAAAAATTACGGGGACACCCTCTCAGGTGCAAAAAGTAGAATAAAAAACTCGATTTGATGAGCGTTAGTATTTGAGTGGAATTTCAACAGCACTGGGATACTCCCAAGTGAAAGTAAGTTTTCTAATTTCATATCATTGTTATAATTTTTTTAAATTTCATATAATAATTGCATTAACTTAGTCATTCATATATTTCAATTTGCAGGAAATTGTCGAGCAGAACTTGGCAAATGCGAATAAAAATCTCGTTGTAACCCGCGGCAACTCAAAATCCTTCCAATAATATTTGAAGGATTTGGTAAATTTATAAATTGCGATTATAAAATAGTTATAACATTATTTAATCATATATACACATTGTTTGTTCGTGTATAATTTCAAGCTAAGGAGAAGGACCGTGAGCCTACATATCCGAAGGTCTTCACACGTACTCATACTGTCGAGCACACCAATGACGACAACTTAATTTCGTTTACTAGGATGGATCATAAATCTCAAGTCGTAATTATAAAATTGCTTACAATTTTTTTATACCATATTACGTAAGTTATAAATTGAATATTTATTACAGCAAAACTCTGCTCGTAATCGTAGGAAAGATTTGAAATGGAGGAGTTCGAGTGCTACAATCCACCGGTCGAGAGGAGTTGACCACTGGGAGGAGGACATGATTTTCGATGCTGTGACCGACAAGTCCACGCGAAATAGGCGATGTGGTTACGACAATCATGTGGTAATGTTTATTGAGTTCAACTACTCATTAACTAATTTATAAATTTTATTTAATATTACGTATAAATTATGACTAGTTATTAACTAATTTGCAAACTAGGATCTCTTCGGCCGATTATAGAAAATCACATGCCGAAGAGAAGATAACACTGCTCAAAGAGCAGATAGTAGAATTGAATGATTTGCTGAAGAGCGGAGGATTAACTATATTGTTATATGAGCGGATTGTGGCATATTTGGCAAAGTATGTAACATTCCTCATGGGTTGCGAAATGATAGGTGAGTAGATATGGTTGTGTTTCTGATGGATATTTGATTGTTTTGTTTTATACTTATTTGACATATGTTGATAAATTCGATACATCTTTGATAGTTGTGTTGTTTGTGAATGTTTGATGGATTTGGGGATGTTTGATGGTTATTTTGTTTGATGGATATGAGGATTTGTATGTATGGTTGTGCCATTTGATGAAATATTGATGTAAATATTGATTTTTTGTGGTATAACCTCAGTTATGTGTGATATGTTTGAGATTATGCGATGTATACGATGGTTTTAATTATGAAATTAGATTTATATTTGTTGTATATGAGGTGGATGGATAGATGAACATATATGTGTGGTTGGATGGTGCAAATAGCAACTGTTATATAATTAGTGACAGCTAGTGACGGCACATTGACATAGGCTAGCGACAACTAGTGATGGCACCAATTTGCATAAGTTGGCGAGGCTAGAGACGACTACCGATTCTTCATTAGGATATATGTGGTGCATAGATTTATGTTCTGTGTCCGTTGACCTTTATCGGCTAGCGAAGGCTTGTCTGTCCCTAACCGTTCGAAAATTTAACATCTAGGTCGTTGTTAATACCGTCGTCTTCTTTTCGATCGGCGGCATTTATCATCGGTTAACGATGCCGTCGTTGACTTTTTGTCGTTGCTAAACCTAGTATGTCTTGCCGTGTATATTTATAGATTAGATTCTGTCTTGGTCGGAGTATAGATATTTTTATAAGAGAATTTTTATGAAGATGATCGAGTTGATAGATTTGAATATAAGAGATTCTTGGAAAAATTAGAAGCTAAAGATATAAATTTGTTTATATGCAAAAACGATCAAGGGAGCATCAATGAGAACAGAAATGATATTTACATCAAAGGACAAACGAAGCCTAGGTCAACATCGGAAACGTTCAACAAAATTATCTGAAAAAATCAAGTTTATCTGATAAGATACGATTTCAGACAGAAAATTACAAGAACTGAGAATTCATATATGCGATTCTATCATGAGGGAAAAGCAAGAACTATTTACTGAAATAAAATGCGTAAGTAAATATTTGTACCATGGACAATACAACAATACAATATGATACTGTAAATTGAAATTTTAGTTTAAAGTTTAAACAGGATTTACAAAACTATAGATGCACATGTACAAACTGATACTGTTGACAGTGGCTCTCTTAATTGGTTATCAAGATTCAAACATAAACACTAACTAGTGTGCACTTATTGATATATAAAAACGAAACTAATCGTGGTTTGAGAGTAGTATATCATTCAGTTGTAAGATAGATCATATACAATGGGCGGTACAGTACACAATAACCTCAAGTTGCCTCTAGAACAGATCATTTCCAACCATTTGAGTGATTAACGCTTAATTAACTTGTAGACATTGCAAGGTATATTTATCAATTTCCATTTGCAGTTACGGATGGCAAGTTATATTCTGTACTGTATAACAACTTATACATAACAACAAAGCAAGCAATGTGCCTAACAGCTTTCATACATTTGATTTTGACACGAGCATTAAAAAAAAAGGGTTTGATAAATAAATGAGCAATAGCTAGTGGTACACAGTACTAATTAAAACATAAAGTTTCTTGGTAGGGGTCAATTATTCATGGCAACTTGACTCAATATTGCAACTGATTGGAGAAGCATCAAATTAAGTCGACACCCACTTGATTTATTTGGCGACATGTTCGGGTAGATTGTGACATCCAATGATGTTGCACGGATTAGCTTATAATATGCGGATAACTTGGTGAACTTATGTGGACTAGAGGTTAGGATGCCAACTGTAATTATATATGGATTAAAGGGATTGAATCTATTTGGTTCGAGAAAAAAGGGAACTGAACCAGAGGCTGGTATTCCCGACGATTTATTTCCATTAGCAACCTTACGTTTCTAAACAGAAGTACACACTCAACCCAAGAAAAAGAAGGAAAAAAAACGTACTAATAAAAAAAAACTGAGGAAAAGGAACAAACGAAAGAACGAATAAACATATGCAGATTTTGGTCCAAACCAAATCAATATCTATTCAACGTGGCACGCGCTTCGCTTCACGCGTGCTGAAAGTGCCTAAATTGTTTTTCTACAAATTACATTTGTATAATATGATCAAAAGAAAATGATTTCCATAAATATTTAACATATTGTTGTGTTGGATCATATGTAGTTAATTTGAATTTTTATTTTAAAGATATCTAATTTTTTGTTAGTTTAAAATTTTATTTATATTACTAATTACTAAAAAAATGAATTTGTAAAGTATTTTATGAAAGTCAATATAGTGGATCGTGTAGTGTATATGCAAGTATATGTAACGAACTATATGATGCAACGAAGATAAAATTAATCAAGTTAAATATAGAATAAGCACACCAGGATTTTATATTGGTTCGTACCTCCCTACCTACGTCCAGTCCCGAAGCTCTCCTTCGGAATTCGACTATCAAACACCCTCACTTCGTCCAGAAGAATATGCTTGGTTACAATAGCTTGTTCTTGTCAAGTATGTATTTTATAACACGGATATTGACTACTAAATACAAATGCCAATATATATATATGTGTGTGTGTGTGTGTGCGCGCGCGCGCGCGCGCGTGTGTGTACATATATGTACATATATGTATATATATGTATATATGTACATAGAGTATTGATGGAGGAGATCTGAATATATATGGAAGAGTAAAATACAAGTATAGATTGCTAGTGATCAAGAATATAACATACTATGTGAGTAAAGAGCGCAAGTAAGTAAGGTGGGTTCTTCTCTTTGATTCTTGATGTTATTTATAGTGGTAGAGAGACTCCTTGAGTAGTTGCATCCATTAATAAGTGTTGTATAGTCGCTTCTGATGGTGATGAAGAGTTGCAGCAAAAAGAAGCGAAGATGTCTTTTCAAATGCGACAGTTGTAATTTGAATTTCAAAATCCGAGATCAACACCAGACGTCTAGTAATTGTTTCAGACGTCTGGCTATATATATTTTTGTATGCAGTAGCCTTTCAAACATCTGAGTACATTAACCAGACGTCTGATCCCTTCTGTTTTGAATTCCAGAGGATTTCTTCAGACGTCTTAAATCTGTGCATGTTTACTTTTGTGCATTTGTGTCATTGCTCCATTGATCTTATCGATTTGTAGTATCTTGTAATATTCTTTGAGCCTTATTCTTGTCTCTCTAGTGATATTACTCTAGCAAGTTTCTGCAAATAGAGATATATATGCATATTCAATTTTCATTGTATAGTCGTTGTCACCGAAATCATAGATTTGATTTCTTAACAATCTCCCATTTTTTATGATGACAAGTATACAATGTACTTATATATAATTTATAAATCTCCCCCTGAATATGTGCTTATTTATAGTTTTATATATATATATATATATATATATATATATATATATATATATATACACTTATATTTCTCCCCCTTTCGCATTATCAAAAAGTATTCTAAAATTATAGTCAATCGTCAAAGATAACACACAAAAAAAGAGAATTTCATTAATAATTTGAAATTGAGTACATTCATAGATTTTGTCAAGTGTACGAAAGTTAAAATCCAAAAATCTATGAGTCTTTCGGAGAAATTTTTTTCTTGATCATCTCCTTTGTCTTCTTGTTGGGAAGAGCTAGGTTGTTTTGTAGGAGATGTCGAGGCTTTTTTTAGAGGTTCGTCCTCAAAAAGTTTGGAATGTTTCGCGGGAGGAGAAGGCACTGGGGTTGTCCAATCTTCAGAAGGAGGTGTCCGACCGCGAACCCTTTGAAGTACCTCTTTGAGAACCGATAATACAATTGAAAGTGATTCTTTAACTGTTGCTAGGCGTGTGGCAAAAGATGTTTCAAAGCTGTCAATACGCTTAGCCAAAACTTTTTGATTTTGAGACAATATGTGTTGATTTTTAAGAGTGAGATCTCGAACGCTTTCATTTGGATTTGTTTCTGTTCGAGTTTCCAAAATCTCATCCCGGCTTGGATAATCAAATGGTGCAGGAGGAGGTGGAGTTGCTTCACGACGTTGTTCTTCCTCTTGTGATGGTTCATTGTGTGGTTGAGGTGGAGGCTCAACTTGTCTGGTTTGACGATTGTGCATCCAATCTTCAAAAGAGATAAATTTTGGAGGAATTTTTGATTGATGCATTAGCGAGAAAAACTTTGTGGAAGCATATTTTGGAGAGATTTCTTCAAAAGTTGATAAGTAGAAGGGGATGTTTTGAGCACGTAGAAGTCTCATGATGTATGTGGGTTAGATAATTGATGGCCGTGATCGAGTCCAAAAATGTTTGAGCTCGTCAAAATAAATTTGGTCCAATTCACCATTGTTCCGCTAAATAGAGCATATAAAGCTTTGTGCTCTAACTCGGTTATTTGCTCATGACTTCCCATACATGAAACGATGGTATTGATAATCATTCGAGTAAGAAGTCTTGCTTTTGGTCGTAGATACTTGGATGCAAATTTAGGCATTTCATCCTCCCATATTTGATGTGTTATATTGTTCCTTGGTTTGAAGCGCATATTGGGAATATTATATAAATCTTCGCCCGGATCGGAACATCCGAGAGTTCTACCTATTATTCCTGGAGTGAGTCTAATCATGTTGCCATACATGCTAGACCATAACCAATTGTCTTCATTTTCAGTGTTCCATACTGCCGTGCTATCCAAATTTGCGTAAAAGAGAAATATAGTCAATTGATCGATTTGGATGTCATTGGGAGCGAACGATATCAATGTTTCTAGACTGGCATTCTCACACATTTCATCCAAATCATACATTGGAAATTTAAGTAGATTATAAAATGGACCTATGTGAAGCTTCTTCTTCTGTATATCCTCATATCTCTTGATTGAGTGTGGTGCGCGATTCATCCATCTTTCTGTTTGATCATTGGAGCAAACTTGAGGATTTGAGTATGTTGGCTGGTCTTGTTTTCTTTTGGATATCTTAGAGTTTTTAGTTCTAGAAGGCATTGTAATCTAGCAAGTGTAATAAGAAAAGATGGTTTTGAGAAGAAAAATGGTCAATGGAGAATACGTAGTTGAAAATAGAAATGAAATTAAAAAAATGACGTTATCTGGGTGTTTTTAAAGTGTCGATTGAATGTCAAACGTCTGGAAGCAAATTTAGACGTCTGGTTTACCCTAATTCGAACACTGTAGATAATTTAAAATGTCTGGTTTAATTGCTAGACATCTGGTTTGATCGATTTTTAAAAATATGATAGTCAGAGAGATTTTTCAGACCTCTAGTTAAAATATCAGACGTCTGAAATAGGTCTAGTTTTTAAAATTTGATGGCAGAGACATAACTCAGACATCTAGATCAAAGTTCAAACGTCTTAAATAGTCTAATTTTAATTTTAAGGAGGCAGAGCAAATTTGCAGATGTCTGGAGGATTATAACAGGCGTTTGACATATGCATAGTGATGAAAAATTTGTGGGATATATCAGAGTGTCAGACGTCTGAGGTCCATATTCAGACGTCTGAAATAGGCAATCTTTCTAATAACAGCCTAAATTTTAATGGTGTTGCTTATTTCTCGATTCTCTATTGTTTGAAAAGAAATGTAGTTTTATTTTGGTGAAACAAAATTACAAATATACATAAATACATATACAATAAAAGAATATAATTTATTTAGATAGCGATGGAGTTTTGCGATCATCTGACTTGTTATCCCTCCATGGTTTGAGTAGAGACCATATATTTCCTCGTTCGTGGGCTCTCGGAGAACCAGAGAATCGCCTTGGTGAAGGGTCTAAAGGTGTACGATACGAGGAAGAGGGATTCAAGGAACTTCATAGCATCGGAAGTTGTTCATGGACATCTTTCTTCCGTGGAGTACAAAACTTCATCGCTACTTACTCTAAAAAAATTAATCGACATGCTGTGACTTTTTTTTTCAAAATATAGTTCTCGTTGTAGATCTATTTGTTGTTTTTGATAGTGATGTATCTCATCAATCTTCTTTTTTGTGTTAGGAGAAACAAATAAGGATCGTTTGGATTTCTTGCTATTGGGAGTAAATCCCGTGTGATATGAGGACCACCTATACGCTAGTTTCTGATTTGGTGTGGGTGTAGGAAGCCGTTGTGGTGTATCTGCCGAGCTATCGGTTGTAAGTGTCGATATGAATATACAAGAATTTTCAGAAGTCATGACTATATTTTGTTGAAAAAATATGAATTGTTTATATTTTTTTTTTTGTTTTTGTATGAATATTTATATATAAGTTCAAAAATTATTTATAGATAAATTTTAGAAATTAACTAACTAAAAAACTAAAAGTGAAGTATTTTATCAGTTGCAATTTTGTGGACGGAAAATTATTAGCTAATCATAGCCTAAATGAAGGAGTGGTTATTAATGTTGAAGATCATCAAGAGAGCATACCCCTAAATCGCGTCAGAGTTTAATAAAAGTTTGTTCATTTAGTGGTTTAGTGAAAATATATGCTATTTGATTTTCCGTATTTATGTATTCTAATGAAATAATTCCTTTTTCAACACTGTCACGTAAAAAATGATGTCTTATATTTGTATGTTTAGTTCGCGAGTGATTTACAGGGTTTTTTGATAAATTTATTACACTCGTGTTATCACAATATATTGGAGATTTATTGATAATTTTGTCGAAATCCGTAAGTGTCTGTTGCACGTATATCACTTGTGCACATGCTAGAGCTGCTGAAATATATTCGGCTTCGTAAGTAGATAAGGAAACACAATTTTTCTTTTTGCTAAACCATGAAACTAATGATTGTCCGATAAAATGACAAGTTCCACTAGTACTCTTATGATCTGTTCTACATCCATCGAAATCCGCATCACTATATGAGACTAGTTCAAACGATGAACCTTTAGGATAAAATAAACCGTAATCTCTAGTACTAGATAGACATCGTAAGATACGTTTAACAACTCTTAGATGAGATTCTTTTGGTCTTGCTCGAAATCGAGCATAGAGACATACACCCTTCATGATATCGGGTCGACTAGCCGTCAAATAAAGTAAAGAACAAATCATGCTACGACATAATTTTTTATCGAAATCTTTTCCATTATCATCCATTCCTAAGTGAACAGTAATACTCATTGGTGTTGCTTTGCTTGAAGTTTTATCCATATCAAAACGACGTAATAGATCGTTGCAATATTTTTCTTGATAAATAAAAATACCATTTTCAAGTTGTTTTATTTGTAAACCTAAGAAGAAATTTAATTCTCCCATATGAGACATTTCAAATTCATTTTTCAAAATATTTGAAAATTGAACTTAGCGGTTTACTAGCCGTTAGCTGATGCCACAGTAGAAACATCATAAAACTCAGAAATTTATATCTTGCCTAGTCTCATTGACGAGTAACAAAGAGCCACCATACTTGTCTCATCTCATCGACAAGCGTTAAATGACATCGTAACTTGTCTCATCTCATCGACAAGTGAAAACATCATGATGGTTTCTCATAAACCATAAATCTCAAAATATAAAATCATAAACTCGGCTTTCTAATTTAAAATTATTTTGTTTTTGGGTTTATTGATTCTAAGATATTTTGCCATTTTATGGCGTATTTTAAGTTTTATAATTCCTATTTACTGGAATTATTTAAGATGGCCAAGATTTGGCAAGTGTTATGGTTTGAGATCTCCTATTATAAGAGTAATAATCGATGAGAACTACTTATAGATGTTGTATTACTCGCCGATGAGATGAGGCGAGTCTTGAGATGAGATTTTCCTCTTGCGGGAATTATGGTTTATGAGAAACTATTATGAGATTTATTTGCACCTGCCGATGATACGAGGCAAGATATATGAGCATTTTGAGATTTCATGTTTGAGGTTTGAGATTTTAGTTTTATGATGTGGAGTTAACTAGCAGTTAGTAAACCGTTTAGTGCGAACACGTGGTATGGCACATGTGCGTTTACTAAATCATTTAATTCTCTTTCTCATATGTTCGAATAGTGTAAAAGTGTATGTTTTATATCTAAAATAGTTTACTGGAGAAAACAAGCTTCTAAAACTTTTTCCCGAAAAGATTAATAAAACCAATATTTGAAATTCCTTTATTATATAAAATAAATAGATTTTATATTAGAAAAATAATTTAAAATACTATATAATAATAATTTGAAATTTTCATTTATTTCAAAAATCACTTAAGAAATGGTTTAGTGAAAACCATGCTCGAAAATAATGAAAAAAAGAAAGATAACTCAAGACCGATAACATGAGTTCAATACGAATTCAATTCATATTTAGCACAAAATCAATTCAAATCCTATCTAAATTTGAATTTCAAATTCTACAAATATAGCTAGCCTATTGATAGGCATCATAGCTCTCAAAAATCTTTAAAAAAATCATCAAAATCGAATAAGAAACGAGAAAGTTATGTCAAAATTCGTTTCAGGCTTAATCACAAAACGAATATTACAACAATGATTTTTTTTTCCAGCAAGTTCACCACTGTAAATCATCATTAAACGCATGAATCCAAACTACAAAACTTGAGGGAATACCAAGCTGTGACGCCCCACCCCGAGATCCACATTAATAAAGAGAATTACAGGATAATTTTGTCTATTAATGCGGAGAATAGGGCTGGTTAGGAGTGACCATCTATGATCTTTCCTTAAACATCTACTGCATACGTCGATAAATGCTCTATATTTTTTTCTTTCTATTTCAAGTGGATCGAAATATCCAATAAATGCTTAATACAAAACAATAGGTGGCTAATGGATCTATCAGAACAAAATATAATAACATAATGCATATCACATCACAGAACTGTAATCATCATGCATATAAATTCATATATGTAGATACATCTCAGTATGATACAAACTGATACACAAAAGTGGTACGGAGACCAAACTATATACATCTAATCAAATACATATTAGAGTCAAGCGGAAAGAAATATAAATTACACAACAGTGCTAGGCTTATATCCAAGTAGATGCACCAAAGCTAAGTCCCATAACTGATAGCTAACCTGAAACAACTCGGTCTGACCCGAGTACAAAATACACGGGTCAGTCTAGCTAAAACAATCAGTTAATGAGGATATGATGATAATATAAAGCATAAGACACAAGGTGATAATTCTTTTTGAATGAGAAAAGGCAACAGAAAGAATACAACTCACGACTTAAGTGAACTAAGGTCAATTAAGTGTACAAAGACCTCAAAAGAGGTAAATTCAATAATAATACTCAAATAATATAAAATTCGCCTCATATCATCAGCGACATCCCAAAATGTTTACATGGTTTCCATGAACCATATCTCCTCAAAAGGAGAAACATCAATACAAACTCTCGCTAAAATGGAAAATATAAAACATTCTCAAATAGGATGATCCAAAACTCAAATATAGAGGAATCTCCAAATTCAATTATACCTCATCTCATTGGTATAAATGTATAAAAGCCTCAATCTCAACTCACCAAAATGGAAAAACCCAGAATATCCTATAAAAGCATGAAATCATCCAAACTCATGGCTCAAGGAACTCAATAATAGTTCAAAACATCATAAATGAAATCACCACATATATAACATCTTATATAGAACTAGGTTGTTGATGTAATAAAACATCTTAAAATGGTGAAATCACAATAAAACAGAAAACCCAAAAAAACCTGGATTGGCCAAATCCCCGATTGCAATGCCGAAGCAATGTTGCACGTGCTAAACTTAGACGACCGAAGACTGTGACAAGGTCGCTAACACCTCTCAACGCAGTTCATCCTCATGACAAGGTCGCTGACACCTCTCCAAGCTATTTTGTCAGCCCTAACAAGGTCGCTAACACCTCCCAAATCAGTTCGTCCTCATGACTAGGTCGCTAACACCTCTCCAAGCTATTTTGTCAGCCCTAACAAGGTCGCTAGCACCTCCCAAAGCATTTCGTCCTCATGACTAGGTCGCTAACACCTCTCAACGCAGTTCTGTTAGGTAAACGTGGTGAATGTGTCACAAACTCACGGATAGGAACCCAAAAAGTGTTAATGTGTGTCCCATACCACACATTCGCACTTAGCGGTTTACTAGCCGCTAGTCGATGCGACACTAGAAACATCATAAAACTCATAAAATCATATCTCGCCTCGTCTCATTGGCGAGTGATAAAGAGACTATACTCATCTCGTCTCATCAACAAGTATTAAATGGCATCGTAACTTGTCTCATCTCATCGACAAGTGAAAACATCATGATGGTTTCTCATAAACCATAAATCTCAAAGTAGAAATCTCAAACCATAAAACTCGCCAAATATTGGCCTTCCTATATAATTCCTAAATATAGGAATTATATTCTCAAAATCCCACCATAAACTGGCTAAATAACTCAGAAATCAATATCCCAGATAGTTTCGATCGCACAAGTCCGGAATTAACCGAAATAGTAAACGCACATGTCCCATACCACGTGTTTTACTAAATTGTTTAATTTCCTTTCTCATACATTCGAATAGTGCAAAAGCTATTTAAAATTTTTACTAGAGAAAACACGCTTTCAAAAATTTTTCCCGAAAAGATTAATAAAACCAATATTTAAAATTTCTTTATTATAGGAAATAAATATATTTTATATTAGAAAAATAATTTTAAAATACTATGTAATAATAATTTAAAATGTCCATTTATTTCAAAAATCACTTCAAAATGGTTTAGTGAAAATTGTGCTCGAAAATAATGAAAAACAAGAAAGATTACTCAAGACCGATAACTTGAATTCAATACGAATTCAATTCAAATTTAACCCAAAGTCAATACAAATTATATTTAAATTTGGGTTTCAAATTCTCTAAATATATCTAGCCTATTGATAGGCATCATAGCTCTCAAAACATCTCAAAAACAACATCAAAATCGAACAAGAATGAGAGCAAAAATAAGCCAATACAATTCTCAGTTCAATGATTGTTATTGCTGTCGTTTTGCTTTTGAGATAGCAACAAACAAATATAGTTCTGACCAAGCTAACTTTGGAATTTCAAAAAAACTCAAAACATGAAACTTCTAGCACAAAGTCTAAGCTTTCTGGAACATCTTAAATTATTAAATTTGGATAAGAAACATGAAAGATATGGCCAAAACAAATTTCAGATATGAAGTTCACTACAGCTGTCGTTTTAGTTTCGGGATAGCGATACTAGAATGAACTTTCGATCATATAAACATAAAAATTTGACAAAAATCAAAACATGAAAATTGTAGCATATAATGTATGTTTCAGGAGCATCGAGAATCGTCAAATTCGGACATCAAACGAAAAAGATATGCTTAAATTACTAACATCACTTAGTACAAAAAGTCACAATTTCACAGTGACAGAGCAGCGAGTTTGTATTGGGTTTTCCGACCCTCTATGCTCAATGTTTTCGAAAGTATTCAACAAGAAAATTGTGACATTCTTTTTAGGCTTTCCAGGACTTCAAAGAAAACTGAATTTCGATGTAAAACGAAGGAGATATACATAATTTACTGACAGCGATTTATGATTGAACATGCAACAACAAAAAAATTTGAGATTTCTTACCTTAAAATCTCAATTAAAGCTAGAATATGTGAGTTTTGATACTCACCTTGCAATTCATGCAGATTAACATAAATAAATTTTGCCAAACTGAAGCAAGATGAAGGCTTTTGGCAATAGAAAGCTTCAGCTACCTGTAGAAACTTAGAAATAGAACATGCAAAGAAGAAGAACAAGTAATTAACAGACAACCCAAAAATAAAATTGAAATTTGATGAATTCTCTCTGATTTGAAGTAGATTACCTGTTTGAAATTTACATTTAATTGATTGAAACATCAAATCCATGAAGAAATTAAGGGATTGAAGGCCATAGATTTATGGTTTATGAGAAACCATCATGATGTTTTCACTTGTCGATGAGATGAGACAAGTTATGATGCCATTTAATGCTTGTCGATGAGATGAGACAAGTATGGTGACTCTTTGTCACTCGTCAATGAGACTAGGAGAGATATGAATTTCTGAGTTTTATGATGTTTCTAGTGTGGCATCGGCAAACGACTAGTAAGCCGCTAAGTGCGAATGTGTGGTATGGGACACATGTTAACACTTTTCGGGTTCCTATCCGTGAGTTTGTGGCACATTCACGATGTTTACCTAACAAAACTGCTTGGAGAGGTGTCAGCGACCTTGTCATGAGGACGAACTGCTTCAGGTGGTGTTAGCGACCTTGTTAGGGCTGACAAAACGGCTTGAAGAGGTGTCAGCGACCTTGTTATGAGGACGAACTGCTTTGGGAGGTGTTGCGACCTTGTTAGGGCTGACAAAATGGCTTGAAGAGGTGTCAGCGACCTTGTCACGAGGACGAACTACTTTGGGAGGTGTTAGCAACCTTGTTAGGGCTGACAAAATGGCTTGGAAAGGTGTCAGCGACCTTGTAACGAGGACGAACTGCTTTGGGAGGTGTTGGCGACCTTGTTAGGGCGGACAAAATAGCTTGGAGAAGTGTCAGCGACCTTGTCACGAGGACGAACTGCTTTGGGAGGTGTTAGCGACCTTGTCTAAGGCTTCGGCCGTCTGAGTTTAGCACGTGCGGCATTGCTTTGGCATTGTAATCAGGGATCTGGCCAATCCGGGTTTTCTGTGTTTTGAATTCGTCGTTTTTGGCGCATTAGTTTTAAGATTTTTTGAGTTTTGAACATGCATCGAATTCTTTACAATTTTGAGATTTTATGAGTTTGGATTCGTATCAAGTTCCATGAGCTTTTAAGATTGAGATGTATGTGTTAAATTTAGACATCTAGAAATTCTTTCAAGTTATCAACTCCAAATCAAGGCCAAAGTTTCCTACTTTGCTTGCTAAATCCGCTAATTTGCTGCAAACAAATATTAAGGTGAGTTAAAACACTCACATTTCTAGTTTAATCAAGTTTTCATGTTTTTTTGGTTGTATTAGATGAATCTTTGGTTGAATTTGTGAATTAGAAAGATGATTTTTGAGTTTCTATGCTTGCTGAAAATGAATTAGAAAAATGCACGGAAGTAAAATAGTGATATCATGTATGTTTCTAACCCGTTTGAGATCATTCCTTTTGGGTTAGAAACTAGACTCAAGGAGAAACAATTTCTGTTTTGGTTGCATTTCGATTTATGGAAGTTTGATAGACCTGAAATAGAATTGAAAGTAAAAGTGCAACACTATCCTTAAAGAAAATTTCCTGAGTTTATACCTGTAATATATTTTGCCATATCTTTTACATTGCTTATCCAAA
The DNA here is from genome assembly GCA_030765085.1 of Allium cepa. Lineage (NCBI taxonomy): Eukaryota > Viridiplantae > Streptophyta > Magnoliopsida > Asparagales > Amaryllidaceae > Allium > Allium cepa. Next base: position 735,657,464 of record CM060935.1, on the reverse strand, counting down.
TTGGATAATTTTTAATGTTCTGGGAAGCATATAAATTTTCCTGCAAGTTTCATGTTTTGAGTTTTGTGAAATTTTAAAATTAAGTTAGTCAAAATTGCACTATCGTATAGAATTGAAAGTAAAAGTGCAACATTGTCCTTAAAGAAAATTTCCTGAGTTTATACCTGTAATATATTTCGCCATATCTTTTACATTTCTTATCCAAATTAGATAATTTTTAATGTTCTGGAAAGCGTATAAATTTTTCTACAAGTTTCATGTTTTGAGTTTTATGAAATTTTAAAATTAAGTTAGTCAAAATTCATGCTTAAACTAAAATGCATATATTTATATTTAACCATGTGCAATTAACAAATGCCACTATCTTTCAAATTTTTACACAAATAAATTTCTAAACTTACACACTTATAAGCTAAACCATTTTCCACCATATAAAAAGATAAATTTATATTTATAAAATATTTATATTATTAAAATCTTTTATTTCACAAAAATGCACTATTTCCACAATTAAATGCAAAAGCATACATTTTTATTAGAACAAAAGTTAATTTTTTTTTTACAATTAAAACCATATTTTACACAATATTTAACAATTTACACAATTTAGTGTAAAAACACTATTTTTAAAGCATAACTTGCAGAGAAATTATTGTCTTTGTCAAATAAATTAAAATAAACTATTTCAACTTTATTAAAACATCAAAATATTATTTTCAAACCATATTTCATCTTCTATTTTAATAAAATACATATTTTCTTCATATTTCTTCTTTTCCTTTTCTACAGCTTCGAGGTGAACTTCTATAACTTTAATATTTTACTAAATCGATATTTTAGTAGAAACCTGTTACTAAGATGGGATATCTTCGAAAATTTTTCAAGTTATCAAATTCCTTTGTTTGATGGAATGAATTGTGTTCAATACGATTTCCTCTAGAAATTGCGAGGACGCAGTTTTTATAAGGGGAAGTTTGTAACAACCCTGTGTTGGAGATTACCTGTCAATATTAAATTATTATAATAATAATTATAATTTAATATTGCGGTTAAAATTAAATTAGAAATTTTAGATTGTTTATTTGGAATAAACAATGAAATTGGAATCAAATTGTGAAAATAAAGTTTAGAACTTTATTTTATTTTGTTTGGGTTGATAATAAGTGGGAAATGATTTTTATTTTAGAAAAAAATGCAATAATTATGTAATTATTGCCAATTCTTCTATTTATGATTTTTAAGAGAAGTAATTCATTTTTTTAATGGTGGTTTATTTTAATAGAAAGATGGGAATTGATTTGAAAAATATGTTTTGGCTTTAAATTATATTTGGAAATGGTTTGAAATATTTTTCTAAGTGAGAAAATAATTTTTGTTGAATTTTAGAAGCGAAAAAATGTAGACTTTTGCATTTAGTTGTGAAAATTGTGTATTTTTATAAAATAAAGGATTTTAATAATAAACATGTTTTTTTTAAAAATAATCTTTTTATATGATGAAAAGTACTTTATTTTATATGTATGTAAATTTACATATTTTATTTGTGTGAAAATTGGAAGGAAATGGCATTTGTTTATAACATAATGTGATATGGATGTAAATGAATTAATTTCTTAGGCTAAATGGTTTTCTTTTAAATTAATTGGGTCCATGGCCCATTTATAGACTTACAATTAATATTGAGAAAGGTAAAAGAATAACCAGTACGTTCTTTTACTCCTTCTTCTTCTTCCTCTTTTATGAAAATAGAAAGAACAGTAAACCCACATCTCAAATGGTCAATTCTAAGCCAATTTCTTCAATTTAATTTAAGCTAACTGAAAATTCTTCAATCTAGAGTGAAATTCTAAAGGTAGTCAATATCCAAACTCAAGAATTTCATTAAAATCCTGAATTGAGAAATAGGTTTCTAATTTACAGTTGTCTTCTTTTTGCATGCACATTTTTTTGAGTTCTACAGGTTGTTGAAGGTCATTATCTCCTCAAAGCTTCAACCTTTTAGCATAAATTCAAGGTTTGACATCCCTAACAGCAAGGTGAGTTAATAAAATCACAATCTCTAGCTGAAGCAAAGCTTCAAATGCAAAGATATATGAAAATAGCTTGAGAATATTGATTTTTGGTTGATGTTTTTATTTCTGTAAAAATTGAATTCTGTCCATCTTTGAAACTGAAACTAATTTGACAATAACTTCTTCCTCTCTTATCCGATTTTGATAATTTTGAATGTTTCAGAAAGCTTAAATCCTATGCTACAACTTTTATGTTTTATATTTTCTGTAATTTTGAGGTTAGCTATGTCAAAATTTGATTTTTCTACTGCTAACCCAAAAGCAAAGTCTATATTTGCTCTGTGCTTGAAGCTGAAACAAAATTAGACATAAATTTTTCGTTTTTGATCGGATTTTGATAATTATGGATGTTTTGAAAACAACAAATCATATGCTACAACTTTTGTTTGTTGTGTTTTCTGTAATTTTGAGTGTTTCTATGTCAAAATTGAACTTTTCTACTGCTAACCCGAGAGCAATACCAATATTTGCTTTGTCATTGAAGCTGAAATGAATTTGACCATAACTACTTCGTTTCTTAACCGATTTTGATGATCTCGGCCATTCCGGAAAGCTTAGAAACTAAGCTACAACTTTATTGTTATATTTTACCTGATTTCGATGTTATCTATTCTAAAATTGCGATTGTTTGTCGCTGTCCTGCAAATGCATAAGTTCAGGCTGAGTTTGATGTTTTTTTAGTAATTTGATCATAACATTCGTGTTTCAAATCAAAATTCAGAAATTTTAGATGTTCTGGAATCCTTGTGAAATATTCCATAACTTTGATTTTTTCAGTTTTGAATGATTTTAAAGTCTACATAGTGAAAAATTGACTTTTTCATCGCTGGCCTGTGTTGATAGCCAGTGCACATATTTTATTTTATTTTGGTAGTATTTCAATCATAACTTTCAAGTTACTGAACGGAATCTTGAAATTCAAGATATTCTGGAATCCTTAGGAAATATGATATAATTTTTATGTTTTAAATTTTGTATGATTTTGTTGTTTACATGGTGGAAAATTGATGTTTTTACTGCTGGCCTGTCATTGACAGCTACAATATTTATATATTTGTTCGATTTCAATAATTTCATATGCATTCTTTTCCAACTTTTTTTATATGAAATTTGATTCTAATATTTTATCATTTTGTCTAGCAATGGATTAATTAAGTTAGGATGAGATACGAATTTAAATTAATTTGAATTCAATTTAAATTTGAATATCGGTTTAAGCCGATTAAATTGCAAATTGATGTTTTCTTAAGTTTTAAAAATCCGAATAAATTCCAGAAAATCTTCTAACATCATGTTTTGAGTAATAAATGTTTTTATACATTTTTAGAGGTCTTTAAACAATTATTATTTGTTTTTAAGGCTTTTAAAATTATTAAAATCCTTTTTAATGATGTGTTTTCTCTCAAAATCTTTTAGATAAATTTCTAAAATTTGTTTTATAACCATTTTATCAAGTAAAATCTTTTATAATTAATTTGATTTATTTTAATTACTTTTATATTATTCGAACATATGAGAGAGAGAATTGAACGATTTAGTAAAACACGTGGTATGGGACATGTACGTTTACTATTTCGGTTAATTTCGGACTTGTACGATCACAGCTATTTGAGAATATTGATTCTGAGATGTTTTGCCATTTTATGGCGTATTTTGAGTTTTATAATTTCTATTTATTGGAATTATCTAAGATGACCAATATTTGGCAAATATTTTGGTTTGAGATCTCTTATATAGGAGTATGGTCGATGAGATCCATCACGATGTTTTATTTACTTGCCAATGATATAAGGCAAGTCTTGAGTTAATGATTTCATATTTTGAGATTTATGGTTTATGAGAAACCATCATTCACTTGTCGATGAGATGAGGCAAGTTACGATGCCATTTAATACTTGCCGATGAGATGAGACAAGTATGGTGTCTCTTTATCACTCGCCAGTGAGACTAGGCGAGATATAATTTTCTGAGTTTTATGATGTTTCTAGTGTGGCATCGACTAACGTGTAGTAAACCGCTAAGTGCGAATGTGTGGTATGTGACACACGTTAACACTTTTCGGGTTCCTATCCGTGAGTTTGTGACACATTCACGATGTTTACATAACAGAACTGCTTTGAGAGGTGTTAGCGACCTAGTCATGAGGACGAACTACTTGGAAGGTGTTAACGACCTTGTTAGGGCTGACAAAACGGCTTGGTGAGGTGTTAGCGACCTTGTCATGAGGACGAACTGCTTTGGTAGGTATTTGCGACCTTGTCTGAGGCTTCGGCCATCTGAGTTTAGCAAGTGCAGCATTGCTTCGGCATTGCAATCAGGGATTTGGCCAATCCGGGTTCTATGTTTTTTGTTTTATTGTGATTTCACCATTTTAAGATGTTTGATTACATCGATAGTCTAGTGCTGTATGAGATGTTATATGTATGGCGATTTCATTTATGATGTTTTGAACTCTTATCGAGTTCTTTGAGTTATGAGTTTGGATGATTTCATGGTTTTATAGGATATTCTAGGCCTTGCCATTCTGGCGAGTTGAGATTGAGATTTATATACATTTGTACCGATGAGATGAGGTATAATTGAGTTTGGAGATTCTTTTATATTTGAGTTTTGGATCATCCTACTTGAGAATGTCTTATGTTTGCCTTTTTGGTGAGATTTTGTATTAATGTTTCACCTTTTGAGGAGATATGGTTCATGGAAACCATGTAGACATTTTGGGATGTCGCCGATGATATGAGGTGAATGTTTATATTATTTGAGTATTATTATTGAACTTACCTCTTTTGAGGTCTTTGTATACTTAAGTGACATTATTTCACTTAAGTCATGAGTTGTATTCTTTCCGTTGCCTCTTCTCATTCGAAAAGAATTATCATCTTATATCTAATGCTTCATATTGTTGTCTATCCTCATTAATTAACTGATTATTTTAGCTAGACTGACCCGTGTACTTTGCACTCGGGTCAGACCGAGTTGTTTCAGGTTAGCTATCAGTTACGGGACTTTTCTTTGATGCATCTGCTTGGATATCATCCTAGCACTTTTGTGGTTTATATTTCTTTCCGCTTGACTCTGATGTATTTATATTTGATTCGATGTATATAGTGTGGTCGAATACCACCTTTATTGTATTCATATTGTATTGTACTAAACATGTATCCGTGTATATGTATATATATGATGTTGATTACTGTTCTGTGAATGCTTTACATTTAGTTATTGTATTTTGTTTTGATAGATCCATTAGCTACTATGGTTTTGGATTAAGCATTTACTGTGTATGTCGATCCATTGAGATAGAAAAGAAAAATCATAGTGCATTTATCGACGTATTCAGTAGATGTTTAAGACAAAGTTATAGATGGTCGCCCTTAACCAGCCCTATTCTCCGCTTTAGTAGACGGAATTACTCATTAATTCTCTTTACTAAGGTGGGTCTCGGGGTGGGGCGTTACAGCATGGTATCATATTTTACAATTTCTCGAAAATAATATTTTACATCTTCTTTTTAGCAGGTCGGAAACGAAATTGATTTATTTCCCCTCAATAGTTAAGTGTAGCATTTCTTATTATGATATAGTATTTTGAAATTATTTTTCTAATATAAAAAAAACTATTTGTTCCCTATAATAAAAGAATTTAGAAAACCCTTCCTCTCTTCAAACCCTAAGCCAAAATCTTCAAATTCAACTCCTTTGCTGAAGTTAATGAAACTAAGGCAATAAAATCAGGTAATCACTCTAAAATCAAAGATGGTTTCATCAATTCTTGATTTTGTGAATTTGAATCTGCTGTAACTTATGTTTTCTCTATGCATGTTTGTAAACTATCAATTTCTAGGTTCTTAAAGTATATACAAGGCCAAAGCTCAAACTTTCTTCATATTTCCTCAAGTTTGATCTGATTTTGTTGAGATGAGTATCAAAACTCATATCTTTTAGCATAGATTGAGATTTCAAAGTTAGAAATCTCAATTTTATTTTTGTTGCAAGTTCATTTAAGAATCACTGTCAGTAAATTGAGCATATCTCCTTCGATTTAAGTCGGAATTTAATTTTTTTTGAAGTTCTGGAAAGCTTGAAAAGAATGTGATAAGTTTATTGTTAAACACTTTCACAAATTCTGAGTGTAATGGGTCGCAAAACCCAATACAAACTAACTACCCTGTCACTGTAAAACTGTGACTTTCTGTGCTTAATGTCATTGGTAATTTGAGCCTAACTTTCTCATTTGATGTCCGAATTGGACGATTCTTGATGTTATGGAAATACAAGATTATCTGCTACAACTTTTGTGTTTTGGGTTTTGTTAAATTTTGAGGTTTACATGGTCGAAAGTTCATTTTAGTATCGTTGTCCCGGAACTAAAACGACAATCATAGCGAACTTCGGATCTGGAATTTGTTTTGGCCATATCTTCCACGTTTCTTATCCAATTTCAATAATTTTAGATGTTCTGCAAAGCTTAGACTTTATGCTAAAAGTTTCATGTTTTAAGTTATCTGAAATTTCGAAGTTAGCTTGGTCAAAATTGTATTCGTTTGTTGCTGTCCCGAGAGCAAAACGACAGCAATAAGAATCATTGACCTGAGAATTGTATTTGCTTATTTTTGCTCTTATTCTTGTTCGATTTTTATGTTGTTTTTGAGACGTTTTAAGAGCTGTGATACCTATCAATAGGATAGTTATATTTGAAGAATTTTAAATTCAAATTTAGATAGAATTTGAATTGGTTTTGGCTTAAATTTAAATTGAATTCGTATTGAATTCAACTTATCGGTCTTGAGTTATCTTTCTCGTTTTCATTGTTTTCGAGCACAGTTTTCACTAAACCATTTTTGAAGTGATTTTTTTGAAATAAATGGACATTTCAAGTTATTATTCTATAGTTTTAAAATTATTTTTCATATAAAATGTATTTATTACGTATAATAAAGGAATTTCAAATATTGGTTTTGTTAATCTTTGCGGGAAATAGTTTTAAAAACTTGTTTTCTCTAGTAAACTATTTTAAATATAAAACATACACTTTTACACCATTCGAACGTATGAGAAAGAGAATTAAATGATTTAGTAAAACAAGTGTATGAGACATGTGCGTTTATTATTTCGGTTAATTCCGGACTTGTACGATCAGAGCTATTTGAGATTATTGATTCTGAGATGTTCTGTCATTTTATGGCGTATTTTGAGTTTTATAATTCCTATTTATACTTATTTAAGATGGCCAATATTTGGCAAGTATTATGGTTTGAGATCTCCTATGTAAAAGTATGGACGATGAGAACCATCACGATGTTTTATTTACTTGCCAATGATATAAGGCAAGTCTTAAGTATATGATTTCATATTTTGGGATTTATGCTTTATGAGAAACCATCACGATGTTTTCACTTGCCGATGAGATGAGACAAGTTAAGATGCCATTTAATATTTGTCGATGAGATGAGACGAGTATGGCGTCTCTTTACCACTTGCCAATGAGATGAGATGAGATATGATTTTCTGAGTTTTATGATGTTCCTAGTGTGGCATCGACTAGCGGCTAGTAAACCACTAAGTGCGAACGAGTGGTATGGGACACACGTTAACACTTTTTGGATTCCTATCCGTGATTTTGTGACACATTCACGATGTTAACCTAACATAACTGCTTTGAGAGGTGTTAGCGGCATTGTCATGAGGATGAACTGCTTAGGGAGGTGTTAGCGACCTTGTTAGGGCTGACAAAATAGCTTGGAGAGGTGTTAGCGACCTTGTCATGAGGACGAACTGCTTAGTAAACTCAGGTTAATTTTAAAATTTTGACTAACTTAATTTTCCACCATCTAAAAATATCAAAATAGTGCATTTCATGTTTTGGTTGTATTAGTATTATATAGATTTTCGTTGGATGAACCAAAAATAATATCGTCAATGTAAATTTGTACAATTAAAATATCGTTATTTTCTCGTTTAATAAACAAAGTTGTATCGATTTTGCCTATTTGAAAACCAGATTTAATTAAGTGATTTTTAAGACGTCCGTGCCATGCACAAGGAGCTTTTTTTAATCCATATAATGCTTTTTGTAATTTGAAAACATGGCGGGATATTTTTCGTGGACAAATAATGGAGATTGTTCAACATATACATTTTCTTTAATAAAACCATTTAAAAAGGCACTTTTGACATCCATTTGAAATAGTTTAAAATTGTGATGATTTGCAAAAGCGAGTAATGTACGAATGGCCTTTAGTCTCGCTACTGGAGCAAAGGTTTCATCATAATCGATACCTTCTTCTTGATTATAGCCTTGAGCAACTAAATGTGCTTTATTTCTAACAATATTTCTGTTTTCATCAGCTTTGTTTTAAAAACCCATTTTGTTCCTATAACCGATTGATCTTCTGGTCTTGGTACTAATTCCCAAACATTATTACGTTCAAATTGATTTAATTCTTCTTGCATAGCGATTATCCAAAAATTATCATTTGAAGCTTCTTTATAGTTTTTTGGTTCAAAATTTGATACAAATGTTATATGACTTATTTGATTAAGTTGATTTCTAGTTACTCTAGAATTAAGATCTCCAATGATAATACCTTTTGGATGATCTTTAAGAATTCTAGGGGATGATATCAAAGTATTATTTTGCACATTTGTCTCATTATCAATAGAGTTTGTTGTATTTGTTATTGGAATTATTTCTTCATCATCATTAGTATGATGGTTAAGAAAATTTTCATCGAACGAAACATGTAAACTTTCTTCAATAGTATTATTTTGTTTATTAAAAATCCTATATGCTTTGCTGCGATTCGAATATCCAACAAAGATTCCTTCATCGGCCTTCGGGTCAAATTTTCTTAAATTATCTTTTGTATTTAATATAAAACATTTTGATCTGAAAGTTTTAAAGTATGATACTTTAGGTTTCCTTCCAAAAAAATATTTCAAAACAAGTTTGTTTAGTCATAGGACGAATGTTACTCGATTCAACACATAACAAGCTGTGGCAATAGCTTCAGCCTAAAAATGTTTTGGTAGACCACTACTATTTAGTAGTGTTCGTGCACATTATTGTAATGTATGATTTTTTCTTTCTACTACACCATTCTGTTGAGGTGTGTGAGGGAAAGATAAATTATGGTTTATTCCTTTCTTATTACAAAAATTAGTAAAAAGATAATTTTTGAATTCTCCACCGTGATCACTTCGAATATTTTTAATTTTCAAATCCATTTGTGTTTTAATTCTTTTAGCAAATATTTTAAACATACCAAAAGCATCACTTTTATGTTTTAAAAATAAAGTCCATGTATATCTTGAAAAATCATTAACTATTACGAAAACATATTTATTGCGATTTATAGATCGTACTTGCGTTGGACCAAATAAATCTAAATGTAATAATTCTAATGGTTGTTTTATAGAAATATTATTTTTAAATTTAAAAGAACTTTTCTTTAGTTTTCCAATTTGACAATCGTCGCATTAATTTTCTACTTTGTAATCTATTTTAGGTAAACCTCTAACTAGCTCATGTTTTGCTAGTTTATTAATATATTTAAAATTGGTATGACAAAATCGTTTATGCCATAACCACAGATCGTCATTTTTGGCAGTTAAACACAAATTTGAATTTTTATTTACGTTCATGTTTAAGACACAAATATTTTTGTTTCTAAATCCTTTAAATATAAGCTGTTTGTTATTATCGAAAATATTACATCTATCTTTTTCGAAATTGATTTGAAAACCTTTATCGCATAATTGACTAATATTTAGTAGGTTGTGTTTTAGAGTGTTTTAGATTTTCTACTAATAAAACATTTGTAATGATAGGAGAGTTAGAAATACCAGAGTTGATGACTTCTCCAATACCCATGACATATCCTTTTCAGTTATCTCCAAAGGTTACCGTTCCACCATCAATGTATGTTATATTTGATAACATTTTTGAATTTTCGGTCATATGCTTGGAGCATCCGCTATCTAGTATCCATTTCTCCTTATTTTTTATTTTGGGTAGCTGCAAAATAAAAGATGTTTTAATTGGTACCCATATACTTTGTTAGGGTCCTAGATGTTAGGAGAAGTAGGTAGCCATATCCAAGATGGTTTGTTACCTTTATGAATATAATTTTTATTATAGACTACTTTCTCTAAGAAATTATTAATATTTTTTGTCTAATCAAATTATTATTTGTCTTAGGAATCCAAATTTTCATATTTTTGGTATTCATATTAGACTTAGGTGAATTTTTAGTCTTTTTATAACTATAATTCTTAGCATCATTTCCTCTTGGTTTAGGAGTATTTTTAAATCCTATTCCATTTCTATTACCTGATGGTTTTTAAATTTTGATAAGATTATCCAAATCTTGTTTTTCTTTATTAAATTTTGAAACATTATTTGTAGTTTTATCTAATTTTTCTTTCAATTTTAAATTTTAAATTTTCAATCTTTCAATATTACACTTCAAGTTGATATTTTCTTTTAACAAATTATCATTTACTATTTTAGTTTTATCAAAATCAATAGCAATAGCCTCATTTTCGACTAAATTATTTTTAATTTTTTCTTGAGATAATTCTAGTTCCTCTTCTAAGATAATTTTTTCACCTTTTAACATTCCTACTTCAATCTCTAATCTATTTATTTTGGCTATTTGTTTAATTTTTTAATTTGTCTAAATTTATCATCTAATTCCATGCTAAGTTCTAATAATTCGTCATAGCTAAGTTCGGGACATACCTCATTAGTTTGTGCCATAAAACACACATTAACTTGTTCTCCGTCACTATCAACATTAATATCAGATGATGAAGAATCCGAGTCATCCCATGTTACTTTGAAAGCCTTTTTCTTTTTGATCTTTTCAAATTTGTTCTTCTTTTTATCATTATTGAGCTTTAGATAGTCTTTCTTCATATGTCCAAATTGATCACATTCATAGCATTTAATTGATGTTTGATTCGTTGAGCTTGATTTTCCTCCTTTCTGAAATTTAGTCATTTTCCTAAACTTCTTGAATTTGTTTTAATTTTTGGCAATAAATATAATTTCTTCTTCGTCTAAGTCAGCATCTTCATTTGTTGCTAGGAATGCTATGTTCTTCTTTTCCAAATTTAGTTCTTTTCATGCCTGCAAATTAGCTTCATAGGATATTAAATTTTCTATCAACTCTTCAACTAAGAGTGCTGAGAGATCATTAGCTTCTTTGATAGCTAATATTTTTCTTTCCTACTCTGGATTAAAAAATTGAGTATTCTAGATATTAAATCAAAATTTGTGAATATGACTCCAAGTGTCATTAAATCATGTTGAATGGTTTGGAATCTAGAGTACATATCTACTATAGATTCATTTTGTTTCATTTTAAATGATGAAAATTGATTTTGTAATATTGAAATCTTAGTTTGTTTAACTTTGTTTATGTCTTCGTGTGTAACTTATAAGGTATGCCAAATATCAAATGCAGTGTTACATAGCATGACACGTGAAAATTCATTTTTATCTAGTGAGCAAAATAAGACATTCATAGCTTTGGCATTATTAGAAGCTGTCATTTTTTGTGCATCGGTCCATGTGTTCATAGCAGTAGTAGGTGCTTCATATTTATCTTGAGTGGCTAACCAAATTTTTAGACCATTAGCTTCCATAAAAATTCTCATACGTGTTGACCAATATGCATAGTTAGAGCCATTAAAAAGTGGAGGTCGTGCTGTAGATAGCCCTTCTTAAAAAATACTTGTCATATTAAAGTGATTCAAAAATGTGTTACTGTACTTTGATCAAACCTTGTTTTGATACCAATTGAAAGTCTATATAGTGGATCGTGTAGTGTATATGCAAGTATATGTGACGAACTATATGATACAACGAAGTTAAAATTAATCTAGTTAAATATAGTAAGCACACTAGGATTTTATACTGGTTCGGACCTTCCGTCCTACATCTAGTCCCGAAGCACCCTTTCGGAATTCGACTATCAAACATCCTCACTTCATCTGGAGGAATAGGCTTGGTTACAATAGCTTGTTCTTGTCAAGTATGTGTTCTATAACACAGATATTGACTATTAAGTACAAATGCTTCCAATACACACACACACACACATACATATACATCTAGAGAGTATTGATTGATGAGATCTAAATATATATGAAAGAGTGAAATACAAGTATAGATAGCTAGTGATCAAGAATATAACATAGTACGTAATTAAAGAGTGCAAGTAAGCAAGGTGAGTTCTTCTCTTTGATTCTTGATGTTATTTATAGTGGTAGAGAGATTCCTTGAGTAGTTGCATCCATTAACAAGTGTTTTATAGTCGTTTATGATGGTGATGAAGAGTTGCAGCGAAGAGAAGCGAAGGTTATGCCTTTTTGTAACGACCCGTAAATTTCATTAATTAAATTTGTCATTTTAATAAGATTTTGGAATTAAATCTATAAAGAAATAAAATTTTATACTTTATACTGAAGTAAATGTTAAGAATTAAGCGTAGCAATGGTTATTAAAACTATTTATTGACAATTGAGGTGGAATCATGAAAATAATGAAATAGTGTAAATTGTTGCACTTGGATGTAAAATGGAAATTTAGTAATTAAAAGTAAGCTTTGAATTAAACAATGAAAGATGGTATTGATTAATATAGACTTAATAAAAAGGTTGAATTGAACCAATCTATTTGAATCTAATTAATTGGTATGCAAATTTATAATAAATGGGTTATTGTAAGAAATTGAAATTTGATACTATAGTGAATTAGAATTAAAATGAAAGTGGGAATATTGAAGCATGTAAGGTCTAATTGATTGCATTTAATAAATTGGGGAATAAAATTCATTAAAGGCAATTAATTATTATGTTAATGTAAATTTAGAAAATATTTGAAATTTATGTTAATTCTATTCATAATATGGCTATTAGTTGAAGTATAAGAAACTTAAGCGTAACCTTGGCTTGTAAACAATTATTATAAGTTGCATGTTGAATTTGTTGATTTAATTGGAATTGAAAGTAAATTTTAATGAACAAATAAAGGTTACAATAACGGGAATATGAGAAAAACAAGTGTAAATTTTGAATTAAATGAAATAATATTGCTCAATAGTAACTGAACGTAAATTATGTAATAAGGTTAAAACAAGTTGATAAATAGTAAATGTAGTGAAATCCCAGTTAACTTAAACAACTGTGAAGTTTTATTTGATTGAAAGTAGTATATTTGGGAAATAGATTTAAAATTATATCAATTGATACAATAATACGTAATAAATGGAAAATTTACACAGTCAATGTTAGATAAATAATCATAATGTTCGTTATTGTTGATAAACGTTACTTTAATGATTGTTAAAATAATAACGGAAGCGTGAGCGTAAATTTAATTAGTAAAAAGGATTGGACTAAGGAAATTTTATTAACTGGCTTTGAAACCTTAATTAATATGTGTAATAGACAAGATTTCACATTTTGAAATATAACCATTTATACAAATCTAAGATGTATATAGAAGTATTAGTGTAATGAAACGTAAACAAATGTTAAATATGTTTATAGGATAATGATTTTTTGAATAATAAGAATGTGAATCAACAATTATTTATTTATTTGAATTTAAATTACGATAGTATGATTTATTGCAATTAAATGAAAATTCAATATTTAAAATATTGCATAAATGGAAAAGTAGATGAAATCTAAGAAAATAAATGTAAACAAATCGTGAAGCAATGTAAATTGCATCCTTTTGATAACAATGAATTAGATAAAAGAATGAAAAGTGAATTTAATAGAATTATCGGAAATTTTATTTATAATTTTGAACTTAATGAAATTGAGGATTAATATTAAAATTTATAAATTAATCATCTCTAAATTGACATCTAAATTTGTTTAAATTTTGTATAAATGATTGAGAATTATAAAGTGATAAAAAAATTCAAATTTAGAATTGAAATTTAAATATTGGATTTAATTAATTGATTATTAATTTATTTAATTAACTGGAAAATGGCCATTTTGGCCACTGACTCAGATTTCGACGAAACTAGATTCATCGGATCCGTAACGGTGAATTATTGTAGGATTTCAAGTTTCTAGCGATCGGACTTATCGTTTGATCGTATGGACTAGAAACGCCTTGAAATCGATGAAATTGAAATCAATTTGAAAAATATAGATTTTAGCATAACTTCTTCATACTATGGAATTTGGACTTGAAACCTTTTCCATTGCGTTTAAAATATTTTAAAACATCTATTTTGATATATGGGTTGACCCTATTTTATTCCGGAGTCAGAACGGGCTTTTTGGGCCACTTTATCGTTAGCGCGTAATCAATCTTATCCGATCTATTCTATTTCAGTTGTCTATAAATACCCTATTATAAACTCTAGCAGCCTCTATTCCTCATTTCTATACGTACAATAACTTCTGTGCTCCTCTTCCTCAATGGCTGTAAACCCTAATTTATCTAATTCAAATTACAATTCAAAATCGAATTCAAAAATTCAATCTCCTCAAAAAAAATTCAGAAAAATTCTATATCGAAGCTCTTGATGTACGCGTCTCAGATCTGCAGTTCATTTTTGGATCTGAGTTTCTGTGTAGCTGGAATTGGCTCGTTTATTCTCGGCCATTCATCGCACGTCGATGAACTTTGTCGGATCATCAAACCCGTTTCTGAGTTTTGAAGAGGAGGCCGAGGGGATCGCATCTAGGTGGTTAGCTTGTCGATTCAACGGTTAGATGTGGCAGAAATCTCGATTTAGGGTTTAAGTGTAGGCGGCGGCTGGCTGTTTGAAGGTGTCGTGGCGGCGTTCGCAGTAGGCGCGAGGTGTGGGGGGCGAGTAGATGTGGTCGGCGAAGCTGTAGCAGCGACGTGGGGTGGTGATTTTTGTGGCGGCGCGGTTGCATCGGCGCTAGGGTTTTACAGTTCGAATGAGTTCCGTGCATGCGTGATGTTTCATGCTGTAGGGTTCGAACGTGAGAGGGTGACGATGTGTACGGTAAACCTTATTTATTTTATTTTATTTTATTTCAATTTGTATAATTTTATAATCGTGATAACTTTAGCATACGTTGTCCGATTTACGCGCAGTTTCTTTTGTTAGGATCGTATCTAAATTCTGAACACTTTGGCGCAGAGACTGTCACATTTTGGGTTTAAATTGGATTTAAATTCAATTTAAATTCAAAAAGATGAGTGTTTTAACCAACTCACAACTTCTAAAATTTCTTATGTTTGTTAAATTAAATTTTGTTGTGATTATGCATTTATTTATGACTATTCGTAAATTTTTAATCATCATCTAAGCTATTGCATTTATTTAAATTAAATCGCTATTTAATTTATTATTGAATATAACTGCCAGTTAATTTCCTGTTATGTATTATCAGTCATATATTGATATTGATTGACTGTTTTGTATGATGATTGTGATGGATGTATGATTTTATGATGGATGAATGGATGTTGTATTATATATTATTTTAAACTGCAAGTTGTTATGCATTTTATTTTATTCGTGACTGCGGTTTGAAATGATATATAACCGTAAATTTTTGTTTTAAATTACGGATTGAAATGATAAATATCTGTATCATTGACCACAGGATAGAAAATTTTATGCAGGCACCGCGGTCTATATATATATAGAAATATTTTGAAATGAATTTCTATGGTTTTGGAATTTACGGCTATAAATATTGATTTTAGATGTTATATAAACGTCAAATTTATTATTGATTTTAGCTATATATAAATAGGCTTTGAAATATAAAATAAGCCCAATAATAAAGTTTGATTATTTTATATAATATGGTTAAATGAATATTGATTTTTGATATTATATAAATATTATTAAAATGCTTGAATTTAAGCTATGTATAAAATATTAATAAAGATGAGTTTAATAATAAAAATTGATCTCTTTTATATAAAATGGTAAGTATCTATTTAAATTCTATTGTAGATAAAGTTTATAATGATACAAATAAAATTAAGGTTGGAAGATAAATGTGAATATGTTGAATTAAAGTATATAAGAATTGTTCTCGAATAAAATTGATTTGAATTTAAATAAATTGAGATTTTTTAAAAGGTACGATTTAATGAATATCAAGTCGATTTAAATGAATATTCTCAAGTTAATTAAATTGAAAGAATATCCAGTTATTTGAAGTTTAAAGGTTATACTTAATTGATTTTTGATTTATTAAGTAAGCATTTCAAAGCTAAATAATAGTAATTGAATTTGAGATATTTGAAATTATCAAAGAATTCGTTTGAAATGGTTGAATGTTAAAGCTTCGAAATATATGGAAATTGAAACGGTTTAATTGGGGATTTAAATCTATATTTGGAATTGATTTGTGAAGGTGAAGAAACTATTTTATTATGTAAAGTAATTTATATTTAAATCATTTAAGTTGTATGGTTATATTTCAAAGTTATGAAATTGAAATTTTTATGTTTTGAAAGGCTGTATGTCAAGAGTTTGGTTTAGAAATATTATAACTTTGAAATTCTATGATTTTTGAAAAGGATATATTTGAAATAAAATGATATTATATTGATTTGGGTTTTATAAAATAATATCATATTGATTTGGGTTTTCAAAACGGAAAGGATATCGTTCTATATGGTTTTGAAATGGATATTTTACTCTGGTTTTAAAAGTATAAACTATTTTGAAAAGGCCGCGGTGTTAAAAAACGATTGGTTGTTGAAGAGACCGGGATCGGAAGTTGTCATACGCTCTGCCAACTCCGAAAACCACTTTAACAACGGTGTACGTGGTGGAGATTCCAGAATGAAGTAGGATGGTGGCGACGTTTCCTTTGAGGTAAACACGTGGACCCGGCTCCCGTGAGTTGGCATAAGGTGGCTAAAACAGGAGCGATTCTCAGGCCAAGGGGGTAGCACCCTCTATCGGACATATCCCTTCGATACTATACTATGACTTTTGGATTGATTCGGTGGCCACTTTTGATTTTTGATTTGGGGGTGTGGCTCGAGGTGGGCGGTAGCTGCGGCTATGCGTTACCACCAGCCCGGATGCGTAATTGGTATATCTACCCTGGCATTTCCTAGTTGTGCCGTGTCACCTACCCTAGCATGCCTTATACGATTTTGTTTTGTACCATACCTATGGAGTGCCCTTTGACGACGCCTAGTACGGAGGAGATTACGGTACTATATAGACTATGGGAATATAAAGTGTGTTAAGGGCTATATGGGTAACCCCTTAACGCTATTTTCAGTATATTACACTTCACTCTAGACACTATTATAATAGCATATATTATTATATAGTAGATAGTTTAACGGATCCTTAGGAGATGTGAATCCCGAGCATCTCTTGAGTTACTGCACCCACGTTGACACTGGATAGGAGATGTCAAATCCCGCAAACATCTCTGACGCCGTTCCACTCATATTATTTATTGTTGATTTAACTCACATAAGATATTTTAGTTCTGACTCGAGTGTTTTGTCTTTTCAATTCTCTCGGGTCAGCCTGAGCGTTTCAGGATTTGAAATACGTATTCTAAAGGACGAAGACGAAGATTTATTATTATTTATTTTAGTATCCCACTACATCCATACTGTTCCGCTGCATAAATTAATATTCTATTGTATGTGTAACTTTGATATACATTGTATAAGTATAATCAAATATTTTGTAAACAGCTTCATGAACTGTATATTTGATTATTATATTTTATCGTTCCGCTGCAAGATTCTGTTTTGTTTTTTTCTTCTCTGATTTTCTTATTTACCCCATAACAATCCGCCCTTTTGTATGTTTTAAGTCTGACGTGTGTGGTTTATCGTCGATTTAAACCGTATTAAAAGGCGGGATGTTACACTTTTCAAATGTGGTAGTTGTAATTTGAATTCCAAAATCCAAGTTCAGCACCAGACGTCTGGTAATTGTTTCAGACGTCTGGCTATATATAATATTTTTGTATGCAGTAGCCTTTCAGACGTCTGAGTGTATTAACTAGACGCCTGATCCCTTCTATTTTGAATTCTAAAGGATTTCTTCAGACATCTGGCTAATGCTCCCAGAAATCTGAAATCTATGCATGTTTACTTTTGTGCATTTGTGTCATTGCTCCATTGATCCTATCGATTTGTAGTCTCTTGTAACGTTCTTTGAGCCTTGTTCTTGTCTTTCTAGTGATGTTACTCTAGCAAGTATCTAAAAATAGATATATATATATATATATATATATATGTGCATATTCAATTTCCATTGTATAGTTGTTGTCATCGAAACTATAGATTTGATTTCCAAACATTTTATTTGTTAGATTCTATTTTTAAGTGACAAGTGATACGGCACGCGCTTCGTGCGTAATGATGAAACACATTTTGCGTGTGAATTATTTTTTTTACAAATTGTATATGTTTAACACATTAAAAAAATATGATTTACACAAATATTTAACCGTGTTTTTGCATTGAAATGATATGCAGTTAGTTCTCATTTTACTTTCTAAATTGCAACATCAATTTTTTTTTTGTTAGTTTAAATTTTTATTTCTATTATTAATTAATGAAGAATGATTTAAATTTTTTATTAGTTTGAATTTTTTTCTATTACTAATTAATAAAAAAAAACTTTGAAAAAAATTATTAGATCATATTTTTAAATGATATTAATATTTCGATAATATCCATGGAGGGGCGTTTGGAAAACTTATCTATTTGATCCTATTTTTAAATGATATTAATATTTGATAATATTCCTAGAGGGTTATTTTTGGTAGTCGAGTTGACCCTAAGAAAGTGTGACACCGAAGGTTTTACAACTATTATTAAAGATTATATATAAGAAAGAAAATATAGAACTCTTAACATTTTTATGTGTCATCCACTCTCAGATTGCACATTGCATTCTCCTGAATTTTTGCTACAATTTTCCTTTTAGATCTCCTAAAAATTTTCAGTATTCCACAAAACTACTATCGTTAATCTGGCAATTAATGATATCATTATTTCTTTTAATACAATACTCTTATGTATGTACATTTATTTCTTTAGATAAACCCATAATCATTATTTCTTTTAATCTAACAGAGATCTCTTCCACTTCTCCATGTTATCATTACAGTTTTTCATTCCCCATTTGTTTCCCATCATAATTTTACGTCCTCCCATTTAATTTTTTTTTCATTATATTAACTCTTCCCCGGTTTCATATGTATATATAATTCAATAAAAACTAAAAGGGAACTATTTTCAATCTAAATCAACTTAAAGATTCTACCCAAATAATATTTTAGTCATGCTATTTAATTTTTATATCCAACTATAATTTGATTGAATTCATTGTTAGTCCTTCAATTTCTATTCATACAAAAAATTATAATTTTATTTATATTTTGCAGAAATCGTGTTTCTATCAGAGGCTTTCAGTTTTATAATTTTCATGGAAAAATTATCTAAAAGCCTTCAAAAAAACTTGACTTACTGATTTATCAAGTTGGATTTAAAGGTTTGAATTTTATTTTATTATCTTTATTTCCATTTAATTTAAGACTGAATTTTTTGTTTTAGCTCTAAATATATGATTCCGATATTTACTTCAAATTTTGTGTCCAAAAAATTATTTCTTCTTATTTTTGTTATAGTTTGTATGGATATGAATTAGGTTTCCTTCATACTTTTAGAAGGCTATTGAATTTAATAATATATAGATATCATATAATCTTTGGTTATTTTGTAAAATCTGTAATATATGAAGCTGGACTATTTTTCATCATTAAATTTTTATTTACATCGACATTCATCTTATTTGTATTCCTTCAGTGCATTTATCATTTTCATTTCCTTCATCCGTTTCGTAGAGAATAATTGGCTTTCTAACATATAGATATAAAATAATCTTAAACATTTTATTATACATAAGAGGTAAAGTTGATCCTTTTTTGCTTTGAACTATAAGTACATATAAACTCAAGTTCGGAAAAAAGATCTCATACTTTTATATTATTTTAGTTACAATCGGTGTCATTATCAACTTGGATTCCTTTGTATTACACAAGAGGTTATTGGATTTATTAATACATCAATATCATAGAATCTTTGATCATATTTATAAAATCCTTGATATGTAATACTGAACTATTTTTTAGTTCTCAAGTTTGATATTTACATCGACATTCATCTGATTTGTGTTTGGTTCGTACGATCATGAATTTTATTTCCTTTTGAAATTTTGTATAGCATAATTGGTTTATTAACACATTATATATCAAACAATCTAAAATTATGTATAATCTGAGATAAAATTAATGTTTTTCCATTTTTTTATCTAAGAAAATAAGTTGGGGAAAATATCATCTATGAAATAAAAGAATTGTCAAATAATAAATTTTACATCTTATTTGAGAAAAGAAATATAAATGCATAAATATTACTTTTGTTATGTCTATCGTATGTAACTTTATGTTGAAAGTTTAGTTTGAACGGTATTATATGAACTTAATTTTTAATTAAATATTTTTTTTATACTAAACCTAGAGTTATTTTTGTAACATGTGATATTATCCATCTTAATTGTCCTATGGTTTAATACATTTTCATATAGTGATATTTCGTTCACCATGAAATGTACATAAATATCACACATTTTTCTATTTAATGCATGGTTAACATTGAATACTTGAAGATATTATGGAACATAGTAGTAATTATCTTTTATTTTTTACAAAGATTATTTGATGCTATATTGTTTTGATTTTATTTTGCAGCTTGAAGATGTTTATAAATCATTACGAACTGAAGATGTGTTATTAATAATATTTACATGTAAACTAACTCCAAATAGAAAGACTTGTATTTAAAAGGAATAAAATTGATCATATCTATTTAATTCGAATTCAAACTAATTTGTGAATTATTACAATTAATTCTTTTTTATTGAAATTATTATTGGAGAATGGTTACATACTAATCTCTATTAATCATAATCAATTTGTGTCCACTTTTAGTCAATATAACATTTTGTTTTTATGATGGATTAAGTCTAATTTGTAATTTTACTTAATTTTATATCTCCAAATTATACTTTTATTAAACATATTGTTAGCTCTTATTTATATTACCTGTGCATTCTCAAACAAATAGGATCATGTTCAAATAGTTAGAATCATCAAAGTTAGAATATGAATAGGTAACGAGTCAAGTTTTTGAAAAGTCCTAATACAGTAACAATAATACAATGGATACTATATACATAATTATGAGTTGAAAAATTAGTGCATGATCTGTAAACCTAGATGATACTCTAGATACAAAAGATAGAAGATCAAATGGTTAAAATACTAATTTTCATCTGTGCTTTCAGTTTCAAAAATAACGGTAAGTTTAGTTCCTTTAATATCTTTAGCTTTAAACTTAAATACTATATTTCGAAAAACATATTTTTTTTAAACTCAATATAAATATGTGTAATTTAGTCAAGTTGATAATTTGGTAATATTTTTATTTTGTAATTCGGTTGTTTAATGTTATAACTGAATCCAATCAAATTTTCTGAATATTAATGTAATCATATTTATGGTAAATTACTTTCTTAAATTAGCATCAAAGAGAATTAATACATAATAAATTCTCTACTTATTTTGTGTTTGTTTAGTACGATCATGAATTCCATTTCCCTATAAATTCATAAGGCCTAATTGGTTTATTAACACATTTACATCAAAGAATTTTTAATCAAGTATAATCTAAGATACAAATGATTTTATTTCCATTTTGAACTATAAAAGTATTTAAGAAACTCAAATCGGGAAAATATAATCTATGAAGTAAAAGAATAGTCAAATAATAAATTTTTATGTTGCATTTTGGGAAAAGTATTTTGAACTTTTAGTTCTAAATAGGTGTTCTATAAACTTAATTTTTATTTTGTACGCAACCTAGATCTATTTTTTGTAATATTAGATATTCCATCTTAATCGACTTACAATGATACATTTTTTATAGTAATGCTTCATTGACCATAAAATGTTAATAAATAGCGTGCATTTTCCTATTTAATGCATGATTAACATTGAATACTTGGAGATCTTACGGAACATCTTAGCAATTATTTTTTATTTTCTATAAAGATTGTTTATGCTATATTGTTTTGATTTTTTACTATGTGGAGAGAATTGAAGTTGGGTTAATAAGAATGTTGATAGAGTAGGTTAACTTAAAACGAAAAGAATTATATTGAAAAAGATTAAATTGTTGCTTATTTCATTTAATTCCAATTCAAACTAATTTGAGAATTATTACAATTAATTCTATTTTGTTAATTTTAATCTAATTAGGGAATGGTTACATACTAAGTCCCCATTCATGGATGCTACAAACGTTAATAAAAAGCAGTTAGCGAGAATTACGTCTGACTTATCTTAGATAAGTCAAACATAATTGATACATTAGTGGTTTGATGATCTGCGTTTGGACTCTATAAAATGTAGCGTTTTTACAAGATGTATTAATCATGTCCGACTTTTCTGAGATAAGTCGTTCGCAATTCCTATTTTGTTATAATTTTTTGAATTTTTTTCTAAATAATTAATATTATTTCTTATTCAATACTATATATATTAATTGATAATAATTAATTAATAATTATTGTAGATATAAAATAAACTATACATTACATAAATACTTCGTATCCAACCTCTAATCTCCGACCTCTATTCTAATTTGTCCAGAAATGCCATAACCTTCAACCTCCAACCTAAAATCATAATTGTCCACTAACGCATCCTAATTCTCATTTATGCTAATTATCCAATTTTAGTTCAATACAACATTTTTTTATGGATTAAAACTAATTTTTTTTTGAAATAGTACTTAGATACAACATGTTATTGGGACACCAAACCATAAATCTTGTATCAATAAATGTTCGAATCACGCTATGCAAGTTTCGAACCTGTGACCTCTCGTTCCAAAATCGAATCACTTAATCACTTGGACAATGGTGCTTGTCACTAATTTTTAATTTTACTTTATTGCATATTTCCAAAATATTCTTTTATTAAATCATGTTATATAGCTCTTATTCATATTATTTGAAACAAACAAGGATAATGTTTAATTAGTTGGAATCAAGTCAAGTTTTTTAAGAAGCTTATTACAGTAACAATAATACAATGAGTGCTATATACATAATTATTAGTTAAAAAATTATTGCAAGATCTATAAACCTGAATGATACTCTAATACAAAGGATACAAAATTTGACTTCTCATTATATGTATTACGTATAATTCTCATGTCATATTATGCTATATGTATTAATGAACATGATGTTTAAATACTACTATAATATTTTCTCTTATTTAATTAGTATAGTATAATGCCAAAATGTGTATTGATGAAAATATTGTTTCCTTAAGCCAAATTTAAATACTAGCTCATTTTGAGAATACTTTCTCTACTCTAGGTTTAAAACACTAACTATTATCAAACAAAATTGTGTAGATATTTGAATTTATATATTAAACATAGGATAAAACTATGTTGCACTAATGTGAATTACACTTGAAAATTGATTGAATGACATGCTTAGTAATGTTGTGCTTAGCAAGTAAGGTATAGTTGATAGTCAATGTAACATTTGTTGTATAAAATCATTGTGCTCTAAAATATTAATTATACTCTATATCCTTCAGGACTATTTAAGTGGATTTATAACACATTTTTGTTAGCAACATTGATGAAAAAGATAATTTAAAAATCTGCATCCCATAGATATGTGCTTTCATACTTATATACTATAAAATCTAAAAAATACACCGTTAACCGAATTATATACTAAACCCCATATGCGTAGCATGGATTTGTACTCATGAATATAAAGACATAGGTTAACGTTGGCCTGCACAGACTGCATCCGAATCCAACTCCATCTAGTTATTGTTAAAGTCAGGTGCGATTTTGTCAATACTTGATCCAAATTTGAGTCCGATCCAATTTTGATCTGATCTAATTATCATCTATCCATTGTACTAAAGATTGAAACATTTGTTTGTCTAAGTTTAGAATTTCTTTTATGTGATTTTGTTTTGTGATTAGATTCTACCACCACCTGATTTGTTCATAAATTTCGTTTAAACACCATTTTTAAAAAATTAGAACCTAAGATGATGGTTATGATATTAATGTTCCAAACCACGTATACAATTTTTACCCAATATTATTAAAAAAGTCCGATGTATCATGCTTGAATAATGAGTTTGAAATACTCAATGTGTTTAGACTAGGTCGGGTTACAATGTTAGCAAAACGACTTGGATCTAGGTTTTATGATATTCAAACTAAACCTGATCCATTAACGGATCTACTTATGAGTAAGCATCTATAATATGAATGCCAACAAGTAGGTGATTATAAAATATATATCCACTTTTGAGTGCCTATGGTAGGTGTCTTCCCCTTCTTCGATCTCATTTATGTTGTATTAAGAAAGTATAGAAATACCATCACATCTGACCTTCAAACAAAACATGTCTACATGTAGAATGGTAATGATGTTGGTTGTTAGCCTAAAATTTAGTTTAACATTCCTAGTAAGACTATGTAGAACTGATAATCCTGAATGTAGTTGTTGATTACTATTATATAAGAATTTTAGCCTCTGATTTACATTTAAAAATCGTTATGCTGTTGAACATTAGACCAATTCAGCATACATTAGTGATGATTTGTGATATTACGAAGAAAAAGTAAGGAAAATAATAACATAAGAGTTATTATGGTTATATTATGCCTACGGTCTCTTTAAGATCTTTTTATTGTGGTTTTATAATAGGTATATACAACTATAATCTCGAATTCAATGCTGGAGTGGAGATTAAAAATGGCAGCATCTTCCCTTAAGATACAAAATAAAAAAGTTTGGATCAAGATCCTTTTTCTATTGTGTGTGCACCTGTAATTTAGATGCGGAGGGCTCATCTTTAGCCTTGGATTCGAGATTCTTCTCTTTGAAATCGCTTAAAAATATGTCCTATTCATATCCAAGCTCATAGAAAAATTATACGGCCAACTATGGATCGATATCGATCCATCGGTAAGTTTGAGTGTTTCCTCGACAATTCTTCCATCAATCCATTGCAACTTAATGCATTAGCTTTCCTTCATGCTCCAAAGCCAAACTCCCTTGTAGATTCACTGAGAAACATATGGACTAGTTTTATCCATCTATGCATTGGTGCTGATCAATACATTTAACCAAAAAGTTTTCTTTTTTCCTTTTGTAATGGCTCGTACTCAATCATCTTTGATCCTAGTATCCATTCTTCATTATTTTCAAGTGCAATATCATTGCATCATTGCTTTTGAAAGATCATGGATAATACTTATCCTCCTAAACATGCTTCTATGAACACAAAGTATGCTTTGTTCAAAGACAAATGATCAAATCTTGAACTAATCAAAACGTTTTTGTAAGTTAAATTTCTCCATGGAAGTCGTATCTTTCAAATACGTTTCCCAAAAGCATATAATAGAAACAGTTATGTAACAAATTATATAACTTCCCCTAGTACATACCCATAAATCTATTATTACATCGGTTGTCGCTCCCATGATCGAGCTCCCAACATTGAGTTTCGACTGCCTCCGATCATCTTAACCCACCTCTTCTTCATCTTCTTTATCATTGTCACACCTTCCACTTATTGGCCTATAACTTGTTATTATCTTCTCTCCTTATTCTCCTCTTGCTTTGAGAACAACACCCCTGACTACAACGATCCATATTTTAACTATCAGATATTTAAATAATTGATTTAAATATTTGATTGTTAATTAAATAAAGGCCCAAAATATGATTTTTCTTATATGGCCGAATCAAGCCTCGAGATCACTTCCGTTGAGTTTGGATTTAAGTTGTGAATTAAAATGAGTATAAGCATCGCTATATTTGAAGATCGTGTGATCCAATGGTCGAAATTATATCGAAATGGATGAAACTAGCATCCTGGGGTGCAGTCTCACATAGAAACAAGATTTTTACCATTGGATCGGAACAAATAAGGTGATGTATGCAGACGAGTTTCGTAGCGATCGGATGCGTCGTGTGATTGTACAAACTCAAATCTAAAGACCATTTATTTAAAAGAATAAATAAATGGAATAAAATATTATTAAAAATATCATCCAAATCCTTTCTTTCTCTTTACATTTTCCATTTTATGTTCCATTCTTGCGAGAAAAATCATGGCCTCTTCCCTTCAAATCCATTCAAAAAATAAAATCAAAAAATCCGCTCCACTAAAAAACACGAAACAGGATTCGATAAGCAGGTATGGATTAGAGCTACATGACGGCTGTAGCCGAATTTTGATCGGTCATCATTAGTGACATCGACCTTCTTGGACGCAGATCTAGAGTTTGAGATGGCCAAAGCTACAGTCGACGATAGGTGAAAACAAATATCATCGTTGGACTTCTCTTGTCGAATAGCATCTCCCTATGTCAACGAGTTGGAGTCTGATATTCAGTTGATAGGTGTGAACTTTGGGAGCAGCGAACATGAGGAAATGAAGCAATTTGATCGGAGACATCGGGGTTCGTGATTTTGGGTCGATGGATCGAGCATTCAAAGATAAATACGATGCTTCATATCAGTGCCAGAACATGCATGCATGAATGAGTTAGGATGGTGTGCGTGCACAGGTGATAGGAGAGGAAGAAAGACTAGAGTTAATTAAGATAATTAATTATTTAATTTAGTTAATTAATTATCTTATTAATCTTAATTCTCATACGGTCTATATCTTTTTCATACGAGGTCCATTCTGGATGTCGTGTCTTGCGTTGCGCTTGTGATGGAGGGATCTACACTTTTGCATTAGCTTGGATAGATTTTGTTGAGGTGAATGATATTGTACCTCATTATAACATGATTAGTTATATAGTATTATATTGAGGTTATGGAATGGTTTTTGATTTTAAAATGTGATTTCATTGTACTTAACCACCTACTCAAGTTTTATAAAAGAAAATAAAATTATTTTAAATGGTTACATACCGGATGTCATATTTTTTCTCATCGACGTGCCATAATTAGGGAATTATTAGATTTTGGCTATTTTGTATTTCCTTATTGGTTGATGTGGATGTATCATACATGTTGTATGTATGCTGTTTTGGTAGTACGTATGGATATTGGTTGCATGGTTGCTTGTTCGGTTATTTGATCGTTATTAGTTGAAAACCTTGATTTAGCAACGCACGAAAATCCAAAAAATAAGACAAGTTGTAGAGAAGGGTTAGGATACGTGCCGACTGATCTGAAGGTGGAAGACAAGGCTTACGACTTAAGGATGTATGCTTGATGTTTCCATTAGGTTTGTACTTATCTGTTGTTTGGTACACGACTAAAGTTGTTGGTATTAACCACTGTAGAGTGGTCGATGTCCATCACTGTTATTGATTTGCAATTTGGCCGATCTATGGCTTGGACGTTGAGGAGGTTTCGTGATGTGCGATTTGATGGTTTGTTCATGCGACCAACTTAGAGTCTTGATGCTGTCGCTCTACGATGTGCGATTTAGATGGTGAGGTGATGATATGATGCTTCAACATGGAAGTTGGTATTTTGGATTATGATTCGATATTGTATGGAGTAGGTTCGGAGGTCGATAGTTTCATGACTCTGTAGATCGTGTCGGAGGTGTTGGCTCATCCGCATCATGGGAGGATGGCGATGTAACAACATGATGAAAAGCCTTGTATCTTCAGTTTATGACTTCGAGTAGGAGTAGGTACCTAAGATTAGACACTCTATTCTTCCATTTTTTGCTCTTGTAGGAGGTAGGTACCAAAGTGGCTCGTAGTGGGAGCCGTGGAGTGGAGGAACATAATGGGTTCCGTGATAGTGGAAATTGGATTGAGTGAGTAGGGCTCGAATATGAATTAGGCGAGTAGGGCACAGATCGATGTGTATGCGATAAGTGATTGTTGATGACTCGAAGTGTTTTTTGTTGTACTCAAAGCAGAAGTATTGTACAGTGGGGATGCCTATGGATTGGTAGCGGGGATCCGTATACTTTGGACTTGTGGCTTTAGATCTTGTGTCTAACTTTGAGCTACGAGACACGTTTCGAGTATTGGGCTATATGTTATGAGAGTATAACAAAAATTTGGATTTCCCACTAGTCCTTAGCAGTATGAAGGCCATATGAGTTATCATAGATTTAGAGCACACAAGGTGACAATTTGTATTGTTTGATGGATGCTATGTTTATTATAATTGCTTCACTAGCCACTTGTCTGTTAACCCGCCTTTTGGCAAGGCCGTATACAGGCGGATTTAACTAAATCGACTACTCGTTTGTCGAGACTGGAATACGATGGGTTTGAGCCAGCGGATGGAAAGACAGTTAGTCTTAGGTGGTTTGGTGTATATGGCTCGGCCTAGGTGGTTCGGCAGGTGCCGCTCGACCAAGGATGGAAGGTCATGCATGGCTCGGTCTAGGCGGGTTGGCCATGATAAGACTTTCTAGTCTGGTTCAGGTTTGTGGTGGTTCGGCCTCGAATGGGATCGGCCTCGAATGGGATCGGCCTTAGTGGATTGGTTATATGGGATCGGCATTGATGGTTCGGCCTCGATAGGATCGGCACTGGTGGACTAGTTATTTGGCATCGACACTAGTGGTACGACTTTGTTGGACTGGTTATATGGGATCGGCACTGGTGATTCGGCCTTAATGGGATCGGCCTTGGTGGATTGGTTCTATGGGATTGACATTAGTAGTCCGGCCTCGATAGGATCGGCCTTGGTGGATTGGTTATATGGTTCGACATTGGTGGTTTGGCTACGATGGGATCAGCCTTGGTGGTTCATCACGTACTGGTTCGGCCAAGGAAGTTGGGCTGAGATTGGGTCGGCATGATCAAGTGTGAGTCCTTTACTTCGTTCGGCATTAGCATATTCCTCGGGTGGGCATAGGGGAGTTGTTCGAAAAAAGCGTTATGGGACAACATGTTATAGGATGGGTTCGATGTGTTTGCATTACTTATGATCGGCCATGTGTGGGTTGGCCAAAATGGATAGGCTGAGGTGGTTCGGCATGTTGAAGTGGGTCGGTCTCGGTGGTGCAGATCGGTGATGGAGGTGGCTTGGTAGTAGTGTGGCTCAGCAAATTATGGATCGGCTGCAAACTATGGATCTATAGCAAACCATGGATCGACGTGTCAAAGAAAGGGGATCAGATCGGCATATGGAGCTTGGGTTTGGCATTAGCTTTGCTCCGGGTTCTAGCCTAGTTTACTCCAAGTCTTGGATAAGTCTACTTCGAGTCATTCCTGAGGGATATCGGGTAGGCTTATTGAGGATTTGGGGTCAGCCGTGATGAAGGATGTTGGCTCGGCTATGGTCTTAGTGGGTCCGTACCACTCAGAAAGCCCAGTAGCTCAGGTTTTGCCTATAAATACAGCATGTAGGGCTTCAGAAAAGGAGATTGATTTCGCTTCCCTTCTTCCTCCCTATTAGGGCTACTCTGCCATTGTTTCTTTAAAAATTCTGGATTGTAACTATAACTAATTAAGATATCAATTGAAAGGAAATTTCTAGAGTGGACGTAGACTGGAGTCAGCCGAACCATTATAAATCTTCTGTTATTACCGTTTTCTTTTTAATTTTCACTGTTCCTCATATTTATACTCTTTATATACATTCTATCTGTGATTTATGACTGTGATTTGGTTCTTTCATTTGGATTTGGATGTTAGTGACCAATTTTGGCGCTAATATTTTGATGATTTCATTGAGAAAGCTAGCACTTAGGGATTCAGAAGCTTGGAGTTTGGATTTAAAGGTTTAGGAACTTGGATTTTAGAGCCTATGGCATAGCAATCAACTAGGAGACAGAGGACGGAAAGAAGTCAGCAAGAGGGAAGTCAGGAGGCATTCCTCTGGAGCTAATCAAGCCTATGTCTATATCACTAGGAACGAGATGTAGGTCATAATGAATTCCATGAAGGCCCAGTTGAAAACGCAAGAAGAAATGATGTAGGTACTTTTCAGATAATTTGGACAAGCAAGAACTACAGGAGCTCAGATCCATGGAGCTGGATCGAAAGGAATCAACCGGCAAGTAGATGGAGTGGTTCAACAGGGGCAGCCCCCAATCAACAAACAACTATCAATCCGGGTGGACCTAGACTTGGGGGCATGCTGCCAAGTAATACTGGACCAACCTAGGAAGGGATACCAGATGACGCTACACAGCGCTGCGCCAACAGAATTGCAGGACTATGTGACGAGGAGTATGCACCGGAATTCCCTTAAGGATTTGAAGGGTGCTTAGGAAATGTAGATGGGGGGAAACCCTTGGCAGGTAACACTGGATTGGCTGACATCATCAGGCGAACTATTTGCGGAGGTCTGACAAACGGGGATTTGGAGGGAGTAAACAGAAGTCCGTTTACCCGTAACATGAGGATGGCTAGGAATCCACTCGATTTCAAACTACCCACTCTGGAAGTATACAACGGTAAGACAGATCCCACTGACCACTTGATGAGGTACACATGGCATATGAAAGTGCTAGGGGGCATCAGAGGAAGTTATGGCTCGGTTTTTCCCCTGTACTTGATCGATATAGCTGCCATGTGGTTCAGACAGTTAGAGGATGGATATATTGGAACATGGATAAAAATGGTGGATAAGTTTTTGAGACAGTTTCATGCTCACATAAAAAGGCCGAAGAATGTGATGACATTGACATCGGTTAAGAAGAACGAGGAAGAATCGCTTAGGACTTTCTTAACTTGGTTTAATGCAGCAGTTGCCTCGGTGGATCAGCTGGATCCATCAATTGATTCTGATGGTGGCGATGTCAGGAGTTAGGGATAATTCAGATTTCATAGTATCTTTGATACGAGACCCACCAATGGATCTCGAGGAATTTTTTCACGAAGCTGAGAGATTTCTTCGACAAGAGGATGCACGCTTGGATATAAAATCAAAGGAAGTAAACATGGTTAAGGATGGAGGACTGTCTGGTGAAAGCTCGGGTAAAGACAAGGATAAAGGGAAGAAAAAGTGCCGGGGAGAACCAAAATTCTCCACTTATACAGGATTGAATGCAACATTGGATCATATATTCTGGGGTACTCGGGATCGCCTCCCTTATCGAAGGCCGGCAAGGAGGGAACTCTCAGAACGCGAAAGGGTATGATGAAGACACTGTCTCTTTCATGACCTAGACGGGCATGATACTAACAGCTGCCGACATCTAAAGGATATAATCGAGGAGCATGTAAGGAATGGTCAGTTGCGGCAATAAGTCGAAACTTGAAGTGCGACGGTGGAACAGGAGCAGCCACCGTCTGCCTTGAATGACAGTGGCACGAGGCCCAGGAATGGTGGCCGGTTGGTCCTCAACTAATCGTGATGGTTTGGAATAAGTAACAAGCTCTAGGCAGGCAGCTAAGTCTCTTACTTATGTATGGGGACGAAGACAACCCCTAGGCACGCTCTGAGATGACGATAAACCTGACGCTTTGGTTTGTGAAATCGGTTTTTTCTTTTTGGCTTGGACACTTGTTTTTTCTGCTTTGGTTTTGGAGTTCAATTTGAACTCCCGATTTTTGTTGGTTTTCTGGGTTGGATTTTGGTTTGGATGCTTGATTTTTGATTTGGATTTTGATTAGGATTTTGATATGGGTTTTTGGTTTTTTGGTTGGATTTGGATTTCGGATTGGATTTCGATTAGATTTTCCTCTGGATTTTGGCTAAAAGGTCGTCGAGCATGGACTATGCTCGGCAAGGGTCTAGAGGGACCAGGATTCAGCCTAGGATTTAGGCTCTCTTATTATCTATCGGTTATTATTACAGCTCTTCGAGTATGGACTATGCTCGACAATAGTCCAAAGCGACCAGGATTTGGCTTAGGACTTAAGCCATGACATTACTCAATATTCAGGGACACTGAACCAGGAACACCATGGCATTACTTAATACAGTTCACCGGGTGTGGATTACGTTTGGCGAGAACTCAGAGAGGTTATGGATTTGGATGTTGGTTATGAACAACTAACTATTTGGGCACGAACCAAAAGTGGTCCTGGATTTGGATATCGGCCCAGTGAGGTCATGGATTCGGTTATTGGTTATTGGATATGGATGGATTAGAATTCGGCTGCCGGGGTCAGAAGGATGTGGAATCGAATTCGGATTTGGTTTAGGATTTGGACCTGGTGAGGTGTCAGATATGGATTTTAGGACCCTATGAGGTCCCAACTTAGGATTTGGACCCGTAAAGGTCCTCAATTTCGACTATAGGACCCGAAGAGGTCTCGGACTCGGATAAAATGATCCGAAGAGATCGTGGATTAGGTTAATGGATTTGGGATGGTTTCGGAATTGGATAACAACTTGGAACGGTCGCGGAGTAAACAGTGGGATTTGGATGGAATTGCTTGGTAATGACTGTAATATGGACTTCGGATATCGGATTTGAGGCTATTCAAAAACACCTTCCAATAGCAAGGCATGTTTTGGAGGGCGAATATTAACTCATCTTTTGACAAGGCCGTATACAGGCGAATTTAACTAAACCGACTACTCATGTGTCAAGACTGGAATACAATGGGTTTGAGCCAGCTGGATGGATAGACGGTCAGTCCTAGGTGGCTCGGTGTATATGGCTCGGCCTAGGTGGTTTGGTAGGTGTTGCTCGGCCATGGTTGGAAGGTCATGCATGGCTCGGCCTAGGTGGGTCAGCCAAGATAGGATGGTCGGGCCTGGTTCGGCTTTGGATTGATTTGGCACTGGTCATTCGGCACAACCGGTTCGGCCTCGAGTGGGATCTGCCTTGGTGGACTCGTTATATAGGATCGACATTGATGGTTCGGCCTAGAAAGGATCAGCCTTGGTGGACTGGTTATATTGGATCAGCACTGGTGGTTTGGGCTCGATGGGATCGACCTTGGTGGAGTAGTTTTATGGGATCGACACTCGTGGTTCGGCCTTGATGGAATCGGCATTGTGGTTCGACCTCGATAGGATCGGCCTTGGTGGATTGGTTATATGGTTCGGCATTGGTGGTTCAGCTACGATGGGATCGGCCTTGGTGGTTCGTCATATTCAGGTTCGGCTAAGATAGTCGGGCTGAGATTGGGTCGGCATGATCAAGTGAGAGTCGTTTACTTCATTCGGCATTAGCATATTCCCTCGGTCGGCATATGGGAGTAGTTCGGAAATAGCATTATGGGACGACATGTTATAGGATGGGTTCGGTGTGTTTTCATTGCTTAGGATCGACCATGCGTGGGGTCGGCTAAGATGATTAGGCTGAGGTGGTTCGGCATGTTGAAGTGGTCAGTCATGGTGATGTAGATCGGTGATGGAGGTGGCTCGGTAGTAGTGTGGCTCGGAAAACTATGGATCAGCACCAAACTATGGATCTACAGCAAACTATGGATCGACGTGTCAAAGAAAGGGGATCGGATCGGCATATGGAGCTTGGGTTCGGCATTAGCTTTGCTTCGGGTTCTAGCCTAGTTTCTTCCAAGTCTGGGATAGGTATGCTTTGAGTCGTGATCGAGGGATATCGGGTCAGCTTATTGAGGATTTGGGGTTGGCCGTGATGAAGGATGTTGGCACAGCTATGGTCTTAGTAGGCTCATACCACTCAAGAAGCCCAGTAGCTCAGGTTCTGCCTTAAATACAACATGTAGGGCTTTAGAAAAAGGGATTGATTCTGCTTCCCTTCTTCTTCCCTATTTAGGCAACTCTTCCATTGTTTCTTTAAAAACTTTGGAGAACTGTAATTGATTCAGATATCAATTGAAAGAAAATTTCTAGAGTGGACATAGGCCGGAGTCAGCCGAACCACTATAGATCCTCTGTTATTACTACTCTCCTCTAATTTTTACTGTTCTTTATATTTATACTCTTTATATATATTCGATCTGTGACCTGTGACTGTGATTTGGTGCTTTCATTTGGATTTGGTTGTTAGGGACCAATTTTGGCACTAACACTGTCACCCTAGGGATGCCACACGAGGTAGGTATTGTGCAAAGGGATACTCAGATACCCCGATAGTTTATTTAGTATGGAGTACGTATTATGGATGGAGATGCCTAGGCACCCCAACAGTTTAGTGTGCATAGAGTATCCCTTTTGTGATGTTATAGAGTAGTATATTATTGATGTTATGTGCCGCGTTAATTGTAGTGATATGTAAGTTATGATTCATATACCCTCTATTCCGTATACTATACTGACTTTTATAATATTTTAGGATTGTTTATCGCTCACACCAGACTATTGTCTGATCGGAGGTTTATGACTTGCTTCTTATTATCTCAAGTACTCTTAAATGAGTAGATTAAAGAGAAGACATGGATGATAGATGGAGTTCCTACAGATGGATTAGAAGGAGGTAAGGAGATAACGTTTGCTCATACTTATATTTGAGTTGTTATTGTATATTCTGCTGTGTGATACTATGGAGCCTTGATAATTTACTATTATTATATAAAGTTTATCAGTTGAGTTTATGTATCAGTTGTATAAACTCTATTATTGTGCTGTGGAACTCTGTGGATCTTATACTTCGATGATTAGTTCACGTCGTTATTACTGTCTCGACTGTTTTATATCTGTGTCGACTATTATATTTGATCTGATGCGAAGCTAGAAATACAACAGGTTATTTGATTATTTGATGTTTTCTTTTTCTTCTTTTCCATTCTCTTCTCCTCTATTTCCTCTTCTTTGCTTCTTTCCTTTCCTTTCCTTTTACAACCATTCTACATCTAAGGTGTAAGGCGGTCGTTACACTAACGGCCTCGATCGTCAATGCTTTCCTTCAAGAAACACATGAATTAAATCAGGTCCCAACTCCATCCATGCACTAAATTTCCCCAAACAGTCCAACTTTTCTCAACACCTCACCGTGAAATGTATGGCTTATGGAGCGAAACTCTAAAGGAAGCTCAATTATATCCATGTCCGTCACATTAAACTGATTATCGATTTCTCCTCAAAACACATACAATCTGCTGTGAACAAACACCTATATAGTTAATAAATGAAGTATTGGAGGAAACAATGAAGAAATGAGCAAATACTTGTCGAGGACTTGGAAGGCATGGTCTCCGCTACTAAAAAACTAATGAAATATCAATGGTAATTTATGAATCCAAAAAGGTAGGTTGTCCCAAAGCGTTGGAAAGTGGTAAATGAGAAATAAAGTGTCAGCAAGGTAGGTTCCCAAATGGTGTTGTACGAATTAGCATATATATTCTTATAACTTGGTGAATGTATATGTATTAGAGGTTAGGAAGCCAACCATAAATATATCAATTAAAGGGACTGGGTCATTTTGGTTGAAAAAAAGGGAATTGAATCATATTGGTATTCCTAATGATTTCCATTAGCACCCTTACATTTCTCAACAGTACTACAGCCAAAGCTGGAAAAAAAATGTAGATTTTATAGGTTTCATCAATTAGGCCCGTCGATGATTTTCCTATATGGACCGCACCTGAGCCCGGACCTATTATAGATAATAGATATAGGAAGGTATAGGTATAGATAATAGATGTAGAAAGATATTGGTTAAGCTCTCCTTACATGGACCGCACCTGAGTCCAAACATATTATTTAGAGTCAGGTATGGTTTCGTTAATACTTGGTCTGATTTGAGCTCCATTTAATTTGGGTCCAATTCGATTATTATCTATCTATTGTAATAAAATTTTAATTTGTATATTATCTGCGTACCATGTGTTCTTATAGATGTAGAGTTTTTTTTTCTGTAATTTTGTTTTGGAACTAGATTCCATCACTTGCTTGCTTATTCACAATTCTTGTTTATAGACCATTTTTAAGAAGCTAGAACCTAAAACGATGGTTATGATATCAATATTTCAGACAAATTATATGATTTTCAGCAACATGATTAAAAAGTCCAACGTGTCATGCTCGGATAATGGGTTTGAAATAACGTGCATGTTCGGACCAAACTGGTTATAATGTTAGTGAATAAACGTGGATCTAGGTTTTAAGATACCGGTGTTAAACCCGACCCATTAACAGATTTACTTGAAGGAAAGCATCTACAAAATGGACGTCGACTTGTGGACAATTATAAAATACATATCCACTTCTAAGTGCCTATAGTAGGTGTTTTCCCCCTTCTCTAATCTCATTTCTACATTTTCATTTACCTTGTATTAAAAAACGTTTCAAAATGCCACTGTATCCGACCTTTGAACAATACATGTCGATATGAAGAACAGTAATGATTTTGGTTGTTAGCCCTAAAATTCATCTAACGTTCCTAGTGAAACTTGTACAACCAATAACCCTAAATGTAATTATTGCTTACGAGGATTTTAATCTTTAATTTGCATTTAAAAAGCACTCTATCATTGAGATTTAAACAAATTCTAAAGAAATTAGTAATAATATGCAATATTATAAAGAAAATGTAAGAAAAATTGATAACACATGACTTACTTTGGTTCAATTATGTCTAAGGCCTCTTTAAGATGATTTATTGTTGTTTTACAATAGTTTCAGGAGTTAAATACAACTATAATCTCCAATTTAATGCTAGAATAGAGATTAAGAATGATAACATCTTCCCTCAAGATATAAAATAAAAAACCAAGATAACTTTTCTATTGTGTGTG
The DNA here is from genome assembly GCA_030765085.1 of Allium cepa. NCBI lineage: Eukaryota > Viridiplantae > Streptophyta > Magnoliopsida > Asparagales > Amaryllidaceae > Allium > Allium cepa. The sequence goes on along the minus strand of CM060935.1, from coordinate 735,620,703 downwards.
CACTTGTAATATAGGTGTAGAGGGCTTATCCATAATAACTAAGCCCGATCGCAGCGAGTTAAATTGGTGAACTTCAGAAAAATCTCATTTTTGGATCTTATTAGGCTTACAAAGTCTAAATTATTTAGATACAATTTGAGGTTTTTAAATAAAATATTTATTTTGTTTAATAATTTATATAAAAGTATTAATTTAGTGTATATATATAAGTTATAATGTATAGGTATATCTTATACATACATACATATATATAATGTCCATAAGAAAGATCTTCATGGATTCTAGGAGTTTCGTAAATGTCATTTTCAAGTCTGGACATGACCAGATGAAACTTCTAGCAAAAGTATTCGAGCCGAGCCTAAAGCCGATCTATGGCTTCAACAACACTATAACAACTCCCATTGGGTCATCCCTCTTACTAGCCACTATCTGAATTGCACCCCTTTACAAGTCTTTCTATGCGAGTTTCCTAGTCATCAATCAACTGTCATCGTGTAATGCATTCTTAGGAAATCCTGCACTAATTGACTTAAGGGCAGTTATCTCCCGAAAGAATCTTCTCTTGAAATTTTGTACTACTGCTGGAGTCGGGTCGGTTAGAGGAAAGCAATTGCTAGCTGAGAATTATATAATGTAATCGTTAACTCTAGCAATAAAATTATTTAAAACTACTCTACTGTTTCGGCTAATATCTATGATAAGAATAATGATAATAGGAAAAAGGTTAAGCCATTTTTCAAAACTGAACAAACATGAAGTACCATGATTAAAGACGAAAAAAGTCATTCTGCGACACAACATTAGTAAGAAAAGAAAAAAGGAAAAAGGTAATATATGCACATGATTGGCACCGATGAATATAACTCAGTCTATGTGTAGTACTTCTCCAAAAAGGCATAAACCAAGCACTTTCATTCACCTCTCAGTCCAAATAGGAAGGAGAAAGTAAAATATACCCAAGTTAGGGGAAACAAAGTGACTGTTAGAGCCAATGAATTATCTTGAAGATGTACAAATTAATCCAGAAGGCCACATAAAAGTTCTCAAGATTGGGAAAAATCTCGGTGCAAAAGCGCAAATTGAACTAATAGAATTCTTAAATAGATCAATGGAGTATTTGGTTGGACACATTCATACATGGTGGGAATAGATTCAGCCATCATCGGCCATGCACTCAACATCGATCATGATGCTCATCTGGTTAGAAAAAAGCGTAGAACCCTGGATCAATAAAGGTTTAATGCTCCGTGTGAAGAAGTCAAGAAGTTGATAGCAGATGGATTCATCAGGGAAGTGTACTACTTGAAATGGATCACCAATCCAGTACTTGTGAAGAAACCCAATGGGAAATGGAGGACCTGGATAGATTATACCAACCTTACCAAGGCATGCCCTGAAGATAGCTTCCCTTTGTCTAGAATTGAGTAGTTGGTAGACGCAACTAGTGGACATGAACTGCTCTCATTTATGGATACATAATCAAGATATAATCAGAAAACTATGTTTGACCCGGATCAAGAGCATAATAATTTTGTAATAAACAAAGGCTTGTGCTACTATAAAGTAATTTCATTTGGACTCAAAATTGCTGAGGTGACCTACCAAAGCTTAGTTAATATGATGTTCTTAAAGAAAATCAGAGACATGTTAATTCAATCAAAAACAGCATTAAGCCAACTACAAGATCTGTAGAAGACATTCATGATCTTAAGTCAGTATAATATGAAGCTAAATCCCTTAAAGTGCACCTTTGCCATCCAATTGAGGAATTGCCTAGGCTACACAGTTGACACTTGCGGCATAGTAGCAAACCCAAAAAAGATTGAAGCCCTAAGGGGAATGGGGATCACAACGAAGCCAAAAGACCTCATGAGCCTAAATCGCAGGGTAGTTGCGCTAAGCAACTTCATCTCTAAAGCAACTAATGAATTTATACCATTTTTTGATCAGGTGAAGATGGGACGAAATTTTGAGTGGACAGAGGAGTGTAAAGCTGCATTCTCAAATCTAAAGGACTATGTGGTTAACGCTCTCATACTACCTAAACTGGTAACAGGCGAGGACTTGTATATATATTTAGCGGTAACTGATAAAGCTATTAGTGCTGCAGTGGTTTAAGAGGGTGAATGAACCCAAAGGTCCATTTACTTCATAAGCAAGAATTTTTTTAGGATCAGAATTAAATTACTCAATCATTGAAAAGCTAGCCTACAACCTGCTCCTCCTGGCAAAAAAGTTGCGATCCTATTTCCAATCACATCCCATCAAGTCCTTACAGACAAACTACTAAGGCAAATACTACAGAAGCCAGAGACATCTGGCCACTTGCTAAAATGGGCAATCGAGCTTAGCTAATAAGATGTCACCTACCGTTTGGGAAAAGCAATCAAAGGTCAGGCACTTGCAGAATTCATTGGGAATTGCACACTGCCAACTGAGCCCAAGCTAGAGAAAGAAGTGCATACCTTGTAGTTCTTGCAACTATTTATGGATGGAGCTTCAAATGAACATGCGGCATGAGTAAGATATGTATTAATTACTCCAGATAAGTAGAAATTATACGAGGAAGTGCAGATTTGGTTCAAGGTAACCAACAACGTGGCAGTATCGGAGGCCGTCCTCACAGGCTTGAGGATGGCTCAGGTAATAAAGGTAACCCATATTAAATATTCATGATTCCAATTAGTTGTAAATCAAGTGCAGGGCAATTACCAAGCAAAGGAGCCAAATTTAGCCAAATTTGCGAGGTTTCTAAAAAGTTATTAGAGCGGTTCGAATAGTTTGGCATAGAGCATATTCCACATAAGAACTACTCTTCTCTTGATTCATTGGCTAAACTTGCAAGCACCAAAGTAGCAAATGAAATGAAAGCCATTCCAATAGGACATCAAAAAGAGCCAAACATTATAAAAGTAAACCAAATACTGTTCCTAACCCGGGCCCAATGAGCAATGGTCCAAGAGGCTCAGGATCAAGAAATAGAGGGAAATCAGGAGCAGTCTTTAGTCGAGCCCACACTTCAAAAAACTATAGAAAACACTTGGATGACCGCCATAAAGCAGATCCTATTAAATGGAATTCTACCCCAAAATAGAAACAAAGCTCGAAAAATAAGATAACAGGCTCCGTACTACTCCTTTGATGGCATATTATATAAGAGGGGATATTATACTCCTTATCTTAGATGTGTCTCCAAAGAAGAAATGCAACTCATGAAAGAAGTACAGAATGGCAGTGCGGGGATCGCTCCGGAGGAGTCGAGTTAGCAAAAAAGGTACTAAGGCATGGTTACTACCGGCCCACAACACTTTAGGATGCGAGAGAATTTGTAAGAAGATGTGACAAATGTCTAAGATTTGCAAGTATCCTCACACAACCATCCCATGAGCTTATCCCACTAGCCAGCCCATGGCTATTTGACATATGGGGCATATATTTGATAGGTCCACTTCCTATGTCGAAAGGGGCTGTGAAGTACACTATTGTGGCAATAGACTACTTCACCAAATGAATAGAGGCAGAAACCTTAGCTATGATCATCATGAAGACGATAGTTATTTTTGCGGTAAAAAGCATAATCACTAGGTTCAGGATCCTCCGCAAAATAATTACTGATAATGGAACCCAGTTTGAAAGCAAGGAATTTACAAAGCTCTACAAAAGGAACGACATAGTTCAAAGTTTCTCCTCCATCGTGCACCCACAAGCAAATAGGTAGGTCGAAGCAGCAAAGAAAACCATCAAGAAGTTATTTAAGAAAAGGATGCAAAAGGCAAAGAGGAAGTGGGCGGAAGAATTTTATTTGGTACTATAGGCCTATAGGACCTTAACTAGATCCTCAACTGGTCATGCCTCACTTTTCTCAACCTATGGGCACAAAGCTATGCTTCCCGTCAAAGTAGAAGTTCCGTCACATAGAAGAATATCATGCACAACCGAGAAGAATGGAAAGCTAAAGGAAGCTACCATCAATCTCCTTCAAGAAAAAAGAGGCGAGGTAGTTGTCGTATCTGCCACGTATGAACAATGGATGTGAAAAACTACAATGTCAAGCTCAAAGAGAGGAACTTCTACAAGGAAGATTTAGTACGAAGGGTAATGGCCAAAACAAAAGACCCAGTAGATGGAGGTTTGGGCCTAAATTGGGAATGACCACTGGTTATTGTAGAAGTTTTAACTAATAAGGCATACAGACTATCAAAGCATGATGGAAATCTAGTTCCAAGATAACAGAACTCGGGGCACCTCAGCCGTTACTTTGTTTGATCTGTGTTACTTATGTAACAAACATTGTAAGTATTATGAAAAGTAGTAATATAATGAACTGGACATAGGGATATTGGACGAATTGAGCCAATATAAAAATCTCTTTGTTAATTTATCTAATAAAGTTAACACTGAACTTGGCATAGGGACATTGGATGGTCCGAACAAGTATAAAAATCTCTCCGTATTAGTTTACCTAACATAGTCAACGCTTACACTGGAAGTAAGGAAATTAGACGGCCAAAATCAATATAAAAACCATGCACATTTATTAAGAAGGCTATAAACATGACCTAACTTCACAGCTAAAACACAGTCCGCTCCCAAATAGCGGGATGAACCGTGCCAAGCGCACGAACATTAAACCGCCACAAAACAGTGGGGCATGTCATGCCAAACTTGCTGCAATACATGCATGTTAAAGAGGTTGGTTCAGAAAATATGGATCATCCAAGGAACTAAGAAAAAAAAGGCAAGATAATACATTAATGTAAAACAACCAACAGATTAAGTACAATACCATAAACTACTTAGAGCTTGCCAAGTAAACATCAAAGACAAGAATCTCCTCATATTTATGTAGTCTTGCAAATACTCATTGAAATCCAAGCATATTTATACAACTAATGAATCTGCAAACACTTTAAAAGTTCAAAAAAAATGACAAACTAAATTTATAATAAAACAAAGCGACATCACAATTCCAACTCGGACTCGGAAGAAGCATTAGCTGTGATTTTTCCACGGCAAGAAGGTCTACAGGCGTTTGACGATGGACAGTGAGAAGGACAATCCCTAAGTTGGAGAGTATGATACTGGACATCTAACTTAGTAATAACAACCGACGAGACTGTACTGACTTTGCTAGTTCAAAATAAATCTGTACAAACGAGTGTATAGGCTTGGATTTGTTTGAATCTATGATTATTAATTGCATTGTTTAAACTATAATCTTAAAAGAATTCAAAAAGATTCAAAATTTTAAGAAAACATTGTTCACCACTCTCTAGTGTTTAATTAGCCTTAAGATCCATCTTTCGCTAAACAATATTTGATATCAGAGCATTGGTTTTAAAAGTATTCATAATTCTGATTTTTGAAAAGTTTTAAAGCCTAATGTTATCCGTCCTTTTGGTCCGGTTATATCTGGACAGTCGGACTAGACATACTCAATTGTCATAAGGATCGATGTATCAGATTAATGATCTCGAAGCCTAGAGATTGGGCCTAAATGATAATATGAAGCATTAGCAAAGAAGAAGCTAAAGGTGAACTCAATAAACACTTAAAGAATGGAAGTTCATAATTTTCTGAAGATTGATCAGGCATAATCCATATTCAATACTATGGATCATATCTATCGATTACATAGCTCAATTCAACGATGATCAATCCATATCTCAAGATCTGCAAGTCCAACACACTTGAAATAATATCAATATATTGGAGAGAGGAGTACCCAAAAATGATCACATGTAAAAATGAGCAAGTTGATCGATCGGTGTACAACGATCCAACTTAATGAAGATTGGTCGATATCTCACCAACCATAACTCAGAATGATGCCAAACTTTTGAAGCATGGACTAGAGGCATGGGAGCTTACAGAAACGATTGCACATGCATTAAAGCACAAATGAGCGATTGGTATCGATTGTTACAATGATCGACTTAGAACTTGCAATCATTCCGGTGGGTCCCTACGGATCTGGAGAGTGTTCTGTCGAACTTCCAACGAGATATTTCGCCGTCTTCACCTATAAATATAAACATCTTTCTTCATTAAAAGGATCTTTGCATTTCTTGTTGCTTTGGACTTCATTGTAATCAAGTGTTATTATCATTACTTCATTGTAATCAGATTTACAAGTGATCAACAAAGCAAATTCTTCAAAGTGGACGTTGGCACACAACGCCGAACCACTATAAATCCTCATGTATTTGTTACTACATAATTCTAATTACTTATCACTTATCCTCTTTATTTAATTTTGATTATTCTTCATTTATTTCTCTACTATTCTATTCTTGAGTGTTTGTTCCCACTTTTGACACAAACAGCTAACAACACTATTAGTAATATTATTAGTAGCATTATTAATCCACTTGTTAGTAATTCCTTTGTGGAAGGATAATCAAATTCCATACATTCACTTTTTAATGGCACTAATTACACATATTGGTCATGTATGATAAAAATTTATTTACTGTCCACTGGTCTAGATATTTGGAACATCATAAAAAATGAGTACACTAAGCCCGAGACTAATTTTTCAACTTGGACTGCTAACCAAAAGGCAGTTGGAAAACGTAACTCTAAAGCCATTATTGTTTTGTTCATTGGATAGAATTGAATTTAATAGAGTTTTTATCGATAAATCTGCATTTGAAATATGGAGAACATTGCACGTTACACATAAGGTCACTAGTTAGGTCAAACATACCAAAAAATTTACTTTAACTAATCTGTTTCAATTATTTAAAATGAGTCCATTTCTGATATGTATAGGAGATTTCAAGATATAGTTCTTTCACTAATTGCACTTGGTAAAAGTTTTTTTTTTAAAAAAGAATCAAGTTAGAAAAATCCTAAATTCACTTACGCTTGAATGGGACCAAAAGACTCCTGCGATTGAAGAGGCTAATGACATTAGCACTCTGAAAATCAAAGAGTTAATTGGAAACTTAATTTCATTCGAAGCACAAATGCAGGGCAGAAGAGAAAGCAAGGCAATATAGAAGAAATCCATCGCTTTCAATACCACAATAGATGGTCTGGATTCAGACAATGATGATGATGAGGAAATCACCTTCATGACAAGGAATTTTAGAAAATTTCTAAAGTATAGAAAGATGAATAATCTTAGGAGATATGATAATAATAATCCAGGAAGTGGAAATGGAAGCAAAAATGGTGTTAGATGTTTTAACTGTGATGAACATGGCTATATAAAAAGAGACTGTCCACATCTTGAGAAACCGAAAAATGCATCGAATACTGATTCTTCCAGAAAATGAATAAGGGCTTAAGCTGCAATAATAGACAATTCAGAAACTTCGTTGAGTGATAAAGAACCAAATACAGAGAATGCTAATATTTGCTTCACAGCGTTAATTAATGAGAAAACAGGAGAAAAGGAGCAAAAAAAGGTATGCATTTAAAAAAAAAAAAAATTTGTTGCTGTTGATTGCTAGGAATAACCTACCGATTAATAATGATAATATTGGATGAATATCGTGTGTATAAATTTTAAATATTATATATATATATATTAATAAAATATCAAATAAAATAATATAAAATATTTTTAAAATTATTTAAGATATATATTAAATAATTATTATAGTTTAGTAATAAGTGTAAATAAATAGGAATTATTTATTGAATTTCTCTTTTTGAAATTTTTGACCTATATGTTTGTATACCCCACATGTATATGTCAACATATGTAGGCAGATTTGAATTTCAATTTCAATTTCAAAACTTGAATTTCCCTCCACCTTTTCACCAACCCCTATGTTTTGAAAAGATGTCTCTTGACAAAAGAACATGTTCTTTGATTCTCTATTTATTTACTACTCTATCCATTCATTTCATTTTCAAATTCCAAAATCATTAACTCTCTTATCTCTTCAAACTATTCTTTAGTGGCATCCTCAAGCAATACTCCATCAAATGTAAGGCTTTCTAATAAAAAAGGCTTTCTTTTCGATGACAAAGAAGCTTTGCAAGTTATATAAAGTTTATGTCTTTTGGAAAAGCCTTTGCCGGAAGATTTGCTATTTTTATATATTTTCCTACTTATGATCTTTTCAATCTTTGTTTGCAAAATGAAATTTTTGATTTAATCGATGCTTCTCAAAATGATTTTGTTTGTTATCCAAATTAATAAAAATGTTTTATGCAAATTTGAAACGAAAATTTTACGATTGAAACGAAGGAGAAGCTTGGAGTGGTGTCAAGGGAAAACAAATTGTTTGAAATTGTGAGATTTTGGGTCACATTCTCAGATGCTAATCTAGTGGAATGGAACTTTCAACATTTCAAATTGATTTTCAAAACCATAAAGTGATTCACGACATTTTCAAAAGTGATGATGACTTTAAATTCAAAAACAGAAACTTGCGTCCAAAGCAAGAATTTTGAGCCTTCTTTTACAACCAAGCATCACTCCTAGAACGGAGAATTATAATAACCCGGCTCAAAATGTCTTCAAAACTCTTTTCACCATTTATGGGTAATACGACATAAATTGGCCTCAAGTCATTTTGGATGATTTTTTTCCCAAAAATCTTTCTAAACATGAAAACAAACGATTTCATAGAGTGTATCTCACTAGAGTTTTCACTTACTTCGGTGTTGATCATAAAGGAGAGAAAACCATTCCTAAACTAATATTTGACAAGGCCAACACCTCACTTATGCATATTTCATCCTTTTTTGAGCCTTATGAAACACTTGCGTAAAAAGAATAAAGATTGGCTTGGGAAGAAGAGCAAGATATAAGGGAAGAGGAGGAGGAGCAGTAAGATAAAATGGAAGTCAAGGAGGAAGAACAAGAAGAGGAGTAGGATATTTCCTTGGAAAGTATCTATATGCCAACTAATCTATCCACTGAAGGTCTTATCAAAAATAAGAGAAGATCATTCGTGATGACCTGGATTTTCGAACCAGTCAAAATTGCTGAAAAATCCATCCGTTCTAAAACTTCGAATGAAAACTACCAACTTAATACACAATATTTGATAAATGTTTGACACTATTAAATGTATAGGATTTAATTTTAGTTATATAAGTTATCAGAGTAATTAATTTATTTATTAATTCTACAAAGTGTGCTTTAATGCATACCAAATACGATTACTATAAACCTACCATTGCACAACTTTGATGAGAGAGACATCACTATCCTTACCTGCGAACTCAATAAATGTAAATACGGAATAAAATTTTAAGTAGGAAAGGTACAACAACACAAGATAAACAGGAAAGGGTTATATTATTTTAGGGACTACATCACTACTACTTGTGACTACCTACATACCCCAATCTAACTGGGTACCCAATTAGACACAGGATTAAACCAAAGTAGTTCTCCTATCACAAATAGGACTCATGGAGCCTACGATGCGACAAACAATAAACAATTTCCAAAGCTACCAACTTAGGCTTAATCTTTAATCTTAGATTTTCAAATCTAATTATCTTAACGAAAATTATCTCCTTGTACTTTATTCGAGAATTCTTATTTCAAAACATTTGAAATATATATATGTATATTTCTTTTATATTCAAACTAGTCCTTTACTTCGGGATCTGAAAACAGATCACATTTTGAAATGATACCAATATACAAGCGTACAAAACTATATGCTACCTAATTGGGAGGTTTCTAGCGATAACAAGGCAATTGGGTCCCAACCTTCTAAAAAATAAATATATACATATGTATATCACTCTTCAACGAGAGCGGACTGTACCGAGGCTACAGAACATCTACACCTGCCTTGCACACATTTTTAGCTATGGGTTACCTGAATCTTTGGTAACATAACAAATCATTTTATAACCCAAAGTGGAAAAATCATTTACATTAATAATTACAAATACTTATAATCTATAGTAATTTCCATTTTCAAATCCTTTCAAAGACCATTTTAAAACCATCAGGTTTAGTCCTTGAATTTTTTTTCCGTTTTATAAAACATTTTTATAAAACCATTTTTTATACAAACCACTATTATATAAAATCACTTCAAAATATTTATTCTCATATATCTTTTTTTCTTTTAAAGGAAAACATTTCATAACTGTTCAACTTAAAAACCAATTTTCAAAATAATTTATTAAATTAAAGTGAACCAAACATTACATCTGACACCTTATAGTCAAATCGTGAAATAAATTACAAGGTGTCAACCTACAATTATTTTCTACCAACCGTGTATATGGATGACTAATTGCTCATAAACTGATCATGCAAAGTCAACAATTAATAAATAATAATTGGTGCTCATAAATTGGTCGAGCTTAATTCAAACAATCAATCAATAGTTAACATACATCCATTTATTCAATAAAAATTAATCAACCTATCAGTTAAATTCAAAAAATTCATTTTACTTGCAAGCATAGAATGGTGTTTTATTTTGCTCAATAAATGTCGATAATTATTTATTCAACTTATAATAGCAGACTGGGGATTTTTTCCGCTAATTAAATGTCACTAATAAATTATTAGTTATGTTCGTCGTAATTAAATTTAATAGCTAATAATTTATCACTAAATTTGTACTTAACCAAAAGTCTCAATATTTCATACTAATATATCTTATTCTTCAATATGATTCCAACATCGAAAGCTGCTTGTAAAACGGAGCTAGTATGTGTGAGATATAAATTTTCTAAGTTTAAACTATTTTAAATTTAAATAAATAAAACAATTTAAAGCAACCTATTCCCAAAGCCCAAACCAATCTCCACTAACTCGAACTAAAAGCTCTCACATGCTTGACTTGAAGCTCCCAGATAGCTCGACAATGCTTTGTGGTGCTCACGACCAAGCTATGGGAAGGAGGAAGAAAAGTAGTAGAGCTATGGCCTTGAAATCTCAAAATATAAACCCAAAAATAGGTCTTTTCCTCTCTAGTTTTTGGACTTTCTACTCTATGAATATGGAAAAGTAGTAAACTACAGAGTTGTAGAAAATTATTTTCTATATGGTTTTAAAAAAATAAACACTTGATTTCGATTTGGTTATATGAAGTTATGATCGAATGAAGAGGAGGTATTCTCGGATTTATCAAAACCATACGTGAATGTTGTAGCCATTGGATTCACATGATTTTGAGAAAAGAATGACTTCATTTGAATCAGCTTTGAAGGAGATATGGTCGATATAATATGAAGTATTCTCATCCAAAAAAGGGCCAGAGAACGCATTAGGAAAAATGGTGTTTTTGGCATAGAAATATTTAGAATGGGAAGAAGGAGTCAACCACAAAGTTGTAGCCATTGAAATTTTACAAGGTTTCAAGAAAAGAATTTCATGTTTTAGAGTAGATAAGAGTGAGTAATGGATGAAAGAAGAAGAGGGAAATGGAGTGGTATTTATTGGATTTTTCAACAAGTAAGCCTTCCTCCAATCTACCTTCCCTCTACATCACCCATACATCACCCACATACAACCACCTTCTTCTTGCATCACTTCCCCATGTGCCACCATCTTTTTATATCACTTCATGTCCTTATGTCGACTTAAGGAGGCTTAAGTATTAAGATAACCAAGATATTTTGCTTATGTTTATATATATGTAACCTGTATATATATATTTGTTAAACACATCATCCTTGCCTCATCCTTCTCCATCATTACCTACACCCTCATACAAAAACTAGGATGTCTTAAGGTCCTATCATGTATGGACAACCCCACGTGCCTTCTTGGATGTGACAAATGATGATAAGAGTTGGTTACTTAAGATTTAAGTTTGTTAAAATATCTCAGATATGTTTGAATTCTACCATATGTAATTTATCTATGTAAATTAGTAAGAATGTTTTTACTTTTCCATCTTTACTAAATTTATATACATGTGTTAATGTGTGTAGATGAATGTCAGAAAGGTGCATAAGTCATTTAAATGATGTTGTATAACTTATATACGTCAAACCGTTGAAAATAGAGAAACCGATTCTCGGTCACATTTTTACTTATTAGTTAACGTACATATATTTGTAAAAATTAAAACTATTTTTTTATCATTTTAAATGAATTAAAATGATCACATTTGAATTATAAAATCATATAAATCAATATTAAATAGTCGTTTATAAAAAGTGTTATTATATCGATTAACCGATAGCGATTTTTTTCTTACATTTTCAAATTAAATAATATTTTCCTAAGTGACAAATTTATGGGTTGTTACAGAAGCTTAAGAAATCATTTTCAAAGAAGTTTGCTTCACTTTCCACCAAAATGGATAAATTCTTTGGAAAGGTCGTCTGTAAGCTTGGTGGTTCTTCATCCCTATCCACATCTTTCTAGTTGTTTGTTCAAGTTATCTATCTTTGTATTTGGATGTTCTTGTTTGAGTTTGTGTTAATCTTATGTATCTTTCTTCTATTTCTACTATATTTCATGTACTCATCTCTATTATCAATCAAATTCTATTTCTTACCGTTATACATTGTTAATCATCTCTGAAAGTCATAGAAGTATAATAGTATAAGCCAAATACAATATAATAGTAAAACAAAGTAGTTTCCAAAATCATAGCGCATATGCCGACGTATGCCAAGCATGTATGTCGACATATAATGTCCAGTTTTCAAAAAAAAAAAATTAAAATAAAATAACTACCAAACACCTATTCATTCAAACAACTTCTTACCCCTATATATATCTATTTACTATAGAAAATCATTATTTTAAACTCTTTCTTCTCTCTCTTTCATATATCAGCTTATCTTTGGAATAATGGCTTCTCCATATCAAAAACTATACGAAAATCTTAAACAAGCACTTGAATCATTCAAGGACATTCTTACCTTCATTCCTAGAAGACAAAGATACTTAGAACTAAGTCCAATGCAGATGATTAAAGAGTAAGAGACGCACTTTGACGCTATTTGGCGGATGATTTCTTTTCTTATAAAAGATGAACCAACCAACAATCCTAAAACTACACTCAACAAAGATGTTGACGCAAAACGGGTCCAGTTTTTGGATCTGATGGATGGGTTCCTAAGGAAGTTTAAAGATTGATTGGTTTGGACTTAAATAAGTGTGTATATTAATATATTACAATATTGATTTGTGTGGATTGGATTGACATTGTGTGTATTAACTGGATTTGATTTGTTGAATTATTTGATTGATCAGTTTGATTTCCTTGTTTTATCTAACTTACCAAATGTATTGATTAATGTTATTAATACAAGTTATTTATGTTATTGCTCTTATATTACTATTATTGCTTTTATATCTCAATATTATATATATATATATATATGAGAGTTATAACTTATTTTATATACATGGTTGTCATCATCAAAAAAGGGAGATTATTAGTACCTTAAGAATTGGTTTTGATGACAACAACCATATGATGTTATATAATATATAGATACTAATGTTTTTATCAGGAAATATAGAGTATATAGTATAGTATATTAGACAGGTGTTGATTAAGAAGTCTGTACAATATCAAGTGAAGATTCAAGAGGCTTACATAGAGATTCAAGAGTTTGACATTGAAGACTCATGAGTATTGAAGTACTCAAGATTTCCCTGATAATTTATAGAGTCATAGATATTTTGTTAAAACCCTAATAGCACTTCTTTGATCACTCTCTCTCTATTTTTCCTTTTCAAATTTTCAATGTCAAAAATCTTAAAATTCAGAATAGTTCTTAAAAGAATTCCCCTTTTCAAAATAACCTTTCAAAATAGACTTCAAATTATATCTAACCTTTTGATTTTATAATACTTTGAGAAATTACATTTCTTAAAGTATTTTAAATATACTTAGAATATTGTACTTTTTTATAATTTTATTTTTATAGCTTTCTAAATATTTATAAGTATATTATAATATTTGTCATTACTTTGATTTTAAATATATTTACTTATACTTTATTATTTATATTTAAAATCCTTTGTATATTTAAAATATTCTAGAAATAACTTTATAAAGTTTTCTTAAGTTTTGATAGGGTTAAAATATATAAAAACTATGTTTAAATGATTTTAAAAAGTATCAAAATATTTTACAAACCTTACTATTTTAAAATAATATTTATAAAGTGTTTTTCAAAATTACAAAGGGTATGTCGACATATCCCTATAGAGTATGTCGATTATCGATAGAAATTTTCAAAATTTAAAGTTTGAATGGAAGTGTCTTTTTGTCGTATCTCTTTGCGAATGAATATGACTGTTGTTTCTCTATAAATTGGGGTAAACCAACGAAATTTGGTTAATTACTTTCTAATATTTTCTCTCCTATTTCACTCTCTTGTTTTCTATAAGAAATTCTTTGCAAACTCAATCGGAATCAAATTCAACTCCACTGATTTAAATCTCTATTGACTACTCTCCAAACTCTCTCACTCATACAAGATCACAGTGCTATTTAAAAGGTTATAGGAACATTTTTATTCAAGATCATTGATCTATGTCTGTAAGACTTTATCAAATCATACTCGAATGTAAGTGGGTGTGATTGTAGCCAGTGTAAATCAATTGGGTGTATTTGATGACCTAAAAATTCAAGTGGGTGTGCTTCTGGCCCGTGTAAATCAAATTAGTCCACCCAAAGCTTGAAAAGTCTGGAGGGTGTGTCTCGTTGCCTTGAAATCGAGATTGTATTGACTTTGCTATTTGAAAAGAAATTTTGTATAAGGAATTGTACAAGACTGGATGTAAGGTAACTCTGAACTAGTATAAAATCCTTGTATGTTCTTTTCTTTTTAATTTTACTACATTTATATTTATCTATATTTGAATCTATAATTAGATTGTTTAAACTATTATCTTAAAAGAATTCAAAAAGATTCACAAAAATTAGAAAACATTATTCACCTTCCTTATATTCAATTAGCCTTAAGATCCATCTTCCGTTAAATAACAACATGTACTGGTGCAAGGCAGAAATAGTGGTAGGACATGCATGCTTAACACTGACAAGGGCACTATAGATCAGAAGTGTCAACCTCGGTCAGTAATCATATTTTTTATTATACTGTACTATTCCCCTAAGAGTTTTATCGATAGTGCTTTGGTACATTTTTGTTTATTTCCAAGATACTAATACCCCAACAATCCATATTTTGGTGGATTTGGATTTTCGATTTATCAAAAATTCAGACCCACTAAGGTGCGGGTTTTTACATTTGGTATCAGAGCTAAGGTTAGTTGATCTTAAGAATTAGGATACGTTGAGTGAAACGACCCGCAATCCGTACCCCTTAGAGTCGACACTATACTCCATCAATCAACTTAAGATGTACGGAAATACGAACCATTTGAGTTAAAGAAGAAGTGGTAGGAGAAGAGAGAACAAACAACATCAGAATCTAACCATCACAGCGAAATATAATATAATAGACAATAACAGATCTTTACACAAAAGAAAACTATATCTGTTACATACATCACCAGAATACATCATCAGAGTTCAACAACATCAATAATATACAACTGGACAGTCATATAAATCTGTCCTCAAAACTGAATACACAACGGAATAATAATCAAATAAGGAAGTACGTATTTCCATCCAGCTCGTCTCCTGAACTCCACAACATCATATCCTGTATCCTATAATACTCGGTTTGACCCGAGCATTATAGTTAAATAACACCCGAGTCAGTTTGGAAAACCAACGTGAGGAAACCACCCTCAAATTGATTTTTAAAGTTTCAAAATTCTTTTGAAAACAAAAGCATCTCGTAAGACAACGCCACAAATAAACATGTCCGGTTTTTACCTTACGATCGCTAAAACACTTTTTATTAAAATTCTCTGATATTATAATAGTGTCTATAGAAAGTAAAATAGAATCTAGCTGAAATACTTGCATCTCACGTTTCAGCAATAGTTGGGCACAATCAAAACCGTACAGGCACGTAGGGAGAATGGATTTTCAACTAATGACTAGGCACTAGGGAACCACCTGTCACGGTACCTGGTCTAGATTACCATACCGCGAATCACTCCCGACCCCCTGCAACACAAGACCGGGACTACCCCTAACTGGATAATCCCGAGTAAGATCACCCCCCGGTAGGGATCAGCAACCGCACCACTAAGCCGAATAAAAAGGGACATCTAGACAAGGATGACCTCACCCTAATGGGTGCTACCCACCTAGCCTTGCTGCATAACCCCTTAATTTTAGTCATTCCCGGTTGATGAGGCTTGAGGATAAGCGTTACCTTTTAGAACTTATCCCTTAGAATGCTCACTGTCCACCTGACGATGTTTTGAAAGCATTCATCCATACAAGTCCGTCCCGGGTTTGAACGGAACCAAAGGCACTACTACTATATCCATTTTGGAATCATCCTCAGAATTAGTAGCGACTAACCCTTGCACTTCATCGCTCCATCTTCGAATCCAAACTCGTCTTCCTCATGAAAACGTACAAACCGGATCGAAGTAGTTTTCAGGAGGTAAATCTCAATCCCGGTCTCTTCGAAACGATCAGCGCATTGGCCAATATTGAGAGTCGGTTATTTAACTATCAAATAACATTCACAGACAACCATCAAACGATAAATAGTCTCCCAAATTATTTATTAATCTCAAAATACCTTCACAAGATATATTTCTATTTTCAACCCTTTTGAAAACAGTTTTCAAATCACACTTTTCTCATGGAATGAATTCCCAAATATTTATTTCCACTGAAAACTCCAAGAACAAAAACTTTAAATTTGAAAATAATTTAAAACACTTTATTATAAAATACCTTTTAAACATTTAAATTAAAAATTACTTTAATACTTACTAAAATATACTTTAAGAATTTTTTAAATAAAGCTACTTTATAAAATATAAACTAAATTTTCCTCTTTTAAAACATAATACCGAGTCACCTTTAAATAATTACTATTATAATAAATTTGAAAAAGACTTTAAAATTTAAACATTTAAAACAATAAATTTCTAAAACATACTTCTTAAAAAAACTTTAACATTTAACTTATACTTATAAATTTGTTTTGAAAACGTACTTGGCTATCCAGGGAAATACTTCTCTTTCACATCCTTCAAAAATAAATCTCTATTTATTTTTAATCAAATTTACCCATTACTTTAATGAATTCCCACCGTGAATTTATTCTTCCAAATATCCACTGATATATTGCTTCACTTTTATAAACTCAGTTTATGAATTTCATAGTCAGATTCTTCTTTAAATTTCCAATTTCAAACACTTAAATCAATTTCCAAATTGATTTCCAATTTACTCCATTTTGAAATAAATCTCTTTACTTACTTGTTTTTTCCCAAAATCCATTAACTTCAGATTTTATTTCTCCATTTTGATTTAAAATCTTTTAACTGAAACATACTAATTTCAGATTTCCAAATTCCTTCTTTATCATTTTAAATAAATTTAAACCTTGATTTTTAAAGTAAATTCTTTATTCCTCTAAATAATATCCCTTAAGTTTGCAATTCATTATTTTCTATTTATATAAAATCTCCTTTTCCCATACTCGAAATTATTTTATTAGAATTTTAAAACCACTTTTATTCTTATCCAGTTCATTCTTAAGTTTATTCAAATTCTCTATGATTATTTTACTTAAAAATTCACTCTTTTATTTTCTTTTCAAAAATCCAATTCTATATATTTTGATAACTCAGTGTACCAAAATATATTCAAGCAAACCATAGTATTCAATATTCCATATATAATTCATTACAGAATATCAAATATTCATAACCAAGAAATTAAATAATCTAAATAATTTTGAGGAATCCAGTTGGATCCCTCCAACCTGTTTCCCTGCATCCACTGATGTTAGCACAATATAAAATACCAATTCCACTTCGAGGTGGAATATCACGGTATATGGGATTAATATAATATCATCCGCTATTATGCGGCACATCGGGTCTCATCCGCTATGTAATGCGGGAAATCACCCAATATAAACTATATACTACTATATATAATATAGCACATCAAATCAATTCAATCATTCAACCAATTATTTAAATTTAACCATTTAAATTTAACTTAAAACCAGATGAGTGAGATTAACTCACTTTTGATTTTTGTTTTGCAATCCACACAAAACCGGCTTGTTTTCTTCACGTTTTAAGGCCTTGAATAAATATTAGATGATTTTATTAACATCTGAACAATCAATCGTCATTTAAAAATTTAATTTAACAAATGATTTAAATTTTAATGAATAATTAAATTTCAAACTAATTACCTTTTGAATAATCTTTTACTAACTAAAATAAATTTTAAATAAGCTAACTAAACAAATATATTATTTTTAAAGTTAACTAGTAAATTCAAAATGTGTATATGTACATTTATCTGTTCTGAGACTATTTATCTACTTATAAAAATTATTCACATAGATTTAAAAATCTATTTTTATATTAAGTTCAATATTCAAAATTCCTACATATTTTCCTAAATCTTATATATATATATATATATATATATTAAATCAAAAACCTTCGAAAAGCTATATAGATAAAAAAGTAGAAATTTTCCCTTTTTTGAAAACTTACTGTAAATTATACCGTAAATTTATATACACATTTTTTTTTCACTCCAGAAAACATTCATTAAATTAATAACAAAAGAAATCGTTACTTCGCGAGCTTCTAGCGTACCCAAGACGCGAATCCATCTCGAGAACCACGTTCTTCGAGCGAAACCCCCGACACCCTTTACATCGACGAACTCCTCCATCACTTCGCGATCACGAAATCCAAGTCATTGCGCCTAGCCGAGCTCAAAACCCTAATCACGTTCGCAGCCACCACACACAAACGAATGCTCCCCTCTGACATCCCCAATCTTGAGAACGAGCTGCCCTAACGAAAGCACGATCGCCACTCGGACCTAGCTCGACATCACTGCGACGTTCTCGGCTCGACGAACAAGTTGCGCTCGCTTACATGCTCTCGCGACCTACTCCTCTCGAGTTCGAATGCGGTTTGAATTCGTAATGGAAAGGAACGAGGAAATTTGGGAGGGCGGCTTTGAACTGGATAAAGAGAAATCGAATTTTGAATAAGGGTGAAAATATATTCGCCCCTTTTTTTCCAAATGATGTAATTTGAAGAGGAGATTTGTGTTCGCCGCGATTTGTTTCGTTCGGCATTTTTTTTGGTATGAAGACTTAACGGAGACGAAGATGTATTCTAGATTGGGGATCGCTTCTTGAATATGAGTGTCCAATTATAAAAATATTATAATATAATTTTTTTGTTTGACTAGTTGACTTTCAATTTTTGTTATGTTATAAAACTTCCAAAATGTCTCATTTAGCATAACTCGAAATCTCGATCTTCGAGTCAGAGATGCCGCTAGGCGTTTATAAGGTTTTACCCGTATTCTGAACATAATGGAATGTGTTTCGGAGCCTAATTCAATCATATGTGGAAGATAGCTTTTTGAATCGAGTTTAAATATTAAATTATCGATTTTTAATTACAATACGTTTCTCACACGTACGGACAAACGGTAACTCCAAACGTTACGAAAATTGAAATCTGATAATAATACACTATTACGGATTCAATGGAACTAGTTTCGTCGAATTCCGAGACTATGCCTTGGAAGGCTATTTTTGAATTCAAATTTGAATTATATTTTTTTTTAAACTGAATCCAACACTTCTAAATCCAATTTTAACACTTTTACTATCTTCAGTTCTATAAATATAAATTTTACAAGCCTTCAGATTATTTTTAACAAGCTTAAAAACTGAAGATCCAATATTTCACCCAACTTCAAATTATTTAATTTAATAATTAAATTACCCAAATAAATGGTGATACTTGAATTCAAGTTAAAAATTAACTTTTAAATATTTAAAATCAATTAAATTCTCTAATTTAAATTGTCCAAAATTCCGGGTTGTCACATTGAGTGAACGTGTTCGTGTTTCTACCTATAATTATATATAATATACACCAAACTCTACAAATTTTGACTATAGAAGTTGTTGCAACCATATTCTTAAAATATGGATAATGCGACTATGAGGAATAATATACGAGTTAAAGATATACTCCTATCCCAATTACCCTACGGTAAGTAGGTTGTAGCGGAAGATGTTGACATAAGGAGAGCATGACAATAGCATATAGAAGGTCTTGAAGCTGGATGGTTCTTGGTGCCTTTGTTGCCTAATGGTATTAGTTCCCCGAGGATTTCCGATTGATGGTGTACGATAGATCCAGATACATGGAAAGTAAAGCATTTATATGTTACAGATATCTGAAAGTAATAGTTGAATAAGTTCCCGGAAGAAGGTGTATAACAATCACTCCAAGGTGATAACCAGATTTTAATATTCTACAAGAAGATAACTCATTAGTGGAAAAGAAGAAATGTCCAAAGTAGAGACAAGTAAAACCCACCGTGAGTCCGATCCCATATGAAAGAATTTAATATAAAAGGGTTTGAGGAATATATAAACACAAAATGTTTGAAATGATTTTTAGAGCATTTATTTAAAAGTAGAAAACATTATTTTTGAAAAGTAAGTAAATTTTAATTTTTTTATAATAGAAGTTAAAATTTTTAGCCAAGAATTTTAGTTAACATAGGTTTTTAATAAAGAGATATTTCGTTTGGAAAAAAATATATCTCGTCGTTTTCCTATTATTAAAAATTTTAAGTTGCGAAATTCTTTTTAGATGTGGACAATAGGAAATGGTAAAAGTTTAAAATGGGCTAAATCGAATAAGGACAAAAGATTAAAACGTGAAAATAAAGTAGTAAGCGAATGCAATGTGATGGTTCAATAAGGAAACCAGTCAATTGAGGGAAAAGTTATATAAAGAGAAGAAACTTAAATAAGAGCAGTTTAAGCAGAAGATAGTTAAACAGTAGTAACATTATGAAATATAAATAGAAGCAGTGCTAGAAATTTATATAAAATAATGTTAGTAATTAGAATCATTGTAGGAAACTAAAAGAAAGAAAAATGGACAGTTTCCACAAATATGTGCAATAATTACACATACCTTTTTAGAAGTCCCTTTTATACTCTATTAGAACTTTCTCTAAGGTTGAAAGTGGAAGTAGCATGAGTATTAGAAAAATAATATGACGGAATTTGTCCTTGTCAACTATGGCTTTTAGTAAAAGTGATAAAGGATGTTTTATAAACACTATAAAGTGCATTTTTGAAGAAAACCGTTTGATATAAAAATTGTGTTTTTGGAATACAAAAGTTAATAAATAGTTTAAGTTAAAAATCACACTTTTAAGAAGTAAAATCTTTGTTGTTAAAGGGTTTTAAAGGAAAAGTTGAATGCAATAAAATTTGACCCTTATTTGAAAAGAAAGAAATGATCTTTTTAAAATTTAATTGCTATTCAAACTTAATTGATAAATTCTCTATTATACTTTCAAAATTTAAGATGCCCATACTTAACATTGGTTAAAATAAGGAGATTTTCATGGTTCCTTTTGAAACCAAACCATTGAAGGATTTAAATAAAAAGTTTCCTAGTTTATATTTTTGAAGGTAAAAGTTTGGGATTATGTACTTTATAATTGTGAAGTTTTAATTTTAGAAAAAGTAGTGAAAACCAAACAATTTTTTTAATATATAGTAGATATGGATGATTGCCTGTGTAAGACGAGGTAAAAGTTTAAGTTATGAATAAAATAGAGATGAATGCTCATAGAGTAGCAATAGTGGACCCTCGTAGAATATATGAAATATTGTTACGAGCCTAGGAATGTTTCACAAAACATGTATGAAGACCATAGAGTAGAATCTACAAAGAAATAAAAATTGATATCAAAGTACATTTATGGGAGTTTAGAGTATACCCACAT
Source organism: Allium cepa (assembly GCA_030765085.1). Taxonomy (NCBI): domain Eukaryota; kingdom Viridiplantae; phylum Streptophyta; class Magnoliopsida; order Asparagales; family Amaryllidaceae; genus Allium; species Allium cepa. The sequence continues at coordinate 735,598,870 of CM060935.1, read as the reverse complement.
GAAAGATTAAACATAAAGGAAGCATATACCAAGATTTAAGAATACGGTCAAGACATTTGTTTAAAAAGAGGATAATAATATAATTGGTTGTGATAATGGAAGTAATTGATGAATGTTATTTACTAGCAGCCAAAAAGGAAATTTAAGATATGTGGGTTGCAATAGAATGACATGTTAAGAAGGTCCATTAATTTAAGCAAGAAGTGACTGCCACAACATCCTTAATGTCAGTTGATGTTTAAGGGTTGCTTCTAGTAATTATTTCTTTTAGGTTTGGATTATAAGCATTAATTGCGTCTGTTGTATAAAATACATATGGTATTGTGAGAAAAGTTCCTTTAAAGTTGGTTTTCTGGATTGACATCTATATTTGCTAGAAAACTATGTAAGGAAATCTCATGTAAACATTTAACTAATCCAAAGTAAGACTGGAAGTTGATGAAATAAATTAGGGAATTTATTAGCTACAAAGTGTAAAATAATGTTAAGTCTCAAAAATCTTAAAATTTTAGGAAAGTAAACTTTAGTAAGAGAAGGATAGAGAAAAGTTAGTATGAAACCACGGGTTACTATCTAAGTGCCTTAAAAGCTAAAATTTGTAAATGAACGTGTGTGTTGATTTTTATTCTAATTTAAAAGGAAAAGGTTTAATAATTTGAAAATTTCTTAGTAAAGAGGCAATCATGGACCTTAACTCATTAACAAAATTCCGACTTAGATTATTTTGAAAAGATAAAAATATTTAAAAATCTTTGATTTTTAGTGGAAAATGTTATTCTAAAATTTTTGAAAAAAAATTAGTTTTTTTAAATTTTCTAGCCATTTCTAAAATTTAAATGCAAGAAATTTTGAACAAAAAAGGTAGGAATTTTTTATTTTTGAAATGCCACATTCCTTGCACAGTGAAAAAGTTGATGGGTTAGCAAGAATGAATTTTATTGTACAATAGAAGTGACTGAAGTAAAAGGTAGTTAGTGATAAGCTTTAAAAGCTGTTTTGGCCTTTGGAATTCTTTTTGCATACCTTGTCGATAGGCAAGCTGAACTTGTTTTAAAATAGGGGATTTTAGGCTCAAGGAAAAAGTTGCAGAAAAATTTAGTTCAAGGGACAAGAAGTTTGCTTTTTAGGCTGAAAGACACTTTTTTGCGTAATTCACAGAATGATAGCTGTAACTATCATTTTTTGTTTACACTAACAAATGTATTTCAGACTAAAAAGCAACTTGCTGTCCCTGAGACTAAAAATTTTCGCAACTTCTTCCCTGCGTCCATTTTCCTGTTTAAAATAACCCTGTTTTGAAATTACAAAAATTTAAAAGTAAATTTCCTTGTGTGGACTGTACTTGGAAACGTTGAAAAAGAATTGGGAGCATAAGAGAAGGTGCTAAGATACAGCGGAAAAAGTGTGCACAAAAGAAGAGTGGAAATACGAAATTCTATATCTAAACGCTTTTTTGGCATAAAAAATATAGGTTTAGAAAACCGAATTTTAAAAATTTTGGATGTTAAAAATTTATGTGCTAGGTATTGATTGATAAGGATTGAATGCAAAATTGGTTGAATTATACTTCTATTCGTTGAAGCATGGGAAAATTTGATGAGAAAACAAAGATTTTGTTTTCCAAATTTTGCATGCATATAGAACTGCCAAAATATATTGGTTGTTCACACCACATTTTTCAAATTTGTTTTAAATAAACGCATTCGCGCCAGTTTAGTGTCGTTCAGTATACATATCATATATGTTGTGATACACCATGCGTTTGTAGATTATTGGCTGCAAAATTTGTTGCATGCGAATTGATTGGATAGCTTAGATCGTTTGCATGCTATGTTGGATGATTCCATCCTTAAGGAATTTCGGAGATGAAATTCCTTTAAGTGGTGAGTGTGACACCCTATAAAATTATAGAGAATTAATAAATAAGCATTAAAACCCACAAGTAGAACTTTTGAGAATGTCAAAATTGGTTACGAAACATGCACCGTTGTGTTCGTGGCTATTTTCTGATCGATTTTCATACATATACATACATACATACATACATACATACATACATACATACATACATACATACATACACACACACACACACACATATATATATATATATATATATATATATATATATATATATTTGACGATCGGAGGTTGGACAAAAAATATATTAACGTTTGGAATTTTTAGATTGGAAACAATTCAAGACCAATTAAGAAAGTAAACCTTAATAACTCAATATTAAAATGGGTATTAAATGTGAATGTTAACGTTAATGGAATTTGATACGATGAATCAAATTAAACCAGCATTGAAAAGGAATTAATTAAGAATTTACAGCGGTGAAGGTAGTGAATATTAACGTTTAAAATAAAGGAGGCAACAATTAGTATTAGCTTTGCATTTAAGCAACCTTTAAATATAAATCTAAGTTAATATCATTAAATCAAACAAAACTAATTAGGCAAGCGTGGAATACAATAAATTAATTAAACGCAAATGGAGATAAATATTGTATGTAACTAATACTTCATCCCTAGGTAACATTAAAATTAGAGTTAAAGTTAATCTTTGATTGAATTAAACTGGTTGTAGAAGGAAATAAAATAAACAAAATAAAATATAACATATATACAACAACTGTTCGACTGCTAGTGGCCGATCGATAGCTGTTGTGGCAGCCATATTGAACCTAGGCCCAATGACTCGAATTTTATAAATTAAAATCTAATGGATGGAATTGATTTATGCACCTATAAATACAGACCTAACCTCTCACTTTTCTTCTAATATTTTCTGAAGCCAGGAGCGAAGCACCATCATGTTCTTTACTCCACGAATTCTAGGAAATGTATAATTATAAAATAGTATATTACATATTTATGTGGAGAATAGTGGAAAATAAAATGAGAAGAAGAATAACGAGTGAATAAATTCTACGAAGAAGAGGTATTCTGTGAATCAAATCTCTTCTCAGATCTACAATTCTAATAAATATGTACATATTCTAATACATATTTTGTAGGAAAAAGGAGGTCAAATAAGAAGAATGGATTTAAATCTTGAAATTTGGAAAGCCTAAATGTAAGTGAAAAATTATATATTTTTATATCAATTGGATTTACTTCATTGTAATATGCTCCTTGTATGCCTTGATATAATTATTTGGAGTTGTAGGCTTAATTATACGCATAATGACATTGAAAACTATGCCTACATATTCTGTGAACTGTTAACTTGAATTAAATGTTGTATACACTTGAATCTGGAAATCATGGTTTAAATAGTAGTTCTTAATTCATAAAACTGTATAAATACCAGATTTCTGAGTCAAATAGCATATGTTGGTAAATATGAATTAGAAGTTATTATAAAATTTATTGGGATTTAAGTAGTATTTTAACTCATTGAAAATTGCAATGTCAATTATTATAAATTAATAGTTTTATAATTGTGAATAAAAGTGCATCGTTTGAAGTAATAAGGAATATGCCTAAAAGAAAGAGAAGTACAAAATAGGGATGTTTACCGTGTTTTGCACTATCTATTTCAATAAAAAAAGATAATTTCCTGTAATTCCAAATGTAACGTAAATCCCCTTTAGATAAGTTACAGAAGTTTAAAATGTTAACATTTTCTTCTTGGGAAGATGTAATTCTAGCACATTAAAATGAAGAAATCCCTATATGTAAACTAAAGTATTCTAAGTAGTAATAATACCAACTGTCTAATTATAAAATATATGCAATAAAGACAACTTAAAAATTAATTAATAAACGATGAAATGTGGGTAAAGTACTGAAATGAGTAGGTAAGAAAGTAGTAACTACTATTATTAACCGAATAACCCTGACCAGAAATATTGACTTTAAGTTGACTTGAGTTGACTGTGATACTAACCTCATATAACTGAGGTGGCGAATCCTCTTTTGAATAGTGTTTCACTTCCAATACTTCCACTCAATACAACTATAGTCACTTGAAGGACATCATGCCATATTTTGACTATAGTCAAAGTGGAGCATTCATATTGAAGATTAGCAGTATTCTCAAGTCAAGAGAATTATATAAATCAATCACATCAATGTTTTTGTGTGGCCTTAATCATATTTACTAATAGAAAATTATCGAGTGAGCCGTTCCATAATTACCAAATAACCATCAGTACGCAACCCTTTGGTACCCTAACGGTCATAGTTATACACTACCCAACATTTTGAGAGAGTTATATACTCTAGTCTCCATGGATGTATCGATATCCACTCTCAGTGCATCTTGAGTAGAAATATTTAAAATGATGTGTTTATTATATCGTTACTCATGATTACAACTATTCGTACTTTCTATCACAAATACACCACTTATGGATTTTCTGTTAAATATATTTTAATTAAATATTTAATTCTTTAAACACAATATAATAATATTAACAAAAAGAAAAACACCTTTATTATGAATGAGATTTGTTTACAGAGTTAATTAATTTACAATAAATTATAGAATTACCCCTAGGGCATACTCCTAACTCTATCAAACTCCCATTTGTACTTGGGGCTAATTATGGAATCTCAACCCCATCATACTAATCAACTTCTCAAGAGTTGACTCAACTAGACCTTAATGAATTGATCTGCTGTGTTATCCTTGGTATCTACCCTTCGTATCACAAACTCTTTCTTCTCAATGAATTCTCTAATGAGGTGGAACTTCCAAATAATGTGCTACAACTTCTTGTGTACTCTAGGTTCCTTTGCGATCTGAATCACCATAGTGTTATCAGAGAACAACGCCATATGATTTTGAATATCGAGAATCACTCTGAGGTCACTCAGAAGCTTGCGCTTCCATACCGCCTCTTTAGTTGCTTTAATAAGGGCGATGTATTCAATCTCTATTGTAGAATCAGCAATTGTCTCTTGCTTGTAACATTTCCAACTGAAGACTCCATCGTTAACCATTGACTTATAATCATCTATATCACTTTGAAAGCTAGAGTCTGTATACCCCTTCATAAGAGGGTCTCCTTCCCCGTAACTGAGGAATAAGTCCCGAGTATTTCTCAAATACTTCTATATAAATTTTACTACCATCTAATGTTTTTCTCCAGGATTAGACTGATATCTGCTTACGCATCATAATGCGTATGCCACATCTAGTCTAGTACAAAGCATAGCGTACATAATGGATCCTATGGCTGAAACACATGGTATCCTCTTCATACGCTCTTTCTCCTCACGGTATGAGGAGCGTCCTTCTTAGAAAGGATGATTCCATACCTTGTTGGAATGTTTACACGTCGAGAATTCTCCATACTAAACCTTTTCAGTACGGTATCTATGTACAAGGATTGGGGCAATCCAAAACCTCTTAGATATATCTCTAAAGACCTTTATATATAGTATATAGGCTGCTTCTCCAAAATCATTAATGGAGAATTTCTTAGAAAGCCAAACTTTCATTGATTGCAATAAAAAATGTCATTGCCAATGAATAATATATAATCAACATATAGCACTAAGAATACAATAGCGTTGCCTTGTTCCTTTCTTTGTACGCATGCTTCCTCTATGTTTTGATAAAAACCATACTGTTTGATTACCCTATAAAAAAAAGTTATTCTAACTTCTTGATGCTTGTTTAAGTCCATAAATGGACTTTAACACTTGCAAGCCTTGCCCTTACTCCCACTGGCCACAAAACCCTCGGGCTGCACATATAGACGGTGTCTTCTAAATCACCATATAGAAATATCATTTTTACATCCATTTTAGTATTTTGTAGCCATAAAATGCAATAATGTCTTGCATAATCTGTATGGACTTAAGCATGGCCATGGGTGAAAAGGTCTCCTCATAATCCACAATTTTGAATTTTACAAAATCATTGCACAACTAACCTTTTCTTATAAGTCTCTATTTCCTATCTACATTTAGCTTTTTTTTTTAAAATTCCATTTGTAGTTGATGGGTTTTATCCCCTCAGGTACGTTAGAAAAAGTCTGTACTTTGTTTTCGTACACGAAATCCATTTCATATTTCATTGCTCTAAGCCAGAGTGTAGAGTCTTTATACTGCAGTGCTTATTCAAAAGATTGAGGAGTGTCATCATCTAAGACACGGTCCTCCTTTTTGCCATCCATGAGAAAACCGTAGTATCTCACTGGAGCATGAGATTCCCTATAAGACCTTCTAATAGGTTGTGTAATTTCATATATGGGTGAACTTGATTCTCCCACTATCCAACCTAAATGTTAACTTCTTGGATCTTATCCAAGTCTGCAACTTCTCTATTAATTCTTTTGATAGAAATTCCTTTTCTGAAAAAGACAGCGTGTTAAGAAACAATAACCTTTTGTTCCTTGGTATTATAAATAGTATATCCATGCAACATCCTAATTTGGACGTCCAAAACTAACTGCTATAGATGCTGTAGTCATCAATATTTATTAATTCTCTATAACCAAATATAGTAACGTTAGATACATTGATATAACAAAAAAATGTGGATATGAAAATAAATTTCTCATTCCACTTCAAATCACATTTAAAATTCATTACATAATCCCAATTCATAAAACATATTTAGAGAAACATAATTATTACAGAATATGCCAAGTGTAACATATGAAGATGCCCCTTGGTTGATTAGAGTCTAAATATAGATAATTAAACAACTTTGCCATTACATCCGAAACATAGTGGAATCAAACAGAAAAAACTCCTACTAGCTAGCTTGCCTCCTTCACATCTCCATAACCTTATTCGTCTAAAGGAGAACCGAATAAACATAACCCTTAAACTACTCAAAATCAATTGATCACCCTAGTGTTTAAGGGGAAAACATTAACTTCAGGTCAGATAAAAAGTATAGTATGAATAATAACCTACCATCTCGAACCATATAGATATCTAGTGAGACCACGCCGCTTAGTGGAACGGGTTTTCCCCTCACCGGTATCCTAATCCAACTTATAATAACCATATACTGTGCACCTTCATCCACAATGGTTATGATATAACATAATAAGAGGTAATATGATGATATGCAAATATGCAATATGCTCTGGATTACCCATCCCTATTGACATGACTATCTATCTCAAATTATAGTTCCTAGGTTCATTATAAACCTATTAGTTTTTATGGGCTGACTAATAACCTGTTAATTCTTATGGAATTCCCATTCTCCTTCATAATTTTCATGGTATCACTATGAACCTATTGGTTTCTACCAATACTATCATCCAATCATAGTTTTCATGTGATCTCTATGAACCAATTGGTATCTACCAACAACTTTCTCTGATCATAGTTTACATAGGCTTTCTATATACCTATTGAATTCTCCAATAACTTCTCTCATATCATAGTTTTCATAGGATCACTATGAACCTATTAATCTCTTTTATTCTGGAGATAGTTTTCATAGGATCACCAAGAACTTATTGGCCCTCGCCAATAACTATTTCCATACATAGTTTTCATGGGATCACTAAGAACTTATTAGCCTCTACCAATATCTATATCCATACATAGTTTTCATAGCCTTACTAAGAACCTGTCTAAACCAATAATCCTTGATCAATCTTTGGGCATCCTATATTCTGGTCTAACTGACCTCCTAGATGCAATTCTACTCACACAGAAGTTAACTCAATGTGTATTCACTACTGGGTAAACCTAGCTGGTTATTCTGCCATCAACACCCCAAATGCAGTTATGCGTTAACTATAAAGTGAATATGTTTACAGAAGAAGCACACATGATAACAGATCATAAAATAATAATATAAACATCTATGGTTTAATTTTCTTGTAGTCATTTTTCAAATGAAACATGGTTAATCCCCTTAACCCACTATCTTTAGGAAGGAAAGCTTCTTCAAAAATTCCAAAGTTAAATGCCATTTTAAAACTCTTTAATATTGCTGTGGGTTTATCTTTAAAAAAATTGGGTTTCTTATTTGAAAACTAAGGCTTTCGAAACGTTAGGCCTTCTCGTTTGAAACCGTTAAAAACAAACCTTTCAAAAGTATTCAAACCTTCCTTTCAAAACACTTAAAGTTATACCTTTCGAAATCATTAAAGCTTATCTTTCGAAGGCACTTAGTTTAAAGAAAATTAATGGAAGCACATATTTGAAACCATTTGAAAGTATCTCTTTTGAAATTATTGGGTATATCATTAAATATAACTTCTAGGTCTAAGAAAACAACAACGAAAGTAAACCTTTCGAAAGCATTAATCTTAAAAAAAAAAAGAATCAAGGAAAGGATAACTTCGGCACTGACCTATCGAAATCATTAATAAAAGCAACTACAAAACCCTTTCGAAAGCCGGCTACAATATTAATATAATGCAAGTTTTCTTTCGAGCTCATTGTTACAAGGCTATAAACGCGGCCTTTAACCAATTCGAAAGGTATGAAAGGGAAAACTAGGTATCGCATAGGTTTGAAATGCGACAACTCATTCGAAAGCTTCTTTTAAAAATAAGGTAAGCGAAAACTCTTTTGAAAGCTACTTTCAAATAACAAAGGTAATCGGCTCTTTGAATAAATCTAAGTTGATTGGTTCGAAAGTTGCAACCCCTTCAAATACATGCCTTCGACATAGTCCCTTCCTCCTTTCTCCAATCAACTACGTATCAATGGCTTGATACCTTGTGTACTGGTTTCGAGTGGGTTCATTTGAAGAAGTATGGTGACGAAAGCCAGAATAGGGATGCGGCGAAGTTGTAAATTGAAACAATATTTTTTATTTTCGTTCAAAGAAATTCCTTTTTACCAAACTTACCCAATTTGTCGAAATATGATTGGTAGCCAAATTCTTTATAAAAATTCTTTTCTAAAAAGGCTGCCGAATTCAATAATTTATAATTGAAATTATTTTCAAACAAGCCATTACCTTCAACAAAACATTTAAGTCCTTCAGCTTAAATAATTTGATAACCATATTAAGACACTTAGGAAAAATCTCCAAAAATCATCATAATTCACTTTTAATATGTTTTCTAACAAATGTAAAGTTCCGACCCATGATCATTATATAAATGCATTATATAATTTTAACCCAAAATTGCTTATTACTTCCATCCAAAGTTCATAATAACTTATCCATGGTTTGGAATATTATAAAAATTTAAACCAATCTCCAAAATAATGTTTTACATAACATGTTCAACCATCATGGCATTTGAAACCAATTTACACGATTTTAACCTTAAAATTGAGATATGACATTATATAAAAATCATTGGTTAAATCAAAACATGGCATATAATCAAAGCATATCATCATTCACCCATCTAAACGGTTTTAACCTTAAACTCGAAATCAAAATGTTCAAAAAGACATATATGAGATGGTTTAGATTATTATTCACCTTGTTTGGATAAGGAATTTGAGATTTGCTCTCGCTTTAATCTTCCTAGCTTGAATCTAAGCTCCTAATTAATTTTAAGCTCTTCTTCCCCTAGGGTAATGATTGGCCTTGATTCTCCTTTGCTTATGTTTTTGTTTTATGAAAGTATGATTGAGAATGAGGTAAGGGTTTAGGGGTTATGGTACACTGCTATTCTTATATTACCCTTCCCTTAATCTCTTAGGTATATACTAAGAAACCATTTTATAAATCCATTTTGTTGAGGCACAACCCTAAGTTGTTTTCAAGTCTCAATCCCCTTATCACTCTAGTCTCTATATTATTCTATTTAATTTATCTAATTAAATCTCTTGAAAATGCTATTTTAAATTAGGGGTATTACAGTCTCCCCTCCTTAAAAATTTCGTCCTCATAATTCAGCAAGGACTAAATACTAATCATAGTAATCATCCGTAACATCTCCTAACTACCATACTATCCAATCCGATTAGTAAACAGTCTCTATAAAGCAAATACAGAACCTACCCTCAAAGCAGATCAGGATAAGTATCTCTTATCCTGTCTTCTGTCTCCCGAGTATAGTCCTTCTCGTTGTCGCTCCACTGAACTTTCACTAACTTGACTATCTTATTTATTAACTTCTACTTATCTATCGCTACAACCTGATATGGTTGCCTAATAAAAGTCAGATCTGGTTCTACTATTAAGTCTTCCAATGTAGTCGATGGAATAGTAGTCTATAGATCATGCACACACTTACAAAGATGAGACATATGAAACACATTATGGATACCTGCCAAACTGCTCAGCAACTTAACTTTGTATGTGAGCATTTTGGTCCTCTCTATAATTGAGAACGGTCCAACATATCTCGATGCCAGTTTCCCTGGATTTCTGAATCGTACCACACCCTTCATCGGTGATACTTTAATGAAAACTCTATCTACAACTGAGAATTTAGATTCTTATGCCTCTTGTTTGTGTAACTCTTTTGTCTACACTGAGCTTCCATCATCATACCTCGAATCAACTTAATCTTCTCTACTTCCTCTCTTACCAGATTTTGATCTAAGACTAATTTGTCTCTAGTTTCCAACCAAAAAGCCGGTGACTTGCATGGCCTCCTATATAATGCTTCGAAAGGTGCCATTCATATATTAGTCTGATAAATGTTATTATAAGAAAAATCAACTAAATGTATGTGATCTTCCCAAGATCCACCAAAATCTTGCACAAAAAATCTTAAAAAATCCTCAGTACCTTGTGTGACTCTCTCTATCTGCCTACCTGTCTAAGGATGATAAGCAGTACTCATCTTGAGCTTGGTACCTAACACATCCTGTAGACTCTTCTAGAACTCGCTAGTAAACAAAGTTTCTTTGTCACTGACTATTCTACTAGGAATGCCACGCAGTCTAACTATTTTCTTCATAAATAACTTAGATAAAATATGTGTCGTCCTGATTAACTTAACTATAATGAAATGGGCACTCTTGGTTAACTTGTCCATTATGTCCCATATACTTTCATTTCCTCGATTCGACCTTGGTAACCCATCTATAAAATCTATAGATATGAATCCCATTTCCAAACTGGTATTGCCAAAGGTTGAAGCAACCTACTCGGCTTTTGATGCTCGGCCTTCAATTATTCACAGTTCACACATTTCCTTACCCACAAGCCAACAATCTTCTTCATACCTTCCCAGTAGAAACTCCTCTTCATGTCTTGACGCATCTTGATTCCCTCAGGATGAGTCGTAAATTTGGATCGATGAAATTGCATGTGGATTTCTTGCCTTAAGTCCCCAACAATCGAAAAACACAACCATCCCTTCTTTCTCAACCATCCCCTCTCGTCAAGACTGAAATCTTTTAGATCATCAATCTTCGATCCAACCTCAAGCCTTTTAATATTCTCCATCGACAATGAATCCTCTTTCTACTAAGAAGCAATCCTTTCGATCAACACTAGTTGAACTTCCAAGCAGGATAACATGGCAGTGCTCTGACTAGAATTAGAAATCGATCTTAACTGCACATTACCGGTAGTCAAAGTCTCTAGATCCTTCCATTCCGTTAACTTAGATAACACTACATTCTGATGTCTTTTGCTAAGAGCATCTGCCACTTTATTTCCTTTTCAGGGTGTGTACTCTACACCACAATCATAAGCTGCCAAAAACTCCAGCCATCAATACTATCTCATATTCAACTCCTTCTAAGAGAATAAATATCTTAATTACTTATGATCTATGTATAACTCAGATCTCTCCCCTAAGAGATAATGTCTCCATACTTTCAATGCGAAGATCACCACTGCCAACTTTAGATCATGAGAAGGATATCTCACTTTATGCGGTCTAAGCAGTCGCAAAGCTTAGGCAATAACTTTACCTTTCCGTATCAACACAGCCCCTAATCCAGTTCCACATGCATCTGTATACAATACTAATCCTTGGTTTCCATGTGGAACTACTGACACAGGCATGTTGGTCAACAAATGCTTTAACTTAAGGAATGCTTCTTCATATTTGTCAGACCAATTAAACTTCATGTCCTTCCTAGTTAGCTTAGTCAAAGGCGCTGCTATCCATGAGAAATCCATAATTAATCTCCGATAATAGCCAGCGAGTCCAAGAAAACTTCTGATCTTAGTCATCGTCTCTCATCTCTTTCAGTCGTTAACAGCCTCGATTTTATCCGGATCAACGTACAAACCTTTTTCTATAACCATTTGACTAAGAAAATTAACTTCTTTCTTCCAGAAATAACACTTTGAAAACTTCTCTTTTAGCTGATGATACCTCAACGTCTCAAGCACTACTGTAAGATGAACTTCATGCTCTCTTTCGTCCTTAGACTATATTAAAATGTAATCTACAAATACCAATATGAATCTATCTCTCAGAAAACTCGATTCATCATATCCACGAAGAAAGCTGGCGCATTTGTTAACCCGGACGACATTGCTAACAATTCGTACGAACCATACCTAGTCTGAAACGTCGTCAACGAAATACAGTCCTCTACCACTCCTAGCTGATGGAAATGTATCGTCAAATCCAATTGGGAAAATACTTAGATTCCACTCAATTGATTAAATAAATTATCGATTCTTGGCAATGGATACTTATTCTTTATCGTCTTCTCATTCAACTTACGAAGGTCGATACACATCCTTAACGACCCATCCGGTTTCTTCACGAACACTACGGCTGCTTCCCAAAGCGAACTGCTTGGTCTAATAAAATTCTTTCCTTCTAAATCCACTGGATGTACTTTCAATTCCTTCATCTCGGTAGGTGTCATCATGCTAGGTGATCTACTTACGGTTATGATCTTGGTACAAGATTTATTCGAAACTCAATAGCTTGCTTCAGTGATAGTCCTATGACTGGCTCAAAAACATCTACAAACTCTCTTGCTATCAAAACCTCATTCAATTCTTCTTCTACTTACATAGCACCCAACAAAGCATAAGCACTCAAATCTGAGTTCTCCACTGAATATATAATTCAGTTATGAACTATTAGGGTGTCTTAGCGATATTTCCCTATCTCGGTAAAATATTCTAGCATCATATCTATTTAACCAATCCATACCTAAAATGATCCTCAATTCTACAAAATCAAAAACATATAGACTACATGCAACTTATGACTTGAAAACTCAAGTTCTAACTAGTCACATCTCATCCCCAAAGTTGCATACCCACCCATCGGATTCACAACCTTTATGGAAGTAACAAGGTGTGACGGTTCTGAACATAACTTATCTACCAAACACTGAGATATAAATGAATGTGATGCACCGATATCAAATAGTACCCTAACTGGTATACAATGAATCAAAACCGTACCTTCCATCACAGTCTTTCCATTTTCAGCAGTAGTTGGTCTGGAAGTAGATGGTTCCAAAGCAAAAACTTTCCCAATGTCCGCTCTAACTAGCTTTGGACACTGATTCTTGTATTGTCAAATTTGGTCACAGTTGAAGCACTTCACTCCTTTCTTATCTGCAACCTTTATTCCTTTTCCAGTTCAACATACATGAGCATAATGTCCCTTCTTTTCGCACTTGAAATGGACTAGATCAGCTTTTGCCTTCTTGGCAGCTCCTCGGTTCTGAGCTCCTTTCATCTTAAAGAATTTCCTCTTCTTGAACCGAGAATCATGGGTTCTGACCGGCTTCTCCTTTCTATAAGTGGAAAGCATCTCTTCATTCTGGATTGCCATCTACATTACAACTGTACTTGGATCCCGAAGATGTGGCATAGTCTCTTTAGCAATCTCAGATCTTAACCCTCGAATAAACTTCTCGTTTCTTTTAATGACGGAGTCACTTGTAGCATATCCATATCTGGGCAAATCATCAAACTTCGTAGCATACTCAATCACCAACATTTCACCTTGAACTAGTCCATGAACTTTCTTAGCAATACTGACTTGGCTACTTCAGACTAAAACCTCTCTTCGAATCTCCTTCAAAATTCTGCCTAACTCACTCTTCTCGGAAACACCCACGGTAATACTGTTTCGCCAATAAAGTGCTGCTTTCTGCAACTGTCTAGAAGTAATTCCCCTCTTCTACTCATCATCTAATCCTAAGTAAGGAAAAATCCTTTCATAGTGCAATGGTTAGTTTTCCACTTCAATAGCATCCTGTCTTCCCAAAAATGGCTTCACACCAAGACTGGTGTAATCCCTACTTAGCTTAGCATAATTATTGCCAACTAGGGCCATGGGATTAGCTCCTCCAACAACATTACCCCCATCTACTCCTGCAGCTACTTCAGCTTGCATCAGATTGACAAAGAACTAATATATCATCCCCTATCTACTGGTAGTATCCTAGCACATACGTTGGCATTTGCATTTGGATTAGCATTTGCCTGTCGACCGAGTTTCTTCTAGTATTGGGTCGAGTGTTTCCATTAGTTGTGGTGCTTCCTGCACCTAGATTCCTCCTCCATTTCCTGCCTCCTTATAAATAGAGATAGAGAGGACTACGTACTTATATATATATATATATATATATATATATAACAGCAAGTACGTTACTATAGAGTTAACCCAAACCCCGATCTCATTTTCTAATTCACTGGATTATGTTTTGAAAATATATTTAGGTTCAAATTTCTTTTAAATTTACATAAAACTTTCTCTAATACCAACTTGTAAGAACCCCCATTTGGAGACCCAAAATTAACTGCTATAGATGCTGCATTTATCCGTAGTTATTAATTCTCGGTGACTAAATACAGTAATCTTAAATACATTGATATAAAAAAACACATGGATATGATTTTTTTTTTAAATTATAAAATAAATTTCTCATTCACTTCAAAACACATTTCAAATTCATTATATAATCCCAATTTGTCAACTACATTCAAAGAAATATAATTATTACAAAATACGCCAAGAGAGACATATGAAGATGCCCTCTTAGGTGATCAGAGTCTAAATATAGGAAATTAAACAACTTTGCCATTACATCCAAAACACAGTGGAATCAAATAGAAAGAACTTGTACTCGTCTAAAGGAGAACCTGAAAACCTTAGCTCTTACTCAAAATCAACATAGCACCCGAGAGTTTAAGGGGAAAACATAAACTTCGAGTCAAGCAAAAAGTCTGGTATGAATAGTAACCTAATATCTTGACCCACATAGATATCTAGTAAGACCATGCCACTTAGCGGAACAGGTTTTCCCCTCACTAGTACCTAACATAGCTTATAATAACCATATAATGTGCACCTGCATCCACAATGGTTAAGGCATAACATAATAAAAGCTAATATGATGATATGCAAACAAGCAATATGCTCTGGATTACCCATCCCTATTAATCCGACTATCTGTCTCAAATTATAGTTTCTAAAGTCACTATTAATCTATTAGTTTGTGGGCTAACTAATAACTGGTTAATTCTTATGGAATTCCTATCCACCTTTATAGTTTTCATAGGATCATTATGAAACTATTGTTTCTTACCAATACTGTCATGCAATCATAGTTTTCATGGGATCTCTATCAACCTATTGGTATCTACCAACAACTTTCTCCAATCATAGTTTACATGGGCTTACTACAAACCTATGGATTCTCCGATAACTTCTTTCATATCATAGGTTTCATGGGATCATTATGAATCATTGATCTCTTTCAATAATTTATTACGGACATTGTTTTTATGGATCACTAAGAACCTATTGGCCCCTACTAATAACTACTTCCATACATAGTTTTCATAGGCTTATCAAGAACCTGTCTAAACTAATAATCCTTTGGTCAGTATTAGGCATCCTATATTCTGGTCTACCCGACTCCTGGATACAATTCTACTCACACTGGAGTTAATTCAATATATATTCCCTACTTGATAAACCTAGCTGGTTATTCTGCCCTTAACACCCCAAAATTCAGTTATGGGTTAATTATAAATTGAATATGTTTACAGACGAAGCACACATGATAACTGATCATTACATAATAATATAAACATCTATGGTTTAATTTCCTTGTAATCACTTTGCTTTGGATTTATTTTCAAAAACGAGATTAAGTTTCTTGTTTGAAAACTAAGGCTTTCGAAACCTTAGGCCTTCTCTTTTGAAATGGTTAAAACAAATCTTTCAAAAGTATTCAAACATTCCTTTTAAAACACTTAAAAATATACCTTTTGAAATCATCAAATATTATCTTTCGAAGACACTTGGTTTAATGAAAATTAATGGAAACATAGCTTTGAAACCAATTAGGTTTAACATTAAATATAACTTCACAGTCAAAGAAAACAACAGCGGAAGTAACCCTTTCAAAACCATTGATCTTCATATAAAAGAATTGGGGAAAAGGATAGCTTCGAAACTAACCTCTCGAAACCATTAATAAAAGCGGCTATAAGAACCCTTTCGAAAGCATCGAGATGGCGACTTCAATGTTAATAAAACTAAAGCCTTCCTTTCAAACTCATTGTTATAAAGCTATAAACATGGCCTTTAACCAATTCGAAAGGTATGATGCCGGTAGCTAGGTATCGCATAGGTTAAAAATGCGGCAACTCATTTGAAAGTTTCTTTTAAAAACAATGTAAGCAGCAACTCTTTCGAAAGCTCCTTTCTAAGAACAAAGGTAAGCGGCTCTTTGATCAAAGGTAAGTCGTAATGACCCAGAATTTTCGATCTCGAAAATTCCATATAGTTAGGAAAAGAAGAAAAGAGGAAGAAGAAGAAATATAAAAAAGTCACAGAATCTCACGTTTGCAACGTATCAAAATATAATATCAAATAATAACAGTTATACAAAGGAAAACTGTATTTGTCAATTTACATTTATTTACATCAGAGTTACAACATTTACACATAACACTGGACAGATAAAATCAACATGTCCTAGATAAACTACAATATCACAGCGGAATACACTCCATACATTCCTGTCATCCAGCTTGCCACCTTAGCTCCAGAACGTCCCCACCTGAAAATCTGTAATACTCGGTCTGACCCGAGCATTACATCAAAGTAACACCTAGGTCAGGCTGGAAACCAACGTGAGTAAACCCATGCAATTTGAAATATTAAGCTTTAAACATCGCTGAAATCCTAGGTAACTCGTACCTTACTATGAGTACAAATTGATTATAGTCAACATTTAGTTTCAAAGGTTTAAATTATTCCATTCCAACCTATTGATCTCACATATCAAATCTATATAGAACTATTTTAGATTACAAATCGAAGTGGTTTCGGGTATTTGCCGATACCCGACCCTGATCTCTTCGAACCCATTGTCATCTTAACCCAAGTTATTCAAGTGAATATAATTTAATTTAAAATACAGGATGTCACTTTTACACAGGAATTTATCATCGATAGATAACCATATTATTGCTGTCTACCCAATCATATCATATCACATAACATTTCATATCAGAGATATCAACAAATTCAAGGCATTTAATATCATTCCATCAGTTAAATCAAATATCATTCTTAAGCAAGATTGATTACTTCCAAATTAATTTAATAAATCTCTAATTAAATTAATTAGTAACTTTAATTACTTAGATCACCTTTACTTAACATTAATTAATTACAAATCAATTAATTAATCATCTTTTATTTATCCATCTAATTAATCAACCTTGATTAATTATCCTCTAATTATATTAAGTAATTAACCCTTAATTAATTTCCTTAATTAATCCTTACTTAAACTGATTACACTAAGTAATTAATCCTCAATTACTTTTATTAAGTAATTATCATTAAATAAATCACATTTAGTAATCAACCATTAATTACGCTCCTTAATTAATGATATTAAGTAATTTTCTTTAATTACTTTTATTAATTAACTTTATTAATTACATTGATTAATTAACCTTAATCAATCATTAATTATTCACACTTATTAATTATCCTATAATTAATTAACCTTTAATCATTAATTACTTATTTTAATTAATCTTTAATTAATTAATAAATCCTAATCACCCAAACCTTAATTAATTAAAAGATAAGTTACTCATCTTAATTAACTTCTTAATTTTCATTAAAAATCTTACTAAATAAACTTTGAATTAAATTATCATTAATCTAAAATTTAACTTAACCCTTAAGTTAAATTAATGATTAAACACATTAAGTCTTCTTAATTTAATCACATTATTAATTAAGTTTTAAACAATTTTAAGAATCAACTTAATTAAATTAACATTTAAATGAACACCTTATTTTAAAATAATGATTTAAGTGAATTAATAGAAAACTTAATTAAGTTATCTTTTAACACTTGAAACATAACCATTGTACCCGACAAAATCCTAGGGTTACTCGAACAAATACCCAAGTTTCCTCATCCTTTTTCCAAGCTTCCTCCTCTTCCTTTTTTTTTTAAAAAAAAACTTGTTTAAATCTTTAAAACTGTTATACTTTAAACCACTCATGTACTCGAATCAAACTCCGAGCCCACCTTTCTCTTTCCCCGAGACAAACCGGAAGAAACCTCACGAGCCAAAACTGACACCACTGACACAGTGTACACCTGCACCGATCATCGGTGATGATCCGACCTCCAAGTTCGCCTCTGACAAGTCGCCCACTGCCTTCATCTTCGATCCCAACCATCCAAATTCCAATATACACTCGGAATTGAAATCGAGCCCCTTTGGTCAAATCTAGAATAGAACCTTCGCCTGAAACATCCTCGAACTGCCGACGCCAACCACCGAACCCATCCTAACTCCGGCTACACCCTCACTAGCCTCCACGCTACCATTACCCAAGTTTTGGTGAAGCTCGATCAACCAGAGACACCGCGTGCTCGAACTTCCTGACCTCGACCTAAATTGGGTTTTAAACCCTAGTTCAACCGATCGCCATCGCCACAGTGAGAAATAAAATCACCTGGCATTTTTGCCCAAATCGTCGAGCTTCCTCCTACCTCCAGACGAAATCCCGACCACCCCGAGACCTTCGGCCACCAGAAATAGCTCAAATCTCATTTTCTGATCATCTTCAAAATGCACGTCCAAAACTCAACTAAAAATTGAGATTTTTATTTTAAAAATCCTAGTTTTCGAAGTAGATTCAGGCTATATACTTGAATTAACAAATAAATTGTGATTGATTTAAACCTGTTCTTACATTTTCCACTGTTCCTTTTGTTTTTCATAAAATTTCCAAACTTATTTCATACAAATATTTTTTTAAAACCTTGATTATATTTAAACAAACAAAATTTGTTTGAATACTTCAGCCTATAAGAGATTTCATAAAGGAACACTTGATTTTTTTTAATTACATTAGCACCTACAAATTTAAAGAACAGAGGAACATTGACATGCACACAGAGACATTCATACACATATATACATATAATCATTAAATTCAACATGAAAACCATTATCCCCAATATTATACTCAAGTTTGCTACATGCAATGAGGATTAAACAGATTTAGAACTTTTTTTTAAAATAACAGTTTGTTTACTCGTCTTATCCTAGACTGAGGCCTGAAGCTTGGAAATTGAATTTGATTTTGAAAGCTGGAAAACTGTTCTGGTTTTTCAATTTAATCTTGATCTTGGTTTTGAAACTTGATGTAGATATTTTCTTTGATTACTGAGTTGAATCTGAAGCTTTAAGTTGAGATGATAAATTCTTTTTAGCTTTGAATCAGGCTGGGGTTGTTTAGAGATTTTGATTTCTTGGTTTCTTTTTTTAGAAGATAAAGATGAAGAAAGAAGTTTTGAAGTCAAAATATTTTGGTTTCTAACATATTCATTATAATTCTAAATCAAAAGAAAATTTATTTTTGCCACTTGTTAATTTTGTTTACGCTTGTTTATTACCTATTTTACTTATTAAACATTTGTCACAAATGGGTATTTTTTATGCCTAAACCCTTTTGTTAAATTTATTTATAAATCATGTTTTAAACCCTATCATTTTATAATTTGCAAATTAATTGATCTCTTATGTTTTAAAGGTACACACACACACATATATATATATATATATATATAAATTCAATTTATCTCATGTGTATTTTGAAAGGAAGAATATTAAATCTTTTTATCAAATCTTATTAAATTATTTTTTAAACTTAATTTAAAATATCCAAACTAATTATATTTCAAAAGATATATATATATATATATATATATATAAATATATATATATGTATATATGTATATGTTAAACCTTTTATTAATTCTTATTTTTAAAATCATATTATTTGTTCCTTTGAAAATATGAAGTTAATAAATCATATTTCATTATAAGATATTTATTCTTAAATTCTAAATAAAAATTCTATTTACAATCTCTATTTATACTTTATTTTCCTCTAGAAAATTTCACAATTATAAAGTTTTACATATATCTACTTAGAAAAATTCATTAATTACCTAATAAGGTTTATCATTTATAATTCCAATACTTATTATAATTCCAAATTCATTTATACACCTTCAGATATCTTTTATTATCTGAAATTTATTTATCTAACAAAATAAATTTAGAACCTCAAAGGTGAAAACCAGTTAAAATATACAGTTATCAAATGTCCAAAAACCCAGGTTATCACATTCCTCCCCCCTTTGAATTTTTTCATCCTTGAAAAGGAACGAAACTATAATTTATTAAAATGCTTAAAATCAGATAAATTTTCTTTGATCACCTTTTAAAACTCTTTTAAAATCAATATTATATTATAAAATAGTTTTCATAAAAATATTTTTTATAACTCGATGTTACAACAAGTCCATCCTTTGCTCTCACAGAAATTCGGTCATATGTTGATTAGGCGTAGGACTGAAAATTTATAAGTACTTGGTAAACCCGTTTTCAACACCTAATGAAAATACTTGGAAAATAATTTTATTGAAAATATAGAAAACATTTTAAAAAAATAGAGGGAACATCTTTGGGGAGAATGCTCTGGAAATCATCACCCCCACCTATGGTCGTAGTTAACCCGATGGTTACATTGCCATCCCGAAAGAATCCATAGATAGCTGTAGGCCTTCGCGCCCCTCGATTACACCATGGAAGCCGCTACAGATCGCAGCTACATTTGGGGTTACGTTGCTATCACAACAAAAACCCGTATAACTGTAGGCATCAACGCCCTCGAATTTCGCTGCCAAAAGAATGAAACTTCTCCACTCGGCTCGACCATAGATCGCAGTCAATCGATGTTACGTTGCCTTCCCGGTAAAATCAAACGTAGACCGTTGACACCCACCTGCACACTTTTTCCGCTATGGTCCATAGTAGATCGTAGCAACATCGATTTACACTGTCGTCACAGTATAACCCAAATGCCTCTATAGGCATCAGCGCCCTCGACTTTTGCTACCCAATAATCCTCAGAAACTTCAGTTTGTCCGGACTTCCTCACAAGATCCACTTTAGAGCCTCCCCCTTAGGGCTCAAGGCAGTACCAACCAATGGTACTCCTAAGAAGTTCATTTCAAGGGAGCGCCTTTTTTCCTAGAGCCACTTTCAAAGCACTTTATACTATACACATATAGTATTTTCCAAATCATACACCTAGTATGAATCCCATATTAATCTCCTTTCTCAAAATCGATTATCCCAAAATCGATAATTCTCAAACTAGGCTTTTCAAATTTCCAAAATTGATTTTTTCCCAAAAATCAAAAGCCTTTTCAAATCCATAGGTTCCCAAAACCTTTTTCCCAAAATCATTCTCATAAGATCCTTTATATATATATATATATAGATATATATAACTTTAAAAATCTTTGGATCACCTCATACTTGTATAAATTCCCCTTTTATACTTCAAAAAAACCCTTCTGTTCTGACAATAGATTCAACATAGGGAGTTTATCAATATATATATATAACTTATTTATACCTAATCAAATATTAAAATTTGATTACTCTTTATAAAGTTATTAACCATATTACCTTTCCTTATAAAGTGAACCTAAAATCATAGAAATATCCAATTTCCACTTTATTTCATCATATATTTCAAAAATATACTTTTCATTTCAAAAACCATTTTACAGTTCTTATCCACAAATTTTCAATATCAATTCCATTCAAACCCGTACGATGTACACATATCAACCGTATGCTATATCAATTTGATCGCTCACTTGATCACAAAATTTCACTTCCGAACTAGTATCATCCACTCGACTTCCTAGTGCGGACACAGATCTGGTTTCTTGATCAAAAATCGTCATTCTCCTTGCATAGCCATAACTATGATAGAAAATATCCAGAACCAATTAACAATCCATATCCATGTTTGCCGTCGAAAATCGAGTGAAAAATCCCAACTCGGATCGATATACTATCTTGAAGTTCTGTGATCGAATCTAGATCGAATCACTATGCGAATAGAATAATATACGTACATCCTACGTATTTATCTCCATTGATTATTAGCTAAATCAATTTCTCCTTTCGATTCACATTTCCTTTAATTCTATTCACGAATTCACAATTGCTTCCATTTCCCATTGAGTTATCACTTCAATTATAAACAGTTTTTACTCCGACCAACTAAAATTTAAAAATAGCTTGAAAAAAATTTAAAATAGATAAGTAGTTGAAAAATAGTTAAGTTGTTTAAAATAATTGTAGATTAGTTAGATAGTTGTAAAATAATTGTAAAATAGTAACTAGTTATAAAGTAGTTGAAAAATAGTAATTAGTTTATAAATAAGTTGTAAAATAGTTAAATAGTTTCAAAAATAATTGTAAAATAAGTATAAAATAGTTTGGCTTTATAAAGAAAAGTTGTATAGTAAATAGTTTGGAAAATAGATTTAAAACAGTTTATATTAAAATAATTTATTTGAAAATAGTTTCAGAGTCAAACTGTTCAATTCCCAATCTCCATTCTCATCAATTCAATTTAAATTTCCACTTTCATTTAAATTGACTCAATTCCAATTTAAATAACTTCAATTTCTTTCCAAATTCAAATCAATTTCCATTTAGAATTTGAACTCATTCAATCTTCAATTTCAATTCAAATTTACCTATACTTCTTCGTAAACTTGTTTCTAAGTTCAAATCATGGTTCAAATCCTTTTTAAACAATTTAATCTTTCAAAAACCAATTTATTACCCAAATTAAATTTTGAAACCAATTTTGGCAATTTCAATTGAAATTTTATAATAAACATTCAAAACATAAGTTCAAAGTGATTTCACTTTCACAAGTTCAATTTTAGTAATGGATGCATATTACCTCAACCCATTTCCAATTTTCAGATCTCAAACCCATTTTGATATCACACATACTCCCAATTCATATCAACCATTTAACCTCCCAAGTTAAATTCAATTTCATTTTGAAATTTCCAATTCAGGTTGTTTGTTCTAAACTTTTTTAACTTTCCCTAAGCTAAATTCAATTCAATCTAGTCATCTTTATCCAATTTGAATTCCCATTTAAAATTTTAAACTTCTTATCAATATCCTATCACTTATAAATTCTAAAACTTATTTCACTTTGGGTTTTCACATCACATTCCAAGTAAAATTTAAAACTCAACACTTAGGGTTTTATTTCAAATCATCTTTGATATTATGTATATCCCTCATATATGCATACTTATTTCTTAGCCCATCAAGCCATATTTTTAAAATTTAAACCACCTTTGGTTTTAATTCAAAACAGTTTTCTTTAAAGCTTTCAAACAACTCTTATTTTAAAATAAGACCACATTCAAAATATTCCGAATAATACTATTTATTATTTCTCTTAACATTTTGAAAACAATTTCAAATGTTCTTAGACTTAGGATTCAAAACTTCTCAATTTATATCCTTTCTAATTTACAAATTATTCTCATCTAATGGTTACTTCCTTAAAACATTTTATTGTTTATTGGAAAACAATCATCCCATTATTAAACACCATAACCTTTCTATTTTCTGGTTTGAAACCAATTCTAATTCATCTTATTTGTATAGTTCATTTTATCGAATTCCTATTTGGATATATATATATATATATATATATATATATATATATATATATTCATCACTCAATTCTTATCCAACTTCAATATCCAACAACCAATTATTGCTTTATATATAAAATATAAGATTTTATAAAAATGATTCATTAAAACCATTTTAAAAACCTTTATAGAAGAAAATAACAAGCACACTCTCATATATACACACACACACTCAACTCATCTTAGGGTACCACTGACCCTATCCTTAATGAGTAAACCCACCAGAGCCAAGGTTCTTGCTTAACCTCGCTCTGACACCAAATGTAACGACCCGGAATTTTCGATCTCGAAAATTTCGGATAGTTAGGAAAAGAAGAAAAGAGGAAGAAGAAGAAACAGAAAACAAATCACAGAATCTCACATTCGCAGCGGACCAAAATATAATATCAAATAATAACAGTTATACAAAAGAAAACTGTATCTGTCAATTAACATTTATGTACATCAAAGTTACAATATTTACACATAACACTGGACAGACAAAACCAACATGTCCCAGATAAACTAATATCACAGCGGAATACACTCCATAGGTTTCTGTCATCCAGGTCGCCACCTGAGCTCCAGAATGCCCTCACCTGAAAATCTATAATACTCGGTCTGGCCCGAGCATTAAATCAATGTAACACTTGGGTCAGGCTGGAAACCAACGTGAGTAAACCCATGCAATTTGAAATACTAAGCTTCAAACATCGTTCAAATCCTGGGTAACTCGTACCTTACTATGAGTTCAAACTGATTATAGTCAACACTTAGTTTCAAAGGTTTATATTATTCCATTCCAGCCTATTGATCTCACATATCAAATCTATATAGAACTATTTTAGATTAAAAATCAAAGTGGTTTCGGGTATTTGCTGATACCCGACCCCAGTCTCTTGGAACCCAATGTCATCTTAACCCAAGTTATTCAAGTGAATATGATTTAATTTAAAATACAGGATGTCACTTTTACATAGCAACTCATCATCGATGGATAACCACATTATAACTGTCCACCTAATCGTATCATATCACACAACATTTCGTATCAGAAATATCAACCAATAAAAGGCATTTAATATCATTCCATCAGTTAAATCAAATATCATTCTTAAGCAAGAATGATCACTTCCCAATTAATCAAATAAATATCTAATTCAATTAATTACTAACTTTAATTACTTAGATTACCTTTACTTAACATTAATTAATTACAAATCAATTAATTAATCATCTTTTATTTATCAACCTAATTAATCACCCTTGATTAATTATCCTTAAATTATATTAAGTAATTAACCCTTAATTAATTTCCTTAATTAATCCTTACTTAAACTAATTACACTAAGTAATGAATTCTCAATTACTTTTATTAAGTAATTATCATTGAACAAATCACATTTAGTAATCACCCATTAATTTCCCTCCTTAATTAATGATATTAAGCAATTTTCTATAATTACTTCTATTAATTAACTTTATTAATTACATTGATTAATTAACCTTAATCAATCATTAATTATACACACTTATTAATTATCCTATAATTAATTAACCTTTAATTGTTAATTAATTAATCATTAATTACTTATTTTAATTAATCTTTAATTAATTAATAAATCCTAATCACGCAAACCTTAATTAATTAAAAGATAAGTTATTCATCTTAATCAACTTCTTAATTTTCATTAAAAATCTTACTAAATAGACTTTGAATTAAATTATCATTAATATAAAACTTAACTTAACCCTTATGTTAAATTAATGATTAAACACATTAAATCTTCTTAATTTAATCATATTATTAATTAAGTTTTAAACAACTTTAAGAATCAACTTAATTAAATTAACATTTAAACAAACACCTTATTTTAAAATAATGATTTAAGTGAATTAGTAGAAAACTTAATTATGTTATCTTTTAACACTTGAAACATAACCATTATACCCGAGAAAATCCAAGGGTTACTCGAACAAATACCCGAGTTTCCTCATCCTTTTCCCGAGCTTCCTCCTCTTCCGTTTTTAAAAAAAAAACTTGTTTAAATCTTTAAAACTGTTATACTTTAAACCACTCAAGTACTCGAATCAAACTCCGTGCCCACCCTTCTCTTTCCCTGAGACAAACCCGAAGAAAAACCCCACGAGCCAAAACTAACACCACTGACACAGCGTACACCGACACCGATCATAGGTGATGATCCGACCTCCAAGTTCACCTCCGACAAGTCGCCTACTGCCTCCACCTTCGATCCGAACCATCCAAATTCCAATATACGCTCGGAATCGAAATCGAGCTCCTTTGGTCAAATCTTGAACAGAACCTTCGCCTCAAATATCCTCGAACCGTCGACGCCAACCACCGGACCCTTCCAAACTTCGGCCACACCCTCACTGGCCTCCACGCTGCCATTACCCAAGTTCTGGTGAAGCTCGATCAACTAGAGACGCCGCGTGCTCGAATTTCCCGACCTCGACCCAAATTGGGTTTTAAACCTTAGTTCGACCGATTACTGTCTCCATAGTGAGAAATAAAATCACCTGGCATTTTTGCCAAAATCGCCGAGCTTGCTCCTACCTCAAGATGAAATCCCGACCACCCCGAGACCTGCGGCCACCAAAAATAACTCAAAACTCATTTTCTGATCATCTTCAAAATGCATGTCCAAACCTCAACTAAAAATTGAGATTTTTATTTTAAAAATCCTACTTTTCGAAGTAGATTCAGGCTATATACTTGAATTAACAAATTGTTGTGATTGATTTTAACCTATTCTTACATTTTCCACTGTTCCTTTTGTTTTCCAGAAAAT
This sequence comes from Allium cepa, assembly GCA_030765085.1. Lineage (NCBI taxonomy): Eukaryota > Viridiplantae > Streptophyta > Magnoliopsida > Asparagales > Amaryllidaceae > Allium > Allium cepa. The sequence goes on along the minus strand of CM060935.1, from coordinate 735,572,169 downwards.
TTCCGAACTTATTTCATACAAATATTTTTTTTAAACCTTGATTAAATTTAAACAAACAAAATTTGTTTCAATACTTCAGCATATAAGAGATTTCATAAGGGACACTTGATTTTTTTTTGAATTACATTAGCACCTAGAAATTTAAAGAACTGAGGAACACTGACATGCACACAGAGATATTCATATACATATAATCATTAAATTCAACATGCAAACCATTGTCTCCAATATTATACTCAAGTTTACTACATGCAATAAGGATTAAACAGATTTGAAACTAAAAAAAAAACAGTTTGTTTACTCACCTTATCCTGGATAGAGGCCTGAAACCTGGAAGTTGAATTTGATTTTGAAAGCTGGAAAACTATTCTGGTTTTTAAATTTAATCTTGATCTTGGTTTTGAAACTTGATGTTGATATTTGCTTTGATTATTGAGTTGAATCTGAAGCTTTAAGTTGAGATGCTAAAAAAAATTAGCTTCGAATTAGGCTGAGGTTGTTTAGAGATTTTGATTTCCTGGTTTCTTTGCTTCTAGAATATGAGGATAAAGAAACAAGTTTTGAAGCTAAATTAACCTGGTGTCTCACATATTCATTAAAATTCTAAATCAGAAGAAAATTTATTTTTGCCACTTGTTAATTTGGTTTACACTTGTTTATTACCTATTTTATTTATTAAACATTTGTCACAAATAGGTATTTTTTATGCCTAAACCCTTTTGTTAAATTTATTTATAAATCATGTTTTAAACCCTATCATTTTATAATTTGTAGATTAATCGATCTCTTATGTTTTAAAGGTTTGCATGTATATAAATTCAATTTATCTCATGTGTATTATGAAAGGAAGAATATTAAATCTTTTTATCAAATCTTATTATTATTTTTTAATTTAAGTTAAAATGTCCAAATTAATTATATTTATTAATTCTGTTTTTAATATATTGTTTTTTCCTCTGAAAATATGAAGTTAATAAATCATATTTCATTATAAGATATTTGTTCTTAAATTCTAAATAAAATTCTATTTACAATCTCTATTGATACTTTATTTTCCTCTGGAAAATTTCACTATTATAAAGTTTTGCATATATCTACTTATAAAAATTCATTAATTTCCTAATAAGGTTTATCATTTATAATTCCAATACTTATTATAATTTCGAATTAATTTATACACCTTCAGATATCTTTAATTATCTAAAATTTATTTATCTAACAAAATAAATTTAGAACCTCAAGGTGAAAACCAATTAAAATATACAATTATCAAATGTCCAAAAACCCGGGTTATCACATCAGTTTATTGATTCGAAAGCTTCAACCCCTTCGAAAGCATGCCTTCGAAACAACCCCTTCTGCCTTTTTCCAATCCACAACGTATCAATGGCTTGATACCATGTGTATTGGTTTCGAATGTAGCAGAAGTATGGTGACGAAAGCTCGCATAGGGAAGTGGCGAAGTTGTAAATTAAACAAAACTGGTTTTATTGCCTTTCAAAGAAATTCCTTAATACCTAGCTTACCCAATTTGTCAAAATATGGCTGGCTGCCAAATTCATTATCAAAGTACTTTTTATAAAAAGGCTGTCGAATTCAATAATTTATAATTGAAATTATTTTAACAAATAAGCCATTCCCTTCAATAATACATTTAAGTCCATCAACTTAAATAATTTAATAACCATATTAAGACACTTAGGAAAAATCTCAAAAAATCATCATAATTCACTTTAAATATGTTTTCTAACATACTTAAATTTCAGACCCATGACCATTATATAAATGCATTATGTAATTTAAACCCGAAATTGTCTATTACTTCCATCCAAAATTCATAATAAATTATCCATAGTTTGGAGTATTTTAAAAATTTAAACCAATCTCCCAAATAATGTTTTACACAACATATTCAACTATCATGGCATTTGAAATCAATTTACACAATTTTAACCTTAAAATCGAGATATGCCATTACATAAAAATCCTAGCTTAAATCAAAACATGGCGTATAATCGAAGGATATCATCATTCATCCATCTAAATGGTTTTAACCTTTAATACGAAATCAGAATGTTTAAAAAGACATATATGAGATGGTCTATATTATTATTCACCTTGTTTGGATAAGAAATTTGAGATTTGCTCTCACTTTAATCTTCCAAACTTGAATATAGGCTCCTAATTATTTTAAGCTCTTCTTCCCCTAGGATAATGGCCGGCCTTAATTCTCCTTTGCTTATGTTTTTGTTTTTATGAAAGTATGATTGAGAATGGGGTAAGGGTTTAGGGGTTATGGTACATGGCTGTTCTTATATTACCCTTGCCTTAATCTCTTAGGTATATACTAAGAAACCATTTTATAAATCCATGTAGTTAAGGCACAATCCTATTTAGTTTTCAACTCTCAATCCCCTTATCACTCTAGTCTCTACATTATTCAATTTAATTTATCTAATTAAATATCTTGAAAATGCTATTTTTAATTAGAGGTGTTACAGTTTCCCCTCCTTAAAAATTTCATCCTCGTAATTCAACAAGGACTAAATACTAATCATAGTAATCATCTGTAACATGTCCTAACTACCATACTAGCCTAATAGACTAGAACCATAATTCACTTTTAATATGTTTTCTAACAAATGTAAATTTCAGACTCGAAATCATTATATACTTGCCTTATTAATTTAAACCCAAAATTGTCCATTTCTTCCATTAAAAATTAATAATAAATTATCCATAGCTTGATGTGTTATAAAAAATTAAAGACATCTCCAAAATAATGTTTTATATAACATATTCAACCATGATGGCATTTGAAATCAATTTACACGATTTTAACCTTAATATCAAGATATACCATTACACAAAAATCCTTGTTTAATTCAAAACATAGCATATAATCAAAGAATATCATCGTTCATCCATCTAAATGGTTTTAAATCTTAAAACCGAAATTAAAATGTTCAAAAAGACATGTATGAGGTGGTTTAGATTATTATTATTCACCTTGTTTGGATAAGGAACTTGAGATTTACTCTTGCTTTAATCTTCCTAGCTTGAATATTAGCTATTAATTGATTTTAAGCTCTTCTTCCCCTAAGGTAGTAGCCGACCTTGATTCTCCTTTGCTTATTTTTTTGTTTTTATGAAAGTACAAATGAGAGTGAGGTAAGTGTTTAGGGGTTATGGGATTATGGTACACGGCTATTACCATATTACACTTGCCTTAATCTCTTAGGTATTTACTTATAAACCATTTTATAAATCCATTTAGTTAAGGCACGACCCTCATTAGTTTCAAATCTCAATCCGCTTATCACTCCAATCTCTACATTATTCTTTTTAATTTATCTAATTAAATCTCTTGAATAATGATATTTGAAATTAGGTTTGTTACAATCCCATTAAGTTTTTAGGATATCTTATAAATTTACGCAGCATTGATCTTGCCTTTAGCTTATTCAGACCAAAGTTAGTAACGTGCACTGGATAACCTCACACCTTAAAATACTTGAGTTGGGTCTCTTACCATACCACATCTCGTATGGCGTTTATGGCATTGATTTAGTGGGAAATAATTTTGACATGTGCGCTGCAATTTCTAGCACATATCCCCAATAGGATAAAGGTAACTCAACTTTACTCGCCATTAACAAAACCATATCTAATAAGGTTTAAGTTCCTTCGCTCTGACACATCATTGTGTTGTGGAGTATAAGGTGGAGTAATTTGATATATAACCCATTGTCTTTTAAGTACTGTTGAAATTCCCATCCAATTACTTACCTCCTCAATCTGATCTATGAATCTTAATCTTAAGGCTCATTTGGTTTTCTACTACATTTTTATATTCAACGAATTTCCCAAAGATATCGGATTCACTCTTCATAAGATACACATATCGTAGACTCGAAAAATCATCAGTGAAGGTAACAAAGTAAGAAGTATTATCTTTAGTGATTACAGGCTCTAGGCCGGTACATCAATATGTACTTAACCTGAAAGTGCATCAACTCTTTTATTGCTCCAACTGATGGGATGCTTGGTCATTTTATCTTTGAGACATGACTCATGCATGTCAAATGATTCGGAATCAAGTGACAGGAGAAACCTTCGGTTTTCATTTTATGTAGTCATTTCTTACAGATATGACCTAGTCCACAATGCCAAAGACAACTATCATTTTATTTTCAGAAGAGTTATCACAAAATACACATAATTAGTATTGATCACATAAATTCCATTTTCAAGAACACCGTTGCGGAATTTAAACTAATGTTCATAACATTATTTTGCACAATGAAATATATATCTAGTCTTAGACAATTTAGAAACAGAAATAATCTTGCAAATAATTTTTTTTTAGAAAATAGCATTTATTTAATATCAAAAATGCTCCACTAGGCAAACTGAAGTGATAATCTCCTACAGCCGTTGCATCTACAATAGATTCATTAGTGACTTGGAGCCTCATATCTTCTTCTACCATGCGGTGCTAGTTTCTAAGCCCCTGTAACGAATTACATATATGTGTTTTAGATCCAGTATTAAAACCCATGAAATTTTGTTGATTACAAAAAAATTGAATCATAAATGTACCTGATAGAGCTGTAGAACCATTATGTTTTCTTTCTCTAATAATCTTTAAGTAATTAGAACAGTTCCTTTTCTAACGACCTTTCTTGTGGCAGTGGTAACATTCACCCTTGTCGTTGGTCTTCTTACTTTTCTTGTTCTTCTTGCCTTCTCTTTTCCGCTTCTTCAGACCTATTGAAGATGATACATCTCCCTTTATAGCAAGCATAACCCTTGATCCTTAAATGCAAACTTGACTGACCTCAATATATTGAGGAGCTCCATGTGATTCCAATTCAATTGGTTCATATTGTAATTCAGAATGAATGATTCATATCGAGGTGTAAAAGAACCAAAGATCAAATCAACTTGTAATTCATTGCTTATTTGTACGTCCAATTGCAAAATCTTATCAGTATAGCCCTTCATCAATAGTACGTAATCGTCCACCTTTTATTCATTAGTCATTTTGTATTGAACAACTTCTTCATAAGTTCGTAGCTTACAAAATGTGACTTTTCACAAAACCCGGCCTTAAGACTATCAAATATGTCCTTGATAGACAAATTTTCGTGTTACCTTTGCAACGGCTTGTCTAACATAGACATAATGAATACTTAGGTGATCTCTAGGTCTGAAATCCAATTTCCATAAACAAGTTGAAGTTTGAGGTCTGCACCATCAATGGGGTGTTCTTTAGGTTCACATGTTATAGCAGATCAAAGATGCTCGTAAGTCAATGTTTTCTTAATTGCTCTTAGCCAATCGGTATAGTCAGGTCCGGTAAAAATTTTATTTTCAGATAAGTGTTAAAGTTGTCATTTTTCTATTAGTTTAATTGGTATATTGTGAGGACAATATGATAGTAGATATGCTTATAATATTAGTACAGTTAAACTTTATTTTTCATTTTACTAATATGCTCCCACTAGTCTTTAATGTTTTGCCAAACCCTAGGTCGAAACATAGAAGTCTTTCAACTTCACTAATAGGTATTTGGACTCGTCTGTCTTGGAATTCTGATCTTAAGTTTTCTCAACAAGTCAAAGCTCCATAGATTATGGATAACTCCTTATCGGTTGTATCATATACAATTCCTAACCCTTGATACTTTGTCCTAATTTCACTTTGACCTTGAGTTTTCTTAACAAATTGAAGTGAAATTATTCACCGGAACCTATCATATCACGATGGCTTAAATATAATATATGTGCCTTGAGTTTGCTTAATAAATACATATAGTTATCTTACCTAGTTTATTCAATTTATTAACAATATGACACCCATCATCTGTAGCTTGAGTTTTCTCAATAACTAAGGAGTATGCAAATAATTTATTAATATATATATATATATGGTAGAGGACAATAATATATTAAAGACTCATAATCTTTAATACATTATATTGAGTGATATCGACTTATGAAATGATGCCTTTTCTTATGAAATACCCTCGTGATTCAAGTGTCAAGCAAATTTGAAATCATGGTATATGTACATTTAAATATGTATTTATTCCTTAAGTGTATTTCTGGTTTCTTAACGTTCCACCTTTAATTTATACATTCATATATTTTATAATTTTATTATTATGTAATTTTTATATTTTAGTTTACATATATAATAATCTTATATGCATATATGCATGTGTACCATTTAATTAATTAACTCTTAATTAATTTATTTAATTAAACAATTTTGATTAATTTCGAAATTTGTTTTATATACATACATGTATACTTATGTTATTTTAACATTTTAAAATAACATAACATATATCATAATATATAAGTATGTATATATTTATTTATTAATTAAATTATTCAATTTATATATTTTATTTACCTTATTAATAAATTTTTATAAATTTCAAAAATAATTTATATTAATTTTCAAAAAATTTGAAAAAAGTTTGATATTTTATAGCATTTACTTTTAAAATAATTTATATTTTATATTTTATAATTTTTAAACAATTTTGAAAATTAACCCTAGGCCCAATTCAAATTGGGAATTTTCTATTAGAAGCAGCCATTGGTCTTCCATGTCTACTCGAACCAGGTTGATAGCCAAGTGAGGCAGAGTTTTTGATAACTTAAACCCAAGCTTTCGAAACAACCTTTCTAAACACCCTAATATTTGGGATGTGAGCTTAATTATTTAGCTCTTACATGACTAGTTTAGACCACATAGGCTATTGGGCTCTTATACTATTGTAGGAACTGGGTCATCCCATCGAGGAAGAAAAGGATGAATTTCAAAAAATATTACCATTTTGGATCTTTATTGGACTTACGAAGTCTAATTTATTTAGAACATTTCTAAATTACTTTTAAATAAAACCATTAGTTTATTTAAATTTATATTATGTAATTTATATTATATTGTATATATACGTGTATCACATACACACATAAGTATGCATATGTGTGTGCGCATGCCCGTGTAACATAACAATCCATGCAAGGGTTAACATACCGATGTATAAATGCTAGGGTTCACACTACAACAAACATGTTAGCCCATCTAGTGCACAAATACATTGTCCAAATGTATGCTTATATGCTTTAACTTATGCATTCAAAATATTACAAATATATATATATATATGTATATATATATTATTTTGAATAATTATAAATATATGTATATATGTACATGTATAATTTATTATATATATATATAATTATGTATATGAAAAACATTTAAAATATATTATAAAATTTAATTATTTATTTTGTTGTAAAACCGAAAAATTAAATTTTTTTATATGTATCAAATAAATAAATAAATAACTATGCTTATAATCAATTTAATAATAAATAAACATATATGTTTAAATATATGTGAATAAAATATAATATATATACTCACTTACCTAAAAATATTCACGGCCAAATATTTTTTTAAAGTTATTTAATTTAAATTTTCAATCAAAAATAAATAATAATATTATGCCTAAAAATTCATTTTCATAATTATAATTTTGTGTTTTAATATTGTATAAAAAACCTGGATGATAATTTTGCATTTGTATATTTCAATATATATTTTTTGTAATTTTAATTCAATTTTGAATTTTAATTTAATTTTTCACGTTTAATTTATATTTAATTAATATATAAAAATTTTTTAATCGAAAGTTTATCAGGTATGAAAATGATTCTATGAAATTTAAATTATATTTCATGATATATTTTATTATTTTGTAAATTTATTTAAGTGATTCCGATTAAATAATATTTATATAATAAAAATTATCTTTTATGGCGAAAAATATTTCAAGTGTAAAACTGTATATATGTGATTTTTAAAACATATTTTTATGGTATAATGTTTACTATTTAGATTATAAAGTTTAGTTTGTTCAAATATATACATAAATTTGAATAATCGATAAATCAATATGTTTTTGATCCATGAGTATCAAGGCTTGCATATGTTAAAAATAATTTATTTTTTATTTTTAATTATATAAGCATACGAACAAACAACCATTTTGAATGCAAGATATACCAATATACCAGAATCGTCACCTAACTAACAAAACAATACATATGATATATAAATTATCAAAATATTAGTATGTAATCATAGATTAGATAATTACCTTTCACCAATGCGAAAAGACCATGGCTCAAAACGTTGAAATAAAGTCCTGGATCAAATTCCAATTATGAATGTGTTATCTCCTGAATTGCAGACCACAGAGTATAGAATAGTGTTTATTTAATTTGATTTATGCTTTGAAATGGAGGAGAGGGGAGGATGAATTTTAGCCAAAGGTATAGGTAGCGGAGGCTTTAAAAAGTCGGTCGAGGAAGGAGGGTTATAATCTATTTATAAAGAAGAGACCAAAGAGATATGTTAGGATCTATATCCACTTTTCTCTCTTATCCATTCTCCTCCTTTATCCTATCAAAACCCCAGCCTATTCTACAAGTCGAAGCCGCCCCCTGCTGGTCTACGTATGACTAAACTCACCTTTCCTATATGGGCTTTAAATCCAGTCTTAGCCCGTATAATATTCATCACCTTTAAATCCAGTTTTAACGCGTATCGATACTGTATATTGATTAGTATATTTATAACTATTATAAACATATTTATTAATGTTATTTCACAAATCAAAATAAAATTTTATATCTAATATTTCATAAACATTAGTTAATTCATGACTATTGCAAATTGATTAAATCACATGGTCAAAGGAGCATTCAATGATTCGGTTGTGACTTTTTTGGTGCAAATTTTATCAGCGAATAACATCAAACTGTTTGTCTGTTAACGTTCACACGTCAATTAGTAGGTGATGGGATATTTGGACAAATTTATCACTTATTGGTTTTGGTAAAATCAAATTTTAGTTTGTTAGGCATTACCAATTGTGACTATTATTCACACCAATTCTCTAAGTCAAAACTATATCACAGTCTTAAGGAATTTGGTAATGGTAAAAATTTCAATATCGTCCATATTCAAACTCAATAATCCTAACACAAAGTCCTTTTTCAATAATAACAATTAATATTAACGAAACTACTCTCGAGACATTTTGACTTTGAGTTGACCATGATACTAACCCCATATAACCGAGGTGATGAATTCTCTCTTGAATAGTGTTTCATTACCAATACTTCCACTCGACCTATCTATAGTCATTCAATGGATGTCATGACATGATTTGACTACAATTAAAGAAAACCTTTTATATTAAGGATCAATAATATTCTCAAGTCGGGAGAACTATATAGATTAGTCACATTGATATTTTATGTTTGATCTTAGTTATATTTACCAACAGAAATTATCGACCGAGTCATTCCACAGTTATCCTATAACTATCCGTACTTAACCCTTAATGCCTACGATAATCATGAGCTATACACTGCATAACATTTGAAAAGCATACGTACTCTTGTTTCCACGGATGCGTCGATATCCAGTCTCGATGCATCTTGACTAGGAATATTTAAAATGACATGTTTATTATATTGTGACATAATACTCATAATTACAACTATTTGTGATTACTATCATAAACACATCATTTATGGATTTTCTATTTAAATAAATTTTAATTAAATATTTAATTACTTATAACATTATAAAAAATATATAATAGTAAGGAAAAATTCCTTTATTACGAACAAGAACTGATTACAATGAATGTAGAATAAATTACAGGATTTTCTCTCGGGCGTACCTTTAACTCTATCAACCCCTATACTGGACTGGTAACTACTGTTGTATGAAAACTCCACCAAGTGTAAGTGATCTTCCTATGATCCATCGAAGTCTAACACATATGCTCGTAACAAATCTTCAAGCGCTCAATTGACCTTCTCAGTCTATCCATCTGTTTGAGGACGGTAATCTATACTCACAAACAATTCACCCAAAGCACTCTGTAGGCTCCACAATATTCACTAGAAAAAATGTATCTCGGTCACTAGCTACATTACTTGAAATTCCGTAGGGTCTTGCTACAGTTTTTACATATATCTCGGCTAAATTTTTTATTGCTTTCGTGGACTTCATCGAAATGACAATAGTACTCTTAGTTAATCTATCAACTATGATCCATATACTCTTATTACCTTCCCTTGTCCTTAGAAATTCATCTACAAAATCCATATAAGCAAAACCGCACTTCCACACCAAAACTTCTAAAGGCTGTAAAAGTTCACATGGTTTTTGGTGTTCGACCTTAATTGTTGGTGGGTGTGAAACATCTCTTTACACATTTTTCAATGTCTCCTTTCATTCCTTCCCAATAGAGGCTATGCTTCATATCACGGTACAATTTTGTGCCTCTTGGATAGATAGGAAATTTTTAATAATGATATTCATCTAAGACAACATTTCGAACGTCTCCATTATCTGAAGCATAAAACCATCCCTTTTTTGAAGCCAACCTTTCTTGTTAATAGCGAAGCCTTTCAACTCTCTGGTCCTAGCACCACTCTTCAGGCCATTGACCTTTTTGGCACGTAGTGGATCTTCCTCTTCTTTCGGCAACCTTCTCCATGGTAGATGGGTGTACTTCTAAGCATGACGATGCCCCAGAAGTTCTACTTGGACCCGCACTCAGTCAAAGCTGAACATTACACGAAGATAAAAGTCTCAAATGCATTTCATCCATTAATCGTAGCTGAAACATGACTCTACTGCTTTCGGCTCGAGGCATCAGCAACTTAATACCTTTTCATGGGTTATGCTTGATCCTAATATCATATAATGCCAGAAAAACTGTATCTACCTCTGCTTTCTCAAATTCAACTCCTTTTGAGAGAACAAGCACTTATGGTGAGTAAACAATTCAAACTTTCTCAAAGATGGTAATGCCTCCAAATCTTTAGTGCAAATATAACTACTGCTAACTCCAGGTCATGCGTTGGATACCAAAATTCATCAGGTTATAACTATCTATGTGCATAAGCTATCTCCTTGCCCTTTAGCATCAATATTGCCCCTAATTTTGAACTCGAAGCATCTGTATAAACTATCATATCTCCCTTTCCCTTGAGCATCAATAAAAGTGTCTGTTAGCCAAAGCTTCCACTCTTGGAATTCGATCTCCAACTCCCTTGTTGAATCATACCTCCCATTCTTTCGGGTAAATCTCATTAGTGGCATTGCAATGTGAGATCTCTAATGAATCTTTGATAGTACCTTGCCAATCATATGCAACTGTGTATCTTGGTAATAGTCTCAGGTCTTTTCCAACTATTCACGGCTTCAACCTTTGAAGGATGTAAAGCCAATCCCTACTCAAAACTATATGGCCTAGAAACTTAACTTCCTGTTTTCAAAAATGACATTTGGTTAACTTAGCATTTAACTTGTACCGACTCAAGGTTTCTAATATCAATCTAAGATGAGCCTCATAATCTTGCTCATCATTAGAATACAATAAAATATCATCTATAAAGACCAACATGAACCTTTTCAACTGATTATGAAAGACCTAGTTCATAATATCTATAAAGAATGTTGGAAAAACTAGTCAAAGTGCATAACTAATCGCTCATATGAATAACATCTTGTCCTAGACGCGGTCAAATGAATGTTTTTTAGCAACCCTTAGTTAATAGAATCCAATTGCCAAATCTTTCTACGAAAACACTCTAGCTCCACTCAACCGATCATATAAACCCTCTAACCTTGGTAACGGAAAAAGATTCTTTCCCATTAACCCATTCGACTTCATATAGTCAACACACATCTGAAGTGATCCATGTGACTTCTTGACAAATACTATGGAAGCTCCCTATGGTGAACTACTTGGGCTGACAAAATTCCCATTCTCAACTTCCATTTGTTTCTTCTTAAATTCTTCCATTTCCTTAGGCAGTATTCTAATGGGTGGTCTACAAACAGGTTGTACCTCTAGTTGCAAATCGTTGAAAAACTCCACCGCTCTCTTCGGAGATAATCATATCATTAGTTCAAAGACTTCTGCAAATTTTCAAACCACTAAAACTCTATCTACTTAGTCTTCCAAACTTTCCATCGTACATAATGAAACCCCAGAATTTACCTTTATCTCATCCAAAGATACCAAGAACCTTTCCCCTTTTTCGGGTTCCATATGTCAATAATTCTCTTGACATAATAAATCCTAGCATCATTTTGAATTAGCCAATCCATACCTAAAATTACCCAATATCCTATGAAATCAAATACATATGGGTGGTAGGAAAACAAATGTTTGCACAAAAAATTCCAAATTGGACCTTAATCTGAGAGTGGTATGCCCACTAACTGAACTAACCATACACACATAAGTATTTAAACAGGTAACATCTAACTCTTATTTATCGACCACACCCTTCGAAATGAAAGAATGTGTAACTCCAGTATCAAAATAGTACTCTAACTAAAAGAATGGAAATCTAAATCATACATCCTAGCATTACTCCCTTTCCTTTTTCCTCAACCACTGGTCCTAATGAAGGCCTCTCTAAAGCAAAAAGCCTTGTCCACTTCAACTACGTACATGCCTATTTCTTATGTTTCAATTTATCATAATTGAAGCACTTAACTTTGATCACTCTAGTTGGTTGGAAATATTTGAATGCATAATGCCCTTTTTCCCCACAGTTGTAACTAGCAACTTTCGTAATATCCTTTCGACCTCCTCCGACCCAAGCTTTTCCCCTTGGATATTGCCTTTTGTTCCCTTCCAATATGGGGAACGCCTCTTCTTTAGTTCCACTTTCGGCTTTACCTATATTATTATCTTCTCTTGGTACATTCTACCATACTTTCTCATCATATCCACTAAAAAATCAAAAGGATACGTCAAGTGTGCAATCATCTTATGATCAAAGCCTTACTTCAAACCCCTGGACTTCTTGTTCAATAGGGTGTTAACAGGTTCCCAACCATACTCCACAAAGACAATGAACTTTTGAATATACTCTTCCATATATCCTTGCCTGAGATTGATGAACTCCCTCAACAACACAATCCTCTGGTTTCGAAAATTAATTGATTCTTGAACTTTCTCTAGAATATATCAATGTAATATCCTCTTTAGAAGTCTCGACAGTCACTGTCTTCCACCAATCAAAGGCATATTCATGATGCCATCTTGAAGCTTGTCTTCATTTCTGTGCATCATTCAGCCCCAAATCCTTAAAGGTACGCACACGCTTTAAGCTAATTCAAAACTTAAACTGTCGGTTCACTCCGTATAAACCACCTGCCTCCCAGATTCCTATAGTGTTGATTCATTTTTTAAAAATACCCACTTACAACTGGCCTCTGCTCAACTATTTTTGACATGTATTCCCTCAACATCTGCACCATAAACTAATGGGACATTTATATCCATTTCCATGATATGTGAGATAACTACATTCACTTCTACTAGAGGCACCTTCCTTCCATTCCCTTAATCAATTTGCGTGTTAATATTTTCTCTCCTAACAATGTAATTCTTACACTCCTTATTTGTATTTTCTATGAAGAATGTCTTAGTTATAATTTGATGGAAAGAGTGCAAAACAATAGTACGCAGATAGATATATTTAATTATATGCTTATTTCGCAATCTACGCATGCGTCGCTGTGATAGCGTATACCCTTCTCAAGTTGTTTTTTTCCACTATCCAATTCTACTTAGCCATTTATTCTACATTTTTTTTACTTATGTATCCCTAACCTAAGCTCCAAAACAAACACATTCCTTATTTTTAAACCCAAATATGGAACCCTAATGTGTTGTAGTAATCTTGGAACTATCTTTCACCAAAAGTGAGTTCAGTATGCATAAAATAGTTTAAGTGAATAGAGTAGCTAATATATGTTATACCACATGAATATTTTTACATATTTAAATTATTCCCATTATTGTGTCCATGCAGGAGTTAAAAATATAACACAATCATAGCTAATATTGTCATGCCCAACATATGAGAATGCTAATACGAACACTTAATACAGCCGAAATAGAAAACATTTATATCATTTAAGCCTTTTTTAATGTCTTTAGAATTCATTATTTGTCTTCAAAAAGAAACCAATCAAGATCCATAAACCTGGCTTACTCGAATAAGTACCTATGAGTTTATGGAAATAATAATGATAAAAACATGAGTTAGACATAAAGTTAAGTATGGGCAATATATTACCCTAAACATAAAACATAGTGAGACCATGCTGCTAAAGCACGGAATATGTATTCCCTTTACTATATCATAACATTTGTTTAACAACTTTAATCTTAAGCTGAAATCATTACCCCTTCATATATGTCTTATTCATAAAAAAATTCCATAAAAAAAATAAATAGCTATTTGTTTCAGCATACTATTCTATCCTCTTCTAATCTTCTTTTCTTAACCTGAACTGTACTAAATTTAAGTAGCACCAAGGTCTTATGCCTTCTTCTACTAACAAAGGGTATAGACTAACTTTCAGTTGCCATAAGGCCTAATGCTCCATTCAAAACCAAGAAATTTAGAGTTAACCCACGAACACCATTAAGGTCTTATGCCCATAATGATACCTTAGCCTAACAGATTTTATTAATGGTTTTGACTACTATTGAGGCCTTACACCTTTGATTTTATGTATTTATTGCTACAAAGGCCTTACAAATACACTTTTATTTGTGGTTGCCACTAAGGCCTTACTCATTCACTTTTGATTTTTTTACTGTGCATCAAACTGTACATCAATTATTGAATTCTTGGTTGCCACATCGAGCCTTACACTAATTGCTTTTCTGTTTTGGATGCCACTTTAGGCCTTACTCCAACACTCTCGGTAGTCGTAGACACACTAGGCCTTACACCAATGCTTTCAGTTTTGGTAGCCACTTGGGCCTTACAACTTTTCTTTCATTTTCAGATGCTACGAAGGCCTTACTCCTATGATTTCGATTTTCCGACTACCAAATTAGGCCTTACATCTGATAGAGTTAGGAGCATGCCCTAAGAAATTCTATAATTTATTATGAACTATTAACTCTATAATGAAATCCCATTTGAAATAAATGGTATTTTTGTTTCTATTATATACTTGTTATAATATGTTATATTAATTAATTATTTAATTTAGTTATACTAATAGAAAATCCATTAACAATATGTGTTGTGATAGCAATTACAGGTGTTGCGATTATAAGCAATTTATCAAAGTATAAAAAACGTATTGTTTTAAATATTCCTAATCAAGCGTATTGAGATTTGATATCCACACATCCGTTGAGGCTTGAATACATAGTGCTCTCTAAATGTTGGGCAGTGTATCACATATGACTAGCGGGGACATCGAGGGGTTACGTATTGATAGTTATTAGATAATTATGGAATGACCCACTGATGGTTTTATTTTAATTAATATAACTATAGTCGGATAGAAAATAGTGAAGTGAAATATTACACAGTTCTTTCGACTTGAGAATACAATTGAAATTAAATATGGAAACTCCACTTTGACTATAGTTAAATCGAGGTATGACGTCCATCGAACGAATATAGTTGGGTCCGAGTTAAAACATTAGAATGAAATACTATTCAATAAAGAATTCGTCTCCTTGATTATATGAGATTAATATCATGGTCAACTGAAGTCAATTTAAAGACAAAATATATAGTCAGAGCTGTTCAGTCAATAATAATAATAACAGTTATTAAACCGAGGAATTTCGTTTGGACTATACAAGTTGAATAAGGGAAATATTGGAATTTTGACCATAACCAAATTCCATAATTCATAAGGTGATATGACTTTGACAAAGAGAATTAGTGTAATTGTCACTACCAAGGACATCCTAAATAAGAAAAAAAAATTATTGAACCAGTGTAAGCGACAAATTTAGCCAAATTATCACATTACTATCTAAGGTGGCATGTGAATATTTATATTTGAATCATTCGATATTTATTGCTAACTAAATTTACACTTAAGAATCACATAACTGCAATGTTGAATACTCTAAATATCACCTGATTCAATAAATTATAATTATTATAAATTAATTAATATTTGTGTTAATTAAATTTTTTATTTGATTTATGTTGTTCTGTATTGAAAATAGTGCGTATATAAATGTTTTATACACACGTATCGATATATGATATCGATGAACATTTGACTTTGATTTTAATGTAAATTATTTAATGTAGTTTAAAGTGACATTCAAGCCCAAGAGGCCTATTTAATCTCCGACCAAACAAGAAAGAATGAGGGAGTGATGTGCTAGATTTTTTAGATTTGAGTTGGCTGAGAAAAGGATGGATCTAGATCCACTTTTTCAGATCCACTTTTTCCTCTCTCCTTTTTCTCTTATTTAAATCCATTGCCCTTCAGATTTTATTTTTATTTTTGGTATGTTCTCTTCCTTAACCTCTAGCTGAAAACTCCAAATCCACTCTCCTTTATTATTTTCATTATAAACACAAGTTCAAACCAAATAAAAGAAGGTGCATAGATCTCTTTGACTGGTAGCACTTTCTATAAGGGATCAAATTCAATCCTAAGAGTTTTACTGATTCAGCATTCAAGGTGCAATTAGTAGGCTACACTGGAGGTAAAACTCTACTATACATTTGTTTTTATATATATTTTTCATTTATTATGTTATTATATATGGTTAGGGTAGCTTTATATCATGTGTCCTCATATGTGTTATATATATATATATATATATATATATATATATTGTTTTACAATGTGATGTATTAGACTAATTTTGACAATTTATAAATATGTATATGTATACATTATTATATACAAATTTATAATAATTATAAAATAGTTTATTACAAATTGAAAAAGGGTTTTTTTTCATGTGGATTTTATTTTGAATTATAAGAATGGAATAAATCCTGTACAAATTTATTAATTAAAAGTATTTTGTCAAATTTAAGTATGATCGAATATGATATATATATGGTTAATTATGCATCATCATTTTTATATTAGAAATAATATTTTAAAGTATTGATTATATACATACATAAATATATATGTTATATATTAAAAATATTCATATATAGATACACACATACATATATATATTTGAATAATATAAAATTTATTTGGAAGTTAAAAAAATTTCAATTTAAACTTAAACGTTATTTTCGTTCTAGATCAATTTTTCAAATTTTAAATTTGAATTTTAAACTGAAATATTATTTTATGTATATATGTGTGTGACTACGTATTAATATAAGATTACTTCTACATTATATATGTAAATACATATCGTCCAATATTTGAACAGAGCAACTTCTAAGAGGATCAAGATACCCAGATGAAGATCGAATGGATCAAGAGCCTGAATGCAAGCTTGGAGTGACTAAGAAAAGCAACAGAAGTAGTTTGGGAGGAAAAGGACATTAACATGGTCGGTATGTCCTTAACTGTCTATTAAATACTTCTCTTCTAGATGGTCTGTCCTTAACTTATCATCTCCCAGTGTCACCTGATCCTAATGGTTTTGCGGGGGCTTACTAATAACCTATCTATATACAAACATATATTACTTCTGTGTGTAATCATAATTTTAGTCTTACATACGACAAAGCCCCACACACTGAAATTTTGAAAAAAAAATGAGCTAGGGCTAATAATTAATGTATAGGGTGCACCCTATATCAGTCCTATCTGGTATTCTAATGTCTAGTCATTTTACTTAGGCAAATCTTCCCTTAAATTTTCCATGAAAACCTTTTCAAAATGCTTTAAAATCTTTAAATCAAACCCACACAAGGAAAATGCATATATTCTATACTTTACGCAAAATCATATTACCATGTTATACATACATACATACATACATACATACATACATACATATATATATATATATATATATATAAATGCTTCACCCAAATCTTAGTTGGTGAAAACATCTAAACACTTGAACTACCCCTTTCGATCCTATTGAAAGTACCCCTTTTGACCAAATAAAACCCTTTATTTAACCTAGGCCGAAAGGCCAAAACCTTCCTTTCAAAACCATTCTCAAAATCCTTTTGAAACCATTGAAAACCCTTCCCATCGAAAGCTTTAAAACATTAGACATCCTTCATTAAAACCTTTAAACCATGCCTTTCGAAAATATTGGATAAACCTTTCCTTTCTACCCTATCGAAACAATCAGAAAACTTTTCCCTTCGACTCCTTTGAAATCACTGGGAAACCACCCCTACGAAACCTCTCTTTAAGACTTTCGAAAGAATCAAACTTTTATAAACACAAACCATTCGAAAGAACTTGGGTTCAATTTAAAAATGTGGAAACCTTTCGAAACCATTCAAAAATTTACTTCTTCGAAACCTTTGAAAACAGTTTCGGTTGAAACAATATGGATTATGCCTACAAATAGAGCAAAAGGATCAAAAACCCATTAAAGTTGAAAGCACTCCTTTCAAAATCATTCCTAATTAAAGAATTAATGGTGTATAAATCATCCCTATAAGCATTGGAGAAGTGGTCATCACTACACCATATTGCCAGTTTTGCAACACGCCCATGCGGAAGAATCGCAACGGTTTTGAGCCATTGCTAAATAGCAACGGTTCGAAGCCATTGTAAAGGATTCAAGAACGGCTATGGGCCGTTGTAATTGTGCAACGGCTCAAAGCCGTTGTGTAGTTGCCCCTTCTTTTCCACGCATAACCCCCCGTTCTCCAAAAATAACGCCCTTTTAATTTCATTTTCCCTCTCCTCCGCGCGCGTGTTTGCCCTAGTTTAATCGCCCCCATTTCCAACTCGATTGAGCAACTGCAAATCGTCATCGTCGACTGCAAATCATCATCGACTGCGGCAACGTGAAGACCAATGGTAAGGCTTCCATCCTCATCAACAATCCATTCTTTCATATTCCATTTCCTTGACAAATACTACCGTCCTCATCTCTTTGGCAGGCATTTCTTTTGTTCCGGCAAATACATCCGCTACTGCTTCAAAATTTATTTTCTTCGAAGTGTTAAACCTCAGATCTAAATGTTAGGTATCGTTTTTATTTTTATTTCGATGTTAAATTGGTTTAGACATAAGAATCTTTATAGATTTCATGAAATGAATTAATAAAGTTTAGCCTGAATTATTGAGTAGAAATTGATAATTGTTTCTGAGTTTACTTTTGTGATTTGCGGGGTGATATTAGTAGTAACATTGAGAACCTGAGAACATCATTCAGTTGATTAGGTCATATAATTATGCGAGTTTTATCTCGGCCAGAAGATGATATTACATCTGGCTTTTGCGCTGCTACGTTTAATGTTAAACAGCAAATTAATAGAATGCTCTGAGTGGAGGGCATTGCCTGAGCTCTGGTTGATCAATGTGGAAGCAGCTGCAAACCTGCAATGATGTAGGTTTTTTATCCTTTTTTTCTTCTCCTTTCTAGTTAATGAAGTAATAAAGATCCGTATGTTAATGTAAGAGTAGATGTACCATAGGAAAACCGACAGGTATTCAGCAGTTTGAAGTATCTCGAAAATTTATACTTTTATATTAGTTTCTTTATTTATTTTAATTTGCAAAGCATGACTGCTTCATGTGATTTAGAACTGCTTACTGTATGTTGGGTGGTTGCTGTCAAACATAAATAAACAAGAGTTTAAAGGAGGAGGTGGTGCATTGTTGTTACTTTCTTTGTGTCACAATAAAATAAAACAAGCGAGTTTAAAGAACTATTATAGATAGGTTTAGTGCAGTGTTAAATCAATATGATAAAATCTATTATGGAGCAACATTATGAAATCTGGATATAATGGCTATAGCATTTATTGAATGATTATAAGACATCATATGATACATACTCGAGACAAATTTGCGGACACCATTCATTTTAACATTTCAATACCGTAATTAAACGATCTGCCCTTTCATGATGTACTAATTCATAATTGGCATGATGCATTTTGTCGTGATTTCATAAAATTCAATTAATATCGACTCAGGATAAGTACTACAAATTTGATATGTATAACATATCATCAATCTCTAAAGCTCAAATCTTTCATCACTTGGCCTACAATCCTCCAATTACTGGCTTTCTCCACGACGTTATACATCAAAAAATGAAAACAAACTCCTTATATTTATTGAATTTATTGATATTCAGTTGAAACATGAAACGGTTATTTGCTATGTGTCTTTTGTCTAATATAATGGTTCAAAATAATAAGAATAGAAAATAATGTAAACATTAAAAAAATTAGTTTCTCAATTGTCGGATCTATATGTAGTAGTACTTGAGCTGTACTCAGTTATACCTCACATAAATAATGTGATTTTTCTAAAAGTTGTGTGTTTATATTTCTGACATATGAAGTTTCACCTTTTTGCTCGTTGATATATATTTTGCTAATAACAAGTGCATCAATTATTTAAGCAATATGAATTCAACTTAATACAAATTTACCAACTAATATAACCAATAAAAAACCCATTAAGTACTAAATTAGTATCAAGTGGTAAAATATGTCAACATCTCTAAGTTAGGATAACACACCGATCTGGCTAAATCCTATCTATCATTTGGTCAATTCATATTTCCAAATAGACAGACAAGATTATCATCTTTTTCTTTCTTTTTTATCCTTTCAGGTTGGCCAAACCCATCATTTTCGTTTTCAATTTTGAACCAACTTGTCATTTAGAAGTTGATGCATAATAAATAATAATAATAGTTGATGCTGGCTGCAATTTCCTTCATTTAGAAGCATGATCATTAAGCAATTTTTTAATTCGGTATAAATGTATAATATACAAGCAATATTGGCAGCGTTCCCAAAAAAAAAAATCTGCGTTGCTTAGCTTCCAATGTATTTGACTCATATATCAGTCAAACAAAATTTGTGTTGGCAGACTGTATATACTATTATAATTATATTATTAGTATAAATGTATTTTTGAAGCAGTACATGGCTTTGATTGTTAAGCTCTTATATATTGATTTTTGGCTAGAATTATATATGGTTTTTAAGATTTTTTTTCCACTTGCATAAGTGTTACATGTTGAATGTTTGTTCTTATTCTAATAATAGCTTATTAGGCCCTTTTGCCATTTATTTTATGAATGCAGGCTTGTTTATGCGATGCTTAAAGGGAGATTGTGGATGGTGGTATTGTTGTAAAGGTAAAAATAATTTGATATTCAAGTAATTTTCAAATTAAACGGTGCATAATATAGTTTGGTAACTATTGGAATTGTTAGCTTATTAATTGATTCATCGTTATATTGCACATGTACTCATTTGGTTTGGTAATTATTGAAATTATTGTTCAATAGGGGGAAAAAATAGTACAAACCATAAAAAAAATTAGACATAGTAAAATGGTTTAAATGAACATACTATATAGGCCATCGTTTCCTTCTATTTTTCAAAATCAATTATACTATAGCTTCAATTAGCAAATTACTAGAATCACTATTTATATCTTTTCTTATAAAACATAGTGTAATTGCGTATAGTTACTTTGTTGTTAGGTGTGATCTCTTCTGGTATATTGTAAAACATAGTGTACATGTGGATAGTTACTTTGTGGTAACTTGACAATAATATGTAGGAGTCGAACGCCGACTTGTTGCCTTCCTTACGAAAATATTTTTGCAATACATAAGTTGTATAGAAGCTGCATTATTTGCAGAATATAAACAAATGTGCTTAGCCCACTCACTATATATAGTTGTATAGAAATTTAAAAAAATTACTTTTGCCTTCATCCTGGATGAACATAAACAAATGTGTTTATCCCACTCATGGTTTATAGTTTAATTTTATTCGGAGTTAAACAACCTTTTTATGGCCTCTTCTATTTTAGAAAATACTATTTCCAGAGCTGTGATGTAGCTTCTGACTATGTTGCTGTGCTATTAGTTTATAAGTAAAACTGTATAGTAGATCTATAAAAATATAAAACATGCTGCCACAGTAGTATAGCTACAACTTGCTACAGGAGTAGCTCTGCTTGCTGTAGTAGCAGAGCTCAGTTTAGCAGTGGGAAGTTGGCCGAAGTTTGTATAAAGGGTTGTATTATATGAAGGCTGGTGGTGCACTAGTTTGTATGAAGGATTGGGGCAGAGGTTGTTATGTAGTAAGGAAGGGATGGTATTGTGAAGTGGAAGATGTAAATGTAAAGGCTGATGTAAGTGTAGTAGAGGCAGTGCACACTTCAGTATGTTTGGCAGAGGATGATATGATTGTGGAAGGATGAAAGTTGTTATGGGGTTGTAGAGGGGTGTTGACTGAGGTGTTTTGAGAAGAAATAGAGGATGTTTGGTGAGGGGAAGTGAAGTTGGTGATTGGTGGTAGTCGATGAATTAAGGGATTGATATGGTGAATATTCAAGCTGGTGATGTAGTAGGCATTGGTATGTTGATGAACTGTAAGGAAGCAGTAGTATGAAGGCCGTGGATATGTTGGAAGGGTAGCAGTGATGTATATGGCAATAATGAAGTGGTTATTTTTGGGGGATCGGGCATGGGAGTTGCTTGGTGGTGACTGGTGAGCTTGACAGCAATGGTGGTTATGTTGAATGATGTAGCATAACTGTTGTGTGGAGGAAATTAAACCGGGCTTGTCAGTTGATGGTGGTTGCAGTGCAGTGGTTGGTTGAGAAGTATGTTTGAGGAGATGTATGATGTAGGGAAGTATGGATGTAATGGTTTGTGTTGAAGGCAAGTGAAGGCACGGGAATGTTGCAAGTTGATGTAGAGATGGTCAGGTGTAGCAGGGGTGTAGGTGAAGGCAATGGATGTGGTTCTGGTGCACTGTGCACGGGTGTGCACTAACGGGCAGAGAAATGTTTTTTTGTTTGTGCAAGTGTAGGTGAAGTGGTGCAGTTTTGTTATCAGTGAAGTGCACTGCTTTGTTTAATAGATGTAGGTTGAAACAGGTTGCCTGCAGGAGGATGTCAGGTGCACTGTTTTGTTTAATAGAGAGTTGAGATATCAATGAAGTGTAGGAGGATGATTTAGGGTGTTGACAGTTGTGATATGTGCACAGTTGGTAGAAGTGCAGGAAATTTGTTGTGGTGCTAGACAATGAGGAGGTGTATTTGATGAAGGGGTAACGAAGTGACAGTATTGTGGTGGAGAAAGGCAGCTGTTTGTTTGAAGTTTTGTGTATGTGGTGGCAGCGACAGTGTGATTGTTTGTTGATGGAGGTGGTTATGAACTATGACTGTGATGATCAAAGTTGTGCTATGACTGGGTGGTTAGTGCATGTTGAAGGCAGGTTATTGAGTGTGTTTCAGGGTTTGGCAATATAGTGAATGTAATTTAATATAACAGTGAGATAGTTTGTGGGGGTTGGAGAAGTGTTGTATGAAGGTGAATGGTGTGGTGGGATTGTTGAAACACTGTGCAGAGGTGGGTAGACGGTGCAAAGCACTGGTATGTAGTGGTTGTTGTGGTCTGGATCAACAAGATTTTGGAAATGAGGCAGTATGAAATGATTTTGTATTTACTGTAGTGGTTGTTGTGGTCTGGATTTAGGGTATTGGGATGTATTTGCTATTGATTTTGTGAAGACGCTGATTTGGGAATTAGACATAACGAAAGTTCTAAATTTTGTGGTCTGAAAATTATAGAATTAGTTATGTTTCTTGTGCTTGTTCGTAAACTTTTTATTCAACTCACGACATCTTATTTTGTTTGTTCTTGCTACTTTTTACAGGTGACAATTCACTTCTTTATACGTATCATAGTTGAAGAGTCTCGGTTCCTAATTTTCAAAGATATACGTGGAAGGTTTTTCAGGTTTGATTACTCTTCTGTCCTGAAAGATACTTCCATTTGTATTGAGTGTTGTATACTGTAATATTGAGTATGATAATGTAGTATTGTTGGCGACGATGTAGTTTTGTTCTAATCATTTTATTGTTGTTGCCAAACTATGTACTGTATACTCTAATATTGCGTTGTTTCCACTTAACTATGTAGTGTAACGTATTGTTGTTGAACATTATAATTAAAAGATTTGTTAAGTTTGGTCTTTGTGCTGAATCTATGAATAATATTTGGTTTAGTGATTTTTCTTTTGTGATATTATGTTAAATTTTCAAATGTTTGTATTGAGTATGATAATGAATTAACTCCTACTGTAAGATGACAGAAAAAAGCAATGTATATTTGTAAAAAAAATTAAAATTAGCAACGATTTTGAGCCGTTGCAAAACCAAATTAACAAACCATGTACAACAAGGTTTTGCAACGGCTTTTAGCCGTTGCTAAATTAAATTTAGAAACGGCTCTTAGCCATTGTAAAATTTAGTTTTGCAACGGCTTTGAGCCGTTGCTAAATTTAATTTCGCAACGGCTTAGGGCCGCTGCTAAATTTTTACCACTGCCCATTTTGCAACGGTTCTAAGCCGTTGCGAAACTCTTTTGCAACGGCTCTAAGCCATTGCGAAATGGCATTTCTGGTGTAGTGCATGTTTAAAAAGCAAAGCAAAACAACCCTTTCAAAACCGATCTATGTTGAAAAGTAGAAAGAGGCAGTCATGGGTTTCAACCCAGTCAAAAGCATTTATTTAAAAACAAAGGCGTAACGCAATCGAAACCATTTTTTAGAACCATTTGACCTGGTCGAAAGCCAACTAAGTTGAAAGCTACTCAGTCGAAAGCAAGCATGTGCGTTTTTCAATTAAAGTATCGCTTCAACCCCTTCGGAACTCCTGGTTTCGACCCTATACCTCCTATAACCAATTCGCTACATACCAGTTTCCTGATACCAAACGCATTGGTTCCCATGGAGTCGAAGGTGAAGGTAAGGAGGCGAAATCCTAGTGCCGATAGCATCGAAACGCAATAACTATGTAGATTAGTCCTTTATAAACTATTTATTTGTACCTAACCTGCCTTGTTTGTCAAATTATGTTGGTTGCAAGTCTCACTTTTCTAAAAGTACTGCCAGTTTTCAAAAATAACAATTTTCAATTATTTATGAAATACCCCTTCTCCTTTTCTATAAACATATAAATTTTTTAAGTCCCATACCTTAAATAATTTTATATATCCATTAAAACGGCTTGGAAAATACTACAAAAATTCCAAAAAATCACTTTTAATATGTTTTCTAACATACATTAATTTCAGACCCAAAACATTAATTATTTAACCGTAAATAAGTTTTAACCTAAAATAACCTTTTCTTCCCTAGAAAATACATATAAAATCCACATAAATTCAAAAAATCCTGAAAATTGAATCCTATCCCTAAAATATCATTTCTACTCTACATGAAAATCCACAAGGCATTTAGATGTCATTTGATAGGGGTTTCACCTTAAAACAGGTCATAAAATCTATACGAACAAACATAAATCATCAACAAATATATATAATCATTCCATCATTCAAAAACATGGAAAATCATTGCAAACAAGTTTGGATACAACTAAAAACCGAAAAAAATAAGAAATTTGAGATGTAGTCATTATTCATCTTAGCTTTAGAGATTAAGGAGCTTAGATTTGAATGGATTTGATTTGATTTAGCTTCTTCCTTGGCTTTTCTTAATCTTCTTCCTCTTTTCTTATTAATGGTGGTCGACCTCAAGTTTAAAAAAAATTATGAGTGAAAAACGAACATGTATAGGATACACGGCTAAGGGTTTAGTGTATAAGAATGGCATCTTTCCTATTTTACTCCTCTTTTATTTCATTTTAACTTTTCTTTTAATTCATTGTTTAAATGGCACGACTACCCCTTAATTAAATCAAATCTCAATCCCCTAATCAACACATTATTTTATTTAATTTAGCTAATTGAATATCCTAAATAATGTTACTGTTACAGACTCCCCTCCTTAAAGAATTTCGTCCTCGAAATTACGGTAAGTTACATAAATCAATCAAAGAGGTAAACCATACCATCAAACAAGTCAGGACAAGCATCTCTAATTCTGCTTTCAATCTCCCAAGTATAGTCCATATCATCGTCGCTTCACTAGACTTTAACTAATTTGACTATCTTGATTCTAATTCTCTTCTCATCTCTTACAATAACGTGAATCGGCTTTCTCACTAAAGTCAAGTCCGGTTCTACCAGTAAGTCATCTAGCATAGTCGGTGCAATAGTAGTCTCCGGGTCTCTAACACACTTTATGGGATGAGAAACATGGAAAACATCATGGACTTCTGCCAAACTTCTTAGTAAATGGACTCTATATCTGAGTTTCTCGATTCGCTCAACAATACGAAATGGTCCAATGAATCTCGGCGCTAACTTTCTTGATCTTTCCAATCTAAGCACGCCCTTCATCGGTGTCACCTTAACAAAAACTTGATCTCCAACCGAGAATTCTAAATCTTTCCATCTTTTATCAGCATAACTCTTCTACCTAAACCGAGCCTCCTTCATTCTAGCTCTAATAACCTCAATCTTTTCTGCAGCTTCTCTAACCAAATCTAGACCAAGAACCAACCTATCCCTTGTCTCTAACCAACAAATAGGATATTTGCATGGCCTTCCTTTCGAAGCTTCAAATGGTGCCATCCCAATACTAGTCTGATAACTGCTGTCACAGGAAAACTCGACTAAATGAAAATGGTCTTCCTATGATCCCTCTAAATCTAATACACAAGATCTTAACAAATATTCCAAGATTTTTTTAGCTCTTTCTGTTTGCCCTTCTGTTTGTGGATGGTAAGGGGTACTCATCTTGAGATTGGTTCCCAAAACTTTCTGTATACTCTTCTAGATGTTGCTAGTGAATGAGGAATCTCTATCATTAACTATTATTCCAGGAATTCTGTGCAGTCTAACTACATTCTTTATAAATAACTTTTCCAAAACAGGTGCTATTCTAGTTGACTTAACCCGAATGAAATGGGCACTCTTGGTCAATTAGTCCACTATGAACCATATACTTTTATTTCCTCTGTTCGACCTTGGAAACCTGTCAATAAAATCCATAGAAATAGAACCGCATTTCCATGCCAGAATACATAATGGCTAAAGCAACCCACTTGGCTTCTGAAGTTTGGCTTTTACCTGCTGGCAGTTCAAATACTGCTTTAATCATAAGCCTACATCTTGCTTCATACCTTTCTAGAGGAAACTTCTCTTCATATCCCGATAAATCTTAGTTTATCCTGGATGAATGGTAAAGGTCAAATGATGACATTCCTTTAGAACTTCTTTCCTTATGTTTCCGACACTCTGATCACATAATCTCCCTTCCTTCTTAACCACCCATTCTGGTCCAGACCGAAACCCTTTAAGTCATCGCTCTTAGTTCCATCTCTTAACTTCCTGATCCGTTCAGCTAACATTGGATCCTCCTCTTATTTAGAAGCAATCCTTTTGATCATCACTAGTCGAACTTCCAAAAAAGATAATATAACAGTCCCTTCACTAGACCCAGCCTCGGATCTCCACTGGACTCTATAAGCTGACAAGGCTTCTAATTCTTTCCTCTTAGCAACCATTGCTAATACTGCATTCTGATATTTCCTGCTAAGTGCATCTGCAACCTTATTGCCTTTCCCCGGTGTGTTCTCAACCCCTAAATCATAAGCAGCAATAAACTCTAACCATCTCTGCTATCCCATGTACAGCTCATTCTAAGAGAACAAATACTTCAGCGACTTATGATCTGTATATAACTCAAACCTCTCTCTCAAAAGGTAATGTCCCCACACCTTCAACACAAAAATCACTGTAGCCAATTCCAAATCGTGCGTCGGATATCTGACCTCTTGCGGTCTTAGCTATCAAGAAGTATAGGCAATTACTTTACCTTTCTACATCAGCACAGCTTCCAATCCAGTTCCACACGGATCGGTATAAACCACAAAATCCAGATTCCCTTCTGGAATAACAAAATGGGTGCATGGGTCAATAAGTATTTCAAACTCTAGAACACTTCCTCACAATTATTGATCCACGCAAATTTCATATCCTTCCTCGTAGGCTTGTCATTGGTGTTGTTATCCATGAGAAATTCTTAATGAATCTCTGATAATAACCAGCTAATCCAAGAAAACTCTTTATCTCAGTCAGTGTCTCAGGTTTCTTCCAAGTATTCACTTGCTTCTATCTTAGTCGGATCCACTGATAACCCTTTCTCTAAGACTACATGACTAATAAAATTCACTTCCTTCTTCCAGAAATGACATTTCAAAAATTTCGCCTTTAGCTGATGCTACCACGGCGTCTCAAGCATCACTCTAAGATGAACTTCATGCTCTCTTTCATCCTTAGAGTATATCAAGATATTGTCTATGAAAAAGAACATGAAACTATCCATATGCTCTCGGAAAGCTCGATTCACCAAATTCATGAAGAATGTCGGGCGCATTAGTCAGTCCAAATGGTATAACTAACCATTCATACGATCCACACATGGTCCTAATCGCCGTCAAACGTATACCATCCTCTGCTACTCTAAGCTGATGGAAACCTGTTGCTAAATCTAACTGGAAAAATATCTTGGCTCCACTCAACTGGTCAAACAAATCGTCAATTCTAGGAAATAGATATCGATTCTTTATCGTTCTCTCATTCAACTTACGATAATCGATACATAGCCTCAATTGTCCAACTGGCTTCTTAGCAAACACTACGACTGCTCCCCAAGGCGAACTACTTGGCCTGATAAACCTCTTGCCTTCTAGATCCACCAACTGTGCCTTCAACTCCCTCATCTCTACAGGGGTCATCCCACTTGGCGACCTACTCATTGGTTCTGATCCCGGAACAAAATCTATCTGAAAATCAATAGCTCGTTTTGTTGGCAATACAACTACAGGCTCAAAAACATCTGCAAATTCCCTGACCATGAAAACTCAATTCAGCTCGTCTTCCAATTCCATAACACCTGATAAGGCATTCACCTCACTGCTAAGGCTTCCTATGTTATAATCAATCTTGTCGCTACAATCATGGTGCCTAAGCGATATTTTCCTATCATGGAAAAATATCCTAGCATCGTATTTACTTAACCAATCCATCCCAAGAATAACTCTGAACCCCACAAAATAAAACACATGCAAATTAAAAATAAAAGCATGACCTAACAAGTTAAACTCTAACTGGTCACATCTCAATAATAGAGTTGCATACCCTCCTATTGGATTCACAACCCAGAAGGAAGTAACTAAATATGTGGGTTCTAGTTAAGCTTATTTATCAAACATCTAGATATAAAATAATGTGATGCACCAGTATCAAACGGAATGCTAACAGACATACCATGAATTTGAAGCGTACCTCACAAAACTGCCTTTCCTTTCTCCTCAGCCATTGGCTTTGAAGTAGCAGGCTCCAATGCATACACCTTGCACTTTCCATCCTTAGCGGGCTTCTTGCATTGATTCTTATAGTGGCCAATCTGGTCGCAATTGAAGCACTGGACATTCTTCTTCCCGGCCATCTCCTTTGCCTTTCTAGCACGAAACTCATTAGCAAAATGCCCCTTCTTGTCGCACTTAAAACGGATAACTTTAGACCTCCCTTTCTTAGCTTCTCTACCCTTCAAAGCACCCTTCTTAGGAAATAATTTCCTCTTCTAACTCAACCCAACCTGGACCTCCTTAGCCTTACTCTTCTCTAGAGTATCAAGTATTTCCTCATGCCCTAAGGAGACCTCCGCAACTACATCATTGGGGTCTCTAATATGCGGTAAGGTAGCCCTGGCTAACTCGGGTTTCAATCCTCTAATAAACTTCTCATTCCTCTTCATTATCGTATCCACTGAAGCATACTCATATCTGGCCAACTCCTCAAAACTTCTAGCATACTCCAGAATAGACATCTCTCCCTGCTCTAACTCAGCAAAATTTCTGATCAGTGCCGACTATGCCATTGCAGACATGAACCTCTCTTGGAATCTCCCCTTGAAATCTACACAGGTCAAGGTTTCCTCATCCACACCTGCTGTCATGCTATTACACCAAAGCAAAGCTACTCCCTGAAGCTGTTTTGAAGCAAGCCACTTCTTCTTCTCATCATTGAGCCCCAAATCTATAAAGATTCTCTCATAATGCATCAACTAATTCTCCACCTCTATAGCACCCTCTATTCCAAGAAATGGCTTACCTCCAAGCTTAGCGTAATCTCCGCTCAGCTTAGCATAATGTTAATTACCGGAACTTTCGAAACTCTTGCTCTTGCAGCATCTCGTCCTTCCACTCCAGCCGCAATTCCTGCTTGAATCATATTAAAAAAAAACTAATACACGGCTCCCATATCCACTTGCGGGAATTTAGCACCTGCATTCTATGCTTGTGTCGGACCTTGGGTCCTCCTCATATTAGGTCTACATTCCCATTGGTGCCCTTAACTCCTGGGTTAACTCTTCCTCTTCTACCATCCATATTTGTATTTAAACCTCATGAGATACAAAAAAAATAACCTAAAAAGATAGGAGACTGGAGATAAAGCGTATAGTTATAAATAGAAAATACAAGTACATTACTATAGCATTATCTCATACCCTGATCTTACACTAATTCCTTAAGATTGTGTTTGCAAAAATCATTTTTAATTAAATTCTTCCATAAACCTATGCTTTATTACCAAGTTGTAACATCCTATATCTGGAGGCCAAAAGCTAAGCACTGTAGATGCTGCAGTCATCTATAATATTAACTTCTGGTGAAAAAATACGGTAATGCTAATGGTATCCATAATACCAAAGACATTTTAAAATGAAACAAAAACACATATTCAAAAAATAACCACCTTTCCAATTACATTTCCAAAATATGTTCCACCTTCAAAATTACATAATCCCATAATCGTTTCCTTGGTAAAGATCAATTATAATCATTACGAAAATACGCCAAGAGCGACATATGATGGTGCTCCCTTGGTTGATCAAAGCAATATTGCCATATTTGACTTCATAAACACAGCAGAAATAAACTGAACAAACTGAAACTCCTAATTAGAATCCGACAGCCACGTGCTCATCTTCAAATGCTTTATTTATTAAAATTACTAAACCTTGAAAATCTCAACCCCCAGCCTACTCAAATCACTTTTGAGCACATGACAGTTTAAGGGGAAATAGAAACTTCGAGTCATACATAAAGCCTAGTGTGAATAATACTATACATCTCGATTAATGATATTAAGTGAGACACGCCGCTTAGTGGAATAGGTTTCCTCTCACCAACATCCTTTTAAGATATATCTTTTGCAAATCTTTTCGTACAATCAAAACTGGTTAAAACTGTAAAGCATTATCATGTAAACAAGCATATCAGGTAATAAATGGACTATCTATTCGAGCACTATAATTTTGTTTGGCTAACTACTAACCTTTGGCTCATTCGATCCTACCGGTCAATATAAACCAAACTTATCTAATATCTGTTAGACACTACTCTTCCGGACGATTGGTCCTTAACTGTTTGTTAAATACCTATCTTCTAAATGGTCTGTCCCTAACTTATCATCTCTCAAGGTCACCTGATCCTAATGGTTTTGCGAGCTCACTATAACCTATCCGTGTATAAGCATATATTCCTTTTGTATGTAATCAAAATTTAGTTCTTACCAACGACAAGCCTTACACATTGGAATTTTGGACAAAATTAGCTGGGGCTAATATCCGAGTTATTTTACTTAGGGAAATCTTCCCTTAAATTTTCCTCGAAAACCTTTTCAAAATGATGTAAAATCTTTAAATCAAACTCACACAAGGAAACTACATATATTCTATGCTTTATGTAAAATCATCTTGCCATGTTATATGCGCACGCGCACACACACACTCTTTACCGAAATTTTAGTTGACGAAAAATATAAACACTTGAAAGTACCACTTTCAAGTCTATTGAAAGTATCCCTTTTGACCAAATGAAACCCTTTATTTAACCTAGGCTGAAAGGCCAAAACTTTCCTTTCAAAACCATTCTCAAAACCCTTTCGAAACCATTGAAAAACCTTCCCTTCAAAAGCTTTAAAATATTAGACATCCTTCTTTAAAACATTTAAACCATGTCTTTTGAAACATTGGAAAAACCTTTCCTTTCAACCCATTCGAAACAATCAGAAAATTTTCCCCTTCGACTCCTTCAAAACCATTGGGAAACCACCCCTTCGAAACCTTTCTTTAAGGCCTTTCAAAAGTATCAAACCTTTGTAAACACAAA
This sequence comes from Allium cepa, assembly GCA_030765085.1. Classification (NCBI taxonomy): domain Eukaryota; kingdom Viridiplantae; phylum Streptophyta; class Magnoliopsida; order Asparagales; family Amaryllidaceae; genus Allium; species Allium cepa. The sequence goes on along the minus strand of CM060935.1, from coordinate 735,540,006 downwards.
CCATTTGAAATCCCTTGGGTTTAATATAAAACATGTAAAAACCTTTCAAAACCATTCAAAAATTTACTCCTTCGAAACCTTTGAAAACTGTTTCGGTCGAAACCATTTGGATTATGCGTTCAAGTAGACCAAAATGATTAGAATCCCATTAAAGTCAAAAACATTCATTTAAAAATCATTCCTAAGTAAAAAAGTAATGGTGTCGAAACCATCCCTTCGAAAGCATTGAAGAAGTGGTCAAGTTTAAAAAGCAAAGCAAAGCAATGCAACCCTTTCGAAACCAATCTGGGTCAAAAGGTAGAAAGCGACGGTCAGGGTTTCGACCGAATCAAAAGTATTTATTTAAAGACAAAGGCAGAATCCAATCGAAATATTTCTTTAAAACCATTTGACCTGGCCGAAAGCCAACTAAGTCGAGAGTTATTCAATCGAAAGCTAGCAGGTGCATTTTCCATTTAAAAGCAAAGTATCGCTTCAACTGCTTCGGAACACCTGGCTTCGACCCAAAGCTTTCTGGAGACCTTTCTAGAATCTGTTTGTAAACAAGGGATCCTAGTTGTAGGATCGATTTCACCCTAGAGGAGGGGTGAATAGGGTGATGCTGATAATTATAAAATTAATTGCGGAAGCTTATAAAATTATTTCAACACAGATAAATCAGAAATATAGCAGCACAGATAATAGCAGAATAATAAATGCAGAAATAGAACGACATAGAATTTACCCAGCTTCAGCAAAACCCTGCCTATGTGCTGCCCCCAAGGTTTCTACTAGAAATTAAGTAGTCATACGCTTACACACGTAAATTCGTGACACCCGCTACTGACTAACCTAACTCTACGCTCAAAACCCTGCCACAACTCAGCCACTGAGTTGCGAATTCTCAAACTACGCCATGTAGTTTGTCCCCCAGTCACATGACTAATAACTATAACGATTAAAAAGAGAAATACAAATTTTAAAAACAATTTAAAAATAAAAACTAAAACACCCTAATTTATTCTCAAATAAAAATTGAACAAGGCGGCCCAACGAAAACACGCCCTCCTCTGTTTCTATTCTTATATGTTCGGCCCGTTTCTTTTTTGTTCTGTATGGCGACTTTGGATAGATTTGTGGTTGCCGACTTTAATTAGATCGATTGATTTCGATTTCCTTGCTCTGTTGATTGATCGTCTGTTGAGATGCTTTCGGCTGCTTGATTGAGTTCTTTTTTTGCTTCGGGTATGTAATTTTTCCTTTTCCTTTCTGGTTTTAATGCTCGAACTCGATGATAGATACTTGCCGATGATGTTACCTATTTATATATGATTCGAGACCCTTGAATTTTGTTCGTATTCATTTACTTGAATTCGTCACTTGATTTTTCTCGGCCATTCAATTTTGTTTTAATGCTATTCATAAGTTCTGACTTGTTCATATCGAATAATTCCATTTACTTCATTAACACGGTTTTGATTTCAAACCGTTCGATCTTTCCTTGGTCGTTACGGTAGTGACTTTCCTATTTTACTTTGGCTTTGATTTTTGACTTTTTCAATTGTATCATTTGCTTGATTTCTGACTTGATTCGTTTGCTTGGCTATCACGGTTTTGAAAACTTGATTAACTTGCGGCTTTGACTTGAAACTTCATTGACCTTGATCCTAATTTGACACTGTTGTTCCATGACTTCGACCACTTGATTTGTGTAAGACTGTGAGAAAAAATTGACTTTGCCAACGTGTACATCCTTGTAGCATACTTGACTTGTTCGAAACGTGTATCTTTATTTTGCTTTGATTTTGCCTCTGTTGCATATATGTACTACTGTGTTCATGCCTGTGACCATTCATGTTGTTTGCATTGGGTTGATATCATGTTGAACTGTTCGGTTGCATTTGTAGTTTGACTTAGACTTCATGATGTTACGTTCTATTGTCTGGTGGCATTTGATCTTGATGTTTTACTTCACTGTGTTCATTTGTCTGCACTTTTATTCATGATTTGGTACACTGCAATTTCGTTGTGACTTCACTTGATTTGAACTGCAGTTTGAATCATGACATCACTTTGTTCGAGTTGTATACATATATGTTACTTGTTGGTCTGTAGCTTCATGTTGCATTGAACTCTGTTGACATGTGCATTACACTTGAGTCTTGTTCATTCACATTGCTACTTTATGACTTCGGCTATTTTCATTTGAATTATAAAGCCTTCCTCTTGACTTTATTCTGTTGACATTGACATGACTGCTACTTTAAATTTGACTTGTTCATTGTCACTTGACTGCGACTTTGGTTACTCTGCTGTTTCTGGCTTGATGCACCTGTCTTTGTTATAACTATTGCGCTGATATTGCTGCTGCACTATGTAGTAACCTTGCTTGTGCATTTTGATGTTGTTGAGCCACCGAGTCATTTTCAATGTTTCATTATTGATTTGTGTTTGTTGCATATATGATGTAGTCTGGTTTTCCTTTCTGGTTTGCATTGTTTTGTTACTTCGTTTTGTTTACATGTACATGGCTTGTATGGTCTGCACTGTGACTTGAGTCTTCCTTTGATAGCCTGCATTGTACTGGAGATTCATTTGAGACGAGTTGTTGTCTTCATTGTTGACTGCTTGGTTGTATATGCAGTTTTTAGTTGTTGTGCCACTGCTGTGTACTGTGCCTTGGTCTTTGAGCATTGCTGAGTTTGTTTCTTTTTATTGTTGCATTTGTTTTGGTATAACTGCCCTTGTGCACTTTGATATGTAAGCTTGTCTTGGTTTGTCGAGACCACAGTGGCATTTGCATATGTATTCATCCACTTGTCTTGTTTCAGTTTGCATATGGTTTTGTACATTTGGATTTTTGGTCGAGGCTTGTTTTAGTTGTCTTGACCATTTTCATGAACTTGCACCTGTGTTGAATCCAGCTTGCAGCTCGGGTTTGACCTTGTGCTCGTGTTGTGACTTTATTTGTATTGCACTTGAGTTGAACCCGGCTTCTCATTTGGGTTTGACCTGTGCTCACCTGTCCCTGTAGATTTGTCAAGTGTATATTGGTGTGCATGGCCTTGTGGCATGTACAGTGATACACTATGTATGTCACAAGCTGTTCGTGTATGATGAATTCAAATTTAAATGACGACGAACAACCCAAATAACCGAGGCAAATATTATTTTCAAAATCTACATTTTATTTTATACTGCAAACACATTTTATTTTCAATTTTACCGCGTCAATGTATATTTTTGTAGATTTTTCAGATGCTGGATTCACATAGGAATAAAGTTGAAGATCAGTACGAGTTGAGTGAATGAGTGATATGTAGTGAGATGCAATGTGAATTGTAATTTAATCAAATTTGTATTATAATTGAAATTGTATATAGTGAGAGCTTGAAATTTGCACTACTCAAAAATTGTAATAAATATTTGTTTGAATAAAATTTCTATTTGAATTCAAATTCTGTGTTATTTATTTTATTCAGCAAATATTTATTTAATCTTATGAAAAATAAAATAGTACAGTAACAAATACATTTAAATGAATATATATATATATATATATATGTTTATTATCATCAAACAAAAATCATATAATCGCATATTCAACACTAGTCATATACAATGGCATTGGGGACACAATGAAATCTTACAGTCTCCTTAACATAGATCTTAGCAAGCTGAGAAGCAGTCCGATTGGACTTAACAGTAATAAAATGGGATGCTTTGGTCAGACGATCAACAATCACCCACAAGCTATCATGGCCAGCCCTCGAACGAGAAAGACCATCGACGAAATCCATAGAAACCTTAGAGGGAAAAAGGAAGAATAAAATTACGATCATTACAAGATCAACACAAAAGAGGATTCAAATATGAACTAATGAAAGTAAGCTTATAATACCTAGTCCTATTTCCACATCGAGACCTCCAATGGTTGCAAAACATTGTTTGGATGCTGATTCTCGGCTTTACAAGAGCTAAGTCATGCAATGCTTTGCAAACTCCACCACATCTCGCTTCATACCTTCCCAATAATAAAGACGCTTCATGTCGGCATACATCTTACTACTAGCAGGATGAATAATATACTTGGAGAAATGACACTCCTCAAGAATATCTCTCCAAAGATAACCAACATCGGGAATTACAAGCATACCTCTCATATGAAGACAACCATGAGCATCAACAACAAAATCTCGAAACTCATCACTTCGAGAAACACTACCACATTGCTGAAAAAGATGAAATAGATCAGGATCATGCTTTCGGGATTCCACAATCTGACCTAAAAGACTCGGACGAGCCTCCTTGCTAAATAATAAGATAGAAGAACAAGAATCTAGAATACGATCTCTAATCTAATAAGAAGATAAAATCTCAAGATTCTTTTACTCAGCTAACATCAAAGAGACAATAGCCTACTACCTGCGAAAAAGAGTATCCGTTACTCAATTCTCCTTCCCTGATAGTGTACTGTATATCAAAATCATTGTAAGCGAGGAGTTTGAGCCATCTCTGTTGTCACATGTTAAGCCCCTTTTGAGTGAATAATTATTTTAACGACTTATGGTCAGTATAAAATACAAATCTCTCACCCAACAAATAATGATACCAAATCTTTAAAGCAAAGACAATAGCTATAAGCTCCAAATCACGAGTCACGTATCTAACCTTAGTTGGCTTCAACTGCCTCAAAGAGAAAGCAACAATGCGGTCTCGCTGCATTAGAATAGCACCTAAACTAAATCTACTAGCATCCGTGTAGACCACAAGATCTTGGTTCCCATCTGGAACCACTAGAACCGGAGCGTTGAAAAGGAGTTCCCTTAAATTCTGAAAAGAAGTTTCACACTTATAAATAAATTTACTTAACTCCTTTCCTAACCAAAGAAGTAAGATATAAGACGATGTTGGAAAATTCCTTTATGAATCGACGATAATAACCTGCGAATCTAAGAAAACTGCGTATCTTCAATACATTCTCAGGCCTCTTCTATTTATTAATAGCTTGAATCTTCGATGGATCAAAGAAATGCCATCTTCAGAAACTACATGCCCTAAAAATTTCACTTGCTTCTGCCACAAATGACACTTAGAAAAATTTTCTATCAGCTTATTACTTCCAGGTGTCTCCAAAATAATCCTAAGATTCTCCTCATGCTCTTCTCTAGATTTAGAATAAACAAGAACATCATCAATGAATATAAGAACGAATCAATTGAGAAATTCTCAAAAAAAAAGATTCACGAGATCAATAAAATAAGCTGGAGCGTTTGTTAACTCGAAGGGCGTAACGAGCAACTCATAAGAACCATAACAGGTATGGGATAAAGTCATAGGAATGCTATCCAATGGCACACGAAGCTGATGAAAGCCGATCGCTAAGTCTAATTGGGAAAAGACCTTCGCACTGCAAAGTTGATCAAAAAGATCATCGATCCAAGGCAGGTGATAATGGTTTTTAATGGTAAGCTCATTAAGCTTGCGATAATCTATGCAAAGCCTAAGAGTACCATCCACTTTCTCCATAAACACGATAGAAGCTCCCCAAGGAGAAGAACTTGACCGGATAAACTACTTCGCTGCCAAATTTGACAACTGCTTCCTTATCTCTTCATTCTCCTTGGCAGACATCTAATAGAGAGAATGACTAATTGGTTGAGCACCATGGATTAGATCAATTCGAAACTCAATAGCCCACTTGGGAGCAACCTCGAAATGGGTTCAAAGATAGCAAGATAATTATAAACAACAGGGATTCGAGAAATATCATCGTCATCTCGATACTCAAGAAAATAAGAATTCTACCAATCAGAATCAATATCTTAAAAAATAATAGAAATCCTCTCAATGGATTCTGGTTGTTGAAGGTAAGTAGTTCTTTCGGTTCAGAGGATATGGGCTTCATAACAATTAAAACAATCCATTTCCAAATCATTACAAATACAAGTTAATGCATCACATGAAGATCTGCACGAAAAGAATGACATATAAGAAATCTCAACATCACTACAAAGCATACTGAGGGTTGCAGACCCACAGACCGAGTTCACAATTCTCAACAAGGTCACTAAGCACAAAACATTTAAAGATAGAACATCAACAAGTTACTTTTATATGAATGAGTGAGATGCATCCATATCAAAGAGAACCTGAATAGGAAGATTCTAAAAAAAATATCACCTTCAAGAATAGAGGATATATACCTCGACGCTGAGAAGCTGCACCAAAAGCTTGCACAACACTAAGCTTCCTAGAAGTGGGTCCTTTAACCGCTTGAGGACAGGATGCTAAAAGATAACCTTCCTTCTTGCAATAACAATAAATTGGAGCTTTAGGACAATGCTTAATGAAATGATCTTTGAAACCACAATTGTAGCATTCTCCTCGAGATGGTTATGTTGGAGTGGAACTAGAACCTTACTTCTTGATCATTTTATAAGGATGAAAAGGCTTGGACTTGTTGAAAGGTTGCTACTTCTTAGGATGAAATCTCTTCTTCTCCACTATATCCTCTTTGCTACTATCTTTCTCAACCGCCTCAAGCTTAAGGGACGAATCAACTAACTCTTCAAAAGAAACCTTTAACTGCAATATCAACACCTTTCTAAGACGTTTTCTTAATGCCTCAATGAATTTTTGATTCTTCTTTAGCGGGGTACTAATGTTTCGGATCACGTATTTGTAAAGGGATTCGAAGGTCGACGCATACTCCGCTACAAAAGACTTCCCTTTCTTCATCTCAATAAACCTTTTGTTGGAAATGCGGATTACGGATCTTAAGGCTGGTTTATCACTAGAGGAGGGGGGTGAATAGTGTTTAATTTAATTTTTGTATCCTTTTGAAATATTTTCAAAATTAAATCCAAACAGATGCAATTCATAAACACAGAAACAATCACATAATCAAACGTAGATGCAAATAGTAAATAAAAGCAGTAAAAGAAAGAAGATAACGAAATTTTACAGTGGTTTATAGTTATCATACATCCAATTCCACACGATTTCTTGTGCGGATTTCTTTTCAAATATAATGTCAATACTACAACCTCAATTTCAAGTCCACAAGATACACCCTCCTGTCTTCGAGTCTAGGGAAAACTCTCTTGATTTAACCAGGCTATAAGATCACCTAATTGATTTATGGGCTACAATCACACCCAATTGATTTACAGTCCACAATCACACTGTTTCCAATCACACTTTGATAGAGAGAGACTCGATACACTTCGATCTTTTGATCTTTGATTACAAATGATCCTATAACTCTTTATAGCACTGAGATCTTTGAGAGAGAGTGACAGAGAATGAAACTAGAGATGATAAAGTTTGATCCACGTAGGATTTCGGCAGAATTTTGTTAAAATATAAAAGAATATTTGAGCAGAGAAAGAGTGAAGAAATACTAACTTAAAATTCATTGAAAACAACTCGTATTTATAGAAGAACAATAGTCATGTCTATCCGTGAAAGGTTACGACGAATAGACACTACATTGAAAATTTGAAATTTGAATTCCTACGGCTACCATGTCGACATGGGGTATGGTGTATGTTGACATGCCCTAGTTAATTTTGAAAATTGATTTTCGTTTTTAAAAGAGATTTTCTTTCTAAAACTTGTCAAAACAATTTCTGAAGTTTATATACCATTTTGAATATAGTTTAAACTTGTAAAAGAGATTTAAAAAATAATCTTAAAATATATGATCTATAATATAAAAGTAACATTAAAAACTAAGTATAGAATATATTTTTGAGATTTAAAGCTTATAATATTAAAACCAGGAGGTAGTTTAAAAACTAGAGTTCTGAAATCAAAATATAAAAGATAATAAAAATAATTTAAGGCTAAAATATTTAAATTAAGGGAGAAAACTTTTAAAAAGTTTTTAGAAATATATTTAAATAAATCATTTTTAAAATTTTGTGGATTCCATTCCACTAGAGAAGGTCCTGGGTTCCATTCCACCAAAGAGGTCATGGGTTCCATCCCACTATTAAGCAAGAAGGTCTATTCCATTCCATAATTAAAATCCGAATACAGATTTTAGTGCCATTATGAAGTTTTAACATAAATATAGACACTATTACTTGTCTTGATATCTTGAACTCTTGAAATCTTGAACTCTTGACACTCATGAGTCTTCAGTCTTGGTTTCTTCAATCTTGAATTCGTTAGTTTTGAATCTCTATACTCAGTCTTGAATCTTTATACTGTACAGTCTTCATTCTTTAGTACCTGCATATATATCCTACACATACATACATATATATATATATAGACAAGAATATTAGTATTTATATTTTATAACAAGTCCTAAGGTTGTTGTCATTAAAACCATCATCTCAGGAACTAACAGTCTCCCCATTTTGGTGATAACAACCCATGTTTATAAAATATACTCCATCAAACTTTGATTTTACCCTGACTCCTCCTTATTCAAACAACTCCCCCCTTAAACTACTAACTCCTCCTTAATCTAAGCCTATCTAACCTATTTTGTAATTCTCCCCTTTGTCATTAACAAAAAATAATTCTAAACTACATAACTCCCCCTTAAACTAATACTATGGAACTAAATGCTAATAACGAAGTATAATAAGAAAAACATAAATCTAATTTTATTATATATGTTGTTATATTACACATATAAACACAAATATATAAAAATAGACATAATATATAAAAACATTGACATAAAAACAACATAATGAGAGTCTTTGCTAATTGGTGACTTTTGAATCGAACAATTTGGGTAACGGAGGCAAAAGTTTCCACATTGTTCGACCAAATTACCATCTTTATCAAAACATATCTCTCCACCGCAAATAATTTTATCATCTTCATCCATTTGCGCTTCTTCTTCTTCTTTGTCGTCTTCCTCTAATGGATTTTGAATATGAATGTTAGAGGAGTCATCTTCAATCATGATTGGGTCCGGATGATTATCCGTTAGAAATTTTTGCAAATTTCTATGGATTTTCCCTGTTTCTCTTGTTCCTTAGCCATCTTTATTTACATGACTTGCAACTCAGTCTTCATTTGTGGACGGTCCTTCAAACTTTCCTCTATCTTCATGACTCGGGCCAGTGCAGTTCGTTATAATGGACCAGAATTATGAGATGGGAAAGAAAAGGTCGCATTTTGGTTTGATTTGGAAGCGGAGGCCATTAATTTATATTTTCAGAAGTTTATTACAAAGAAAATAAAGAGGGAAGAAAGAAGAAATCGAAATATTGTGGTTTATATAACCACCAAACTGATTTTAGAGTGAAAATCGGTATATAGATTTTAATGTTGTATGTCGACATGAGGGGTAAGGGTATGTCGACATCCTTATGGAAATTTTGACAATTTTATTTTTCTTTATACATACATACATATATATATATATTACTATATCTATATTCTATATCTCAGTTATAGAGCAAATACCTATTTCTCTTCTAAATTTAGTAAAGGTTGATTGATTCAAGGGTTTCGTTAGAATATCAGCTATTTGATTCTTATTGTTGATAAATTCAAGGGAAATAATCTCTTCACTTATATTATCTCCGAGAAAATGATGTCTGATATCAATATTTCGGTTCTGGCATGCTGAGTAATATTTTTGGATAAATTTACTACACTTGTATTGTCACAATAAATTGGTGATTTTGAAATATTTAATCCAAAATACTTTAAGGTCTGTTGCACATAGATAACTTAAGAACAAGCCGAAGCAGCAGAGATGTATTCTGCTTCAGTTATTGACGGTGAGACATTATTTTGCTTTTCAATAAACCAGGAAACCAAAGAATGTCCTAAAAGGTGACTAGTTTCACTTGTACTTTTTCGGCCCAATTTACAACCAGCATAGTCGGCATCACAACATGAGATTAAATCAAATGAATCATTTTTAGGGTAAAATCGGCCATAGTCAAAAGCGTTTTTAACATATCTTAGGATATGTTTAACAGCTTTTAAATGGGTCGCTTTGGGTCGAGATTGGTATCTTGCACAGAGACAGACACCATGCATGATGTTAGGCCTACTCGCGGTTATATAGAGAAGCGATCCAATCATTCCCCTGAAGTTTTTGGTCGACATCTTTTGACATGTCTTCTTTGTACAAGGCTTCATTGGTTGCCACAGTAGTGGGTTTTCCACTCGCAGTGGTCATACAAACTTATTAAATAGATCCCTAGCATACTTTTCTTGACTAATGAAAATACTACTATCTAATTTTTTTATTTGCAATCCTAAAAAGAAAGTAAGTTCACCCATACACTTGTCTCAAACTCTTTTGTCATTGTTTCAAAAAACTCTTTGTTCATTTCATTGTTTGTTGATCCAAAAATTATATCACCTACATATATCTGTACTAATTGAATATCATTTTTGTTTCTTTAATAAAAATAGCATTATCTACTTTACCAATTTCAAAATTTGATTGTAATAATTAAGATCTTAATCTATCATACCAGTTGCTCTAGGAGCTTGATTCAGAATAGTAAGGCTTTCTTTAATTTGTAAACATGATTTGGTAATTTATCTTCTTCAAAAATTGGGGGTTGTTCAACATAAACATCTTTTTTTTTAAACATTTAAAAAGGCACTTTTGATATCCATTTGAAATAATTTGAAATTGTTTTGGTATGCGAAAAAAAGTAGAACTCTAATGGCTTCTAATCTTGCTACAGTTGCAAAGGTTTCATCATAGTTTATTTCTTCCTCTTGACAATAACCTTACGCGACTAACCGAGCATTATTTCTAACGACCTCGCCTTGTTCATTCACTTTATTTCTATAAACCCATTTAATTCCTACTATAGTTTTGTCCTCAGGTCTAGGAACAAGTTCCCATGCATCATTTCTGGTGAATGATTATGTTCTTCTTGCATAGCAAGAATCAATGAATCATCAGATGATGCTTCCTTTGGATTTTTTGGTTCAATAGTAGATATAAAAGCTACATTACTCATCTTATTTAATTAATTTCTAATTCTAACAACAGATTCAATATTTCCTTGTATATTTTCTACAGGATGATCTTTTAAATGCATGATCTTTTTATTATGATGAACTGTTTCACAATTTGTTTCATTTGATTCATTATTTAGAGTAACAATATCATCTTCATCATTTATTTGAACAAAATCTTTAAATTTTTCATCAAAAGGTACATGCATTGTTTCCTCGACGGTGTTGGTTTACTTCTATTAGAATATCCGATAAAGATTCCTTTGTCGGATTAGGATCAAATTTATCCAAATTGTCCATTGTATTTAGAATAAAGCATTTACTTCCAAAAACTGTAAAATATGATATCTTTGGTTTCTTATTGAAAAGAAGTTCATATGGTGTTTTATTGGTTAAAGATCTAATTAAAATCCAATTCAAAACATAACAAGCTGTAGCGACTACTTCAGCCCAAAAATATCTTGGTAATTTACTATTTGAAAGCATAGTCCTTGCACACTCTTAAATCATCCTATTTTAACGCTTTACCACTCCATTTTATTTTGTAGTTTTTGGAAAGGAAAAATTATGAGTGATTCCTTTTTGAATACAGAAATTCTAAAAATTTTCATTTTCAAATTCTTCACCGTGATGACTACGAATAGTTTTGATTTTTAAAGAAAGTTTATTTTGAATTCGTTTTGCAAAAGTTTTAAATAAATCAAAAGCATCACTTTTATGTTTCTGAAACATTATCCATGTAAGTCTAGAATAATCATCTACAATTACAAAAAACATATTTACTGTGATTTATTGACTGAATTTGAGATGGACCAAGCAGATCTAAATGAAGTAACTCAAGAGGTTTTGAAGTCGAAGTCATATCTTTTAATTTAAATGAACTCTTTCTATGTTTTCCTAATTGACAAGCATTACATATACTATCAACTTTAAAATCCATTTTAGGGAGACCTCTTACTAGATCAAGTTTTGAGAATCTAGATAAGAGTTAAAATTTTAAATGCTCAAATCTTTTATGGCAAATCCAAGGGTCACTTGTATTAGCCAAAAGACATAGGTTATCATTTGAGATTTTCATACCGAGAATATAAATATTTTTCTTCCTAATTCCTTTATAGATAATATTTGATTTATTATCTTCAATGTGACACTTAACTTTTTCAAATTTAATTTTGTAACCCTTATCACATAATTGACTTATGCTAAGTAAATTATGTTTTAGATTCCTAACTAACAGAATATCAGAAATAGTAGGAGTTTTAGAGTTACCAACATTGCTGACGCCAATCACATATCCTTTTAAGTTGTATCCAAAGTTGACCAGTCCTCCATTTTCATAAATTATTTCATTCAGTATCTCTAGATTGCATTTATGTGTCTCGAACATCCACTATCAAGTATCCACTTATTTTCGTTGATTTGCACCATTTGTCCATTGAGTGTTGATTCATATGGACAGTTTTGAGCTAGTGTTAACAGAATCTCCAAAAACTGTCATTTCAAACTTTTTCAAAATTAAGATTATGATAACTTAGAAAGCCAATGCTCTGATACCAAATGTTGGAAATGCGGATTACGGATCTTAAGGCTGGTTTAAACTAAATGGGGGTGAATAACGTTTAATTAAATTTATGTTTATTTTTGAAGTCTTTTCAAATTAAAACCAAACTGATGCAATTCACAAATAAAAAAAATCACAGAATCAAACACATATGCAAATAGTAAATAAAAGAAATAAAAGGAAGAACACGTCGGAATTCTATATTGGTTCGGAGTTACCCTACATCCAGTCCCACACAATTTCTTGTGTCGAGATACAACATCCTATCTTCGAGTCTAGGGCAAGCTCTCTTGATTTAACTAGGCTAAAAGATCACCTAATTGATTTACAGGCTACAATCACACCCAATTGATTCATGGGATACAACCACACCATTTTCAATCACACTTTGATAGAGAGAAAGGCTCGATACACTTCGATCTTTCGATCTTTGATTACAAATGATCCAATAACTCTGAATGGCGTTGAGATCTTTAAGAGAGATTGACAAAGAATGAAACTAGAGATGATTAAGTTTGATTCACTTAGGATTTCGGTAGAGTTTTGGAAAAATGTTTAAAATAAATCATTTTGAAAATTTCATGGACTCCATTCCGCTGGAGAAGGTCGTGGGTTCCATCCCACTAAAGAGGTCGTGGGTTCCATTCCACTATTAAAGCGAGAAAGTGGATTCCATTTCGCAATTAAAATCCGAATAAAGATTTTAGTGCTATTATGAAGTTTAAACATAAATATAAACACTATTACTTATCTTGATATCTTGAACTCTTGAAATCTTGAACTCTTGATACTCATGAGTCTTTACTCTTGGTTTCTTCAATCTTGAACTCGTCTGTTTCGAATCTCTATACTCGGTCTTGAATCTTCATATTGTACAGTCTTCATTCTTCAGTACCTGCATATATATCCTACATATACATATATATCTGTATAAGAATATTTGTATTTATATTTTATAACAAGTCCTAAGGTTGTTGTCATCAAAACAATCATCTTAGGAACTAACACCTCTTAGACAATGAGGCCTTCTTGGATTCGGGAATGAACTTCAACTCAAAATGCTCCCTATACTGCTCTTAAGATAAGGTAGACTCAAACACCTCTGCACTAAGAGGCTCATACCAATCTAGAGCTCGCTCCTAAAGCTGACTAGATGCTACATAGACTCTATGTTGATTAGAAAGTTCCATGCAAGAAAATATCCACTCATATGTCCTAAGCCATGCCTGCACCTCAATCACACTCTCATAACCTCTAAAGGGCTTGCTACCATGATGCACAAAGTCACTACCATTGCGTGTAGAATTTAACTTGCAATTATAAAGATCCAGAGGAGGTCCAGAAGGCTAAGTATTCCTAATTAGTTCTGTGATCTACTAGTTAGACATAAACACTTCGTCTTGAGGAGGACCACTGGGGAGTAGGCGGTCTACCCTCATCAATCTACGATTCTAAAAAAAATAAGATAAAAGATTATTTAAGAGTCATATGATTTGATATTAGGAATTCAAAAGATAAACACAAAAGGATATACTATCATGAAAACCTAAGGGGCAATTCCTAAGATTTTTCTTAAATCATGATTCGTATCGGTAACATCATAATTTGTTCTAAATTCGGCTCTAATACCAAGTTGTGACACCCAACCCCAAGACCAACACTAATAAAGAATGTTACTAAATATTGTCAACTAATGTATAGAATAGGGCTGGTTAGGAGCGACCATCCATGAATTTACTTAAGCGAGCATTGATACGCCGATTAATATGTTATACCCTTCTTTAAGTGGAATCGACGTTTACAATTCAGGCTTAAAACAAAACTATGGTGGCCATAATAAAATCCAAAACTTCATATAATAAATATATATACAGAATCACAGATCAAACATAGTGGAATACAAATAGTACAAGTCTGAACCGACCCAAAGTAGATACATGATGTAGACTAAACATATACAAAGTGCTACATCTTAAAATATGAACATGTACAAAAAATGAGTCTAGCTCGACATAAAATACAACACAGCGTCCCAAACATACATAGATGACAAAAGTAACTACTAGCTAATAGATAGGACATCCACTCTAAAGCATGAAGTTGGAGGACTCACTGACTTGAGTATTATTAAAATAATTAATGGGTCAGTCTAGACTAAGATAAATGAGTTAGAAAAAATAAATGATAGATAAAGTGAATTAGATCTCAAATATTGTCATATCTCGACAAATATCAAATATGAACCAATAATTTCAAATCACCAAATAGTAAAACTCAAGATAACTTATTAAAAGCAAAAATCCTCGAATTTATATGGTGATAATTCAAACAATATCAAATCAAGAAATCTCACTAACAGAAATCCAGAAATCTCACAAAAAAGGGGAAGGTGGTAAACTCCAGGGTTGATGAAATAAATTCACTTGCGTACATGTAACTCTAAGATAGAAGTATAATTCTATAAACATCAAGATAGGTATGAGGCCTATAAAAATCAAGATAGGAACAAGTCCTATAATCTCCAAAATAGGTACGAGACCCATAAATATCAAGATAGCTATAAGACATATAAACATCAAGAGAGGAACAAGTCCTATAAGCATCAAGATAGGTGCGAGACCTGTAAACTCCAAGATAGGAACGAGTCCTATAAACTCCAAAAGTGAGTCATAAACTCGTTGATAAAAGTTTCAAATACTTTAATTTAACAACCAAATATAACGACCATGTGTCCCATACCAAATGAGTTTACCCAGACGTTTACTATATAATAGTAAACTCCACTTGTGTGCAGCAATGGTTTGATCAAGCAAGTCCAAGAATTAACGGGTAAAACAAACGCGAGAATTCAATACCACTCAGTGAGTGTTCAATACCACTTATTTTATTTAACTATCTGAATCAATTCCTCTTTCGATCGATGTCATTCAATTTTTATAAAAATATTCACTTTAAAATTATTTTTGGTAAACATTGATTTATAGCGGAAATATATATACACACACTTTTCAAATCATTGCTCCAAATCATTTTTAAAACCATTTTCAATGAGAATAACACTATATATACATATATTTCTAAAACTATTTATATAGAAATTAGGTTTGTACTTAAAAAGATTTTCATAAAATAGTTTGATTTAGAAATCAGCATTTTATAAATTCGGTTTGAAAACGTGCATCAAAAATGTATCTTACTCCCAAGATCCATAGAAAAAATCTATGGTATAAAAAATCAAAATGAATTCATCAATTCATAATCAAAATCAGAAGATACTAATAAAACTGATATGAAATGCAATACCAAAATCAAGCAATCAATATCAGGGAATCAACTAGGCAAACAAGTGGCGAACACGTTGATCGAAGAACACTAAAACACAGCCTATGAGTCAAGTTGAAGCCACAACTAGTACACCAGTAGGACATACCAGTCCACTGATTGCCTCGTCGGAGCTAACTCCTAGATGATTTCGGTGGCTCTCCAATGATCGAATTCCGCTCATTTCTCCTGTATTGCTTCTCTAATGATCTAGAGTACTAAAATAGCAAACATGCAAGCATATATACATGTATAATTGAATGAAAATCATGGTTTCATAAGTGGGCTTTAGAAAATAGAGAATCCAATTCAACTAGATAAAGGATTCATCAAAATCTTGAGATCATTTACACTAGAGATTCAACCAAATTCATATAATAGCAGCAAACTGTAACATTCCGCCTTTTCGCACACTTTAAAACGACACACGTGCCAATTCAAAGCATACGCAAGGGCGGATTGTTATGGGGTAAATAAGAAAAACAGAGAAGGAATAAAACAAAATAGAATCTCACAGCGGAAGGATAAAATATAATAATAAATATACAGTTCAAAACAGTTTACAAAACAGTTATTTCACTTATACAATGAACATCAGAGTCACACATACCAATACAACAATGCAACGGAATATAAAGAGTGTGTGGTGCAATACTATATATAAAATAATGCTGAATCTTCGTCTTCGTCCTCCAAGCTAAATCTGCTATCCTGAAACGCTCGGACTGACCCGAGCGAATTTGAAAAGACAAAAACACCCGAGTCAGACTAGAATATCTTATGTGAGTTAAATAAACAGAAATAAATATGAGTACAGTAACTCAAGAGATGTTCGGGATTTACATCTCCTAAGGATCCGTTAAACTATTTACTATGTAGTATATTGCGTTATTATAATAGTGTCTATTTATAAAATAAACTTACTTTTTAATAGCGTTAAGGGGTTACCCATATAGCCCTTAACACGTAATAGTCCCAGTAGTCCATCCAATATCATAGTCCCTCCTGATCGGGAAGCCACTAGAGGATACCACACGGGCTACGGGAGAAAACCAAACTCGTACAAGGCGCGATAGGGTAGGTGACACGGCACAACTAGGCAATGCCAGGGTAGATATACCAATTGCTATCCAGGCTGATGGTAACGCGCAGCGCGCAGCTGCCGCCCACCTCGAACTAACTCCCCCAAAATCAAAATATAGAAGTGGCCACTGAATCAATCCAAGTCAAAGTATAATATCGAAGAGGAGCGTCCGATCAGAGGAATGACCTCATTGGCCTGAGAATCGCTCCTGTTTTAGCCACCTTATGCCAACTCACGGGAGTTGGGTCCACATATTTACCTTACAGGAAACGTCGCCACCACCTACTTCATTCTGGAATCTCCACCGCGTACACGGTTAGTCAAAGTGGTTTTCGGTATCGACAGAGAGTATGTCCATATCCGATCCCGGTCTCTTTGCCAACCAATCGTTATTATAACACCGCGGTTATTTAAAAACAGTTTATACTTTAAAACCAGAATATAATCCATTTCAAAACCATAATATCTCGATATCATTTCTTCTTTTAAACCCAAACAATTCATTTTGATATTAATTTATAAAGACTCAAATCAATGATATCGTTTCCCAAATAAATTTTCCTTTCCAAAAATTATGTCACTTTTATTATTTAATATCCCATGTAACCAATATTTTGTTTGTAACTTTCAACATAATTCTTCGAAAATCCATAGTATTTTAAAACCATTATTTTCAAAACTAAATGGTTTGGATATTCAACGGTATGCGAATTAAAAAGGTTTAACTTTACTGTTGCTTTATAAAGAAATAAATTACATGGCTTTCCAAATATTTCTTCTTTTAAAGTTAAACCAAAATCCAAAATATTACTTCAAGTCCCAAAACCATTTCAATTATATATATATTTATATCCATTTTTGAGCATTAATATTTCAACTAAAGTTGGATTTTTATCCTTTCAAAATCAATATTCTATTAATTAATCTTGACCATTCACATAAAATCCATAATTAATAAAACTTCAATTTCTAGTAAAATATATATATAAATTTTTCAATTCAATTTTTTTCTAGAATATCCATTTCTATTTATTTTGGGAAAATCCAATTACAAATATCATATCTTAAAATTTCCAACTTTACATTTAAACATAGGATATAAATTCACCAAACTCCATTTTCTAAATTTCTTCCATTTTCATTAAAGAAATTTATTCACCTTTTAAATTCCTAAATTTTAACTTCATAGGTATATAAATATGGAATAAAATATTTATACAATATAAAATTTAAGATTTATAAACCGTATTCAATCCAAACCATAGAAATCACATTAAAATAGTTATATATAGACCGCGGTGCCTGTATATAATTTTCTATCCTATGGTCAAGTGATACGGATATTTATCATTTCAATCCGCAATTTAAAAATAAAACTTTGCGGTTTTATCATTTCAAACCACAATCCCGAATGAAATGTGAAATGTATGCTAACTTGCAGTTTAATGATATCCAAATAAACATCCATTCAACAACACATCCATAATCCAATCACAAAACATCCATCATCCAATCACAAACATCTATCAATAACAATATGTGTTTGGTAATATACAACAGGTAATAACTAGCAGTTTTCTTCAATTTAGATTTATCAACTATTTATCTAACAGTTTATATTCCCAATAATTTATATAACTGTTAACTAGCAGTTCATATGCAACAATAATTTCTAACAGCCAATTAATACGCAATCAATAAATTTAATTAACAGCTAAATTAAAAAAAATGCAATTCAACAGATATGGATGAAATAACATGCCAAAAGCTCATAAATAAATTTCTATTCATTTCTAAAATTTATTTAACAAACATAAAAGCTTCTAGTAATTGTGAGTGGGTTAAAACACTCACCTTTGGAATTTAAATCGAATTTAAATTCGATTTAAACCCAAAAATTCGCCCGTCTCGGAATTTGTCCAAACCAGCGTCATCGGGTCCGGAATTAAATTACGATCCTAACAAAAAAAGTTTCGTGTGAATCCGACTTCGTATGAGAAAGTTATGCCGAAAAATGATAGTTGAATTCAAATTTGAAAATAATAAAAGTGGTCCATATTCACCCCTTACAACATATGTGCCACGTCATCCCCTTATTCACGCGTATCATCTTCCTGATGCTGAGCACGCACGCGAAAATCAATTGACCAGAGCCCTAAATCTCGAACGCAGCCGCCCTACAGGGTATCAAACCCTAGTCCAACGAGCCGCCTCTCCTCACCGCATCGCACGGCCTGACCGCCTTCGCCTCCTCCACCAGGGACGCCTCCAACAGCGTCCAGATGACATAGCCGCCACGAATAAACCCCCCAGGCCGAAACCCTAGGTCGAAAAATCTCCCAATCTAACCGTTGATTCGCCCCAAAAATTATATAGATGTGATCTCCATCGTCCACTCTACAATACCCAGAAACCGTTTGACGATCTGACGAACTTTTGCGCGATGATGATGGACGGTTTTGGGGCTGTTTGAATTTATTCTGGATGAACGACAGCTCCAATCGAAAAACGAATTTCACCAGTAGATTACGCGTATCGAATACTTCAACATATATTTTTTTGAGAATTTTCTGAGGTGTTTGAATTTTCACTGAATTTTGGATTGAAGCAGATCTAGATTTTGCAACCATTGAGGAGAAGGAGGAGATGAAGAAATATGTACGTATATCCAATTGACAATAGAAAGGAGGCTAGGGTTTATCACGCTATACTTATAGTTAGGGTTGGGTTGGAGCGTATAGGCTAGAAGGATGAACGTACGCAACAAACTATGGCCCAAAAAGCCCGCTACGCCTCCGGAACCGAATTTGTTAAAACTATATATCCAAATAGGTGTTTTAAAATATTCTGAACGCGATGGAAAAAGTTTCGCGACCAAATTCGATCGTATGAAGAAGTTATGCTGAAAACAAGATTTCCAAATTGATTTCAAATTGATTTTTAATAAAATTGATTTCAAGGCGTTTCGCGTCCGTACGATCAAACGACAAGTCCGATCGATACGAAACTTGAAACCCTATAACAATTCACCGATACGGATCCGATGAAACTGGTTTCGTCGAAATCCGAGTCCGTGACAAAAATGACCATTTTAATATTTATTAAATAAATCAAATAAATTAAAAATCCAATTTTTATATTTCAACTTCTAATATAGGCCCCATTTTATTATTTATATACTTCAATCAATTCTAAATTATTTACCAAGCTTGGATGTGAATTAAAATCTATCGGTATATAAATTTGCAGCTAAATATCTGCACTTCCTTATTATTTAGAGATTATAAATTTTATTCTAAACCCAATTATTAAATCTTATACCTTTATACTCACCTCTTAAATCAAATTAAATAAATACTTGATTTCCATTCCAACTCATCTTTGGATTGCAATTAACCTTTTTACCATAATTAAATTCCAAATTATTAATAACCCTTATTTTTCTTAACTATTTATTAATTCCAAGCCAATTGAATTCAACACTATAAATTTGATTAATTTATTATATTCACTTCCTTTCTATTATTCAAAGTTATTGTTGTAAATACGACGAATACTAACATTAGTTTAAGATTTCACTCAATGTTTACAAATTCCATTTCAAGTTAATAACGTAATATTTTACGTTCAATTCTATTTTATTTGTCGTAAATACCACTTGTTGAATTAAATACTCAAATCATAAATAAATCTTGCTTCTAAAGTTATAACAACAATGGTCCAGTTAAAATTTGAATTAGCTTTAGCTTTATTTTATGGAATTAACTTATTGCAATAAATCCAAATTAATAAATACGCCTTGATTCCTATATTAACTTCTTTGGTTTCAATTAACCTTTTATGGTGAGTATGAATTCCAATGTATAATTGAAACCTTTATATCCATTTTATTTCACTATTCCATTTTTTATTATTAAATCCATTATAGCCAAATGCATGAAATTAACATACATAAATATATTTTATAAGTCTGCACTTAATTATTACCTTACAATATGTTTTTACGTTACTATAAATTTATACACTCTTCCGTTTCTACATTAATAATTATTACGGTAACGTTTCTCTTAATTAAAACTTTCTTCATAATTGAATGAACTTTATATTTAATACATACTACAGAATTACAATCACCTATGTTCTATCCAACATACATTAAAAGTTCACTACCATAAATTTACCATACATTTATCCAATGGTTACATCCTCAAATTAACAATTTAATCCCATTATACAATTGCAATTCACACTATTTATTGTTACATTAATACTATTTCGAATTTTAATCTTTTAGTATTAATTTAACAATCGTATTAAATTAAGAGGTTATGATGATTTTCACTATATATATACACTACATTTAAAACCCAACAGTCGTTTCAACTCCTTTGTATTGTATTATATTGGTTATCCATCACTGCCTTTTATTTTACTACCTAGATTCACATATAGTTACAATATTACCATTATATATATATATATATATAAACACATAGGAAATCTAAATTCTTGTCATAAATTCTTAAATTTATATTATATTAATGAAACCCCCTTTTGTTAATATTTTTATTAACATCTTCAATTACAACATTTATTGGTTTCTTAAAATAAATCCTTTAACCAAATGCGACAAATTTCACTACCCAAATCTATTGTCATAAAATCTTGTTATTAAATTCCAATTACTATAACAAATCACTACGTTTTCTAAAATAAATATCTAAACTTTTATTTTATTCTCAATTAGATTAGAAATTATATTAAGTTAATCCATTTAATATTATCCAAATTTACGGGTCGTTACAATCTCCCCCACTCAAAACTTTTCGTCCCCGAAAAGGAAAAGAAGGGAGGAGGAAGAATAACAGTACATCTTATTTCAGATATTAACTTATAAACAATATTTTACTGGATTAATTTCTTTTAATGAAATATACTTCTTTTTATAATCATCATATCCTTTAATACTTGAATTATTAAAGTTGGAAAAATATTTTCACAAAATTCTAAGTCCAAAATTTTCTGAAAATTTTGGCAGAGTCTCCTTTGTACGGAGGGACTCTGGAGAAAATATAATATCCAAGTATACAAATGTATTACACATATTATCCAAAATAAAATATCCCAACACGGGAAAATATATAAAATAGCGCTTTATACGTAATCCGGAAACGTACCTATTTGTCGGACCCTATACGTTTTTATTTTGGAACCAAAAGCAGTAGCAGTTGCTTCCATCACCTGTATTCACTTATATAATCTAAAAGGTTAAATATTTATTTTACAGTGAAATGTTTGGGTAGATTCAATCATTCATATCCAATCAAATGCAATAACCATACATTTTTAACAAACAGCACATCACAAACAAACAATCATTCAATCAAACAAATCATTAGTTGTTCGGGTTCAAATTTTGAAATTGTACGAAATGAAAAATAATTATCAAGTGCATCCTATACTCAACAGTCTTAGATGGAACAAAGATAGATTATTTGTTCATCCAACAACTCCAAAATTCCTTACCCAGCAAACATACATCAACCAAACAATTTAAACCAACACCAAAATAGCTTATTATACATTTATTTCATAATTCAGTGGTTTGATTTTCTTTCCTTCATCTATGAGGAATTTCTTTGTTTCTTACAAGTTTTATTTTCCAATTATCTCACAATTCATTATATTTGTATTTCCTTTTTATTACTTAAGTTTCCTTTTATTACTTAAGTCTATAAAATAAATTCTCATTAATAACAACAAATATTTTGAATATCTTCATTTCCTTACTCTTCACTTGTAAGATTTCCCTTAAATTCTTAATCTGCTAACATTCATTCTTATAAATGGGTTTTTATTTTATTTTATTTATCCATTAACTATGGATTACAGTCATTTCAATTCTTCCTTCTTTCTATTATATTAGAATAGGGGAGACTTAAGACTTACATAAACTAATAATCCTACAATCAATTCTTATTTAGAATTTCATTTTATTTGCTTTAAGTTCATATCACCTATTAATAATTCTTAACTTATTTTTAATAAAACTTCAATTATAACTTAAGTTTATACCATTAAATTTTTATTTATAACAGTAATTTATTGAATACTTCATTTTTCTAAATTCCTACTTGTAAAATATTCAATTCTAGTTTCTTACTTAACATTTCAACTTTTATATATGGGTAAGTTATTTATGTTAAAGAAAATGCAATTGAACTTATACAAGTTAAGTCTCCATTCTTTAATTTAATTTAATGTTCATCCATATTACTCTTTGTCTCATATGTATTCAAATTCCTCTAATAACTTTGCAATTATTCTCTTTTTTTTCAATTAGAGGTTTCAATTCATTCATTACTCAACTTTTATTTCATTAACAAATTTTAAACAATTAATTAATGGAAAAATTAGAATTTAAATACCGGGTCAAATTTCAATTTATTTCAAAATAATAGATAAATAAGTTCTTACAACTCAATATCTCTAATTATATTTAGAACAATAAAAGAAAATTTTTAGAAAATTTCAAAATAGATCTGCAGTAGCATTTACTACAGTGGCCTTCCCCCTTCGAAACTCGAAAATGAAAATCGATGATGCGGCCGTCATCACCGAATTTATTTTCCAGCGACAGAGAGGAAAGTACAGAATTTAATTTTTTTCCAAAACCTTCTTTAAAACAATTCTTCCAAATTATACGAAATATTTATATAAGAAAATACTTATAAACCAAATCCTTATATTTCATAAATTCCTTGAGAGCAAATTTTCAAAAATCCCGGACTTAAGTTCTAAAATATCCAAATTTGGTTTATTATGGTTTCTCTTAGCTTCAATTTATTACAAATATTCTTATGGCCTAACACCCAATCTATAGCAACCAAATATATATATATATATATATCCTTTAAAAAAAAAATTTATATATAGAAAATATAATAGGCAAAATTATTTCATTCACCTATATTAAAAACGGATATTATGTCGGTCTGTCCTATTAAGTGTTTAGAAATCCCTATTGATGGCATAGCGTCCCATGCATCAACCAGAATTTATAAATACAAAACGGAACAGATTAACACAATATCAAAATCTTTTTATCAATACTAACAAGTACGCTCTCTCATATATATACACTCAGCGACTCCCATAGGATATTACTACCCTATTAACAAAGAGTCAAACCCCACAAAGCCAAGGTTTATCGCTAAACCAAAGCTCTGATACCAACTGTAACATTCCGCCTTTTCGCACACTTTAAAACGACACACGTGCCAATTCAAAGCATACGCAAGGGCGGATTGTTATGGGGTAAATAAGAAAAACAGAGAAGGAATAAAACAAAATAGAATCTCACAGCGGAAGGATAAAATATAATAATAAATATACAGTTCAAAACAGTTTACAAAACAGTTATTTCACTTATACAATGAACATCAGAGTCACACATACCAATACAACAATGCAACGGAATATAAAGAGTGTGTGGTGCAATACTATATATAAAATAATGCTGAATCTTCGTCTTCGTCCTCCAAGCTAAATCTGCTATCCTGAAACGCTCGGACTGACCCGAGCGAATTTGAAAAGACAAAAACACCCGAGTCAGACTAGAATATCTTATGTGAGTTAAATAAACAGAAATAAATATGAGTACAGTAACTCAAGAGATGTTCGGGATTTACATCTCCTAAGGATCCGTTAAACTATTTACTATGTAGTATATTGCGTTATTATAATAGTGTCTATTTATAAAATAAACTTACTTTTTAATAGCGTTAAGGGGTTACCCATATAGCCCTTAACACGTAATAGTCCCAGTAGTCCATCCAATATCATAGTCCCTCCTGATCGGGAAGCCACTAGAGGATACCACACGGGCTACGGGAGAAAACCAAACTCGTACAAGGCGCGATAGGGTAGGTGACACGGCACAACTAGGCAATGCCAGGGTAGATATACCAATTGCTATCCAGGCTGATGGTAACGCGCAGCGCGCAGCTGCCGCCCACCTCGAACTAACTCCCCCAAAATCAAAATATAGAAGTGGCCACTGAATCAATCCAAGTCAAAGTATAATATCGAAGAGGAGCGTCCGATCAGAGGAATGACCTCATTGGCCTGAGAATCGCTCCTGTTTTAGCCACCTTATGCCAACTCACGGGAGTTGGGTCCACATATTTACCTTACAGGAAACGTCGCCACCACCTACTTCATTCTGGAATCTCCACCGCGTACACGGTTAGTCAAAGTGGTTTTCGGTATCGACAGAGAGTATGTCCATATCCGATCCCGGTCTCTTTGCCAACCAATCGTTATTATAACACCGCGGTTATTTAAAAACAGTTTATACTTTAAAACCAGAATATAATCCATTTCAAAACCATAATATCTCGATATCATTTCTTCTTTTAAACCCAAACAATTCATTTTGATATTAATTTATAAAGACTCAAATCAATGATATCGTTTCCCAAATAAATTTTCCTTTCCAAAAATTATGTCACTTTTATTATTTAATATCCCATGTAACCAATATTTTGTTTGTAACTTTCAACATAATTCTTCGAAAATCCATAGTATTTTAAAACCATTATTTTCAAAACTAAATGGTTTGGATATTCAACGGTATGCGAATTAAAAAGGTTTAACTTTACTGTTGCTTTATAAAGAAATAAATTACATGGCTTTCCAAATATTTCTTCTTTTAAAGTTAAACCAAAATCCAAAATATTACTTCAAGTCCCAAAACCATTTCAATTATATATATATTTATATCCATTTTTGAGCATTAATATTTCAACTAAAGTTGGATTTTTATCCTTTCAAAATCAATATTCTATTAATTAATCTTGACCATTCACATAAAATCCATAATTAATAAAACTTCAATTTCTAGTAAAATATATATATAAATTTTTCAATTCAATTTTTTTCTAGAATATCCATTTCTATTTATTTTGGGAAAATCCAATTACAAATATCATATCTTAAAATTTCCAACTTTACATTTAAACATAGGATATAAATTCACCAAACTCCATTTTCTAAATTTCTTCCATTTTCATTAAAGAAATTTATTCACCTTTTAAATTCCTAAATTTTAACTTCATAGGTATATAAATATGGAATAAAATATTTATACAATATAAAATTTAAGATTTATAAACCGTATTCAATCCAAACCATAGAAATCACATTAAAATAGTTATATATAGACCGCGGTGCCTGTATATAATTTTCTATCCTATGGTCAAGTGATACGGATATTTATCATTTCAATCCGCAATTTAAAAATAAAACTTTGCGGTTTTATCATTTCAAACCACAATCCCGAATGAAATGTGAAATGTATGCTAACTTGCAGTTTAATGATATCCAAATAAACATCCATTCAACAACACATCCATAATCCAATCACAAAACATCCATCATCCAATCACAAACATCTATCAATAACAATATGTGTTTGGTAATATACAACAGGTAATAACTAGCAGTTTTCTTCAATTTAGATTTATCAACTATTTATCTAACAGTTTATATTCCCAATAATTTATATAACTGTTAACTAGCAGTTCATATGCAACAATAATTTCTAACAGCCAATTAATACGCAATCAATAAATTTAATTAACAGCTAAATTAAAAAAAATGCAATTCAACAGATATGGATGAAATAACATGCCAAAAGCTCATAAATAAATTTCTATTCATTTCTAAAATTTATTTAACAAACATAAAAGCTTCTAGTAATTGTGAGTGGGTTAAAACACTCACCTTTGGAATTTAAATCGAATTTAAATTCGATTTAAACCCAAAAATTCGCCCGTCTCGGAATTTGTCCAAACCAGCGTCATCGGGTCCGGAATTAAATTACGATCCTAACAAAAAAAGTTTCGTGTGAATCCGACTTCGTATGAGAAAGTTATGCCGAAAAATGATAGTTGAATTCAAATTTGAAAATAATAAAAGTGGTCCATATTCACCCCTTACAACATATGTGCCACGTCATCCCCTTATTCACGCGTATCATCTTCCTGATGCTGAGCACGCACGCGAAAATCAATTGACCAGAGCCCTAAATCTCGAACGCAGCCGCCCTACAGGGTATCAAACCCTAGTCCAACGAGCCGCCTCTCCTCACCGCATCGCACGGCCTGACCGCCTTCGCCTCCTCCACCAGGGACGCCTCCAACAGCGTCCAGATGACATAGCCGCCACGAATAAACCCCCCAGGCCGAAACCCTAGGTCGAAAAATCTCCCAATCTAACCGTTGATTCGCCCCAAAAATTATATAGATGTGATCTCCATCGTCCACTCTACAATACCCAGAAACCGTTTGACGATCTGACGAACTTTTGCGCGATGATGATGGACGGTTTTGGGGCTGTTTGAATTTATTCTGGATGAACGACAGCTCCAATCGAAAAACGAATTTCACCAGTAGATTACGCGTATCGAATACTTCAACATATATTTTTTTGAGAATTTTCTGAGGTGTTTGAATTTTCACTGAATTTTGGATTGAAGCAGATCTAGATTTTGCAACCATTGAGGAGAAGGAGGAGATGAAGAAATATGTACGTATATCCAATTGACAATAGAAAGGAGGCTAGGGTTTATCACGCTATACTTATAGTTAGGGTTGGGTTGGAGCGTATAGGCTAGAAGGATGAACGTACGCAACAAACTATGGCCCAAAAAGCCCGCTACGCCTCCGGAACCGAATTTGTTAAAACTATATATCCAAATAGGTGTTTTAAAATATTCTGAACGCGATGGAAAAAGTTTCGCGACCAAATTCGATCGTATGAAGAAGTTATGCTGAAAACAAGATTTCCAAATTGATTTCAAATTGATTTTTAATAAAATTGATTTCAAGGCGTTTCGCGTCCGTACGATCAAACGACAAGTCCGATCGATACGAAACTTGAAACCCTATAACAATTCACCGATACGGATCCGATGAAACTGGTTTCGTCGAAATCCGAGTCCGTGACAAAAATGACCATTTTAATATTTATTAAATAAATCAAATAAATTAAAAATCCAATTTTTATATTTCAACTTCTAATATAGGCCCCATTTTATTATTTATATACTTCAATCAATTCTAAATTATTTACCAAGCTTGGATGTGAATTAAAATCTATCGGTATATAAATTTGCAGCTAAATATCTGCACTTCCTTATTATTTAGAGATTATAAATTTTATTCTAAACCCAATTATTAAATCTTATACCTTTATACTCACCTCTTAAATCAAATTAAATAAATACTTGATTTCCATTCCAACTCATCTTTGGATTGCAATTAACCTTTTTACCATAATTAAATTCCAAATTATTAATAACCCTTATTTTTCTTAACTATTTATTAATTCCAAGCCAATTGAATTCAACACTATAAATTTGATTAATTTATTATATTCACTTCCTTTCTATTATTCAAAGTTATTGTTGTAAATACGACGAATACTAACATTAGTTTAAGATTTCACTCAATGTTTACAAATTCCATTTCAAGTTAATAACGTAATATTTTACGTTCAATTCTATTTTATTTGTCGTAAATACCACTTGTTGAATTAAATACTCAAATCATAAATAAATCTTGCTTCTAAAGTTATAACAACAATGGTCCAGTTAAAATTTGAATTAGCTTTAGCTTTATTTTATGGAATTAACTTATTGCAATAAATCCAAATTAATAAATACGCCTTGATTCCTATATTAACTTCTTTGGTTTCAATTAACCTTTTATGGTGAGTATGAATTCCAATGTATAATTGAAACCTTTATATCCATTTTATTTCACTATTCCATTTTTTATTATTAAATCCATTATAGCCAAATGCATGAAATTAACATACATAAATATATTTTATAAGTCCGCACTTAATTATTACCTTACAATATGTTTTTACGTTACTATAAATTTATACACTCTTCCGTTTCTACATTAATAATTATTACGGTAACGTTTCTCTTAATTAAAACTTTCTTCATAATTGAATGAACTTTATATTTAATACATACTACAGAATTACAATCACCTATGTTCTATCCAACATACATTAAAAGTTCACTACCATAAATTTACCATACATTTATCCAATGGTTACATCCTCAAATTAACAATTTAATCCCATTATACAATTGCAATTCACACTATTTATTGTTACATTAATACTATTTCGAATTTTAATCTTTTAGTATTAATTTAACAATCGTATTAAATTAAGAGGTTATGATGATTTTCACTATATATATACACTACATTTAAAACCCAACAGTCGTTTCAACTCCTTTGTATTGTATTATATTGGTTATCCATCACTGCCTTTTATTTTACTACCTAGATTCACATATAGTTACAATATTACCATTATATATATATATATATAAACACATAGGAAATCTAAATTCTTGTCATAAATTCTTAAATTTATATTATATTAATGAAACCCCCTTTTGTTAATATTTTTATTAACATCTTCAATTACAACATTTATTGGTTTCTTAAAATAAATCCTTTAACCAAATGCGACAAATTTCACTACCCAAATCTATTGTCATAAAATCTTGTTATTAAATTCCAATTACTATAACAAATCACTACGTTTTCTAAAATAAATATCTAAACTTTTATTTTATTCTCAATTAGATTAGAAATTATATTAAGTTAATCCATTTAATATTATCCAAATTTACGGGTCGTTACACAAACATTCATCTTAGACTAGAAATTTTTAGATAAGCTCAACCAAACAAACCCGAAATGGATGATGTTAACTTATAACCTCCTTTGTCAACCTTGGCTATGATTAAATATTGGGTCGAAATGATCAAAATTAGAAATTAAACTAAATTAAATCCCTAATTAGATGCATATAGAAGAGATTACCACTTATTATATACACTAGAATTTGAACAAAAGCCCTTTGATTTCAATCTTTAATTTGGAAATTTGGGGACTATTTTTTTTGACTTAGAGTATTTTTTTGTTTCAGTGTTGAAACGAGAATGAGAAACAATATATGTACGTTCTCATTCTTATTTCTCTAATTTGGCTAAATGGGTTAATATGTAGATCCATTAACCAAGTGCTACTAATTTTCCTAAAACAAAAGTGTTCTAATTTGTATTATTTCATTTTAACACTTTACAAATACTAATTTAATTTAAATAATGTTCTAATTTAACTAACATTGATTTCTACAATTTTCCCAAAAAATGACATGTCAAAATCACATTTTTTTTTTACTAATATTGAAATGTTTTATCAAATTAAATACAACATTTTAAAATGAAAAGTTATTCTCCGTATTTTTAATAAAATAAACAGTTTAATTGAGAAATCATTTTTCAAACAACGAAATTATTTGCACACAATTTATGTATTCATTTTCTCCAAATTGTTCTTATATTATTAAATATAATAATTGACTACAAAAAGGAAAATTTAATAAATTATCAATTTATTCTCATTCCACGTCCCTTTTAAATTTGGAAACATAACAATCATAAATTCCACAAATTTGTTCAACCATTAATTAAACTTAATTGAATCATATTTTAAATTTTAATTCTAGGTAATCTCGACCAGGATTGTTACATTAGGGCAAGGCACCATGGGTTAGGAGTTGTATATGATACAATCGACAAGGTGTTATTCGTTGTTTGTGGGAATATGAGTTGTTGATATTCCTTAAGGTCAGAATCCCAAGGTAAACGAATACTAATGCCCAATAGTGAAATCAAAAGACTTTTATGTTTCTTCTTTGGGTTTTGACAAACATAATAGACAAGTCGGAGTTTATTAGTAAGATGAAATAAAATGTTTAACCTTACTAATATTCTAAGAACATCTACTCAAATCTACTAAGTCAAAATTTGCAGAAAATGTCTACACCCAAATTATTCTCTAGAAATGAAAAATGTACTATAACTAACTACATAGACTGGTTAAGGGTAATAAAGATGGTTGTAACATACGAACATTTATTGCAACACCCTGCAAAATAGTGTAGAATATGCGAGTATATGATTTTTGCTTGATGATAATAAACATGTATACATTCATTTAAATGTATTTGTTAATATACTATTTTATTTTTCACATATTAAATAAATAGAATTTGAATTCAAACAGAAATTTTATTCAAACAAATATTTATTACAATTTTGAACGGTACAAATTTCAAGCTCTCACTATATATATACACAACTTCAATTACAATACAATTTTGATTACATCACGATTCACATTTACATTTGACCTCACTACATATCACTCGTTCACTCAAATCGTATTTTATCTTCAACTTCATTCCAAATTGAATCCAACATCTGAGCAATTTGCAAAAATATATACCGATACAGTAAAATTGAAAAGGAAATATTTTTGCAGTATAAAATAAAATGTGAATTTTAAAAATAATATTTGCCACAGTTATTTGGGTTGTTCGTCATCATTTAAATTTGAATTCATCATACACGAACAGCATGTGACATGCACAGTGTATCACTGTACATGCCACAAGGCCGTGCATATCGATATATACACTTGATAAAATTACAGGGACATGTGAGCACGGGTCAAATCCAAAACGCCGGGTTCAACTCAAGTGAAATAAAAATAATGTCACAATATCAGCACAAGGTCAAACCCGAGCTTTAAAGCTGGATTCAACACAGGTGGAAATTAAAAATGAAATGAAACAAGAACTGCCAAAAATGATGACCCAACAAATGAATCAGATCAACAATGATTAGAACTAGATAGTCCATACATGTCAACCAGGCAGCAAGCAAAGTCGACAAGTACTTCAAGTACGAATGCACAACTGGATGCATGGATAACACTCAAACTTGGATGACAAATATACGAAGTCAACATAATACAACAGTGGACAGAGTCAAGGCTATAACCGAATTCAACATGCTTAGTTCAAATGGTCATGACAGTCAAACAGAACCAAGGCAGTGGTATAAACTCCAAGGGTGTCAACCAAACAACTCAGTGCTAGATAGAAACAGTGGTCAAATCAAATACAACCAAACAAGTTTTCAAGCACAAATCAAAGTTCAAAATGCAAGTTCAAAATGCAAGTTCAAAACACAAGCTAACATACACATATATACATACATTAATGTATGTATACACATGAAGAAAATGCATCAGTCGACAGTAAAGACATCCAAATATGCTATAGAGAACAGTGCAACAACAATGATGAAACAACATAGTTCGAGTTTCAAACACAACAACTTGATGCATCACTGTGACACGGTTACAAACAAAAATGCACACTGCACTAATCCAGACATATATATGTATCAATGAAGCAGTGCAGTAGTAAATGGCAGCAACTCGAACCCAAGTACAGCAAAAGACAGCGATGTACACATGAACTACATGTCTCGAAGAACAGTGGACAAAGCTCGATGCAAGAAGACTAGAGTGCTACCAGAACTAGTTCAGTAACAAAGTGAAACTACACTTATACTCGAACCAATACAGCAAACTACATGATGAACATGTATGCAGTGACAACATTAGTAAGTTAAATGTAAAGGCATGAAGACAACATGGTGATAAACTCATTCAAGCATCAGGTTAAAAATACAACAGAGAAATTAATAGTTTTTTTACCAAAGTCGAAGTTAGGTGACAATGAACAGGTCAGAGACATAACGGCCGAAGTAAGTACACAAAGAAAATGCAAAGTTAAATCAAAGTCATATGCAATGACTAGAGGCAGTAAACAAGCTAATGCCAAAATTAACATAATAAAATCAAGTGACCGAAGTCAACAGAAATCGAAATCGTGGTGGCCACAAACGAAATCAACATCGTCAAACCAGAATCGAAACCGTGATGACCAAGAAAAATGAACAGTTCAAAATCAACACTGTGTTAATCAAGTAAATTAAAAAAGTCAGTAATCATATCAAGCATCCAAACGAAGATCAATGGCCAACGCAAATCAATTGACAAATTCAAACAAATATATACGAACGAGAAAATAGGGATTCGAACCCTATATAAATAATAAACATCATCGGCAAATATGAATTCGAGTTCAAGCATATCATAGATCACAACAGCTATGAGGAACTCGAATCTAGTCGAGTATAGTATAAATCGAAAAAGGAATTTCACGTACCAATCTTTTAATTAAGTAAAGGCACTCGACAACTTGAAGCCGCGAACGAATCAACCAAAGAAAGCAATCGAAGAATCAGATACCAATTTAACCGGCGACTTCTAATTTCCCACAAAGCCCTAATTTGGAACGACGAAGAATAAACACGAGGCCGCCATTGTTTTTGGAGCAAATAAGGCCGACATAATATAAGAGAAAAATAAAGAGGAATTCTTATTTAATTTTGGGCCGGCCATATTTCTTAGGGATATGTAATTTAAAATTAGGGTTTTATTTTTATTTAAATTGCTATAAATTGTATTTTTCTTTTTAAACTTTGTAATTACTAGTCGTGTGTAGCGTAGTTTTAGAATACGCAACTCAGTGGTTGAGTTGTGGCAGGGTTTTGAGCATAGAGTTAAGGCTAGTCGATAGCGGGTGTCGCGAGTTTACGTGTGTAAGCGTCTGACTGCTTAATTTCTAGTAGAAACCTTAGGGGCGGCACGTAGGCAGGGTTTTGCCGAAGCTGGGTAAATTCTGTGTCGTTCTATTTCTGCATTTATTATTTTGCTACTATTTGTGTTGAAATCTGTGCTGAAATTATTTTATATACTTCCACAATAAATTTTTATAATTAATAGTATCACCCTATTCACCCCCCCTCCTGGGTGAAATCGATCCTACAAGTGGTATCAGAACTAGGAATAGAAGTCAACTTTCGTTTTTAAAAATCCAATTTTTTTTCGAAAACCAATTTTTTTTTCAGAAACCAATTTTTGTTTTAAAATTTTGAATTTTTAAAATGGCTTCTTTTAATAATGCTTTTGCAGAGGGTCAATCCATAGTTAGACCGCCAATGTTCAATAGTGAATATGCTTACTGGAAAAATAGGATGGAAATTTTTCTAAAAACCATTGACGCTTGGGATATTTTTGAGACAGGGTATAAAGCACCAACTATAATTGTCAATAATCAGGAAGTAAATAAACCAAAGGATTAATGGACTGAACTAGAAAATAAATTACAAACTGCTAACGCTAAAGTTATGAATTCTATTATCTGTTCATTGGATCAATTTGAATTTAATCGTGTCTCACATTGTCTAACTGCACAAGAAATATGGCATACACTAGAAGTGACTAACGAAGGAACATCTCAAGTCAAGGAATCGCGCCTTGCCATGCTGAGTAGCGAATACGAGAATTTTACAATGGCCAAGGAAGAAAATGTTAAAGAGATGTACGAACGGCTTTCCAATATCATATACAAATCAAAAGCTCTCGGAAAATCATACACGGAATTGGAAATAGTCCGAAAAATCCTCAGAGTCCTTCCACGAAGATTTGAAGCAAAAGTGACTGCCATTCAAGAATCGAAAGATTTAAAATAAATCAAAGTTGAAGAACTCATCGAAAATCTCACCACTTATGAGCTAGAAATGAAATTCAAGGAAGAGCGTGAAGCAGGAGATACTCGAAAGAAATCAATAGCTCTCAAAGGAACAACTGAAAGTGATGATGATGACGATGATGATGGAGCAGCAGAGTTGGAAATGGTAATAAAGAAATTAAAAAGGTGGAACCACAAATAGGGAAATCCAGCTCTAAATTAAAAATTAAAATGCATAATAATCAAAATTTTAGATAACACGGAACATCAAAAAATCATCTGTCATAAGTGCAACCAACCCGGGCACATCAAGCCCAATTGTCCTCAAAACCGATGCGACTTTGAAAAGAAATCAAAAAGGAGAAATTTTTCAGCCACGTGGAATACAAGTGTGAAGATAATCAAAGTACTAGCAGTGAGAGTAAGAAAGCAGATATGTGCCTTCGAGGTAATATAACTGATAGCGACAATGACGAGCCAAGCGAGGTATCAAAACTAACTCACTCACAACTACTTATATATTTCCACGAAGTAAATAGATGTTTTAAATGACTTAGGGAGAAATATGCTAAAATTGAATCATAAAGAGATAGTTTGAATGAAGTAAATGATCGGCTTGAACAATTAGTTAAAAACTATCAAAATAAGAGCCCTAAGTTTGACAAGTGTCCATTGTTTGAAGAAGAAATTAAAAAATCAGAAATTAATATAAAATCACTTGAAAATGAAATTCTGATTCTGAATGAGATTGATAATACTAGGAGAGAGAACTCTATTAAAAAGTGCACACAATTATTGAACGAAAATGAATCTCTCAAAACACAAGTTCAACAATTGTCAACAACTTTAGATAAATTTTCAAAAGGTGAAAAATCATTGAATATGCTATTAGGAAAACAAATTGTTAATACAGTTAGACAAGGACTTGGATATAATCAATTTGAAAATGTTAGAAATGAAATTAATCAAGTTAATTCAATGTGCACAATTTGTAGAAAATTTGGACACAATCAAAATAATTGCTAGTATAGACCCAAACACGTAAAAACTATAACAATTTGGGTTCCAAAAGGCGCAAATATAAAATCTCTCACAGTTAAACAAATCTGGGTGCCAAAAGGAACATATATAAATAGTTATAGGTTTCCACGAAATTATTTTTCAAAATATTCTGCCACTAACAACAATGGACCTATAAAAACAAATAGGTCACAAAAATCTTTTATCGCGTAGGAGTGGTGGCAGGATAAGGAACAACAACAGTGTTATCTGGATTCTGGCTGTTCCAGAAACACAAAGGGCGACAAAGCAAAGTTCCTTAGCCTAGTACAAAGGTGACAGAATCACAATGGGCAACCACGAAAAATTATTGTAAAGGTAAAACAGGTAATGGTATATTTTGAACGATATATTAAATGTGATAATTTGCACCGTATTCTGAATTAAATCAGCCAATAATATGATGATGAAATAAATGATGATTTTGATTCTGACTTATTCAAATTTGTTGACCAATTATATTCTTATGCCAAGAACACTATAAAAATCTCTAGAGTCTTTGAATTACTTCATATATATTAGTTTGGATTAACAATAGTGTTTTATTGGTTGATGATAATACATTTGATTATTTTACGGCTGACTCTATATTCACGATTTTTTTATTATTTACACGGCTTCAATTCAAATTCAAGAGAATGTCATTTAAAAAGCTGTTAAAATTAATTTTAAGATATTTTGATGCACACTTCATGGTCTGGTCTATCAAATTCAATTAATGACAATATTGAGTGAAAGAAAATTTCAGATGCAGATTATACTGGTAATCTAGTTAATAGAAAATTTACTAGTGGAACGTGACTTATGTTGAGACATTTAGTAACTGCATCGTTATTTTAAGAAAATATCTGCATATTTTTCATTTCAAATAATTTCAAATAGCAGAATTTTTTCTCATAAAACCCCTTCTAGAAAATCATTTTTGACCTTGTTTTCAGATTGGTCATTTTTAGAAAATTTGGTTTTATAATTTTTGAATACGATTTTAAATGATTACATTGAATAATCTGACTCCCTAATGATATCGAAAAGATGAATAGTGATTGAAAAAGTGATGAGTGTCAATATTAATCATATATTATTACTTGAGATGGTATATTTAGTAAATTTCTTTAGAAATTTGAACAAGAGTTATGAAACTTTTTGTTGGCAAAAATCCCATGACCATCTCTATTTCTATCATATTTCTAACGACCATCACTCATCAAAATTCAATATAGTTTGTCGATATGTGGTACTTTAAACAGGAATCGTTCATTTTTCATTTTATATTTTAATAATAATAATAATAATAATAATAATTATAATAAAATCCAAAGTATTCACTCTCATTTAAAAGACCTCACGGTTATGCATGGGTGAATTACTTGGAATTTGTTATGTGCTTCCATGCTCATTTAAAAGTCCTCATGGTTTTGCATGTATGGAACACATATCAAAATTGATTTTTTAAATAAACAAGTTGATTCTAATCCCATTTAAAAGTCCTCATGGTTATGCGTGGTTAGAAGATACTTGAATTCAATTTTTTTTAAAAAAATAAAATTGGAATACTACTAATCTCAGTTAAAAGTCCTAACTGTTATGCATGGTTGGTAGGTATTCAAATTCCTGATATAAATATACCACAGATAGACACAACTGCATAGTTTTATATGATGGCATCATTCCATCATTCTAAAAGTGGAATATGCGCCTAATAGAGTATTTATGATTTTTGTTTGATTTTTTTATTGAAATTTAATATTTATATTCGATTGAGTTTTAATGTTGTATTAATATCTATCACTTTATCTCTATTTTTTTCTAACACTATTACTCTTTTGCTGATAACAAAAGGGGGAGAGAAAAGTTAAGATTTTGACAAATAAAGGTCAAATATTTTCTATTTGCATCTAGGCCCATTTTCATAATTTTAATTGTATGCATATATGAAGGGGGAGCTTTGTGTAGAGAAGAAGCATTAAAATAGGGGGAGCAAATTGAATAATCAAATACATTTAATAAATTCAAAATCTTAAATATATATTTGTTATCATCAAAAAGGGGAGATTGTTGAATATGCGAGTATATGATTTTTGTTTGATGATAATAAACATATATACACTCATTTAAATGTATTTGTTAATGTACTATTTTATTTTTCATAGATTAAATAAATAGAATTTTAATACAAATTGAAATTTTATTCAAACAAATATTTATTACAATTTTTGAATAGTACAAATTTCAAGCTCTCACTACATATATACGCAACTTCAATTACAATACAATTTCGATTACATCACGATTCACATTTACATTTGTCCTCACTACATATCACTCATTCACTCAACTCGTATTTTATCTTCAGCTTGATTCCAAATTGAATTCAGCATCTGAGAAATCTACAAAAATATATACTGACGCTGTAAAATTGAAAAGGAAATATTTTTACATTATAAAATAAAATGTGAATTTTAAAAATAATATTTGCCACAGTTATTTGGGTTGTTCGTCATCATTTAAATTTGAATTCATCATACACGAACCGCTTGTGACATGCATAGTGTATCACTGTACATGCCACAAGGCCGTGCACACCGATATATACACTTGATAAAATTACAGGGACAGGTGAGCACAGGTCAAACCCAAAACGCCAGGTTCAACTCAAGTGCAATAAAAATAATGTCACAATATCAGCACAAGGTCAAACCCGAGCTTTAAAGCTGGATTCAACACAGGTGAAAATTAAAAATGAAATAAAACAAGAACTGCCAAAAATGATGACCCAACAAATGAACCAGATCAACAATGACTAGAACTAGACAGTCTATACATGTCAACCAGGCAGCAAGCAAAGTCGACAAGTACTTCAAGTACGAATGCACAACTGGATGCATGAATAACACTTAAACTTGGAGTGAAAAATATACGAAGTCCACATAATACAACAGTGGACAGAGTGGAGGCTATAACCGAATTCAACATGCTTAGTTCAAATGGTCATGATAGTCAAACAGAACCAAGGTAGTGGTACAAACTACAAGGGTGTCGACCAAACAACTCAGTGCAAGATAGAAACAGTGGTCAAATCAAATACAACCAGACAAGTTTTCAATCACAAATCAAAGTTCAAAATGCAAGTTTAAAACAGAAGCTAACATACACATATATACATACATGAATGTATGTATCCACATGAAACAAATGCATCAGTCGACAGTGAAGACATCCAAATATGCTATAGAGAACAGTGCAACAACAATGATGAACCAACAGAGTTAGAGTTTCAAACATAACAACTTGATGCATCACTGTGACACAGTTACAAGCAAAAATGTACATTGCACTAATCTAGACATACATATGTATCAATGAAGCAGTGCAGCAGTAAATGGCAGCAACTCGAACTCAAGTAAAGCAAAAGACAGCAATGTACACATAAACTACATGTCTCGAAGAACAGTGGACAGAGCTCGATGCAAGAAGACTCGAGTGCTACCAGAACTAGTTCGGTAACAAAGTGAAACTGCACATATACTTGAACCAATACAGCGAACTACATGATGAACATGTATGCAGTGACAACATCAGTAAGTTACATGTAAAGGCATGAAGACAACATGGTGATAAACTGCATTCCAGCATCAGGTTAAAAATACAACAGGTAATTAAAGTTTTTTACCTAAGTCGAAGTCAGGGGACAATGAATAGGTCAGAGATATAATGGTCGAAGTAAGTACACAAAGAAAATGCAAAGTCAACTCAAAGCCATACGCAATGACCAGAGGCAGTAAACAAGCTAATGCCAAAATTAACATAATCAAATCAAGTGACGGAAGTCAACAGAAATCGAAATCTTGGTGGCCACAAACGAAATCAACATCGTCAAACCAGAATTGAAACCATGATGACCAAGAAAAATGAACAGTTCAAAATCAACACCGTGTTATTCAAGTAAATTGAAAAAGTCAGTAATCATCTCAAGCTTCCAAATGAAGATCAATGGCCAATGCAAATCAATTGACAAATTCAAACAAATTTATACGAACGAGAAAATAGGGATTCGAACCCTATATAAATAATAAACATCATCGGCAAATCTGAATTCGAGTCCAAGCATATCACAGATCACAACAACAATTAGGAACTCGAATCAAGTCGAGTATAGTATAAATCGAAAAAGGAATTTCGTGTACCAATCTTTCAATTAAGTAAAGGCACTCGACAACTTGAAGCCGCGAACGAATCAATCGAAGAAAGCAATCGAAGAATCAGATATCAATTTAACCGGCGATTTCTAATTTCCCACAAAGCCCTAATTTGGAACGATGAAGAATAAACACGAGGCCACTATTGTTTTTGGAGCAAATCAGGCCAACATATTATAAAAGAAAAACAAAGAGGAATTCTTATTTAATTTTGGGCCGGCCATATTTCTTAGGGCTTGTCTAATTTAAAATTAGGGTTTTGTTTTATTTAAATTGCTTTAAATTGTATTTTTATTTTTAAACTTTGTAATTACTAGTAGTGTGACTAGGGGACAAACTACATGGTGTAGTTTGAGAATTCGCAACTCAGTGGCTGAGTTGTGGTAGGGTTTTGAGCGTAGAGTTAAGGCTAGTCGATAGCGGGTGTCGCGATTTTACGTGTGTAAGCGTCTGACTGATTAATTTCTAATAAAAACCTTGGGGGCATCACGTAGGCAGGGTTTTGCCAAAGCTGGGTAAATTCCGTGTCGTTCTATTTCTGCATTTATTATTCTACTATTATCTGTGTTGAAATCTGTGCTGAAATTATTTTATATACTTTCGCAATAAATTTTTATAATTAATAGTATCACCCTATTCACCCCTCCCCCCCCCCAGGGTGAAATCGATCCTACAAATAGATGGGAAATTTAATTAAGAAAATTTATCTCCATGAAAGTTATACCATTATGTTCCTAGTGATTTTCTAAGAAAATTTCTTATATAAATTTCGTGATCAGAGTTTAAACGGAGAAGTTATTAATATTTGAAGCTTTCGAATTTAAAATAACTCAAACAAGTTAAAATCTAAAAATTTATAAACTTAACGTTTGAAATTTAAAAAGTTAATAAATATTGGAATGTTAAGTAGTAGACTTGTTAGTGAAAATTTCATCTACACCAACACCCGAGGTCAGAGAGTATAGCTCTGAAATCTATTTGGGTTATAGGTCCAGGTTATGAAATTACCGGGATGTGACATAGTTAGGCTAAAGTTACGGAATGTTGAAATATAGAAGCATGATGATAAATGAGAAGAAGGTAAAGTACAGAAAGGAAATAACACCAAGAGTTTATAGTGATTCGGACTGAAAGTCCCTACGTCTGCTATCATTTCCTTAACTCTTATGTAGCCGAGAGGCTTATTACATTAAATCTAGGCATTTCCATCATTAATGAGAATTTAAATATAGCTCTAATATAGGAAAGTACAATATAGCTTTATTCTTTTGATATGCTAAAAGATCCTTATGTCTTGGGAATATCGACTATTTATAGCCAGCAAGCTAGAGCGCCATTGGTGGGAAATCTTTTCCTTGGATTGATGAGGTTGCTGGTTGTGTGGCTACAATTGGAGCATGTTTTGAGCATCTAGCATTGTTGCTTAAGATGTAACGACCCCTATTGTAACCATTTAAAAATGTTAAATTAAATAAGAGTTTTAAATAGAATTATTAGAAAAATATATATTTAAGATTGCATTGATACAAATTAAATTATAGTATACAAGTTATGAGCTTAATTTAAATGTTTACTAATGACATATGTTTGAAATAAGGGAAGAATAATAACATAGGATAGTGTGTATTTAATGATATTAGTTTGAATGAAATTGATGACTTTCTAAATATACACTTCCAATTGATTGAAATAATAAATGTTAATAAAGAATAATAAATGTTTCTTTATTAAAGAAGAAATCATATGTTTATTCATTTGAAATGTTTGGTAGTTGAAAGATTGATTGCGGTGTAAGAAATCAATTATTTAATAAAAAATTAATAACTTATGGTTTGTATACAATAATTGCATAAATACATTAAATTACTATAAACAGGAATTGAACCGTCTCGTTTCTTTTTTAAAAATTTAACTTTGGGATTAATTGCAATTAATGTAATTGAAATCTTTCCAATAAAAGGAAAGAGAACACTAATTGTAATTAATGGACATAATAATAGAAACATACATTTGAATTAAAATAAAAGAGAAAGTTGAGGAAATAAAAAGGAAACATGTGTTTTAATTGAAAATGGAATCTGATGTAATAAACGAAATATTTTTAATCAAATTAAAAGAATGTTTTGGAAAATAAAATAAAATGAATGTTTTCATTTTGTAATTAAGTATAATTATGTGAAACGAGAAAAATTGAATTTTGAAACAACATTTTACGGTCATTAAATAGCAGTCGAAGATGGTACGAAAGTAGTTTTAATGCTACTTTAAATTTTAAAATAAATTAAATATTTGAGTTCCTGATTGTGCGCTGAGAAAGGCTTTTTTATTTGAGTTTAGAGTCCTGAGCTATCTTTATTTGTGTGTAATGGTTGTCTCCGTGACATTAACTGGTGTGTTCAAATTTTATTTGTTATGTGTTAATAAAAATTTAAATGGGTGAAAGTTGAGTATTTTAGAGGTTAATGAATTAATTGAGTGGAGAATATGTATCGGAATTAGATCCCGAAAGTTGGTAGTAGTGCATGGCTAGTCCTCTTCATTTACTCTATATTACCACATTTATGATGTTATATTTTTAACGTGTATATTATCTTAATTAATCACACAAATTTGTGTACATAAATTATTTTCATTTATTGTGTGTTAACTAAAATCTTTAATGGATGTAAATTTTAGTATGTTTGGAGTTAAAAAAAATAATTGAGTGAACAATTGTCTTTGAAATTTGAATTCCAAAAGTTTATTTACAGTGTAGAGTTGGTCCTTTCATTTCCTTTCCAATTAATAATTGCCACACTCTTTTCGTTGGTTCCTCATTTGTTCCATTACTCCTTTCCATTTACATTGTCTGAGGGTTTTTTTTTTCATTTCGCAAACAAAAATTACTTTTCATGCTTTTAATTCTTTCCTTCGCCTCTTTTTAATACCTGCCACTTTTAAAAGGGTTGTTCATATTTACTTTATTTCAATACCTAGTTTGTTTGTATTTACTTTACTACATTTACGTTCATTTTTCAACTTTATTTCCCGAAGCCTCATTTCATTTTTTTTAAATTAATAGCAGCCTTTCTTTTCAAATTTCAATGGCCTTAAACCTAACTCTAACCTTATAAATAAGGTATGATGGAAATGAAACCCTAACCTCCATTATAATCTTCTCCATATTTTTTTTCTTTTTTTCTTCAAATCGTCATATTCCCTCTAATTGTTTTTTCTTCTTCTTTAAATCTTCTTCTTTTTCAAACTTTCTTCTTCCTTTCCAAATCTTGATCTTCTCTTTCATTTTCAATCCTTCTTGTTTTAATCCTCTTCTTTTCCAATTCTTCTTTTTCAAATCTTCTTCCCTTTTTTTAAAACCATCTAAATATATAATATAACAAGGAGGCAAATTAAAATAAATCAAACTAAAAGCTTTCTTTTAGGAAACATGATTTTCATTTTTTCCTAACGGCTTGCCTCATTAAGTTTTTTCTTCCATCTTTGCTTGAAGCCTCGTCTTGAGAAAAATGTGAGTATTAAAGTTTTTTTTAAATATGTATCAATTATTATTTTAATAATATTTCTTATAACATGAATATATTTTGCATACAAAATCTGATTCACGCGTGATTTCTTCCCTTGGACTTGTATTGAAATTCTGGATAATATGAAACTAGTTTAGTTGAATTCAAAGACTATTGAGATTTTAGGGTTCTATTGGATTTTCAATTGGCTTAAATCAAAGGTGAATGGTTTAACCTACTCATGTAATACAAAATTTTCTGATGTTAGTTAAATTGAAATCATGAAGTGATAGGATTTTATTAGTTGTTGTTTGGTTGTTTAAATTACATTAAATTGAATTTTATACCGAACTAAATTAACATCTAAATTAATATTGAATTTAATTGCTAGTTAAACGCCGACAAATGATGATTAGCGACTGTTATATTTGGTTGATTTGGATGTTTATTGTAACTGGATGTCCATTGATTGATATGTTGGATGTATGGTTGTTATTTATTTTAGTATAACCCCGTTATTATCCTATTATTATTAACATTTTAAATTGTCACTTATAATATATGAAATGAATTAAGAAATATATTGAAATGATATATACATATATCATTTAATCGTGGGATGAAATGATATATATCCATTCATGTAATTAAAATCAAAATATTTAATCACTTGGCCATAGGGTAGAATTTTACGGATACTGAATTGGTTAAATTAAACGGTTTCAAAATCTTGATTTTTTAGAAGAAAATAAAAATTCGATTTACATGAATTAAATTATTTTCTAAATTCGAGCTTAGAAATGTTGAAATTAAAACCGTTAAACAAAATTGTTTAAAGATTTAATTTGAAATAGTAAAGTTGAAATTGAGATATGATTTGAATTTATTGAAAGTCAATATATTAAAGGCTTAAAATTTAATTTAAACTTTGAATTTACTTAAATTTAAGTGGTTTAAATTGGTATTTCAAGTTTTGTATGTGAAATGGGTATAAACTTAATTGTTTAAAAATGAGAATTTGAATTGAAACTTTCAGCCATTTGAATAAATCGTTTAAATTGAATTTGAAGTAAAGTTGGAAGTCGTTTGAATTGAGGTTGATTTAAATTGAATTGGAATATGAAGTTTTGAATTGAAAGTCGAAAAATTGAATTCATTGTGATTTGGATTTGGAACATGAGTTCAAATTGTGGTGAAGGAAAGAAATAGTTTTTATATAAACTATTTTAATATAAAAACCATTTTAATAATCAAATTATTTTAGTATATAAACTATTTTATTATTCAAACCACTTTTAATCTTTAAAACTATTTAAATTATTCCAAACTATTTTTTAATACTAAAACTATTCTAATTATCCAAGCTATTTTTCAACATTTAAACTATTTTAATTATCCAAACTATTCCCAATATTCAAACTATTTTAATTATCCAAAACCTTTTTCAATACTCAAATTATTTTAAAGAGGAACTATTTAGATTTATATCATTGATTTAATTACGAATGTTTTGATATGAAGGTATAACCTATTTCGAAATGATTTTGAAGCGAATCTGATATTTTGATATGAAGTATGACTTGTTCTTGGAATTTAAAAGAACCAACCAGTGTGAAAAATGATGGTTGGTTGTTAAAGAGACTGGGTCTAG
Source organism: Allium cepa (assembly GCA_030765085.1). NCBI lineage: Eukaryota > Viridiplantae > Streptophyta > Magnoliopsida > Asparagales > Amaryllidaceae > Allium > Allium cepa. The sequence continues at coordinate 735,495,137 of CM060935.1, read as the reverse complement.
ATGAATGGCATACTTAATGTTATTCTACTGGATCCATTTTCATTACTATGTACGCGGTTGATATTACCCAGAATGTAGAGGTTGAATTGGCGACATTTACTGGAATGAATAAAGAGAACGATGATCGATGACCCCAACACTTGTGTCAATTTAAAATGACTAAAACAAGAGCCTATGTCTGGCCAAGGGGTTAGCTACCTTTAAGGGCCCTAATCCTTCGTATTATATTGACTTTTGACTTGATCGACGAACACTGATTTGATTTTGAGGGTGGAGGACTTGGTCGGCAGTCGTGGTTACGATGTGTTACGACCAGCCAAAAAGGGTAAACTGACAGAATCCTAGCTTGGGCATTGTATCTCATGCCTTATCATAGTTTTATCCTTATACACACCCACTACGATTTTGTTCTAGTATGATACCTATAGGGGACTCACTGGCTACCAATATTATTGGTTGTGTTACAGGACCTACATAGACTACCTGCTTAAAAATGTGTTAAGGGAGATTAATGTAAAGTCTTAATGCTATTTTAATACTTTGCTTTACCGATAGACACTACATATATAACGTATTTTACTACATATAGATAGTTTGACAGATCTTTAGGAGATGGAAAATCTCGTAGCATCTCTTAAGTTATTGCACTCACGTTGTACACTTGATAAGAGATGGAAAAATCCCATAAACATCTCTGAAGCTATTACACTCATATTTACTAGTTATTAATTTAACTTACTTTAGAACTTTTAGTTCTGACTTGAGTATTTTTTTTCATTATGCTCGGGTCAGCTTGAGTATTTCAACATGTGAAGACAATATTCCTTAAGGACGAAGATGAAGTTTGCTAGACCATATTTACTATTATTATTCCGCTACATTACTTTGATTTGTTGTTGATTGTACTCTGATTATGTTGTACAAAAATGTGTAATTAAATGTATATTGTAAAATAGCATCATTAACTGTTTATTTGATTATGATATTTTGTTATTCCACTGCGAGATTCTGTGTTTATACTTTCTCTCTTTTCTCTTATTTTCTTATTAAACCCCATTGACAATTCTCCCTTTTGAATGGTTTGAGATAGACACGTATGGTTTATTGTCGACTTTAATCATCCAAAAAGGTGGGTCTTCACATAAGAAGTGCGAATTTGATGAATTATCCTCCTGCCTAAACAACCTCTTACATCTAAGCCGTACATTGTCTCGTTGACCATTTCGGTCGTTAATTCTTATTGCTATAGATTGGTCCTTCAGGCTATGAACCTGCTAATGTGTTGTTTCCTTTGTCTGTGATATTATTCTTTCGAGATGAGCTCGGTTCATTCGATCTTTATACATCATTGCATCATAACTCTTGCAATACATATGGATATGGAGTGTTGGACTTTTCTAAGGAAGATAATCATCATTTTTACTATTGAGAATTTTTGGTATAACCCATGCCCCTCAAAGTTTACTTCATATGTGAAATATGTAGTGAACTTTGAAGTGAGTGGGTTTGGTTTACTTTTCTTGATTATCTTCCGATTTCAGTGTTCATTTTATGCATGGAAGAGGTCACGATACTTACTTTTGAATGGAGTATTGGGTCAAGTGACGACTATTTAATGGTTTTGAAAACCATAGGGTGAGTATTTATCTTGGACTGAGAGGTCACAAACTCCAAAATCATATTTGTTATGTGAAGACATCTTGGCTAGATGATGAGTGAAAAATGTTTGAAAGCTGAGAGATGGAATTTAAACCGAAACCGTGAAGTCGGAACTTATGGAAGTTGTGCTTGCCATTTGAAACCTTTTAAGTTGAGTGCTAAACGGAGCTGTTTTGGTACCGGAAGTCAAAATCTTACTTGAGACCATGAGGTCAAAACTTTTGAAAACTGTGCTTGTCACTTGAAATCATCTAGACTAAGTGGTAAGCGAAACTATTTTGATGCCCAGAGGCAAAATCTAACTTGAGACAGTGAGGTCAAAACTTTCGAAAATTATGCTTGTCATTTGAAGCCATCTAGGCTAAATGGTAAGTGAAATGATTTTGGTGCCAAGAGGCAAAATCTAACCTGCAACTGTGAGGTCAAAACTTTTGAAAAATATGGTTGTTACTTGAAGCCATCTAGGCTAAGTGGTAAGCGAAATGGTTTTAGTATCGAGAGGCAATATCTAACCTAAGACCGTGAGATTGAAACGTTTGGAAACTGTGCTTGTTGCTTGAAGCCATCTAGGCTAAGTGATAAGCTAAATGGTTTTGGTGCCGAGAGAAAAAATTTAACTTGAGACTGTGGGTTCAAAACTTTTGAAAACTATGATTGTCACTTGAAGCCATCTAGGCTAAGTGGCAAACGAAAAGGTTTTGGCGCCGAGAGACAAAATCTAACTTGAGATTATGAGGTCAAGGAGATATTTGTCTTGTTAGACCTAAAAGAAAGTCGAAGTTTGATCTTGAAAGGACGGGTCGTATTCTTGCATTTAATGCTTTTGCCAATTATCATGTTTTCATTAGCCTCTGTGAAAAGTGCATTCCTTTTCTCTCCTCTAGGATGATTCATATTTTAATTTGGCCACATAGAATCTATAGCTAAGGCCCAATTAACTCGGTAATCTCTATCTTTTGTCCTGAAGCTTTTAATACACCCTTTTCTTCTTCTTCTTCGCTCATATTTCCAATAGTTGTGTTCGCCATTAAAGCTTGGTGCTCTCTACAGATTACTGCAAATCTTCAACTAGAATTAATAAGTCTTCTATCTTTCCTTTGGTTTTATTAGTATGTTTTACTGATATTATTATTTGTGTGCATTTCCATTTTTTGAATTTATGAAAATTTCGATTTTGACCACCATTGTGATATCAATGATTGATTTTGATTTGAGGTATTTTTCGATTAGTTAATCCACAATGCTTGTTATCTGCTAGACCAAGATTTTGCCCCTTGACGAAATCTTTCACCAACTTAGGTTGATAATCGTTTTATTGACAAGATAGTTCTTTGAGAGAAATTAGAACTTTTAGTTTGGGATGTAGAACCTAATTTTAGGCCCAATTCCTTTTCTGGATTATAAGATTTCAAATCTTTTCGGCAGGAGTTTGGGAATTCTTATTAAGTAACCAGTTTAACACTATTCCCTTTTTAGACCTCTCGATGGGCAAACCTATGATCGATCATGGGGAGCTGGAGAATTGGACCGAGAGTTATAGGGTTAAGGAGTCGAAGTCAAGGCTCCAAGTCTAGAAGATGACTAGAATGAACCCCCTAAAGGATCTTTACAAGGCACTAGAGCATTTGGCAAATGGGATATCACTTCCTTTTGCTCCTTTCTTAATATCCTAAAATTTTATGGAATTAATCTGATCTAACTTGGGGAGGTTTCATGTAGCACTTTATCGGCTATAGAAATCCTTTACCGAGAAGAAAGGATACCACACCATAACTACTCTCGAGATCCATTGCTTATATAATTTACATAGGTCATCCGGTAGTTCTATAGCTCCTTTGTATTTCTTTGGATTTTGAAAGAAAATGCCTATAGTCAAACCACTCGGCAAGGTAATGGCCACCCATTGGTTTTTCATTAAGACATATGACCCTCGAGTTGTTACTAAACTATTGGAGACTTTTGAGTTTTCAAACTCTTCCTGTTTAGAATACTCTTGCTTCTAAGCTTTGATCATGTCATTCCTTAATATATATATATATATATATATATATATATATATATATATATAAAGCTAAATCTAGGAGGGATAAGGCTCAAACCCTCAAGGATCTCTTCGACTCAAAGTTTATGGTGGTGATGAAAATTCCAGAAGGGGAAAGGCTTAGACATGTTGTCTTTACCAAGGCCAATCCCAAGGTTTCTTTTTGTTATCGTCCTTGGCTAAGTTTCTTGGATGAGATCCTCCTTTAACCAAATCCATGCCCCTAAATGTGATTAATTTATGTAACCTGAAGGATCCACTCATGTTGACCCCAAAAACGCCGAGGTCTTTAGATAAATGCCACTCCCAAGGGTAGACCTCAGTTCTGAATACCTTATAGCATGTGTTCTAGGATATAACTTCATGAAACATAGATTTGTTTATTTAACCTGCTTTCTCTTTTTAATGTGGAAGTGGTTTCCAATGATATGCTTGCAATAGGAGAGTTGCTCCTGGACAAGCCATCCTCCACTTCCACTTTTGCTCGACCAAAGCCAGCTCTAAAGGATCCATCCCTAACTAAGAAACACAAAATGAACATCTCTTCTACTAAAATCGTGCCTACTGAGACACTCTTATTTTAGCTTCCTCTCCTAAGGACCAAGTTGATCAGGTGGTCGAAGTAACCTGCTCTTCTATTGATGATTATTTATTCAAAGTTATGGGAACTCCCGAATGGAGTTAGTTGATGACATTAGTAGTTTTAAGAGGATGATGAATGTGGGAATGAAGGACCATCTCAAGGTAAAAACCATACTCTTTCCTATGGAATATTTATTTCTTTAATTTCCATAATAATAACATTTTTTCTTAAGGCTTTGGCTGACTTCTCGGTTCTGCATCAAGGGTTTCAGAAGATGAAGGGAGAGTTGGAGAGGGACAATGTTGTTGGGAGACAATTGGCTGAATATAAAGAGAAGGCTAAATATATTGGGAAATAGTTTGCTAAATACAAGAAAAAGGCCGAGAAGGTAGCTTAGGACGAAAGGGAGAAGAAGCATTTGGAGCTAAAAGCTTTCAAAACTAAGACTGCCGAACTAGAGAAGGCTTTAAAAGACCAAAAGGCAAAGCATCAAGAGGCCGAAAAAGAGTTAGCAGAAGCCAAGAAAAGGGTCTCGGAACTAGTAACTAGGGAAGAGGTTGAGAAGGTGGCTACCGCTAAAGCCTTTAAAATTCTTTATGAAGCTTATGATTATACCCAGAAGAAGGGTGTGATACACTCTATGGGTTTCAATCCCAATGGTAAAAGGATTGAGATAGATTTTCCCCATAGGTATGAGAAGGTGTAGGCTTCAGCAGGCAATGGGCCCTTGGCAGCTATAGAGGGGAATGTCGATGGAGAAGAGGTACGTCATCATTCTGAATCCCAGTAATCTTCTGATGATAATGTTTAAACTTTAATTTTAGTACATTTGCTTTATATTTTTACTTGTGGTGGTGGATGACTTATGATATTACTTTAGATCGATGTTGGATTTAGGATGAATTATTTCCTTTTTGCTTTCATTGCATTGGTTCTGTAAGTACTTATTCCTTTACCCATGCTTAAATAGAGAAAGTCGAGTTTCATTTCTCACTATGAAGTATTATAGAAGAGGAGTCAAACTAGAAACTCAAGGTTGTTAGCGACCACAGGCACCCAGAAAACCCAGTTAAGATCCAGTAGACTAAGAAATGTTGACTTAGCCAATGAGATCAAGCAGGTATAGGAAACAGATGACCGATCTTATGCCAAATCGATCAAGTCCCTTAGGCATAGAGATACTAGGTTAACTAACCAAATCTTGGATCTTAGGAGTAGATTAAAGCTTTCTTTAGACGACCAAGACGAGGTTTTTTAAGAGTTAATCGACTTTCTAAACTTCATCTACGAGATCCAAAATGATTATCTTTCTCAAAAGATTCTATGATCTGAGCCTAACTATAACTTTGGAAGCTCTTCCTGGTTATCAAAGTGTAACTCCACCCCCTTAGCTATTACCGAAGGGAAGACACCTGAAAGTGAACGTGTTTTGAAATATTCCCCCCAATGTATTCTGCAAGCCAACCTTAGATTTCCCTTGGTAGACTCTTCTCCATTAAAACTCTCTATACCAAAAAGTGGTTTAGGGAAGTACATCACTTTTTCCAATATGGATAGACCCTCGAAGTCCCTTGCTGATACTAGAAGCAGAGGCCTTAAGATCATTTTGGCTACTAAGGAGAAATTTTCCTACCTCAGAGGACCATAAATTATGTACTCCTTTTTTTACTTACTATCTATATTAATTCTTAATGGAATGAAATGGAGCTGTTCTTATAATGACTTGTCTTTTCTAGTTCTAAAATAAATCTCTTTTTAGGAGCATTCATGTCCCAACTTCTTAAGGTTAGAGGGAGACCTTGCCTCCGTGCAATAGAGTCTTCATGATAAGATAGCTGAATTGACAAAATATATTCCTGATCTCGATGATAACATCCATGCTGTCTTGAAAGATAATGAATCTTTGAAATAAACTCTTGAGGAGATATCTAGAAAGATGTCTTCCATTCCGGAGGGAATCCTTGTTACTGGTCAGGCTTAAGAACAGTAGTTTTATGATTGTGGGAGTCGGCAGTTACTCTTAGACTGCTGTAGTATGAAGCTCACCTAGAGCTTGCGACGACCAAGCTGCGAGAATTTGTAACTTATAGCAAGCATACCAATGAAGTTACTGTTGCAGCCCCTTCGGCTCGAGGAAGAGGCAAATGTAAAGGGTATGTTTCTATGGGGATTCTTATCAAGGACTGCAATTGTCTCTTTCGAATCTTGTTCCCGACACTCCCAGGCTAAAGGGAGTTCTTCCTTGGACTTAGTGCCTAATGCATCAAACATTATTGTTTGTGCTAGGGATGGTCAAAAAATCTCATTTAGGAAATTTAAGAAGGTATGGATATCTAAGACATACGACAAGATGGATGAGAATTTTAAATCTCGCTTAGAGGGGCCCATATAGGAAGTTGAAACTAAGTTTAGGAATGTGTATGAAGGCTTACGAGAAGCTGCCCCTTATTCCTCTCTTTTGTATATTGTGTTCCAAATGTACTAATAATCATTAGGATAACCTGTCTATAGCATTGAGGTCCACTTTTGTCTTTTCGGTTGACTTGTTCTTTCAACTCGAACCATTTCGCTTTTCTTTTTAATTCCATCTCAGGGTCCTTCTTGCCCCTTGGCATCTCGCCTATTAGGGTTTTTGATGTCTATTCTTACTAGCTTGATGCCATCCTTACACCTCGGGTTGGGATCCTTTCACAATGATCATTTTTATTTAGGAACTCTCCTCCTAAAACTCTAACCTTATTAGGAATTTTATCCGACTTTAATCTCATGCATAAGACTTCTCCATCGTGGCTCACTATTATTGGGAACCTACCCAATATTCTCATCTAACTAGGGATCTACCCAATGCATGACGCTTATCATCCATTGCTCACTATCATTGGGAATCTACCTAACACTCTAATCTAATTAGAAATCTACCCGATGCATAGCACTATTTGTCTATGGCTAAGTATCATTGGGTAATCTACCCAATACTCTAATCTAACTAGGAATCTATCTAGTGCATGGCACTTCATGTCCATGGTTCACTATCATTGGAATTCTACCCGATGCATGGCACTTCTTGTCCTTGGCTCACTATCAATGGGAATCTACTTAATATTCTAATCTAGTCAGGAATCTACCCACCCATGGTCACCCAGTGCATGGTACTACTTGACCATGGCTCACTATTATTGGGAATCTACCCAATATTCTAATCTAAATGGGAATCTACATAGTGCACGATACTACATGAATGCTCACTGTTATTAGGAATATACCTAATATTCTAATCTAAATGGGAATCTACTCAGCACATAGTACTACTTGACCATGGTTCATTATTATTGGGAATCTACCCAATATTCTAATCTAACCGAAAATCTACCTAGCGCATGGTACTACTTGACTTACAACTTAACCATGGCTCACTATTAACATGCATTCTACTTTTCAACATCTTTTAAACCTAGGTGATATTTTCCTTACACTTTGTTGCACATAACTATGGGGGTGTTGTTATGGCGAGTCTACCACCCTATCATTGGGTCCCAATCTACCACCACTTATGGATGGCAACGGCCATCTACAATCACTTTTAGCCGTTTTCGACCATCTACAACCATTTTGGCTGGTGTCAGCCTAAAACTACTTTTGGCTGGTGTCGGCCATCTAAAACTACTTTTGGCCGGTGTTGGCCATCTAAAACAATTTTAAGTTGATGATACTAAACGCAAAGGAAAACATTAATTTTAGGAAAAAATGCGTTTTGGATTATAAAAGATTTTTTTCGAACCAAATAATTGGTAGACCTTATTATTTGGTAGAAAGCAAGTTTACTTCAAATTTGAGAAAGTGAATCGTTGAGAGGGTCAACATCTTTAAGAAAAAAGTGAAACTCTTTATCAACCTCGTCAAGTCAATAGAAGAGTTTTATCCCTTGGAATCTAAATGCAGACAAGATAATCAAAAATAACTAAAATAGAGAATTTTATGGGTATCGAAACTGGATTGTGCTTAACGAGTGAGGAAAGAGCTAAACCTGAAAGGAGCGTTTTTTGGTAAGATAACAAATTTCTTTAAATATAAAGATCCATACAACATCGTTTATCTTCAGAAGGTGAAGTATACATATTCAGTCAAATGAATCTACTCTAATTTCTCCTGAAATGTAGAAATAAAGTTAGACATTTATAAAGATACGATATTTAATTAATTATTTAATAAACTCAGTCAATCTCCCTTTCCATATGAAGCTTTCTACGGCCTGAGAAAGTCTTCTTCACTCGTCATGTCCATTCACTTGGTCGTAAACTCAGTAGTTTCTCCCTTTTAGATCTTCTTTAATAGACAAGGGATAGTTAATATAGTGGAGCTCTCCCTCATATTTCCAAGAAGATCCGAGATAAACTTCGATTAAGTGGAGTAAGGACTTGCTCTCCTTTGACCTTCCAAGATCAAAGAGTATAGGTAACCAAGAGAGCTCTGTTAGCAGGGAGGTATGAACTTTATTTGTCACTGCTATGACACTTAATTCCTTGATTTTACTTTTCCATTGCTTAACCGTCCCTCAGAGTTGAGCAGACTCGTGGAGGTACTCCTAAAGATACATCGAAAACTGTATAATTTGGAGACTTAAAGTTCATAAATAAGGTCATACTCTTGCTATTCTCCTTTTCCGAAACGAAAGCGAAAAATCTTTGTTATTATCTTCTTCAATGAGTTAAACGCTACGGTTGAGGGGCTGTTCGGAGATGACTCTTTTGTTTATGGAACTTGACATAATTGGTCGAAATGCTATGTCAGGTCTCTGAGTGGGAACAATGTGCGGAGGTTCGGGTCCTCCTTCTAGTGCCAAAAATGTTAGTGCAAAGTTTCGTCTGTACAAACACCCGTGGTCAGAGGGTATAGCTATGAAAGCTGGTTGGGTTATAGGTCTCGGTTATGAAATTACTAGGTTGTGATATAGTTTGGATAAAGTTACAGAATATTGAAATATAGAATGTGGTGATAAACGAGAAGACGGTAAAGTACTAAACTGAAATAACATCAAGAGTTTTATAACGTTTTGAGCTGAAAATTCCTATGTATATTGTCCTTTCCTTATTTAGTTACTCTTATATAGCAGAGAGGCTTATTGCATTAAATCTAGGCGTTTCTGTCACTAATGAGTTTATGGATAGAGGTCTAATATAGGATAGTACAATATGGCTTTATTATTTTGATATGTCAGATGATCCTTATGCCTTCGGATTATCACCTATTTATAGCTAGCACGTTATAGCTCCATTGGTGGCATATCTATTCCTTGGATTCTCAAGGTTGCTGGTTGTGCGAATAAGGTTGGAGCTTGTTCTTAGCATCTAGCACTGGTGCTTAAGAAGTGCGGATTGATGAATTGTCATCCTGCCTAATGGCCTCTTGCATCTGAGTCACACTTTGTCTCATTGCCCATTTTAGCTGTTGATTTTTATTGGTATAAATTGGTGCTTCGGCCTTCGGACCCACTAATGGGTTGTTTCCTTTGGCCTATGGTATTATTCTTTCGAAACGGGCTTAGTTCATTCGATCTTTATATATCAAAGCATCATAACTCTTGAAATGCATATGGATATGGAGTGTTAGACTTTCCTTAGGAAGATAATCATCATTTTTAATACTGAGAATTTTTGGTGTAATAAGACTTAACGTTGAAGTAAACGTTAATGGTAGGGTTGAATAGAGAAATAGTAAAACATTAAAAATTAACATTAGCAATCAATTTCTTCTGAAAATTAAAGGTTAGTCGATCACCTAAGGAGGCCCATTCAACTGGTTAACTAATGTCAGGTAGGGTTTGCTTAATCCAGGAACAGCTCAAATTTTATTAGTTTAAACCGACTTCAATCACATAGTTCAGACTTGTTCTAACCACTATAAATAAAAGGATAAGCCCTATACTTTTATTCACATGAAGAATAACAATGTAAGCTAAACTCTATCAGTCCCGTTCCTTGACTTTCTTTAGTTCAAGATTCGACCTTTAGGGAAGAATCCATCAGATTGATGGGAATAGGTAATAAGTTTTAGATATATACACTTATGTTTCTTTATTTCTGTTCTTCCCTATTCTCTGAATTTGGAATCTAACCTAATATACAATTGAATGGTTGTATATTGAAAATGAAAAATAAGATAACTTAAGGAGGAAATAGGCAAAGGTGTGGAATCGAGTCCAAAGGAATTTGGGGAAGCTATATGTGAGTGGAAATATTAGTTTTTCTCTTTATAGTAAATTGTGTAGTAGAAGTTTGGATGTGATTTATGCCTTGGAAATTTTATGTATGGAAACCTTAAAACTAAAACCCCAAAATTAACTCAATAAAATGTCAATTCTTGGAATAGTTGGAATCTCAATTGTTTGTGGAATTTAATTTGTTTTTTGAAATTTGAATAATTTATAATTTATTCAACTTATGCTTCTAATTTCTGTTGTTGAAGGGTTCTAAAAGAAGAAGAAAAAATAGAAAACGATGTGCAAAATCTGGATTCTCCTATTTGTAATTTGCACTACCTATTTCCATGATTTAGGAAAATATGAATCCTTTTTTATACTTCAAACTTGTATATGTAAAAGCTAAAAAGAATATAAAGGGTTTAAATTGTAAAAAATTTGTTTCTTTGAAATAAAGGTGTTGATTTTATTAAGTTAATGTAAACTAAGTTTGGTATTTATTTCCATTTTTGATTATATGTGCAAGTATTTTTTGTCTAGCTAAGGATATTAGCTATTTTGTAAATTATTGTTTAGAACTGAGACTTGTATGAATATGGAAGTTTTGACATTTTAACAATTAGTATAGGAAGCAAAAACCTTAGTATAGAAATAATTTTTTGCATGCTTAGGAATATTTAATAAAAAACTAGTTAGTCTAATAATTTGCATTAGGTATAAATATATTGGTAACGCATAAGTCATAAATGTTTAAAATAAATAGGTTAATAGGTTGCGCTAAACCATATAAGAAGTTAAGAATAACTATGAAAATTAATCTATAAAGGCAAAATATGGAATTCCCTTATATGAAAATTAATCCATAATTGATGTGTTAATGTGGATAAGGTATATTATGCATAACATGTGCATGTATGTTTATGTATAATATATATATATATATATATATATATATAATAAGGTCGAAGAGTCGAAATATGACTAAGTTATAGAGAGGCAAGGTCAATTAAAAGTACGTAGAAGTCTAACCAACTGATCTGGCTACCAACGGTGTGGCTTTGGAACTGATATGAGACATCGCCTATAATAAATATCCATCGTGGATGCGAGGTTAGTCACAATTTTATATGGAAAACCTGGCTGAATAATCTGACTACTAGCACTTACGAATAGTTAGACTAATGTATGATGTCACAGTTTGGAGTTATGGGTCATAAGATGGATATTCCAGTATAGGCCTACTTTTTGGGTTAAGGTTATTAAGTGGTTGTTATAGGGTCCACTTGCTTCCCACTCAAGAAGTATTAATTGGTTATAATTATCTTTTAGGTGAGGTAGCGGGAAATCTCCGAAGGGGAGTCCGCTTTGGGGTTGAGGTATTAAGCGGCTATTGTAGAGTCCACTAAGTATTAAGTGGCCTTATGAGATTTCTTATGATGTTAGATACAGAGTACCAAAAAGGGGACCTTCTTGGGTCTAGGTATCGAATGATGCGGATTTGCCTAGGGTAGAGATATTAAATGATCATAGTCTGCCTATTTCCCATTAAAGAGGTATTAATTAGCTCGAGTGCTTTCTCTCACATCATTGGGACATGATTGATGTATATGGGTCGTTAAACCCCGTAATTGCATTGCACCCTTGTTAGAAATTTGGTCTGAAAAAGGCCCTTGGCTTATAGTTAGAGGTATGTTATAGAGCTGGACTAAAAGAGCCTTTGCTTACAGTTAAAGGTATATTTAGCAAGTTAAGTATAGGATGCGTAAGACATAATACTTATCTAAATGATACTACCAAAATAGTATTATAGTAAGACTTGATATTTTCATTTACTAGACATTGTTGTGTTTACTTCCTCCTAATTACAACCCACAGGTTAGGAGAACGACGCTGATGAAGAAGGTGAAGGTGATGGTGAGGATTTGTGAAACTTTAGTTATTTATTTATGTTTTTATGTATTTGGATATATCTGTTATCCCACTTTTTGGTCAAAACGGGAATAACAACAAATTGGCAAGGAATTATGGATAGCAGGACTAGGAATAAGGCTACGATGGATATCGTCAAAATTTTGTTGAACTCCGATCGGGACGAAATTGATTGGAAATGATGATAAGGACTATGAAAGGCTATGTTTCAAATATCAGGTTAATCGGAGTTCGTATGGAGGAAATATGATGGATTCGAGGTGGGAGAGGAATGTTGTTCGAACCCATCAGGTTCGAACCCATCAGGTTCGAACCCATCAGGTTCGAACCCATCAGGTTCGAATCAATGGGAACTAGATGGGTTCGAAAGGAGTAACTTCAGTGCAATGGACTCGAAGATAGTGGATTCGAATGATGAACATGGACTCGAAGACAGTGGATTCGAACGATGGATATGGATTCGAAGATGATGGATACGAAGCAATGAAGATGGACTCGAAGTTGGCAATGGATTCGAAGTTGGTAATGGATTCGTAGAAGGTGATGGATTCGAAGTTGCTGTGGATTCGTAGAAGGCGATGGATTCGAAGTTGCTATGGAAAGTGATGGATTCGAAGTTGCTATGGATTCGAAGTTGGTGATGGATTCGAAGTTGGTGATGGATGCGAGGGCGATGGATTCGAAGGAAAGGAGCCGAGGGAGATGGGTTCGAATAGAGTGGTTTCGAAGGGATGGGTTCGAAGGAATGGGTTCGAAATACATGGTTTCGAAGTGGACAGAGCATGGGTTCGAACCAATCAGGACGCACGAATTCTAGAACTTGGATCGATCATATCTTCCAAACCGTTGATCCAAATGCAATGAAATTTTGACAGGAGCTTACATACATGTTGAAGAATGTTCACACCAAATTTCATCTCAATTGGATGGATTCTTGATCGATTCGAAAGTCACTTCGAATCGATCCCAAACTGGGCACGGATTCCGAGAACACGGGCCTGTGGGCCCCCCTTACGTGCCAAGCAACCTCCTCATGTTTTAGGCGGGATTTCAACCTTCCACGCCTATAAATAGAGCCCCTGGTCATTCAGAAAAGGGTCGGAAAATTTAGAGAGGAAAAGCAAGCCCAGACGCTGCTAAAATCATTCCATAGCATCATTACTGCTATTTTCTTCTGATTTGGTCACTACAACTGTTGTAATCACTTGTAATCTTCAAGGATAATCAATAAAAAGAAAAAATTGGAGTGGACGTAGGCCGGAGATAGCCGAACCACTATAAAACTTGTGTCTCTGTTCTTTATTTTTGGGATTGCCGCCTATTATTGGTTGAGATCTGTTATTTGTGTTTGAATATCACTAATTTATATTCATACACTGGTGCTTTCACGGTATTGGGTGTTTGTGACCAATTTTGGCGCAAACATTTTGGTGCTTTCACTGAGAACAACTAGCACCCGCTACATCGGATTTGAAGAGTTTAAGGAATTTGGATTTGGAAGACAATGGCTAGACAGGATAGCAAAAGGCTAAGGGCTGAGAGAAGCCAACAAGGAGGAAGTCAACAAGCATCCTCCGGAGGTGAGGAAGGACAGGCTTGGTTTACGTAACTCGGGATGAAATGGAAGCTATGGCCAATTCTTTGCAGGAGAGATTGTTGAAAAGTCAACAGGAGATGATGCAAACTTTCTTGGAACAAATGAGTGCTACAGGGATGCAGAACTTAGGAACAGCTACAGCAGCTGCGGATGCAGGACAAGGAGCCAGGATTGTGGAACCCAATGAAGGACAGGATACGGAGCCAGAAGGCAATCAACAAGGGCTTGGGGGCAGGCCCACAGGATTCAATACAGAAGAACCTTTGGAAGGAATTCAGCAAGCTAGAACTAACGTTGCTGCTAGTGAGCCACACGAGGAATATGTACCAGAGTTCCCTCGGGGGCATGGGGGGCAACCCCTACTAGACAATACAGGATTAGTAGAGATGATCAGGAAGACTGTGCGAGGTGGGTTAACAAACGGAGATTTGGAAGGAGTAAATAGAAGTCCATTCGTTCGGGAAATAAGGATGGCTCGGAATCCACCTAAGTTCAAGCTACCTAGCGTGGAGGTATATGATGGTAAGACGGATCCAACAGATCACTTAATGAGGTACACCAGACACATGGAGGTGCTGGGGGCATCGGAGGAAGTGATGGCCCGATGTTTCCCCTTGTATTTGAAGGACTTAGCTGCAATGTGGTTTAGGCAGCTGGGAGAAGGATCTATCAGGACTTGGAAGGAATTAGTGGAAAAGTTTCTGGGACAGTTTCGGGTTCACGTTAAGAGGCCAAAAAACGTGATGACTTTAACATCGGTGAAGCAAAGGATGGACGAATCACTTAGAACTTTTCTAACTCGATTCAGTGCGGCAGTCGCTTCGGTGGATCGGCCTGATCCATCAATGGTTTTAATGACAGCAGTATCAGGAGTCAAGGAGAATTCGGATTTCAAGGTATCTCTGATACGAGATCCCCCGCGAAATCTCGACGAATTCTTTCATGAGGCAGAAAGATTCCTTCGGCAAGAAGATGCAAGTACGGATTTAAAGTTGAAGAAGGTTAATACACTCGAGGTTGGAGCGGTATCCAAAAATGGTTCGGATAAGGACAAAGGAAAGAGGAAGTTAGATGACGACTCTGGAAATGCTAGAAAACGATGGAAGGATCCAAAGTTTTCCACATACACTGGATTGAACGAGACGCTGGAACGGATATACTTGGAAACTCAGAATCGCCTTCCCTACCGAAGGCCGGCTAGGAGGGAACCAACAGAGCGGGAAAGGACATCAGGAAGGCACTGTCTCTTCCATGATCTGGATAGACACGATACCAACAGCTGCAGGCACCTAAAGGATATAATCGAGGAGCATGTGAGGAATGGACAGTTACAGCAATACGTTGGAACTCGGGATGCAACGGTGGAGCAGGAGCAACCACCGACCACCTCACGCCGTGATGATGGGAGGCACAGGGATGATCGTCGATTGATCATCCATTGACCAGGGTAATATGGAATAAGTAGCAAGCTATTAGCACACGGTAAAGTCATTTACACATGTACGGGGACGGAGATAGCCCCTAGGCATGCTCTGAATGATGATAACCCGGGACGCTATGGTTTGTGAAATTTATTTCTTGCTTTTAGATTGGACATTGCTTTTCTTTTTGGATTTGGTTTTGGAGCTTGGATTGAGCTCCTGGTTTTTCTTGCTTTTTTATTTGGATTTTCCTTTGGATGATTGTTTTTGGTTTTGGATTCTGGTTTGGATTTCTGGTTTTCTGGTTTTGGATTTGAACTTTGGATTTGGATTTGGATTTTGGATTTGGATTCTGGATTTGAATTTCGGATTTGGATTTGGATTTTGGATTTTGGAATAGATTTTGGTTGGATTTTTATCTGGTTTTTGATAAATGGTCGTCGGGTATGGATTATACCTGGCAAGGGGTGAGTTGCTTTGCCCGAACGTGGTAAATTGACTCATTCAGGTCGTCAAGTATGGACTATGCTTGGCAAGGGTCCGGAGTGATCAGGATTTGGCCTAGGACTTAGGCCCTCTATTATCATATATTATTTTCAGGTCGTCGAGTATGGACTATGCTCGGCAAGGGTCCGGAGAGATCAGGATTCGGCTTAGGACTTAAGCCATGGCATTTTACAACGCCCAGGGACACTGGGCCAAGGTCGTCGAGTATGGACTATGCTCGGCAAGGGTCCGGAGAGATCAGGATTCGGCTTAGGACTTAAGCCATGGCATTTTACAGCGCCCAGGGACACTGGGCCAAGGTCGTCAAGTATGGATTGCGCTTGGAAAGAACCCGGAGAGATTAACTCAACGTCCAGGGACACTGGACCACGATCGTCGGATGTGGATCACGCTTGGCAGGAACCCGGAGAGGTTATGGATTTGGATATCAACCTGGAGAGGTTATGGATTTGGCTATCGACCCGGAGAGGTCCTGGCTTCGGTTATTGGCTATTGGATAAGGATGGATTGGAACTTGGTTGTCGACTTCGAATGGATACGGAATTGGCTAAGGCTTTGGTTATTGGATATGGAATTGGACATCGACTCGAAGCAGTCAAGGATGATATACTCTGGCAATATGGCTTTGGACTTCGAATATTGGATTCGGAACTATTCAAAACACGTCTTGTTATCACAAGGCATGTTTTGGGGGGCAAGCTGTTATCCCACTTTTTGGTCAAAACGGGAATAACAACAAATTGGCAAGGAATTATGGATAGCAGGACTAGGAATAAGGCTACGATGGATATCGTCAAAATTTTGTTGAACTACGATCGGGACGAAATTGATTGGAAATGATGATAAGGACTATGAAAGGCTATGTTTCAAATATCAGGTTAATCGGAGTTCGTATGGAGGAAATATGATGGATTCGAGGTGGGAGAGGAATGTTGTTCGAACCCATCAGGTTCGAACCCATCAGGTTCGAACCCATCAGGTTCGAACCCATCAGGTTCGAACCCATCAGGTTCGAATCAATGGGAACTAGATGGGTTCGAAAGGAGTAACTTCAATGCAATGGACTCGAAGATAGTGGATTCGAATGATGAACATGGACTCGAAGACAGTGGATTCGAACGATGGATATGGATTCGAAGATGATGGATACGAAGCAATGAAGATGGACTCGAAGTTGGCAATGGATTCGAAGTTGGTGATGGATTCGTAGAAGGTGATGGATTCGAAGTTGCTGTGGATTCGTAGAAGGCGATGGATTCGAAGTTGCTATGGAAAGTGATGGATTCGAAGTTGCTATGGATTCGAAGTTGGTGATGGATGCGAGGGCGATGGATTCGAAGGAAAGGAGCCGAGGGAGATGGGTTCGAATAGAGTGGTTTCGAAGGGATGGGTTCGAAGGAATGGGTTCGAAATACATGGTTTCGAAGTGGACAGAGCATGGGTTCGAACCAATCAGGACGCACGAATTCTAGAACTTGGATCGATCATATCTTCCAAACCGTTGATCCAAATGCAATGAAATTTTGACAGGAGCTTACATACATGTTGAAGAATGTTCACACCAAATTTCAGCTCAATTGGATGGATTCTTGATCGATTCGAAAGTCACTTCGAATCGATCCCAAACTGGGCACGGATTCCGAGAACACGGGCCTGTGGGCCCCCCTCACGTGCCAAGCAACCTCCCCATGTTTTAGGCGGGATTTCAACCTTCCACGCCTATAAATAGAGCCCCTGGTCATTCAGAAAAGGGTCGGAAAATTTAGAGAGGAAAAGCAAGCCCAGACGCTGCTAAAATCATTCCATAGCATCATTACTGCTATTTTCTTCTGATTTGGTCACTACAACTGTTGTAATCACTTGTAATCTTCAAGGATAATCAATAAAAAGAAAAAATTAGAGTGGACGTAGGCCGGAGATAGCCGAACCACTATAAAACTTGTGTCTCTGTTCTTTATTTTTGGGATTGCCGCCTATTATTGGTTGAGATCTGTTATTTGTGTTTGAATATCACTAATTTATATTCATACACTGGTGCTTTCACGGTATTGGGTGTTTGTGACCAATTTTGGCGCAAACAATATCCAAATTTAAAAATGTTGATGTTTTATTTTAATATATTGTATTATGGATATTTTAGGATGTTTGTATTTTTAAGATTTGGTTTTTATAAACGGATACGTATTTTTGTTATTATATTTTATCGCTTCCACTGTGAGATTTTGAAAGCATAGATAGATAGTGCTATATTGTTCATTGTATCAACTTTACCAACCAACAACCAACTTTGGAATAGACCTACGGTTCAGTAGGCTTTTATTGGGTCGAATATTAGGCTCGTTCCGAAGAGGGATGTTATATTTGGTATCAGACCTGACATTGCCCAATCAAAGGGAATAAGTATAAGTGAGTGTATGTATTAGTTACTTTTGAAAATATTTTTTGAAACCCTATTGTGTATATACATACATACATATATATATATAACACACACACACATTTATGAATATGCGTGAATACCCTTGGCAGACTTTTGATTTAGCTTGTATTACTATCATAAGGAGTAGGGATGAATCCAAAATTTTAAACCTACAGATAATTGATAATGACTAAGAATAACACCTCTGAAGTTGGAAACCAACCTGCTTAAGAGATACCTACCATTACTGGTATGCCATCATTGTTCTGACGATATCTAAGGCTAGTGGTCAAGTTCCCATTCCTTAACAACTTGCACCAACGACGCCAATTGCTCCACCCATTGAACCAGCACCCTACCTACTAGACTTCCCAAATATGTAAAGAATTTCAAAATATGGGAGGATGAGTATTTTCGAGGGAATAAGTTTTTGTAGCAACTAAGGCACGGATTAATGATTGTGACCGTATATTTCGAGGCTAGGATGGGAAGGTCAGGTTAAGTGGAGGATAGGTGCATGCACCTAAAGGAAGAGGCACTGAATTGGTGAATTGTAGTTGTTTAAGAGAATAAAGAGGAAAGCAGTACTTAGGCTGAATTCGGAGCCTACTTTGAGTCAAGATTCATGTCCAAAGCTGAAGTAAGTCTACAATTGGAAAAGTTTGTCCAACTACGGCAACGAGACTCTATGGTGAAGGAGTATATCAATAAGTTCACGAATGTAGCTAAGTTTGTGATGAGCCTGATTGACAACCCCGTAAAGAAGGCAATAAAGTTTGTAAAAGGTCTAAATTCTCTACTGATGGAACTATTTCTAAATCAAGTTCCCAAAAGTTCCACTTAAAAGATGATAGTGAAAGGTCCTACTTCAGACCGTTGGCTTAGAGGAAATGGAGAAGGTAGGACAAATGCAAAGTCAAGGTGGAGGAAAGAAAGGAGGATTCTGGACGGATAAGAAAGCCATAGGAAAGATCAAGAAAGGGGTGTGACAAGTCACAGATGTCGAAGACGAGGCACATTGCTAAGGACTATACAGTGAGTTTGATGAGGGAATAGTTCAAAGGGAGGTGCTATCACTGCCATGAAGAAGAACATTACATGAACTGACGCTCGAAGCTAGCAAAGAAGGGACAAAGTAAGTAAGCTTATTCCATTGAGGTT
Organism: Allium cepa; assembly: GCA_030765085.1. Classification (NCBI taxonomy): domain Eukaryota; kingdom Viridiplantae; phylum Streptophyta; class Magnoliopsida; order Asparagales; family Amaryllidaceae; genus Allium; species Allium cepa. The sequence goes on along the minus strand of CM060935.1, from coordinate 735,475,624 downwards.
GCACCTATCTCAAGAAAACCTCCTCTTAGGGATAAAAAGAAAGCTATGATGGAAGGTACAACTGTTAATTTTGGAAATACTATTCATACCTTATTTGATTATGGAGTATCGCGTTCATTCATAACCAATAATGTAGTAAATTTTTTAGGACGATAGTCGTAATGTGTCACCAACCAATAGCCATGTAAAATTCTATCTGGGGGGTCAACACATATTTCTATGACTTGCAAGGACATAGCGGTAAATATATGTAACGTTGATTTTATACGTAATATGTATGTTCTGGGATTTGAGGGATATGGACTTATCATAGGAATGGATTGGTCATCTTACTACGGGGCTATCTTAGATTGTGATAAGATGATCATTTGGTTGAGAAATTGTAGAGGGCAATATATGATGTTCGTCGTACATCCCAAAATTCAATCGAGATAAGCTATTTATATTCTCTTAGCCTATCACAAGATGAGCTCTCATCTATGCCCGTAGTCTGAGACTTTTCTGACCCTTTTGAAGACGTCTTTGGTCTCATATCCTGAAGGGAGACCGGTTTAGGATTGATTTAGAGAACGATGCTAGAACAATCATGCTACCATTGAGGCATGTGGCCTCTAAAGAAAGGTGAGGGCTGGATAAGCATAATTTCCAGTTATTATAGAAGGGATTTATTTGTCGTAGTACTTCAAAATGGGAGCCCCAATTTTCTTTGCCACTGAGGTAGATGACTCTTTAAGGCTATACATCGACTATCGAGTGATTAACAAACTAACCAAGAAGAACAGATATCCCTTACCTAGGATAGATGACTTATATTACTTGTTTGTTGGAGCCAAAATCTTTTCTTAATTGGACATAGCCACTAGATTCGACTAATTGAGAATAGCTAAGGATAGCAAGAAAAGGCGGCTTCTCGCACTCTAAACTGATTTTATGAATTGGACGTAATCCTTTTTGGGTTAACGAATACCCATGCATACTTTGTAGATTTGATGAGTAAAGTCTTTAGGGGGTCGCTGAATAAGTTTGTTATAGTATTTATGGATGATATCCTAGTATTCTCTAAAAGTGAATGTGAGCAAGAAAACCACTTAAGGGAGGTACCAGAGACATTGAGAAGGCACCAACTAAAAACCAATTCTTAAAGTACCATTTATGGAGGAAGGAAGTAAGATTCTTAGTCATATTGTTTTCGAGAAGGGATTTCTGTTGATCTTGCTAAGGTAGAAGCTACTAAAGACTGAAAGATTCGAAGAATCTCATAGAAATTAGAAGGTTTCTTGGGTTAATGGGTTGCTATAGGAAGTTCATCAAGGACTTTGCAAAGATAGCGATTCCATTGACTCGATTAACCAAGAAAAACTTAGTCTTTGCATTGGATGAGAAATACACGGAGGATTTTGAGAAGTCGAAGGAGCTGTTAACTAGTGCATCAATGCTAACTATTCTGGATGGGTCAAAGCTTTCCACTATTTATATCAATGCATATGGTATGCGATTAGGAGCTGTTCTTATACAAGAAGGCAAACTGATAGCCTATGTAAGTAGAATTTTAAACGACTATGAGAAGAGGTATCCTACTCACGATTTAGAGCTAGCAGCTATTGTATTCGCTTTAAAGATGTGGAGGCACTATCATTTAGGGAAAGGTTTGAGTTATTCACCAACCACAAATCCCATAAGTACCTTTCTCCCCGAAGCGATTTTAACCTTAAGTAGCAGAGTGAACGGAGATTATAGCATCATGTGACTTTGAGATTTAGTATACCTCCAGTAAAGGGAATGCTTTGGCCGATGCTCTTGCCGAAGGCATGCTACTCTTGGTGCTATATATTAGTGTAGACAGATGGATTTCCTCTCCAGTTTCAATTTTCTACCACCATCGAAATTCACTCCATGTTATCTTGTGGCTATAGAAGTGAGTTCAACATTGATGGACCACATCGGCCAAGAATAGAAGAGAGATGCAAAAATAGTCGAGGTTTAGGACAAGTTAGGTAGGGAGAGCATTTCCCTCGCAATCGTAGGTATTCATTTGATGAAAGAGGATGGCTAAATAGAGATGGATAACCATGCATTCAAGTTGTGGAGGATGTTTTAGAGGAAGTTTTGGCAGAGTATTACCATTCTGAGATGACTATTCATCTCGGTGGAGATAAGATGTATAAGGGTAAAAATCAAATTCTCTATTGGCCGGGAATGAAGAGGCGAGTAGCAGAATATGTCACCAAGTGTTTGATGTGCCAAAGGATCAAGATGGAACAAGAAAGCCTAGAGGTCTATTATTACTGTTAGAGGTACCGACTTAGAAATGGGAGCATACATCGATGGAATTTATAGACAGGTTGCCTAAAAGTCAACTAGGCAATGAAGCTATATGGGTTATAGTGGATTTACTCACTAAAAGTGTCCAATTTATTCCTGTAAGGAGTAATTGGATGGCAACATCTCTAGCACAAATATATATCGAAGAAGTTGCAAGACTGCATGTAGTACCGATCAGCATTATTAGTGATAGAGACCTTTTATTCACTAGTGAATTTTAAAGGAGTTTGCAATCTGCCTTAGGAACAACATAGAAACTTAGCACCACTTACCGCCCGTAGATCATGGATAGACATAAAGGGTGAACAAAATTTTGGAGGATTTATTGGAGGCTTGTACTAGGGATTTTGGAGAGCATTGGGAGCAGCATTTACCCTTTTAGAATTCACCTATAATAATAACTATCAGGCAATGATTGGCATGGCACCCTTTGAGACCTTATATAAAAGGACGTGCAAATCACCCAATTGTTAGGGGGAAACTACCATAAAAACTCTACTCAGACCAGATTTGATTTACGAGATTATGGAAAAAGTTGAGATGATTAGGTGGCGGATGAAGGCCGCACAGAACTGACAGAAAACCTATGTCGACAGGTGAAGAAAAGAGTTGGGGATTTTAGTTAGAGACATGGTATTTGTTAAGGTTTCCCCTCTTAAGAAGGTTACGAGGTTTAGTACATCGGGGAAGTTGGCATTATAATTTGTTGGGCGTTTCCCGATTTGGAAAGCGTGGGAAAACTTACATATCGTGTAAAGCTTTCGGATAAGTAAGCAGGAGTCGACGATGTTTTCCATGTACCCCTTTAAGGAAATGTGTACATGACACTGCCACTATACTAGAGCCTAATCTTTTAGCATATGTACAGACTGAGCTGATAGCACTCCATACAACCCCAGGCACAATGGAGCATGGAGCTAGGAAGCTTCGTAACCAAGGAATTAGGTTGTTTCTAGTGAAATGGGAAGATATTCTGGTGGAATGCACGTTGGATAGAAAAGAGAACGGCTTCTCATCCTGAACTTTTCTCTAGTAAATTTTCACTCTTCAAAATTTATTATTGTATAGGTTTTGGTTGCATCGTGGTTGCTAAATTGGATGGTAGAAGATGGTTGCCTATATGTCCCAATTTTGCATTCACGCTAGGGTTGAGCTCACATATAGTATGTTGCATACATGATTACATTGTATTTTTGGTTGAGTAAATGATTGTGTAAATATTTTGGTTGTATAACATTGTTATTGAGTGCGTGTTACACTATTTCTCCCTCAGAAATTTCAGCGACAAAATCATATTTAATAGGGAGAATGTTACACTTCGTAAAATAGACAGGAAATTTAATTAAGAAAATTTATTAATTTTAATAAGTGATTAGCTCAGTCTATTTAATTTAAACACGATGGAGCCTAGAGTTTTAGAATTGTGCTCGTAGTGATTTTTTGAGTAATTTTCATACATAAAGTTTTATGATTGGAGTTTAAATAGAGAAGTTAGTGATGTTTGAAGTTTTTAAATTTAAAATAATTCAAACAAATTTATTTTTAAAAACTTATAAACGTTAACATTTGAAATTTAAAAAGGTAATAAACAATTAAACATTAAATTGTAAACTTAATGTAATGGGTAAGGTTAACTAGAGAAATAAATAATAAAACATTAAAAATTATTGTCAATACTCGATTTCTTTGAAAAATAAAAGGCCGGTCGACCAGTTAACCAACGTCGACTAGGATTTGCTTAGGCTAGGAATGACCTGGATTTTATTATTTCAAATCGACTTTGATAGTATAATTCAAATGCATTCTAGTCATTATAAGTAAGGGGGTAACCCCTTCACTTTTATTAGCAAGAAAAAAATAATACAAGAAAAACAATATCAGTTCTATTCCTCAACTTTCTTTAGATTCAAGATTCAACCTTTAGGGCAGAAATCCATCACATTGAAGGGAAAAGGTAATAAGTTTTAGATATATACGCCCATGTTTCTTTGTTTCTATTCTTCCATATTCTCTAAATTCTAAATCTAATCTAATATATAATTGAATGATTGTATATTGAAAATGAAAAAGAAGATAACTAGAGAAGGAAATAAGTGAAAGCATGGGATCGAGTCAAAAGGAATCCAGGAAACTATCCGTGAGTGGAAATCTTAGTTTTTCACTTTATAGTAAATTGTGAAATATAAGTTTGGGTTTCGTTCTATGCCTTGGAAAATATTATATATGGAAAACTAAAATCTAAACACCAAAATTCCTCTAATAAAATGTCAATCCTGAGATTAGTAGAATTTAATTTGTTGTTTGCAATTTATATAATTTATGTTCTATTCAACTTTCACTTCTAATTAATGTTATTATGATGAAGGGTTATGAAAGAAAAAAATTAGGAAATGATGTGCAAAGTATGGGTTCTCCTCTTTGTAGTTTGCACCGTCTATTTCCATAATTTAGACAAATATGAATCCATTTTTCCACTTTAAGCCTGTACATGCAAAAGTTGAATAGAATATAAATGGTTTAAACTGTAAAGTTTTGTTTCCTTATGAGACGTCAATTCTACTATGTTAATTTAAAATAAGTTTGGTATTTTGATTCCATTTTTGAATATATGTGCAAGTATGTTTTGTTTAGCTGAGGATATTAGCTATTTTGTAAATTGTTATATGGAACCGAGACTAGTATGGATATGGAAGTTTTGACATTTTAATAATTAGTATAGGAAGTGAAAACCTTAGTATAGAAATAATTTTGCTCGCACTAGTTTTTCTAATATTTTACATTAGGTATAAATATATTAGAGTCGTATAAGTCGTAAACTTATAGAATAAACAGGTTGATAGATAGCACTAAACCCTGTAGGAAGGAAGTTAAGGATAATTATAGAAATTAATCCATAATTAAAGGCGAATAAGGAGTTATCTTATATGGCCTTAATGCATAAATGAAGACGAGGTATAATATATATAGTATATATATTCTAAGGTCGGAGAGTGGAAATATGACTAAGTCATAGAGACGCAAGGTCAGTCAAAGTATGTAGAAATCTACCCGCTATTTTGGCTACTAGCAGTGTGACTTTATGACCGATGTAAGACACCGCTTATAGTCAGTACCCACGATTGACGTAAGGTTAGGCCCAATTCTGTAAGGTAAGCCTACCTAGCTATTCTGGCTACCAACACCTACGAATAGTCAGACTAATGTAAGACGTTGGGGTTTGGGTTACGAATCATAAGATGGATATCCTAGTATGTGCCTGCTTTCGAGTTAGGGTTATTAAGTAGCCGTTCTAGGGTCTGTATCCTTCCCACTCATGATGTATTTAATGGTTGGGATTATCTTTCGGTGCGGTAGAGGGAAATCTTTGTAGAGGGGTCTACTTCGGGGTTAAGGTATTAAGTGGCTATTGTAGGGTCAGCCTCTTTCCCATAAAAGAAGTATGAAGTGAACTTTTGAGATTTCTTACGATGTTAGCTAGGAGTGCCGGAGAGGGGTCAACCTTGGGTCCAAGTATTGAATGATGGGGATCTACCTAGGCCCTAGAGTTAGGTATTGCTAAAGATGACACTTAATATACCTATAGTATTCATGTGCTGATCACCTAAGTTTCCAAAAGACAAGCCGCTGGCCTAAAAAAGAAAAGAAAAAACAAAAAGAAATAAAAATATAAAGTCTCACATCGTAAGGCAATCACATATAATAGTTAACATAAGATAGTACATAGCATCATTCCCAAATTTAACATCAGAGTTACACAACTACATATCGTCGAAGCCAGTTGCTCCATTCTCCTCTAAAATTCATCCATAGAACTTGGACTACATGGCTCCATGCTGCCTACTAGCGTAAGCAATCACTCTCTCATGCTCCATCAGAACTGCTCCAAAACCCACTCCATAACCATCTGTACATACAATCAAACCTTCTTCTCCATTCGAGATAGCCAAATGGGAGCACTAATCAACCTTTTCTTCAATTCCACAATCTCTACCTCACACTTCAGAGTCCAAAAAAACTTCTCCTCCTTCTTGGTTAACTTGGTTAGGTGTAATGTGATCTTGGAGTAGTTCTATATGAATCTCCTATAAAATAAGGCTAGGCCTAAGAAACTTTGGACTTCGGTTGGAGTGTGTAGTGTCTCCCATTCTTGAACAACAACTACCTTTACTAGATTAACTAAGATACCATCTCCCAACACAATATGTCCAAGGTACCTTGCTTTTGAACGCCAAAATTGACACTTAGAAATTTTTTCTTAAGAACGTGTTTCCTTAAGTTTTCTAACACCGCTTCCAAATAGTGTTGGTGTTCTTCTTTGGACTTGGAGTAGATAAGGATATCGTCTATAAAGACTAAAATAAACTTATTGAAAACATCCCTCTAAATGCAATTCATAAGGTCTACGAAATACGTGGGTGCATTGGTTAGCCCAAAAAGCATAACCAACCACTTAAAGAAAAAGTATGGCCCTCTAAACGTAGTTAAGAGTATAATATCCTCCGCTACCCTTAACTAGTGAAATCAAGTAGCCAGGTCCAACTAGGGAGAATACTTAAGCACCGTGAAGTTGGTCATAAAGGTCTTCTCGGGGTAAGGGAAACATATTTTGATTGGTCCACTTATTTAACTCCATATAATCCACATAGGGTCTTAAAAACCATCAAACTTTGCCTTAAAAACTACAACCGATCCCCAATTCAAATGACATAGTCTAATCAGTCCCATACCCAACAAATAATCAATTTGATTTATTAGCACTGTTCTCCATCTCGGGGCCATTTTATGCATAAGTTGAATAATAGGTCTCGCACCAAGAATTAAGTCGATACGAAACTTTATCTTCCGATGTAGAGGTAGATTATTAACCGACTCAAAAACATCAGGGAACTTCAATCGACCCTAACTCTTCTTAGGATGATTCTAAACCATAAAAAAAGTACATATTCACTTGACTGGATCATCACAGGGTACCTTAACAAATTTCCCCAATTTGGCTTTCAAAGATACCATTCTCCTAACACAAGCTAAGACAGATTCATTCTCCAACAACTAGTCCATACCGAGTATAATATCAAACCCCTTAAAATCCAAGAAAAATAGATTATAAGAAAAATGATGGGTAAGGTAAGAAATTGCACATCCTCCCACATCATGCACAGATTTGTGGCACCTTCTTTGGGGTTAGACAAACAAGTAAGTGTGTCTACAATTCTAAGGGAAAGTTGCAGTTTTTCTACCGATTCTGAGGAAATGAAAATATGGGAAGCCCGGGTATCTTAACAAAATGTAACTGCCCTAATTTTAATTAATATTATTTAGGATATTTAACTAGATAAATTAAATAAAAGACCATGAAGGGATAAGGAGATTGAGATTTGAAAAGTAATATGGGTCGAGCCTTAGTTATAAACTAATAATGTTGATTAGAATATTAAATAAAAGGAGGGAGTATGGAAGGGAAAAATAGGAATAAGCTTCATTTTCTAAACAAAAATTCTTATTCTCTCATTATCTTCATCTTACTTCCTCTCCATTCAAACTAAAGAAAGCTTAGGCCGAGATTGCTAACCAAGAAAAGAAAGCTAAGGAAACTAAATCTACAGCTTAGATGAATCGAATCAACAATCAAATCTCAAGTTCATTAACCAATCAAGGTGAATAATGTTAACGATCTCATGTTTGTTTGCCTATTCTCTGTTTTATGCTTATGCCGAGTTATATAATTGATATTATGCCAATTTCAAATGTTTGGATGATTATGTGTTTAGTGATGAATTATTGAAATTATTTTACGAAATCAGTAATATGTTTAAGTGAAAAAACATATTATATGACACCCAAACAACTTGAAATTTTGATATAATGTTAGAAATATTATTTTAGAATTGGGTTTTTAATTTCATAATTTTCTGGGTTAGTATGAATATTTTGCGATTTTTTTAAATAAAGAAAATAGTTCGTTTTGGGTTTTAATTATTAGAAATTATTAAATAATGTTTTTTGCTCTGAAATTTTTATATGTTAAAGAGTATATAAAATCTAAATTTTTGTAATTTTAAGGGATTTCTCCTTTACTTTTAGGATTTATCATGAATTTATTAGGCTAGAAAAGCTTAGTAATTATTATGGGTGCTGGAACACAGTAGGCGGATACATGAGCTATGTGTCAGTTCTTTGCCAACATGATGCAAGAAGGAGTTTCAGTTGGATTAGTTTGTGGAAATATTGGAGGAGCGAATCCTAAAGTTTTAGTTGTCAACAATTATGTTGTTTTGAGTAGAGACTATGCGAGACTTCGAGGAAGCCATTTATTAGAACAGAGGATGATATCGAGGTGGAGAATTAGTTGCTCTATTGTGAAAGAATTTTTGTTGATTTTGGTCTGAATGATGAGCAAAAAAGGAGTTCGACATCCAGGCAGTTACAAGGACCTGCATTGTACTGGTGGAACAGTGTTACTGTAGGAGTGTCGGAGGAGAACTTGACTTGGGCAAAGTTCAAAAGGAGGTTCCAGGAGAGGTTTATGTCTGAGATTGCCATGTCAACCTTTGTAAGGAAGTTTGTTGTGTTAGTGCAAGGTGACATGACTGCGTTGGAGTATGCAACAATATTTGAGGAGTTATCCAGATATGGGTATGCCACGGTGGGTACGGTAGTTAAGAGAAATGAAAAGATTATCCATGGATTAAGATCAGAGCTTGTTAGGGCAACCTTGCTGCATCTCAAGGATCCATATGACATGGTAGTGGAGCTGGCTGTGAGGAATAAAGAGATGCTTTATTTATTTAAAGGTAATAAAGCAGTGGAGACTCGGAGTGGGCAGAGTTAGAAAAGAATGTTCTTTCAGAAAAAGGGAGCTCAGAAGGGTGAGGCTGCCATGAAAGGAAAAGTTAATGTTATTCGCTACAAGTGGGATAAGAAAGGGCATTTCACGAACGAACGATGTTCAGATTGTTAGTCCTTGAGATGATGGTTTTGATGACAACAACCTTAGAATAGGATTATAAAATATAAATACTAACATTATAGTTTAGAAATATATGTATATGCAAGATTTAACCATGCAGGTACCAAGAATGAAGAATGTACAGTATAGAGATTCAAGATATCAAGATTGAAGATTCATTAGTATCAAGAATATCAAGATTATCAAGAGTTCAAGATTTCAAGAACAAGTAATTTAATTAGGAATTTTTTAAAAACTCCTTGAAAAGCACTGGCATCTTAAAATCCAATTTATTCATGGAATGCAATCCACTTCGAGCCCATTAAAGGGATGGAACCCTAAGTAGGATGGAACCTACGAAAAATCTAGTGGGACATTGTTTTGTATCCACTAACTTTTATTCAAAATGATTTTACAAAATTATATCTTATTTTCAAAATGATTTCAAAACCTTCCTTTTAAAAGAATCAAAATCACCTATCCTGGTTTTAAATACTTTTAGCCTCAAAATAATCTTTAATTTCAAAATCAAATTATCCTTAGTTTTAAACTATCTTTTAATAATAATATATTGAAATTTTAATATTTATACTTAGATTTAAATATATAATTATAGTAAAATTTTATATATACCAAAATATTATTCTCTATATTTATTTATGTATTTTAACTATAGTTAAGTATATTTATACAAGTTTAAAATAGTTTTAATATAAGATAAAAGTTATTTTCAAAGAAAAACAAAACACCAAAATTTGCTTTGGGATGTCGACATACCCAAGTTACCCACGTCGACATAGTGTCAGTTGATTTCAAAATTTTGAATTTCAGTAGAAGTGTCTATTCGTCATATCCCTTCACGAACGGACATGGCTGTCGTTCTTCCATAAATATGGGCTGTTTTCAACGAATTTCTAATCGTATTTTTTCTGATTTTCACTCCTCTTCTTCTTCCACATTTCTTTATACATATTCTTACCATTACTCTGCCGAAATCAACATTGAATCTGACTAGATCATTTCTGGTTCGATTCTCTATCACTATCTCAACAAGATCCTCAGTGCTATTGCCACGACCCGCCCTTCTCGACCCTCGAAAATCGACACAAAATACGCCACAATATAATATGCCGAGGATCGAGTGTCGGAAAAGACAGATAGTTGAGGAAAAAGAAAGAAGATAGAAGAAAGAAGGAACTAAACAATAACAGAATCTCACAATTGCTGCGGAATAAAATATAATAGTTAATAACAGATCTTTACACAAAATGAAAACATATCTGTTTTATATACATCATCAGAATTACACACAAACAAAACAACAATTACCAGCCTGGCAGTTATAACAACCTGCCTCACAACTTGCTGGCTACTCAACGATCACAACAGCGGAAATAAAAAAGTTTGGGTAATACGTCTCGGACTACAGCTCCTCTCCTGAGCTCCCAATCATCCTATCCTGTATTATATAATACTCGGTCTGACCCAAGCATTATAATGAAATAACACCCAAGTCAGTCTGGAATACCGGCGTGATAAAAATACACCCAAATTGATTATTAAAGTTTCAAAAATCCTTTGAAAATCAAAAGCATCTCGTAAGACCACGCCACAAATAAACATGTCGAGTTTTTACCTTACGATAGCCAAAACATTTTTGTCAAAGTCCTCTGATATTATAATAGTGTCTATATACAAATACTTATTCAAATAGCTAAAATTGTTACATGATTAAATTCCAGCATACTAGCCACAAAGTGGGTCGTACAATCAAAACCGTACAAGGCACGTAGAAAGAATGGATTTCCAGTGAATAACTAGCGTACCGAGGATCCACCCTAAATCCCCTGCAACATAAGACCAGAACTACCCCTTACTGGATAATCCCGAGTAAGATCACCCCACGGTTGGGATCAGCAACCGCACCACACAGCCGAAATAAAGGGACATCTAGACAGGAATGACCACACCCTAATGGGCGCGACTCACTTAGCCTTGCTGCATAACCCCTGATTTTCAGTCATTCTCGGTTGATGAGGCTCGAGGCTAAGCGTTACCTTTTTAGAACATTTCACTTAGAATGCTCATCGTCCTCCTGGCGATGTTCTGAAAGCATTCATCCATACAAGTCCGTTCCGGGTTCGAACGGAACCGAAGGCACTACTCCTACTACATCCATTTTGGAATCACCCTCAGGATTAGTAGCGATTAGCCCTTGCACTTCACTGCTCCACCTACGACTCCAAGCTTTTGTCTTCATCACGAAAACGTACTCGTTGGATCGAAGTGGTTTTCGGATTACAAATCCGATTCCGATCTCTTCGAAACAACATTCGCTATTTCCCAATTAACTCAACCACGGTTCTTTAGGAAATATACATACGAAGATAAGATTGGAGTTCACCTCCTAACCATTAGTGGACGGGTTTCCTTATCAACGTCCTAGAAGAACGAACGAGATTATACGTACAGTATAGCACCTTGAACGGTAACTGTACCATATAATTCTCATACCTCTTCTAGATATTTCCAAAGTTATATTTGGGTCCAGATTTGATTGTCGGTTATTTAACTATCAAATAAACCAACATTTCAACCAATCATTTCATTTTCCCTAAAAACACCAAGTTTCTTTAAACTTAGATTTGAAATTTTAAATCACTTTTCTCAAAAGTGTATACTTAAAACATTTAAAAAATAAATCTGCTTAAGTCATTTACTCAAATAATGATTATGAATTCTATAATATATTTCCAAGTACAATTTACACCACAAAACAATTTTTTTTAAATAAAGTTTTATATAAGTATAAATATTAGAAAATTCCTTTTAAAAACAAATTTCAATTTAACCTTTACAATAATTAAATACCATAATTACTACAGAAATTTATTTTTATAGATTCGCTTTAAAATTCTAAAACAACTGAAAATATTAAATTTCTCTAAAACACTGTTTTCAAACAGTTTTTAAACTTAAACTTATATTAATAAAATTCCTTTGAAAAATATACCTGGCTTTCAAGTCAATGCACTTCCATTCCATAATACTCCAAAGAATCCTTTTATAAATCCTGGTTGATTTATCTGAACTCGGATTTACGTTTTAATCCCGTAAATTTCTTCACACATTTTAAAAATAAAACACCTTTTTATTTTTAAACACATTTCCCCCATTTCCTGGAAATCACTTTCAAAATATATGCTTAAATTATTTAAAATAAGTTGCTAAATTCTTTATTCAAAATATGCTTTTGAAAATCTATAAAAGTTTTCTTGGGTAACTTAAATCAAAAATTTCCTTTAGAAAATATAATACCAATTTACTTTTAAAATAATAAAAAATAGTATTTTCTTCTAAAACATTCTAAAAACGCATTTTAAACTTCTAGTTTAAACTTCGAAAGCTTTTCTTTGAAAACATACTCAGTTTCCCAGGAAAATACACTTCCCATCTTTTAAAAATAATCCCACTATTACCTTTAAAACAATTTGCACCTTCTTATGGAAGTTACCACCGGAAATCTATACTTTCAATACTTATTCCCCCGATAAATATTTCATTCCATTTATAAACCCAGTTTATAAATCTCCATTCCTCATTTCCTTTTAAATCACAATTTCAAAAGCACTTCAAATTCCAAACCGATTTCCTGAATTTAATTTCCTTAATTCATCACTTAAAAATTTCTTTCGTTTACCTTTAAACCCAATTCATTTTATTTATACTTTAAAATATCAGATTATGTCCATCCAATCCATAACATCGAATAATTTAATTCTAATATAACCTATCACGGGATATCACATCGCATATATGAAAATAACCACAATAATTTGAGGAATACAGTTGGATCCCTCCAACCTATTTCCCCTGCATCCACAGATGTAATCACAACAAATAGATATCAAATCCAAACTAATAATAATATTCACGTTCAACCAATCAATCAATCATTTAAATATTAACAATTTAAATTAATCGGAATTCTAGATTTGAGTGAGATTAACTCACCTTGAATTTCAAAACGCCGAGCGTTCAAATTTTACATTAAATCGAGCACGTTCGATTTAATGGAAAATTTTCACTTGCCCTGAATGACTCTAGATCTGCACCACAGTGAACTGCTCGTCACTACGATTCCAGCTTCTTGTTTCGTTGAATTCTAATAATGCAAGCAAGAGTTATGATACTTTAGAGTTTTTAAATTTTAAAATAAAATTTAAATCTCAATTTATTCACAAACCCTAGATCTAGGCCGTTCAAGCAGGTAAGAAAATCACGGTCGCATACTACTTCTCTCCCGCTCATCACGAATGCGAACAGACCGAACGAAACCCATCACCGACCTCTTCAACCCCAACGTCGTACCCTCCTCGTGCCACCAGAAGTTGATCAGAACCTACCATAACGAAGCCCACTACGCCACCCATCATCGGCCTAAACCCAGTCGAACTCAACGGCCCTCATGCCTCGAGATTTGCAAACGAATGGAAACCCTATGTCGCTAAATCGAGGAAGATCCAAGGCCTTAGAACGGAAACCCACCGTTGGATCTGTAGTACTCGACGAGTAATCCAAACTTCCAGTTGAACATTTTTCCTAAAACATGATGGATTTATCAAGAATTGGAGATGAAGGACGATGCCTCTCGGCCATTGAATAATTTTCACTGCAGCTAGAAGAAAGAAAAATTAGGGTTTGGGCCGTACACGTATATATAAACGTTTATAAATATTATTTTATTAATATTCTCAAATTTTAATAAGCTTATAAAACAGAACTCCAAATCACACGTGCCGCCTGGCGTTTATAAGGTTTTACCTGCGTTCTGAACACAATGGAACGTGTTTCGGAGCCCAATTCAAATGTATGTGGAAGATAACTTTTTGAATCGAGTTAAAATATTAAATTATCGATTTAAATTTCAACGCATTTCTCACCCGTACGGACAAACGGTAAGTCCAAACGCTATGAAATTTGAAATCCGGTAATAATTAACAATTATGGATCCAATGGAACTGGTTTCGTCGAATTCCGAGACTGTGCCCCGGAAGGCTATTTTAACTCGTCGATAAATTCGAACGATTTTCAAAATCATCGAAATCATTTAAAATTTCACTTTTAAAATTTTACTAACTTAATTATAAATCATATAGAATCTATAATCATGTTAGAAATCATTCTGATTCATTTCGAATCAAAATCTGATTATTTGCATTATTATTATATATTAAATTCCATTATTTAATTAATATAAACATTCCAATTTAACTTACGTCTTTGGATTCCATCCAAATGTCCACTATTAAAATTCAAATCAAACTAATCTTCAAATAAATCTTAGAAACCATTTCCATAACCAATTATATTCAGATTCACCAATTATCCCAATTTCAAATATTAAATTATTCTTATTCAAATCCACTTGAATTACCATATTTGAAATTTTAACTAATCTCATTGATTTAACCAAAATATTTTAAATTTAAAATCATTATATCCCACATTCAACATTTAAAATGAACTAAATGTTCAAAATCTAACGACCAAAATTCCGGGTCGTTACATTCCTCCTTCTTTATAAAAATTTCGTCCCCAAAATTTGCTAAGGTAGGAAAATGCCACTAAACTCGTTTACTTACCCAAACTTAGTTAAAACTTACATTCACTTCACCAAAACCTTTAGCTCAATTCCAAAACAATTCACTTTATTTTAACTCAAAAGCTTTGTTTACAATACCATTTCAAAATGCAACTTTCTAGTTAACCCAAAACTCTCAAAAAATTTCTAACTCCCAAAATTTTTGAAAATTTTTGACAGCATCTCCTTTATATGGAGAGCATTTTACAATATCACAATAGACATAAATATATATACATCGACCCACCCAGTCGGAAAACAAAATATTCCACAATATTTCACATATTATCATTTTTCAATTTTATTGCGTAGGCATACATTTGATTAGAATTTTAAAAGTAAGCGGCTAATTAATATTGCATTTACGCGCTCCAACTCTATCGATTGCCTCCCGTACCTGTACTTACTCAAACAAGCACATAAGTTTTCAATAATATGAGATTAACAACCTTTCATTTATTAATCTTAGCCAAACACATCAATTTCAAAGCCCAAACAACACATTTCCATAATCCTACATGTTAACCTTCTTTAAAAGAAATCCCTAAGTTTTCAGTATCATTTTATTCCCTAACAAATCCAAACTTCGTTTTATTTCACTCGAATGATTTACATTCAAGTTTACGACATACAGTTCATATTTGTACCAGTTAATCTCATATTCGCAACAAATTGGTTTATAAGCCTTACTTACATAAATTTCACCCTTTCCAATTCCAAATTGAGTCACAATCAATTTTATCTCCAATTTGATTTATTTGCATCATATTCCTAATTCACTTTCATTTATATGAAAATCCACTAAATTAAATTTTTATCTATCCCAATTTATTCAGAAACCACTTATTTGCTGAGACTTGGTTTTGATTCATGACATAGAGCTTTCATCTACAACACATAGTTTTGACGACTGCTACCAAAAGAGAATATTTGCTACAAGGAGAAAAGACTTCAAAATTGGTGCATCAATTTTATATTTTGAATGTTTGAGTCTTAGATTAATAATGTTAAAATCTCTCCTCGGTTAAAAGTATATATATTATTTTATATAAGCATATAATTAATTTATAAAGTATATGTATCAGTTTGTATAAGCATATAATTAATTTGTAAAAGTTTTAAAAAATAATATATATACAAAACTGTGCATATTGCACAAAATATACCAGGTCAGTCGACTGACCCTGTAGTCCAGTCAACTGACAGTGGGTAAAATGTGCAACATGCACAGTGCTCGTGTATTTAAATTTGAATATTTAAATTCATTTGAATATTCAGTCTACTGACCTTGTTGTCCAGTTGACTGAATTTCTACAACAGCAATATTTTTGAAAAGACAAAACTTTTGTGAAGAATTGCGAACAATCAACGAAAGGATTTGGGTGCAACACTTCGATCGAAACTCTTCACCAATAGTAGTAGCTTTCTAACACTTATAAATACAAACTCCAAACTCATTTCAAATCACAAAATCATAATCAATTTCTCTTATTCTCTGATCTAACTTTCTGAAATCTATTTGCAATAATGCTCTCATTTATTCTGCATAAAAGCAAATTATACCTTTCTATTCTTCATATCCTTCAAATATAAACATTTATACTTAAGGAGAAGAATATAGGAAGGGTGTACTACAAGTGACAAATTCATGTTATCGGAACACATCAGTCAAACTATTTCCTATAAATTTTTGAAGTCCTATTCTGCTGCTCAGGCGAGTAAATTCCTCTTCGGCTGTTGAGGCGAAATCCTGTTCTGCTGCTCAGGTCCCTGTTCGGCTGCTCAGGGGTGTATAGACATGTTCCTCCGGGTTAAGTGAGGGTTATTGTTTAGTGAAATTCCAGAAGGAGTCTGGGACTGGACGTAGGACGGTGCTCCGAACCAGTATAAAATATCTGGTGTCATTTTACTATATTGCTTTTTTCTTCCACACTGTTTACAGTATTATTATCATTAGTATACTCTGCATTATCATATATCCATATTACACGATCCACACTGCACTTTCATTTGGTATCAGAGTAAGGTCATCTTATAACTGTTACACAATTATCTGATATCTTGTTAATATGGAAAACAACACCAACACTATAACTAACACTAGTTTTATTGAAGTTCAATCCACTGCACGACCTTCATTTTTTAATGGTCTAAACTATAATTATTGGTCTACCCGTATGAGAATCTATATGCAATCAAATAGTTTTGAATCGTGAAATATCACACAGAATGAATACACTCTTCCTGTTGGAGAATATTCCACTTGGTCAAACATGCAAAAATTAGATGCTACTGCCAATGCTAAAGCTATGAACATGTTATTTTGTGCACTAGATAGAAATAAATTTAATCGTGTTAGTATGTGTCGAACTGCTTATGAAATATGGAGAACGCTTAAAATCACTCATGAAGGAACTAACAAAGTCAAACAAAGCAAAATTTACATGCTCAAAAATCAATTTCAAAACTTTAGAATGAAACAAGATGAATCCATCAATAATATGTATTCTAGATTTCAAGATATCTATCATTCACTATTAGGATTAAGAGAAAAGTACATTGATTTTGATATTGTATCAAAAATCCTAAACTCTTTAATGGATGAATGGGAAAGAAAAGTGTTGGCTATTGAAGAAGCTAATGACCTCTCTACCATAAAACCTAAAGAGTTAATCGGAAATCTAATGTCCTATGAAGTGAATTTGCAGGCTAAAAGAGTTCAGGCTCAAGATAAAAAGAATATAGCATTTCACGCAGAACAAGAAGAATCAGATTTGGACAAAGACGATCTAGCCTTTATTGCCAAGAAATTCAAGAAATTTTTGAAATACAAAAAAGGAAACAGAAACAATGGGAAGAGAAGTTTAAACAGCAATAAACCACCGTCTTTATCAGTTATGGAATGTTATAACTGTCACAAAAAGGGCACATGTAGAAAGATTGTCCAGATCAAACGAAAGAACATAGAAATAAAAGGAAGGACAAATTCAAAAGAAAAGCCTTTTCATTCACTTGGGATGATTCAGATTCCTCATCATCTTCTTCAGGAAGTGGAAGTGAAAGCAATAATGAACAAGCTAACATATGTTTTATGGCTAAAGCTAATGAGGTTAGTGATTTTACTTTTGATTATATGATAGAAATAAACTCTGAATTATTAGACACCTTAAAAAGCCTTAAAAAGAAATATAAAGAAGCTGTAGAAAATCAAAAAAAGGCTGAAATCGAAAGAGATATGCTCAAAGACGAGAAGAAAATATTGGAAGAAGAACCTGAGAAAACTCAAGAATCTCTCTCTAATGTTAATTCTCAACTTATATTATTGATTCAAAAAATTAGAACTCAAAAAGAAAAGAATGATATTCTTGTTTCTGAGAATCATGTTTTAAAAACTAATATTAAAATGGTAAAACTAGAAAATTCAAGTCTAAAGACTAAACTAAATGGTAAAAATGTTTCAAATTTTAATAAAGGCAGAGAAAATTTATCTAGAATTATTGAGAATTCACAATCTGTTAATAATAAACATGGTTTAGGATACAAGAAGGAAATTAAAAAGTCTCAAGCTAGTAATTTGAACAAAGTTAAATCTAATAAAGCATCCATGTCTTTGAATAGACCAATTTCTAAAACCATAAGTATATGGATACCTAAAACCAATAACAAACTAATAAGAAAGAAATATAATAGTTCATTCATAGAAGATGTACATTATAACAAAAATTATATTTATAAAAGGGATACTAAACCCTCTTGGGTTTGGTTTCCTAAGATCTAACTCTTAGGACCCTATTAAAAAGTGGGCACCAATGATAATCTCATATTTTTTACAGGTCCCACTCAAGAAAAGAGGAAAATGGATACTCGATAGTGGTTGCTCAAAACATATGACAAGAGATAAGAACATGTTGATAAATATTACATACTCAAATGGAGGATCTGTTACTTTTAGAGACAACTCCAAGGGATATATCATCGGCAAAGGCGATGTGAGCAATTACGGTACATCTAATTTACCTCTTATTACAAATGTTTTATTAGTTAAGGATTTAAAACACAACTTATTAAGTATAAGTCAATTATGCGATAAAGGTTTTAAAATTTCATTTTCTGAAAATAAGTGTAGTATTCTTGATCAGAATCAAAATCTTATTTTCGAAGGAAATAGAGATAGAAATATTTATGTTCTAAATATGAAAGTTAATCATAACTCAGATTTATGTTTAATAGCTAAAAAAAATGATCCATGGATATGGCATAAACGATTTTGTCATATCAGTTTCAAAAATATAAACAAAATTTCTAAAAATAATCTTGTAAAAAGATTACCTAATATGAATTTTAAAGTCGATAATATATGTGACTCATGTCAATTAGGTAAACTAACCAAATCCTCGTTTAAATCTAAGAAAGTTATCTCGACATTACAACCACTTGAATTACTTCATATGGATTTATTTGGCCCTACCCAAATTCAATCCATAAATCATAGTAAATACGTATTTGTAATAGTTGATGATTTTTCTAGATATACATGGACTATTTTTATGAAAAATAAAAGTGATACTCTTGAAAATTTCAAAATTTCTGTTAAACAAATTCAAAACTTAAAAGGTATTAAAATTAAAAATATTAGAAGTGATCATGGAGGAGAATTCGAAAATATACAATTTGATAACTATTGTAAAAAGAAAGGAATTTTTCATAATTTTTCATTTCTTAGAACTCCACAACAAAATAGAGTTGTAGAACGAAGGAATCGAACTCTACAAGAATGTGCAAGAACTTTATTAAATGAAAGCACGTTACCAAAACAATTTTGGGCAGAAGCTGTTGCAACTGCTTGTTATGTTTTGAATCGTGTTTCTATTAGATCTCTCACCAAAAATACTCCTTACGAACTATTTAACGTACGGTAGAAAACCAAACATATCTTATTTTAAAATATTTGAATCAAAATGCTTTATATTAAATACTAAAGATCAGCTTGGAAAATTCGACTCAAAACGTGATGAAGGAATATTTCTTGGATATTCGATTCGAAGTAAAGCTTATCGAATTTTTAATAAACGAACAAATACTATCGAAGAATAAATTCATGTATCTTTTGATGAAAATGCTTCTACTTCAATTAATAACAACGAATTAATAAAACAAAAACAAGTATAAACTATTCGAACGACAATGAGGATATCATTTTGTCTAGAGAAGATGAAAACATTGTTTATAATTTAGAAAATAGAAACACTACTAATACAATAAGATCTCTGCACCGAGTTTTACGAAATCATCCTACAGAAAATATAATTGGAGAAATAAATTCGAATATTCGGACTAGAAGTCAATTAGACTTAATGAGTAATGTAGCATTTATATCTACTATAGAACCTAAAAACACTAAAGAGGCATCATCCGATGAAAATTGGATTATCGCTATGGAAGAAGAACTAAATCAGTTTGAACGAAATAAAGTTTGGGAACTTGTACCCAGACCAACCGATCAAATGGTTATAGGAACTAAATGGGTTTATAAAAACAAAGCAGACGAATTAGGAAATCTAACTACAAATAAAGCAAGACTAGTAGCACAAGGATATAACCAAGAAGAAGGATAGACTACGAAGAAACGTTTGCTCCGGTTGCTAGACTAGAATCAATACGAATCTTATTGGCATATGCATGTTTTAATAATTTTAGACTTTATCAAATGGATGTTAAAAGTGCATTTTTAAATGGTTATATTAAAGAAAATGTTTGTGTTGAAAAACCTCCTTTATTTATTCATGAAAAATATCCAGATCATGTATATAAACTTAAGAAAGCTTTATATGGATTAAAACAAGCACCACGTGCTTGGTTTGAACGTCTTAAAAGCTATTTAATTAATTCTGGATTTGAAATAGGAAAAGTAGATCAAACACTGTTTATAAAACAATCTAAAAGTGACATATTAATAGTTCAAATATATATCGATGACATTATATTTGGCTCAACTAATAATGAATTATGTAAAGAATTTTCGGAAATAATGACTAAAGAATTTGAAATGTCTCATATGGGAGAATTATCATATTTTCTAGGACTACAAATGAAACAAGTTTCGAATGGAATTTTTATTAATCAAGAAAAATACTGTAATAATGTTATTAAACGTTTTGGAATGGAAAACACTTCTGCCAAACCAACTCCTATAAGTACAACAACACATCTTGATAAAGATGAAAACGGCAAAAGTGTAGACCAAAAATTATACCGTAGTATGATAGGACCATTACTATATTTAACGGCAAGTAGACCAGATATCATGATGAGTGTATGCTTGTGCGCTTGATTTCAAGCAGACCCGAAAGAATCACATCTACGTGCCGTAAAACGAATACTATGTTATCTTAGTAAAACTTCAAATTTTGGACTATTTTATCCAAAAGACTGTTTGTTCGAAATAGTATCGTACAGCGATGCTGATTTCGGAGGATCACGAACGGATAGAAAAAGCACAAGTGGTACATGTCATTTTATTGGTAAATCGTTAATTTCATGGTTCAGTAACAAACAAAACTGTGTCTCCTTATCAACTTGTGAAGCAGAATATATTTCTGCAGCACAAGCTTGCACACAAGTGATTTATATACAATAGACTTAAAGATTTTGGAATAAATCTATCAAAATAGACAATTTACTGCGATAATTCTAATGCAATAAATTTATCTAAAAATCCTATAAATCACTTAAGAACTAAAAATATAGATATTAGACATTACTTTTTACGCGATAATATAGAAAAATATATAATAAATCTAGACTACGTACCTTCTGAAAACCAGTTAGCAGATATCTTTACTAAACCTTTATTAGAAAATACGTTAATAAAATTGCGACGTGAACTCGGGATAATCTCAAGTAAAGATATATTAATAAAAATATAAAAAATTTGACTAAAATGTCAAAAATAAAAAAAAATTCAAAAAATTCAAAATTCTAACCATGCTGAGACTCGAACTCATAACCTGTTACGAATAACCCGAGTGTCTTAACCACCTGAGCTATTAATGCTTCATGTTCTACTCTCTTATGGCCATCTTATTAAGTAATTACGTATATTTTATACTACTCTATATATAACAATTATCTTTACACTGTTGTATTACTGTATTATTTACTTTATACATATTATAACTGCTCAAATAACCACAGCCAACAAAGTTTCATTGACTTTACATACATTTAGGCTAAAATTAATAAGATTCATCAACCCAAATCCTATTTTTTCTTCATATACAACTATAAATAGCAACATTTTCCTATTACTAAGCATAAAAAAATACATTACTCATTTCTTTGAAATATAAAATCATTCAACGTCAGCCTTTACAAAATTGTCATCATCATCCACTACCGATTCTATTGAAATCCTTGCCACACCAAACTCCCCAAAAACATCAAACCACCAAGGATCGCCATCATCAACTTACCATACCGGATACACACCGGAAAAGAAAAAAGGGAAAAAGTCCATAGATATCTCACCAAATACAAAACAAAAAATCGACGATCTTCATCATTATCAACAGGAGTCTCTAATGCTTCAACGAGAGATATATTATGATCAAAAAATTAATTCCAGACGTATTGGTATAATTGAACATATTGCAATCAAATTCTGCGGGCCTTCGTCACACCCAATTGATGAAAATGTTGTTTCACCGATTCTACGCCCTTCGACTTCATCTCCTCCGCGATGTCCATACTCACCAAACTCATGGGATCGCAATGAAGCATCGAACATTCGTCGGAAACAGCTGAAAGAATTCAAAATACCAAGCTCAAAGAAATAATTTTTGTGTTTAATAATTTCTTTCGTTGTATACTTAATAAATTTCATTTACTATGTACGTTTATATATCTTTGTAATAAAATTATTTCCCGGCTAATAAACAAACAATTTAAAACTAAAAATTATTCACATCAAACTACAAATTAAAATTATATTACTGCACTAAGTAGTATATATACTTTTTATATCATAAAACAAATTTATTATGCAAGAATTATATAGGTCAGTCGACTTGTGCAGGCTACAGGTCGACTGGACCAGTAGATTGAAAATATTCAATCTTCTGCATCAGTCGACTGAGTGCCTGCACCAGTCGACAGATACTGAAATATTGAAATATATATAAATGCCAATAGAATGATGCAGGCCCTCAGTCGATTGGAATAAAAGGAGGAAAATTAAACATCCTTCGGCTTCAGTCAACTGAAGGCCTGCACCAGTCGACTGAGCCGTAGATCTGAAAGGCTATTAACCTTCCACCTACCCTTTTACCCCTCTTTATATTCACTTTACCCTTTTCCTCTTCTCCCCAATTCAGTTTTTTAACTACTCCAAAACCTAAGAACTACAAAACTCAAAATTTTCTCCTTCAAATCAAAATTAAATGGCACCAAAACGAAAAGGCCAAGCCTTCTCCTCATCTCAACCACCCTCAACTGAACAAATTCAGCAATGGTTGTTTGACGACACCGCAATAAAGCGATGGAGAAGGATGCTAGATTCTAGAATATTCGAAGGTTCATTCGTCAACTTTACTGATTTCTCACCTTATCATATTCAAGAATTAGCCCGCCGTAGCAATTTGGAATCGTTAATTGATATTAACGACAATAAACACAATATTAACCAAATTATTGTTAAATTATTCTTCGCTCATCTCAATTTGGGTCATCAAGAAGTTTCGAACCAAGAAGATTGCATATGGAGCCTAGTATGTGGTAAGCCCGTCCTCTTTTCTCTCGATCGTATGGCTCATATACTAAAAACAGACAATGATTTTGTTGAATTGTCTACTATTGATGTCGATTTGGTGGTTAGAGACCGTGTTAGCCATTTATTTCTTGAAGACGATTTATGTCAATTAAAGTCAATGTCTTTACGACCAAAAGCCCGAATAATTCATCGTGCCTTAATGAAACCGTAACTCCTAGAACCGAGAGTTATAAACTCGTCTATGAGCATAATTTTAGACCCTTGTATGCTATATTTGGAAACGCCAAAATCAATTGGCTTCGTTTAATACTTGACGACCTTTTAAGCTTTAACAAAGGCAAAATGAATATAATTTATCATGGAGAATATATCATGCGTCTACTCAAAGCTTGTGAAGTTCCGGAACTGGATTCACCAGTTTCTACAGTAGGATGCTTAAATGCTCGGACACTAGCTTTAATGAAGTTACCTGTTGCCCGACCCCCTCCTATAATCTCCTTTGAAGAATGGACACAACGTCAAACGTCTCAAGTTCAACCACAACAAGGCGAGTCCTCTCACCGACCATCTCGTCAAACTTCCACTCGATATCAGCAAGAAGAAATTACGATTCCAAATGAAGGACTTCAACCTCGTGTTGCCATCAATATCATGTGCCGTAATCAACAAATCCTTCAATCAAACATTCAAAAAGTTGATAAGAAGCTCGATAAAGTGAAAGGATTTTTCACAAAATTATGGCAAGCAATATCGTGCTCTTTCGGTACTTCTACGTCTATTTTGGGCAATCCGGGAAAGCAACCCGTATTCACATGGTCTTCTACTTTTTTTGGGGAGACGATCAAGCTAGTAGTGATGAAGGAGATGATGGAAATGAAGGAAATGGTGGTAGGGCCAAGGGTCCGATGGTGTAAGTAGCCATTCCAGTTTATTTTTCTTTTAAACACTATTTTCTATGGGTATTAAATGTGCGAATGTTTGTTTCTTGGTTCATTTTCATATTATCTTTCACTTTACAATATCATATTGCTTATTCCTTTTTGTCGATGACAAAGGGGGAGAAATATTATTGCTGCTAATAAAAATGCAGGATACAAAGCGTCAGAGATTCAGGGGGGGTAAGCATTTATGTTGTTTTATATATACAATCGAAATCTACATCTATTTACAGGTTGTCATCAATCAAAAAAGGGGAGAATGTTGAGACTTGGTTTTGATTCACGACACAGAGCTTTCATCTACAACACATAGTTTTGACGGCTGCTACAAAAAGAGAATATATACTACAAGTAGACAAGACTTCAAAACTGGTGCATCACTTTTATACTTTGAATATTTGAGTCTTATATTAATATTGTTAAAATCTCTCCTCAGTTAAAAGTATATATATTAGTTTATATAAGCATATTATTAATTCATAAAAGTATATATATTAGTTTACATAATCATATAATTAATTTATAAAAGTTTAAATATATATATATATATACAAAACTGTGCATATTGCACAAAATATACTAGGTCAGTCGACTGACCCTGTAGTCCAGTCAACTGACACTGGTAAAATGTGCAACATGCACAATGCTCGTATATTTAAATTTGAATATTTAAATTCGTTTGAATATTCAGCCAACTGACCTTGTAGTCCAGTCGACTGAATTTCTACAACAGCAATATTTTTGAAAAGACACAACTTTTTGAAGAGTTGTGAACATTCAACGAAAGGATTCGGGTGCAACACTTTGATCGAAACTCTTCACAATAGTTGTAGCTTTCTAACACTTATAAATACAAACTCCAAACTCATTTCAAATCACAAAATCATAATCGATTTCTCTTATTCTCTTATTTAACTTTCTGAAATCTATTTGCAATCATACTCTCGTTTATTATGCATAAAAGCAAATTATACCTTTCTATTCTTTATATACTTCAAATATAAACATTTATACTCGAGGAGAAGAATATGGAAAGGATGTACTGCAAGTGACAAATTCGTGTTATCAGAACACATTAGTCAAACTATTTCCTGTATATTGTCGAAGTCCTGTTCTGCTGCTCAGGCGAGTAAAGTCCTCTTCCGTTGTTGAGGCGAAATCCTGTTCTGCTGCTCAGGTCCCTGTTTGGCTACTCAGGGGTGTATAGACCTGTTCCTTCGGGTTAAGTGAGGGTTGTTGTTTAGTGAAATTCCAGAAAGAGTCTGGGACTGGGCGTAGAACGGTGCTTCGAACCAGTATAAAATATCTGGTATCATTTTACTATATTGCTTTTTTATTCCACACTATTTAAAGTATTATTATCATTTGTGTACTCTGCATTATCATAAATCCATATTACACGATCCACATTGCACTTTCATTATTTACTTCCTTTAAACAATTTACTTCCGTTTACAACAAAACGACAAATTTTCTATGCAAATTTAAATTTATTCATGCAATAACCTTTACTTAAGCTTATAACCATTTTAAATTAGTTCCAACTCAATTTATATTAATTTTATTCAATTCTGCATTATTCACTACTCATAATTCTCATTACAATTATCACATTAAATTTCTATTCTTACACTTCAATTTCATTATCCATACAGGTTTATTCAAGACTAATTCATAAGCACGACAATAATCCTTTCACAGTTTTCTTAAGTTATTTCAGTTCCATAATATCTCAATTTCTTTCTGCATCAAATTTTATTTTCATTTTAATTTGATTCTCATCCAATCAAATTCTAATCCATTTAAATTTTTTAATCCGATTAGTTTATTTGCTCATACCATTTTAATTTCAATTCACCTTCTCAATTCATTTCTGAATTTCTTAATAACATGACCATTCCAATTATTCTATACCGGAACTGGGTTTTATTTTACTTTTCAAATTTCTAACAAGCTACCACAATTTTATTCATCCCATTGCTCTTTTTATTTAATTTAGCTTACGCTAAATTCATCTTCAAACAATTCTTTTGAATTTAGTTGAGTGAGAATTTAATTCATTCAATATCACTTCAACTAAACTAAATCTTCTTTCAATTCAATTCTTTTTCAATTTTAATTCAAGTTCAACTAAATTTTATTTAGCCAACTTAAATTCATACCATTTCCTTTACTATTTTAAATAAGAATTTAATTACATTTAATATTATTTATAACACAATTGAATTTTGATTTTTTACTTCAATCCAAATTTATCTCAATTCCTTTGATTTAAGTTAAATACAATTCGATCCAATTTTTATTTCTCCATTCATTTCAATTTTTTATTTCCCAATATATAAGTTCAAAGATTTATTTACTAACCTAAGTCCATTCAACCTTTTATATTTCACTTTGCCTTATCACTTCATATTTCATTTAGGATTTAAATTTTGAATTTCCCATAAAATGCCAACCATTTTATTTTGGTTTAACAATTCATTTCTCTATTCACTAGTTCCCTTACTTATTTACTTAAAATCTTACATTTCTCATATGAGTCTATTTACATTTTATAATCACAACTCAAAATTATATATAACACTTAATAACTTAAGGGTATAAATTTTCATTACACCATTATAACCCAAAATTATATAATCATTTTACATTCCAACTTTATATCCAATTTAATTCAATTCCAATTTCAATTTTTTTTAACTTACCACAAGTTAAATTCAAATATATTCTATTCACTTCCATATACACAAGTTAAATTTTAATTCCAGGATTAAAATTTCAAATTTCCTTTCTTATTTATCAACTTTATTTCATTTTCCTTCTTAATTAGATCAACTTCACTTTAAAAGTTCAATAGTTGATTCATCATAACTTTACACATTATTTAAATAGAATTTTCCAGAATTCAATTGCCCAGTTTTATTTCAAAACCATTTTGAAATAATAATCAACACATACCCACTTGGTATATCAAATCAAATCTCTGGGTTCCATAACAACTTGGTTTTACCAAAACAAATTTCCTTTTTGAAATTCTAAAACAACTTGTACCCCCAACAAGTCCAAACAAATATCATAACCAATCTTCCCGGTAGCAATCCATCACTTTAGAAACTCAAAATGAATACTGATGATATGGCCATCATCATTAGGATTATTTTCCAGCGACTGAAGTGGGTTCAGTGCTTCCTTACTACCATAAATTCCTTACAAAAAAATTTCCATTCAAAAATATTTCCTAAAATAATACTCCATCATTGCCTTCAAACACTTTGGAAAACATTACAAACATTCCCAAGATTTTAAATTCCCAAACTTTTTGTTCAAATTCATTTAGAACACTTTTCAAAACTTCCGGGATTTAAATTCGGGTTTAATTCAAATTTTAGTTATACTTCTTTTGGATAAGTTATACTTATAGAATTCTATTTGGTTATAAACCATTTTAAATTTTAGATCAAATTTTAGATTCTTATTGATTATAGTATTAACACCCAAACTCCACTTATATATACATAATTTCAGAAATTTTTTTATATCAAAATATAATTTTGGGTAAAATTATTTCATTTACCCACTTTAAAAACAATACTATGTCGGTTTATCTTGTTTAAGAGTTTAGAAACCCCTATCGATACGGTTGTACTTCCCGTACCGACCAGAATTCATAAACACTCAACAGATAAGTCAACACGGTATAAAAACAGTTTTATATTCACTAACAAATACGCTCTCATATCTATTATTACACTCAAACTCATTCTAGAGTACTATTGACTCTATTTCTAATGAGTAATTTCCCCACCAAAGCCAAGGTTATGGCCAACCTAAGCTCTGATACCAAGTATCACGACCCGCCCTTCTCGACCCTCGAAAATCGACACAAAATACGCAACAGTATAATATGCCAACGATCGAGTGCCGGAAAAGACAGATAGTTGAGCGAAAATAAAGAAGATAGAAGAAAGAAGGAACTAAACAATAACAGAATCTCACAATCGTAGCGGAACAAAATATAATAGTTAATAACAGATCTTTACACAAAATGAAAACATATCTGTTTTATATACATCATCAGAATAACCCACAGACAAAACAACAATTACCAGCCTGGCAGCTATAACAACCTGCCTCACAACTTGCTGGCTACTCAACCATCACAGCAGCGGAAATAAACAAGTATGGGTAATACGTCTCGGACTCTAGCTCCTCTCCTGAGCTCCCAAGCATCCTATCATGTATTATATAATACTTGATCTGACCCGAGCATTATAATGAAATAACACCCGAGTCAGTCTGAAATACTAGTGTGATAAAAATACACCCAAATTGATTATCAAAGTTTCAAAAATCCTTTGAAAATCAAAACATCTCGTAAGACCACGCCACAAATAAACATGTCGGGTTTTTACCTTACGATAGCAAAAACATTTTTATCAAAATCCTCTGATATTATAATAGTTTCTGTATACAAATACTTACTCAAAATAGCTGAAATTGTTACATGATTAAATTCTAGCAAACTAGCCACAAAGTGGGTTCTACAATCAAAACCGTAGAAGGCACATAGGAAGAAAGGATTTCCAACGAATGACTAGGCACTACGGTACCACCTGTCACGGTACCTGGTCTAGATCTGCGTACGGAAGATCCACCTTAAATCCCCTGCAACACAAGACCGAAACTACCTCTTACTGGATAATCCCGAGTAAGAACACCCCACGGTTGGGATCAGCAACCGCACCACACATCCGAAATAAAGGGACATCTTGACAGGGATGACCTCACCCTAACAGACGCGACCCACTTAGTCTCGCTACATAACCCCTGATTTTCAATCATTCCCGGTTGATAAGGCTCGAGGCTAAGCATTACCCTTTTAGAACATTTCACTTAAAATGCTCATCGTTCTCCTGACGATGTTCTGAAAGCATTCATCCATACAAGTCCGTTCTAGGTTCGAACGGAACCGAAGGCACTACTCCTACTACATCCATTTTGGAATCACCCTCAGTATTAGTAGCAATTAGCCTTTGCACTTCACTACTCCATCTCGACTCCAAGCTCTTGTCTTCATCATGAAAACGTACTCATTGGATCGAAGTGGTTTTCATATTACAAATCCGATCCCGGTCTCTTCGAAACAACATTCGCTATTTCTCGGTTAACTCAACCCCGGTTCTTTAGGAAATACACATACGAAGATAAGATCGGAGTTCACCTCCTAACCGTTAGTGGACGGGTTTCCTTATCAACGTCCTAGAAGAACGAACGAGACTATACGTACAATATAGCACCTCAAACGATAAATGTACCATATAATTCTCATGCCTCTTCTAGGTATTGCCAAAGTTTTATTTGGGTCCAGATTTGATAGTCGGTTATTTAACTATCAAATAAACAAACAATTCAACCAATCATTTCATTTTCCCTAAAAGCACCAAGTTTCTTAAAACTTAGATTTAAAATTTTAAATCACTTTTCTCAAAAGTGTATACTTAAAACATTTTAAAAATAAAACTACTTAAGTCATTTTACTCAAATAATGGTTATGAATTCTATAATATATTTCCAAGTACAATTTACGCCACAAAATATTTTTTTTAAAATAAAGTTTTATATAAGTATAACTATTAGAAAATTCCTTTTAAAAACATAATGTCAATTTAACCTTTAAAATAATTAAATACCATAATTACTACTGAAATTAATTTTTATAGATTTACTTTAAAATTCTAAAATAATTAAAAATACTATAGTTCTCTAAAACATTCTTTTTAAACAGTTTTTAAAATTAAACTTATATTAATATAATCCTTTTGAAAAATATACTTGGCTTTCAAGTCAATAAACCTCCATTCCATAATACTCCAAAGAATCCTTTTATAAACCCTGCTAGATTTTTCTCAACTCAAATTTACGTTTTAATCCTGTAAATTTCGTCCCACATTTTAAAATAAAACACCTTTTTATTTTTAAACACATTTCCCCCATTTCTTGGAAATCACTTTCAAAATATATACTTAAATTATTTCAAATAAGTTGCTAAATTCTTTATTCAAAATCTACTTTTGAAAATCTATAAAAAAAAAACTTCGGTAACTTAAATCAAAAATTTCCTTTAGAAAATATAATACCAATTTACTTTTAAAATAATTAAAAATAGTATTTTCTTCTAAAACATTCTAAAAACACATTTTAAACTTCTAGTTTAAACTTCGAAAGCTTTTCTTTGAAAACATACTCAGTTTCCCAGGATAATACACTTCCCATCTTTTAAAAATAATCCCACTATTACCTTTAAAACAATTTGCACCTTCTTATAGAAATTCCCACCGAAAACCTATACTTTCAATATTTATTCCCCCGATAAATATTTCATTCCATTTATAAACCCAGTTTATAAATCTCCATTCCTCATTTCCTTTTAAATCATAATTTCAAAAACACTTCAAATTCCAAACCGATTTCCTGAATTTAATTTCCTTAAATTCATTACATAAAAATTTCTTTCATTCCCCTTTAAACCAAATTCATTTTATTTATACTTTAAAATATCAGATTATGTCTATCTAATCCATAACGTCGAATAATTTAATTCTAATATAACCTATCATGGGATATCACATTACATATATGAAAATAACTATAATAATTTGAGGAATCCAATTGGATCCCTCCAACATGTTTCCCCTGCATCCACAGATGTTAGCACAACAAATAGATATCAATCCAAACTAATAATAATATTCACATTCAACCAATCAATCAATCATTTAAATCTTAACTATTTAAATTAACTGGAATTCAAGATGTGAGTGAGATTAACTCACCTTGAATTTCGAAACGTCGAGCGTTTAAATTTTACATTAAATCGAGCACGTTTGATTTAATGCAAAATTTTCACTTTCCCATAACGACTCCAGATCTGCACCACAGCGAACTGCTCGTCGCTGCGATTCCAGTGCTTCTTGTTTCGTTGAATTCTGATAATGCAAGCAAGAGTTATGATACTTTAGAGTTTTTAAATTTTAAAATGTAATTTAAATCTCAATTTATTCACAAACCCTAGATCTAGGCCGCTCAAGCAGGTAAGAAAATCACGTTCGCATGCTACATCTGCTCTCCCGCTCATACACGAACGCGAACAGACCGAACGAAACCCATCACCGACCTCTTCAACCCCAACGTCGTACCCTCCTCATGCCACTAGAATTCGATCAGAACCTACCACAACGAAGCCCACTATGCCACCCATCATCGGCCTAAACCTGGTCGAACTCGATGGCCCTCATGCCTCGAAATTTGCAAACGAACGGAGACCCTATGTTTCCAAATCGAGGAAGATCCAAGGCCTTAGAAGGGAAACCCATCGTTGGATCTATAGTACTCGACGAGTAATCCAAAGTTCCAGTTGAACATTTCGATGCCTCTCGGCCGTTGAATTATTTTCGCGGCGGCTAGAAGAAAGAAACATTAGGGTTTGGGCCGTACACGTATATATAAACGTTTATAAATATTATTTTATTAATATCTCAAATTTTAACATGCTTATACAATAGAACTCCAAATCACACGTGCCGCCTGGATTTTTAAGGTTTTTACCCACGTTCCGAACACAATGGAACGATTTTCGGAGCGCAATTCAAATGTATGTGGAAGATAGCTTTATGAATCGAGTTAAAATATTAAATTATCGATTTAAATTTCAACGCGTTTCTCACCCGTACGGACAAATGGTAACTCCAAACGCTATGAAATTTGAAATGCGATAATAATTAACTATTACGGATCGAATGGAACTGGTTTCATCGAATTCCGAGACTGTGCTTCGAAAGGCTATTTTAACTCATCGATTAATTCGAACAATTTTCAAAATCGTCGAAATCATTTAAAATTTCACTTTTAAAATTTTACTAACTTAATTATAAATCATATAGAATCTATAATCACGTTAATCATTCTGATTCATTTCGAATGAAAATCTGTTTATTTGCATTATTATTATGTATTAAATTCCATTATTTAATTAATTTTAACTTATCGACTTTGGATTCCATCCAAAAGTCCACTATTAAAATTCAAATCAAACTAGTCTTCAAATAAATCTTATAACCCATATTCATAACCAATTATATCCAGATTCACCAGTTATCCCAATTTCAAATATTAAATTATTCTTATTCAAATCCAATTGAATTACCATATTTGAAATTTTAACTAATCTCGTTGATTTAACCAAAATCTTTTAAATTTAAAATCATTGTATCCCACATTCAACATTTAAAATGAATTAAATGTTCAAAATCTAACGACCAAAATTCCGGGTCGTTACGGCTATTCAGAGTTATAGACTTCTTTGTAATCATTTCAGTGAGAAAAGGTGTGATTAAAGCCTTGGAAATCAATCAAGTGATAAAAGGTGTGATTGTAGCCTTGGAAATCAATCAAGTGAGTAAAGGTGTGATTGTAGCCTTGGAAATCAATTGGGTGAACTTGTTGCCCGTGAAATCAAGTATCTCTACCCAGAGGATTGTGAATCTGGAGGATGTACCTCGTAGCCTTGAAATCGAGGGTGTAATTGTAAAGATTGCTTTTGAAAGGAAATCCGTACTTGTGTGCGGGACTAGATGTAGGGTAACTCCAAACCAGTATAAAGTCCGGTGTGTTCTTTCCTTTACTGCTTTTACTTTATTTCTGCATCTTTGTTTGTTTCTGTGATCATATCTGTGCCTGAATACTGCATACATTTGTGTTCAAATTAACAAAAAATCAAAAAGATTTAGTAATTCCTTTAAACACTATTCATCCCCCCTCCAGTGTTAATCCTAGCCTTAAGTTCCGTATTCTGCATTTCTAACATTTGGTATCGAGCAAGGTTTTCAAAGTTTCGTAATCTTATTTTTGAAAATGTTTTTAAATGGCTATGTTTGTTAATACTAGTTTAGAAATATTCAGATCATCATTGTCTCTTGAGTCTGCATATAATCAATGTTCAAATTCAACTTGTCTACCAAAATTTTTTGATGTGCAGGAAACATGCTTTATGGGGATTAAGGAATCAATCCTTAATGAACAAATTTTGCAGATCAAAAAGAACAAATGGGTACTCGATAGTGGATGCTCTAGACACATGAGTGGAAATCCAGATATGCTGAATGATATAATATACAAAGACAGAGGGCGAGTTTACTTTGGAGACAATTCAAAAGGATATGTGATTGGCATCGGCAAAGTCGGTAACTCTGAAACTCCTATTATTACTAATGTTTTGCTAGTTAAGAATCTGAAACATAATCTGCTAAGTATAAGTCAACTCTGCGATAAAGGATATAAAATTAAATTTGAAAAAGATAAGTGTCACATTGAAGATAATAATTCAACCATAATATTTGAGGGAATTAGGAAAAAGAATATTTATATTCTTAGAACAAAAATTTCAAATGATAACCTGTGTCTGTTGGCAAATACAAGTGACCCTTGGATTCGGCATAAGAGATTTGGTCATTTGAATTTCAAACTCTTATCTAGACTATCTAAACATGATCTAGTAAGAGGTCTCCCTAAAATGAATTTTAAAGTATATAGTCTATGTGATGCATGTCAATTGAGAAAACTTAGAAAAAGTTCCTTTAAATTAAAAGATATGATTTCAACCTCAAAACCTCTTGAATTACTTCACCTTGATTTATTTGGTCCAACTCAATCTGTCAATAAATCATAGTAAATATATTTCTGTAATTGTAGATGATTATTCTAGATTTACATGGATAATATTTTTGAAACATAAAAGGGATACTTTTGAATGTTTTAAGAACTTTACAAAAAGGATTCAAAATCAACTTTCTCTAAAAATTATAACCATCCGTAGTGATCACGGTGTGAATTTGAAAATGAAAAGTTTAAGGAATTCTGCAATAAAAAAGGAATAACTCACAATTTTTCATTTTCAAGAACTCCACAACAAAACAGAGTAGTAGAACGTAAAAATAGGACAATTCAAGAGTGTATGAGAACTATGCTTTCAGATAGTAAATTACCAAAGTATATTTGGGCAGAAGTAGTTGCTACCGCATGTTATATTTTAAATAGAATCTTATTTAGACCTTTAACTGATAAGACATCTTATGAACTTCTTCCATCAAAAAACCTAAGGTATCTTATTTTAGAATTTTTGGAAGTAAATGTTTTATTTTGAATACAAAAGATAACTTAGATTAATTTGATCCTAAATCCGACAAAGGTATCTTTATCGGATATTCTAATAGAAGTAAAGCATATAAAGTGTTTAATTTAAAAACTAATACCATCGAAGAAACAATGCATGTTTCATTCGATGAAATTCTCAAAAATTTTGAAGATTCAAATGATGAAGAGGATTTAATCACTCAAAATTAAGAGTTAACTGAAACTAATAATGAAATTAATCATCCTAATAAAAGGATTAAACTTTTAAAAGATCATCCTATAGAAAATATACAAGGAGATATGCAATCTGTTGTTAAAACTAGAAATCAACTAAGTCAAATGAGTAATGTAGCTTTTATATCAACTATTGAACCCGAAATCCAAAAGAAGCATCAACTGATGATTCATGGATTTTGTCTATGCAAGAAGAATTAAATCAATTCACTAGAAATGAGGTTTGGGAACTTGTTCCTAGACCTGAAAATAAAACTATAATTGGAACTAAATGGGTTTATAAAAATAAAATGAATGAACAAGGAGAGGTTGTTAGAAATAAAGCTCGGTTAGTCTCTCAAGGTTATTGTCAAGAAGAAGGAACAGATTTTGATGTAACATTTGCTCTCACAGCAAGATTTGAAGCTATTAGGATTCTACTTGCTTTTGCAAACCATTATAATTTTAAATTATTTCAAATGGATGTTAAAAGTGCTTTTTAAATGGATTTGTAAAACAGGAAGTATATGTTGAACAACCATCACTTTTTGAAAATGAAAAATTACCAAATCATGTTTAAAAACTTAAGAAAGCTCTATATGGTCTAAAACAAGCTCCTAGAGCCTGGTATGATAGACTAAGATCTTACTTATTACAATCAAAATTTTGAAATTGGTAAAGTAGATAATACTCTTTTTATTAAAAGAAATAAAAATGATATTCAACTAGTACAAGTTTACGTAGATGATATCATTTTTGGATCAACTAATTTTGAAATAAATAAAGAATTTTTTGAAATAATGACAAAAGAGTTTGAGATGATTCATATGGGTGAATTAAACTTCTTGTTAGGATTACAAATAAAACAATTAGATAATGATATCTTTATTAGTCAAGAAAAATTTGCCAAAGACCTAATTAGTAAATTTGATTTGACTACTGCGATTGGAAATCCCACTCCCATGGCAACCAATGAGTACCATAGTAAATAAGATCTCTCGAAAGATGTAGATCAAAAATTGTATAGAGGAATGATTAGATCACTACTAGAATATCACTGGTAGTAGACCTGATATCATGCATTGTGTTTGTCTCTATGCAAATATCAATCCCAACCTAAAGAGACCCACTTAAAAGCCGTAAAACGTATCATAAGATATGTTAAACACACCTCTGATTATGGCTTATTTTACCCTAAAAATGATTCTTTTGACTTAATATCTTACTGTGATGCTGATTATGCTGGTTGTAAATCAGACCGAAAAAGTACAAGTGGAACTTGTCACTTTTTGGGGCATTCTCTGATTTCCTGGTGTAGTAAAAAAGCAAAACACGGTGTCTTTATCAACACCTGAAGCAGAATATATTTCTGCTGCTTTTTCTTGTTCACAAGTAATATGCATGCAACAAACTTTAAAAGATTATGGTTTAAATATCTCAAAATCACCAATTTATTGTGTTAATGCACTAATGCGATAAATTTATCCAAAAATACTACTCAACATGCTCGAACTAAACATATTGATATAAGACATCATTTTCTCAGAGATAATATAAATAAGGAAGTAATTACTCTAGATTATATTAATTAAGAGAATAAAATTGTTGATATATTAACAAAACCCTTAAATGAATTCATATTTACTAAATTAAGAAGAGAATTAGGAATTTGTTCAATAACTGAAATATATAAATATAAATAACAAAGTATAATTAAAAATTTAATAAAAATAATTCAAATAGTAAAAATTTCAAGGACCATGTCGACATACCCCCCAACCCATGTCGACATATAACGATTTTTTATTTTTGAAATTTTTCCCACTAAAATTCAAGTTATTGGTTATGTATTCTTCTTATTTTCGAAATTTTGATCATTCTCTCTGTTCTCTCTGTTCCAACTTCTGAAATAAATTAAACCATGGTCTCCTCTTCCAAATCAAATAAAAATTCAACCTTTTCATTCGCTTCTCCTACTTCTGGACCGTTTCAACGAACTACGCTCACTCGAGTGACAAAATGGGAGGATTCTCTGAAGGATGCACTGTAATTATTGACTGAAATTCAAGTGGTGCAACTTAGAATGGTGAAAGAACAAGAGAGGCAAGGCAAAATCCTTAGGAATTTGTAAAAATTTCTAATGGACAATCATGCTAACCCAATCTTGATTGACGAAGATTCTTCAGGAGATCAAGTGCAAGAGGGCAGCGAGGAAGAAGAAGAAGCCTTCATGGAAGAAGAGAACGTTGAAGAAGATGACAAAGTCATTTGTGTTGGCGAAGTGTGCTTTGACAAAGATGGAAATCTTGTCGAACAACGTGGAAATTTCTATTTCCACTATCCAAACTGTTCGGTTCATAGATCTTCCATTTTCAAACACACTCATTAGTTTCTTTTCTCGTTTTCTTATTGTTGTATGTTCTTTGTTACGTTCTCTACGAAAATGTAAATATAACTATATAATTAATAAATAATTTGTGTTTTTATATGTGTTCTATTAAAAGTATTATTATATGGATACTTAGTTAGGATAGTCAGTAGTTTAGGACTAAGTTTTAAGTTTTAGAGTTAAGTGTTGATTATCTATGATAACACTATAATTATAATCACATGTCATAGAGTATTAGATTAAGGGGGAGTTCTATAATTTGGAGTTAGTTTTTGTTGATGACAAAGGAAAAGAAATATAAAATAGGATAGTTAGGCCAAGATTAAGGGGGAGTTATTAGTTTTAGGGGGAGTTATTAGGATAGAAGTAATATTTTATAAAAAAAGGTTGTCATCATCAAAAGGGGGAGATTGTTAGTCCTTGAGATGATGGTTTTGATGAAAACAACCTTAGAATAGGATTATAAAATATAAATACCAACATTATAGTTTAGAAATACATGTATATGCAGGATTTAACCATGCAGATACCAAGAATGAAGACTGTACAGTATAGAGATTCAAGATATCAAGATTGAAGACTCATGAGAATCAAGAATATCAAGATTATCAAGAGTTCAAGATTTCAAGAATAAGTAATTTAATTAGGAATTTTGCTAAAACTCCTAGAAAAAGCATTGGCATCTTAAAATCCAATTTATTCGTGAAATGGAATCCACTTCGAGCTCGTTAAAGGGATAGAACCCTAAGTAGGATGGAACCTACGAAAAATCTAGTGGGACATTGTTTTGTATCCACTAACTTTTATTCAAAATTATTTTACCAAATTATACCTTATTTTCAAAATGATTTCAAACCTTCCTTTTAAAAGAATCAAAATCATCTATCCTGGTTTTAAATACTTTTAGCCTCAAAATAATCTTTAATTTCAAAATCAAATTATCCTTAGTTTTAAACTATCTTTTAATAATAATATATTTAACTTTTAATATTTATACTTAGATTTAAATATAAAATTATAGTAAAATTTAATATATACCAAAATATTATTCTCTATATTTATTTATGTATTTTAACTATAGTTAAGTATATTTATAAAAATTTAAAATAGTTTTAATATAAGATAAAAGTTATTTTCAAAGAAAAACAAAACACCAAAATTTCCTTTGGGATGTCGACATACGCAAGTTACCCATGTCGACATAGTGTCAGTTGATTTCAAAATTTTGAATTTCAAAAGAAGTGTCTATTCGTCATATCCCTTCACAAATGGACTTGGCTGTTGTTCTTCTATAAATAGGGGCTATTTTCAACGAATTTCTAATCATATTTTTTTAGTTTTCACTCATCTTCTTCTTCCACATTTCTTTATACATATTATTACCATTACTCTGCCGAAATCAACATTGAATCTAAGTAGATCATTTCTGGTTTGATTCTCTATCACTATCTCAACAAGATCTTCAATGCTATTCATAGTTAAAGACTTCTTTGTAATCATTTCTGTGAGAAAAGTTGTGATTGTAGCCTTGGAAATCAATCAAGTGAGAAAAGTTGTGATTGTAGCCTTGGAAATCAATTGGGCGAACTTGTTGCCCATGAAATCAAGTATCCCTACCCATAGGATTGTGAATCTGGAAAGTATAACTCGTGGCCTTGAAATCAAGGGCGTAATTGTAAAGATTGCTTTTGAAAGGAAATCCGTACTTATGTGCGGGACTGGATGTAGGGTAACTCCGAACCAGTATAAAATCCGGTATGTTCTTTCCTTTATTGCTTTTACTTTATTTCTGCATCTATGTTTGTTTCTATGATCATATCTGTGTCTGAATATTGCATACATTTGTGTTTAAATTAACAAAAACTCAAAAATATTTAGTAATTCCTTTAAATACTATTCACCTCCCCCTTCTAGTGTTAATCCTAGCCTTAAGATCCGTATTCCGCATTTCTAACACAGATGTTAGAGAGACAGTTATCAAAGGAAGAATATCAAGCGCATCAATTGTGATCAAAGTGGGCAGTATAAAAATCAGTGCAAGGAACCGAACGAGGGTAAGAAAGGGAAAGTGTTTGCTCTGGAATCATCTGCTTGTGACCTATAGCAGAGGAGAAAGGAAAGGCTATGATGGGAGGTACACTTTTGATTCATGATATGCATGTTAGAGTACTGTTCGATACTGGCGCATTGCATTCTTTTATTTCTCATTGCTTGGCAAATAAGCTAAATATAGAAACATCATACCTAGTTCCTTCCTTAAGGGCTGCGAATCCAAAAATAGGGTATGCAACTCTAGAGATGAGTTGTGACCAGTTACGGTTTGAATTGTTAGGTCAAATATTCGCCTGCAGTTTGCATGTGTTTGATTTATAAGGTTTGGGATTATTTTGAATACGGATTGGTTATGTAAATACGAAGCTAGGATATTTTGCTAAAATAGGAAAATATAACTAAGATGCACTAATAGTAGCAATCGAATTGTATACTCTGTAGAAAACTCTAATTTTGATTTTATAATTTGTTGGATGCAATGGAGGAGGGAGACGAGTTGAATCGAGTTTTTTTCATTAAAGAGTTTGTTGATGTCTTTGAGCTAGTAATAGGACTACCATCAAAATAAGCTATTGAGTTTCATATAGATCTTGTACTTAGAGCTGCACCCGTAAGTAGACTGCCTAACAGAATGACACCTATAGAGATGAAGGAGTTAAAGGTGTAACTAGTGGACATAGAGGGAAAATGTTTTCTTAGACCAAGTAGTTATCTATATGGAGCAGTCGCGG
This sequence comes from Allium cepa, assembly GCA_030765085.1. Taxonomy (NCBI): domain Eukaryota; kingdom Viridiplantae; phylum Streptophyta; class Magnoliopsida; order Asparagales; family Amaryllidaceae; genus Allium; species Allium cepa. Next base: position 735,435,434 of record CM060935.1, on the reverse strand, counting down.
TGTTTGTGAAGAAACCAGGCGGGTCGTTAAGATTATGCGTCGATTATAGAAAGTTGAATGCAAAGCCGGTGAAGAAGATATACCCTTTTTCAAGAATCAATGATTTGGTTGATCAGTTGAGTGGAGCCAATGTATTTTTTTAGTTGGATTTGGCGATAGGGTTCCATCGATTGAGTATGGCGAAAGACATTATTCCTTTGAGGGCGTTCCGACAGAGATATGGCTCATACGAGTGGTTAGTAATGCAATTTGGACTGACTAATGCGCCTGCTTTCTTCTTATATTTGATGAACCCAATCTTCCAAGAGCAATTGGATAGATTCGTGTCAGCATTTATAGATGACATATTGATATATTCTAGGAATGTGCTAGATCATGAGACTCGCCTTTGAATAGTACTTGAGACGTTGAAGCAGCATCAACTGAAAATGAAGCTTTTGAAGTATCATTTTGGATGAAATAAGTAAAGTTCTTAATCATATAGTCTCAGAAGAAGGCCTGTCGGTGGATCCAGCTAAGATAGAATTTGTCGATAATTGGAAGAGACCCAGGACGGTAACCAAGGTAAAGAGTTTTCTTGGACTAGCTAGCTATTACTGGAGATTCATCAAGGATGTGAAGTATGTTTGGACAAATAAATGTGAGGAGGCATTCCGGATGCTGAAACATTTGTTGACCAATGGGCCTGTGTTAGTTGTCTCGGATGGAAATCAAGATTTAATGGCATATACTGATGCTTGCGGAATAGGATTATGAGCTATGTTAATGCAAAGTGATTGCTTACATCTCTCGACAGATCAGACCGCATGAAGTTAGATACCTAACCCATGGCTTAGAGTGGGTTGCTATAATTTTTAGTCGGATAGTGTGGAGAAATTATCTTTTGGGAGAAGGATTTGATTTGTATATGGATCAAAAATCTTTAAGACATTTATTCTCTCGGAAGAAGTTAAACATGAGATAGCAGAGATGGTTTGAGTTTTTAGTTACTTATGATTTTAGGATTGAGTATACGCCAATAAAAAGGAACAAAGTAGCAGATGTACGTAATAGAAAACATCAGAACGTAGTATTAGTATTGATAGCTGAATGGAAAGATTTAGAGGCATTGATCATATGTAATGTGCAATTAAGATCAACGGCTAGCTCTGGCCAAAGTACTCAATGTTATCTTGCTTAGAAGTTCGACCAGTATTGATTGAAAGGATTGCTTCCAAGCAAAGAGATGATACATTGCTAGCTGAAATAATTAGAAGATTGGAAGGTGGAACTAAGACCAATGATTTGAAAAACTTTTATCTTGACTAAAATGGAAGGTTGAGAATGATTGTGTGTCCTAGATGTGGGCGACCTAAGGAAAGAAATTATTAGGAAATATCATCGATAGAAGTTCGCTATTCATCCTGGAGGAACTAAGATGTGTCGGAACATGAAAAGGAGTTTCTTCTGGTAATGTATGAAAAGTGATGTGGGCTTATGGGTAAAATAGTGTCTGAATTGCCAACAAGTAAAAGCCGAGCAATAAAAGCCTAGTGGATTGCTTCAGCCTTTAGATATACCGATGTGGAAGTCGGATTTCATATCTATCGATTTCATAGATGGGTTGCCAAGGTCAAATAGAGGAAATGCAATTATTCGGGACATGGTGGATAGATTGACTAAGAGTGCACGTTTCATTCCAGTCAAATCGACAAGGATGGCACCTTTTCTAGCCAAATTGTTTATAAAGAACATTGTCATACTACATAGAGTTCCTAGTAGTATAGTCAGTGACAGAGATTCATTATTCATTAGCGAATTCTAGAAGTGCCTGCAAGAGGTTTTAAGTACCAAGCTCAAGATGAGTACTGCTTACCATCCATAGACAGATGGGAAAATGGAAGGAGTTAACAAGTCTTAAAGGATTTGTTAAGAGCTTGTATGCTTGATTTTGGAGGATTGTTCGAAGACCATCTACACTGTGTTTAATTCTCATATAACAATAGTTATCAAATTAGTATAGGGATGGAATCTTTTGAAGCTTTTATATAGAAGGCCGTGTAAATCACTCGTATCTTGATTAGAGACTGAGAATAGACTTGTTCTTGGTCTAGATTTAGTAAGAGAAATTGTAGAAAAGATTGAGTTAATCTGAGCTAGGATGAAGGAAGCTCAATCTAGGCAGAAAGTCATACAGATAAGAGATGGAAAGACTTTGAGTTCTCAACTAGAGATCAGGTTTTTGTATCATTAGTAAAGAGGGTAGAAAGATTTCGAAAGAGGGAAATTAGCTTATAGGTTTGTTGGACCATTTCCTATTATAGAAAGGATCAAGAGACTCACTTATAGGATCGAGTTATCGAGCAGTTTAGCAGGAGTTCACAATGTCTTTCATATTTTTTATCTTAGAAAGTGTGTTCAAGATCCAAAAACTACAATCACTCTGAATGCATTGGAAGACTTAGTTGTGGAACTGGACATGACTATTATTAGGAAACCATTTCATATTGTAGCTAAGGATGAGAAAAAGCTCAGGAATAAGACAGTCAAATTAGTAAAAGTCCACTGGAGTGACGATGAGAGAGACTGTACTTGAAAGATAGAGGACAAGATTAGAGACACTTATCCTGATTTCTTTTGATGGTATGTTTTATGTTTATAGTTATGATTACTTCTATATGCCTTATCGTAATTTCGAGGACGAAATTCTTCAAGGAGGGGAGTCTGTAAAAATCCTAATTTTAATTAAAATTATTTAGGATATTTAATCAGATAAATTAAATAAAATAATGTGAAGGAATAAGGAGATTGAAATTTGATAAGTAATATGGGTTGAGCCTTAATTGCCGAACTAATAATATCGATAACATTAAGAAGGAGGAAGGATGGGAAGGGCAAATAGGAATACATTTAAGTGAGAAAACCTATCATACGACACCCTTATTTTAGTGACGCTGTTGTTATCCATATCAATATTGATAGTTATAGCGACAATGACGCCGCCTATCTTCTTTATTAATATAAGGCAGTGATGCCGCGTATATACTATTATTTTCAACGATGGATTAAATGGCAATGATGTCACCTATTTTAAATGTCGTCATTCCCCTATACTATTTTACGAATTTATAAACTCGATACTATGTGACGCGACATATTTATTAAGACTATATAGACTTGTGGTTTATAATTAAAGACATTAACCTAGCTTGGTAATGAAGAGAGACGATGAGCTATGCTAGCTATATTCATGCCGAGCTTCACCAATATAATGGTTTATTATATTTGGCTTTATAGCTTAAAGTTTTGAGGTATAATAACCTCTAAGTGCTATCGACGTTCATCAATAAAGTTTTTAAAAAGCATACAATTTGGCATTAGTATTTTGGATAAAGTAAATGGTTATCTTTTCCTTGTTTAAAAGATGATTTTAAGGGTAAATCAATAGTAAAGGTTTATGTTTTCAAGGAAGTATATAAAGGGTATTTAGCCAGGATTTTACTAAAGAGACTATTGTTCTTATCACCTTTAGATAAATTATGATAGGATGAATTGACCTAGAGATTAGAAAACCAGATGAGACTGGTGTAGGATGGTACCCTATACTTTAACTGTTAGTCCCTAGCTGATATAGGCCTAAAATTCCAATGTGTAGGACTTTTTCATGGGTAAGGCTAAAGGTAGGTTTACGCACATAAGGGAATATACAAAGATGAGGTAGGGTATTGGTTAGCATGCAAAACCATTAAGATTATAGTGACCTTAGGAATAGTAAGTTTCAGACAGACCGTCCAGTTTTCTTCTGACAATAAGTTGGAAAATTTGATAGATGTGGTAGGCTTGAGTCAGCCATATAGGTTTGTTGTCACCCTGTAAAACTATGATGTTGTGGACAGGCAGTCCATTAATTTAGACAGATTGGTAATGATTACCCATGTTGCATGCATGCACTGTGTGTTTATATTTTTGGTTTAACTATTATATATGCAGTTGCTTAAGTTATTATATACATATTTAGAGGATACTAGTGAAGGGAAAACCCGTTCCGCTTAGAGGCAAAGTCTAACTAGATTTCTATTTATCGAGATGGCATATTATTATTCATACCAGACCTTTTGTCTGATCCGAAGTTTTTGTTTTTCCCCTTTAACACTCGGGTGCTCATTTGAGTAGTTTAAGAATAAGATTTTCAGGTTAAGTAGGTTTTGGCAAATAAAGCTTCCGAAGACGTGTAGGACGCAAAGCTAGCTATATAGGAATCTATCTACTATTTATGTATGTTATGTGATGTTATTTTATAGTATGTATGTAATGGAAAAAACTGTATTTATCTAGTAGACAACTCTAATCAACCAAGGGGGCATCTTTATATGTCGACTTTGGAGTTATTATAATTATATTTTATCTGAACCCGGGTAACATTTGGGATTGTATAATGAATATGGAATATTATGTTTGAAATGAAATATGAAAGTTGTTTTAAAATTTTGTTAAGAAAATTTCATATTCTTATGCTTCTGGTGTTATAACATTACCGCATTTGTCATCGGGAATGAATATATAGATGAATGTAGCATCTGCAGCACTTAGTTTCATGCCTCGAAATAGGGTATGTTACACAAAATTTCATTAATCATTAAGGTACCTTCAAGAACTCACTTTCCCTTCACATTTGTTGAGGTTGATGGTTCATCCTTGATAGCATAAACTTTGACCTGATGTCCCTTCTTCATAAGTGGACAATCCTTCACCATTGAAGAGATAGGTCCACCTTGTTGCTTCGAGGCTTTAGAATTTTTAAAATACCTACCTAGATGGCCCTTCTGCTTGCTTAGCACTCAACATTCTTGAACTTATTCCCATGATCTCCTTTCGGCTTCCCCTATCATAGCCCTGCCAAATATCCTCTACTTTATTCATTTTTGATTATGAGGCTTGAGGCTACGCTTTACCTTTTCTTTAGCAATCCCACTTGGAATGCTAACACTACCCTTTAGGTGATAGTGCGATATTAGCATCCATCTATACAAGTTGTTCAGGATATGAATAAGCCAAAGACACTGCTTCTGCCGCATCCACTTTAGAATCACCCTCAGGATTAGTGGCAAGTAGCCCTTGCACTTTAAAGATCTTTGTCTTTGATTCTGTCATTTTCAAGATGTTCCAATTCAAACGCTTATGTTGGTTCGAAGTGGTGTTGAATAACTCATGTTATCCGATCCTGGTCTCTTTGAACCAACATTCGATAATTTTAAAATGGTCATGTTGTCGATAGTGGGCAACTCCGCCATTAGGAATGTGTATAGATTTGTACGTGAAAATAAGACATCATACACTCATCCTCACTTTTCAACTTCAAATGGTGATATCCCTTGATTAACAATGCAGTCGGACAAGTCAGAAACTAACCTTGACTCGATGTACATTCTTGCTTCTCGTGATAGAGACGAGTTTCCATAAGATGGAATTTGGTGTTGAGTATACATTGAAATGTCTTTTAAATACTTAATTTATTATGACCCAATTATCGAAATTAACTCTCTTATATTTATCATGTTTTCAACATTTCATCTTCTCTATTCCTCGTCTAGAAAATCAAGTTCTAGATCTCATAGATAAAGTAAAGTCTACTCATCGGCTTTTAGTGCTAAATACAAGATGACTTACTTCCAATAAAACGTGTCAATGTTTTAGTATAACTTATTTATATTTTATTGCCTAGTTAATGGCACAGGCAAAAAGAATCCCTGTATATGAACCATTCTTTGTAAAAGAAAGTTGTATTTTACACAAACCAATCCATAGAAATAAAGTAACTAAAAAAATTAAATCTTTGCCTAATTAATTTAAAAATAAGTTTAAACCTTTTATTTGATAATAACTGAATTTTAACTTAATTAATAATTAAATATTAACTTAGTTAGTAATTAATTAATGTTACCTGATTAATAATTAATTACAAAATCAAACCTCACTTAATTAATAATTAATTAAATAATTAACCTTTTTGTTAATTAAATTAATTAATTAAGTAACCCTTTCTTAAATAATAATTAAATAACCCTTACTTAATTAACTAATTATAATTATCTTATTTAATTAATACTTAAAAATTAATTACCTTTACTAAACTAATAATTAAGTACTAATTTTCTTTCAGTTAATTAATTAAATAATCATTAAACCCTTAATTAATAGGTAATACCTACCTTTTAATACATATGATATGTTTGAAATATAACTTTTCAAAAATACTTGAAAAGAAAACACTTTTAATTTACACAAAAGTGTTTGTTTTACTAACTGTATCCATAGCTATTATCGCTATAAATACCATAAACTAGTTTTATATATCCAATACCCTTCAAGCCTTTTCTTTTACCTTAACTTACATCATAACCATAATATAAAGTTTTTGGAAACTAAAAGCAAAGTATTTGAAACCTGTAAAAAGTTTTCTAGAAAAGAACACAAGTAAAACAGGTTAAATCTAAGGGATCTCAATGTCACAACAACATAAATCAAGTGTTATCCATTCCTTTAGCCTACAACATCCATACATAATCTCACACATTCAAACAAATGCCAAAACTAACATATAAAGTAAAAAATCATAACCTGCAAACTAAAACTTAACTTTTGACCTCATTTTCCAAATCAATACTACCATTACATATAAGTACATATATGTTCATGTAATCAACATCATTTTTCACCCAAACAACCAACAAATTTGCAACCAAGTTAAGCAAAAAAATAAATTTTAAAACTTTCTTAGAAGGGTGAGCTCTGCTCTTCAAAAATAATACGAAATAGGTCAAACTACTACTACAACTTGAATCGACACTAGATCTTTGTTTTACTTTAGCAAAAATTTGATTTTGGCTTGGGGAAGTGGACTTTTGCCTCTGCCTAGGGTGGAGTAAAGTCCGCCCTTGGGTTTGGGTGGGAGATTTGGGCTTGCTTTGAAAAGAAGAAGGTGTAGGAAGGGAAAGAAAGGTGTTTAAATAAGTTTTAAAGAATTAAAAAAGGAAAAAAGAAAGGATTTTTTTAATTTTGAAAATTCATAAGAAAGCCATAGAAATTTTAATGCTGAGAGATGATGAAGTTCTGAGAACGAAAAATAGAATGAAAATGAGAAGGGAAAAAATAGGAAATTATTTTTATACAAAATGGATTATGTAAATTAGCTAAATACCCTTATGTCCATTACCTTCACTCGTAGTTTGCCACATCATCACCTTCCCTTCTTCCTTCATGCACACGCAAGGACCACCCTCCTTATATCCATCAACTCACTTCTTTAGATGTTAAGGATGAGTTGTATTGAAATGACATTACCTTTTTCTCTTTTCGTTTTTTACTTTTCTTTTAAAAAAGTTCAAATTAAAAGAAAAATCAGACTATCTTTTGTTGAAGTAAATTATTTTAACCTTAACCATTTCATATGTTATATACACAAGCGTGTATATTTGTAGCATAATGTACACAACATTATCTGATAACTTTTAAATAATGAAAAGTTGAAAATCCACACAAAAAATTTTAGTCACATTTTCAATTTTCCTTTGAACTAATTATTTTCTAAACACGTTTTGAAAACAGTTTCACCGTTACTAGTTATAATTTAAAAGAGGTTTATTTGAGGTATAAAATTCATTAATTATTTAAAAATATATTAAATATTCATAGTTAAAGTGATTAAATTCCAGGTCGTTGCAGATATTAAATGATTATGGTCTGCCTGTTTCCCACTAAAGTGGTATTATGTAGCTTAGGTGCTTTCTCCCACATTGTTCGGGCATGATTGACAAAGATGGGTTGTTAGAACCCATAGTTGCTTTGCAGCCACGTTAGAGTTATAAAGCTGAATTAGAAAGGGCTCATGGCCTATAGTTAGAGGTACGTTATGGACCTGGGCTAGAAGAGCCTTCGGCTTATAGTTGGAGGTATACTTAGCATGTTAAAGTATAAGATGTGAAAGACATAATACTTCCTAAATGATAATTTGCAAATACTATTATGGTAAGATCTAAGATTTTCAATCATTAGATATTGTTGTTCTTTCTCCCTCCTCATTACAACCCACAAATCAGTGGGAACAATGCCAATGAGTATAGATTTGTGGTGGTTTTAGTTATTTATCTTGTTTTTGATGCATTCAGATGTCTCCAGATTTTAGACATGTTGATATTTTATTTTAAGCGATTGTATTATGGATAATATAGGATGTTATTTTTTTTAGATTTGATTTTTATGAAATGGGTACTTATTTTTGTTATTATATTTCATCCCTTCCGCTGTGTGATTTTGAAAAAATAGATAGATAGCTCTGTATATTGTTCATTATATAAATTTTGGCAACCAATAGCTAGCTTTGGCATGGACCTAAGTTTTGATGGGCTTTTGGGTTAGGCCCATTCCGGAGAGGATTGTTACATATATGGTCATCAATAACCGAACCTCCAAGGAAAAACCCACTAATAATGTGGACCTCGAATTACAAATAGCCTATAACAATTGGGTCGTATACTTTGAGATTGCCTAAGTTTATGTTTATCTACGTTAGTCAAATTTTCGTAAAGACAGCACAAAAAATGAACGTCCATTAAATTTTTGATAGCCTCAAAGAGAACGGTCTCATTCTATAAGGACCAATCTTACGAAGAGGCTGTTCAATTTGAAAATAACGAAGGGCATGAAAGTGGATGGGTATGTTTAATGATTAAAGGTTATATTGATATACTTCCTCAATTGGACATGATTATGGGCAATGAGTTGCAAGTGGATTTAATCCTAAGGCCTCTTACTGATCAATTTGAATCATTCATATTAAACTATAAATGAATCGATTGAATGTAAGCCTTGTAGAGCTCCTCAATATGTTATGAACCTTCGAGTCTTCATCTAAGGATTAGAACATGGTACTCACAGTTAAGGGGAACACATCATCTTTGAAAGGTTCGAAGAAGCCGAAAAGGGTAAATAAGAAGGACAAGAAGACTGCTCCAACTAATAAGTGTGAATGTCATCGCTGTCATAAGAAGGATCACTGAAAATAGAACTATTTGGAGTACTTAATGATTATCAAAGAGAAGAAATAGAATAGTTTTGCTGCTCCTATAAGTATATTTATAATTCAAAATTTTTTTGCAATCAGTAAATTATCTTGAGTTTTAGATAGCGGATCTGAAACTCACATCGGTAATTCCTTATAGGAACAAATCGATGCCATGTGGTAAAGGAGGGATGAGGTTTCAAGTTGCAGATGGATCTCTAGTAGATGCAAAGACGGTTAGAGATTTTCATTACTAAATGATCGCTATTATGTTAAAGTCTTTATTTGTGGTATATTTCTATGTCTAGATTATCAAAGACTGGTTATATATTTCACTATTCTAATAATGTTATGAACATTATGTTGAATGGTAATAAAGTCCATGATGGTATTTTAGATAACGACATTTATGTGATACTAATTACATGTGACGTGAGTAGTTCTTTTAATGTTGATGTAAATAAAAACTATCTCTATCACTGTACGCTAGGTCATATAAGTGAAAAATGACTGCACGAATTGAAAACTGAAGATTTTCTACCATTATTTGATTCTAAATCAATTATACGTATGAGTCATGTCTCAAAAGGAAAAATGACCAAGCATCCCTTTAGTGGGACCAATGAAAGAGTTAATGAACTCATGGGCCTTGTACATAGTAATATATGGTCCATTATCTATAATTACTAAAGATAGTTCTTTCTACTTTGTAAAATTTATGGACGATTTCTCAAGAATAGGATATGTGTATCTTATGAAGAACAAATTCGATGTATGTGAAAAATTGATTGAATATAAATACAAGGTTGAAAATCAAACGAAGATTAAAACACTTCGATCTGATCGAGGAGGTGAGCATATGGATAAGTGATCCAAAAATACTTAAAGATAATAGGATTATCTCTCCGGTTACTCCACCATATACTCTACAACACAATGGTGTTTCAAAGCGAAGGAACCAAACCCTTTTAGATATGATTTGTTCCATGACGAGAAAAACTATGTTAGCTCTGTCCTATTAGGGATATACGCTTGAAACCACAATGAAAATGTTGAATTTGACACCCACAAAATCTACGTCGAAGATGCCATATAAGATGCGGCATAGGTTGGAACCTCACCTCAAACATTATCCAGCCTATGTTAAGAACATCGATCTCAATAAACTTGAGGCAAGATCGATATTGTGTAAACATATAGGATATCCCAAGAGCTTCGTAGGATATATTTTCTACAATACCGAGGAACAAAAATTATTGTTTCTCAACATGTTATCTTTTTTCTATCAACCGAAATTAACAACGAAGTTGTAAACTTGGATGAGATTAGAGAAATTAACATAGAGTCTGAACTAGTGGGGGAACCAAATTCACCCCTACATGATAATACACAACCTATTAGAAGGTCTAATAGGGAGTCTCATCCTCCAAAGAGACGCTATGGTTTTCACATGGATGGAAAAAAGAGGACTACGTGGTAGATGACAATACTCATCTATCATTCCAATAAGAACTATAGAGTAAGACTTTGCACTTTGGCTTGGAGCTATGAAGTCTAAAATAGATTGCATGTATGAAACCAAAGTGTGGACTTTCGTTGACATACCTGAATGGATAAAACTCAACTGTTGCAAATAGATTTTTATGAAAATGTTAAATGTAGGTGGCAAAGTGGAGACTTACAAGACAAGGCTAGTCGCGAAAAGGTTACGTTAAATTCGAGGTGTTGATTATAACAAAACATGTGTTCCTATAGCAATGCTTAAGTTCATTTGGATAATGCAAGCTATTGCTACATCTATAACTACAAAATATTGCAAATAGATGTAAAGATGACATTTCTAAATGATGATTTAAAAGAGACAATCTATATATCGTAGCCCAAGGGTTTCGAGGTAGTAGGAGTAAAGGTAAGACATGCAAGTCGTTAAAGTCCATTGATGGACTTAAACAAGCTTCAAAGAGTTGGAATAAATGTTTTGACTAAGTAATCAGACAGATTGGTTTTTGGAAGAATATAAAGGAAGCATGCATACACTAAAAGGAATAAGGTAGTGCTTTCATGTTCTTAGTTTTATACGTTGATGATCGACCATTGATTGTCAATCACATTCCCTTATTGCAATCGATGAAACCTTGAATTTTCATGAATTTCTTCATGAATGATTTGGAAGAAGCAACCTATATACTAGGTATGAAGATCTATAGAGATAGATTTAAAGGCTCTTGGGATTGTCTCAATCCCTATATACAGATATCATACTGAAAAGGTTCAATTTGGATAATTCCAATTATAGAGACGTACCAACGCAATTTGGAATCATCCTTACCAAGAAGAACACTCCTCAAACTGATGAGGAGAAAGTGCATATGAAGAGGATACTATATGCTTCGGTAGTCGATTCAATAATGTAAGCTATGCTATGTATTGGACGGATGTGGCATATGCATTAGGATGCGTAATCCATACAAGTCTAATCTCGGCGAAAAGCATTAGATTGCGATGAAATGTATAATGAATTATCTAAGAAATACTAGGGACTTATTCCTAATATATGATAATGGAGATGTCTTATGAACTGGTATACACACTCTAGCTTTCAAAGTAATATTGATGAAAATAAATCATTGTCTAGTTACGTCTTTCTATAAATGGTGGAGCCTTCTATTGGAAAGGCTCCAAACAGGAAATAGTAGTTGAGTTCATGGTGGAGGCTAAGTACATCGTACTCAATGAAGCAGCTAAGGAGCAGTATGGATGCACAAGACTTTTAGCGAGCTAGGGATGATTCCCGACATGGAGAATCTAATGGCATTGTTTTATGGTAACAATGCGACGATGCAAATCACAAAAAAGTTTAGAGCACAAAAGATATCACGATACATTCTTTGAAAGATCCAACAAATTAGAGAATTCATTGAGAAGAAAAAGGTCGTGATACAAAGAGTAGATATAAAGGACAACATAGCAGATCCATTCATGAAAGGGCTAGCTCGATCAGTTCTCATCAAGATGATCTAAAGGATGGGATTGAGATTCCATAATTGGCTCCAAGTGCAAGTGGAGGATGGATAGAGTTAGGGGTATATCTTGGAGCAATTCTGTAATTTATAGTAAACTATTAACTCTGTAATAAAATCTCATTTGAAATAAAAGGTGTTTATCTTTCTATTTTATACTTATTAAAATATGTTATTAATTAATTGTTTCATTTAAGTGTACTTATAGAAAAATCATAAATGGTATGTGTTGTGATAGTAATTGCAATGTAATGTAATCATGAACAATTTATCATAATATTATAAACATATGGTTTAAATATTCATAACGAAGATGTATCAAGACTAGACATCGATACATCTGTTGAGACCAGAGTACATAACGTTCAACAAATGTTGGGTGATGTATTACTCATGGCTGATGGAGGCATAAGGGGGTCACGTCCTTATAGTTGTGGGATAATTATGGAATGACTCTCTCGATATTTTTCTACTGGTTTACACAACTAAGATTATACAGAAAATAACGAAATGACAATATTACATAGTTATCTTGACTAAAGAAAATTACCGAACTTCAATATGGACACTCCACTTTGATTATAGTTCAATCATGGAATGAATTCTATTGAACACTATAGTTAGATTTGAGTTGACGCATTGAAAGTGAAACACCATCCAATAGAAAATTCATCTCCTCGGTTATACGCGGCTAGTATCATGGTCAACTGAAGTCAACTCATAGTCAAAGTCTTTAGCTAGTGCGGTTTTGTTAATAATAATTGTTATTATTGAACAAAAGACTTTGTGTTTGGGCTATACAATTTGAATATGGATGATAATGGAATTTCGGCCATTACCAAATTTTATAAGTCCTAATATGGTAGTTTTTAAGAAGAGAATTAGTGTAAATAATTATTACTATAGGGGACCGCTTAATAAATGTATAATTGGATTTGAATGAAATTATGTAAATGATAAATTTGGCTATACTGCCGCACCACTAGCTGAGGTGATGTGTGAACGTTAATATTTAAATTCTTCGATATTCATCGCTGACCAAATTTACACCTAATACTCACACAACCGAAATATTGAATACTCCAAATATCATCTGATTTAATTAAATTATAATTGGTATAATTTAATTTAATTAATTAATATTTGTGAAATAATATAAAATTTTATTTGATTTCCACTGACCAGTATTGAAAATATTGCATATATAAAAGTCATATATACACGTATCGATATACGATATTAATACACATCTAAATTTGATTTAAATGTAAATTATCAAAAGTGGTTTGAAGTGAGATGCATTCCCAAAAGGCCCATGTAATGGCCAGCTAAAAATGGGAATGAGGGGGTGATGTGATTGACTTTTGGGTTTGAATTAGCATAGAAAAGGATGGCTCTAGATTCAATTTTTTCTCTCTCCATTTTTTCTTATTTAAACACATTACCCCTCACATTTATTTTTTATTTTGGTCCATCCTCTCCCTTAACCTCTAGCTAAAAACTCCAAACCCCTTATCCTCTATTATTTTCGACTAAACACAAGTTCGAATCATATAAAAGAAAGGTGAGCGAGTTAAAGACTTTGACCGATAACGTTTTCTAGAAGCGATCAGATTCAATCAATGGAGTTTTATTAGTTCAACTTTCGAGTTGTTGTTACTGAACTACAGTGGAGGTAAAAATTTAGTACATGTTTCTTTTTATACATGTTTCTCATTCATAATGTAATTATATCCGTTCAGAATAGCTTTATATCACGAATCTTATATGTGTATGATGTCAATCTAGGATACATACTTACTACATATATATACATACATACATACATATATATATATATATATATTGTAGTTATAAATGAAATATTTATAAGTAAAATTCAAAATTTAAGAATTTTTCTTAAGAAATTGAATAAAGATGTTTTTGACTATATTAGATTTAAAAAGGATAAACTACTAAATGAGATTTTAAAGTTGAATAACATAGAAGAACCAAAATTTTAAATATTTCAAAAAAAAAGCGCTTTCAAATTATTTCACACATATTTTCCAAAATGTTGTCAAAATGGAATTATCGCAAACTCCAAGACTGGGGAAATGATCCTATAATAGGAAGCTGAAATGCGAAAGGGAAGCAAGAACAAAATCTAGATAACACTATGCCAAATCCTAATTCGGTAGCAGGACATAAAGACTGCACCTTCCAATTAAACAAAGCCTTCGCACGATAACACCGAGCCGAAAACTTAAGGCGGCTACAACGTGTTGGAACCAATATCAAACCATAGCACTTACCCCGACAGGTAGGACCGTGTGACGAACCATTTTTCCGTACCCTTTAAATCGACAATAACTGCACATGTCCAACTCAAATTGCACGAATAAGCGGATCATTAAGTGTAGAAAGAAAATAAAGACAAAATAGAATCTCATGTGAATGGAATAACATATATTATTTCAATAATAATCTTTAAAGTGGAAAATTTTAAAATACAATATCAGAGTCTAACCTAGATTCAGCCTGGACAGTTATAAACTTATGTCCTTACAAATGTTGAAAGCAACAAAACAAATGCAATAGATGTAGAGGATAATAGAAGACGTCCATATGATGATGAAGATCTCCAGCTCTCTTCTGGAAACTCCAACCATCTTCAACTAAACCTGAAACTACTTGGATCCGACCTGAGTATTAAAAATACTCGGGTTAGACTTGATAAACCAGCGTGAGATACTCGAAATTTTAAATGTATAGATCACGACGATGTTATCAAAACCTTTGAAAAGAAGGGTATCTCATAAGACCACGCCCACACAAAAAAAGTATGGGTTTTTACCTTATGATAACCAAAACACATTTATACCAAAATATACTTGATATTATTTTTAATGACATTCCTTTGAAAACACTTTTCAAATAATCTTATTCAAATAAGGTATCAATACCCGGACTAAGTCTAAGGTAATATATCCGGACTGGGTCAACGGAATATACCGAACGAAATATATGATACCAAAAGGGGTAGTCGAAATGTTTGCAAGTCATTACTGCTATTTTAGGACTACAATCAAAACCGTAAATCTCATATTGGGATTGAATTTCCAACATGATAGGGAATTGGTAGCCTTTTCTCCGATCCACACATAACAAACATAGTTCCCACGGTGCCATAATCTCCTTTATCAAGCTAGTCACTTGGAACTATACTTGCTATACTACCACTAACAACGGGTAGTTCCATGCTTTTCTCAAGCTAACCACTTTATCAAAATGGGGCAATAAATGCCTTAAGGGACGTTTTCCCCCAAAGGGCCCAATGTATTGGACACCACCATACATACTCACTTATTTCGAATTTGTGTCTGTAATGTCATATAGTATCCCATATCATATTTTGGGATGTGAGGCTAGTGAGGCTATGCTCAATTTCTTCAAGCCATGCTTTTCATACAAAACTACGCTTTGATCATTACAGGTTCCACTTTGAATGCCACATTGTCAGTCCACGTCACATGACTGATTTCTAAAAAAGTATAACTTCCTGAGCTCGTATATCTCGGGAAAGGGTGTTAAGCTAAGAGAAGTTGTCTTCTCCGCCACCAACAAATATATTCTTATAGAGACCACTAAAATGTGATTTAGAATACAACGTCAGACAAACAACCATACCAGTTCGTTCTGGGACTGAACGAAACCAAAGGCACTTTCCTCGACCATTACTAGGCGAGAAGCCCTTGCAATCCCGAAAAAATCTCTATAACGAGGAGACCACTGCTATATATAACTCTATAATGGGAGCAACCCAGAGCATGTCAACAAGCAGTTCTCACGCAATGAAGATCCATGGTCTTCAATAATCATCACTTTCAACATGTCTTCACTTCGAACGTATACATTGGTTCGAAGTGGTTTTCAGATAAGGATCATCCAAATCCAACCTCGGTTCCTTCAAAACTAATTATTGATAAAAATATGTTTAGTTCATAAATGGATATCAATCATCAATCGATTACTTCATCTTTTATTTAAATCAAATATCTTTCTAAGATATATTCTTTTCAAGTTATTCCATTTTCTTTTCAACAGTATATGGAATCAATAAGCCTCATTTGTTAAATCATTTGATTTATTTAAACCTTTTTATATCTTGGAATAATACCAAATCAGTTTCTCTTTTACTTAGCAAAACCTTTCCAAATCATTCATTAAATCTTAATTAAAGATTTCTTATATTCAAGTTATAACTTTGAACTTAGGGAAAGTACTCTCAAATCATTTATTAAATCATAATCAAAGATTTCTTTTTTAATTTCAAATCATATTCTAGCAAATCGAAGATTTTAATAACAGAGCACTACTGCCGCTTTAAATAAGGTGTTTATCTTTAAATATGGTATAAGTTGTATAGATAGATATCAGGATTAGTGAAATTTAAATATGAACGTCTTGTGATTAGAATTTCACAGTTTGACTATAAGATGTTTCATAAAGATAATTATAAGTAAGAAATCTGACAAGGTAATTAATATCTTTAATGCTTATTCCAAAATAATAAATTAAGAAATGATAATGTTAAGTTACTATCATAAATTAATCAATTGTTTGATTTAAAAGTTTAGGTATGAATACCCTGTGAATTAAGTTTCACGATTTGACTATAAGGTGTTTGATAATAAGATTTGTTAAAGAAATGAACGTACAAGATAAAAAGTATTAGAAAATAATTATATAAAAGGAAAAAATATAAAAGGAATGAGAATTTTAATTCGACTAAAAAATTGTTGAAATTTAAATGAAGTTAATTAATATAAGATAAACTGAATTTAAATTAGGTTTTATAAAGTAGTCTCTAAAGGATTTTGAAAATGGTATTATTTCAAATAAAAAGAGGTATTTTATGATAACTAGTCCCTAGAGGTGTAATTTATCATATTTAAAGTGGCAGTAGTGCTCTGTTATTAAAATCTTCGATATGCAAGAATATGATTTGAAGTTAAGAAAGAAATCTTTGGTTAAGATTTAATGAATGATTTGGAAATATTTTCCCTATGTTCAAAGTTATAAGTTTAATATAAGAAATCTTTAATTAAGATTTAATAAATGATTTGGAAAGGTTTTCCTAAGTAAAAGAGAAAATGATTTGAAATTATTTCAAGATTTAAGAAAGGTTTAAATAAACCAATTGATTTGATAAATGAGGCTTAATGATTCTATATACTCTTGAAAATGGAATAAATTTAAAATAATATATCTAAGAAAGATATTTTATTTAAATGAAAGATGAAGTAATTGATTGGTGATTGATTTCCACATATGAACTTAACATCTTTTGAAGCGACGATTGGCTTCGAAGGAACCGGAGTCGGATTTAGGTGATCCTTATCCGAAAACCACTTCGAACAAATGTATACATTCGAAACAAAAGACATGTTGAAAATGATGATTATTGAAGACCGAGGATCTTCATAGCATGAGGACTGCTTGTTGACATGCTCTGGGTCGCTCCCATTATAGAGTTATTTATAGTAGTGGTATCCTCGTTGTGGAGATTTTTTCGGATTGCAAGGGCTTCTCACCTAGTAATGGCCGAGGAAAGTGCCTTCGGTTTCGTTCAGTCCTAAACGAACTTGCATGGACAAATGTATGATAGTGCAACTCTGAGAAATAACATTTGACTTATACAAATGTTGTGACGCCCCACCTCTATACCCACGCTAGCCAAGAACACTACGGTGTAGTGCTGTCAACTAGCACGGAGAATAAGGCTGTTGAGGAGCGACCATCCGTGTAATTGCTTTGTGCGAACACCGATATGTCAGATAGTAAAAACGTGCAATCTATTTTAGGAGGAAATCCGACATGCCGATGCAAACTCAAAGCTACCACGCGGTGGCTATAATAGTCTAGGACAAATATAAACTAATAACACAGATAAATATAAATGCGGAACACAGATAAAAACAGAAAATCTCATATACATATATAATAACTGATGTCAGTTACAATACATTTACACGGTACATGTGATACAACTGCAATAGTCAACTCAGGAAGTTACATATACAAGTACATTAACGTATATAATATACATGAATACATATCTTCCTATACAATAATATAGACTACTACAAAAGACGACTACTCCAAAAGATATGAAAGAACTTCATAGCTCTAGCAGCAACCCAAAGCAGAATATCTACAACCTGTAAATACTCGGTCTGACCCGAGTATTAGATTCAAAAGAAAATAATACTTGGGTCAGTCTAATTCAAACTCAGTTATTAGTGCACAGAAGCAATAATAATTAAATAATGAATAGACGACAGTAATTAAACCAAATCAGAATGCAATTCAGAATATCGAATTGAATAAACAAAACAGTTCAAACCATTGAAATATCAATTAAAATATTAATTCAAGTAGGGCTGCAGTACACGCACGCGTGCACTGCCTCGCCACTACCGCATATGGAATACGCAAAAGATCCATAAATCAAACAAATAGAATATCTTACACGCCATACCGTGTGGCTGCAGTTCACGCTTGCGTGCACTGCCCTGCCACTATAGTGATGATGTACCCAATGATTACCGTGTGGCAGCAGTTCACGCTTGCGTGCACTGCCGTGCCACTATAGTGATGAGGTACCCAATAAAGATTCACAAGCATCGCCGTGAATTTCATAAGGCCGAGAGTCGATTAAATTGCAGAGAGAAATGCGAGGTCAAGCCCAATGAATTTTAGGCTCAACACAAGGCAATGAGCAAAGTAGCAAGTCATGTACACCAAAACAAAATCAAGAAACATATAAATGCACAAGAACAAGTGCCGTGCATATACAAGTGCACATGAGAGGGCTGCACATGGTCAAAATGAACCAGAGGTGTAGCAAAGAATTGCACAAGGCAGGGGTACATGTATATGCAGGTCTGACCACAAGAGCAGGTCACAAGTCAAGGACCAGAACATCAAAACACTGCCAAAGTCATTCAAGCAATGTGACTGCGTAATTAGGTGCACACTAGAGATTCCACATGTATGCAACCATGAACAGATGAACATCGGTGCAGACAAGTAGGAATTCAAACATGAAATGGAGAGCATCATTGCAAGTGCAACAGGTAGGAGAAGATGCAGTGAAGCATGTACAAGGGCAGTACATATATGGAACTACATGACGACCAAACTAGAACCAATTATATTCACAAATGGGCACAGGCAAAGACAACCAAACCAGTTCAGATATGACATACAACAGCAAACCGGCCTGAAATGAACTCGACCAGTGAACAAGACTATCAAGGCATCAAGTATACACATCACAGTGCGCAGATGCCAAGTACACAAAAGACTCAAGTAGACTGCAACTTAAACACAAACTACAAGAGTATATGCAGGTAAGAGCAGTTATGACCAGAGCATGACCAAGAATGATAAACTGGAATGTAACCCAAAGTCAAGTATAGTAGCAGTTTCAAAATAATCAAGGCAAAACCAGACATGCCAGAAATCCAAAGCCAGATAATATCATCACACATGAATGGTTGACGAAGGCAATGGTCACGAGTTAAGACACAAGTTTGCAACATATAACAACACTGCAATACTACCAAAATTCAAGTAACTGATGTCAACATTTCGAAGTCAACTGCAGGTCAAAATCAACACCGTGGGGATGAACGAGAAAACAGTGGAAGCAGCGTCAAACAACAGTTCAAAAAGTGCTCAGGGATGAACACGAAAATGGACAGAGTCGAAGTACACAAGATTCTTAAACAACGTTGCTTTAACAAAGTTAAAAATGATTGAAGCCAAAGTCAAAGCAAGAAATTAACGGAGCAACATAATCAATACCGCGATTATCACTTAATCAAACAGCGAAATTCATAATTTTTAAATGAACAAAATATTGGAATTCAAACCCTATATACACATGATTGAAGAAGATGTGAGTGAAGAGAATCACTCACCGTTTAATTCGAGAAGCAAGCAACGAAACACGTCATTCGATCGAGCAAGCCAAAGACGCGGCACCTAGGATTCGAACGAAGCCCTAATTTTTGCAGGTCGGCTAGCTAACGAAGCTGCCATTGTTGATGCGCCCAAGCTTATGCAGAGGAATGAAGGAGAGGGGACGAACGATAAATGAAGAAAAGGGGGCCGCCATTAATTTCGTGATTTTGTTTAGGGTTGGTGAACGAATGAAAAAAAAAATGGATAAAGGGGGATCGGGTTATTATGCTTTGTTACCCATCACGGCAACAACAAAAAAAAAATAGGCCAAAACAATTTTTAAAGCCCAATAAAATTCTTAAACAAATTTATGAAAATAATTTTAATTAAATTTTAAAAACTTCAAAAGGAAATTTGCAATAATATTAATCATTTAATGTCGATTAAAAATAGACGCGAAATACCGGGTTGTTACAGACTCCCCTCCTTAAAGAAATTGCGTCCTCGCAATCATAAGGAACAAACGGATAAAAGGTAACAACCATAAGAGCATATCATCACAAGATGAAGAAATTTGAAAATAGAAAGTTAAACATATAGAGCACGAGAGAGAGAGAACGTGTTTGTTCGATGAATTCTCTGGATTCCTAAGAGAAGTCCATAGAATTCGAGAACCATTGAGAATCTCCACAAGAGAAACATCTTTATTTCGAAGGTGCTACACCCCCGAAGCAATGATGTGAATATAAGGTTGCTCAAGAATAAAAATCGAAAATCCCTAAGGCATTTCCGTAATTGGAAGACGTAGAAAACGTCATGAATAGTAGAAAATTGAGCCGGTACACTGG
Organism: Allium cepa; assembly: GCA_030765085.1. Classification (NCBI taxonomy): domain Eukaryota; kingdom Viridiplantae; phylum Streptophyta; class Magnoliopsida; order Asparagales; family Amaryllidaceae; genus Allium; species Allium cepa. Next base: position 735,414,576 of record CM060935.1, on the reverse strand, counting down.
CGTAGTATAATATAAACGCCAAAGAAATCTTTTAATTTCATAAAGGAAATTCACAAATTATCAACAAAATCTAATTATCAATAGATAATTCAGAAATCTCAAATTACAAATATTCGATTATCAAAAACGATAATAAAATCAACAAGTATTCGATTATCAAAATCGAAAATCAATCTTAAATCACAAATATTTAATTATCACAAACGACAATTAAATCTCAAATATCTAATTATCAATAGATAATTAGAAACAATAAATATCTGATTATCAAAAACGATAAATCAGAAATCACGAATCAACGATTATTTAATTATCACAATTGATAATCAAATCACAAATATCTAATTATCACAAACGATAATTAGATCTCAAATATCTGATTATCACAAGCGATAATCAGAAACAATAAATATCTGATTATCAAAAACGATAAATCAGAAATCATAAACATCCAATTATCAAAACGATAATCAGAAATTACCACAACGGTAATCAAATTTCAAATTACAAATTTTTCAATTAACGAGTCCGAAATTAACCGAAATAGCAAACGCACATGACTCATAACCACGAGTTTTACTAAATCGTTTAATTCACTTCATCGTTTCCTTGAAAGTGTTAAATTGTGTATTTTAAATAAATAACATTTTACGTTCTCAAACGGACAAGTCCGGAATTAAGCGAATCAGTAAAAGAAAGGGGTCATAGTCCTCGATTTTTCTGAAACGTTTACATCGCTTCCTCATTCTTTTGAAAGCGTAAAGTGTAAAAATTTTGAAAACCATTTTATTTATAGAATTACAATTTACATTCTCAAACGAACAAGTCCGGAATTAAGCGAATCAGCAAAAGAAAGGGGTCATAGTCCTCGATTTTACTGAAACATTTAATTCGCTTCCTCATTCTTTTGAAAGCGCAAATCGTAAAAATTTTGAAAACAATTTTGATTTATATTTTGAAACAATTTTTCAATTTTTTTTTTTTTTTAAAACACGTGATTAAAACAGCGACATCAGAAGCAACTTCGATAAGTGGATTTTCATTCATCCAAAGAGTCACAAGAATCTTCTCAAAGATAGAAAGGGGTATCATACCCTAAACTTGTATTCATAACAAGTCAATAACACACGAATTCACCAATGCACAAGAATTGATAAAACTTATCAATAGAAATCACGAAAATTGGTGAAGCACAAATTCTAGAAATCCTCACAAGAAATCCAGAAAACACAAGCTAAGAGTATGAGAACTCGAACGCGAGTATGAAAACTCGAACGGAGTATGAAAACTCGAACGCGAGTATGAAAACTCGAACCGGAGTATGAAAACTCGAACGCGAGTATGAAAACTCGAACGGAGTATGAAAACTCGAAGGAGAGTATGGAAACTCAAACGGAGTATGAAAACTCAAACGGAGTATGAAAACTCGAACAGAGTATGAAAACTCAAACGGAGTATGAAAACCCAAACGGAGTATGAAAACTCGAACAGAGTATGAAAACTCAAACGGAGTATGAAAACTCAAACGGAGTATGAAAACTCAAACGGAGTATGAAAACTCAAACGGAGTATGAAAACTCGAACAGAGTATGAAAACTCAAACGGAGTATGAAAACTCAAACGGAGTATGAAAACTCGAACGGAGTATGAAAACTCAAACGGAGTATGAAAACTCAAACGGAGTATGAAAACTCGAACAGAGTATGAAAACTCAAACGGAGTATGAAAACTCGAACAGAGTATGAAAACTCAAACGGAGTATGAAAACTCGAACAGAGTATGAAAACTCAAACGGAGTATGAAAACTCGAACGGAGTTTGAAAACTCGAACAGAGTATGAAAACTCAAAGGAGAGTATGGAAACTCACCAACACGCGAGCATGAAAATTCATCAACACATGTAACGCATAACGAGAACGGGAGCACGAAAACTCACCTACATGCGAGCATGAAAACTCACCAACACGTGCAATGCAAAGCGAGAACGGGAGCACAGAATCTCACCTACACGTGAGCATGAAAATCACCAACACGGGCAACGCAAAGCGAGAACGGGAGCATGGAATCTCACCTACACGCGAGCATGAAAAATCATCAACACGTGCAACGCAAAGCGAGAACGGGAGCACGGAATCTCACCTACCCGCGAGCATGAAAAATCATCAACACGTGCAACGCAAAGCGAGAACGGGAGCACGGAATCTCACCTACACGTGAGCATGAAAATCACCAACACGGGCAACGCAAAGCGAGAACGGGAGCACGGAATCTCACCTACACGCGAGCATGAAAAATCATCAACACGTGCAACGCAAAGCGAGAACGGGAGCACGGAATCTCACCTACCCGCGAGCATGAAAAATCATCAACACGTGCAACTCATAACGAGACGCTATCTCATGGTTGCAAGCCATTAATTTTGACACACGAATGGCCCGAAGACCGTGGGGCGCTACCCCACATGTGTGAGTCGAAATCACACAGATTGAGGTCCAGACTAACCAAAAAAATCAAAAGAGGTATGTGTGAGTGGAATCACACAAGTGGTGTCTAGTCTAACCTCACAATCAAAAGAAAAGTATGTGTGAATGAAATCACACAAGTGGTGTCTAGACAATCCTCAAAGCCCAAGAGATATGTGTGAGACGAAATCACACCGATGAGGCCTAGTCTAACCGTAAAAATGATCGTCATGATCAACGAGAAGTGTCAATTACACTAAGTCAGTAAATGTAAAAGTTTAGCATCATGTCCCATAACCACTTACTTAACTTAAATATTTACGAACAAACTGTAAATCTTCACTAATAAAATTTGTCACTAGAGGTTCAATCGAACAAGTCCAACAATTAACCGACGAAGTAAACGCAAGCGTTTCATACCACTTGTTTTACTAAGCCGTTTAATTAGATTTCTCATACGAGTGAAATAAAGATTTGTATATACTAATAGATTGGAAAACAGTTTCAAAAACGAGTTTGGTATTGAAAATAGAGTTGAAAACATTTTGATAAAAGAGTTTTTGATATTTACTACTAGTATTGAAACCTTTATATTTTTAAAGTGACAAATCACAAAAATGATTGTAGAAACAATCAATCACAAGAATTCACATACGAAGACGTGAATGGAATCCAAAGAAATCGATACCGAATTCATCGAAAGGTATGTTCACAAAAATCCCGAAGAAAAGGTCATCAAAGTTGCTAATAAATGATAGCAACAAATCGGGAAATAATCAAGAATCGATTAAATTCGAAAACCAAATCAATTCACTAAGATTCACATTCGAAGACGTGAATAAAATACAAAGAATTCGATTCCAAATCCATCAAAGTAGGAATACCCAAAATTCCTGAAATAGAAGTTATCAAAGTCGACAAAGGTGATAACAACTAACCGGAAAAGAAGAACCGATCAACAATTGGAAAAACAAAGCAGAACGAGTATAAATGCTTGAATGACTTTAGCAAAAGTAAAAGTCAAGTCAACGTCGATATCGACAAGGCAAAGACCAAGACAATTTCTTTTATACCAAAGAAATTTTAAAACTATCAGAGAGAGGCACATGAAAACCAACAAACCATGGATAAACAGACAGAGTCGACAATTGGAATGCAATTTGTCTCAAAGATTGATACCCAAAACCCAATTGTATGGAAACTGCATTAAGTACACGAATCAGAGATAAGAATGCATATATATAGCAGTTCGAATAAACAATGCGAGTTCAAATCGAAGTGGGTACTAGTCGCAGCAATATGCACTTGGTAGAGCATATATACACTGATACTTAGAAGTGTAAACTCAAGTGAGCAAGTGCGATAGAGAATAGCAGCAATGCTCACGAATAAGCGTTAGGAATTCATTCCTAACAATCAAAGATGATCTTAAGACAAAGATGTGAAATAAAACATCGACAAATAGTTGTAACACATGTACTATCTAAGTTATGTTTTATATTTGTTCTAAACCCCAGGCTCTGATACCAAGCTGTGACGCCCCACCTCTATACCCACGCTAGCCAAGAACACTACGGTGTAGTGCTGTCAACTAGCACGGAGAATAAGGCTGTTGAGGAGCGACCATCCGTGTAATTGCTTTGTGCGAACACCGATATGTCAGATAGTAAAAACGTGCAATCTATTTTAGGAGGAAATCCGACATGCCGATGCAAACTCAAAGCTACCACGCGGTGGCTATAATAGTCTAGGACAAATATAAACTAATAACACAGATAAATATAAATGCGGAACACAGATAAAAACAGAAAATCTCATATACATATATAATAACTGATGTCAGTTACAATACATTTACACGGTACATGTGATACAACTGCAATAGTCAACTCAGGAAGTTACATATACAAGTACATTAACGTATATAATATACATGAATACATATCTTCCTATACAATAATATAGACTACTACAAAAGACGACTACTCCAAAAGATATGAAAGAACTTCATAGCTCTAGCAGCAACCCAAAGCAGAATATCTACAACCTGTAAATACTCGGTCTGACCCGAGTATTAGATTCAAAAGAAAATAATACTCGGGTCAGTCTAATTCAAACTCAGTTATTAGTGCACAGAAGCAATAATAATTAAATAATGAATAGACGACAGTAATTAAACCAAATCAGAATGCAATTCAGAATATCGAATTGAATAAACAAAACAGTTCAAACCATTGAAATATCAATTAAAATATTAATTCAAGTAGGGCTGCAGTACACGCACGCGTGCACTGCCTCGCCACTACCGCATATGGAATACGCAAAAGATCCATAAATCAAACAAATAGAATATCTTACACGCCATACCGTGTGGCTGCAGTTCACGCTTGCGTGCACTGCCCTGCCACTATAGTGATGATGTACCCAATGATTACCGTGTGGCAGCAGTTCACGCTTGCGTGCACTGCCGTGCCACTATAGTGATGAGGTACCCAATAAAGATTCACAAGCATCGCCGTGAATTTCATAAGGCCGAGAGTCGATTAAATTGCAGAGAGAAATGCGAGGTCAAGCCCAATGAATTTTAGGCTCAACACAAGGCAATGAGCAAAGTAGCAAGTCATGTACACCAAAACAAAATCAAGAAACATATAAATGCACAAGAACAAGTGCCGTGCATATACAAGTGCACATGAGAGGGCTGCACATGGTCAAAATGAACCAGAGGTGTAGCAAAGAATTGCACAAGGCAGGGGTACATGTATATGCAGGTCTGGCCACAAGAGCAGGTCACAAGTCAAGGACCAGAACATCAAAACACTGCCAAAGTCATTCAAGCAATGTGACTGCGTAATTAGGTGCACACTAGAGATTCCACATGTATGCAACCATGAACAGATGAACATCGGTGCAGACAAGTAGGAATTCAAACATGAAATGGAGAGCATCATTGCAAGTGCAACAGGTAGGAGAAGATGCAGTGAAGCATGTACAAGGGCAGTACATATATGGAACTACATGACGACCAAACTAGAACCAATTATATTCACAAATGGGCACAGGCAAAGACAACCAAACCAGTTCAGATATGACATACAACAGCAAACCGGCCTGAAATGAACTCGACCAGCGAACAAGACTATCAAGGCATCAAGTATACACATCACAGTGCGCAGATGCCAAGTACACAAAAGACTCAAGTAGACTGCAACTTAAACACAAACTACAAGAGTATATGCAGGTAAGAGCAGTTATGACCAGAGCATGACCAAGAATGATAAACTGGAATGTAACCCAAAGTCAAGTATAGTAGCAGTTTCAAAATAATCAAGGCAAAACCAGACATGCCAGAAATCCAAAGCCAGATAATATCATCACACATGAATGGTTGACGAAGGCAATGGTCACGAGTTAAGACACAAGTTTGCAACATATAACAACACTGCAATACTACCAAAATTCAAGTAACTGATGTCAACATTTCGAAGTCAACTGCAGGTCAAAATCAACACCGTGGGGATGAACGAGAAAACAGTGGAAGCAGCGTCAAACAACAGTTCAAAAAGTGCTCAGGGATGAACACGAAAATGGACAGAGTCGAAGTACACAAGATTCTTAAACAACGTTGCTTTAACAAAGTTAAAAATGATTGAAGCCAAAGTCAAAGCAAGAAATTAACGGAGCAACATAATCAATACCGCGATTATCACTTAATCAAACAGCGAAATTCATAATTTTTAAACGAACAAAATATTGGAATTCAAACCCTATATACACATGATTGAAGAAGATGTGAGTGAAGAGAATCACTCACCGTTTAATTCGAGAAGCAAGCAACGAAACACGTCATTCGATCGAGCAAGCCGAAGACGCGGCACCTAGGATTCGAACGAAGCCCTAATTTTTGCAGGTCGGCTAGCTAACGAAGCTGCCATTGTTGATGCGCCCAAGCTTATGCAGAGGAATGAAGGAGAGGGGACGAACGATAAATGAAGAAAAGGGGGCCGCCATTAATTTCGTGATTTTGTTTAGGGTTGGTGAACGAATGAAAAAAAAATGGATAAAGGGGGATCGGGTTATTATGCTTTGTTACCCATCACGGCAACAACAACAAAAAAATAGGCCAAAACAATTTTTAAAGCCCAATAAAATTCTTAAACAAATTTATGAAAATAATTTTAATTAAATTTTAAAAACTTCAAAAGGAAATTTGCAATAATATTAATCATTTAATGTCGATTAAAAATAGACGCGAAATACCGGGTTGTTACAAATGTACATCTTCCTTGTGGCGGAGAAGGCAACTTCTTTTAGTTTAACACCCTTCTCTAATACATACAAGCTTAGAGGTTGTATGCTTGTGGGAGTTAAATAGTGATTAAAGGAATGGCAGTGTAGCATTCAAAGTGAAAGAAGATGTGTTATGTGAAAAGGTAATCATTGCCTCGAGCCTCATCAACCGGAAATGACCGAAATTGGGTTAAATGCGGTAAGGCTAAGTGGTCCATTCCCAATTAAGGTATGATCATCCCCTTCTAGATATATTTCTTCCCGTTATGATGTTCGGGATGTAAATTAATGTGGTTTGTATGCTAGAGCACATTCGGTTAAAGGTCGATAACGACTGGGGATAGGCCGGTCTTGTGTTGGTAGAGGATCCTTTGTGATGTTCCTCGGTAAATTCCTCTAGGGATTTACTGCCAGAAGGTAGTCCCTTCACCTGGTCATTTGTATGGAAATCAATTCTCTAATAAGAACCTACAGTTTTGTTTGTAGAGCTTAGTATGTTGGAATTTAATAACGGTAGCAATTTCGGCTAAGATTAATAAGTTTATTTTCAAAAAAATTCAAAGGAATGTCATTAGAAATAATATCAAATGTTTTGATATGTAAAAGTGTTTTAGTTATCATAAAGTAAAAACCCATCCGTGTTTTTATGTGGGCGTGTCTTTTGAGATACTCTTTCTTTTTAAAGGATTTTATTCAAAGGCTGATCTATGACATTGTCATTTATTATTTATTTTTTCTCATGGTGGTTTATCAAGACGAATTTGAGTATTTTCAGTACTCGGGTCAGATCCGAGTAGTTTCACGTTTAGTTGTAGACGGTTGGAGTTTCCAGAGGAGAATAGGAGATATTCGTCTACGTACGGACATATTCTATTAACAACTGCGATTTGTTTGTTTTGTTTGATGTGTGTCAACAATTGTAAGGACATATGTTTATAACTATCCAAGCTGAATTTAGGTTAGACTCTGGTATATGTATTTAAAAGATTTCCACTGTAAAGATATTTGTTCAATATTATATGTTATTTCATTCATGTGAGATTCTGTTCTGTCTATTTTTCTTTATTACCCTTCATGTTCCATCTTTTCGTGCAATTTGAGTTGGACATGTGTGGTTTATTATTGGTTCAAAGGGTATAGAGAAACGGGCCATTACATCTGGTATCAGAGCTGAAGGTTAAGCGAGAACTTTGGCTTTGGTGGGATAAAGACTCATCAGAGATAGGGTTAGTAATACCCTAGGATGAGTAAGTCATCAGAGATAGAGTTGGTAAAATCTGAAATGAGTTTGAGTGTATTATATATGAGTGCTTATTTGTTAGTGACAAATAAAAAATTTTGTACTAATTTATCTGTTAAATGATTTATTGATTCCGATCGATGTGCCTGATCACCGTTATCGATAAGGGTTACTAAACATTTAAACAAGACGAACCGACACTATAACGACCCGGAATTTTGGTCGTTAGATTTTGAACATTTAATTCATTTTAAATGTTGAATGTGAATTATAATTTAATTTGAAATAAGAATATTTTGATTAAATCAATAAGATTAGTAAAAATCAATAAGATTAGTAAAATTTCAAATATGGCAATTCATTTGGATTTTGATAAATATAATTAATTTTTAAAATTGGGATAATTTATAAATCTATGAATAAATGGTTATGAAAATGGTTTCTAAGATTTATTTTAAGTCTAATTTAATTTGTATTTTAATATTGGACTTTTGAATGGAATCAAAAGTCGATAAGTTAAATTTGGAATTTTTATATTAATTTAATAATGGAAACTAATATATAATAACAATGCAAATAATCAGATTTTGAATCGAAATGAATCAGAATGATTTCTAATGTGATAAATAATTCTATATGATTTATAATTAAGTTAGTAAAATTTTAAAAGCGAAAATTTAAGTGATTTCAACGATTTTGAAAATCGTTCGAATTAATCGACGAGTTAAAATAGCCTTTCGGGGCACGTCTCGGAATTCGACGAAACCAGTTCCAATGGATCTGAAATAGTTTATTATTATCGGATTTCAATTTTCGTAGCGTTTGGTGTTACCGTTTGTCCGTATGGGTGAGAAACGCGTTGAGATTAAAGTCGGGAATTTGATATTTTAAATCGATTCAAAAAGCTATCTTCTACATATGATCGAATTAGCCTCCGAGACATCGCTCCATTTTGTTCGGAATGTGGGTAAAACCTTATAAATGCCATGGGGTATGTGTGATTTGGAGTTTGTTTGTATAGCTTGTTAAAATTTGAGAATATTATTAAATTAATAATTATAAAATGTTTATATATATATGTGTGTGTGCGTGTGTGTGTGTTTTAGGAAGAAACCTTAGAATTTTTCACGGCCGTCGTCTACTTCTTTTTAATGGCCGAAATTCCCTTTTTGTTCCTCAACTTCCTCCAGATCTAATCGATATTTTTGAAAACTTTCAACTGGAAAAGCGGAGAGGACAGTTGATCTACCTATCCAATGGTCAAGGTCGTGTTTTGCGTAATGGATGGACGAATCTTCGACCTCGAAGGCCGACCGTTCGAACATGATTCTCTCGACGATGACTGCATCGGGTATCGCGTGATTTCTGGCATAAGTACGATATGGGTAGCTAGAGGCAGAGGTGGTTCCTTATCGTGTTATCAATCATCGTGGTGATCGCGATTGTAGATGGTTCGACGACGATGTTGGGTTCAAACTTTCTGGACACACGAAGAAGAATAGTGATGTTGGTCTGCCGAGTTTTGTCTCTAGGGTTTGTAATATAAATAAATTAAAAAAAAAATTTGTTTATAAATTTATACAAACTTTTAAACCTGCATATCTTTTATATGCATGGTCAAATTCCGATGAAACAAGAAGTGTTCGGGATCGCAACAACGAGCAGCCCACTGTGGTGTAGATATGGAATCGTTTTGAGCAAATAAAAATTTAGGTTAAATAGAACGTTGTTCGATTTAATTTAAAGATTGGGACGCTCGAAAAATTCAAGGTGAGTTAATCTCACTCACATTTGGAATGCCATTTAATTTAAATAGTTATATTTAAATGATTGATTGATTGGTCGAATGTGAAAAGTATTATTAGATTGGATCGATATTTTAATTGTTGTGCTAACATCTGTGGATGCAGGGAAACAGGTTGGAGGGATCCAACTGGATTCCTCACAATATAGAAATTATCTTTATAATCTGTGATGAATTTTACTGATATTCCATGATGGTTTAATTTGGAAATTAAGTTACGATGTGTTATGGTTGGATGAATATAATCTGGTATTTTAAATTACAAATAAAATGAATTGGATTAAAAGGGGAAATGAAAAGAAATTTTTAAGTAATGAATTTAAGGAAATTAAATTCAGGAAAATTGGTTTGGGATATTTAAGTGTTTTTGAATCTGTGATTTAAAAGGAAAGGAGGAATGAAAATTTATAAACTGAGTTTATAATGAAGTGGAATATTTATCAGTGGATAAATTTGAAAGTATAAATTTTCGGTGGGAATTTCCATAAGAAAGGTACAAATCATTTTAAAAATAAAAGTGAGGTTATTTTTAAAAGATGGGAAGTGTATTTTTCCTGGAAAACTAAGTATGCTTTTTTAGAAAAGCTTTCAAAGTATAAACTAGAAGTGCAAAAATGTGTTTCGGAATGTTTTAGAAAAACTATTATTTTTTATTATTTTTAAGAGGAAAATAAATATTTTTTTAAGTAGTTATGGTATTTAATTATTTTAAAGGTAAGTTAGTATTATGTTTTCAAAAGGAAATTTTAATATAAATATTTGATATAACAACTTTATATTAAAAAGGAAAATTTTGATTTAAGTTACTCAGGAAACTTTTATAAATTTCAGAAAGTATTATTTTTAATGAAGAATTTAGTAACTTATTTTAAATAAGTTAAGTATATATTTTGAAAGTGATTTCTAGGAGATGGGAAATGTGTTTAAAAATAAAAGGGTGTTTTATTTTTAAAGTGTTGGAAGAAAATTTACGGGATTGATACGTAAATTTGGATTGAGATAAATCGAGCAGGATTTATAAAGGGTTATGGGTTATTTTGTAATGGAAGTGTGTTTACTTGAAAAACCAAGTACATTTTCAAAGGAATTTTTATGCATAAGCCTAAAGCTTTAAAATTCGTTTTAAAAAATGTTTTAGAGAAATTTATTATTTGTAATTGTTTTAGAATTTTAAAGTAAATCTATTCAAATTAATTTTAGTAATAATTATTTTAAAGGTTAAACTAGCATTATGTTTTTAAAGAAATTTTCTAATATTTATACTTTGTATAAAACTTTTATTTTAAAATGGTTTTGTGGCTTAAATTTTACTTGGACATTTATTATAAAATTTCATAACTATTATTTTGAGTAAAGTGACTTAAGCAGCTTTACCTTTAAATGTTTAAGTATATACTTTTTAGGAAAGTGATTTAAATTATAAAAATATAAGTTTTAAGAAACTTGGTGTTTTCAAGTGAAATGAAATAATTGGATGAATTGTTTGTTTATTTGATAATTAAATTACCGACTATTAAATCTGGACTCAAGCATAACTTTGGAAATATCTAGAAGAGGTATGAGAATTATATGGTACAGTACCATTCGAGGTGCTTTCTGTACGTATAAACTCGTTCGTTCTTCTAGGACGTAGGTAAAGAAATCCGTCCACTAACGGTTAGGAGGTGAACTTCGATCTTATCTTCGACTGCGTATTTCCTAAAGAATCGGGGTTGAGTTAACCGGGAAATAGTGAACGTTGTTTCGAAGAGACCAGGATCAGATTTGTGATCTGAAAACCACTTCGATCCAACGAGTACATTTTCTGTATGAAGACAAGAGCTTGGATTCGTAGATGGAGTAGTGAAGTGCAAGGGCTAATCGCTACTAATCTTGAGGGTGATTCCAAAATAGATGTAGTAGGAGTAGTGCCTTCGGTTCTGTTCGAACCCGGAACGGACGTGTATGGATGAATGCTTTCAGAACATCGTTAGGAGGATGGTGAGAATTCTAAGTGAAATATCCTAAAAAGGTAACGCTTAGCCTCGAGCCTCATCAACCGGGAATGAATGAAAAATTGAGGTTATGCAGAAAGGCTAAGTGGGTCACGCCCATTAGGGTGAGGTCATCCATGTCTAGATTTCCCTTTTTATTTCGGCTGTGTGGTGCAGTTGCTGATCCCAACCGCAGGGTGATCTTACTTGGGATTATTCAGTAAGGGGTAGTCCCGGTCTTGTGTTGCAGGGGACTTAGGGTGGATCGTCGGCACGCTAATCTAGACCAGGTACTGTGATAGGTGATACCCTAGTGCCTAGTCATTTGTTGGAAATCCATTTTCCCCACTGCCTTTTACAGTTTTGATTGTAGAACCCACTTTGTTGCTAATATGCTGGAATTTAATCATGTAACAATTTCAGCTATTTGAATAAGTATTTGTACATAAACACTATTATAATATCAGACAATTTTGATAAAAATGTTTTCTCTATCCTAAGGTAAAAACCCGACATGTTTATTTGTGGCGTGGTCTTACGAGATGCTTTTGATTTTCAAAGGATTTTTGAAACTTTAATAATCAATTTGGGTGTATTTTTTTTATCACGCTGGTATTCCAGACTAATTTGAGTGTTATTTCATTATAATGCTCGGGTCAGACCGAGTATTATAAAATATAGGATAGGATGCTGTAGTGCCCAGGAAAGGAGCTGGGGTCCGAGACTATTATTCGTATTTGTTTATTTCCGCTGCTGTGATTGTTTGAAATTTTCAGCAAGTTGTGAGGCAGGGTGTTATAACTGTCAGGCTGGTAATTGTTGTTTGTTCATGATATACTCTGATGATGTAATCTATAAACCAGATATGTTTTCATTTTGTGCAAAGATTTGTTATTATCTATCATATTTGTTCTGCTGCGATTGTGAAATTCTGTTATTTGTTTAGTTCCTTCTTCCTCATATCTTCTTCTTTTTCCTTAACAATCTGTCTTCTCCGGCACTCGATCGTCGGCATATTATACTGTGGCATATTTTCTGTCGATTTTCGATGGTCGAGAAGGGCGGGTCATGACAGTTGGTATCAGAGCTTAGGTTAGCGATAACCTAGGCTTTGGTGGGGAAATTACTCATTAAACAGAGTCAATAGTACTCTATAATGAGTTGAGTGTATTAATAGCTATGAGCACGTACTTGTTAGTGAATATAAAAACTGCTTTTATATTGCATTGACTTATCGGTTGAGTCTTTATGAATTATGGTTGGTACGGGAAGTACAACCGTATCGATAGGGGTTTCTAAACTCTTAAACAAGATAAACCAGCATAGTATTGTTTTTTAGGTGGGTGAATGAAATAATTTTACCCAAAATTATATTTTGATATAAAAGAAATAATTTTCTGAAATTATTACATATATTTTCAATTTGGTTGTTAGTACTATAATAAAATAAGAATCTAAAATTTGAAATGGTTTATAACCAAATAAAATTCTATAAGTATAAATTATACAAAAGAAGAATAACTAAAGTTTGATTTAAACCAGAATTTAAATCCTGGAAATTTTGAAAAGGGTTTTAAATGAATTTAAACAAAAGGTTTGGGAATTCAAAATCTTGGGGATGTTTGAAATGTTTTCCAAAGTGTTTAAAGGCAATGATGGAGTATTATTTTGGGAAATATTTTTGAATGGAAATTGTTTTTGAAAGGAAAGTTGTGGTAGTAGGGAAGCACTGAACTCACTTCAGTCGCTGGAAAATAATCCTAATGATGATGGCCACATCATCAGTATTCATTTTTGAGTTTCTAAAGTGATGGATTGCTACCCTAGAGATTAGTTATGATACTTGTTTGGACTTGGGGATACAAATTGTTTTAGAAATTTCAAAGGGAAATTTGTTTTGGAATCCGAAGATTTGATTTGATATACCAAGTGGTTATGTGTTAACTATTATTTCAAAATGGTTTTGAAATAAAACCGGGCAATTGAATTCTGAAAAATTCTATTTAAGTAATGTGTAAAGTTAAGATGAATCAATTATTGAACTTAAAGTGAAGTTGATCTAATTAAGAAGGAAAATGCAAATTTTAATGCTGAAATTAAAATTTAACTTGAGTGTATAGAAGTGAATATGATATATTTGAATTTAACTTGAGAAAAGTTAAAATAAAATTGAAATTGGAATTGAATGAAATTGGAATTGAATGAAATTGGATATAAAGTTGAAATGTAAAATGATTATATAATTGTGGGTTGTCATTGTGTAATGAAAATTTATATCCTTAAGCCAGTAAATAAGTTTTGAACTTATATATTAGATTAAATTGAATGGAGAAATAAAAATTGGATCAAATTGGATTTTTAAATTAAAGGAATTTAGTAAATTTGGATTGAGGTAAAAATCAACATTCAGTTGTGTTATAAATTATATTAAATGGAATTAAATTCTTATTTAAAATAGTAAAGGAAATGATATGAATTTAAGTTAGATAAATAAAATTTATTTGAACTTGAATTAAATTGGTAAAGGATTAAATGAAAGGAAATTTAATTAAGTTGAAATGATATTGAATGAATTAATTTCTCACTCAGCTAAATTCGAAAAAAAAATTGTTTGAAGATGAATTTAGCGTGGCTAAATTAAATGAAAAGAGTAATGGGATGAATAAAATTTTGGTAACTTGTTAGAAATTTGAAAAGTAAAATAAAACCCAGTTCTGGTATAGAATAATTGGAATGGTCATGTTATTAATAAATTCAGAAATGAATTGAGATGGTGAATAAAGAAAATTTAAAATGGATTGAGTAAATAAACTAATTGGATTAAAATTTATAAATGGATTAGAATTTGATTGGATGAGAATCAAATTAAAATGAAAAAAAGGGATGTAATAGAATTATTTTGGAGTTGAAATAACTTAAGAAATTGTGGAAGGGTTGTTGTCGAGCTTATGTGCTAATCTTGAATGAACCTGTATGGATAATGAAATTGAATATAAGAATAGGGATTTAATTTAATAATTGAAATGAAGTAAGAATGTATGGGTTGTAAATAATGAAATGAAATTAATATAGTTTAAGTTAGAATTAATTTAAAATGACTTTAATCTTAAGTCATAGGTATTTGCATGAATAATATCAAAATGTGCATAGAAATTTGTCGTTGGACATAAAAGGAAGCAAGTGAATTAAAGGAAGTAAATAAGTTGGTTTATGAAAATATTGGAATGGGCTGGAATTTAATTAAGTGGATTTGCATAGAAATGGGAGTGAACTACGAATATGATGCAAATAGATCAAATTGGAATTGCATAGAAGTAAGTTTATATAAGTAAGCACATGTTGATCATATTGAAGTAATTTTGAGTTGGTTGTGGAAAATATGAATTGAATGTAGCAAACTTGGTTGTAATCCTTTTGAGTAGAGTAAAATGGAATATGGATTTATAAAGGGATTAAAATAGTGTTGAACCTTATGGTTGCTTACAAGATGTTTAACTTGTTGAATTATGAAAATTTGTTGTTTGAGCTATGCAATTGATGTGTTTGGCTAAGATTAATGAATGGGAGGCTGTTAAAATTTCATATTATTGAAAACTTATGTACTTATTGAGTAAGAACAGGCACGTGAGGCAATCGATGGAGTTTGAGCGTGTAAATGCAATATTAATTAGTCGCTTTCTTTTAAAATGCTAATCAAAAGGTACGCTTACGCTATAAAATTGGAAAACGATAATATATTGTGGTATATTTTGTTTTTCGACCGTGTGGGTCGATGTATATATTATAATTGTGATATTGCAAAATGCTCTCCTACAAAGGAGATGCTGTCAAAAAATTTCAAAAATTTTGGGAATTAGAAATTTTTTGAAAGTTTTGAAAATTTTGGGTTAACTAGAAAAGTTGCATTTTGAATGATGTTGTAAACAAAGCTTTTGAGTTAAAAATAAAGCGAATGGTTTTGGAATTGAGCTAAAAGTTTTGGTGAAGTGAATGTAAGTTTTTAACTAAGTAAGTTTGAGTAAGTAAATGAGTTTGTAAGCATTTTCCTACCTTAGCAAATTTCGAGGATGAAATTTTTATAGGGGGAAGGAATGTAACGACCCGGAATTTTGGTCGTTAGATTTTGAACATTTAATTCATTTTAAATGTTGAATGTGAATTATAATTTGATTTGAAATAAGAAGATTTTGATTAAATCAATACGACTAGTAAAATTTCAATTATGGCAATTCATTTGGATTTGGATAAACATAATTAACTTTTAAACTGGATAATATACAAACCTATGAATAAATGGTTAAGAAAATGGTTTCTAAGATTTATTTTAACTCTAGTTTGATTTGAATTTTAATATCGGACTTTTGAATGGAATCAAAAATCGATAAGTTAAATTTGGAACTTTTATATTAACTTAATAATGGAATTTAATATATAATAACAATGCAAATAATCAGATTTTGATTCGAAATGAATCAGAATGATTTCTAATGTGATTATAAATTCTATATGATTTATAATTAAGTTAGTAAAATTTAAAAGTGAAATTTTAAGTGATTTCGATGATTTTGAAAATCGTTCGAATTAATCAATGAGTTAAAATAGCCTTCCAGAGCACAGTCTCGGAATTCGACGAAACCAGTTCCATTGGATCCGTAATAGTTTATTATTTTCGGATTTCAATTTTCATAGCATTTGGTGTTACCGTTTGTCCGTACGGGTGAGAAACGCGTTGAGATTAAAATCGGGAATTTAATATTTTAAATCGATTCAAAAGGCTATCTTCCACTTATGATTGATTAGCCTCCGAAACATGTTCCATTTTGTTCGGAATGTGGGTAAAACCTTATAAATGCCATGCGGCACGTGTGATTTGGGGTTTGTTTGTATAGCTTGTTAAAAATTGAGAATATTATTAAATTAATAATTATAAAACGTCTGTATATATGTTTTAGGCAGAAACCCTAGAATTTTTCACGGCCGCCATCTATTTCTTTTTAATGGCCAAAATTGTCCCTTTTTGTTCCTCAACTTCCTCCAGATCTAATCGATATTTTTGAAAACTTTCAAATGGAAAAGCGGAGAGGACAGTTGGATCTACCTATCCAACGGTCAAGATCGTGTTTAGCGTAATGGATGGACGAATCTTCGACCTCGACGTTCGGCCGTTTGAACATGATTCTCTCAACGACAACTGCACCGAGTATCGCGTGATTTCTGGCATAAGTACGATATGGGTTGGCAGAGGTAGAGGCGGTTCCTGATCGTGTTATCGATCGTCGTGGTGATCGCGATTATAGATGGTTCGACGGCGATGTTGGGTTCAAACTTTCTAGATGCGCGAAGAAGAATAGTGATGTTTGTCGGCCGAGTTTTATCTTTAGGGTTTGTAATATAAATAAATTTAAAAAAAAGAATTTGTTTATAAATTTATACAAACTTTTAAAGCTGCATATCTTTTACATGCATGGTCAAATTCCGACAGAACAAGAAGCGCGGGAATCGCAGCGACGAGCAGCCCGCTGCGGTGCAGATCTGGGATCGTTTTGAGTGAATAAAAATTTAGGTTAAATCGAACGTTGTTCGATTTAATTTAAAGATTGGGACACTCGACAAATTCAAGGTGAGTTAATCTCACTCACATCTAGAATGCCATTTAATTTTAATAGCTAATTTTTAAATGATTGATTGGTTGAATGTGAAAAGTATTATTAGATTGGATCGGTATTTTATTTGTTGTGCTAACATCTGTGGATTCAGGGAAACAGGTTGGAGAGATCCAACTGGATTCCTCACAATGTAGAAATTATCTTTATAATCTGTGATGAATTTTATTGATATTCTGTGATAGTTTAATTTGGAAATTAAGTTATGATGTTTTATGGTTGGATGAATATAGTCTGGTATTTTAAATTATAAATAAAATGAATTGGATTAAAAAGGGAAATGAAAAGAAATTTTTAAGTAATTTATTTAAGGAAATTAAATTCAGGAAAATTGGTTTGGGATTTTTAAGTGTTTTTGAATCTGTGATTTAAAAGGAAAGGAGGAATGAAAATTTATAAACTGAGTTTATAAATGAAGTGGAATATTTATCAGTAGATAAATTTGAAAGTATAAATTTTCGGTGGGAATTTCTATAAGAAAGGTACAAATCGTTTTAAAAATAAAAGTGAGGTTATTTTTAAAAGATGGGAAGTGTATTTTTCCTGGAAAACTAAGTATGTTTTTTTTGGAAAAGCTTTCGAAGTATAAACTAGAAGTTTAAAAATGTGTTTTGGAATGTTTTACAAAAATTATTATTTTTAATTATTTTTAAGAGGAAAATAAATATTTATTTAAGTAATTATGGTATTTAATTATTTTAAAGGTAAGTTAGTATTATGTTTTCAAAAGGAAATTTTAATATAAATATTTGATATAACAACTTTATATTAAAAAGGAAATTTTTGATTTAAGTTACTCAAGAAACTTTTATAGATTTCAGAAAGTATTATTTTCAATAAAGAATTTAGTAACTTATTTTAAAAAAGCTAAGTATATATTTTGAAAGTGATTTCCAAGAGATGGAAAATGTGTTTAAAAATAAAAGGGTGTTTTATTTTTAAAGTGTTGGAAGAAAATTTACGGGATTGATACGTAAATTTGGATTGAGATAAATCGAGCAGGATTTATAAAGGGTTATGGGTTATTTTGTAATGGAAGTGTGTTTACTTGAAAAACCAAGTATATTTTCAAAGGAATTTTTATGCATAAGCCTAAAGCTTTAAAATTCGTTTTAAAAAGAATGTTTTAGAGAAATTTATTATTTGTAATTGTTTTAGAATTTTAAAGTAAATCTATTCAAATTAATTTTAGTATTAATTATTTTAAAGGTTAAACTTGCGTTATGTTTTTAAAGAAATTTTCTAATATTTATATTTTGTATAAAACTTTTATTTTAAAATGATTTTGTGGCTTAACTTTTACTTGGAAATTTAGTATAAAATTTCATAACTATTATTTTGAGTAAAGTGACTTAAGCAACTTTATCTTTAAATGTTTAAGTATATATTTTTGAGGAAAGTGATTTAAATTATAAAAATCTAAGTTTTAAGAAACTTGGTGTTTTCGGTTGAAATGAAATGTTGGATGAATTATTTGTTTATTTGATAGTTAAATAACCAACTATGAAATCTGGACCCAAATATAACTTTGGAAATATCTAAAAGAGGTATGAGAATTAAATGGTACAGTTACCGTTCAAGGTGCTATACTGTATGTGTAAACTCATTCGTTCTTCTAGGACATTGGTAAGGAAATCCATCCACTAACGGTTAGGAGGTGAACTCCGATCTTATCTTCGATTGTGTATTTCCTAAAGAACCGTAGTTGAGTTAACCAGGAAATAGCGAACGTTGTTTCAAAGAGACTGGGATCGGATTTGTGATCCGAAAACCACTTTGATCCAACGAGTACGTTTCCATGATGAATACAAGAGCTTGGAGTCAAAGATGGAGCAATAAAGTGCAAGGGCTAATCGCTACTAATCCTGAGGGTGATTCCAAAATAGATGTAGTAGGAGTAGTGCCTTCAGTTTCGTTCGAACCTGGAACGGACTTGTATGGATGAATGCTTTCAGAACATCGTCAGGAGGACGGTGAGCATTCTAAGTGAAATGTCCTAAAAAGGTAACGCTTAGCCTCGAGCCTCATCAACTGGGAATGACTAAAAATTAGGGGTTATGGAGCAAGGCTAAGTGGGTCGCGCCCATTAGGGTGAGGTCATCGCTGTCTAGATGTCCCTTTTTATTTCGGCTGTGGGGTGCGGTTGCTGATCCCAACCGCGGGGTGATCTTACTTGGGATTATCCGGCAAGGGGTAGTCTCGGTCTTGTGTTGCAGTGGATTTAGGATGGATCCTCATTGCGCTGATCTAGACCAGGTACTGTGATAGGTGGTACCCCAGTGCCTAGTCATTCGTTGGAAATCCATTTTCCCTACGTGCCTTTTACGATTTTGATTTTAGAACCCACTTTGTGGCTAGTATGATGGAATTTAATCATGTAACAATTTCAGCTATTTGAATAAGTATTTATATATAGACACTATTATAATATCAGAGGATTTGAGAAAAATGTTTTGGCTATCGTAAGGTTAAATCCCGACATGTTTATTTATGGCGTAGTCTTACGAGATACTTTTGATTTTCAATGGATTTTTGAAACTTTAATAATCAATTTGGGTATATTTTTTATCACACTGGTATTTCAAACAGACTCGGGTATTATTTCATTATAATGATCGGGTCAGTCCGAGTATTATAAAATATAGGATAGGATGCTGTGGAGCCCAGGAGAGGAGCTGGGGTCCGAGACGTATTACCCATATTCTTTTATTTCCGCTGCATGATTGTTTGAAATTGCCAGCAAGTTGTGAGGCAGGGTGTTATGATTGCTAGGCTGGTAATTGTTGTTTGTTTGTGATATACTCTGATGATGTAATCTATAAAACATATATGTTTTCATTTTGTGTAAAGATTTGTTATTATCTATCATATTTGTTCAGCTGCGATTGTGAGATTCTGTTATTTGTTTAGTTCCTTATTCCTCATATCTTCTTCTTTTTTCTCAATAATCTGCCTTTTCCGGCACTTGATCATCGGCATATTATACTGTGGCGTATTTTGTGTCGATTTTCGAGGGTCGAGAAGGGAGGGTCATGACAGACACACTAAGTTTGAAAAATTGGTAAATGAAATAATGTTACCTAGGATTATATTTTGAATATAAAGTATATATTTTAAAAAGTTGTATAGTTAGGAATCAGGACTAGTGAAATTTAAATATGAACTCTTGTGATTAGAATTTCACAGTTTGACTATTAGATGTTTCATAAAGATAATCGATAAGTAAGAAATCTGATAAGGTAATTAAGATCTTTAATACTTATTCCAAAATAATAAATTAAGAAATGATAATATTAAGTTACTATCGTAAATTGATCAATTTTCTGATTTGAAAGTTTAGGTACAAGTACCCTGTGAATCAAGTTTCACGATTTGACTATAAGGTGTTTGATAATAAGATTTGTTTAAGGAATGAGTATATAAGATAAAAAGTATTAGAAAATAATTACATAAAAGGAAAATATATATATATATATAAGGAATGAGAATTTAAATTCGAGTAAAGAATTGTGGAAATTTAAATGAAGTTAATTAATATAAGATAAAATGAATTCAAAATAGGTTTTATAAACTAGTCTCTAAAGGATTTTGAAAATAGTATTATTTCGAATAAAAAGAGGTATTTTACGATAAATAATCCAATTGGCTCAAAAATAAACTAAAAATGAGCAAGAGATGTGTTTGGATGGTAAGCACTTCCCTTAAGTATTACTCTTCTTGTTAAGTGGATATATGATACTATTGGTAGTACTAATTTCTTGGATTATTTTCGAGTTACTCGATCTATATAATTTTTTTAAGTTAAAGTGATAATGTGAATCATTGATCAGTAATCTTTATAAAAGTATTTAAACCAAAGATAAATTAGGATCGCTAATTGATAAGATAAAGTAGAAATTCTCGACGATTTTAGACAGTTGAAAATTTCCGAATCATACATAACTCAAAGCTAAGAAATTTATGAAAACTTTTGGTAAAAGATTGTGAAATACTTTGAGTAAATGAAATAAGATAAGGATAATTTATAAATTTGATTTATAAAGAAAAAAAAAGAGATTTAAGAGTTAAGAATTGGAGGATTTAAATACGTGTGGTTTTAAAAAAAAAAATTATAAAAGATAGAAAACTAGTAATAGCGTTAAGTAAAAACTAAGTTTTATAACTTATGAATTTGAGATAATAGTAAATTACAACAAAGTTTAAATTTGTTAGACAGACGTACTTAAGTAAAATCAATTTGGAATTTCGAATTTGTATATACTCTTAGGATGTAAAGGTACATCATACAAATATTGATTTAAGTCCTGAGCTATTAAGTAAAATAATAACTCTTTAAAAAGGTAATTATAACCTAGAAAATGTTTATTAATGAATTCTGGCATTAACTAAGGATTTGGACATAAGTCTTTAAAAGTGATTGATTTGCATAAGTTATAAGATGAAAGAAACTTAAGTAATAGTTCTATGAAATGAATCTAATTAATATTAGTGTTAAAAGAAATATACTGAGTTAAAATATTATGGGAAAACTTTTTTATAAAGATAAATTATCTTTTGAGTGAAAAATGGTTTCTTTAGAATATTTTCCTTTGATAGAAATATTTTGGAAATAAATAACTAAAGGGGTTATATAAAGAAGCACCTTTATAAAACGTTTAACTTAAGATAAAAGTTTATGTATGTTTTTGAAAGTTAATAAATAGATATATTACATGTAGATCATCTCATCATATAAATTTTGATCTAAGATTCGAGTTAGGAACTTTGAGGTGTTTACACTGGTCCGAAAAAGTATTTATCACTCGATTCTTGACGATGAACATTGATGAGGGTTTATGGTTAGATACTTGAGTTTTCTACCATAGTTGAGAGCTATGCAAGGAAAGGAAGGGATTCTGAGCAAAGAACCTGATTAAAGTCCGCACTATAGGATCGAGGGATCGATACTAGTTTGGAAATAAAATTGTGTATTCAAATAGGAGATCGAATAAGATATTTCATATGGATGATCTGTGTATGTTATATGGAATTAAGTTTGAAGATAAATGTTTTGGACAAACTTTTGTTTTGGGTAGTTTCGAGGACGAAATTCTTTTAAGTATGGGAGAATGAAACGACCCATGATTTCGCTACTTCGAAAATGAAAGATTTCATTTGTTTTAAATTAAAAAGTTAAAACTTAAATAAGTTAGAAATTATTTTTTCTTATAGTTTATAATTTAAAAAAATTTAAATTTAAATTTTAGAACAAATCAACAAAATTTAAGTTTTGTTAAAATAAATAAATGGGTTTAAATGTTTAATAAATATTATTGAAAACATTTAATAAAGATAATAAAAGTATATTAGAATATTTATAAGTATCTTAATGACCGTTTTATAAAAATAACCAAATTTTGTCGCATTTTTGTCAGTTTTGTATACACTGTAAAATTAGAGATTTTGATATTATTTAAATATGATTTTAAAATATAAAGAGACATGTTTTAATTTATTTAAATATGTAAAAAGTCCATTTTTAAATTTAGTTTACATAAATAAATAGTTTAACTAAAACGTCAAATGTGACTGTAAAACATTTTGCTGAAAATCAACGTTTTGTCGAGTAAAAGTTGTCGCAACATCATCACACCTTTATTTTCTTATATAGGAACATATATTCAAATAGTATAAGTATTAATTAATTCACTAATCAAGTGTACTTTTACTGAACATACTTAGAAAATTCTAGAATATAAGTAAGAAAAAGTAAGCACAAAAATACAAACATGTCATTTCAAAACAAAAGGTAAACATCAAATCAAACCAAACATAATTATTGTATTCTTTACTTAATACTTAAGTGAAAATGATATAAAGTAATGATTTGAAATGTGATGTTAAGTGTTGAAAAAATAAAGTTGCTTAAAATGTAAGTAAAGGATATTTTAGCTTTTTTACAAAATATTATTTTAATCCAAAATTTTTCCTATAAATAAGCATCCGCTTTCTCACTTTTTTACACTTCTTCTTCTTCCTTTTTAAAGCTTTGCTTCCACTTTCTAATGGATTCTTCTCTTCCATTTCCTTACTAACTTTTTCAAAACCCTATCAAACAAAGTCAAAACTCCACCAAACTTTGTCAAAGACCTTAGAATATCACCAAAACATGGTTTAGCATCAAAGAAGTGAAGAAATAATGGAGGAATGAGAGGATCAAGGTGCGGCCGAACTTATAAAAGAGGGAAAGACTTGTGATCGATAGCAAATGGAAGTAAAGTGATGGACAAGCACTAAAAAGTGAGATGGAGTTGTTTAGGTGATGTTTTGGTGAAGATAAGAGGATTTAGTAAAATGTTGGATTAAATGAATACTGGTTGGAAGTTAAACGATTTGGTTAAAGGTGAGTACTCAAATTTTAGTTTTATTTTAATAAAACTTATGTTGATAATACACATGTTAAATTAGAAATAAATATGTTGAATATTGGTTGATATTGGATGATAATTTGGTTAATATTATAGTTGATTATACATTTGTGATATGGATGATAACTTGGTTTGACAAATAATAAGAGAAATGGTTAGTTAGTATAGTTAATTCAATGAAAATTAAATTCAAATAAATGTGTGTATGAAA
This sequence comes from Allium cepa, assembly GCA_030765085.1. NCBI lineage: Eukaryota > Viridiplantae > Streptophyta > Magnoliopsida > Asparagales > Amaryllidaceae > Allium > Allium cepa. The sequence goes on along the minus strand of CM060935.1, from coordinate 735,390,526 downwards.
ATTATTTAGCCTTTTAATGATTTCAAAATATCTAAAAAGACTGAAAATGATATTATAAAGTGAAATGAAATGGAATATGATTTTGAAATATAAAAATATTTTTTAAAATGAGTTTAAAATGATTTAGAAATGTTTTATAAACATTTAAAAGAGTTTCCAAGAAGGTTTAAAAGAAATTAAAAAACAAGTCAATAACATGCGCGTCGCGTAATGGTAGTTCGCGATATCGCACCATCAAAGTTAAATGAGTGTACAAAGTGGAATATAGCTCAGAATTCTTTGAAATAAGAATTTTCCGTTCTACTATATCCATAGTTTTTCAGCAAAGAAAGAAAATCAAGATTTCATCAAGTAGATTTTAAAATATGTTCAAAACAATTTTCTAAAACATCGCGGTTTTGCAATTTGGAATCCAAAAAATGATTTCTTTATAAATGATATTCTTAAATGATAAAAAATATGAAATTCATTTGATAAATCTATTAAAATGGTTTAGAAGAGATTTGAAATGGAAAATATGAATTTTCAAACATTAAAAAGTTGTTTAAATAAAATAAGCTTGTATAGCACTTTCCACAGCACTTTTATGCTGCGAATTCTATAACCTTTTGAATATGAGTTTAAACGTAACAATTCTTTCCTAAATATTTTGTGAATGATTTTAAAAGAATAATTAAGTAATCCAAAGATGATTTGAAAATTTTGATAAGAGTCTGAATAAGTGGTTAAGAGAAAAAAATTATACCACTTAAACAAAAGGTGAAAAATATTGAATGTAATAACAAACTGAGTATGCGGAAATGACTAGTACATTTATCCCACCTGTGAGACTTGAAAACATAAAATAAGGTGTTTAGCTAAGGTTAGGAATGAAAGAACCAGTGCCCTGAACTTACCTGACCTATATTTTCTCTTCATAGAAAAGGGGTGGAATAGATCGAAAGGAAAGCCCGGATGCTCTAAAAGATCATATTTAAGTTTTTTCAAAATAAAAGAAAAGAAACAAATTATTTGAATGTTAATTAACCACTTAATATCTTTTATTCGATGATTGGTACGAATGAACGAGGATCGAATTTGGGTGATTCCTATCCGAAGAATCGGGATCGGATTTGAGTAATTCCTATCCGAAAATCCCTTCAAACTAATTATCGAAATAAAACATATTGAAGATAAAGATCATTGATGACAAAGATCATCATGATGTAGGATTACTTGCCATTAGTCCCTGGAGGTGAAATTTACCAAATTTAAGGTGGCAGTAATACTTTGTTATGAACATCTTCGATATGCAAGAATATGATTTGAAGTTAAGAAAGAAATCTTTGATTAAGATTTAATGAATGATTTGGAAATATTTTCCCTAAGTCAAAATTTATAACTTGAATATAAGAAATTTTTTATTAAGATTAAATAAATGATTTGCAAAGTTTTTCCTAAGTAAAAGAAAAAATGATTTGGAATTATTCTAGGATTGAAGAAAGGTTTAAATAAATCAAATGGTTTGATAAATGAGGCTTAATGATTCTATATACTCGTGAAAAGAAAATGGAATAAATTGAAAAGAATATATATCTAAGAAAGATATTTGATTTAAATAAAAGATGAAGTAATTTACTGATGATTCATATGAACTTAATATCTTTTAAAGTAATGATTGGATTCGAAGCAACCGGGGTCGGAATTAGGAGACCCCTATCCGAAAACCACTTCGAACCAATATATATGTTCGAAAGTGAAGACATGTTGAAGATGATGATTATTGAAGACCGGGGATCTTTATAGCATGAGGACTACTTGTTGACATGCTCTGGATCGCTTCCATTATATAGTTATTTATAGCAGTGGTCTCCTCATTGTGGAGATTTTATCGGATTGCAAGGGCTTCTCACCTAGTAATGGCTGAGGAAAGTGTCTTCGGTTTCATTCTATTCTAGAACGAACTTGTATGGATGAATGTCTAACATTTTATTTCTTAGACACAACGTTTGACTTTTACAAATGTACATTTGCTTGGTGGTGGAGAAGGCAACTTCTCTTAGCTTAAAACCCTTCTCTCAGATATATGAGCTCAGAGGTTGTATGCTTGTGGGAGTCAAATAGTGATCAAAGGAATGGCAGTGTGACACTCAAAGTGAAAGAATATGTGCTATGTGAAATGGTAATCGTTGCCTCGAGCCTCATCAACTGGAAATGACCGAAACAGTGTTAGATGCGGAGAGGCTAAGTGGGCCATTCCCAATTAGGGTATAATTATCCCCTTCTAGATATATTTCTTCCCACTATGACGTTCGGGATGTAAATTAATATGGTTTGTATGCTAGAGAGCGCTCGGTTAAAGGTCGGTAACGACCGGGGGATGATATATTCGGTACTATCTAGTTGCAGAGATAGGCCGATCTTGTGTTGGTAGAGAATCGTTTGTGATGTTTCTTGGTACATTCCTCTAGAGATGTACTGTAGAAAGGTAGTCCCTTCATCTGGTCATTTGTATGCAAATACATTCTCCAATAAGAGCCTATGGTTTTGTTTGTAGAGCCTAGTATATTGGAATTTAATAATTGTGACGACCCTGACTCGACCTTCGAAAATCGGCACCGAATACGACACTCGTATTCAAATGACGTAGATCCAAACATCGAATCTGGTTCGCCAGAGCTTATAACACATCAAGTATAACAACACAGTGGAAGAAAAAGAAATGAATATCATATACAACTCCAATGATGCAATATCCAACGATATACAACAATGATATCAATATCAGAGACAATAAACAACAGCGGAAAACAAATAGCAAAAGAGATAACTCCAATTATCAAACTGCAACTCCAATCCAATGCTCAAAGCCAAAACTCCAAACCACTAGCTCGAACCACCATCACGTTGAACAAAGATGAGCAAGTCTCGTTCATGAATCCAAAGACTCCAATATCCAAGGTCTCCAAAGAATACCAAAGAGAAAGCTAAAAGTTATCGAATCGATATCCATATCTAATATCTGAAAAACCCAACTCTAGACTGCCTGTGTAGAAAATTGTGGGCACCCAAAGTTTAGGAAGGGAACAATAAACTCCGGGTCAGTCATGGGACAGGTATGAGCATACAAAAACATTTATCTTTGAAAAAACAAATAAAAGAATTTGAAATTTGAAATCCACGATGCTTTTTGGAAAATGAAACTACCATAAGTCCTCCCGCCACACACACCATGCAAACGCAGAATTGGAGGAGATTTCTCCTTATGATAGTCAAATATGCTTGATACGCGAAAGCCATTTGATATTATTATTAGTGCGTAGTGGAAAATATTTTCGAGAGTATAATATTAATCCTAGCCAGCATAGACATTCCGAGCTTTGCCTACTATAGCTACCATCCAAACAGTGGGGCGCCACCATAAGTAGATGGCAGGTAATACAACTAAAACCATACAAGGCGCGTATTGGTGATTGGATTTCCAACAAATGGTCAGGCCAAAGAACTTCCCATTGCTACATGAGTACGCCTCTGGAGGGACGCCCCGAGAACCTAACTGGATCTCTGCCAACACAAGGCCGGGTTATCTCTGCGAAAATAGGTAACTACTACACGAGTATGCCATCCCTCGGTTGTAAACAACCTTTATCCGAGGTTCCTCAACAACAACAATCACAAAGTAATATATATTTGCGATATCCACATAAGTTAAGTATCTGGGCTCCATACCATGATACCACTTCTATCCAGAAGGAAACGCACATACCCTAAGGTGCGCTACACCCTATAACATTGTTGCATTCTTCCTGTTTTGACCATTCCGCGGTGCGAGGCTCGACGAAGTCTCGTCCACAGAGCTATGCTTTTCACAAAATCCATGCTTTGATCAACAAATGATCAGCAGCACTTCTTATGCCACATTACCAAATCGGGAATGTATCACTAATAACCATCAACTATATAACATCTAAGCTCGTACGTCTCAGAGAAGGGTGTTAAGCTAAGAGAATAAATCTCCGCCTCCAAACAGAAATGTATTTGATAGAAACCAGTTTTACATCTCAAAGTGTAACGTCAGACACACATCCATACCGGGGCCAGTCGGTGCAAAGACATTCGACAGGTCATCCTTTCGCTTTCGAAAGTATCCGGTCTTCACCACCGGTCTTCAAATGCTATCCATATCGTCATATATTATTCGGCATGGGTTATATGACACAAGGTCCTCTTCCGGCTAAACCGAATAATGAGCGCAATATTTAAAAACATATGGATAATGGGATTTCAGTTAAGTCACAACATAAAATCCGAAACTTTTCTTTCAAATGGTTTAAACAAATTACCGTTTCCAATCTTTTAAACAAAAAGATTCATTTCAAAAACCTTCGATTGTTTAAACAATTTCCACACTTAAATCTTTTAAACAAAAGATTCACTTTTAAAACCCCTTTTTAATTTAAAAACAAGGTTCACCAATCTATTTATAGCCTTTCAAAACAATTCCATTTCAAGTTGGATTAACTCATCCGGTCTTTAAATCAAAGACTCATTTCATAGCTTTCAAAACAATTTTCAAAGATTCATTCATAACTTTCAAAACAATTCCCGTTTCAAATCTTTTATATATAAAAGATACACCATTTAAAAATCCTCTTCAATTTCAAAATAGGGTTCAACTATCTTTCACAAAGATTCAATTATAGCTTTCAAAACCATTCAATTTCAAAATTGAAATCTTTTCATCATAATTATTATTTGAAACCACTTGTTTCCGTTTCGGGAAACCCGATTTTATTTGCACGAATTAAGGCCTTTCAAGTATAAACTTGGGTTAAATTCAAATTCTCAAATCATACTTTTACAATGGTTTAAAAACCCATATGAACACATTTATAGTTTGTATAACCTTTTTACATCATAAATTCTCAACATAGAATTCAATTTCAAATTTTGAATTCAAATTTTTAAATCAAACTTCAAAACCAAATCAAGTTATTCAAAAATAACTTTTATCTTTGAAATTCCTTTCCAAAAGTTTTTCACTTTAAACCCAATCCATACCCAAAACCATTTGGATTTAAATATTCAATTTTTAAAAAAAACATTTCAAAACATTAAATTCAATATCTGTGACTTAGCTGATTTCCTCGTGAAATCCATATTTGTGTGGTCCAGGGGTTTACACACAATAGTGCGACAACATCAACCATTACAGATTCAAACATAGAAATATCGATAAGTAGTATAATCTATAACGCTTATCTTTATTTACAGATCATGGATGAATAATATAAGTTCACCGTGGATAGTAAATTACATCACAGATAAATAAATTAGATCATAGATCACAGCACAAATCAGGATAATTCATAACGCAAAGCATCATATATGAGGGATGTCAAACACTTGAATAATCCAATCCAAACATCCATAAGTAATATCAATTAATTATCTGATTAAGTTAAATCAGATTAGTCACTAATCTTGGTTAATTAATGTTAATTAATTACAAACCATTTAATTAAATATCCTTAATGAATTACAATAATTAATTAACCCTTACTTAATAATCATTCCTTGATCACCTTTTTTAAGTTAATTAACCTTTAGTTAATTTATCACATTAATTAATTACCCTTAATTAATTATAATAAGTGATTATTCTTAATCACTTAGTCATCATTAACCATAAATTAACTAGCAATTAATTTACCTTGATTAATTACCGTAATAAATTAGAAATTACCACCTTTATTTATTAATTTATTAATTAGCCTTTAATTAAATTCTTTAATTAATTAACCTTTGATTAATTAATTATTATCAAATTAATTACCTTAATTAACTAATCACATAAACTAATTATTCTTTAATTAATTATTATTTTTATCACTTGATTAATCAACCCTTAGTCATTTATTTAATTATCATCAATTACTTTCATCAAGTAATTATCTTTAAGTAATTAATTTCCACTTTAATCACTTCAATTAATTAATTCACTTTTATTTACTTAAGACTTTAATTATTAATTAATTTCTTAAAATTAATCTTCAAGTAATCAACCCTTTAATTACTTTCATTAAGTAATTAATTACATTAATCTACTTGATTAACCTGAAATTAATCACGATGATAAATTTTCTTTAATTTCTTTCATCAATTTCTATTTGAAAATGCTTAAGAAAATAATTATTCAAAACTCAAAAAAAAATTTAAACATGTTTTTAATTAGAAATCAATCTTTGAAAAACTTGACTCAAACTTGTTTATAATTTAAATTCAAAAACTTGGTTTATTTTACTTTAAAACTTATTTATTTTTATATACTTTAAAGTTTAATTTTTTTAAAACTTACTTTACCTTTAAAACTTCAATACTTTATTTTGTTTTTGAAACCTTAAAGAAAACCAGAGCCAGATGATTGAATACTCGGGATTAACTTCGAGGAATCCCACATCTCTTCTTCCCCGAGCATCTCCCCAATTTTCTTCGAGTTCGACAAGAGCCTATGCCTTCCTCCCTAATTTTTCAAAAATGACAGATACACATTTTTCATGCGTACACGTGCACAACTGGCCAGCGATGCTCCGATCATCCTCGAGTATGCCATCCAGTTGAAGTCGCCACCCTGTACTTTCCAGACACCTGAACTTATGAATTCATCAAAGAATCGAAAAATGAGCCACCTCGCACTCATCTGAAACAAACCGATCATTTAGAAACCTCCCGCGTGACCACCTCCGGCCATCTGAAGTTCTTCCCTCTCGCCCAAATGTTCGTCAGAGACCCATTTTTATTTTCCTAAGGGTGTGATCCCCGATAGATCACCCACGACGGTGAATTCTTTTCTCAAACCTCGACGAGTCAAACCGGGTCTTAAACCCTAAACCGATCACAATCAACATCCATGTTGATCTCAAATTTAATCCAGCATTTTTCCCAAGCTTTATGACCTACCAGGAAGCTCCAACTTCAATCACGAGACGATCGAAGTTGCCGACCACCGTAGTTTGCCCAAAAACTCAATCCCGTTCATCACGCGATTTCTCACCCAAACTCACACTAAAAATCTGGATTTTTGTTTTAAAAATCATGATTTGCAAAATTGACTAAGATCATACATTCAAACTTAAATTTTAGTCAATTACATTTTTTACAAAAATGAGATTCCTACTGTGTTTTGATATTTTCCAGAAAACTAATTTACCTTTAGTGCTTACAAATATTTTTAGGAAAGAGGTCTTGACCATTCTAACATATTTTCTTTGAACATTAAGATCAATAGATGATCAGAAAGTGAGTTTTCAATTTTTCAAACAGGTTGAAACCTGTATTGTTTAGAACAGATGTCATATTGTTGAGTACAGATATGCATCCTTATTATTCATGTATAAATATATACATGCAAACACATATTTGCAATTCAAGCTTCACAACAACAAGATCTAAATTATTCAAAAGTTTTACTCACAGATTCTCAAGCATTGGATTAAAAGAAATGGTTTTAAAAATTAAAGTTGCTCACCAGGTTTTTGATAGCTTCTTGATTTTGTTTCCAGGCTTAATTTTTCCTTTGATCTGTATTCTTGCTTTATCTTCTTTCTGATTTTTATTTTTAACTTCATTTGATCTGCTCTGTCCAGATTTTGAAAATCTAGAATTACTTGATTCTGTTTCGTTGATTTTCAGGTTGTAACGCATTTATATCTCAGGTTTGATTTGAATTCTGAAACTGGTTGAAGCTTTGTTTCAACTCTAAACCTTCCAGATTTTTTTTCTTCGGGTTTCAGGTTTGGATTTGATAATTTTGGAGATGGAAGAAAACTTAATACATTAGCCTGGTTAGTTTTCTTAATACATGTTAATAAAATTATGTTTAAAAGAAAAATTCAAATGCCACTTGTAATTTACAAATCATATTAGCATTACATTTGTTAATGTCATGTTTTTAAAATGTTACACTTGTTAAAAGAACAAGTAATTTTGTGTTTAAATCCCTTGGTTAAATTTATCTATAGATTTTGTTTAATTCCCCTTATTTTATTTAATTTGCAAATCATGTTTATATTCTTATATGTTCAATGTATATACAAATCTATGTTTTTTAATGGTATTAGGCTTTATTAATTTCAAAAGGTAAATATATATTAAAACTTTATATTCATACATTTTATTTTGCACTTATAAATGAATAAATAATCAAATACCTTTTCATAAATATATTTTTATATTCCATTTATCATATATTTCTTTTAAATTTCAAATCAAATTCTTATTTATAGCAAACACATATCCTATTTATCTTTGAAATATAAAGTTTGATATATATCCAATATTTATAAAAACTTATTCTTAAATTCCAAATCAAATTCTATTTATAATCCATTGGATTTCAAATCAATTAATTTTATTTACAATCTTTTGATATATTTATTCTAATCTTCAAATTAATTCACAATTAAATTTGTAATTAAAATATTATTCAAAATATTTATTTCAGAATTTCAATTAGAAATTCTATTGAAAAATCATATTCACATTCATTTATATTAATAAGCAAACAAATATCTATTAAACTTTGGAAAATACCATATTAATCCATAATTTAATTCCAAAAATTAAATTTATTTCCAATTTCAATTTGATTTAAAAACGGGAATGTTACAGATTCCCCCTAGAAAATTTCGTCCTCGAAATTTGAAAGTAGGGAGACAACAAAAGAATATAGAGAGATCGAGAGATGAATCACCAGATCAAACTGAATATCTATTCTGCATTTGGCTTACCAAATCAGAATATCAATAATAGATACAAGAACGAATCAAGATACTCGGGTCACCAGATCTACGAATATACAGGGGTATTGGTTAGTTCAAAAGATAACTAACCCCTCGTAGAATATATGGAGACCCAAAGAATCGACAGATATATGGATGCAATCCAAAACTTTTAGTTTAAACAACCAAAATATACCTACCAACCAAAGTAACCAAAACAAACAATTCATCCAAACAAACAATTCTGACCCATCTGGAGTTTATGTCCCATGCAAATATATCAAAGCTTCTTCCTGGAGCTGCCAGGAAACTATCAAACAATTGAAAAGAGACTATGATCAAAGAAATTGATAGAAAAAGTTGTTTCCGCTATTGCAGGGTATCGACCATTTGCACTGGTATTTCCCTGTCCCCTATCTCGTCCTCTTTTTGCACTCATACTCACTATCAGTGGATAGTAAGAGAATTTACTAAGGCATTCAGACGAATATCTTAGGGATACACTCATTCTAGGGTATACTTTACCCTATCTCTAATGAGTTACCTAATGTGTTATACTCCTGAGCTAAAGTTTCAACCCTCAGCTCTGATACTAGATGTGACGACCCTGACTCGACCTTTGAAAATCGGCACCGAACACGACTCTCGTATTCAAATGCCACAGATCCAAACGTCGAATCTGGTTAACAACACAGCGGAAGAAAAAGAAATGAATATCATATACAGCTCCAATGATACAATATCCAATGATATACAACAATGATATCAATATCAGAGACAATAAACGACAGCGTAAAACGAATAGCAAAAGAGATAACTCCAATTATCAAACTGAAACTCCAATCCAATGCTCAAAGCCAAAACTCCAAACCACTAGCTCGAACCCCCATCACGTTGAACAAAGATGAGCAAGTCTCGTCCATGAATCCAAAGACTCCAAAATCCAATATCTCCAAAGAATACCAAAGAGAAAGCTAAAAGTTATCGAATCGATATCTACTATATGAAAAACCCAACTCTAAACTGCCCGTGTGGAAAATTGTGGGCACCCCGAGTTTAGAAAGGGGACAATAAACTTTGGGCCAGTTATGTGACTGGTATGAGCAAACAAAAACATTTATCTTTAAAAAAACAAATAAAAGAATTTAAAATTTGTAATCCATAATGCTTTTTGGAAAATGAAACTACCATAAGGCCTTCCGCCACACACACCATGCAAATGCAGAATTGGAGAAGATTTCTCCTTATGATAGTCAAATATGCTTGATACGCGAAAGCCATTTGATATTATTATTAGTGCATAGTGGAAAATATTTTCGAAAGTATAATATTAATCCAAGCCAGCATAGACATTCCGAGCTATGCCTACTATAGCTACCATCCAAACAGTGGGGCGCCACCATAAGTAGATGCCAGGTAATACAACTAAAACCGTACAAGGCACGTATTGGTGATTGGATTTCCAACAAATGGTCAGGCCAAGGAACTTCCCATTGCCACATGGGTACGCCTCTGGAGGGACGCGCCGAGAACCTAACCGGATCTCTGCCAACACAAGGCTGGGTTACCTCTGCAAAAATAGGTAACTACTACACGAGTATGCCATCCCTCGGTTGTAAACAACCTTTATCCGAGGTTCCTCAACAACAACAATCAAAAAGTAATATATATTTGCGATATCCACATAAGTTAAGTATCTGGGCTCCATACCATGATACCACTTCTATCCAGAAGGAAATGCACATACCTTAAGGGGCGCTACTCCCTATAACCTTGCTGCATTCTTCCTGTTTTGACCATTCCGGGGTGTGAGGCTCGACGAAGTCTCGTCCACAAAGCTACGCTTTTCACAAAAGCCATGCTTTGATCAACAAATGATCTGCAGCACTTCGCATGCCACATTACCAAATTGGGAATGTATCACTAGTAACCATCAACTACATAACCTCTGAGCTCGTACGTCTCAGAAAAGGGTGTTAAGCTAAGAGAATAAATCTCCGCCACCAAACAGAAATGTATTTGATGGAAAATGTTTTTACATCTCAAAGTGTAACGTCAGACACACATCCATACAAGTATGTTCCGGGTTTGAACAGAACCGAAGGCACTTCCGAAGAAGCCCTTGCAATCCGGATAATTTCTAATCACGACCGGACTCCCCATCAGAATGGGTGCTCAAATCTCTATACCGGGGCCAGTCGGTGCAGAGACATTCGACAGGTCATCCTTTCGCTTTCGAAAGTATCCGGTCTTCACCATCGGTCTTCAAATGCTATCTATATCGTCGTATCATTATTCGGAATGGGTTATATGACACAAGGTCCTCTCCCGGCTAAACCGAGTAATGAGCGCAATATTTAAAACATATGGATAATGGGATTTCAGTTAAGTCACAACCTAAAATCCAAAACTTTTCTTTCAAATGGTTTAAACAAATTACCATTTCCAATCTTTTAAACGAAAAGCTTCATTTCAAAAACCTTCAATGGTTTAAACAATTTCCACACATAAATCTTTTAAACAAAAGATTCACTTTTAAACCCCTTTTTAATTTAAAAACAAGGTTCACCAAACTTTAACAAAGATTCATTTATAGTCTTTCAAAATAATTCCATTTCAAGTTGGATTAACTCATCAGGTCTTTAAATCAAAGACTCATTTCATAGCTTTCAAAACAATTTTCAAAGATTCATTCATAACTTTCAAAACAATTCCCGTTGCAAATCTTCTATATATAAATGATACACCATTTAAAAATCCTCTTCAATTTCAAAATAGGGTTCAACTATCTTTCACAACGATTCAATTATAGCTTTCAAAACCATTCAATTTCAAATTTGAAATCTTTTCATCATAATTATTATTTGAAACCACTTGTTTCCGTTTCGGAAACCCGATTTTATTTGCACGAGTTAAGGCCTTTCAAATATAAACTTGGGTTAAATTCAAATTCTCAAAATCATACTTTTAAAATGGTTTAAAAACCCATATTAACACATTTATAGTTTGTATAACCTTTTTACATCATAAATTCTCAACATAGAATTCAATTTCAAATTTTGAGTTCAAATTTTTAAATCAAACTTCAAAACTAAATCAAGTTATTCAAAAATAACTTTTATCTTTAAAATTCCTTTCCAAAAGTTTTTCACTTTAAACCCAATCCATACCCAAAACCATTTGGATTTAAATATTCAATTTTTAAAAAAACATTTCAAAACATTAAATTCAAATATTTGTGACTTAGCCGATTTCCTCGTGAAATCCATATTTGTGTGTGTATAGTGTGGTCCAAAGGTTTACACACAATAGTGCAACAACATCAACCATTACAGATTCAAACACAGAAATATCGATAAGCGGTATAACCTATGACGCTTATCTTTATTTACAGATCATGGATAAATAATATAAGTTCATCGTAGATAACAAATTACATCACAGATAAATAAATTACACCACAGATCACCGCGCAAATCAGGATAATTCATAACGCAAAGCATCATATATCAGGGATATCAAACACTTAAATCATCCAATCCAAACATCCATAAGTAATACCAATTAATTATCTGATTAATTTAAATCAGATTAGTCACTAATCTTCGTTAATTAATGTTAATTAATTACAAACCATTTAATTAAATATCCTTAATGAATTACAATAATTAATTAACCCTTACTTAATAATCATTCCTTGATCACCTTTATTAATTAATTAACCTTTAATTAATCTATCACATTAATTAATTACCCTTAATTAATTATAATAAGTGATTATTCTTAATCACTTAGTCATCGTTAACCATAAATTAACTAGCAATTAATTTACCTTAATTAATTACCTTAATAAATTAGAAATTAATCCACCTTTAATTATTAATTTATTAATTAGCCTTTAATTAAATTCTTTAATTAATTAACATTTAATTAATTAATTATTCTCAAATTAATTACCTTAATTAACTAATCACATAAACTAATTATTCTTTGATTAATTATTATTTTTATCACTTGATTAATCAACGCTTAGTCATTTATTTAATTATCATCAATTACTTTCATCAAGTAATTATCTTTAAGTAATTAATTTCCCTTTTAATCACTAAAATTAATTAATTCACTTTTATTTACTTAAGACTTTAATTATTAATTAATTCCTTAAAATTAATCTTTAAGTAATCAACCCTTTAATTATTTTCATTAAGTAATTAATTACATTAATCTATTTGATTAACCTGAAATTAATCACGATGATAAATTTTCTTTAATTTTTTTCATCAATTTCTATTTGAAAATGCTTAAGAAAATAATTACTCAAAAACAAATTTAAACATGTTTTTAATTTAAAATCAATCTTTGAAAAACTTGACTCAAACTTGTTTATAATTTAAATTCAAAAACTTGGTTTATTTTACTTTAAAACTTATTTATTTTTATATACTTTAGAGTTTAATTTTTTTAAAACTTACTTTACCTTTAAAAATTCAATACTTTATTTTGTTTTTTAAACCTTAAAGAAAACCCGAGCCAGATGCTTGAATACTCAGGATTAACTTCGAGGAATCCCAAATCTCTTCTTCCCCGAGCATCTCCGCAATTTTCTTCGAGTTCGACCCGAGCCTATGCCTTCCTCCCCTATTTTTCAAAAATGACAGATACACATTTTTCACGCGTACACGTGCACAACTGGCCAGCGATGCTCCGATCATCGTCGAGTACACCATCCAGTTGAAGTTGCCACCCTCTACTTTCCAGACCACCTAAACTTATGAATTCATCAGAGAATCGAAAAATGAGCCACCTCGCACTCATATGAAACAAACCGATCATTTTGAAACCTCCCGCGTGACCACCTCCGACCATCTGAAGTTCTTCCCTCTCACCCAAATGTTCGTCAGAGACCCATTTTTATTTTCCCAAGGGTGCGATCTCCGATAGATCACCCACGACGGTGAATTCTTTTCTCAAACCTCGATGAGTCGAAGCGGGTCTTAAACCCTAAACCGATCACAATCAACATCCATGTTGATCTAAAATTTAATCCAGCATTTTTCCCAAGCTTCATGACCTACCAGGAAGCTCCAACTTCAATCACGAGACGAGCGAAGTTGCCGACCACCGTAGTTTGCCCAAAAACTCAATCCCTTTCATCACACGATTTCTCACCCATACTCACACTAAAAATCTGGATTTTTGTTTTAAAAATCATGATTTGCAAAATTGACTAAGATCATACATTCAAACTTAAATTTTAATCAACTACATTTTTTACAAAATAGAGATTCCTGCTGTGTTTTGATATTTTCCAGAAAACCAATTTACCTTTAGTGCTTACAAATATTTTCAGGAAAGAGGTCTTGACCATTCGAACATATTTTCTTTGAACATTAAGATCAATAGATGATCAGAAAGTGAGTTTTCGATTTTTCAAACAGGTTGAAACCTGTATTGTTTAGAGCAGATTTCATATTGTTGAGTACAGATATGCATCCTCGTTATTCATGTATAAATATATACATGCAAACACACATTTGCAATCCAAGCTTCAGGGCAACAAGATCTAAATCATTCAAAAGTTTTACTCACAGATTCTCAAGCATTGGATTCAAAGAAATGGTTTTAAAAATTAATGTTGCTCACCAGGTTTTTGATAGCTTCTTTTTTTTGTTTCCAGGCTTGATTTTTCCTTGATCTGTATTCTTTCTTTATCTTCTTTCTGATTTTATGTTTAACTTCATTTGATCTGCTCTGTCCAGATTTTGAAAATCCAGAATTGCTTGATTCTGTTTCATTGATTTTCAAATTGTAATGCATTTATATCTCTGGTTTGATTTGAATTCTGAAACTGGTTGAAGCTTTGTTTCAACTCTAAACCTTCCAGATTTTTTTTCTTCAGGTTTCAAGTTTGGATTTGATAATTTTGGAGACGGAAGAAAACTTAATACATTAGCCTGGTTAGTTTTCTTAATACATGTTAATAAAATTATGTTTAAAAGAAAAATTCAAATGCCACTTGTAATTTACAAATCATATTAGGCTTACATTTGTTAATGTCATGTTTTTAAAATGTTACACTTGTTAAAAGAACAAGTAATTTGGTGTTTAAATCCCTTGGTTAAATTTATCTATAGATTTTGTATAAATCCCCTTATTTTATTTTATTTGCAAGTCATGGTTATATTCTTATGTGTTCAATGTATATACAAATCTATGTTTTTTTAAATGGTATTAGGCTTTATTAATTTCAAAAGGTAAATATATATTAAGACTTTATATTCATACATTTTATTTTGTACTTATAATTAAATCAAATACCTTTTCATGAATATATTTTTATATTCCATTTATTATCTATTTCTTTTAAATTTCAAATCAAATTCTTATTTATAACAAATACATATCCTATTTATCCTTGAAATATAAAGTTTGACATATATTCAATATTTATAAAAACTTATTCTTAAATTCCAAGTCAAATTCTATTTATAATCCATTGGATTTCAAATCAGTTAATTTTATTTACAATCTTTTGATATATTTATTCTAATCTTCAAATTAATTCACAATTAAATTTGTAATTAAAATATTATTCAAAATATTTATTTCAGAATTTCCAATTAGAAATTCTATTGAAAAATCATATTCACATTCATTTATATTAATAAACAAACAAATATCTATTAAACTTTGGAAAATACCAGATTAATCCATAATTTAATTCCAAAAATTAAATTTATTTCCAATTTCAATTTGATTTAAAAACGGGAATGTTACAATAATGGTAACATTTTCGGCTCAGGTTAATAAGTTTATATGCAAACGTTTTCAAAGGGATGTTACTAGAGATAATATTGAACATTTTGATATATAAAAGTGTTTTAGTTATCATAAGGTAAAAACCCGTCCATATTTATGTGTGGGTGTGTCTTATGAGATTCTCTTTCTTTTCAAAGGATTTTATTCGAAGGCTGATATATGACACTGTCATTTATTATTGAGTTTTTCTCATGCTGGTTTATCAAGCCTGGTCCAGGTATTTTCGATACTCGGGTAAGATCCGAGTAGTTTCATATTTAGTTAAAGACGATTGGAGTTCCCCAATGAGAGCTGGAGATGTTCATCTATGTACGCACATATTCTATTATCCACTGTGATTCGTTTGTTTTGTTTGATGCGTGTTAGCAATTGTAAGGACAGATGTTTATAACCGTCTAAGCTGAATTTAGGTTAGACTATGACATATGTATTTAAAGGTTTTCCGCTATAAAGATATTTGTTCAATATTATATGTTATTCCATTCTTGTGAGATTCTGTTATGTCTATTTTTCTTTATTAAACTTCATATTCCATCTTTTCGTGCAATTTGAGTTGGACATATGTGGTTTATTGTCGATCCAAAGGGTATGGAAAAACGAGCCATGAAAAATAGCTTAGCCGAGGCTTGAGATGGAAGTTTTCCGAAAGGATAGAAAAGAAGCGGTAAAGCTTTGAACTTCAATTTTCAAGATTTAGATTCGAAAAATAGATTATCTTGTATCTAATTTTAGTCCCTCTAAATCTCAAAATTAAGAAATGTTTTTTTACAAAAAAGTTGTTGAAAGTTCTTTCTCTTGAATTTGAAAAAAATAATCATTTGAATCCAAGTAATTTTGAGGGATATTGATAGAATGAAGAAGAGGTTTTGTCGGATTGACAAAAATTAAGCCCAAAAATGCACTTTAAAGAATTGTGTTTCAGGCATAGAAAACCCCAAAGTGGAAAAAGTACTCAACATAAAAGTTATAGCCACTGGAATTTCATATGCTTTGAAAAAAGAATATTGTATTTAGATTCTGTTTTGAAGTAGTTATGGCCGAGATAATAAGAGGTAAAATATGGAGAAAAGATGAGTTTGATTTGAAGAGAATGAATATTGATTTCATTTGAATATTTTGTTAATATTTTGACATTATTCATTCTAATTTTTTCTTTTGACTTGGAAGCCATTAAAGAGGAGATGAAGAAGATGAAGAAGCTTGAGAAAAGAAGAAGAAGAATAAATGTGAATGAAAGTGAAGAAGGAGGTAGGTATTTATAAAAAGAAAGAAGTGGTAATTTACCAAAATAACCTCTTACTAGATTACCAAACTAACCTTACGTCAACCTAAAGAAAACTCCACTTTTTCAATACTTAACGTCATCCTTTTACTTATTACTTTATGTCTTAGTCACTTAAAGATTAATTAAAGAAAAGTAATTATTTTGATGGATTTTGATGTAATTTGGATTTGATGTTTACTTTTGACTTTTCTTGAACTTACTTACTTATCTTAATGATATTCTAGAAATTTCTAATCTTATTTAGTAAAATTGAACTTGATTAGTGAATTAATTAACACTATTTGAATATATGTTCTTATATAATAAAATAAAGGTGCGACAACGTGCGAAAACTTTTAATCAACAAAACGTTGATTTTCGATAAAATATTTTACGTCACATTTTGACGTTTAGTTAAACTATTAGTTATGTAAAAAAAAATTAAAAATAAATTTGTGTAATGTTGTTTAAAAATATAAACACTTATAAATAAATCAAAATAATTTATTTAACCATTGAAACATACTTTTCAAATATCAACATTTTGTCACTTTTGTCGATATAGGTAAATGTTACTATTTTTGTGTATACTTCTCTTTCCAAATCCTATCCAATATTACTTGAATCATATAGCCTTACCCATTTTATATTTATAATCACTTTTAATAGTATATTTTAAAGTGGTCAAATTTTGGATCGTTATATTCTCCCCTACATTAAAGTATTTTGTCCTCGAAATTACAAAAAATAAAAGTTTGCCCAAAACATTTATCTTCAAACTTAATTCCATATAATATACACAGATCATCAGTACGAAATATCTAATTCGATCTCCTATTTGAATACACAACTTTATTTTCGAACTATTATCGATCCTCCAATCCTCTAGTGCAGACTCTGATCAGGCTCTTTGCTCAGAAATATTTGCTTTCCTTCATAGCTCTCAACTATGATAGAAAACTCAAGTATCTAACCATAAACCCTCATCAATGTTCGTTGTGAATCGAGTGATAAATCCTTTTTTGAACCAGTGTAAACACCTCAAAGTTTCATACTTGGATCTTAGATCAAAATTGGTGCGATGATCTATATATAATATATGCATTTATTAACTTCCAAAAACGTTTCATAAACTTTTATCTTAATTTTAAATATTTCATAAAGGTACTTTTTTATATTATCCCTTTAATTATTTATTTCCAAATATTTTTATCATTTCGTAAAACTACTACTTATGTTTATTTCATCTTATAACTTATGCAAATCAATCGCTTTTAAAGACTTATGTCCAAATTCTTAATTTATGCTAAAATTCACTAATAAAACGTTTTCAAGTTATAAATACTTTTTAAAGAGTTGCTATTATATTTTTCTAGCTTTGAGAACAAATTCAAAATTACCGATATTAAATTCTCTATTCTTAGATTCTTTTATTTATAAATCACATTTATAAATCATGCTTATCCAATTTCACTTACTCAAAACATTTCACAATCTTTTATCAATTTCTTAGCTCCTAATTAGGTATGATTTGGAAATTTCGACTATCCAAAATCATCGAATTTTTTTTTTATCTTATCAATTAGTGATTCTAATTTATCTTTGGTTTAAACACTTTAATAAAGATTACTAATCAATGTTTCACATTATTTCTTTAACTTAAGAAAATTATATAGACCGGGTAACTCTAAAACAATCCAAGGAACTGGGTACTACCAATAGTACCATATATCATCTTAACAAGAAGAGTAATACTTAAGAGAAGTTTTTACCATCCGAACACATGTCTTGTCCATTTTTAGTTTATTTTTGAGACAATCGAATTAGTATCATAAAATACCCCTTTTTATTTGAAATAATACCATTTTCAAAATCCTTTGAAGATTACTTCATAAAATCTATTTTATAAATTCATTTTATCTTATTTTAATTAACTTTATTAAAATTACCACAATTCTTTTACTCGAATTTAAATTCTTTATTCTTTTATATTTTTCTTTCCTTTTATGTAATTATTTTCTAATACTTTTTATCTTATATGTTCATTCCTTAAACAAATCTTATTATCAAACACCTTATAATAAAACCGTGAAATTATTTCACAAGGTATTTGTACTTAAACTTTTAAATCAAACAACTGATCATCATTATTTTGGAATAAGTATTAAAGATTTTAATTACCTTATCAGATTTCTTACTCATCTTATGAAACATCTTATGGTCAAACTTTGAAATTCTAGTCACAAGATGTTCATATTTAAATTTCACTAATCCTAATTTCAAACGATATAGCTTTTCAAGATATATACTTTATATTCAAAATATAATCCTAGGTAAAATTATTTCGTTTACCAAATTTTAAAAAATTAGTGTGTCGGTTCGCCTTATTCAAGTGTTTAGGAATCCCTGTCGATTACATGGTGCACTCATGCATTGACCGCAATCCATATACTACTCAATCGATTAATCAACACTTATATCCAATAACAAATACATGCTCATATATAATACGCTCAAACTCACTCTAGGATGTTACTAAAACTATCTCTAATGAGTTACTCATCCTAGGGTATTACTAACCCTATACTCGATGAGTCTTTACCCCCAACAAAGCCAAGGTTCTCGCTTAAACTTCAGTTCTGATACCAAATGTAAAGATCTAGGCTTTTCAACCATCGACAGTGGATACAACCACTTCAACTTACACTGGTACCTCACGCTTTGCTTTTACAGCCAGCCTCTCGACTGTAAGCCTAACTGGCAAACCAACCCCTCGTTACTCGATCTCAGGGACATGTACACGCAAGAGTCATCCGTTCGCTACCTAATAAGAAGCGAGAACCCCCTATCGTCTATGAACATTACTAAGCAAAGCGAATAATAGAATATGTCCATACAATGATGAAGATCTTCACCTCTCCTCTGGAAACTCCAACCGTCTTCCACTAAACTTGAATCTACTCGGATCTGACCCGACTATTAAAAATATCCGGATCAGGCTTGATAAAACAGCGTGGGATACTCGAAATTTTAAATGTACAGATCATGATGATGTTATCAAAACCTTCGAAAAGAAGGGTATCTCATAAGACCATGCCCATATATAAATACGGATGGATTTTTACCTTATGATAACCAAAACATTTTTATACCAAATATACTTGATATTATTTTTAATGACATTCCTTTGAAAAAACTTTTCAAATAAACTTATTCAAATAAGGTATTAATACCCAGGCTAGGTCTAAGGTAATATATACGGACTGGGTCAACGTATATCAAATGAAAAATATGATACCAAAAGGGGTAGCTGAAATGTTTGCAAGTCATTACTACAATTTCGGAACAACAATCAAAACCGTAAATCTTGTATTAGGATTGGATTTCCAACATGATAGGGAACTAGTGGTCTTTTCTCCGATCCACGCATAATAAATATAGTTCCCGCGGTGCCTTAATCGCCTTTCTCAAGCTAGTCATTTGGAACTGTACTTGCTATACTACCACTGATAACTGGTAGTTCCCTGCTTTTCTCAAGCTAACCACTTAATCAAAATGGGACAATAAATGCCTTGAGTGATGTTTTCCGCCAAAGGGACCAACGTATTGGATAGCACCATACATACTTACTAATTCCGAATTTGTGTCTGTCAGACCACATAGTATCCCATATCATCTTCTGGGATGTGAGGCGGGTGAGGTTACGATCAATTTCTTCAAAGCCACGCTTTTCATACAAAATCACGCTTTGATCATAAATAGGTTCCACTTTGAATGCCACATTGTCAGTCCACGTCACATGACTCATTTCTAGAAAAATATAACTTCCTGAGCTCGTATGTCTTGGGAAAGGGTGTTAAGCTAAGAAAAGTATAAGCACTCAAATGTGATTTAGAATAAAATGTCAGAAAAACATCCATACAAGTTCGTCCTGGGACTGAACAAAACCCAAGGCACTTTCCCCGGCCATTACTATGCGAAAAGCCCTTGCAATCCAAAAAAAATCTCCATAACGAGGAGACCACTACTATATATAACTCTATAATGGGAGCGACCTAGAGTATGTCAACAAGCAGTCCTTACACTATGAAGATCCACGGTCTTCAATAATCATCATCTTCAACATGTCTTTACTTCAAACATATACATTGATTCGAAGTGGTTTTTGGATAGGGATCACCCAAATCTGATCTCGGTTCCTTCGAAACCAATTATCGATAAAAAGTTATTTGTTCATATGTGGATATTAATCATCAATCAATTACTTCATCTTTTATTTAAATCAAATACCTTTCTTAGATATATTCTTTCAAGTTATTTCATTTTCTTTTCAAGAGTATATGGAAACACTAAGCCTCATTTATTAAATCATTTTATTTATTTAAACCTTTTAAATCTTGGAATAATACTAAATCATTTTCTCTTTTACTTAGGAAAACCTTTCCAAATCATTTATTAGATCTTAATCAAAGATTTCTTATATTCAAGTTATCACTTTTAACTTAGGGAAAATATTCTTAAATCATTTATTAAATCTTAATCAAAGATTTCTTTTTTAACTTCAAATCATATTCTTGCAATTCGAAGATTTTAATAACAGAGCACTACTGCCACTTTAAATATGGTAAATTTCACCTCTAGGGACTAGGGGTGAGTAATCCTACATCATGAATGTCTTCATCTTCAATGATCTATGTCTTCAATAGGTTTTACTTCGAAAATTAGTTTGAAGGGATTTTCGAATAGGAATCATCCAAATCCGATCCGAGTTTTTCTAATAGGAATCACCCAATTCTGATCTTGGTTCCTTCGTGCTAATCATCGATAAATAGATGTTAAGTTCATATGAGGTTTCAAAAATTAGTTTGAAGTGATTTTCGAATAGGAATCACCCAAATCCGATCTCGGTTCCTTTGTACCAATCATCGAATAAAAAATGTTAAGTGGTTAATTAACACTCAAAGAATTTGTTTTTTTCCTTTTATCTTGGAAAAACTTAAATATGATCTTTTAGAGCATCCGGGCTTTCCTTTTGATCTATTCCACCCCTCGCCTAAAAAGAGAAAACATAGGTCAGGTAAGTTCAGGGCACTGGTTGCTCCATCCCTAACCCTACTTAAACACCTTGTTTTATCTTTGCAGATCTCATAGGCATGACAAATTTATTAGTCATTTCCGCATACTCAATTTGTTAATACATTCAATATTCTTTACTTTTTGTTTAAGTGGTATATGTAATTCCTCTTAACCGTTTATTCAAACTCTTATTAAAACTTCAAAATCATCTTTAAATGACTAAATTATTCTTTTAAAATGTTCACAAAATATTAGGAAAGAATTGTTAAATTTAAAACTACGTTTCAAAAGTTATTTAAAACTGTTGCGAAATGCGAAAAGTGTTGCAAATAGTGTTTTAAAAGCTATATTCTTCAAAACGAATTTTATATCCTTTGGAAATCCATATTTTCAACTTAAATCTCTTCTAAAACATTTTAAAAGATTTTGAGAATTTATTTCATATTTCTAAAATATTTAAAATATCAATTTTAAACTTTGGTCACTTTAATGCAAAAGCGTAACTTTTCTAGAAAATTGTTTTGGACATATTTAAAATATACAAGATGAAATCTTGATTTTCTTCCTTTATTTCTTTAAACATTTTTAAATGTTTATAAAACATTTCTTACTCATTTTAAAACTATTTCCAGGAGTTTTAAGCATTCCATATACACCATTTCATTTTCAAAAGGAAAATGGTTTCCTTTGTGCTTATCGACGTATATTAACGTGACTTGGTAAAACAATTTAACAAACATATCAAACAATCAATACTTGATGATCAAAGAATAAATAAGCATTCATAACAATCCTACCACATCATCAAACTTGTATATATATAAATTCAAATATTAAATAGAGTTTCTCACCATAACCAAAGCTATAAACTTCCTACCAACATTCTAATCATCCAACACTTCACTAACTAATTCCTACTCCATTGAACACTAGAAAACAACACCCTCTCCCTTCCAATAGCTTGGTCGAGGCTTGATATGGAGGTTGGCCAAAAGGATGGAGAAGAAGCAGTAGAGCTTTGAATTTGAATTCCTAAGATTTAGGTCTGAAAAATAAGTTATCTTGTATCTAATATTAGGCCCTCTAAATCTCAAAATTTAGAAATGTTTTGAGCCATAAAGTTGTTGAAAATTATTTTTTCTTGAATTTTAAAAAAAGAATCATTTTAATCCAAGTTATTTTTAGGGAGATATAATAGAATGAAGAAGAGGTGTTGTTGGATTGACAAAAATGTGGCCCAAAAATTCACTTCAAACAATTGAGTATAAGGTATAGCAGACCTTAAAACTAGAAAAAATACTCAACATAAAAGTTGTAGCTATTGAAATTTCATATGATTTGAAAAAATAAATTTTGTATTTTGGTTCTGTGTTGAAGAAGTTATGGCCAAGTGGAAAGAGATAAAATATGGAGAAAAGAAGAGTTTGATATTAAGAGAACAAACATTGATTTCTTTTGAATATTTTAAAATATTTTGACGTTATTTCTTTCTATTTTTTTCCTATGGCTTGGAAGCCATTAAATAGAAGAGGAATACGGTGTAGAAGCTTGAGAAAAGAATAAGAAGAAGAAGAAATGTGAATGAAAGTGAAGAAGGAGATAGGTATTTATAGAAAAGAAAGAAGTGGTAATTTACCAAAATAACCTCTTACTAAATTACCAAACTAACCTTACTTCAACCTAAAGAAAACTCCACTTTTTTAGCACTTAACATCATCCTTTCACTTCTTACTTTATGTCTTAATTAATTGAATATTAAGTAAAGTAAAGTAATTATTTTGTTGGATTTTGATGTGATTTGAATTTGATGTTTACTTTTGACTTTTCTTAAACTTACTTACTTTTCTTAATGACATTTTACAATTTTCTAATCTTATTTAGTAAAAGTGAACTTGATTAGTGAATTAGTTAATACTTACTCTATTTGAAGTGATCCAAAAACGGATTTGACCTAAAGTTTTCGGGTATGTCCGACCAAAGATTTTATCCATCCAATAGTAAAATCCGACAAATAAAGCAAAAACCGCTCACATAGAAAGTACATAATCGAAATGTGCCTAATCATTTTTGACACCAGACGATAACGCACTTCCTTCGCTCGGAGTTGTTATTAAAAACCAAGGCCATTGATCATCACGAATTAGATGGCAGGCACAATTTCTCCGCACTACTTTTCCGCAGTTGAAGACTATCATGCCTTTTGAATATGTTCCTATATAAGAAAATAAAGGCGCGACAATGTTGCAACAACTTTTAATCGGCAAAACGTTGATTTTCGATAAAATATTTTACGGTCACATTTTGACGTTTTAGTTAAACTATTTATTTATGTAAACCAAATTTAAAAATAAATTTTTGTAATGTTATTTAAATATATAAACACGTATAAATAAATTAAAATAATTTATTTAACCATTCAAACATACTTTTCTGAAATCAGTATTTTGTCACTTTTGTCGATATAGGTAAATGTCGCTATTTTTATCTATACTTGTCTTTCCAAATCCTATATAATATTATTTGAATCATATAACCTTATCTATTTTATATTTAAAATCACTTTAAATAGTATATTTTAAAGTGGTCAAATTCCGGGTCATTATAGACCGTGACATAGCTCCCACGTATCAAATCATAAACGCTATGCTACGACTCCAAAAAGGCAAAGCTTAGGAAGTTGGAACTATGGTACAACCTTTAAGTTACAATGAGATGTAGAAACTATGTTGTGGTTCCAAAAGCAACACTAACAGCAGAGAACTGCAGCAGCACCCCTTAAGCAAATAAACGAGGATGCACCACAATCTTAAATCTAATATCTTAAGTTGCAGGTATGTGCCGCAATCTTGCATCAACTTAAAGATGGCTATACGGATGTGCTACTATCCTTATTTGATGTTGAAATGACAGAACGACGCCACAATCTTGAAGAATACTTATCACTAACAAAAGGACCTTAGGAATGAGGCAATGGGGTAATACTGCTTCATGACCAAAAGCCGAATCTTTCTGCTTAAAAACGAGCCAGGATGCCCCATCTTCATCCACAAGTTCATTAAACTTGGCATAAAGGAAAGGATGAAGGCACGGTCTCTCATTGATATGTATGGCCTAGAGTAGGTTTAAGCAAGGCGATCATCCATAAAACTGAGTCGTAGTTCCCACTTACCAAATTATACCATATAGCATTCAATCCAGATGTCTTTGATGCTATGCTTTGCAAATATTTTGAATTAGGCAGAGCAGTATGACTTCGAAAGGATAGTGGCAGTTTGAATGCCATAGGTAATCCGCATCTCAAGCATTAAGAAGTCATAGATCCTAATGAATTACATGGTGGTATATTCAAGAAATGCTGGTAAAAATGAAGTAATTCTTCTAGAAAATGGGAGGTTGTTTCTCATGACGGCTCCATCTACACATATGTGCAGTCCTCAAACCAGTTCTCTTAGAATTGGAAAATCATCATCTATTCAAATTTGGGCTTCCAACATGAATTTCAAATTTCTTGCCTAGGTTCAAAATTCAACCGCTCAAACTGTAGTTTCCCACAGAAAGCCACGTTAGTGGCCCGAGCACATCAAATAAGCAAGATGGATAGCCGACACGTTGCATGATCCAAAGGCAACAATCAAGAGAGTAGAAGAGTAAGGTTGGTAATCCACATGAATTTCTATGTACTATATATGGATAGGGCATTACAGCAAAAAAAAGGGAATTTTACTTTACTATTTTTGGATGGTCAAATCAAAATTTTTACTCTCCGCTATTTTTGTTTATATTAAGAATCAAGAAAGAAGAAAGTGATATTTTACCCGTGGTCATAGGCTTCACCATCCGAAGCATGTAAATTATCTGTGTCGCTTTTATAGTTTCAGTTCATTATTTTATTATTTTAATGTTTTTAGCGCTTAAATCGAGAGAACAAACGGATTCTAATACTTCAAATATTTCCTCGCATAATTGTGTAAGTTTTAAAGAAACATAGTTACTCCTCTTAAAGACAATATTAATACTACTTAATTTTACTGATTCATAATCACGAAAGCACTCAACATCATGATTATGATATAAAAATACGAGGGTGTTTCTAAGATGAAAAATCACATTAACATTTTTAGCACTAGAAGAAGGCCAGATTTCCCTCTCCAGTAAACTTTACTTACCTTTCCTTAAGACACCAATATAGTATCATGAATCCTATAGATTTCAATACCCCTCCTAATCAGGAGCAACTTCACTATACCTAAAAAATGTCTAAAAAACCACCATAACCCAATCTTAGGCAGGCGCCATTATGGACCCTACCATAGATCATCTCCTAGCAGCTCTTTAAGCCTTCACAAACCAATTAAACTAACGCATGGATGGAATAGAGAGATCCTAGGCCTAATATCCTACCCCTAAGCCAATCTTCCCTCAATCTTCCACGGGTCACCACCGTCATTCAATGACTACGCTGCCTATGCAGCAGATGAGTGATAACGGCAATCTCAGAACTGAGAACGGTGATGTTAGTCAAAAAACTGATGCCAAACTTAACGCCAAAATCTAAATTAATCCTTATATCAAATCAAAACCGGCTAACATTAACCCTTTTCTACTGAAGAAGCAAGCTCGAACTATGCCTAATGACGGCGATGTTACTTAACCGTATAGAGATGGATCATCCCAGATAGATACCAAAGAGTATGAGGTCTACGGATTGACGGCTCACGTTAGGGGTGGGCATTTAACTGATTTAACTAGCCTAACCGACTTAACCTATGTCGATCGAACCGCTTTAACCGATTTTATCAGTTAAACGACCGACCTTAATTGGTAAAATTCGGTTCGGTTAACAGTTAACACATTGGTTACCCGTGGTTAACTGTTTAACCAAACAAGTTTTAAAGCAAACAACCATCATATCTATATTATTACCAACACCGTTACCGACCCACCACGTTTCCTACCTAAAAGTCAAAACCTTAAAGCAATGTCGCTTTTTTTCATTTCGTATTTCCTCACTTTCAAGTCAAAAACCTAGATCCATAAAATCAAAATCTTGATTTCGATCAATTATGTCAATTTCGATAAGTACATATGCACTATCGATTTCAATCAATACATAGCGAATACATCCACTATCGGTTTTGGAAAATCAACATTTAAGCTACACTACAAGTTTGTGATTACCATTAATTTGGCATTTGAGGCCTTGAGATATGGTAAATACTAGTCGAAAGAGGAATAATGTGAGTTTGTTTTCACTTTTACCTGTTTTATATTATTATTATATGTTTGACTATTAGATTTATTCAAATGTATACTACAGTTGTTATTAATTACTGTTTAATCACACCTATCATACTAATGTAAAGCTATTACATACACACAATTTGCCACCTATACAATTTTCTCGTAGTTGTTAAAGTTAATATACATTTAAATGTATACAATTTGCTAATTGCGTATACGATCTGATTTTGCCTATACATAGCTATTAAATATAAATATACATTTAAATACTAATATACATATTAAATGTATACAATTTTCCTATAAAATTTTCCATAGCTGTTATATGTATATTAATATTAATGTACAACTATTAAAACTGTATGTTAACGTATACAATTTTCCTATACACTTGTAACTGTAATTTATAATTATATATTAATGTGGTATGTAATTTATATTGTTTAAGCATCATAACATAAACATTAAATCAAAAAATGTAATACTAAATTAAATATAATAACATAATCTGTTTAATAACAATATAGTATATTTGACACGTAATTGATCTTAAAAACAACTGTCTAAGCATCATAGCGAGAAATGAGGTAAGTCCAAGCAAGTAGAACAGGTATATTTCTAATTTATAATATGTAGCAGTGGCCTATAATTTACATGATTTTTTTATCTCAAGTGATAGGCGGATGTTATACGAACAATGAGCTATAATTCCAAATTATCATTGTTGTTATTGTACTCGGGTTCAGGTATGAGAGTATATATTCATATTTACAGTTAATTTACATATATAATTTATAGCCTAATTTACAATCTATTTAAAGGTGTTGAAGTGGTTTAAACTTTACAATTAAATCTTGTAGTGTAATTTCTTTCATATATATAGTTTAATTTACAGTTATTTCATATGACTCTGGTTCAGCTATGTCAAAAATAATTAACAATTAAAGTTTATAGTGTAATGATTTACATGTTCAGTTATATGAGTACTATAACCATCCTAGTTTATTGGTAAGCTGAAGCTCTTATATTATTAAACCCAAAAATTATTTAGGACCCATGAATAGAATAATTTCACAATACAAAATTACACCGCTTGATTTGGATCCAACTCAAAATTCGTTAAAAAAACTTCTACCAAGGTTTTGTGTGCTTAGAAAAATTGAAAGTAATTACTTTAAGATCGAGCTCATATCCTGAGCAAATTAGAGCATTTTTCACGTCATGCAACTATGCTAAGTCACATAGCGAACCACAGTATTTCCAACAGACCCAAGTTTCCAAAAGAAAAACCACATGTCTAGCTCAATCATACTTTTGACGTTGCACTTGATAAGTCTACAAATTTGTATTTTGCAGTGGAAAATGGATGGACTTGAAGCTCACTAGCTCGGCTGCTCAATCGCCAAATCATTTATATTAATGCATTACCAAACTATGAATGTAATTGTATGTTGCCGTTTATTTTGTTGTTCATTATGAACTTGGTTTATTATATGTAATTGTATGGTGGGCTGTTGTGAACTTAGTTAATTAGTTTATATATTATACTCTGCTATTTGTTATGCTACAGACAATAGTTCAGTTTATATATGTTGAAATACACACGGTTAACCATGCAACAGTTAACCGTTGGGTAAACGGTTAATCATTTGGTTCGAACAATAAACCAAACCATTGAATTTAACTAATCAACCGAGGTTAAATTTAACCGGTTCGGTCAGTATGATCGACCGATTTTAAACGATAAATGGTTAACTGAACCATTATTTTTCATTGGTTAACCATCCAAATTAAAAGATCGGTTTGGTTAACTGACCGTGCCTACTCCTAGCTCTTATAAAACAGTTGACAAAATTGTGAAGAAAGAATAACATAGAAGAAGAAAGGAAAGAAGGTTCTTCCCCTATTTAGTGAAAGCATCAAAGAAGCAGATTTTCCCGACAATATTAAAGCCCCATCAACTCATAATTTTGATGGGACCACAAACCTAGACGATTATGTTTGTACTTTCGAGTATTACCATAATGCCTCACAACTTTAATGATTGAATATTCAAATGATTAATTTAAATATTTAATCGTTAATCTATGAAATGTCCATTATAGCCAATTTTTTAGAGAGGAGCGAATTGGGTCTCAAGACATCCATAGTTAAGACCGCTTTTTCGACGTAAGAGAAACGAGTATAAACTTGACTGTGTTTGGAATTGGTGAGTTTTTGGAGTGAATACTGATTTTTGGAGAAAGAAGTGAATTTGGGCCTAGCCCATAAGTTGGTTTATAAGTAGCTAACCCCTTCCCACTATCATTTCATTCTCTCATTGACATTCAATTTCATCTCGGTTTTCTAATATACTCTTTATCATCTCTTAATCTCCAAGCCCTAACCCCTCTCAAATAAATTGCTAAATCGAATAAAAATCACCATAAATCATCTCTTCCTTTCTCTATAAAATCCTTGAAGGAATTAGCATGAACTGGAGTTCGCATGGAGATCTCAAATTTAAAGTAAGCTTTGATTTGGATTTTGACTAATTTGGAGCTTGGTTTGGGGAAGTAGAAGTGGGTGGGATGATTGTCTTACCTAATTTACATGGTATACTTCATATAATTGTTTATTTGTGATTATGGAGTGATATAGAATGATTTGGAGAATGTTAATGTTGTAATTAGGCTTATGCTTATGCCTTAAACATTTTATATCATCACATTATTTAATTTAGACATTAATCGTCATGTTTGGAAAAGTTAGTAAGCTTAGATTTGGTTTTGGGGTTAGTTGGATGATTATATATGATGTTATAGTTTGATTTGTGATTAATTAAGTAGTATAATGATGTACATGTCATTAGAAAATATTAATTAAATCATTTGAATTGATTTAACGAAAGTTAATATGCTAATTAAGTGAGTTAGGAGCTTTACACTTATTATTAAAGTGGTTAGAGGCCTAATAAAGCTTAATTAGCATTTGTAAACATTATTTGCAAAAAGAAATCATTTTAAAAAAAGGAATATTTTATAAAGTGAATATACTAAGCTAGTTAAGCGAGCTATGAACTCTACACTTATTACCGAAGTGATTAGAGGCTTAACGAGCTTGATTAGTATTTATAAATATTATTTAAGTAAGGAAATAGTTTTATAAGTGAAATATATATTTTCTAAAATAGAATGAGATTTTATAAAATAAGGTGAAGATGTATTTTATGAAATAGAATGAGATTTCATGAAATAATAATAAAGTTGTATTTTATAAAATATATGAGATTTTATAAAGTACTATAAACGATATATTTTATAAAAGAGTAAGATCTTATAAAACAACTTGAAATAATATTTTAAAAAAGTTTGAGATTTTATAAAATAATACGAAAGAAGTATTTTATAAAAGTATGAGATTTTATAAAATAGTAGAAGAAATTATTTTATAAAGTGGTTATATAGTTTTATAAAATAATTATAAGATGAATACTTAATTCTTGATAAAGGAATCAAGTATTATAAGAGCTTAAAATAATTTATAAGTTAGTTTTGTATTTTATAAAATAATGGAATAATTTTAAAAAAATGGTAGAAAATGATATTGAACTTCAATACAAAATATTTGATAAATAAAAGTAAGATTCAATTAAATCACTATTTAAATATACGTGTATATATGTATATGAGTAAGTATACGTATATGTGTATTTGAACTTATATAGAAATCAATATAACTCATGTATTGTAATTGAAACAGTTGAATGATTTGGATTGTTAATAATAATTTTTTGATTGTGTAAAGATATTATACATGTATGGAAATGTCTGTATGTGTATACAAGCACGTTACGCATTAATCTCATCTAGCCATAGCGACCAATGGGCATGCTAAGTTGCATGAGAGAGTGTTAGGTCGAGTGATCAATTTGGTGAAGCTAGAAACATAATTTGTGAAGTTTTATGTGTTTTCATACACTTATGTGCATATGCATGCACAAGCGGGTGTATCAACACATGTATGAGCATCATGTGAGGAGAGAAGGTTGGTTGAGTCCATTTGGGCATGTTAGAAGAGCCTGAGTCATTGAAATTGTTCCGAGGAGACTTTATATGAAAAAGAGCAGGATTGGTATCGAAATAGATTTTTAAACACTTAAGAAACCACCTCTAAAATATCAACCAATGGACTCGGGAGAGGTCCGACACGACAAAGGCATGCTATGGGAGCAAGGTGGCTCACCAGAAAAAGCGACAAAGGAAACGAGGTGTGAATCGACTACCGTTTAGGGAGGTTTATACCTATGTAAGGCTACTACCTAGGACCTACTGCTTTCAGTCAAGTAAGTGGGTAATTCAGTCGACTGAAAGTGTGTTCAAAGAATTCTCGAGGGGAAACCCCAAAAAGTACTAAGGGACGTAGTCTTAGTTGATTGGGAATAGGTTCAAACAACTTGCTTAGTCGACTGAATGACACCTCCAATCGAATGAATGCCTGGGTAGTGAATGACTTAGGGAATTTCTTCCCCGTTCGATTGCGGTTCTTTGCAGGGTCTTGGCATGACTTCGAAGAGGCTTTAGGCTACTTGGGAAGGCAGAATGCAAGGGAAATCATAGGACTCATATGTAATTTATAGTGATACATTTGCGGCCAATGATGATCGGACATGATATCAATGTAGTGTTTGATTACACGGTCATGATTGGTGAGATGTACGATTTGGCATAGTCAGTCCATCCCCCTTGGATTTGAACTTGAGGTAGATATGTTAGATGAACATTATTGGTCTTCTATTAGTGGTCGCACCGATTATAGCTCTTATAATAGAGGCCATCCGTGTAGACAGATGATGACGAGAGATTGTTCTTTGTTTATGAGAGGCATGCTAGATCATGCGATGTTATATTTGATGTATGCACATATTATACAACATCGGTGACCCTTTATGGTTCGAATAGCGTATTACACGAGATATGCGAATTCGTTCTCTTTTTGATAGAGGCATACGCAAGTTATTTGAGAAATCCTTGATGTCCTAGAGGAGGATGATGATAATCATCTACTACAGGCTCATAGAACACCAAAGCTTGCTTTAGAGGTATAGTGTGATCCGCAAAGGTCTAGGTATTTGGAATAGATTGAAAGCACCAAAGCCTGCTTCATAGGGTAAGGTGCATAAAAGCCTGCTTCAAAGGGTATGGTGATTCTATTCACTAATTAGACCAGGTTTCAGGTATATAGAATAGTCAGATATCATCAAAGCTTGATTCAAAGGGTATGGTGAGATCTACATGAGATTATTTATCTTGAACTCTCAAACGGAATCATTGGATTGCGATAGATGTCTATAGTGGACTTAACCCGTCAGTAATGATGGGTATCAATTTGTACTTTGGTTTTCTTTTATTTCCATATTGTGTGTATTGTTAGTTGGTTGATGTTATTGTTGTTAGGTCATTATCATTGCATACTTCACGATAGACCTATATTATGATCACCCTGCTTTTGGATGTTGGGTTACATTTATCATAGTATGTTGTTATGTTTCAGTCACATTATATTACTTGTGTTGACTCGTTGATTTTAGGAGAATAGCATGTTATGGTATGATTCCCTCCCTCTTGTGATGGGTTTACTTTCTTGTGTATGGGCTATCTGGATCACCCTTGATCCATGTTTTTGGAGAGGATCGAATGTGCCTTAGTGGTTCCTGTTCTATTTGTATGCAGTTCTGATATACAGACTATACAGTATTTTGAGATAGTTTCCCATGTACGAGGCTTTATGTCTGACCCACGTTTTTTCTTTATCTATTTATGTCACGATAACTCTCGAGTACTTAATTGGGCAGTTTGAGAGTCAGGTGTTTTTGGGGATATGCTATCGGAGTGGTGCAGCTGAAGCTTTGGTGGCGAAGACGACAATTGGATATTTAAAATATATTATTGTAGTACGTGACATATGCCATTCGTATATGAGACTTATTATACAGATATTTTGTTCTGACTCTTTGTATTAATATTTATTTATCAGTTACTTCGACTTGTGTATTCTCTTATATAATGTTCACCCAATTATTTTCAGGTATATTCAGTATATTATATGTTATCATTTCGATGTGATATTGCATCGTGTGCCTAGTTATTATGTGATGTTTCTTCTTCTTTCTATGTTTTCTTGACAAGTCGTCTTTTGTAGTATTCAAAAGTTAGGCGTTGATGTAAGGTGCCGAAATTTTAGATGTTACAAAGGCTGGGATGTTACATTTACATGGATATCCTAAAAGTATGAAGGATGGCGAGATGTAAGTTTATCCTAATATATTTGGGTGGAGCAACTTCGAGGTGGTTTGGAAGGTACAGTCGAGGAGAGGTTCATTCTTAGATGTAGTTAAATGCAGGTTTCTTAAGGCATTTCAATTCTGGGAGGAAGGATTTCCCAGATGTAAACACAATGTCCTGCATTAAGCAGGGAGAGAATGAGAGCCTGCATAACTTCATAAAATGCTTCAAATCTAAGGCACTTTGGATCAGGGTAACTTGTGAGGAAGCTCTGTGGATGGCAACGCATGCCAGAATAAGAAGGGATACTTTCATGTAGGAAAAGAACAGCAGAAAGCTATGTCACAGCATGAAGGCATTCTATAAAAGGATCAATGACTACATCAGAATGGAAGAAGTCAGGTCTATAGCATAGTCTAATAGAGCTTATGTTCTCCATAATGAGAAGAAAAGGGAGGCGAAAGTATACCATCCATTTGCAAAGAGACAAAGAGAATTTAACTTCACAGCAAACACTACCCTCACCCATAAGCCTGGTCAGATCTATGAGATGACTAGGACCAGGCTAACTTACAACATCATAAATAAAGGGAAGAAACTAGAGAAAAAAATAGGGGAAGCCTACTGTCATTTCCATAGGGCCAATGGCCACCACCAAGATAACTGTCGCACATATGAGAAATGGGATTGAGAGACTGATCCAGAAAGGATACTTAAGCGGATACCAGAAGGAAACTAATGGAGAAAGAACGGGGAACCTTACTCTGGATCCAAATGAAAACCTAGTTGGAAGCACTCTACCCTTATGCCTCAGTCCATAGAGGATCACATCTTGCAGGAAAGAGTGAGAAAGCACGGGAGTGATATGTAAAAGAAGCCAAAATAGAGCAGAGGACCATGTTCGATGTAAAACGAAAGCCAGCACAAGACATATCTTCATCACAGCTGATGCTACTGTAGTTGTCCTCCCGCATCAGGACGGTGCAAATCTCAAATTCCAGCATGAAGAAAGTGTTCGTGGATTTTGGAAGTACTATCAATGTCATCTTCAAATTTGCATTTGATCATATTAAAGCCAAGACCATAGCTGGTATGTTGCTTCAACTACCGCAACCACTCAAGTTGGAGTAGCCCACTTACTTATCACCGCTGGAACTGCACCTCTCTAAAAATCATTCTATGTGAGCTTCTTGATCGTTGATTAACCATCACCATACAAGGCATTCCTGGGAAGATGTGCATTGATTAACATGGGGGTAGTTATTTTTTAAAAGATCCACTGATGAAATTCCACACCCCCATCGGGATATGGTCGATCAGAGGAGAACAATTGTCAATTAGGGAATTACACGGTATAAATTTTAATTCTAGTAATAAAATTCCACACCCCATTGGGGTAAGCTGTTTCTTTTAATAGCGGTGATAAAAGTAATGAAAAGGAAGTTGAGCCAGTTCGTAGAACTGTATCAGTACAAAGTACCAAGACTAATACTGAAGTATGTCACCTTACGACCGCAACATCAGTAAGAAAAAAATAGGAGTATATGCATATGGTCGACACTGACAAATATAAGTAGATCTGTGCATAATATTTTTTTGAAGAAGCTCAGAAGTAAGTCTCCTCCATTACATCCTAGCCCGAAATGGAAGAAGTGAAATAAATTCATGGTTAGAGGAGATAAGGGGTGATTTAAAGTCATTTGATGACCTTGAAGATGTACATATAGACCTCAAAGATCCTTCGAAGAACCTCAAGATTGGGAGGAACCGCAGCGAAGAAGTAGAGCAGAGTTAATAGATTTCCTCAAAAGATCAACATATATTTTCTCTTGTACGCACTCAAATATGGTAGGAACAAATCCAGCTATTATCTGTTACGCACGCAACATAGATCCGATGCTCACCCAGTCAAGCAGAAGCGCATGACCTTAGATCAGGAAAGGTATAATGCTCTATATGAAGAAGTTAAGAACCTGAAAGAGAATGGGTTTATGAGGGAAGTATATTACCCAAAGTGGATTGTGAACCCTGTTCTTGTAAAGAACGCTAATAGGAAGTGGAGAACTTATGTAGACTATACCAACCTCGATTAAGCTTTCCTAAAGAATAATTATCCTTTACCCAGAATCGATCAGTTGGTGGACGTAACTGGCAGCCATGAACTGCTCACCTTCATGGGCGCGGACTCAAGTTACAACCCAATAGCCATGTTTGAGCCAGATCAAAAGCATACCATTTTTTTGATGAACAAGGGCTTATACTTCTACAAAGTCATATCATTCGGACTTAAAAATGCTGAAGCGACCTACCAAAGTTTAGCTAACAAAATGTTTTCAGATCTGATTGGCAAAAACGTTGAAGTATATATGGATGACATGCTAATCTAGTCAAAAGAAACTTCAAGTCATGTGTGAGATTTATAAGAAGCATTTGCGGTCCTAAGGCAGTATGGTATGAAGTTTGATTCCTTGAAATTTACTTTTGCTATTCAGTGTGGGAAGTACCTGGGATACAAAGTGAGCGTTTGTGGCCTTGAAGAAAATACGAAATGGATTGAGGCTATAAGGAGAATGGGGCCCTTAAAAAACTAAAAGACATAATGAATCTAAATGATAGGGTAACTACTCTTAACAGGTTTATTTCTAAGACGACAAACAAATGTATACCATTCTTCGGTCAAGTAAGGAAGGTACGTAATTTCGAGTGGATTGAGAAATACAGAATTGTGTTCCAGAATCTACAGGACCTTATGATTAGTACTCTTATCTTATCAAAACTAATAATAGGTGAGGACATGTATGTATACTTATTTGTAAATGATTAAGTTGTTAGTGTTGCAGTGGTTCAAGATGATGAAGAGACCCAAAGACCTATCCACTTCACAAGCAAATGCCTGCCATGAGCAGGCTCAATAAATCAATCATTGAAAAGCCAGCTTACAACTTACTTCTAACGGTAAGGAAACTATGGCCGTACTTCTAAGCACATCACATGAAAGTCCTCACAGATAAACAATTAAAGAAAATACTACAGTAGCGAGAGACATCAGGTCGATTACTAAAATGGGAAATGGAGCTTGGCCAATATGATATCTCCTACAGTCCTAGAAAAGCAATCAAAAGGCAGGTGCTGGCAGACTTCAATGTGAAATGCACGCTGCTCGAAGAGCCATAATTTGATCAAGAAGCACACACTCTATAGTTTTGGTAATTATTCTAGGATGGAGCATCAAATGAGCAGGGGGCAGGAATCGGGTATGTACAGATCACTCCAGATGGAAAAAAGTTATACAGGACAGTGCAGCTTGGGTTTAAAGCTACTAATAATGTCATAGAATATCAAGCTCTCCTCGTAGGCCTAAGGATGGATTGGATAACGAAAGTAACCTATATTAAAATTCATAGTGATTCCCAATTAGTTGTGAACCAAGTGTAGGGTAATTATCAAGCCAAGGAGCTGACTTTAGTTAAAGACATGAAACTTTCTAAAAAATTATTAGAGCGGTTCAAATAATTTGGTATAAAACAAATTCCACGTGAGAATAACTCTTCTATTGATTCATTAGCCAAACTCGCTAGCACTAAAATAGAAAATGGAATGAAAGCTTTCTAATAAGGCATCAAGCTGAAACAAGCATCATAGAAGCTATTCAAATACTATCTTAACTAGAGCCAAATAAGCTACCATCAGAGAAGCTCAAAATCAAGAAACAGCATAGAGTCAAGAGCAGTCCCTAATTATGCATATCCCTCGACAAGCGGAAGAAGAATCATGGATGACCCCTATCGAACAATTTTTGATAAATGGGGTTCTGCCTCCAAACATTAATGAAGCCTATAAAATAAGATACTAGGCTCCGTACTTTTCCTTATCTGATGGCATATTGTACCAGAGAGGGTACGTTGCCCCTTATTTTAGATGCATTTCCAAAGATGAAGGATTATGTGTTGTAAGAGAAGTACATGAAGGGAAATGCGAGAACCACTCTGATGGAGAAAAGTTAGCAAAGAAATTTCTAAGGCACGGGTACTACTGGCCCACAACACTTCAGGATGTGCAATAATATATAAGGAGGTGTGATAGATGTCAAAGTTTGCCAATATCCTAAGAAAACCATCCCATGAAAATACAGGGGCAAAGTACATCATGGTGGCGATAGATTACTTCATAAAATGAGGGAATTACATTGTAATGGTGAGAGATTACTTCACAAGATGGTAAAAGCAGAGCCTTTAGCCACTACGACTGCGAAGAATATAGTTACTTTTGTTGCAAGGAACATAATCACTAGGTTCAAGTTCCCACATAAGATAATCTTTGATAATGGAACCTAATTCGAGAGTAAAGAGTTTACAGAACTTCATGAGAGAAAGAAAATAATGAAAAGCTTCTCTTCTATTGCACATCCACAAGAAAATGGGAAAGTCAAAGCAACAAACAAAACTATTAACAAACTGCTCAAGAAGAGACTGTAGAAGGTGAAAGGAAAGTGCACAGAAGAATTACCCCTAGTATTGTAGGACTACACGACCTTATCCAAATCTCCAACTAGCCATACATCCTTCTTCCTGACCTATGGCTATAAAGTAATGCTTCCAGTTGAGACAAAGACCCATCACACAAAAGAATATTGTATGTGGCAGATCAGAATAAAAAGGCTAAAAGAGGCTGCTCTCAACCTCATTTAAGAAAGAAGAGATGAGGTGGATGTCCGATCTACTGCATACTAACAAATGATGTTAAAAATTACAATAGTAGGCTTAAGGAAAGAAACTTCCACAAAGGGGACCTAGTATTGCACAAAGTAATAGCTAATGCTAAGAACCCAGTAGATGGAAGCTTGGGTCCGAATTTGGAAGGCCCTCTAATTGTAGAATAAGCCTTAGCTAACGAGGCTTACCGACTATTGAGGCCTGAAGGGGACCTAGTTCCAAGAACTAGAAAATTAGAGCATCTCAAACCTTATTTTGTAGAAGAAATGTTTTATGTATGTCGAAATGATAAACACTGTAATTATTATGAAAAATAATAATATAGTAAACTAGACGTAGGGATATCAGATGGTCCAAACTAGTATAAAAATCCTTCTGTGTTAATTTTACTAACATACTTAACAATATTGAGTTGTAATTTACATGACTCGTCTTTTCAACCAATCAATTATACTGGATATAAGGATATTAGACGGCATGAACTAATGTTGAAAATCATGCATATGAATTAAAGGATTATGTACACACACCTGACTTCACAGTCGAAAAGCAATCTAACCCCAAATAGCAAAGAAGACCATGCCACGTGCATGACGAAATAGGTATACCAAAAACCAAGTTCAAAAAGCATGAATTGCTCGAGGAATCAATCAAAAGTGGCAAGAAAAGGTAGCACACAGAATGCATTACAACCTACAAATTAGGTACACATCTAGAAAGTACATAAAGCTTGCTACGTAAACATTAATAACTAAGGTGTATTCATATTTTCTAAGGCTACTTATAATTCACTTAGACCGACACATGTTTGCATATTCCATACTTTTATATACACACCACAAAGACAAAAATTATCATCATACGATATTACCTCAAAAAGTTAAGCTCGAAACTACAACCTATAGTAAAACAAATTATACCACGATCCTAATTCGTCCTTAGAAGAATCGACGATTATAATTCTTTCATAACGGTGAGGTCTGCGATTACCCAATGCAGACTATGACTAGAACCGCCCCTTGATTGAGGAGCCAGAAGTGAGCCCTTTTTGTAGTACTCCTTCGATTCATGGAATTTGGTCTCATAATAATCATTCTATTTCTCCTTTTATTGGAAAATAACATCGGGATTCACCTTCGGTGGAGGCGAAGGAACAACACCAAACCTCGATACAACATCGAGAGATAAAGATGCAATAGGATCATATTCTGCACTAGTTTTCTTAGTAACCTAAAGAGATAATTCTTAACTTTGTCATTTAGTATCTTGATCTTATCTTCATAAAAAAAAACCTTACATGGGCCTTCAGTATCTTTCAATAGTCTCTCCAATTCTAAAATTCAAATCAGAGCAAACTTGAGCTTCTCCCTTAAGTCGGCTACCCCTGCATATTGTGTGAGGCTAAAAATTAAGAAATTTGAATGAAAAAATTAAAAGGAAATGCGATCAAAGTAAAGACTAAGAAAAATACTTAAACTCACTTAAAAAATGATATTTCCTTACAAGGTCTTCCTATAAAAAAGTATGGATCCTAAAATTCTACACTTACAGTAAAACACCAAATCTATGGGATGCTGGCCAAAGGCGGGTCCATTCTAGAATGAAAGGTCTTTCCTGAATTATAGTTAGCATCCACCCATAGGTCCATTGGGTCCTCCGCAGTCATCATGAACCCTTCTCTATTGTAAAGAAAATTCAGGTTAAGCATAGGGTAAAAATAATTAAAAATGTCCATTGCATGTTGCAAAGCGATCTGCTCCATTTTCTTTTGACCTTCTCCCTTCTAATTTTTTTTGCAAGATTAGCAATTCGATCCTATCTAGGCACATTAGCGGATTCTGGTGTAGCGCTGGGAGCAGCTTGAGCATTTCGTAATAGGTCTTTGAGTTTGTAGATCTTATGCACATTAATTTCTCTCATTTTTTTCGAGGTGTCAATTAGTTCTGCCCTTGTCTTTTGGAGTCTCTAGAAAATCCACCAAAATATTTGAGATCATCTGATTTCCACCCCTTTCTTTGTGTACAAGGGAGCACTCTCATCCTTGACCGAACTACCGCTTGTGATGATCCTCCTGTTCTTTGAGCTTACCTTGGTAGTGCAACTCTAATTTCTTCTTCCATTTATCCACCAATACAGCGTCCATGGTTGTAGGAGGAGCGTGGGCTGCACCCACACTATGTCCCTCCGCCGCCTCCTCTTTTCCTGCACCCCTTGTCTTTATATTATTTAGCAGCCTGAAGGGACATATTTTCTATAAATTTTTCAAATCCTTAATCTCATCTTCATAAAAAATCACGTAAAGTGCTTCACCATCATTCAGTATCTGCTGCAACTTGTCACTTTGGAGTTTGCAATGTCCAGCTCATTATGCAACCTTGGTGCTCAAGTGCTTCCTTGGCTTCACTGAGCTTGAAAAGGGCGTTCCTCAAGTCTCTTTCAAGAACTTCATTAGTAAGTGTTAAATGGAGATTATTTTCCTCCAAATTCATGGCAGAAGTTATGGCCGCAACCTCAAACTAGGCATGCTTGTGTCACCCAGACCACAAATGGTTGGAACTGGAGGTTCATTGGATTTGAAATCTCTCATAGACTTAGGAAGCCCACGAAGATCAACCTATTTGGTGATAATCGGAGTTTATTTTGAAGAAAATCAAGCTAGACGGAGTTATGTCTAGAAAAAACATATGACATAAAGACCAACTTTATGTATGTATGTATGTATGTATGTATGTATGTATGTATGTATGTATGTATGTATGTATGTATGTATGTATGTATGTATGTTTATGTGTGTGTGAATGTAACTAG
This sequence comes from Allium cepa, assembly GCA_030765085.1. NCBI lineage: Eukaryota > Viridiplantae > Streptophyta > Magnoliopsida > Asparagales > Amaryllidaceae > Allium > Allium cepa. The sequence goes on along the minus strand of CM060935.1, from coordinate 735,349,584 downwards.
TTCACATATAGGAGTAATAATAGTGCACAATACTCACTCCTTATCTAGATTGCTAAGCCTAAACCTAAACCCCTCCAAGTGAGGACTATCAAGTGGGAAGGAATTACTCTCTAAGGTATATCATCACCGTCAAGGTATGAAATCACTAAGAGCCTCTTTCTTATTACCTATTTGGTCAATTTGGAAAGCACTCCTTTGGTTTCCTCTCTAAGTTACGTAAACTACCCATCTAACACTTTTTCACGCTTCCGAATCGCCTTCGCACTAAGATCAAGTCAATCTACAGTGTGGGTTTGAAAGTTTTCCATGCTTTTCTTCAGAAGTTTAGTACATATTTCTTCCTTAGAAAACTATAAAGAACAAGGAACGAAAATAGCATTATCATTCGTAGTGTAGTAACAAAACGAAAAGAAAACTAAAGAAATTGACCACAACAAAAATTGAAAATAAAAATATTTTTATTACATAAGAAACAATGAGGTCATTTACAAGAGTTTAGGTAATTACATCAACATGAGGAGTTGAGTTGGCCTCGGTCACCTTAGACCTCGCATCCTCGTCATCTATTTGTGAAGAGGCATCATGGGAAGCAGAAAGGGAAGCATGCTCCACAGCTAGCTCCTTAACCCATTAAGACCTACAGTAAGAAATGGCCTTTCAGTCTTTGCAGTGTCCCCCAAGAAACTATGGTCAACCTCGACGGTTAAATCATCTAATCGGTCGGCATAAAACTAACGCTTGACCACAGTACACATCTTTTACAACAAGAGATAGGTGATCCGCTTGAGGTTGCCTTTAAACTTCTCTACCTCTTTCCCCTTCTCCTCCAACGTTTTGTCCTTCTCCTCCAACGTTTTGTCCTTCCTGTCCAATTCCATACCCTTCAAAGTCAAGGCCTCATCAACTGCCTTCGCCGCCTCCACTGCCTTTTTAGCCTTTTCTTGGTAGGCTTTAAGCTCTTCCTCAATTTTATCTTTCTTAGAGGTTGCCATAGTAATGTTAGCCTCAAGCTTAGCAGTACAGGCAATGAACGTGACCTGGTCAACTTTCCTTCTCTTCTGAACCTCAATTGCTAAGGCCATTGTCTATTACAAAGCAAGAGAAAGTCAGGTAAGAATTGATGCGGTAAACCAATATTAAATAAGAAAGGAGAAGAAAGTACTTATATAGACCCAAGACCTTTCAAGCTTAGCGTCCATCTTGGAGAAAGGAGCATAGGAAGTGGAATAGCTAGGGGATAAGATTGCGAGGCAGAAGCAATATGAGATGGGTTATCCAATGTGACATGCCCTAACCTTTTAACAAGATTGGTAATGGCACCCTTAGTTAAAGGAAAGAATCAGATACGTAGGTCTTGTAATGATTGAAAGGGGGTGGTCAGCACTTCAGATAAAGGAGGAGAAGGAGGCTTACATGGGTTTTTAAAGGGCTGGTTAGAAGCTTCACCGTCATCTTTTTTCCCATTTTTGCTCTTCCTCTTCTTCATTATCTCTAATCTCTTAGGTGGAGCATCATCAAGAAATGAAACAAAAAGATCACCACTCATTTTACCTATATAAAAAAAAATTGGGACAGTAAATGCCTTTTCAAAAAAAAAAAGAAGTAAAAATGTAACGACCCGGAATTTTGGGTCGCTAGATTTGAACATTTAATTCATTTTAAATGTTGAATACGTGGTATAATTTTAATTTTGAAATAAAAGACTTTGGTAAAGTTAATAAAATTAGTCAAATTTCAAATACGAGAATTAAATTGGAATTTGAATAATAATAATTTAATATTAGAATTGGAATAATTAGTAATTATGAGTGTAAATAGATATAAAATTTGATTCTAAAGTTTATTTTGGTCTAACTGGATTTGAATTGTAATATTGGACCATTGAATGGAATTAATAGTCGATAGATTAAATTTGGAATTTTATATTAATTTAATAATATAATATTGCAAATAATCAGATTTTGATTTAAATTGAACCAGAATGATTTTAAATGTGAATATAAATTTTATACGAGTTATAATAGAATTAATAAAATTTTAAAAGTGAAATTTTAAGCGTTTTCGACAAATTCGAAAGTTGCTCGATTTAATAGACGAGTTAAAATAGCCTTCCGGGGCACAGTCTCGGAATTTGACGAAACCAGTTCCATTGGATCCGTAATAATTAGCTATTATCGGATTTCAATTTTCGTAGCAATCAGAGTTGTCGTTTGACCGTGGCAGCTCGAAACGCATAGAAATCGATTTAACCGATTTAATTTTAAATTGATCGTTTAATTCCGTAACTCGCACATATGACCGAATTAGCTTACAAAACCTGTTCCATTGTGTCCGGAACGCGAAAAAACCCTAGAAACGCCTGTCGACATGTAAGATTCGGAGTTCGTTTGAAAAATTGCTTAAGAGTTAATCTAACATTAAAATATTATTATATTTACATATATATATATATATATATATATATATATATATATTCACGTTTTTAGGGCCAAACCCTAGTTTATACGCAACCGCCGCTTATAACTTTTAATGGCCGAAATCGCTTCTCCTTTTTCGTCGATTTTCTCATCATCTGTGCTTCGATCGTAGAAAGTTCCAACTGGAAAGTCGGGGAGTAGCTCAAGCTCTAGAGATCCAATGGTGGCGATCTATTTTCGCTAAGGGGATGGGTGGCTACGACGGTTCGAACGCCGCACGTTCGTGCTTGAAATTCGAGTTTTGGGAAGAGCCGAGCTCGCGCGCGCGCCTGGGGAGGGTGAGGTTGGCAATGGGCTTAGCAACGGTGGGTTCCGATCGCTTTCACGATGAGCGAGGCGGGGGCGGTTGCAAGCCCTAGCGAGAGACGATGGGTTCAAACTTCACCTATACGTGCGCGTTGAGGAAGAAGAGCAATCGCACGGTCTTGATTTTTTCTTCCTAGTGTATGGCAAATCTGAGGTTAATAAAATAAAAGAATTGTTTATAAATTTTAGTTCAAACTTTAACAATTCGTATCTAATGCATACGTTGTCAAAATTCGACGAAACAGGAAGCATTGGAATCGCAGCGACTGGAAGCACGTTGTGGTGCAGATCTGAATTCGATTCAAGCAAGTAGAAATTTCAAATTAAATCGAATGCTTCGACTTAATTTAAAATTTCGAACGCTCGCCGAAACTCAAGATGAGTTATTCTCACCCACATCTGGATGCTAGCTAATTTAAATAGTCAATATTTAAATATATGTGTGATTGGTTGAATTTAATTGTGGTTATCAGTCTGGATTGATATTTATATACGTGATGTGCTAATATCTGTGGTGCAGGGAAAACAGGTTGGAGGGATCCAACTGGATTCCTCACGATGTAGTAAATATTTTTATAATTGAAGATGCGATTTGTTTATATGTTGTGATTGATAAATCTAAAATTAAATTGAACTGATATATTGTCGCATAAGTATAAACCCAAAATTTTAATTATAAATGGATTTAATTGGGTTTTTAAGAAAATAAAATAAATTGTTAAATAAAGGATTTAAAGGAATGAAATTTGGATTTGGTTTGGATGAAGAATGAAATTTGTGAATTGGAATTATAAATGAAGTGGGAAATTTATCAGTTGATAAATGTGAAAGTATAGGTTTTATCAATTGTGTTGAATAACGATGGGGTTATCTGATGATGTTTTTTCCTAGAGATTTAAAATATGTTTCAACAAAACTTTCCAAATATAAATTAGCAGTTAAAATGTATATAAAAATATATTTTGAAATACTATGTTAAACTATTGAAATTTAGGTAGATGTTTGTTTAAGAAATTCCTTAAGTATGATCTTTCATTTAATAACTTATAACAGTTTATTTAAATTAAAAAAAAATTAAACCTATAATTTGAAAGTGAATTTCCAGAAATGGGAAGTGGGTTTAAAACTTCAAAAGGAAGTTTATTTTATGCAGGTGAACAAATTTACAATAATTGAAAGTAAATTTGAATTGGAATAAATCGGGCGGGATTTATAAAAAGGATTCTCTGGGTTGTTTGGATAGAAGTATATTTCCTGGGAAACCAAGTTCATGTTTTAAAGCAGATTTTAGGTAATGTTAAAGTTTAAACTTGTTTCTAAAGTGTTTTTGAGAAATTATTATTTTAAAGGAAATAATTAATAAATTAGCTATAACAGTAATTATTTAAGAATATTATTAGTAATTATCTTTATATATGGATTTATTTAAAGGATAGTTTGATTTAAGTTATTTGATACCTTGTATATATTCTTTTAAAACTCCATCTTTAAATTTCATTCAACTAAACCTTATTTTAAACTAGCCTATATCTTATCAAGTGGTTTTACTTTAAATATTTTGAAGTTATTTTTGGACTAAATAACTAGTAGTAAAGTTTAATATTTCAAAGTATATTTAAGAATAAAGTATTTTAATTGGTTTAAAATCTAAATGGTTTGGACTTGGTTGTTTCCAGTGGGAAATAAATATTGTAAAATTTATTTTGTCAAGGAAGATGTTATGTAAAACTGTTTTCAAAGGGAATTGAAAATAGAAATATATCTTGTAAGAGATATTTGAGTAAATAAATAATGTGGGAATTATTTATTGTCTGATGGATGTTTGTGAATATTAATTTATAGTTAAATCACCGACTATCAATATTGGACAAATGCGTTGATCGTTTCGAAGAGCCGGGATCGAGATTTATTTCTCGAAAACCACTTCGATCCGGTTTGTACGTTTCGTGGGAAAAACGTGTTCGGAGTCGAAGATGGAGCAATGAAGTGCAAAGGCTAGTTGCTACTAATCATGAGGATATTTCCAAAATGGATGTAGTAGGAGTAGTGCATTCGGTTCCGTTCGAACCCAGGATGGACTTGTATGGACGAATGCTTTCGGAACATCGTCAGGAGGGCGATGGGCATTCTAAGTGAAACGTTCTAAAAGGTAACGCTTAGCCTCAAGCCTCATCAAATGGGAATGATTGAAAATCAAGGGATATGCAGCAAGGCTTCGTGGGTAGCCCCCACTTAAGAGTAAGGCCATCCCTGTTTAGATGTCCCTTTTTATTTCGGCTTAGTGGGCGGTTGCTGATCCCAACCGTGGGGTGATCTTATTCGGAACTGTCCAGTAAGGGATGGGTCCGGCCTTGTGTTGCAGGGGATCGGGAGTTGTCCTCGGTACGGTGATCTAGGCCCCGTACTGTGACAGGTGGTACCCTAGTGCCTAGTCATTGTTGGAAATCCATTCTCCCTACGAGCCTTGTACGAGTTTTGTTTGTATTACCCACTCTGTGGCTAGTAGCTGGAATTTAATAGATGTAACAATTTCGGCTATTTTATAAGTATTTGTAAATAGACCCTATTATAATATCAGAGGATTTCTATAAAAAGTGTTTTAGCTATCGTAAGGTAAAAACCCGACATGTTTATTTGTGGTGTGGTCTTACGAGATGCTTTTGTTTTCAAAGGATTTTTGAAACTTTAATAATCAATTTGGGTGCATTATTATCAGCTGGTATTCCAGATTGACTCGGATGTTGTTTCATTATAATGCTCGGGTTAGACCGAGTATTATATGTTCAGGTCAGGATGTTATGGAGCTGGAGAGGAGCTGGAGTCCGAGACGTATTATTCGTATTCGTATATATATCCGCTGCTATGATTGTATGGGATTGTCTGATTGCTAAATATTGTTGTATAAGATACTCTGATGATATGATGTATAAAACAGATATAGATTCATTTTGTGTAAAGATCTATAATTACTATTATAGTTTATTCCGCTGCGACTGTGAGATTCTGATATTGTTTAGCTCCTTCTTCTTCTATCTCTTCTTCTTTAATCCTTAATGGTTCGTATTTTTGTTCCACTTGAGTTAATTGATGTAGAATAGTGTTGACTCAAGGGGTACGGATTTGCGGGCTGTTACACTTGGTATCAGAGCTTAGGTTGGCGACAACCTAGGCTTTGGTGGGAAAATTACTCATTAAACAGAGTCAATAGTACTCTATAATGAGTTGAGCGTATTAATAGATATGAGAGCGTACTTGTTAGTGAATATAAAAATTGTTTTCATACTGTGTTGACTTATCGGTTGAGTGTTTGTGGATTCTGGTCGGTACAGGAAGTACAACCATATCGATAGGGGTTTCTAAACTCTTAAACAAGATAAACCGACATAGTATTGTTTTTAAAGAGGGTAAATGAAATAATTTTACCCAAAATTATATTTTGATATAAAAGAAATAATTTTCTAAAATTATTATATATTTGGATGATTGGTTGTTAATACTATAATCAAATAAGAATCTAAAATTTGAAATGGTTATAATCAAATAGATTCTATAAGTATAAATTATGCAAAAGAAGAATAACTAAATTTAAATTAAACCAGAATTTAAATCCTGGAAGTTTTGGGAAGGATTATAAATGTAATGAAAATAAAAGTTTGGAAATTTAAAATCCTGGGAAAGTTTGAAATGTCGCTAAGGTGTTTGAAGGCAATGATGGAGTATTGTTTTGGGTAATATGTTTTGGATGGAACTGTTTTGAAATGAATTTGGGAAGTAAGAAAGCACTGAACTCACTTCAGTCGCTGGAAAATAATCCTGATGATGCTGGCCACATCATTAGAATTTATTTTCGAGTTTCTAAAGTGATGGATTGCTACCAAAATGGTTGGTTATGATATTGTTTGGATTTGTTTGGTATAATAGTTGTTTTGGAAATTTCAAAATGGGAAAATTGTTTTGGTACAACCAAGTTGTTTTGAAAATACGGAGATTTGATTTGATATACCAGGAGAGTATGAGTTATTTACTATTTCAAAATGGTTTTGGGATAAAACCGGGTAATTGAATTCTGGAAAATTCTATTTGAATAATGTGTAAGGTTAAATTGAATCAACCATTGAACTTATTAAATGAAGTTGATATTAATAAAAAGGAAATGAAATTTTTAATCTTGGAATTAAATATTAACTTGAGTTATTAAAAGTGAATAAAATAGATTGAAGTGAATAGAAAATTTGAGTTTAACTTGGGATAAGTTAAATAAATTGAACTTAGAATTAAATTGATTTGGATTAAATTGAAATGTAAAATAACTTGGTAATCATGGGGTCATTGTACAATAAATTGTACTCATAAGCTATTAAGTGCTATACTTGTGATCTGAAAATTGTGGATTTAAAATTTGCAAAGGATCATGGTAGAAGAAAATTTATATCCTTAAGAATTCAGATATATACATATATATATATATAGAATTTGGAATTGTGATTATAAGATGTTAATGAATTAAAATGAGCAATATAAACTTTGAAGTAAATAGTTGGGTGAACTTATAAACAGAAAATGAAATAATGATCACAAATGGGAAATAGTTGAATGGTATGGTGGATTCATACCTAATCTCAAATGAAACGTGAATTGAAATAAGATGATGAAAGTATAAAATATAAAGGATGTGGATGAACTTAAGTTAGTAAATAAATTTGAACTTGTATATGGAGAATTAAAATTGGATTGAATTAGACTTAACTTTGATTAAATGGAATTGAGATGAATTTGAATTTAATCAAAATCAAAATTCAACTGGGTTATGAATAATATTGAATGGAATTAATTTCTATTTAAAATAGTAAAAGAAATGAAATAAACCCAAGTTGACTAAATAAATTTAGTTAGACTTGAGTTAAATTTGGGGAAAAGAATTGAGTTGAAGGAAAGTTAATTTAGTTGAAATGATATTGAATAACTAAATTTTATCCCAACTAAATTCAAAGGAATTGTTTGAGAATGAATTTAGCGTAAGCTAAAGTAAATAAAGAGAAGTTTGAAGGTGAAATAGTGTAAACTAAATTAAAGGGAATTTGTATTGGCATGGATAAGATTTTGGGGGTTTGTTAAGAGAATTTGGAAAGTAAATAAAAAATCCAATTGTGGCATGGGATTTAAATTTGTGGTAATAAATATTGGAAGTTTGAATGAATAATTGAATTAGATTATAATAGTGATGGCTTGAATTGTAAATAAATTCAAGTGGGTGAAATAATGTGAAGGGGCCTGTTATTAATAAAATAAATTCGAAAATAAATTGATGAATGAGAATTGAAATTAAATGAATATACTAATCAAATTTAATGTAATTGAAATTTGATTGAATGAGAATTAAATGAAAATGAAATCAAATTGTAAGAAAGACAAAAATAAGTGTGGAAAAGCGTTATTGAGTAATCTTGAATGGAATTTGTTGAGATTAATAAATTGAAATGAGAGTGAAAAGGACTTTTAATTAATTTGAGATGAAATAAGAATGTACGAGTTGTATATAATAAGAATGGAATGATGTTAATATATTTTCAGTTGGGTAATGAATTTGAAGTGTGAATACGAAATTGATTTAAAAATTGCAATGGAATAAAATTAATATAAATCAAAGTTGGAATTAATTTTAATAAGTATAAGCTTAAGTGATGATTATTTGCTTGAATGACATAAAAATTGCATAAGGATTGGTTGTTTTGTTGCATTCGAAATTGTGTTGGTTTAAAGAAGCAAATGGAATTGGTTTTGAATAACGGGAAATGGATTGGGATCTTTTTAGTGGGTTTGTATGCAGATTAATTAAAGAGAAAAGTAAATGAATCAAAATCTTATATTACTCTTAGTGAATGTGAATCTAACATTTGCAACTCGGATGTAAGTCATTCGAGTGGAATATAATGAAGTTTAAATTTGGAAAAGAAATGCAAATAAATCAAATTGGAAGTACATTAGAGTGTGAATCAATTTGAATTTAAATTGAAGTAAATTGAAAATAGTGAAGCATATGTTTATAATTTTGAAGATGAATTGGTGGTAGTAATTATGAATTGAGAATGGTAAACTTGAATGTAAATCATTCAAGTGAAATAAAATGAAGATGGTTTGGGTGAAAGTAGAATGGACTAAAATCTTAATAAATGGATTTGAGTATAAATGTAAGTGAATCATAATAGAAGTGCAAATGTATCAAATTAAAAAGGAAATTGACTGGGAAATCAATTCGGAAATGGGGTAGAATATGAAGGAAACATAGCAAAACTTGTATATAAAATCCTTTGTGTGAAATAACTTAGAGTTTGGCATTAGAAAAGGAACTTTGTATATGCTTTAAAATATGATTTACTTATGAAATTATGCAAAGTGTTGTTTTTGGGATGTAAATGGATATGTTGGCTTACATTATATTGAAAATGTCATTAAAATGTTCATATCTTTGGAAACTGATGAGTTTGTTGAGTAAGTACAGGTACGGGAGGCGTTCGAGAGAGTTTGAGCACGTATATGCGTTATATTAGCCGCTTGCTATTAAAATTTGCTAAAACGGTACGCCTACGCTAATATAATTGGGAAAATGATATATATATATTGTGATATATTTTGGTTTCCGACCGTGTGGGTCGATGTATATATATTTATTTGTATCGCGATATCGCGAAAGCTCCTCCGTACAAGGGAGACTCTGCCAAAAAATTTTGAAAATTTTGGGAGTTAGAAAATTTTTAGGATTTTGGAAAAATTTAATGAACTTGGGAAGTTATTTTTGAAATAATGTTGAAACAAAAGCTTTTGAGTACGAATAAAGCAAATGAGTTTGGATTTGGGCTAAAGGATTTTGGGAAGTGTATATAAGCTTTTAACTAAAGAAGTTTGGGATAAGTTAATGAGCGTAGGAGCATTTGTTTCATTAGCGACAAATCGATTTCAAATGACAATTGAAAATAAAGGACTTTGGAATAGGATTGAATTAGTAGTTTCGATTTGAAACTAAAGGATCTGGGCAAAGTGAATTTGAGATTTTCACTAGGTAGGTTTTGCTATTGGGTTTGGAAAATTCTTCTACCTTAGCAAATTTCGGGGACGAAATTTTTATAAGGGGGGAGGAATGTAACGACCCGGAATTTTGGGTCGCTAGATTTGAACATTTAATTCATTTTAAATGTTGAATATGTGGTATAATTTGAATTTTGAAATAAAAGACTTTGGTTAAGTTAATAAAATTAGTCAAATTTCAAATACGAGAATTAAATTGGAATTTTAATAATAATAATTTAATATTAGAATTGGAATAATTAGTAATTCTGAGTGTAAATAGATATAAAATTTGATTCTAAAGTTTATTTTGAGTCCATTGGGATTTGAATTGTAATATTGGACCATTGGATGGAATTAATAGTCGATAGATTGAATTTGGAATTTTATATTAATTTAATAATATAATATTGCAAATAATCAGATTTTGATTTAAACTGAACCAGAATGATTTTAAATGTGAATATAAATTTTATACGAGTTATAATAGAATTAATAAAATTTTAAAAGTGAAATTTTAAGCGTTTTCGACAAATTCAAAAATCGCTCAGTTTAATAGGCAGGCTAAAATAGCCTTCCGGGGCACAGTTTCGGAATTCGACGAAACTAGTTCAATTGGATCCGTAATAGTTAGTTATTATCGGATTTCAATTTTCGTAGCAATCGGAGTTGTCGTTTGACCGTGGCAGCTCAAAACGCATAGAAATCGATTTAACGGATTTAATTTTAAATTGATCGTTTAATTCCGTAACTCGCACATACGACCGAATTAGCTTACGAAACGTGTTCCATTGTGTCCAGAACACGGAAAAACCCTATAAACGCCTATCGGCACGTAAGATTCGGAGTTCGTTTGAAAAATTGCTTAAGAGTTAATCTAACATTAAAATATTACTATATTTACATATATATATATATATATATATATATATTCACGTTTTTAGGGCCAAACCCTAGTTTATACGCAGCCGCCGCTTATAACTTTTAATGGCCGAAATCGCTTCTCCTTTTTCGCCGATTTTATCATCATCTGTGCTTCGATCGAAGAAAGTTCCAACTGGAAAGTCGGGGGGTAGCTCAAGCTCTAGAGATCCAATGGTGGCGATCTGTTTTCGCTGAGAGGATGGGTGGCTACGACGGTTTGAACGCCGTACGTTCATGCTCGAAATTCAAGTTTTGGGCAGAGCCGAGCTCACGCGCGCGCCTGGGGAGGGTGAGGTTGGCAATGGGCTTAACAACGGTGGGTTCCGATCGCTTTCACGTTGAGCGAGGCGAGGGCGGCTGCAAGCCCTAGCGAGAGACGATGGGTTCAAACTTCACCTGTACGTGCGCGTTGAGGAAGAAGAGCAATCACACGGTCTTGATTTTTTCTTCCTAGTGTACGGCAGATCTGAGGTTAATAAAATAAAAGAATTGTTTATAAATTTTAGTTCAAACTTTAACAATTCGTATCTAATGCATACGTTGTCGAAATTCGACGAAACAGGAAGCGTTGGAATCGCAGCGACGGGAAGCACGCTTTGGTGCAGATCTGAATTCGATTCAAGCAAGTAGAAATTTTGAATTAAATCGAACGCTTCAACTTAATTTAAAATTTCGAACGCTCGCCGAAACTCAAGGTGAGTTATTCTCACTCACATCTGGATGCTAGCTAATTTAAATAGTCAATATTTAAATATATGTGTGATTGGTTGAATATAATGGTTGTTATCAGTCTGGATTGATATTTATATACGTGATGTGCTAATATCTGTGGTGCAGGGAAAACATGTTGGAGGGATCCAACTGGATTCCTCACGATGTAGTAAATATTTTTATAATTGATGATGCATTTGTTTATATGTTGTGATTGATAAATCTGAAATTAAATTGAACTGATATATTGTCGCATAAGTATAAACCCAAAATTTTAATTATAAATGGATTTAATTGGATTTTTAAGAAAATAAAATAAATTGTTAAATAAAGGATTTAAAGGAATGAAATTTGGATTTGGTTTGGATGAAGAATGAAATTTGTGAATTGAAATTATAAATGAAGTGGGAAATTTATCAGTTGATAAATGTGAAAGTATAGGTTTTATCAATTGTGTTGAATAACGATGAGGTTATCTTATGATGTTTTTTCCTAGAGATTTAAAATATGTTTCAACAAAACTTTCCAAATATAAATTAGCAGTTAAAATGTATATAAAAATATATTTTGAAATACTATGTTAAACTATTGAAATTTAGGTAGATGTTTGTTTAAGAAATTCCTTAAGTATGATCTTTCATTTAATAACTTATAACAGTTTATTTAAATAAAAAAAAGAAATTTTAAACCTATACTTTGAAAGTGAATTTCCAGAAATGGGAAGTGGGTTTAAAACTTCAAAAGGAAGTTTATTTTATGCAGGTGAACAAATTTACAATAATTGAAAGTAAATTTGAATTGGAATAAATCGGGCGGGATTTATAAAAAGGATTCTCTGGGTTGTTTGGATAGAAGTATATTTCCTGGGAAACCAAGTTCGTGTTTTAAAGCAGATTTTAGGTAATGTTAAAGTTTAAACTTGTTTCTAAAGTGTTTTTGAGAAATTATTATTTTAAGGAAATAATTATAAATTAGCTATAATAGTAATTATTTAAGAATATTATTAGTAATTATCTTTATATATGGATTTATTTAAAGGATAGTTTGATTTAAGTTATTTGATACCTTGTATATATTCTTTTAAAACTCCATTTTTAAATTTCATTCAACTAAACCTTATTTTAAACTAGCCTATATCTTATCAAGTGGTTTTACTTTAAATATTTTGAAGTTATTTTTGGACTAAATAACTAGTAGTAAAATTTAATATTTCAAAGTATATTTAAGAATAAAGTATTTTAATTGGTTTAAAATCTAAATGGTTTGGACTTGGTTGTTTCCAGTGGGAAATAAATATTGTAAAATTTATTTTGTCAAGGAAGATGTTTTGTAAAACTGTTTTCAAAGGGAATTGAAAATAGAAATATATCTTGTAAGAGATATTTGAGTAAATAAATAATGTGGGAATTATTTATTGTCTGATGGATGTTTGTGAATATTAATTGATAGTTAAATCACCGACTATCAATATTAGACAAATGCGTTGATCGTTTCGAAGAACCGAGATCGAGATTTATTTCTCGAAAACCACTTCGATCCGGTTTATACGTTTCGTGGGAAAAACGTGTTCGGAGTCGAAGATGGAGCAATGAAGTACAAAGGCTAGTCGCTACTAATCGTGAGGATATTTCCAAAATGGATGTAGTAGGAGTAGTGCATTCGGTTCCGTTCGAACCTGGGACGGACTTGTATGGACGAATGCTTTCGGAACATCGTCAGGAGGGCGATGGGCATTCTAAGTGAAACGTTCTAAAAGGTAACGCTTAGCCTCAAGCCTCATCAAATGGGAATGACTGAAAATCAGGGGATATGCAGCAAGGCTTCGTGGGTAGCCCCCACTTGAGAGTAAGGTCATCCCTGTCTAGATGTCCCTTTTTATTTTGGCTTAGTGGGCGGTTGTTGATCCCAACCGCGGGGTGATCTTATTCGGAACTGTCCAGTAAGGGATGAGTCCGGCCTTGTGTTGCAGGGGATCGAGAGTGGTCCTCGGTACGGTGATCTAGGCCCCGTACTGTGATAGGTGGTACCCCAGTGCCTAGTCATTGTTGGAAATCCATTCTCCCTACGAGCCTTGTACGAGTTTTGTTTGTATTACCCACTCTGTGGCTAGTAGCTGGAATTTAATAGATGTAACAATTTTAGCTATTTTATAAGTATTTGTAAATAGACCCTACTATAATATCAGAGGATTTCTATAAAAAGTGTTTTAGCTATCGTAAGGTAAAAACTCGACATATTTATTTGTGGCGTGGTCTTACGAGATGCTTTTGTTTTCAAAGGATTTTTGAAACTTTAATAATCAATTTGGGTGCATTATTATCAGCTGGTATTCCAGACTGACTCGGGTGTTGTTTCACTATAATGCTCGGGTTAGACCGAGTATTATATGTTCAGGTCAGGATGCTATGGAGCTGGAGAGGAGCTGGAGTCCGAGACGTATTATTCGTATTCGTATATATATCCGCTGCTATGATTATATGGGATTGTCTGATTGCTAAATATTGTTGTATGAGGTACTCTGATGATATGATGTATAAAACAGATATAGATTCATTTTGTGTAAAGATCTATATTTACTATTATAGTTTATTCCGCTGTGACTGTGATGATATCTTACTCCTTCACTTTTGGTTCTTTGACTACCACACCAGGCCTTACATCAACTACTGAATATTTGGTTACAACATCAGGCTTTATGCCAATTGCTTTTTGGTTTTAGATGTCATCTTAAGCCTTAATCCAACACTCTCAGCAGTGGTTGCCACACTAGACCTTACTCTAGTGCTTTCGGTTTTAGTTGTACACCTTTGTTTTTGTTTTTGGATGCCATAAAGGCCTTATTCCTACACTTACGGATTCTTGACTACCATATTAGACCTCACATCGTCTACCAAACCTCTCTTATTTACCTAACCAGTCATGTATTAGGCTTTTCACTTAGTTATTCATTAAGCTACTTTACTACATTATCATCAATGTTCTAAGTGCTAGTTTCGGTCATCATAAGCCTTAACATAAATTCCTTCCTCCGAGAATCAATTAGTTTCAGTATCAACATCTTACAGAGAGTTATACTACTCTCGACATTCACTACCCTGGTCTCATTTGGGTAACCCTAACTAAGTTTGGCCTTGTTTGGTTAACATATGGAATCTCAACTTTGGATATCGGAAATAAACTCCTCTAGCTATAATTACTCCTTAGTCCTCATTTCCCCTTCAGTCTTCGGTCAATATCTTTCGGTTTAATAAGGCTAGACTAATACGTAGCATTTCCTAGCTTTTATACTTAAGTCTTTGTGCTTGGTGTTCAAGTTTATTTACTCTTGTTTTGGCTCCACTGCCTTTGGTACTGCCTCTCAGTACATGTTCAAAACCATCCTGCTACATGTCTGACAGTATCTTTACACGTATCGACTTCTTATTCATTTGATTTATTACCGTTATTTAGTACTTTCGTACATGTACAACACATATTGTGGATCTGGTCTATTGATCGATTCTTAAATACTTTATTCGATTAAATTACCATCCAACCCTAATTATTTTCCTATTGGCGCCTATTAAATTCGCTTTGATTTAAAGTATTTTCCCTTGGAAATCATTTATTATATATTAGAAAATCTTAGAATATATAATATATATTCTTTTCATAAAATTTCTCAAACTACTTACTTTTACCTATTTTCTATAACAAATCGTTCTTAGATAATTCATATCAATTTATTTTCTTATGGAAAATTCTGTAAATAAAAAAATCATCCCTAATAATGTGTTCATGGATCAACTAAGTCACAAGAAGTATGAGAACAATCTCAATTCGTTTGACCGTGAGCGGTTATTGAGGAAAATAATATTTAGAGAATATATTACGCACATATATCTCTTCATTGAATGATTTTTCCAATTCTCTTAGCTTTGATCTTCTTCTTTTCCTTTTCTCTTGCTTAGGCCGCCGCCATTAAATTCTTCAGGCTTTTGTTTTAATTTGTGTGTAGAATGAATAAGAAGAGCATGGTGAAATGATTTGAAAAAGGCATGTAATAGCCTCCTTGTGGGTAGCTGACCAACCATCTGCCTTTCTTGTTTAATTTGTTTTAATTAGTTTCTTTAGGAAGCATTATTGATAAGTAAATGTGCACCTGAGTACTCATCACATCGTATATTATTTAAATCTTTATCTTCATAATTAATATTTTATTATTTATTTATTAATTTATGGGGTGCTACATAAGCATCAAGATGTCACAGAGGTCTGCCACAATTCACCTTGCATTTAATGTGAAAGACATCTCAATCCCATTATGATAAGTCTGCCCTTGCTGAGATTTGGAGGGGGTTTGGAACTAAGCTCGCATCCTGTAGTAACGGACTGGCCCACCACTATCAGCGAGCGAGTTCTACTCAGTCCCATCATCTTACAATAATTCATCTTTTGATCCAATCACTCGATCTCCACTCTCGGAGTTTAAACTCACATACAAATAAAGCAGAGACCAATCCTTAAACAACTTAAATAACAACCGTCTGGATAACTTTCCACCTACACATTCCATTGTCCCCACCCATAATCACGCCACAACACCCAATTACTACCACATTAATATTCATTTAAGGTGAAGGATTAAGATCCACGTATTTATCCCCCTTTCATTTTCCCCTATGTCTTTACGTAAGATTTTTTTTGGATCAAATAAATTTGTGTAGATGTATTATATGTGTTAACGAGATCATCTATGCAATATTTTGATTCACTTCAAAACATCTAACCCGTTCAAAATTGTTTTTCGAATCATTCAAACTCGCAACACAAAACCACTAGTGGGTCGCTCGAATCCCTTCATTACTCACATCTACCGTTCACGACTGTGGATCAACGTGATTGATTAGTTCTGTCAGGCCAACGTTATACAAAGTCGTCCCCTACAGCGTTTGAAGGGAGTTTTTTTAAGACACCGTAGATTTTAAGTAATTTGTGATCTTTTACATATATTTTCCAATTATATTTACTAGAACTATATAGAAAACTAAGGTTAATGATTTTAGAGTCGTAGTTTTTCCAAAGATATTTTTCTAACTACTTACATGATCCGTGTCAAAAGAGAGCTTGAATTTATAAATATACAACTTATTTATGTACGAATGTGTATTGAGTCTATGTTACTGAAAAATTGGCCCATCAAGGGGACAATGCTAAGTAATATTTGTTTAGTTCTTTATTGTTATGGTAGCCAAAAGTTTTCTTTTCCGTATCATTTTGTGCGCATGTGCAAACAATTAAAATATCTCAAAAGTTCTCCCTTTTCAACTACTATTATACCAATTAAACTTAGGAAAAAAGAATCAGAAAACTTTGTTTGGTTGAATCATAACTAATCTATGCCTTCATATCTTGCCAATCAAATGGAAAATATTTAGTTGGTTGCATGATGTTGGAGTTGGTAGTAACCAAAATGTGTGCAGTTATCCCTACACTTGAATTTTTTTTAATTTTTTTCCCTCCTCAATTATCCTTGTATGTCTGTTTCTATGCATTATAGATTAGTATCTGTTAATCATGATCCTAATTGATCTTCTTAGATTGCTTTTCTTAACAACTATTATAAACCAATGAATAAAAAAAAGTCTACTTTTATTGTACACGGCTAGAAACTTCCTTGTGTTATTACATAAAAAGACATAAGTTCAAATCATCGAGAAATAAAAGTACCAACAACACCAGCAATAATCGCAGTGGGATCACCCAAAACAGCAGAAATAATGAACTGGATAGCCAAAGCTGCAACTTCACAGCATCTCTTTATTTTTCCTTTGCCTCTGTGGTGATTTTTCCCTGCTCCTCTGATCAATGGAATTTTAGTACTAGTTCCAATAATTCCTTTAGAATTGGTACTGGACCATCCATTATTAACAGGTATCGATCGAGTAGCATTGTTCTCAAAATATATGTCGTGCCAGCTGTCAACTAATATATCCATCACGCATGCCACGTGTAGGTTGTACTTTTTACATGATGTCCTGTAACTCCAGCTTCTTCCTTTCCTTCCACATCTGTGACATGCTGCCCCAACCTGTGCATGTTGTGCACGCATGCACACTTATTTTTTAAATATCTGTTTTCTAGCTATGAGCTGTATGAATCTATTTCATAAGTTATAACATATATTTGTCTTTAAAGTTTTGTTGTTTTTTTTTTTACCCATTTAAATTTAAGTACGTGTCATGTTTTTTTTAAACAGATCTCAAATATATTCAAATATGAACAATATCCAAGTAAAACAATACCTTGCGGTATAGATACAGCGTCAGTCCTCCTTCAGCTTCAAGAACATGGGGTAAATTAGCGCAACAAGGATGAAGATCGAACCCGCATGTGTTACAGTGGTATACAAACCCAAGTGTATCACGTTCACACCCATTACAATAGCGAGGAATGTTACCTGGTGGTCTAGAAAGGAATTGAAAGGTACATTTCTTATAAAAAGGGTGGCGTAAACTTGAAGAAGATACTGCAAGTGCACAATGCTTATGTAAATCGTAGTCGCAAATCGAGCATTTGAATCTCGATCCAATACCTACTTCCATGCAACCGTCGCATTTGAATGGTAGTTCGGAGTAATCGAATCTTAGTTTGTGTTGTGGGTGGCTGAAGTGAGTTAGCTCACCATACTTCATTTGATTGATGTCTGATTCTTTGATTGAGGTGGTTTTATACGAGGTTAAGGCTTCTATGTGAAGTTTTATTGGAATCTATTCTTCCAGCATATAACTTACATTAATATAGAATTTGATTTTGGGATGCACAATCAGATGTAGGTCTAGTACTAACTACTAAGCATGAACTTTATGAGAAATGTTCCTGATTCATGCAACGTACAAAGCTTTTATCTCTAGAATACTCCTTTAACTTACAGAACCAGATGCTTGTAAAGTGATGAACTCAAAAGCATAGAACTAGGCTCTTATGTAATGCAATAATTTGAATGAAGTCATAATTTAAAAATAGGCTTCGGTTGAGTAATTCATTTAATGCCGGAATTGTCACTTTCTTTTTACTAGGAGTGTGTTAATGATGCCAGAGTTTTAAGCTAAGAAGTTAGTAAACTACAATGGAATTCTTTCTTTTTTACCAATAATATTCTGCCTTCGTCCAGGAAATGGATATGGCGTATCCATGATAATTTATTATGCTTAATTATCTTTCAATATAAAGTTAGAAGTGATAGAAAAGCATAAATACCTACCCAACTAAGTCAGGCATCAATATACAGAGCACAGTTATGATTTTTATGTCATTATCATAGATAGGTAGTCTATTATGCAAGGTTAATACACGGAAATATAAATTTTATCTGTATAGATTCATAATACATTTTTTCCCTCTCAGTCAAAAGAAGTTTGATTGACTGAACATAACCAAATGAACCCAACAATTCAAAACATCTTCTTCAACTATATTTCAGTTATTATTTACTCAACGTACAGTTATAGAATGTGTTAATATATACGATGAGCGTGCATGTAATCAATTAATAAGGAATAAGATACCAGTCATTATTATTTTCCTATGCACACACAATTAAAGGTGTAGCATAACAAGGATATTAGGATAAGGTAGTTTAATCACAACATTATTCCAGTTGATCGGTACACATTCCGCAATTATCAGCATATCGGAATACATAATCGCAACACACATCATATTGTTCTCGGCTCCCATCAATTCAAGCAAAGAGAATATATCCCAACTGTCTAGCGATACAAGTTCATCAAATTAATTAATTATTGTTAGAAAGGAGAATGTTAATGCATGACCATTGCATTTTTCACCACAACCATATACGGAAAAAATAAACCATGATTAAGGATCAAAAGAAATGCATTGATAAAACACACAGACTTTTATGGATTATATTATTCCATAAATAAGTGAAGCCATTTGCCAATTTGAGCATGCTCGTTTCCTTGAAGTAACTGAAAGAAATCTATTTAGAAATCAATTTGCTTGCCATTGTATTTCACTTCCAATTATATATATATATATGGTTTACAAGAGCTAAGATAGGCTACAAATTAGCCAATTGAGTTGCTAAAACAAAGATAGGTAAATAAATGCTTTCTAAATACAGATATCATCAAATTAACTGATTTGCTAGAAGAAAGGTAACTAAAAAAATATTTCACAAATAAAGAGTAAGTCAAATCAGAGAATAAATGCAGGAAATATCAGAAAATAAATGCAGATAATATCAGGAAATATTTTAACGCCTAAAATATATGTAAAATATATTATATCACACCCCCTCAGTTGAAGCGGGAGGTTCTCGTATGCGTAGACTGTCTCTGAAATCATTAAATAATACGCGCGGAAGCCCTTTTGTAAAAATATCAGCAATTTGGTAACGGAACGGTACATAAAGCACACGCACTTCACCACGAGCTACTTTCTCACAGACGAAATGAATATCCATCTCAATGTGTTTAGTGCATTGATGCTGAACAGGATTGTCGGATAAGTATATAGCACACACATTATCACAATAAACTAGAGTAACCTTTTGAATAGGACAATGCAACTCTAGAAGCAAATTTCTGATCCAGCACGAATCAGAAACAACATTAGCAACACCCCTGTACTTCGTTTCAGCACTACTACGGGAAAGAGTAGGTTGTCGTTTCGAAGACCAAAAAATCAAATTATCTTCAAGGAATACACAATAACCAGAGGTAGAACGACGGGTGTCAGGACAACCACCCCAATCTGCATTTGTATATGAGATAATACGATTAATATTGGATTTGTACAAGTGGAGACCAAAAGAAAGGGTGCCCTGGAGATAGCGTATGATACGCTTAAGAGTTTTCATATGCTCATTAGTTGGGGCATGCATATGAAGGCGGATCTGCCGCACGGCATAGGAAATGTCTGGTCGAGTGAATGTAAGATACTGAAGAGCACCTGCAAGACTACGATACTTAGTCGGATCATCATAAGGAGTGTCTGTGGTGACACTTAGTTTGGACTTAGTGTCAACAGGAGTAGGACATGAACTACAGCTAGACATTCCGGCACGTTCAATAATTTTTGCAGCATACTGTGTCTGATATAAGAAAAGACCATGAGAATGACGAGTGACAGCAATAACCAAAAAGAAACTCAAACGACATAGATTCTTCATAGCAAATTCAGAAGTTAAGAGAGTCATAATATACTTACGAAGACGATCAGAAGAAGCTGTAAGTATAATGTCATCCACATATAACAGAATATAAGCAATATCAGAACCATTCTTGTATATGAATAAAGAGTGATCTAACGTACTATGAGAGAACCCAATGATAGCAACAAAATCAGCAAATCTTTGGTACCAAGCTCGAGGAGCCTGTTTTAATCCGTACAAAGATTTCTTTAAAAGGAAAACATGATTCGGATAATTTTTGTTACGAAAACCCATGGGTTGATGCATATAAACTGCTTCGTTGAGATGACCATGCAAGAAAGCATTCTTGACATCCATTTGATGAATGGGCCAAGATTTAGAAAGAGCAATGCTGAGAACCACTCTAATGGTGACCGGTTTAACCACGGGGTTAAACATTCCATCACAATCAATGTCATGTTGCTGTGTATTTTCATTACCTACAAGACGAGCTTTATAACGCTCAAAAGAGCCATCAGACTTATATTTATGACGAAAAATCCACATAAATCGAATAACATTAACATTATGCGGCCTAGGCACTAATTCCCAAGTCTTATTGTCAATTAAAGTATTAAATTCATCCAACATTGCACTTTTCCAATTATGGTTACTAAGCGCACTAACATGATTTTTCGGAATAGGAGAAATATCTGTAGTGCTGGTAGTATGGTAATTAGAAGAGTATTTGGGGTTGGGTTTAAAAATGTCATTTGATGCACAAGTGGTCATGTGAGTTGAAATGGGGTTGGGAGGCATTGGGTGGTGTGAGGAATGGTCAAAGTGGGGGAGGTCAAAGACGGGGTTGGACTGTGGGGAAGAGAGGATGGGTCAGAGAAGGAAATAGAGGACCGAGTGTGGGCAACAGTGGGAGGTGTGGAATCTGGGCATGTGTGAGACTGTGACCTAGATTGAGGAAGAGAGGACGAGTCGTTGGACAGCGTTGTTGGGTCAAGTTGCATATTTTGTGGTGTGGTATTTTGAGATAAATGATGTATTAATTGAGGATTAATATTGTCATTCAAAAAATCATAATTCGAAGGTTTTGTTTTGTGGAGTTTGGAGAATGGAAATTATGTTTCAACAAAACGAACATGACGACAAATTATGATTTTACCACTAGACATGTCATATCATTTGAAGCCACGATGATTAGGAGCCGGATCTAAATAAGCACAAGGAGTCGACCTTTCTTGTAATTTATGAATAGTAGAAGAGGGGAATAATGTGAAACATAAGCACCCAAAAACACGCAAACCTGAATAATCCGGATCACTTTGATAGAGGATTTGAGCGGGAGATTGGTAATTATTATTAACAGAGAAACCAAAAGGATCAAAAGAGATAGAAACCATATTATCTATGGTGAATTTACGAACGGAGACCAGATTTTTAATGCGCCTAAGAGCATGTAACACATTGTTTACGGTAAATGGTGGATAAGGCGGAGGCAATGTAGTGCGATGGTGACCAATAATTGAAATTAACTGACCACTACCAACAACAATGTTATGATGCTTATTGCTTGAATTGAAATAAGAAGAGAGAATACCTGCATCCGCCGTCATGTGAGATGTAGCACCAATATCCATGTAGTAGTTTCCATCTGGTTGAGAGAACGAAAGTGCATGCATAGCGGCCTCAATGTCGGTGGGCATGTAGTTAGGAGCAGGAGGAGCAACTGCATTGAAAGCTTGAGGTCTGGACCCAAGTAAGTCTGATCCAGAAGAGGAGGGACGTTGGACCGCTGGATTGGGCCTTGGCTGCCAAGAGTATGCGGGAAATGGGCAAGGAGGTATAGTCCACCCTCTCCAACCAGGCTGCTGCCACTGTGGTGATGGGGCCTACTGACGTGGCTGCCACTGGTGTTGTTGATATGGCGGCTGATTAGGATTGGACCCATTAGTACTTTGGTGGACCTTTTTCTTCCCATTGTTTTTGAAATTGTTCATCCCTTTATTATTGTTGTTGCGTTTATTGCTTGTAGATGAATCAGTGGCAACCATGGTAACACCACTGGACCGACTCCCAGAACCACCAGTTTCACGAGTTTGACGAGCCTTGATAGTACGCTCAGTCATTTTCAACCTTGAATGACAACTCTCAAAGGATGGCAAAGGCTCTTGATTTTGTATATAGTCCACCGTACCACTATACGCTTCTGGTAAGAACCCGGTAAGACGTAAAACCAGACGACCATTTGTCACCAGAGCATCAACATCAGCTAACCTATCTGCCAAAGATTGTAGATAATTACAATAATTGTCGATTGAGTTGAAAGCCCCAAAAGCAGCATTTGTAAAGTCCTCCTCGAGATGGGTAGCCCGAGAGGCTTTGTTGTCCTGAAAAAGAGCTTCAAGACGGTTCCATGCCCCCTCTGCCATGTCATTACGTCTGATAACAGCGAGGAGAAGATCGAAAGAAATGATGCTGTAAATTCATTGTAAGACAACGGCATCCAAACGCCTCTAAAGTGCTGGATCAGCGGACTTAGCCTGGACATAGGCAGTCATAGCCTTCTCCTCCGTTGGTGGAACCAAGTGATCGTAAAGATCATGAACCCTAGCAAGATTTGTAAACATAGTAGCCCAAGAATGATACATGGCTTGCTCATTGTCTAATGTTATGGGAATAAGAGATTTAACATTAGTGATGGTGAACGCGGGATGAAACTTGGATGATTCTGCCATGGAAAAGAATTAAAGATAGAATAAAAAGAATGGAGGATAGGGAAGGCTAGGGTAAGAAGAATAGCTCTAATACCACGAAAGAAATCTATTTAGAAATCAATTTGCTTGCCATTGTATTCCACTTTCAATCATATATATAATTGTTTTGCAAAAGTTAAGATAGGCTACAAATTAGCCAATTGAGTTGCTAAAACAAAAGTAGGTAAATAAATACTTCCTAAATACAGATATCATCGATCAACTGATTTGCTAAAAGAAATGTAACTAAATAAATATTTCTCAAATAAAGATTAAGTCAAATCAGAGAATAAATGGAGGAAATATCAGATAATAAATGCAGGTAATATCAGAAAACATTTTAACGCCTAAAATATATGTAAAATATATTCTATCAGTAACAAAGGCAACTTAATGTGGGTACGTGTGTGGGGGCGTACACACAAACGCGTATATGTATATGCACGTATTAAACATTGTTTCCCCGTGAAAAAACTTACAAGTGCAATGCTGAGATATCATACTTAATTGGGATGCAGCATTAACTATGTACATAGCAAAATCAATAATGTAAATGATGTTTGCATAGAAGATAATAAAGATACATTACATAGTTTAAATAGAAGAGAAGAGTACAGGTTTCCACATACAACAATCAACTCAATTTTCAATCAGATACACATAAGCAAATGACACGGTACTCATTTAGAGGATGTTGAGGACTAGTGCCCAAACTGGATAAACCATTAAAAGAATAATACCGATGCTGTTTGATACGCCTTTGCTTTGAGTGAAAGAGTTTCTGAAACCACCTGACGCTCGGATGTGCTCTTGCAGTAGGTAGCAGCCAATCCCTAGGCATACTAAAACTCCAAAAATATTGCCTCTTACAGTGTCAGCAAAGAAGCTGGGGGCAACCACCAATAACAAAATTAAAGAGCCAGGAAGCTCCAACCAATCTGCAAATCGAACGATTTAGAATTAAAAGAAAAGCTCAGAGATCGGTGCAGAGATATTAACTTAACCAGGTACCTAGGTATCCCACCAAAAACAAAATAGTATTGTGTAAATCAAGTAACCGACCATAATAATACAAGCTTGGTCTTTATACTTATGTGAGAGGAACAATTTGAAAGTCATTTTAAAGCTTATACTTTCTCATGCCACGGTTCTAAGGTTCAAGTTTTACTAATGTAGTAATGTGTTCACACGACTGGATGCACACATTGCAGAAGGAAATGGTTTAATTTCATCTACATGTGAGTTCGATACCAAGAGAACATGATAGCAATGGTTTCATGAGAAGTGCCTACTGCCTGGAACAACTTTGGATATTTTGAATTCACTAGGAAAAAGAATAAAAACATAATAGGGGATAAAAGGTTTATTTGTACAACAGCCAAGGAACCATGCATTGCTGTATAAACATTCACATGCTGTCTTTAGGTTAAGAATCTCAGGATGTAGTGAACATTTTGCAAGTTGTTTCGAAATAAAAGGTTAAGCATTCATTCTGCCATGTGTTACTTGACACATAAAACATCTTCAAATCCATAGTTGTTTATGAAAGACTTAAGAATTTTGAATTGTTTTGGAAGGTCACATAATTCGTCTTGCTATGTTCACCAATGCATGGCATACATGTTCGTCTTGGTGTCTCTTTAATTCATCAATTATTACTAGTCATGGGTCTGCTACAGAAGGATCACAGGAAGTAGGTAATTATTCATGTATGTTAGTCTCACTGAAAATAAATTGACTGCTTAATAGTATTCCAAAACTAGTGGTGCAACATATCAAAACTATGATTTTGACAACATACCTGGGAAACGACGAGGAAAGAAGAGTCGAAGCACAACAGTTACAAAGGCAATCCAATTGCCAACCTCTCCTCTGCAGAAATAAAATTGACAGCGTGCATGTAAATAAAATTAAGCCAAGAAAAAACAATGAAATTTCAGTTTTTCAAGATAAAAGCCAAATATTGCTAGTCACCTCAAGAACGAAAATACAACTGAAGGAAGACTGAAGAAAATATAAGGTATTAGAAGCGAGGTTAGCATATTTGTTTTCCAGTTTGTATGATCAAGTACCAGCAAGTATCTGCAAAGAAAAAGATTCAGGGTCAAAGTCTATTTTAAAATAAATAAATGTTGCCCTATCCAAGGAATTTACAGCATGAGCTAGAAGTTCTGATCATTTGTTTGCTGCTCGGACTACATATTAGTTTGTAGATGCTGAAAACATGAATGAATAATGTAATTTTCATTGAAAGGATCAACGAGGCCAAAGATAGAAAATCAAAGAGGGTCAGGATTACAAAATAGTAGTGTAGATAAATAACACTGCCATGGCATTGTAAAAGTAAATTATGCAAGATAATTAGCACTAAAACCCTTCGTCTAGCTCTCCATGTAAACATTAGTTACCTAATTTTTTGATGCACTTCCAATCTTTTTAACATTTACTTCCGATGTTTTTAACATTTACAATCAACCGCTGCATAATTCATGAAAAATTAAACTTAACTTACACATCTTAGAAGCATGACAAATCCCTTTAAAATTGATGCATACAAACATGAAACGTAATGTAATCAATGCACACATATACATGCATGCATGCATACATACATACATATACATACACAAACATATGTGTGCATACATATTCATACACACGTGTGCAAATATATAGAGGGCATCCGCTAGACCCCTCTTTCACTGCACGACATTCCACACCCATCGGTTTTAGTGTTACACTATTCAAAAGTAAATGAAACTTTGTAGATGTTCACATCATGCCCATATAAATAGATCATTTCGAAACAAATTCAAACTATTAAGACAATTTCAACCATCAAAAATATTTATTTTTAACTATCGATTTGAAATATCATCGAATATGGTAGGATTATTCAAATTTAATCAAGATTTTGTGGATATGATCTTGAGGCATTTAAGAACATATCTACAAACTTGCATTGTATTCCAAATTGTGTAGCTCAAAAAATCACAAGGGTGTAGACGAGTTGTAGCAGAGAAGGGTGTAGCAAAATCCTCCTCGCATACACACACGTAAAAAGGATTAACTATGAATCAAGGTCTAGAAATTGCAAGGATTTTATACTAAGTGAAGAGTCTACATATGTCTCTAATAAGTATGCTCAATAGCAGTTTTTGTTTGTTTTGGTATTGTGATAAACATACCATTACATTTACCATTCCAAAACTTGGTTAGCAATCAACTGGCAAACAATGTAATACTCGAAAATTACATTGTTAATGGATTTCAAAGCATAAACATGTGATCCATTGTCGCCGATGTGTAATCAAGCAGCATCTTGCTCTTGCACTTCCTGTCCACATGTGAGCTTTACATCTGCATGTGCACTTCACGTGCAACACTTATTCATCGCATTTGAAATCTGAACAAGGATTTACTCTTCAGGGCCTTGTTTTATAGTTTAATTGGGGTTTTCATTTTTATATTCTAGTAACTGATTCACTATATAGCATCAATCTTCTTTGAAACCTTGGCCCATTATTGTTATTTTTTCCTCTTTGTTTCAATGGTTTATATTATATTTATAAAAGAATAGTTTCTAGTTTCTAAATAAATTTGTATAAGATCATTTTCATCATGGTTTCAAATCTCGTCCCATCTCGCTATGGCACTCGGACAAAATGAAACATCAAATCCCTTCAAATCTCGTTTAACTCTCGTTTCTCCTGAGATATTATAATGTCGCCTAAAATCAAAATTGATATGTTGATTTGAGATCTTGTCTTAAGCTTATGTTTTCTTTTATATTATATTTTTACTTCTTATATAAGTTCAAGAGAGATTATCCTATTAATTATTATCATTCAATAACTTTTCTAATTCCATATTTTTTTTTCCGCGATACGGATAAGTCGCAAGAAATGTGTTTGTATTACTTTTCCCTTAAATCAATTTTTAAATGAGAATAATTCCTCACTTAATACCAAATTATCTAGATAATACCCTCCTTTAGACAAGAAAATTATTCTAGTGTACAACAATTATTATTTTATACAAATCAAGTATGCTACAATTTTTATTCTTATTTTTAATTAAATTAATAAAAAAATCTTCAAAAGATAACAATGCTAGACTCATAAGTTCCTCTGAGGTAGTTGCAAGATATGCTTTAAGAACCAAGATACCAATCTAAAATGATCGTCCGAGATCTCACCAATCTCACCAATCTGAGATATTGTACACAAAAATCCAAATTTTGAAACATCGATCAAAATCCAAGATGCTTTTGATAAAGCAATAAATTATCATATATTGTTTGAAGGTATTTCAGACTTCTATTTCCCTTGTATCGGACTTTTATTTCACTTCAATATTGACTTTTGCTTTGTTTTTCGGTTTCTATTGATTTAATAAGAATGGTTATCAGACTTGGTTACTTTTCATATCTGGTTAAAATAATATTTCCAATTTCGAGACGTGGGGAGTCAAATATTTTCAGGTTATTCACATTAGGCTTCACTAGAAAAAGAAAATCATTTTTGTTTATTGACTTAATGAGAAGTAAAATATAATTGATATTTGTACATGCAATAAAATCTGTTTTGAATTCATCAAGCA
Source organism: Allium cepa (assembly GCA_030765085.1). Lineage (NCBI taxonomy): Eukaryota > Viridiplantae > Streptophyta > Magnoliopsida > Asparagales > Amaryllidaceae > Allium > Allium cepa. The sequence goes on along the minus strand of CM060935.1, from coordinate 735,321,595 downwards.
CTATTGTTCCAGTGGCTAAGTGATTCGATTTTGGTGCGAGAGGTCATAAGTTCGAAACTTGCGTAGCGCGATTCGAACATATACTGATATGTGATTTGTGTTATGCTGTCACAGTGGTATGTTGTATACAAGTACCATTCAAAAAAAATTCTGTTTTGAAACTAATCAAAAGCCAATATGCAAAATTATTTATTAACCAAATGAAAATGAACGACTCACATGATTTGAGAGTGTTAATTCAGTAATTTTTAAAGGGCATCGTCAAAGGAACACACTAATGAATATTAGAGGGGTTAAAATCTTAATAAAGACGAATTTTGTTAGGAATGGACAAACAAATGGAGATACCCTCAGCAAATAATTTCATTTTTGAACTGCTTCAAATATTTCTTCTTTGATTATTTTTTTCTAAAACTCCGTATCAGCATTCATCAACCCATACCAGACTTAAAATACAAAAACATTGCTTGAAATTGTCAAAATTAGAAAAATATACAAGTCCAAGCTAAGTTCAAACTATGTAAATCAAATCGCTTTAATTATTTAAAACTTAAATCATATTCAAACTTATACATAAGATTGTTCTAAAATTTATTAATTTGATACCCTAAATCAATGTTCACAATCAAATCCAAATCGAGTCTTGAACTAAATTTGTTGGACATTGTCAAAATTTGTAAACATAGATACTCATGTTCCAGCTTAAATTGAATCAAGATTCTAGAATTGAATTCAAAAACATTGAATATCCATTGGATTTGGAACTTTCACTTAGCTTTGTCTTATTATATTTCATTCTAAACATCATGACACAACAAAGGGAACACAATGGCTCTGAAATGGTATTTTGATGAATCTTTAAAGTAAATTGTTCGTTTGAGTTGGAAGTCCACATTTAAAAATTAATATTTAGTTAGATTTCTAATAATTTACGGGCAATCGAAAACATTCTTATTTTGACACTTAATTAAAACTTGCCTCCTCTCAATCACGCGTTTCAATTTTTCCATATAATTTTTTCTGTAATTTTTTTTTTTTTTGCACAATTGATATCTGTACTTAATTCAGCTATTCTAAGCCAAAAAAAAAATGTCTTCAAAAGTTTCAAGCCTTATTATTATTATTATTTGAAAACGTTTGTAGTTTGATATGCAGAATTCTTACAATATTAGCCAAATGCTAGGCTAAATTATTTTCATTTAAAATTTAATATTAGTTAGATTTCTAATAATTTACGGGCAATCAAAAACACTCTTATTTTGGCACTTAATTAAAACTTGCCTCCTCTCAATCAGGCGTTTCAATTTTCCCATATATTTTTTTTTGGCACAATTGATATTTGCATTTAATTCAGCTATATCTAACCCCCCAAAAAAAAAAAATCTTCAAAAGTTTTAAGCCTTGTTACTATTATTTGAAAACGTTTGTAGTTCGATATGCAAATATTTGCAGAATTCTTACAATATTTGCCAAATGCTAGGCTAAATTATTTTCAATTTATTTTTATCAATTTTTTGTTTTTATTTACGTTTGTACAAAATATGGGGAGAAAAACAAACTGGATGAACTAGTGGTGCTGCATCTTGATTTTCCGCATTTTTCCATTATTTATGCAAGTTCTAAATAACATGTGTGTAGCATATAAGATTTTATTGAAAGTAGAATTTTATCTATTCTGAAAGCTTTTAGGGGTCCAAAAGTTCCAATATAATTTAATCCTTTTGGTGTTTATTGGTTACCCTTTTGATAATGTGCATGATTTTAAGTTATAGCTTTTAACTATTATCTTTCTCATGACAAATTAAATGTGTTATTGCTAAATGGATTGAGAAGGAATCAATGAAGATGGAAAATATGTAGCGGGATGATATAATTAATGACATTGTTGTTGTTTCTCTTGTAGTTGAAATCTTGTATGCTACTTATATGAATTTATGTTGATGAAAAAATTAATTTATTGATGTAAATAATGTATTATTTAAAGTAACTATATTGTAGTTCTAATATTGTTAATATTATAAAGGTTCAAACTAGAAGTTTGTACAAGGCCCAAAATAATCATGGGTTGGCCCAACAATAATTGTATATGCCTACATTGTGTATATTGTCACTTTGTCAGTATATATAATAGTCCTTATAAATCCGAGTAACATTATCATTAAATATAAAATGATTGTGATACAGCGCCTGCAGATGTACTTTTATATAATTAAACCGACCGATCAAGCTACATCATTTGAATGGTTGGTCCAATACGAGGAACTTGTTCAACTGGCAGGATTGTTGGTATTGGGTGGGTCAATTATGCGGATTTTGAGCTTACCAGGCAGCAACATTTCTTTCTGACAATTGAAAAAGGGTTGAACTTTGTACCAATAAACTTAGCCTTGAATCATATATCAAATCAACTGTGATCTTAAACTATCAGCCTCTATAGGCATAAATATTCTCAAGGGGGGCTAATATATGTGATTAGTCAAAATACGCTAAAACAAACTTGAACTGACATGTTTGACTCAAATCAAACAATAGCCAAGTTTATATCGGAGGCATGAACTTTATATGGTATTATGTTGGGGATAAGTTATACCGAACTGTCCGTCGCAATTTTTTGTAAATGCATGGAAGGGTAAAAAAAAGCGAAAAGGTAAAATTAGTTAAAGAGTATAAGCTAGTGGGACCTCATTCAATGGCCTGTCACCATATTCGACATAAGCCGTTTAGCAACTTGGTTTCTTTATAGGCACAAATCATCTTGCACATTCTCATTAACTTTCAGGTGTTCTACTTTACTCACATGTGCATATATCATTTTCTAAGCTTAGAACGGTTAATTCATGATTCAATTTAAAGATGAGGTAAAAAGAAGCAGCATAACATACATTCGTGATTAAATACACCATGTATTTATGATATGGATCGTATGATATGGATCGAACGGTAAACTGAATCGATTCTGAATCGGATGCCCTATGGTACAGCCTGACCCAATCTAGTTATCCCCGACCAAAATAGTAGTAATAACCATAACAAGCGGAATACCACCTTCTTTTTTCTTTTTAGGTTGGTCTCTTTCCAAGGCAGGAACAAGCACAGTTACATTCTGCCGGTAAATGGGAAGAACCGCAAGACTAAATTATTAAAAATATACGACACAAATAAAATCGTTAAAAGTGTGAAATTTATACGCTGCTCTATTTAAAGCAGGAAAGTTAATGCTTCAAACTTTAACCATACCACTAGGTGTTTACAATGGACCTTTTGTTAAATTTACTGTTTATTTATGTAATATAATTCATTGCTCGAGTTTGTTTGTAAAGTGATGGGGTACGTGAGCATTGTGGCAAGAGAAATTTTTGATTCAATTAAAGTACCAAACAACTTTTTTAATCATGTATTTAGTATGTGTGCCATTTTCTACACACCACATGAGCATAAACATAAACAATGTAACTAGTATGTATAGCATTTTCGTAAACATCATTACAGGGATATCAGTTAGAAAAAAGAGAAAACCAAGGGATTTCATCTAAAAAAATTGACAAGTCTGGTAAGTGCCAACACTGGTGTGAAGTGAACAAGAATGAACCCCTCGCTACAACGATAACCAAGAAAATATCAAAACAATGGGAGTAAAATTGTGCTCGTTACATTTCATTAAAGATGTTGAATTTGCATTGCACCCACTTATATTATTATATATATATAAGTAATGAACATAAAAACTATAATGACAATTCCCTTTCCATATACATTTGAAACAGGGTCGGCACTTTGCACTGGCCTAAGTGGCAATCATTGCCCAACAAACAAACAAACAAAAAAAATACAAAAAAAATATTTTAAAAAAAAAATACTTCTTGATTATATTATATAGGAAAGTTTTGTCAAACACCCTTCCATACGTTTCAAACTGCTGTTGCCCCTTTCCAAAAATGGATTTCACCAAACACCCATGGAACTATTTTCAGAAAAATTACAAATATTTACGGTTTTAATTACAAATGTTTCTAGTTTAAAATGCAGTTTGGTTATTAAAATAACATAATTGATTTTGGTAAAAGTATTGCTGCAGAAAATAGAAAATAGCCAACTCTTAATCAAGGTTATGGTACTGCATAATTAAAAGGAATCCGTTTTGTCTTTTAGAACATGCCAAGAGCCTTCAAAATCTCAGAACTGGATGAGAAATCATGAATTTTTTGTTTGATGTCAGGGATGCGTAATCATTTGGTTGCCAACTTAGAAGCCTATGCAGAGGGAACTCATTCACTAGTTTCACATGTAAAATTTTCTAGGATCCTAAAGATGCGGCTTATATAAATTCAAATTGACGCTTGTCACGTTTCTGTAAAGCTCAAAACTATAATTTTCCCATTATCCACGAACATTTGCTTTATTAGTCATCTACAGTCACTAAGTTGGCATACATTAAAAAGAAGAAAAGAACAAGGTTTTAAAAAAAAAAAAAAATGAAATGAAAGTAAAGTAGTAAACCGACTAAATCTGGAGTAGAATAAAAGATTCTAAATTTACTCCAAAATATAATTCTCAAAGCAGAAATAAAAAACTAAAAAGGTCGAGTAAATCATCACAGTCCAACTCTTACAACGATGAAATCAAGAAAAGCAAATATAAAATGAACTTACATTGCAGCAACCGCAGCAAAAAACTTAAAGAAAGTAGTGCCAAATCCCACGCCAAGTCCCATTTCAAAAGCATGATTCGCTAATTTCTGAGCAGCGACACCCAACTCTCTGAAATCCGATTCAATCATAAAATTGCTAACTTCATCGGTCTTCATTTTCAAAAACCCTAATTTTCCCATTACGGTTTTCTTTGACTACTATTTGTAGAGGAAATCGCTTCACTCTAATTGGGCTATTTAATCTTGCTGTGAGCACATGTTTTCTGATACGTGTAATTAATGACGTGGCGAAAGCATCCGGCGCCAGCATTTGATGTTAATTGGAATTTAGTTTGAAATGTAAAAAACACAGTTGACTTGTGATATTATCTGTAGACTTAAAATAAAAATAGAAAAGTATTTACCCAGTGAACATCCAATATTATTTACGTATACATTTACAGCTTCTACAAATGCAAGCATGAACAGTTTTATTGCAAATATTGATACTTTAAGTTGATATTCGATTTCTTGTATAGTCTGTACAAATTTCAAAAAATAAAGATGTACTTTTTTTAATTGATTTTGGAATTTTTCAAGGAGCGGATATGGAAAACCCAAATCTTTCCTGAAGTAAACTTAATTATTTAGCAACCTTTGAGATTGAGAATGATATTCTCTTTCACGTTTTTACGGCAACGAGTACATTCGCAGTGATAGGTTAGTATACTTAGATTACAGAACGAAGCAAATTGCAACTTACATACCCATCAAATCAATCCATAATACTATAATCGAAGGGCATGATACTTTTCTACATAATATCCAGAAGAGTTTTTCGAAGTCGCTTAGCTGTGGATTGGTTGCCAGCTAGCCAAATGGAAAAATATCTGCTTTCTGCATCGAGATTGATCAGATAAAGATTACTGCATTTGATTTGATATGATTCATTCGATTGTTTTCTATATACGTGGCTCAAATTAAACCAATAACTTTAGTGTTGGTGCCATATTAACGTGCTGCCGACATGGTTTGGTAGGACAGGTGCTGTTAAGCTAGCTGAACAGCTCAAGGATAAGAAGATGTTACACGTCCTTCTTAGTTTTGCGTTAAGACTTTTACTCGAGTTTTTGTTAACATTTGCGCTCGTTAAACCGTTTAATCATCTTTATTGTAAGTTTACAATATTATCATCCAATCATGAGATAAAGCTAAAAAAAAATTATCTTAATTATGGCAGTAATTAACATCTATTATATAGCACCAGTTCAAATTCCAAACCAAACATATCCCCCCCCCCCCCCCCTTTTTCTTTTAAAGTTTATTGTAATTACCAAGAATTCATATTTATTGATCTTACATTGATGTTATTTATTTCCATGATATTTTATAAATGCGATTGTCATAGAGGTCATAGAGGTAATTATCAAAAGGTTATATTAAATTCAAATACCTGATTCAACTACAAACTTCTAACACGTTCACACATACGAAGTACTTTTTAGTTGTAAGTTTAAATTTTGATAGTGACAAATGCGACGTTTATTAATGGATAATGGGAAAATTATAGTTTTGAGCTTTACAGAAACGTGACAAGCGTCAATTTGAATATATAACTTAAAGACTAGAAATTAGATACTGCTACTTTTCAGTCTATAACTAAAGACGGATTAGATACTGAGATTTTCAGTCTTTAACATTTTAATGTTAAAGACTGAAAAGTAGTCACTAATCGTTTTGTATAACTCAAGACCAATTTAAAATCAAAATATAGTTTTTAATCGGTAGTGCTTATGTATTAATGGTTGTGATCTTTTATCTTACTAAATATCCAATGGGTTGAGGTGATGATCCACGTGAGTTTTTAAGCGAATGCTGAAATAATAAACATTTTATGCACGGGCAAGAATTACCACGTTTAGTTTAAGACCCTTAAATTCCTCCACTTTCTATTCATAAAAAGCAAAACTTCTTTCTTCCCCCTACATAAAGACAAAACCTCCGGTTATCTTTTTACTCCTTGTATCTTTTTTCACATTATATTTAGAATAGATTGACCTGCACGTATGAGTAATCAAGTGAATGGGTTATTCACTACATGAAAAATATAATCTTATAATGGTGAAAATACATTGTTAAAGCACTTTAATAACATTTATCATGTCGTTGTCATACCTATAGTTGCATAAAATACGTATTTTTCACAACACTTATTCAATGTAGTATAGACTGCTGTAGATAATATGTTTACAGCGTTTTTCAATCGTGGTACATAGCTTGCATATCGATTAGGAAGACTTCGCACGATGGTGTCAAAATATTGTAAAATATTGTTCAATAACGTACGAAAAACATTGATGAAACTTTTTGTAAGTCAATTGTAAGATGTTGTATTTTGCGTTTTCAAACGTTTTCTATACGTTGTAAATACAATTCTGAAGAAGTACTAAGCAGTTGTAAAAAATGCATATACATTGTTTAAAAAAAGTTATGTACAGATTTTGTACAATAATTTTAAAACATTGTTAACAAGTTTAATATAATATTGTTCAAACGGTGTGTTTGTTGCTTGAACCATGTTTAACAAACGTTGCAATATATATTCAAAAACTCTTTTTAATTATAGTAAAAAAGGTATTTACAACATTTCCTAAAAGTAGTACATACATTTGATATAATGTGTCACAAACGTTGTAAATAATATCTTTAACAATGATATATCTCTGTTTACAACATAATATTCACCTATATTTGCAAATAACGCACATAATTTAGACAACGTTACATTTCTGTTCATGACTAGAATGCATTACAAATGTCCATTACTACTGTTCAAATGACAATGACAAGAATGTTATAGTTTCCTAATGTTTAAAGTAATTTCATTTACAACAATAACAAAAACATATATAAACTTTATCAGGATGCAGTTACACATATACAAGCCAAGACTTCTTTTAGCTTTCCAGTGGAAATACCAGTTGTCTGCATCACATCAGTGCATTTGTGTCAGCAGACTCGTCAATCTTTGACTTCAACATAGAGGAAAAATTATACCATATACACTGGAGATCAAGTCTGCGTTCTACCATTGTTAGAATGTCAAATCAAGCTCTGATATTATGTGAGAGTTTTCAAATTAAATAACCCAAATGGAAAAGAAGGGACAGAGAAAAGAAGAAACGGATACTGTAAAAGACTGAATTTTTAGTAACTGAATTGATTATAAACATAACACATTGCTCTTTATATATATATATATATATATATAGAAGGCAAACCCATCGACTATCTTCAAGAAAATGCATGTACTTCTCTTGTCTGGGGACCATTCTAGATAGATCTGTTAGGACGAATGATGGTTTGGGCTCAACCATTTTTTTTGATATTGTAGAGCCAACCTCTATTATTAACACTGTATAACTTAATAGGTGTGGTGTGTATTGGATTTATAACTGAATGCTTGGTTATCATGCAAAATGCCATTAATTTTTTCCTACAAAATGGACCAGAAATTAGTGGTAGAACAAATAACGCATTTCAGCTCGTATATGGTTCAAGTGTACAAATGCATGTACTTGAAGTAGGTCGCGGCTTCAAGTACAACCTGCTTCAAGTACCGAGGAGTCACGACTACATTAATTCGGAGTGGATCCACTTATTCAATAACGTGCTAAATTCAAAGGACATTACATAACACCAACATCATTTTCATTTTGTCAAGGTTGTCCAATTGAATTTCTTAGGCCTCAACCTACAGTACGAATGTTTGAGGTCTAATTTTAATCATCATTCATAGGTCATATACTTTATACTGATATACATATATACCGTGAATTATACCATTGTTCTTTTCAAAAGGAAAAAACATGTGTTCATCTAAACGCGGTTTGGGAAAAAAAATAACAAACGTAAGACAACTATTTTTAGAAGTGAAGTATGTGATATGACACTTGTTACATGCTCACAATTCCACAACTATTTTTAATAGTTTAATTTTGCAGCTAAAGGTAAAGTAAATGTATTGGTTTCTCTTGCTATGCAATTGTTACGTATCAAGCAGTCATATAGCATTAGTTCAAGTAGAAACTAGTCTAATTTTTCCCATATATCTTTCAGATTTAACACTTTACTGTTAAAATTAAAACTATATGAAAGATTCAATAGGAAATTAACCGAGGGAAATTCAGTTTAACCATATATGAAGGCAGAGAATTAACTTCATCCATTAATGTGCTGGCTGAAGGGAAGAGAGAAAAAAAGAGTGGTGATGAGACATAATATTAGTAGATTGGTACACGTAGTGGCAGTACGCATGTACCTACATATATAGATATGTGCACATTGATTGATATTTCAACAATAATAGTTGAACGCTTCAGTTTACTTCATTTCAAACATGGATATAATGATATTGAATTTGTCAGTCATAAATTTTACTCTATTGCAATCCTATATTTACACTAGAATCTGAAGTAAACATAACTAAAAACCATGACAAATATGAAAAGATAATTTTCTTCAAGATTTTAGGTAATTACCTCTACAGATGAACTGTCTTCTCCTTCACGAGTATTCCTTGAACGGGTTTTTGGATCCCTCAGCCTTGTATAATTTTTGGATGCGAACTCTTTCAACGCCTCTTATAAAACAAGAAACAAAGAGAAATTTGAGTATCAAAACCGTTGTTCACTTTAGTGTTCATATGGACAGTTTAGTGAAACAGAAAGTTAAAAAGGCGATAAACATGACCTATATGAAGGGTATCAGAAGGGCGCAGAAGCTTCAGATAACGTTTCATTTCTGCACCATTTTGACTGCTGCCACCATGGTTGTTAGTGATGGTACTGAGAGTGGAATAGGTGAAGTTTCTTACAGACTGCACACCCAATGCATCTACATACCTGAACGCAGCCAAAACATTCCCAACATCAGTCAACTATTTAACAACCAAACAAACAGAGCAACTCCTCCTTTATCCCAAAATTAGATGAAAAATAGATGAGACTAACCATCAAGATTATCCCTTTTTTTCCCTTCTCCTTTATCCGGGCTTGGGGCCGGCAATGTATACTTACATTGGCGGAGTTAAAAAGGGTTTACATAGACTACAAACTATTTAAATAAACAAAAAAAACATAATTCATAAGTTTAAAATAACGCATTAAACTGTCTTAAAAATAGAAAAAAAATCCAAATGCCAAAATCAAAGGTACATAATATAAACTATGAAAATATGAAAATACTATGTTGAACTCCTAAAAGCACCTACTTAACCACTAAGAAAGATCAAAAGAGATATACTCTTTGCTCCATGCAACTGTAGACCCTACAGCATCTCCAACAACCTTAAATTCATCTATACTTTGCCATAAAAAAGCTTCTGCATTCACCGCAAAATCAACAAAAACCCTCCATGCATCAAGCCCTAATGGTTTGAAGTGAACCAAGTCTGTTGGATTGGTAGAAAATATTTCACCTTCCGCAACCACTTCTCCTTCCTTATACCAACTCAGCAGCTTGCATTTAGCTCCAACCAACGAAGTAGGTAAGTCCACATTGTTGTCATGGTTTGACTGCCGTACAAAGTTTTAAAAATTGATTTCACGAGAAGACAGTAATTTAATTAACAAAATACATATTTATTTAGAGTTTTCTTTTAGTTTACCTTCCTAGCATCAGATTCATTCCGACGTGCATCAACACTATTTTGGCCCTACTATAGTAGTTAAAATAAAGTAAACTCGTGTTTCACATAGATTAGCATAATATGGTACTGCTAACATTAAACATTATTATTACCTCATTGAGTAAGTCAACTTTGGCCTCTACTGCTCTTAATTTTTCTTCAAGGGAACGCACCAATGTGTTACTATGTGATTGGGCTTTTAACTTAGAAGATGTAACTCCAAATCCAAGTCCTTTAAGTCTACCTGGCCGATCTGCCCCTAGAACATGTGAAAAAGCTTCATCTTTCACCAACTGATTCGTTGTCTTCGATTGTGACTCATTGAATTGTTGAATTTTTTCCTACAAAATAATAATCAAAAAATGTAATGTTAATTTATATGTCAACAACAACATGCATGTAAAATGTCTAATAATTATATTTATTTGTATGATCGAGTCTTCAACAGCTTTATTTGTTGGATTTCCATCTTTATTCATATGACCTTTTGTCCATAGCATTGCTCTAGTAACTTCTTCTCCATGGTTTTCTTGCTTCTATATATATACATCGACATCATATATGAATGACATTCAGATACATATACCAAATAAAAATAGCATAATGGTATTGGAGATAGAAAATTAATTAACCAATTTTTGCTCCAACCTTGCATATCCTAATCGACTCATCGTGTGTGGATGAGTATGTTTTTCCCTCACTTGCTTCATGAACACTTTTTGCCTGTGTCAAAAAGTCAATTATAAAATATTTTTAGGACACAAGGAACGTGGATATATTGACAATATTAATTTCGAAGTAAATTTAAAAAGTTAGGCATATATCATCAAAATACGTCAAAGCACTGTACTTAGAGCTAAATCATGCAAATTTTCTTTTGTTGCCATTTTGGTTAATTTGATTTAATATGATAGATTTAGTATTTAACTTAATAAACAAAAGATACAAACACAACTTACTTGAAATTTTACGGAAGTTCTCTTTTTTATGAATTCACTCCATTGGTTATCAGTCAAATTTTCAGGCTTTATCATGGCAAGTTTTCTTGCTATTTCGGCTTCATCCATCTTTAGAGTTTTTACTACAACACTGCCTACTTGACATCTATACTCTCTTAAAGAGGTAGCCATCTTTTGAAAAACATAATCTTTATACATTTCATCGTGTTTGTATCTTAGCTACAAAACATTTTGAATTTTGAAAGAAATAATCAATATAATCTTCCATACTCAAATATAAACTATTTTTTTTGGTAATCTTACCAGCACAAGTGTCCAAAGATTCTTTTTATGAGTGCTAGAAACATCTCTCCAGTCATCAACAGTTATTGGAACTTTATTGCGTGCTAAAGCACCTATGAAAGACGAAAAAGGGATAGAAGCATCACCCATAGGTTGCCCTTTCTCGTTGAAAACCACTTCTATCTTTACATATGAATTATCTTGTATCCCAAGCCCTTTCAACTATGTCATGTCTCGTTTCTTTCTTTTAGGTCTAGGTTGACTGTCATTGTTGTTAAAGATGTTATCTTCCTCAAGTTGAATATTGGTAAGGGAAGGAGACTGTGGAGAAGAAGGTTGTGGAGAATGAGCTGAAGTAGTTGGAGGCACAGGTGTAGTTGGTGATGAGGAATGAGGCGGGGATGGGGCAGAAGGTATAGGTGCAGACAGTGGTTGTGATCTTCTCGTGTGCTTTCTCGTATTCTTATATGTCTGAAATTTAACAGTTATAACTAAGTGTGAAAACTAATACATATTCAACTTAACAAAAAAACAAAAACTTACTATAGGTGATAAAAGCGAGGTATCCGTGGCAGACTTCTGAATGTTATCCTTTTGGACTACAGAATTCCTAGTAGAAGAAGACTGCAATTTTTTTTACTACCTTGTTTCCAACCATTTCTTTTTTCCTAAAATAAGTAATAAAGTGAATGTATATCGGTATATGAAATAAACAAATGAAACTAAATTAACATTAAGATCTTAAGTTACATCCATGTAGTTCTGCTCGGAAGCTACTTATGCTCTTCACAAAAAGGTTCAACGCTTATAGTTGATACAAATAATATAAATTAATATTTACAACCATATACCTCAACCAATGACTACAGACTATGAAATTGAACGACATAAATCGTAACTTAGTGTCTGAAAATTATGTTTAAAATAATAAACGGTTTGACCATATAATAATTATCCATGGTCGGCAGTTTGAAACGAGGAAAGTTAACTTCAAGAGCCCTTTTGGAAATTTAAGTTCATGATGATTGATTATAATCAAATAAAGTTACAACATTCAGCAAAGAAAAAACTATGAACAGTTCTAGACATTCACATACTATTGCTGTCATGTACTACTTTACATCTACAATAAGCGTTCGTTGGATTATTGATGTCATGTTACTTTTACAAACAATCAGTAATAAGTGATTGATGAATGCAGCAGCCAAAAAATAGATATCTACTGTTGGTAAATTTGCGATTCGAGACGATGGAGATAGCGATGAAACTGTACTACGGACTTGAAGGATCTAGGAGTAGATTCTTTTAGACGATAGTTCAACCCACCACGTACAATCGGGTATCGAACTATAGCCTTCAGGATTCAATCAAGCCCTCAAACAGTGTAATCGGATTCAAGAATTGTACGGTTCTTGATCCGACCAAGAACACCTTGTATATAATCTCTGAATTGATGCAAGTAGCAAGAAACCGAATGAAGGAAGAAGAAGTATAGGTTAGCAACGTTTCTGGTCTGCAACGCCTGAGGGACGTTGCAAAAAACTGTTCTGCAACAGTTTCTGGACGTTGCAAAAAACTGTTCTGCAACAGTTTCTGGACGTTGCTAATCTGTGGAAGAAGATGCTTTCGTAACAGAGAAAAGTGTTACGAAAATCCGCAAGGAAAAAGAAAAGTGATTTGCAACAGCCCTGGGTGTTGCTATTTATAGGCAACGAATGGATGCTTCCATTCGTTAACAGTCGCGTCCGTAACCGTTTGAACGTTGCGCCCGTATCCGTTCGTTCGAACGGATCTGACCATTTGATTTCGTCCCCCGCCAAAACTATTCGAAATTCGAACAGTTCTGGGTCCTTAACGGGCCGAACTTGGCTTATTTACTGTTTGCAGATCCGGTCCAAAAATATATCGTATGGACCCGAACCCGAACCCGAGACCGACGGACGGCGGCGGCGCGCGTGTGTGGAGACGGTGCATGGTCTCCCTCCTCACAACGGAGCAAGCTTTGGGTGCCCAAAGGGCCCAACCCTTCATTTGAGAAACATCTATATAAATATAGACTTGGTTCCTCTTTCCTATGGTGTGGGACAATTGTTTTCCTCCTTCTTCTTCTTTCCTTCAAAACAAAACTAGAGGCCAAATGTTGAAAATATCCAACATTCTCCCCCTATTTTCAAGATTGGATAATTAAAACAATTTAATTTAAAAACGGAATGACTGTATCACTTGAGTGATTGCCTACGTACCCAAGTGGGATCAAGCCTAACGTAGTTCAGGGACAAGAATTTGCATCATCGTGAAAACCAACACATACATGATAGGTATCTTTTGGATTTGAACCTTCACTTAGTGTAAACCATTCAAAACCTTATCGAGATTCTATGGTGAACGAATCTTGAACCAAGTATCCCTAACGATAAAACCGGAACAATCACACATGTTGATTTTCTTAGGTAAAGTGTTCTGTATTGCTAGCACGTTAATGGCCATGTGCTTTAATCCTGGATTCATGAGTCTACTTTAGAAAGCGGTCTTACTTTCTTAGGAAACGGCCTGATTTCCGTACTCATATAGGTATGTCTCTTAAGGTGTTTCTGCGATACACCTTTTAATTTTCTAGACTTATTAAGGATCTATTATCCATCCTTTGTTCTTGCAGAATCCAACACTAAATACTATGGGAATTTTTTTTTTTTTTCGATTTAGTGTTCCATAATCGTTCTCTTAATTTGTTGGTACCCATTGAACTTTGTCTATCCATTTCAAGACATAAGTTGGGTTTCTGTTAAGGACGATCAAACTTCATTCACAGACCTTAGTCCCATCTCCTTTGATTTTATAGAAACCATTGCCTTTGGAAGACTCTTAGTAAGAGGATCGGCCAAGTTTTTCTTTGTTTCTATATAGTCAACAGTTATTACTCCTCGTTTGAGTAATTGTCTTATCATCTGATGTCTTAGACTCATGTGTCTAGACTTTCCATTATATGTCTTATTAGAGACATTATATATCGTAGCCTGATTATCACAGTTAATCAAGACTGCTGGAGATGGCTTCTTCCATAGTGGAATTTCTATTAATAAATTCCTAAGCCATTCTGCCTCCTTACATGCATCTGCTAATGCAATTAATTCTGATAACATAGTTGAGTCAGATATGCAAGTTTGTTTCTTGGAACCCCAAGATACCGCTGCACCCCCTAATGTAAAGATCCATCCAGTTGTTGACTTGGATTTGGATTCTATATTGTTCCAGGTTGCGTCACTATACCCTTCTATAACAGCAGGATATCCTTTATAAGATAAACCATAGTCAATGGTTCCTTTTAGATACGCTAGAACTCTGGAAATAGCTTTCCAATGTTCGTAACCTGGATTACTCGTAAATCGACATAGCACACTAATGGCATGTGCAATGTCAGGTCTGGTGCAATGCATAGCATACATAAGACTCCCAATAACACTAGAGTACTCACGTTGAGAAATGGTACGTCCAGTGTTCTTTAGTAATTTAATACTAGGATCTAGAGGAGTTGGGGCTGGTTTGTCATTATAATGACCATACTTCTTAAGGAACATCTCAATATAGTGAGATTGGGTTAGTAATAACTCCCCCTCTTTCCTTATGATTTTAATTCCTAGAATTACGTCAGCCTCACCTAGATCTTTCATATCAAACTTAGAGGATAAAAACTTTTTAGTTTCATTTACACATGATATATTAGAACCAAATATTAGCATGTCATCAACGTATAAACATATTATAACATCACCGGTATTATCCGATTTGCTATAAATACATTTATCAGCATCATTAACAATAAAGCCATATGACAATGCTATCTTATCAAACTTCTCATGCCATTGCATAGGAGCTTGTTTCAGGCCATAAAGAGATTTTACCAATTTGCAAACTTTCTTTTCTTGGCCAGGGGTTTTAAAACCTTCTGGTTGTTCCATATATATCTCTTCCTCTAAATCTCCATTTAGAAAAGCGGTCTTTACATCCATTTGATGTACGACCAACTTATGAGTGGATGCAAGTGCTATTAAACAACGAATAGAAGAAATGCGAGCAACAGGAGCATAAGTATCGAAGTAATCTACTCCATGTCTTTGCTTATATCCCTTAGCAACTAATCTGGCTTTAAACTTATCAATGGATCCATTTGTATTCAATTTTTTCTTGAATATCCATTTACATCCTATTGGTTTAGCACCAGGAGGTAAATCAGTCAAAACCCAGGTTTGGTTAGACAATATGGAGTTCATTTCATCATTGATAGCATCTTTCCAAAAAATGGAATCTCTGGAATTCATAGCTTCAGAATAAGTCTTAGGATCATCATTGACGTTCATTACATATCTAGTTACATTAAGGACTTCGTCCTTACTACCTTCTATAAGATATGTTATGAAGTCAGGACCGTAGTCCTTCTCAATTCTCGCTCTTTTACTTCTCCTTTGTTCAGTACTATGATCTGGTACTGATACATTCTTGTTGTTTTGAGCAGGAGCATACTCATCGTCATTGACATCATTAGTCGTATCAGGACTAGATGATCTCAATGGAATCTCAACAGTTTGATTTTCCAAAAATTCTACATCTACTGATTCTATAATATCTAAGGTGTCAAGTATTAAGAATCTATAAGTTATACTGGCAAGGGAATAACCTATAAAAACACATTTAAAAGCTCTATTTCCTAACTTTGGTCGTTTGGGGTCTGGTATTCTAACATATGCTAAACAACCCCAAACTTTTAATCTATTCAAATTAGGTTTTCTATTAAACCATAATTCATAAGGGGAAATATTATTCTTTTTAAGTGGTACTCTATTTAAAATATAACAAGCAGATAACATAGCATCTCCCCACAAATTATTAGGTAAATTAGAACTAATAAGCATGGCATTAACCATCTCTACTAAAGTTCTATTTTTTCTTTCAGCGACACCATTTTGTTGTGGTGTATAAGGGGCAGTGCATTGGTGAATTAAACCATGTTGTTTACAAAACAATGTGAACTCATTTGAGAAATATTCACCACCACGATCTGAATGTAATACTTTAATTTTAACTCCTAATTGTGTTTCAACTTCAGCTTTGTAAATCTTAAATTTATCAAAAGCTTCATCTTTTGTTTTCATTAGATAAACATAAGCATATCTAGTATAATCATCAATAAATGTGATATAGTATTGGTTACCACCATAGGTGATATGACCTTTTAGGTCACCCACATCACTATATACCAAATCAAGCAAACCGGTTTTCCTTTCTACGGATTTAAAAGATTTTCGGTGTATTTTTGCTTGAACACAAATTTCACATTTAGAGATAGAATTGAAATCACAATCAGAAATTAATCCTAACTTATGCATATTTTTAAGGGAATTATAATTAACATGTCCTAACCTACTATGCCATAAGCTAACTGAATCAACAATATAAACTAAGGAATTCTTTATTAGATTCAACTTAATCATGCCGTTACAAGAGTATCCCTGTCCAATGAATTTGCCGTTCTTGGACAACACTAACTTATCAGACTCATACACCATCTTGAATCCTCCTTTGTTAAGAAGGTATCCAGATATTAAATTCTTACAAATGTCTGGTACATAAAATACATTGACTAAAGTAAGAACTTTCCCAGAGGTGAGTGGTAGTTTTATAGTGCCCTTTCCCATGACTTTACTCGGAACCTTGTTCGCTCCAGTAACTTCGTTCGCTTCTCCATTTTCTTCGTAGGTCTTGAATAGACTACGGTCTTTGCAAATATGAATGGTTGCTCCAGTATCAAGCCACCAATCATTATCTATGCCACTAACGGAGTTCGCCTCTTGTACTACAGCCACAAGCGAGTCTTCGACCATATTCACTTTTTGTTGTTTCTTCCGCAGACGGCAGTCTCGGGCATAATGGCCGGGCTTGTTGCAGAAATAACAAGCGCCTTTCTTTTTGTTGTTCTTGGGATGAATTTTCTTCTTAAACTGTGTCTCATTCTTAGGCTTTAACTTGTCAGTTATTTCGATATTATTAACCTTCGTATGAGACTCAGTTTGCGGATTATCATTTAGTTCACGTTTACGAGAGTCTTCTTCTATACGGAGATGACGCTGTAAACCATCTAAATCATAATCCGTTTCCGCATGTTTCAATTTTTTCTTATAATCATTCCAAGAGTGAGGAAGTCGAGAAATTATGACCCCAACAACAAAAGATTCAGGGAGATCGATACTAGCATCTTTAAGTTGATTTACCAAAAGTAAGATTTCACTTACTTGTCCCACTATGGACTTATTGGCGATCATTTTGAAATCCATAAAATTACAAATAAGAAATTTCTTATTACTTGCCTCGGATATACGGTATTTGCTTTCTAGTGCAGTCCAAAGTGCTTTAGCAGTTTCCAGGCTTCGATGTGCGTTGTACACAGAAGTTGACAATGCATTTAGGATGTGCCCTCTACATAGGAAGTCGTCTTCTTTGCGTTTGGCACGTTTTAGTTTCAGCGCAGCATCGTCCTTGTCAGTTTCTTCTGGAATCTCCTCCAATCCGTCTTCCAATATATAGAACAACTTGACGGTGATCAAGAAGAACTTCATTGTCTCTTGCCAACGAGTGAAGTTATCCCCGTCAAACCGCTCCAATCGAGTCAAATGCTGATTCATCACTTGCAACACGCTCGAACCTTCCATGGTTGAAATATCGTCTAAAAAATTGTTGGTAAATTTGCGATTCGAGACGATGGAGATAGCGATGAAACTGTACTACGGACTTGAAGGATCTAGGAGTAGATTCTTTTAGACGATAGTTCAACCCACCACGTACAATCGGGTATCGAACTATAGCCTTCAGGATTCAATCAAGCCCTCAAACAGTGTAATCGGATTCAAGAATTGTACGGTTCTTGATCCGACCAAGAACACCTTGTATATAATCTCTGAATTGATGCAAGTAGCAAGAAACCGAATGAAGGAAGAAGAAGTATAGGTTAGCAACGTTTCTGGTCTGCAACGCCTGAGGGACGTTGCAAAAAACTGTTCTGCAACAGTTTCTGGACGTTGCAAAAAACTGTTCTGCAACAGTTTCTGGACGTTGCTAATCTGTGGAAGAAGATGCTTTCGTAACAGAGAAAAGTGTTACGAAAATCCGCAAGGAAAAAGAAAAGTGATTTGCAACAGCCCTGGGTGTTGCTATTTATAGGCAACGAATGGATGCTTCCATTCGTTAACAGTCGCGTCCGTAACCGTTTGAACGTTGCGCCCGTATCCGTTCGTTCGAACGGATCTGACCATTTGATTTCGTCCCCCGCCAAAACTATTCGAAATTCGAACAGTTCTGGGTCCTTAACGGGCCGAACTTGGCTTATTTACTGTTTGCAGATCCGGTCCAAAAATATATCGTATGGACCCGAACCCGAACCCGAGACCGACGGACGGCGGCGGCGCGCGTGTGTGGAGACGGTGCATGGTCTCCCTCCTCACAACGGAGCAAGCTTTGGGTGCCCAAAGGGCCCAACCCTTCATTTGAGAAACATCTATATAAATATAGACTTGGTTCCTCTTTCCTATGGTGTGGGACAATTGTTTTCCTCCTTCTTCTTCTTTCCTTCAAAACAAAACTAGAGGCCAAATGTTGAAAATATCCAACATTCTCCCCCTATTTTCAAGATTGGATAATTAAAACAATTTAATTTAAAAACGGAATGACTGTATCACTTGAGTGATTGCCTACGTACCCAAGTGGGATCAAGCCTAACGTAGTTCAGGGACAAGAATTTGCATCATCGTGAAAACCAACACATACATGATAGGTATCTTTTGGATTTGAACCTTCACTTAGTGTAAACCATTCAAAACCTTATCGAGATTCTATGGTGAACGAATCTTGAACCAAGTATCCCTAACGATAAAACCGGAACAATCACACATGTTGATTTTCTTAGGTAAAGTGTTCTGTATTGCTAGCACGTTAATGGCCATGTGCTTTAATCCTGGATTCATGAGTCTACTTTAGAAAGCGGTCTTACTTTCTTAGGAAACGGCCTGATTTCCGTACTCATATAGGTATGTCTCTTAAGGTGTTTCTGCGATACACCTTTTAATTTTCTAGACTTATTAAGGATCTATTATCCATCCTTTGTTCTTGCAGAATCCAACACTAAATACTATGGGAATTTTTTTTTTTTTTCGATTTAGTGTTCCATAATCGTTCTCTTAATTTGTTGGTACCCATTGAACTTTGTCTATCCATTTCAAGACATAAGTTGGGTTTCTGTTAAGGACGATCAAACTTCATTCACAGACCTTAGTCCCATCTCCTTTGATTTTATAGAAACCATTGCCTTTGGAAGACTCTTAGTAAGAGGATCGGCCAAGTTTTTCTTTGTTTCTATATAGTCAACAGTTATTACTCCTCGTTTGAGTAATTGTCTTATCATCTGATGTCTTAGACTCATGTGTCTAGACTTTCCATTATATGTCTTATTAGAGACATTATATATCGTAGCCTGATTATCACAGTTAATCAAGACTGCTGGAGATGGCTTCTTCCATAGTGGAATTTCTATTAATAAATTCCTAAGCCATTCTGCCTCCTTACATGCATCTGCTAATGCAATTAATTCTGATAACATAGTTGAGTCAGATATGCAAGTTTGTTTCTTGGAACCCCAAGATACCGCTGCACCCCCTAATGTAAAGATCCATCCAGTTGTTGACTTGGATTTGGATTCTATATTGTTCCAGGTTGCGTCACTATACCCTTCTATAACAGCAGGATATCCTTTATAAGATAAACCATAGTCAATGGTTCCTTTTAGATACGCTAGAACTCTGGAAATAGCTTTCCAATGTTCGTAACCTGGATTACTCGTAAATCGACATAGCACACTAATGGCATGTGCAATGTCAGGTCTGGTGCAATGCATAGCATACATAAGACTCCCAATAACACTAGAGTACTCACGTTGAGAAATGGTACGTCCAGTGTTCTTTAGTAATTTAATACTAGGATCTAGAGGAGTTGGGGCTGGTTTGTCATTATAATGACCATACTTCTTAAGGAACATCTCAATATAGTGAGATTGGGTTAGTAATAACTCCCCCTCTTTCCTTATGATTTTAATTCCTAGAATTACGTCAGCCTCACCTAGATCTTTCATATCAAACTTAGAGGATAAAAACTTTTTAGTTTCATTTACACATGATATATTAGAACCAAATATTAGCATGTCATCAACGTATAAACATATTATAACATCACCGGTATTATCCGATTTGCTATAAATACATTTATCAGCATCATTAACAATAAAGCCATATGACAATGCTATCTTATCAAACTTCTCATGCCATTGCATAGGAGCTTGTTTCAGGCCATAAAGAGATTTTACCAATTTGCAAACTTTCTTTTCTTGGCCAGGGGTTTTAAAACCTTCTGGTTGTTCCATATATATCTCTTCCTCTAAATCTCCATTTAGAAAAGCGGTCTTTACATCCATTTGATGTACGACCAACTTATGAGTGGATGCAAGTGCTATTAAACAACGAATAGAAGAAATGCGAGCAACAGGAGCATAAGTATCGAAGTAATCTACTCCATGTCTTTGCTTATATCCCTTAGCAACTAATCTGGCTTTAAACTTATCAATGGATCCATTTGTATTCAATTTTTTCTTGAATATCCATTTACATCCTATTGGTTTAGCACCAGGAGGTAAATCAGTCAAAACCCAGGTTTGGTTAGACAATATGGAGTTCATTTCATCATTGATAGCATCTTTCCAAAAAATGGAATCTCTGGAATTCATAGCTTCAGAATAAGTCTTAGGATCATCATTGACGTTCATTACATATCTAGTTACATTAAGGACTTCGTCCTTACTACCTTCTATAAGATATGTTATGAAGTCAGGACCGTAGTCCTTCTCAATTCTCGCTCTTTTACTTCTCCTTTGTTCAGTACTATGATCTGGTACTGATACATTCTTGTTGTTTTGAGCAGGAGCATACTCATCGTCATTGACATCATTAGTCGTATCAGGACTAGATGATCTCAATGGAATCTCAACAGTTTGATTTTCCAAAAATTCTACATCTACTGATTCTATAATATCTAAGGTGTCAAGTATTAAGAATCTATAAGTTATACTGGCAAGGGAATAACCTATAAAAACACATTTAAAAGCTCTATTTCCTAACTTTGGTCGTTTGGGGTCTGGTATTCTAACATATGCTAAACAACCCCAAACTTTTAATCTATTCAAATTAGGTTTTCTATTAAACCATAATTCATAAGGGGAAATATTATTCTTTTTAAGTGGTACTCTATTTAAAATATAACAAGCAGATAACATAGCATCTCCCCACAAATTATTAGGTAAATTAGAACTAATAAGCATGGCATTAACCATCTCTACTAAAGTTCTATTTTTTCTTTCAGCGACACCATTTTGTTGTGGTGTATAAGGGGCAGTGCATTGGTGAATTAAACCATGTTGTTTACAAAACAATGTGAACTCATTTGAGAAATATTCACCACCACGATCTGAATGTAATACTTTAATTTTAACTCCTAATTGTGTTTCAACTTCAGCTTTGTAAATCTTAAATTTATCAAAAGCTTCATCTTTTGTTTTCATTAGATAAACATAAGCATATCTAGTATAATCATCAATAAATGTGATATAGTATTGGTTACCACCATAGGTGATATGACCTTTTAGGTCACCCACATCACTATATACCAAATCAAGCAAACCGGTTTTCCTTTCTACGGATTTAAAAGATTTTCGGTGTATTTTTGCTTGAACACAAATTTCACATTTAGAGATAGAATTGAAATCACAATCAGAAATTAATCCTAACTTATGCATATTTTTAAGGGAATTATAATTAACATGTCCTAACCTACTATGCCATAAGCTAACTGAATCAACAATATAAACTAAGGAATTCTTTATTAGATTCAACTTAATCATGCCGTTACAAGAGTATCCCTGTCCAATGAATTTGCCGTTCTTGGACAACACTAACTTATCAGACTCATACACCATCTTGAATCCTCCTTTGTTAAGAAGGTATCCAGATATTAAATTCTTACAAATGTCTGGTACATAAAATACATTGACTAAAGTAAGAACTTTCCCAGAGGTGAGTGGTAGTTTTATAGTGCCCTTTCCCATGACTTTACTCGGAACCTTGTTCGCTCCAGTAACTTCGTTCGCTTCTCCATTTTCTTCGTAGGTCTTGAATAGACTACGGTCTTTGCAAATATGAATGGTTGCTCCAGTATCAAGCCACCAATCATTATCTATGCCACTAACGGAGTTCGCCTCTTGTACTACAGCCACAAGCGAGTCTTCGACCATATTCACTTTTTGTTGTTTCTTCCGCAGACGGCAGTCTCGGGCATAATGGCCGGGCTTGTTGCAGAAATAACAAGCGCCTTTCTTTTTGTTGTTCTTGGGATGAATTTTCTTCTTAAACTGTGTCTCATTCTTAGGCTTTAACTTGTCAGTTATTTCGATATTATTAACCTTCGTATGAGACTCAGTTTGCGGATTATCATTTAGTTCACGTTTACGAGAGTCTTCTTCTATACGGAGATGACGCTGTAAACCATCTAAATCATAATCCGTTTCCGCATGTTTCAATTTTTTCTTATAATCATTCCAAGAGTGAGGAAGTCGAGAAATTATGACCCCAACAACAAAAGATTCAGGGAGATCGATACTAGCATCTTTAAGTTGATTTACCAAAAGTAAGATTTCACTTACTTGTCCCACTATGGACTTATTGGCGATCATTTTGAAATCCATAAAATTACAAATAAGAAATTTCTTATTACTTGCCTCGGATATACGGTATTTGCTTTCTAGTGCAGTCCAAAGTGCTTTAGCAGTTTCCAGGCTTCGATGTGCGTTGTACACAGAAGTTGACAATGCATTTAGGATGTGCCCTCTACATAGGAAGTCGTCTTCTTTGCGTTTGGCACGTTTTAGTTTCAGCGCAGCATCGTCCTTGTCAGTTTCTTCTGGAATCTCCTCCAATCCGTCTTCCAATATATAGAACAACTTGACGGTGATCAAGAAGAACTTCATTGTCTCTTGCCAACGAGTGAAGTTATCCCCGTCAAACCGCTCCAATCGAGTCAAATGCTGATTCATCACTTGCAACACGCTCGAACCTTCCATGGTTGAAATATCGTCTAAAAAATTGTTGGTAAATTTGCGATTCGAGACGATGGAGATAGCGATGAAACTGTACTACGGACTTGAAGGATCTAGGAGTAGATTCTTTTAGACGATAGTTCAACCCACCACGTACAATCGGGTATCGAACTATAGCCTTCAGGATTCAATCAAGCCCTCAAACAGTGTAATCGGATTCAAGAATTGTACGGTTCTTGATCCGACCAAGAACACCTTGTATATAATCTCTGAATTGATGCAAGTAGCAAGAAACCGAATGAAGGAAGAAGAAGTATAGGTTAGCAACGTTTCTGGTCTGCAACGCCTGAGGGACGTTGCAAAAAACTGTTCTGCAACAGTTTCTGGACGTTGCAAAAAACTGTTCTGCAACAGTTTCTGGACGTTGCTAATCTGTGGAAGAAGATGCTTTCGTAACAGAGAAAAGTGTTACGAAAATCCGCAAGGAAAAAGAAAAGTGATTTGCAACAGCCCTGGATGTTGCTATTTATAGGCAACGAATGGATGCTTCCATTCGTTAACAGTCGCGTCCGTAACCGTTTGAACGTTGCGCCCGTATCCGTTCGTTCGAACGGATCTGACCATTTGATTTCGTCCCCCGCCAAAACTATTCGAAATTCGAACAGTTCTGGGTCCTTAACGGGCCGAACTTGGCTTATTTACTGTTTGCAGATCCGGTCCAAAAATATATCGTATGGACCCGAACCCGAGACCCGAGACGGACGGACGGCGGCGGCGCGCGTGTGTGGAGACGGTGCATGGTCTCCCTCCTCACAACGGAGCAAGCTTTGGGTGCCCAAAGGGCCCAACCCTTCATTTGAGAAACATCTATATAAATATAGACTTGGTTCCTCTTTCCTATGGTGTGGGACAATTGTTTTCCTCCTTCTTCTTCTTTCCTTCAAAACAAAACTAGAGGCCAAATGTTGAAAATATCCAACATCTACAACATCAATGATTATAAAATATAGCTAACTAAGTTAACCCTACTAAAAGTAAATTATGTAGAAAAAGTATTTTGTTAGAAAATGATGGAAGTCTGCATAGCAACTTAATACTCAAAAGACTTTCGGCTACAGCAGCGCATTTTAGATCTTATGAACAATTTCTATGTCTATGATGAAAATTTCAACCCTAATATTGACTTCGGTTTTCAAAATTACAACCGATACATTAAAACTCCAGAAAAGAATCAAAAATTTACCTGGATCTGATAATCAAACTCCCAAATCAGAGCTACAGAGCCAATTGTAAATAATTCTGCAGAGTGGGCTCAACTCTTATAGAGTTTACTGGCGCGAATGACGAACAAGTGCGGGAAAGTCGTGGGCGACACATTTTGGGAGGGAGAATTCTTCTATGGCACGGCGAGCAATAGACGGAGACGTGGTAGAGCAAGGTAAGGGGGAAGGGTTTTTCCATTCTCACGGCACAAAAGATGGAAGATAAACAGCGCGATTAATTTTATTTTTCTAAATAGAAACGTGAGCAGTAAATGAAAAAAGGGATGGATTACATTGTGGATATTTAATTTGTATACTTATCGTAGAACTTTCTTTTATTTGTTGTACTCCACTTACACGACAAAGAAGGATGAGCAAATGATAATATTTTAAATGCCAACTCTAAAATTTAATACTTGTTGAAAAAATGTGTTATTTTTCAAATGTTAGTACGATAATGAAAATTCATCATCTAAGAGTTTTTATTGTGATCATTATGAATTTCGACGGTGTTTAAAAAAAAATTACATAAAGCTTAGTGAACTTTTTTTGTTTTACCTATTGTAAGAAGTTATAATTTTCTATTTTGTTTAACTTTATGACAGATTTTTTCATTTTCCAAGAAAATGAATCACCTAACAAATTTTAACCCATCTTCAAATTTTCGAGTGCTCGAACCAAAGCAAGTTCTAAGTTTTCTCGAAGCAATATTGTCCGGAGAAAGCTTTGGGTATGTAGACGCATGACCCGAAACATGCTAGCAATTTTCACATGCTAGACTCAAAGCAGGGACTTCCTCGGGCTTGCTTCGTTAAATCTGCCGATTGACTCGAATCATGCTCCGATTTTTTCAATGTGTGACTCGGAGTAACTGCATCCAGGTGCGTATTTCAGGTAAGTAGCAGAGTGGCCTGAAGCGTGCTCCGAGTTTCCACATGCCCGACTCGAAGCAAGGCCGCCGTCGGGCATGCTTTATGTAAGTTGCGCTCCGACCCCGATGCACCCTTCGGTGAAACATCGGTTAAGACCGGAACGAGCGTCGGGCGATTGCCGACTCGAACGGTTTCCAAAAGCGTGTCGATTTTCCGAACGCACGACCGAGTGCACGGTTATGGATGATAGCGGATATATTTCTAGAATCGACTTTCAGCTCGACTCGAAGCATGCTTCAAATGTTCATATCAACCGTATGACCCGAAGCATGCTAGCAGTTTTCACATTCGTGACTCGAAGTAGAGACTTCCTCGGGCTTGCTTTGGGAAATCCGTCGATTGACCCGAAACATATTCCGACTTTTCCAACGTGTGACTCGAAGAAACGACATCCAAGTGCGTGCTTCAGGCAAGTAGCAGAGTGACCCGAAGCGTGCTCTGAGTTTCCACATGCCTGACTCGAAGCAAGGCCACCGTCGGACGTGCCTCATGTAAGTTGCGCTCTGAACCCAATGCACTCTTCGGCGAAACATCGGGTCGGACTGGGGCGAACGCCGGGTGATTACGAACTCCAACCCCTCTCAAAAGCATATCGATTTTCTGAATGCAGGATCGAGCGCACGATTATGAGTGATAGTGAACATATTTCTCAACTCGACTATCAGCTCGACACCAAGCGTGCTTCAATCGTTTGTATGCTCGATTCGTGACCCAGCTTTAAATTTCCAAATGCTCAAACCAAAGCAAGTTTTGAGTTTTCTCAAAGCAATATTGTCGAGGGCAAAGCTTTAGGTATGTAGCCGCATGACCCGAAGGATGCTAGCAGTTTTCACATGCTCGACTCCAAGCAGGGACTTCCTTGGGCTTCTTTTGGAAATCTGTCGATTGACCCAAAGCCTGCTCCGAGTTTTTCGACATGCGACTCGAAGCAATTGCATCCAAGTGCATGCTTCGGGCAAGTAGCAGAGTGACCTGAAGCATGCTCTGAGTTTCCACATGCCCGACTCGAAGCAAGGCCGGCATTAGACATGCTTCGTGTGATTTGAGATCCGACCTTGATGCGCCCGTCGGTCAAACGTCGGGCCGGACCAGAGCGAGCGCTGGGTGATTGCTAACTCGAACGGTTCCCAAAAGCGTATCGATTTTAATACAAAACAACTGTGATAGGTATATATTATTTCAACCTATTTCTTAATTTATTCGAAATAGTTCGGTTTATAAATTTATATACCGTAAGTAATATATATAATGATAACATGATATATCAAAATAAATAAACATCCAAACCATCCAAAATATCATTACATTTTCATCCATCACAACCAACATCCAAATAGTCAATAAAATTCACAACAATTTCATAGTTACCGATATCAGGTATTTTACTGACAATTAAATTTCGATTTTAAATTTAACTGTCAACTTTGATTTTTAACAGTCAATTCAAATGACAATATACATGGCAATTAAATTTATCAAGCAACAAACAATAAATTTATATTAGATCATAATTTCAATTTAACTAACATAAAAATATTTAGTCAATCGTGAGCGTATAAAAACTCACCCCTTTTTACTTAAAACTAAAAATATTTTTCAGCTCCAAACAAATACCACTTCAATTCCTCGCCAAAGTCCACATCGATACGATTCCATCATCTCTCGTTTCATCCAAAACGGATCATGTAGCAAAACGTTATACGATATTGAATATGCGATTATAACTAAATTTAACTTAACTAAAATAAATAATAAAGCAAAACCTCACCCATCCAAACGATTCCCTCTCAGTATTCTTCTCAGGCAACACATGACCATCCTTCTCCCCTAATCGCTCGTGTATCTTCATTCCCTTTTTTATATAAATCAACCGAAGCCTCCACAGCTCGCCACCGCCAGTCGCGTTGCCTCCAACCCCACGCGCCATGCCTAAGCCATGAGCGTATGTGAACAACTTTCGCTTTCGAACCCTCTCCTCCAGCAACACGCTCACGACCATGATTAATCGCGCATGCCCCCCTCTCAAAACCCTAACTCGCCGCCTCGACGTTGAGTCGCAGCTTCCCCAATGCGATCAATCGCGATTTGCGCATCGTTCGTATTTTATGTCTAAATCGCCATATTGCTTTTATTTTCGTTTGAATGATACGATTCGAAATAAGGGAAGAGGGAGGTAAAGTAGGGGAAATGCAAGTGGGCATGTATACGAGATCTGGCGTTGTTGATTTGTTTATTTTAAATTATTTCACAAAATATACTCGACTATGTCGAAAGCCAAAAGTGGCGCGCCGACTGGCGTTCGTAATATTTTACCCCTACTCCAAACACAATGTAACTAATCTCTCGAGGCCTAGTTCGTTCGTACGCAGAAGATAGCTTTTCAAAATAAATTTAATTTATCGAATTCTGAAATTAATTTCTACGCGTTACAAGCTCGCACGGCCAAACGATAAGTCCGATTGCTACGTACAAATCTTAAAATCCTACAATAATTCAGTACTACGGATCCAATGAAACTGGTTTCGTTGAAATCCACGACAGTGGCGAAAATGACTATCTTCACTCGTTAAGTACAATAAAAAAAAATCAAATTCTAATTATTCGCCTTTAAATCCAATTTTAATTGTTAACAATCTACATTGTTGTTTAAATACAATTTAAATCAACTTCTGATATCATTTTCAATCGTATTACATTCAGAATTCAATTATTGAAATAATTTTCAATATTAATTTAAACAATTTAATTACTCAATAAATCAATACTAATATATCATTAAATTTCAAATAAATTTTAGTTATCAACATTATTTTATTCTTATCAAACAATTCAACATTTATTATTCAATTTCAGTTATGGATTACAAACACATTCAATTTATAAAATTTAACTTCAATACTTGTTACTGCCAAAATCTTCAGAATTTATTGTTTCATTTTTATATTCAAGTTCATATTCAATAACTACACCAATAATTCACTAAATTTTATTTTTAACCATTTTATCCAATAATCACCTTAAATTTAATAATTTAAAATAGCTAAAAATACGGGTCGTTACATCGCTGTCAAACATATTTCTGCATCGTGTCGATTTGCCAAACGTTCGTTTTTTAACACTTAATCCATGTAACGTTGGATAATACAGGCATGATTATTACTTTGTTCGTAGATAGTTCGTTTCAATTTACGTTACTGAATTTTAAATGAACCGAATAATATTCAATTTACTAGTCTAATGGTTGAATATGTCAAAACCTCTACTATACTAACCAAATCAGTCGAATTTTGATTTATATTATATGAAAAATAACATTACTAATGTAAATATGTCATGATTTTTCACAAATCCTTTCATAAAAAACATAAAACAACTTAAAACAAATAAATTAAAGGCTCCATAAGCCACGACCAAGTCCAAAACCCTATATCCCCATCGTCGAAATAACAAAAAAAAATGCTCGCTCAGGGAAAAAACTCTCCAGGTATTTCCTGAGGTAGAAGAAAACCCTAACTCTCCTTCGTCAATCTCGGTTCGCCACCGATAGCATCTGCTTCACCTTTATCGCATTTGCTCCGCTTCACCATCATCACATTTGCGCCGCTACACAGCCGCGGTAAAGAATTACATCTGGATAAATTTTATATTTATTTCTAAAAAGTACCTGTAAAATTTGATCGATTTCGTATCTGGGTCTTCCCTGCTCTACATTTTTAAATCGCATTCTTTGATTATCATTTGCAGTTATCACAATAGAATAAAATTTCACTTCCTCCTGAGTTGAACTATTTTGATTTCATATTTAGTTGAAAATAGATATTGTCGATATGCGCACCAGTGCAAAATGTTACCGGTTGTTTGAAAAATTAAAAATATCTCTCACTGACATATTGTTTTGCAATATCTGAATTTTGGTGTTCTTTTCGCTGTTTTTATTCAAAACAAGGATTGTTTTGTTAAAGTTGTAACATGAGGTCTTTACTCTTTACCCGTTCACTTTTGGGTAAAGAAAAAGTGAACAAAATAAATTTTAAGTCTTTAGAAAATCACTTCAATATTTGGTGACAGAAATCCGTACTTTTCTTTGCTGTTTTGTACTTCATTATTTCAGATGCCAGGGTCTTCTTTCCATTTTTTCTTCAGCGAATTTTGTTGTAGATCATCGTTAAAAATACTGACCGATCCAATATATGATATATATTATATACGCTGTATTACATCCATACAATTTTATTATAATTTTTTGTGTGCAAGTTTTCGTCTACGAGCATCATTGTTTCTTCGAAATTTCTTATTCCTTGTGATGATCATGATTCGTTATTAAATTGTCATTTTACATTGTTAAATGTTTGCTACTGTAAAAAGATTCTTCTTTAATGCAAAGTTTAATAAAATGCAGAGATATAGAGACACTCAGTGGACATAACAACATGTCAATTTTGATATGTTTTGTTGGGTACATTGGACATTGGACATTGGACGTAACAACGCATCTTTATTTACATGGATAAATCTTGGTGTCTTCTACCAAGGTACTACTTTGATTTCAAAAAATGTGAAAAACAAACTATATTTTACTTAAATATGTTTATTTCTTTATCTAGGGTTACTAGAGAGTTTCAGGAAGGAGCGATGAAATTTGTAAACAATGCAATGAAATACAACGAGCAACTTCGAAAGAGCAATCATGAAAATCAAGATTCCATGGATGATCAACTCTTTCGCTATATTAGTTGTCCATGAAAAAATGTCGGAACTTAGATGTTCACCTAACAGGTCAGATTGTATTTGATTATTTAGTTTGCAATGGTATGGATCCAACGTACACTAATTGGGTTTTGCATGGGGAGCCATCTTCTGCTTTTGAAAGTAGTCATTAAAATATTGAAATTTATGATACGCATAGGATGTACGTAGATGCACTTGATGATGATATTTTGAACCGAGAAAATGATATACGATTGGACTATATGCCACAAGACGCAGAACTCCCTTTATAACCAGGTTGTACAAAGTCTACTAAGCTATCGGCTACTCTAGCTTTATATAAAATCAAAACCATGAATGGATTGTCAACCAACAGCTTTAATGAGCTTCTAAAAACGATAAATGATTACATAATACCATATGGAAATCTACTTCCAAAAAACAAATATGAAACAAAAAAGTTGTTGAAGGCATTCAATTTGAATTATGAGAAAATTCATGCACGTGTGAATGATTGATGTTTGTTTAGAAAAGAACTTGCAGATTTAGACGTATGTCCAAATTGTAAAACTTCTCGGTATAAGAAAAAAGATAATCAGAATGAAAGTTCGAAAAGGGTTCCTGTAAAAGTACTTCGATACTTTCCAATTACACCTAGGCTCAAAATAATGTTTAAGTCACGAGAAATAGCTAGACAATTTAGGTGGCATGAGACTAATAAAAGTACAGATGCAAGAATACGACAACCAGTTGATTCATTAGCTTGGAGAATGGTCAATACAAAATGGCCTCGTTTCGCTTCAGATGCTAGAAATTTAAGATTTGGACTTGCAACTGATGAATTTAATCCATTTTTCGGTCTTAGTTCCACCTATAGTTGTTGGTCTGTAATGCTTGTTATATACAACCTACCTCCATGGTTATGCATGAAAAAAGAATATCTTATCTTATCTTTATTGATTCCAGGTCCAAAGCAACCTGGTAATGATATTGACATATATTTAGAACCACTCGTAGAAGATTTAAAAGATTTATGGGAAAATGGATTGGAGACATACTGTAACGATCTCGATTTTTAATTAAATTTAAATTGATAATGTAAATAAATTTTTGAATAAAATTGTAAATTAACTTGAAAATTTCAAATTAAATAGGATATTTGTTTATTTGAGTATTGATTTTAAAATTTAATTGAGATTTCGAATTTTTATATTTAAAATCTTATAGATAAAAAGTAACATCCCAAAATTTTCAATTTAAATAAATAATATATTTCAAACTCTTGAGATTTAATTTGAGAATAAATTGGAGGAGAAAAAAATGAAACAAATGAAAATAAGTGATAATATTATATGAAATAAATTCCAATTATATTTTGAGATTAAAATATTGAAATAATAAATATTGTAAAAAGTCATTTGAATTTAAAATCTTATATATATGTGTATATTACAAATATGAGTAAATTGAATGCATATTTAAAATTAATTTAAATTTGTTCAAAATAAAGTGTGAATGTATAAATGGATATGAAAGTTTATATTTCAAGTTTGAAATGGAAAATTGAATTTAAATTTAAAATAAATGTTTTAAAAAAAAATTAAGTAGCATTCAAAATTATTTCTTTCTTTAAAATTAATAAAACAAAAATGTGTATAAAATGAGCAATAAAAGTTTAATAATATATATAGATAAGTTGTTTATTTAAAAGATATAATAATCTTAATTCAAAAGAAGAAAAAAAATATTGAAGTAAGCATAAATATATTGGTTTAAAAAAGTGATTGTAAAATTGATATAAACAAAAGTTTACAAAAGCTAAATCATCTTGTATACTTAATAATTAGATTTGATAAAATAAGGACTTAAAACACATTGTACCTATATATATATATATATATATATATATATATATATATATATATATATACAAACAAATTTAGACATACATATGTAAGTATAAGACTTACAAGTGTTTAAGATATACATTTATTTTCAAAGTGTATAAGTTATAAATATAAAATTTATAAAATTCTTTTGCTTTGTTACATCAAAAGCTGAAAACTTACATTCACAATAAATTACTTGCAGAAAAGAAATCAAGTTCAGGGCCTAAGCTATCTCTAGTTCAAGTTGCAGAAGATAAAAAGTTCTGTGTAATAAAAAAAAAATTAAAGCTGTAAGTAAATTCAAATCCTTGTTTGATATTAATAAAATTGAATAAACAAGAGCATGCAACGGTGATCAAACAAAATGTTATATCTTCAAGTTGCAGATTTAAAAATTCAAAATCAAGTAGAGAAGAAGAAGATTCCAGGCTCATCCCTGTTTTGAAACTGTCAAGAGCCTTCTGTCTTCAGGAAAAAAAAAGTGAGCAAACCTTACCTTGATCTGATTTATGATTTGATGCATGCTAAAGTAAAGTTGTGAATCTGCTTGAATGTATACCATATATATACATAGGTGTGTGATTGTGTATATTTGTTACATCTCTGTTTTTAAGAATACAGGCTGTAAAACCTGTTTTAGAAACTAAGGGCTATTTCTCGAATCAGTTTTAGGCTTCGAGATCTAAGTAAAATCTGTTGAATGACCATGATTTGAGTCTTAAAAATTTAAGCATAAGTTGTTAAAGCTTTTTCTGACATTTTAGAGAGGAAAAAAAAAAGATAGTGACAATCTTCTCTGATAAATACAGTGAGTAAACTTTTGCTTTTTTTTTTCCTTTCCAATCTTTGTTGCTGTGTGAATTCTTGGATGGTATAGTAAAGTAAATTGTTGTTTGCATGCAAGGGATCTGGATGTATGATTGAAGGCTTGGCTTGCATGTTGATCTTAAACAAAAACTAGTCACTATTTTTAGCTACAGGAAACCAAACCTGTCAAACCCCCCTTTCCTTTCTTTCGGTTTCTTTTTCTGTTGCATTAGAAGAAAAAAAATTTAAACAAGTTGGAGTTGTATATTCAACTTGCACTAGGTTTCAGCAACAAATTAAAAAAAGTTTTGAAAATTTCTTTTACTGGAAAGAAAAATAAAAAGAAACAATGACATCTAAATGTTGGATTATAGGTTAACCCATGCCAAAGATAAATTTTCAATCCCTCTCTTTCTCTCCACTTTTGAAAAAAAATTGTAACTAGTTAAATTTTTATTTTAAACCTGTGTTTTATTTCAGAAATGAACTAGAGTAAAATTGTATAAGAAAAATTTCCTGGAAATAATGAAACACAGCCACAGTTTCAAACTTTCAAGAATTTTGAACTTCCTAAAAATTTAAATTCTATAATACCATGTGAATCTAATTCGAAAATGATGATTTTAAAAAACAAAAATCAAGATTTTTCATTGGACATTTCTCTAGAAAATGTAAGTAGAACAGAAAATGAACTTTTGAACAATTCTGGTGATCTATGTAGTTATGGGCCTCGAATTCGTCACTGGAGATCGTTTGAATGTTAAGCATCACCAGAAAAATATTACTGGAATTTATAAAACATGGGATTGTAGATTCGAGGTAAGACTAGGGTTTAAAACCCATTTTTTTTCCACGTCAGAGACGATGTTGCTGCGCCTTCCACAGGTGATCGAAATTCGTGCTTCTGGTGCAGATCGATGCGTCACGTGGTGACGAAGCTAGGGTCGAAATCGTGTGGCCGATAACGGGCTGGGGAGGCGGCGCGAGGCAAATGTTCAGGTGACATTTCTGATGGGTTGATGGTCGAAGGTCGCGATCCACGTTTTCAAACCTTTTTCCAAATCTGGGTGTTCGTGGAGTTTGGGGGTTGGATGGAGACTTGTTGGTGGCCGCAGCACTGCCCAACGGCGGCGAGGTTGATCGTGCACGTACACGTGGATGATCGGTGTGTCAATGGACTGGTTTGGGGAAGCAGGGAGGGAAGCTCGAAGCACCACTCGGGAATTTAGGTAGAAAACTCGAAGAGAGACTCGGGTGGCTTTAGCGTTTGTCGTGTCGTTTTTAAACCTTAATCAGATTTTAAAAAAAAATGTAAGCCTCGGGTCAAACTTAAAATCAGCAAAAAAAAAATTGAAGCATGATTTAAACTTGTTTTTCTTTAAATAATTATCCGGGATAAATGAATTATTTTAAAACTTAGATTTCAAAAATAAAATTTGTTTAAAATTTTTAACTTGATAAAATACTTGAGGAGTAAATCAAATATTCAAATTTTTAACTTAAAGACAAAATTCTTTATAATGATTAAATAAAGATTTTAAACAATTGAAATTTGTAATTACTTTATAATTTAGAAGTTGATTCAATTAAAGGATGAAAGTAATTAAGATTTTCTTAATTATAAATTAAGGATTTATGAATTAGGATAATTAAATTAAGAAAAGTTAATTGATAAAGTTAATCAAGACTGAATCAATTCATAGTTAAGAATAATTAATCATTGATTTAAAATTTATAAAAATAATTGTGTGGTTAACACACTTAATCATATTCACCCTAATTAGAGATGATTAAGTATCATCAATTGTTCTGCATTGGATTGATATTTTTGTTGCGATGATGTGATTGCCTTGTGATGGACTGTGATTTGTGATTTGTTCCCATATGTCTGTGAAACCCCTTTTGCCCGTAAAACGGCATTTAAACTTCGATGCGATAGGGAGTCGGATTCCAGTTTGTTATCCGAAACCCACATCGAATCATATTAGTGAATCTTTGTGATTGATAAATTTATTTTATCTATGGATCTGTGAATGAAGATAAGCGTTATGGGTTATACCGCTTATCGATATATCTGTGCTAATTGATGTTGTGCACTATTGTGTGTAAAACCCCCTGACCACACTATACACACACAAATATGGATTGCACGTGGAAATTGGTTAAGTCACAGATTTTTGAAATAGATTGAAAAAAAATTGAATTTTTAAATCTATATGATTTTGAAAATGGATCGGGTTTTAAAATGAGAAGCTTTTGGGAAAAGAATTTATAAGATAAAGGTTATTTTGAATAACTTAATTTGGTTTTGGAATCTGATTTAAATTTAAATTCAAAATTTGAAATTAAATTCTATTTTGAGAATTTAAGATGTAAAAAGGTCATACAAGTTTATATGGGTTTTTAAACCATTTTTAAAGGGTTGTTTTGGGAATTAAATTTAACCCAAAGATTTTAACTTGTATAAATGAAATTGGATTTTTTCCAAAATGAAAACTAATTGT
Organism: Allium cepa; assembly: GCA_030765085.1. NCBI lineage: Eukaryota > Viridiplantae > Streptophyta > Magnoliopsida > Asparagales > Amaryllidaceae > Allium > Allium cepa. The sequence continues at coordinate 735,285,759 of CM060935.1, read as the reverse complement.
TTTCCAATGATAAAAGCTTTCATATAAGGAATGAATTTCCAATTTGTATAAAAGGAATTTCAAGTTTGAAATGAAATGATTTTCCAAGTTATGAATGAATATTTGGAAACGGTTTTTGAAAGCTATAAGTTAAATCTTTGATTTAAAGATTAAATGGGCTAATCCAATTGGAATGGAAATTGTTTTGAATTCTGTGAATGGATCTTTGTGAAACTGGATAAACTTTGTGAAATAAATCTTTTGTTTAAAGATTTGAAATGGTAATTTGGTTTAAACCATTTAAAGGGAAGTTTTGGATAATAAGTTGTGACTTAACTAAAAATCCTATATCTATATGTTTTTAAATATTGCGCTCGTTATTCGGTTTAGCCGGGAGAGGACCTTGTGTCATATAACCCATTCCGAATAATGATGCGTCGTTATGGATAGCATTTGAAGATCGGTGGTGAAGACCGGGTATTTGCGAGAATGATAGGATGACCTATCGATTGTCTCTGCACTGAGTAGCTACGGTATAGAGATTTCCTAAGTGATGGAAAGTCCGATAGGGATTGTGAATACCCGGATTTGCAAGGGCTTCTTCGGAAGTGCCTTCGGTTCTGTTTGAGCCCGGAACAGACTTGTATGGTTGTGTGTCTGACACTACACTTTGAGATGTAAAGCCGATTTCTTTCAAATACATATCTGTTGGTGGCGGAGAATTTATTCTCTTAGCTTAACACCCTTCTCTGAGACGTACGAGCTCAGAGGTTATGTAGTTGAAGGTTATCAGCGATATACTCCCAATTTGGTAGTGTGGCACGCTAAGTGCTACTGTGTGATTGATGATCATTTGTTGATCATTGGTTGATCAAAGCATGGATTTGTGAAAAGCGTAGCTTTGTGGTCGAGACCTCATCGAGCCTCACAAACCGGTAATGATCGAAACAGGAAAGATGCGGCAAGGTTTCAGGGGTAGCTCCCCTAGGGTATGACCATTCCTTCTGGAAAAGGGTGGTATCATGGTATGGAGCCCAGATACTTACTCATGTGGACACACTATATTTATTACTGTGTGATGTTGTTGTTGGAGGGCCCTCGGATAAAGGTCCCAAAGGACCGGGGGTGGCATATCTCAGGTTTTATTCCTCAGGAAGTGGGTAGCCGGCCTTGTTTAGCAGAGATCCGGGTGGGTTCTCGGGGCGTCCCGCCAGAGGCGTTCCCATGTGGCAATAGGAAGTTCCTTAGCCTGACCATTTGTTGGAAATCCATTCAATCCAATACGAGCCTTGTACGGTTTTAGTTGTATTACTTGCCATTCACTTATGGTGGCGCCCCACTGTTTGGATGGTAGCTATAGTAGGCATAGTTCGGAATGTCTATGCTGGCTAGGATTAATATTATACTTTCGAAATGGTTTTTCCACACTGTGCACTTATAGTAATAATATCAAAGAATTTTTTTCGTATCAAGCATTTTTGACTATCATAAGGAGAAATCTCCTCCAATTCTGCGTTTGCATTGTGTGTGTGGCGGGAGGCCTTATGGTAGTTTCATTTTCTAAAAAGCATTGCGGATTTAAACTTTAAAAGCTTTGTTGTTCGTTTTAAAAGACCAAATTGTTTTGTTTGCTCACACCAGTCCCATGACTGACCTAGAGTTTATTGTTCCTTTCCTAAACTCTGGGTGCCCACTATTTTCCACACGGCCAGTCTAGAGTTGGGTTTTCAGATAATCCTGTAATAGGTATAGATTCGTTAGCCTTCGAAGCTCTTTGGATTTGTGGATCGCGTTTGCTACACTTCAGCACCACACCAGTCTTGCTTATCTCGGTGGAGCGTGATGGGGGTTCGAGCTAGCCTTGGTGTTTTGAAGATGGAGTTCTTGGAGTTTGGCATTGAAGACACTATCTTTCCGCTGCTATTTCCTTGTATCTCTGATAGTATTGTTATCCATTGTACCATTCTATTGTATTCTGTTGTATCAGATATTGTATTAAATGTTGTATATCAAATGTATCATGTATATTTCTTCCGCTGTGTTGTACTTATTGTGTTATAAGCTCCGGCGAACCAGGTTCGACGTTTGGATCTGCGGCATTTGAATACGAGCGTCGTATTCGGTGCCGATTTTCAAAGGTCGAGTCAGGGTCGTTACATTTGGTATCAGAGCTGAAGGTTAAAACTTTAGCTCAGGAGTATAACACATTAAGTAACTCATTAGAGATAGGGTGAAGTATACCCTAGAATGAGTAATCTCTAAGATATCCGTTCGAATGCCTCAGTAAATTCTCTTACTATTCACTGATAGTAAGTATGAGTGCAAGAAGAGAACGAGATAGGGGACAGGGAAATACCAGTACAAGTGGTCAATGCCCTGCAACAACGGAAATAACTTTCTTTATCAATCTCCTTTGATTCGTCTTATCATTTCTTTGATTGCTTAGTAGCAGCTCAAGAAAGAAGAAGCTTCGGTGTGATGGTGACCCTACGAATCGTAGATAAGTCTCTATTTCGTACTCTCTTGGTCAAATTTCTATCAGCTTTTCGTTCTTAACCTTAGCAAAATTTAAATTTGATAAATTGGTATCTAAAATATAAAGTTAAATAATTTGTATCGATAACACAATTTCGATTAAAACCAAATTTGAAATTCTATTGTAATTCCTTGTGTTGATTGAAGTCCGAAGAGGGACAAGTTGATGTATACTTTGGGATATTCCGACCTAAGTTGGAATCCATATCTTGTGTTTGAGAAATTGTAGAAGATTTAATCTATCTATCTATTCTCTGGGATCCGATATATTCTACGAACGATTAGTTATCCTTCGAACTAATCAATGCCCTTGCATATTCGTAGACCGGATAAACCCGAGTATCTTGTCAAATAATTGTATGAGTTTATTCTCATATTGTTGATATTCTGATTTGGTAAGCCAAATACAGAATTGTTATCCAGTTTGATTTGGAAAGATATTTCTTTATCTTTCATCTATTCCTTGTCATCTTCCTTGCAAATTTCGAGGACGAAATTTTTTTAAGGGGGGAAATCTGTAATGATCTCGATTTTTAATTAAATTTAAATTGATAATGTAAATAAATTTTTGAATAAAATTGTAAATTAACTTGAAAATTTCAAATTAAATAGGATATTTGTTTATTTGAGTATTGATTTTAAAATTTAATTGAGATTTCGAATTTTTATATTTAAAATCTTATAGATAAAAAGTAACATCCCAAAATTTTCAATTTAAATAAATAATATATTTCAAACTCTTGAGATTTAATTTGAGAATAAATTGGAGGAGAAAAAAATGAAACAAATGAAAATAAGTGATAATATTATATGAAATAAATTCCAATTATATTTTGAGATTAAAATATTGAAATAATAAATATTGTAAAAAGTCATTTGAATTTAAAATCTTATATATATGTGTATATTACAAATATGAGTAATTTGAATGCATATTTAAAATTAATTTAAATTTGTTCAAAATAAAGTGTGAATGTATAAATGGATATGAAAGTTTATATTTCAAGTTTGAAATGGAAAATTGAATTTAAATTTAAAATAAATGTTTAAAAAAAAAATTAAGTAGCATTCAAAATCATTTCTTTCTTTAAAATTAATAAAACAAAAATGTGTATAAAATGAGCAATAAAAGTTTAATAATATATATAGATAAGTTGTTTATTTAAAAGATATAATAATCTTAATTCAAAAGAAAAAAAATATATATTGAAGTAAGCTTAAATATACTGGTTTAAAAAAGTGATATTGTAAAATTGATATAAACAAAAGTTTACAAAAGCTAAATCATCTTGTATACTTAATAATTAGATTTGATAAAATAAGGACTTAAAACACATTGTACCTATATATATATATATATATATATATATACAAACAAATTTAGACATACATATGTAAGTATAAGACTTACAAGTGTTTAAGATATACATTTATTTTCGAAGTGTATAAGTTATAAATATAAAATTTATAAAATTCTTTTGCTTTGTTACATCAAAAGCTGAAAACTTACATTCACAATAAATTACTTGCAGAAAAGAAATCAAGTTCAGGGCCTAAGCTATCTCTAGTTCAAGTTGCAGAAGATAAAAAGTTCTGTGTAATAAAAAAAAATTAAAGCTGTAAGTAAATTCAAATCCTTGTTTGATATTAATAAAATTGAATAAACAAGAGCATGCAACGGTGATCAAACAAAATGTTATATCTTCAAGTTGCAGATTTAAAAATTCAAAATCAAGTAGAGAAGAAGAAGATTCCAGGCTCATCCCTGTTTTGAAACTGTCAAGAGCCTTCTGTCTTCAGGAAAAAAAAAAAGTGAGCAAACCTTACCTTGATCTGATTTATGATTTGATGCATGCTAAAGTAAAGTTGTGAATCTGCTTGAATGTATACCATATATATACATAGGTGTGTGATTGTGTATATTTGTTACATCTCTGTTTTTAAGAATACAGGCTGTAAAACCTGTTTTAGAAACTAAGGGCTATTTCTCGAATCAGTTTTAGGCTTCGAGATCTAAGTAAAATCTGTTGAATGACCATGATTTGAGTCTTAAAAATTTAAGCATAAGTTGTTAAAGCTTTTTCTGACATTTTAGAGAGGAAAAAAAAAAGATAGTGACAATCTTCTCTGATAAATACAGTGAGTAAACTTTTGCTTTTTTTTTCCTTTCCAATCTTTGTTGCTGTGTGAATTCTTGGATGGTATAGTAAAGTAAATTGTTGTTTGCATGCAAGGGATCTGGATGTATGATTGAAGGCTTGGCTTGCATGTTGATCTTACACAAAAACTAGTCACTATTTTTAGCTACAGGAAACCAAACCTGTCAAACCCCCCTTTCCTTTCTTTCGGTTTCCTTTTCTGTTGCATTAGAAGAAAAAAATTTAAACAAGTTGGAGTTGTATATTCAACTTGCACTAGGTTTCAGCAACAAATTAAAAAAAGTTTTGAAAATTTCTTTTACTGGAAAGAAAAATAAAAAGAAAAAATGACATCTAAATGTTGGATTATAGGTTAACCCATGCCAAAGATAAATTTTCAATCCCTCTCTTTCTCTCCACTTTTGAAAAAAAATTGTAACTAGTTAAATTTTTATTTTAAACCTGTGTTTTATTTCAGAAATGAACTAGAGTAAAATTGTATAAGAAAAATTTCCTGGAAATAATGAAACACAGCCACAGTTTCAAACTTTCAAGAATTTTGAACTTCCTAAAAATTTAAATTCTATAATACCATGTGAATCTAATTCGAAAATGATGATTTTAAAAAACAAAAATCAAGATTTTTCATTGGACATTTCTCTAGAAAATGTAAGTAGAACAGAAAATGAACTTTTGAAAAATTCTGGTGATCTATGTAGTTATGGGCCTCGAATTCGTCACTGGAGATCGTTTGAATGTTAAGCATCACCAGAAAAATATTACTGGAATTTATAAAACATGGGATTGTAGATTCGAGGTAAGATTAGGGTTTAAAACCCATTTTTTTTCCACGTCAGAGACGATGTTGCTGCGCCTTCCACAGGTGATCGGAATTCGTGCTTCTGGTGCAGATCGATGCGTCACGTGGTGACGAAGCTAGGGTCGAAATCGTGTGGCCGATAACGGGCTGGGGAGGCGGCGCGAGGCAAATGTTCAGGTGACATTTCTGATGGGTTGATGGTCGAAGGTCGCGATCCACGTTTTCAAACCTTTTTCCAAATCTGGGTGTTCGTGGCGTTTGGGGGTTGGATGGAGACTTGTTGGTGGCCGCAGCACTGCCCAACGGCGGCGAGGTTGATCGTGCACGTGCACGTGGATGATCGGTGTGTCAATGGACTGGTTTGGGGAAGCAGGGAGGGAAGCTCGAAGCACCACTCGGGAATTTACGTAGAAAACTCGAAGAGAGACTCGGGTGGCTTTAGCGTTTGTCGTGTCGTTTTTAAACCTTAATCAAATTTTAAAAAAAAATGTAAGCCTCGGGTCAAACTTAAAATCAGCAAAAAAAAAAATTGAAGCATGATTTAAACTTGTTTTTCTTTAAATAATTATCCGGGATAAATGAAGTATTTTAAAACTTAGATTTCAAAAATAAAATTTGTTTAAAATTTTTAACTTGATAAAATACTTGAGGAGTAAATCAAATATTCAAATTTTTAACTTAAAGACAAAATTCTTTATAATGATTAAATAAAGATTTTAAACAATTGAAATTTGTAATTACTTTATAATTTAGAAGTTGATTCAATTAAAGGATGAAAGTAATTAAGATTTTCTTAATTATAAATTAAGGATTTATGAATTAGGATAATTAAATTAAGAAAAGTTAATTGATAAAGTTAATCAAGACTGAATCAATTCATAGTTAAGAATAATTAATCATTGATTTAAAATTTATAAAAATAATTGTGTGGTTAACACACTTAATCATATTCACCCTAATTAGAGATGATTAACTATCATCAATTGTTCTGTATTGGATTGATATTTTTGTTGTGATGATGTGATTGCCTTGTGATGGACTGTGATTTGTGATTTGTTCCCATATGTCTGTGAAACCCCTTTTGCCCGTAAAACGGCATTTAAACTTCGATGCGATAGGGAGTCGGATTCCAGTTTGTTATCCGAAACCCACATCGAATCATATTAGTGAATCTTTGTGATTGATAAATTTATTTTATCTATGGATCTGTGAATGAAGATAAGCGTTATGGGTTATACCGCTTATCGATATATCTGTGCTAATTGATGTTGTGCACTATTGTGTGTAAAACCCCCCGACCACACTATACACACACAAATATGGATTGCACGTGGAAATTGGTTAAGTCATAAATTTTTGAAACAGATTGAAAAAAAATTGAATTTTTAAATCTATATGATTTTGAAAATGGATCGGGTTTTAAAATGAGAAACTTTTGGGAAAAGAATTTATAAGATAAAGGTTATTTTGAATAACTTAATTTGGTTTTGGAATCTGATTTAAATTTAAATTCAAAATTTGAAATTAAATTCTATTTTGAGAATTTAAGATGTAAAAAGGTCATACAAGTTTATATGGGTTTTTAAACCATTTTTAAAGGGTTGTTTTGGGAATTAAATTTAACCCAAAGATTTTAACTTGTATAAATGAAATTGGATTTTTTCCAAAATGAAAACTAATTGTTTTCCAATGATAAAAGCTTTCATATAAGGAATGAATTTCCAATTTGTATAAAAGGAATTTCAAGTTTGAAATGAAATGATTTTCCAGGTTATGAATGAATATTTGGAAACGGTTTTTGAAAGCTATAAGTTAAATCTTTGATTTAAAGATTAAATGGGCTAATCCAATTGGAATGGAAATTGTTTTGAATTCTGTGAATGGATCTTGGTGAAACTGGATAAACTTTGTGAAATAAATCTTTTGTTTAAAGATTTGAAATGGTAATTTGGTTTAAACCATTTAAAGGGAAGTTTTGGATAATAAGTTGTGACTTAACTAAAAATCCTATATCCATATGTTTTTAAATATTGCGCTCGTTATTCGGTTTAGCCGGGAGAGGACCTTGTGTCATATAACCCATTCCGAATAATGATACGTCGTTATGGATAGCATTTGAAGATCGGTGGTCAAGACCGGGTATTTGCGAGAATGATAGGATGACCTATCGATTGTCTCTGCACTGAGTAGCTACGGTATAGAGATTTCCTAAGTGATGGAAAGTCCGATAGGGATTGTGAATACCCGGATTTGCAAGGGCTTCTTCGGAAGTGCCTTCGGTTCTGTTCGAGCCCGGAACAGACTTGTATGGTTGTGTGTCTGACACTACACTTTGAGATGTAAAGCCGATTTCTTTCAAATACATATCTGTTGGTGGCGGAGAATTTATTCTCTTAGCTTAACACCCTTCTCTGAGTCGTACGAGCTCAGAGGTTATGTAGTTGAAGGTTATCAGAGATATACTCCCAATTTGGTAGTGTGGCACGCTAAATGCTACTGTGTGATTGATGATCATTTGTTGATCATTGGTTGATCAAAGCATGGCTTTGTGAAAAGCGTAGCTTTGTGGTCGAGACCTCATCGAGCCTCACAAACCGGTAATGATCGAAACAGGAAAGATGCGGCAAGGTTTCAGGGGTAGCTCCCCTAGGGTATGACCATTCCTTCTGGAAAAGGGTGGTATCATGGTATGGAGCCCAGATACTTACTCATGTGGACACACTATATTTATTACCGTGTGATGTTGTTGTTGGAGGGCTCTCGGATAAAGGTCCCAAAGGACCGGGGGTGGCATATCTCAGGTTTTATTCCCCAGGAAGTGGGTAGCCGGCCTTGTTTAGCAGAGATCCGGGTGGGTTCTCGGGGCGTCCCGCCAGAGGCGTTCCCATGTGGCAATAGGAAGTTCCTTAGCCTGACCATTTGTTGGAAATCCATTCAATCCAATACGAGCCTTGTACGGTTTTAGTTGTATTACCTGCCATTCACTTATGGTGGCGCCCCACTGTTTGGATGGTATCTATAGTAGGCATAGTTCGGAATGTCTATGCTGGCTAGGATTAATATTATACTTTCAAAATGGTTTTTCCACACTGTGCACTTATAGTAATAATATCAAAGAATTTTTTTCGTATCAAGCATTTTTGACTATCATAAGGAGAAATCTCCTCCAATTCTGCGTTTGCATTGTGTGTGTGGCGGGAGGCCTTATGGTAGTTTCATTTTCTAAAAAGCATTGCGGATTTAAACTTTAAAAGCTTTGTTGTTCGTTTTAAAAGACCAAATTGTTTTGTTTGCTCACACCAGTCCCATGACTGACCTAGAGTTTATTGTTCCTTTCCTAAACTCTGGGTGCCCACTATTTTCCACACGGGCAGTCTAGAGTTGGGTTTTCAGATAATCTGTAATAGGTATAGATTCGTTAGCCTTCGAAGCTCTTTGGATTTGTGGATCGCGTTTGCTACACTTCAGCACCACACCAGTCTTGCTTATCTCGGTGGAGCGTGATGGGGGTTCGAGCTAGCCTTGGTGTTTTGAAGATGGAGTGCTTGGAGTTTGGCATTGAAGACACTATCTTTCCGCTGTTATTTCCTTGTATCTCTGATAGTATTGTTATCCATTGTACCATTCTATTGTATTCTGTTGTATCAGATATTGTATTAAATGTTGTATATCAAATGTATCATGTATATTTCTTCCGCTGTGTTGTACTTATTGTGTTATAAGCTCCGGCGAACCAGGTTCGACGTTTGGATCTGCGGCATTTGAATACGAGCGTCGTATTCGGTGCCGATTTTCAAAGGTCGAGTCAGGGTCGTTACATTTGGTATCAGAGCTGAAGGTTAAAACTTTAGCTCAGGAGTATAACACATTAAGTAACTCATTAGAGATAGGGTGAAGTATACCCTAGAATGAGTAATCTCTAAGATATCCGTTCGAATGCCTCAGTAAATTCTCTTACTATTCACTGATAGTAAGTATGAGTGCAAGAAGAGAACGAGATAGGGGACAGGGAAATACCAGTACAAGTGGTCAATGCCCTGCAACAACGGAAATAACTTTCTTTATCAATCTCCTTTGATTCGTCTTATCATTTCTTTGATTGCTTAGTAGCAGCTCAAGAAAGAAGAAGCTTCGGTGTGATGCTGACCCTACGAATCGTAGATAAGTCTCTATTTCGTACTCTCTTGGTCAAATTTCTATCAGCTTTTCGTTCTTAACCTTAGCAAAATTTAAATTTGATAAATTGGTATCTAAAATATAAAGTTAAATAATTTGTATCGATAACACAATTTCGATTAAAACCAAATTTGAAATTCTATTGTAATTCCTTGTGTTGATTGAAGTCCGAAGAGGGACAAGTTGATGTATACTTTGGGATATTCCGACCTAAGTTGGAATCCATATCTTGTGTTTGAGAAATTGTAGAAGATTTAATCTATCTATCTATTCTCTGGGATCCGATATATTCTACGAATGATTAGTTATCCTTCGAACTAATCAATGCCCTTGCATATTCGTAGACCGGATAAACCCGAGTATCTTGTCAAATAATTGTATGAGTTTATTCTCATATTGTTGATATTCTGATTTGGTAAGCCAAATACAGAATTGTTATCCAATTTGATTTGGAAAGATATTTCTTTATCTTTCATCTATTCCTTGTCATCTTCCTTGCAAATTTCGAGGACGAATTTTTTTTAAGGGGGGAAATCTGTAATGATCTCGATTTTTAATTAAATTTAAATTGATAATGTAAATAAATTTTTGAATAAAATTGTAAATTAACTTGAAAATTTCAAATTAAATAGGATATTTGTTTATTTGAGTATTGATTTTAAAATTTAATTGAGATTTCGAATTTTTATATTTAAAATCTTATAGATAAAAAGTAACATCCCAAAATTTTCAATTTAAATAAATAATATATTTCAAACTCTTGAGATTTAATTTGAGAATAAATTGGAGGAGAAAAAAATGAAACAAATGAAAATAAGTGATAATATTATATGAAATAAATTCCAATTATATTTTGAGATTAAAATATTGAAATAATAAATATTGTAAAAAGTCATTTGAATTTAAAATCTTATATATATGTGTATATTACAAATATGAGTAATTTGAATGCATATTTAAAATTAATTTAAATTTGTTCAAAATAAAGTGTGAATGTATAAATGGATATGAAAGTTTATATTTCAAGTTTGAAATGGAAAATTGAATTTAAATTTAAAATAAATGTTTAAAAAAAAATTAAGTAGCATCCAAAATCATTTCTTTCTTTAAAATTAATAAAACAAAAATGTGTATAAAATGAGCAATAAAAGTTTAATAATATATATAGATAAGTTGTTTATTTAAAAGATATAATAATCTTAATTCAAAAGAAAAAAATATATATTGAAGTAAGCTTAAATATATTGGTTTAAAAAAGTGATATTGTAAAATTGATATAAACAAAAGTTTACAAAAGCTAAATCATCTTGTATACTTAATAATTAGATTTGATAAAATAAGGACTTAAAACACATTGTACCTATATATATATATATATACAAACAAATTTAGACATACATATGTAAGTATAAGACTTACAAGTGTTTAAGATATACATTTATTTTCAAAGTGTATAAGTTATAAATATAAAATTTATAAAATTCTTTTGCTTTGTTACATCAAAAGCTGAAAACTTATATTCACAATAAATTACTTGCAGAAAAGAAATCAAGTTCAGGGCCTAAGCTATCTCTAGTTCAAGTTGCAGAAGATAAAAAGTTCTGCGTAATAAAAAAAATTTAAAGCTGTAAGTAAATTCAAATCCTTGTTTGATATTAATAAAATTGAATAAACAAGAGCATGCAACAGTGATCAAACAAAATGTTATATCTTCAAGTTGCAGATTTAAAAATTCAAAATCAAGTAGAGAAGAAGAAGATTCCAGGCTCATCCCTGTTTTGAAACTGTCAAGAGCCTTCTGTCTTCAGGAAAAAAAAAAGTGAGCAAACCTTACCTTGATCTGATTTATGATTTGATGCATGCTAAAGTAAAGTTGTGAATCTGCTTGAATGTATACCATATATATACTGTTTTTAAGAATACAGGCTGTAAAACCTGTTTTAGAAACTAAGGGCTATTTCTCGAATCAGTTTTAGGCTTCGAGATCTAAGTAAAATCTGTTGAATGACCATGATTTGAGTCTTAAAAATTTAAGCATAAGTTGTTAAAGCTTTTTCTGACATTTTAGAGTGGAAAAAAAAAGATAGTGACAATCTTCTCTGATAAATACAGTGGGTAAACTTTTGCTTTTTTTTTCCTTTTCCAATCTTTGTTGCTGTGTGAATTCTTGGATGGTATAGTAAAGTAAATTGTTGTTTGCATGCAAGGGATCTGGATGTATGATTGAAGGCTTGGCTTGCATGTTGATCTTACACAAAACCTAGTCACTGTTTTTAGCTACAGGAAACCAAACCTGTCAAACCCCCGTTTCCTTTCTTTCGGTTTCTTTTTCTGTTGCATTAGAAGAAAAAAATTTAAACAAGTTGGAGTTGTATATTCAACTTGCACTAGGTTTCAGCAACAAATTAAAAAAAGTTTTGAAAATTTCTTTTACTGGAAAGAAAAATAAAAAGAAAACAATGACATCTAAATGTTGGATTATAGGTTAACCCATGCCAAAGATAAATTTTCAATCCCTCTCTTTCTCTCTACTTTTGAAAAAAAATTGTAACTAGTTAAATTTTTGTTTTAAACCTGTGTTTTATTTCAGAAATGAACTAGAGTAAAATTGTATAAGAAAAATTTCCTGGAAATAATGAAACACAGCCACGGTTTCAAACTTTCAAGAATTTTGAACTTCCTAAAAATTTAAATTCTATAATACCATGTGAATCTAATTCGAAAATGATGATTTTAAAAAACAAAAATCAAGATTTTTCATTAGAAATTTCTCTGGAAAATGTAAGTAGAACAGAAAATGAACTTTTGAACAATTCTGGTGATCTATGTAGTTATGGGCCTCGAATTCGTCACTGGAGATCGTTTGAATGTTAAGCATCACCAGAAAAATATTACTGGAATTTATAAAACATGGGATTGTAGATTCGAGGTAAGACTAGGGTTTAAAACCCATTTTTTTTCCACGTCAAAGACGATGTTGCCGCGCCTTCCACAGGTGATCGGAATTCGTGCTTCTGGTGCAGATCGATGCGTCACGTGGTGACGAAGCTAGGGTCGAAATCGTGTGGCCGATAACGGGCTGGGGAGGCGGCGCAAGGCAAGTGTTCAGGTGACATTTCTGATGGGTTGATGGTCGAAGGTCACGATCCACGTTTTCAAACCTTTTTCCAAATCTGGGTGTTCGTGGCGTCTTGGGGGTTGGACGGAGACTTGTTGGTGGCCGCAGCACCGCCCAACGGCGGCGAGGTTGATCGTGCACGTGCACGTGGATGATCGGTGTGTCAATGGACTGGTTTGGGGAAGCAGGGAGGGAAGCTCGAAGCACCACTCGGGAATTTAGGTAGAAAACTCGAAGAGAGACTCGGGTGGCTTTAGCGTTTGTCGTGTCGTTTTTAAACCTTAATCAGATTTTTAAAAAAAAAAATGTAAGCCTCGGGTCAAACTTAAAATCAGCAAAAAATATATTTTGAAGCATGATTTAAACTTGTTTTTCTTTAAATAATTATCCGGGATAAATGAAGTATTTTAAAACTTAGATTTCAAAAATAAAATTTGTTTAAAATTTTTAACTTGATAAAATACTTGAGGAGTAAATCAAATATTCAAATTTTTAACTTAAAGACAAAATTCTTTATAATGATTAAATAAAGATTTTAAACAATTAAAATTTGTAATTACTTTATAATTTAGAAGTTGATTCAATTAAAGGATGAAAGTAATTAAGATTTTCTTAATTATAAATTAAGGATTTATGAATTAGGATAATTAAATTAAGAAAAGTTAATTGATAAAGTTAATCAAGACTGAATCAATTCATATTTAAGAATAATTAATCATTGATTTAAAATTTATAAAAATAATTGTGCGGTTAACACACTTAATCATATTCACCCTAATTAGAGATGATTAACTATCATCAATTGTTCTGTATTGGATTGATATTTTTGTTGTGATGATGTGATTGCCTTGTGATGGACTGTGATTTGTGATTTGTTCCCATATGTCTGTGAAACCCCTTTTGCCCGTAAAGCGACATTTAAACTTCGATGCGATAGGGAGTCGGATTCCAGTTTGTTATCCGAAACCCACATCGAATCATATTAGTGAATCTTTGTGATTGATAAATTTATTTATCTATGGATCTGTGAATGAAGATAAGCGTTATGAGTTATACCGCTTATCGATATATCTGTGCTAATTGATGTTGTGCACTATTGTGTGTAAAACCCCCTGACCACACTATACACACACAAATATGGATTGCACGTGGAAATTGGTTAAGTCACAGATTTTTGAAATAGATTGAAAAAAAATTGAATTTTTAAATCTATATGATTTTGAAAATGGATCGGGTTTTAAAATGAGAAGCTTTTGGGAAAAGAATTTCTAAGATAAAGGTTATTTTGAATAACTTAATTTGGTTTTGGAATCTGATTTAAATTTAAATTCAAAATTTGAAATTAAATTCTATTTTGAGAATTTAAGATGTAAAAAGGTCATACAAGTTTATATGGGTTTTTAAACCATTTTTAAAGGGTTGTTTTGGGTATTAAATTTAACCCAAAGATTTTAACTTGTATAAATGAAATTGGATTTTTTCCAAAATGAAAACTAATTGTTTTCCAATGATAAAAGCTTTCATATAAGGAATGAATTTCCAATTTGTATAAAAGGAATTTCAAGTTTGAATTGAAATGATTTTCCAAGTTATGAATGAATATTTGGAAACGGTTTTTGAAAGCTATAAGTTAAATCTTTGATTTAAAGATTAAATGGGCTAATCCAATTGGAATGGAAATTGTTTTGAATTCTGTGAATGGATCTTTGTGAAACTGGATAAACTTTGTGAAATAAATCTTTTGTTTAAAGATTTGAAATGGTAATTTGGTTTAAACCATTTAAAGGGAAGTTTTGGATAATAAGTTGTGACTTAACTAAAAATCCTATATCCATATGTTTTTAAATATTGCGCTCGTTATTCGGTTTAGCCGGAAGAGGACCTTGTGTCATATAACCCATTCCGAATAATGATACGTCGTTATGGATAACATTTGAAGAACGGTGGTGAAGACCGGGTATTTGCGAGAATGATAGGATGACCTATCGATTGTCTCTGCACTGAGTAGCTACGGTATAGAGATTTCCTAAGTGATGGAAAGTCCGATCGGGATTGTGAATACCCGGATTTGCAAGGGCTTTTTCGGAAGTGCCTTCGGTTCTGTTCGAGCCCGGAACAGACTTGTATGGTTGTGTGTCCGACACTACACATTGCGATGTAAAGCCGATTTCTTTCAAATACATTTCTGTTGGTGGCGGAGAATTTATTCTCTTAGCTTAACACCCTTCTCTGAGACGTACGAGCTCAAAGGTTATGTAGTTGAAGGTTATCAGCGATATACTCCTAATTTGGTAGTGTGGCACGCTAAGTGCTGCTGTGTGATTGATGATCATTTGTTGATCATTGGTTGATCAAAGCATGGCTTTGTGAAAAGCGTAGCTTTGTGGTCGAGACCTCATCGAGCCTCACAAACCAGTAATGGTCGAAACAGGAAAGATGCGGCAAGGTTTCAGGGGTAGCTCCCCTAGGGTATGACCATTCCTTCTGGAAAAGGGTGGTATCATGGTATGGAGCCCAGATACTTACTCATGTGGACACACTATATTTATTACCGTGTGATGTTGTTGTTGGAGGGCCCTCGGATAAAGGTCCCAAAGGACCGGGGGTGGCATATCTCAGGTTTTATTCCCCGGGAAGGGGGTAGCCGGCCTTGTTTAGTAGAGATCCGGGTGGGTTCTCGGGGCGTCCCGCCAGAGGCGTTCCCATGTGCCAATAGGAAGTTCCTTAGCCTGACCATTTGTTGGAAATCCATTCAATCCAATACGAGCCTTGTACGGTTTTAGTTGTATTACCTGCCATTCACTTATGGTGGCGCCCCACTGTTTGGATGGTAGCTATAGTAGGCATAGTTCGGAATGTCTATGCTGGCTAGGATTAATATTATACTTTCGAAATGGTTTTTCCACACTGTGCACTTATAGTAATAATATCAAAGATTTTTTCTCGTATCAAGCATTTTTGACTATCATAAGGAGAAATCTCCTCCAATTCTGCGTTTGCATTGTGTGTGGCGGGAGGCCTTATGGTAGTTTCATTTTCTAAAAAGCATTGCGGATTTAAACTTTAAAAGCTTTGTTGTTCGTTTTAAAAGACCAAATTGTTTTGTTTGCTCACACCAGTCCCATGACTGACCTAGAGTTTATTGTTCCTTTCCTAAACTCTGGGTGCCCACTATTTTCCACACGGGCAGTCTAGAGTTGGGTTTTCAGATAATCCTGTAATAGGTATAGATTCGTTAGCCTTCGAAGCTCTTTGGATTTGTGGATCGCGTTTGCTACACTTCAGCACCACACCAGTCTTGCTCATCTCGGTGGAGCGTGATGGGGGTTCGAGCTAGCCTTGGTGTTTTGAAGATGGAGTTCTTGGAGTTTGGCATTGAAGACACTATCTTTCCGCTGCTATTTCCTTGTATCTCTGATAGTATTGTTATCCATTGTACCATTCTATTGTATTCTATTGTATCAGATATTGTATTAAATGTTGTATATCAAATGTATCATGTATATTTCTTCCGCTGTGTTATACTTATTGTGTTATAAGCTCCGGCGAACCAGGTTCGACGTTTGGATCTGCGGCATTTGAATACGAGCGTCGTATTCGGTGCCGATTTTCAAAGGTCGAGTCAGGGTCGTTACACATACGATGCATTCAGTAAGTCCATGTTTAAATTAAATGCTCTATTACGGTGGACCATCAATGATTTTCCTGCTTATGGAAATTTAGCTTGCATTACTATAAAAGGAAGGAAAGCTTGTCCTATATGTGGTATTGATACTTTATCAAAATTGTTACCATTCAGTTGCAAGTGTGTTTATGTGCATCATAGAAGATTTCTTTCTCCTAATCACGCTTATCGAAAAAAAAGAGTTAGTTTGATGGAAATATCGAAGAAAGAGGTAAACCAAGATAATGAGTGGCGTTGAAGTGTTGAAAGCTACAAGCAATATTGTAAATGATTGGGGAAAGAATGAAAAGCAAGAAATGAAAAAAAGGAAAAACAGAAATAAAATTCAACCTAAACCTATGAATGATGCAAACAGTAAAATATGGAAAAAGAAATCGATATTTTTCCAACTTCCTTATTGAAAGGTAAAGCCATCTTAGCTATTATTGTAGCATTATACACTACTTTCAATTATATTTATTTATGTTTATTCAACAAAATTTTGTTTATTCCCTTTTAAGTGCTACTAAAAACAATATAGATATTTAAATTAGCAATATTCAAAAATTATACCATTTGCACACACACTTAGTATGGATACTAAACACTTAATTAGAACAAATCGATTTCTTGTTTTACATGTTTGTTTGGTTGATAACATTTTTTATCTTCCTAATTGCTTACTACTTATTTGTTGTTATTATGCACTTAGCTGTGTATATAGTATTGCTTACTTTGTGTTCAATGTAGTATGCACTACTCGATTCCTTGACCCTATATTAGTATCGATGTTAAAAAATTTCTTTTTTGACTCTTTTAGGATTTGGTACTAAGACACAACTTAGACGTAATGCATGTTGAAAAAAATGTTTGTGAGAGTATAATTGGCACCATTCTGAATATAAAAGGTAACTCCAAAGATGGTCTTAATTCTCGTAAAGTTCTACAATACATGGGAATCAGGGCAGAATTATATCCACAAGAGATGAATGGGAAAATATACCTTCCTCCATCAAAAATCAACTTAGCAAAGCGAGAAATAGAAATTTTTTATAATCGTTTCAAAAATTTGAAGGTTCCAGAGGGTATAGCTCCAATATTCAAAGATGTTTCTCAAAGGACAATAAAATAATAGGTCTTAAGTCTCATGATTGCCATGTTTTGATGCAACAACTATTACCTATAGCTTTGCAGGGACTTTTAACAAAAGGCTCGAGAACTGCAATATTTCGATACTGTGGATTTTTTAATGAAATATGCCAAAGAGTAATCGATCAAAAAGGACCTGTAGATCTTGAAAACGAAATTGTTGAGACATTATGTTTGTTAGAAAGGTATTTTCTTCCTTCATTTTTTAATATAATGGTACACTTGACCAAACATTTAGTGCGAGAATTACGTCTATGTAGGCCTGTACAATATCGCTGGATGTATCCATTTGAAAGGTACCGCATTATTACTTTTTAACTCTAAAGCTTTACTTCATTATAAGCTCATACAGTAGAAGTATATTTTACAACACTAATTTTTGATATCATTAATTTTCTTTTCATAGGTATATGAAAGTACTGAAAGGATATGTGAAAAATCCAGCAAGACCAGAAGGATGCATTGCGGAAAAGTACATTACTGAGGAGTGCATGACATATTGTAGTGGTTACTTAGAACAAGCCGCTGAAATAGGGATACGACACAATAGAAATGAAGCATTTCAAACTGATTCTCTTTATGTTGGACGACCAATTAGTAAAGGAACACATGTAACATTGTCCTATGAAATGCTGAAATCTGCTCATCGATTAGTTCTTTTTAATGCAAAGGAAGTTGAGCATTAAGAGAGGTAAGTACAACAGTAACTAATTTAAATACAAATTATGGTTATAACCATAATCTAAACCACTATATGACTTATATTACTCTATTTGTACTAGAATGCATATGGATGAGTTGAAGCAGTTAGATAATTGTTTAAGTAGAAAAGAAAATGAAACATTTCTTTGGGATAAACACGCTGATGAGTTTTGTAATTGGTTTAAAGAAAAGGTATGTATTATATGATTTATGATTTTTAAAGTCTACGTCGAAAACAAAAAAATCACACCATCAAGTTTCAGGTTGAATTGCAAAACAGTGTGAATATTCTAGTTTCGAATAAAATAAAATGGTTATCATATGAACCTATAAAACGAGCCATGACGTATATTGGATACATTATCAACGCGCTTCGGTTTCATACCAAAGGCGTTCAACGATCCATACAAAACAATGGCGTTTCGATTGAAGCAAATAATGTAAACGATTCACAATCAAACAGTAATGTGCGACCATCAAAGGATTTTTATGGTGTTCTACGTGAGATTATTGTGTTGGGCTATACTAATTTTCAAATCCCTATATTCAAATGTGATTGGGCTAATATTAACCGTGGTATTAAGGTTGAAGATGGTTTCACACTAGTTAATCTTCACCAATTTCAAAATCAATTTCTAAACGATCCTTTCATTCTAGCTTCACAAGCCAAACAAGTATTTTATTCGAGAGAGTCTGAATCATCTGACTGGTATGTTGTCATAAAACCAACATCTAAAGGTTTTCATGAATTAGAGTTGTATGACGAGGAAACTGAAGTTAATTCTCAACCATTCGACGCATTAAAGTTTGATGAAGTTACGTCGATGATGATGGTTTTGAGAGAAGGGATTGTGAGGGAACATATTTCTGTAGTTGCGGTAGAAGCTGAAAATTGATTCTACATACCGTATTGTACAATTTCTCTAATGTAGTTTGATTTTTTTAAGAACTTTGTTTTCTTAAATTCTTGAGTTTCAGACTATTACTTTTGTATTTGGTTATGCTATGCATCTTAAATTGTAACCCCTTTCTAACTTCGCCAATGTCTATTTCACATTGCCTGTCCCAAGCCCGGAAAAAGGAGGAGGGGAAAGGAGAATCTTTGAGTTTTGATGTTCTTTAATTTATACAATATAGAGGGGTGAGTTTCCTTCCAATGGTTATGCCTTTTTTCTCTTCTATAGCTCTATTTTAGATTTCAGATCTGTTAGAATTTTGTATAAGCTAAGCCAGGTTTAGGTTTCTATTTTTCTATTGCATTTTCATACCTAACCATCTATTGATTCTCATATCTTTAATTTGATGAATATTTAAGCTGAATCTATGTGAGATTCATGTAAGCCAAATCTGTTGAATTTCGGGTTCATTAATCTATTTTCATATACTGAATGTGAAATCGATTTCAAAGGCAGTAGCTGAACAAACCCAATTTGCATAATGATTTTAAATTATTGTTTATATTACTCGGGCGAATGTGTTTATTATACCTATAATAATGTGGTTAGACTAATGATTTTTCTTCTTCTTGGGATGATGTTAGCAAGTGGCATGTTATTGAAATCGATGTGTTCTGTAAATATTATTTTGCCCATAGCAAATATTTTAAACTGTGTTGCTTTTGCATTATTAATTCTACTTATGGAGTGTTAGCAGAAGAAAGTTTACCATCATTGAATTTTGAACCCTGAGGAATACATATTTTTGTTTACAAGTGAATTTAGACGCCAATCGACAATAGAATTGTAGATTTGAAATTTAATCTTTTGGTAAATATTGGTTTCAGAAAATAAAAAAGTTCAATTTTTCTGCAATATTAGTAGTTAGTTAAATATATGTCACGCATAGTATACTGGTTGCATCTTATGATTTTTGCTGAAAACAATGATATTCTTTTATTGTTTTCCTTGTAGCTCCATCATCTGTCAATGGTTAAAGAAACTACCTTCGCGAGGGAAGAAAAGGAGCAAGCGCAGAATAGGAAAATTGTTCGTTAATTTATTTTTCCAACTTAAAATAAAAACCACTTCTTGATATCTATTCGAATATTGGTATGAACTATGTAGGATGAGTAAAAGCTTTAAGGTCAAGTCATGATTGAGCAGGAAGCGTCGTTTGGTTCGTAGCCACGTCCAAAAAATCCTGAAAGTGCCTATAAAATGCCTTGAGATTCAATAGGAGGTCCGAACAGAAGGCTTTCTGTGGTAGATGGATCGATAATGCAATCCCCAAAATCATACTTGTTGTACTCCACTAAGGATGTAAATTCAGCTAGAAAGGCAGACTACCAATATGTGCTTTCTTATGGTTAGTACTTTTATTCTTCATCTTTGATAATAATGATCTATATTTTATGCTAAAATTAGTTTTGAATGAACAGAATTAATTGTGAATGGTAATTTTATGTTGTTTTGCACATAAACTAAGTTAAACTTACTGTCTTACGTATGTTAATTTATTACTTAAACTGTATTTAGATGAACACATGTTTTTTCTATTGGGAAGAACAATGATATACATGGTATATACGAATATAAGTATAAAGTATATGTCCTATGACTGATGATTAAAATTAGAGCTCAAACATTCGTACTGTAGGTTGAGGCCCAAGAAATTCAATTGGACAATCTTGAAAAAATGAAAATGATGTAGGTGTTATGTAACGTCCTCTGAATTTAGCAAGGTACTGAGTGAGTGGATCCACTCCAAATTAATGCAGTCATGACTCCTCAATACTTGAAGACGCAACCTGCTTCTCTAGTGCCTAAAACTGCTACCAGCTTCTCCACTTATAATTGCAATTAGGTAATTAACTTTAACTTAAGCTGTCAAAACTTTAGAAACGCACGCACGTACGCTCGGATATATGGGGAAATTTTGAACTTGTTTATTTAATCCTTGGGCCTTGCATTTACGTTCAATTGAATAAAAGCGATGTTACAATTTTGGTTTCAAACACTATAATCTTGGGTTCATCATTTTGCTTTCCTAAAGATATGTTATCATATTATTAGTGATCAGAGAAAATAACTTAGCTTTGCTTTCAACCTTTACAAAGATCGGTTTCATTTTTTATGAAATTTTGATTCTTTTTCTTCATCATTGGGTATTGCATTGAATAGAATAAGCGGGCGCCTTTCTGGTTTTAGTTTTAAATCCTAGAATCATAAGTTCATCATTTTTTTTCTCATACTTAATATGAGTGTATTGTCAAACTGCATCAAAACTAGAGCAACCGGGACCATTCTTTAGCTCTTTAACATATTGTGAAATGCTGAAACAAATAAAGGTGTGCAGGGTTGTAGACATGAAGAAGCTGGAGTCTAATGAAAGCAAGTAGGGTAGTAAACTTGTATACATGCTGAAATGTTGTAGATGGTGAGTGTTTCTAGTGCTGAAATGCTAAAGTGTTTCTAGTGCTGAAATCAATATACACGTTGAGGTGTTTGCAATGCTGAGATGAGTGCACATGCTGTAGTAATTTCTTGTGTTGTATGTTGCTAGCATAACAGTAAGTTGCATTGGACCATGTCAGATGGCTAAAATGATAATTGCTGGTTGAAATTCACTCATGAAATAAACAAGTAACAAGCGATCCATAGAGATGAAACAAAGAGTTGCAGCATGTATGAACTTGAATAAGCAAAGTCCTCACACTACCTGCCGCCAGTCCATGCTTCAGTCATATGTTTTGTGCCTACCACTCTGCGCCTAGCCATTCTAGCACTACAGCTCTTGACACTGCCAATCTTCATTTCGACACATAATGCGTCACTTGCATCTTAGATTTAAGGCAATCAAGACATATGCCTACAGTACGCTTGCAGCAACACCTTGGAATTTTCTCCAGCAGATGTAACTACATCCTTCCTTTACCTGCATGTACCTGCCTATTCCTCTGGTCTGACAGCCTGCACACATCTCAGTCCACACAGCAGATACTGACTCGACTATGATACTGTATCATCTATTGCTGTTTGTCGTGCCTGAACCTTGCATATCCTTGTTTCAACCTGCCATACACTTTCCTACATCTGAAGTGGACCACAATGCAAGCTTTCTCAGTTTCAACCTGCCAAGTGAATCGTTGCCTACCATGCACTTGCATATCTCTGTCCTCGACGACAATATGCCACCACCCTAAACTCCTTGCCTACGAGCAGTCGCTTCTTAATATGGTTTTGACAAACAAATTCGCAGTATGCTATCTGGTTGCAGAATTCATGCACAAAACCAAATATCTATGTCCTAAAAATTCATTCAGAGCTCACCATCATTCGCTTTCTACCCATGCAGCTGACTTTCTCCTTGCATCGAACCCCTTTGTAGTTCAGGAAATACATTGTATGCTAAGGTTTTTAACATTACAACATTTGTTTTTTTTACTTTTCTGGCAACGTATAATTATACTTCTCTCAACTGGCTTTCTCCTTGCATAGAACCCCTTAGTAGTTCAGGAAATACAATGTGCACTAAATTTTTAAAAATTCCAACATTTGTTTATTCTTTTTTGGCAATGTACAATTGTACTTCTCTCATATCTTTATCATTCTTTACACTAATATCGATCATCTATGTGATGATCCCTTATTTTGTATGCTAAAACACAAATTATTATATCGTCACCCATTAGACGTGACGATGGCTACTATCTTTTAGTATTATAATGATTTTTTTGTAAAAATAGAAGTAAAATTAATAATAAACATAATTTTGGGAAAAAAATCTCAGTGATAAATTTATGAATATTAATAATTTGTAAAATATATTTTTTAAATAAAATAAAAATAACACCAATAACATGTATCCTATTTTCAACCGAGTACTAGCCTGCACCCCGTTGGCCGGCGTATCCCTTGATCCTCGCGAGCTGATCAACTAGGTAGGCCTTCGTTTTCAGGGACGTCACTCCCACACCCTAACCCGTGGGTTGACACCCCTTGTTCCCCTACTTTATTGAAATATTTTTAATACAAAATATTGTTAAATTATGCAAAAAATAAAATAAAAATATGTTTGAATATTGTAATTCTCAATTGGTTAAATTCAATTAATTCTAGTGCAAGTGATAAGACACTCTATGATAAGGTTTATGTGGATGTTTGGTTTAAATCGATGAAACAACAAAATGAATGTTCTACTTGAATAAATTACCACTTTTATTTTAAAAATAATAAATCATAATTGAATCCTTTTGAAGGTCATGTTTGCCGTTATCCAACATTTTTTTGTAGTTTGTGCTATGTACTACTACAATAATGTAAAGTTAAATCAATTTCATAAAAGTTACATTGGAGCTTGTGTTAATATGGAATAAAATCATGTAAGTAAAGCTGCATTCTTTGGAAGAAGTTAAAGTATGTGGTATTGATGTGTTTTTAGCTGCATAACTTTGATGCAACTAAAAAAAAGCATTGGTCCAATGCAGTAAAAAATAGGATTGAGAAAATTATGATTTTGAAAAATACTTTTAATGTATTAACGACGAATACCTTGTAAATTTGCGATTTAGATGGATCATATTAAAATGTTGTTGAAACACAAAAATAAGTCAGTAATAAAACATCATTAGCAAAATATCTTGTAATGTCAACTAACTTTATTAAATGTGACGTACTTTACAATATCAAATGAAAATTGTTAAATGCAAAATATTTTACAATATTACTAAAATGTTTTGTGTTACAAAAAATTACAACATCAAGTTGAAGTTGTGAGACATTGTTTTTCATAATAGTTATATTTTGTTGTCTTTATTGAAACCTTTAACAATATAATATAAAAGTTATAAAACATACTTATGATAATGTTAATAATATATTGTTGAAATATAAGCATTAACAATATCAACCAAAAGTTGTTAAACATAATGTCGGTAACAATGTAAAATAAACATTTCTTAAGTATGAATTGTGATAACATTATGTTGATGTTGTAAAATAAAAAATAAATAGAATTTACAACTATTTTTTGTTATTGGTTAATTTTGATTTACAACATTTGATAAATGTTGTTGAGTAATATAAATTTACAATATTCAAAAAATATCATTTACTTACATATTTTGATAACATGATATATATATATATAGTATAAAAAAACAAATATAATACAATGTAGAAAAACCATATTAAAAATTCTTTTCTATGACATTTTAAACAAACATTGTAGAAATTTTTAATTTACAACATTTGTACATAGACCTTTGTTTGGAAAAATCTATCACAACGTTTTTCTTAACAAATGTTACAAAAGACCTATCTTTTTACAACACTTTGGTGAACTGTTATAGAATCAGTGTTGTAAAATAGTATTTTTTTGTAGTGATTTTTGTTGATGGGAATAGAGCATGGATGGATGGATTATGGGATTAGATAGAAATATGTTCTTTAGCGGAAGTAGTCCTAACAAAGTAATCTGGCGAGCAATTTGGGTACTTCTGCACTTGGCTCGGTGGACATACATATCAGAGTTCAGTTCTATTAATGCTACAGGTATAATACAGGACTTATCGTTTAGTTTGGTCCTTCAAATGCCAGTCTTGTACGCTTTTAAAAATAAAGGGTATAACATTTTCCGTCAAACATGGCTGTTGACGAGAGAAATTCTGAATGGCAAGCATGAGGTAGACTTTCGAATATGCCATGCCTGCATACATCTTACGCTGCATAAAATCTTGAAAGCTTATTTCTCAAGAGGCCTGCTGAGATGTTAAGATAATCTTGTTATCCAAAGTTGGTCGGTGAGGATAGTATAAGTAGTGTGATTTTCATTAAGGGTTAAACATTTGGTATCGATTACAATTAAAGGAAAGGATTATACACGTATTTCTACTTAATGCATTACGTGTTAGGGACTGAGTTGATGATGTTCTGATGACAACAACCTTATATAGTTATTATACTTTACTTTATAAAATATATACTAACATTTTCATATATATATATATTTATATGTATGTATGTATGTGTATAGGAAGTATATGCAGGTATTATCGAAGACTGATCAGTATGAAGACTCAAGCATCAAGATGAAGATTAGAGATTCAAGATTCAAGACTCTAGAGAATCAAGATTTCAAAATCTCAAGATAAGTGTCTAGTATTTTGTTAAAACTTCATAATAACACTCTCATCTTTCTTCCAATTTTCTTTTGGGATGGAACCCAATTTCTATCGAAACCAGTGGCTTACAAACCCATGACAAATAGCTTACAAACCTACGACAAGTGGCTTACAAACCCACGAAAATCAAAATCATTTAAACTACTTTGTACAAGTTCTCGAGTCCTATGGAGGAGCTCTGTAGGAAGGTTCTTGCAATTTTAGTTTGAATAGATTTTTCAAAATGTTTTTAAATCTGTTTTCAAAATGTTTTAGCTTTCAAAATCATGTTTTCAAAAAGATTTTCAAACTTTGTTTTAGCTTTGAAATATTCCTCCATTCTGATTTTAAAAAACTTCTATTTTTAAAACATCAAAACTTATTCTGATTTTAAATATTACTTATATAATTGACGGTCTATATCAATTATATATATATATATATATATATATATTTAAAATAATGTTTTATATTCATTCTCTATCTCAAAATATTGTTTAAACACTTTATTTTGCTTCAGAGAAGTTTCAACTTGTTTTAAATTCAAATGCTTTTACAAAACAACATCTCTACAATTTTGAACCGAGGGATGTCGACATATGGGGATACCCCATGTCGACATGGTGACAGTTGGATTCAAAATTCAAATTTCAAAAGAAGTGTCCATTCGTTCAAAAACCTTTCGCCAATGGTTATGACTGTTGAGCATCTATATAAAGGCTTCCAAAACGAATTTTTTAACAACTACTTTCTTATTTTTCTTCACTCTTTCTTCTCCACCATTCCATATCCATAAAACTTCATATTTTCAAGATCGTGCCATCATTCTGCCAAATTTTCAATAGGAAATCTTTAGATACTCTCTCTATTTGATTCTCCATCATTATGCTAAAGATCAAAGTGCTATTCAGAGTTATAGGATTAATTTGTATTCAAAAAGTCCATAGAGTCTATCCATTCAAAAGGATTGTTATTAAGAAGTATTAGGGTGATCTTGTGTCCCGTAAATCAAGAGAGTTTACCCCAGACTCGGAGATAGGAGGGTTCCTCAAGGCCTTAGAAATTGAGGGTTGTAATTTGGATATTGGCTTATAAAAATCTGTACAAGGATATTGCCTTGGTGCAGGACTGGATGTAGGAGGATTCCGAAACAGTATAAAATCCGGTGTGTTCTTTCCTTTTACTTGCTTTATTTTACTATTTGCATTTGTTATATGTTCTGTGATCATTCTGTGTTAGAATTCTGTTTAGATTTGTGTTGAAAGTTTTAATTTAGTCATATAGTTCATATATTCTTTAAAACACTATTCACCCCCCCTCTAGTGTTATTTCTGCCTTAAGATCCTTAATCTGCATCCCCAACAATTGGTATCAGAGCATTGGTTTTCATTATTTTCATAATCTGAAATTTTGAAAAGTTTTAATGGCACAACACACTAGTAATGTCACTCCTGTCACCACTACTTCTGTCAACACAAGCACTAGCACTAGTTCATTTGTAGAGGGTCAGTCTACTGTCAGACCACCACTTTTTAATGGCAGTAATTATGCATATTGGGCATGTAGGATGAAAATTTATTTACAATCCATAAGTTTAGATACTTGGAATATGACACAAATTGAATATGTTGAACCAACTACAAATTTTTCCCAGTGGACTACTGAGCAAAAGACAGTTGCACAAAACAATTCTAAGGCTATGAATATACTATTTTGTTCACTAGATAGGAATGAGTTTAATAGAGTCTCTGTTTGTAAGTCTGCATTTGAAATCTGGAAAACTTTGCAAGTAACTCATGAAGGAAAAAGCAAAGTTAAACAGACTAAAATTTCCATATTAACTAACCAGTTTCAATTGTTTAAAATGCATGAAAATGAGTCTATTTCCGACATGTATTGTCGATTTCAAGACATTGTACACTCATTGATTGCTTTAGGAAAGGGTTTCTCAGAAGAAGATCAAGTCAGAAAAATACTCAATTCACTCACTCCAAAATGGGATCAAAAGACACTTACTATTGAAGAAGCAAATGATGTTAGTCAAATGAAGATCGAAGAGTTAATCGGTAATCTAATGTCTTATGAAGTTCAACTACAAGGGAGAAAAGAATCTAAGGCAACGAAAAAGAAATCGATCGCATTCAAAGCAACAACTGGAGATTCAGAACAAGAGAGTGATGAAGAAATTGCTTTCATGACCAGAAATTTCAGGAAATTTCTGAAGTATAGAAAGATGAATAACTTTAAAAGAAATGATCAAAGAAATTCCAGAAATACTTCGGAGAACAACAACAACAACAATAATGGTGATAGATGCTATAACTGCAACAAAACAGGGCACTACAAGATGGATTGTCCATATCTAGACAAACAGACATTTCAACCAAACAACGAGCAACCAAAGAAAAGAAAGAAGGCATATGCAGCAACTCTTGACGATTCAGATTCATCCAGTGATGACGAGAAGAAAAATGATAATTCAAATCTGTGCTTCATGGCTATTCTCGAATCAGAAGACGATCGGAGTTTGGATCTAAAAATAGGTACACATTTATTTAATTTTATTGGATGCTTGCTTGCTTTGATTTTATTTGCAATTCCTTGAAATTTTAAATTCAAAATCACCCTTTGAAATTTGAATTTTTAAATTCAAAATAATATTATTTTAATAATATTTCAAATATTAAAATATTTTAATATTTAATATTATTACTGGAATTATATATAGATATAGAATATAGATTAGTTTTCTTAAGATTTTAGGAATTTCTTAGATTTTAGGAATAGACACCTCTTTTCAAACTCAACAGGCACATGTCGACATGCCAGGATACCCCATGTCGACATGCCTCTCAGAAATTTGATTTCAAAATTTGAATTCAAACTTTTGAATTTCCCTCCACCTTTTCACTTACTTCAAAATTCTGAAAAGACACCTCTTGACCAGAGAACATGACTTTAGAAAATCTATTTAATATACTTCTCTTATCATCTCTTTTCACTTTATTCTCATAATTCAAACCTTCTTCATTATCTTCTACTCCTCTCAAACACTCATCAATGGCTTCCTCAAGTAACCCATCAACTATGAGGCTGCCCAAATCCATCAAAAATGATCTTTTCAATGACCCGGAGGCTATCAAAGCTTACATAAACTATGTAAACTATGGTAAAGTCAATACGGGAAAATTTGCCATTTTTGATGATTTTTCTTCTTATGAAATCGATCAACTTTTTGAAGAAAACTCCATTCTTAACTTGATTGATAACAAGCAAAATGATTTCGTTTGTTATCTAAACCTTGTCAAAATGTTTTATGCAAACCTAAATCGTGGATTTTATAATGGAAATGAAGATCAAATTTGGAGTAGTGTTAAAGGAACACTTATTGTTTTGGATTTTGATATTTTGGGTACTATTTTGGGTTGCAAATCTACCGGTATGAATCTCTCGGAATTTCAAATCAATGAAACCGATCGAGAGGCTTTTCATCACATTTTTGAAAGCGATGACCACATGGATTTTAAGAATCACCTTTTCCGCAAAAAAGCAAGAATTGTCAACCTTCTTATTCGACACACAATTATTCCTAGGTCGGGAAACTACAATAATCCCACCTCAAAAATGTATAAAGCTCTTTTTGCTATTTTTGGAAAATATGATATTAATTGGGCACAAACTATTTTGGATGAGTTAAGACCCAAAAATTTTAATATGGGAGAAAACACTCTTTATCATGGAATTTACCTTACTCGGATTTTCAATTATTTTGGTGTGGATGTTAAAAAGGAAGAGTTTGTAAGTAGAAAAGTGTTCAATCATGGGAACATTTCTCTTACGAAAATCCCACTCATGTTTCAACCATATGAAACACTTGCCGAAAAGGAAGATAGACTTGCTCATGAAGAGATGGAAGAAGAGGAAGAAGAAGAGGAAGAAGAAGTGGAAGGAATGGAAATTGAAGAAGAGGAAGATGAAGATACCTCTTTGGAAAGTATAGAATATCCACATACACCCGCCAATCCGTCCAACAAAACCATACTCAAGAACTAAAAGAAACTTGCCCAAAACCAAAAGGTTCTTAAGAGATCTATTAGCAAGAAAATGGATAAAATCTCTACCAAGATCGACAAGTTCTTTGGAAAGATAGGCAGGAAACTTGGCTTGTCCTCATCATCATCTTCATCAAACTAATCCTTGCCATTATCTCTCTAGCCATCGTTTATCTATCTTTGTATTTTCTACTTTTTTAGTTAAGATTATGTGATGTTAACTAATATAAGTAATGCTATCTCATTCTCTGTTTTCCAGCTTTATATATCTCTATTAGTTATTTAAATTTTAAGTTTATATAAGTCCACTAGTATAAAAATAAACTTAAAAATAAAAAATAACTCAACTTGGTCATTCTGTCTAGACCATGTCGACATGCCCCATCCCCCCATGTCGACATATAACAGTCAAAAAGTAGTTATAATTTCTAACTTCAAATTCTTGTAACTACCAAGTGACAATTCATTTTGAACGGCCAATAACTCCTATAAATACCTATTTCTTCCAGAAAAACTTCTTTACCTCCATTTCTATTCATCTCCTCTCATACTTCAACTTATTTCTTAAATTATGGCTTCTCCAATTAAGAATTTAAGTGAAAATCTTGAAGAAACTCTTACTTCTTTCAAGAATATTCTTTCTTTTATACTTAGAAATTAAAGGCACTTAGAATTAAGCCAAATGCAGATGATCAAAGAGCAAGAGAAACACTTCGACGCACTTCGTTGGATGATCTCAAGCCTTAGCAAAGACGAACCCGAAGCAAATCCACCAGTCACTCTTGACAAAGATAATTGGGATGTTATCAAAACTGATCCTATCTTTGGAGAAGATGGATGGGTGGAAGTCCCAAGGAATGTCTGATCATTATATATGTTTGTTTGTTTGTTTGATTTGATTTAGATTTGATTAGGATTTGATTGAATTGTTTACTTAAGTTTGATTTGGATTTGGTTTGTATATAACTTCATATACTATACATGATTGGTTTGCTATGTATGATATTGATTTGATTGTCAAGTCACACTTATATATATGCACACACACTTGATCACTTACACGTTCACTTTACACTTTTATTCTATATATACTTTAGAACAGGTAAATCTTTTATTCCTTTTTGTTGATGACAAAGGGGGAGAAAGTTATAAAAATATATATGCTTGGTGTAAGGGGGAGTCATGGAGTAAAGGGGAGTTGTAGTTTTAAGAAGAAGTCACGGAGTAAGGGGGAGTTATGGAGAGTTATGGTATGGTAAGAATATTTTATAAATAAAGGTTGTCATCATCAAAAAGGGGGAGATTGTTAGGAACTGAGTTGATGATGGTTTGATGACAACAACCTTATATAGTTATTATACTTTACTTTATAAAATATATACTAACATTTTCATATATATATATATGTATATAGGAAGTATATGCAGGTATTATCGAAGACTGACTAGTATAAAGACTCAAGCATCAAGATGAAGATTAGAGATTCAAGATTCAAGACTCTAGAGAATCAAGATTTCAAGATCTCAAGATAAGTGTCTACTATTTTGTTAAAACTTCATAATAGCACTTTCATCTTTCTTCCAATTTTCTTTTGGGATGGAACCCAATTTCTATCGAAACCAGTGGCTTACAAACCCACGACAAGTAGCTTACAAACCTACGACAAGTGGCTTACAAACCCACGAAAATCAAAATCATTTAAACTACTTTGTACAAGTTCTCGAGTCCTATGGAGGAGCTCTGTAGGAAGGTTCTTGCAATTTCAGTTTGAATAGATTTTTCAAAATGTTTTTAAATCTGTTTTCAAAATGTTTTAGCTTTCAAAATCATGTTTTCAAAAAGATTTTCAAACTTTGTTTTAGCCTTGAAATATTCCTCCATTCTGATTTTAAAAAACTTCTATTTTTAAAACATCAAACTTATTCTGATTTTAAATATTACTTATATAATTGACGGTCTATATCAATTATATATATATATATATATATATATATATATATATATTTAAAATAATGTTTTATATTCATTCTCTATCTCAAAATATTGTTTAAACACTTTATTTCGCTTCAGAGAAGTTTGAACTTGTTTTAAATTCAAATGCTTTTACAAAACAACATCTCTACAATTTTGAACTGAGGGATGTCGACATTTGGGGATACCCCATGTCGACATGGTGACAGTTGGATTCAAAATTCAAAATTCAAAAGAAGTGCTCATTCGTTCAAAACCTTTCGCCAATGGTTATGACTGTTGAGCATCTATATAAAGGCTTCCAAAACGAATTTTTTAACAACTACTTTCTTATTTTTCTTCACTCTTTCTTCTCCACCATTCCATATCCATAAAACTTCACATTTTCAAGATCGTGCCATCATTCAGCCAAATTCTCAATAGGAAATCATTTAGATACTCTCTCTATTTGATTCTCCATCATTCTACTAAAGATCAAAGTGCTATTCAGAGTTATAGGATGAATTTGTATTCAAAAAGTCCATAGAGTCTATCCATTCAAAAGGATTGTTATTAAGAAGTATCAAGGTGATCTTGTGTCCCGTAAATCAAGAGAGTTTACCCCAGACTCGGAGATAGGAGGGTTCCTCAAGGCCTTAGAAATTAAGGGTTGTAATTTGGATATTGGCTTATAAAAATCTGTACAAGGATATTGCCTTGGTGCAGGACTGGATGTAGGAGGATTCCGAACCAGTATAAAATCCGGTGTATTCTTTCCTTTTACTTGCTTTATTTTACTATTTGCATTTGTTATATGTTCTGTGATCATTCTGTGTTAGAATTCTGTTTAGATTTGTGTTGAAAGTTTTAATTTAGTCATATAGTTCATATATTCTTTAAAACACTATTCACCCCCCCTCTAGTGTTATTTCTGCCTTAAGATCCTTAATCCGCATCCCCAACATTACGTTTTGGATTTCCTCGGAAAAGATGTCATCCTCGCAAATAATAATGGGCATTTTTGATTATTGCAGTTGGCAGAAGTTACTTGGTGGTTGAAATCAAATAAACTCGATTTGGATTTATCAAATTTTAAGAGAAGACGGTCGGGTTATTAGGCTAATGGGTGCCCAGTTTTTACGTTCTAAATTATTTTGTGCTTAGGTTTGTAATTGTTGTGGTTATATTCCTGCACCATGTATTAGTGTTTCTGTTATTGCATTTCAACTTCTTCATTTTTCAAGAAATAAGAAGTTTTTTCATTTCAAAAGATACGAACAAATTTGTACATACACTAAAGCTTATACACATGTTAACATATACGAATATGATGTTTTGGATGTTAATATTTAAATATATTTATGGTTAGAGACCAACTAGATACTGCATTTCTGTTTTTAAAATTCAATCGTTAAAATTATTTCAGTCTTTATATCTTAAGACTTAATTTTCGGTCTTGAATAAGTTTGGAGACTTGGGAAACAGTGAATGAAATATTCAGTCTATAGTCGGTTTTTAAACGTTTATTAAAGACTGAATTGCTTAATTAAAGACTGATAATTTTGGTCTTTAATTCAATAATTTTTAGTAGCGTTATGCATAGTGCATTGGGTATAATCTCAATTAATTAACTAAACATATTTATTTAGTCCATCTCCACATATTTTTTGGCACACTCATTTTAAAAAAATTCAACTAAAATAAAATATTTATTTATAATATTTAAGTTATTAAATTGGCTCAATAAACGACTAAATATGTGTGTGTGTGTCCATACACACAAATGATTAAAAAATTGTTATATTTTATCTGAATCTGAAAGTAAACACTTTTTTTAAATCCAAATGTTTTAGTTTATAAGATATTTAGAATTAAATATTCAATCATATATGTTTAAATATATTAATTTAACTTATTTATTTATATGGATCTGAAAATTAAAAACAAAATTTTATTTTAACCAAAACAATTATATATATATTGTTCTAAAATGTTTTTCAATATTAATTAATCATTAAAATAAAAAAAATTGGAAAATATTTTTTTATATGTGGCTAAAATATATACATGAGGATTATAAGCATAGATGTGAATATATTTATGTTGGAATGTAGATAAAAAAAGATTACCACCTCCTTAAGATTGTATAGTTTGTCAAACACCTTGACTATTTATTATTTGCTCCGTCCCTTGGCCATAGTTTGCAATGCTATCTCCTTTCCTTCACTAATGTCAACTGATGGTTAGGGTTAGGCCATTCAGTGTAAAGATAATAGGAGGGGGTGTATTGCCAACTAGATCATAAATTTCTAGCCCCTTCCTCTCAAACCCTAGGACACCGAGTCCCCTCTCTAGCCCTTATGTTATGCTCACCCTTATTATGGGAATGTTTGGGCTTCCAAACAATTGGCCAAAATATTTAACTTTTCAAACCATTTATTTAATTAACTAATCCAAAGTCGTTCGTTAATTAAATCAACGTATAACTTTTATATGTCATTTTAAATAATTTACTTTAAATAAATAATTAAAATGCATTAAAATTTTATGCAATATTTGTATTTAATATTATTATTAATTGGTAATATATATATATATATATATATATATATATATATATATATATTAATTAAACATTGATCAAATTCGGAAATAACCAATAACTCGGTTGTGTTGACTCTTTGGTGTTAACTCGATCCTCAGTCGATATTTAAAAAATTTAAATGCCGATGTC
Organism: Allium cepa; assembly: GCA_030765085.1. NCBI lineage: Eukaryota > Viridiplantae > Streptophyta > Magnoliopsida > Asparagales > Amaryllidaceae > Allium > Allium cepa. The sequence continues at coordinate 735,251,643 of CM060935.1, read as the reverse complement.
CATATGAACTTTGCATAAGTATAGTATCAAGTATGTAACGATCCGTATTTTACGTATTGGAGGATCCTAAAATATTTTTTTAATTTTATTCGTATAAGGTCGTATGATTCAATAATTTTAGGATATGAATCTTAAGGACATTTTACACACCTATAATTTTTCTTGAATTTCTATGTAACCATTTTACCATGAAAACCTTGTTTGAGCTATAACTTTTTATAGTAGTTTAAGTAGGGTCTGAAACCAATCCCATTACTTTAGAATAATGGTTTTTCATTCCATAGAGTGGTCATAATAGAAAAACGGACTTATGGTTAGAAAGTTGTGCCTGTTTTAAGTTTTTAAAGCTGTTAGGCAGGGTTAATGTATAATTAATTAAGCACGTTAGTCTAAATAGATAATAATATAAACAAGAGGTTGGAGAGTCAAGTTAAGACTTTTTCCTTTCATTCTAAATCAAGTCTAAACCCTGATTAGCCCTAGGTCCATCCTAATTTCATCCAAACTCACTCAGATTACTCTCTAAATCAAACTAGATTGCGGATTTGAAATTAGATCATCAACTAGAAGATTGAGATCATCGATTTGCCTGATTTGAAGTGCATTCCATTGATGCTTGGATTGGATCTACATTCATATTGGCATGATTTTGTAATTGATGAGTGGTTTATGCCTTCTTACTATACCATGCGTGTTTATATGATAGAATCATATGATTTAACATGTTTTAAGTCGATTTTTGGCTATAAAATATTTTTTAACTTTAATGTTAAACTATGTATATGATCTAGGTTAACTAGAAATCACCATTGCTCATGCTCATATATTCATGCTAGTTATAGATTTATATTAGGAATTGACTTATTTGTCTTATTTTGGTGGATTGCATGTTTGATTGGATGAAATTTCTTGTTACTCTATGTTGGATGATATAATTTGATGTTGTTTGCTAATGTTGTGATTACATAGGAAATTAGGTCGGAAATTGGGAAAAGTAGAGGAAAATTTGGTCGAAATTGGATGAAACTTGAAGAGAAGGTCTAGAGTATAAAAAGAGCTTGGGGTTTAAGTCACAGGTCTAGATTGTCTAATCATAGAAGTCGGTACCGACATGAGAGGTTGGTACCAATTTCTGTGGGTTATTCCAATATGTCGACGGTTTTGGGGAAGCAAGAATGTTTCTAGTAGAGGTTGCCTAAGGTGATGGATACGTGGTCAGCTAAGTGTTGGGGGCTAGGACGACTTGTTTCTAGAATATGAGGTAGGGTGCTTTAAGGAGAGGACTTGTTCTCTGATGACTTGATTTGTGTAGAGAAGTCGGGATCAAAGCATCTGGGCATGGAGTACTAGAAGCAAGGAAGGAGTGGAAGAAAACTTAGCCATAGATTTGCTAAGTCGAGAGGCCGTGGCCAAGTTTAGAGGTCGGTGCCGAGTTCTAGGCTTAGGTCCAAATGAGATGAAACTTCTGGGAGGTGATGTAGAGGTCCTGTAGATCGTGTTGGAGGTGTTGGCTCGTTCGTATCAAGTTGGATGCTGATATAACAGCATGATGAAAAGTTACGGTCTTCGGATGTTGGCTCATGTTAGGAATAGGTTCCGAAGATGGCGACTTGCAAAGGGGGTGGGTCGTTTGGTCGGTGAATGTGGAAGGGTTCCTCGTAAATAATGGAAACTAGATTGAGCATGAAAGGTTCGGTATCCAAATGGAGCAAAGATGGGCTCGGGTGTATGTACTTGAAGCAGGGGTATTGTAAGTGGGGACACACATGGGTCAATAAAGGGACTTGTATACCCAGGACATGTAGTTTTGGGTCTAGTGTCCAGCTTTGGGCTGTGAGACACGTATCCAGTTTTGGGCTACAAAATACGAGAGTACAACAAAGAACCGGGGTTTCCGTTAGTTCCTAGCTTGGGGGTTGTACAAGTTATCCTATATTCAGAGCACATGGAGTGATAGTTAGGATTGTTTAATGCATGTTATGGTTGCTTTGGTTGCTCTTTTTAGTAGGCTATCACTCATAAGTATTAGGGGAAGTATGTATTAGAGATAGGATTACTTAGAAGACTGATATCCCTTATTTGGTTTATGGTATATCTTTATGATATTGTAGAGTATCGTATCATGGTGTTGTATGCTCACTCATTGGTTGTAAGAACATGTCAGGTATGGTTCATGTACTCTTGTTCCTTACCATATTTACTTGTTTAGTATTTCGAGACAAATTTACTGCTCACATCATATTGTTGTCTGACTCAAGGTGTTATCCTTTACCTTTTATTACGTTTGGTACTCTTAAATGAGCAGGCTGGATAACTAGTCTAGGTGACACAGTAGTTTTTCGAAGGACAAGCTAGATGGAGCTATCTCGCATTATATACACCAGTACGTATGGCATGTCTGTTGGACGTGTGCGAAGAAAAAAGAGCATTAACTTCTTTTTATTGCAAAGAAACACGTGACCTATATTCTTTTTTCATGAAAATTACAACAACAGATGAAAATAGAAGGGGCATTTCACTAGAAGAACAAACTTTACAGTCCAATTAGTTTCTAGGACACACATCCACATAAATTAATTTCAAGGCCAAGGTCGGCAGAATAATTATTTTTAAGGACAAAGTTAGCAGTCCAATTACTTTTAAGGATATAATTTCATAGGTTTTTAGGCCTTAGAAACTAATTATTTTGAATTTTGTCCTTAAAAGTAATTATTTCAGTCGTGTGTCCTAGAAACTAATTGCGCTTGCTAAAAAGGCCCTTGTGGCTAATTTCCACAAAATAGAACGTAGCACCAAACAAGTACTTCAGAAACTCATAATTATAATTATTTAGTTGCAAATAAGTATAATGATGGGTTCCATTTTGAAAAAAATGTATATTCTACGGTTTCAGCATCATACTATTATATATATAAAACTGAATTCATCATCAAATATTTGAAGCCATATGACAAAGGAAAAACATATATAGCATGTATATTACAAGCATGGGATTAATACTTTTTTTTCAAAGCTAGCAATACCAAAAGATCTGAATTTACGAAAAATATCACATTGAATACAAATATTTGTAGTTTTTTTATTTAATATTAAGAAAAATACGAAAGTCTATAATTAGATGACGTGAGTGTAATTTTCTTTTTCACCAGTATCATGTACTGGAGATATATAGGTGACTTACCAATAACTACGTAGTCAAGGTGTCTTCCACTACTGTAAGCCATAATTTACTTTCCCGTTTGTCTAGATTTATAATTATTGACAACCGTAATCATTTTATTTATATAAGTGTTACTAATCTGTTGCATATAATTTTCTTCAGGTTCTACCTGCATATATACAACCCATCTGATTCATTATAACCCGTGCCCTTTTAATTCATTATAGCGATATTTTTTTATAAACTTGAAAATAGCAAGACGACCATCTCAATGTTGATACAACCTGCACCGAATATGATAGGAAAAATGACATAAAAACCACGCACAAATAGTACCATGCCTAACTTCTTTTTTAATGCATAGGTGTTATTACCCATCTAATTCATATATAGAGCATAATAAACCCTATCAAAACTCTAATTCCGTAGTAAAAAAATGTGACACTCACATACTCTAATCCAAATATAACATAACATGAACATTTACAAAATACGAATATGCAAATAGAAGTAATAATGAAAACTCATTCGGAAATAATACTCGAGAAAAAGAAAGGATCATGTGAAATAGTAATTTTTGAAAATTTAAAAAATGAGAGTTGAACATGATGTTAAGTTTTTCTTAATAATTTGACTAAATAGTCTCTGTGCACTCGAATACATCGTAACAAATTATGTGCTTCTAGACGGCGGTGTCCAACTTTAACTATAAGCATATGAACAGACTTACCGATTGAAGTTGATATGTTTGGCACTCGATTATTGTAGCAAATTCCATGACAATATATCACATTTGATACAAATCATTAAATTTGTTTGATTTAGTAAATAGTAAAGACCATAATTTGGTAAAGTAGCAATAAAATATTTGTTGCATCTGCACATTTTGATCGATAGTTGTACTACGCCATAAATGGCCTTCTGCAACACAAAAAAAATGTTGGCTCAGGCCCGAAAAATATTGCCATAGGTCTATGGCAACACTTTTTGGGTGATGCAATTTTTGCTGTTGCCTTAGACCTCAAAGGCAACATTTTGACTATCTAAGGCAACATTTTGACTATCTAAGGCAACATAAGTAATATTGTTGCAATAGAACCCTATTTGGGTCTATGGCAACAACCATAGGTATCTGTAGCAACGTTCCAAAAATGTTGCTATAGATATTAACTTTCTGAAGTTGTGGGGCCCACATCTTGTGGGGCCCACGACCCAACTGGGTCCATCCCTATGGAAACACCTTGAATGACTATTGCAACATTATTTTATGCAACATTTATAACCTGGTGGCAACACTATTATGAAGCTACTGCAACGCTATTCTGAAGCTACTACAACACTATTCTGAAGCTACTGCAACACTATACTGAAGCTACTGCAACACTATACCGAAGAGACACTAAGAGCACATAAAACAGTACAATATCACATAGAACACTTGCATAATACACACAATACCACATAAAACACTTGCATAATACACAGTACAGATAACAATTCATACAGCAGTACACATCACAATTCATGTCAGTTACCCCAAAATATCCAGTTACCCCAAAATACTACAAAGCTACCTCAAAATATCCGGTACACATAACAATTCATAAATGAGACTTAAGAGCTGGTGCCTCCAATCAGATTATCAGTCTCACTGGACATGACTGTGGAAGTTAGATCCTCTACATTGATGTTCATCTCCGGGTTGGCATCACCTAATTTCTTAAGCACCCTAGCCAAATTCTCTTGTACCTTCTGATTTACCTTGGATTCTAGCTGTGCTTCCATTTCTTCGACAAGCCTTTGCCTTAAGTCATGTACGTAAGAATTTGTTAGAGCCACGGTTGATTGTTTTGCACACTTTGCATGCCTTCCTATAAGCAAAGGACGACCCTGTGATTTTCCATTCGAAATTACTGTTTCAACAGTATTTCCTCCTTCTCCACCGGCCATTGCCTTTTGAACCAAGTCCTACAAAATAAAGCCACATCAAAATTACCCTACAGTAAATGCAGAGAATGCAGCAAATGCTTACGTATAGATTGTGTGCAGCAAATGCAGAGAAAGTCACATTTTGGAAAACAATTTGTTTATGTGCATGTAATTAGAAAATAATTTGTAACATATATACTAGTAAAAACCGGAAAACAATTTCGTTGACAGCCAGCTACGGCTTCGTCATCTGGATTCTGAGGCTTCAAACGGCCATTCATTTTATTTATGCACATATGTGTATTACTATAGACATATATTTTTATATAAACCAAGTCAGTAATCCCTTTAACCAAATTCATTTCTTCGTTTCCAGTTTTTGTGTCATTTCTATCCAAACACAAAAGCAAGTCCTCTTCATTCGACTAGAAAAGGAAAAAAATGGTTGAGGGATCAAAATTCTTAATCTCACAATATACTCAATTACAACTTCCAAAGCAAACATCTATGCCATTAGTACGTTTGCGAAACTCAGGTTCAATAAGTGTTTCAAGGACAGTTTCAAGGACATGAGCATATATGCACATGAGCAAGACATGAACAATGTGCAGCATGTGAAAAACAAAACAAAATTATTACAAAACAGAATTATTACTTACAAGTTTGTAATTCATTACTTGAGGATTAGACACGTACTCACGTCCATCTTTTCTCTTACGACTTTTAAGAAAAAGTGCTGCATCGGATGGTGTCTCCTGATACAAGTTCAATAGATAGTTTAGCATACACTCTCTTCAGTCAAAAATGTAAAGTATCACATGCCATCTTATGACGAAGCTGGGCGAACGACTTTGGACCAGTGGTGTGTATGTCTTGATACGACTTACGACTATTAGAATTTTTCAGGGCTTTTTGCTAAAAAAATACACAAAAAACAAAGTACTCATTTATCTCACAAAAAAAAGTACTCGTTTATCTTGCGAAATAAATAAGATGTACGTATACCTGAATCTAATCATCTTCCCAATACCTCAAGAGCACTTTAAAATCCTCCACTGGGATGTTGTCCGGCTTGTTATCTAGCCTCTCCTCATCAGTCTTATAAGCTTTATAATGAGCTGTTTTTATTCGACTCTTGTACCCCCTCCAACGGTCACGAATAGACTTCAACACCCAGTTTTCACATTCATCCGGAATAATATACCGTTGCTTAAATATAAATCAAAGATAAAAAAGAATAAATAAATCAAAATTCAGCTACACTATAGTTAATAGATCAATATTACTTATTAAAATTCAGCAACATTATAGTTAATAATAGATTGCCTTAACATAATCCCATAGAGATTTCTTCAACTTTTCAGGAACATCCAACCAAGATTTATACGTAAGTGGCACAGACCTTTTCAATGTTCCTAAAAAGTTTTTCAGTTCAGATATTACTTTGTCATCATCTGAAATAGGTTGGAACCACTGGTTCATCATAATTACAACTCTTTTGTCATTCGCCCTTGTATGAACATTAAACATCTTTGTGTGACCTCTGAGTCTTTTAGGAACTTCACCTTTAATTAATGAAAAGTCCCGTCAAATAATAACATAAATCATAATGTAAATTCGGTACTTAAATATTAATCCTACTATAATATTAAATATTATTATCACATCAATTCAGTACATGCTTCAACTTCTTCATTTTCAATGTCTGGCAAGACATTCTCCGCAACATACTTATTTGCCATACCACTTGCACAAGCTTTTGCAGCATTTTTCTTTTGTCGTTCCCCCAGAGCCAAATAATCAGCCATTGTTCCTTTTCCTTCAACATCCTTCTCAGTTGAACTTACTACCAGGCTAGGGCTTGGGCTTGTGCTTCTCAACTTTTTCTTTTCCTTTGCGATACCACTAGCTGAACGAGTTTGTGGTCCACTAACAAGCTTGGGCTTCTCAACTTTTTTAGTTCTCTAAATTGTATATATAAATAGGAAATAAGATTGGGTTTTATAGTTATTATCTTCATAAGCATAAAAAATAAGATATGTAGCTTTCACACACCTTTCTTGGACTTTGTGAAGTATCATCTTCGCTATGCTCCTCATGGTCCAGATTATATTCCTGATCACTATCCACATCCTCTTGCATCTTTTCTTTTCCTTTATCTTTTTTTTGGTTTGCATTTCTCGGTTCAGCTGAAATTGCAGGCACACCTAGAGAAGCAAGAACATCGTTGTTCCTCATCACATTAACAGCTCTATGTACTTCATAATCTTTTAGGTTCATCATCAACTTAGCAGCTCTCTGTACTTCATAATCTTTTAGAGATAATGGAGGTGTAGAATACTCATTTGGAGGTGGTGGAGGTGGTAGATAAACATCCTGCAAGTATATAATAAACAGGAACATCATAGTAAGTATGTTGCAAGAGTGGTACAAAATATTCAAATTACAATAAGATCATCATAATAAGAATTCTTCAAACCTGCATGCCATTTTCATCCATATATTCTTCTTCCGATGTTGGTAAACGTGATTCCAACTTCCTCTTAACACTTGATGAGTTCGGATTCACTGTTGAATCGCTGATTTTTGGTTTTTTTTCCGTGTCATCTTCTGAGGATTTACCTGATCAGCTAACTTTAGATTCACGGTTGCATTGTTGGGTTCTGGATTATTCAGCCGTGTCGACTTCCGAGGACTCCTTACCTCAGCTAACTTTCGATTCTCGGTTGCATTGCTGGGTTCTGGATTATTCAGCCATGCCGACTTTCGAGTACTTTTTACCTCGGCTAACTTTATATTCACAGTTGCATCGTTGGGTTCTGGATTATTCAGCCATGCCGACTGCCGAGGACTGTTCACCTCACCTAACTTTAGATTCACAGTTGCATTGCTATTCAGCCGTGCTGACTTCCGAGGACTGTTGACTTCAGCTAACTTCTTGTTTTTTTTGGTTCTGTTGTAGTTGATGAGCCGTCACGTACTGTCGTTTCACTGGTTTTGTAGCTGCAACAATACAATGATATTATAATCATAATCTTTAAATGTTATAATCAAAATATCACAATATTTTTTTTTCTATATCAAAATATCACAATCTGTAAATGATATTAACTATCCATTTATATATATCTATAACCAGATTCTGCCTTGGCCGCATGATTACATGCAACTGCATTTGCTTCAGTGGCTCAATTGCAGCATCGACAACGTTGTCGATATAAAAATCCAAGTTGCCACCACTGTTAACTCCTTTGACTAATTCGGAGAGGTCTGCATCATTCGTCACTAACTTCCACCCACCCTTCTCACCATTTCTCATATAAATTCCTCCTATTTCGGTGTATTGAAGGTCATCCTTCACAAACTCCATGAGCACTGTGTACGAGAAGTAGTCAGGATCAACCCTCTTTACCACAGTATCGGTTCCACCAACATATTGTGCCTTCTGAAATGCACCCTTGTGATGAAATGTGAGCTGCATGAGTTCCCCCATCCTATACAAAATGGATACAGAATGGTGAGTTTACATTGGAAGCAAGATATGAAATAATAAAATGGGCAGGTATATTAAGTACATATGTGTGTGCAGGTATATAAAGCACTAGAAACAACAAGGGAACACATAAAATCAGAATAACTTACAAGCAGTCAAGTAATTAAAAAGTAGTAAATTAATTATGAAAATCAACAGATACAGAAGTCGTCCCTTAATTAAGAACCAATACATAAATAGAAGTCACTTGATATTGCTACATAGAAATCAAAAGGAAGTTTCCTTTATGCTAGGCGGAATGAGGATTTGTGTTGCCGGGACGTCATCTCTATACCACCTAACATCACTAACTTGATTTCCTATTCCATTACCACATTGAATATCATGTAAAACTGGATCATCTTCATTTCCATTTTCATTTTCGACTTCACACCAGTCCCTCGGCAATTTCTTGACAACATTATAAAGTGCCGTATCAGTTGGATCTTGTACATAAAATACTTGTTGTACTTGTGAAGCCATAACATACGGATCGAATTTCTGGCACAATCTATTAAAATTAACTCGAGTCATCCCATGCAAATCTTTCTCTTCTTGGTACCAGCAACACTTAAATAAAACCACTGAAATTTCTCCCCAATAATCAATTTCTAGTATTTCTTCAATTGCTTCGTAGTAACTAACATTACCAACCAATGGATTTTGATCTTTTGAACTTGCAAAGCTAGTGGTCATGGCAGTCAAGAATACACCACTATTCTGTGTTTTACACTTAGCATCTCTATATTTTGTATGGAATCTGTATCCATTAATAACATATCCACTAAATTTCCTAGCTGTCCGATTAGGGCCCATTGCAAGCACTTCTAGCTCTTTCGAAATGTCCTCTTTTTCCCAACCTCATCCTTCAGCCATTTCCAGAATTCTTCAGTATGTGCTCTCTCTCTTTTATATCTTCTTGATATTGCATGACCATCAATTAAAGCTCGATATTCCCAATAATAATTATGATGGTATTAATGTCAATAAAGAAATATTCTAATTATTTAGTACTTTCTAGAATAAAATTAGAACATAAAAACTTACTCTTTTAAATTATCTATTTCCTCGTTACTACATTTGAATAGAATGTACCGATGACATGCCATCCACTCAGATTCTTTTAGATGAATAGCTTTTCCGTCTTTATTTCTTCTTGTACCAATAACATATTCCATATCTTGTGGATAACTTTCAAATTTAGGTACTGCATCACCACCGCTTAAGAATCTTGAGCAGAATGTCAAGCATTCTTCTGCCAAGTAACCTTCGGCGATGGAACCCTCTGGTTTAGATCTGTTGCGCACATAAGATTTGAGTTTAGCTAGATAATGCTCAATCGGAAACATACATCGAACGTGCACAGGTCCATCGTATTCAACTTTCTTGCACAAGTGAACCGTCAAGTGAACCATTATGTCAAAGAAAGCCGGTGGAAATATCATCTCAAATTGGCAAAGAATTTCGACAATTTCTTGTTGTTGCCTCTTCACATCTTCCAAATCAATTACCTTGCCCCAAAGACCTCTTAAGAATGCACCAAATCTTATCAGAGGCAATGCAACCTTAGGCTTCAGTGTTTTTTCACAGCAAATTGCAACAAGTAGTGAAGTAGAAAATGAGCATCATGGGTCTTGTACCCTGAGATTTTCCTTTCCTTCGTGTGAACATACCGACTGATATTGGCTGCACAACCGTATGGCAATTTAACATTCTCCAGTACTAAGCAAAATATTTCTTTTTCTTTATTCGTCATGTCAAGTATGGAAGCCCTAATCTTAAAGTATTCGCCGTCATTTGATAAAACGGTATGCAGGACTTCCTGATGCCCATTTCCTCTAAATCAAAACGAGCATTCAAATGGTCTTTATCTATATGCATAACATCAAGGTTATGTCGCAATAAATTGTGGCTCTAATACGGTAAATTGAAAAATATTGACTTCTTTTTGAAAGGGGAATCCGTTTTCTTTCCAAAATTATTTTCAAAGTCACGCAACAGTTCTTCAATGTCTGTTCCTGATAAATTTCCCAGAATCTATCCTATTTCAACTTCACCATTGAACCTCCTCTTATCAAACCTCCACTTGTGTTTCGGATCCAGAAATTTTCTATAATTCATGTAAAACATTTTTTTACTATGTTTCAAGTATATTGAAGAAGTCTCATAATGGCATACAGGACAACCCAATTTACCCTTTGTCCTCCAACCGGATAACATTGCATACCCCGGAAAATCGCTAATGGTCCACAACACACTTGCACGTAACATGAATTTTTGATCATTAAAGGCATCATAAGTTTCTATGCCTAGATCCCATAATTCTTTCAACTATTCAATTAGAGGCTGCATATATACATCAATTTTATTTTTTGGAGACTCTGGACAGGAGATGAGTGTTGAAAGAATTAGATTTTCGGGCTTCATGCACAACCAAGGTGGAAGGTTGTAGTTAACTAATACAATTGGCCATGTACTGTAAGTTGTACTCATTGTACGAAAAGGATTGAATCCATCAGAGCCTACACCCAATCTGATATTCCTATTTTCTGATGAAAAATCAGGATACATAGCATCCATCGCCTTCTAAGTCTCGCTATCAGCTGGATGTCTAAGTTTTCCGTCTTTCTTTGGGCCCACAGAATGCTATCTCATAAGTTGTGAATACTCCTTGCATATAAACAGCCTTTGCAGCCTTGGTTTTAGCGGAAAGTAACGTATTACTTTTGCCAGGACTTTGTGAATCAACTTCTCTGGATCATTGTCACGGGTGCCTTTCTTTTCCTCTTTCCACCTCGAAATACCACAAGAGTTACAGACATCTTTATCTTCATTTTCTGCCCAATAGAGCATGCAATCGTTTGGACATGCGTGTATTTTTTTTGTAATCAAGAACTAAATCTTTAATGATTTTCTTCGCGGCTCTAAAAGATAAAGGTATGTGGGTCTGTGGAAAAGCCTCTCTCATCAACTCTAGTATATCCCCAATTGCAGACTCTGTAATTCCATGTACACATTTTAAAGAATAAAGCATGATGATAAAACTTAATCTCGAAAATTTTGAACATCCAGGATATAATGGCTGCTTTCCATCTTCGACAAGGCGATGAAATGTTTTAGCATCGGCATTTGGTGCATCAGAATTCTCATCTTCACAGTTCTGCATATTTCCACGAGTACGGTGCAACATTTCACCTAGATTATCTCCAAAATCACCCGCATCACAGTCTATATCTTCACCACTCCTTCCAAAATTTGGGTGAGAAACCTCACAAATCCATTTCACATACAATGGAGATGGACCATTGCAGATGAGATGATCATAAATTATATCTGGACGACGCCACTTGCTATTTTTACAATTCTTGCATGGGCACGTCATTTCATCGCCTACGGCCAATTTAGAAAAACCGTTTTGTATAAAGGCTCTTATACCGCTAATATATCCTTCACTAAACTTTGGAAGTTCTATCCAAATATTTTCGCTGTCCATCACTACAATTATGAATATGAGTATTTTAACATAAAAAGATAAAATTTGCGTGTGTGTCCAACAAGAGGAAACCTAGACAAGTCGAACTGTTAATTCAGGCTAAATTAAGAATTTATAAGTAGTTTAAATCGAAACCCTAAAGTGATGGGAGAGAGTGTTATGCCTCAAAATCGAAATTAAAGCCCTAAAGTGATGTGAACAATGCTTGAACCCCCAAATCGAAGTGAAATCGCTGAACAAAGCTTGAACCCCCAAATCGAAGCCCTAATCGAACCGAAATCGCTGAACCCCAAATGAAGAATGTTCGCTTGAACCTTTGTAAGAAGACAGAGAAGAATGAAAATAAAAAATTTGCGGGGACTTTTTTCTTCGCGGCTCTAAAAGATCAAGGAGTGGTGTTTGGATTGATGAGGTGTCACGTTCTCCAACGTAGGATTTGCCTTGGTAGATTGGCGCGGATCGGTGCGAAAGATATGCAAAGGTCTGCTATAGCAACACTATAAAAAAATGTTGCATCAATTACACTTGTTTAGCTAGAGCAACACATTTTTATGGCTAAGGCAACACCAAAAATTCAATGTTGCAGTAGGACCAAAATTGTATAGCTATCGCAACATTTTACCTGGCAACACCTTGCAAAAATGTTGTAGAAGGCCATCTATGGCGTAGTGTTGATTACCAATAATTCATGCATTTGATTGTGTCATCACCTTTACCAAAAGTTAAGTAGAATGAAAGCCTTAATTTAGAAATAAGTTAAGAACACACCTTCATAAAGATTCAAAGATTATAATCTAATAATGCAATTTGTTTATTCTGAAAGAAGATGAAGAAGATTTATGCAATTTCCACAGTACAGTGAATTTTTGTTGGATTACGGAAAGATACAGTATTTGCTGGCACGTGAGGATAAAATGATAGAATTTTCCACAATTTAGTACCATCACTATTAAGGGTACATATGTAATTTCAAAAGCTTCAAATCAAGGTATTCCTATTACATATAGATATATGAAGTCTATGCTCATTATGATATGCAGCACTAAGGAGCCTTAGCAGTGATTACTTACTATTTATATTTGAGACAGTTATCAACTTTATTTTCTGTTGTATAAACTCCATTGTTGATCTATGACTTGTTGGATATTATACTATGATGATAATGGCCATTTAATATTGTTATCACTGTCTCTTCTATTGTATATGTGATATTATGTTTAATCCATATGCTATGAGATATATGACAGGTTATATGTTGTATTGGTTCATTCTAAACCCTGATGGTCGTCCAATATCAGCCAGACATGACATTAGCACAATATTCATATACTATTGGTGTTGGTGGCATCGGGTACTATTTCAATCGCTTACAAATCATGTAGCCGAGCCATAAATTGGTGGAATGCTGTTACTGTTGCTGCTCCATAGGATTGGTTCAGTTGGGGTTGGTTCAAGGCAAGGTTCGAGGAGAAGTTTATTCTGACAGCTCATAATTCGGTTCTATTCAGAAAGTTTGCAGATATCAAGCAGGGAGAGATGACAGTTTCTGAATATTTGGTATAATTTGATGCTTTGTCTAAGTATATGATGTTGTTCATCGACACTCCATTGAGAGAGAAAAATGAGAAATCCATCATTGGTTTGGATGAATGCTTGGGGGAAAAGATAGTGGAGCATATAAATGAGCTGTTTGAGAAGCTTGTAGAGAAGACGCTTTGCCATGAGAGCTCGTACATTAAGGCTAAGAAGCTATTGTTATTTCTATTGAGAAAGAGGAGCCAAAGTTGCAGCAAGGCGGTGAAGGAAAGAAGAAGTAGAATGGGAAGAGGAAGCAGCCTCAGGGTAAAGGTGGTAAGAAGAAGGGTAAATAGGAACCTATTTGCTTTGGATGCAAGGAGAAGGGTCTTCTAGTTAAAGACTATAAGATGAGTGAGAAGAGGAAATGTTACAACTGTGACTACCTAAGCATTTGAAGAAGAATTATCCAAAACCGAAAAAGGATAAGCAGGTGGTGAAAGCACATGCTTTATACACAATACTGACTTCGTCGAGTGCTCCTTCGGTGAAGGAGAAGGGGAAGGGAGTCATTATTCAAGGTGTGCTTTATATTGGTGATGTTCCTATTCGAGTTTTGTTTGATATCGTTGCTTCTCATTCATTCATTTGTAGTAACCCAGTAAATAGATTGGGATTGGAACCTCAGACAGTTTGCCAGCCCCTAAACCATGACGAACCTTGTTGGAGGCTTTACTAGTATTTGCATGGTTCGTCGTGGCCTAGTTTATCGAGTCATGGATGTTCTTTGGTTTATGATTGTTTTGTTTTGAACTTTGTTGGGTTCAGGATTATCTTGGGTATAGACTGGCTTAGGAAGTATGCAGCCATAATGGATTGTGAGAAGCTGTCGGTTGACGGTCGAAGATGTGGATGGGCGAACGGTGGAGATTAGCTACCTATTGGAGGGTGGGGTGATGGTTAGATTTCTATATTCGCTTGACGTTCCACATGAGGGATTGTCATTGGTGCCTATCGCTAGAGAGTATCCAGATATCTTCGAGGAAGTAACTGAATTGTCATCCCATAGAGAGATCGAGTTTTAGATAGGCTTATAAAGGAAGCTAGACCGATATTTATGCCTTTAAGGCATAAGGTACCCAGAGAGTAGAAGGAATTGGAGGTGCAAGTGAATTACCTATTGAGGAAAGGGTTTATTCAAAAGAGCATATCTGAGTGGGGAGATATAGTATTTGCAACGAAGGCAGATGTTTTTTTGAAGTTGTGTATGTATTATCTTGAGCTATGAATAAAGTGATGAAGAAGAACAAGTATCCATTCCCATGCATATATGACTTGTTCCATCAGCATGGTGCAAAGGCTCTTAAATGGTTTTGGCAACGGGATTTCACCAGTTAAGAGTAGCAAAGGAGATTTTTCCTATTACTGCGTTTTGTACGCCATCGAAGTGTATGAACTACCAGCTGATAAAGGTAAAGCAGAAGAAACCTAATGGATTGTTGCAACCATTAGAGATTCCTGAATGGAAATGGGATCAAGTATCAATGGATTTTATAGATAGACTACCGAGGAGTCAAGCAGGGTACAATGGAATTTGGATCATTATAGATCGGTTGACCAAGAGTGCAAGGTTTATGTAATGTCCCCTATCTAAAGGCCCAAAGTTAAGCACTATTAACTTCTGGTGACTAAATACGGCTATGTTAAATGGTATCCATAATACCAGAAGCACTTCAATATGAAACAAAACCACAGTTTTCAAAACATCTTTTCACATAACATTTTCAAAACATATTCCATATTCAAATTAAATAATCCCATCGCATTCCTAGGTTTAGATAAAATATAATATTACATAAATACGTCAAGAGCGACATATGATGATGCCCCTTGATGTATTTATGTAATAATTATAATATATCCGAACCTGGGACAACGATGAGATTATGTAATTTGAATATGGAACATGTTTTGAAAATGTAATGTGAAAAGATTTTTTTGAAATCTGTAATTTTTTCATATTCAAGTGCCTCCGATATTATGGCTACCATTAACGTAACCGTATTTAGTTGCCAAAAGTTAATACTATGGATGACATCAACATCTATAGTGCTTAGCTTTGGGCTTCTAGATAGGGGATGTTACAGTTTATACTTGTCAAGTCAATTAGAATGGCATTCAAGTTGGCGGAGTTGTATGTAAAGTGGATAGTAAGATTTCACGGTGTGCTGAAGAGCATTCTGAGCGACCGAGACCCGTTGTTCACTAGTAAGTTATGGAAGAGGTTACAAGAGACTTTAAGGAAATAGTTGCATCTTAGTACAACTTATCATCAAATGGATGGGAAGACCGAAAGAGTAAATTGTATATTGGAAGATTTCTTAGGAGCATGCATTATAGACTTTGGTGGATTGTCATGATCATTTGCATTTGGTGGAGTTTGCATACAAAAACAGTTATCAGTCGCGTATTGGTATGGCTCTGTAAGAAGCATTGTATGGTCGACCATGTAACACCCTTTCATGTTGGTGGAAGCAGGCAAGAATTCGATACTTGGGCTAGATATAATAAGAAACATCAGAGAAGATTGAGGTCATTCATCAACTAAAGAAAGTTGCTTGAGATTGATAGAAAAGCTACGCTTATAAGAGATGGAGAGATTTAGTGTTTTCCATCGAAGATATGGTATTTGCGATGGTTTCTCCCCTACAGAATGTAGTTCGATTCGGTAGGAAGGGAAATTGGCATCAAGATTTGTAGGACCTTTTTCTATAGTCGAAAGGATTGGAAAGCTAGCATATAGGGTCGACTTATCTTAGAAAATGGCGGATGTGCATAATGTTTTACATGTCTCTTATCTACAAAAGTTTGTGCATGACTCAGGCATGAAGTTTACACAGGATCAACTATAAGTTATTAAGGTAGAACCAGATGTTTCTATATCTCGTAGGCCGCTTCTTATTGTTGGATACGATACGAAACAGCTTAGGAGAAAAACAGTGAAGCTAGTTAAGGTACAATGGAGCGGAAGTGAGGACGATTATACTTAGGAAAAGGAAGAGAGCATGAGGACTTTTATCTGGAGACCTTTGAATAGTATGACCCATCAATTATCTTGTTTACTTTCACCATCGTGTACTATATTTGATAGGTCAGTATTCCTCATGCTAAGATAAGACACCTATGTTATTGATTAAATAGCTGCTTGTTTGAGATGTTTGATGGTTGATTATGATTGATAGGAATGCGAGATAACAATGGTTTCTTATACTTTGGCTTATTTGGGGATTTTGGTAGTGAAATTCCTAATGGGGAGAATGTAACGATCCGTATTTTATGCATCGGAGGATTGTAAAATATTTTCTTATTTTATTCGTATGAGGTAGTATGATTCTATAAATTGGGAATATGACTCTTAGGGACATTTTGCACACCTATGGATTTTTTTCGAATTTTTGTTTGACCATTTTGAACCTAGAAATCTTGTTTGGGCTATAACTTTGATAGGAGTTGAATTAGGGTCTCAAATCAGTTCCATTGCTTTAGGGTAATGGTTTCCCATTCTGTAGAGTGATCATAATTTATAAAACGGACTTACGGGTAGAAAGTTATGCTTGTTTTAAGTTTTTAAAGCTGGTGGCTAAGATTAGTGTATAATTAATTAAGCCCATTAATGATCTCATTACTCTAATTAGAGAATATTATAAATAGGGGACTAAAGAGTCAAGTTAATTTTTTTTCCTTTTCATTCTAAATCAGGTCTAAACCCTAATTGGTCCTAGATGCATCCTAATTTCATTCAAAATCACCCCCAAATTTCTCTCTAAATCAAACTCGACTGCGGATTAGAGATTAGATCATCAACTAGAAGATATAGATCATCGATTTGCCTGATTTGATGTGTATTCCATTGCTGTCCGGATTGGATCTACATCCATGTTGGCTGAATTTGTTAATTTTGGTGAGTGGTTTATTCCTTCTCACAATACCATGCATGTTTATATAGTAGAATCATAGGAGTTAACATGTTTTAAATTGATTTTTGGCCATAAAACCTTTTCTAAGTTTAATTAAATGTTAAACTATGTATATGATCTAGGTTAACAAGAAATCACCATTGATCATGGTCATATATTTATGCTAGTTATATATCTATATTAGAAATTGACTTGTTTGTCTTATTTTGATGGATTGCATGTTTGATTAGATGAAATCTCTTATTATTCTATGTTGAATGATATGATTCGATGTTGTTTGCTAGTAATATAATTGCATAGAAAGTAAGATTGGAGCATTAAGTAAATCAGAGGCAAAGTTAGTCGGAATAAGATGAAACTTGGAGGGGAAGCTCTAGAGTATGAAAAGAGCTTGGGGTTCAAGTCGTAGGTCCAGATTGTCTAAGCATAGAAGTTAGCACCGACATAAGAGGTTGGTACTGAGTTCTTGGGTTGGTCTAACAAGTCGGTGGTTGTTCGGGAATTAAGATTGTTGCTGGTAGAGATTGCCTTAGGTAATGGATAGGTGATTGGCTAAGTGTTAGAGGATATGACGACTTGCTTCTAGAATGTAAAGCCGGGTGCTTTGAAGAGAGGACTTGTTCTATGACGACTTGATTTGTGTAAAGAAGTCGGGGTCAATGCATTGGGCATGAAGTACTAGAAGTAAGGAATAAGTGAAAGAAAACTTAGCCATAGATTGGCTAAGTGGAGAGGTTGGGGCCGAGTTCAAAGGTCGAGGCTGAGTTCTAGGCTTAGGTCCAAATGGGATGAAACTTCTTTGTGGTGAAGTAGAGATCTTGTAGATCATGCTGGAGGTGTTGGCATGTTTATGTCAGGTTGGATGATGATCTAACAACATGTTGAAAAGCTATCATCTTCAGATGTTGGCTCATGTTGGGAGTAGGTTCTGTAGATGACGGCCTGCAAAACGGGTGGGCCATGTGGTCAGGGAACGTAGAAGAGCTCCTCGTGAATAATTGAAACTGGATTGAGCATGAAGCGCTTGGTATCCAAATGGAGCAAAGTTAGGCTCGGGTGTATGTGCTAAGGAATCGTTGATGACTCGATGAGTTCTCAGTTGTACTTGAAGAAGGGGTATTTTATGTGAGGATGCCCATGGATCAATGAAGGGAAACGTACACCCTGGACCTGTAGTTTTGGGTCTGGTGTCCAACTTTGGGCTGCGGGACACGTATCCAGCTTTGGGCTTGAGATACGAGAGTACAACAACGAATTAGGATTTCCATTAGTCCCTGGCATGTGGGTCATACGAGTTATCATATTCAGAGCACATGGAGTGATAGTTAGGATTGTTTGATGGATGTTATGGTTGATTTGGTAGCTCTCCTTAGTCAGTATCACTCGTAGTATCAAGGGAAGTAGGTATGGTGATAGGAATACCTGGAAGAATGATATCCTTCTATTATATATTTATGATATTATAGTGTAGCATATTATAGTGTTGTATGCTAGCTAACATTTTGGTTGCAAGGATATACCAGGTTTGGATTGTGTACTCTTGTTACTTACCATATTTACCTATCTAGTATTTTAAGACTCTTCTCATACTAGACGGTTTTCTGACTCAAGATTTTATGTTTTGCCTCTTATTATCTTCAGTACTCTTAAATGACTAGATTAGATAGCAGGTCTATGTGGCGCAGTAGCTGTTCGAATGACGAGCTACATGGAGCTATCTAGTATTGTATACATATATGGAGTCTATGCTTATTCCGTTATGCAACACTGGGGAGCCTTAGCAGTGACTTCTCACTATTTCTATTTGAGACAATTGTTAAAGTTTGTTTCATGTTGTATAAATTCTACTATTGATGCATAACTCTGTGGATATTATACTCTGATGTTGATGGTATGTTCATATTCTTATTACTGTCTCTTTTGTTGTATATGTGATATTATATTTTGTCCATGCACTGTGAGATATACGATAGGTTATATTCTGCATTGGTTCATTCTAAACCCGATGATCATCCTATATAGGTCGAGCACGACAGCATAAGACTATTTATATGCTATTGGTGTCGATGGTATTGGGCAGTCGCCATAGGGTACAAGTTCAATTACTTACAAATCATGTAAGCGAAATCCAATTCTAATCTATATTAAGCTTACTTAGAAATAATATTTTGTACATGTATTCTTTTCATCATCACTAAATCATGTAGATATCTAGAGTTTGGTTTAAGGTCAAAAACTCTACTAATATCCATATTTAATTATGTAGATTGATTTAAAGTCCTTGATGCAATACGATAAACTTTATTGGTTAATTGATTTACCAAAGCCGGAGATTCTAATTTTAAATTAACTATCAATTTTGGAGATACTAACCTTCTATAATGAAGGAAACAGATCCTCTCTTGGTAACGTTTCACTTCAAGTAGTTCAAGATACACCCAGCTATGGTTGTAACAAGGTCGCCATGCCAATTTTTAACGATAATAAAGTATATCCCATCCAATTAAGATCAACAATATCCTTAAGTATGAAGACTATTATACAACGTCAATAAGACATCTTTTATTTTGACTTAGTTGTATTAAACTATACAAGACTCTCATATATTAATTCTGTAATTGCTCCAAACAACCATGAGTATGTAAACCCTTAGTGTCTTCAATGGCTATGAGTAAATTATCATCCATCATATAGAGAGTGTTATATAAACTACCCTCAACCGACCTATCAATATCATTTTCTTGATAAATCTTGACTAGGAACATTTAAGAAATAAGTGTACGTATGTGTGAATTCGATACAGTTAAAGATTTTTTTTACTTATATATGTTTAAAGTATTTAATTCATTATTTATATCTTTATATTAACAACACATACAAAAGTAAATAAAACCAAAAGCATACTATATTTCAAATAAGTTTGTTTACAGAGTTAAGTTTATAACTATCCACATATTTATCGCTAAGGCACACCGTTAACTCTATCAATCTCCCACTTACACATGGGACCAATTATGGAGCATGTTCCCTATGTCTATGATCAGCCTTCCTAAATTAGACTAGAAAAGTGCCTTTTTAAATGGATATACTATTTTATCTATGGTATCTACTCTTTCAATTATAATCTCTTTATCATTGATAAACTACTTTATCATGTGGATCTTATGGAGGATATGCCTCGAATTCTTGTGAGCTCGTGGTTCCTTGGCAATCAACATTGTTACATTATTATCGCAATACAAGATCATCAAACCTTCAATGCTTAGACCACTCCTACCTTCATATTGAATTTGCACATCCACACTGCTTCTTCTATGCATTATGCAAGGCGGTGTACTCAAACTCCATATTTGAATCGGCAACAACTTCATGTTTGAAACTTTTCAAACTAGCAACCCCTCCATCTAGGGTAAACACAAAACTCGAGACTTATTTACCAATCATTAATATCGCTCTGAAAGCTTGAGTCTAAACACCCTTTCATTAGGAGTTCGTTATTTTTATATATGAGATACAAATAATTTCCAAACTATTTAAGGATGACCTTAACTACTGTGCAATGATTTAATCTTAGATTTGATTAATATCAACTAACTGCACCTATTGCAAAAGAGACATCCATCCTTGTACATAGCTTAGCATACATAACGGATCATATTGCTGAAACATAAGGAATCTAACTGATGTGCCACCTTTCCTTATCCATGGATAGAGAGTTCTTCTCAAAGAGGACAATTCCATGTGGCGCTAGAACATTTCCACATTGGGAGTTTTCCATACTAAATCCTTTTAGTATGGTATCTATGTAAATAGGGACAATACCTATATCCTCTTAAATCTATCTTTAAATATCTTTATACCTAGTATGTAGGATACCTCTCCTAAATTCTTCATCAAGAAATTATTAGATAGCCAAGCTTTCACTAGTTGTAACATTGATACATTGTTATCAATCAACTGCAAGTCGTCAACGTATAATACTAAAAAAGTTAAGCCACCGTTATTATTTTTCTTATATACACATGCTTCCTCTATATTTTGACAAAAATCAGACTATTTGATTACCTTATCAGAATATTTGTCCTAACTCCATGATGCTTTCATAAGATCATAAATTGATCTTATGAGTCTACACATCTTATCGCCGATCCATTGACCTCGAGACCCTCTAGCCATGAAATATAAACTGTCTCTACAAATCACCATTTAGAAATTCCATTTTAAAAACTATCTTCCATATTTCATAGTTATAATAAGCAACAAAGGCAAGTAGTATCCGAATGAATTTAAGCATGATGATTGGTGAAATCATTTCACCATAATCAACACTTTGAATTTAACGGAACCTTTCGCAATCAACCTTGCTTTATAGGTCTTGACCTTTCCATCTGCATTAATCTTTTTCTTAATGATCCATTTTCAGCCAATGGGTTTCACTCCTTCGGGAACCTTCTCCAAAGTCCACACTTTGTTTTTTATACACTAAATCCATTTGACATTTTATAGCATCAAGCCAAAAGACAGAGTCTATACTCTTCAAGGCTTGTCGATACATGTGGCGATCACCATCGTGAATGAGAAAATCTGTGTCCAAATCGTTAATGAGAAACTCATAGTATCTCTTTGGCATGCAAGCTTCTCTGCTAGCCCTTCTAATAGATTGTGTGTTTTCTATGAGTATTTAATTATTGTCGAAGTACTCGATTTCTACAGAAGTTTCTTAGATCTCATCTAAGTGAATCTTCCTGCCAATGATTTGTCAAGAGAGAAATTCCTTTTTCAAAAATACGGCATGTCTTAAAATAAACACTTTGTGTTCCTTGGTAGACAGAATATGTATCTATGAGAATTTTTAGATACCTATAAACTTGCATAAAACTGGTCTTTGATAAAGCTTACAAGGGTTTACATTCTTAATGTAACCTACAACAATCTGCCCTCCAGTGGGCCCATATTTTTGCAACCCGAAAGCCCAAGTCCACCAAAATACAGATTATTGGGTTGGTATCTTGCAAAAGAGAAATTATATCAAAGCATTAATGGTAATAACTCATAAAGGAAATAAGTAAATATCAAAGATCATAATAATCACTGACCAACAATTGACATCATAAATGTCAAGTGCCTCAGCCAAACAACTGCTCCAAAATAACACACCAGTGCCTGCCTTGGTAAACCTGTGGGTTGTAACGAGGAGGGGGTCTGAACAACGTTCTAGTGACTGGTAAGTTATACATCTTATATATATCACTAGCTTATGTCGATTTTCCACCATTTCTTGTTATGTTAGATATATCTTAGTCGCCATAACTCCATTGCTACGTACGAAATGTTCTCATCTATCTCCCACAGATATATATATATATATATATATCCCATCATCCACTAATGGACCTAAATACAATCCCCACTAGTATCTATCGCTTAGCACCTTGTAAGAATCCAACGCCTTGTTGCATTATGGTCAACGTATCACTCGAGGAAATGCTATAGTGCGCATCGAGAACCTTTACTCCATTAGGTCATGTATTCTTTAGGGATTTTCACCTTTGTCTGCTTCATCTATATCGTGGATCTCCAGCCCCATGCACCTCCACTCAGTTCGTATTTTAAAAGAATCTCTGAATGGGTTGACCAGCCTTGCCCTATCAAACAAACTAACAAACAATTGTGGTGGTGCATAACCCAATTGAATCAATCCTGGTAGGCAGAAGAGATTAGTTAGGTGTAACCATGTCCTTCCCGTTGACTATAAGGGACCAATAACTAGCTCATTAAATATGCAAATCCTACCCCATATTTTGGTACCTACGCACGCTAGCCCTACACACCCTATTTCATAAGTCTGATCCTACCCATCGTCCATTTAGATTGCCTAGTGCAATCAAGGCAATACCCTCTTTTGAACAATTTGAAGCAGATTACTATACAATGCTTGTATAGTCTCGCCATCCGCAAATGGTCTGCCAAGTGCCTACAATTACGGAGTTTCCATTCCATCCATTAACATAACTTGAGGGTATCCCTTCATCTATGGGAAAGCATTTATTCTCCACGAGCTCTACGATTGAATATGCTTTCGCATTTCAACCTACTCTAATGACTCTCAATGTCATTTACTTTTTATAATTTATATATTAAATTATAACTATATACCCGCATCATAAACGCATATCTGAGGCTACATATATACATATGTTTTATATATATGTTCTCATTCTTCCTTTCATTGCCTCCATACTCTTATAGTTGACCTTAAGTCTTATTTTACTATGCCTTTATCTTTTCCTTTTCAAACTCATTTATCGCTTCCTTTCTAATTTCTTAATATCATTGCCTTTTTATTTCTTGGATCCAACTAACATCTCTATTCCCATTTCATTCTCTATTCTTCTTCTTGCCCATTTCTCAAAGCCTCTTTCTTTCACTTTAATTAGTATTCGTACTTTGTCCATGACTTAATGTTTAACTTTTGTGATTTACTACATTTTAACATATTAGAACTAAAATTCTATTCAATATATGTTAACACAAAAAATTTCCATATCTTATCAAAAGAAGAGATGTTTGTGCAGGATTTGTAATTATAAGGAATTCCCTTTTTATTTTCTTGAAACAGAGCGCATAAAACATAGAGATTTTTACTTATTTTATACATCTCTTTCCTTTTATTTTCACATGTGCATTCCCCATTATTCCAAACATCGCACTTTTGTTTATTTTGAACTTGATAATACACAGAAATTACTTGTAACAATCTAAGTTCCAATGTATTAAAATATCACAAAAGGCCCAAATAACAGAATGAAGTTTATTTAACCTTAATTTATGTCCGACAAAATAAAAACAAGTCGCTAAACATTACACATTTATTATAATTTTATTCATTTCAATTATTGTAAAAATACCAATTAAAGCTAATCATTTCGAAACTATAAAATTAAATCTAGTCATTACGCAATTATAGAAATAAAACTAATCTTTACGGGATTGCAGAATTAAAACTAATCATTACGCTTTACATAGGAAAGTTTTATATCTTCAACTTTTCACAAATAAGAATTTATTCACAACTTAAATTCAATTCGCAGGCATATAGGAATAGGTTTGCAACAATATAATCTAGTATCATATAAAAATATATAATATTTCCACTCACCTTTTATCAGTGCTTCCAAATCTCTAGATCGAATCCAGATCTAAATCCTGTTATCTATATTCTCCACTTTTGAATCCTTATTCGGATCCATAAATAACATTATATAGGTCTATTAGAGTTAGGATTAGAGAAAAGGGGCTTAGATTTATTAATTAGAACTAGATCTAAAGTTTACCTTTGATGTAGCAACTTGATTTGAACATATTTCCTATCCTCTATCCTTTTCCATTCTTCCCCAAAGTGTATCCGTGTAATCTAGATCTAATTCTATGTATTTACAAATTTTAAAGGAGAAAGAAAAATGGTAGAGCTCCCACGCTAATTAGAAAATAATGAGTCGGAAGTGAAATCATAGACCCTAATTTATAGAGGTTCAAATCAATGTTAACCATCAGATGGAATTGTATTAGATCTAGGCCACACGACCAAATCTCACTACCGCATTAAAAGGTCACTGGTCGATCGTTCATGCCCCTAATCGACCATCCATGGTCGACCAAGGCATAGTCACGGTCAACCTCGGTAATGCTGGTTTGGTGAATTTGGTGCGTTCTCTTTTTACGTTGATTTCTTACTTTTAATATTCAATTAACATTAATCAACGTTATCTTATCCCCTATTTAAGATTCTTAAAATTTCTGTAACAGTTAAGTTTAACGGTGTTAATTAATCGTTAATTAATTTCAAATTATTTCCTTAATTACATATATATTTATTTTTGACTATAAAAATTCAAATGCTGATAACTATTTTGTTTAAAATTCGATCAGAAAAATTTATATATGAAAATTGATCAGAAAATCCCCCACGAACACAATGGTGCAAGTTTCGTAGCTAAATTCTGACATTTGCAAAAATTCCATTTTCTACTGTTTATTATTTTTTAATTAATTTATATTTTAATTAATTAACATAAAATATAGGATGTTACATTCTCCCCCTCTAAAGAATTTCATCCCAAAATTCCACAAGGGTTCAATCATGTAAACCATCGCACATCCATTCTACACTAACAATCAATAGTGTATAACCATTTTTGCAACAATCCGTTTACATGTGCGTAGTGCATATGCATAAACAATAATTTCTAATTGGCACCCCCTATATGAATATTTGTTTTTAAATCAATTTCGAAAGTATGACGCTAACATCCAAAATACACTAACGGCTGTACATGAATGCAACTTTAAAAAAATCAAAAATGACTTTTCATCCAAATATTCCTCCACCTCTATAAATAGAAGTTCAACTGATTTTTTATCTGACCCTTACTATCGAAATTCCCAGCACACCATTGGTAACATCCATGTTTAGAAAAATTCAATTTTCTAAACCTATTTTCTTATGCTTGGAAAGGGTATAGATGGAAAATTCAATATTTCCATCAATCTTATGTAACCTTTTTTCCACTATACCATGGGATCTACTCCTTTCGCCCACCCCGGCAATATTTTTCATACTTTCATAGGTATAGTTTGCATAAATAACTTTTTATTTTGGAAGCTCAAAAGAAAATTCTATTTCAAAATTTATCTTTTTAAATTTTCACTCACCGACAAGGTATACAGGGAAAATGCTCCATCAACAAAATACCTTCCTTGTCACTTATCATATCGATTTTATAGCAACTACTGCTACGGAGTAAAATCTATAGTAATCAGCTTAAAGGCTAATCCCGATATCAACATGCGGTATTTCAAAATTCCCAAAACTCAAAATCATTAGCTTCTATAACTTTTCTAAAGATATGAGTATTTTTTCAAAGTCGTATTATTTATAATGAAAACTTTTCATAAATAATTTTTTCATAAATTTTTCTTTTTCTAAATATATATATATAATTGCACACTATAAATAATTTTTCGCATTTTGATAACAGGGTTTAGCGAACAATCCATCATCCAGAATGGACTTCTCTTAATTGCATAGTAAAATTTTAAATTCTCGAAAACTTTTCTTTCTTGTTAATGTCAACTAGACACATGTTTAATTTTAAATTTCATCCTTCAAGGAATAACAACATTGACTTGTGGCTTGCCTCTCCATACTTCTGTCCTTTGTACTGCAGTTTATTTTTTGAGCAATTTCTGTTCTTTTCGAAACCTACATTTTTCAATTTACTTTTGTTTGGTAGTTAGTTAAATAAATTCTCTTAGTCTGTTATTTAAATTTTAATTTCAACTATTTTCTTCTCCCTCACACTAGTTAAGTGGCTTTCTCTAAAATTTTCTTTTTGTTGTTTTCTCAAATCATTGTGGTTCACCTAGAAAACATTTAAGAAGGAAATTTTATCCAAACGTACGCAGTTCATAGCAACAACTAATGCTTACAACCATGAAAAGAAAAACTAACATTAGAAGGAAACACAACACCACTTACTACTACTACTACTACTACAAGAACAGACATTTCTAGCAGCCATCCCTCTATAACAACCTTCATATCTTATTTTTCCTTTATTATTTATGATGATGAATAAGGTCTATTCATCTCTTTCATTTCATACCTAATTATGGAATAACCATACATCTTTTCACTGCATTGGATAATAAATACAACCTATGAAATCTTCATATTAAATAGCAACTCAACTTGGAGAAATAACCTTCCAACCCCTCTTTTGTTTCCCCAACTTAAGTCTACCAATATCCTTCATGTGTGTTTACCATCTCATTACCATCTGTTACTATCTCCTCCTAATTCCATTATATCGATGGTATTCTAAATCCTTGATATTTCCTTTATCCATAAGCCTTCTACGAGCATATCCAAAACTATAGAGGTTTACTTTAATATCCGCTTCACGGTTTACACACATATCAAAATAGAATACCTATGCTCTTTCTAGACTCTCTACATGGACTTCTTCTTACTATTCCAAAAGTGGTCGCTGCTGTCTCCTTCATAGCCTTATTCTTTTCCACATCTTACCTAAGCACTCATTCCTATCCACTCCATATTAAATTTTGGTTTGGCCTTTATCATTATTATTTTTTCAAAAATTCTTGAAATAATTAAACCCAAAACTCTTGCCTTTAAAAGTGATACTTAGAAATTTCTATTAAATTGCAAAAAATACCTTATGTTTTAACCCTTTTCAAAACTTACATTTTAAGATTTTTTGAATTTAATTTATTTACTAAACTTAAAGGGAACGTTAACAATTCTAAGTTTAAAATCAAATCACCCTTTTCTTTTAAAGACCATTCTAATTCTTATTAAAAATTTGGGATTTTTATTTCAACCATTTATTAGGTTTTCCTTTCAAAAAATTATTTATTTTCACCAAACCGTTCTTAGAAAATAGAATTTACAATGTTTCTAAAATTCATAACCTTTAAATTATAAAAATTGGAGTAGATAACGGCAACTATCATCCTATTATTTTCCTTAAATCTCCTACCCTCGCAATCATCCAATATTGGATGAAGTCTTTACTATCAGAGAAGGTGGACTTTTAAAAGATACTTAAATGCACATAACAATGGAAAATGCCAATTTTCCTTTGTTCTGCTTTAATTTTCTATTCTCAATTTAGATTACTAGCATTGTTTTCTCTAGTATAATTTACTGACACTACTTCTAATTACTACACTTTTTATTATACTTAAAGATCATATATTTTTAATGCATTGGAACTATTTTTCCTCTATGAGGGGTCGCTAACGTTATAATTCTCTATGAATCACTTAAAGAAGAATTCGTGTTTTTTGTGAAATTACAAGGAATTTTATTTCAACTTTTTATTGAGATGGGCAATACAAAAAACGGAATTTTCCATACTTCGTACATCTCTTCTTTTGCATTTACATTCCTTATTATTTCAAATAAAACACCTTTATTTATTACTTGAGTGATTCATAGAAACTTATTTTTTTACCACTTTTCATTCCAATGAATTAAAATATATTAAATCCCAACCTAATTACAATAATTCAAACCTCTCTTTCATTTATACTTCCTACTACTGAATTCTTTAGCCTAAATTGCACCAATTCTAACTATTTTTCTCTTAATTTACCATCCTTTGTACTTATTGTTGTAGTGCCGCCAATTACAACTTATTTTTTTAAGACCGTAAGTCTTCTTTTCTATACCATTCACCCTATTCTGATATATATAACTCTCATATTATCCACCCATAAAAATATTTAATATTCTAAAAACTTTCATTCATAGAAAGATTCATGAGCTATATTGCTCTCTCACTTTTTTCAAAAGAAGATTTATTACAAACCTTTATGACATATATATTTTTTCAAAATCCAATATTTATTTACTTTTCTGTTAAAAGTCCTTCTAAAGTATGCAATTTATACTTTTTCTCATTTTTCAAAAATTTCTTGCTTTTGGGTGAGCTCAAAATGGACTTCTAACTATTCTCTCAAGACATTATTCTTTCCAAATCCAAAAATCCAATCATTAATTAAGAGTGACCATTTCACACCTTTCTCTAGAGACTTCTCCATCTTCCACTATCTATAACATTTGGGTTCTTATTTTTCCTTTGTCTGGACCTATTATACATCATCAATAGGCAATCAAAACGGGGATCGACAGTCATTGGGCTATCAAGGCCCGACTAGGGAGTCACCATCTATTTTTAGGGATATTCCATATGTAATTACTCTATAGAAGGAATTCTTAGGATTTTAGCATATACTACATTTATATTATATATATACAAAATACAAATAGGTTCACTCTACGTCTCTTAATCTTTCAGGAATCGACTAACCTATGCTTTGAACCAAATGTAACAAACCACATTCCAATGGGATAAGATTTTTGTAATCTCGAAAACCTAAATCTACTAAAATATGGATTGTTGGTTTGGTATCCTGCAACAGAGAAATTTTATCATAGCACTAATGATAATAACTCATAGCGGAAATAAGAAAATATAAAAGATTATAATAATTAGTAACTAAGAATTGACATCACAAATGTTAAATGCCTCAGCTGGACAATTGCTCCAAAATAACACCAGAGCCTGCTTTGCTATAAGGAGGAGAGGGTATAAACAATGTTCTGGTGATTGGTAAATTATGCATTTATACATGCCACTAGCTTACGCTGATTGTTCACCATTTTTTGATATGTTAGATTTTATCATTAGATGCTATGACTCCATCACTGGCTACAAACCATTCTCATCTACCTCCCATAGATTTATATCTATATACATACGTATACATATCCCATCGTCTACTAATGAACCTAGATACTATCCCCACTAGCATCTATCATTCAGCACCTCGGAAAGATCCATTGCCTCGCTACATCATGATCATCGTATCACTCGAGAAAATCCTATAATGCTCACCGACGACCTTTACTCCGTTAGATCCTGCATTCTTCGAGGATTTTCACCTTTGTCTGCTTTAGATATATCATGGATTTTTGTCGCATTCATGTTTTGAAGGAATCACTATATGGGTTAATTAGCCTTATCCTATCAAGCAAACTAACAAACAACTGTGGCGGTGCATTATCCATCTAAATCAATCGTGGTAGGCAAAAGAGATCAGTTAGGTGTAACAATATCATTTCCCTTGACCGTAAGGGACAGATAATGAGCTTATTAAATATGCAACTCTTTCTTCTTATTTTGATTCCCACGCACGCCAGGCCCGCATGCCCTATTGCATAAGTATGATCCTACCCATCGTCCATTTAGATTGCCTAGTGCAATCAAGGCAATACCTTCCTCTGACCAATTTGAAGCAGACTACTTTATAATGCTTCTATAGTCTCGCCATTCACAAAAGGTCTGCTAATTTCCTACAATTATGGAAGTTCGATTCCAAGCACTAACATAACTCGAGGGTATCCCTTCATCAATACGCAAGCGTATGCTCTCCACAGGTCCTACGGTTAACATGTCTTCGCATTTCAACCTACTCTAATGACTCTCAATATTATTTCCTTTTTATAATTTACATATTAAATTATAACTATCTACACCCATCATAAACCCATATCCGAGGCTACATATATACATATGTTTTATATTCATATATTCGCATTCTTTCATTCTTTCTTTCATTGCCTCCATACTCTCATAGTTGACCATAAGTCTTATTTTACTATGCATTTAGCTTTTCCTTTTCAAATTCATTTACTGCTTTCTTTTTCTATTTCTTAACATCATTGCTGTTTATTTCTTGGCTCCAGCTAATATATTTATTCCCATTTCATTCTCTATACTTCTTCTTGCCTATTTTTTAAACCCTTTTTCTTTCAATTTAACTGGGATTCATAATTTATTCACGACTTAATGTTTAACTTTTGGGATTTACTATATTTTAATATATTGAAACTAAACTTCTATTCAATATATGTTAACGCAATAAATTTCCATATCTTATCAAAAAAAAAAAGATGTTTGTGTAGGGTTTGTAATTTCCTTCTTATTTTTCTTAAAATAGACGATGTAAAACACGGAGATTTTTCCTTGTTTTATACATTTCTTTCCTTTTATTTTCATATGTTCCTTTTTTGTTATTCCAAACACCACATTTTGTATTCTGAACTTGATAATATGCATAAATTTACTTGTAACAATCCAAGTTTTAATATATATTAAAATATCACAAAAACCCCAAATAACAAAATGCAGTTTATTTCAACTTAATTTATGTATGACAAAATTAAAAAATTTCCTAATCATTATACATTCATTATAATTTTATTCATTTCAATCGTTGTAAAAATACCAATTAAATCAAATCATTTTGCAACTACAGAATTAAATCTAGTCATTACATAATTACAAGATAAAATAAATCATTACGCAATTGCAGAATTAAAACTAATCATTACATATTTACATATGCAAGTTTCATATCTTCAACCTTTCACAATTATGAATTTATTCACAACTTAGATTCAATTCGCAGGCACATAGGAATAGGTTTGCAACGATATAATCTAGTATTATATAAAATTATATAATATTCCCACTCACCTTTTATTATCGCTCCCTAGTTTCTAGATCTGATCCAAATCTAAACATTGTTATCTGTATTCTCTACTTTTGACTTTTCTATTCGGATCCATAAATAAAATTTATATGGATCTATGAGAATTTGGATTAGAGGAATGAGATTTAGATTTATTAATTGTAGCAGATCTAAAGTTTACGTTCGATATAGCAACTTGATTTAAACCTATTTCCTATCCTCTATCATTTTCTATTCTTCTCCAAAGTGTATCCGTGCAATCTAAATCAAACTCTATGTATTTAGAAATTCTGAAGGAGAAAGGAAAATGGCAGAGCTTCCGCGGTTTTAGAAAAATAATGAGTTGGAAGTAAAGCTCTAGGTCCTAGTTTATAGAGGTTCAAGTCAGCGCTAACCGTTAGATGGAATTGTATTAGATCCAGACCACATGGCTAAATCTCACTACCTGATGTGCACGTAAATATGTATTTTTATCACCATATTTAATCTATTTAAATTGAATAAATGATCATATTGGGTATTTTAACTTGTTTTAACCAAAATCTATATTAATTCCAAATTGTCACATATCCATCTTCATCCAAGGAAAAAATAATCAATTTTATGTTTAAATTAATTTGCGAAAATTTAATTAGAAATTTCCATACTATTTTGTAGGAATTTGATTTCAATTACATGTTGTTTCATGAAGAAGATATGCATGCACAAAAAGAACACAAAGGAATGAAGATGGAAATAGTTCAAAGTGAAGATCATGGAGGACCCCACCTACCCACCACCTTAGTGTATAAATTAGAGGCTAATGCACATGCTTATGAAATTAATGGCTTCATGTACACTTAAATGATGATTTGTAGAAGCTAATGATTACTTGACCTCCACACTTTCTCAAGGGCAGTTTGGTCATTTCCCAAATTATGGATTAGGGTTTCATGCTTGTATAAATAACCACTTATGTTTCATGTAACCCTCTTACTTAGTCTCTTCTTTAAGTTCTCTTCTCTTTAGTTTTGGCTCATAAATAAAAGAAAGTTCTCTTTCTCTTTTCATGGCTACTTAGCCATTTTTATTTTATGTAATTTTCTTTTCTTTTTATGCAATATTAATTATTATTTCTGTTTAATTAAATGTTCATTTCCTTTTATGCAAGTAGTGTCGATTTTCCTTTACGCAATTAGATTAGTTGTTTTTTCATTAGCTTTCATTTCTCTTTCTTTTTGTTCAATGTTGCATGCTACATTTGTTAATCAAATGACAAATATGAGATGCTAAACTCCTTCAATTTAAGGGTAATGAAGCTCTCTAATTATGTAGCTTCAACTGTTTGTTAATTCATGCTCTTCTTTTGTGCTTAATGATGAGAAATAAAGTGTTTTATTTGTTGTTCTTGCTTTGAATTTAATAGCCTATATTGTTGACACCAAATAGGACAATCACTATGACAAATGCCTCTTCATCAAAATATGATTATGACATAAGAAAGTGATATGAAATTAAAATTTGATGGTCTATATTTCTAATCAATAATTAATATGTCATATTTAAAATAGATTTCATTTCACTTTCTTTGTCAAGTTTCATGGAAGTTAGTAAGTGCTTTAAGGGATATGTTATAGGCTTATGTTGGCTAATCAGTAGTACAAATACGCCATACTTATGATAATCACATCAATTAAAGCACCAATGACCATAAAAGAGAGATCATAATTTCGTATGTGTTGAACTACATGATCTAGAGAGTGGATTTATTCCTTAAATTGTCATTTAACTCTTATATTTGTTTCTCTTTTCTTTTAGTTAGTTAGTTAATTCTCTAATTCTCTAGCTTAACTTTCCATCGATTTTGGTTTAATTTGATTGAATAGAATTTTAAAATCAACAATTCCCTGCGGATCGACCCCTATTCGCCACGTACTACAAGTGTACGCCGTGCGCTTACGGTAAATTTAATTTGAAATTTTTCGGCAAATGCTAGTCCGATAGAAATTTTATCGATCAACAAGTTTTTGGTGCCGTTGCTGGGAAATTGTTTTGATTTTAGTTTTCTATTCTTCGAATTATTGTCATTTGATTTTTTTTATTATGTGTTTGTTTTGTGTGTTCATTTGTATTTTAAAAAAAAATTGTTGTGTTGTTTGTGTTTTATTTTTGTGTGTTGGTTGATTTTCTAGTTGTTTTTGCATTTCTATTAAAAAGACGTTAAAAAAAACAAACAAACAAACTTTTCATTTCATCACTTTCTATTTACATTCACAGTTTACAAGTTTGTTCACATAATTGTTTGCATTTGAATTCACTGTTTACATTTTACATTGCTTTGCAATCCAATTTCCCCTCTCTCTCTCTGTGTCTATACCAACACCTGCATATACAAGACTGTGCTTCACCAAAATAACCACACTTTACTGTTTCATTTGCTACCTCACAGACCCCTCTGCATCTTGACTACACTTAACAGTCGACGAACTACCACTCCCCTTATTCCTTCATCTCAACAAACACCACCCTCTCAGTTGTCAACATACCACCCTGCCATTAACTTCCTCCACAACGAGCTGTCAACAAGTAGTTCTCCCTGTCAACATACAACTTCTAACCAACATTGCCATCAAGACTGCAACACCCCACTACACTTCAATTAACATTACCACTATACATTGACTACCAAACTTACTTTCCACCTCACTCAACATCCACCCTACATCTCTGTCCACAATCAATCATCTTACCACATCACATTCTGTGCACATCACAACATCCATCTTTACCTACATATCAAATTGCAGCATACAACTGTGCAACTGTGCGCAGTGCACTTCATTTCCATAACTTTCAAACAACTGCCGATCCATCATCAATACTGCTATCATCAACCCACTTCACCCAATACTTCACAGTCACTACCATCAACCTGTGACCAAACACTACAATTCACAACTTTCTGTTCACTGTCTATCTCCTCCTCTACCACACCTTCATTACAAACAGTCCATCACCGAGCATACCACATTTCAACACCAAGCCACATTGCCGACCACTTACTGCTCATAAACAATATCAAAAAAAAAAAAAACTGCTCTGTTCAACAGAACTGCATCATACTCCACCACCAAAAGCACCTTGCCGCAGCATAACTTCACTGCTATACTCCAGTGCACATCCACTATACATCAAAATTTTCCATACATCAACCACTAATCCTTCTTCAAAACATCACGGCTCTGGTGCATCTGCCAATTCATCCACCAATACAACAGTTACATACAAAACTGTCTGCTCCAATACAGCTCCATAACACTTTGACCATCAGCATCCAAAACCACTCCAAACCATCCCACATTTCAACAAAACCACAAATCAAACTGCCCTTCACACAGTCACAAACTGCCCAGCTCCCCTGTCCATTACTTCACACTATCAACAACAAAACAACCACACTGCAATTCAGTTCCTCTGCCAGTACTTCATCAGTTCACCATCCCACTGCAACATCACCAGCCTCTGCCTTATCACCACTGCCCAACACATTATCTCTCAGAACCCCCCCCCCCCCCTCCCCCCCAAAAAAAAAGAAAAAAAAAAGAAGAAAGAAACTGTTCACCAGATTCCAAATCGCGACCTCTCCCACTCGTCTGAACCCCTTTGCAACCATCCATTCCCATTGCTTCACCATCTTGAAACACACAACCTCTCCAAAATCGCCTGCACACCCAACCCCAATTCGCCAAATTAAACAAGATCCTTTAAACCAGATCGAACTTCGCCATGACCCATAGCAGCATACCAATCTCAATCGCCTATTCGAACTCACTCCATCACCATCTACAGCCGAGACCCAAATTCCCAATCTCCACCTCACCATCGAACTCGAAATTCCACACAGTCACGTAATTCGACTACAGCCCATAATTAAGCCGTTGACACCACGCGACCACCTCCTGAACATAAATCACCACGAAATTGAGTCCAGTCGCCTTTTTCTTTGTTTTTATTTATTTATTTGTTTTATTTGTGTGACTTTCACGTTTTAAATTTAACAGAGGAAGGATGTCTTGTTTTTGAAGCAGTTAGTGGGTTTTAGTTTGTTATTGGGCCGGGTTGGGAAGAAGTTTAGTTTGAATTTGGGTTTAAATAGTTATTCTTAGTTTTGGGATTTTAGATGTGTTGTGTTAGGTGGTGTGTATTTTAATTTTGTGTTGAGGGTTATTCTTCTGAAGAAGAAAAAGAGAAATTTTTTGTTTTTCTCTTCTAGTTTTCTTTTTGTTTACAATTCTCTTTTGTTTACAATTAGTCGTAGATTTATTGTTTTCAATTTTCTTTTGTTTCGAGTTTTGTTTTGCATTATTTATTTCTCTTTTGAAAAAAAAATTTGTATATATTTTCTTTTTCTTTTCAGGTTGTCAAAGGAGATAAATAAGGAGTAGCTGCAATAAAACTGCTCCGCTTGCTTGCTTTTAAAAAAAAATTGCTGCTTTCGTCGATAGTTTTATTTGAATTGCATTGTTCTTTACTTGCATTAAAAAAAAATTCATCGTAGTTACATTATTAATACATGTTTAATTTTTGTTTTACATTTCATACTAAATGTGTTAATAATAACAATTAGAAATCAATAACACTTATTTGTATATTCACAAATTGTCTTCTTTAAACAATTTAATTTCTTGGTGTCTTGGCTACAGCAGAGTAATAACCATTTATAAATATTACGGTGATTCGTAAATATTATAGTGGTTGTTCCTCTGAAGTTACGTAAACCTTCGGCTGCATTGCTACGGTGATTCGTGGTGCACCGGTAAATCCTGTTTGTTTCCTGGCCGAGAACTATCTTGTTAATTTAAGACATTTTGTGATTATACAATTCTGGGTTAACTTAGGATAAATAATTTTTAATTAGACCATTGCATTCATTTAGTTGCATTAGTTCATGTATATTAAAAAAAATTCAAAATTCAAAACTAAAAAATTGTAAATATTCCTCTTCTTTTTTTTTTGAAATTTTTAAATCCTTTTTCTTTGAAATTTCAAAAAAGAAAAAGATCCAAATTTTTTTTTTAGAAAAACCAAAATCCAAAAAAAATATTATAAAACCTTTTCAAAAACAAAGAAGAAATTTGAAAAACCAAAAAAACAAAAATCAATTTCTCTTTTGAAAAATAAATTTTATTTGTAAATATTTTCCCTTTATAAAAAAAGTTATTAAAAATGTCCGAATTTCCATACTCACTTGAATTTTACAATAGTTGTAAAAATAAATATAATCCATATGATTTCACTCCGAATTCGTGTGGATATTTTAACGACAACTATTCTTTAAACAACTCGACCTTTGAACAACAAAGTTTTCAAAACGATGACCAAACCTCGAATCTCGAAAATAGCATTTCGTCTTTACTTGAAATCTCTACACAACAAATCAAATGATAAATGATTTGTGTAATTCGAATTTATGCAATAACTCGAGTCAAAGTTTTCAAGGATTTCAAAATTTGAATTCAATTCAAAATTCAAACGATTTCGATGATAACCCATGCCAATTCAATTTTGAACTCCAAAATGAATTTCAAAATCAAAACGAAAATGTAATCCACTTTTCAAATAATTTTGGCAATGGGAATAATCTTGATTACGATACGAGTGAAATTTTTTGTTCTCACCAAATCCAAATCGAAAACTCTTAAGTTAATAACTATAAATTGGATTTTGTTGAGCAAATGAACGAAATTTATGATGATCACACGAATTTTTTATTTGAAACATATGTGAAACAACATGAAAAACAAAATAAAATTCCAACCGTGACAAGTCAAGTGATAATCCATCTTTTATCCAAATCGACGATTTTCAAATAACAACTTTTGAAATTGAAAATGAAAATCTTAACGAAGTTGTTGAAAACATGGTAATTGAGTTGGATTTTAGTTCTTCTGAGGGTGTGGAACCAAACTTAAATTCGGTCTTCCTTTTCTCAATTTCGAAAATTTGAATACAACAACTATGGATTTTGAACTTGAGATATGCAACGAAGTTGTTTATAATCCAACAAAGGAAGACGAATTTAACGAACATGAATTTTTTAGACTTTTGTATGATGAGTTGTTAAATTCCGACGGAGAAGATTTAAATCACCACCTTGACTTTGAAATCAATAATTTTAAAGAATTTTTCAATGACAAACTTGAATTTCAATTTGGTGAAAATAAACTTGAATTTCAATCAATCGTTATGTCTACCCCAAAAAACATTGAAAATAAAACAACTCGTATGATTTTCAATAAAACGACATTCGTTTTTCCAAATCCACATTCGATTCCAAAATCTTTTATGATTTGGTTTTCTAAGCTTAAACTATGTCTCGCATACTTGGAAAGGCAAATGAATCGGTTTTTGGAAGACCGGTTCATTTACTCTTTAACGGCATACTTTCTGATGTTTTGTAAATAATCATCTTTTCATTTTCATTTAGATAAAGGTTATGTTTTTTTTCTCATTCCACAAGGTTGACTGTGGGGACACAGTCAAAATCAACTGTGGAGGGAGACTCATCTTCGTTTTCGATTTTTCATGATTTATTTTTACATTTTCTTTGCAAAAAAAAAATCTCAAAAACAAAAAAACAACTTTATTTAAGCATTTTTGATTTATTTTTAAAGAAACACTATACGATGAATATATGGTTTTGGTTTATTATGAAATTTTTAGAAGTTTATTTATCTTAACAAAAACAAAAATGAAGTTTGATTACAAATAACAATGGTTTAACTAGTATATAGGAATATTCATACGTGCTAATTATGAAATATATCCTAATTGAAAGTCTTTGTTTTAAAAAGTGGTTGATTTAAAGTAAAGATATAACAATTTTTTTGTCTTCTAAGTTAAATGGTGCTAGGATGATTTCGCAAAACTCTCTCTCTCTTAAAGAAAAAAGATATAAAAAATAATATCCAAAGTGTTCACTCTCATTCAAAAGTCCTCATAGTTATGCATGGGTGAATTACCTGGAATCTTTGATTATGAGCTTTCATACTCATTTGAAAGTCCTCACGGGTATGCATGTATGAAACACATGTACAAAAACAGACTTAATAAAAACCACTTACGGTCGATAAGTGTAAAGTGTGTGCACTCGCCATGCTCTGTACTCCTCTCACATAAGCCTAAAAGGCAGTGCATGGGTGGTATATCTGGCCTCAGTTTACCTGAGCTAGGTGTGTAATTTTTCTTACAAATAATGAAATAGAAAGCAATTGAAATCCTACTACTATTTTTACTTATTTGATTTGATTTGTTATTGAAAAGAAATGAAAATACCACTTTGATAAACTTTGGTAATCAACTAAGCATCCATTTCATAGTTACACCGTGTTATGAACCAAACAAACGAGTTAAACTATAGTCTATTTGTTATGGTAACTTGATTTTCGTTAGAATTTTGACGAGTAAATGACATAAATTTTCAAGATAATAACCAAAACCTATATTTGACTTATTCGTGTCAATTTAAAAATAAATCCTTCGTTTTGTAAATATTTTCAACCTACATTTTGATTTTGTGGGTGGTATTCGCTGAAAACCCTCACGAGACAACACTCGTCCTACTAGGGACACCCAGAGGTTTAACGGCTTGCTGCAGATGCTCAATGCAATCGTGCTCTCTACGAAAACGGATTTATCCTAGTTTCCTTTATTCGAGGACAAATAAAAAGATAAGTGTGGGGGTATTTGATGTACACGTAAATGTGCATATTTTACCACCATATTTAATCTATTTAAATTGAATAAATGATCATATTGGGTATTTTAACTTGTTTTAATCAAAATCCATATTAATTTCAAATTGTCACATATTCATCTTCATCCAAGGGAAAAATAGTCAATTTTGTGTTTAAGATAATTTGAGAAAATTTAATTAGAAATTTCCATCTATTTTGTAGGAATTTGATTTCAATTACAAGTTGTTTCATGAAGAAGATATGCATGCACAAAAGGAACACAAAGGAATGAAGATGGAAATAATTCAAAGTGAAGATCATGGAGGACCCCACCTACCCACCACCTTGATGTACAAACTAGAGGCTAATGCATATGCTTATGGAATTAATGGCTTCATGTACACTTAAATGATGATTAGTAGAAGCTAATGATTACTTGGCCTCCATACTTTCTCAGAGGTAGTTTGGTCATTCCTCAAATTACGGATTAGGGTTGCATGCTATAAACAACCCCTTATGTTTCATGTAGCCCTCTTACTTAGTCTCTTCTTTAGGTTCTCTTCTCTTTAGTTTTGGCTCATAAATAAAAGAAAGTTCTCTTTCTCTTTTCATGGCTACTTAGCCATTTTTATTTTATGTAATTTTCTTTTCTTTTTATGCAAGGTTAATTATGTTTCTTTTTAATTACATGTTTATTTCCTTTTATGCAAGTAGTGTAGATTTTCCTTTATCCAATTAGATTAGTTGTCTTTTTCATTAGCTTTCATTTTCCTTTTTGTTCAATGTTGCATGCTACATTTGTTAATCAAATGACAAATATAAGAGGCTAAACTTCTTCAATTTAAGGGTAATGAAGCTATCTAATTATGTATCTTCAACTATTTGTTCATTTATGCTCTCTTTTTGTGCTTAATGATGAGAAATGAAGTGTTTTATTTGTTGTTCTTGCTTTGAATTTCATAGCCTATATTATTGACACCAAATAGGCTATGCTTAAACAATCACTAACACAAACGCCTCTTCATCAAAATATGATTATGGCATAAGAAAGTGATTTGAAATTAAAATTTGATGGTTTATATTTTTAATCAATAGTTAATAGGCCATACTTAAAATAGATTTCATTTTCATTTTCTTTATCAAGTTTCATGAAAGTTAGCAAGTGCTTTAAGGGGTGTGTTATAGTTTGATGGCTTATGTTGGCTAATTAATAGCACAAATATGTCATACTTATGATAAGCACATCAATTAAAGCACTAATGGCCATAAAAGAGAGATCATGATTTCATATGTGTTGAAATACATGATCTAGAGAGTGGATTTATTCCCTAAATTTTCAATTAACTCTTATATTTGTTTCTCTTTTGTTTTAGTTAGTTAATTCTCTAGCTTAACTTTCCATCGACTTTGGTTTAATTTGATTTAATAGAATTTTAAAATCATCAATTCCCTACGGATCGACTCGTATTCGCCACGTACTACAAGTGTACGACGTGCGCTTGCGGTGAAGTTAATTTGAAATTTTTCGGCAAATTTCTAATTCGATAGAAATTTTGTCGATCAACACTACCACATCAAAAATTCATGGGTCGACTATTCAAGCCCCTAAGTTGACCATCCATAGTCGACCAAGGCATATCACGGTCGACCTCGGCAGTATTGGTTTGGTGAATATGGTGTGTTCTCTTATTACGTTGATTTCTTATCTTTAATATCCAATTAATGTTAATCATTGTTATCTTATTCCTTATTTATAACCTTGAATTTTAAATAA
This sequence comes from Allium cepa, assembly GCA_030765085.1. NCBI lineage: Eukaryota > Viridiplantae > Streptophyta > Magnoliopsida > Asparagales > Amaryllidaceae > Allium > Allium cepa. Next base: position 735,210,424 of record CM060935.1, on the reverse strand, counting down.
CAAGTAAGTTTTATGATGTTAATCAATCATTAATTAATTTCAAATTATTTCTTTAATTACATATATATTTATATCAGAGTATAAAAATTCAAACGCTGATAACATTTTCGTCTGAATTCCGATCATAAAATTTTATATATGCAAATTGATCGGAAAATTTCCACTAACACAATGATACAAGGTTCGTACCCAAATTATGATATTGCAAAAAAAAAATTCACTGTTTATTATTTATTAGTTAATTTCTATTTTAATTAATTACCGTAAAAACGCGGGGTGTACATAATCTGGAGTTCGGACAACCCCAAATCTTAAGATAATATGCTATGCCTTCTAACACATATCTCTAAAAGGAATGAGGCAAGCTATTGTCACTTATCATCGATCTCACCTTGTATAAAAATGTTTAATTCCACCTTTCTGAAACGCCTTTGGTTGATGAGTATAGAGAGTAGTGACTTGAGAGTGAATCGCATTCTCTTTTAAGTACTCTTCGAGTTCATATCATTGTACACATAGCCTCGATCAGGTTGAAGTATTTTAATTTTCCTGTTAGTATGGTTTTCTACTTCGTTGTTATATTCTATGAATTTATCGTAGATCTTTGAATTGTGGTTCATAAGAAATATATGTATATATATATATCCATATTTAGTTAATCATTCATGAAAGTTATGACATACGAGGTTCCACCTTTGATAGTTCTAGACATAGTACCACATATATCGGTATGTACTAATCCTAAGAGTTCATCGACTCTCTGGGCACACCATGGCGTAAAAATATCCATTTCCACATTGCTCCCACCAAATGAGTGCTTAGCTATTCAACCTTCAAGACACGATATACAAGTATCAAATGATTCAGAATCAAATGATGGTGGAAACTCTTGATCTCTTAATTCGTTCAATCATTTTTTATTAATATGACCCGATCTACAATGTACCATCATTTACCTTAGACACGTTATTATGTTCAATGGAAAACACATGATCATTATTTAATATATAAAGGAGGTTTTATTTTCATAACAAATATTCATAATACCATCATTACAAATAAAACTATCTCCATTTTTCATCAAATGGGAATAATAAATTATTCCTCCAATAAAATTTGGTACATACTAATAATTATATAGAATCAGATTATGTCCACTAGCAAGTTTCACATGCTACTCTTCCATCCCTTCAGCAACTACAGAAGCTCCATTTACAATTTATAATCCTATGCTTCTTCTTGCCATGGGTCGCTTACTTCTATGTCCTTGTAATGAGTTACGTATAGGAATTCCAAATCTAGTATCTAAAACCCAACTAGAAGCACTTATTGTTAATGAGATTTTCCATCTTAGAAATACCCAAGCACTTTTATGTAGTAATCATAATGCTTATCTCTTTCATGACTATGAGTCAACAAAAATAAGTAGTATTAATCATGCCTTTAGAGGAGTAATTATATTATCTTAAAGATTATGTAGTTATGAGAGTGAAACATTTGAAGTGTTTAGAATCAATTCATTATCTCAATATATATGCTAGAAAAATAAAGATAGCAAAGTACTGAAAATAATAAAAGACACAAAGAATTTAAATGGTTCGAGTGTTAAAGAACCATAGTACATGGGTAAAATGACACTTTCTTCTCTCTTGATTCTTAGTACAAATAGAAATGGTGGAGAGTACAAATCTCTCATTTTGTGTGTCCCAAAAAGAGTAAAAATATAACCCATTTCCGCTATAGTGCCTTAATCATTTATAGTAAATTGAGATTCACGTGGATTGCCAACATCATTTCACCACCCTTTCGATTTCTGCCTTTGGATTATACCACGTGTAAACCATCTGTTTTTCTTATTTGATATGCATGGATTGCTGATGTGGTGTTTGAAGGGAAATTATAATTTGAGCGGTTGGATTTTGAGCTTAGGGGGGAACTTTGAAATAGATGCAGGAAAATCCAAATCTGAATAGATAATGACTTTTTGATTTCATAAAGCAACTTGCTTGCGGCATGCACATGCGTGTGGGTGTATCCATAACAAGAAACTGCCTATTTTGGGAAGAACTGCACCATTGTCGGCACTTCAAAACTTCGCTTTAGTTTGTTGGGAGTTGTTCATCCTTTACGCTCGAGGTACAAATGCCATTGACATTTGAACTACATTGACGATTCCAAAGTCGTAATATACAACTTAATATTTAAGGAGTGTAGCATTGGGGACATAAGATGTTGTGCTGTATGGTTTGGTGAGAATAACTACACTTCTATTCTAAAGGGTGACTATCTCGCCTGAATTTACCCTGATCCTTTCATAATTACGAAGGACTATGCCTTTTTCCTTGTCTCTAAGTTGGGCTTTAATGAACTTAAGGTGAAGTTGGGACCTCTCAAGTTGCCTTTAGGGAATAAGGTTTAGCTTTTGTCATGAAGCAATCTTACTCCATTGCCTTGCCCCTTGGGTTCTTATGTTTACAGTCAGTATCTTTTAAAATTGCGGTGTAGTTCTATCAATTCAATGTCAAATCAGGACGACGACACATTCTTATGGCTTTCTTTATGTTGATGCAAGACTGTGGCGCTGATCTACCACTTTAGTTGTTAGTTTAAGATTACGGTGCAACCCCATTAACGTATAGTTGCTTTAGTGGTCGCGGTGCAGTTCTATGTTGTTAATGTTGCTTTTGCCTAGGGGTTATAGCACAATCCATGCTTCATTCAATTCAAGGATTATCACAGCGTTGGGTGGTGAAAGATTACTTTTGGGACAATGATACACCCTTTGTATTTGGTATTAGGTAGTTGTGCAACTTGAAGGTTGTGCAGTAGTTCCACCCCTTAAGAGTTAGGGTTATGAGATGCTTTTTACTATTGTGGCTATCTTACGTTTTAGGCGTAGTACTTTGCATCTAAACCATGCTGGGTTGAAGGGCACAGTTTCCAAGCCTTGCATCGTCTTGTGGTTTTGGCACGGTACTATTAGGACTTTGGTATTGCTTTCTCTCTGTATTTTGCTTCTAATTGTAGGAGCAGTTCTTTTAGCATGTTGTGCATATTAATTTCCGTTTAACAACATTAGGAAAATATGGGTGTAACACTTGCCCTTTTAGTCCACGACGATCGTAGATTGGTGTGGACTTGTCTTTACTTTCATATTTTCCCTACAATCTTTCACTTCTTACTTTTTCTCTTCTTTTTTTTTTTAAACACGATAAAGTCTCTGTAGCTGTTTGAGTATACGTGGCGCTCCCTTACTTCCTGATCTTCTAAAAAGATGTACCTTTAGTCTTTTCATCTCCTAAGAAAATCAATATTAATTCTTACGCTAATTTTACTTGTTATTGACCATTTGACATTTTGGGTATATTTCATAATTTTGACCGTTTGGCTGGGATTCAAATTGAGGTGAGTATATATTTTTTGCTCCTCTTCTTCTCCATTCTTTTACTTGCTTTCGAAAACCTTAATCGATAATTTTGTTTTCTTCAAGATCCATCCTTTTCCAAATAAAAGTAAGGTCATTTTCTTTCTTATAGTTTCATTTCCTTATGTTTTAGTGGTAGCTATATGCCCACATCCAATTTCATTTCTATTTCCCATGAAATAATCGATGCGTCTCTATCTTCCTGCTTATCGAATCCTTCATGAGTGGGTAACAGCTATCAGTATTGATCACATTCAACTTGCTCCCATCTCTTATTCTATTTTGATTGCTACATTCATTCTTTATGCTATGAAATGCACTCTCCTTACATGTGAAGAACTCCACTTCCTATTTGACATTTGTAAGAGTCCTTGTGGAGGGATTTTAGGTTATATTATGGCCAAGCAAAAGGATCATTGTTTACCTCCATTCCTTGTAAGACCCAAAGATGGACTGATCAAAACCATTTTATTTTGAATTTAGATAACTTTCCTTCTTCCTTTCGTCTATATCTATAACACCCCTAATTTTTAATAACATTATTCAGGAGATTTAATAAGATAAATTAAATAGAATAATGTAAATATTAGAGTGATAAGGGAATTGAGTTTGGAAATTTATTTAGAGGCTGAGCTTATGAATGGTTTATATGTTAATTAATTAGTGCAAGGGCATATTAGGAGCTGCACATTACCTTATAAATCTCATTTCCTTTACCATTCACGTTCATTTTTCTCAAAACACAAAATGTAAATAAAAAAAGAAAAGCCGGTCATTGGTTAGAAAGAAAAGAGGAGATAAATCAATCTAAAGCTTAGCAATCAAGCAAGGAGAATTAATCTCAATCAAATCTCAAATTCCTTATCCTATCAAGGTGAATAATAATCAAAACCATCTCTATTTTTGTTTAAATGTTGATCTGATTTTGGGTTTATGGTTTAAACCCAATACGATAATTTTAGATGATGATATGCTTGAATTTTATGATATGTTATATACAAACAAGTTTGTTTGCTAATTGTTTAACACGATTTTAAGGTTAAAATCATCTATATTGAATTTTGAATGCCATGAGGAATTTATATGTTATGTAAAAATTTATTTTGGAGATGGGTTTTAATTTTATAATTTTCTAAGCCATCAAAAATTTATTATGAATTTTCAAAGGAAAATATGAACAACTGGATTTATAAATTCATTTCAAAAATTATATAAAGAATTTGGGTCTGAAATTTATATGTATTGGACGACATATTAAAGGTTAATTTCTATGATTTTTCCTGAGTAATTTACTATGGAAATTAAATTATCTTAGAAGGATGACTTAAATGTTTTATTTTTTTGCTTAAGGAAGGGCTTATTTGTTAATTATTTTGATTAGATCTAGAATAATTACAGCAGTTTATTTTAGAAAGAATTTGAAAGTTTATGGCAACCAATCAAATGTTTACAAATAGGCAATTAGTTTAAAAGAAATTACATAAAAAGGCATTAAACCAGCCTTTACCCAGAATTGTTGTTTCGCCTCTTTCAAAGGCCACCTTTTGACCTTGTACTTCCGCCTCAATCAAGTCGAAACCGTCCAAGCCGAAATCAATACACAAGGTATCAATATGTTGGTATGAAGTGGATCGGAGAAAGGTGGAAGGCATGATGTCGAAATCAATGCTTTCGAATGGGTCGAAGCCTTTGTTTTACTTTCCAAAGATATGTGCTTGCCTTGTTTTCATAAGGATACTTTCGAAGGGGTCGAAACCCATTTACATAGCTTTTGAAAATGATGCCACCTTGTTTTGAAAAGATAGCTTTCGAGTGAGTTGCCTTTTTTTAAAATCAAAGCTTTCGTAAGGGTAGTTTCAACCCAGTTGAAACCCAGCTGCCAACCTTATGACTTTTGAATGGATCGAAGTCATCAACTTGATCGAAAGGTAGCTATAGTTTTATAAATGAAGTAAGCCACTTCCTGCAACATTCGAAAGGGTTAATGGTTCCGAAGGCAATGTCTTCAAAAGGGGTTTCAAAGCTATCATTTAAATGTTTTACATAAATGATTAGGCTTTTGAAAGGATGGTTCTAGAGGCATCAGTTTTTCCCCAAACTCTTTTATATGAAGATTAATGGTTTCAAAAAGGGTACCTTCATTCTTATTCACTTTGACCCAAAAGATATTCTTAAGGATAAACCCAAAGGTTTTGAAAGATATACTTTCAAAAGGTTTGGAAAGGGGTACTTTCAAATGGTTTCAAAGCTATGCTTCTATTAGCTAATAAGTGAAGCTTTAATACTTTCGAAAGATATTTTTTGATGGTTTCAAAAGAGATGTTTTAAAGTGTTTCAAATGGAATATGTTTAGTGTCTTGAAAAGAAGATTTGAATGCTTTCGAAGGAGGTTATCCAATTGTTTTGAAAGTAATAGCTAAAGGTTTCGAAAGCCATAGTTTTCAAATGAACCCAATCTCATTTTTAAAGGAAAACATGGCATAATAAAAGAGTTTTAAAATGGCTTTTAAGTATGGAGTTTTGAAGAAGCTTTCCTTGATAAAATTATACGTTAAAGGGATTAACCATATTTATATGAAAATGATTTCAAGGGCATTAAACCATAGATATTGGTGATTATTATGTTATTATGTTTGCTTCTTCTAGTTTACACATTCACTTTAATATGGACCCATAACCGTATTTTGGGGAGAAAGGGCTGAATAAGGTTGACCCAGTAGTGAATATAAATCGAGTTAACTCCCGAGTGAGTAGAATTGCATCCAGGAGGTCAGATAGACTAGGATATAGGATGCCTAAATACTGATTAAAGAAGTCAAATAGACAGGTTCATAGTAAACCCATGAAAACTATGTTTAGGAAAAGTTATTGGCAGACACAAATATGTTTGTTGTGAACCCATGAAAACTATATTCGGATTAAGTTATTGACAAAAGTCAATCGATTCCTAGTCAACCCGTGAGAATAAGGATAAGAGAGAAGTTATTGGAGACACCAATAAGTTCAAGGACAACCCATGAATAAGAAAGTTATTGGTAGGGGCCAGTAGATTCTTAGTGATCTCATGAAAACTATGAAATCGGACTGGGAGTCCATAAGCTTTAAATAGGTTATTAGTAAGCCCATGAAAATTAATAGGTTGATAGTGACCCTAGAAACTAAAACTAAGATATATAGTCAAAATGATTGAGGATGGGTAATCCAAAATTGATTTGCTTGTTTGCATATCATCATTATATTTTGAATTGTTATGTTTCAACCATTGTGGATGCAGGAGCACAATATATGGTTTTTATGAAGTTTTGGATAAGGTACCAGTAAAGGGAAAACCCGTTTCTCTAAGCAGTGTGGTCTCACTAGATGTCTAAATAGTTTGAGATGGTGGATTATTATTCATACCGGACTTTTTGCCTGACTCGAAGTTTATGTTTTCTCCTTAAACTCTCGGGTGCTCAATTGATTTTGAGTAGTTTGAGAGTTGAGGTTTTCATGTACCTATTTAGACGAATTAGCTTCCAAAGACGTGTGGGAGGCATGACAGTTATTTAGAGTTCTTTTCTATTTTGATTCAGCTGTGTTTTTGTTGTAAAGGCAAAGTTATTGTTGAATATGCGATTATATGATATTTTTTTTGATGATAATATATATATATATATATATATATATATTCGTTTAAATGTATTTGTTAATGTACTATTTTATTTTTCATCGATTAAATAAATATTTGCTGAATAAAATTAAATTACACAGAATTTGAATTCAAACAGAAATTTTATTCAAACAAATATTTATTACAATTTTGAATAGTACAAATTCAAGCTGTCACTATACATATACAATTTTGATTACAAATACATCACAATTTCATATTTACATTTAACCTCACTACATATCACTCACACTTGTATTTTAACTTCAACTTCATTCCAGTTAGAATCCAGCATTTGAGAAATCTGCATAAATATTCACTAACACGGTAAAATTGAAAAAGAAATATTTTTCAATATAAAATAAAATATGGATTTTGAAAATAATATTTTCCTCAGTTATTTGGGTTGTTCGTCATCATTTAAATTTGAATTTATCATACACGAACAGCTTGTGACATACACAGTGTATCACTTTATATGCCACAAGGCCGTACACACCGAAGTATACACTTGATTGAGTTACAGGGACAGGTGAGCACAAGGTCAAACCCAAAATAAAAGGACGGGTTCAACACAGGCGCAATATAAATAAAATCTCGTCATCAGCACAAGGTCAAACCCGAGTTTTTAAAACTGGGTTCAACTCAAGGTTAATGCACAGTCCAACTATAAAGTCAATTGCTCATGAAAGACTGCAAAATTCAAGAAAGCACCAAACAATAAACTGAATGCAAAGGTCAAGCCATTGTTGTCATGACTTAACTCAAATGCAAAGCTTCGAAAAATCCAAACTGCATCAAAGCACAAATACATGGAACAATGCAACTCTTCAATGATCAGACATGAACGCAAACTAAATACAAATGGCAAGACCAAGCTGCAGCATGCCAGAGGTGCAGACGACCAAATGAAACATGCTCAAAGTAAGCACATGTATGCAGACCCAGTGCCAAAATGATCAGAATGCACATAGCCAGCAATGTACTCCATACCAATATCAAAGACTCAACAGTAAATCAAACACATGAACCACAATATTGCAAATGAACAGAGGCAACATGAACGGCCAGAAACAGTGCAACAGGTCAAGAATGTGTACCAAACTGAAACAAACACATATATGGTCTGAAACTCAAGTGACTCAGCAATCAAGTGACGCAGGCATCAAACTAAAGTACATCATGAAGCAAAACCAAGTATGGAAGTGACTCAAAACAGAGAGTACAATATGAAGACAGCAAGTACAACTGCAATGCACACTATATCAAACAGTGATACCAATGAATGACCCATGAATGCAACAGATATATGGTGATGCACAAGAAAGAATCTGACTCGAAGCAAACTCAGTGTACAACAATCAAATGAACAAAGCAAACACTTCAGGACAAAATGCAGACAATCAATACACTGCATGTACAACAGGTAATTGAAGATGCAGTGAAGCATGTACATTGGTAAACAACAAATACAAACTGCAACAACACATTGCAACTATAACATGAAACCAAAAGCAAACAGCAAGTGGAGAATGTATCACGAGTTCAACATAATGTAACCAGATTTTGAATCTAGATAGACCAACACTAAGGTTCAAGTGATGTCAAGACTCAGTGCAATAGAGAGTATGCAACATGACAATGTAAATGTCGAAGTCATGGAAGCATACCGAAGTCAACGAAAAATTCACAGCATCAATATCAAGTTCGTACCAAATCAAAAAAACATCAAGCCGAAGTCAATGTTGAACAAGTCAGAGACGTGGTAATAAAGAAACGAATAGTTCAGATTTAAAGCCGTGAGAACCAAGTATACGAATTTGATTAAGTCAAATAAATCATCAACGTTCAAACGAAATCGAATGGCCGAAGCTAAATATTGAACAAATCAGACGAACGCAATTCAAGGAGATCGAACTCATATATAAACAATCATCATCGGCTATTTCAAATCCATGGAGTTCAATCAAGCATAACAGAATAGCATAAACGAAAATACATACCGAATCGAAGTCGAACTCCATCAACTCGAAGCAACCGAAGTGAGCAACAAGGATTCGATCGAACAAGACTTTACGCAATTAACCACTGATTCGATCAATTTAGAGTCGAAGCTTCGAAAAAGCCCTAATTTAGATTGAACAAAGGAAACAACAGAGCCGCCATTATCAAAAAGAATTGGGCCGAAGAAATAAAAGGACACGGTCGAGATAAATTACAAAAGGGCCCGACCTTATTCTTCTTTTTATAAAAGGGATTTTTATTTTAAATTAGGGTTATTTTATTTTAAATTGTTTTTAATTTGTAATTTCTTTTTAAACCGTTTAAATTTCTAGTCGTGTGACTAGGGAAAAACTACGTGGCGTAGTTTGAGAATTCGCAACTCAGCGGCTGAGTTGTGACAGGGTTTTGAGCGTAGAGTTAGGTTTAGTCGATAGCGGGTGTCGCAAGTTTACGTGTGTAAGCGTCTGACTATCTAATTTCTAGTAGAAACCTTAGGGACAGCACGTAGGTAGGGTTTTGCCGAAGCTGGGTAAATTCTATATCGTTTCTATTTCTGCATTTATTATTCTGCTATTATCTGTGCTGCTATTGTTCTGTGATCTGTGTTGAAAGTATTTTATAAGCTTCTGCGATAAATTTTTATAATTTATACTATCACCCTATTCACCCCCCCTCTAGAGTGAAATCGATCCTACAAGTGGTATCAAAGCTAGGAATAGAAGTCAACTTCTGTTTTAAAAAATTCGTTTTTCAAAAACCAAATTTTGTTTTTAAAAAATTTGAATTTTTAAAATGGCTTCTTTTAATAATGCTTTTGCTGCGGGTCATCCATAGTTAGACCACCAATGTTCAATGGTGAATATGCTTACTGGAAAAATAGGATGGAAATTTTTCTGAAAACCATTGACGCTTGGGATATTGTTGAGACAGGGTATAGAGCACCAACTATAACTGAAAATAATCAGGAAATAAAAAAATCGAAGGACCGATGGACAGAACTAGAAAATAAATTACAAAATACTAATGCTAAAGCTATGAATTCTATTATTTGTTCATTAGATCAATTTGAATTTAATCGTGTCTCACATTATCTAACTGCGCAGGAAATATGGCACACACTAGAAGTGACTCACGAAGGAACATCTCAAGTCAAAGAATCTCGCCTTGCCATGCTAAGCAGCGAACACGAGAACTTCACAATGGCGAAGGAAGAAAATGTCAAAGTGATGCATGGACTACTTTCCAATATCGTATATAAATCAAAAGCTCTTGGAAAATCATATACAGAGTTGGAGATAGTCCGAAAAATCCTTAGAGTCCTTCCACGAAGTTTTGAAGCCAAAGTGACTGCCATTCAAGAATCAAAAGATTTGAAACAAATGAAAGTCGAAGAACTTATCGGAAATCTCACCACTTATGAGCTAGAAATGAAATTCAAGGAAGAGCGTGAAGGAGGAGATACTCGAAAGAAATCAATAGCTCTCAAAGGAACAACTGAAAGTGATGACGATGACGATGACGATGCAGCAGCGGAATTGGAGCTACTAATAAAGAAATTCAAAAGGTTGAATTATAAATATGGAAATTCAGCTCGAATTTAAAAAGCGAAAAGCAGAATAGCCAAAGCATTAGACTACTCGGAAGAACAGAAGATCATTTGTCACAAGTGCAACCAACCCGGACACATCGAGCCCAATTATCCTCAAAATCAACGCGACTTTAAAAAGAAATCAAAAAGGAAAAGTTTTGCAGCCACATGGAATACAAGTGATGAAGATAATCAAAGTTCTAGCAGTGAGAGTGTGAAAGCAGACATGTGTCTTCATGGAAATATAACCGATAGCGACGATGACGAACCAAGCGAGGTATCAAAACTTACTCGCTCTGAATTACTTATTTATTTCCATGAAGTAAATGGCAGTTTTGAATGACTTAGGAAAAAATACGCTAAACTTGAATCACAAAAAAACACTTTGATAGAATTAAATGAACAACTTGACCAATTAGTTGAAAACTATCAAAGAAGGATCCCTAAGTGTGATAAGTGTCAAACATTCAAAGATGAAATTAAAAAATCAGAAATCAATATAAAATCACTTGAAAATGAAATTCTGATTTTAAAAGAGAGTGAAAATACCAGGAGAGAGAATTCTATTAAAAAGTGCACACAATTGTTAAACGAAAATGAATCTCTCAAAACACAAGTCCAACAATTGTCAACGACTTTAGATAAATTTTCGAAAAGTGATAAATCATTGAATATGCTATTAGGAAAGCAAACTGTTAATACGGTTGGACAAGGACTTGGATATAGTAAATCGAAAATTATTGAAAGCAATTTTAATCAAGTCAACTCTATGTTCACAATTTGTGGAAAATATGGACACAATCACAATAATTGTTGGTACAAACCCAAACATGTGAAAACTATACCGATTTGGGTTCCAAAAGGCACAAATATAAAAACTCTCAAGGTTAAACAAATTTGGGTACCGAAGGGAACAATTATAAATAGATTTGGGTCTTTACAAAGTTGTTTTTCAAAATTTTCTGCCACTAACAATCATGGACCTATAAAAACAAATAGGTCACAAAAATCTTTTCCCGTGTAGGTGTGGTGGCAGGCTAAGGAACAACAACAGTGTTCTCTGGATTTTGGCTGTTCCTGAAACACAACGGGCGACAAAGCAAAGTTCCTTAGCCTAGTATAAAGATTACATAATCACAATGGACAACAACGAAAAATATAGTAAAGGTAAAACAGGTAATGATATATTTTGAACGATATATTAAATGTGATAATCTGCACTATATTCTGAATTAAAATCAGCCAATATTGAGATGATGAAAAGATGATGATTTTGATTCTGACTAATGCAACATAGTTGGCCAAATTATATTCTTATGCCAAAAACACTATAAAATTCTCTAGATTCTTTGATTTACTTCATATATATTAGTTTGGATTAAAAATAGTGTTTTGTTGGATAATACATTTGGTTATAATACGGCTAACTCTATATTCACGGTTTTTTGATTATTAACACGACTTCATTTCAAATTCAAGAGAATGTCATTTAAATTGCTGTTAAAATTGAGTTTAAATTTTTTGGTGCACACTTCATGGTTTGGTCGATCAAATTCAATTAATGATTATTTTGAGTGAAAGAGAAATTCAAATGCAGATTACACTTATAATCTAGTTGATAGAAAAATTACTAGTTGAACGTGATTTTTTGTTGAGACATTTAGTAACTACATCGTTTTTCAAAGAAAATATCTGTATATTTTTCATTTCAAATAATTTTCAAATAGCAGAAAATTTTCTTATAAAACCCCCTCGAGAAAATCATTTTTGACCATATTTTCAGATTAGTCATTTTGAAAAATTGATTTCATAATCATTTTTGAATTTGATTTTAAATGACTATTTTGACTAATCTGACTCCCTAGTAACTATCGAAAAGATAAATAGTGATTGAATGAGTGATGAGTGTTGATATTTATCATATATTATGACTCGAGACGGTATAATTAGTAAATTTCTTTAGAAATTTAAACAAGAGTTATAAAATTTTCTTTTGGTAAAATTTCCATGACCATCTCTATCTCTATCATATTTCTAATGACAATCACTCATCAAAATACTCTGTAGTTTGTCGATATGTGGTACTTTAAACAGGAATCGTTCGTTTTTCATTTTTACATTTTTTTTAAAAAAAAAACAAAAAAAATTTATATAGTAAAAAAAATAAAAATAAATAAATACCAAAGTATTCACTCTCATTTAAAAGTCCTCACGGTTACGCATGGGTGAATTACTTGGAATTTGTTATGTGCTTCCATGCTCATTTAAAAGTCCTCACGGTTATGCATGTATGGAACGCATATCAAAAGTTGATTTTTAAAATAAACAAGTTGATTCTAATCTCATTTAAAAGTCCTCACGGTTATGCATAGTTAGAAGATACTTGAATTCATTTTTTTTAAAATAAAATTGGAATACTACTAATCTCATTTAAAAGTCCTAACGGTTATGCATGGTTGTAGATATTCAAATTCCTGATATAAATATACCACAAATAGACACAACTGTATGGTTTTATATGATGACATAATTCCATCATTCTAAAAGTGGAATATGCGCCTAACAAAATATTTATGATTTTTGTTTGATTTTTTATTGAAATTTAATATTTATATTCAATTGAGTTTTAATGTTGAATTAATATCGATCATCTTATCTCTATTTTCTCTAACACTATTATTCTTTTGCCGATAACAAAAGGGGGAGAGAAAAGTTAAGATTTTGTCAAATAAAATCAAGCAAAGGTCAGATATTTTCCATTTGCATCTAGGCTTTGCATACTATTTAATTATATGCATATTTGTAGGGGGAGCTTTGTGTAGAGAGGAAGCATTTAAATAGAGGGAGCAATTAGATCATATCAATAATCAAATACATTTAACATATTCAAAATCTTAAATATATGTTTGTTACCATCAAAAGGGGGAGATTGTTGAATATGCGATTATATGATTTTTGTTTGATGATAATAAACATATATATATTCGTTTAAATGTATCTGTTAATGTACTATTTTATTTTTCATAGATTAAATAAATATTTGCTGAATAAAATTAAATAACACAGAATTTGAATTCAAACAGAAATTTTATTCAAACAAATATTTATTACAATTTTGAATAGTACAAATTCAAGCTCTCACTATACATATACAATTTTGATTACAAATACGTCATAATTTCATATTTACATTTAACCTCACTACATATCACTCACACTCGTATTTTAACTTCAACTTCATTCCAGTTAGAATCCATCATCTGAGCAATCTGCAAAAATATTCACTAACGCAGTTAAATTGGGAATTTTTTTTTTTGCAATATAAAATAAAATATGGATTTTGAAAATAATATTTGCCTCAGTTATTTGGGTTATTCATCATCATTTAAATTTGGATTTATCATACACGAACAGCTTGTGACATACACTGTGTATCACTGTATATGCCACAAGGCCGTGCACAACGAAATATACACTTGATTGAGTTACAGGGACAGGTGAGCACAAGGTCAAACCCAAAATAAAAGGACGGGTTCAACACAGGTGCAATATAAATAAAATCTCGTCATCAACACAAGGTCAAACCCGAGTTTTTAAAACTGGGTTCAACTCAAGGTTAATGCACAGTCCAACTGTAAAGTCAATATGCTCATGAAAGACTGCAAAATTCAAGAAGGCACCAAACAATAAACTGAATGCAAAGGTCAAGCCATTATTGTCATGACTCAACTCAAATGCAAAGCTTCGACAAATCAAAACTGCGTCAAAGCACAAATACATGGAACAATGAAACTCTTCAATGATCAGACATGAATGCAAACTAAATACAAATGGCAAGACCAAGCTGCAGCATACCAGAGGTGCAGACGACCAAATGAAACATGCTCAAAGTAAGCACATGTATGCAGACCCAGTGCCAAAATGATCAGAATGCACATAGCCATCAATGTACTCCATACCAATATCAAAGACTCAACAGTAATTCAAACAGATGAACCACAATATTGCAAATGAACAGAAGCAACATGAATGGCCAGAAACAGTGCAACAGGTCAAGAATGTGTACCAAACTGAAACAATCACATATATGGTCTGAAACTCAAGTGACTCAGCAATCAAGTGACACAGGCATCAGACTAAAGTACATCATGAAGCAAAACCAAGTATGGAAGTGACTCAAAACAGAGAGTACAATATGAAGACAGCAAGTACAACTGCAATGCACACTATACCAAACAGTGACACCAATGAATGACCCATGAATGCAACAGATATATGGTGGTGCACAAGCAAGAATCTGACTCGAAGCAAACTCAGTGCACAACAATCAAATGAACAAAGCAAACACTTCAGGACAAAATGCAGACAATCAATACACTGCATGTACAACAGGTAATTGAAGATGCAGTGAAGCATGTGCATAGGTAAACAGCAAATACAAACTGCAACAACACATTGCAACTATAACATGAAACCAAAAGCAAACAGCAAGTGGAAAATGTATCACGAGTTCAACATAATGTAACCAGATTTTGAATCTAGATAGACCAACACCAAGGTTCAAGTGATATCAAGACTCAGTGCAACAGAGAGTATGCAGCATGACAATATAAATGTCGAAGTCGTGGAAGCATACAGAAGTCAACGAAAAATTCACAGTATCAATGTCAAGTTCGTACCAAATCAAAAAAACATCAAGCCGAAGTCAATGTTGAACAAGTCAGAGACGTGGTGATAAAGAAACGAACAGTTCAGATTTAAAGCCGTGAGAACCAAGTATACGAATTTGATTAAGTCAAATAAATCACCAACGTTCAAACGAAATCGAATGGTCGAAGCTAAATATTGAACAAATCAGACGAACGCAATTCAAGGAGATCGAACTCATATATAAACAATCATCATCGACAATTTCAAAACCATGGAGTTCAATCAAGCATAACAAAATAGCATAAACGAAAATCACATACCGAATCAAAGTCAAACTCCATCAACTCGAAGCAACCGAAGTGAGCCACAAGGATTCGATCGAACAAGACTTCACGCAATTAACCACTGATTCGATCAATTTATAGTCGGAGCTTCGAAAAAGCTCTAATTTAGATCGAACAAAGGAAACAACAGAGCCGCCATTATCAAAAAGAATTGGGCCGAAGAAATAAAAGGAGATGGTCAAGATAAATTACAAAAAGGGCCGGCCTTATTCTTCTTTTTATAAAAGGATTTTTATTTTAAATTAGGGTTATTTTATTTTAAATTGTTTTTAATTTGTAATTTCTTTTTAATCCGTTTAAATTTCTAGTCGTGTGACTAGGGTTCAAACTACGTGGCGTAGTTTGAGAATTCGCAACTCAGTGGCTGAGTTGTGGCAGGGTTTTGAGCATAGAGTTAGGTTTAGTCGATAGCGGGTGTCGCGAGTTTACGTGTGTAAGCGTCTGACTATCTAATTTCTAGTAAAACCTTGGGGGCAGCACGTAGGCAGGGTTTTACCGAAGCTAGGTAAATTCTGTGTCGTTTCTATTTCTGCATTTATTATTCTGCTATTATCTGTGCGGCTATTGTTTTGTGATCTGCGTTGAAAGTATTTTATAAGCTTCCGCGATAAATTTTTATAATTTATACTATCACCCTATTCACCCCCCTCTAGGGTGAAATCGATCCTACAGTTATTTATTTGCCTAAGTATATACTCTGTTTTTTCCGAAGGGGCATCTTCATATGTCACTCTTGGCGTATGATGTAATAATTATATTTTCTTTGGACGTGGAATATGGGGTTATATAATGAATGTTGAAATGATTTGAAATGGAATATGAAAGTTGTTTAATGATTTTAATTTTTTTTTCCATATCCATATGTTTCTATTATATCAATGTATCTAACATTACCGTAATTGGTCATCGAAGATTAATAACTATGGATGACTGCAGCATCAGTAGTCATTAGTTTTAGCCCTCCATGTGGGGGATGTTACAGTTGGTACAAAGCATAGATTTGTTCGAACTAAAAAAAATTTAAACCTAAAAGGATTTCAAAACATAATCGAATGAATAAGAAAATAAGATTGGGGTTTGGATTAAGGCAATTGTAACATACTTCTATTTGAGATATATGTATATCTATGAGTATTTATTCCCTTCTCTCGTAGACCGTTCTTTTGTATCTTACCTTGGCTCATATGTAGATTTATGAGAAAGAAGATACAAAGATAGGAAATAAAAGAGGAAATTTTGGTTGCGGAAGCATCACAACAAATGGAAATGCTTGACCCACCAGGAGAAGCTCGGATCGACAGGCTAATGCTATGCAATATGCAGATTCCAAAGTGGGTGCTGGAAATTCACCAGTAGATATAGGGACGATGTACCAGTTCTTCATCAATCAAGTGCAAGAAGGAGCTGCTACTGGAGTTCTTGGGAATATTGGAGGAGCTAATCCAGTGGCTCCAACTGGGAATAACTATGCTAAGTTAAGTAGAGACTACACTAGTCTGGTGGGAAGCCGTTTATGGGAATGGAGGATGCCATAGAAGTTGAAAATTGGCTGCTACATTGTGAGAGAATCTTTGCCGATTTGGGTTTAGATGATGAGAAGGAGAAGAGATTAGCCTCTAGGTAGTTGCAAGGGTAGCACTTCATTGGTGGAATAGTGTTACTGCCAGAGTTCCCGAGGAAGAGTTAACTTGGGCAGATTTTCGAAGGAGATTCGAGAAAAGTGTTTTGTCTGAAGTTGCTAAGTCGGCATTGCTTAGAAATTTTATGGATTTGGTGCAAGGAGAGATGTCGGTAATCGAGTATGCTACTATGTTTGATGAGTTGTCTCGATATGGGTATGCTACCATAGACACCGTCGTCAAGAGGAATGAAAAGTTCATTCGGGGATTGAGACCCGAGATTGCTAGGGTGACCCTGACACATCTCTATGACCCTTGTAATGTAGTTGTGAGATGGCAATCCGACATGAGGAGATGCTTGCTATTTTTACGAGAGTAAAGCCAGTTGAAACCTAGGGTTCTCAAGGAAAGAAGAGAAAGTTCTTTAAGAGGAAGGGAGCCTAAAAGGGAGAAGCTGCCAAGAAGGCAAAGTTGATTTAGTTTGCTTCAAGTGTGATAGGAAAGGTCATTATGCCCATGAGTGCCGGTCAGGCAAGGGGAAGAAGGCTGTAGAAAGGAAGAGTGTGAAGTGCTTCAATTGTGACTAGGTTGGGCATTATAAACATTGTCCAGAACCAGTCAGGGCGGACAAGGGAAAAGTTTTTGTTGTTGGACCATCATCTGCTAGGCCAACTGCAACTGAAAACGAGAAGACTATGATGAAAGGTACGCTTTTGATTCAGAGTATACCAGTTAGGGTACTTTTTGATACCAGTGCATCACATTCATTTATATCCCGCTGTTTGGTTGATAAGTTATGTTTAAAACCCACTTACCTTGTTACTTCCTTAAGGGTTACGAATCCGATTGGAGGGTATGCAACTTTAGGGATGAGATGTGACCAGTTAGAACTTGATTAGTTAAGTCATAAGTTTGAATGCAGTTTCTGTTTTTGATTCGTAGATTTTAAGATCATTTTGGGTATGGATTGGTTGAGTTAATATGAGGCTAGGTATTTTGCAAGGATAGGAAAATATCATCGAGACACTCTGATAGTCATAACTGAATTATATTCTTAGTGGAGAATTCTGACCGGAGTAGTTGTGCTTTGTTAAGTGCTATGGAAGTGGGAGAAGAGTTAAGTAAGGTTCGTGTTGCAAGAGAGTCTGCAGATGTCTTTGATCTGGTTATAGGACTTCCACCGAAATGAGCTGTTGAGTTTCGGATAGATCTTGTGCTAGGAGCTGAACCTATAAGTAGATCACCTAGCAGGATGACGCCGACCGAGATAAAGGAATTGTAGGAGCAGCTAGTGGATCTAAAAGGGAGAAATTTTATTAGACCAAGCTATTTGCCTTGGGGAGCGGCCGTGGTGTTCATAAACAAACTAGATGGGCCATCGAGGATGTGTACCTGCTATCGTAAGTTGAATGAGAGGACGATTAAGAATAAGTATCTTTTGCCGAGAAATGATGATCTATTTGATCATTTGTGTGGAGCCAGAGTGTTTTCCCAGTGTGATTTGGCGATTGGTTTCCATCAGTTAAGAGTGGCAGAGGAAAGCGTTCCATTGACAGTATTTCGAACTAAGTATGGTTCGTATGAGTGGTTAGTAATGCCATTCGCGTTAACGAATGCACTTGCTTTCTTCATGAATTTGATGAACAGAGTTTTCCGAGAGTACTTGGATAGATTCGTGTTAGTGTTTATAGATGACATTTTAGTATACTCTAAGGATGAAAGATAGCATGAAGATCACCTTAGAGTGGTGCTTGAGACGCCAAGGCAACATCGGTTGAAGGAGAAGTTCTTCAAGTGTCATTTTTGGAAGAAAGATGTTAAGTTTATTGGTCACATAGTTTCAAAGAAAGGCTTATCAGTTGATCTAGATTAGATCGGAGCTATTAATAATTGAAAGAGACCAGAGACGGTGACTGATATTAGAAGTTTACTTGGACTTGCCGGTTATTATCAGAGATTCATCGAGGATTTCTCACGAATAGCAGCACATTTGACTAAGTTAACCAAGAAGGATGTGAAGTATGTCCGGTCCAACAAATGTAATGAAGCATTTCTTAAGTTAAAGCATTTGTTGACCAATGCACTTGTGTTAGTTGTCCCAAACAGAAATCAAGGGTTAGTGGTGTATACGGATGCATGTGCGATTGGACTAGAAGCTGTGTTAATGCAGAAGGGTGAAGTTATTACCCATGCTTCACGATAGCTTAGACCGCGCGGAGTAAGATATCCTACTCATGATTTGGAGTTGGCTGCGGTAATCTTTGCATCGAAGATTTGGAGACATTATCTCTTAGGGGAGAGATTTGAGCTATACACAGATCATAAGTCATTAAGGTATTTATTCTTTCAGAAGGAGTTAATTATGAAATAGCAGAGGTGGTTGGAGTTTTTAGCTGCTTATGATTTTGGAATAGAGTATACTCCTGGGAAAGAAAATAAAGTAGCGGATGCTCTTATCAAAATACATAGGTATGTGATTTTAGATATGTTGGAAAAATGGAAAGATTTAGAAGCTTTGACTACTTGTAGTGTGCAGTTAAGATCGACTGCTAGTTCTAGTTAAAGTACCACCATATTGTCATGTTTGGAAGTTCGACCAGTGTTGATCAAAAGGGTCGCTTCTAAGCAGAAAGATGATCCATTATTAGCTGAGAAGATTAGAAGGCTTGAGGTTGGAACTGAGATCGATGATCTAAAGGATTTAAGTCTTGACTAGAGAGGATGGTTGAGAAAGAAGGGACGGTTGTATGTTTCGAATGTTGATGACTTAAGGAAATAAGTTCTTGAAGAATGTCATCGGTGGAGAAACCAAGATGTATCAAGATATGAAGAGGAGCTTCTATTGCGAATGTATGAAGAGAGATTTTGGCTTGTGGGCTAGACAGTATGCTAACTGTCAACAAGTGAAGGACGGACATCAGAAGCCGAGTGGGTTGCTTCGGCCTTTAGAGGCACCAGTTTGGAAATGACATTTTATATCCATGGATTTTATAGATGGATTGCCAAGGTCAAATAGAGTAAATGAAAGTAAATAGGTCATAGTGGATAGGTTGGCCAAGAGGAAATGAAAGTAAATAGGTCATAGTGGATAGGTTGACCAAGAGTGCCCATTTCATTCCAGTTAAGTCAACCCGGATGGCACCTGTTTTAGCTAAGTCGTTCATGAAGAACATAGTTAGTGTAACATCCCCCTATTGGAGGCCCAAAACCAATGGCTATGGATGTTGCAGTCATTCTTAGTTATTAATTCTTGGCGACCAAATACGGTGGTATTAGATTCATTGATACACAGAAACACATGAATATAGAAAATTTTAAAACATCAAACAAGATCACATTCCACTTCAAAACATTTCCAATTCATTACATAATCCCACAATCATCAACCACGTTCAGAGAAAATATATTCATTACAACATACGTCAAGAGCGACATATGAAGATGCCCCTTGAATGATCAGCGTATATATAGGCAACATTACAACTTTTCCATTACAAACAATACAACAGAATCAAAATAAAAGAGAACTCTAAATAGCTATCATACCTCCTGCATGTCCCCATAAGCTTATCTGTCAAATGATGTACATGAAAACCTCAACTCTTTAAATACTCAAAAATCAATTAAGTACCCGAGAGTTTAAGGGGAAAACATAATCTTCGAGTCAGACATAAAACCTGGTATGAATAATAATCTACCATCTCAAATCATTTAGATATCTAGTAAGACCAAGCCACTTACTGGAGCAGCTTTTCCCCTCACTAATATCCTAAAACCTTTATAAAACCATATATTATGCTCCCGCATCCACAATGGTTAAAACAATTCAAAACAATATGATATGACGATATGCAAAACATGTGAATCAATTCTGGATTACACATCCCCATTCATTTAGACTATCTGTCTCTATTATAGTTTTCAGGATTACTATTAACCTAATAGTTTTCATGAGCCGACTAATAACCGGTAAAATGTTTAAGAACTCCCTGTCTAATTACATAGTTTTCATGGGATCACTATGAACCTATTGGTAACTCCAATATCCATAATCTTATCCTTGTTTTTATGGGTTGACTAGGAACATATCCGTATCTCCAATATCTTTTTTTCTTATCTGAGTTTTCATGGGCTGACTAGGAACCTATTGCCATCTGTCAATATCTTAATCCGGATATAGTTTTCATGGGTTCATTATAAACCTATTGGCCTCTGTCAATATCAAATCCTAGTTTTCATGGGCTAAATATGGACCTGTCTATCTGACATCTTCATTAATACATAATTTTTATGGGCTAATTATAAACCTATTGGTCCCTACAAATATCTTTCCCTATATACAGTTTTCATGGGCTTACCGAGAACCTATTTGTCCCTTTCGAAACCTTTGGAAGTATCCCTTTCGAAATAATTGAAAGTCCCCATTTCGAAACCGTTGGGGTTTTACTTAAAAATACCATTTGGGTCAAAGTGAATACAAATGAAAGTATCTCTTTCGAAACCATCCTTTAGTATATAAAAATATTAGAGAAAAATTGATGGCGTTGGCACCATCTCTTTCGATAGCCTCAAACCATTTAAACAAAACGCTAAAGGATAGCGTCGAAACCCTTTTTCAAAGCCATTGTCTTCGAAACCCTTAGACCCTTTCGAAAGCATTTTGTAAGCGGCTTAAAACGTCTTTAAAATAAGCACCTCCTTTTGTAAGCATTGATGACTTCAATACACTCGAAAGGCTAAAGAATGGTAGCAGAGCTTCGAATAGGTCCGCACCTCTTCTTTCGAAAGCATTATTTTATAAGTAAAGAAAACCATT
The DNA here is from genome assembly GCA_030765085.1 of Allium cepa. Classification (NCBI taxonomy): domain Eukaryota; kingdom Viridiplantae; phylum Streptophyta; class Magnoliopsida; order Asparagales; family Amaryllidaceae; genus Allium; species Allium cepa. The sequence continues at coordinate 735,188,330 of CM060935.1, read as the reverse complement.
CGAAAGCTTTTTCTTTTAAAACATAAGATGATGGAAACTCCTTAAAAAGCATTTAGAAAACCTCTTTCAAAATCATATGCTTCGACTCTTCAAAGGCTTTAATTAAAATAAAGGCAGGCGCTTCACTTTTAATGCAAACAAAGGTATCGACCCCATCGGAAGCTATGCTCTCCACACCATGCCTTCCGCCTTTCTCCAATCCATTACGTACCATCTAAGTGATACCTTATGTATTGGTTTCGCCTTACTGAGATTTTAACTTGATTGAAGGCGGAAGCCACGGGTCGAAAGGTACTTCTAAAGAAGGCAGAACCAACTTTTCTGGGTAAACCTGATTTAATACTAATTAAAGAAAACGCTTTCTAACTAACCTTCCACGTGTGAACTTATGATTGGTTGCCTTAACTTTTCAAATTCTTTACTAAAATAACTGCCACTAATTTCAGATCTGAACCATAGTTAAGTTAGCAAATAAGCCCTTCTATAAAGCAAAACCAGTATTGCAAATAAGTCCTTCTTCTAACATAATTTAATCTGCATAGCAAACCACTTAGGAAAAATCTTCAAAATTTTCAGAAATTTACTTTCATCATGTTATCTAATATATCAAAATTTCAGACCCGAATTCTTAATATAATTTCTGAAATAAGTTTATAAACCCAATTAACCATATTTTCCTTTGAAAATTTACAGTAATCTTTCCATAAATTGGAAAATTATCAAAATTAAAACCCTACTCTAAAATCATGTTATATATAGCATAAAATTTTTCCATGGCATTTAGACATCAATAAAAATCGGTTTTTCCCTTAAACCGCCTATAATCTTATTTATACATTCTTGTTTAAATCAAACAAATTTTAATTCAAGCATATCATCATACAAATCATCATAAAACAAATTAACCCTTAAATTCTAAAACATTTGATTATAAAACAAAATAGAAATGTGATTATTATTCACCTTGATTAAGATAAGGAGATTGGATTGAGATTAATTTCCCCTAAGCTTGAATCTCTATCTTTTGAATGAATTCTTCTTGTTAATGGATGGTTCCTCTCTACAATTTTTTTTTTCAAAATGACTTGAATGGGAAATTAAATGGTAGGAACGAGAATATATAAGGGCAAGGGTTGTGTGCTGCAATTCCCATTATACCCTTATGTAAATTAGTTAACTTATAACTCATTCTTAAGCCCATTTAATTATTTAATTGAGCACGACCTTAATTGTATTTATTCAAATCTCAAACCCCTTATCACTTAAAATTTACATTATTTTATTTTGTTTGTCTAATTAAGTCTCCTGAACAATGTTATTAAAAATTAGGGGTGTTATAGTTAGACTGCTTGGAATTCCTAGTAGTATGTCAGTGACAGAGATGCTTTGTTCACTAGTGAATTCTAGAAGAGTCTACAGGAGTGATGGGTACCAATCTTAAGATGAGTACTGCATATCACCTCAGACAGATGGGTAGATAGAGAAAGTAAATAAGGTACTAGAGGATTTATTAAGTGCTTGTGTATTAAACTTTGGTGGATCTTGGTAAGGCTTGGAGACTGAAGACAGATTAGTCTTAGGTCTAGATCTGGTTAGAGAGGCGACAAAGAAGATTCTGTTGATCCGAGAAAGGATGAAAAAAGCTTATTCTTGGCAAAAAAGTTACACAGATAAGAGGCGTAACGGCCTAGAATTCTCAGTTGGAGATAAAATTTTCTTTAAAGTATCACCTATGAAGGGTGTGGTATGATTTGAAAAGTTAAGGAAACTAGCACTAAGATATGTTGGTCTGTTCCTAGTTATAGAGAGGATCGAAAAGCTTGCATATAGAGTAGAGTTTCCGAGCAATATGGCAGGGTCCATAGTGTATTTCATGTGTCTCATCTTCGCAAGTATGTGCATGATCCTAAGACTACTATTCCTCCAACGGGGTTGGAAGACTAGATAGATAACCAAATTTGACTTTTATTAGACAGTGGTTCGGGTTGTAGCAAGAGATGAGAAAAGCCTGAGGAACAAGACAGTCAAGTTGGTGAAAGCTCAATGGAGCGAAAACGAGAAGCACTGTACTTAGGAGACAGAAGGCAGGATTAGAGATACTTATGACCATCTGCTTTGAGGTTATGTCATATTAGCTTTATATAGATACTCAGGGAGCTTATAACATCCCTAATTTTTAATAACATGATTTAACTAGATAAATTAAATGGAATAAAGTAAATATTAGAGTGATAAGGGGATTGAAATTTGGAAATTTGTTTAGAGGTCGAGCTTATGAATGGTTTATATGTTAATTAATTAGTGCAAAGGCATATTATGAATTGCGCACCATAAATTTCATTACCTTATAGATCTTATTTCCTTAACCATTCACATTCATTTTTCTCAAAACACAGAACGTGAATCAAAGAAAGAAAAGCCAGCTATTACTTAAGAGTAAAAGAGGAGATAAATCAATCTAAAGCCTAACAATCAAGCAAGGAGAATTAATTCAATCAAATCGCAAATTCCTTATACTAATCAAGGTTAATAATAATCAAAACCATCTCTATTTTTATTTATATGATCATTTGATTTTTGGGTTTAAGTTTAAACCCAGTATGATAATTTATATGATGATATGCTTGGATTTTATGATATGTTATATACAAACAAGTTTGTTTGTTAATTGTTTTAAACGGTTTTAAGGTTAAAATTGTTTATATTGAATTTTTAATGCCACGAGGAATTTATATGTTATATAAAACATTATTTTCGAGATGAGTTTTAATTTTTATAATTTTCCAAGCTAATGGAAATTTATTATGAATTTTCAGAGGAAAATATGAACAATTGAATTTATGAATTAATTTCAAAAATTATACAAAGAATTTGGGTCTAAAATTTATTTGTATTAGAAAACATATTAAAGGTGAATTTAAGTGATTTCGGGGATTTTTTTTAAGTAATTTACTACGGAAATTAACTTATCTCGGATGGAGGACTTAAATGTTTTATTTATTTTGCTTAAGGAAGGGCTTATTTGTTAAATTATTTTGATTAGATCTGAAATAATTACAAAACTTTATTTTAGTAAGAATTTGACAAGTTTATGGCAACTAATCAAATGTTTATAAATTGGCAAGTTAGTTTAAAAGCAATTACTGAAAAAGGCATTAAAATAGCCTTTACCCAGAAATGTTGTTTCGCCGCTTTCAAAGGCCACCTTTCGACCCTATACTTCTGCCTTAATCAAGTCGAAACCATCCAAGTGAAACTAATACACAAGGTATCAATATGTTGGTACGTAGTGGATTGGAAAAAGGCGGAAGGCATGGTGTCGAAATCAATGCTTTCGAAGGAGTCGGAGCCAGGTTTTACTTTCCTAAGATATGCGCTTGCCTTGTTTTTAAAAGGATGCTTTCAAAGGGTTCGAAACCCATTTAAAAAGCTTATGAAAATGATGCCGCCATACGATTTCACTGTTTATGAAATATTCGCGGTATATGTTTTTAATAAATAACATCCGCTTACTAACGGCGCATAATGTCTATTTTAACAATCAATAGATAACAATCATCATTCAACATGCATTCAAATATTTTAAATCAAACTATTTAAAATAAAATCGAAACCGATTCGATTGAGTGAGAAGTTCTCACCTTGATTTCAATTTCGTTTTAGCGATTTATTTCGAATAAAATTAAACGGACGTTTAATTTTACCCGAAATTCTCACTAACTCCAAACGACTCCAATCCAATTCCATCGCGTAGTGCTCGTCCATACGATTTCAACGCAACTGGTTTCGCGCGTTTTCGACCTCGTATGAAAAAGATATCAATTTATGAAGTTTACACGATTTATACTTAATAAATTTACAACTTTATTTATATTTTTAACCTACAATCATTCCTAGTCGTGAGATCCCATGCCCCTTGCATCTCCACCGTGCTTGGTCATCTTCCTCATCTCACGTTATCTCCAGTATCTTCATACGCATATAAACCCATATAACAAAATTTAGGTTTTGATTTATCGATCACCACAAGCAACTTGAACACGATCGGTGACAAGGGTTTTGAAGCCCCTCACACAAGCTACTCTCGGCCTGAGTATGGGGAAGCTCGGCCTCACCATCGTCTTGATTTGCGTGCATGAACGGTGGAGAACGCGGCCTCCCTGACGACGCTGTGGTGCTCCAAATTCGATCATCACCGTATGGATGTGAAGCCCTCGCGAATCTCTACAACTTTCGTGTTGACGCGTCTTTCTAATTGCTGATGGATTTCGAGATATTAAGAGGAGAAGATTGGAAGTTTTCAGCCCTTGATAAATGATGGTGGCGGCTGTGAATTATTAGGGATAGGGTTTTATTTTTCTCAAAATGGTGAATGGTTGGTCTATTTATAGAGAATTAAAACGAACACTATTCATTCCGATTTTCCGAACTCCGATTTACGCGCCGTAACCAGCGTTTCTAGGGTTTACCCTGCGTTCCGGACACAATAGAACAGGTTTCGAAAGCTAATTCGATCATCTGTGCAAGTTATGGCAACAAACGATCGATTTAAATTAAACCGATTTAAACGATTTTCTAGGCGTTTTAATTTGTACCGGACAAATGGTAAATCCAACTGACACGAAATTTGAAATCCGGTAATAACTAATTATTACGGATCCAATGGAACTGGTTTCGTTCAATTCTGAGACTGTTCAAAAATTGACTATTTTCACTAGTCGATTAAATATTAAAATATTCAATTTTCACAAATTAACTTTTAATTCGATTTTAAAAGTTCTAAAATATCGTTCTAACTTCAACGTGATAAAATAAAATTTTACAAATCATTTTTAATCATATTTAACTCAATTTTCAATTATTTCCATAATTTAACATATTAAATTATCGATTTAATTATTCAATTAAATCCAATTATTCAAATAAAATTGATTTGACTTATAAATTTCACTTGTTAATATTTAAAATTAATTAAATATTCAAATTTTAATTACTAAAAATCCTGGGTCGTTACAATCTTCCCCCCTTAAAAGAATTTCGTCCTCGAAATTAACAAGTAAGAAAAGTTACATAATCTATTAATTTTCCAAAATTCATAGTTAAATTTCTTACAATACTTTACTAAGTTTTCAAATCATACTTAGTTATCTTTTCAAAAACAACTACTATTGTTTAACTTTCAATTCCAAGTCCAAAGTTAAAGTTTTCAAAAAATTTCCAATTTTCTTAAATTTTTTCTAACGCCTTAAATTTTCGGAAAAATTCGCCATAGTCTCCTTTGCGCGGCTCGATCCGAAAAAAAAAATGACAGTGTATATATAAAAAATATACATCTCATCAAGTAATGACGCATCCCGAAGGAAAAAAGTATAAAAGTACGATATGTAATCCGAGATATGTACCTTATATTTTATTAGCAAGCATATACGGCTAATATAGCGCGAAAGCGAGCTCCAAATGCGAAGCAAACGCGATCCGCACCTACTAAACACTCAACAAACAATATGAGAATCATGCATATAGATAATAGTATGGATATACATCATATAGCAACATAATAACTATATATGTCAACATAGAAAATGCAACAAAAGCAACAAATGCAAACATCAACCAACTATCATCCAACTAACATTCATTTTCAATTAGTTTATATTCACTAATTCATATTCAAGTTGGTTCACTTCCAAATCAAATTCAATTCTATTTAAGATTCACTTAACTTCCAATTGGATTTTAATTACTTTAGCTTCCAATTTCATTGATACTTAATGAATTATATACAATCAACTAACAATCATATAACAACCAATGTATATCAATTGCAACCAAATTCCTTTGCTTATATTCATTCAATTTGGTTTAACACCATTACTTTCAATTGGTTTAATTAAATTGATTTTCACTCAATTATTCAACTTTTCAATAATCATCAGATTTTAATGAATTAACACTTATATCCATTATTTCATATCAACTTTATTTACATTCATCATTTAATCAAATTTAATTTCTAAAGTTGAATTTCATTTAAATAACTTAAGTTCATATCTATCACTTAAGTTTATTAATTTACTTTGATACCTATATCAACTTCATTCAACTTCTCTTAAGTTATACTTCATTTACAAACATCACTTGTTTTTACTTAACTTAAATTCCAACTTATAAATCAATTCAGCTTCCAAATTCTAAAGTAAATTTCCATTTAACTTTAAATTCGTTTTTATTTCAACTCATATTCATAAATATATTCATATAGTTTCACTTCTTATATATATAAGTTTATTTCACAATTGTAATTCACTATAATTATAATTCAATTCTTATAATTCTTTTGCTTATACAATTCTTCTTTTATTTAGATTATTCAAACAACCTAACAATCAACTTATTTTCACTTTAATAATTCTGAAAAATTATTCCTTTATATATAAAATATAGTCAAGGTAAAATTATTTCATATACCCAATTTCAAACAATATTGTGTCGAATTGTTCTATTCAAGTGTTTATAAACCCTTTCGGCATAGTTGTCCAGACTGTGCCGACGAAGGTTCATATGCCACTCAATAAACCAATCATCACAATATAAAACAATTTCATATTCACTAACAAATACGCTCTCATAGCTATTATTACACTCAAACTCATTCTAGAGTACTGCTGACTCTATCTCTAATGAGTAATACCCAACAGAACCATGGTTGTCGCTTAACCATATGCTCTGATACCACCTGTGACGACCCACAAATCCGTACTCCTTGAATATACACTAATCTCCATAGATTAATTCAAGATGAACAGAAATACGAATTATCAATGTTTAAGAAAAAGAAAAAGGGTAGAAGAAGAGATAAGAAGATAGAAAATGGAGGAAAAAAAAAGAATAGAACGGAATAGAAAACAACAGAACAACATCAGAATCTCACAATTCGCAGCGGAACAACATATAATAATCAATGAATAATCTTTAAACAAAGAACTATATCAGTTATTACATTACATCACATTTCATTACATCATATCATCAGAGTGTACAACAACAACAACAAACAGCGGAAAAGAAATACTATATACTAGTAATACGCCATGCCATCCAGCTTGCCTCCAGCAACTCCAGAATATCCAGAATATCCTGATAAACCTGACTCTTGACTGCCCGTGTAGAAATTGGTGGGCACCCAGAGTTTAGGAAGGAAAACAATAAACTCCGAGTCAGTCATGTGACTGGTGTGAGAACTCAAAATAGTTTATTTAACTTTGAAAACAAAATAGAGGAATATTTTTAAAGTCAACTCGCAATGTTTTTTTTTAAAAATGAGACTACCATAAGGCCTCCCGCACACAGACACAATGCAAACGCAGAATCGGAGGAGATTTCTCCTTATGATAGTCAAAGAAGCTTGATACGCATTTAAAATAACATTTTATATTATTACTAGTGCATAGTGTAGGAAAAATTCATTTCGAAAGTAGAATATAAATCTTAGCCAACATACGACCATTATCGTATGCCTACTATAGCCACCATCCAAACAGTGGGGCACCACCATAAGTGAATGATAGGTTCTACAACTAATACCGTACAAGTCTCGTATTGTTTCTTTGGATTTCCAACGAATGATCAGGCCAAGGAACTTCCCATTGCCACATGAGAATGCCTCTGGATGGACATCCCCGAGAACCAAACTGGATCTCTACCAACACAAGGCCGGGTTACCCCTAACTGAGTAACAACTGACCGAATATGCCATCCCCCGGTCCTTTGGGACCTTTCACCGAGCGCTCGTAATCAATTCACACAATCATAAAGTGTTTTCAACATGAGTAAGTATCTGGGCTCCATACCATGATACCACCCTTTTCCATAAGGAAATGCACATATCCTAAAGGGCGCTACCCCTCATAACCTTGCCGCATCTTTCCTGTTTTGACCATTCCCGAGGTGTGAGGCTCGACGAAGTCACGTCCACAAAAACATACTTTATACAAAAGCCATGCTTTGGGTCAACAAATGATCATAGAAATGATCACCAAGATAGACGATCAAATAAATGATCCTATCACAAATAATCAACACAATGATCATTTACAGCAACACTCAGCATGTCACATTACCAAATTGGGAATATATCGCTGATAACCTTCAACTACATAACCTCTGAGCTCGTACGTCTCAGAGAAGGGTGTTAAGCTAAAAGAATAAATTCTCCGCCACCAACAGAAATATATTTGAAATAAATCTGCTTTATATCTCAATTTGTAACGTCAGACATACAATCCATACAAGTCTGTTCCGGGCTCGAACAGAACCGAAGGCACTTCTTACGAAGCCCTTGCAATCCGGGTATTCACAATCCCGATCGAATTTCCCATCACTTAGGAAATCTCTATACCCGGAGCTACCCAGTGCAGAGACAATCGATAGGTCATCCTATCGCTTTCGCAAATACCCGGTCTTCAACACCGGTCATCAAATGCAATTCATAACGACGTATCACATATTCGGAATGGGTTATACGACCCCATGGTCCTTTCCCGGTTAACCCGAATAGTGAGAGCTTATTCAAAAATAAGTGTGGCATTCAAATTCAAACAAATCACATCAATTACCCATTCAAAGGGAAATATTGATAGTCGGTTATTGAACTATCAATGGATATGCACAACATCACCAGATTCCAAATAATTTTCCAAATTATTTATTTTTCAAAAATATCTTTACTAGATATATAATTTCACACTTCAAAAATAAATCAATATTTATTTTTAAACAAATTCTCTTTCTTTTATAAATTCCTTAGTGAATTTATATTTCACAATATCTATGCATATACGATTTCAATTATTCATTTCAATTTATCTTCAAAAAGATAAATTCTCTAATATTCACTTTATATTGGAAAAACATTTCCATACTTATTTATTCATAAGTAATTCACAAATTTTATTTATTTTCAACACTTGGAAAATATTCAATATACTTAAATCGAGATTAAGTATATATTTCATTCTTTAAGGAAATCATTCTCTTAAACATATTTATTTGGGCCAAAACGAATGTTACGTAAAACATCGTTACGACAACCCAAAATCACTAGTATAGGGATTCGAAATTAAAATAGATATATAGATCCCAATACTATACAAAAAATTTCCTTTCGGAAATCATTTACTATAACAACAGTGTTATAGTCCACTATTTCCTTTTATTTCTCGAAAACGTCTATTTCAACAATAGATGTTGAAATCTATGGTTTCGAATATCAACCCAATTAAAACATCGTTAACTTGTTTTAATTCTATTTAAAACATCATATTCAAAACAATTTCTTTAACATATTATTCACTATTCAAAAACGTGAATACACTTGTTAACAAATTTCATCACTTCTATTCATTTTATTTTAAAGGATTATTCACAGATCAAAAACGTGAATATAACTCCATTAATAGGTTTCAACAATTTACTTATCAAAATAAGTCGTTTGCGAATTTATATAACAACGTTTATAAATTCCTTTATTAACCTATTAAATTTATAACTCAATTATAAAACAAAAGTTCATATCATAAGTGAAATACTTATAATTTATTTGTTTGCAAAAATCGTTCCTTTGAACTTCATAATTATAAATCTTATAACTTATAAGATTCAATTATTTATCCAAAACCATTCTTTAATAACTTCACGAAATTTATAAATCTTATTATTTATAAATTTCACTTATAACTTCACCATTTATAATTCTATAAATTCCATTCACTTATGCAATCCATTTTCACTTCATTCAAACACTTATAAAAACTCGTTTTATAATTCAAATATTTTCATTTATAAATATCAATTTATAAATCCTTTATATAAATCAATTTATGTTATTCTTTTAAAACATCTTTAATCTCCTTTATAATTTCATCATTTTGATTTATAAAATAATCAAATTTTATAAATCCTATAACTTAAACTTTTCATAATAAATTCAATTAGTCCCGGTTTAAACTCTTTTATAAAATCATTAATCCATATTTCTCAAAAATCAACTTTAACCGTATTTCTCAAAAATCATAATTTTATATAACTTTTAAAAATTATAACGTTTATTTATTTAAAATGGATCAGTTCCAAAAATATTTTATAAACGTATACTTTCAAAAATCACTTTAAAATCATTTTAAAATCCCAAAATTTGGTTCAATGATGCTACACACCAAATAGTCAATCACGACAACAACGACATCATATATCGTATATGATAGTCCATCAAATATCAAAATATCTGAAATCAAATAAATACTGTTGAGGAATCCAGTTGGATCCCTCCAACCTGTTTTCCTGCATCCACAAACATTAGCACAATACCAATTCCGTTCCAGTACGAAATTATCGCGGTATATGGGATTTAAAATATTATCCGCTTAATAGACGGCGCAATAGGGTCTCATCCGCTAAAAAGAATGCGGGAAATCAATAACTGCAATATATACATATGCCAATATATATATTGCTATTATATATAATACCAATTTCACTGTTTATGAAATATTCGCGGTATATGTTTTTAATAAATAGCATCCGCTTACTAACGGCGCATAATGTCTATTTTAACAATCAATAGATAACAATCATCATTCAACATGCATTCAAATATTTTAAATCAAACTATTTAAAATAAAATCGAAACCGATTCGATTGAGTGAGAAGTTCTCACCTTAATTTCAATTTTGTTTTAGCGATTTATTTCGAATAAAATTAAACGGACGTTTAATTTTACCCGAAATTCTCACTAACTCCAAACGACTCCAATCCAATTCCATCGCGTAGTGCTCGTCCATACGATTTCAACGCAACTGGTTTCGCGCGTTTTCGACCTCGTATGAAAAAGATATCAATTTATGAAGTTTACACGATTTATACTTAATAAATTTACAACTTTATTTATATTTTTAACCTACAATCATTCCTAGCCGTGAGATCCCATGCCCCTTGCATCTCCACCGTGCTTGGTCATCTTCCTCATCTCACGTTATCTCCAGTATCTTCATACGCATATAAACCCATATAACAAAATTTAGGTTTTGATTTATCGATCACCACAAGCAACTTGAACACGATCGGAGACAAGGGTTTTGAAGCCCCTCACACAAGCTACTCTCGGCCTGAGTATGGGGAAGCTCGGCCTCACCATCGTCTTGATTTGCGTGCATGAACGGTGGAGAACGCGACCTCCCTGACGACGCTGTGGTGCTCCAAATTCGATCATCACCGTATGGATGTGAAGCCCTCGCGAATCTCTACAACTTTCGTGTTGACGCGTCTTTCTAATTGCTGATGGATTTCGAGATATTAAGAGGAGAAGATTGGAAGTTTTCAGCCCTTGATAAATGATGGTGGCGGCTGTGAATTATTAGGGTTAGGGTTTTATTTTTCTCAAAATTGTGAATGGTTGGTCTATTTATAGAGAATTAAAACGAACACTATTCATTCCGATTTTCCGAACTCCGATTTACGCGCCGCAACCAGCATTTCTAGGGTTTACCCCGCGTTCCGGACACAATGGAACATGTTTCGAAAGCTAATTCGATCATCTGTGCAAGTTATGGCAACAAACGATCGATTTAAATTAAACCGATTTAAACGATTTTCTAGGCGTTTTAATTTGTACCGGACAAACGGTAAATCCAAGTGACACGAAATTTGAAATCCTGTAATAACTAATTATTACGGATCCAATGGAACTGGTTTCGTTCAATTCTGAGACTGTTCAAAAATTGACTATTTTCACTAGTCGATTAAATATTAAAATATTCAATTTTCACAAATTAACTTTTAATTCGATTTTAAAAGTTCTAAAATATCGTTCTAACTTCAACGTGATAAAATAAAATTTTACAAATCATTTTAATCATATTTAACTCAATTTTCAATTATTTCCATAATTTAACATATTAAATTATCGATTTAATTATTCAATTGAATCCAATTATTCAAATAAAATTTATTTGACTTATAAATTTCACTTGTTAATATTTAAAATTAATTAAATATTCAAATTTTAATTACTAAAAATCCTGGGTCGTTACAATCTTCCCCCCTTAAAAGAATTTCGTCCTCGAAATTAACAAGTAAGAAAAGTTACATAATCTATTAATTTTCCAAAATTCATAGTTAAATTTCTTACAATACTTTACTAAGTTTTCAAATCATACTTAGTTACCTTTTCAAAAACAGCTACTATTGTTTAACTTTCAATTCCAAGCCCAAAGTTAAAGTTTACAAAAAATTTCCAATTTTCTTAAATTTTTTCTAACGCCTTAAATTTCGGAAAAATTCGCCGTAGTCTCCTTTGCGCGGCTCGATCCGAAAAAATAAATGACAGTGTATATATAAAAAATATACATCTCATCAAGTAATGAGGCATCCCGAAGGAAAAAAGTATAAAAGTACGATATGTAATCCGAGATATGTACATTATATTTTATTAGCAAGCATATACGGCTAATATAGCGTGAAAGCGAGCTCCAAATGCGAAGCAAACGCGATCCGCACCTACTAAACACTCAACAAACAACATGAGAATCATTCATATAGATAATAGTATCGATATACATCATATAGCAACATAATAATTATATATGTCAACATAGCAAATGCAACAAAAGCAACAAATGCAAACATCAACCAACTATCATCCAACTATCATCCAACTAACATTCATTTTCAATTAGTTTATATTCACTAATTCATATTCAAGTTGGTTCACTTCCAAATCAAATTCAATTCTATTTAAGATTCACTTAACTTCCAATTGGATTTTAATTACTTTAGCTTCCAATTTCATTAATACTTAATGAATTATATACAATCAACTAACAATCATATAACAACCAATGTATATCAATTGCAACCAAATTCCTTTGCTTATATTCATTCAATTTGGTTTAACACCATTACCTTCAATTGGTTTAATTAAATTGATTTTCACTCAATTATTCAACTTTTCAATAATCATCAGATTTTAATGAATTAACACTTATATCCATTATTTCATATCAACTTTATTTACATTCATCATTTAATCAAATTTAATTTCTAAAGTTGAATTTCATTTAAATAACTTAAGTTCATATCTATCACTTAACTTTATTAATTTACTTTGATACCTATATCAACTTCATTCAACTTCTCTTAAGTTATACTTCATTTACGAACATCACTTGTTTTTACTTAACTTAAATTCCAACTTATAAATCAATTCAGCTTCCAAATTCTAAAGTAAATATCCATTTAACTTTAAATTCATTTTTATTTCAACTCATATTCATAAATATATTCATATAGTTTCACTTCTTATATATATAAGTTTATTTCACAATTGTAATTCACTTTAATTATAATTCAATTCTTATAATTCTTTTGCTTATACAATTCTTCTTTTATTTAGATTATTCAAACAACCTAACAATCAACTTATTTTCACTTTAATAATTCTGAAAAATTATTACTTTATATATAAAATATAGTCAAGGTAAAATTATTTCATATACCCAATTTCAAACAATATTGTGTCGAATTGTTCTATTCAAGTGTTTATAAACCCCTTCGGCATAGTTGTCCAGACCGTGCTGACGAAGGTTCATATGCCACTCAATAAACCAATCATCACAATATAAAACAATTTCATATTCACTAACAAATACGCTCTCATAGCTATTATTACACTCAAACTCATTCTAGAGTACTGTTGATTCTATCTCTAATGAGTAATACCCAACAGAACCATGGTTGTCGCTTAACCATATGCTCTGATACAACCTGTGACGACCCGCAAATCCGTACTCCTTGAATATACACTAATCTCCATAGATTAATTCAAGATGAACAGAAATACGAATTATCAATGTTTAAGAAAAAGAAAAAGGGTAGAAGAAGAGATAAGAAGATAGAAAATGGAGGAAAAAAAAATAGAACGGAATAGAAAACAACAGAACAACATCAGAATCTCACAATTCACAGCGGAACAACATATAATAATCAATGAATAATCTTTAAACAAAGAACTATATCAGTTATTACATTACATCACATTTCATAACATCATATCATCAGAGTGTACAACAACAACAACAAACAACGGAAAAGAAATACTATATACTAGTAATACGCCATGCCATCCAGCTTGCCTCCAGCAACTCCAGAATATCCAGAATATCCTGATAAACCTGACTCTTGACTGCCCGTGTAGAAATTGGTGGGCACCCAGAGTTTAGGAAGGAAAACAATAAACTCCGAGTCAGTCATGTGACTGGTGTGAGAACTCAAAATAGTTTATTTATCTTTGAAAACAAAATAGAGGAATATTTTTAAAGTCAATTCGCAATGTTTTTTTTTAAAATAAGACTACCATAAGGCCTCCCGCACACACACACAATGCAAACGCAGAATCGGAGGAGATTTCTCCTTATGATAGTCAAAGATGCTTGATACGCATTTAAAAGAACATTTTATATTATTACTAGTGCATAGTGTAGGAAAAATTCATTTCGAAAGTAGAATATAAATCTTAGCCAACATACGACCATTATCGTATGCCTGCTATAGCTACCATCCAAACAGTGGGGCGCCACCATAAGTGAATGATAGGTTCTACAACTAATACCGTACAAGTCTCGTATTGTTTCTTTGGATTTCCAACGAATGATCAGGCCATGGAACTTCCCATTGCCACATGAGAATGCCTCTGGATGGACATCCCCGAGAACCAAACCGGATCTCTACCAACACAAGGCCGGGTTACCCCTAACTGAGTAACAACTGACCGAATATGCCATCCCCCGGTCCTTTGGGACCTTTCACCGAGCGCTCGTAATCAATTCACACAATCATAAAGTGTTTTCAACATGAGTAAGTATCTGGGCTCCATACCATGATACCACCCTTTTCCATAAGGAAATGCACATATCCTAAAGGGCGCTACCCCTCATAACCTTGCCGCATCTTTCCTGTTTTGACCATTCCCGAGGTGTGAGGCTCGACGAAGTCACGTCCACAAAAACATACTTTATACAAAAGCCATGCTTTGGGTCAACAAATGATCATAGAAATGATCACCAAGATAGACGATCAAATAAATGATCCTATCACAAATAATCAACACAATGATCATTTACAGCAACACTCAGCATGTCACATTACCAAATTGGGAATATATCGCTGATTACCTTCAACTACATAACCTCTGAGCTCGTACGTCTCAGAGAAGGGTGTTAAGCTAAAAGAATAAATTCTCCGCCACCAACAGAAATATATTTGAAAGAAATCTGATTTATATCTCAATTTGTAACGTCAGACATACAATCCATACAAGTCTGTTCCGGGCTCGAACAGAACCGAAGGCACTTCTTACAAAGCCCTTGCAATCCGGGTATTCACAATCCCGATCGAATTTTCCATCACTTAGGAAATCTCTATACCAGGAGCTACCCAGTGCAGAGACAATCGATAGGTCATCCTATCGCTTTCGCAAATACCCGGTCTTCAACACCGGTCATCAAATGCAATTCATAACGACGTATCACATATTAGGAATGGGTTATACGACCCCATGGTCCTTTCTTGGTTAACCCGAATAGTGAGCGCTTATTCAAAAATAAGTGTGGCATTCAAATTCAAACAAATCACATCAATTACCCATTCAAAGGGAAATATTGATAGTCGATTATTGAACTATCAATGGATATGCACAACATCACCAGATTCCAAATAATTTTCCAAATTATTTATTTTTCAAAAATATCTTTACTAGATATATAATTTCACACTTCAAAAATAAATCAATATTTATTTTTAAACAAATTCTGTTTCTTTTAAAAATTCCTTAGTGAATTTATATTTCACAATATCTATGCATATGCGATTTCAATTATTCATTTCAATTTATCTTCAAAAAGATAAATTCTCTAATATTCACTTTATATTGGAAAAACATTTCCATACTTATTTATTCATAAGTAATTCACAAATTTTATTTATTTTCAACACTTGGAAAATATTCAATATACTTAAATCGAGATTAAGTATATATTTCATTCTTTAAGGAAATCATTCTCTTAAACATATTTATTTGGGCCAAAACGAATGTTACGTAAAACATCGTTACGACAACCCAAAATCACTAGTATAGGGATTCGAAATTAAAATAGATATATAGATCCCAATACTATACAAAACATTTCCTTTCGGAAATCATTTACTATAACAACAGTGTTATAGTCCACTATTTCCTTTTATTTCTCGAAAACGTCTATTTCAACAATAGATGTTGAAATCTATGGTTTCGAATCTCAACCCAATTAAAACATCGTTAACTTGTTTTAATTCTATTTAAAACATCATATTCAAAACAATTTCTTTAACATATTATTCACTATTCAAAAACGTGAATATACTTGTTAACAAATTTCATCACTTCTATTCATTTTATTTTAAAGGATTATTCACAGATCAAAAACGTGAATATAACTCCATTAATAGGTTTCAACAATTTACTTATCAAAATAAGTCGTTTGCGAATTTATAAAACAACGTTTATAAATTCCTTTATTAACCTATTAAATTTATAACTCAATTATAAAACAAAAGTTCATATCATAAGTGAAATACTTATAATTTATTTGTTTGCAAAAATCGTTCCTTTGAACTTCATAATTATAAATCTTATAACTTATAAGATTCAATTATTTATCCAAAACCATTCTTTAATAACTTCACGAAATTTATAAATCTTATTATTTATAAATTTCACTTATAAATTCACCATTTATAATTCTATAAATTCCATTCACTTATGCAATCCATTTTCACTTCATTCAAACACTTATAAAAACTCGTTTTATAATTCAAATATTTTCATTTATAAATATCAATTTATAAATCCTTTATATAAATCAATTTATGTTATTCTTTTAAAACATCTTTAATCTCCTTTATAATTTCATCATTTTGATTTATAAAATAATCAAATTTTATAAATCCTATAACTTAAACTTTTCATAATAAATTCAATTAGTCCCGGTTTAAACTCTTTTATAAAATCATTAATCCATATTTCTCAAAAATCAACTTTAACCGTATTTCTCAAAAATCATAATTTTATATAACTTTTAAAAATTATAACGTTTATTTATTTAAAATGGATCAGTTCCAAAAATATTTTATAAACTTATACTTTCAAAAATCACTTTAAAATCATTTTAAAATCCCAAAATTTGGTTCAATGATGCTACACACCAAATAGTCAATCACGACAACAACGACATCATATATCGTATATGATAGTCCATCAAATATCAAAATATCTGAAATCAAATAAATACTGTTGAGGAATCCAGTTGGATCCCTCCAACCTGTTTTCCTGCATCCACAAACATTAGCACAATACCAATTCCGTTCCAGTACGAAATTATCGCGGTATATGGGATTTAAAATATTATCCGCTTAATAGACGGCGCAATAGGGTCTCATCTGCTAAAAAAAATGCGGAAAATCAATAACTGCAATATATACATATGCCAATATATATATATATTGCTATTATATATAATACCAATTTCACTGTTTATGAAATATTCGCGGTATATGTTTTTAATAAATAACATCCGCTTACTAACGGCGCATAATGTCTATTTTAACAATCAATAGATAACAATCATCATTCAACATGCATTCAAATATTTTAAATCAAACTATTTAAAATAAAATCGAAACCGATTCGATTGAGTGAGAAGTTCTCACCTTGATTTCAATTTCGTTTTAGCGATTTATTTCGAATAAAATTAAACGGACGTTTAATTTTATCCGAAATTCTCACTAAGTCCAAACGACTCCAATCCAATTCCATCGCGTAGTTCTTGTCCATACGATTTCAACGCAACTGGTTTCGCGCGTTTTCGACCTCGTATGAAAAAGATATCAATTTATGAAGTTTACACGATTTATACTTAATAAATTTACAACTTTATTTATATTTTTAACCTACAATCATTCCTAGCCATGAGATCCCATGCCCCTTGCATCTCCACCGTGCTTGGTCATCTTCCTCATCTCACGTTATCTCCAGTATCTTCATACGCATATAAACCCATATAACAAAATTTAGGTTTTGATTTATCGATCACCACAAGCAACTTGAACACGATCGGAGACAAGGGTTTTGAAGCCCCTCACACAAGCTACTCTAGGCCTGAGTATGGGGAAGCTCGGCCTCACCATCGACTTGATTTGCGTGCATGAACGGTGGAGAACGCGGCCTCCCTGACGACGCTGTGGTGCTCCAAATTCGATCATCACCGTATGGATGTGAAGCCCTCGCGAATCTCTACAACTTTCGTGTTGACGCGTCTTTCTAATTGCTGATGGATTTCGAGATATTAAGAGGAGAAGATTGGAAGTTTTCAGCCCTTGATAAATGATGGTGGCGGCTGTGAATTATTAGGGTTAGGGTTTTATTTTTCTCAAAATGGTGAATGGTTGGTCTATTTATAGAGAATTAAAACGAACACTATTCATTCCGATTTTCCGAACTCCGATTTACGCGCCGTAACCAGCATTTCTAGGGTTTACCCCGCGTTCCGGACACAATGGAACAGGTTTCGAAAGCTAATTCGATCATCTGTGCAAATTATGGCAACAAACGATCGATTTAAATTAAACCGATTTAAACGATTTTCTAGGCGTTTTAATTTGTACCGGACAAACGGTAAATCCAATTGACACGAAATTTGAAATCCGGTAATAACTAATTATTACGGATCCAATGGAACTGGTTTCGTTCAATTCTGAGACTGTTCAAAAATTGACTATTTTCACTAGTCGATTAAATATTAAAATATTCAATTTTCACAAATTAACTTTTAATTCGATTTTAAAAGTTCTAAAATATCGTTCTAACTTCAACATGATAAAATAAAATTTTACAAATCATTTTTAATCATATTTAACTCAATTTTCAATTATTTCCATAATTTAACATATTAAATTATCGATTTAATTATTCAATTAAATCCAATTATTCAAATAAAATTTATTTGACTTATAAATTTCACTTGTTAATATTTAAAATTAATTAAATATTCAAATTTTAATTACTAAAATTTCTGGGTCGTTACAATGGGTTTAAGGCCCATCATTGGGGCTGAAAAATTTCGGTTTTGGGAAGGCCTAGGGAGGCTAAAACATAGTAAACTGGCTTGGAGATATTGGGTTTAGATAAAGTGAGAATGGGTAAAAAGGTATTCCTCATTTCTCTCTATTGTAACCCTCTGTGTGTGTGTGTGTCTAAAAACAGTTACTAACCTTTTGGCCGCCATTACCTTCTACATTGCTGGTTAAAACATAGCTTTCAGTCCACTCTAAAATTCCCAAATATATTTCAAATTAAAATAATACTATCCGATAGTTAGAGGTTAGTGATTCCTTACTTGCAATCTGACCGATCATGAACAGTAAAGGAAGGGATGTCATTGCTTCAACGTGGATTCAAATGCATCATTAAATTGGTAATTTTAATCCATATTACAGTAATTAAATTGCATTTAATGATCCAATGAGCAATTTCATATCCGTTTAAATATATTGCTACTATATGTTTAGTTAGTTGAGATTTTTATAAGTAGATGCGGTTGTCACAAATCAGTTTGGTTATGTGCATAGTTTCTTTATAATACTATTTGATTTATGTATAGACAAATGTTATTTACTCTATAAAATCAATTTTTGTCCTTAATAATTGTTTTATATATAATTATTAATAAATTCATATATATATATATATATTAATGTATATTTCTCTCTCATAATAGCATATATGCATATATAAGATATGTACAATTTAAAATTTTAGTACACTTATTTATATATAATATGAATTTACAAATTCGAAAATTAATGATCGTACATATATTCATATTTTTAAATTAACATTTATTGAAATTTTGAATTATTTATTATATATAAAATAATTATTACATTTAAAAATAAATTTAATATTTTTAAAAATATTATATCATTTTAGAAACAGATAGAATTTTTTTAGGATTTCTTTAATAAATTTCAGTTTTTTTAATAATTAATATTATTTCAAAAAAACTATTTATGATTTATTAGAAATAATATTTTAGTTGATAAATTCTTCAAAAAATTTGTAACCTTTCATTCATGATCCTAAATTTTTTGAAAATTTAAAATTTGAATTTTTGATAATATATTATTTTACGTTAAAAAATTATTGCCAAAATCAATGTATTTATTTTAGAAAATAATATTTCAACTTTGAAAAATCTTCAGATTTTTCCTTAGCTCCATTTCATGATTCTAGGTTTTAGGAAACTGTAAAATTTGAATTTTCTTCAATAGATTATTTTATGTTAATTATTTATGGATAAAATCATTATTTTATTCATAATATATACAAATTAAAATACTAAAATTATTATGTTCGCAAAACTAAGCTAATTTTGAGTTATAAATAATTTTTAATAGTTATTCTCTCTCTTTCTATATATATAAATGTTTTATGTTCATATATTATATACAATATATTTATACATACATGTGTGTATGTGTGTGTTTGTGGTGTTGTAACACATATACATGCACATATTTGGACAACATACATGACATACAAAATGAGCTAATATGTCTATTGCGATGTAAACTCCAGCATCTACATATGAGCATATTATACCTTTCATGGATTATTATGTTATATATGCACTCACACATATATGTATATGATGCATTTATGTATAAACTAAATCAAATAAAATTAATTTCATATCTTAATATATATGAATTTAAATAAAATAAATGATTTTATTTAAATTAAATTTAGAAATTTTCTAATTCAGTTAGACTTCATAGGCCCAATAAAAGACTTAATAGGGTAAAATTTTTGAAATTCACCCATAACTTTCATTGCGGGCTAGTCCAATTTCGACAATGGTATCAAAGCCCAATAGCAAATACGATCTAAATTAGTCATATTAAGGCTAATTAATTAAGCTTGTCTACTTAGCGCGGTGTCTAGAAAGGTAATGTCTAGGATTGAAATTGGGTAATCAAGTACCCTATCCTACCTGGTTACCGGCCTGGCCCGAAAGGTGAAGTGAGCCCAAAGGTTGCCCCTAATAGAAAAGGCCCAACTTAATTTTGGCTTCGGGCTAATTTTCAAAATCTTTTGAAAATTAATGTTAAAGATTTTAAATTTATAAAACATGTTTATTATAAAATTATAATACTACATAAGTTTTCAAAATGTTTGGAAGGATAATGATATTTTCAAAATGTTTGAAAATATTTATGTAATAATTTCAAATTTATTAATAAGATTAATAAATTAAATAAATTAAATACGTTAATTAATTAATGCACATATGCATGTCTATGTTGATATATGTTATGTTATTTGAAAATGTTTAAGATAACATAAGTATACATGTATGTACATAAGATAAATTTTGAAATTAATAAATTTTAATAAAAATTATTCAATTGAACAAATTAATGAAAGGTTAATTAATTAAATAAAATACACATATATATGATATATGTGTGTTACACTATAAATGTTATAGTAGGTATGTCCAATATAAAAGTTATATTGGAATACTAGTTTAAAATTAATTAAAGAGTTAATTGATTAAAATTAATTCGATAACATTTAATTAATGATATATTATACGTAAGACTATCATATAAGTAGTATGAAATATAAAAGTTATATAACAATAAAAATTATATGATATGTGTATAAACTAAATGTGGAACATTAAAGAAACCCAAATAGACTTGAGAAATAAATACAAATGTAAATGTACATATACCGTGATTCTGATGTGTTTGATACTTGAATCGTTGTGGTATTTCATAAGAAATATATTATTCTATAAGTCAATATCATTCAATATATATATTGAAGATTATGAATCTTCAATATAATGTTGTCCTCTACTATATATATTAATAAATTACTTACATGCTCCTTAGTTGTTGAGCAAACTTAAGCTAGAGATGTTATGCGAAGTATTATTAATATATTAAACAGATGATGCAAGATAACTATATGTATTTGTTGAGCAAACTCATGATACATATACATACTTAGGCCATCACGATATGGTAGGTATGAGTGAATAATCTCTTTCGATTTGTTAATCAAACTCAAGGTCGAAATGAGATTAGAAAAAGGAAAAAATGGGTTAAGAGTTGTATGTGATACAACCGACAAGGAATTATCCATCGTTTATGGGGCTAAGATTTGTTGAGCAAACTCAAGGTCATAATACCAAAATAAACGAGTCCTAACACCCACTAGTGAAGTTGTAAGACTTCTATGTTTCATCTTAGGGTTTGGAGAAACATAAAAGACTAGTGGGAGCCTTATTAGAAAAATAACATGGTAACGTTTAACCTTTCTAATATTGTAAGAACATATGCTGTATGATGTTATAATTATCTACAGTGATAAATTTGTGCATTTAATAAGATTGATAAAACGTTTATCAATTAACATATATAAACAAACTGAATTGAAAGTTTATAAATAGAAGTATAATATATACTTACTAATAATTCTAATTGCATGTTGTATAATGTTTCTGTACCCATACAAGTGCCTAATTTCAATTACTTAATACATTCTTAAGTTGGTTATTATATATTTATTTGGCTTAGACCCTGTATTGCATTTTATGAGTTCTTGAACTCTAAATGCAATTCAAGACTATGGATATTTGATCCATGTACTTTCATATATAAATGCTATATGTTAAACGGTCATAGTTTGTGAGGTACAATATTTCGATGAAGTTAGTTCATTCGAAATAAGACAATAAACAATATTTTAAGATAATGTATTCAACTTGAATGATTTCAAAAGGATCATATTGTGTTAATGTAACACAAGACCATATGCTACGAGATACATCTAAGAACCCGATCTTTGAAATGCCATGTTGATCGGTTTACATATAGTGCAATATATTTGATGTCTTGAATGTTAAGAATAATCGAATGCGCTTTTGTAAAAGGTTTGTTATGATATTGTAGTAAGGTGTTTTTTGAATAGTTTGACCATTTGAAACAAAAATGAATGTATAAGAATAAATGTAATTTAAGGTAAAATTGGAATGAAGAGAATGAATTGTCACTTCTGCTTCATAGAGAAACATTGGAAACAAGTATTGTAGTACTAATTGATACCTAATATTGGAATATGAAATGTGATTTTTATTCCAAAATGTATTTTCATATAGAAAATTGTTTTCTATAACATTTATTTCTTTGAGTTCAAGATATTTGATCAAAGAACTCCCCACTGTAAACTAGTTGCATCATATGAAATAAGTAAACCATAATAATAGTATTAAGTGAATGGTGGACCTCTAAATTTAGTACGCTATTATAGTAATGACAGAAATAGTAGGAGCATGCCATATATCACCTAATGATTGCATCAAATTACGAAAATTGTTTTCATAAAATGTACCGAAAATTATTTGTGAAATAATGTTTATTTTTGGTATTGATTGAAAACTAGATATAACTATATTTCAATATGAGTATTATGAATATTCATTATGAAATAGAACTATATTATGGAATTTGTTTTCATAGTAAAAGCGATGCAACAAAAAATACATATATGTCTATATTATTTACAGTTGTTTTGGAATTATAGATTAAGCCGTGGTATTGAGAAATAATTTTACTATATGATTATGAATCATATGGTACAGGTTAATTACATCTCAAACAATTAATGGCTATGCACCCATTCAGTGGAGCATCATAAGAGCTGATGAACTCTTTGAATTAATACATATTGTTACATGCAATCAC
This sequence comes from Allium cepa, assembly GCA_030765085.1. Taxonomy (NCBI): domain Eukaryota; kingdom Viridiplantae; phylum Streptophyta; class Magnoliopsida; order Asparagales; family Amaryllidaceae; genus Allium; species Allium cepa. Next base: position 735,164,429 of record CM060935.1, on the reverse strand, counting down.
AAGTCTATTGATACTAAAAGGGTTCCACATAATTTGTTATATTTATCGATGATTTATTACCGACATGTACATATGTATTGGATACACATCTAGTAAGTTTATGATAAAATCATAAAATATAAAAGAAAAGTAAATAAAATAACATGCAATAGAATAAAATGATTTGTTTTGGTTGAATAAGTGAGTATATTGGAAAAAGTTCCAAATGTACCTAAAAATGAATATAGATTCAATCTCAAAATTTTCTCCTTCATGTGATATATAATGATACATCGATAAGGAGTAATCCGACATTGTTGGACAATTTACGATTAATTGCGAGTGAGTTGAGTTAGTTTCTTCGTATAAGGTCATGTGATTAAGAGTAGCACGCAAGGTTGAAATTATTTCATCTAAACAATAATTTACAAAAATCATACAAGATATGGGTTTGTAAGAAATCCCAACATATCCTAAGCCAAGGAGTTGGTAAGTTGTGCGAGTCGAAAGATTGCACGTAATACTTGTTCATGAGGGATCCTGTATGAATCTCCAAAAAGTTTTTTGGGAAGGTCTTTTATCAAATGACATAATGTTTCGAACATAATTTTTGTAAACTAAATCAGTTTTATAAATTAAAAGGTTCATAAAGCGTGTATGAATCCCTATTCTATTTGCACTAAGAAACAATTATTGTTTCAAGATATATCAACTTCATTGTGAAGGAATTTCTTTGAGAAATTTTTGGTAGTTAAATGGAATTGGATCCGAACCAAAGATAGAAGTGATTATATGAGATGAAGTGAAATTAACTAACCTAAATGAACATATAGCATTAGAATGTCTAATAAGTGTTCCCGTACATCGAAGAAAAACTATGAATTTTTTATTAATGTCGAAAATTTACGTTGCCCTCGGTTGCTCAATTAAACCATTAAGATTGTTGACTCTGTATGATATGATGCGTAGATCTGAAAGAATTCCAAGTACGCTATCAAAATATGATTTTGGTGGTCGTAACCAAAGAGATATGATCCATCGGCCAAGATTGTCCTTATTGGAAAGACTAATGTGGTTGGAATTAAATGAGCAATGTTGATAAGAATAATATTGCAAATTTCAATAGTTGAAATTAGCATAACAGATTCAGTATTCAACATGCTTAAGTTAATTCGGATTTACTTACAAAATTATCGCTCGATAAGACTTAGTGTTTGATACTATGAATTGAAACAGAAAATTTTAAATAATGATTTAGAGTAAGTCGTTTACATATATTAACCAAAAATGACTCAGAGTTAGTATGAGCGATATTGGGTTTGTGAGTCTTTGGATATGATCCAATAAATGATATAAATGTATCATTTTATAAGCATCAAGATTGAATAAGTATTTTGATAGAAATATCAAATAGTTTGATTTTCAATCAAAGTGCAGAGGAAGCGTATGTTCAAAAGAAAGAACGTTAAAATGTACATTGATATTTCTAAACTATATGTAAACAACACATTGTTGATTTTAACAATATGCTTGTATTAAAATAAATTTTAATTGTTTTAATACCCAATTTTTGATTGTAAATGATGTCTTTTATGGTGAGTATGATATGGATTGTCCCAAAATGATACACGAGAGCACCCTATTAAAAAGAGAACATGTAAGTTGGATTCCTTATGCATTAGTAATAGGTATTATCATACAGGTTATGTTGTGTATGATATTGTGTTTTATTTGTGTATTTGATACATGAAGCAAATATAAAATCCAAATTGATATCACTAAATTGTTGTTTGAGGTGTTCTCACGTATTCATGAAATACTAGAGAATTGTTTCTAGAAACAACGAACTACTTATGATGGAATGTTTGGACACAAACTTTTATATGAGATATTGATTATAACATGTCAATGATAAAATTCAAGTCGATATCTTTAATTTGAAAATGTTTCAAAATATGGTGATTGTGGTCGATTCAACGAAATATTGAGAACATTAACTTGAGTAGCGTTATAATAAACCAATGTTTATAGATATAAATGCACAAATTTTATAGTTAAGCCAAAGGTGATTCCAAATGTTGAGTATCCCATAATATTCTTATAAGATAATAATGTCATGAAATTGGTCATAATAGAACTTAAAGCTCACTAGAAGTTGAAAGACACACTTCGAATTGTTTCACATGATAAAGGCAGTTTGTCAGAGTTAGAGAGAGTTAATCGACAAAGTAGATAATTAAAACGTAACAGCATACCCATTCACTAAGTGACTTACCTAATTGGTTTTGAGAAAACTGATTGGAGAAGTTGGAATTAGATTCCGTAATGACCCTATGTGCAAGGGGGAGATTGATAGAGTTTGGAATATGACTTTGTGGAAATTATGTAATTTGTTATATATGTCTAACTCGTTGACCAATCTTGTTCGAAATAAAAGGTATTTTCTTCCTATTATATACTTGTTGTAATGTGATTATATTAATTGGTTACTTAATTAAAAGTATATTTAATGAAAAAAATCCATAAATGGTATATTTTGTGATAGTAGTTATAAAGTGTTGTAACCGTGAGTAATTTGTCATAACGAAACAAATATACCATCTTAAATGTTCCTAGTCAAGATGTATCGAGACTAGATATCGATGTATCTGTTGGGACTACATTACGCGATGCTCTCCAAATGTTGGACAGTGTATTACTACTCATGACTGCTAGGGGGACCTAGGAGTTATGTACTATTAGTTATTGAATAACTATGGAACGACTCACTCGATAGTTTCTTGTTGGTTAATATAACTAAGGTCAAACAAAAAATATCGATGTGACTGATTTACACAGTTCTCTCGACTTGAGAATACCGTGGATCTTCAATATGAAAACTCTGCTTTGATTATAGCCAAATCACGGCATGGCGTTCATCGAGTGCTATAGTTAGGTCGTGTGGATGTATTGAAAGTAAAGCACTATTCAAAAGAGGATTCGTCTCCTCAGTTATATGCGGTAAGCATCACAGTCAACTCAAAGTCAAAGTCTCTGGCTGGAGCATTTCAGTTAATAATAATTGTTATCATTGAATCAAGGACATTGTTTTTGGATTATAAGTTGAATGTGGATGAGGTTGGAATTTGACCATTACCAAATTCCATAAGTCTAAAGTGATATAGTTTTGATGAAGAGAATTGGTGTAAACAAATGTTACAACCGGGTAACGCTTATTAAATTAAAATTGGATTTATACTAAAAATGAGTAAGCGATAAATTTGGCCATAATGTCACGCCTCCTGCTAAGTGGCATGTGAACGTTAACATTAGAGTAGTTCGATGTTAATCGCCGACCAAATTTACACCCAAGAGTTACAAAGCCGAAATGATGAATTCTTTTAAGACCGAACGATTTAATTGGTTTATAATTTTATAAATTAATTAAATTAATTAATATTTATGAAATATTAATTATAAAATTTGAATATGATTTGAGAAATAAATAATGTTATATATATGTATAACAGTTATAAATATATCGATCGTTATACAATATCGACAAGTAATTAAATTAGATTTAATTGCAAAGTATTTTGGCTTGGGTTTAGATGGGTTGAAAGCCCATCATTAGGGCTACACAATTTTGGTTTTGGGAAGGTCTAGGGGTGACTAAAACATAGGAAATTGGCTTGGAGATAATGGGTTGAGATAAAGTGTGAATGTGTAAAAAGGTTTTCCTCGTTTCTCTCTAATACAACCCTATATATATGTATGTATGTATGTATATGTATGTATGTATGTATGTATGTATCTCTAAAAAAAATTACTAACCTTTTTGGCCACTATTGCCTTCTACATTTCTGGTCAAAACATAGCTCTCAGTCCATTCCAAAATTCTCAAATATATTTCAAATTAAAATACTATTCGATAGTTAGAGGTTGTTGATTCTGGACTTGCAATATGACGAATCAAGAACAGTAAAAGGATGGAAAGTCATTGCTTCAATGCGGATTCAAAAGCATCATTAAATTGGTAATTTTAATTCATTTACGGTAATTAAATTATATTCTATGATCCTATAATGAGAAATTCCATATCTGTTTAAATATATTGCTTTATGTTTAATTAGGTGAGATTTTTGTAAGTAGATGTGGTTGTCACAAATTAGTTTGGTTATGTGCATACTTTGATAATTATACTATTTGATTTATGTATAAACAAATGTTTTTTACTTTACAAAATCAAATTTTGTCCTTAATAATTATTATATATATATATTTATTAATAAATTCATATAAATATTTTTTTGTAAATAAAATTCATATATATATATATATATCTCATAATAGAATATATAAGATATATATATTATTTGAAAATTTTAGTACACTTATTTATATATAATATGAATTTACAAATTAGAAAATTAATTATCATATATATATATATTCATATTTTTAAATTAACATTTATTGAAATTTCGAATTGTTTTTATATATAAAATAATTATTACATTAAAACCTCAACTTTTTTTTAAATAATATATCATCTCAGAAACATATAGAAAAAATTTAGGAATTTTTCAATAAAGTTTATTATTTTTAATAATTAGTATTATTTCAAAAAAACTGTTTATGATTTGTTAAAAATAATAATTTAATCAAAAAATTCTTCAAACTTTTTCGTTACCTTTGTGATCCTAGATTTTCTAAAATTTTAAAATTTGAAATTGTAATATTATATTATTTTGTATTAAATAATTATTGTCGAAATTAGTCTATTTGTTTTTAAAAATAATTTTTCAACTTTGAAAAATCTCCAGATTTTTCCAAAGCTCTATTTTATATATCTAGATTTTCAAAAATTATAAAATTTGAATTTTCATCATTAGATTATTTTATATTAATTATTTATGGATGGAAACATTATTTTATTCATAATATATATAAATTAAAATTCTAAAATTGTTATGTTTGCAAAGCAAAGTTAAGTTTGAATTGTAAATAATTTTTAATAATTGTCTTTCTCTTTATATATATATATATATATATATATATATATATATATTTACATATAAGTGTTTTGTGTTCATATATTATATATAATATATTTATGCATACATGTGTGTGTGTTTTGTAACACATATACATGCACATATTTGAACAACATACATGACATACAAAATAAGCTAATATGTCTACAACGATGTAAATCCCAACATTTACATATGGGCATATTATACCTTTCACGGATTATTATGTTACACATGTACTCGCACATATACGTATATGATACATTTATATATAAAATAAATCAAATAAAACTAATTTTATTTCTAAATATATTTGAATTTAAATAAAATAAATGATTTTATTTAATGAAATTTAGAAATGTTCTAATTCAGTTAGACTTCATAGGCCCAATAAAAGACCCAATAGAGTAAATTTTTTGAAATCCACCCATAATTTCTGTTGCGGGCTAGTCTAGTCCAATAGTTTCAACCCAGTCGAAACCCTGCTGCCAACCTTATGCCTTTCGAATGAACTGAAGTCGTCAACTAGATCGAAAGGTTGCTTTTGTTTCATAAATGAAGTAAGCCACTTCCTATAGCTTTCGAAAGGGTTGATAGCTCCGAAGGCAATGGCTTCGAAGGGGATTTCGAAGCTATCCTTTAAATGTTTTGCCTAAGTGATTTAGGCTTTCGAAAGGATGGTTCCAAAGGCATCGTTTTTCCCTAAACTCTTTTATATGAAGATTAATGGTTTCAAAAGGGGTACTTCATTTATATTCACTTTGGCCTAAAAGATATTCTTAAGGATAAACCCAAAGGTTTTGAAAGGGATATTTTCAAAAGGTTTTGAAAGAGGTACTTTCAAATGGTTTCGAAGCTATGCTTCTAAGAGTTAATAAGTGATTCTTTAATACGTCCGAAAGGTGTATTTTGATGGTTTCGAAAGATATGTTTTAAAGTGTTTCAAAGGAATATGTTTAGTGTTTTGAAAAGAAGATTTGAATGCTTTCGAAGGAGGTTATCCAATGGTTTCAAAAGTAGTAGTTAAAGGTTTCGAAAGCCTTAGTTTTCAAAACAAAGAACCCAATCTCATTTTTAAATGAAAACCATGGCACAATAAAGGAGTTTTAAAACGACTTTTAAGTATGGAGTTTTGAAGAAGCTTTCCTTGATAAAGTTATACGTTAAAGGGATTGACCATGTTTTATACGAAAATAATTTTAAGGATATTAAACCATAGATGTTGGTGATTATTATGTTATTCTATTTGCTTCTTCTAGTTTACATATTCACTTTAATATGGACCCATAATTGTATTTTGGGGAGAAAGGGCAAAATAACCAGCTAGGTTGACCCAGTAGTAAATATAAATCGAGTTAACTCCTGCATGAGTAGAATTACATCCAAGAGGTCAATAGACCAGGATATAGGATGCCTAAATATTGATTAAAAAAGTGTCAGATAGACATGCACATAGTAAACCCATGAAAACAATGTTTAGGAAAAGTTATTGGCAAGGTCCAATAGGTTTGTAATGAACCCTTAAAACTATATCCTGATTAAATTATTGAAAAAAGTCAATAGGTTTCTAGTCAACCCCTGAAAACTAGGATAAGAGGGAAGTTATTGGACACTAATAGATTCAGGGAGAACCCATGAATTAGGAAGTTATTGGCAAGGGCCAATAGGTCCTTAGTGATCCCATGAAAATTATGAAACTAGACAGGGAGTCCATAAGCTTCAAGCAGGTTATTAGTAAGTCCATGAAAACTAAAAAGTTAATAGTGACCCTAGAAACTATAACTGAGACGGATAGTCAAAATGAATGCGGATGGGTAATTTAGAATTGATTTACTTGTTTGCATATCATCATAATATTTTGAATTGTTATGTTTTAACCATTGTGGATTCAGGAGCACTGTATATGGTTTTTATAAAATTTTGGACAAGATACTAGTGAGGGAAAAACTCGTTCCGCTAAACGACATGGCCTCACTAGATATCTAAATGGTCTGATATGGTAGATTATCATTCATACCAGACTTTATGTTTGACTCGGAGTTTATGTTTCTACTTAAACTCTTGGGTGATCAACTGATTTTGAGTAGTTTGAGAGTTGAGGTTTTCAGGTACCTCTTTAAACGAATAAGCTTTCGAAGACGTGCAGGAGGCATGATAGCTATTTAGAGTTCTTTTCTATTTTGATCCGCTGTGTTTTTTGTAAAGGCAAAGTTGTTTAATTGCCTAGTTATATACTATGTTCATCCAAGGGGCACCTTCATATGTCGCTCTTGGCGTATATTGTAGTAATTATATTTTCTCTGAACGTGGTTCTCGAATATCGGATTATGGAATAAATGTTGAAATGATTTGAAATGGAATGTGAAAGTTGTTCAATGATTTTAAATTATTTTCATATCCATGTTTTTCTGTTATATTATGTTTCTAACATTACCATATTTGGTCACCAAAGATTAATTACTATGGATAACTACAACATCTGTAGCCATTAGTTTTGGGTCTCCAAGTAAGGGATGTTATAATATCCCACTTGTCCTTTCTTTTCTACTGAAGCTACTAATTCGTTCATATCCTATAGAAATAACATCCTGGGTTTGGCTGAAGATGAGAGGAAGTTAAATTTGTGCTTTACTACCCCTTTACTGCTCAAATGCGATTTCCTATGCACTTGTCATAACTTCTCCTACTTCATCTTCAAATTCTCTCCATCTGCAGATAAACCTAGGTGCAGAAATAGATAAGATAGACTATGAAGCCCCTTTTCTTTTGCTTCTTTTTTTTATCAAGGCATTTACTGACCCCAAAACCCCCTTTTTTTGCAAGCAAAATGTTCATGATCTTTTTGATTCATTTTTTGTTAATGCTCTCGCAAGAAGTTAGAGACCACAAAGAAAAGGTAGAAAGAAAAAGGAAGAAAGGATAATGTTGAAACCTTTGACCATCCCTTCAAGAAACCGCATACGCCTCTTCTTCCTTCTCCTTCACCTGAAGTTCTCACCATCCCCTCAATCATTCCAAGGCCCACACATTCGATTCTTACCTTTACTCGAGGGTGCCGCTACTAAGCTTGCTAAGAGGTTAGGTCCCATCACTTTGGACAGCCTGTCCAATATTTTTTCTTCTCTTCAATCTTACCTCTCGCTCTTCCACTTCCCGTGCTCTCCTTCTTCGAGCTTTCTACTGAGCTTACAAGGTCTTGGGCCTATGTAAGTTCCCTCCCTTTTTATGGTAGTTTACTTGATCAATTCCCACCTGACTTTCCCTTACTTTGTAAGGGATAGGGCCTTGGCCACCGAGGTTCGTAAGAGGGGGAGATCCATCAGGTCACTTCCATTGCTTGTACTTCTAAACTCGAGGTAGACCTTGCCGCAGAAGCCTCTGAAAAGATTAAAATTAATAAAGAGCGGAAGGCCCAACGAGTGAAAGCTGAAAAGGTAGAGGAGGCGGTGAAGGCGACTAAAGAAGCCTTGGCATCGATGGGTCAAGAGTTGGAGAGAAGTACGAACTACTTAGGGAAGGGAAAAACATTAGGGGAGAAGGAGGTGGAGAAGTTTAAGGGCAATCTCAAATGGATCACTTAATGAGTTCTTTACAAAATGTATGTCGCGGCCAAGCGTCATTTCTATGCTGATCTTCTAGAGGATGCTACCACCAAGTTTGACCTTTGCTTCTCGAGGGACTCTTTTAAGACTAAAATGTCCCTTCCTACCGTAAGCCCAAGTGGACTAAGGATCTAGGCATGGAGCATGCCTCTCCTTCCACCTTCCATGGTGCCTCTTTGCAACAAGATGACATGGATGTAGGTCTAAGGAGACTTATTCCACCTCAACTCCTTATGTAATTACTTAAAATCTTATAAATGGCCTTATTGTCACTTATGTAAAAAGAATACTTTTGTTTCTTCAAATTTTGCTGTGGTCAACTTCTTTAATTTTATTGTTGCTTCGTTACTGTACCATGAATATCGATGTTATTTTCATTTCCATTTCCTTTGTAATCTTCTAAGGAAGTAATATTTACTAAACTCATGAAGGAAAGCATGGAGAAATTCCAAACCCAGACCATAGATAGTCTTGGTCTTACTACAGCAGCGATTTGCAAGCACAAAAAAGAGTTAGATGAGTAATTCATGCAACTTAGAGAGGACACCCAAGGGTTTCTTTCCAAAATTGATGAAGTAGTTAAAGAGGAAGAAGCACCTAGTGATTTTGTACTGCATCGATGGCAATATACCATAGAGAGTGGTTTTTTCCCACCCGGTAGTCCTCACCTGGAGTTGTTTAGTCCTAGGCTAAGTAATCTGACTAAGAAGTAAGCGTTGTGTTTCATCATTACTTTTGTATTTAAATTGGTTATATTCCTTATATATTAAACCGGTCCTTTTGTGATATGTTTTTTTAGACTTAGCTTTATGTAACTTAATTTCCTTTTAAATAAACTCCTATTACCACCAATTAGGTTAATCTTCGTGGGCCTCTTCCCGAGACTGTTGGAGATCCTTTAGTCCCCACCATTTATGGCCCAGGTGACATAGGTGTGTTTGAGTTTGGATTTGCGGCCGTGACTTCTATTGAGGCCTTGGAGAAGGATAATATATGTTTAACACTTACTAACATAAGGCTTACAAGAGATTTGAAGAATTCCATTTTCGAGCTTAAGGAAGCTAAGGATGTCCTTAAGCATCAGTACCAACATAATGTCAAACTACGCACTGAACTTGAGGCTGCAAATTCAAAGGTTGCCGACTGCAACAATCATTTAAGGAAGATAATGTGCTCTATGGGATCGTTTACGATGCAGAGATTAAAGATTTAAAGAAAACTACATAAAGTTTGTCTCTTCAGGCTGCTTAATGGTACGAATAGAAGGAAGGTGTCGAAGGAGAGGTGAAAAATGGGCCTGGCTTGGGTTTGGCCTTTGCTGCTCCTACAAGTTTGGATGCTTCGTTGGAGGATGAGTGAAAAAGAAAATTAGAATTACACTTCCAAGGTAAGCTTAAGGAGATGGAAGCTTATTATAAGTAATAGCCAAAGCATCCGAAGCCATAGGTACTTCTCCATACGCATAGGAAGGGATGGAAAGATTATGCTCTTAAGTATTATATCAGTTTCTCTAAGTGTTCGAAAAAGACAAGGGCTAAATTGATAGAGTCTTTAGAAGAGATGAGGAAGAAAGTCATGCTCAAAATTTATGAGCTCGAAGATTTAATGTGAAAGGCTCAGGCTGCTTCCAGTGTCACTGTAGTATCTTTTAATGTGCATGAGCACGATCGGATTGTCGACCTCGTAGAGAAACTAAGACGGGAGAAGATGAAAGGAAAGATGGGATAAACAGCTTTGCAACGAGATGTAGACGTATGGCAGGTGTTAATTATGACCATTTCTACCCTACGCTTGATTTGAACTTCCTTTATAGTAAAGAAGGTTTTGAAGTGACCACAGAGGGTCCAACGAACCCATGGGTAGGTTCTAGTTATGACCAAAGGAAGACTTTATATCAAAATAGGCCCGCGCTTGGCCAACATGCCTTTGGTTAGGTGTTTTTCAATTAGGACTATATTTTAGGATCCCATAACTTAGGATACAATTGTAAAATTATGTTGTTGGATATGTTCCTTTTGGTTGTGCAAATACTCATAAGGGTACTACGTAGACTGAATCCCTTTACAGAAAAAGTATAAGTTGCTTGAGAGTTTTTTCTTGATTGCGCTTTCTTTTAATTTTGTTTGCTCGAACTTGCTTGATTTTTAGCCTACCACTACTAATTTAAGTTCGAAGATAGCTAACTTAGAAGAGAAGCTCATATTTTATAATTCAAATTACTGAATTAGTGGGTTTACTTAAAGGTTCCTAAGACATATATAATGCTTTCTATGAAGGTAAGATTCAAATATTGAATGACAAAGTTGAAGAGTTGTCTCTTTAGATCGTTGAGCAAACAAGTGCAGAAGATGATTCTTTTGCATCCATGGCCCCAGATGTCATATCCTGGCTTAGCACTATTCCTTCACTTCCACTGGGGGCTAATCCTAATGTTATGTCCCGATGGAAGGAAAAATTCAAAGAAGTGTTAAGAGGCCAAATTTTACGATTTGAAGGATTATTACAAAAAGAGATTAATTTCAATTTCTCATGCAGGGAGCGGTTCTTGTCAACATCCTTCGTTGGATGACCGAAGCTGTCATCGTTGTTTAAAGAATCATAATCGACGATTCTTTCAGAGGTGGATTAGAACCATTATGTAGTTTATTTTATCATAAATCATATCTTCATGCTTAATTTTTGACGTAATTTTGCCTGATAATTATTCTCTTTTTACTTGATGTATGTAAAATAGCGAGGAATCATGTAGATATGTGTAAATCTTAGTAAATATTAGTAAATCCTAGTTTTTAGTATTTACTTAGCAACTGTATGTATTTTCTAGAGTTGTTCCTAATTTGTATGTTGCACCACATTCCATCCATTGTCTTTTCTTGCCATTCTTGACTAATTCTTTGCGTAGTTCACACTTTGTTAACTTGGTTTCTGATGTTTATATCTCATTGTGTGCTCGTCATAGTCTTCCCCACTGTCAGGGGCAGACTATTTTTTGTTCGTTCTCTTGGCACGGTCTGCCTCGTTATTTAGGGGTGGACTATATTTTGACTATGAAGTCCGGGCGCATATTTTACAACCTTTTGATTCATGTACATGGTTTTTGTACTGCTTTAGGCCGTTTAATATCCTTATGTCCAGTATAATCGTTTGGCTGAGAAGTCAGGTTGTGTATAATACAACACAATATTATTAGCTATGTTAGTGAAACTAATAAAGTGAGATTTTGATAATGGTTTGGCCCATCTGATATCCCTACATTCAATTCATTGTATTACTATTGTTCATAATAATTAGAATGTTTGTTACACAAATAACATTGATCATGCAAAATAAAGCATGAAGTACTCTGAATTCCATGTTCTCGGAACTAGATTTCCTGATAGCATGAAGCACTTTGAATTCCATGTTCTTAGAACTAGATTTCCATCAGGTTTTGATAGCCGGTATGCCCCGTTAGCCAAGACGTGATCATAAAAAATGTTAATGAGATTTTTCATCTCAGAAACACCCAAGTATTTTTATGAAGTAATCAGGACGCTAAACGCTTTCGTGATTATGAATCAACAAATTAAGTAATATTAATCTTGCCTTTAGAGGAGTAATTGTATTACCCTAATGCTTATGTAGTTATCAGAGGATTTGAAGTGTTTGGAATCAATTCATTATCTCAATACAAGTGTTTTTAAAATAAAGACAACAAAGAAAAGTACTAAAAATAATAAAGGATACAAAGAATTTATGTGGTTTAGATATTAAAGAATCCTACATCTATGGGTAAAATGTCACTTTCTTCTCTCTTGATTTTTAGTACAAATAGAAATGGAAGAGATCATAAATCTTTCGTTTTGTGTGTCCTAAAAAGAGTACAAAAAATATACCCCTTTTGTTGTAGTGCCTTATTCATTTGTAGTACATAGGGATTCACGTGGACTGCCAACATTATTCCTTCACCCTTTCGATTTCTTCCTTTGGCTTACACCACATGTGAACCATCCGCTTTGATATGCATGGATTGTCAACATGATTTTTGGTGGAAAAATATATTTTGAGCGGTTGAATTTTGAACTTAGGTGGGAAATTCGAAATTGAAGTGGAAAAATCCAAATTTGAATAAACAATGATGGTTTGAATGGTGTGGTTTCCAAGTCTTGCTACATCTTATGGTTTTGGTGCAGTACTATCTAGACTTTGTTCTTGCTTTCTCTATGTACTCTGCTACCTATTGTGGAAGCAGTTCTTTGGGCCCGGTGTCCATACTAATTTCCCTTTGACAACGTTAGGAAAATATGGGTGTAACACTATAGATAACCAATTTTCTATAAGAAAAATACCTTTGGGAGCATAACCTGATGACTTCCCCTTGACATCAAATTGTTCGAACAGTTCCTCTTCTAGTGTCACTTCTTCGAGTAAAAAGGGAAACAACCTTTCTCTGGCACCTTGACTTTACCCATGCCACCTATTAGCTAATGCTTTCTTTTCTTCGAACCATTCGAGGAAGATGTACTCTTAACAAAAATCACTGCATTGGGTTCCTTTGTGAACATACTTCTGGCCATTCTTAACATATTAGGAGTTTTACAATAGCACACTTCAATGAATTCATATTGAAGTACAATGTCAATGAACCAAACTATAGAGTCAGTGATTTAATAATTAAATCAGTTTGCAGCTCAGTGTCAAGCGTAGTTCCTATCTTAGTCAAACTCTTAATGACCTAAGCATATCGAGATGATCTTAGACCGAAATGCCCTTGTTCATCTTCGTATGGAATGATTTTAAAAAGACCTTGTACCTTGCACTACGAGATTGCTCACTATACAACTTTTGTAGGTGTTTGAATATTTCATGAATATCAATGATCTCGTGTTTTATTTGGAGCTGTTGCTCGTAGTTGATAGCACATAGCAGGAACAAGCTCGTAATCTAATGACTAGTTTTCATAAGCCTTAATTTATTCATGAATGGAGTCCTTATTTGTTTTATCCATTAGCTCGTTGTTGAAAATATACTAGAGTTTTTCTTAGGTTAGTGCGGTCTTAATGTTTCTTAACCCGTCTTTGTAGTTTGTGCAAGTTAATGTGTTCTTTTTGGAAAAACGGCTTCATATTTTTCATTCGATTTACGCACATTCGTCAAATTAGATTTATAACGTTACATACGTTCTTATACGTATTAGATTGTTTTATCTAGTTTATCTAATAAGGCTATCACTGAATGCAGTATCTCTTAAAAATCCAAAAAGAGATACAAGATATTCATAACTTCGTTCAGTGGGTGATAGAACATATTTATCACGTTACTACGACCTAAATTATGCTAAACAAATTGTAGGCACTATAAACAGTAAGTAACACTTTAGTAAATATATCAAATATATAACTCCTAATATACCTTTAACTATCCTCCTTATCATCATTATGACCTTGAGGGTACAGAATAAATCATAAAATACATTAGATACTGGTAACGACTCATATTTCACACATTGGAGAATCATAAAATATAACTTTTAAATTCTTATAAAGACGCATAACTCTATAACTTGGAAAATACCTACCAGTGACACTTCCTAAATTTATAATTTTTCCAGGCGGTTTTACCTCTAGAAAATTATAACGACTATAAATTTTGGTAGACGTCGAATTATCTTTCGAAAGAACTTCCACCGGAAGGATATGATAGTTTCCCGTTTTGTAGATTGGTTATGATTGCAATTTGAACTTTCTGCCTAGAAGATATGACTGTTTGAAGATTGGTAGTTTCTGGAGCAGTTTAGTAGGTAATTATATAGTTTGAGGGCAAGCCTATTAACCCATTTTAGGTTTGGAGGCCGTAATAGGCTGAATCATCATCCTAAATCACTTTTACTACTTCTCAATAGATTTAAGATCTCATTAACTCATTCTCCACCCAAAACCATCTCCTTCCTCCTCCAAATCAAGTCTAAATCATTGATTAATGGTATATTAGCATGGGAATTCATTAGATATCTCCAAATCCACGTTTTTGAAAAGGAGTTCGATATTCATTTTCAGATTTGCATCGATTTGTGTGTAAAACTTGGATTTGGAGATACTATTGAGTGATTTATCATCTCTTGCGTTATTTTATACGTATACATAGGTTTAACATGTTTCGGATCCATTTATTAAGTTAAAATCATGTTTTATTACTTTTGAAAATCGTATATATAATAAAAACGTGCATAAATGGATTTTTGGTGGTCTAGACATGCTATTTGGATACGTTTTTACATTGATATATGTTAAGCTATGTTGTAGGCACCTTATGTGATGATTGATGTGATTGATTATATGATTTACGTGTTTGAATGTTGTTTGGTGCACGACGTTTGTTTGTATGCTTGTATGGTTGGAAACGTTCATCAGAGCAAACTAGAGGTAGGAACAACGAAACTTTACTTAGATGGACAGGCTCTAAAGAATTTGGCGTCGTATCGTTGCATGAGGGTCGAAGTATTGAGTGTAGCAATGGAATCTGCACGATGTTGATGTGCTAAAGGAGCTACAGTTTCTGGTTTGTTTGAGCTTGGTCTGGTGTGATATAGTTTGGTGGGGTTGGTCTTGCATTGGATGGCTCGGTTGTTGACTTTAGGAAGAGAACACATTAGCTAAGGTGCATGGTGGTCTGGTGGTAGAAGACCGGACAAGAATTCCTGTTTGGTAAGAGCTTGGATCGACAAGTGGAATACCAGATAGGAAATCCTGTCGGGTAGCTAGTTGGTTCAGCTAATGAAGCACCAAACAGGAAATTCTATCCGATAGTTGTTTGGTTCAGTGGTAAGGAGCCAAACAGGAAATGCAGTTCGGTGGCTTTGGTTCGGCTATAGAAGGGGGACTTGACGGAACTTGGAATGGAGTTTTAAAGTTGTTTGCTCCAGTTTTGACATGGAGTGGCTTCAGGGAAATACTTGGGGTTCGCTTGGTGGTTTTGGGAGTTGGTTTGGAGCAGGGATGGATGACTCCGGAATAGCTCAAGATGACCTTGGAATGGCAGCTAATAAAGTATAATGACTTCAACGACTCGATGTGGCAAGTGACTATAGCACCTGATGATGGACCGAAGGGACAAGTTATGCATGATAGCTCATAGAGTAGAACATAGGGTTGCAATGTTTGTGAGTATAGGGTAGTCTGTATGCACCTAGAGTAGTCAACATATACCCATGTGTTTGGACATCTGTGTATGTCCAGTCCTTAGCCATCTGCATGGGCATGGGTTAAGCATCTATGAGGAAATTATATTATTAGTACATGTGCTAAGGGAACGATGGATGTCTCTATGGTTGTGATGCTCATTATTGGGACAGGGTAGCCTACGTGTACCCGAGGTAGTCTTCATGTACCCATATTTTAGACGTTTGCATGTGTGTAGTCCTTTGCGATATGCATGGGAAATGAGTTGAGAATCTAAAAGAGTTATCATACGTCAAAATCCCTTGAATGAGTGATGAAAGGCTGTGTAATGGATGCTATGTTTTTTATATGCTTGATGTGTTGTGTGATACCCCCATACCCTATATTTTCCTCTTATGATAGTATTTTAGCATATACTATTTTTATGTGCTAACTCTTTGGATGCCAGGATAGGTCAAGTATATTTCTTCATACCTAATGCCCCTATTTACTATACACGGCTCTTATAGTATTTTGAGATGATATATTGCTCACATTAGACTGTTGTATGACTCGACGTTTTATGCTTTGCTTATTGGGTACTCTTAACTTAGTAGGTTAAGGATAACAGGCTTGGATAGCGCATGGAACTATACGAAGTACGAGCAGGAGATACGCTTTCATATATATATATATAATTTGGAGCTTACCATCGCTTATATTCTACTAAGCATAACTTTGGAGCTATGTTAGTACTTGTATTTTAAGAGACGGTTATAGAGTTTATTTTGGTGACTTAGGCCATACAAACTTTTTATATCAATTTTTGTAGAGATATGGTTCATTTAATTATATAATTATGTCGCCTATTTTGCATATATGTTATTATATTATATTTTGTATGTGTGGTATGAGATGTTTTACAAGTTTCGTGTATGGATTTTCTGTAGTTTACACTCTTGGCTAACATTCTACATCGGTCGGGTACCTCTACATCGCGTTATAATGGTATATTAGGTATCGTAGGTGTAAAGCGGTCATCACATTTGGTATCAGAGCCTAGGTTTGCTTAGACGACCTAAACTGATACTTGGATCCTTTAGAGATAAAGAAGGAGCTATAGCCTTAGAATGGATCGAACAGTGTATGAGAGAGCGTATTTATTATACTTTAGTTTCTGAAACTATATATAGTATATAAGTCACATTGCATTCACGAAGACCACTTGTTCCTTTTAGAGAGACCGATTATTCTTTTTA
Organism: Allium cepa; assembly: GCA_030765085.1. Classification (NCBI taxonomy): domain Eukaryota; kingdom Viridiplantae; phylum Streptophyta; class Magnoliopsida; order Asparagales; family Amaryllidaceae; genus Allium; species Allium cepa. The sequence goes on along the minus strand of CM060935.1, from coordinate 735,147,438 downwards.
CGGCTTGTAAAAATGAGCTTGCTAATGAGGAATGATGCTAGGAACTCTGTTTTTGGAGTGAGGAGGAGGCGGGATCGGGGGCTGCTAACCCTGACTTATAGAACATGTTCACTGAGATGGTGCGGAACATGGATTAGAATGCCCAAGTTGCTCCTGCTGTTGGTGTTGGGGCTTCACCGCAAGCGTCGAGGGCTGGCTTTGCCAAACCGAATAAGGGTTATTCTACTCTAGGAGGCAAACCATTTTGCGGAATGGAATTAGCTATCGAAGTGTAGGATTGGATAGACACATGTGAACGCATCTTTGAGGATATAGAGTTAGAGGATGCAATAAAGAGGAAGCTTTCCCCAAAACTGCTTCAAGGACGAGCTATGGGATGGTGGAACGCCATTAAGATTAATACTCCGAAGGACTAGATTACTTGACATAAGTTTAAGGTGAGATTTTAAAAGAAGCATATATCGACCCCTCGGAAGTCGATAATATTCTGAAAGTTTGCTGACTTGAGACAAAGGAATATGTCTGTGTCGGAGAACGTGGTTGAATTCAACATGCTATCGAAGTACAGTCTATCATTCATCGATACTCTGCTTAAGAAGAACAAGAAGTTTATCATGGGCTTGGATGTTTATCTTGGAGATAGGCTAGTATAACATATTGATGAGCCATTTGAGAGGCTAGTAGAGAAGGCTCTTCGATATGAGAGTTTGTATCCTAAGCCCGAGTTGGTTGTTGCTCTTAGGGATGGCCAAATCCACAAGCTGGTGGGGAAGGCAAGAGGAAGTGGAACAATAAGGAGATGAAGCAGCTTTAGAACGGTGACCAAAAAAGGGCAAGTGGGTGCCTACTTACTATAAATGTGGAGAGAAGGGCCATCTTAGCAAAGATTGCAAAAACGAGAAGAAAGGTTGTATTAACTACAGCAGGCCATGACATATGAAGAAGGATTACAAAAAGCCACTGAAGATTAATTAGGTTGTGTCTGATTATACCTTGAACGCTATTCCTACGTCGTCGAGTGCTCCATCAACGAAGGAGAAAGGGAAGAGCACTGTTATACATGGTATGTTTTTCTATTTTTGATACACCTGTAGGTGTTTTATTTGATACAGGGGTTTTTATTCCTTCATATATAGTGATTTAGTAGAGATAGGGATTGAAACATGAGGTAGTTGACCGACCTTTGATTATCACAGACTTTATTGGAGGATCGTTAGCCTGTGTATGGTTTGTCAAGACTTAGCCTTATCAAGTCATGGATGTTTGTTTACTTATGATAGCTTTGTTTTGGGTTCTATGGAGTTTGATATTATACTGAGGATGGATTGGCGGCTGAAGTGCGAAGTAGTGGTGATTGTCAGAATCCGTTGTAGATAATAGGGATGGATGATGGGCATTGTCGGAGATAGGCTTCCTCCCTAATAATGAGGTAATAGTTAGCTTTATATACTCGCATAAGGTCCCACACGATGAGTTATCATCTATGCCTATAGCGAGGAAGTATTCAGATATATTCGAGGAGGTGACGAGATTACCACCACTCAGGGAGAGAGTTTCGTACATATTTGGTGAAGGATGCAGTCCGTAATTATGCCTTTGAGGCATATAGCACTCAAGGAGCAGGAGTTGAAGGCATAAGCGAATGAACTATTGAGGTGAGGGTTCATTCAACGGAGCAAATATGTGTAGAGCGCACCTATAGTATTTATCACCAAGGTGAATGACTCTCTGAGTTTGTGATGTTTGCGTAAAAATTGGTCACAAACCCAAGAAGTAGTGAAAGCACCAATGTTTATACACAAATCCTTAACATCTTAACACATATCTCAGATCTAGATAATGTAGTGAATAAAAATGAAGAAATAGCAAAACTAAAATGAGGAAGAAAGTAATGAACACAAGGTTTATATTGGTTCGGCTATCACCGGTATACGTCCACTTTGGATCAATCCATTTTTCCTTTTATATTGTAATTATAGTTACAAGCCTTCGAAATCAGTAAAAAATGACAGAGTTTTGCCTAGGGAAGCAGAAGAAGATCCGATCCATTTTTAGTTGCCATAGAGCTGCTATTTGTAGGTGTAGATCTGAAAAAATCCACCCCAAAACCTGGAACACCACTTCTCATGCATGGGTGGGCCTACCAGATCGATCCGAGGTCATTTGGGTCGATCTCGGCATAATTCGTATCGATCCAAAAATGGTCCAACCAAGCTGAGATCAATTATGAGCATCCTCGAGCGAATAAGCAAGCCTGTGTGAAAATTTCATAGCATTTGGATCTATGGTTTGAGAGTTATGATCGATCCAAAGTTGAGTTTTGTAAATAGGATGTTGGATTCATATCGATAGGCTTTGTATCTATGACATGGCCCGAGTATCATGTAGAGATCCATATATTACGCTTGTAGACCGCTTCCGCTGATTTAACCCATTTGTTTGTATCTGTCGGTTACCGAGCTTTTCGTATCGATCCCTATAACCTGCCTTCGTATCGATGCCAAAGTCGTTGCTTCGTATCCATCCGAGGTGATGCCCTTCATATCCATCCGTTAACGTCTGTTGCCTTGTTTGTATCCATCCTCTACATCCTTTCTTCATATCGATCCATCCACTTTCCCTTCATATCGATCCAAGCACTGTACTCTTGACCACTTCGTGTCCATTACTACCGCCACCTTTGTATCCATTCTTTGTGTATGTCCTTTGCATCGATCAATACTTGATCCACGCGAAAACCATTGCCTCGTATCCATTTGCTCCTCATACCTATCCAAACTCCCTTTATTCATATCGATCTTAATGGATACGAACGACATCCACCTTGATCGATACAAATGGATCGATATGAACCAGTTTTGCGTGAACCTTTATCCATCCATAACTCGAGCATACAAACTCTGATTGACCTAAAATTTTAACTGTTGCCTTACCTTGCATTATTTATCATTCCCAGTTGGTCCCTCCTTGATTGGAACTTGGTCCAATTTTGATAAGATTGATCATAGCCTTGTTTCCAACCGATCTCCAATCCTGATGTCCATATGTTTTAGCCAATTTGTTGATATCTCAGTGTTGTCCAAAAGGTGGTGTAACAGTGTGTAGATTACCATAAACTGAATAAGGTAACAAAGAGGAACAATTATTTGCTCATGCGTATCAATGACTTGTTCGATCAACTCTATGGTGCAAAGATGTTCTCTAAGTTGGAACTTATGATGGGGTTTCATCACCTGAGATTGGCAAAGGAGAGTGTACCGATTACAATATTTCATACATCATTTGGATTCTATGAGTGGCCGGTTATGCCATTTGGGCTAACCAACGCATTGGCATACTTTGTTGACCTTCTAAACCATGTTTCATTGATCAGGTAAATAAGTTTTTACTCATGTTCGTGGATGATATCCTTGTTTACTCAAGGATGGAGGAAAAATACAAGGAGCTTGGGCATTGTGCTTGAGGTGTTGAGGAAGCACGTATTGAAGGCGAAGTTTCAAAGTGTCACTTTTGGAGGACGAAAGTGTGATTTTTAGGACGACTTGTTTCTGAGCAGGGTATTGCTGTAGATATTATGAAGTGGCAGCAGTATAAGACTAGGATCGACCCAAGACCGCTACAGACATGATAAGTTTCCTTGAACTGGAAGGAAACTATAAATGTTTTGTCTAAGACTGCTCTAAGGTAGCAGTGCCATTAACCAATTTAATGAAGAAGAAACGGGCTTATATTTGGCATGCAAGGTGTGAGCATGTGTTCGTGAGTCTGAAGGAGAGGTTGATGGGCATAGTGTTAGTCATACCAAGCAACAACAAGGAGCTTACATTATAACACAAATACCTATTAAACTAGACTGAGTGCAATGTTGATGTAGAGGGGAAAGGTTGTTGCCTTTAGTCAACAATTGAAGCTGCATGAGAAGAAGTATTCAAGTTACGATTTTGAGTTAGTAGTGATAGTATTTGCTTTGAAGATTTGAAGGCACTATTTTCTTAGGAGAGTTTCTAGTTGTATATGGACTACAAGTCGTTGAAGTATCTATTCTCTTTGAAGAACCTTGATATTCATCAATAGCAATGGTTAGACTTCCTAACCTCCTAACACTTTGACATTTCATATACTCTAAGCAACGTAAATGCAGTCGATGATGCATTGAGTAGGAGATATGCTAGCTTGGGAGCGATGTTCCAAGTGTGGAAGCAGTTGGAGTTTATCGTTGACTATAATTTTAGACCTCATTGTGAGCTAGAGCTGGAAGTGTTGGATTGCTAGATGACCGGACCTACCTTAATTGAGTGATCAGTGCTAGTCAAAAGCGAGATGTTCGACTAGCGAAGATCTTGATAAAGATAGAGGAAGGAGCAGAGTCTTAGGAGATTAAGTAGTATAGGCTCGACTATGATGGTTGGCTCCGTAAAGATGAGAGATTTTTTGTTCATGATGTTAATGGGTTGAGGGACGGGATGCTATGCGAGTGCCATCATTCGAGACTGACTATACATCCTCACAGCAATAAAATGTGTTGTGGTATTGGACCAACATTTTGTTGGGAAGGGATGAAGAAGGACATTGGGGCATTCATATCAAAGTGCATAAATTGCTAGTTGGTAAAGGCATAGCAAAAGCACCAAAGTGGTTTATTGCTTTTGCTCGAGGTTCCCGAGTGGATATTGGAACAAGTTTCAATGGAATTTATTAATGAATTGTCTAGGACTAGAGGAGGGTACGATAACAATTGGGTCATAACCAATAGGTTGACAAAGGTGTTCGCTTTGTACCCTTTAAGTCTAGAAGAATGATATCCAAATTGGGTTGAGCTATATGTGAATTGGCTTGTGTAATTCCATGGTGTGCCGAAGAGCATTATGAGAGATTGAGAACCTTTGTTCACTGGTGGTTTTTGGAAGAGCTTACAAGAGGCATTGAGGAGGGAGCTGCATCTCAATACAACATATTAGTCACAAACAAATGGGCATACCGAGAGGGCAAAGCACATCTTGGAGGATCTCTTGTGATCTTGCATTCTCGATTTTGATGGCTCATAAGATGGTCATTTGCACTTATTAGAGTTCACATACAACAACATTTATCGATCCAACCTCAGTATGGCACCATTTGAGGCGTTGTATAGCCAACCGTGCAATGCTCCTTCATGTTGTTGGGAAGCGGGCAAAAAATTAATACTTAGGATAGATATGATTAGAGAGACTTCAAAGAAGATCGAGATGATTCGACAATGAACGAAAGCTACTTAAGATAGACAAAAGAGCTATGTTCACAGTAGAAGACATGATTTAGAATTCTCTGTTGGCGATATGGTGTTCGTCAAGGTCTCTTCACTGAAGAATGATGTTTGACTCGGTACAAAAGGGAAGTTGGCACCGAGATTCATTGGTCTTTTTTCGATACTTGAGAGGATTAGAAACTTGGCTTATCTAGTCGACTTACTTAAAAAGATGGTGGGCATGCACAACGTGTTCCACATTCCTTACTTACGGAAGTTTGTGCATGGCTAAAGCATGATAGTTGAACCGATCCAGCTTGATGATATCAATATTAAACCTAAAGCTTCTAGACCTCGTAGGCATATTCGTATCGTTGACGTGGGAAAAAGTAGCTTAGAAAGAAGACGGTAGATCCAGTGAAGGTTCAATAGAGTAAGAGTGAAAGAGATTGTACTTGAGAGACTAAGGAGAGCATGGAGACTGCTTATTCAGAGCACTTTACATGGTGAGATTTCTGTTTATCATATTATATTCATTTTCGGTATCATGTAGATTATTTAAGTATCCTACATGCTAGGGTAGATGGGGTATCATTTCCTTCTTTTGTTTGCATGTTTGATGTTTGATATGTTTACTCATGGATGTTAGACATGTGGGGTAGGAATGTTTAATTTTACCTTTCTGTGTTTGGGATATGAGGGGAAAAATTCCTAAATGAAGGAGAGTGTAACGACCAATATTTTACGTATTAAAGGATCGTAAAATATTATTTTTAAATCGTACGAGGTCGTATGACTCTATAGTTTTGTGAAATACCTATTTGTGGCATTTCCTATATTTAAAAATTTTGCAGGTGATTTTACTCCTAAATTTTTTTTAATGGCTATAACTTCTGGTAGAAGCCGAATTAGCAACCGAGACTACTTCCATCAAAAAGATACAATGGTTTCTCTTTCAGTAGAATGGTCATAACAGCGAGTTGGACTTTTTAGCTATAAGATATGGCTATTTGAAGTTTGGCGGTTTTTTGAAGCAGCTTAGTGTTAAATTAAAAAGTTTCGATGGAAAGCACACCAACTAATTTTGGGTTTGTAGGCTATAATAGGCTGAATCATCATCCTTAAATCACTTTTACCGCTTCTTAGAAAATCTAACCTTCCATTAACCATTCTGCATCCAAAACAATCTCCTTTCTCCTCCAAATTAGGTATAGATCATAGATTAAGGGTAGATTAGAAAGGGGATTCATTAGAGATCTTTGATCAACATTTTTGGACAGGGAAAATTACATCTTCGTCATTCATTTACGGATTTGCATTAATTTGCCTGCAAAACTTGGATATTAGAGGTTTTGGTGCGTATTTATCATCTCTCACCTTAATATATATGTATATATAGGTTTATCATATTTTGGATCCATTTATGAAGTTAATATTATGTTTTATTACTGTTTTAAGATCCCATTTATATTAAAAATTTAAATGGATTTATGATGTTCTAGACTTGTTATTTGGATATGTGTTTGCCTTGTTATATGTCAGGCTATGTTATAGGCATCTTATGTGATGGTTTCTACGATTGATTGTGCAATTTACATTTTTGAATGTCGTTTGGTGCATGTATAGTGTTTTTTATATGCTTGTATGGTTGAAAAAACTCATCGAAGTGAACTAGAGGTAGGAATCGTGAAACTTTACTTCGACGAATAGGCTCTAGAGCATTTGAAGTCGTATAGTTGCATAGAAGATGCATGAAGGTCGAAGTGTTGAATGTGGTGATGGAATCAGTGCGATGTCAATGTGCCGAAGGAGCTATAGTTTCTGGTTCAATAAAGCTTCGTCTTGTATGAGATAGTTCGATGGGGCTTGGTCCAGTACTGGATGGCTTGGTTGTTGACTTCAGGAAGAGAAGGCATTGGCTCAGTCCCATGGAAGTCCGATAGTGGAAGATTGGATGGGAATTCCTATTGGTAGGAGCTTGGCTTGGCAAGGGGAAGATCAAATAGGAAATCTTATCCTGTAGCTTATTGGTTCGGCTGAAGTGCGACTGGACAAAAAATCATGCTAGGTAGTTATTTGGTTTGGAGATGAGGAGCCGAACATGAAATGCTATTGGATGGCTTTGGTTCAACTATAGAAGAGGGATCAAACAGAATATGGAATAGTGTTTGTTACAGTCTCGACATGGAGTGGCTTCGAGAAGTACTTACGATTCGCTTAGTGGTTTTTGGAGCTGGTTTGGAGTAGAGATGGATGACTTCAGGATAGCTTAAGATGACTTGGAATGGTAATGAATGAAGTACATCAACTTCGACGACTCTATGTGGTGAGTGAATATAACATATGATGATGGACCAAGGGGACGAGTTATGTATGATAGCTCGTAGAGTAGAACATGAGGTAATGACGCTTGTGAGTAGGTCAGGATAGTCTACATGTACCCAGGTTAGTCTATATGTGCCTATGTGTTAGGATGTCTTCCCATGTCCATTCCTTAGCCATCTGCATGGATTTGAGTTGAGCATCTATAAGGAAGTTTTACTATTGGTACGTATGCTAAGGGATCGATGGATGACTATGTGGTTGTGATGCTTATTGTTGGGATTGGGTAGCCTGCGTGCACCTAAGGTAGTATGCGTGCACCCATATTTCGAAATTTTACGTGTGTTTGGTCCTTTGCCGTCAGCATAGGCAATGAGTTGAGCATCTGAAAAAGTTATCATACATCTAAAGCACTTGAGTGAGTGATGCAAGGTTGTGTGATGGATGCTATGTTTTTTGTGTGCTTGATATGCTATGCAGTATCCCCATACCTCATATTACCTCTTGTCGTAATAGTTTAGCATATACCGTGTTTATGTGCTAACTCTTTAGATGCAAAGACAGCTCAAATATGGTTCTTCATACCCTATGCCTTTTTTACTATATATGATTTTGTACTATTTTGAGATGATGTATCGCTCACACAAGACTATTGTTCGACTCGAGGTTTTATGCTTTGGTTCTTATTACCTCGATACTCTTAAATGAGTAGATTAGGGATAACAAGTCTGGATAGTGCATGGAACTGTATGGAGTACAAGCAGGAGGCTATGCTTTCATATATTCATACTTTGGAGCTTATTATCGCTTATATTCTGATGAGTAGTACCATGGAGCTATGTCAATACTTGATTTTGAGTGATAGTTATAGAGTTTATTTTGAAGACTTAGGATGTATAAACTCTTTATTTCAATTTTTGTATAGTATGTGAACCAGGTGCACTCTGATGTTCTTATTTATGGTCCATTTGATTATATCACTGTTTCGTCTGTTTTACATTTCTATTATTATATTATATTTTGCTTGTATGCTATGAGATGTTTTACAGATTCTGTATTTGGATTTTCTCTACTTTACACTCTTGGCTACCATTCTGCATCGGCAGGGTACCTCCACAATGCGTTATATAGGTATATTCGATATCGAAGGTGTAGGGTGGTCGTCGCATTTAGTATCAAAGCATAGGTTGCGTAGATGATCTAAGTTAATACTTGGATCCATTAGTGATAAGGAAGGAGCTATCGTCTTAGAATGGATCGAGGGATATATGAGCGAGCATACTTATTATATATTTGTTTTCAAAATTATATATATAATATATAAGTCATGTTGCATTCACATGCATCACTTATTCCCTTTCGAGAGACTGATCATTCTTATTACAGCTTATGATAATGAGCCAGCTAACGAGGAACGTTGCAAGGAACTCTGTTTTTGGGTCAAGAAGGGGCAGGATCGGGGGCTGCTAAGCATGACTTGTAGAACATGTTCGCTGGGATGGTGCGAAACATGGTTCAGAATGCCTAAGTTGATCCTGCTGTAGCTGTTGATGATGATGCTTCACTGCAAGCGCCGAGGGATGACTTTGCCAAACCGAACAAGGATTATTCTACTCTAGAAGGCAAACATTGCTCGGAACAGAATCAACATTCGAAGTGTAGGATTGGTTAGACACCTAAGAACAAATCTTTGAGGATGTAGAGTTAGAGAATGTAATGAAGAGGAAGCTGGCCTCTAGACAGCTTTAAGGACGGGCTATGGGGTGGTGGAATGCCATTAAGATTACTAATCCTAAGGACCAAATTACTTGGGAGCAATTTAAGGCGAGGTTTGAAGAGTAGTATATACTGACTACTTAGAAGTCGGTGCTCTTCTAAAAGCTGGCAAGGAAGGAAAGAGGAAATGGAACAACAACAACAACAACAAGAAAAACAACTTCAGAATGGTGACGAGAAAAATGGCAAGTGAAAGCATGTTTGTTATAATTATGGAGAGAAGGGCCATCTTAACAAAGGCTATAGAAACAAGAAGAAAGGATGTTTTATTTGCAACAAGCCAAAATATATAAAGACGGATTGGCCATAGTCATTGAGAATAAGCAGGTTGTGTCTACTTACACTTTGAAGGACATTTTAGATTCGTCAAGTGCTCCATCGGCGAAGGAGAAGGGGAAGAGCGTCGTTATACAGGGTATGTTGTCTTTTTCTAATACACATGTACATGTTTTATTCTATACCAGGTTTAGATTCCTTCATATCTAGTGATTTGTTAGATAGATAGGGATTGAAACCAGAGGAAGTTGATCGGCCTTTGATTGTCACAAACCTCGTTAAAGGATTGAGTATCCTATGCGGTTTGCCGAGACTTAACCTTAACGAGTCATGGTTGTTTGTTTGCTTGTGCTTGCCTTGTTTTGGGTTTCTTGGGATTTAATATTATACTGGGGATGGACTACCTGCAGAAGTATGGAGTAGTGGTGGCCATTGGTGATGATAGTGACGGATTATGGGCTTAGGTTGGAGATAGCTACTTACCAAACGATGAGGTGATGGTTAGCTTTCTAAACTTGCTCAAGGTCCTGCATGACGAGTTGTCATCTGTGCCTATAAGAAGGGAGTATCTAGACATATTTGAGGAGGTGACCAGATTACTACAACATAAGGATATAGAGTTTCATATTGATTTGGTGAAGGATGCCAGACCGATAGTTTTGCCTTTATGGCATATGACCCCCAAGGAGCAAAAGGAGTTAGAGGTGTAAGTGAATGACCTATTGAGGCGAGAGTTCATTCGACGAGGTGTATCTGAGTAGGGCGCATCTATTATGTTCGCCATGAAGGCAAATGTCTCTTTGAGCTTATGTGTAGAATATCGTGAGTTGAATAAGGTGATGAAAAAGAAAAAATATCTGCTCCCGCATTTAATGAGTTGCTCGATCAGATCTATGACGCGAAGGTGTTCTCATAGTTGGACCTTGCGACATATTTTCATCAACTGAGAGTGGCGAAGGAGAGTGTGTCGATCTGAGCGTTTCATATGCTGTTTGGATTCTATGAGTAGTTGGTTATGCCATTTGGACTAACAAACACACCGACATACTTTGTTGATCTTATGAATCGTGTTTTCAAAGATTAGGTAAATATGTTTGTACTTCTATTCGTAGACGATATCCTTCTTTACTGGAGGATGGAGGAACAACACAAGGAGCATTTGGGGATTATGCTTGATATGTTGAGAAAGCATCAATCGAAGGTGAGGTTTTGGAAGTGTCATTTCTAGAGGTGGGAAGTATGATTTTTGGGTCATGTTGTTTCTGAGTAGTGTATTACTGTAGATCCTACGAAGATGGTAGCAATGCAAGACTAGGACTGACCCAAGACCACTACAGACGTGAGAAGTTTCCTTATACTGGTGGGTTACTATGGACATTTTATTTATAACTTCTTTAAGGTAGCAGCCCCGCTAACCAACTTGACGAATAAGAATCAAACTTTTATTTGGGAAGCGAGGTGCGATCACACATTCGTGAGTCTGAAGGAGAGGTTGATGAGTGCACCAGTGCTAGTCATTCCACATTGGAATGAGGCGCTTATAGTATACACGGATGCCTATTATACTAGACTAAGTGAGGTGTTGATGCAGAGGGGAAAAGTTGTCGCATATGCTAGTCAGTAGCTAAAGTCACACGAGAAGAAGTATCCAACTCACAATTTGAAGTTGGCAGTGATGGTATTTATGTTGAAGATATAGAGGACCTATTTTCTTGGGGAAAGGTTCGAGTTGTATGCAGACCATAAGTCGTTGAAATATCTATTCTCTGAGATGGACCTTAACCTTCATCAACAGCGATGGTTAGAGTTCCATGCCTCCTATGACTTTGACATTTCATATATGCCAGGCAAGGGAAATGCATTGGCTAATGCATTGATTGGGAGACATGCCAACCTAGGAGTGATGTTCCTAGAGTGGTAGTAGTTGGAGTTTATCGCTGGCCATGATTTTAGATGTTGTTGTGAGATAGAGGCTGAAGTGTTGGCTTACCTGATGATGAGATTTACCTTAATTGAGCGGATTGGTGCTAGTCAGAATTGAGATGCTAGACCAGTGGAGATAATGACAAAGATAGAGGAAGGAGCAGAGTCTGAGAAGATGAAGCAATATTGGCTCGACCTTGATAGTTCACTCCGTAAAGATGGAATATTGTTTGTTCTAGATATTGATGGATTGAGGGATGAGGTGCTATGTGAGTGCCATTATCATAGATTGACTATACATCATGATGGCAATGAAATGTACCAGATCATTGGGAAGAGATGAAGAAGAACATTGAGAAATTCATATCGAAGAGATGAACCTTAGAGAAGAAGAAGCCGAGTGGTTTGCTGCACCTTCTCGAGGTTCTTGAGTGGAAATGGGAAGAGTTTTCGATGGACTTCATTGATGGATTGCGAAGGACTGGAGAAGAGTAAAATAGCATTTGGGTCATAATCGACAGATTGACGAAGAGTGCCTAGTTTATATCCATTAAGTCTAGTAGAACGGAATCCAAATTGGCCGAATTTTATATAAATTGGGTTGTGTGATTCCATGGTGTGCCGAAGAGCATTGTGAGCGACTGATGCACTTTGCTAATAGTAGGTTTTGTAAGAGCTTATATGAGTCATTAAGGATGGAGCTGTATTTTTGTATAGCTTATTATGCACAAACTAATGGTCTGACTGAGAGGGTGAATTGTATCATGGAGGATCTCTTGCAGGCATGAATTCTTAATTTCGATGGCTCATGGGACGATGATTTACACTTAGTAGAGTTTGCATACAACAACAATTATCAGTCTAACATCGATATGGCATTATTTAAGGTGTTATATGGCCGACCATGTAATGCTCCTTTATGTTGATGAGAAGTGGGCGAAAAATTGATACTTTGGCCAGATACGATTAGAAAGACTTCGAAGAAGATTGAGATCAGTCGGCGACAAATGAAAGCTGCTTAGGATAGATAGAAAAGCTATGCTGATAGAAGAAGACATGACTTAGAGTTCTACATTAGTGAAATTATGTTTATCATGGTCTCTCCATCGAAGAATGTTGTTTGACTCGATACTAAGGGGAAGTTTGCACCAAGATTCGTTGGTCATTTTTTGATACTTGATAGGATTAAAAACCTAACTGTTGTGTCGATTTACCTTAGAAGATGGTAGGCTTGCCAAAGTGTTCCACCTTTCTCACTTATGGAAGTTTGTGCATGGCTCAGGTGTGATTGTTGAACCAAATTGGCTTAATTATACTGAGATTGAACCAATAGATTCGAGACCTTGTGGGCCTTTTGTATCGTCAGACGTGATACAAAGAGGCTTAGAAGGAAGATAGTGGAGCTGGTGAAGGTTGGAGTGAGAGCAGAGGCAATTGTACTTGGGTGACCAAGGAGAGCATGGTGACCGCTTATCTAGAGCTCTTTACTTTGTGAGACTTCTGTTTATCGTATTTACTTTCACTTTCAATGTCATATAGTGTAGTTTAGTGTCCTGCATTCTAGGGTGGGCGTAGATATCATTACCTACTTCTGTATGCATGTTTGATATCTGATATATATATATATATATATATATATATATATATGCTTGTGGATGTTAGGCATACATGGTAGCTATGATTGACTGTACCTTGTTTGTGTTGGGGATTTCGGAGGCAAAATTCCTAAAGGAGGAGGTATAAAGACACCTATGTTACGTGTTGGAGGATCATAAAATATTTTTTAAAATTTATATGGGGTCGTATGATTCTATAATCTTGGCGAATGCCTACTGGTTTCATTTTCTACACTTAGAATTTTTTTGAACTATTTTACCCCTAGAAAATTATAATCACTATAACTTTTGATAGAAGCCAAGTTAGCATCCAAGACCACTTCCACTGGAAAGATATTATCGTTCCATTTCCGTAGAATGGTCATAATAGCAATTTGGACTTTCTTGCTAGCAGATATTACTGTCTGGAGTTTGGTTGCTTTTGAAGCAGCTCAATGGGTAATTAGAGGTTTAGGGTTGAGCCCACAAACCTATTTCAAGTTTGGAGGCTAAAATAGGCTAAATCATCATCCCCAAATCACTTTTACCACATCTCAAATGGATATAAGCTCCCATTAACCCATTCTCCACCTAAAACCATCTCCTTTCTCTTCCAAATCAAAGCTAAATCATATATTATGGGTAGATTAGCTTGGGGATTCATTAGAGATCTTTAAATCTTCGTTTTTGGAAAGGAAAATTACATCTTTGCTATTCATTTTTGAATTTGCACCGGTTTGCGTGCAAAACTTGGATTTTGAAAGTTTTAGTGAGTGATTTATCTTCTCTCACCTTATTATATATATATATATATATATATGTTTTAACACATTTTGGATCTATTTATGAAGTTAGTTATGTTTTATTGTTGTATTAAAACCCTATTTATAGTAAAAATGTGAAAAATGAATTTTTGGTATTCTAAACATGTTATTTGGATATGAGTTTGCCTTTATATATGTTAGGCTATGTTATAGGTACCTTGTGTGTTGATTGCTAGGATTGTTTTTGTGATTTACATGTTTGAATGTTGTTTGATGCATGTATGGCGTCTGTTTGTATGCTTGTATGGTTGAAAACGCTCATCGAAGCGAATTAGCGGTAGGAATGTGAAACTTTACTTCGGCGGATAGTCTCTAGAGCGTTCGGAGTCGTAGGCGATGCATGAGGGTCGAACTATTGAGTGTAGCGGTGGAACAAACATGATTGTTATGTGATGAAGGAGCTAAAGTCATCGGTTTGGTAGGGATTGGTTCGATATGAGATAGCTCGATGGGGCTTGGTCCATATTAGATGGCTCAGGCCCATGGTGGAAGACCAGACATGAATTCCTATCCAATAGGATCTTAGCTCAGTAAGGGAAAGAGCAGATAGGAAACCTGTTCGGCACCTAGTTGGTTCTTCTAGTGAAGGACTGGATAGGAAATCCTATTTGGTAGTTGTTTTGTTCGGTGATGAGGAGTTGAATAAGAAATGTTATTCGGTGGCTATGGTTTGACTCTATGAGGAGGACCAGACACAACGTCGAATGGTGTTTTTTAGGGTGTTTTCTTCGGGCTTGGCATGGAGGGGCTTGAGGGAAATATTTGGTGTTCATTTGGTGGTTTAGGGAGATGGTTTGGAGCAGGGATGCATGACTCTAGGATAGCTCATGATGTCTTTGGAATGGCAACCAATAATGTACAACGACTTCGACGACCCGATGTGGCAAGTGACCATAGCTTCTGGTGATGGACTAAGGAAAAAAGTTATGCATGATAGCTTGTAGCATAGAACATGAAGTTGTGATGCTCGTGAGTAGGACAAGGTAATCTGCATGTACCCAGAGTAGTCTGCATGTACCCTTATATCTGGAGGTCTTTGCGTATCCAGTCCTAAGCCATGTACATGAAATGAGTTGAGCATCTATGAGGATGTTCTACTATTAGTATAGTGCTAATGGATTGATGGATGGCTCTACGGTTGTGATGCTCATTGTTGGGATAGGGTAGCCTGCATGTACCCAGGGTAGTATGCGTGTATCCACATTTTGTAAGTTTGCGTGTGTTTACTCCTTCGCCATCTATATGGGCAATGAGTTAGCATCTGAAAGAGTTATCAGACATATGAAGCACTTGAGTGCGTAATGCAAGGCTATGTGATGAATGTTATGTTTGTTGTGTGATTGATATTTTGTGTGACATCCCCATACCCCATTCCTCTTGTGATATTAGTTTAGCATATATTGTATTTAAGTGCTAACTCTTTGGATGCATGGATAGGTAACATATGGTTCTTCATACCCTATGCCTTTATTTACTATATACGATTTTTATAGTATTTTGAGATGATGTATCGCTCACACTATATTGTTATCTGACCCGAGGTTTTTTGCTTTGCTTCTTATTATCTCAGGCACTCTTAAGTGAGCATATTAGGGATAACATGTCTGGATAGCGCATGGAGCTGTACATCGTACGAGTAGGAGGCTACGCTTTCATATGTCTATACTTTGGAGCTTACTATCGCTTATATTCCGTTGAGAAGTACTATGGAGCTATGTCAGTACTTGTATTTTGAAAGACGGGTATAGAGTTTATTTTGAAGACTTGTGACGTATAAACTCTTTATTTCAGTTTTTGTATAGTCAGTGAACCTGATGCACTTTGACGTTCTTATTTATGGTTCGTTTGATTATGTCACCGTCTCGCCTGTTTTACATTTGTGTTATTATATTATATTTTGTCAGTGCAACGTGAGACGTTTAGGTTCTGTGTTTGGATTTTACCTATTTTAGTCTCTTCGCTAACGTTCTGCATCGACTGGGTACCTCCATAGTTGTTATATAGTATATTGAGTACCAAAGGTGAGGGCGATCGTCACAATACCCTAGACCCATCATGTTGCAATATCATAGCGGGAATTATGGTACCTTTGAGGGTGCTCAACAAATTTACATAATATTCTTACTTATACAGGAATAATATAAATATTATCTTAGATATTCTATGTTATGAGGGTGCTTAACAACCATAGTTATGCAAGGTCCTATATTTCTTTTATAATGATGGTTAAAATTGTTATTTTAAATTCTTTATTCAATTTTTTTTATAGAGTATTATCGATTATATAAGGGAGATGAGTGTGACTGATGACATCGTATGTCTTTATATACGTCTAATGTATCCCTTAAGTCTCTATGGGTTCTAATTCATTTAACCTCCCGTTTTCGTTTTGCATATTATATATATTACACTTATATATTATATAACATTTATGATTTATTAAGTTATATATATACATATATGTATTCTTTATTTAATTAAACAATTTAACTAATTATAAATATAATATTGGGGTTTTTAGGCCGAGGGAAAAAGTTAGAGAAAAATTTAGTTTTAGGAACAAGAAGTTTGTTTTCTAGGCTGAATGACACTTTTTAGTGTAAATCACAGAATGATAGTTGTAACTATCATTTTCAATTTACACCAAAAAGTGTCCTTCAGACTAAAAAGCATACTTGTTGTCCCTAAGACTAATTTTTTTTACAACTTCTTCCTTGTGCCTATTTACCTGTATATTAATGTTTATTTTAAAACAAACTTAAAATTTTCATTTTATACTCTTTATAAAATGATGTAATATTTTATTTAAATTTATAACAGTCTTAAATTTATTATACAATATTCAGATATGCTTATTTGAATCGACTTAAAGCCTTAAACACTTCTAAGCCTTCCATAAGGGCTTACCCTTTTGGTCTGACCCCTTCAACAAGCCAGCTAAAGGTCAAAAGATTGGGAGGTTTTCCGTTCATAAGAATATTCCTCAATTAAAGAAACATTCTCCTTAGTTTAAGTACTTTTTCTTAAACACCTATCCAGTTTGTTTTTCCAAAAGAATTACCTAACGTGGTGGTTAATTATCCTCATGAACTCAATGCAAGATTTGATACCATTGTTGGATCAAGTGCATTGGTAGTAGAGTAAAAAAGCTAAATTTCAACAATTTGTCCTTTTATTAATTTGCACAAGATCGTATTTTATGTTTATGTGAGTAATAAATTTATACTAAATCATATTTAGTATTTATTAATAAAGGCGATGGGAATTATTTTCAAATTTTAATTCATATTTAAAATATTTACCTATCTATTATTGTTAAATAATAATATTTTATTATTAATTGTAACTAATTTTAAATCTAATTTTATTTTTAATACTTTGATACGTTCGTATTCATAATAAAAACATTATAAAGTAATAATATGACCAAAGGTATGGATTTAATACCATTATGACTTACGGCTAATAAATATATAAGTCAAGGTCATACATGAATGATAATGCCAAAGGGATATATATACACATCACATAATTAAAAATATATTCATATTAATATATATATATATATATATATATATA
This sequence comes from Allium cepa, assembly GCA_030765085.1. NCBI lineage: Eukaryota > Viridiplantae > Streptophyta > Magnoliopsida > Asparagales > Amaryllidaceae > Allium > Allium cepa. The sequence continues at coordinate 735,129,919 of CM060935.1, read as the reverse complement.
TATATATATATTAGCTATTTGTTTAATATGAATTTTAATTTATATGTATATATATGCGCATATTTATTTAACAAGTAATAATTAGACTTTATATATACATTTTGACTTAATAATTTTAAAATTCAAATTTTTTTGACGTTTTCAAACTAAAATTTATTTTTCGTTTTGCAAAGTCGCCTGCAAAGGATAATTTTTTATTTATTATTAAAAACTGTGTGGGTTTTATTTTGGATTTTTCATAATTTATATTATAAAATAAGTTCGTCCTTTAAAAAAATAGAAAAATGTTTTATTATGTGATTGTAAGCTTTGAACCTTTTGCGTCAACAAAATTTTTCAGTGAAATTTATATACGTATATGTATATACAAATATAATTAATTTTTTTATTTAAATCTAAAAGAAAACAAAAATATTTTTTATAAATTCGATCGTTTTAATTTATAAAATATTTAGATTTAATATGTAATTATATATGTGTGTGTATGTATATACATATCTATGAATTATAAACAAAAGTATATCTTCAACGAAAATAATTTCATATATACATACATATGATGTTCTAAAATGTTTTCCTATATTGATTAATTATTAAAAATTAATTTCGATTTTTTTATAATGTGGCATACGCACATACATACATACATACACACACACACACACACACACATATATATATATATATATGATTACAAGAATAGACGTGAACATAATTATACTAGAATATATTTAAAATAAAATATTTTCTCCCCTTAAGATCTTGCCGATTGTTGAACACCTCGGTTATTGGTTGTTTCCTCCATCTCCTTGTCTATGGGTTGCAATGCCATCTCCTTGGCTTTTCAAATATTAGTTGAGGTCTATGATTAGGTTAGTTCAGTGTAAAGGTAATAAGAAGAGGGATGATTATTTATAGCTAACTAGATCGCAAATATCTAGTCCTTTCCTTCAAAGCCTAGGAGATCAAGTCCCATCCCTTGCTTTCATGTTATGGCAGGCCTTATCATGGACATATTTGGGCTTTCAAACATCAATCTGAAATGATTTAACATTTTAAAACACTTATTTAACTAATCAATCCAAAGCAATTCATCCATTAAATCAATGGACAGCTTTTGTATGTCATTTTCATTAATTTTCAGGCTTCAAATAAAAAACTAAAATGCCTTTAAAATTTAATACAACATTTTTTCAATTTTATAATTAATTTATAACATTTATAAATTAATTTATATAGATTAGATTTGGATACAACTAACAAATCGATTGTGTTGACTCTCTAGTTTGATATCGATCCTCGGTAATATTTAAACAATTTAAATACCAAAGTTTGTACGGACTTTGCTAAAGTAAAATATTGAGTATAAGTTCAATCACTTACAGATCATTTAAGCGAAATATAATTTCTCATTTATATTAAGCTCACCTAATTATGACATTTTGTACACATATTATTTCATCCTTACTGTATCACTTGGATATCCACAGTTTGGTCTAAGGTAAAAAATTATACTGATAGTAGTATTTAATCGGTAAAACACTTTTAATTCCTTGGTTTAATCTAATAACATTTGTCGATTAACCAATTTACTCTGGCCAGAGATTTGACTGTAAATTGACTACCAATTACGGTGATACTAACCTTCTATAACGAAGTAGAAAAATTTCCTCTTGCATAGTATTTCACTTCAGGTAGTTCATTATACACCCAACTGTGGTGGTAACAAGGTTGTCATGCATAGTTTTTAACCATAACCAAAGTATAGCTTAACTACTTAAAGATTACAGTACCCTCATGTCTAAATACTATTGTATGTCGTTACCATAAGATCTTCTATTTTGACTTAGTTGTATTAACCTATAGAAGACTCTTGTTGAGTCATTCGGTAGTTTTTCCAATCAATAACAAGTATGTAACCCCTTTGTTCCCCAAATGGCCATGAACAAATCACCATTTATCTTATGGAGAATATTACATACATTAGTCTCAATAGATGTATTGATGTCGTTTTCTCAATACATCATGACTAGCAACATTTAAGAAGTGTGTATGTGTCAATTCAGTGCTCATGATTACAATCAAATTCGTAGCTGTAACTAATAAAATACTTACCCTAAGGATTTTCTAGCGGTATAAGTTTAATCTATTTAATGATAATAACGTGGTCCAAAGGGCAATTGTGAAATTTATTGTGTAACTTATCTTAACTCTTATAAAAGAATGTTTTTTCAAAATGATGTATTCATCTGTTTTACATTTCTTTTATATATGTTGTTAATATAGAGATTAATAATGAGTTAAATACATTAAGCATATGTAAGTAGAAAATCCATAGGGGAAGTATTTTGTCGATTACAGTTACGAATGTGTTCATAACTATGAGTATATAACCAATAATACACACACACACACACACACAGAGGTGTGTGTGTGTAACACGTACTCCTTAATTGTTCCTCATCAAGATGTATCGAGAAAAGGATATCAATATGCCTGTTGAGAGTAGTGTACAAAGCACTTTATGTATGATGGTTGTTTATTTACTTATGGTCATTGGAGATACCAATATGGTTACATACTTGTGGTTGTTTGGAACAATCACGGAACGACTCAATAGGAGTCCTCTATAGGTTAATATAACCTAGTCAAAATAAAAGGCCTTAGCGTAACAATATATATATTAGTCTTTAGACTTAAGGGTATTAACGATGTTTAGTAACTAGACTGCACTTTGATTGTGGCCAAATACATGGCATAATTGCTATGTTACATCCGTAGTTTGGCACACATTTAACTTTTTGAAGTGAAACACTACCCAAGGGCGAATTCGCCTCCATGAAGGTCAGTATCACCGTAATTGGTAGTCAAATCAAATTAAAACATCTTATGTAACACTCCAAGAATTTGAAGTAATAAATTAGAATGCTAATAATATTAAAAATGTAATTTTATAAGGATAAGAAAAATAGTAAATTTTTAAAAATATGGAAATTAGCCCTCGGGACTTATTTCACTACGTCCGGAATGCTGTTAATAGTCAAAAAACATACATAACTTGTTGAAATTTGTAAAACAGGTCAGAATTTACAAAAGCTAAACCAATGGCATTCCCGTAAATAATAATACCGGGACTAAGCCTAGTAAATCTAATTTTCAACTATAAATAAAGACTTAACCCTCACCTTTCTTCATTTGAAACCCTAGCCGCCACTTCTCTCATTCTTCATATCCTCTTCTTCTTCTCCTTCCTCTAACAAATCAAACATAAATTTAAATAAGATACGAAAAAAGAGAAGAGAGATAGAAAATTCAGATTGGAAAATTAAGATAAACAATAATTAAACACAACAGTAATCTAGGAAGAGGAAGACGAGCGCTAATTCGAATCAAGGTACAGAGAAACCTCTTTAAAAAGCAATTCCAAGTGAGTGGAATTAGTACGATGTGTTATGATATAAGCCAGCAATTTGATTTATTTTATACATATATTTAAAGTTTAAAATATGATTTTTGATCCAATTCAATGATTTTTAATTGATAATTCTTATGAATTGTACAAATCGGAAAACTCAAGGAAAATATTTAAGCATTATAATTGTTAGAACTTAAGAGGGAAGGGTAAATTAAATTGAAACTACTCTACTTCTATATATCTTTATATGATAAGTTGGACTGATTTTGATGAATGAAAAGTAGTTGAATACACCCTTTAGAATTTACCTAAAATGGATTCTATTAACCTTGAAATATATAGAGATTGCTGGTATAAATATACGTAGGTAATTCATTGAAATGTTATATACAATTATTAAGATAAACCACTTGAAGTTGTATAAATAAAATCATAAATTACACCCGAAAATACTTTTAAAAATAAACCCGTACATCTATACTTGAATTTATGAAGAAGATGAATAAAACAAGTAAGATAACAGACACAGAAACATTAATTCAAACATTTGAACTAATGACCAGTGTAACGACCTATAAAAATTTAATAATTTTAATTGATTTTATTTACGTATTTAATGGAATTTTTGGTGAAATTTTAAATAATAATATTTTGAAATAAAAATTTAATATTTGGATTACGTATAATTAAATATAACAAATGGTAAATTTTCAATTAATTTTGTGAAAGTTTATTTATTATGTAATTTTATTAAAATCAAATCAGTTAATAATTGTTCATAATAAAATATTTTCCAAACCTGAATATTTTTACATAGAAATATTCTAAATCTTATTCTGAGTAAGACGTCATCTTTCGTTTTTCAAAATTAGGACTTCTATAGCTCCGTCAATCTTATTTTCTAATTTTTAGCTGCATATTTTACGCTAGCAGAAAATTTGAATTTTTATAATCAAGTCGTACCACTAATATTTGTATACCGTTCTGATCGTCTCGTCGTACTGATCTCTGCGGTATATTTGTTTCTGTGTTTTGAGGTACGTGACAAATATGATTAACTGTCTTCATATCGGCACCTTTAATTTTGACCGTTGACTTTCCTTCGGTTTCAAATATTGAAGCGTGCTGCGCACGCTATTATTAATTGCTTTAAATTCACAGCTGTTATCAATCCATCGTTTCAATTTATTATATGGTGCGTTACTCTGCCTTTTCAAAATTTGAACGTGCAGCTGGTGGCATTAAAAAGTTGCCTTAATTATCCACTGAATTATCATGACCATCCCGCCACTCTATATTTAATTATGTACGTTTTATCTTTGCTTAAATTTCTCTGTCCATTCCTTTTTCCATTTTAATATCTTTGCCTTTCCAAACTCATTACGTACTATCCAAACAAACAAAAATTTATTGCTTTAATTATTCAGCTCAATCTGAGGGACCGTTACAATTCAAATCACTTTATATTTATGGTATACGTTTCTTATCTTTATTTGGCAATGGTTCTTTTTTCTATTGCCTTAAATACTTTGCTGAATCAATAGACAACCGTTCCTATTAAAATTTTCTTTTGATCTGATCCGTGGCGTACGTTACTTTGAAATAAAATTTTAGATATCATAGTGTCTGTCACTTCCATTTTCCACTTTGAATCATTTAGTTAGCTATTCCTTTTCTGTACTTACACGTTATCAAATAAATAAAGTATATATTTATAATCAAGCTTTCATCTTCCCAGATCTAATTCATGTTGTAGAAAACTTTTGCATCCTCTTCCCCCGTTTCAACCCGAAGGACATGCAAACCATCCTTCTTCCCTAATGCCATCTCCAACCTTTTGTTCCTCCTCCTCTTCTTCTAGTGCAGCAGGTGAGTAATATATAAGTTAGAACTATATTTTTTTTAACTGTTTACAATTAATACAAGGCATATCTATATGAAAGTATTATATAATTTTCTATGTTCAAAGATATATTTTCTTTGTATGTTTTAAACCGATTTTTGTTTGTATATATATATTTCATATGGGACAGAATATATATGTACATGTTTTGTATTATAATAGTATATAAGTTGATATTATATGTTGTTTTAAGTATTATATAAATTACTGTATTTCATTTGAAGTAATATATATAGGGATAAAGTACTGTTTATTTGAGATTTAATTGTTTATATCCTACTTGCTTACAAATTTTAATAGTATACATATGATTTTATATTATTCGTTTATGCATAAGTTTACAACTGTGTATACGTGTAATTATATACTTTAGCCATAAAATTTCTAAATATATATATATACATTGGTTTGTAGTATTTATAGTATTGATTCTTATAAAATATATACGTACGTGGTTTACAAAGTCTTGGGATTTAACAGTTCTGTTACATATGTTGTATTGTTTTATATAAAATAATAAAACTGTCATGTTAGTGTTTGTAGCTTTCTTTGTCTTGGGATTTACAGTAATATATACAGTAACATATAAACAAAAATTTATTGCTTTAAGTATTCAGCTTAATCCGAGGGACCGTTACTATTCGAATCACTTTATATTTATGGTATACGTTTCTTATCTTTATTTGGCAACGGTTCTTTTTTTTTCAACTGCTGACAATTAATACAAGGCATATCTATATGAAAGTATTATATAATTTTCTATGTTTAAAGATATATTTTCTTTGTATGTTTTAAACTGATTTTTGTTTGTATACATATATTTCATATGGGACAGAGAATATATATGTACATGTTCTGTATTATAATAGTATATAAGTTGATACTATATGTTGTTTTAAGTATTATATAGATTACTGTATTTCATTTGCAGTAATATATATAGGGATAAAGTACTGTTTATTTGAGATTCAATTGTTTATATCCTACTTGCTAACAAATTTTAATAGTATACGTATGATTTTATATTATTTGTTTATGCATAAGTTTACAACTGTTTATACGTGAAATATATACTTTAGCCATAAACTTTCTAAGTATATATACATTGGTTTGTAGTACTTATAGTATTGATTCTTATAAAATATATACGTACGTGGTTTAAAAGTCTTGGGATTTAACAGTTCTGTTACATATGTTATATTCTTTTATATAAAATAATAAAACTGTTATGTTAGCGTTTGTAGCTTTCTTTGTTACAGTAATATATAAAGTTATTTTGAAAAGTGGTCTCATCATTTTTCTTTAAACTTGTATATGTTTATGTAAATTTCAATATAGAAGTGACAGCATTTATTTCAAATTTTATTATATTTGATTTTAATATAGGTGTTTAATACAAACCAATGATTTTTCTTACATGCGTATTTTGTTTTGATATTTGACTTAAAAAAAGTATTAATTTAATAATAAAATAATAATGTTATATTTTCAATTTATGTCAATCTAATTTGGATTTGTTCTCGTAAAATTCTGTTGTCAGCTCTATCCATCGAATTCGTGCCCATCTAATGTTTCTTTGAAATTCATTGCTCGTTTTCTTGTCAGATTTCTCTAGCCTCGAAAGGTGAGCAATCACTCACGATTAACGTTCTTTTATTTATTAAACTTGATTTTAATTGAAACGACAATTGAAATATGAGGCTGTAGTTATTTAAATTGTTATACATGCTATTATTTATAACTATTCACTTATGGGATATGACACCATATCCTATTGTTTATATTTATTTTGATGATATGTGCCTGTTCTTATTATTATTTTCATATCTGTTATCACTCTGCAAGTTCCCTGTTAGTATAGAAATCATTATGGGTTGAAATGATACATACCGGAACGGACTTTAGAATAGGAGAAAATCATTATGGGTTGAAATGATAAACCCAAGCGATTTTCATTTAATTGAATTTGGGATTACGGGTTGAAATGATATCCACCCGTATATATTTAGTGTACGGGTTGAAATGATAAATATCCGTAGCACTTGACTATATGATAGGAAATATATACAGACACCGTTGGTCCATATAAATATTTTGAAAATAAATTTCTACAGTTGAAAAGAAAAAAATATGGGATTTAATAAATATTGGTTCTTAAAATATTATATATATAAATGGAAATTTTATATATAGATTTGATAATAATATTATTGAGATTGATTTAATCCATATAATATGTTCGAGTATTATTTAAGATTTATATTTCAAAATTTACCGTTGTAAAAAGTTGAATAATTAAGACTGGGAGATAAATTTGGGTTTATTAAAAATGGTATTTAAATAAGGATTTATTTAATTAAATCGATTTGAAATTATTGAATGGAAAATTTAAAGGTATGATTTTGTAACTGGATTTTTGATTTAAGCGATTTAGTGAATATTTCACGTTTAATAAAATTAAAGAAAATATTGATTAAATGTAACTTAAGGTTACTTAAATGATATTGAATCTAATAAGGGAGTATTTCAAGACTATATAATAATGAGGTTAAATCGAGATCTATATGAAACTGTTATATAGAACATTTAAATATTAAAGCCTTGAACTATATTGGAATTTAAATGGTTTATGTTGTGATTCGGATCTGTATTTGAAATCAACATAGTTGAATTTGTTATTTAGCAACTAAATTGAATTAAAGTGAAATTTAGGTTGAACCAAATTTGAATTTATTATTTAGAAAACTAAATTGAATAAAAATTTAGTTGAAACGTTGAATACTTAAAGTTTTGAAATATATTGAAATATAAAGGGGTATTTTTGTGATTACAAATCCGAATTTGAGATCGATAAATTGAAGTGTTTATTTTAGGAATTGAGTTGAATTTAAATTGATAAATTGAGATTGAATTTAATTTAAATGGGAAGGTCGAGTTGGTGTTGAAACGATTTGTTAAGCTGAGGGAACTGAAAATACTTTATTGTACAAATTATTTAATATATATAATTACTATTTTGGGAAATATAGAGATATTTGAAGTGAAAATGATATTTGGTTTTGAAGTATAAATTAAGCTGAAATGACCACGGTGTTATAGTGTATATTTCTACCTTGTAGATAGTTCCATGGACCCTTAGAGGATGGTTATCCCAAACATCCTTTAAGTTATTTGTATTTCAGTTGATATTTCACTTGAGTTGGATTTATTGATATAAGAATGTTAATCCTGACTCGAGTATTTTGTATTTTGCTTTACGCTCGGGTCAGACTGAGTGATACAGCATTAGAGACTCACCTTTGGAGTTCGGAGTTTCATTTGGAGATCCAACTATCGATTCAGATTCCAGCCTTTCCAGTTGATTGGTTCAGAGAAGTCATTTGTTGCATTGGAGACTTCACTACATTTAAACTATTTGGTTGTATTTTATTTCTAACTCCGATGCATATAGTAGCTTCATGAACTACTATTCTTTATCTATTCCGCTGCATCATGTTACTCTGTGATCTGTGATTGATTTATTTATTGTATATTTTAAGTTTTGCCAAATTTTAATTAACAATTTGGTATTTTGAATTATTCAAGTCGGATATGTATGGTTTTATTGTCGATTTGAATGGTCCAAAATAGCGGGTCGTTACAACCAGATATTTAAATTTTGGGAAATATGAAATAGAAAGGAATCAACCCAAGTCTGGCAAGTTTCAGATGTCTAGATCTATAATCAGACGTTTGGAATCGAAATCAGACATCTAAATAGAGGATTGGTTGTCTTTATGCATGTAGCCAAATTTTTCTACAGGGGTCAGACATCTGAATTGAAAATCAGGCGTCTGAATTGCTGGAAATAATCACACGTTGAACCTAAACCTAATGCAGGCCAAGTAGGGCGAATCAAGGAAATTTGTTCGTACTTCTTAGACTCTTAAGACTCTATGGAACTGAATCGAGTCATGCAATGATATGGAATAAGTATCAAATTTGGCGGTGTCCTAGGTTCACACTTTATGAAGTTGTAAAGTGCAACACTTAACGTGGCTTGCGTTCCTATCGTAACTAAATGCACTGCCGAGGTGGTTACTCGATGCTTATGTTGCAAGTAGGCTTAGGTATTATGATGTATACTCGACGATGTTCATAGTTACAGGCACTAATGGGGAAGCCACTCAATGTTTTAGGGGCAAGTGAGCTCGAACATTTGATGCATACCCAGTGCTATGCATAGAAATAGGATGCCGGGCACTAATGAGTAGGTTACTTAATAGTTTAAGGGAAATTAAGCTCAAACATAATGTTGTATACCCGGTTTGCGCATATGATAATGAACATTAACGAGGAGATTAATTAATGCTTTTAGGGTAGTATGGGCTCAGGCATTGTGAGGTATACTCAACAAGATACGATGACCATAGGGATCGTATATTTGGGATTCATATTCGAGATTATTTGCTCAGTGTATTCGCTTGGTGGTTCATCATCGATGATGTTTATTGGTTGTACGGGTAGGTACCCTTAGAACTATTGCACCTTTGTATGAAGATTACTGGTTTCCTATACATGGTTCATGAACACAAATGGACACCCTAGGTTATGTCAATTATAAAGGGAATTAATTATTTGTGGACATCATACACTAGTGATACAATTCATTCATCAGACTTTGTTTGACCCCCTCCTTTTCTCTCCCTTTTATATATATTATGGATGGGCAGTGTAGTAGGTGAGTTGATTTGGAGAAAGGTGCATGGAGATGTGACATGACGCATGGAGATTTATCAATTTATAGCCATTCTTCTATAAGTCTTATTTTATCTACTAAAAGGACTTTTATTGTGATGTTATTCGGTGATTTTATTTTATCAGACATTGTATGTAGCATGATTATTTTGAAAATGTACCACTTTGCATTATTTTTAGTACTTATATTTTATTTCCTTCCATCGCCAGATCTAAAAGTGTAGAATGTTGTAAAATTTTATCCTTCTTTGTATTATGCGAACCTTAATACCTAAAGATTTGTACTTCTTAGCACGATGCGATTTCAAATTCTATTTTTGCGCTCTGGATTAATGTGTCAATAGGATGGTTTATCACATCTGACTAGAGTAAATGGGTTAGATGATAAATGTTATCATATTAAACCGAAGATTTTAAAGTGGTTTACGCAATTACATATGAATATAACAGAGTTTTTTTCTTAGCCCAAGCTCTAGATATTTAGGTGATATAGTGATGATAAAAAATTACGTGTGCAGTTAAAATATCATTGCTAGATGTGCTTATTATTGATTAGAAATTAGATTTCACCTAAATGATATGTGAACATTGAACTAGTGCCCGACAGCAAAGTCCTTACAGATTTCACTATTCAAATTGTTTAAATATTGATCGAGGACCTAGTTACAGCAAACAGTCATATAACCACATTGCTAATTATTTCCAAATTTGAATAGTAGGAAGATTAATTTATGAATTTTATAAATTAATAAAAATGTTGTATTAATATTTTATGGTATTTTAATTTATTCATTTGAAGTTTAAAATTGGTCTAAATGATGTACAAAAGTTGTAGTTTCAACCAATTATGATGCTAGATCAATAATATGGTCGACCATATCAAATAAAATGGAGAGACTATGCTAAGTCTTATAGGGATAGAGAGAAGTGATGAGAAAAGGATGCAAACCCATGGTTATAAATAGTATAACCTCCACTGATCATTCTTATTTACACTTTCATGATCACTCTCTATCCATTACCCTATTTGTGAAGCGAAGATCTGAGACTTGCAAACCATTACTAAGCAAAAGAACGTGAGGAACTAAGAGGAAATTCTTGCAAATGACCTGTTTGACTTTCGACAAATCAACAATGGTGAAAGGTTTCATTCATTTTCTTTCATATATATATATATATATATATATTCATGTTTATATATACACACATATATATTTCATCATTACTTACATCATTTTCTATTTTTTGCTATATAAAAAATTATTTTTGAAATTCTATTATGATTAATAAAATAAAAAAACTAATTTAAATATAAACATAATTGTAGTATGTGTATATATGTTATATTAAATAATGTTTTCAAGTTTTAATAAAAAAAATATTTGGCCAAATCTGGTTATAAATAAATAAATATATGTATGTATGTATATTAAATAAGTTTTACGTTTATAGTACTATATATACATATATGCTTCATTCTTAATATTAAACAAACGATTATATATGTGTGTGTGTGTACACATATATAAGCATATTGTTTTCGTGTCGAAATTGTATAAAGAAATCTTTTTTATGCCAACCTTGCTTTCGTCCTAAAAAAATTAGTTAGGTTAAAAGGACAAATATTTCAAATTTAAATAATTTTGAATTCTTTAAATCTATATATTGGTTTTGTAATTTATAAAAAGAATAATATATCCATTTTTTTAGTGGTCGTGCGTGCATGCGCGTGCCTTAAAGAGTCAATCTTTTAAATTTTGAATATTAGATTGTTAAATTTTAACAACTAGAAAAATTAATTTAATGTATATATATAATTGAATACAAATATTTTATATCTAAATAAGTCATATTTTATAATATAAATATATTAAACTATATATACAATATATATATATATATGATACATAGATATTATTTAATTTAATATTTATAATGTTTCGAAAAAATTAGGTTATATTAGTGTTTGCGCAAAAAATGGGCAAACACCTCCAAGTCGTGTGATTTAGTTGATTTTACGTGATTCTTAATGATTCAGATGAGTTATGTAAACATGAAAAAAGCAGGGGCTGAAATGTAAAAGACACACAGATTTATAGTGGTTCGGCCAGAACGTGCCTACGTCCACTTTATATGTTATTATCTTCTTTGTTTCAGATTACAAGTACAACGCTTTGTGTACAAGTATATGAAAGTAGTTTGAAAGTTCCTTCCGTGCTTGAGCTTTCAAACTTTTTTTTCTGCCATTGTTGTACTCCTGCCCCTCTATTTATAGAGTGAGGTTGGGAGCAGGGGTCTTGGATGTATATAGCTGCTGGTGGGCCTGGGCTGGAGCAATCTGGCCTGGCAGCATTTTGGTTCGGCGAGGCTACATTCGGTCTTGAATGGGTGGTGTTGGACCGGTGATGGAGTGGGATGGAGGTCTATTCGGCATTGAGGTAGGTGGTTGGTCCGGTAGTGGAGTGGGTCCGGTAGTGGCCTTGGTCCGGTGGTGACCTTGGTTCGGTTGTAGAGGGCTAAGGCATGTTGGTTCGGTGATGGCCTTGGTCCGGTGGTGACCTTGGTTCGGCACGCATGGGAGAGGCCGAATGGAGCTTGGAGAAGGTTGGTCCGGTGGCCGAATGGAGCTTGGAGAAGGTTGGTCTTATGCCGAATGAGAATGCCGGATGGTCTTCCATGCTTGTACCGAGCCTTGTGTTTTCCGAATGAAGCGGGGGTTGCGAGCCCGGGTAAAACTGTGACTTCTTGGTCTCGAGATCTTATGGGTGAGAATTCGCCCAACATTTGCCCCCCAAAGTGGGGCACGTGCTTGCATGTGTCGCGCTTTGTTTCCCTGCAGTAGGAAGGCGTATTTTGTAGCGCCATGGGCTGGATGCTAGTATCCTGTTGATGTCCTGCAAAGGAATTTACAGTTTTTGTGTGACTTCAGATAACGACCGTTCAGGATCGAAGCGTTTGAGATGAAGTGAATCGCGCCGTTCGAGGCGAGAGGTGTGCCCCGAAGGGGCTTAGCATTATCGATGCCAGGTTCACGTCAGAGTGGGTTTTGTCCAGGCGGTTCATCGCCAGCTCAGAGCATGCCTAGGGATCGTTCGCGACCCCGTACATGTGTAAGTAGCTTAGCCATTTCATAACTATCAGAATCAAATATCCATTTAACCGATGAGCTTAAAAAAGGATGTCAAAGTGCAAATTCTCACGACGATAGGGTTAATAGCCATTCAGAGCGTGCCTATGGACCGTTCGTGGTCGCGTACACGTGTAAATGATTAACCTACGTTGGTGAGAGATTTACGACTCATTCATTGTTATCATATTCTCTACTTTATTAGTAGGTCCTAGAGTTCGGTACTTATCTGATTGAGGCGCTCCGCGTGCCCCCTGCTTCTGACTTTCGCTGGTGGAGACAACGTCATTCGGTGTTTGGTTGGTCCGGATGGATGTTTTCATTCGGCATATGGGTGGTCCGGTATGCCGAACCATCTGGTCCGGTGGTGCTCCTCCAGTCTATATATAGGGGCTATACCCCCTTAGGTTTTCTTCACCGAATCAGAGAGAGCCGAATCAATTCATAGCCGAACCAACTCTTTGCCGAACCAAGCTTTTGCCGAATCAGGTATATCCCCTTTTGCCGAATGAACTTGATAACCGAATGTGCTTATGCCGAATAGACATGAAAGCTTTTCACTGCCGAACGAGCTTGGTGTTGCACTGCCGAATGAAAAGTGTGCCTTTATGGCCGAATGGACCGGCACACCGGATGAATTTCCAATGCCGAGTAGAACCACCAAATGAAGTATATGCCGAATGAGGCTTGGAAACTTGAGCTTTGAGCGAAATCTTAGGTCTTTATACGCTTGCTTGATTGTATTCTTGTTCTAACATCATGTTTTTCACTTCTGTGTATGCAGATAAATGTCTCGCAAGGCGGAAACACGATCAGACAGACGGAAATCCAAAGATAGAGGCGAGTCTTCCTCCGTGCCCCCAGCCCAACCAGGATCTGGGCAGCATCGACCTGTTCCGAGGTCGTTAGTGGACGGATATGGTCCACAGGAACTTCTGGTCTCTCCTCCCGATTGCTTTCCTAGCTCCCTAAAGGAGGAGCAACTTGATGTCATCTCTCGTTCATTTGGGATAGACAGGGCTCTTATGCTGCTGCCGGGAGATGGGGTGATGCCGTATAATCCCCCCGAAGGTTACTTCGCTTACAGCAGGTACCATTGCATGTGTGGTGCTATCCCTCCTATCAATGCCTGGATAGTCAGCTTTACCACATATTTGAAAGTGGCTCCCTTCCAGCTTCAGCCGAACTCTTATGCCATTTTGGTAAGCCTTTTCGTCATCTTCCAGAGGAGGTACGGGCGCCCTCCTTCTAACCGGAAAATTCGATATTTGTATAACCTGAGGGGCAACAAGAAGGGGTCTCCGTATATTAGTCTGGAAGCGGCCGTGCCCTTCAAACCGGTCTTGGACTTATATTCAAAGTTCACCATGTTCAAGAAGGAATGGTTTTTTGTCAAGAATGATTCTGTTTCTTTCCGCCTTTTCACTTCCGGCTGTAAGATTAATTTCATTTATATTTTCCATGTTCTGACTGTAGTGCTTCTTCTGACACGCTTCTATTTCTTGCTAGCGACAGGTGGCATTACTGTCATGGAAGATGATTCTTTGGCGCGGACGGCTGCTGGAATAAAGGCCATTCCTACGCGGGACAGGTCGGCTTCGTTCCTGATCAGGAACGCTACCCTCCTGGAGTACAATTTGATCCAGCCGCACCAGTCCGTTGTTAAGCAGAGGGACACGGCCGAGGAGAAGGCTGCCAAAGCTAAGGAGGGGGTTACGGTGAAGAGTGGCAAGAGAAAACCCTTCGCACAGCATCCCGTCGCTGGGGGCAAGAAGCTTAAAGAATCGGAGGGTCCCTCCCCTAGTACTTACCCGATCATTCCGGAGGAGGAAGGTGTGGAAGAGGGCGAAGAAGGCGATATGGAAGGAGAGTCGGAAGGCGGAGGAGATGGAGATGGTCAGGGTGGTAGTGGTGCTGGTGCCTTAACTTCTGGGCAAGACTCTGAGCTGGATGAGGCCCTCCGTCAGGCCTTCGGGGAATCGGAAGGGGAATCGGGAGCGGAGAAGGCGAAGGAGACTGGCAAGGTCGGGGCTGGTGCCGATCTATCCCCCAGGGGTTCCTCAGCCAGGGTGGCTTCGGCGGTGCAAGGTGAACTTTTGTCCTCTGTCGATTCCATTTTCGATAAGGACTTAGAAATATTTTATGGTTCACTCCCGTCCTGTAATGAGATTCAGGACTTATTGCAGTACCCCACTTCTCCACAGGGTTTGTATAGTAGACGTGCCTTCACACTTTTCTTTCTTTTTACTTAACATGTTTCCTGAATTGTGGACCATTGTATGTTCGTAACACTTGTTCTTTATTCCAGGGGCAGGCCAGGTGGTTAAAACATCAGACGTTTGACACCGCCTCGAACAATTCAAGTCGATGAGAGCTGCTGCGAAGCCTCCCACTGGTCGCACTGGAGACGTGGTCAAATACCGTCCTCTTCTTGGGGTCATCGAAGAGAGCATTCAGAAAAAGAAGAGGAGTCGTTCTTTATTTGAGCCTTCCCCTGGTCTGCAGCTTCCTGTTCAGCCTCCTCGTGATGCCACGGAGGAGAGCACGGAGTTTATCCCCCCTTCACCTCCTTCCAAGAATCCCACAGTTATCCGTATAAGGCGTCCTGATGTGCCTCGTGACCCCTTTGCTGGTTATCCTGATTTAGACCCAAGTTCTCGGGATATTTCATTTGATGAGGCCACGGGTGAGCACCTCCTTCCCCGCAACCCCATGGTACGAGTTTTAGACGAGGCTAAGTCCCTAGACCTTGATCTGCTTACCACTCGGGTAGTTACCATGGGAGACGAGGCCAAGGCTAATATTGATCGGGTGGCTGAGGAGACCAAGAAGTTAATGAAGTATCATGCTCAATTGGTCAAGGCCGGGGAGGAGATTGGAAGTGCTAATATTCGGTTGCGGCTGAAGGTTACTGATCAGGCCGAACAGCTTGCCGGTCAAGCCGTTCAGATTTCTCGGCACGAGGAAGCCTCCAGGCGTCTTAAAGAGACCATGGAAAAGGCAAGTAGGGCGGAATTACGGAAGACGGAGGCCGCCTGTAAGGAGCGGATCGACATGGCCATTGCGACAGTGGATGAGGTTCGGAATGCGGATCTCGAGCAGGTAGAGGAGTTGTCTGGGAGGCTTGAGGCCGCGGAGATGGCTCAAGTCAAGTTAAAGGAGGAGATGGAGGAGATGAGGAGGTCTCTCCAGGCTGACTGCTCGAGATACCGATCAGAGAGGGATGCCGCTGTCGCCAAGTTGCAGGCTTCCGAGGCCAGGGTGAGGGAGTTCGAGGAGAATGAGGGGATGATGGACGAGATGCTGCAGGACATGTACTTCCGCACTTGGAAGGAGGGCAGCTTGTCTTGGATGGATGACTATCCCCGGGTCATGGCCAAGATATATCTCCGGGCTTTAGAGGAGGCCAGGGTCGATGCGGGTAAGGAAGGTGGAGTGGCTTTTAGTCTGGATGTGGTCACTGCTCAGTTCTCGAAAGAGGAGCAAGTGGCGGTGAAGGAGGGGATGCGGTTGCTCGCTGCGGAGGAAGCGGGTGTGCAATTGGAGGATGTGGATCAAGCGGCGGACGCTGGTGAGTTATTCTTCTCTTTTCCTTTTCTTTCTGGGTTTCCATGACTTGATTGTTTATCGTTTGTTTAATGGATTCAAATGTTGGGGGTTCCGGCCCTGCGGCCAAATAGGCTTGGGAAGTCGGTGATGGAGTGTGGACGCAGCTGGTTACTCGTCCGGATTCGGTCGCTTTTTATTTCTTTTTTACTGTTGTTTACGTTAGTCCAAAACATTGATGTGACTGTAATAATATTATTTGCAGAGAATAACTTGGTGTGATTTCATAATATAAGCTGATTTTGTTATGTTTAAACGTTGTTGTCATTTTGATGTGCTGCGTGAGAAGTATAACTATGTATATGCCTGTGATTTTAGTTGTGTTTGATGTTAAGCCTTTGCTTGAAATATAATTTCATGTTTTGCAATGTTGGTGTGACATATGAATAAGTTATAGTTATGCATCTATGTACAAGAGAAGAGAGTACCGCCCTTCATGTTTTATTTGCAGGCGGTAGTTTTGAGCATCTTGTGTAACTGATCATGAATATATCTGAGTACCTTGCCACCCAGTACGCGGGCTTAGATTCTCATGAGTGAATGCTCCCTATTCGGTTTCCTGTACTTTAGAGTTTGTTATACAGGATAGGAGAAAAGTATTTAAATGAAATGGAAATATAGAAAAAGTAAAACTTCCAGTCACGGAAGGCCGTCGATGTGCTTAAGTTCGTGGCAAACGGGTTTTGTAGTCACTTTCCCTAGCTGTGGGTCTTGGAGACATCTGTCACCCATCTTACGCCTCCGCGGGGAGTTTTCTTTTTTACCACAGCCGCACTTAAGACACATCGGAGCCGAGATCGCGCACGGTAACTACCCGAACCATTATGGTCCGTAACCGTGGGTATTATTCGATTTACCGTGGCCGGCTAGCGTGTGTGCCGTTGGCCGTGAACTACCCCTGGCTGGCCACACCTTATGTTGGAGCTTAAAGTAGGTTCACAGTTGCCGGCGAGCCGAACGCCGTAATGAGCTGCCATCGGCTATAGTCGGCCTTTATGATGACTTATAATCGGCTCATTATAGTTGGCTTTGAGGGCAGGCGCGAGCAATGAGTTAACCCGCAGCAGAGGGATGCTGGAGCAAAAGAGTCTCATTGGCGAGTGCATAGAATCGTAGCGTACCTGTTAGGCCTTGTCCAGATGAGGCCGTGGAGCGTCTTGAGTGGAGATGCCATAAGATTTTGTTCAACAGAAATGGATAAAGCTTAACAAGCAGCCAAGATATAAAGGAACAAGTTAAAAAGAGACAAGATTTTTAAAGTGGTTCGGCATGAAAACGCCTACGTCCACTGTTTCTCTTTGTTAATTCACTTCATATGGGCAGTACAAGTTAAGAAAAGTATCGACGGAGATGTCGGATGTTCCATGCCCTCTGGAACACCTCTCCGTCCACTGTTGACAAAATATAAGCTCCGTTGTGAAGATCTTTATGAATTACATATGGTCCGTCCCAGATGGGGTCCAGTGCCCCGGGGCTCGGAAAGATTCGCCTGAGGACAAGATCTCCTTCTTGTAAAGTGCGATGCTTGACTTTGGAGTTGTATAGTGCTGCCACTTTTTGTTTGTGAGCCGCTGCTTTAAGTGCTGCATCATTTCTCCTTTCCTCAATCAGATCCAAAGACATGAGGAGGAGTTCTTCGTTTTCTTCTGGATTGTAGTGGATCCTACGGTGGGAAGGAACAATAGTCTCAACAGGGAGCATTGCCTCCGATCCGTATGCCAAAGAGAAAGGAGTATGTCCCGTTGATGTTCTGAAAGATGTGCGGTAGGCCCAAAGTGCCGTAGGAAGTTCGTCCACCCAAGCGCCTTTTGACTTTTCAAGTTTCTTCTTGATTAGGGTTTTGAGAATTTTGTTGACAGCTTCGACTTGTCCGTTTGCCTGAGGATAAGCTACTGATGAGAAGCTTTTATGGATTCCATGCTCTTGGCACCAGTCGGCGAATTTTTCGCTGTCAAATTGGAGTCCGTTGTCTGATATGATCTTGAGTGGTACTCCGTACCTGCACAGAATATTTTTGATCAAGAAGTTGATAACTTTTGCTGAAGATATTTTATTTAGGGGTTCCGCTTCCACCCATTTGGTGAAATAATCGACTGCCACTATAGCATATTTGGCCCCGCCCCTGCCCGTTGGCAGTTCGCCAATTAAATCAATTCCCCATACAGCAAAGGGCCAAGGGCTGGTCATTTGAGTAATCTCATTTGTGGGTAGTCGAGGAATCTTGGCAAATTTCTGACATCTGTCGCATCTCTTGACGAAGTCTAAGGCGTCTTTGTTTAGTGTGGGCCAGTAATATCCATATCGGAGTATCTTTTTCGCCAGAGTCTGCCCTCCAGTGTGATCTCCGCAACTTCCTTGATGAATGTTGAATAAGATTTCCTTGGCTTCCCTTTCAGCGACGCATCTGAATAAGGGGCTAGAGAAGCCACGGCGATAGAGGATGCCTTCTTGTATTGTGTAGTGGGGAGCTTTCCTCAAAATTCTCCTGACTTCATCACGTTTGTCTGGTAGTGTGCCATCCTGCAAATATTTCCGGATAGGATTCATCCAAGTTGCTTCTTCAATTGTAGTTACCAGATTCACTTGTTCAAAACTTGGGGCTAGCTGCCTTGAGATGGCTAGTGCTCCGGAAATGGTGCTATTCTTCATACTAGCTTGCTTTGCTAGTTCATCGGCCTCTTGGTTATCTTCTCGAGGAATGTGTTTGATTAGATAATGGTCCAATTGGTCGAGCAGAAGTTTGGTTTTCTTTAGGTATGCTGTGAGTCGTTCTCCTCGTGTCTGGAATTCTCCTAGTACTTGGTTTACGATAAGTTGAGAATCACTATGAAGACATAAAGAATTGACTCCAATTTCTAAGGCAAGCTCCAATCCCGCTATTACTGCCTCGTACTCCGCATCGTTGTTAGTGGCCGCGAATTCCAACCTTAATGCATAGTACAGCTTTCTTCCCCTGGGGGTGATTATTACAATACCTGCCCCCGAGCCTTGTTCGTTTGATGCTCCATCTACAAAGAGGTTCCACTTGATGTTTTTTGCTATTTCAAACTGTTCCTTGCCTTCGTTGGTAGTGAATTCGGCAATGAAATCGGCCAGGGCTTGCCCCTTGATAGCAGTGCGAGGATGGTAGGTGACGTCATACTGACTTAGTTCAATGCACCATTTGAGGAGTCGTCCAGAAGTGTCGGGACGATGGAGCACCTGTCTTAGTGGCTGATCGGTTAGAACTCTGATGGAGTGAGATTGGAAGTAGTGTCATAGTTTTCGTGACGCGATCAATAAACAATATGCCAATTTCTCAAGTTTAGGATATCTGGCTTCTGCCCCCGTAAATCTCTTACTTATAAAGTACACCGGGCGTTGCGTGCGGTCTTCTTCTCTTACTAGGGCAGTGCTTAAAGCATGAGATGATACAGCGAGGTATAGGTATAGCTCTTCGCCTTCGTTCGGAGTTGAGAGTACTGGTGGTTTCTGAAGGTGTTCGATCAGGTTAAGGAAGGCT
The DNA here is from genome assembly GCA_030765085.1 of Allium cepa. Lineage (NCBI taxonomy): Eukaryota > Viridiplantae > Streptophyta > Magnoliopsida > Asparagales > Amaryllidaceae > Allium > Allium cepa. Next base: position 735,109,629 of record CM060935.1, on the reverse strand, counting down.
TTTAAGCATTCATCGGTCCATTCGAACTTTCCTTTGTCTTTCTTGAGAGCTTCGAAGAAAGGGACGCACTTGTCAGTTGCTTTGGAAATGAATCTGCTTAGGGCGGCCACCTTTCCGTTTAAGCTCTGCATTTCTTTTCGGGTGGAAGGTATCCTTATTTCTTTTAGAGCCCGGATTTGTTCAGGGTTTGCTTCAATTCCTCTGGAATGGACAATGAATCCTAAGAATTTTCCCGATGACACTCCGAAGGAGCACTTTAGAGGATTCAGCTTCATTCCATATCGGCGAAGTACCTGAAACATCTCGCTCAGGTGGCTTACATGATCGTCGGCTCTCCTGCATTTTACCAACATGTCATCCACATATACTTCCATGGTTCGTCCTATTAATTCCGCGAACATCTTGTTGACGAGGCGTTGATAGGTAGCTCCGGCATTTTTGAGTCCAAAAGGCATGACTTTGTAACAATATAATCCCCGGTCAGTGATGAAGCTAGTGTGGTCTTGATCGGGAGCGTGCATGGGAATCTGGTTGTACCCGGAGTATGCATCCATAAAGGATAAAAGTTCGTGCCCGGCAGTGCTGTCCACAAGTTGATCGATTCGGGGGAGCGGGAAGCAGTCTTTCGGGCAAGCGTCATTTAAGTTGGAGAAATCAATGCATGTTCGCCACTTCCCATTAGCTTTCTTTACGAGTACCGGGTTAGCTATCCATTCTGGGTAGATGGCTTCTCGTATGAAGTCATTAGCAAGTAGGTTCTTTACTTCCTCATCGAGGGCTGCTGATCGCTCTGCTCCCATGCTTCTCTTTTTCTGCTTTATTGGTACCTTGGTGGGATCGATGTTCAGCATGTGGCATGCTATGTCTGGGGAGATTCCTGTCATATCGGCATGTGTCCACGCAAATACATCTAAGTGGTGGCGGAGAAAGTCAATGAGTTGATCCTTCAATTCTGTTTTTAGCTGAGATCCTATTTTTAATAGTCTGCTCGAATCACGTTTGTCTACAGATACGAATTCCATGGCCTCTGCGGGCTCAGCGGTAGCCTCCTCCTCCTTATCCCTGGGGTCTAGTTCATTGAAAGGATCGCTGGTGTATCGAAGAGGAGGGGCTTTCTTTAGTTGCTATGCTTCCAAGCTTTTCATGCAGAGAGTAGTCTCTGCATCTTTCCCTTTATTCTTTTTATGGTTATTGCGAAGTTCAGTTACATAGCAATCTCGAGCAGCGTCTTGATCTCCTTCAACTTCTCCTATTCCGTTATCTGTTGGGAATTTCATCTTTAGGCACCACGGGGCTAGGACAATCTGGAAGTCAGATAAGGCTGGTCTTCCCAAGAAGGCGTTGTAGGCCGAGTGGTTTTCTATTAGTACGAACGTTTGTTTTCGCACAACGGAGCGGGGATGACTTCCTATTTCGACGAAGAGGTCAAGTTGCCCGAGGGGCATTTTCGCATCTCCAGTGAAACCGTGCAGGGGTTTGTTGCAGGGAGACACATCCTTCATTGACAGTTTCATTTTGTCGAAAGCATGCTTGAACAGGATATTTACGGAGCTTCCTGTGTCTATTAGAATTCGGAAAACTTTAGCTGGACCGAACCAGGCAGAGATGACCATGGGATCCATATGCGGATATTGTCTTCCTTCTAAATCACGCCTACTGAATATGATGTCGTCACTCTCTTTCCATTTCGGGTGGCGTTCTTCCATAATGGAGTTAACATAGCCTTCAGCATTTCTAAGTGACTTGCCGTATCTTTCCATCTCTGCCCAGCTTCTATCGGCGATGTGTGGTCCTCCCGAGATGGTATGGACCACTATCTTCTCTTGAGTAGAGCCACTGGTGTTGCGATTCCCTTCGCCTACTTCTGGAAGGGGTCGCTTTGAGTTTTCATTAGCAGGAGTCGGAGTCCTGTTATGACCTTTCACATAGCGTTCCAGCCTTCTTCTTCTGATGTGTTCTTCGATCAAGTCCTGGAGATGGTGGCATTCATTGGTGTCATGTCCGTGGGATTCGTGGAAGCGGCAGAACTTTCCAGACTTGAGTGCGTTATCAGATTCTTTCTTGTGCGGGGGGCGCTTGTATCCGAGTTCGCCCTGAGTGGCGAGAAAGATGTTTTCGATTGTTTCATTCAAAGGAGTGTAGGAGTCAAATCTTGGTCCTGGTCTATATTGGCGTTTTTCAACCTTCCTGCCCCCAGCATTATCTCTAGATTCATTTCTTCGAGTGTCCTTAGCTGCAGCGGAAACCTTGTCCGAAGTCGTCTTACCTTGTTGCCCTGACTGCCTCTCAGTGGCGGCGTCTTCAAGTCACATATACTTTCCAGCTTCATGGAAGAAATCAGGTAAAGTAGCTGGTTTTTCCTTAGTTAGTCTTCTAGCGAACTTGGTATCTGGGTGTACACCACTACAGAGGGCCATTAGGGTGAGCTTCTCATCGGCATCTTGGACTGCGGCCGCTGCGGCGTTGAACCGGGTTAGATATTGTTGCAGTGTCTCTCCGGATTTCTGTTTGACATTGGATAGAGAATAAGCATCCTTGGGTTGCTCTACATGGATGCGGAACTGGCTAATGAACCTTTCTTTCAACATCTCCCATGAGCTGATAGATCCTTGGGGTAGATGGCAGAACCAGGAGGTAGCTAGATCTGCTAGGAATAGCGGAAAGCATTTACACAGCACCCCTTCTGTTGCTCCGCTCATGAGCATATGCTGGGTGTATCTTTGTAAGTGTACGATGGGGTCGGAAGTTCCCTTGTAAGGTTCCATGGTTGGCATTTTCCATTCCCGGGGGGTGATGGCAGTTTCGATATTGCGGGTGAAGGGGCTGGTGGCCCTAGCGCCTATTCCTCGGTCCCTTTGCTCCCGTTGGACGCATTCTCTGAATAATCGTGCCATTCTTTCATCAGAATTTGGAGCGGATAAAAATGAACTTGGTTCTTCCCTGCGGGATCGATCTCGTCCGGATGACCTGTAGGGATGGTATAGTCTATCACTTCTGACGTTATCCAGTGGTTGCCTCTGGCTGCTCGGATGCATGCTAGGACCAGCTACAGTTGCCCCCTGCCTTGATCTTCCCCTGTGGGGTTCTGTTTCGAGCATTTCCATGGGGTCAACTTCGGGCTGGGTTCTAGCTCGGCTCCGTTCAGCGGGGTTTCTATGATTAGGTGGCATGACTGGCTCAGCTACATCCGACCCTCGCCTGGCGCCTCCCCCACTGGGTTCGGTTCCGAGCGCTTCCTCGAGTCGGAGTTCGGGCTGAGTCCGGGCGCGGCCCCTATCATTGTTGTTCCTGTTGATGGCTTCCTCGAAGAGGGAAGATCTTTGCTGTCTCCGAGATCCTCCAGATTGAGATTCATCCCATGATTCAGTGTTGCGGTTGGATTCTTCGACATCCCTCAAGCGTGACATGAGTTGGTTCACCAAAGCTTCTTGTTGGGATGCGAAGCGGTTAGTCACTTCCACCACAACTCTGTCTAGGTCTGCCCTAGTGATTACTGCCGGTTGTTCCGCGGCAGGGGCTGTTGGAATTGCCTGATCTACCTGTGGCACTGCTGCTGTAGTGGGATGGTTCTCTTGATCTGGATCCACTGGATTTGGAGCGCTGCTAGTTGCAGCGTTCTTTCCCTTGTTGGCGTCTTTTCTTGGTCTGAAAGTCATGTTTCCTAGGCAATGAAGGATGCTATTGGGAAAGAAGGTTGAATGAGGGAAGCTGAAGCTTCGAGTTCGAAGCTCTCAGTGAAAGCACCAAAAATGTTTGCGCAAAAAATGGGCAAACACCTCCAAGTCGTGTGATTTAGTTGATTTTACGTGATTCTTAATGATTCAGATGAGTTATGTAAACATGAAAAAAGCAGGGGCTGAAATGTAAAAGACACAGATTTATAGTGGTTCGGCCAGAACGTGCCTACGTCCACTTTATATGTTATTATCTTCTTTGTTTCAGATTACAAGTACAATGCTTTGTGTACAAGTATATGAAAGTAGTTTGAAAGTTCCTTCCGTGCTTGAGCTTTCAAACTTTTTTTTCTGCCATTGTTGTACCCCTGCCCCTCTATTTATAGAGTGAGGTTGGGAGCAGGGGTCTTGGATGTATATAGCTGCTGGTGGGCCTGGACTGGAGCAATCTGGCCTGGCAGCATTCTGGTTCGGCGAGGCTTCATTCGGTCTTGAATGGGTGGTGTTGGACCGGTGATGGAGTGGGATGGAGGTCTATTCGGCATTGAGGTAGGTGGTTGGTCCGGTAGTGGAGTGGGTCCGGTAGTGGCCTTGGTCCGGTGGTGACCTTGGTTCGGTTGTAGAGGGCTAAGGCATGTTGGTTCGGTGATGGCCTTGGTCCGGTGGTGACCTTGGTTCGGCACGCATGGGAGAGGCCGAATGGAGCTTGGAGAAGGTTGGTCCGGTGGCCGAATGGAGCTTGGAGAAGGTTGGTCTTATGCCGAATGAGAATGCCGGATGGTCTTCCATGCTTGTACCGAGCCTTGTGTTTTCCGAATGAAGCGGGGGTTGCGAGCCCGGGTAAAACTGTGACTTCTTGGTCTCGAGATCTTCTGGGTGAGAATTCGCCCAACAATTAGTCTATGTATAAATATTTTTGATTCCATTTATGTTATCATGTTGATATCGTTTCATCATTGTGACATTTATTGAACGTATGATAAAATGGTCAAATTTTCCATTATATCCCTAGGATAGTTTATGCATTATAACGTTTTGATGTCTTCATTATTAATATGAATATCATAAAACATTAAAATATAAAAGTAAAATAAATTAATTTATTAATAAATATTATTTTGCATTAGCAAACAAATAAATTTTAATAAACTAAACAGATTAAAATATTATTCAAACACTTTTATTAGTTAAGTACAAATTTTGATTTAGTATAAATAAATTTTTATTCAGATAAACACAAAATAAGATCTAATGCAATTTAATAAAAGGATTTTTTAAAATTCACCCTTACACCTAATCCAATAATAGTATTATAGCTCATATGTGTTTATGTGGATAATTTACCTATATGTAGGGCATTATTTTGGAAATTACCAAAGTAGATAGACATATAAGGAAAAGGTGCTTAAACTGAGGAGAAGTTTATCTACTTAAGGACCACTCTTATATGGAAAACCACCCAATCTTCTAGTCTTTACCTGGCTTGTCAAAATGAACTGTTTTTAGAGCATGCCCTTGTGGAAGACTTATAAGTGTTTTGAGTCTTAGGTTGATTCAAATAGGCTTATTTGAGTGTAATAAATTAATTTAAAATTCTTTTAAAATAGATGAATAATTACATAATTTTATAAAGAGTTATAAAATGAAAATTTTAAAACTATTTAAATTTAGAAAAATATAATATTTATAAATTAGAATATCAACAATGGCGATATCGTGAATTTGTGAATGGCAATCTCGCTTTCGTTCTTCCTCGCGTCTGCTTAATCCTGTTCTATCTCATATAACTACATCGTTCAGCAACCCCCTGATTGCCATCAAATTTTCCCCTTACAGACTATGCACTGTCCTTGTTTACTTCCCTTTGAACATCATAATCTAAATTAGCTTACATGAAGAGATATTTGATTTAGTATTTTTGATCTGTTGAAATTTAACAGAGAGATATTCTCAGATATTCACACAGTACTCATCTTAAAATATATAAGCATTATTCAAACATTCTTGCCAACATTCCATCAATTTTTCAAGCATTTACCACATGCATTGTTTTAAACGGGTAGATCTAGTCAAAGGATAAAGTTTACTCACCTTATTGTTGAACAGCGGCCTATTTTTGGAACCTGACCGTCGATTGAAGCTTGACTTTGGATTTGTAACTTGATTTGTTGATTTGAATCTGAATTCGCACTTGTTTTAGATGATCTTGAATTGTTTAGTTATAAGCGTGGTAGTTGTTTAGTTTAGTTTTATCTTTATTGTTCAAATTTTTGGTTTGGTTTTGAAAAGGAAGATGAAGGAAATTGACATTGAGAGAAGAGAGTATGGAAAAATTTGGAATTGTTTTGCAGTTTGCTTCTCTAGACATTATATTATTAATTTCTCAACTTAAAGAAACATATCGGCACTTGTTATTTACAAGGCTTGTACAAACTACACATGTAATATGCGTGTGTAAATAAAATTTAAATGTTTTTTAACTTTTACATTCAATTTCCTGTTTAATAAATACATTTTTTTAATATATATAAATAAAATCCTCTATAGAAAATAGTATAAAACAAATTATATACCAATAAAAATATTATACATATATTTTTAAATTCAAAACATTTACAACAAATTCAAATCCAAACTTAAAAATCCAATTTAAATCAACTCAAATATATATTTAAACAATCACAAATTCAGTTTGTAAACAATAATCCTATTTAAAATCTATTCATATCTATATATATAAACAACCATTATTATTTATTTTAATCTATAAATCGGTATTTTCAAATAGCTAAATTAGATAATTATTCAATTACCTAATACCCGAAAATCCAGGTTACCACATTCCTCCCCCCCTTGAATCTTTTCATCCTCGAAAAGGAACGAAGCCATAATCTATTCAATAACTTAAAACCGGATGACTTATTCTTAGATATTTTTTTAAAATACTATTAAAATCTACATAATATTATAAAATAGTTTTCATAAAAATAATTTTTTATAACTCGATGTTTCCATAAATCCATCATTGTTCTCACAGAAATTCGGTCATATGTTGATCAGGCGTAAGACTGAAAATCTATAAGTACTTGGTAAACCCATTTTCAACACCTAGTGAAAATACTTGAAAAATAATTTTATTGAAAATATGAAAAACTTTTTTGAAAACGAGGAAATATCTTTGGTGAGAATGCTCTGGAAATCATCCCCATCCATGGTCGCAGTTACATCCTGTGTTACGTTGCCATCGCAGCAAAAATCCATGTAACTGTAGGCACTCCACGCCCCTCAATTACGCCATGGAAGCCGCAACAGATCGCAGTTACATTCCAGGGTTACGTTGTCATCATAGCAAAAGTCCATGTAACCGTAGGCATCAGCGTTCTTGATTTTCGTTGCCAAAAATGAAACTTCTCCACTCCCACATAGGTCGCAGTCTACCGATGTAAAATCAAACGCAGACTGTTGGCTCTCAGCAGCACATATGACTTTCCCTATGTTACCATAGGTCGCAGTCTACCGATATAAAATCAAACGCAGACTGTTGGCTCTCAGCAGCACACACGACTTTCGCTATGTTACTATAGGTTGCAGTCTACCGATATAAAATCAAATGCAGACCGTTGGCTCTCAACAGTAGACACGACTTTCGCTATGTTACCATAGGTCGCAGTCTACCGATATAAAATCAAACGTAGACTGTTGGCTCTCAGCGGCGCACACGACTTTCGCTATGGTCTGCAGTAAATAGCAGTGACATCGAGTTACACTGTCGTCATAGCATAACCCAAATGCCTCTGTAGGCATCAGCGTCCTCGATTTTCGCTACACACTACACAAAATCCTCAGGAACTAATTTTGTCCATACTCCTCATAGGATCAACTTTAGAAACCCCCCCCCCCCCTTAGGGTTCAAGGTAGTACCACCCTATGACACTCCTGAGAAGTTCATTCCAAGGGACCGTCTTTTTCCCAAAGCCAATCTCAAAACACTTTATACTGTACACATATAGTATCTTTCAAATCAAACATCTAGTATGAATCCCATATAAATTTCCTTTTCACAAAATCAATTTTCCGAAAAATCGATAATTCTCAAACTAGGCTTTCCAAATTCCAAATTTATTTTTTCTCCAAAAATCAAAAAGCCTTTCCAAATCCATAGGTTCCAAAAACCTTTTCTCAAAATCATTCTCATAAGATCATTTACATATATATATATATATATATATATATAGATTATATAACTTTAAAAATCTTTGGATCCCTTCAAACTTGTATAAATTCCCTTTTATGTTTCAAATACTCTATAAAAATCTTTTCCTTTCGGCAATAGACTCAACAAGGGGAGATTTATCTTATATAACAAAGATATATAACTTTGTTTATTCTAAATCAAATATTCAAATTTGATTACTCTATAAAGTCACTTACCATATTGCTTACTTTCATAAAGTAAATTTCTATCTTGGAAATATCCAATTTCCATTTTATTTTTATCATATATTTCACAAAATATACTTTTCATTTCAAAATCATTTTACAATTTTTATCCACAAATTTCAATATTAATTTCATTCAAACCCGTATGATGTGCACATATCATTCATACGCTATATCAATCTGATCGCTTACTTGGTCACACAATTTCTTTTCCGAACCAGTATCGTCCACCCGATTTCCTAGTGCGGACTCAGATCTGGTTTCTTGATCACAAAACCGTCATTCTCCTTGCATAGCCATAACTATGATAGAGAATATCCAGAGCCAATCAACAATCCATATCCAGGTTCGCCGTCGAAAATTGAGTGAAAAATCCCAACTCGGATCAATATAACTGTCTCGAAATTCTGTGCTCGAATCTGGATCAAATCACTATGCGAATAGAGTAATATACGTATATCCTACGTATTTATCCTCATTGATTATTAACCAAATCAATTCTCTTTTCTATTCACATTCACTTATGATTTTTATACACTTATTCATAATTGCTTCAATCCCATTTGGATTATCACCTCAATTCTTATCTTAAATGGATATTTAATCATAAACAGTTTGAACTTTGTCTAGCTTAAATTTAAAAAATACCTTGAAAAGTTTAAAAATAGATAAGTAGTTGAAAAATAATTATTAGTTTGCAAAATATCTGTAAAGTAGTTAAATAATGATAAAATAGTTATAAAATAGTTAAATAATTGTAAAATAGTTATAAATAGTAATTAGTTATAAAACAGTTGAAAAACAGTAACTAGTTTATAAAACAGTTGTAAAATAGTTAAATAGTTTCAAAATTTATTATTGAATAAGTATAAAATAGTTTAGGGTTTAAAAAGAAAGGTTGTATATATAAATAACTTGGAAAAATAAGTTTATATTAAAACAATTTATATTAAAAATAGTCGAGAGCCAAACTGTTTAATTCCCAATATCCATTCCCATCAATTCAATTTAAATTTCCCAATCTCCATTCCCATCAATTCAATTTAAATTTCCACTTCCATTTAAATTGACTCAATTCCAATTTAAATAACTTCAATTTCCATTGAAATTGATTTATCCATAATTCAAGTTGAATTAATCCTCAATTCCCTATTTGAATTTGAACTCATTCAACTTCAATTTCATTTCAAATTAATCCAATTCAAATTTTCCATTTGAATTTTTAAACTTATCCATCTTCAATCACAATTCCAATTAATTCAAATCAAATTCAATTTGAACTAATTCAATTCAAATTTCAAATTTAAACCATCCCGACTTGTATAAATTCGAGTTAAATTTCAAATGTTGGTTTAACCTTTTAAACCAGATTATCCTTTATTTTCAAAGTCTTTGAACAATTTAATTCTTAATACAAAATTCAAAATTCTATTTTAAATTGCCTTTGATTCTCCATAAACTTATTTCTTGGTTCAAATAATAATTCAAATCCTTTTTAAATAATTTAATTTTTGAAATCCAATTTATTACCCAATTTCAATTTCAAAACCAATCCTTAACCATTTACATTTCCAAGTTCCTTTTGAGCATTTAAATCTTAAATTCAAAGTGATTCCATCTCCTTAATTTCAAATTAAAGTTTAATTTCCCTTTTTATCTCAATAATGGATATATTACCATACTCCATTTCTTCATTCATTTAAACAAATCAAATTCACAGTTTAAGGATTATTAATAACAATAGGATAATATTATCCAAATTATTTTAAAATATTCATCCGTATTCAATTTTTCAGGTCTCAAACCCATTTTGAGAACACACAAACCCCCAATTCAAATTAACCATTTAACTTTCCAAGTTAAATCTCAATTTTCATCTTGAAATTTCCAAATCAGGTCGTTCATTCAAACATATTTAACTTTTTCTAAGTTAAATTCAATTGAATCCCAATAATCTCACTCAAAATTTGAATTCTCCAATTCAACTTTCAAATTTCCATCACTTAAAAGTTCAAAAACTTTTTTTACTTTGGGTTTCACATATCATTCCAAATTTAAAACTCAACATTTAGAGTTTATTTCAAACCATCTTTGATATTATGTATATTCCTCATATATACATATTATTTACTTTACACAGTAAGTTATCCTTAAATTTTAAACCACCTTTGGTTTTTAATCCGAAAAAAATTTCTTTAAATTTTCAAACAACTCTTGTTTGAAATAGGACCCTTTTATTCAAATACATTAAATAATATTATTTATTATTTCTTTATCACTTTGAAACAATTTTAAAATTTTTGAACCTAGATTTAAAACTTCACAATTTAGATCATCTTTAGTTCCAATTTATAAGTCATACTTACCTAAATGCTTTACTTCCCTAAAACATTTTATCATTTTAGGATAATAACCAAGGTTATTACAACTGGAAATCAATTCACTATTATCTTATTCTGAAAATTCTTCTCCAAATTCAAGATTTTAATTTCGGTTTGAATCCGTTTCAAACTTATCTTTATTTAATTTCAATTTAGTTGTATTTCTATTACCACTTAATTTAATTCCAATAATTTAACAACCAATCACCTCAATATTTATTAGAAAGAAATATTGCTTTATATAACAAAATATATTCCTATATAAAATCATTTAAAATCTTTATATAAGAAAATAACATGTACACTCTCATACACACGCACACACACTCAACTCATTCTAGGGTACCATTGACCCTATCTTCATTGAGTATCCCCCACCAAAGCCAAGGTTCTTGCTTAACCTTCTGCTCTGATACCAAACATGACGATCTAGAATTTTCGATCTCGAAAATTCTAGATAGTTAGGAAAAAGAAGGAAAGAGATAGAAGATAAAGAAGAATCAGAAACACCAACATCTCACATTCGCAGCGGATAAAATATAATTACAAATAATAACAGTTATACAAAGGAAACTGTACTTATCAAATTACACTTTAATACATCAGAGGTACACAAATACATAAACATTGGATAGATACAATCATGTCCCAGACAACTACAACATATCATAGCAGAAACACTCCATACGTTTCTGCCATCCAGCTCGCCTCCTGAGCTCCAGAACGTCCTTACCTGAAAATCTATAATACTCGGTCTGACCCGAGCATTACATCAAAGTAACACCTGGGTCAGGCTGGAAATCAGCGTGAGTAAACCCTTTAACAAAAATACAAAAGCATGAAACTTATTTAAAAACCTGGGGTAACTCGTACTTCACTACAAGTTCATAACTTGTTATAATCAACACTTATTTTCACAAATCAATTCCTAAGTACCTTTACTTAGTTTAAATGATCCTGTCAATCCCACTCCAGCCAATTGATTTCACATATCAAATCTATAAAGAATCGAAGTAGTTTCCGGTACTTACCGGTACCCGACCCCAGTCTCTTCGAACCCAGTTTCATCTTAAAAACCAAGTTATTCAAGAGAAATCCGATACAGACTTTAAATACAGGATGTCACTTACACAAAAATTCATCTCGAAAGATAACCACATTTTTTCTGTTCAATCCAATCATATCACAAAACATTTCATATCAGAAATACCAATCAACTATTTATAAGCAAGATGAATTAGTCACATCATGAATTAAATTAATTACTTCAATTGCTTTTAATCCTGCTTACTTAGCATTAGTTAAACTTAAACCATTAATAAATCATGCCTTAATTATCTTCTCTAATTACATTAAGTAATTAGCTTTTAATTAATTACGCAAATTAATTAAGCTTTACCTATTCACATTAATTACAATAATCCCTAATTAATTACTCATATTAATCACTTACATTGATTAATTAACCATTTATTAACCCGACTCATTAACTAACCACCCATTAATTAATTTCTTATTTAATATATCCCTTAATTGATTACACTAGGTAATTAATCCTTTACTACTTCCATTAAGAAATTTCCTTAAATTACTTTCATCCAGTAATTATCCCATTGGTTAATTATCCTTCATTAAGAAATGTTTGATAAATTGTTTATGATTTTTGAAAACTGCTAGATACAAAATCACTCATGAACATGAATCAAACCATACTTAAAACCTTCTACACATACCACTTCATCACCTAAATGATGCTTGATAAACTTCATACAACAAACAATACTTCAGTTCCACATACCCATCACTGTCCCACCTTAAGAACCCCTACAAAATTGCTTTACTCTTCCAGCAAATAAACCACGCATCTCCACTTCCATCTCTGTCCATTGCTACACACCATACCACCCATCGTTGTTCAAGTGTTCACATATCCGTGCACAAACCCTCTGCTACTTCCACACGACATCCCACTAACAACCATCAAGCATATACTCCCATTAAACATCATCCCAACACTACCATCATTAACACAGTTCTACCCATTAATATACATACATAAATTCTCATCAATTCCAATCAACCATCATCACCATTATCTTGCCACAACAAAATACATCCACCTCCTCTGCATGCAAACACATACAATATTCACATCCTTCTCAAACTTACTGCACCTACCGCCTCCTCGTTTACAAGCCTCATCCACAACCAACACTGCAAATCCAACACTATAACTCACTGTGAACAAACAACACCACATAACTCCAATACAACAAAACACCATTGCATCACTACACACCAGACAATAGCCATACAATACAGTAGCATACCAGTCACCCCAAATAGTCACCCCACTTCATTCCACAAACATACACTCATCACTGACCAACAGTGCCACCATCTCATAATACACATTCCCCTGCATCCCACCTTGCTGCCTTCCATCCACAGTGCTGCAACCATCCAACTTCATCACTTGCTACTAGTGCACACTTCTATATACAATAATACAACTTCATCCAACTTCATCATTAGCTTCTGCCATCAAAAATACCAGCGCACACTTCTACATACAACTATACAACTTCATCACTTGCTACTTACGGCCTATGCATTTCAAAAACCACAGTCATACATCACCAGAACCCTTCACTCACATCAACAACATCCTACCTATCACCACTATTCCAACAGTATCTCCATTGCCCACTTCACCACCTCCCCGCAAAAATATCACCATAACACTACAACAAAACTGCTGCTAACCACTGCCATTCCCAATGCAACTTCACATTAAATTTCCATCTGGGCACAAATACTTCAATGCACAGCAAGTCATCCCTCCCTGCCTCTGCCGACTTCCCCTTCAGAGACATCTCTTCACTCCTAGCCACCTCTTCATACAACACATTACGGCTGCATATCCACACCACAAAACTGCTTGCTACTTCATGCAATTGCCTCCCTGAATCCACATCAGCCTTCCACCATTCCACTGTTAAACTTCTGTTTCCCAATCACATCTATCTCATATAACTACGTCATTCAGCAACCCCCTGATTGCCATCAAATTTTCCCCTTACAAACTGTGCACTATCCTTTTTTACTTCCTTTGAACATCATAATCTAAATTAACTTACATGAAGAGATATTTGATTTAGAGTATTTTTGGTCTATTGAAATTTAACAAAGAGATATTCTCAGATATTCACACAATACTCATCTTAATATATATAAGCATTATTCAAACATTCTTGCCAACATTCCATCAACTTTTCAAGCATCTACCACATGCATTGTTTGAAATAGGTAGATCTAGTCAAAGGATAAAGTTTACTAACCTTATTGTTGAACAGCGGCCTATTTCTGGAACCCGACAGTCGATTGAAGCTTGACTTTGAATTTGTAACTTGATTTATTGATTTGAATCTGCTGCTATTTGAATCTGAATTCGCACTTGTTTAAGATGATCTCGAATTGTTCCGTTGTAAGCTTGGTAGCTGTTTAGTTTAGTTTTATCTTTATTGTTCAAATTTTTGGTTTGGTTTTAAAAAGGAAGATCAAGGAAATCGAGATTGAGAGAAGAGAGTATGGAAAAATTTGGAACTGTTTTACAGCTTGATTCTCTAGTTATTATATTATTAATTTCTTAACTTAAAGGAACATATCGCCACTTGTTATTTCCAAGGCTTGTACAAACTACACATGTAATATGCATGTGTAAATAAAATTTAAATGTTTTTTTAACTTTTACATTCAATTTCCTATTTAATAAATACATTTTTTAATTTATATAAATAAAATCCTTTATAGAAAATAATATAAAACAAATTATATACCAATAAAAATATTATACATATATTTTTAAATTCAAAATATTTACAAATATCTATCTTTTGAATTTCAAATTCAAATTCAAATCCAAACTTAAAAATCCAATTTTAAATCAACTCAAATATATATTTAAACAATCACAAATTCAATTTGTAAATAATTATCCTATTTAAAATCTATTCATATATATATATATATATAAACAATCATTATTATTTATTTTAATCTATAAATCAGTATTTTCAAATAGCTAAATTAGATAATTATTCAATTACCTAATACCCGAAAATTCGGGTTATCACAAGAGCTGTGTTTCTAAATAATTTAAGATATAAGAGGCATGAACCTTGGCCTAGAAAGACTTAGAGTCCTGATTCTTGGGTTTGAGGGTAGATTTAATTCTTTTTCTTGTTAGGACATAAGGATGGAATGAATTATATGTTTTTTTCTCATCTTTTTATTACTACCTTTGAGTTTCTTAATTTAAATTTCATTTATGGCAGAGTGAGTGTGGCTGGAGGTAGAGCTACTCGTTTTGACTCTGGACCATCCAGTGGACCAAACCTAAAAGGAGTATCTGTGACTACTCAGCAAATTATGGAGTTGGTTGGAAATGTTCGGTCCTTTGGCATAGACCTCGATCCTCCAGTTCACCGTTCAGCCTTTCTAGGATGTACATCGATTATTCTCACTTAGGAAGGGAGCAATTCAAGGGAACCGAAAGTATTATAGAGATTCAGGCATGGTTGAAGACATACGAGAGGATTTTCAATTTCATGGAGCTTTCAGATTTGCATAAGGTGCAAGTGGCATCTAGCCAGCTTTAAGAGAGAGCATTGGATAGATATGACTTGCTTATTACATAGGTTGATGAGGCCAACTTATCTTGGAAGGACTTCAAGGCTGTATACGAGATAAAGTTCATGTTAGAAGTAGAAAAGGCAACCTTAGCTTAGAGATTCATAAATCTTAAGCATGCGGATTATCATAGTATATGGCGATATTTGAGGCTTGTCTAAGTATGAGATGGATCTTATCAATACACCTCGTAAGAAGAATCAGAAACTTGTGTATGGAATAAGGAAGTCTTTGAAAAAGGTGCTCTTACCTCAGTTGGATGTTACTTTTGAAAAATTAGTGGACACGGTTCTTAAAGTTGAAGAGGAAGAGATGGATAGAGGTGATGAAGCTACTTCATAGAAGAAGAATTTATTTCCTCAAAAGAAAAGGCAGTTTGGGAAATCTAAGCCTCAATATCCAAATAAGAAATCTAAGAAGCGAGATTTAGATGCTAAGGGCTAGAAGAGAGAGCAAGTAGAATGCTATATGTGTGGAGTCAAAGGGTGTTATGCCGGGGAGTGTACAAAGCCTTGTTCATCAGCACCAATTTCTCCTAATGCATGTTTCTATTGTAAGAAGGAAGTTCATCAGATTGCTAATTTTCCAATTTTAGCTTTAAAACAGAAAGGAAAGTTGAATGCAGTAAAGGCTTTCGGAGGTTCAGGCCATCAGAAAGCTATATCGTCATCTAATCTGGAAGGGTCTATCTTATTCCATGACTGTTTCATTAGAGTTCTCTTTGATGCGGGAGCATCACACTCATTCATAGTGAAGGAGCTAGTGGATAGTTGTTCGTCGGATATGACATGTATGTTATCATCTTTGAGGATTGCAAATCCTATTAATGGATTTGTGAATCTTAATTTGTTATATAAGGATGTCAAAATCATTCTTTGTGGATTCTCTTTCTTGGTCGATTTGCATGTTACTCCTTACTTGAATTTCAGCATGATTTTGGGGTTAGATTGGCTCGATAGATATGGAGCTACTATTCTTTGTATGTAACGTACTATTTATCTTAAGCACCCATCTTCTAGTGATTTACTTCCTCATGTTCTTGAAGATATGGATTCGAATCTGAATGTTTCTCTTTATGCTATCGAATCTCGAGAAGCGAATGAAATAGCTAGTATTCCCATTTTGTGTAATTTTTTTGATATATTTGAATCAATTTCTGGATTGCCTCCTCGAAGGATAATCAAATCTCATAGATTTGATGCCTGGTGCTTAGGTTATTAGTCGTCCTCCCACAATGATGTCTATAAAGGAAAATGAAAAGTTGAAGAAGCAGTTAGTTGAGCTCGAGGCGAAGCATCTTATTCAGTTTAGTAGTTCGTCGTAGGGTGCAGCTATAGTGATTATGAGAAAGGTTGATGATACACTTAGGTTGTGTATCGGTTATAAGAAATTGAATGATAAAAATCATTATCCTTTACCTCAAATCGCCGATATGTTCGATCAGCATAATGGCGCGAAAGTCTTTGCCTAGTTAGGCTTAGCGATCATTTTTCAACAGCTTCGAGTGGCGGATGATAATATTTCGTTGATAGCTTTCAGAACTGGTTCCTACGAATGGATCGTTATGCCAATCGAGTTAACAAATGCGTCCGTGTATTTTGTTGACTTAATGAATCGTATATTTCGAGTTTTTCTTGATAAGTTCATGCTTGTTTTTATTGATGATATCTTATTCTATTCTCATTTTGAAGAGAAGCACGATAAGCATCGTCACATTTGGAAACTCCTTGTAGCCATCAGCTTAAGGCTAAATTTTCTAATTTCATTTTGGCAGAAGTAAAATAAGTTTCTAGGTCATGTTATTTCCAAAGCAGGACCACAAAGATCTAATCTATTCGAAATTGGAAGAGAGCGTAGAGCGTGATGGAGGTCCACAGCTTTCTAGGATTCGCTAGTTATTATAGACGCTTTATTAAAGACTCTTCTAAAGTCATTCTTCCTCTTACCAGCTTAACCATAAAAGGAGTGACGTACGTCTAGTCAAAGAAGTGTGAGTTTGCATTTCAGACTTCGAAAGATCTTTCGACACATGTGCCAATTCTTATCGTTCCAGAAGGGAATTAAGATATGGTTGTCTATATTAATGTATATGGTTCATGCCTTGGTGCAATGCTTATGCAGAGAGATAGAGTAGTTGCTTATGCTTATAGAAAATTACGCCTGAACGAGATTCTTCATGCCACTCACGATCTGAAACTTGCACCTATTGTTTTTGCACTTAAGCTTCGGCGACATTAGCTTTCAGGTGAGATATTTATTCTTTATACCGACCATAAACCGAAATACTCTTCTCCTACAAAGAATTAAATATGCATCAATAGTAGCATCTCTACTTTTCACTGCTTTGGTAGTCGGAGGTACATGCCTTTGCATGCATCAAAACAAAATACTAAACTATGCTATGTCATGCTGATGAATTAGTTTTATGGAAAGATTTCCCGAAAGATCTTCAAGTTCTTTTGCTTGATCAAGATGAATCTACTGCTGCTGAAACAAAACTGAAGCTCGAGGCAGTAGATTACAATGGTATGTCTTTGAGTATTTATTTTCTTATATTAATATTAACTTTGGGTTGAACATTTTTTTCCCTTTCTTTTCTAAGATCATAGGATAAGTTACTTCATATGTTGCATGTAAGGTTTGTAGAAAGATTTATAGACTTGCATGAGATTTATAGTCTCTGATAATGTAATAGTTTCAGAGAACATAGTTTTCAAACACACACACAATGCCCGAGATTTATCCATGTTTGAATGACTCTAAGTAAATAATTAGCATATTTCTAGGTGGTTATATATTATATAAAAATAAGTTTTCTTTCATATTATACCTCATGCCTCTATTCAGATTATTTTACATTGTACCGTTTTCATTTTGCTTTTTCCATCGTCCAACTCAGCTAGTAATTTTGCTAAATCCCAAATCAAGATATAGAGGAGGATGGCTTAAGTAGTAGGTGTGTGCGCAAATTAACACATGTTTTATTATTATCCATTTCACAGGAATCAAGGTTATAATGACGGTAAAGATAAATTATTTTCTCCATCTTCCAAATTAACATCTCAAATTGAGGAAGCTAAATTGTCCTTTGAAGCAACACTTGCTGATTTTTTGTTTCTTTCTACTTCAATCAATATAGAATGATATGATACTAGAGTGATACTAGAGAATGTGTAAAATGTTTGTCACTTTGGGTAATGATCTTTTTGTTGTGGGATATTTTACCCATCTAGACTACTTTCAAACAATATTACAAATTTGGACTTGCTTGAAAGTTTTTACAAAAATAAACCACCTCCTGGCTAAGCGTTATTTTGTACTAGTGCACTTTAAAAGTGCGTGAGTGCAGTTTTTTTTAATGCACGGGGCAGTCTTTTTTTTAAAAAAATGCACTCTCAAAGTGCACCAACAGATTATATATTTTTATAATTAAAAATAAAAAATTTAAACTGATGCACTTCCAAAATGCACCAACACATCATTGGAGCACTTTTAAAATTCCTTGGTACAATTCGATTCTTGCCATGGAGTTGATATATGTCTACTTTTGCATTAGTTTTTAAAAGTGTCTAAATGTGTAATAAGTTTGAAAAGCAATCTAAATTGATTTTTTTTTTCTTTTTTCATTTTGGGTATATTCTCTACTAATAATGGAACTTGTGATCATACATTGTTGATATACGAAAAAAATCGATATGATGACTAGTGCAGATCAACAATTTATAGACAACATAAACAAATTAAACCATCATTCAAATATATGTCATAAATAATAAAAGGGATTTTATACCATAATCTATTGCTGATGACCTTAATTCGAAATCATATCCTATGTGGATTCGCACAATTTACAATTTTTTGGTCCATTGAATCAAAAATCTAGTGGCTTAGAGCAGTATGCACATTAGCAGAAATTAAATATTGCTAAAATGCATCAGTGCTCTTAGCCATTAGATTGTTTGCCTGATGGCTCAATGCAGTTGATGAACCATGTTATGCTTTTACAACAAAGCAGAGGATACGTACTAATCCCTTTAAACTATTGATCATTTTAAGTATTATTAGACTAACGTCCATGTTTCAAAATTTATATCAAAATATGTGAAAATGAAACCAAATCATAAAATGTCAATAACCACTGCTGATAGCTTGATAGTGGTTAAACGTTTAGTTATAGAGCTAACGGTCTTGGAGTTGATTCCTTTAGGGGGCACGTTTGCGCGCGCACACACATTCACACATAGCTAAAGAGAGGGATTCATATCCTCTCTATATTTAGTCCCATTGAGTGACTGTTAACCCGGGGCAAGGCCGTGGCCAGACGGATTTAACTAAATCGATTGTTCGATTGTTGAGGATGAAATACGATAGGTTTGAGTCGACTGGATGGACGGATGATGCAGTGCGCTTGGAAGATGGATATTGGATTGGATAAAACTAGATCGGCTATAACTTAGTACTAGGAAATATGGACCGGCATTTCTGCTTCGGTGGAGTTAAAGCCGATCGGAATGAGAGATATGGTTCGGTCAAACATGGTTTAGCATAGGTGGATCGGTCTGGGTGGTGTGGATCGGCGTGGTGTTGTGGGTTGGTCTGGATGATGTGGATCGACGTGGTGTTGTGGGTCAGCGTAGTGTTGTGGATCAGTCTGGATGATGTGGATCGGTGTGGAAGCATGGCTCGGTCAAGGAGTGGAGAACATGCATGGATCGGTCTTCGTGGCATGTTCCGGTCTTGGTGGCATGTTCCGGTGATGGAAGTGGTTCGGCTGAGGAGGTTCGATCGGGCAAAGGAAGGAAGGCATGTCGTTCGGCCATGGTGTGAAAGTTGAGTTGGGTCGGTCAGATATGGTTCGGTTTTGGAGTGAATCGGCGCTGGTGGTTCGGACTCGAAGGGATCGGCCTTGGTGAATTGGTTAGATGGGATCGGCATTGGTGGTTCGTCATGCTCTGGTTCGATCGTACTGAAGTGGATCGGAGGATGTGGCTCGGCTTGCCTCGTTCGGTCGCAGCGTTGAGTCTAGTTCGGCTATGGCCTTGATGGGCCTGGACTGCTCAGGAAGCCCGGTAACTCGGATTTTGCCTATAAATACAACATGCGGGGCTTCAGAAAAGGAGACCTTCATTCTGTTTCCATTCGTCTTCTACACTAAATCTGATCTGCCATTGTTGTTCTAAAAACTCTGAATTGTAACTATAAACGATTCTGACATCAATAAAAAGAAAATTTCTAAAATGGACGTAGGCCGAAGTTAGCCGAACCACTATAAATCTTCTGTTATTACTGCTTTCTTTTTAATTTTTACTGTTCTTCATATTCATACTCTCTACATACATTCTAGCTACGATTTGTGGCTGTGATTTAATACTTTCATCTGAATTTGGATGTTAGTGACCAATTTTGAAGCTAACAGTGACCATTGTATTTAATATAAATTAGCGATTGATTTTACGATGATGTAAGAATGAGAAATGATAACAATCATACTCGAGGTGTGCAGCTATTAGGATAAATAAAGCACAAGATTTGACACGATAAATTTGATTGTTAAATTCTTCCCTTTACCGAGAAGTAATCTTGATTGTTAAATTCCTATCTAAGTGGTAGCCCGAGGAGATCGAACCACCAATATTAATCAAGTCAAAACTTGTGTCACAATAAAGTTTTCCTACATAGATACGTACATATACATATTATCTGTCTGTGTACATAGATACATACATACATATATATATATATATGTATAATATTTATATATCCATGTGTGCACATACGTACGTAAATACATACATATATGTGTGCTTGATAGCGATTTTGAATAACTTAGAAGTTTTGAAACGATACAAATGTGTTCATATAGATGATCTCCATAGGCAATAGATTAAATTTACAAAATTTGTTTCTTTTCAATTTTCTACACAAAAAGATAGAATGAGACTACGAGAAGGCTACGTAAGGAGAGAACTACAGAATATCGTAAAATAAGATTATCAGGAAAAAGCCAATATTAGAGCACCATTATCTTGATTGTAATCATCCTTCTCAGTTCTGCAAAATCAAGAGCATGTATATCAAAATATTATCCCAAATTGCACAAACACATATTCCATCTACATTTATTTCGACTACAAACATGCCCACAAGTCAAGGAGAACATCACATCAATTCCTTTATCCCAATTTCTTGTGCAATCCATGTCCACATTAAATCGTATCTATCCAATCTTCATTTATTGTTTAATTTATTTTTATTTATTTCATAAATGAGAGAATGCAATTTACTTGGCACATGGGGACATGCAATTTGGAATCATAAGAAGTAAATTCCGAAAACATACATCAATAACATGCAAGTAGAATAAAAATCATGCAATTCCTTTTATGCTTAATTCTTCAAATGAAATTAACATGAAAGTAGAATAAAAATCTTTATAATCTTACAATTCTACAAGCGGTAAGATATACCTTTCCTCTTGACTTTCCATGTGAGGAAAGAACATATTTACTTTACAACAATGAAGACAAGTGGAAGTATCTTCAATACAAAATCTTGCAATTTTGATATAATGGTCCTATAGATCTCTAATATAATTATATCTTTGAAATTGGTGAGGAATAGAATGAGGCTAGTGATTGAGAATTCAAGTACAAACTCTCTGATTTTTTATGGTTTGCTAATCCTTGAATAATACGAGCGAATGCGTATGGATTTGCAAAAAAAGTGTAAGTGAATTAAGGAGTTTTTTTTTCATAAAAATATAATTAAGAATGTGAGACTAAAAGAGAAATTGGAAATTAAGGATGAAATTTTGTTTTTCGGGCCTTCTTTAGTAGAATATGAAGGGATGTGTCTGTTGGTGAAGAATTGACATCAAAATCCCTTTACTTTAATTAAAATAAAAAACAAATACCTGCCTCTATGTTGACAACGCGAGAGGATATGACGACATACCTAGTACAGTTTTGGTTTTTTTTTCTAAAATTCAAATAGAGACTTTCACGCTTCAGAGTCAAAGTGTATGGTTATATAAAGATGTTTATAGATGAACTGAACTAAATGAAAGAAGAATTTCAGAAGATATTGCTATGAGGCCTTTAACATAAATTCTATGACTCTTAGACTTCTAGAACATTTCTTGTCTTTATTTTTGAAGCGCTTGAGTTTCATTTGTCTTGAGTCAAATATATATTTCATTTGCTTCATTACATTCTTCATATATATCGTTCATTTGTTTGATTTCATTCATAAGTATTTTATGCATCTCTATACAATATCTCCATGATTTATCTGAAAATTCTGCAAAATTGGAGGAAAATTTAGTAGTGACATATTTATATGATTGTTGCTATCAAAATCAATACTTAGGGTATTAACGGTATTAACTATATATTCAGTTCATCTATACTGCAATGTGAATGAAGCCTTAGAAGCAACATCCAAGAAGACCGAGAATTTTCACATTGCAATTGTGGAGGTATATCAACAAGAGCTGTTAAGGACATGGTTATATTGTAGTTATCTATTCAACATATTTTCTTGCTAAACAGAAGAAGCCTTTGTAGATAACTTCAGCTGATAATCATGAAAGCTTCAGGTTTTTTGAAATGGCAAAAGAACTTCCAGTCCTTGGTATATTTTCATATATTACAAAATATTTTGTTTTTTCCTTCAATATTGGTTCTAACGTTTTACTGCAGCCATATCAAATGATCACTGCCTTAGCACCACAATGAAATGTATTGTGGTATGTTTATTTCGTGTGACGATCCAAAAATTTTAATAAATTAAATTGGAGTAATTAATCGATTTTAAAATATTTAAAGTTAATTTTAACTTGAATTCAAGATATCAATGCTTGCTTGATAATGAAATAATTGAATTGTATAGTTGAAATATTGATTTTAATAATTGAAATTTGGTAAATTGTTGAATCTGATATTTCTAAGCCCGTTTAAATAATATGAAGGCTTATAAAATTTATAACGCTGATACTGAAGATAATAGAATGGTTGAAATTTAATTTAAAGGTAATTTGTTCAATTTTAATAATATATCGTTTAAATTGGAATTTAAAAATAGCATCCCGAGTCACAGTCTCGGAGTTCGACGAAATCAGTTTCATTGGGTCCGTAATATTGCATTATTATCGGATTTCAAGTTTCATAGTGTTTGGGGTTGTTGTGGGAGCGTACGGCATGTGAACGCGCTAAAGTTTATAACGTAATACTTTGAACACTTACGTATTTGTATACGTATGACCAAGTCAATTATGGTTGCTTCTCGAATACGCCGGTTGCTTCCTTTAATCTCGTAATCTATTTTTACCCCCAAAAAAATGAAAATCTTCCCTTTCTTCTTCAGTAAAACAAAAGCAATGGCCGAAGCACACTATAAAAAAAAAAATCAATACGTCAAAACACACAAAAAAAGGGGGGCCGAACAATCTGCTCCCCAGATCTAATCGCCTCACCCTACTCGCCTTCGATGGAAGCCGTTCGGCTCGAGCTCGCATAGAAGTGGAGGCGTGACCGGATGTGTAGTAAGTGGATGCAAGTTCACTTGGCAGGAGGTTGTATCGCCGCGCAGTGTTATTGGGGAAGAGGGGTTTTCAAACGAAGGTTTAGACATCTGTCTTGTCGCGATTTGGGAATTCTCGAGGGGAAGGTCGAAGCTTTGGAGGTTTTGAGGACGGCGAGTTAATCGGGGGGCCGATTTATGCTCGATTCGAGTGAGTGCGGCTGGTGATAGGGCAGTGGCTGACGTTCAGCGTCAATGGGGTCGAGTGGTGACCTTGGTCCTCTATTTTGCTAAGGTAGTTCCATCTATTTATTTATTACAGAAGATGTTTAAGGATGAAGATGAAAATATGTGAAATTTTAACCGTGGTTTCCTTTCTTTAAAAAAAAATGTCTGAGGCTATTTTAATATAAGGTTTCATAGGAAACAGTTTTTAAAATATATATATATATATATATATAATTTTATAGAGTTCTAAATAAGAAGGGTTAAGATATACAATGGAGTTATATAAAGATTTAGTTTAAATCAAATTTTTAAGTTGAAATTTGAGGATTTTTGTTGAATAAAGCGTATACTGTTGGGTTGCTAAAAATAAGTTACTAAAGGGCAATTATTAGTTTAAAAATTTTAAATCAAATTATAAGTGAAAATTACATAAGTAAATGGTGATTAACTGTTTGGTCAATCCAAATATTAATAACTGTATAAATGTTTATACAAGGTCAAAATTTAGAAGAAAGCAAACTGGATTGGAAGTGGAATGCTAGTAATCAAAGGTGAGTAAACCTCACGCCTCTGAATTTTTATTTAAATTTAAATGGTTAAATTTAAATGATTGGTTGAATTGGATTACTGTGCTATGTAGTACATACTGGAATAATTGATATTCTGTGATGAGTATTTTGGTAATTGGACAGCTGAATACTGTGGTTTGCTTGAATATTTCGGTACCCTAAGTTATCGAAATATATAATTGGATTTTTGGAAGAAATATAAGGGTGGTTAAAATGGATGATTAATTAATGCAGTTAATTAATGAGTTGGGTTGATTAATTTAGTGATTAAGGGTTTGAATTAATTAATGAAGATTTAGGTTAATTAATGAAGTGAAAATTGATTTAGAATAATCATTGGGTGGTTTAATAAGTAATTACTTAATGTAATTAATAAAATATAATTACTTTGTGTAATTAATCAAGATATTTATTAAGATAGTTAAATAAAGGAGAAATTAATATATTTAATGAAATAAATAAAAAGGATAATTAATTTCAGGTTGAGATTCATCGAGAGTGATCAATGTTGTGGTTGAATTAAGGTAATTAATTTAGATTATGATAAATTAAAAATATAATTGGAAATCATTAATTTTAAAATCAATGACGTAATTAAAGGTTGATTAATTAAATGAATTAATCAGTAATAAGTGACTTATGGAAAGTTAATTAGTATAAGTAATTAAGGATTGACATAATTAAAATAGTTAATAAATTTGTGAAGCAATTAAAGACTACTCATTGATTGGGTAAGAACAATCAATATCGTGAAGTTAATTAAGGATTATTACTTGAATGGGATTGGAAGAAAATTAATCCAGGGTGATTAATTAAGATGAATAATGATGGGTTGACAAATTAATTGGTTTGGAATTAATTAATGTTAAATGAAGTAACCTGAGTGATATAGGTTTGAAATTCAATTTAAGATCAATTGAATTGATTTGTATGTGGTTAAGCTTTGCTTATGGATGATTGAATGGTATTGGATGAATTGAATGAGTTGATATCTCTGATACGAAATGATGTGTATTTCATTTGAATAACTTGGGTTAGGATAACATGAGCTTCGAAGTGACCGGGGTCGGGTATTAGGAAATACCCGAAACCACTTCGAATGTTTACAAATTGATTTGTGAAATCAATAATACGTAATGATTTAAGTGAATTGGATTATTTTATCTAAGTTTGGTACTTAGAAATTGACAGGCCGAATAAGTGTTGTTTATAGCTAATTGCGAATTTGTTAAATTAATATGTCACCCCGGGTTTATACAAGTTGATTGCTTTAGTATTCCATGTTAGTTGGGTTTACTCACGCTGGTTTCCAGCCTGACCCGGGTGTTACTTTGGTGTGATGCTCGGGTCAGACCGAGTATTACAGATTTTCAGGTTATGACGTTCAGGAGCTCAAGAGGTGAGCTGGTGGCAATATCGTATGGAGTATATTTGCTGTATTTATATTATTGTTTATCTGAGTCATGATAATTGTAAATATTCAGTGACTGTATATTATGTGAAACTCTGATGTATATTAAATGTAATCGACAGTTATAATATTCTTTTGTAAACTGTTATGATTATTATTATATTTTATACGCAGCGATTGTGAGAAGTTTGGTGTTTTTGTTCTTCTTCTTCTATCTCTTTCTTCTTTTTCATAACTATCTGGAATTTTCGACTTAGAAAATTTCGGGTCGTTACATTTGGTATCAGAGCTGAAAGGTTAAGCGAGAACCTTGGCTCTGGTGGGGATTACTCCGTAGTACTCTAGAATGAGTTGAATATATATATATATATATATATATATATATATATATATATATATGAGAGCGTACTTGTTATTTTCTTATATTTTTTTTTAGATGATTGTATATAAAAATATATTTTGATATATAAAGCAATATTTCCTTCTAATAAATATTAAGGCGATTGGTTGTCAAATTATTGGAGTTAAAATTTAGAAGTAATATAGTACAACCAAATTGAAGTCTTGAATTGTAATTAAATTAAGTAGAAATAGAAATATAACCAAATTAAAATTTAAGTGATTGAAAATGAAACTCTAAATCCGGTCCTAGAATTTGACAATTTTGTTTCAAAGTAATAGAAAAATAACAAATAAGTATTATTTGGATAACTGGGACTTGTTAAAAACAATGGGTTGTTTGAAGTTTGATTTGAATTTAAAAACTCGGGGTGGTTTAACTTTTTTTAAAAAACATAGCTGGAAGGGCCAAGAAATAAATATATATATATGTATGGATATCCATGATATCCAAGATAATTTGAAATAAACTCTCTAAGAGGTGGAGTTTTGATTTTTTCCCTGAAGTGTGATGTAAAAACCCAAAGTAATATAAGTTTTGAACTTATAAGAGGGAAAGAATTTTGAAGATTGAAGCGGGAATTCAATTTGAGTAAGGTTGAATGGATTAAGTAAATTGGAATTTAACTTGGAAAGTTAAATGGTTGATTTGAATTGGGAATTTGTGTGATCTCGAAAGGGTTTGAGATCTAAAAATTTAAAATGGATGGACATTTTAAAATAAATTGGATGATATCCTCCTATTGTAAATAAAAATCTTTAAATTGAGAATGGAATTGTATAAATAAAATAAGATAAGTTTTCAATAATTGAATTGTAAAATAAATTTGTTTAAGAACTGGCTTCAAACTGGAAAATTAAATTGAATAATAAATTAAAATTTTAAAATAAAATTTGTATTGAACCTTGAAATACATAAGTAAAAATAATTTAAAACGAGAATTTTGAGAAATTGGGATCAGAAATTAAAATGATTAAACACTTTGATTTAAAGGTTAATTTGGTTTAAAGAGTTAAACCAACCTTTGAGAATTTAACTCGAATTTCTATAATTCGAGATAGTTTAAATTCAAGATTTAAATCAAATTAGTTCAAAATTGAATTTGGTTTGAATTAAGTGGATTAGTGATCGAAGATGTATAAGTCTGAAATTTTAAATGGGAAATTAAATTGGATTGTATCGAAATGATTTGAATTTGAAATGGGTTCAATTGATAATAATTCACATTGATTGGAATAATTTGAAATTATAATATAAGTTGAACATGATTAAAATCAAAAGGAAGTGTACATTGGATTGTTGGGAAAGTGAACAGTTGACTCTTGACTAGTTTCAATATAAATTGTTTTGACATAAACTTATTTTTCCAAGCTATTAAATATATACAACTTTTCTTTCTTAAAGCCAAATTATTTTATGCTCGTTTACAATTATTTTTAGGGCTGTTAACTATTTTTTTTCAACTGTTTTCTAAACTAATCACTATTTTTCAACTGTATTACAAATTGATTTCTACTTTACAACAATTTTACAATTATCTAAAAGTTCTAAAATCATTTAACTATTTTTCAACTATTTTACAATTAGTTACCTATTTTATAGATATTTTGCAAACTAATAACTATTTTCAACTACTCATCTATTTTTAAAAATTTTAGCTATTTTCTAAATATAAACTGGTCGGAGTTTAAACTGTTATGGATTTAATACCCAACTGAGATAGGAATTGAAGTGATAATCCAAATGTGGATTAATGTAAAGGTGGATAAGTGAATGGAAAAGAAATTGATATTGAAAAGAGAAGTCAAAGTTGAATATTTGATTTTGAATAAATGAAGCTATATATCTTTGTTATATGAGATAAAACTCCCCTTGATAAATCTATAGCCAGAAGAAAAGAATTTTTGAAAAGTGTTTGAAGTATAAGAGGAGTTTTATATTAGTTTGAAAGATCCAAGGTTTTAAATTTTATATATATTTGTATATATATAAAGGATCTTATGAGAATTTTGGAAAAGGTTTTGGGAACCTTCGAATTTGAAAAGGCTTTTGATTTTTGGGTAAAATCAATATGAAAATTTGGAAAGCCTAATTTGAGAATTATCGATTTTAGGGATAATCGATTTGGTGTAAAGGAGCTTTGTATGATATCATACTAGGTGTATGATTTGAAGATACTATATATGTATAGTATAAAATGTTTTGATGATGGCTTTGGGAAAAAAGGCGCTCCCTTGAAATGAACTTCTCAGGAGTGCCACCGGGTGGTGCTGCCTTGAGCCCAGGGGGTTCTAAAGTTGATCCTGTGAGGAATCCGGACAAAACTAGTTCTTGAGCATTATTGGGTAGCGTAAGTCGATGGCGTTGATGCCTACAGAGGCATTTGAGTTATGCTGTGACGACAGTGTAACTCGATGTCACTGCGATCTACTGTGGGGACCATAGCGAAAATCGTGTGGAGGATGAGTGTCAACGGTCTACACTTGATTTTGCCGGAAAGGTAATGCAACATCAGCAGACTGCGATCTATGGTCAAGTGGAGTGGAGAAGTTTCATTTTTGGCAGCGAAATTCGATGGTGCTGATGCCTACAGTTATATGGGTTTTTGCTATGATAGCTACGTAACCCCAGTTGTAGCTGCGATCTATCGTGGGTTCCATGGTGTAATCGTGGGGCGCGGAGGCCTACAGTTATCTGTGGATTTTGTCGGGACGGCAACGTAATCATCGGGTTAACTGCGACCATGGATGGGGGTGATGATTTCCAGAGCATCCTCACTAAAAAAAAATATTTCCTCTATTTTCAAAACTGTCTTCAATATTTTCAATAAAATTACTTTCCTAAGTATTTTCGCTGGATGTTGAAAATGGGTCTGCTAAGTACTTATAAATTTTCAGTCCTACGCCTGATCAACGTATGACTGAATTTCTATGAGAACAAGGATGGACTGGTTGAGACATCGAGTTATAAGATATATTTTTATAAAAAGCTATTTTAATAGTATTATGTGGATTTAAAAGCATTTCTAAAATTTTAAAATAAAAGTGTTAGAATTTTGGAAAAAAAATCAGGGGAGATCCAAACTGGAATTATAAAATTAAATTGAACTCAAGAAAATTTAATGAAGTGATTTTTGTAATAAAATCGAATATTGAAAGAAAAAATAATTGGAAGTAAGCTAATTGGCTAAATAATTATTTGATTAAGTATGATAATAAAATTTAACTTGGGTAAATAAATGGATTGTAAGTTAATAATGGAATTTGGAAATGAATTCGAATTGTTAATAGAATTCGACTTGGATTTGATAATGAATTAAATAAGAAAAGATGTTGTAAAATAAAATAGAGTTGGATTGAAAATGTGGTGGTTTGAACTACAAATAAAATTCAAGGTTGATTTGAATAATGTTTAATGAAATTTGCAAGAAAATTTGATATAAGAAAAGTGATTATAATAGCGATGTTTGAGTTGCAAAACAAAACCCAAGTGAATAGAAATAAATTGAGAGTGGCCTTGTATTAGTAAAATAAATTCGATAACGAATTAAGTAAGCAATTAAATTTTTTAAATGGGTTTATTGAGTTAAATAATAAATGGATGAAGTCTGATAGAATAAAAACTAAATCAAAATTGTGATTGGAATAAGATTATCAGACTGAACTTAAATTTGGTGGTATATTAATTTAAAGTATAAATGAGATAAGTATGTGGTTGGACATTATTTTGGAAATTGCGAAGGTGAATTTAAAATCAAAATTTAAAATGGATAAGTTAACTAAATTTAATGGAAGTTGCTTAAATGAGAATCAAATAGAAGCAAACTTAAGTTTAATATTGGAATAAACTAAAGTAAATTCACTTAAGTTTAAAAGTTATGGAAGTTTGGCTTCGAATAAGAGTGAAAACCCATTAAATAAAGCTTGGATTGAATTAATTTGGGAATGGCTAGTAGTATACAAGAATGGAATGTAACATCCCGCCTTTTCGCATGATTTAAACAGACACACGTGCCGATTCAAACCATACGGAAGGGCGGATTGTTATGGGGTAAATAAGAAAAACAGAGAAGAAATAAAACAAAATAGAATCTCACAGTGGAAGGATAAAATATAATAATAAAATATACAGTTTATAATACTGTTTACAAAACAATGGATTCTTCTTTATACAATTAAATATCAGAGTTCACATACCAATAATATCAATGCAGCGGAATATAGTGTGAGTGTAGTGCAATACTATAAATAATAATAATACAATTTCTTCGTCTTCGTCCTCCAAAGCTAAAGTCTTCGATCCTGAAACGCTCGGACTGACCCGAGCGAATTTGAAAAAAAAACAAAAAACACTCGAGTCAGAACTAAAAGATCTTATGTGAGTTAAATTAACAGAAATAAATATGAGTACAGTAACTCAAGAGATGCTCGGGATTTACATCTCCTAAGGATCCGTTAAACTATTTACTATATAGTATATTGCGCTATTATAATAGTGTCTAATTGTAAAATAAACTTACTTTTAAATAGCGTTAAGGCTTTACATTTTCCACCTTAACACAGTTATATATTCCCATAGTCTATACAGTACCGTAATCTCCCCCGTACTGGGCGTCGTCAGAGGGCACTCCATAGGTATGGTACAAAGCCAAAATCGTATAAGGCGCGCTAGGGTAGGTGACACGGCACAACTAGGCAATGCCAGGGTAGATATACCAATTACGCTTCCGGGTCGATGGTAACGCGTAGCCGCAGCTACCGCCCACCTCGAACAACTCCCCCAAAATCAAAATATAGAAGTGGCCACTGAATCAATCCAAAGTCAAAGTATAATATCGAAGAGGAGTGTCCGATCAGAGGAATGACCTCATTAACCCGTCAATCGCTCCTGTTTTAGCCACCTTATGCCAACTCACGGGAGTTGGGTCCACATATTTACCTTACAGGAAACGTCGCCACCACCTACTTCATTCTGAAATCTCCACCGCGTACACGGTTAGTCAAAGTGGTTTTCGGTATCGACAGAGAGTATGTCCATATCCGATCCCGGTCTCTTTGCCAACCCATCGTTATTATAACACCGCGGTCATTTAAAAATAGGTTATACTTAAAAACCAGAATAAATTTTCCATTTCAAAACTATGAATTAGATATCAATTTAAAACCCCAAAATAATATGATATCATTTTATCTCAAATATAACCTTTTTTCCAAAATCATACTGGTTTAAAATATAAATATCTGGAAACCAACCATTTGAATTATATTTCAAAACATAATATTTCGGAATTCATACTTTTAAAATCATACTTCTAAAACTTGAATGGTTTGGATATTCAAGGATGTATAGAATAAAAGGTTTAACTTTAAAGTTACTTCGTAAAGAGAATAATTTACGTGGCTTTACAAATATGGTTCTTTATTTAAAGTTTAAACCATAATCACTTTAAGTTCCAAAACCCCTTAAATTTCTATGTGTATAAATCATTTGCAGTATTAATATTCAAACTAAAGTTGGAATTTATTCTTTCAACAAATTCAATGTTTATTATTTAGTCTTGCATATTCACATAAATTCATAAACAAACTCCCAATTTCTAACAATTAAATATTTCTTCAATTTAATTTATACTAGAATATTCATTTTATACTTATCTTGGAAAAATTTCAGTTATAAATATCATACCTTAAGATTTCCAAGTTTAAACATTTAACATATGGTATAAATTATCAAACTCCATTTTCTTAAATTTCCATTTTTATTAAAGAGATTCATACACATTTCATATTAAAAATTTACTCCATATGTATATATATATAAATGAAAGGATAATATTTATAAAATATCAAAAATTAAATTTTTATAAATCGTATCACATCCAAACCATAGAAATTACTTTTAAAATAATTTATATATAGACCACAGTGCCTGTATATAATTTTCTATCCTATGGTCAAGTGATACGGATATTTATCATTTCAATCCGCAATTTAAAAATAAAATTTTGCAGTTGTATATCATTTCAAACCACAATCCCGAATGAAATGAAAAATGCATACTAACTTGCAGTTTAATGATATCAAATAAAACATCCATTCAACAACACATCCATCATCCAGTCACAAACATCAAGCAATATCAATCAATAACAATATATGTTTGGTAATATACAACAGGTAATAATTGGCAGTTTTATTTCAAATTATATTTATCAACTATTAATCTAACAGTTTATTTTCAGTGATAATTGACATAACTGTTAACTAGCAGTTCATATGCAAACAATAATTTCTAACAGCCAATTAACACGCAATAAATCAATTAAATTAACAGTTAAATTCAATAAAATGCAATTCAACAGATATGAATGAAATAACATGCCAAAAGCTCATAAATAAATTTCTATTCATTTCTAAAATTAATTTAACAAACATAAAAACTTCTAGTAATTGTGAGTGGGTCAAAACACTCACCTTTTGAATTTAAATCGAATTTAAACCCGATTTAAACCCAAAAATTCGCCCGTCTTAGAATTCGTCCAAACCAGCGTCGTCAAGTCCGGAATTAAATTACGATCCTAACAATAGAAATTTCGTTTGAATCCGAGGTCGTATGAGAAAGTTATGGCGAAAAATGGTGATTGAATTCAAAATTAAAAATAAACAAACAAACACAAACTCACCCTCCCATTATCCTTCGCCACATCATCATCATCCAACATACTTTCTTCCCAGCAACGCACTGCATGCACGAGCTCTCCAGAACGCACGCAACCCTTGTTGACCGTACTTTGACCGCTGATAGCCATCACCATGCCTCTCCCTATGACCAACGCCAACCACCACCGTCATCCCCATGGCCAGGCGCCTCCATCCCCCTAGGTCCGGCCCCCTCAAGTCACGGCCGGCCGCCACCAATAGCCTAGGGCCGAAACCCTAATCCAATTATTGACATAGATCCAACCGTTGAAACAGCGAACAAACACCACAGATCAACTCCCCTCGGTCCCCTCTACAAAACCCAGAAACGGTTCGTCGATCCGACGACTTTGATTACGGCGAGATGAATGGCTACGAACTGTTCTAATTTATTCTGGGTGAACGATAACTCCAATTGAAAAACGAATTTCACCATGAGATTACGCGTATCGAAAACATCAACATATATTTTTTTGAGAATTTTATGAGGTGTTTGAATTTTCACTGAATTTTGGATTGAAGCAGATCTAGATTTTGCAACCATTGAGGAGAAAGAGGAGATGAAGAAATATGTACGTATATCCAACTGACAATAGAAAGGAGGCTAGGGTTTATCACGGTATACTTATAGTTAGTGTTGGGTTAGAGCGTATAGGCTAGAAGGGTGAACGTACGCAACAAACTATGGCCCAAAAAGCCCGCTATACCTCCGGAACCGAATTTGTTAAATCTATATATCCAGATAGGTATTTTAAAATATTCTGAACGCGATGGAAAAAGTTTCACGTCCAAATTTGATCGTATGAAGAAGTTATGCTGAAAACAAAATTTCCAAATTGATTTCAAATTGATTTTTAATTAAATCGATTTCAAGGCGTTTCGCGTCCGTACGATCAAACGACAAGTCCGATCGATACGAAATTTGAAACCCTATAATAATTCACCGATACGGATCCGATGAAACTGGTTTCGTCGAAATCCGAGTCCGTGCCCAAAATGGCTATTTTTAATATTTATTAAATAAATTAAAATAAATTATAAATCCAGTTTTTATGTTTTCAACTTCTAATATTGGCCAAATTTCATTACTTATATAATTCAATCAATTCCAAATGATTTAACAAGCTTGGATGTGGATTAAAATCTATAAGTATATCAATTTTGCAGTGTTAATTTCTGCACTTCTTATTATTTGGAATTATAATTTTTATTCTCAAAACCCAATTATTAATTCTTATACTCTTATACTCTCCACTTGAATCTAATTAGATAAATAGATTTGATTTCCATTCCAACTCATTTGATTGCAAATAAACTTTTTACCATACATTAAATTCCAAATTATTAATAAACTTTTATTCCCATTTCCTTTACACACAATCATCGTATTATAAAGGTATCTTCCATTGATTTGCCTTAACTTATTTAAGGTAACCTTACATTAATATCTATTGCTATGACTTCAAATTATTATTCCCTCATTTTTCTTAACTATTATTAATTCCAATCTTAATGAATTCAACATTATAAGTTTAATAAATTTATTAAATTCACTCAATTGTTTACAAATTCCATTTTAAATTCAATAACGTAATATTTTACGTTTAATTCTATTTTATTTGTAGTAAATACCCTTTGTTGGATTTAATATTCAAATTATAAATAAAATCTTGCTTTCTAAAGTTATATCAACAATGGTCCAACTAAATTTGAATTAGCTTTAACTTTATTTTATGGAATTAACTATTGCAATAAATCCAAATTGACAAATAAGGCTTGATTCCTATATTAACTACTTTGGTTCCAATTAACCTTTTATGGTGAATATGAATTTCAAGGTATAATTGAAATCTTTATATCCATTTGATTTCACTGTTTCATTTTTATTATTAAATGCATTATAGCCAAATGCATGAAATTAATATACACAAATATTTTAAATCCCAACTTAAGTTTTACATAACGTAATAATAAACGTTTAAATTTCTTAATTACAATAACTCAATTACCTTCATTCTTTTTATTCACGTAGCTAAATCTTGATTTAAATCTTTACTATAACCCATAGTCTTATTATAATAGGAATCTATACTACCTGTAACGTAAATTTCAAATCAGTAAAGATCTTACACACATTTTTCCATAGATTTAGATTTCATAAATTTAGCCACTGCATTAATTCTTATTTGTGTAACATTAATGTTCATATACTTTGAATTCATTCCCAATTCACCAACTCAATTAATTATGCTTTACAAATGTGTTTCCAATATATAGGTATTTTATACTAATTGTTATCATACCCATAATTACACGCTTATAACTAATTCCCACATTTGCATAAATTTATTAAGTTAGAATGTTTATTAAGGTTTATGCATTTCCAACTTGTACTGATTTTACACAATTATTATGATTTCTCACAGAACGTTAAATTTATTAAATTGACCATTTATTATAATTAACTCCCTTAATTGAATCAACTGCTTATTATTATATTTTCATTCTTACCATTTCTTCCCATTAAAAATTCATTTACGTATTTACACATCTCTATCTTTCAAATATTAATAACCAAACTGATTACAACACTGTTCTTACCAATCTTCATAAATTTGTTCAGATCTATACTCTTTCTCATATAATTAAAGTTTATGTTTCTAATAGATTTTTTTTTCTACTGACATTGAATTTTACTATCTACACTTATTGAATCTTTGTATACATGAATACTATTAAAGTTAATATTTATATTAACTTCTATAAAATCAACTTCCATCCGTTTCTTATCACTAACTTTCAACAAAATGTGACCATCTACATTTACCAAACCTATTGTCATAATGTTTTATTGTTACACTACGTTACGCAACTACTATACCAAATTTCTACATTTATTCCTAAACAAATTAGAAATTATACTAATCTAATTTATTAAATATTATTAATTTAACGGGTCGTTACAATCTCCCCCACTCAAAACTTTTCGTCCCCGAAAAGGAAAAGAATGGAGAAGGAAGAATAAACAGTACATCTTATTTCAAATATTAACTTATAAACAATATTTTACTGGATTAATTTCCTTTAATGAAATACACTTGTTTTATAATCATTACGTCTTTTAATACTTGAATTATTAAAGTTGGAAAAATATTTTTAACAAAATTCTAAGTCCAAAATTTACGGAAAATTTTTGGCAGAGTCTCCTTTGTACGGAGGGACTCTGGAGAAAATATAATATCCAAATATACAAATATGTTACATATATTATCCAAAATAAAATATCCCAACATGGGAAAATATATAAAATAGCGCTTTATACGTAATCCGGAAACGTACCTATTTGTCGGACACTATACGTTTTTTTTTTTTTGAACCAAAAGCAGTAGCAGTTGCTTCCATCACCTGTATTCACTTATATAGTCTAAAAGTTAAATATTTATATTACAGTGAAATGTTTGGGTAGATTCAATCATTCATATTCAATCAAATGCAACAACCATACATTTTAGCAACAGCACACATTACAAACAAACAATCATTCAATCAAACAACAATTAGTTGTTCGGGTTCAAATTCTGAAATTGTACGGAATGAAGAATAACTATCAAGTGCATCCGTTACTCAACAGTCTTAGATGGAACTAAGATAGATTATTTGTTCATCCAACAACTCCACAATTCCCTACCCAACAAACATACATCAACCAAACAATTCAAATCAACTCCAAAATAGCTTATTATACATTTATTTCAAAATTCAGTGGTTTGATTTTCTTCCCTTCCTTTATGGAGGAATTTCTTTGTTTCTTACAAGTTTTATTTTTCCAATTATCCCAAAATTCATTATATTTGTATTTCCTTTTATTACTTAAGTTTCCTTTTATTACCTAAGTTTATAAAATAAATTCTCATTAATAACAACAAATATTTTGAATATCTTTATTTCCTTACTTCTTCACTTGTAAGATTTCCCTTAAATTCTTAATCTGCTAACATTCATTCTTATAAGTGGAAGTTTTTATTTATCCATTGACTATGAATTGCAGTCATTTAATTTTTCCTACTTTCCATTATATTAGAATAGGGAAGATTTAAACATACTTAAGTCAATAATCATACAATCAATTCTTATTTTGAACTTCATTTTATATACTTAGGTTCATATCATCTATTAATAATTCTTAACCCTTTTCAGTAAAATTTCAATTATAACCTAAGTTTATACCATTAAATTCTTATTATAACAGTAATTTATTGAATACTTCATTTTTCCTAAATTCCTACTTGTAAAATATTCAATTCCAGTTTCTCATTTAACACTTCAACTTTTATATTTGGGTAAGTTATTTATGTTAAGGAAATTGCAATTGAACTTATACAAGTTTAATCTCCATTCTTTTAATTAAATTTAATGTTTATCCATGTTACTCTTTGTCTCATATGTATGCAAATTCCTCTTTATAGCTTTGCAATTATTCTCTTATTTCAATTAGAGGTTTCAATTCATTTATTACTTAACTTTTATTTCACTAACAATTTTTAAACAATTAATTAACGGAAAAATTTAGAATTAAATACCGGGTTAAATTTCAATTTATTTCAAAATAATAGATAAATAAGTTCTTACAACTCAATATCTCTAATTATAGTCAGAACAATAAAAGAAAATTTTTAGAAAAGTTCAAAATAAATCTGCAGTAAAATTTACTACAGTGGCCTTTCCCCTTCGAAACTCGAAATGAAAGTCGATGATGCGGCCGTCATCACCGAATTTATTTTCCAGCGACAGAGAGGAAAGTACAGAATTTAATAATAATTTTTTTTCCCAAAGTCTTCTTTAAAACAATTCTTCCAAATTATACGAAATATTTATATAAGAAATTACTTATAAACCAAATCAATAAATTTCACAAATTCTTTGAAAGCAGATTTGGAAAAATCCCGGACTTAAGTTCTAAAATCTCCAATTTGATTTATCATAATTTCAACTTAGCTTCAATTTATTACAAATATTCTTATTGCCTAACACCCAATCTATAGCAACCAAATATATATATATATATATCTTTATAAAAATATTTTTATATATAGAAAATATAATAGGCAAAATTCTTTCATTCACCTATATTAAACAAATATTATGTCGGTCTGTCCTATTAAGTGTTTAGAAATCCCTATTGATGACATAGCGTCCCATGCATCAACCAGAATTTATAAATACAAAGCGGAACAGATTAACACAATATAAAAATCTTTTTATTAATACTAACAAATACGCTCTCTCATATATATACACTCAGCGACTCCCATAGGATATTTCTACCCTATTAACAAAGAGTCAAACCCCACAAAGCCAAGGTTTATCGCTAAACCAAAGCTCTGATACCAGATGTAACATCCCGCCTTTTCGCATAATTTAAACAGACACACGTGCCGATTCAAACCATACGGAAGGGCGGATTGTTATGGGGTAAATAAGAAAAACAGAGAAGAAATAAAACAAAATAGAATATCACAGCGGAAGGATAAAATATAATAATAAAATATACAGTTTATAAAACTGTTTACAAAACAATGGATTCTTCTTTATACAATTAAATATCAGAGTTCACATACCAATAATATCAATGCAGCGGAATATAGTGTGAGTGTAGTGCAATACTATAAATAATAATAATACAATTTCTTCGTCTTCGTCCTCCAAAGCTAAAGTCTTCGATCCTGAAACGCTCGGACTGACCCGAGCGAATTTGAAAAAAAACAAAAAACACTCGAGTCAGAACTAAAAGATCTTATGTGAGTTAAATTAACAGAAATAAATATGAGTACAGTAACTCAAGAGATGCTCGGGATTTACAT
The DNA here is from genome assembly GCA_030765085.1 of Allium cepa. Classification (NCBI taxonomy): domain Eukaryota; kingdom Viridiplantae; phylum Streptophyta; class Magnoliopsida; order Asparagales; family Amaryllidaceae; genus Allium; species Allium cepa. Next base: position 735,070,755 of record CM060935.1, on the reverse strand, counting down.
CTCCTAAGGATCCGTTAAACTATTTACTATATAGTATATTGCGCTATTATAATAGTGTCTAATTGTAAAATAAACTTACTTTTAAATAGCGTTAAGGCTTTACATTTTCCACCTTAACACAGTTATATATTTCCATAGTCTATACAGTACCGTAATCTCCCCCGTACTGGGCGTCGTCAGAGGGCACTCCATAGGTATGGTACAAAGCCAAAATCGTATAAGGCGCGCTAGGGTAGGTGACACGGCACAACTAGGCAATGCCAGGGTAGATATATCAATTACGCTTCCGGGTCGATGGTAACGCGTAGCCGCAGCTACCGCCCACCTCGAACAACTCCCCCAAAATCAAAATATAGAAGTGGCCACTGAATCAATCCAAAGTCAAAGTATAATATCGAAGAGGAGTGTCCGATCAGAGGAATGACCTCATTAACCCGTCAATCGCTCCTGTTTTAGCCACCTTATGCCAACTCACGGGAGTTGGGTCCACATATTTACCTTACATGAAACGTCGCCACCACCTACTTCATTCTGAAATCTCCACCGCGTACACGGTTAGTCAAAGTGGTTTTCGGTATCGACATAGAGTATGTCCATATCCGATCCCGGTCTCTTTGCCAACCCATCGTTATTATAACACCGCGGTCATTTAAAAATAGGTTATACTTAAAAACCAGAATAAATTTTCCATTTCAAAACTATGAATTAGATATCAATTTAAAACCCCAAAATAATATGATATCATTTTATCTCAAATATAACCTTTTTTCCAAAATCATATTGGTTTAAAATATAAATATCTGGAAACCAACCATTTGAATTATATTTCAAAACATAATATTTCGGAATTCATACTTTTAAAATCATACTTCTAAAACTTGAATGGTTTGGATATTCAACGATGTATAGAATAAAAGGTTTAACTTTAAAGTTACTTCGTAAAGAGAATAATTTACATGGCTTTACAAATATGGTTCTTTATTTAAAGTTTAAACCATAATCACTTTAAGTTCCAAAACCCCTTAAATTTCTATGTGTACAAATCATTTGCAATATTAATATTCAAACTAAAGTTGGAATTTATTCTTTCAACAAATTCAATGTTTATTATTTAGTCTTGCATATTCACATAAATTCATAAACAAACTCCCAATTTCTAGCAATTAAATATTTCTTCAATTTAATTTATACTAGAATATTCATTTTATACTTATCTTGGAAAAATTTCAGTTATAAATATCATATCTTAAGATTTCCAAGTTTAAACATTTAACATATGGTATAAATTATCAAACTCCATTTTCTTAAATTTCCATTTTTATTAAAGAGATTCATACACATTTCATATTAAAAATTTACTCCATATGTATATATATATAAATGAAAGGATAATATTTATAAAATATCAAAAATTAAATTTTTATAAATCGTATCACATCCAAACCATAGAAATTACTTTTAAAATAATTTATATATAGACCACAGTGCCTGTATATAATTTTCTATCCTATGGTCAAGTGATACGGATATTTATCATTTCAATCCGCAATTTAAAAATAAAATTTTGCGGTTGTATATCATTTCAAACCACAATCCCGAATGAAATGAAAAATGCATACTAACTTGCAGTTTAATGATATCAAATAAAACATCCATTCAACAACACATCCATCATCCAGTCACAAACATCAAGCAATATCAATCAATAACAATATATGTTTGGTAATATACAACAGGTAATAATTGGCAGTTTTATTTCAAATTATATTTATCAACTATTAATCTAACAGTTTATTTTCAGTGATAATTGACATAACTGTTAACTAGCAGTTCATATGCAAACAATAATTTCTAACAGCCAATTAACACGCAATAAATCAATTAAATTAACAGTTAAATTCAATAAAATGCAATTCAACAGATATGAATGAAATAACATGCCAAAAGCTCATAAATAAATTTCTATTCATTTCTAAAATTAATTTAACAAACATAAAAACTTCTAGTAATTGTGAGTGGGTCAAAACACTCACCTTTTGAATTTAAATCGAATTTAAACCCGATTTAAACCCAAAAATTCGCCTGTCTCAGAATTCGTCCAAACCAGCGTCGTCAAGTCCGGAATTAAATTACGATCCTAACAATAGAAATTTCGTTTGAATCCGAGGTCGTATGAGAAAGTTATGGCGAAAAATGGTGATTGAATTCAAAATTAAAAATAAACAAACAAACACAAACTCACCCTCCCACTATCCTTCGCCACATCATCATCATCCAACATACTTTCTTCCCAGCAACGCACTGCATGCACGAGCTCTCCAGAACGCACGCAACCCTTGTTGACCGTACTTTGACCGCTGATAGCCATCACCATGCCTCTCCCTATGACCAACGCCAACCACCACCGTCATCCCCATGGCCAGGCGCCTCCATCCCCCTAGGTCCGGCCCCCTCAAGTCACGGCCGGCCGCCACCAATAGCCTAGGGCCGAAACCTTAATCCAATTATTGACATAGATCCAACCGTTGAAACAGCGAACAAACACCACAGATCAACTCCCCTCGGTCCCCTCTACAAAACCCAGAAACGGTTCGTCGATCCGACGACTTTGATTACGGCGAGATGAATGGCTACGAACTGTTCTAATTTATTCTGGGTGAACGATAACTCCAATTGAAAAACGAATTTCACCATGAGATTACGCGTATCGAAAACATCAACATATATTTTTTTGAGAATTTTATGAGGTGTTTGAATTTTCACTGAATTTTGGATTGAAGCAGATCTAGATTTTGCAACCATTGAGGAGAAAGAGGAGATGAAGAAATATGTACGTATATCCAACTGACAATAGAAAGGAGGCTAGGGTTTATCACGGTATACTTATAGTTAGTGTTGGGTTAGAGCGTATAGGCTAGAAGGGTGAACGTACGCAACAAACTATGGCCCAAAAAGCCCGCTATACCTCCGGAACCGAATTTGTTAAATCTATATATCCAGATAGGTATTTTAAAATATTCTGAACGCGATGGAAAAAGTTTCACGTCCAAATTTGATCGTATGAAGAAGTTATGCTGAAAACAAAATTTCCAAATTGATTTCAAATTGATTTTTAATTAAATCGATTTCAAGGCGTTTCGCGTCCGTACGATCAAACGACAAGTCCGATCGATACGAAATTTGAAACCCTATAATAATTCACCGATACGGATCCGATGAAACTGGTTTCGTCGAAATCCGAGTCCGTGCCCAAAATGGCTATTTTTAATATTTATTAAATAAATTAAAATAAATTATAAATCCAGTTTTTATGTTTTCAACTTCTAATATTGGCCAAATTTCATTACTTATATAATTCAATCAATTCCAAATGATTTAACAAGCTTGGATGTGGATTAAAATCTATAAGTATATCAATTTTGCAGTGTTAATTTCTGCACTTCTTATTATTTGGAATTATAATTTTTATTCTCAAAACCCAATTATTAATTCTTATACTCTTATACTCTCCACTTGAATCTAATTAGATAAATAGATTTGATTTCCATTCCAACTCATTTGATTGCAAATAAACTTTTTACCATACATTAAATTCCAAATTATTAATAAACTTTTATTCCCATTTCCTTTACACACAATCATCGTATTATAAAGGTATCTTCCATTGATTTGCCTTAACTTATTTAAGGTAACCTTACATTAATATCTATTGCTATGACTTCAAATTATTATTCCCTCATTTTTCTTAACTATTATTAATTCCAATCTTAATGAATTCAACATTATAAGTTTGATAAATTTATTAAATTCACTCAATTGTTTACAAATTCTATTTTAAATTCAATAACGTAATATTTTACGTTTAATTCTATTTTATTTGTACTAAATACCCTTTGTTGGATTTAATATTCAAATTATAAATAAAATCTTGCTTTCTAAAGTTATATCAACAATGGTCCAACTAAATTTGAATTAGCTTTAACTTTATTTTATGGAATTAACTATTGCAATAAATCCAAATTGACAAATAAGGCTTGATTCCTATATTAACTACTTTGGTTCCAATTAACCTTTTATGGTGAATATGAATTTCAAGGTATAATTGAAATCTTTATATCCATTTGATTTCACTGTTTCATTTTTATTATTAAATGCATTATAGCCAAATGCATGAAATTAATATACACAAATATTTTAAATCCCAACTTAAGTTTTACATAACGTAATAATAAACGTTTAAATTTCTTAATTACAATAACTCAATTACCTTCATTCTTTTTATTCACGTAGCTAAATCTTGATTTAAATCTTTACTATAACCCATAGTCTTATTATAATAGGAATCTATACTACCTGTAACGTAAATTTCAAATCAGTAAAGATCTTACACACATTTTTCCATAGATTTAGATTTCATAAATTTAGCCACTGCATTAATTCTTATTTGTGTAACATTAATGTTCATATACTTTGAATTCATTCCCAATTCACCAACTCAATTAATTATGCTTTACAAATGTGTTTCCAATATATAGGTATTTTATACTAATTGTTATCATACCCATAATTACACGCTTATAACTAATTCCCACATTTGCATAAATTTATTAAGTTAGAATGTTTATTAAGGTTTATGCATTTCCAACTTGTACTGATTTTACACAATTATTATGATTTCTCACAGAACGTTAAATTTATTAAATTGACCATTTATTATAATTAACTCCCTTAATTGAATCAACTGCTTATTATTATATTTTCATTCTTACCATTTCTTCCCATTAAAAATTCATTTACGTATTTACACATCTCTATCTTTCAAATATTAATAACCAAACTGATTACAACACTGTTCTTACCAATCTTCATAAATTTGTTCAGATCTATACTCTTTCTCATATAATTAAAGTTTATGTTTCTAATAGATTTTTTTTTCTACTGACATTGAATTTTACTATCTACACTTATTGAATCTTTGTATACATGAATACTATTAAAGTTAATATTTATATTAACTTCTATAAAATCAACTTCCATCCGTTTCTTATCACTAACTTTCAACAAAATGTGACCATCTACATTTACCAAACCTATTGTCATAATGTTTTATTGTTACACTACGTTACGCAACTACTATACCAAATTTCTACATTTATTCCTAAACAAATTAGAAATTATACTAATCTAATTTATTAAATATTATTAATTTAACGGGTCGTTACAATCTCCCCCACTCAAAACTTTTCGTCCCCGAAAAGGAAAAGAATGGAGAAGGAAGAATAAACAGTACATCTTATTTCAAATATTAACTTATAAACAATATTTTACTGGATTAATTTCCTTTAATGAAATACACTTGTTTTATAATCATTATGTCTTTTAATACTTGAATTATTAAAGTTGGAAAAATATTTTTAACAAAATTCTAAGTCCAAAATTTACGGAAAATTTTTGGCAGAGTCTCCTTTGTACGGAGGGACTCTGGAGAAAATATAATATCCAAATATACAAATATGTTACATATATTATCCAAAATAAAATATCCCAACATGGGAAAATATATAAAATAGCGCTTTATACGTAATCCGGAAACGTACCTATTTGTCGGACACTATACGTTTTTTTTTTTTTGAACCAAAAGCAGTAGCAGTTGCTTCCATCACCTGTATTCACTTATATAGTCTAAAAGTTAAATATTTATATTACAGTGAAATGTTTGGGTAGATTCAATCATTCATATTCAATCAAATGCAACAACCATACATTTTAGCAACAACACACATCACAAACAAACAATCATTCAATCAAACAACAATTAGTTGTTCGGGTTCAAATTCTGAAATTGTACGGAATGAAGAATAACTATCAAGTGCATCCGTTACTCAACAGTCTTAGATGGAACTAAGATAGATTATTTGTTCATCCAACAACTCCACAATTCCCTACCCAACAAACATACATCAACCAAACAATTCAAATCAACTCCAAAATAGCTTATTATACATTTATTTCAAAATTCAGTGGTTTGATTTTCTTCCCTTCCTTTATGGAGGAATTTCTTTGTTTCTTACAAGTTTTATTTTTCCAATTATCCCAAAATTCATTATATTTGTATTTCCTTTTATTACTTAAGTTTCCTTTTATTACCTAAGTTTATAAAATAAATTCTCATTAATAACAACAAATATTTTGAATATCTTTATTTCCTTACTTCTTCACTTGTAAGATTTCCCTTAAATTCTTAATCTGCTAACATTCATTCTTATAAGTGGAAGTTTTTATTTATCCATTGACTATGAATTGCAGTCATTTAATTTTTCCTACTTTCCATTATATTAGAATAGGGAAGATTTAAACATACTTAAGTCAATAATCATACAATCAATTCTTATTTTGAACTTCATTTTATATACTTAGGTTCATATCATCTATTAATAATTCTTAACCCTTTTCAGTAAAATTTCAATTATAACCTAAGTTTATACCATTAAATTCTTATTATAACAGTAATTTATTGAATACTTCATTTTTCCTAAATTCCTACTTGTAAAATATTCAATTCCAGTTTCTCATTTAACACTTCAACTTTTATATTTGGGTAAGTTATTTATGTTAAGGAAATTGCAATTGAACTTATACAAGTTTAATCTCCATTCTTTTAATTAAATTTAATGTTTATCCATGTTACTCTTTGTCTCATATGTATGCAAATTCCTCTTTATAGCTTTGCAATTATTCTCTTATTTCAATTAGAGGTTTCAATTCATTTATTACTTAACTTTTATTTCACTAACAATTTTTAAACAATTAATTAACGGAAAAATTTAGAATTAAATACCGGGTTAAATTTCAATTTATTTCAAAATAATAGATAAATAAGTTCTTACAACTCAATATCTCTAATTATAGTCAGAACAATAAAAGAAAATTTTTAGAAAAGTTCAAAATAAATCTGCAGTAAAATTTACTACAGTGGCCTTTCCCCTTCGAAACTCGAAATGAAAGTCGATGATGCGGCCGTCATCACCGAATTTATTTTCCAGCGACAGAGAGGAAAGTACAGAATTTAATAATAATTTTTTTTCCCAAAGTCTTCTTTAAAACAATTCTTCCAAATTATACGAAATATTTATATAAGAAATTACTTATAAACCAAATCAATAAATTTCACAAATTCTTTGAAAGCAGATTTGGAAAAATCCCGGACTTAAGTTCTAAAATCTCCAATTTGATTTATCATAATTTCAACTTAGCTTCAATTTATTACAAATATTCTTATTGCCTAACACCCAATCTATAGCAACCAAATATATATATATATATATATATCTTTATAAAAATATTTTTATATATAGAAAATATAATAGGCAAAATTCTTTCATTCACCTATATTAAACAAATATTATGTCGGTCTGTCCTATTAAGTGTTTAGAAATCCCTATTGATGACATAGCGTCCCATGCATCAACCAGAATTTATAAATACAAAGCGGAACAGATTAACACAATATAAAAATCTTTTTATTAATACTAACAAATACGCTCTCTCATATATATACACTCAGCGACTCCCATAGGATATTTCTACCCTATTAACAAAGAGTCAAACCCCACAAAGCCAAGGTTTATCGCTAAACCAAAGCTCTGATACCAGATGTAACATCCCGCCTTTTCGCATAATTTAAACAGACACACGTGCCGATTCAAACCATACGGAAGGGCGGATTGTTATGGGGTAAATAAGAAAAACAGAGAAGAAATAAAACAAAATAGAATATCACAGCGGAAGGATAAAATATAATAATAAAATATACAGTTTATAAAACTGTTTACAAAACAATGGATTCTTCTTTATACAATTAAATATCAGAGTTCACATACCAATAATATCAATGCAGCGGAATATAGTGTGAGTGTAGTGCAATACTATAAATAATAATAATACAATTTCTTCGTCTTCGTCCTCCAAAGCTAAAGTCTTCGATCCTGAAACGCTCGGACTGACCCGAGCGAATTTGAAAAAAAACAAAAAACACTCGAGTCAGAACTAAAAGATCTTATGTGAGTTAAATTAACAGAAATAAATATGAGTACAGTAACTCAAGAGATGCTCGGGATTTACATCTCCTAAGGATCCGTTAAACTATTTACTATATAGTATATTGCGCTATTATAATAGTGTCTAATTGTAAAATAAACTTACTTTTAAATAGCGTTAAGGCTTTACATTTTCCACCTTAACACAGTTATATATTTCCATAGTCTATACAGTACCGTAATCTCCCCCGTACTGGGCGTCGTCAGAGGGCACTCCATAGGTATGGTACAAAGCCAAAATCGTATAAGGCGCGCTAGGGTAGGTGACACGGCACAACTAGGCAATGCCAGGGTAGATATATCAATTACGCTTCCGGGTCGATGGTAACGCGTAGCCGCAGCTACCGCCCACCTCGAACAACTCCCCCAAAATCAAAATATAGAAGTGGTCACTGAATCAATCCAAAGTCAAAGTATAATATCGAAGAGGAGTGTCCGATCAGAGGAATGACCTCATTAACCCGTCAATCGCTCCTGTTTTAGCCACCTTATGCCAACTCACGGGAGTTGGGTCCACATATTTACCTTACATGAAACGTCGCCACCACCTACTTCATTCTGAAATCTCCACCGCGTACACGGTTAGTCAAAGTGGTTTTCGGTATCGACAGAGAGTATGTCCATATCCGATCCCGGTCTCTTTGCCAACCCATCGTTATTATAACACCGCGGTCATTTAAAAATAGGTTATACTTAAAAACCAGAATAAATTTTCCATTTCAAAACTATGAATTAGATATCAATTTAAAACCCCAAAATAATATGATATCATTTTATCTCAAATATAACCTTTTTTCCAAAATCATATTGGTTTAAAATATAAATATCTGGAAACCAACCATTTGAATTATATTTCAAAACATAATATTTCGGAATTCATACTTTTAAAATCATACTTCTAAAACTTGAATGGTTTGGATATTCAACGATGTATAGAATAAAAGGTTTAACTTTAAAGTTACTTCGTAAAGAGAATAATTTACATGGCTTTACAAATATGGTTCTTTATTTAAAGTTTAAACCATAATCACTTTAAGTTCCAAAACCCCTTAAATTTCTATGTGTATAAATCATTTGCAGTATTAATATTCAAACTAATAGAATTTATAACGCTGATGCTGAAAATAATAGAATGGTTGAAATTTAATTTAAAGGTAATTTTTTCAATTTTAATAATATATCGTTTAAATTAGAATTTAAAAATAGCATCCCGAGTCACAGTCTCGGAGTTCGACGAAATCAGTTTCATTGGGTCCGTAATATTGCATTATTATCGGATTTCAAGTTTCATAGTGTTTGGGGTTGTTGTGGAAGCGTACGGCATGTGAACGCGCTAAAGTTTATAACGTAATACTTTGAACACTTACGTATTTGTATACGTATTGACTAAGTCAATTATGGTTGCTTCTCGAATACGTCGGTTGCTTCCTTTAATCTCGTAATCTATTTTTACCCCCAAAAAAATGAAAATCTTCCCTTTCTTCTTCAGTAAAACAAAAGCAATGGCCGAAGCACGCTATAAAAAAAAAATCAATACGTCAAAACACATAAAAAAAAGGGGCCGAACAATCTGCTCCCCAGATCTAATCGCCTCACCCTACTCGCCTTCGATGGAAGCCGTTCGGCTCGAGCTCGCATAGAAGTGGAGGCGTGACCGGATGTGTAGTAAGTGGATGCAAGTTCACTCGGCATGAGGTTGTATCGCCGCGCAGTGTTATTGGGGAAGAGGGGTTTTCGAACGAAGGTTTAGACATCTGTCTTGTCGCGATTTGGGAATTCTCGAGGGGAAGGTCGAAGCTTTGGAGGTTTTGAGGACGGCAAGTTAATCGGGGCGGCGATTTATGCTCGATTCGAGCGAGTGCGGCATGTGATAGGGCAGTGGCTGACGTTCAACGTCAATGGGGTCGAGTGGTGACCTTGGTCCTCTGTTTTGCTAAGGTAGTTCCATCTATTTATTTATTACAGAAGATGTTTAAGGATGAAGATGAAAATATGTGAAATTTTAACCGTGGTTTCCTTTCTTTAAAAAAAAATGTCTGAGGCTATTTTAATATAAGGTTTCATAGGAAACAGTTTTTAAAATATATATATATATATATATATATATATAAATTATTTCATAGAGTTCGAAATAAGAAGGGTTAAGATATACAATGGAGTTATATAAAGATTTAGTTTAAATCAAATTTTTAAGTTGAAATTTGAGGATTTTTGTTGAATAAAGCGTATACTGTTGGGTTGCTGAAAATAAGTTACTAAAGGGCAATTATTAGTTTAAAATTTTTAAATCAAATTATAAGTGAAAATTACATAAGTAAATGGTGATTAACTGTTTGGTCAATCCAAATATTAATAACTGTATAAATGTTTATACAAGGTCAAAATTTAGAAGAAAGCAAACTGGATTGGAAGTGGAATGCTAGTAATCAAAGGTGAGTAAACCTCACGCCTCTGAATTTTTATTTAAATTTAAATGGTTAAATTTAAATGATTGGTTGAATTGGATTACTGTGCTATGTAGTACATACTGGAATAATTGATATTCTGTGATGAGTATTTTGGTAATTGGACAGCTGAATACTGTGGTTTGCTTGAATATTTCGGTACCCTAAGTTATCGAAATATATAATTGGATTTTTGGAAGAAATATAAGGGTGGTTAAAATGGATGATTAATTAATGCAGTTAATTAATGAGTTGGGTTGATTAATTTAGTGATTAAGGGTTTGAATTAATTAATGAAGATTTAGGTTAATTAATGAAGTGAAAATTGATTTAGAATAATCATTGGGTGGTTTAATAAGTAATTACTTAATGTAATTAATAAAATATAATTACTTTGTGTAATTAATCAAGATATTTATTAAGATAGTTAAATAAAGGAGAAATTAATATATTTAATGAAATAAATAAAAAGGATAATTAATTTCAGGTTGAGATTCATCGAGAGTGATCAATGTTGTGGTTGAATTAAGGTAATTAATTTAGATTATGATAAATTAAAAATATAATTGGAAATCATTAATTTTAAAATCAATGACGTAATTAAAGGTTGATTAATTAAATGAATTAATCAGTAATAAGTGACTTATGGAAAGTTAATTAGTATAAGTAATTAAGGATTGACATAATTAAAATAGTTAATAAATTTGTGAAGCAATTAAAGACTACTCATTGATTGGGTAAGAACAATCAATATCGTGAAGTTAATTAAGGATTATTACTTGAATGGGATTGGAAGAAAATTAATCCAGGGTGATTAATTAAGATGAATAATGATGGGTTGACAAATTAATTGGTTTGGAATTAATTAATGTTAAATGAAGTAACCTGAGTGATATAGGTTTGAAATTCAATTTAAGATCAATTGAATTGATTTGTATGTGGTTAAGCTTTGCTTATGGATGATTGAATGGTATTGGATGAATTGAATGAGTTGATATCTCTGATACGAAATGATGTGTATTTCATTTGAATAACTTGGGTTAGGATAACATGAGCTTCGAAGTGACCGGGGTCGGGTATTAGGAAATACCCGAAACCACTTCGAATGTTTACAAATTGATTTGTGAAATCAATAATACGTAATGATTTAAGTGAATTGGATTATTTTATCTAAGTTTGGTACTTAGAAATTGACAGGCCGAATAAGTGTTGTTTATAGCTAATTGCGAATTTGTTAAATTAATATGTCACCCCGGGTTTATACAAGTTGATTGCTTTAGTATTCCATGTTAGTTGGGTTTACTCACGCTGGTTTCCAGCCTGACCCGGGTGTTACTTTGGTGTGATGCTCGGGTCAGACCGAGTATTACAGATTTTCAGGTTATGACGTTCAGGAGCTCAAGAGGTGAGCTGGTGGCAATATCGTATGGAGTATATTTGCTGTATTTATATTATTGTTTATCTGAGTCATGATAATTGTAAATATTCAGTGACTGTATATTATGTGAAACTCTGATGTATATTAAATGTAATCGACAGTTATAATATTCTTTTGTAAACTGTTATGATTATTATTATATTTTATACGCAGCGATTGTGAGAAGTTTGGTGTTTTTGTTCTTCTTCTTCTATCTCTTTCTTCTTTTTCATAACTATCTGGAATTTTCGACTTAGAAAATTTCGGGTCGTTACATTTGGTATCAGAGCTGAAAGGTTAAGCGAGAACCTTGGCTCTGGTGGGGATTACTCCGTAGTACTCTAGAATGAGTTGAATATATATATATATATATATATATGAGAGCGTACTTGTTATTTTCTTATATTTTTTTTTAGATGATTGTATATAAAAATATATTTTGATATATAAAGCAATATTTCCTTCTAATAAATATTAAGGCGATTGGTTGTCAAATTATTGGAGTTAAAATTTAGAAGTAATATAGTACAACCAAATTGAAGTCTTGAATTGTAATTAAATTAAGTAGAAATAGAAATATAACCAAATTAAAATTTAAGTGATTGAAAATGAAACTCTAAATCCGGTCCTAGAATTTGACAATTTTGTTTCAAAGTAATAGAAAAATAACAAATAAGTATTATTTGGATAACTGGGACTTGTTAAAAACAATGGGTTGTTTGAAGTTTGATTTGAATTTAAAAACTCGGGGTGGTTTAACTTTTTTTAAAAAACATAGCTGGAAGGGCCAAGAAATAAATATATATATATGTATGGATATCCATGATATCCAAGATAATTTGAAATAAACTCTCTAAGAGGTGGAGTTTTGATTTTTTCCCTGAAGTGTGATGTAAAAACCCAAAGTAATATAAGTTTTGAACTTATAAGAGGGAAAGAATTTTGAAGATTGAAGCGGGAATTCAATTTGAGTAAGGTTGAATGGATTAAGTAAATTGGAATTTAACTTGGAAAGTTAAATGGTTGATTTGAATTGGGAATTTGTGTGATCTCGAAAGGGTTTGAGATCTAAAAATTTAAAATGGATGGACATTTTAAAATAAATTGGATGATATCCTCCTATTGTAAATAAAAATCTTTAAATTGAGAATGGAATTGTATAAATAAAATAAGATAAGTTTTCAATAATTGAATTGTAAAATAAATTTGTTTAAGAACTGGCTTCAAACTGGAAAATTAAATTGAATAATAAATTAAAATTTTAAAATAAAATTTGTATTGAACCTTGAAATACATAAGTAAAAATAATTTAAAACGAGAATTTTGAGAAATTGGGATCAGAAATTAAAATGATTAAACACTTTGATTTAAAGGTTAATTTGGTTTAAAGAGTTAAACCAACCTTTGAGAATTTAACTCGAATTTCTATAATTCGAGATAGTTTAAATTCAAGATTTAAATCAAATTAGTTCAAAATTGAATTTGGTTTGAATTAAGTGGATTAGTGATCGAAGATGTATAAGTCTGAAATTTTAAATGGGAAATTAAATTGGATTGTATCGAAATGATTTGAATTTGAAATGGGTTCAATTGATAATAATTCACATTGATTGGAATAATTTGAAATTATAATATAAGTTGAACATGATTAAAATCAAAAGGAAGTGTACATTGGATTGTTGGGAAAGTGAACAGTTGACTCTTGACTAGTTTCAATATAAATTGTTTTGACATAAACTTATTTTTCCAAGCTATTAAATATATACAACTTTTCTTTCTTAAAGCCAAATTATTTTATGCTCGTTTACAATTATTTTTAGGGCTGTTAACTATTTTTTTTCAACTGTTTTCTAAACTAATCACTATTTTTCAACTGTATTACAAATTGATTTCTACTTTACAACAATTTTACAATTATCTAAAAGTTCTAAAATCATTTAACTATTTTTCAACTATTTTACAATTAGTTACCTATTTTATAGATATTTTGCAAACTAATAACTATTTTCAACTACTCATCTATTTTTAAAAATTTTAGCTATTTTCTAAATATAAACTGGTCGGAGTTTAAACTGTTATGGATTTAATACCCAACTGAGATAGGAATTGAAGTGATAATCCAAATGTGGATTAATGTAAAGGTGGATAAGTGAATGGAAAAGAAATTGATATTGAAAAGAGAAGTCAAAGTTGAATATTTGATTTTGAATAAATGAAGCTATATATCTTTGTTATATGAGATAAAACTCCCCTTGATAAATCTATAGCCAGAAGAAAAGAATTTTTGAAAAGTGTTTGAAGTATAAGAGGAGTTTTATATTAGTTTGAAAGATCCAAGGTTTTAAATTTTATATATATTTGTATATATATAAAGGATCTTATGAGAATTTTGGAAAAGGTTTTGGGAACCTTCGAATTTGAAAAGGCTTTTGATTTTTGGGTAAAATCAATATGAAAATTTGGAAAGCCTAATTTGAGAATTATCGATTTTAGGGATAATCGATTTGGTGTAAAGGAGCTTTGTATGATATCATACTAGGTGTATGATTTGAAGATACTATATATGTATAGTATAAAATGTTTTGATGATGGCTTTGGGAAAAAAGGCGCTCCCTTGAAATGAACTTCTCAGGAGTGCCACCGGGTGGTGCTGCCTTGAGCCCAGGGGGTTCTAAAGTTGATCCTGTGAGGAATCCGGACAAAACTAGTTCTTGAGCATTATTGGGTAGCGTAAGTCGATGGCGTTGATGCCTACAGAGGCATTTGAGTTATGCTGTGACGACAGTGTAACTCGATGTCACTGCGATCTACTGTGGGGACCATAGCGAAAATCGTGTGGAGGATGAGTGTCAACGGTCTACACTTGATTTTGCCGGAAAGGTAATGCAACATCAGCAGACTGCGATCTATGGTCAAGTGGAGTGGAGAAGTTTCATTTTTGGCAGCGAAATTCGATGGTGCTGATGCCTACAGTTATATGGGTTTTTGCTATGATAGCTACGTAACCCCAGTTGTAGCTGCGATCTATCGTGGGTTCCATGGTGTAATCGTGGGGCGCGGAGGCCTACAGTTATCTGTGGATTTTGTCGGGACGGCAACGTAATCATCGGGTTAACTGCGACCATGGATGGGGGTGATGATTTCCAGAGCATCCTCACTAAAAAAAAATATTTCCTCTATTTTCAAAACTGTCTTCAATATTTTCAATAAAATTACTTTCCTAAGTATTTTCGCTGGATGTTGAAAATGGGTCTGCTAAGTACTTATAAATTTTCAGTCCTACGCCTGATCAACGTATGACTGAATTTCTATGAGAACAAGGATGGACTGGTTGAGACATCGAGTTATAAGATATATTTTTATAAAAAGCTATTTTAATAGTATTATGTGGATTTAAAAGCATTTCTAAAATTTTAAAATAAAAGTGTTAGAATTTTGGAAAAAAAATCAGGGGAGATCCAAACTGGAATTATAAAATTAAATTGAACTCAAGAAAATTTAATGAAGTGATTTTTGTAATAAAATCGAATATTGAAAGAAAAAATAATTGGAAGTAAGCTAATTGGCTAAATAATTATTTGATTAAGTATGATAATAAAATTTAACTTGGGTAAATAAATGGATTGTAAGTTAATAATGGAATTTGGAAATGAATTCGAATTGTTAATAGAATTCGACTTGGATTTGATAATGAATTAAATAAGAAAAGATGTTGTAAAATAAAATAGAGTTGGATTGAAAATGTGGTGGTTTGAACTACAAATAAAATTCAAGGTTGATTTGAATAATGTTTAATGAAATTTGCAAGAAAATTTGATATAAGAAAAGTGATTATAATAGCGATGTTTGAGTTGCAAAACAAAACCCAAGTGAATAGAAATAAATTGAGAGTGGCCTTGTATTAGTAAAATAAATTCGATAACGAATTAAGTAAGCAATTAAATTTTTTAAATGGGTTTATTGAGTTAAATAATAAATGGATGAAGTCTGATAGAATAAAAACTAAATCAAAATTGTGATTGGAATAAGATTATCAGACTGAACTTAAATTTGGTGGTATATTAATTTAAAGTATAAATGAGATAAGTATGTGGTTGGACATTATTTTGGAAATTGCGAAGGTGAATTTAAAATCAAAATTTAAAATGGATAAGTTAACTAAATTTAATGGAAGTTGCTTAAATGAGAATCAAATAGAAGCAAACTTAAGTTTAATATTGGAATAAACTAAAGTAAATTCACTTAAGTTTAAAAGTTATGGAAGTTTGGCTTCGAATAAGAGTGAAAACCCATTAAATAAAGCTTGGATTGAATTAATTTGGGAATGGCTAGTAGTATACAAGAATGGAATGTAACATCCCGCCTTTTCGCATGATTTAAACAGACACACGTGCCGATTCAAACCATACGGAAGGGCGGATTGTTATGGGGTAAATAAGAAAAACAGAGAAGAAATAAAACAAAATAGAATCTCACAGTGGAAGGATAAAATATAATAATAAAATATACAGTTTATAATACTGTTTACAAAACAATGGATTCTTCTTTATACAATTAAATATCAGAGTTCACATACCAATAATATCAATGCAGCGGAATATAGTGTGAGTGTAGTGCAATACTATAAATAATAATAATACAATTTCTTCGTCTTCGTCCTCCAAAGCTAAAGTCTTCGATCCTGAAACGCTCGGACTGACCCGAGCGAATTTGAAAAAAAAACAAAAAACACTCGAGTCAGAACTAAAAGATCTTATGTGAGTTAAATTAACAGAAATAAATATGAGTACAGTAACTCAAGAGATGCTCGGGATTTACATCTCCTAAGGATCCGTTAAACTATTTACTATATAGTATATTGCGCTATTATAATAGTGTCTAATTGTAAAATAAACTTACTTTTAAATAGCGTTAAGGCTTTACATTTTCCACCTTAACACAGTTATATATTCCCATAGTCTATACAGTACCGTAATCTCCCCCGTACTGGGCGTCGTCAGAGGGCACTCCATAGGTATGGTACAAAGCCAAAATCGTATAAGGCGCGCTAGGGTAGGTGACACGGCACAACTAGGCAATGCCAGGGTAGATATACCAATTACGCTTCCGGGTCGATGGTAACGCGTAGCCGCAGCTACCGCCCACCTCGAACAACTCCCCCAAAATCAAAATATAGAAGTGGCCACTGAATCAATCCAAAGTCAAAGTATAATATCGAAGAGGAGTGTCCGATCAGAGGAATGACCTCATTAACCCGTCAATCGCTCCTGTTTTAGCCACCTTATGCCAACTCACGGGAGTTGGGTCCACATATTTACCTTACAGGAAACGTCGCCACCACCTACTTCATTCTGAAATCTCCACCGCGTACACGGTTAGTCAAAGTGGTTTTCGGTATCGACAGAGAGTATGTCCATATCCGATCCCGGTCTCTTTGCCAACCCATCGTTATTATAACACCACGGTCATTTAAAAATAGGTTATACTTAAAAACTAGAATAAATTTTCCATTTCAAAACTATGAATTAGATATCAATTTAAAACCCCAAAATAATATGATATCATTTTATCTCAAATATAACCTTTTTTCCAAAATCATACTGGTTTAAAATATAAATATCTGGAAACCAACCATTTGAATTATATTTCAAAACATAATATTTCGGAATTCATACTTTTAAAATCATACTTCTAAAACTTGAATGGTTTGGATATTCAAGGATGTATAGAATAAAAGGTTTAACTTTAAAGTTACTTCGTAAAGAGAATAATTTACGTGGCTTTACAAATATGGTTCTTTATTTAAAGTTTAAACCATAATCACTTTAAGTTCCAAAACCCCTTAAATTTCTATGTGTATAAATCATTTGCAGTATTAATATTCAAACTAAAGTTGGAATTTATTCTTTCAACAAATTCAATGTTTATTATTTAGTCTTGCATATTCACATAAATTCATAAACAAACTCCCAATTTCTAACAATTAAATATTTCTTCAATTTAATTTATACTAGAATATTCATTTTATACTTATCTTGGAAAAATTTCAGTTATAAATATCATACCTTAAGATTTCCAAGTTTAAACATTTAACATATGGTATAAATTATCAAACTCCATTTTCTTAAATTTCCATTTTTATTAAAGAGATTCATACACATTTCATATTAAAAATTTACTCCATATGTATATATATATAAATGAAAGGATAATATTTATAAAATATCAAAAATTAAATTTTTATAAATCGTATCACATCCAAACCATAGAAATTACTTTTAAAATAATTTATATATAGACCACAGTGCCTGTATATAATTTTCTATCCTATGGTCAAGTGATACGGATATTTATCATTTCAATCCGCAATTTAAAAATAAAATTTTGCAGTTGTATATCATTTCAAACCACAATCCCGAATGAAATGAAAAATGCATACTAACTTGCAGTTTAATGATATCAAATAAAACATCCATTCAACAACACATCCATCATCCAGTCACAAACATCAAGCAATATCAATCAATAACAATATATGTTTGGTAATATACAACAGGTAATAATTGGCAGTTTTATTTCAAATTATATTTATCAACTATTAATCTAACAGTTTATTTTCAGTGATAATTGACATAACTGTTAACTAGCAGTTCATATGCAAACAATAATTTCTAACAGCCAATTAACACGCAATAAATCAATTAAATTAACAGTTAAATTCAATAAAATGCAATTCAACAGATATGAATGAAATAACATGCCAAAAGCTCATAAATAAATTTCTATTCATTTCTAAAATTAATTTAACAAACATAAAAACTTCTAGTAATTGTGAGTGGGTCAAAACACTCACCTTTTGAATTTAAATCGAATTTAAACCCGATTTAAACCCAAAAATTCGCCCGTCTTAGAATTCGTCCAAACCAGCGTCGTCAAGTCCGGAATTAAATTACGATCCTAACAATAGAAATTTCGTTTGAATCCGAGGTCGTATGAGAAAGTTATGGCGAAAAATGGTGATTGAATTCAAAATTAAAAATAAACAAACAAACACAAACTCACCCTCCCATTATCCTTCGCCACATCATCATCATCCAACATACTTTCTTCCCAGCAACGCACTGCATGCACGAGCTCTCCAGAACGCACGCAACCCTTGTTGACCGTACTTTGACCGCTGATAGCCATCACCATGCCTCTCCCTATGACCAACGCCAACCACCACCGTCATCCCCATGGCCAGGCGCCTCCATCCCCCTAGGTCCGGCCCCCTCAAGTCACGGCCGGCCGCCACCAATAGCCTAGGGCCGAAACCCTAATCCAATTATTGACATAGATCCAACCGTTGAAACAGCGAACAAACACCACAGATCAACTCCCCTCGGTCCCCTCTACAAAACCCAGAAACGGTTCGTCGATCCGACGACTTTGATTACGGCGAGATGAATGGCTACGAACTGTTCTAATTTATTCTGGGTGAACGATAACTCCAATTGAAAAACGAATTTCACCATGAGATTACGCGTATCGAAAACATCAACATATATTTTTTTGAGAATTTTATGAGGTGTTTGAATTTTCACTGAATTTTGGATTGAAGCAGATCTAGATTTTGCAACCATTGAGGAGAAAGAGGAGATGAAGAAATATGTACGTATATCCAACTGACAATAGAAAGGAGGCTAGGGTTTATCACGGTATACTTATAGTTAGTGTTGGGTTAGAGCGTATAGGCTAGAAGGGTGAACGTACGCAACAAACTATGGCCCAAAAAGCCCGCTATACCTCCGGAACCGAATTTGTTAAATCTATATATCCAGATAGGTATTTTAAAATATTCTGAACGCGATGGAAAAAGTTTCACGTCCAAATTTGATCGTATGAAGAAGTTATGCTGAAAACAAAATTTCCAAATTGATTTCAAATTGATTTTTAATTAAATCGATTTCAAGGCGTTTCGCGTCCGTACGATCAAACGACAAGTCCGATCGATACGAAATTTGAAACCCTATAATAATTCACCGATACGGATCCGATGAAACTGGTTTCGTCGAAATCCGAGTCCGTGCCCAAAATGGCTATTTTTAATATTTATTAAATAAATTAAAATAAATTATAAATCCAGTTTTTATGTTTTCAACTTCTAATATTGGCCAAATTTCATTACTTATATAATTCAATCAATTCCAAATGATTTAACAAGCTTGGATGTGGATTAAAATCTATAAGTATATCAATTTTGCAGTGTTAATTTCTGCACTTCTTATTATTTGGAATTATAATTTTTATTCTCAAAACCCAATTATTAATTCTTATACTCTTATACTCTCCACTTGAATCTAATTAGATAAATAGATTTGATTTCCATTCCAACTCATTTGATTGCAAATAAACTTTTTACCATACATTAAATTCCAAATTATTAATAAACTTTTATTCCCATTTCCTTTACACACAATCATCGTATTATAAAGGTATCTTCCATTGATTTGCCTTAACTTATTTAAGGTAACCTTACATTAATATCTATTGCTATGACTTCAAATTATTATTCCCTCATTTTTCTTAACTATTATTAATTCCAATCTTAATGAATTCAACATTATAAGTTTAATAAATTTATTAAATTCACTCAATTGTTTACAAATTCCATTTTAAATTCAATAACGTAATATTTTACGTTTAATTCTATTTTATTTGTAGTAAATACCCTTTGTTGGATTTAATATTCAAATTATAAATAAAATCTTGCTTTCTAAAGTTATATCAACAATGGTCCAACTAAATTTGAATTAGCTTTAACTTTATTTTATGGAATTAACTATTGCAATAAATCCAAATTGACAAATAAGGCTTGATTCCTATATTAACTACTTTGGTTCCAATTAACCTTTTATGGTGAATATGAATTTCAAGGTATAATTGAAATCTTTATATCCATTTGATTTCACTGTTTCATTTTTATTATTAAATGCATTATAGCCAAATGCATGAAATTAATATACACAAATATTTTAAATCCCAACTTAAGTTTTACATAACGTAATAATAAACGTTTAAATTTCTTAATTACAATAACTCAATTACCTTCATTCTTTTTATTCACGTAGCTAAATCTTGATTTAAATCTTTACTATAACCCATAGTCTTATTATAATAGGAATCTATACTACCTGTAACGTAAATTTCAAATCAGTAAAGATCTTACACACATTTTTCCATAGATTTAGATTTCATAAATTTAGCCACTGCATTAATTCTTATTTGTGTAACATTAATGTTCATATACTTTGAATTCATTCCCAATTCACCAACTCAATTAATTATGCTTTACAAATGTGTTTCCAATATATAGGTATTTTATACTAATTGTTATCATACCCATAATTACACGCTTATAACTAATTCCCACATTTGCATAAATTTATTAAGTTAGAATGTTTATTAAGGTTTATGCATTTCCAACTTGTACTGATTTTACACAATTATTATGATTTCTCACAGAACGTTAAATTTATTAAATTGACCATTTATTATAATTAACTCCCTTAATTGAATCAACTGCTTATTATTATATTTTCATTCTTACCATTTCTTCCCATTAAAAATTCATTTACGTATTTACACATCTCTATCTTTCAAATATTAATAACCAAACTGATTACAACACTGTTCTTACCAATCTTCATAAATTTGTTCAGATCTATACTCTTTCTCATATAATTAAAGTTTATGTTTCTAATAGATTTTTTTTTCTACTGACATTGAATTTTACTATCTACACTTATTGAATCTTTGTATACATGAATACTATTAAAGTTAATATTTATATTAACTTCTATAAAATCAACTTCCATCCGTTTCTTATCACTAACTTTCAACAAAATGTGACCATCTACATTTACCAAACCTATTGTCATAATGTTTTATTGTTACACTACGTTACGCAACTACTATACCAAATTTCTACATTTATTCCTAAACAAATTAGAAATTATACTAATCTAATTTATTAAATATTATTAATTTAACGGGTCGTTACAATCTCCCCCACTCAAAACTTTTCGTCCCCGAAAAGGAAAAGAATGGAGAAGGAAGAATAAACAGTACATCTTATTTCAAATATTAACTTATAAACAATATTTTACTGGATTAATTTCCTTTAATGAAATACACTTGTTTTATAATCATTACGTCTTTTAATACTTGAATTATTAAAGTTGGAAAAATATTTTTAACAAAATTCTAAGTCCAAAATTTACGGAAAATTTTTGGCAGAGTCTCCTTTGTACGGAGGGACTCTGGAGAAAATATAATATCCAAATATACAAATATGTTACATATATTATCCAAAATAAAATATCCCAACATGGGAAAATATATAAAATAGCGCTTTATACGTAATCCGGAAACGTACCTATTTGTCGGACACTATACGTTTTTTTTTTTTTTGAACCAAAAGCAGTAGCAGTTGCTTCCATCACCTGTATTCACTTATATAGTCTAAAAGTTAAATATTTATATTACAGTGAAATGTTTGGGTAGATTCAATCATTCATATTCAATCAAATGCAACAACCATACATTTTAGCAACAGCACACATTACAAACAAACAATCATTCAATCAAACAACAATTAGTTGTTCGGGTTCAAATTCTGAAATTGTACGGAATGAAGAATAACTATCAAGTGCATCCGTTACTCAACAGTCTTAGATGGAACTAAGATAGATTATTTGTTCATCCAACAACTCCACAATTCCCTACCCAACAAACATACATCAACCAAACAATTCAAATCAACTCCAAAATAGCTTATTATACATTTATTTCAAAATTCAGTGGTTTGATTTTCTTCCCTTCCTTTATGGAGGAATTTCTTTGTTTCTTACAAGTTTTATTTTTCCAATTATCCCAAAATTCATTATATTTGTATTTCCTTTTATTACTTAAGTTTCCTTTTATTACCTAAGTTTATAAAATAAATTCTCATTAATAACAACAAATATTTTGAATATCTTTATTTCCTTACTTCTTCACTTGTAAGATTTCCCTTAAATTCTTAATCTGCTAACATTCATTCTTATAAGTGGAAGTTTTTATTTATCCATTGACTATGAATTGCAGTCATTTAATTTTTCCTACTTTCCATTATATTAGAATAGGGAAGATTTAAACATACTTAAGTCAATAATCATACAATCAATTCTTATTTTGAACTTCATTTTATATACTTAGGTTCATATCATCTATTAATAATTCTTAACCCTTTTCAGTAAAATTTCAATTATAACCTAAGTTTATACCATTAAATTCTTATTATAACAGTAATTTATTGAATACTTCATTTTTCCTAAATTCCTACTTGTAAAATATTCAATTCCAGTTTCTCATTTAACACTTCAACTTTTATATTTGGGTAAGTTATTTATGTTAAGGAAATTGCAATTGAACTTATACAAGTTTAATCTCCATTCTTTTAATTAAATTTAATGTTTATCCATGTTACTCTTTGTCTCATATGTATGCAAATTCCTCTTTATAGCTTTGCAATTATTCTCTTATTTCAATTAGAGGTTTCAATTCATTTATTACTTAACTTTTATTTCACTAACAATTTTTAAACAATTAATTAACGGAAAAATTTAGAATTAAATACCGGGTTAAATTTCAATTTATTTCAAAATAATAGATAAATAAGTTCTTACAACTCAATATCTCTAATTATAGTCAGAACAATAAAAGAAAATTTTTAGAAAAGTTCAAAATAAATCTGCAGTAAAATTTACTACAGTGGCCTTTCCCCTTCGAAACTCGAAATGAAAGTCGATGATGCGGCCGTCATCACCGAATTTATTTTCCAGCGACAGAGAGGAAAGTACAGAATTTAATAATAATTTTTTTTCCCAAAGTCTTCTTTAAAACAATTCTTCCAAATTATACGAAATATTTATATAAGAAATTACTTATAAACCAAATCAATAAATTTCACAAATTCTTTGAAAGCAGATTTGGAAAAATCCCGGACTTAAGTTCTAAAATCTCCAATTTGATTTATCATAATTTCAACTTAGCTTCAATTTATTACAAATATTCTTATTGCCTAACACCCAATCTATAGCAACCAAATATATATATATATATATATATCTTTATAAAAATATTTTTATATATAGAAAATATAATAGGCAAAATTCTTTCATTCACCTATATTAAACAAATATTATGTCGGTCTGTCCTATTAAGTGTTTAGAAATCCCTATTGATGACATAGCGTCCCATGCATCAACCAGAATTTATAAATACAAAGCGGAACAGATTAACACAATATAAAAATCTTTTTATTAATACTAACAAATACGCTCTCTCATATATATACACTCAGCGACTCCCATAGGATATTTCTACCCTATTAACAAAGAGTCAAACCCCACAAAGCCAAGGTTTATCGCTAAACCAAAGCTCTGATACCAGATGTAACATCCCGCCTTTTCGCATAATTTAAACAGACACACGTGCCGATTCAAACCATACGGAAGGGCGGATTGTTATGGGGTAAATAAGAAAAACAGAGAAGAAATAAAACAAAATAGAATATCACAGCGGAAGGATAAAATATAATAATAAAATATACAGTTTATAAAACTGTTTACAAAACAATGGATTCTTCTTTATACAATTAAATATCAGAGTTCACATACCAATAATATCAATGCAGCGGAATATAGTGTGAGTGTAGTGCAATACTATAAATAATAATAATACAATTTCTTCGTCTTCGTCCTCCAAAGCTAAAGTCTTCGATCCTGAAACGCTCGGACTGACCCGAGCGAATTTGAAAAAAAACAAAAAACACTCGAGTCAGAACTAAAAGATCTTATGTGAGTTAAATTAACAGAAATAAATATGAGTACAGTAACTCAAGAGATGCTCGGGATTTACATCTCCTAAGGATCCGTTAAACTATTTACTATATAGTATATTGCGCTATTATAATAGTGTCTAATTGTAAAATAAACTTACTTTTAAATAGCGTTAAGGCTTTACATTTTCCACCTTAACACAGTTATATATTTCCATAGTCTATACAGTACCGTAATCTCCCCCGTACTGGGCGTCGTCAGAGGGCACTCCATAGGTATGGTACAAAGCCAAAATCGTATAAGGCGCGCTAGGGTAGGTGACACGGCACAACTAGGCAATGCCAGGGTAGATATATCAATTACGCTTCCGGGTCGATGGTAACGCGTAGCCGCAGCTACCGCCCACCTCGAACAACTCCCCCAAAATCAAAATATAGAAGTGGCCACTGAATCAATCCAAAGTCAAAGTATAATATCGAAGAGGAGTGTCCGATCAGAGGAATGACCTCATTAACCCGTCAATCGCTCCTGTTTTAGCCACCTTATGCCAACTCACGGGAGTTGGGTCCACATATTTACCTTACATGAAACGTCGCCACCACCTACTTCATTCTGAAATCTCCACCGCGTACACGGTTAGTCAAAGTGGTTTTCGGTATCGACATAGAGTATGTCCATATCCGATCCCGGTCTCTTTGCCAACCCATCGTTATTATAACACCGCGGTCATTTAAAAATAGGTTATACTTAAAAACCAGAATAAATTTTCCATTTCAAAACTATGAATTAGATATCAATTTAAAACCCCAAAATAATATGATATCATTTTATCTCAAATATAACCTTTTTTCCAAAATCATATTGGTTTAAAATATAAATATCTGGAAACCAACCATTTGAATTATATTTCAAAACATAATATTTCGGAATTCATACTTTTAAAATCATACTTCTAAAACTTGAATGGTTTGGATATTCAACGATGTATAGAATAAAAGGTTTAACTTTAAAGTTACTTCGTAAAGAGAATAATTTACATGGCTTTACAAATATGGTTCTTTATTTAAAGTTTAAACCATAATCACTTTAAGTTCCAAAACCCCTTAAATTTCTATGTGTACAAATCATTTGCAGTATTAATATTCAAACTAAAGTTGGAATTTATTCTTTCAACAAATTCAATGTTTATTATTTAGTCTTGCATATTCACATAAATTCATAAACAAACTCCCAATTTCTAGCAATTAAATATTTCTTCAATTTAATTTATACTAGAATATTCATTTTATACTTATCTTGGAAAAATTTCAGTTATAAATATCATATCTTAAGATTTCCAAGTTTAAACATTTAACATATGGTATAAATTATCAAACTCCATTTTCTTAAATTTCCATTTTTATTAAAGAGATTCATACACATTTCATATTAAAAATTTACTCCATATGTATATATATATAAATGAAAGGATAATATTTATAAAATATCAAAAATTAAATTTTTATAAATCGTATCACATCCAAACCATAGAAATTACTTTTAAAATAATTTATATATAGACCACAGTGCCTGTATATAATTTTCTATCCTATGGTCAAGTGATACGGATATTTATCATTTCAATCCGCAATTTAAAAATAAAATTTTGCGGTTGTATATCATTTCAAACCACAATCCCGAATGAAATGAAAAATGCATACTAACTTGCAGTTTAATGATATCAAATAAAACATCCATTCAACAACACATCCATCATCCAGTCACAAACATCAAGCAATATCAATCAATAACAATATATGTTTGGTAATATACAACAGGTAATAATTGGCAGTTTTATTTCAAATTATATTTATCAACTATTAATCTAACAGTTTATTTTCAGTGATAATTGACATAACTGTTAACTAGCAGTTCATATGCAAACAATAATTTCTAACAGCCAATTAACACGCAATAAATCAATTAAATTAACAGTTAAATTCAATAAAATGCAATTCAACAGATATGAATGAAATAACATGCCAAAAGCT
This sequence comes from Allium cepa, assembly GCA_030765085.1. NCBI lineage: Eukaryota > Viridiplantae > Streptophyta > Magnoliopsida > Asparagales > Amaryllidaceae > Allium > Allium cepa. The sequence goes on along the minus strand of CM060935.1, from coordinate 735,043,905 downwards.
CATAAATAAATTTCTATTCATTTCTAAAATTAATTTAACAAACATAAAAACTTCTAGTAATTGTGAGTGGGTCAAAACACTCACCTTTTGAATTTAAATCGAATTTAAACCCGATTTAAACCCAAAAATTCGCCTGTCTCAGAATTCGTCCAAACCAGCGTCGTCAAGTCCGGAATTAAATTACGATCCTAACAATAGAAATTTCGTTTGAATCCGAGGTCGTATGAGAAAGTTATGGCGAAAAATGGTGATTGAATTCAAAATTAAAAATAAACAAACAAACACAAACTCACCCTCCCACTATCCTTCGCCACATCATCATCATCCAACATACTTTCTTCCCAGCAACGCACTGCATGCACGAGCTCTCCAGAACGCACGCAACCCTTGTTGACCGTACTTTGACCGCTGATAGCCATCACCATGCCTCTCCCTATGACCAACGCCAACCACCACCGTCATCCCCATGGCCAGGCGCCTCCATCCCCCTAGGTCCGGCCCCCTCAAGTCACGGCCGGCCGCCACCAATAGCCTAGGGCCGAAACCTTAATCCAATTATTGACATAGATCCAACCGTTGAAACAGCGAACAAACACCACAGATCAACTCCCCTCGGTCCCCTCTACAAAACCCAGAAACGGTTCGTCGATCCGACGACTTTGATTACGGCGAGATGAATGGCTACGAACTGTTCTAATTTATTCTGGGTGAACGATAACTCCAATTGAAAAACGAATTTCACCATGAGATTACGCGTATCGAAAACATCAACATATATTTTTTTGAGAATTTTATGAGGTGTTTGAATTTTCACTGAATTTTGGATTGAAGCAGATCTAGATTTTGCAACCATTGAGGAGAAAGAGGAGATGAAGAAATATGTACGTATATCCAACTGACAATAGAAAGGAGGCTAGGGTTTATCACGGTATACTTATAGTTAGTGTTGGGTTAGAGCGTATAGGCTAGAAGGGTGAACGTACGCAACAAACTATGGCCCAAAAAGCCCGCTATACCTCCGGAACCGAATTTGTTAAATCTATATATCCAGATAGGTATTTTAAAATATTCTGAACGCGATGGAAAAAGTTTCACGTCCAAATTTGATCGTATGAAGAAGTTATGCTGAAAACAAAATTTCCAAATTGATTTCAAATTGATTTTTAATTAAATCGATTTCAAGGCGTTTCGCGTCCGTACGATCAAACGACAAGTCCGATCGATACGAAATTTGAAACCCTATAATAATTCACCGATACGGATCCGATGAAACTGGTTTCGTCGAAATCCGAGTCCGTGCCCAAAATGGCTATTTTTAATATTTATTAAATAAATTAAAATAAATTATAAATCCAGTTTTTATGTTTTCAACTTCTAATATTGGCCAAATTTCATTACTTATATAATTCAATCAATTCCAAATGATTTAACAAGCTTGGATGTGGATTAAAATCTATAAGTATATCAATTTTGCAGTGTTAATTTCTGCACTTCTTATTATTTGGAATTATAATTTTTATTCTCAAAACCCAATTATTAATTCTTATACTCTTATACTCTCCACTTGAATCTAATTAGATAAATAGATTTGATTTCCATTCCAACTCATTTGATTGCAAATAAACTTTTTACCATACATTAAATTCCAAATTATTAATAAACTTTTATTCCCATTTCCTTTACACACAATCATCGTATTATAAAGGTATCTTCCATTGATTTGCCTTAACTTATTTAAGGTAACCTTACATTAATATCTATTGCTATGACTTCAAATTATTATTCCCTCATTTTTCTTAACTATTATTAATTCCAATCTTAATGAATTCAACATTATAAGTTTGATAAATTTATTAAATTCACTCAATTGTTTACAAATTCTATTTTAAATTCAATAACGTAATATTTTACGTTTAATTCTATTTTATTTGTACTAAATACCCTTTGTTGGATTTAATATTCAAATTATAAATAAAATCTTGCTTTCTAAAGTTATATCAACAATGGTCCAACTAAATTTGAATTAGCTTTAACTTTATTTTATGGAATTAACTATTGCAATAAATCCAAATTGACAAATAAGGCTTGATTCCTATATTAACTACTTTGGTTCCAATTAACCTTTTATGGTGAATATGAATTTCAAGGTATAATTGAAATCTTTATATCCATTTGATTTCACTGTTTCATTTTTATTATTAAATGCATTATAGCCAAATGCATGAAATTAATATACACAAATATTTTAAATCCCAACTTAAGTTTTACATAACGTAATAATAAACGTTTAAATTTCTTAATTACAATAACTCAATTACCTTCATTCTTTTTATTCACGTAGCTAAATCTTGATTTAAATCTTTACTATAACCCATAGTCTTATTATAATAGGAATCTATACTACCTGTAACGTAAATTTCAAATCAGTAAAGATCTTACACACATTTTTCCATAGATTTAGATTTCATAAATTTAGCCACTGCATTAATTCTTATTTGTGTAACATTAATGTTCATATACTTTGAATTCATTCCCAATTCACCAACTCAATTAATTATGCTTTACAAATGTGTTTCCAATATATAGGTATTTTATACTAATTGTTATCATACCCATAATTACACGCTTATAACTAATTCCCACATTTGCATAAATTTATTAAGTTAGAATGTTTATTAAGGTTTATGCATTTCCAACTTGTACTGATTTTACACAATTATTATGATTTCTCACAGAACGTTAAATTTATTAAATTGACCATTTATTATAATTAACTCCCTTAATTGAATCAACTGCTTATTATTATATTTTCATTCTTACCATTTCTTCCCATTAAAAATTCATTTACGTATTTACACATCTCTATCTTTCAAATATTAATAACCAAACTGATTACAACACTGTTCTTACCAATCTTCATAAATTTGTTCAGATCTATACTCTTTCTCATATAATTAAAGTTTATGTTTCTAATAGATTTTTTTTTCTACTGACATTGAATTTTACTATCTACACTTATTGAATCTTTGTATACATGAATACTATTAAAGTTAATATTTATATTAACTTCTATAAAATCAACTTCCATCCATTTCTTATCACTAACTTTCAACAAAATGTGACCATCTACATTTACCAAACCTATTGTCATAATGTTTTATTGTTACACTACGTTACGCAACTACTATACCAAATTTCTACATTTATTCCTAAACAAATTAGAAATTATACTAATCTAATTTATTAAATATTATTAATTTAACGGGTCGTTACAATCTCCCCCACTCAAAACTTTTCGTCCCCGAAAAGGAAAAGAATGGAGAAGGAAGAATAAACAGTACATCTTATTTCAAATATTAACTTATAAACAATATTTACTGGATTAATTTCCTTTAATGAAATACACTTGTTTTATAATCATTATGTCTTTTAATACTTGAATTATTAAAGTTGGAAAAATATTTTTAACAAAATTCTAAGTCCAAAATTTACGGAAAATTTTTGGCAGAGTCTCCTTTGTACGGAGGGACTCTGGAGAAAATATAATATCCAAATATACAAATATGTTACATATATTATCCAAAATAAAATATCCCAACATGGGAAAATATATAAAATAGCGCTTTATACTTAATCCGGAAACGTACCTATTTGTCGGACACTATACGTTTTTTTTTTTTTTGAACCAAAAGCAGTAGCAGTTGCTTCCATCACCTGTATTCACTTATATAGTCTAAAAGTTAAATATTTATATTACAGTGAAATGTTTGGGTAGATTCAATCATTCATATTCAATCAAATGCAACAACCATACATTTTAGCAACAACACACATCACAAACAAACAATCATTCAATCAAACAACAATTAGTTGTTCGGGTTCAAATTCTGAAATTGTACGGAATGAAGAATAACTATCAAGTGCATCCGTTACTCAACAGTCTTAGATGGAACTAAGATAGATTATTTGTTCATCCAACAACTCCACAATTCCCTACCCAACAAACATACATCAACCAAACAATTCAAATCAACTCCAAAATAGCTTATTATACATTTATTTCAAAATTCAGTGGTTTGATTTTCTTCCCTTCCTTTATGGAGGAATTTCTTTGTTTCTTACAAGTTTTATTTTTCCAATTATCCCAAAATTCATTATATTTGTATTTCCTTTTATTACTTAAGTTTCCTTTTATTACCTAAGTTTATAAAATAAATTCTCATTAATAACAACAAATATTTTGAATATCTTTATTTCCTTACTTCTTCACTTGTAAGATTTCCCTTAAATTCTTAATCTGCTAACATTCATTCTTATAAGTGGAAGTTTTTATTTATCCATTGACTATGAATTGCAGTCATTTAATTTTTCCTACTTTCCATTATATTAGAATAGGGAAGATTTAAACATACTTAAGTCAATAATCATACAATCAATTCTTATTTTGAACTTCATTTTATATACTTAGGTTCATATCATCTATTAATAATTCTTAACCCTTTTCAGTAAAATTTCAATTATAACCTAAGTTTATACCATTAAATTCTTATTATAACAGTAATTTATTGAATACTTCATTTTTCCTAAATTCCTACTTGTAAAATATTCAATTCCAGTTTCTCATTTAACACTTCAACTTTTATATTTGGGTAAGTTATTTATGTTAAGGAAATTGCAATTGAACTTATACAAGTTTAATCTCCATTCTTTTAATTAAATTTAATGTTTATCCATGTTACTCTTTGTCTCATATGTATGCAAATTCCTCTTTATAGCTTTGCAATTATTCTCTTATTTCAATTAGAGGTTTCAATTCATTTATTACTTAACTTTTATTTCACTAACAATTTTTAAACAATTAATTAACGGAAAAATTTAGAATTAAATACCGGGTTAAATTTCAATTTATTTCAAAATAATAGATAAATAAGTTCTTACAACTCAATATCTCTAATTATAGTCAGAACAATAAAAGAAAATTTTTAGAAAAGTTCAAAATAAATCTGCAGTAAAATTTACTACAGTGGCCTTTCCCCTTCGAAACTCGAAATGAAAGTCGATGATGCGGCCGTCATCACCGAATTTATTTTCCAGCGACAGAGAGGAAAGTACAGAATTTAATAATAATTTTTTTTCCCAAAGTCTTCTTTAAAACAATTCTTCCAAATTATACGAAATATTTATATAAGAAATTACTTATAAACCAAATCAATAAATTTCACAAATTCTTTGAAAGCAGATTTGGAAAAATCCCGGACTTAAGTTCTAAAATCTCCAATTTGATTTATCATAATTTCAACTTAGCTTCAATTTATTACAAATATTCTTATTGCCTAACACCCAATCTATAGCAACCAAATATATATATATATATATATATATATATATATATATCTTTATAAAAATATTTTTATATATAGAAAATATAATAGGCAAAATTCTTTCATTCACCTATATTAAACAAATATTATGTCGGTCTGTCCTATTAAGTGTTTAGAAATCCCTATTGATGACATAGCGTCCCATGCATCAACCAGAATTTATAAATACAAAGCGGAACAGATTAACACAATATAAAAATCTTTTTATTAATACTAACAAATACGCTCTCTCATATATATACACTCAGCGACTCCCATAGGATATTTCTACCCTATTAACAAAGAGTCAAACCCCACAAAGCCAAGGTTTATCGCTAAACCAAAGCTCTGATACCAGATGTAACATCCCGCCTTTTCGCATAATTTAAACAGACACACGTGCCGATTCAAACCATACGGAAGGGCGGATTGTTATGGGGTAAATAAGAAAAACAGAGAAGAAATAAAACAAAATAGAATATCACAGCGGAAGGATAAAATATAATAATAAAATATACAGTTTATAAAACTGTTTACAAAACAATGGATTCTTCTTTATACAATTAAATATCAGAGTTCACATACCAATAATATCAATGCAGCGGAATATAGTGTGAGTGTAGTGCAATACTATAAATAATAATAATACAATTTCTTCGTCTTCGTCCTCCAAAGCTAAAGTCTTCGATCCTGAAACGCTCGGACTGACCCGAGCGAATTTGAAAAAAAACAAAAAACACTCGAGTCAGAACTAAAAGATCTTATGTGAGTTAAATTAACAGAAATAAATATGAGTACAGTAACTCAAGAGATGCTCGGGATTTACATCTCCTAAGGATCCGTTAAACTATTTACTATATAGTATATTGCGCTATTATAATAGTGTCTAATTGTAAAATAAACTTACTTTTAAATAGCGTTAAGGCTTTACATTTTCCACCTTAACACAGTTATATATTTCCATAGTCTATACAGTACCGTAATCTCCCCCGTACTGGGCGTCGTCAGAGGGCACTCCATAGGTATGGTACAAAGCCAAAATCGTATAAGGCGCGCTAGGGTAGGTGACACGGCACAACTAGGCAATGCCAGGGTAGATATATCAATTACGCTTCCGAGTCGATGGTAACGCGTAGCCGCAGCTACCGCCCACCTCGAACAACTCCCCCAAAATCAAAATATAGAAGTGGTCACTGAATCAATCCAAAGTCAAAGTATAATATCGAAGAGGAGTGTCCGATCAGAGGAATGACCTCATTAACCCGTCAATCGCTCCTGTTTTAGCCACCTTATGCCAACTCACGGGAGTTGGGTCCACATATTTACCTTACATGAAACGTCGCCACCACCTACTTCATTCTGAAATCTCCACCGCGTACACGGTTAGTCAAAGTGGTTTTCGGTATCGACAGAGAGTATGTCCATATCCGATCCCGGTCTCTTTGCCAACCCATCGTTATTATAACACCGCGGTCATTTAAAAATAGGTTATACTTAAAAACCAGAATAAATTTTCCATTTCAAAACTATGAATTAGATATCAATTTAAAACCCCAAAATAATATGATATCATTTTATCTCAAATATAACCTTTTTTCCAAAATCATATTGGTTTAAAATATAAATATCTGGAAACCAACCATTTGAATTATATTTCAAAACATAATATTTCGGAATTCATACTTTTAAAATCATACTTCTAAAACTTGAATGGTTTGGATATTCAACGATGTATAGAATAAAAGGTTTAACTTTAAAGTTACTTCGTAAAGAGAATAATTTACATGGCTTTACAAATATGGTTCTTTATTTAAAGTTTAAACCATAATCACTTTAAGTTCCAAAACCCCTTAAATTTCTATGTGTATAAATCATTTGCAGTATTAATATTCAAACTAATAGAATTTATAACGCTGATGCTGAAAATAATAGAATGGTTGAAATTTAATTTAAAGGTAATTTTTTCAATTTTAATAATATATCGTTTAAATTAGAATTTAAAAATAGCATCCCGAGTCACAGTCTCGGAGTTCGACGAAATCAGTTTCATTGGGTCCGTAATATTGCATTATTATCGGATTTCAAGTTTCATAGTGTTTGGGGTTGTTGTGGAAGCGTACGGCATGTGAACGCGCTAAAGTTTATAACGTAATACTTTGAACACTTACGTATTTGTATACGTATTGACTAAGTCAATTATGGTTGCTTCTCGAATACGTCGGTTGCTTCCTTTAATCTCGTAATCTATTTTTACCCCCAAAAAAATGAAAATCTTCCCTTTCTTCTTCAGTAAAACAAAAGCAATGGCCGAAGCACGCTATAAAAAAAAAATCAATACGTCAAAACACATAAAAAAAAGGGGCCGAACAATCTGCTCCCCAGATCTAATCGCCTCACCCTACTCGCCTTCGATGGAAGCCGTTCGGCTCGAGCTCGCATAGAAGTGGAGGCGTGACCGGATGTGTAGTAAGTGGATGCAAGTTCACTCGGCATGAGGTTGTATCGCCGCGCAGTGTTATTGGGGAAGAGGGGTTTTCGAACGAAGGTTTAGACATCTGTCTTGTCGCGATTTGGGAATTCTCGAGGGGAAGGTCGAAGCTTTGGAGGTTTTGAGGACGGCAAGTTAATCGGGGCGGCGATTTATGCTCGATTCGAGCGAGTGCGGCATGTGATAGGGCAGTGGCTGACGTTCAACGTCAATGGGGTCGAGTGGTGACCTTGGTCCTCTGTTTTGCTAAGGTAGTTCCATCTATTTATTTATTACAGAAGATGTTTAAGGATGAAGATGAAAATATGTGAAATTTTAACCGTGGTTTCCTTTCTTTAAAAAAAAATGTCTGAGGCTATTTTAATATAAGGTTTCATAGGAAACAGTTTTTAAAATATATATATATATATATATATATATAAATTATTTCATAGAGTTCGAAATAAGAAGGGTTAAGATATACAATGGAGTTATATAAAGATTTAGTTTAAATCAAATTTTTAAGTTGAAATTTGAGGATTTTTGTTGAATAAAGCGTATACTGTTGGGTTGCTGAAAATAAGTTACTAAAGGGCAATTATTAGTTTAAAATTTTTAAATCAAATTATAAGTGAAAATTACATAAGTAAATGGTGATTAACTGTTTGGTCAATCCAAATATTAATAACTGTATAAATGTTTATACAAGGTCAAAATTTAGAAGAAAGCAAACTGGATTGGAAGTGGAATGCTAGTAATCAAAGGTGAGTAAACCTCACGCCTCTGAATTTTTATTTAAATTTAAATGGTTAAATTTAAATGATTGGTTGAATTGGATTACTGTGCTATGTAGTACATACTGGAATAATTGATATTCTGTGATGAGTATTTTGGTAATTGGACAGCTGAATACTGTGGTTTGCTTGAATATTTCGGTACCCTAAGTTATCGAAATATATAATTGGATTTTTGGAAGAAATATAAGGGTGGTTAAAATGGATGATTAATTAATGCAGTTAATTAATGAGTTGGGTTGATTAATTTAGTGATTAAGGGTTTGAATTAATTAATGAAGATTTAGGTTAATTAATGAAGTGAAAATTGATTTAGAATAATCATTGGGTGGTTTAATAAGTAATTACTTAATGTAATTAATAAAATATAATTACTTTGTGTAATTAATCAAGATATTTATTAAGATAGTTAAATAAAGGAGAAATTAATATATTTAATGAAATAAATAAAAAGGATAATTAATTTCAGGTTGAGATTCATCGAGAGTGATCAATGTTGTGGTTGAATTAAGGTAATTAATTTAGATTATGATAAATTAAAAATATAATTGGAAATCATTAATTTTAAAATCAATGACGTAATTAAAGGTTGATTAATTAAATGAATTAATCAGTAATAAGTGACTTATGGAAAGTTAATTAGTATAAGTAATTAAGGATTGACATAATTAAAATAGTTAATAAATTTGTGAAGTAATTAAAGACTACTCATTGATTGGGTAAGAACAATCAATATCGTGAAGTTAATTAAGGATTATTACTTGAATGGGATTGGAAGAAAATTAATCCAGGGTGATTAATTAAGATGAATAATGATGGGTTGACAAATTAATTGGTTTGGAATTAATTAATGTTAAATGAAGTAACCTGAGTGATATAGGTTTGAAATTCAATTTAAGATCAATTGAATTGATTTGTATGTAATTAAGCTTTGTTTATGGATGATTGAATGGTATTGGATGAATTGAATGAGTTGATATCTCTGATACGAAATGATGTGTATTTCATTTGAATAATTTGGGTTAGGATAACATAAGCTTCGAAGAGACCGGGGTCGGGTATTAGAAAATACCCGAAACTACTTCGAATGTTTACAAATTGATTTGTGAAATCAATACTATGTAATGATTTAAGTGAATTGGATTATTTTATCTAAGTTTGGTACTTAGAAATTGACAGGCTGAATAAGTGTTGTTTATAGCTAATTGCGAATTTGTTAAATTAATATGTCACCCCGGGTTTATACAAGTTGATTGCTTTAGTATTCCATGTTAGTTGGGTTTACTCACGCTGGTTTCCAGCCTGACCCGGGTGTTACTTTGGTGTAATGCTCGGGTCAGACCGAGTATTACAGATTTTCAGGTTAGGACGTTCAGGAGCTCAGGAGGTGAGCTGGTGGCAATATCGTATGGAGTATATTTGCTGTATTTATATTATTGTTTATCTGAGTCATGATAATTGTAAATATTCAGCGACTGTATATTATGTGAAACTCTGATGTATATTAAATGTAATCGACAGTTATAATATTCTTTTGTAAACTGTTATGATTATTATTATATTTTATCCGCAGCGATTGTGAGAAGTTTGGTGTTTTTGTTCTTCTTCTTCTATCTCTTTCTTCTTTTTCATAACTATCTGGAATTTTCGGCTTAGAAAATTTCGGGTCGTTACATTTCCTTTCTGTTCTTTATATGTGTGTGTGTATATATATATATATGTGTGTATATGTATGTGTGTGTAAAGCTAGAATCTGCAACCCCTTATTTAGCTCTATCATGGAGCCCCCGATATCAGCCACATTCTGTCTCCTCTCACGTGGCTAAATATTTAAATACTAGAATGTAGCTGCTATCCGGAGGCTGTGGATCCTAGCTCTGTGCGTGTGTTTTTTTTTTTTTTTTTTTTTTTCCTTCCCCATGATAGATGGAAGCATAGCTAGCGGTTAAATCAAAGATTTTTGAATTATATATACAGTTATAAATTGGCATGTGGAACTTAAATTTATAGTACTACAATTTACTGGAGTAGTAATGAATCTCATTTTCTAATCACTAATATAACAATATAACATTTTTAATAGTCAGGTTTAAAAAAATAAAACAATACTATCCATAACCTAATGAGGAATATAAGTAAACAAAGGGCTTTACTACTGCCTTTGACACAATATGATAATTAGTTTATTTCCACATAAAATTGTGCACTTGCTAATCTAGAAAAAACATACGCAAAGTCAAAGTGCACTTTTACATATTGATATCATATCAACTAACAGTTACAAATGCAACATATGCATGCTTTTAATGCTTAATTTATTTAACATAATACAACCTTACATTTCTTTGGATATTCAGCATGGTGCTGCAGAATTCCTTCAGAAGTCATTATCTGCAGAAAAACTTAGTAACATATGGCAGCATGTGGTTCACAAAGTCAGTTAGTTTCCAATGCATCTTAATAATATCAATTAAGGAATATAGACTGAAACTGAAATATCTACATGTTTGTTTGCTTCCATGCTTCAGCTTCATTCAGTCAATGCAGAGAAGAATATCAAATCAGACAAAAATGATAGTTCAGTGCAAATAGAAGCATCTACTCAACAATCAATAACAACAAACAGTCATGATTCAAAATCCGTCGACGTTACAACCGATAATTTACCTAATCTAGTCAATAGTAGTAAGGAAGTATTGATATCTAGCCAAACAGAAGATGATATAACCTCTGGAAAAATTCTGAAAATTGATGAATGCGTGTCTAGCAAAGAAAAAGAACCTAGCGTTGCGGACAAAAAGAAAAGGAATTCATTTCAGTGGAGCAAAAGGTGAGAATTACTTTGCATATTTGTGGCTGTGCATGTGCGTGCATATAGATTAATAACAATTTCTAGGGGATTGTTTGGCTAATGATATATCTTTTTTGAGAAGCAAAGAACCCTAGTTTATCAAAAACAAGTTTTTTTTTTTTTTTAAAAAAAAAGACCATTATATGCATACATAAATTTAGCAGCCTAACACCCCCTTCAAATTTTCAGAATGTTAGTTCGATAAATTAATCCATTGAAATTCAGGTGGATTGGACACATGATTTGCACAGAAAATTCATTCAAGCTGTTGAACAGTTAGGTATCGATCAAGCGATTCCTTCAAAGATTCTCGAATTGATGAAAGTAGAGGGATTGACAAGGCATAATATAGCTAGTCATTTACAGGTATCCAACGATTTTTTATTGAGTAAAATGAACATGTGGGATAATAAAAGAAGTTTCCTATGTAGCTTTGTTATGCTACATAAATTTTATTTACCTCTCTACCCGAAATGGAATATCTAGAAATTAAGATGGGGAATACCTGTAAATGTTATGGCATGGCATACAGTAAGAAACTTTCATGTGACATACCACAAATTCATTCTCTCTTTTGTACTGTAACATTTTGTTTTCCATGAATAAATATGCATGTACTGTAAATAACCTTTCTTGCAGAAATACCGAATGAATAGAAACAAATCTTACCCAAAAATAACATTCCAAACAATTACATGCAAAAGCAAGCATCAATGGCAGTTGTTCCTCCTCCAAATCATATTTACCCGCATTGGAATCATCAATATTATCCGAATTTCAGTACTCGGACATGCTTCCCTGCATGGTACCAATACCAAAATAATTGGCAATGGAAGAACCATCCATATCAAAATAATTGGCAATGGAAGAATCCTAAAGGGGTAATTATGCACTTTTCTATACAGTTATAAGATGCACACTAAATCTAATATGAATCAATGTTATAAATGTTTCAGACACATGCTGACGCATGGGGATGCCCTGTCATTCCACGCTATAATCACTTTCCCATTTACTCACAGGTACCTTCAAATTAAATGGTCACTGATTGTCGGATCTTGATATTTAACTTCATACTACACCTTGCAGAATACAGTTACCAGTAATGTGTTTGAATTTACGCAAGAAAGAAACAGAAGACTAGAGGAATCGTATGATTTTCCTCTGGTAATGCTTTTACATTTAAAGAAGTCATGGACTACTCGAAATTTTCTTCCTGGACAGGCATATCAAAAAATGATCTAGTATATGTGATATTAATTTTCTTGAAAATGTAGGCAGACGATGTGATAGATGAGGTTGTAAAAGGGGCAATTACCAAACCATGGCTTCCGCTTCCACTCGGTCTTAAACTACCTTCGATAGACAGTGTTCTTAGAGAGACAAGGAATTACTAAAATACCTCCCTCTAGTAATTGTCACTGCTGATGTGATGAAGTTTCAACAGTGTTCTTAGAGAGACAAGGAATTACTAAAATACCTCCCTCTAGTAATTGTCACTGCTGAAGTGATGAAGGTTCATGAGCATGCGAATCATTTTCATCTGCAATATTCATATCAATCCCCTTATATGATGGTTAAAGGCCTTGATTAGAATATATTGATTGGCTTGTATATTAAATAGACAAGAGAAAATAAAAATGGTTACATGGTGCATGTATTTGTGTAACTTTGTAAATAGATAATACATTGGGATTTTATTTTTTTGTTTCCGGTTTATTTAAATCTCTATTCCTTCAAACATGAATCGTGAAAATATGGTTGTTATGGTAATGGTAAATTTACTGTTACCATACAAATATCAAACAATTGGTAACCAATATTGAACTATATTAATATATCGATGCTATCTACATGGTAGCGGTAAATTTATCATAGATAATGATAAATATAATGGCAAAGAAACATCAAAATAAGTGGCAACGGTAAATTTATCAATCATATTAGCTTTTTTTTCACTATTTAAATTAACCATAACCACGAACACATTTTGAAGGTATGTCGGTTTTTAAGAAGATGTTCACAGTATTATTTGTAATAATGGTTTTTTTTTTGTTTTATTAGGTTCAAAATTTAATATTAGCAAAAATATTGTTTCATATTGATGTAAATAATTTATGATGAATTAAGAAAAATATCTATGTTATCTAAATTAAATTAAAATGTTGATATACATATTAATGGAGTTAGAATAAAAAACAAAACATTTGTTTTTTCTTTTTACCATTACCAAAATTTGATTGCAATAATATTTTTATGTTTTATGTATTGGTAAATTTATCGTTATCAATCAATGGCTTACCAATTTATCAGTATACTAACGGTCATCTTACCATAACAGTAAAATATTGATGGTTGTTTTTGACTTACCAATTGTATCGATAGAGTAACAATTTCTCGTATTGGTAACAGTCAGCGATATCATAACAACCTTAATTACATAATAGCATCAGATTATATTTTTGTTATATTGAGTAATACATACTCATGTTTTCACATACGAACTATCAGTTGATGCTACTCTAAAAGCTATAAAAAATACATTTGGCAACCAACTTCTTTTGAAAAAATTTACTCTTAGTCACTTGCTAATTCGGTTTCCTCTTGCTCATGATACTCCTAATCATAATGGACTGTTTTTACAGCAATAATATTTGTCCTTCTAAGAAAGCTGTAAATCCCTAGAGTTGTCTCTCTTTCGGACACATGGATCAATGTGGTCGATATCTCAGTAACAAAGACAACCGTAGATGTTTACGGCTCCCTCGTGTGGGCCACGTACTAAAGTCTCCTTCCTGTAATATCAGAAGTGTATTTTATATATACTAGTTAATTTTCTCCTTAGCCAAACCACTTGTCATTAACCTCGGACTACCAAAAACATCTCCTTAAAGCGATTTAAGAATAGAAGTTGCAGGGCAAGGCCAACCCTAGGCATTGACCCAAGACAGTCGATTAAAAAAGCAGGTAAGGTACAAGACTTGCACTTTGCAATTTTTTTGGCCTTGCGCACGGGTGCATGTTCTTTCCTTCAAAATTGCAAATATTAACTTGTCACGGACGTCTGTTTTTTTTCTTCATAATCAACGTTCAATAAAATATTTACGTTGAGTTTGGGTAATCAAATTTCGATTTGCTACAATACGTCAACTCATTTTGAATCATTATAAAATCAAGAATTCTATGATAGAGTAATACCATTATATATGAAAAAATATAAACAATATAAAAATAAAACAAGAGTCAAATGAAATAAATAACCGCTCCAATTGATTTCAAAGCTTTTTAAGAAAATCGAAACAAATCAATGGTAGAATAAAGCTTTTAAAAAAATCTCTTCCCCGATGGATTAGCCTTAATTGTGAAAGTCCTAGAAAAAGGAAAAGAGACTTAGGAAGAAAACGACAAAATAAAATATAATAATAATAATAGAAGATGACCAAAAAAGTGTTAATACGTCATTATTTGTAAAGCATAAAACACATTGCACCTCTCGAGTGTTTTATCTAAAAATTCATTTTCGTGCACCTTTACTGACACCCTTTGCAGTTAAAGCGCATAACGGTTCTAGAGCGGTGGAGGAACAAAAAGTTATAGCGGGGATATTGCGGAAATAACAAAGGTGCAAAATGCTTCGTTTGACATAAAACCAAATATTTAAATTTAATTTATTTTTATTCTCACATCATTTGCATAGGCAAAAAAAATATTGTTTAATTCTATATTGCAAAACGAAAAATATCATGATTTACACAGGCTATATTTGATGATTAAATAAATTTCTAACTTATATTTAGCACTTATACCTTAAAATTAGGTCTTTACCCTAATTTGTTTGGTTCAGAAGAGAACTAGTCAAATTAACCTTTGTATATTAACACTGCTAAAACGAGTGCTAAAATGCCTTGATTTAGCAGATGTAGCGAAAAGCAATGTGATTTAAAACAGATCTATCATTTAACAGCGCTAAATTGAAATAGCGTAGAGGTATGCACTATAGTAGTAATTTTGCAGCGCTTTAGCAGGGCTTTA
Organism: Allium cepa; assembly: GCA_030765085.1. Lineage (NCBI taxonomy): Eukaryota > Viridiplantae > Streptophyta > Magnoliopsida > Asparagales > Amaryllidaceae > Allium > Allium cepa. The sequence goes on along the minus strand of CM060935.1, from coordinate 735,028,401 downwards.
GCTGCATGCCAGACATCTACTATCTAGTGTAGAAAAGCGTTGAGTCCACACTTTGAGCATTTTCTTAGCTTGAGTGCACTTAAGCACATTGCTTGACAATCTTACATAGGCTAGCTGCGCAATCATTTAGGCTCGGTTCTATAGTAAATGTATAAGAGGAAAATTCAATTTTTAAACATTACAATAAAGTCAATAATACATTTGGTTGAGGATGTTTCCCCATTCGGTAACACCATTTTGATTTTGACCATGCACACTACATATTTTACGTATAAACTCGTCATCTCTTTGATTTTGTGTTGTACTCTTACTAATGCTTCTATTTTATCCATCTTTTTTGTTTTTGCCAAACACCTATGCACTTCTTCTAAAGTTTACTTATACCCTTTCTCGCCTTCTCTTTGTAGTTATTTATATTACACATTTCATTATAAGTTTATACGTCAAAGTTAATTAGTAAATTTTGTATGTCTACAGAAATTTTACAAATAAAATTTTAAAAGCTTCTTTAAGCAATATTGATCAAATGTTTGAAGATGTTTTTCACTTTCTTCCTTATTTTTCATTAAAGAAATTAGGTATTTATAGTAGCGTACAATACCCATGTTTTTTTTTGTATATTTAAAGCCATTAGCAAACATAAACAATTTTTCATATGAATAATGTTTGGCAACACAAGGATCCCTTGGCATCCGCTCTTGTTTTGTCCCTCTTCCTTTGAACCAATCATTGATGCCACCCTCAGCCTTTCTTCCTCGCATAATATTAATCAAGCTACTGCTCTTCCATTGTCAACATTTCCTACAACTCCCACTCCTCTTCCTCCACACATTGTTGATCATGCTTTTTTTCTTCTGGAGAGTATCTTGTTGATCTTATAGAATGGAATGATGATGAAGGATTTTGGCAGTATTTTACAACTAGCATGTGTTCCACACCTACTCATAATTGCTATTGTACCATGATGCTTTACCTATGCTAACCTAATGTCGAAAGTAGTTTTGAAAGCACTCGGTCTCTATGAGAGATGTCGGTTATTTTGCAATAAGAAAAAAGAAAGATGAGAATAATTAAGAATGAATGCCGAAAGTAAAAGTCATAAGAGATTTATAGTGGTTCAGGAAATCCCCACGTTCACTTTTAGATATTCTTATTAAGAGGCTCTGGGCCGAGAGTAATAAAAACCTAACAACCATTAATGGTATTTTTGCGCTTTAAGCAAGAAAAGCACAACATGAAAATAATAATTTCACGTCATCTTTTCTCATAGAATGATCTTATGCATCCCTCCGTAGGGCGTGAACTCTGTATTTATAGTAGTTTGAAATTGACGTAGATTAATGACTTAGAAGATAGTAGGGCCTTCATAGAAACCCATGTTGCAATCCTAAAGTTGAAATGAGTCAAGCAGACTGGCGTGTCATGTAGCACCTACTTGAGTGGTGGCAAACTAGTTGTTTGATCTTTAATTTGAATGACACATGTTCAAATGGATGGTTAATAATTGACATGTTTCGGCTAGACTTTGATAAGAGCGTGCCAATGACTTATGACATTGGTTTAACATTGAGTAGAGCTTTAAACAGCTTTGATTGGTGCCACGTGGAATGGTTGAGGGATTTGAACCCTTGAGCAATGTTGGAACTACATCCTTTAGTTACATTCAACATTCGTCGCTTGATTTTAGAGCATAGTTGTTATCAAAAATCTTAAAATCTTATGATTTAAATTTCGTTTCAAATAAGTTTCTCCCTTTATGATTCAACTTACATTCTAATTCAAACACGGTTAAAGTCGCATTGAGAAAATTCATTAAATTTATACTTATTTATTCGACATACTTATTTGAATCCATAATTCTACTTATGATGATTTCTAAACAAAATATAAGTGGATTAGACAAAAAATGAATTTTAGGTCTAAATATAGAAACTCAAACATCAAAATTAGTTTCGAAGCGTGTACAAAGCTTAAAATATGGTTCTTTTGAATTTACGATGTACCATTCAAATTATGTTTCGATTTAAAATTTTTAACTTTACAATTTGAATTCCGTTTTGAAAACCTTGGCTTCAAGATAATTGGTCAATTAACAAGTATTAGCTCCCTGTGGAAGCTTTGGAAGCGTCCATCATCTTGAGCATTGGCAAAGGCATTTTGCGTAGGAACAGAAGTCACTCGTTTTGATTTTAATGTTATGTCCCAAAGTTCATAAGTAGCCACATAACGAAAAACAAATGTTGGGGACTTCCTAGCATCTAACTGTCATTGCGTTTTGTTGCTTCACTAACAAAACGCCGAAAGTAGTTTCGAAAGCACTCGGTCTCTGTAAGAGATACCGAGCTTTTTACATTAAAAAATGAAACAATAATTAAAGATACATCGAAAGTAAAAGACACGAGATTTATTGTGATTTTAGGAACCTCTACATCCACTTTTGGATACTCTCCTTATTAAGAGGCATTAAGCCAAAAGTACAAAATAATATGAACCAAGCAACGTTGATGATTTTTGGTGCTTTAAGAAAGAGAAATGCAACACATAAATGTAAAACTCAATTTTATCAGAATTATCAACTTTCTCATAGATTGATCTCATGTATCCCTTTGTAGGGTGTGGAGTCTCTATTTAATGTTGTTTGGAATCAACACTGATCAATGATTTGTAGGGTCTAGATAGAAACGCATGTTGCAATACTAGAACTAGAATGAGTCACTCGGACTGGTGACGTATCATAGAGTGCCTCCATGAGCGATGACGAACTAGTTGCTTGATCTTTAATTTGAATGAAACATGTCCAAATGGATTGTTGAAAATTGATGTCTTGTCTGGGCTTTAATTAAGAGATTATCAATGACTTTTGGCATTCGCTTTTGGATAGAATTTGAATATTGAGTAGAGCTTTCAATAACTTTAATTGGTGTCATGTCACATGTTTGAGGGATCTAAACCCTTGAGTAGCGCTAGAGCATTATCCTCTAGATATACTTGGCGTTTAATTCCTAATTTTGGAGCATATTTACTTCAAGAAAATTGGTCAATTAACAAGTACTGGCTTAGTATGAGAGTTCTGCAACTGTCCATTCATCTTAGACACTACCGTGGACGTTCTGCACAGAAATAGGAACCATTCATTTCGAATCTAATGTTGTAGTCCAAAATTCATAAGAAAATACCAATGATGTGGACTATATATCATCCTGAGAGGTTTGGTCCATTCAATATTTCGAATATATATATATATATATAGAATTAGAGAGAATGACAAATTATGAAGAAGAAAAATTAGATTGATAAACATCAAGTTTTATTTTTAGACTGAAGGGCGGAATTTTAGTTATATCTAGTATTATATTCAATTTTTACACTATACAGAATGTTGGATATAATTAGCATTATATTCGATTTACACAATACGAAATGGTAGTTATAATTAGCATTGTTATTCAGTCCAAAAAACAAACTTGTTCTTCAGCCTAATTTTCTTCCAAACTTTGTTCTTGTGCATATTTTCCTCTATTTCGTATACAAAAGTGTAATTACTTTGTCAAAATTATGATATAACAACTAATGATGATTATATGATGCCACTACTTAACAAGACTGGATTCAGAACCAAAGCAATTGATCCTCTACTGAAAGAGTTTCCTTTTCTTAGTGCTATTTGCAGCTAAAGCTAGAACCAAAGAATTTTCCACCCTTTCTTGTTTTTTCTTGTATTTGAGGCCGCATGCATTGCAAGCCGTCTAACGCCACAAACATGTGCAACAGAGTGTGTTAGTACATTATCAAACTTGTAATTTTAAAGAATATACAAGTTAAATATTTACAAAGTAGCATGTAATTCTGTCATATTTATTTATAAATCCATAAGCAAACATAACATCCTTGTTACAATTAAAATATCAAAAAATATAGTATGATAATTATACAGTCGGTTAAATAAGATAAATTTGGTATATAAATCTAGTACCCAACTCAGAAAACCTAATGGATCAACTCATCAACCGAATTTGCATAAAAAAATAATAGAACATGGCAAATAAATACCAACATAAATTACGATTAAAAGACAGAAAATTCAGCAAACTATGATTATGAAACAAAAACATTATAGAACAATATGGCATGCATTCCCGGTAGATATGCATGCAGCTGATATAACAAAAACTTACCTTAACACAATCATACTTAACAATCAAATTGAGAAAGGGCACGGTACCTTAGGTCCGTAGGAACTTGCTCTCCACAAAGGTGTATTAGTTTCTCCGCAAAACCGACACTTATTTTCTGGGTTAGCCTGATCTAGTGAAAGAGTGACATCTATACCAGTGTTCTCATAGTTTATGTCATTTACACGACTAAGTAAATCACGTTCCTTAACAACATCACCATTCACACTCGTATTATTATTACTGGTGGTAATACCAGTGATGGACAATGACAAAGATAAATTAGTAGAAGTAGAAGAATAACAACCAAACAAATCGAAAGCCATAGAAACTAAATATAAGTTTGGACAACAAATTCTTTTGAAGCTGTGAACAGAAAAGGGCAGTGATGCACCATATATAGAAGAACACTCATAGAACCCGAGGCATGTTCTTCCACTGCTGAGTCGACAAAGTTCGTCATTTTGCACAAGTGTCAGGGAGGAGTCAGTAAAAAAAGGAGGAGGTTACTTCATAATGATGAAGAGACAAACTCCACCAGCTTTTAGTCTGTACTTAGTCAATTAATAATTAAAACGCCCTTCCTAAAGAGCGTTAAAGAAAAAGATGAAACATGAAATGAACAAGGCGTGAGTGTGTGACGTATATAGTCCTTATTCAAGTTCACTAAATATCTTCTTAAAGTATGAAAAAATCTCATATATATATATATATATATATATATATATATATATATATGATCTAATTAATAATCTTCAGACTAATATTTCATTTTCTATATATGCATAACTTGCTTTATATTCTATTTTATATATATAGGAAAATCGTATCATGAAAAATGATCTAGATTCTATTTTAATTAAAAACGATTGTAGTTGGTTACGTGAATTCTTCTTTTCCACAAATTTTTATCTTGGATAATATCTGTAATTAATTTTTTTTAATATTTTCTAATATGCTCTTTCCACGATTTTGATCTCTATTTTTTTATCTTTTCTTTTCTAAGTAGATAGTGTCTCACTTATGAGGTGGATCGCTTCATCTTCTTTCAATATGTTCGTGCATCCAAATCTACTTTTGCTAAGTTTCCCATTTACATGTGCTAATTATGATTCTCTTCGATTTCTTATTTTCAACACTACCTTTTCCATTGACTTAAATCATTAACTTAATGATCTCATTTCACCAACATTTATCTTATTTCCATATTTGTATTTCGAAGTCCAACATTATGCTTTCTGTAGTATGGTTGGTCTAATCACCATTCAGTAAAAAATTACTTTTAATTCTTATCACATAAACTCCACTCAATTGCATAGATATGGTACAATCCATATAAATTCAGTTTGTTAGATCTCTCTGTCTCTCCAATTTTTTGTTATTGATCTTAGGTATTAATATATTTTTCAATCATTTAATTTTATAGTTCAATTGTATCAATATTCCTAATTTTTTTAACAGAAGTTGCATAACATATACTCGGTTTTAGTCCTACTAAGTTTCAACTCTTTATATTCTAGTGCATCGATTCAATTTTTCTAATTTTTGTTCAAATTGTTTTTAGACGTCTATTATTAGCACAATGTTATTATTTGCAAACATCATGTATCATAATACATCCTCTTGATGTCACGTGTTAGTTCATCGAAGATGAATGGAAATAGGTAAACTTGGAATCGGCCGTAATGCAACCCAACCATTATTGACAACTCGCATGGGTGGTTTATACTCCCATAACAGAATTTTAATGGATCATTGGATTAAATTTATTACAACTATTGACCATATACATTTTTACTCGAAGCTCACAAAATTATTTTGTTTCGTATCCTATCATATGGTTTTTCTACATTAATAAATGTCATATGTAAATCTTTTTGTTTACTTCTAATTCGCCATATTAATTGTCACATTTAGTGTATAGCTTATCTTATTGATTTATCCAACATATCCAAACTGGTTATCCAATACCAAAGATTTATTTTTAAATCTCTATCCAGTATCGCATAGTTTCTCTGTTATACCTCAGGGATGGTTGAGAGGAAGATGCAAAGTTTTTGAGAGGAAGGTACAAAGTTAGAACCATAACGGCATCATAAAATACAACTATCGAAATACTTGGATATATATTATGGGCATACATTCCCTTAGATAATTCATTTTAACCACGGGATGATGAGTGGTTATGCATCAAATTGTTGAAAGGAATGTGAATGTATGTAGGAACATGCATGCATCCCTTCAGGTTGATCCCTTAAGTCACTGATAATTTTTTCAAGTGGTAAGATATATAATATAAGTTAGTTGTTAGAGGTCTTGGGTTTGATTTGCTACGCATATGCATTAACCAAATTTCAAAAAACCAGTTTCCTTTTTATGACTTATTAAATTTTTTTATAGTAATTCCTATAACTTTGTATATCTGATTTGATCATAATTTTATTTATAAGCCTGAGAAAAAACCTATTTCAACTTTAGGCCTCGTTCAAAACTTATTACAAAAATAAGTGATTTTCACCAAAACGGAACTTGTATTTGCATAATTTTAAAGTGCGCAAGCATAAGTTTACAATCTGTCATTGCGCACTTTGTAATTGTGCAAGTACTTGTTTTTTTTGGTAAAATTTGCGTTCGTGCAAATAAAAAAGGCCAATACGGTGAAAAAGAGGCATATTTTTGTAATATGTTTTGAATGAGCCTACGGACCTAGAAGGAAAATTTGTCCTTATTATCAAGATTTTCATTAATTTAATTGGTACTTTTCTTTCTATTATGCATCTTTAAATAAGTTTGTAAGTCATTCAATGCATTTATTTTCTAACGATTTTCAAGCCTATATTGGTCTACTATATAGGCATACTTTTTTTTCATTTATCCTTATTCCTTTAACTTTTAGTTTTTATTATATTTATCATCCTTATGTTGTTATCTAGTTATTATACTTCCCCTTCAGACTTCATTAAGCAATTGTTCAAAATAATGTTTCTAACTATTTAATATTTTAATATTTTATCAATACATTATTATTTATGCCTTTAATACATTTAATTTGTTCGTAATCACAAAACGTTATTGTTTTTGTTTATTTATAAATATCATTTTCTCATTATTTTGTTCCTACCTTGTGGTATATATTTTAATAAGCATTTTGTTGGTTTTTTATACTAACTTTTTTCCATTTTTAATTTCTTATAATTTTCTTGATCTTCTTGTTGTCTATTATATTGCAGTGTTTTAAAACTTTTTCCTTTAAATATATACGTTACTATACTTCTTCCCCTTCACCATATCTTTTGATAAATTTATTTGCTTTAGTCTCTTTAAAGATTTCTGCAATTGTTTTATTGATGTCATTTGTTATGTTTTCCCATGATCTATATATGTCATGTTTTAGTTTCAATTTGCTCCTTTTATGATATGTTTATTGCACTTTATTATACTATTATCTTTTGAATATTCCCATTTAATTTACGTGTCCCTTGTTTTTAAAATTCAATCCCTTAAAAGATGTTCGTTTATTACACTTTATCCTAATATTACTTTACCATATTTACATAGTGCTAAAAAAATCTATATATAAATAATAATCAATTTTTGATTTACTTGATCTGCTTTTGTATGTTGTCAATTGGTTCTCCTTTCAAAAAAAATGTGTTTGTTATAGCTTCAGTTAGGAGTGGCAATTAGACCCGCCAAGCCGAATCCAAACCCGATCAAGTGGGTCTTTAGGTTTAGTCGATTCTTGTTTTTTTGGGTTATAACTATGCACTTCAAAATCTAGACTGGTCCATCCCAAACCCGACCAAGGGGATTTTAGGTCTAGTCAGTTCGGGTTTTACCAGTTTAAATTATAAATTCTAAAACCTAAATCTGGCATGTCTCGCGGGTTGGGCAGATTTTTGATCGGGTCTGTTTGAATAATAACAATGTAATACGTATATTCTTTTTATGAGAATATAAGCGTGGTACTTTATCCAAGTAGAGCATTCATTTTTATGTCTCGAATGTCGAACCATTGACTTTTAGAACCTCTGTCTAAAGCGTACCTCTAACCACTTGAGGTAGAGGTCATTGACACTATAATATTATATATAAATGTGTGTGTATATATATATATAAATATATTATTGTATTTTTGGGATCTACATGGTATTTTTCAACATACAGACCCAACCCAAGATTCATGATGTTGCGTCGGTTTTGAATTGTAACGACTCGTAATTTTTAACGCTTTTTATAACGTAATTAACTGAAATTTTGCTTGAAATTAAATAATTAAATTTAGCAATGAAAATTTAATACTTGGTATATGTCTATTCAAACATAGCAAATGGTAGATCTTCGTTGATAAATATGAAGGTTAGTTCTGCTGTGTAATTTTCAATTTCAATTTAAATCAGTTAATACTGATGTAAATAAATTATTATTGAAATTTGAATATTTTTATATAATAAAAATGTTCATCATTTTCTGAGTGAGACGTCATATTTTGTTTCGCAAAATTTAGACTTCTCTATCTTCGTTTATCTTATTTTCGACGAATTAGCAGCAGTTTGACAACGAAAATCGACTTTTGAAAGGATGATCGTATCGCTGATATCTGTGTACCATTCTGTTCGTCTCGTCGTGTTGATCTCCGCAGTATATTCGTTTGTGTGTTTCAAAGTCCAATTCATGGTGAAATCTGTGAAAATGGTAACCGTATCGGTCCGTATTTCGGTCTTTTGAGTCTCCTTTGTCCTTCCGTATATCTACAGTGTCAAATCAATAGCCAGCTGCATTACTTATTTTTAGAATTCAATACCCTGACTATCGCTATTCCCACTGGATCCAATATAATATGGCGGTCCCTTCATTTTGGGGTCTCTTTATTTTCCACCGATTAAAAACTAAACAGTAGCTTACCTTTATTACTCCTTGGATTCACGTGTTGTAGCTCTTTAATCTTCTATCTGTTGTCTCCTTCATTGTCGAGAATTGCTTTGTCATTTCTGCTCATTTCCTTCTCTCCGTTCGTTTTTTTTTAACATTACAATATAAAAGTATATGGATTGTTTGCATAAAATATAGCCAGAGAATTTTTGCTTCCCCCTTCCTTTTCGCCCACAACCGAGCCCCACGTCAGCACTCCACCTAACTCCCCTCGGCCTCACCACTTCACTGACCCGTCCACTCCACCTTTCCCTTACCTCCTTCAATCGATTCACCCATCATCTTTCCCGAGCACAGCCTCACCCTCCAAGCCCAGCATGGCCGAGACCTAGCCTCACCACAACCGCGACCCACTTCTCTCCCATGCTCGCTCATTTTTCCTCCACCGTCTTGCCCTTCTCCGAAGCCCACCACCGCACAACCAAGACCACATCCCACTTCCCCAAACGACAACCTCCCCGTGCCGAAGCTCCGTCCCGCAAGCCTCAACAGCATCCTCATCACCCACTTCTTCCTTCTGTGCTCGGCAAAACCCCATTTCCCTCCAATTTTCAAACCGACCACCCTCTCCATGCTAGCACGCAACCATCTCCACGGCTTCCCTTCCACTAGCCGAACAACCTTGTGCCACCACTATTGAGTTGCATCCATATTTTTAAAGGAGTATATATATATAAGTTCTGTATATATATATAAAGTTTATATAAGTTTGTTTATTTTATGTGTGTATATATGTATGGAGGTATATTACATTATATGTTACGGTATATAAATGTTTATATATATGAGTATAAATAAATTTGGTGAAGTCTACATATATGATTTTAAGTAACATGCGTATATATGTTTTGTTTTGTTGCATATAAGCAGTCTGCATATGTGTTTGTTAAATAGCTTGCATATATATATATATATATATATATATATATATATATATATAAAATCTACATCTACATGTGTCATAGATATTTGTTTACATATGTATATTAAAGTCGGCATGCATGTTTCTGCATATATGTTCATTGAGTAACAGGAATATATATACTTCGTTGCATGTATATGTTAGAGTCGTACAATCTGCATATATATTTTGTTGCATATATAGTAACCTATATATATACATTCTGCATAAATATATTTTGTTGCATTTATATGTTGAATTCGTACCGTCTATATATGTGTGTGCATATATAGTAACCTACATATGTATATCTAGTTGTGCATATGTATAGTGTCTACATGTGTATATTTAGTATGCATATACTTGTTTTTATATATATATATATATATATTTGTTTTCTAGTTTGCAAATTCTCGCCTCTATTATAAAATAAAACAAAATATATATATAATATAATACCGAGATTTATTTTTATAAGTGTTTAAATTAAATATTGAAATTTTATTTTATTTTTTCGTCGAAACCAATTCATCGTGCCTTGCTTTTGTTTCTCCATTGTCCAGAATTGGTCGCATCAGCTTTTGCTTGCTCGTGTCTGTATCCGTGTGCGTGTCTGTGTCATCGTCTTCGCCATCATCGTTTCATCTAGCTTCAAAAGGTGAGAAATCACTCATGATTGACATTCTTATATTTAGCAAATTTGGTTTCACTTGAAACAACAATTGAAATATGCTATTAGATTTGAATTGCTATTATTCAATTGTTGAATATGATATGCTATTATCTGAAATTGTTCACCTGTGATATATCACACCATATCTTATTGTGTATATTTTATTTAATTTGTTACTGATGATATATGCTTGTTGTGGATACGTTATATTTTTATCATAATTGTTCTCACTCTGCAAGTTTCCTGTTAATTTAGAATTCCCTATGGATTGAAATGATACACACCCGAACGATATTGTAGAATATGGAAAAATCGTTATGGGTTGAAATAATAAAGCCGAGCGATTTTCATTTATTTGAAATTTTGAGATTACGGGTTAAAATGATATATACTCGTAAAATATTAAATTGCGGATCGAAATGATAAATATTCGTATCACTTGATCATAGGATAGAAAATTATATACGGACACCGTTGGTCTATTTTGAAAATGATTTTTATAGTTTTGGAAGAAAATATATGGATTTTATTAAATATTAAATTTTAAATATAATAAAAAGATATTTTATTTTGTAAAATTAGGTTTTTAAATTATATGTTTGAAAATTTTAAATTTACAAGTTAGTTTGAAAATATAACTTTTAAAAAATTTACTTATAAAAAAATTATTATTTTTAAAATATATAAAATAAGATTTAAAAATAGATCTATTAATAACATTTAATTTGATACAAATTATTTAAATAAAATTTTAAATAGATTTTGTAATGACTTTAAATAAATAGAGGTTGAAAAATAAAGTAAAATTGACTTGAAAATTAAATTGGTTAATAATTGAATTTAAATAAGAATTTGTTTGAACTTATTAATTTTGAGATTTGAAAGGTATGATTCATAACTTGGTTTGATGAAAAGTGATCAAATGAATATTCTCAACTTTAAATAAAATTGAGACTGAATATTTAATATTGATCTAAATTTATAAATTGAGATTTTATTTAATTGTTATAAATTTGATTAAGTGAATATATCAAAACTAAATAATAGTAAAGTTAAATGTTGAAAAATAAATGAAATTTATATATTGTAAATGTTTGAATATTTAAACTTGAATTTTTGAACTTTAAATTGAAATGGCTAAACTGAAATCGATTCAAATTGAATTTTTGGAATTTAAGATGATTTGATCGATTTGCAAAATTGGAGGAAACTATTTTTATTATATAAAGTATTTTTAATATATAAACTATTTTAATATATAAATTATTTAATATATAAACTATTTTAATTTATAACTATTTATCATATGGGGGCGGCTATTTAGACACAAAATTAGATACAAATTGGGGACACAAAAATTCATGGTCGTTGGATATTATTGTCCTTATATGGAAGGTGGAAATCAGGGGGCAATCCAATGATGCAGATCCATTGTGTCACCAGTTGTGTCTACATTTTGTGTCTAAATAGACTTTCCCTTATTATATATATATATATATATTATACTATTTTCAATATCTAAACTGTTTAAATCGAAAGTGTTATGATTTCAAAAGTGTTATGATTTCAAAGTGTTATGATTTCGAAAGTGTTAGGATTTCGAAAGTGTTATGATTCTGGAAATGAATATTATATAAAGTGAACAATGATATCGAATTGATATGGTTTTTGAAACGATTATGATATTTTGATATGAAATATGAACTATTTGAAGAGAAATGACCACGGTGTGAAATAAGCGTTTGGTTGTTAAAGAGACTGGAATCAGATATTATCATAATCTATGCCAATATCGAAAACCACTTTAACAACTGTGTACGTGGTGGAGATTTCAGAATGAAGTAGGATGGTTTGGTGGTGATTCTATATGATGTACTAGCGCAACCCTGGCTTCCATGAGTCAGTTTGATGTGGCTAAAACAGCAGCCACGCTGGGCCAAGTGAGATCATTCCTCCGATCGGACACATTTCTTCGATATCATTATATTGCTTTTGTGATTTGATTGGATACACTTTTGATTTGAGAGTGTGTCTCGAGGTGGACGGTAGAAGCTGTTATGCATTACCACCAGTCCGGATTCGCAAACGGTATATCTACCCCGGTATTGCATCGCGTGCCTTATCATATGCCATATCGCGCCTTCTACGAGTTTGTTTTGTACCGTACCTATGTGATGTACTCTGGGTAAACCACCGGTTTGGTGGAGCATACGGCATTGTATAGACTACGGGAATATATAAAATGTATTAAGGGGATATGGGTAACGTCTTAACGATGTTTTAATAGTTTACTTTACTATAGACATATTATAATATCATACATTACTACACAGTAGATAGTTCCACGATCCTTGGAGGATGAAAATCTCAACCATCCTTTAAGTTACTTGTATTTCAGTTGACATTTCACTTGAGTTGAATTTATTAATATAAAAATGTTAATCCTGACTCGAGTGTTTTGTATTTTGCTTTATGTCAGACTGAGTGTCACAGCATTTGAGACTTACATTTGGAGATTGGAGCTTTGTTTGATGATCTATCTATCCAGCTTTCAGTTATTTCAATTTATTCCAGTCATTTATGTTCAGACTCGTCAGTTGCTTATGGATTAAAGATTCATTTATATTTGAGATTCTGTTGTATTTTGTTTCAAACTCTGATATTTATGTAGTAGCTTCTTAAACTGCTATTTATCTATTCCGCTGCTTATTGTTGTAATACTATGTGTCTGTGATTCTGTGATTGATTTATATATTGTATATGCTGAGTTTTGCCAAATATAAATTAACAATCTAACATTTTGAGCAATTCAAGTCCGACATGTACGGATGCGAATGGTTCGAAAAGTCGAGTCATTACATGAATCATATTGGATCGATTTGATTCGGTTCTGTGGATCTCGATTCTAATTGTCAATCCTAGCTTCAATGGATGAGCCGACTTTTGAACTTCCTATTTTTAAATAAAGTGTGCATAATATTAGAAAAATTATTTAAAATATTTAAACGTCGATAAGCTAAATTATCTACAAATAGCTTTTGTTAAGGGAATATATAGGTATGAGGCTAAGGACCGCTAGCTCAAATGATTAGAGGTCTGATCCTTTAGAAAGACCTTCTAAATGTCATAGGTTGGAGCCTCTGATACATCAAATGAGTGTTCTGCTTGAATAAAGCACCACTTTTATTCTAAAGAAAGAAAATTCAATTTTGTAAGTGCTCTGCTTCAATAAAGTATCATTCTTATATAAGAAAATAGTTATGAGAATCAAAGAGTTAAATTTATAGAATATCATATACATGAATGTAAAACAAAACAAAGCGATATAAATAGTTTGATCGAGGCATCTAATGATATTGTTAAAATGGAAAAATGCAAATAAATCGAAAAAAAAATATAGTCCTTATCAGAGCTAACCAATGACATTATTTATCCACCAATTTTACACATATACTATTTTCAAGACCATATTCAAACCTGTTATTTTTTTTATAATAAGAGTGATACTAATCTAAGTAGAGCACTCTTTTAGTATCTCGAGGATCGAACTCATAACCTCTAGAACTATAATTTAAAGATATTACCACTGGACTTAGTGGTCCTTAACATATTCAAACATGTTATCAATCTTTTAAACTTTAAAAAAAGTATTTTGAAAAGTTCACGTTTACACTAAAAAAATTGCATCACAAAAGTATTGCAACTATTATTGATATTCATTCAAGGTAATTCTAAGCTTTCAAAATACAAAATGTCATGAAATAATTGATTAAAAATAGTATACTGATAATATGTCATGAATATATAATTTGAAGTGACTACTGAACCGTCTATTTTTTTATTTAATAAAATATGCATAGTATTAAATATTTGAAATTATGTTTAAAAAAAATTAGAAGTCAAGAAGGTCAACTAACTATAAATATTTTCAATAAGAAAATTATTATCATGCAGAAAGCGAGTTAAATAAATAGTACATTAAATATATGAATCTAAAACAAAACCATGATGAATAAGCCATGGTGTAAGGTTCCGGCCGGAACCGCGAGATTCCGACCATCTCGGTTCGGTTCCGGCCGGAGGCGAGACGGGATTAGATTAAAATCATGTCTCGACAACTTACAATAAAAGAAATCGGAAAAAAAATTGACATGAGTGAGAAAGAAAGGTAAAAGACAGATAAAAACAAATCGTAAAGGAAAAAACGAATCAAAATTGTTTATAAATTCATGAATTCGAAAGCATAACTCACCATCGAAGTCGAGCATAAGAAATTCACCCATCTCGAGCTTTAGGATTAAGGAGGAGGAGCAATTCAAGCTGCGAGAGGGGCAATTCGATCTTCGACGGAAGCAATTTGAAAGGCGATGTTGATTTCGAGCATCGTAGAGGTGAGTTTTTATTTTTTTTTCATTCGTTCTGGAATTGTCGTTGTTAGATTAGGGCTAGGAAAGATAAAAGGTAAAAAGAATGGGTGGGCTTTGGATAATGTATGGAATGTGTCGGGTTGAAATTTTATTTGGGCTGAAACTTTATTTAAACATACTGGCTGATTAAAATATATGGACTGAGATAATGTATAGATCTAAATTAGTAGTACAGACATATATTAAAAATATCAGACCCTACCTTGTTAGTAACATATGTATTTTTATGTTAAAAATATAAAAATCTGACATCTGCAACGAAACCGAAACAAAAACCGAAATTTTCCAAATTGGCCGAAATCAATAAAATTTCAGATAACCAAAACCGAGTTTTCGAACCTTGGAATAAACATTACGAACGAAGTATCCAATAATGTTCATGATATAAAAGCATAGATTGGACGTGGCAAAAACAGTCCTTGCCTGAGCTAGTGTTCAAATACTTGACCATATTTATGCAGCAAAATTTCTAATAAAAACTAAAAATGCACTAATGTTAAGATCGAAAACCAAACCAAAGACCTTGTATGTATGTATGTATTTTGTTAATTAAAAATATGGACATTTTTTTTGAAATTTCTTTTATACCGAAAAATGTAACACCAAAGGTATCACAACTATTATTAAAGAATGTAAAAGATAATACTTAGATTCGAAAATCTAAATTCTCGTGAAATATTAGATTAAAAATGGTATAATGATGAGATATAATAATCATAAACCACAAATATATAATTTGAACTGACTTTTAAACTTCTTGTTTTCTGAATAAAACTAAAGTTGAATAACATTAAAATTATTAAATTCCATTTTGGAAAACCAAAAATTAAGAAGATCAATTAGCCATGAATATTTTGTAATAAAATAAAAATTATTCAAGAAGATAGAGTTAAATATTTAGACTGTAGATGTATGAACACAAAATAAAACCATGACAAATAAATATTTCAAAAATGATATTTGTAATATAGAATACATAAATAATTTGGAGTCATAGATAACCGACATATATGGTACTGTAGTTCTTATAAGACCTGAAATTCGAACCCTTTCGTGATAAAAGTAATGAGGTAATTTTATCACTAGTGGGATATGAGCCTATGACTCATACATAAATCATCTTTTCAAATTAAAAACAAAAATGAAGTTTTGGGAAGTTTTTGTATACACCAAACAATTCTGACACGGAAGGTATTAGACATATTATCAAAGGTTAAAAACATTAATGCATTTTTAAAAGTCATGTTTACACCCAAAAAAATGTGGCACCAGATGAATTACAATAACTATTATTAAAGATTTGCGTTAATATTTATAAAGAAGTGTGAAAGGTAGGAGAAGTGTATTTATAGCTCTGTTCTTTTATAGGTTAATGACTTCACATATTAATCATTGTTTGCATAAGTTGGCAATGTTAAATCAAAAAGTTGTACACATCAAACTGATATATAATAGTAATTATCCAATGTTTGTTTAATGTTTTGATGTTTTGTTAGTGACTAAATGTATGAGTTTTCAAACTTGCTGAGAAAAAAAAATTGAAAGTATTAATCTAGCACAATGCACTACTTTATAGTTTAGATTAACTAGGTTGATTTAAAATCAAATTAGACTGAAAACACACAAAAATGGATTTATAATTGATATTGAATCATTACATTAAGAACAAAACTAGCCAACTTATTGTGGGTAGAGGCAACATTTCTACGGCCAATAACTAGCTTCACATTCATTAATCGAAAATTTTCCTTATGCTTCAAAACAATTGTTTAGTTATTCTAGCACCACTTTGAAATAGGAGATCTAAGCATCACTAGAAGAAATTTTTGAATTGTAAAACATTTCATAATGCAATTTTAATATTTTTCCTGCAATGTGGGTTAATTTACAATCTAGAGAGAAAATAACTCATGATACTTTGAAATATTTTCTTTTTCACTAATCAGTTTTTAAGTATATGAGTTGCAAAAACAATCGTTCCTACAACACACACACGAAAAAAAAAAAAAAAATCAAACTATATTATTCACACATCTTTGTATGAACTGCTTTGTGATATGTTATGTTAAGAATTAAGGTAGGACTTTTTATTAACAAATATTGAACCATTTAAAACTATTTATAATTACAGAGCACTATTTATTATGTGTGCAGAAAGTGGAAAAGCAACCGATGTGTTTCCAATCACAGTAGTTCAAATTTGTGAAAAATACACTGGTGCAATTTGAAATTACAGTAGCATGTTTTGTCACAAAAAAAAGTCAACTATACAATTCACTACGATGGGAAAAAATTATACTAACACTGTATGAAATTACACCAGTGTAATAGGTCGCCTTTGACATGTTGATACCAATGATTTGTATTTATAGTTAGTTTATAAGTAAAGGCAAATTTGTAAAAAGTTTCTGAAGTGCAGCACGGCAAAAAAACCCAGCATTAAATTATTTTTACCAGTATATCTATGTTATATGATTGAGTACTTATATCCTGTATCATAAAAAACACGATTCACATAAGTTAACATCACGCATAACAGTATTCTCATACAACATTTAGAAAAGAAAAAAAAGTGTATATATTACCTACATACATGATAAGCAATATAGTATATGACAATTTGAATACGACATAATGTATAAAATAAATGCATACGACATAATATAGATGACATTTACCTCTGTGTGTGTTATATGATTTCATAGTTGTATGCCATATAATAAAATACATGATACATATAAGTTAACATCACGCATAACAATGTTCTCATACAACAAAATACAACATTTAGAAGGACAAAAATGTGTATAAAGCACATACATACATGATAAATAATATAGATATATGACAATATGGATACAAAAAAAAGTATATGACATAGTACACACACGCGCGTGCATGCACATGACATAATTTTCTGACAATACGACAACTCATATGCTCGCTATTTAAAATCATTGGTTTAATTTCTACCATTGAAGATCAACTACTATTTGCCTATAAAAATCAATTTGCATACGATCTTTTATAAATTGTTTGCCAATATATAGAACTCCTAAATCCACAACTCAATTGTGTAAGACAAATTTACTTAAAAATGAATCAAGAAACCAAAACCACAAAAAAATTGATCTTCAGATTTGGATATAAGTGATAAATAGATGCAACCGGACCACCGTATTTTTCGAATTGTATATATGTATGGGTGTACAGTTACGTAATTATTCCAGTATAAAAAATTTCTCTTATTTCTTTACCCAAGGAACTGCAATTACATAATAAAATTGTTGCATAGCATACTATATAAATCAACAAATTTATATGCTTGTTTATCATTATCTTCTAAACACGTATTAAAATAAAACTCATTTATCCCGTTCATACACTTAACGTTATTTAACACTTGAAATGGTACGCTTGCTAGCGGTTATTAAGGATGAAGCTAGCTAATTGTTTGTCAAACAAAAAGGTTTAAACGAGCCTTTTTACACTTTCATAATTGAAAGCTTCTGTCATAACGAAAATTACATTTGTGGTAAGTCCATCTCATTACACCTTGCTCAAATTTTAGTTTACAAAACAATATATACACAGACACTCACACACACACACAATATTATTGAACTATTAAATATCTGGTTAAATCTACTTAAATTGAGCTCTTCAATAGGGTCGTTGCATTTCAAAGAAAACAAAAGATAAAATATATCTAGTTCAGTGGCTTGGTATTAGAATCCTAAAAGCGAAGATAAAATACTTATGTATTGTGCATTCAAGTGTGTCAAATAACATTTTATATTATAGTATCATAATACTGCTTACTGAAAAGTTGGGTAAACTGATAAGCAATTTCTGTTGTATCATTTATAACTAAGTCAAAATATTTTACTTCAGAGAAGTAGCCATAGTAAGCTCAGAATTCTTGTAAAAAAAAAAAAAGGATAAATGAGTTTCATATTCTAATTAAATGAAGAAGAAGAAAAGGCATAAAAAAAATACAGGTTCAATAGAAAAGAAGTTGTTGCATTAACATGTTAAAGTCTAGTAAAATTAAAGTTCAAAAAAACATTTTACTTAAAACCTTCTATTTTATTAAACATGCATTAGACAAGCTTTCCAAAGTAGTTCAATCGATTATAAATAACACGGTTCAATCTCGACAAGTAACATTCTTACTGTTCGAGTAATTATTACTTATCAGGTAATTCTTAGTTCCAAATTCATCTACCATAATCTTCCACAAAATGACGCAAGCTACATTAGATTCAATTAATAGTATGTTGAAAGTAAACTTAATTTTTCAACCAAATGGTAGAAGGACTATTTTACCAAATAGGTAATGAACTTGCATCTCAACCGGATGACTGTTTCTCCTACTAAAGTAACTGAATCAATATCTTGCACTGCCCATTGTCTTTTGCAAATTCAAGCAGTTGTACGCTGACAAATTTGTTGTTCTAACTGCATGCGGGCAGTTGACAGCAATCATCCGGTTACTAGAAACATTTGCAGTAAATTCTTCACCAAACAACACAGTACATTATTTGGAAACAATATGAAGAAACCCAATTGCATCATTTTCAAACTCTGGTAAAATCATTGCAAAATCTATGATAATTAGTTACGGCACAAAAGCATTAAATTTGTTTCTAGGGTTTGGGAAATCAGGGTACCTCAGTCCTGATCGCTCAAGAAAATTCGGAGAGAAAATTCGAAGAAAGGGAAGCTATCAGCTGTTTTCCGATGCAAGATGAAAAAGTCGTTGGATTGGGCCCCGACAAAATATGTACGGTTGTGAGGAAAGAAATGGGTTGCGCTTAGCAAAAGATTGAATTGGGAGAGGTTTTGCAGCCATTTCCATTCACTTCGCTTAACAAAATATGTACGGTTGTGATCTTTTTTATCAATTTTCAAATAAGTTTGCATTTTATCTAAAACTTGTGTATAATATTTGGAAACAGTAATGCAGATAGTACTGGTGCTTGATAAACAATTGCAAAATATCGAGGAAAAATGATTTCAAAGATAAAATTTCCACACAATATACATATAAATTATACACATATAAATTTATTGTGTGCATCAACTATTGCTCCATGCATCAGCTGTATTATATGTAACTTCATTTGATGAGATATCTTTATCAATCATTTCTTTAATACTTGATGTCGTTGATTTCATTTGCTGCTTCGATAATAACTATCTATAAGAGCAGTGCATGTAATAACATTTGGTTTACACTTGACCATTGATTCAAAAATGCCAAAAGCAACGTTGACATGATTCATGAGAACGCAAGTGTTGATGGTGATCCCATAACTTACTATGTCTAGGAACATGGCCGGCCCGTTAACTTTCATTGCCCAAGGCAAAGACGAATGAAAGTGCGTTGAAACAGAGCAGGCAAAAATAATTACGCCAATGGGATTCAAACTTGGCACTTCACACACGAAAGAGGCCTAACATACCACTGGACCGACATATTACTCGGTATTAGCTGCTGTTCTATGGAAATTAAAGATAATATTCAAAAGAAATTTAAAAATTTGTTGCCCCCCTCCGATCTGCTGCCCTAGGCGGCCACCTTGCTTGCCTTGTCTGGGGCCGGGCCTGTCTAGGAACACATTATACAGCATCATATTATTGTAGAATGATAAGATTAGAGGATAAAGAGATTTATTTCTGTTTCGAACGATTCTTTTGAAAAATATGCTAAATCTAAAGCATACATTTTTTATGTCTGAAGTGTCGGAACTAACAACCATTATTCAACAATATTTATTTTAATGTGAAGAATATCATTGTATATCATTTACAGTCAAAGCAAATTCAATATAATAAGAATCATATAATTGTATTTAATGCTTTTGAGCTTTTCTAGTTTCATTTCTAATTCCATCTAACATTATTGCTATATTTTGGTAATGTTGGATTTCATCAGACTTGACTGCAATTTGTGAAAGTAGAATCAGTGGTTAGAAATTTTCAAAACAATCAACGACATTGATTAGTTAAAAGAAATAAAGTCAAACAGATTTAATAACTTTAATAATATGAATTATCTGAAAAACTATGATTTTAAAATTTTTATTTTTAGCTATCAACAATGGATATCATTGAAAAACATATTAAATTTGAGATTTAATATTGAAATCGATTCTTAAATCCAATTAATGTAGAAAAAGCTATCAAATTTCAAAGTTTGGAATAGAAAGAAATTAAAAACGTGACTGTTCATTTTCCAAAATACGAAGGAGGCCTGCGTGCTCTTGAAATCTAACTCAATAATAATATTATAGTATAAATTCTTTGAATTGGTTCATTCTTTCTCATACCACTACCTTGAAGTTTGTAATATTATTCAAGGTATTTATTCGCAATAAGATCAAGATCATCGTCAAATGTCATAAAGTCGGAGTTTCTAGTGTTGTGCTTTCGTATGAAGTTGTGAGTAGTGATTATAGCAATAACCATTTTTACTTAAATCAGAAATTGAAAAGTTAACATATTATTTAAGATTGCAAATTTTCTCTTCCATATTTCAAATGTTTCGTCAATTACCATACTTCTTTTAGGAAAATGAATGATCATCCTAAAGAGGAGAGCACTCATATAATTTTATCTAAATAAAAAAAGGATCTGCCAATAAGCATGGTTGGTAACAAAACCCCTTGTACAATGTAAAATAAAGTAAAACCCAACTAAACCTAAGAGAAGTTCCAGAACAATAGAATATCAAACCAAGGACTAAAGAAAAGAAAAGGAAGCAACACCCGTTTCAAACATGCATAATATAACATAAAGTGAAAGCTAGAGAATAAGATGACAAACCCAAATATATATCTAACTATGGAACGAAGAAAGTGAATCAATAGAGCGATGGCCAAACAATGCATTAACCACAGTAAGACAAGTGAAGAATGCATATCCCGCATTCACCATGAGTAAACACTAAGGGCTTTCTGGTCTCCTGCTTCCACTTAAACTGCAAAACTCAACCAAAAAACAAGCATAACACACACGCGCACGCGCACATACGTATACTAAAATTATATACATATATGTGGAAGTACGAAAAACAATAATGCTAGTTATAACAGGTTTAGTTACCAAACAGAAGTAATCTATTCGAAGAGATGTCTACATCAAAGGTTTCTACGGGATCATAATATATGGCCGCCATATGCCCTATGTTGAAGCCTGTATTTACTTTTAAAAAATCTATTTGACATTTTACCTTTTTAAGAAAATCTTTAAAATACACGTTAAGTTGGAACCAGGTCAGCCCGTAGCAGAAGAAACGAGTGATTTTTTTTTTACCATGTTAGATCTTTATCGAGCCTACGGAGCCTAATTTATTTATGACATTTCTAAATTTCTTTTTAAATAAAATCATTATTTTATTTAAATTTATAATATAATTTTATATTATGTAAATAATATTATATTATATATATAAATGTATATCATATACATATATTATACATGTGTACACGTGCGCGCGCTTATGTCACATAGCAATCCATGCAAGGTATAACATGCACGTGTATAAGTGTTGGGATTTACACCGCAATAGAAATGTTAACTCATCTAGTATACAAATATATCGTCCAAATGTA
Organism: Allium cepa; assembly: GCA_030765085.1. Lineage (NCBI taxonomy): Eukaryota > Viridiplantae > Streptophyta > Magnoliopsida > Asparagales > Amaryllidaceae > Allium > Allium cepa. The sequence goes on along the minus strand of CM060935.1, from coordinate 735,005,677 downwards.
TTTTTATATATATTTTATTTATGTATTCTAAATATTGCGAATATATATATATATATATATATATTATAGATTCCATATATATTTATATATGCACATATAAATAATTATGTACTTGTATATATTTAAAATTATATTAAAATTTTATTCATTTTTCTGGAAATTCAAAATCAAAATCAAATTTGTTTTATTAAACACACACACATATATATATCTTATAAATAGTTTAATAATAAATTATAGAAATATACTTAAATGAAATTTATATATATATATAAAGTAATAAATAAAATATATACCTATTATAATGCTCATGACAAAATTAGGTTATATATATATAATTTCCATATAGAAATTAATACAAATTGATAAAAATTAAGTTTAAAGGTTAATTTGAAATTTAAATTTCCAGCAAAAATCCAAGAAAAATTTAATATTCGAATATTATATATATGTGTGTGTGTGTGTGTGTATTATAATTTAAAATCAATTTTAATTTTTGGCTATTTTTTAAACATTTAAATTGTATATAATTTTTTATCTTGCTGTCAAAAGCAAGTCAAGCACTAATTTAATTTTATAAAATTTAAAACATATTATATATATATTAATATAATTAGTTTATGTGATTAATTAATTTAAATAATATTTAAAATATTCTATATATATATAATTATTTTGTTTATGTCAAATATATTTTGAGTATGAAACTAAATATATAAAATTATAAAATATATTTTTTATAGCATAAGATATTGTATTTAAATTATAATGTTTACATAATAAATAATCAATATTAAATTAATTAAATAATAATAATAACATTTTTTTGTCGAGATCATTAATAGTAGGTGTGTGTCATAATAAAATTTAATATAAAAAGATACATACATACATATATATACATATTTATATTAAAAAAATCATACAACCAATCTAGATGTGACGATATATCAATATGCTAGAATCGTCCCCTAACTAGCAGAGCAATAGACAATATATCAACCATTTATACATTAAATTGTAATTGTAGATCATATATTACCTTATATTCAAAGCCTATTAAAATACCTTGAAACGATGAGATATAATCCTCGGACATATTTTCAATCCAGCAAAGTGCTAGTCTCTGAACTGATGACCACCAACTATCGAATATTGTTAGTTTTACTTTGATTGGTGTCTGGAATTGGAGGGATGGGAGTGGATTATTTTCAGCCAGAGAGGATGTTGATGGAGGCTCAAAATCATCAAAATGAGAGTAGGTTGAGATGATTTATAGAGGTGAGAATGGATAGATATTTTGGGATCAAGATCCACATTTCTCTCTTACCAAATTATTTCCTCCTATCCATTCAAACTCTAGCCCTTTTAGCCATCATTATGGCCGCCTCCTATGCTTCATCATGGTCGAATATATCAGCTCCCATATGGGCTTCAAACCCATTTAAAGTCCGAACAAAGTATTTTGCATTTAAATATGATTTAAACGTGTATTGATATCATATATCGATTAATATATTTATAACTATTATAGACATATTTAATAATAGTTGTTCAGTAAATTAAAATAAAATGTTATAATTAATATTTCATAAATATCAGTTAATTTATAATGTTATCCCATTTTTGGTCAAAACTGGAATATCAATGTTGTGTGCGTTTCCACCACGACCGAACCAAGAAGAAGTAGCCAACAAGCGTATATAAGTCTGGGGTTTCACTCATGACTCAAATATAAAAGTCCATTCGGTATCAAAGGCTTAAAGATTCATTCGGTAGTACATCACATATCTCATTCGGCATAGTTCATTCGGCATTCCACCTACTACACACCACCGATCTAGGAGGAAGGCACCACCGGTCCAAAAGCTTCTCCATCTTCCACCGAACCAGACCTTAGCCACTGCCGAACCAAAGTACACGAGCCCTTGCCGAACCACCATACTCCTACCACCGGACCAAAGCCCTACCGGCCCAACACCGCTCCCTGCATAGCCGAACCAAGCTCCATCCACTCACCACCGGATACACCTTCACCGAACCAACGTCCCACCGGACCAACTCCACTTCCGTGAACTACCGAACCAAGCCCTTGCCTAACCAAAGTTGCCAGTCCAGATTGCATCAGCGCAGGTCCACCAGCAGCTATATACATCCAAGACCTCTACCCCCAGCCTCACTCTATAAATAGAGGGGCAGGGGTACAACAATGGGAGACAAGTTTGAGAGCTCAAGCACGGATAGAACTTTCAAACAACTTTCAGTTACTTGTATTCAAAGCTTTGTACTTGTAATCTGAAGAGAAAGAGGAGAATAACGTATAAAGTGGATGTAGGCACGTTCTGGCCGAACCACTATAAATCTGTGTGTCTTTTACAGTTTAGTCCATGTTTTTTACATATTTGCATAAATCACCCAAATCGCTAAGAACAACATATAATCAACTAAAACGTACGACTTTGAGGTGTTTGCCCATTTTTTGCGCAAACACTTTTTGGTGCTTTCACGGAGAACTGAACTCAAGGACCTACCGCTTGGAAGTTGAATTTGAGAGTTTAGAGATTCAGATTGGAAGAGTCATGGCGAGACAATCAAGCAGAAGGCCAAGGCCAGAGCAGAGTCAACAGGAAGGGAGTCAAGAGGCTTCCTCAGGAGCAAACCAAGCTTCAGCCTTCATCACCAGGGATGAGATGGAGGCTATAATGAGAAGACAAGAAGAGATGATTCAGAACTTGCTTCAGCAAATTGGGCAACTTGGAGCACAAAACCAAGGAGAAACTGGAGTTCAGAACGGAGCAGGACCATCTGGCGTAGCACCAGAGCTAGGGGGCACTCACGCAGAGCATGTTGATCCGGCCCCGGGAAGAGAGATGGGGGCATCCGAGCCACCTGGTAGCAATAGAGGAATGAACGTTCAGCTAGGGAGGCATGCACATGAAAACTTCCGCGGACTCGGGGGGCAGGTCGAAGGCAGTGAACGAGGACTACAGCTTGGAGACAATGACAGATTAGCAGAGACGGTTAGAAGAGCTATGAGAGGCGGTTTAGTAAACAGAGACTTGGAAGATGTAAACAGGAGTCCTTTTTCTTCTGCGATTAGGATGGCTAGGAACCCACCAGAGTTCAAGCTACCATCAATAGAGATGTACGATGGGAGGACAGACCCTGCGGTCCATCTTACTAAGTATATGAGGCACATGGAAGTGCTGGGGGCATCACAGGAGATCATGGCCCGGTGCTTTCCACTGTATTTGACGGACATTGCAGCGTTATGGTTTAGGCAACTGGAGAACGGCTCCATAGGAACGTGGGCAGATTTAACTGAGAGATTCATGAGGCAATTCAGGGTTCATATTGCGAGACCCAAGAATGTGATGACTTTGGCAACCTTGAAGCAGAAAACCGGAGAGACTTTGAGGAGCTTTCTAACGCGATTTAATGCGGCGGCATCATTTGTGGATCGACCAGATCCATCTATGGTCATGATGGCGGCTGTATCTGGAATAGCTGCTAGTACAGAGTTCAAGAATTCATTAACCAAGGACCCGCCTATGAATCTGGGAGAGTTCTATCATGAGGCTGAAAAGTTTCTGCGTTTGGAAGATGCTAGTGCAGAAAGAGAGGAAGAAGATGACGTTTACACAATCAAGAGCGGAAACTCACCTGGAAAGGGTGCGGAGACTAACAAAGGAAAGAGAAAGGCTGAGGATAATGATGACAGGACAAAGCGGCAACGGAGGGAGCCGCGATTCACCACTCACACTGAGCTGAATGAGAGTCTGGAACGAATTTATCAGGATACCAAGGAGCATGTTCCGTATCGTAGACCAACACGAAGAGATCCAACCTCTGACGAAAGAAAATTAGATAAGTTTTGTGTATTCCATGAATTAAACGGTCATAACACTAATGATTGTAGGCATTTGAAGGACGAGGTGGAAGGGCATATCAGGAACGGTATGCTCCTTCAGTATGTGAGGAGGCGAACTCCAGCTGTGGAGCCAGAGCGACCACCGTCTACATCGGCTAGAGGTGACCCTGGATCGGGGCACCGTTTCATTATCCATTGATTGCTTGATTAAAATAACGATGAACAAGTTGTAAACCTCTCGCTGACACGGTTAAATCATTTACACATGTGAGCGATCGCGCACGATACATAGGCATGCTCTGAATGACTACCAGCCGCGTTATGGTAAGAGTTTACGCTTTGACATCTTCATTCTGCTCTTTGCTTTGATTTTGATTTGAACATTTAAATTCTTCCTGTTTGGACATGTCTGCTGTAAGGTTCATATGATTATTGTTTTAACATTTACAATTCTATGGAAAAATTACTTGTATGCCCGTGGATCGCGAACGGTCCACGAGCACCTCTTGCATGGCAGTGAACTGCCAAAGTCTTTGATTCGGAAACTCCCCCAAACAATAACTCCGACACTGATAATATTAAGTCCCCCCCGGGCACACACAATCTACCTCGAATGGCACCCGACCTCGAACGGTCACAACTCGCCTCGAACGGCACCCGACTACGAACAGTCACAATTCGCCTCGAATAGCACCCGACTACGAACAGTCACAAACTCGCCTCGAACGGCACCCGACCTCGAACGGTCACAATTCGCCTCGAACGGCACCCGAATTCGAACAGTCACAAACTCGCCTCGAACGGCACAACTCATCTCGCCACAAATGGCTCGATCGCGAAAGGTCGCCATTTGAGGTCCACCCCCTGACTGCCAACAGTCGCACCTTAACACGAATGGCTCGATCTCGAACGATCGTCATCCGAAGTAAGGCGCTTGACCGCGAACGGTCCCATTTCATCTTTTGTCGCGAACGGCACCAGCCGTGAACGGTCACATTTCACCCCAAGTGGCTTGATCGCGAACGGTCGCCATTTGAGATCCGCCCTCTGACCGGGCTCGGTCGCACTTTACCTCGAATGGCTCGATCCCGAACGGTTGTCATTTGAAGTAAAGTGCTTGACCGTGAACGATCACATTCCACCGCAAATGACTCGATCTCGAACGATCGTTGCATGGATTTAGACGCTTGACCGCGAACGGTCGCACTTCACCTCAAATGACTCGATCGCGAACGGTCGTCATTTGAAGTTAGGCGCTTGACCATGAACGGCCGCGCTTCATCCCAAATAGCTCGATCCCGAACGGTCGTCATTTGGGGCCATATAAAATATCAAGCTCTTTACAGGTTGTCAACAGGATATGAACATCCAGCTCATGGCATTACAAAACACGCTTTCCTATCGCAAGGCATGTTTTGGGGGGCAAAGTGTTATCCCATTTTTGGTCAAAACTGAAATATCAATGTTGTGTGCGTTTTCACCACGACCGAACCAAGAATAAGCAGCCAGCAAGCGTATATAAGTCTGGGGTTTCACTCATGACTCAAATATAAAAGTCCATTCGGCATTAAAGGCTTAAAGATTCATTCGGTAGTACATCACATATCTCATTCGGCATAGTTCATTCGGCACTCCACCTACTACACACCACCGATCCAGGAGGAAGGCACCACCGGTCCAAAAGCTTCTCCATCTTCCACCGAACCAGACCTTAGCCACTGCCGAACCAAAGTACACGAGCCCTTGCCGAACCACCATACTCCTACCACCGGACCAAAGCCCTACCGGCCCAACACCACTCCCTGCATAGCCGAACCAAGCTCCATCCACTCACCACCGGATACACCTTCACCGAACCAACGTCCCACCGGACCAACTCCACTTCCATGAACTACCGAACCAAGCCCTTGCCTAACCAAAGTTGCCAGTCCAGATTGCATCAGCCCAGGTCCACCAGCAGCTATATACATTCAAGACATCTACCCCCAGCCTCATTCTATAAATAGAGGGGCAGGGGTACAACAATGGGAGACAAGTTTGAGAGCTCAAGCACGGATAGAACTTTCAAACAACTTTCAGTTACTTGTATTCAAAGCTTTGTACTTGTAATCTGAAGAGAAAGAGGAGAATAACATATAAAGTGGATGTAGGCACGTTCTGGCCGAACCACTATAAATCTGTGTGTCTTTTACAGTTTAGTCCCTGCTTTTTACATATTTGCATAAATCACCCAAATTGCTAAGAACAACATATAATCAACTAAAACGTACGACTTTGAGGTGTTTGCCCATTTTTTGCGCAAACATATAATAATTACAAATTAATTAAATCATTTGATCAAAAGAATATTCATCGTTTTGGTTGTGTGACCCGTTAGGTGTAAATTTGGTCAGCGATTAATATCGAACTAGTTGAATATTAATGTTTACACATCACTAAACACGTGGTGTGACATTTTATACAAAAAATTCGCTTACTTAGTTTCGGTAAAATCCAATTTTACTTCGTTAAAGCGTTGCCCGGTTGTGGCTATTATTTACATTATTCTCTTCATCAAAACTACACCACTTTGGACTTATTAAATTTGGTAATGCTCAAAATTCCAATATCATCCATATTCAACTTTATAGTCCAAACACAAAGTTTTTAGTTCAACAATAATAATTAGTATTAATCGAAATGCTCTGGCCAAAGACTTTACTTTGAGCTGACTTCGACTGACCGTGATACTAACCTCATATAACTGAGAGGATGAATCCTATCTTAAATAGTGTTTCACTTCTAATGCTTCCACTCGACCCAATAATAGTCATTCGATGGACGTCGTGCCATGATTTAACTATATTCAAAGCTGAGTTTCCACATTGAAGCTCGACGGTATTCTTAATTCGAGAGAATTGTGTAATATAATCGCATCGATATTTTTTATTTGACCTTAGTCATATTAAACAACAGAAAACTATCGAGTAAGTCATTTCATAATATCTAATAACTATCCGTACGTAACCTTTTGGTGCCCTTAGCAACCATGAGTAATACGCTGCCCAACACTTGGAGAGCATTACGTACTCTAGTCTCAATGGATATATCGATATCCAGTCTCGATACATCTTGACTAGGAATATTTAAATGAATATTTATTTTTATTGTGATAAATTACTGACGGTTACAACACTTACCATAAAACATACCATTTATGGATTTTCTATTAACTATATGCTAAATTAAATTAGTTAATTAATAACACATTATTTCTAGTATATAATAGAAAGAAATCACCTTTTATTTTGAAAAAGATTGGTTATTGAGTTAGATATATTCAACAAAGTACATGATTGCCCCTAGGGCATATTCTAATTCTATCAATCTCCCACTTGCACTTAGGGTCAATTATGGAATCTTATTCCAACTTCTCCAATCAGTTTCCTCAAAAATCAATTAGGTTAGTCCCTCAATAAACGTGCATGTTATTATGTTTTAATCGCCTACTCCATCAATCAACTCTCTTCGACGCTGATAAAGTACCTTAACATGTGGAACAATTCATAGTATGTCTCTCGATTTTTAGTAAGCTCTAAATTTTGTTACGAACTATATTAGGACATTTTTATCATAGTTATGGGATTCTCAACATTTGGAATCACCGTCGACTCAGTTGTAAATTTGTGCTTTATAATATATACATTGCTTTTATCATGGTGCTATTCATGTCGTTGTACTTAGCTTTTTCGTCGAATCAGCCACAATCTTTTCTATTTGGAACATTTCCAACTTAAAGATTCTTAACTTAAATTTATCATTGACATACTATAATCAATATCACTTATGAAGTTTGAGTCTGAACACCCCGTCATAAAGTGTTCGTTGTTTCGGTAAATAGTTCTCTAGTATTTCGTAAATACACAAGAACACCTCAAACAACCATTCGGTAATATCTACTTGGGTTTGATATTTACTTCATGTATCAAATACATAAACAAATCGCGATATCGTAGACAACGTAACATGTATGATAATTCCTATTGCCAATACATAAGGAATTCATCTTACATCACTACAACAAATATACAATATTACAATTAGTTATTTACAATTGGCACATAACGACAGTTGTAATAAAGGGTTTTTAACAATTGACTTTTACTGACAGTTGTAATAAAGGGATTTTAACAACTGGTTTTTACTGACGGTTGCAATAAAGGAATTTTTAACAACTGGATTTTCTCCACATTTGCAATAAAAATATTTTTAACAACTGGGTTTTCCTATCTGTTGTAACAAACGTATTTTTAACAACTGTTTAATTTAGCCAGATGTAATAGAAATCTACAATAACTAATTAGTTTTGATCGTTGCAAATATTGATATTTTCTCAAAGCTTGTAAAAAAGTTGAAAATTTGATATTACTAAGTTTAATTATTAAGAAATTTCTTTAAAACAATCATTTTCAATGAATAATTAATAATTAACCTTTAATAATTAATATTAAATATATATATATATATTAATTATTAATAATTAATCATTTATATATGTATAATAACTAGCAATTAATAATTAATATCAATTATAATTAAGATGTAATAGTAATAATTAACAATTAATAAATACGAAGTAATACTTTAATAATCAATAATGAATAATTACCACTAAATAATTAATAATCAAGACCAATATTTAATATTTAAAAATTATTAGTTATGAACTAATAATTCTATTGAATAATTAATAATTAAAAATAATAATTAATATTAAATATATAATAGTTAGTAATTAATAATTACTATTAATAATTAATAATTTATTCAATATACATAATAATTAACATTAAATAATTGATAATTAAGACTAATATTTAATATTTAATAACTGATATTTAACATTTAATAATTAGATTTCTTTAACAACTTTCCTTGCACGAGCGTTGCAAATATTTGTTCACAACAACTTTAATTATAGTTATCCTTAACAACCGATGAAAATTCAGAGTCGACATAATGGTACTAATAACTATTAATAAATAATTTGTACTAAACAAATGTTTGAATTCGAACTTGGGAGTTTATTTTTGCTCTAATCAAAAAATTTTGGCGACCCTCTTAGAATTTTCAGTTATTTCCGTTTTTCTACAACACTTCCTCTCAACCCCAATTATGATGCCAATAATATCCTTCTTCCTCTTCTCCATTGTCACCTTGGTACCCTTACTTACATCAACACAAATATGCAACAATGCTAACATACCCTTTTAAAACTCAAACACTCCTTTGGAAACCCTTTAGAACTCGCTTCCTGGAACCTAGATCATGCCTCGGACTGGTTTTTGTCATGAGGAGGCGTCAGATGTGACTCCAATGGCAGAATCTCATCAGTCAAGGAGTGGAGAACATGCATGGATCGATCTTGGTGGCATGTTCCGGTCTTGGTGGCATGTTCCGGTGATGGAAGTGGTTCGGCTGAGGAGGTTCGATCGGGCAAAGGAAGGAAGGCATGTCGTTCGGTCATGGTGTGAAAGTTGAGTTGGGTCGGTCAGATATGGTTCGGTTTTGGAGTGAATCGGAGCTGGTGGTTCGGCCTTGAAGGGACACTACAAGAAAAATGCCAAATAGCGACGGGTGGGAGCGACGGCTTCCGACGGGCCGTCGGTTGCCGTCGGAAATTCGCGATTATCTGCAGCTCGGCCGAGCCTTTCTTCCTCATTTTCCAGCTTCTCAATTTCTGAAAAAAAAACCCCAAATCCCCATTTTCCACCTCCAATCGCTGATTTCGTGATTTTTTCTCTTTCCCCGTTGTTAATTCAACGTCTCTTGCTCTTAATCTCAGGTATAATCTCTTATTTTTCTGAAAATTTCAGTTTTTACCCTAATTCTAGATTTGCATAAATTGATAAATTAGGGCGAATTAGTGATTGCAATTGTTTCCAATAGCGTAATAACGGTTTATAGCATCACATGGCATACATATTTCATCTTTTATCGTGAAATTGTGAAAAACACGTATAATTTGCAGTTGTTCATGTATATGTAAATTGTTGTGTATGCCTTAATTCGACGATTGTATACGTTATTTGGAGTAAGATAAAATGATTGAATAAACTAGGAGTATTATAATGTGCACGTATTTACTTATGAAACAAAAAAAATGCATTAACCTAAGTTATAATTGTGTGTATTGAAAAGTGAAAAAAATGTTAAACCAGCCTTAAGTTGATGCGTAATACGTCGAATAAATGTGTTAAATTAATCTATATTTTTGTAAATGTGAACAGTGAGTAAAACTGTATTTTTTCGTAAAATGCGCGCATGTTAACTGACAAATGTCCCTTAGAGAGTTTTTGGCCCCGTCTGACGAGTGTTGTACATGATCGTTGAATAAATAGTCGTTTTTTCGAAAAACGACCATTTATATTCATCTGGTACAATGTTTGTCGGATTTGTCCCTGTATTGGACAGGTTATGAACACAGTAAGAATTTACATTTTGTATAGTACTTCGTCTTAAACGGTTCATAAAATTTCGGCCTAACTTTTCTTTTTTGTTTTCTGCGTACACGCATTTGTGTACAATGCAGGGAACAAAAGGGAAATGCTGCCGAAATTTTGTTGAATCGTTTGAGACGAAGTAATATACGAAATGTAAATGCTTACTGTGTTTGTAATGGGAAGTAGGATGTCTGACCAATGAAAAAAATTATATATATTTTTAAATCGTTACGTTAAAAATAAAATGTGCCGTATTTGAAAATATTTTTAAATTTGTGAAGTTGTTCTTTAAATTCAAAATATTATACGACTATGAAAATAATCTTTTTCGAATTTGTATTCTTCAAAATAAATATTAAATTTTGAACTTCTCATTTTATCAAATAGGAAAAATGATTGATTATTTTGTTGATCGGAGGAGATGAATGTACCAAAGAAAAGGACCGAGGGGCTCAATAAAAGAAGATTTTTATAATGGTATAAACGTGTTTGTTGAATTCGCTTTAAGTAATAGCGGAAACGATGCAGAAATTCGTTGTCCGTGTAGTAGGTGTAGACATTTGAAGTATTTGTTACCAGATATTGTGAAAGTTCATTTGTGCCAACACGGTTTCGCACCTGAATATTATGTTTGAGATCGGCATGGAGAAGTTGTAGCAAATACTTCTGTAGAGTCTGAAAGTGTCGTTAACGAAATAGTTTCAACGACCCGTATAGAAAATATGGTCGAAGATGCAGCACGATCAATGTTTTCTATGGTTGAAGTTGACGACGATGATGGAAATGTTGAAGAACCAAATATTGAAGCTAAAAAAATTTATGATTTACTAGATGTAGCTAAGAAACCTATTTGGGATGGTTGTAAAAGCGGCACTCAGCTGTCAGTAATCGCAGAATACATTGCGATGAAGTCAAAATACACCATCACTGAAGCTGGGTTTACGGCTGTTGTACAAGCTGCAAAAAGACATATGCCGCCCGATAATTTAATGTGTGAAAATCACTACGAAGTTAAAAAAATTATGTTGGCTTTTGGTTTACCGTATCAGAAAATAGATGCATGTTTAAAAGGATGCATGTTGTTTTGGAAAGAAGACGCAAACCTTAGAAATTGTAAAGTTTGTAACCAGGAGAGATACAAAACAAGAAAAAAGAAGGGGAAGGAAGTTCCGTACAAGCGTATGCACTACTTACCCATAACTCCAAGACTTCAAAGATTATATGCATCTTCTGTAACTGTGTCTAATATGAGATGGCATAGCGTGAGAACGGAGGAAGATGGTACGTTGACGCATCCGGCCGATGGAGAAGCATGGAAGCATTTCGATAAAATGTATCCAAATTTTGCAGCGGAGAGTCGAAATGTTAGATTAGGATTATGTACGGACGATTTTTCTCCATTTTCTCAATTTGGTTCTAAATATTCATCATGGCCGATTATCGTCACACCGTATAATTTACCTCCATGGATGTGCATGAAAACGCAATATATGTTTCTTACTGTTGTCGTTTCTGACCCCGACGATTCGACACAAGGAATCGATGTATATTTACAACCGTTGATTGAGTAGTTAAAAATACTATGTAACGAAGAAGTAGAAATATACGATGTGTCCAAGAAGAAAAATTTTCATATGTTTGCTTCTTTGTTGTGGACTATAAGTGATTTTCCTGCCTATGCAATGATTTCGGGATGGAGTACTGCCGGTCGTCTAGCATGTCCATATTGCATGGATGAAACACGAACGTTTTCTTTACCTCATGGTAAGAAAATTTTATGATTTGACTGTCATCGATATTTTCTCCATGTAAATCATCCCTTCAGAGGAGACAATAAAAACTTTTTAGCTAATAGAGTAGAAACCAGACAACCACCGACGATATGGTCAAGTGAAGATATATATGAACTTGTTAAGGACTACCCAAAGATATATGAAACTGGCGAGCAAACAGAAGTTGAAGGCAAATCAGTTGTTCATAACTGGTGCAAACAAACTATTTTTTGGGAGTTAGCCGTATTGGAAACATCTTCTGCATCACCATAACATAGATGTGATGCACAATGAGAAAAATGTATTTGATAATGTTTTTAACACAATTTTGAATGTGAAAGGGAAGACGAAGGATGATTTGAAATCAAGACGTGATATAGAAGAATTATGCAAACGTCCTGAGCTTCATATGAAACCAAATGACAGTAAAAAACCCAAAGCTTGTTACGAATTAGATAATAATCAAGTTAAATGTGTGTTAAAATGGGTGAAAGGGTTAAGATTTCCTAATGGGATATCATCAAATCTTCGCAGATGTGTTGACTTTAAAAATGGTAGATTGAGCGGAATGAAAAGTCACGACTGTCACATAATGATGGAAAATTTATTTCCCGTAATGTTCAAAGAACTACTACCGTTAAAAGTTTGGAAAGTAGTAACGGAGCTTAGTATGTTTTACAAAGAGCTTTGTTCGACTACTTTAAAAGTGCAACGTTTACGTAAACTTGAAGTAGACATTCCTATATTGCTTTGCAAATTAGAGAAAATATTTCCGCCCGGTTTTTTTAATGTGATGGAACATTTACCTGTTCATCTCCCATCTGAAGCACGACTTTGAGGTCCTGTCCAATATGGATGGATGTATCCATTTGAGAGGTATGTAATATGTTATAACGTAATTTAATTGCATTTGAAAGATGAAATTAATATAAATTAATTTTGCATAGATATTTGAATCACCTGAAGAAAAAAGTGAGGCAACAAGCACAAGTTGAAGGTTCGATATGTAAATCTTACATCGAAGAAGAAGCTTCGTTCTTTTTCTCTCACTATTTCAGTGAACATGTGAATATTTCATTTCAAAGTGTTCCTCGTAATGACGAAGACGACGAACAAGAGTCCTCTCAAGCAATGTTATCTATTTTTAGACAACATGGTCGGCCTTCTGGAAAATGTGTAGAAATATGGCTAGACGATAGAGATCTTCATGTAGCACACATTTATATTCTTCTAAATTGTGCCAAGGTTGCACCGTTTGTTAGGTAATCTGAAATAATAATTTGTGTTTTATTCTTTTCTATAATGCATGCGCGTGTATAACCCAATGTAATAATTTGTTTATATAAACAGTGTTTATGAACGTGAACATCCGAACGGAGATCTCAGTAAAGAATTTTCCGGTTGGTTTTCAAATTACGTTTATGAGCCGATAAATAGTGTTGTTGACGAAGGGTTGAAACATCTTGCGATGGGACCAAAAAGAGTAGTCAAGACATATCCAATATATTTCGTCAATAGATATAAATTTAACACCAAAGAATACGGCGCGGAAAAATTAACAAATAATACTGGTGTATTTGTTAAAGGTAGTGACGATCCAGAAAATCATTTAAATGCTTTTTATGCCGTTCTGACACAAATTTTGCAACTGACATATTTCTCACGACCCGCGGAGGAGGTGTTCCTATTTAGATGCAATTGGTTTAGCAATGTTCCAGGTTCTGGAATTAATGTGCACAAGGATTATAATCTTATCGAAATAAAGCATACATCGCACTATCACAAGTATGATCCTTTTGTACTAGCCAAACAAGCATTGAAAGTTTATTACGCTCCTTATCCATCTCTAAAAAGAGATAAAGCAGATTGGTCTGCAATTTTTAAAACAAAGGCCAGATTCACATTCGATGGGAAGAATATTCCGGACGAACAAGCTTATCAGGCAGATCTTGAGCAAAATAACGAAATAATAATTACAGATGATCATACAGATTTTAGTCCATTGATCGATGAATCAAATGTTTGGGTACAAGCGTTTGACAGTGCAGAGGAAAATATCGTCGAAAACGAGACCGAATCTGAATTAAAAGACGATGATGATTGATACAAATCTGAATATGTTTTCTTGCAATTGATGTAACTATGCTGAATTCTTGATGTATTATGAAATTGATGTAATTATGAAACCAAATCCGTTTACTATTGTTTGCATGTTTTATGTTATTTCCATTTGTCATTTATTTAGCAATTTTTATTAAAAATGCAATGAACTCTGCTTATCGTTGGAAGAGTACACCCATTATGAATCAGGTATAACACACTTCCATTTCTATTTCCATTTCAGTCATTAATTAAGCAATTTATACCGTTGATGTCATTTTTATATGAAATATATTTCATTATCATGTTTTTATTCTCTTATATAATAATGTGTATATGTCACAGGTTTATCATTATGTCGTATAGAGGTAGGAGCTCTTCCCAATCGTCAGGAGGCGATGGCAGTGGCCCATCGCAAGAGCCACAGCGTGCAGTTGTATCGTTAGTCCCTAGAACAGATGGGTAAGAATTAAATTTTATTCAGCATCTTATTTTTTCTATGATATATATACGTACTTATCTATATCGTATTTAAAAACAGGGGGTTCGACCTACTTCCCTCTAAGGTTGTGCTGGATGTCTCTAGAGCATCTTATCGCAGTATGATGAGTGCGTGCTGGCCGAGGTGGGATACCATCCCTCCTCACATCATAGAGTGCATATGGCAGGATGTCCTAGTATGTATAATTTTTCTGTTTATTAATTCGTTTTTGTCGTTTTTCTATTGTTTATCGTTTAAAGTGTAATCTTTTTTTTAATACAGGTTGAGATAGACATCCAGACAGACGATATGATGCTGGCACGAACATACTGGATGAAGAAGATGCGCAAGAACTACAGGGACACGATATCTGAGATTAAGAAATCTGGTAAGAAACCACGGTGGATGGGAGAGCGTGTGGCAAGCTTGGTTGAGCTACTGGGAGAAGGACGAGGCGAAGGCAAGTATACTAATTTTTTTGAATTATTAATTTGACGTGATTGAAAAATAATGTATCAAATTTTGAATATGCAGGCAGAGTCGGATAGAAACTCTGCAAATAGAAATAAGAATCCCGTCACTCATCGCGGAGGATCGAAGTCATTTCAGCAGTATCGGCAGGAGTTGGTAAATTTGCTGAACAATAAATGTAAATAGTTTATGCTATATGATTTTAAACGTATAATAATTGTATGTAACAATCAACTTCAGGAAGCCGAGACACATGGTCCTGTCAGTTATATGGACATGTTCACCCGTACGCATGTTGTCGAGCATGTTAATCCAGACGGGACTGTTACGTACACATGGCAGGACGATAAATCCAACAAAAGCCATGTAAGCATATTTCATGTATTCAGCATTAGTAATTGTTTTAATTGTTAAATTATGATGAAATAAGATATGATATTATTAATTTGTTAATGCAGGAGATGTTTATGGAGCAGCGGTAGAAACTCCTTGCTGATACGGGTAGAGAGCAGCTGACGACCGATGAGGAGGACGTTATTTTTGAGTCCGTTATGAGTCCAGCAGAGCATGATCGACGATACGGATTTGGCAATTTAGCGATAAATAATTTACTTTTTCTTAAAATACTGAAAATATGATATTTTTACCTTTTCAAAACAATAAGCTTGGATTTTATTTATTTTTCAATTTTTGCAGTCCAGTAGTCAGAGTAAGGGACGGCGGAGTAGACCTCAGAGCGGTTTAGCAGGTATAGAAGAATTGCGGACTAGAGTGTCCCAATTGGAGGAGCAGAACCGCCAACAAGACTTGCAGACCGCACAGTTGTTAGAGTACATGCAGCAGTTTGGTGGCTGTTTCCCTTCCTCGGCTGGCTCTGGATCTGGAGGAGATTGATTCATTGCTTGCTTATTCGTTCGTGCAGGTATGTTTTTGTTTTAGTTTACAATGATTTGGTAGATGGTGCGATTAATTGTTGATTTGTATAATTATGTATGATACACTTAGTTCTGTAGTTGTATGAGGATATGCATGAGAATGTTGATGAATTTGTGTATTAACAACATGGTAGAACAGTTATTGTTAGAATTATTGTTAATGTTGGAATGGTATGTATATTTTGTATTCTATTTTTATTCTAATTTTATCCATTTGTGTGTTTATTGAATATTTTGTAGTCTAGGTTTGGATATTTGGTTGGATTATTGTTTATTGGATTGTGCAGTATAGATATCGTAGTGTTTGGAAGAGAAATGTGGTTGGAAGGCTCTATTTGCAGCAAATATTAAAAAAAACAGCAGATTTCCGACGACTTCCAACGGTTTACAGGTCAAAATTTTCGACGGCTTCTGACATTTTCCGGCCTGTAGCTAAATATTTCTGACGGCTTCCGACGGTTTCCGACGCCCGTCGGAAGCCGTCGGAAATCGTCAGAAATTGTCGAGAGCCGTCGGAAACGTGTTCGGCAGCATCCGTCAGAAGCCGTCGGAAATACTGCTCCTCGACGCAGTCTTTTCCGATGACTTTTTCCGATGGCTGCCGACGGCTTCCAACGGCCACCGACGGATTGTGGCCGTCGGAAATTGCGTTTCCCCTTGTAGTGGGACCAGCCTTGGTGAATTGGTTAGATGGGATCGGCATTGGTGGTTCGTCATGCTCTGGTTCGATCGTACTGAAGTGGATCGGAGGATGTGGCTCGGCTTGCCTCGTTCGGTCGCAGTGTTGAGTCTGGTTCGGCTATGGCCTTGATGGGTCTGGACTACTCAGGAAGCCCGGTAACTTGAATTTTGCCTATAAATACAGCATGCGGGGCTTCAGAAAAAGGAGACCTTCATTCTGTTTCCATTTGTCTTCTACACTAAAGTTGCTCTGTCATTATTGTTCTAAAAACTCTGAATTGTAATTATAAATGATTCTGACATCAATAAAAAAAAAATTTCTAAAATGGACATAAACCGGAGTTAGCCGAACCACTATAAATCTTCTGTTATTGCTGCTTTCTTTTTAATTTTTACTGTTCTTCATATTCATACTCTCTACATACATTCTAGCTGCGATTTGTGGCTGTGATTTGGTACTTTCATCTGAATTTAGATGTTAGTGACCAATTTTGACGCTAACAGTGACCATTGTATTTAATATAAATTAGCGATTGATTTTACGATGATGGAAGAAAGATAAATGATAACAATCATACTCGAGGTGTGCGGCTATTAGGATAAATAAAGCACAAGATTTGACACGATAAATCTTGATTCTTAAATTCTTGTCTTTACCGAGAAGTAATCTTGATTGTTAAATTCCTGTCTTTATGGAGAAGTGGGAGCCCGAGGAGATCGAACCACCAATATTAATCAGGTCAAAACTTGTGTCACAATAAAGTTTTCTTACATAGATACTTACATATACATATTATCTGTCTGTGTACATAGATACATACATACTTACATACATACATACATACATACATACATACATACATATATATATATATAATATTTATATATCCATGTGTGCACATACGTACGTAAATACATACATATATGTGTACTTGATAGCGATTTTGAATAACTTAGAAGTTTTGAAACGATACAAATGTGTTCATATAGATGATCTCCATAGGCAATAGATTAAATTTACAAAATTTGTTTCTTTTCAATTTTTCTACACAAAAAGATAGAATGAGACTGCGAGAAGGCTACGTAAGGAGAGAACTACAGAATATCATAAAATAAGATTATCAGGAAAAAGCCAATATTAGAGCACCATTATCTTGGTGATTGTAATCATCCTTCTCAGTTCTGCAAAACCAAGAGCATGTATATCAAAATATTATCCTAAATTGCACAAACACATATTCCATCTACATTTATTCCACAAGTCAAGGAGAACATCACATCAATTCCTTTATCCCAATTTCTTGTGCAATCCATGTCCACATTAAATCGTATCTATCCAATCTTCATTTATTATTTAATTTATTTTTAGTTATTTGATAAATGAGAGAATGCAATTTACTTGGCACATGGGGACATGCAATTTGGAATCATAAGAAGTAAATACGGAAAACATACATCAATAACATGCAAGTAGAATAAAAATCATGTGATTCCTTTTATGCTTAATTCTTCAAATGAAATTAACATGAAAGTAGAATAAAAATCTTTATAATCTTACAATTCTACAAGTGGTAAGATATACCTTTCCTCTTGACTTTCCATGTGAGGAAAGAACATATTTACTTTACAACAATGAAGACAAGTCGAAGTATCTTCAATACAAAATCTTGCGATTTCGATATAATGGTCCTATAAATCTCTAATATAATTATCTTTGAAATTGGTGAGGAATAGGATGAGGCTAGTGATTGAGAATTCAAGTACAAACTCTCTGATTTTTTATGGTTTGCTAATCCTTGAATAATACGAGCGAATGCGTATGGATTTGCAAAGAAAGTGTAAGTGAATCAAGGAGTTTTTTTTCATAAAAATATAATTAAGAATGTGAGACTAAAAGAGAGTTTGGAAATTAATGATGAAATTTTGTTTTTCAGGCCTTCTTTAGTAGAATATGAAGGGATGTGTCTGTTGGTGAAGAATTGACATCAAAATCACTTTACTTTAAAAAAATTTTAAAACAAATACCTGCCTCTATGTTGACAGCGCGAGAGGATATGACGACATACCTAGTACAGTTTTGGTTTTTTTTCTTTCTAAAATTCAAATAGAGACTTTCACGCTTCAGAGTCGAAGTGTATGGTTATATAAAGATGTTTATAGATGAACTGAACTAAATGAAAGAAGAATTTCAGAAGATATTGCTATGAGGCCTTTAACATAAATTCTATGACTCTTAGACTTCTAGAACATTTCTTGTCTTTATTTTTGAAGCGCTTGAGTTTCATTTGTCTTGAGTCAAATATATATTTCATTTGCTTCATTACATTCTTCATATATATCGTTCATTTGTTTGATTTCATTCATAAGTATTTTATGCATCTCTATACAATATCTCCATGATTTATCTGAAAATTCTGCAAAATTGGAGGAAAATTTAGTAGTGACATATTTATATGATTGTTGCTATCAAAATCAATACTTAGGGTATTAACGGTATTAACTATATATTCAGTTCATCTATACTGCAATGTGAATGAAGCCTTAGAAGCAACATCCAAGAAGACCGAGAATTTTCACATTGCGATTGTGGAGGTATATCAACAAGAGCTGTTAAGAACATGGTTATATTGTAGTTATCTATTCAACATATTTTCTTGCTAAATAGAAGAAACCTTTGTAGATAACTTCAGCTGATAATCATGAAAGCTTCAGGTTTTTTGAAATGGCAAAAGAACTTCCAGTCCTTGGTATATTTTCATATATTACAAAATATTTTGTTTTTTCCTTCAACATTGGTTCTAACATATTTTGTTTTACTGCAGCCATATCAAATGATCACTGCCTTAGTACCGCAATGAAATGTATTGTGGTACGTTTATTTCGTTTCTATTCTTTATATGTGTGTGTGTATATGTGTGTGTAAAGCTAGAATCTGCAACCCCTTATTTAGCTCTATCATGGAGCCCCCGATATCAGCCACATTCTCTCTCCTCTCATGTGGCTAAATATTTAAATACTAGAATGTGGCTGCTATCCGGAGGCTGTGGATCCTAGCTCTGTGCGGGTTTTTTTTTTTTCTTTCTTTTTTTTTTTTTTTTTTGCGCCCCATGATAGATGGAAGCATAGCTAGCGGTTAAATCAATGATTTTCGAATTATATATACAGTTATAAATTGGCATGTGGAACTTAAATTTACAGTACTACAATTTACTGGAGTAGTAATGAATCTCATTTTCTAATCACTAATATAACAATATAACATTTTTAATAGTCAGGTTTAAAAAAATAAAACAATACTATCCATAACCTAATGAGGAATATAAGTAAACAAAGGGCTTTACTACTGCCAATGACACAATATGATAATTAGTTTATTTCCACATAAAATTGTGCACTTGCTAATCTAGAAAAAACATACGCAAAGTCAAAGTGCACTTTTACATATTGATATCATATCAACTAACAGTTACAAATGCAACATATGCATGCTTTTAATGCTTAATTTATTTAACATAATACAACCTTACATTTCTTTGGATATTCAGCATGGTGCTGCAGAGTTCCTTCAGAAGCCATTATCTGCAGAAAAACTTAGTAACATATGGCAGCATGTGGTTCACAAAGTCAGTTAGTTTCCAATGCATCTTAATAATATCAATTAAGGAATATAGACTGAAACTGAAATATCTACATGTTTGTTTGCTTCCATGCTTCAGCTTCATTCAGTCAATGCAGAGAAGAATATCAAATCAGACAAAAAAGATAGTTCAGTGCAAATAGAAGCATCTACTCAACAATCAATAACAACAAACAGTCATGATTCAAAATCCGTCGACATTACAACCGATAATTTACCTAATCTAGTCAATAGTAGTAAGGAAGTATTGATATCTAGCCAAACAGAAGATGATATAACCTCTGGAAAAATTCTGAAAATTGATGAATGCGTGTCTAGCAAAGAAAAAGAACCTAGCGTTGCGGACAAAAAGAAAAGGAATTCATTTCAGTGCAGCAACAAGTGTAGTAAAAGAAAGCAAAAGGTGAGAATTACTTTGCATATTTGTGGCTGTGCATGTGCGTGCATATAGATTAATAACAATTTCTAGGGGATTGTTTGGCTAATGATATATCTTTTTTGAGAAGCAAAGAACCCTAATTTATCAAAAACAAGTTTTTTTTTTTAAAAGACCATTATATGCATACATAAATTTAGCAGCCAAACACCCCCTTCGAATTTTCAGAATGTTAGTTCGATAAATTAATCCATTGAAATTCAGGTGGATTGGACACATGATTTGCACAGAAAATTCATTCAAGCTGTTGAACAGTTAGGTATCGATCAAGCGATTCCTTCAAAGATTCTCGAATTGATGAAAGTAGAGGGATTGACAAGGCATAATATAGCTAGTCATTTACAGGTATCCAACGATTTTTTATTAAGTAAAATGAACATGTGG
The DNA here is from genome assembly GCA_030765085.1 of Allium cepa. Lineage (NCBI taxonomy): Eukaryota > Viridiplantae > Streptophyta > Magnoliopsida > Asparagales > Amaryllidaceae > Allium > Allium cepa. The sequence continues at coordinate 734,984,427 of CM060935.1, read as the reverse complement.
GATAATAAAAGAAGTTTCCTATGTAGCTTTGTTATGCTAAATAAATTTTATTTACCTCTCTACCCGAAATGGAATATCTAGAAATTAAGATGGGGAATACCTGTAAATGTTATGGCATGGCATACAGTAAGAAACTTTCATGTGACATACCATAAATTCATTCTCTCTTTTGTACTGTAACATTTTGTTTTCCATGAATAAATATGCATGTACTGTAAATAACCTTTCTTGCAGAAATACCGAATGAATAGAAAACAAATCTTACCCAAAAATAACATTCCAAACAATTACATGGAAAAGCAAGCATCAATGGCAGTTGTTCCTCCTCCAAATCATATTTACCCGCATTGGAATCATCAATATTATCCGAATTTCAGTACTCGGACATGCTTCCCTGCATGGTACCAATACCAAAATAATTGGCAATGGAAGAACCATCCATATCAAAATAATTGGCAATGGAAGAATCCTAAAGGGGTAATTATGCACTTTTCTATACAGTTATAAGATGCACACTAAATCTAATATGAATCAATGTTATAAATGTTTCAGACGCATGCTGATGCATGGGGATGCCCTGTCATTCCACGCTATAATCACTTTCCCATTTACTCACAGGTACCTTCAAATTAAATGGTCACTGATTGTCGGATCTTGATATTTAACTTCATACTACACCTTGCAGAATACAGTTACCAGTAATGTGTTTGAATTTACGCAAGAAAGAAACAGAAGACTAGAGGAATCGTATGATTTTCCTCTGGTAATGCTTTTACATTTAAAGAAGTCATGGACTACTCGAAATTTTCTTCCTGGACAGGCATATCAAAAAATGATCTAGTATATGTGATATTAATTTTCTTGAAAATGCAGGCAGACGATGTGATAGATGAGGTTGTAAAAGAGGCAATTACCAAACCATGGCTTCCGCTTCCACTCGGTCTTAAACCACCTTCGATAGACAGTGTTCTTAGAGAGACAAGGAATTACTAAAATACCTCCCTCTAGTAATTGTCACTGCTGATGTGATGAAGTTTCAACAGTGTTCTTAGAGAGACAAGGAATTACTAAAATACCTCCCTCTAGTAATTGTCACTGCTGAAGTGAAGAAGGTTCATGAGCATGCGAATCATTTTCATCTGCAATATTCATATCAATCCCCTTATATGATGGTTAAAGGCCTTGATTAGAATATATTGATTGGCTTGTATATTAAATAGACAAGAGAAAATAAAAATGGTTACATGGTGCATGTATTTGTGTAACTTTGTAAATAGATAATACATTGGGATTTTATTTTTTTGTTTACGGTTTATTTAAATCTCTATTCCTTCAAACACGAATCATGAAACTAAATATGGTTGTTATGGTAATGGTAAATTTACTGTTACCATACAAATATCAAACAATTGATAACCAATATTGAACTATATTAATATATCGATGCTATCTATATGGTAGCGGTAAATTTATCATAGATAATGATAAATATAATGGCAAAGAAACATCAAAATAAGTGGCAACGGTAAATTTATCAATCATATTAGCTTTTTTTTCACTATTTAAGTTAACCATAACCACGAACACATTTTGAAGGTATGTCGGTTTTTAAGAAGATGTTCACAGTATTATTTGTAATAATGGTTCTTTTTTGTTTTATTAGGTTCAAAATTTAATATTAGCAAAAATATTGTTTCATGTTGATGTAAATAATTTATGATGAATTAAGAAAAATATCTATGTTATCTAAATTAAATTAAAATGTTGATATACATATTAATGGAGTTAGAATAAAAAACAAAACATTTGTTTTTTTTTTACCATTACCAAAATTTGATTGCAATAATATTTTTATGTTTTATGTATTGGTAAATTTATCATTATCAATCAATGGCTTACCAATTTATCAGTATACTAACGGTCATCTTACCATAACAGTAAAATATTGATGGTTGTTTTTGACTTACCAATTGTATCGATACAGTAACAATTTCTCGTATTGGTAACAGTCAGCGATATCATAACAACCTTAATTACATAATAGCATCAGATTATATTTTTGTTATATTGAGTAATACATACTCATGTTTTCACATACGAACTATCAGTTGATGCTACTCTAAAAGCTATAAAAAATATATTTGGCAACCAACTTCTTTTGAAAAAATTTACTCTTAGTCACTTGCTAATTCGGTTTCCTCTTGCTCATGATACTCCTAATCATAATGGACTGTTTTTACAGCAATAATATTTGTCCTTCTAAGAAAGCTGTAAATCCCTAGAGTTGCCTCTCTTTCGTACACATGGATCAGTGTGGTCGATATCTCAGTAACAAAGACAACCGTAGAGGTTTACGGCTCCCTCGTGTGGGCCACGTACTAAAGTCTCCTTCCTGTAATATCAGAAGTGTATTTTATATATGCTAGTTAATTTTCTCATTAGCCAAACCACTTGTCATTAACCTCGGACTACCAAAAACATCTCCTTAAAGCGATTTAAGAATAGAAGTTGCAGGGCAAGGCCAACCCTAGGCATTGACCCAAGACAGTCGATTAAAAAAGCAGGTAAGGTACAAGACTTGCACTTTGCAATTTTTTTGGCCTTGCGCACGGGGGCATGTTCTTTCCTTCAAAATTGCAAATATTAACTTGTCACGGACGTCTGTTTTCTTTCTTCATAATCAACGTTCAATAAAATATTTACGTTGAGTTTGGGTAATCAAATTTCGATTTGCTACAATACGTCAACTCATTTTGAATCATTATAAAATCAAGAATTCTATGATAGAGTAATACCATTATATATGAAAAAAATATAAACAATATAAAAATAAAACAAGAGTCAAATGAAATAAATAACCGCTTCAATTGATTTCAAAGCTTTTTAAGAAAATCGAAACAAATCAATGGTAGAATAAAGCTTTTAAAAAAATCTCTTCCCCGATGGATTAGCCTTAATTGTGAAAGTCCTAGAAAAAGGAAAAGAGACTTAGGAAGAAAACGACAAAATAAAATATAATAATAATAATAGAAGATGACCAAAAAAGTGTTAATACGTCATTATTTGTAAAGCATAAAACACATTGCACCTCTCGAGTGTTTTATCTAAAAATTCATTTTCGTGCACCTTTACTGACACCCTTTGCAGTTAAAGCGCATAACGGTTCTAGAGCGGTGGAGGAACAAAAAGTTATAGCGGGGATATTGCGGAAATAACAAAGGTGCAAAATGCTTCGTTTGACATAAAACCAAATATTTAAATTTAATTTATTTTTATTCTCACATCATTTGCATAGGCAAAAAAAATATTGTTTAATTCTATATTGCAAAACGAAAAATATCATGATTTACAGAGGCTATATTTGGTGATTAAATAAATTTCTAACTTATATTTAGCACTTATACCCTAAAATTAGGTCGTTACCCTAATTTGTTTGGTTCAGAAGAGAACTAGTCAAATTAACCTTTGTATATTAACACTGCTAAAACGAGTGCTAAAATGCCTTGATTTAGCAGATGTAGCGAAAAACAATGTGATTTAAAACAGATCTATCATTTAATAGCGCTAAATTGAAATAGCGTAGAGGTATGCACTATAGTAGTAATTTTGCAGCGCTTTAGCAGGGCTTTAGCTGCATGCCTGACATCTACTATCTAGTGTAGAAAAGCGTTGAGTCCACGCTTTGAGCATTTTCTTAGCTTGAGTGCACTTAAGCACGTTGCTTGACAATCTTACATAGGCTAGCTGCGCAATCATCTAGGCTCGGTTCTATAGTAAATGTATAAGAGGAAAATTCCATTTTTAAACATTACAATAAAGTCAATAATACATTTGGTTGAGGATGTTTCCCCATTCGGTAACACCGTTTTGATTTTGACCATGCACACTGCATATTTTACGTATAAACTCGTCATCTCTTTGATTTTGTGTTGTACTCTTACTTTAATCAAAAATACCTTCTATTTGTTTACTAATGCTTCTATTCTATCCATCTTTTTTGTTTTTGCCAAACACCTATGCACTTCTTCTAAAGTTTACTCATACCCTTTCTCGCCTTCTCTTTGTAGTTATTTATATTACACATTTCATTATAAGTTTATACGTCAAAGTTAATTAGTAAATTTTGTATGTCTACAGAAATTTTACAAATAAAATTTTAAAAGTTTCTTTAAGCAATATTGATCAAATGTTTGAAGATGTTTTTCACTTTCTTCCTTATTTTTCATTAAAGAAATTAGGTATTTATAGCAGCGTACAATACCCATGTTTTTTTTGTATATTTAAAGCCATTAGCAAACATAAACAATTTTTCATATGATTAATGTTTGGCAACACAAGGATCCCTTGGCATCCGCTCTTGTTTTGTCCCTCTTCCTTTGAACCAATCATCGATGCCACCCTCAGCCTTTCTTCCTCGCATAATATTAATCAAGCTACTGCTCTTCCATTGTCAACATTTCCTACAACTCCCACTCCTCTTCCTCCACACATTGTTGATCATGCTTTTTTTCTTCTGGAGAGTATCTTGTTGATCTTATAGAATGGAATGATGATGAAGGCTTTTGGCAGTATTTTACAACTAGCATGTGTTCCACACCTACTCATAATTGCTATTGTACCATGATGCTTTACCTATGCTAACCTAATGTCGAAAGTAGTTTTGAAAGCACTCGGTCTCTATGAGAGATGTCGGTTATTTTGCAATAAGAAAAAAGAAAGATGAGAATAATTAAGAATGAATGCCGAAAGTAAAAGTCATAAGAGATTTATAGTGGTTCAGGAAATCCCCACGTTCACTTTTAGATATTCTTATTAAGAGGCTCTGGGCCGAGAGTAATAAAAACCTAACAACCATTAATGGTATTTTTGCGCTTTAAGCAAGAAAAGCACAACATGAAAATAATAATTTCACGTCATCTTTCCTCATAGAATGATCTTATGCATCCCTCCGTAGGGCGTGAACTCTGTATTTATAGTAGTTTGAAATTGACGTAGATTGATGACTTAGAAGATAGTAGGGCCTTCATAGAAACCCATGTTGCAATCCTAAAGTTGAAATGAGTCAAGCAGACTGGCGTGTCATGTAGCACCTTCTTGAGTGGTGGCAAACTAGTTGTTTGATCTTTAATTTGAATGACACGTATTCAAATGGATGGTTAATAATTGACATGCTTCGGCTAGACTTTGATAAGAGCGTGCCAATGACTTATGACATTGGTTTAACATTGAGTAGAGCTTTAAACAGCTTTGATTGGTGCCACGTGGAATGGTTGAGGGATTTGAACCCTTGAGCAATGTTGGAACTACATCCTTTAGTTACATTCAACATTCATCGCTTGATTTTAGAGCATAGTTGTTATCAAAAATCTTAAAATCTTATGATTTAGATTTCGTTTCAAATAAGTTTCTCCCTTTATGATTCAACTTACATTCTAATTCAAACACGGTTAAAGTCGCATTGAGAAAATTCATTAAATTTATACTTATTTATTCGACATACTTATTTGAATCCATAATTCAACTTATGACGTTTTCTAAACAAAATATAAGTGGATTAGACAAAAAATGAATTTTAGGTCTAAATATAGAAACTCAAACATCAAAATTAGTTTCGAAGCGTGTACAAAGCTTAAAATATGGTTCTTTTGAATTTACGATGTACCATTCAAATTATGTTTCGATTTAAAATTTTTAACTTTACAATTTGAATTCCGTTTTGAAAACCTTGGCTTCAAGATAATAGGTCAATTAACAAGTATTAGCTCCCTATGGAAGCTTTGGAAGCGTCCATCATCTTGAGCATTGGCAAAGCCATTTTGCATAGGAACAGAAGTCACTCGTTTTGATTTTAATGTTATGTCCCAAAGTTCATAAGTAGCCACATAACGAAAAACAAATGTTGGGGCCTTCCTATCATCAAACTGTCAATGCGTTTTGTTGCTTCACTAACAGAACGCCGAAAGTAGTTTCGAAAGCACTCGGTCTCTGTAAGAGATACCGAGCTTTTTATATTAAAAAATGAAACAATAATTAAAGATACATCGAAAGTAAAAGACACGAGATTTATTGTGATTTTAGGAACCTCTACATCCACTTTTGGATACTCTCCTTATTAAGAGGCATTAAGCCAAAAGTACAAAATAATATGAACCAAGCAACGTTGATGATTTTTGGTGCTTTAAGAAAGAGAAATGCAACACATAAATGTAAAACTCAATTTTATCAGAATTATCAACTTTCTCATAGATTGATCTCATGTATCCCTTTGTAGGGTGTGGAGTCTCTATTTAATGTTGTTTGGAATCAACACTGATCAATGATTTGTAGGGTCTAGATAGAAACGCATGTTGCAATACTAGAACTAGAATGAGTCACTCGGACTGGTGACGTATCATAGAGTGCCTCCATGAGCGATGACGAACTAGTTGCTTGATCTTTAATTTGAATGAAACATGTCCAAATGGATTGTTGAAAATTGATGTCATGTCTGGGCTTTAATTAAGAGATTATCAATGACTTTTGGCATTCGCTTTTGGATAGAATTTGAATATTGAGTAGAGCTTTCAATAACTTTAATTGGTGTCATGTCACATGTTTGAGGGATCTAAACCCTTGAGTAGCGCTAGAGCATTATCCACTAGATACACTTGGCGTTTAATTCCTAATTTTGGAGCATATTTACTTCAAGAAAATTGGTCAATTAACAAGTACTGGCTTAGTATGAGAGTTCTGCAACTGTCCATTCATCTTAGACACTACCGTGGACGTTCTGCATAGAAATAGGAACCATTCATTTCGAATCTAATGTTGTAGTCCAAAATTCATAAGAAAATACCAATGATGTGGACTATATATCATCCTGAGAGGTTTGGTCCATTCAATATTTCGAATATATATATATATATATATAGAATTAGGGAGAATGACAAATTATGAAGAAGAAAAATTAGATTGATAAACATCAAGTTTTATTTTTAGACTGAAGGACGGAATTTTAGTTATATCTAGTATTATATTCAATTTTTACACTATACAGAATGTTGGATATAATTAGCATTATATTCGATTTACACAATACGAAATGGTAGTTATAATTAGCATTGTTATTCAGTCCAAAAAACAAACTTGTTCTTCAGCCTAATTTTCTTCCAAACTTTGTTCTTGTGCATATTTTCCTCTATATCGTATACAAAAGTGTAATTACTTTGTCAAAATTATGATATAACAACTAATGATGATTATATGATGCTTTCCGTGGTAGGCGATGATTTGTCTTCGGTTGCTAATGCTATGCTTGGTGAGCACAATAGTATGTTAATTTTGGATGTTGATCGGGGTAGAAGTTATGTTTACTCTGTGAATTAGTAAGTTATATTTTACTTTGTGAATTAGCCTGCCTGCATTCCTAATCTACTTAGATAGTTCTCATAATCTAGTTAGATAGTTCATTGTCATGACTCATGATTTAGGAAATCAATTTTGGATTATTTGGATATGTGCTACTTTCTAGTTATGTTGAGGGTTATACCTCTTTCTATATTTTTGTTTGATGTTGCAGAAGCGTTCCTTCATTTTATTTTCCTAGTAGAAGAAGTATATTGACATCATTTTTGCATCTTAACTTATTGATTTTTCGAACAAAAATGACATGACCCATACAGACTCGCTTGCCTCACGAGAAATAATCTTACACATAACTAGCATAAACTGCATGCACGTGCATCTAGTAGCTAGAGCGGATATGTATTGTAAGTGCAAAAGTTTTGATAATCGCAACGCTTTTATCTTGTTGGTGGTGTTGGTGACAAATTGGTAGTAAAATTCTGTTGATGGATCGTTGAGAAGGGATGGTGGTGGATGTTGCAAACTAATGGTGGGTTTCAGTTGATGTATAAAGGTATTTTTAAATTTTCAAAAAGACACCGTGAAAATGTTAGTCATTGAATTCTCTTTATTAGTAGTAAAGATAAAGATAAAGATATTGCATGATTATAATTGAATATGAATTGTAGTTCAGATTCAATCCAAGTGGATCATTGAATTTAGGATTTACTGTTTGAGAAAATTGTTACACTTTAGCACAATTAAATTAGATAACATGCACTTGTTACAGGATCGGCTCCATGACTAGGCTGACCAGGCAGCCGCCTAGGATAACCCCCCTCGGTGGGCGCAACAACCGAAGGAAATCTGACAATGATGAATAATAAGTTATTAAAAAATAAACTTTGATATATATTTTGAAAGAAGTGTCAATTTGATAAGTTATTAAGTTGGTTGTACACTTATCTCCCTTCCATGAAATCTAGAGTTCAATTCCTAGAGGCAAGCAAAAAAAATTGTTTTGTTCTAATCATATTTTTACACTTTACCCTAGGTTGCCTAGGGCAACCCAACTTGTGGAGCCGGACCTGACTTATTCCATCAAAAAGTACCAAATAGTCAAGATCTTTATAGATCTTAAACCTAACGGTCCATATTACAAGGTGAACTACTGTTTTTTTGCATTAAACTGAATCAGAAGATCATTACACACTATTTGTGAGCTAGAAAAGATAGATAAAATAGCTTATAAGTCACAATTATGATATCCAAACATATGCCATGTAGTATTATTCATGTACTCCACTTGATGGAAATAACCAACTTAAAAGGACGGTATACCTATTTGTATTGATATAATTACATGCAATGATACAAAACCAAACACTATGATCATTTGATCAAGAAGGTAAAAGAGATTACGATTTGTTGGAGTATATCATCACATTATATCTCTTTCTCATCAATTATTTATCATTGTTTAAACATTCAAGCACTTGAAGTTGAATTGGCATTCATACTAACAAATAAATATATTTTCAGCATTAAATATTCTTAATCAACAAAGATAATAAGCAGATTAAAAAATTAAGAAAAAATAAAAACCTGATGAAAACAAGGATAAGAGCAACTGTCTCTAGATTTTAAGTACCCCATGTCCAATGTTATTATGATCATCTATTTTAATAAATTAAGTAATTAATCAAAATAATTAATTCAAAACAGAATATTGCGGTAAATGAGGGACCAATATGGGATGCAAAGGACAGGAGATATAGTTCAATAAAAATAGCAATCCTAGTATTAAAAAATAGTAGATCTAGCGAGTCTACTGGCAATGCCAGTTTGCCTTCATATTCAGTTTTATCTTCAAGATGGCAAATAAAGAACATACTGTAATAATCAAAACTGCAACAAGTCTCACATTTTAACAAGTACTTTTATTCTGATGGAATACACAAACAAGGGCAATACAGCTTACCAAATGCCTTTTAATTTCTAGCATCAACGACATATTACACGAGCATGCCACTACTTAACAAGACTGGATTCAGAACCAAAGCAATTGATCCTCTACTGAAAGAGTTTCCTTTTCTTAGTGCTATTTGCAGCTAAAGCTAGAACCAAAGAATTTTCCACCCTTTCTTGTTTTTTCTTGTATTTGAGGCCGCATGCATTGCAAGCCGTCTAACGCCACAAACATGTGCAACAGAGTGTGTTAGTACATTATCAAACTTGTAATTTTAAAGAATATACAAGTTAAATATTTACAAAGTAGCATGTAATTCTGTCATATTTATTTATAAATCCATAAGCAAACATAACATCCTTGTTACAATTAAAAGATCAAAAAATATAGTATGATAATTATACAGTCGGTTAAATAAGATAAATTTGGTATATAAATCTAGTACCCAACTCAGAAAACCTAATGGATCAACTCATCAACCGAATTTGCATAAAAAATAATAGAACATGGCAAATAAATACCAACATAAATTACGATTAAAAGACAGAAAATTCAGCAAACTATGATTATGAAACAAAAACATTATAGAACAATATGGCATGCATTCCCGGTAGATATGCATGCAGCTGATATAACAAAAACTTACCTTAACACAATCATACTTAACAATCAAATTGAGAAAGGGCACGGTACCTTAGGTCCGTAGGAACTTGCTCTCCACAAAGGTGTATTAGTTTCTCCGCAAAACCGACACTTATTTTCTGGGTTAGCCTGATCTAGTGAAAGAGTGACATCTATACCAGTGTTCTCATAGTTTATGTCATTTACACGACTAAGTAAATCACGTTCCTTAACAACATCACCATTCACACTCGTATTATTATTACTGGTGGTAATACCAGTGATGGACAATGACAAAGATAAATTGGTAGAAGTAGAAGAAGAATAACCAGACAAATCGAAAGCCATAGAAACTAAATATAAGTTTGGACAACAAATTCTTTTGAAGCTGTGAACAGAAAAGGGCAGTGATGCACCATATATAGAAGAACACTCATAGATCCCGAGGCATGTTCTTCCACTGCTGAGTCGACAAAGTTCGTCATTTTGCACAAGTGTCAGGGAGGAGTCAGTAAAAAAAGGAGGAGGTTACTTCATAATGATGAAGAGACAAACTCCACCAGCTTTTAGTCTGTACTTAGTCAATTAATAATTAAAACGCCCTTCCTAAAGAGCGTTAAAGAAAAAGATGAAACATGAAATGAACAAGGCGTGAGTGTGTGACGTATATATTCCTTATTCAAGTTCACTAAATATCTTCTTAAAATATGAAAAAATCTCATACACACACACACAAATATATATATGATCTAATTAATAATCTTCAGACTAATATTTCATTTTCTATATATGCATAACTTGCTTTATATTCTATTTTATATATATAGGAAAATCGTATCATGAAAAATGATCAAGATTCTATTTTAATTAAAAACGATTGTAGTTGGTTACGTGAATTCTTCTTTTCCACAAATTTTTATCTTGGATAATATATGTAATTAATTTTTTTTAATATTTTCTAATATGCTCTTTCCACGATTTTGATCTCTATTTTTTTTATCTTTTCTTTCTAAGTAGATAGTGTCTCACTTATGAGGTGGATCGCTTCATCTTCTTTCAATATGTTCATGCATCCAAATCTACTTTTGCTAAGTATCCCATTTACATGTGCTAATTATGATTTTCTTCGATTTCTTATTTTCAACACTACCTTTTCCATTGACTTGAATCATTTAACTTAATGATCTCATTTCACCAACATTTATCTTATTTCCATATTTGTATTTCGAAGTCCAACATTATGCTTTCTGTAGTATGGTTGGTCTAATCACCATTTAGTAAAAAATTACTTTTAATTCTTATCACATAAACTCCACTCAATTGCATAGATATGGTACAGTCCATATAAATTCAGTTTGTTAGATCTCTCTGTCTCTCCAATTTTTTATTATTGATCTTAGGTATTAATATATTTTTCAATCATTTAATTTTATAGTTCAATTGTATCAATATTCCTAATTTTTTTAACAGAAGTTGCATAACATATACTCGGTTTTAGTCCTACTAAGTTTCAACTCTTTATATTCTAGTGCATCGATCCAATTTTTTTAATTTTTGTTCAAATTGTTTTTAGACGTCTATTATTAGCACAATGTTATTATTTGCAAACATCATGTATACATCCTCTTGATGTCACGTGTTAGTTCATCGAAGATGAATGGAAATAGGTAAACTTGGAATCGACCGTTAATGCAACCCAACCATTATTGACAACTCGCATGGGTGGTTTATACTCCCATAACAGAATTTTAATGGATCATTGGATTAAATTTATTACAACTATTGACCATATACATTTTTACTCGAAGCTCACAAAATTATTTTGTTTCGTATCCTATCATATGGTTTTTCTACATTAATAAATGTCATATGTAAATCTTTTTGTTTACTTCTAAATCGTCATATTAATTGTCACATTTAGTGTATAGCTTATCTTATTGATTTATCCAACATATCCAAACTGGTTATCCAATACCAAAGATTTATTTTTAAATCTCTATCCAGTATCACATAGTTTCTCTGTTATACCTCAGGGTTGGTTGAGAGGAAGATGCAAAGTTTTTGAGAGGAAGGTACAAAGTTAGAACCATAACGACATCATAAAATACAACTATCGAAATACTTGGATATATATTATGGGCATACATTCCCTTAGATAATTCATTTTAACCACGGGATGATGAGTGGTTATGCATCAAATTGTTGAAAGGAATGTGAATGTATGTAGGAACATGCATGCATCCCTTCAGGTTGATACCTTAAGTCACTGATAATTTTTTCAAGTGGTAAGATATAAAATATAAGTTAGTTGTTAGAGGTCTTGGGTTTGATTTGCTACGCATATGCATTAACCAAATTTCAAAAAACCAGTTTCGTTTTTATGACTTATTAATTTATTTTTTTAGTAATTCCTATAACTTTGTATATCTGATTTGATCATAATTTTATTTATAAGCCCGAGAAAAAACCTATTTCAACTTTAAGCCTCGTTCAAAACTTATTACAAAAATAAGTGATTTTCACCAAAACGGAACTTGTATTTGCATAATTTTAAAGTGCGCAAGCATAAGTTTACAATCTGTCATTGCGCACTTTGTAATTGTGCAAGTACTTTTTTTTTGGTAAAATTTGTGTTCGTGCAAATACAAAATGCCAATACGGTGAAAAAGAGGCATATTTTTGTAATATGTTTTGAATGAGCCTACGGACCTAGAAGGAAAATTTGTCCTTATTATCAAGATTTTCATTAATTTAATTGGTACTTTTCTTTCTATTATGCATCTTTAAATAAGTTTGTGAGTCATTCAATGCATTTATTTTCTAATGATTTTCAAGCCTATATTGGTCTACTATATAGGCATACTTTTTTTTCATTTATCCTTATTCCTTTAACTTTTAGTTTTTATTATATTTATCATCCTTATGTTGTTATCTAGTTATTATACTTCCCCTTCAGACTTCATTAAGCAATTGTTCAAAATAAGGTTTCTAACTATTTAATATATTAATATTTTATCAATACATTATTATTTATGCCTTTAATACATTTAATTTGTTCGTAATCACAAAACGTTATTGTTTTTGTTTATTTATAAATATCATTTTCTCATTATTTTGTTCCTACCTTGTGGTATATATTTTAATAAGCATTTTGTTGGTTTTTTATACTAACTTTTTTCCATTTTTAATTTCTTATAATTTTCTTGATCTTCTTGCTGTCTATTATATTGCTGTGTTTTAAAACTTTTTCCTTTAAATATATACGTTACTATACTTCTTCCCCTTCACAATATCTTTTGATAAATTTATTTGCTTTAGTCTCTTTAAAGATTTCTGCAATTGTTTTATTGATGTCATTTGTTATGTTTTCCCATGATCTATATATGTCATGTTTTAGTTTCAATTTGCTCCTTTTATGATATGTTTATTGCACTTTATTATACTATTATCTTTTGAATATTCCCATTTAATTTACGTGTCCCTTGTTTTTAAAATTCAATCCCTTAAAATATGTTCGTTTATTACACCTTATCCTAATATTACTTTACCATATTTACATAGTGCTAAAAAAATCTATATATAAATAATAATCAATTTTTGATTTACTTGATCTGCTTTTGTATGTTGTCAATTGGTTCTCCTTTCAAAAAAAATGTGTTTGTTATAGCTTCACTTAAGAGTGGCAATTAGACCCGCCAAGCCGAATCCAAACCCGATCAAGTGGGTCTTTAGGTTTAGTCGATTCTTGTTTTTTTGGGTTATAACTATGCACTTCAAAATCTAGATTGGTCCATCCCAAACCCGACCAAGGGGATTTTAGGTCTAGTCAGTTCGGGTTTTACCAGTTTAAATTATAAATTCTAAAACCTAAATCTGGCATGTCTCGCGGGTTGGGCAGATTTTTGATCGGGTCTGTTTGAATAATAACAATGTAATACGTATATTCTTTTTATGAGAGTATAAGCGTGGTACTTTATCCAAGTAGAGCATTCATTTTTATGTCTCGAAGGTTGAACCATTGACTTTTAGGACCTCTGTCTAAAGCGTACCTCTAACCACTTGAGGTAGAGGTCATTGACACTATAATATTATATATAAATGTGTATATATATATATATCATTGTATTTTTGGGATCTACATGGTATTTTTTAACATGCAGACCCAACCCAAGATTCATGGTGTTGCGTCGGTTTTGAATTGTAACGACTCGTAATTTTTAACGCTTTTTATAACGTAATTAACTGAAATTTTGCTTGAAATTAAATAATTAAATTTAGCAATGAAAATTTGATACTTGGTATGCGTCTATTCAAACATAGCAAATGGTAGATCTTCGTTGATAAATATGAAGGTTAGTTCTGCTGTGCAATTTTGAATTTCAATTTAAATCAGTTAATATTGATGTAAATAAATTATTATTGAAATTTGAATATTTTTATATAATAAAAATGTTCATCATTTTCTGAGTGAGACATCATATTTTGTTTCGCAAAATTTAGACTTCTCTATCTTCGTTTATCTTATTTTCGACGAATTAGCAGCAGTTTGACAGCGAAAATCGACTTTTGAAAGGATGATCGTATCGCTGATATCTGTGTACCATTCTATTCGTCTCGTCGTGCTGATCTCCGCAGTATATTCGTTTGTGTGTTTCAAAGTCCAATTCATGGTGAAATCTGTGAAAATGGTAACCGTATCGGTCTGTATTTCGATCTTTTGAGTTTCCTTTGTCCTTCCGTATATCTACAGTGTCAAATCAATAGCCAGCTGCATTACTTATTTTTAGAATTTAATACTCTGACTATCGCTATTCCCACTGGATCCAATATAATATGGCGGTCCCTTCATTTTGGGGTCTCTTTATTTTCCACCGATTAAAAACTAAACAGTAGCTTACATTTATTACTCCTTGGATTCACGTGTTGTAGCACTTTAATCTTCTATCTGTTGTCTCCTTCATTGCCGAGAATTGCTTTGTCATTTCTGCTCATTTCTTTCTCTCCGCTCGTTTTTTTTTTAATATTACAATATAAAAGTATATGGATTGTTTGTATAAAATATAGCCAGAGAATTTTTGCTTCCCCCTTCCTTTTCGCCCACAACCGAGCCCCACGTCAGCACTCCACCTAACTCCCCTCGGCCTCACCACTTCACTGACCCATCCACTCCACCTTTCCCTTACCTCCTTCAATCGATTCACCCATCATCTTTCCCGAGCACAGCCTCACCCTCCATGCCCTGCATGGCCGAGACCTAGCCTCACCACAACCGCGACCCACTTCTCTCCCATGCTCGCTCATTTTTCCTCCACCGTCTTGCCCTTCTCCGAAGCCCACCACCGCACAACCAAGACCACATCCCACTTCCCCAAACGACAACCTCCCCGTGCCGAAGCTCCGTCCCGCAAGCCTCAACAACATCCTCATCACCCACTTCTTCTGTGCTCGGCAAAACCCCATTTCCCTCCAATTTTCAAACCGACCACCCTCTCCATAGACCACCCTCTCCATGCTAGCACGCAACCATCTCCACGGCTTCCCTTCCACTAGCCGAACAACCTTGTGCCACCACTATTGAGTTGCATCCATATTTTTAAAGGGGTATATATATATAAGTTCTGTATATGTATATATATATATATATATATATATATATAAAGTTTATATAAGTTTGTTTATTTTATGTGTGTATATATGTATGGAGGTATATTACATTATATGTTACGGTATATAAATGTTTATATATATGAGTATAAATAAATTTGGTGAAGTCTACATATATGATTTTAAGTAACATGTGTATATATGTTTTGTTTTGTTGCATATAAGTAGTCTGCATATGTGTTTGTTAAATAGCTTGCATATATATATATATATATATATATATATATATATATATAATCTACATGTGTCATAGATATTTGTTTACATATGTATATTAAAGTCGGCATGCATGTTTCTGCATATATGTTCATTGAGTAACAGGAATATATATACTTCGTTGCATGTATATGTTAGAGTCGTACAATCTGCATATATATTTTGTTGCATATATAGTAACCTATATATATACATTCTGCATAAATATATTTTGTTGCATTTATATGTTGAATTCGTACCGTCTATATATGTGTGAGTATATAGTAACCTACATATGTATATCTAGTTGTGCATATGTATAGTGTCTACATGTGTATATTTAGTATGCATATACTTGTTTATATATATATATATTTGTTTTCTAGTTTCCAATTCATCGTGCCTTGCTTCTGTTTCGCCATTGTCCAGAATTGGTCGCATCAGCTTTTGCTTGCTCGTGTCTGTATCCGTGTGCGTGTCTGTGTCATCGTCTTCGCCATCATCGTTTTATCTAGTTTCAAAAGGTGAGAAATCACTCATGATTGACATTCTTATATTTAGTAAATTTGGTTTCACTTGAAACGACAATTGAAATATGCTATTAGATTTGAATTGCTATTATTCAATTGTTGAATATGATATGCTATTATCTGAAATTGTTCACTTGTGATATATGACACCATATCTTATTGTGTATATTTTATTTAATTTGTTACTGATGATATATGCTTGTTGTGGATACGTTATATTTTTATCATAATTGTTCTCACTCTGCAAGTTCCCTGTTAATTTAGAATTCCCTATGGATTGAAATGATACACATCCGAACGATATTGTAGAATATGGAAAAATCGTTATGGGTTGAAATAATAAAGCCTAGCGATTTTCATTTATTTGAAATTTTGGGATTACGGGTTAAAATGATATATACTCGTAAAATATTAAATTGCGGATTGAAATGATAAATATTCGTATCACTTGACCATAGGATAGAAAATTATATACGGACACCGTTGGTCTATTTTGAAAATGATTTTTATAGTTTTGGAAGGAAATATATGGATTTTATTAAATATTAAATTTTAAATATAATAAAAAGATATTTTATTTTGTAAAATTAGGTTTTTAAATTATATGTTTGAAAATTTTAAATTTACAAGTTAGTTTGAAAATATAACTTTTAAAAAATTTATATATTTTAAAAATTTATTATTTTTAAAATATATAAAATAAGATTTAAAAATAGATTTATTAATAACATTTAATTTGATACAAATTATTTAAATAAAATTTTAAATAGATTTTGTAATGACTTTAAAATAAAATAGAGGTTGAAAAATAAAGTAAAATTGACTTGAAAATTAAATTGGTTAATAATTGAATTTAAATAAGAATTTGTTCGAACTTATTAATTTTGAGATTTGAAAGGTATGATTCATAACTTGGTTTGATGAAAAGTGATCAAATGAATATTCTCAACTTTAAATAAAATTGAGACTGAATATTTAATATTGATCTAATTTATAAATTGAGATTTTATTGAATTGTTATAAATTTGATTAAGTGAATATATCAAAACTAAATAATAGTAAAGTTAAATGTTGAAAAATAAATGAAATTTATACATTGTAAATGTTTGAATATTTAAACTTGAATTTTTGAACTTTAAATTGAAATGATTAAACTGAAATCGATTCAAATTGAATTTTTGGAATTTAAGATGATTTGATCGATTTGCAAAATTGGAGGAAACTATTTTTATTATATAAAGTATTTTTAATATATAAACTATTTTAATATATAAATTATTTAATATATAAACTATTTTAATTTATAACTATTTATCATATGGGGACGGCTATTTAGACACAAAATTAGATACAAATTGGGGACACAAAAATTCATGGTCGTTGGATATTATTGTCCTTATATGGAAGGTGGAAATCAGGGGGCAATCCAATGATGCAGATCCATTGTGTCACCAGTTATGTCTACATTTTGTGTTTAAATAGACTTTCCCTTATTATAATATATATATATATATATATTATATATACTATTTTCAATATCTAACTGTTTAAGTCGAAAGTGTTATGATTTCAAAAGTGTTATGATTTCAAAGTGTTATGATTTCGAAAGTGTTAGAATTTCGAAAGTGTTATGATTTTTAAAGTGTTATGATTCTGGAAATGAATATTATATAAAGTGAACAATGATATCAAATTGATATGGTTTTTGAAACGATTATGATATTTTGATATGAAATATGAACTGTTTGAAGAGAAATGACCACGGTGTGAAATAAGCATTTGGTTGTTAAAGAGACTGGAATCGGATATTGTCATAATCTCTGCCAATATCGAAAACCACTTTAACAACTGTGTACGTAGTGGAGATTCCAGAATGAAGTAGCATGGTTTGGTGGCGATTCTATATGAGGTACTAGCGCAACCCTGACTTCCATGAGTCAGTTTGATGTGGCTAAAACAGCAGCCACGCTGGGCCAAGTGAGGTCATTCCTCCAATCGGACACATTTCTTCGATATCAATATATTGCTTTTGTGATTTGATTGGGTACACTTTTGATTTGAGAGTGTGTCTCGAGGTGGACGGTAGAAGCTGTTATGCATTACCACCAGTCCGGATTCGCAAACGGTATATCTACCCTGGTATTGCATCGCGTGCCTTATCATATGCCATATCGCGCCTTCTACGAGTTTGTTTTGTACCGTACCTATGTGATGTACTCTGGGTAAACCACCGGTTTGGTGGAGCATACGGCATTGTATAGACTACGGAAATATATAAAATGTATTAAGGGGATATGGGTAACGTCTTAACGATATTTTAATAGTTTACTTTACTATAGACATATTATAATATCATACATTACTACACAGTAGATAGTTCCACGATCCTTGGAGGATGGAAATCCCAACCATCTTTTAAGTTACTTGTATTTCAGTTGACATTTCACTTGAGTTGAATTTATTAATATAAGAATGTTAATCCTGACTCGAGTGTTTTGTATTTTGCTTTATGTCAGACTGAGTGTCACAGCATTTGAGACTTACATTTGGAGATTGGAGCTTTGTTTGATGATCTATCTATCCAGCTTTCAGTTATTTCAATTTATTCCAGTCATTTATGTTCAGACTCGTCAGTTGCTTATGGATTAAAGATTCATTTATATTTGAGATTCTGTTGTATTTTGTTTCAAACTCTGATGTTCATATAGTAGCTTCTTAAACTGCTATTTATCTATTCCGCTGCTTATTGTTGTAATACTATATGCCTGTGATTCTGTGATTGATTTATATATTGTATATGCTGAGTTTTGCCAAATATAAATTAACAATCTGACATTTTGAGCAATTCAAGTCCGACATGTACGGATGCGAATGGTTCGAAAAGTCGGGTCGTTACATGAATCATATTGGATCGATTTGATTCGGTTCTGTGGATCTCGATTCTATTTGTCAATCCTAGCTTCAATGGATGAGCCGAATATTGAACTTCCTATTTTTAAATAAAGTGTGCATAATATTAGAAAAATTATTTAAAATATTTAAACGTCGATAAGCTAAATTATCTACAAATAGCTTTTGTTAAGGGAATATATAGGTATGAGGCTAAGGACCTCTAGCTCAAATGATTAGAGGTCTGATCCTTTAGAAAGATCTTCTAAATGTCATAGGTTGGAGCCTCTGATACATCAAATGAGTGTTCTGCTTGAATAAAACACCACTTTTATTCTAAAGAAAGAAAATTCAATTTTGTAAGTGCTCTGCTTCAATAAAGTATCATTCTTATATAAGAAAATAGTTATGAGAATCAAAGAGTTAAATTTATAGAATATCATATGCATGAATGTAAAACAAAACAAAGCGGTATAAATAGTTTGATCGAGGTATCTAATGATATTGTTAAAATGGAAAAATACAAATAAATCGAAAAAAAAAATATAGTCCTTATCAGAGCTAACCAATGACATTATTTATCCACCAATTTTACACATATACTATCGTCAAGACCATATTCAAACCTGTTATTTTTTTTATAATAAGAGTGATACTAATCTAAGTAGAGCACTCTTTTAGTATCTCGAGGATCGAACTCATAACCTCTAGAACTATAATTTAAAGATATTACCACTGGACTTAGTGGTCCTTAACATATTCAAACATGTTATCAATCTTTTAAACTTTAAAAAAAGTATTTTGAAAAGTTCACGTTTACACTAAAAAAATTGCATCACAAAAGTATTGCAACTATTATTGATATTCATTCAAGGTAATTTTAAGCTTTCAAAATACAAAATGTCATGAAATAATTGATTAAAAATAGCATACTGATAATATGTCATGAATATATAATTTGAAGTGACTACTGAACCGTCTATTTTTTAATTTAATAAAATATGCATAGTATTAAATATTTGAAATTATGTTTAAAAAAAATTAGATGTCAAGAAGGTCAACTAACTATAAATATTTTCAATAAGAAAATTATTATCATGCAGAAAGCGAGTTAAATAAATAGTACATTAAATATATGAATCTAAAACAAAACCATGATGAATAAAGCATGGTGTAAGGTTCCGGCCGGAACCCCGAGATTCCGACCATCTCGGTTCGGTTCCGGCCGGAGGCGGGACGGGATTAGGTTAAAATCACGTCTCGACAACTTACAATAAAAGAAATCGGAAAAAAAATTGACATGGGTGAGAAAGAAAGGTAAAAGACAGATAAATACAAATCGAATTGAATATACAGTAAAAACGAATCAAAATTGTTTATAAATTCATGAATTCGAAAGCATAACTCACCATCGAAGTCGAGCATAAGAAATTCACCCATCTCGAGCTTCAGGATTAAGGAGGAGGAGCAATTCGAGCTGCGAGAGGGGCAATTCGATCTTCGACGAAAGCAATTTGAAAGGCGATGTTGATTTCGAGCATCGTAGAGGTGAGTTTTTTTTTTTTCATTCGTTCTGGAATTGTCGTTGTTAGATTAGGGCTAGGAAAGATAAAAGGTAAAAAGAATGGGTGGGCTTTGGATAATGTATGGAATGTGTCGGGTTGAAATTTTATTTGGGCTGAAACTTTATTTAAACATACTGGCTGATTAAAATATATGGACTGAGAAAATGTATAGATCTAAATTAGTAGTACAGACATATATTAAAAATATCAGACCCTACCTTGTTAGTAACATATGTATTTTTATGTTAAAAATATAAAAATCTGACATCTGCACCGAAACCGAAACAAAAACCGAAACTTCCGAAATTTTCGAAATTGGCTGAAACCTATAAAATTTCAGATGACCAAAACCGAGTTTTCGAACCTTGGAATAAACATTACGAACGAAGTATCCAATAATGTTCATGATATAAAAGCATAGATTGGACGTGGCAAAAATAGTCCTTGCCTGAGCTAGTGTTCAAATACTTGACCATATTTATGCAGCAAAATTTCTAATAAAAACTAAAAATGCACTAATGTTAAGATTGAAAACCAAACCAAAGACCTTTTATGTATGTATGTATGTATTTTGTTAATTAAAAATATGGACATTTTTTTTGAAATTTCTTTTATACCGAAAAATGTAACACCAAAGGTATCACAACTATTATTAAAGAATGTAAAAGATAATACTTAGATTCGAAAATCTAAATTCTCGTGAAATATTAGATTAAAAATGGTATAATGATGAGATATAATAATCATAAACCACAAATATATAATTTGAACTGACTTTTAAACTTCTTGTTTTCTGAATAAAACTAAAGTTGAATAACATTAAAATTATTAAATTCCATTTTGGAAAACCAAAAATTAAGAAGATCAGTTAGCCATGAATATTTTATAATAAAATAAAAATTATTCAAGAAGATAGAGTTAAATATTTAGACTGTAGATGTATGAACACAAAATAAAACCATGACAAATAAATATTTCAAAAATGATATTTGTAACATAGAATACATAAATAATTTGGAGTCATAGATAACCGACATATATGGTAGTGTAGTTCTCATAAGACCTGAAATTCGAACCCTTTCGTGATAAAAGTAATGAGGTAATTTTATCACTAGTGGGATATGAGCCTATGACTCATACATGAATCATCTTTTCAAATTAAAAACAAAAATGAAGTTTTGGGAAGTTTTTGTATACACCAAACAATTCTGACACGGAAGGTATTAGACATATTATCAGAGGTTAAAAACATTAATGCATTTTTAAAAGTCATGTTTACACCCCAAAAAATGTGGCACCAGATGAATTACAATAACTATTATTAAAGATTTGCGTTAATATTTATAAAGAAGTGTGAAAGGTAGGAGAAGTGTATTTATAGCTCTGTTCTTTTATAGGTTAATGACTTCACATATTAATCATTGTTTGCATAAGTTGGCAATGTTAAATCAAAAAGTTGTACACATCAAACTGATATATAATAGTAATTATCCAATGTTTGTTTAATGTTTTGATGTTTTGTTAGTGACTAAATGTATGAGTTTTCAAACTTGCTGAGAAAAAAAAAATTGAAAGTATTAATCTAGCACAATGCACTACTTTATAGTTTAGATTAACTAGGTTGATTTAAAATCAAATTAGACTGAAAACACACAAAAATGGATTTATAATTGATATTGAATCATTACATTAAGAACAAAACTAGCCAACTTATTGTGGGTAGAGGCAACATTTCTATGGCCAATAACTAGCTTCACATTCATTAATCGAAATTTTTCCTTACGCTTCAAAACAATTGTTTAGTTATTCTAGCACCACTTTGAAATAGGAGATTTAAGCATCACTAGAAGAAATTTTTGAATTGTAAAACATTTCATAATGCAATTTTAATATTTTTCATGCAATGTGGGTTAATTTACAATCTAGAGAGAAAATAACTCATGATACTTTGAAATATTTTCTTTTTCACTAATCAGTTTTTAAGTATATGAGTTGCAAAAACAATCGTTCCTACAACACACAAAAAAAAAAAAAAAAAAAAAAAATCAAACTATATTATTCACACATCTTTGTATGAACTACTTTGTGATATGTTATGTTAAGAATTAAGGTAGGACTTTTTTGCAAGTAGTGTATATGTTGAAAAGAGAAATATATAAGGCACGTGTAGTAGTGTATATACTTAAAGCAAGAAGTTATGTGCTTCATTAAAGTTTCAATCTAATTTTCCTTCCGGAGCCTCTAACATATTATTGAAGCACTAAATTCTAATTTGAAGGATCTTTTCTCCTTAGACTCTTTCCAAAAAATATTAACAAATATTGAACCATGTAAAACTATTTATAATTACAGAGCACTATTTATTATGTGTGCAGAAAGTGGAAAAGCAACCGATGTGTTTCCAATCACAGTAGTTCAAATTTGTGAAAAATACACTGGTGCAATTTGAAATTACAGTAGCATGTTTTGTCACAAAAAAAAAGTTAACTATACAATTCACTACGATGGGAAAAAATTATACTAACACTGTATGAAATTACACCAGTGTAATAGGTCACCTTTGACATGTTGATACCAATGATTTGTATTTATAGTTAGTTTATAAGCAAAGGCAAATTTGTAAAAAGTTTCTGAAGTGCAGCGCGGCAAAAAAACCCAGCGTTAAATTATTTTTACCAGTATATCTATGTTATATGATTGAGTACTTATATCCTGTATCATAAAAAACACGATTCACATAAGTTAACATCACGCATAACAGTATTCTCATGCAACATTTAGAAAAGAAAAAAAGTGTATATATTACCTACATACATGATAAGCAATATAGTATATGACAATTTGAATACGACATAATGTATAAAATAAATGCATACGACATAATATAGATGACATTTACCTCTCTGTGTGTGTTATATGATTTCGTAGTTGTATGCCATATAATAAAAAACATGATACATATAAGTTAACATCACGCATGACAATGTTCTCATACAACAAAATACAACATTTAGAAGGACAAAATGTGTATAAAGCACATACATACATGATAAATAATATAGATATATGACAATATGGATACAACAAAAAGTATATGACATAGTACGCGCGCGCGCGCACGCACATGACATAATTTTCTGACAATACGACAACTCATATGCTCGCTATTTAAAATCATTGGTTTAATTTCTACCATTGAAGATCAACTACTTTTTGCCTATAAAAATCAATTTGCATATGATCTTTTATAAATTGTTTGCCAATATATAGAACTCCTAAATCCACAACTCAGTTGTGTAAGACAAATTTACTTAAACATGAATCAAGAAACCAAAACCACAAAAAAAATTGATCTTCAGATTTGGATATAAGTGATAAATAGATGCAACCGGACCACCGTATTTTTCGAATTGTATATATGTATGGGTGTACAGTTATGTAATTATTCCAGTATAAAAAATTTCTCTTATTTCTTTACCCAAGGAACTGCAATTACATAATAAAATTGTTGCATAGCATACTATATAAATCAACAAATTTATATGCTTGTTTATCATTATCTTCCAGACACGTATTAAAATAAAACTCATTTATCCCGTTCATACACTTAACGTTATTTAACACTTGAAATGGTATACTTGCTAGCGGTTATTAAGGATGAAGCTAGCTAATTGTTTGTTAAACAAAAAGGTTTAAACGAGCCTTTTTACACTTTCATAATTGAAAGCTTCTGTCATAATGAAAATTACATTTGTGGTAAGTCCATCTCATTACACCTTGCTCAAATTTTAGTTTACAAAACAATATATACACGGACACACACACACACAATATTATTGAACTATTAAATATCTGGTTAAATCTACTTAAATTGAGCTCTTCGATAGGGTCGTTGCATTTCAAAGAAAACAAAAGATAAAATATATCTAGTTCAGTGGCTTGGTATTAAAATCCTAAAAGCGAAGATAAAATACTTATGTATTGTGCATTCAAGTGTGTCAAATAACATTTTATATTATAGTATCATAATACTGCTTACTGAAAAGTTGGGTAAACTGATAAGCAATTTCTGTTGTATCATTTATAACTAAATCAAAATATTTTACTTCAGAGAAGTAGCCATAGTAAGCTCAGAATTCTTGTAAAAAAAAAAAGGGAAAAATGAGTTTCATATTCTAATTAAATGAAGAAGAAGAAAAGGCATAAAAAAATACAGGTTCAATAGAAAAGAAGTTGTTGCATTAACATGTTAAAGTCTAGTAAAATTAAAGTTCAAAAAAACATTTTACTTAAAACCTTCTATTTTATTAAACATGCATTAGACAAGCTTTCCAAAGTAGTTCAATCGATTATAAATAACACGGTTCAATCTCGACAAGTAACATTCTTACCGTTCGAGTAATTATTACTTATCAGGTAATTCTTAGTTCCAAATTCATCTACCATAATCTTCCACAAAATGACGCAAGCTACATTAGATTCAATTAATAGTATGTTGAAAGTAAACTTAATTTTTCAACCAAATGGTAGAAGGACTATTTTACCAAATAGGTAATGAACTTGCATCTCAACCGGATGAATGTTTCTCCTACTAAAGTAACTGAATCAATATCTTGCACTGCCCATTGTCTTTTGCAAATTCAAGCAGTTGTACGCTGACAAATTTGTTGTTCTAACTGCATGCGGGCAGTTGACAGCAATCATCCGGTTACTAGAAACATTTGCAGTAAATTCTTCACCAAACAACACAGTACATTATTTGGAAACAATATGAAGAAACCCAATTGCATCATTTTCAAACTCTGGTAAAATCATTGCAAAATCTATGATAATTAGTTACGGCACAAAAGCATTAAATTTGTTTCGAGGGTTTGGGAAATCAGGGTACCTCAGTCCTGATCGCTCAAGAAAATTCGGAGAGAAAATTCGAAGAAAGGGAAGCTATCAGCTGTTTTCCGATGCAAGATGAAAAAGTCGTTGGATCGGGCCCCGACAAAATATGTACGGTTGTGAGGAAAGAAATGGGTTGCGCTTAGCAAAAGATTGAATTGGGAGAGGTTTTGCAGCCATTTCCATTCACGTCGCACATTTTGCCTTTCCCATTAATTGGAAGAAGAAGAAAAATTAACACATCCCATTTTTACTTTTCCCACCTACAAACACCAAAATTAATTTTCATACTTTTTTCTCTCATTGCGCCTTTTTTTCCGAATATTGTTCATCATTGAACAAGTGTCGATCTCGAAAATCGAACTCGTGACCTTTAATCTGATCGTCTGAACTATCAACAAACTGAGTCAAATCAGTTGGCTTCTCTCGTTACCTTTTCATCGTGCTATTTCAAAATATTCTTACTTTCATCTTTATACAATACACTGTAGGGTTACTCATCATTCCTAATGCACGTCACGCTAGGTTTTATAACATTCCAAGTCATTCATAGACTTCATTTTCTAACATTCCAAATTACCTATGAACAAGATTTCTGTCAATTTCTTATCGACGTAACACTGTGTTACGAATGAAGCACTAAAAACCAACATATGAAGAAAAAGAAGTGCATGAAGAAAAGAAAAAAATACACGTAGACTTGAAACGTAACAGCATCGTCTTATTAGAAGAAAAAATCTTATTCGAAAATATTGTGCTCGTCTTCTTCCTCCATTGTTTATAGACAATAAAGTAAAATGCTAGATTTTAATATGGGAAGTCACAATAACATTATAGTTCAAATGAACTTTTCGTAACGGTAAACTAGTCATTGACTCATTATTATTATTATTATTATTATTATTATTATTTATTTTTTAATGGTTGACAAAAGGAAAAAATGGGTGGTTCAATAGAATTGGCCATGTTTTGTTGGGACCTATGGCTTTAGTAAATCCTAAGTTAAATGAATTTGGTGTGCATTGCCAAGATTGCATTAGAGAGTACTCGTTGAGGAGTAAAACCGATCACTTGATTACTATTGTCTTGTATTTGAAATAGGTATTTTTTATAAAAGCTGTGTAGTATTAATTATTGTCAATTATGTTACTTTTTAATTAATTAGTATTAACATAAGTAAGTTACATAAGAATAAAGGTAGAATAATTTATAATAACTGCTAATTATAACAGATACAATAATGTTGAATTGAAAATTCATTTTTACATGCTATGCAGAATGGTAAATATTATGCTATCTCAAACCAACATCATATTATTTCATACAACTAGTGCGAACCCGTGCTTCGCATACGGACCGCATTCAACCTCTTATCATCATAACATGTTTAAATGATTTATATGATTCATTGGTTAAGAAATAGTGATCTTTTTTATCAATTTTCAAATAAGTTTGCATTTTATCTAAAACTTATGTATAATCTTTGGAAACAGTAATGCAGATAGTACTAGTGCTTGATAAACAATTGCAAAATATCGAGGAAAAATGATTTCAAAGATAAAATTTCCACACAATATACATATAAATTATACACATATAAATTTATTGTGTGCATCAACTATTGCTCCATGCATCAGCTGTATTATATGTAACTTTATTTGATGAGATACCTTTATCAATCATTTCCTTTAATACTTGATGTCGTTGATTTCATTTGCTGCTTCGATAATAACTATCTATAAGAGCAGTGCATGTAATAACATTTGGTTTACACTTGACCATTGATTCAAAAATGCCAAAAGCAACGTTGACATGATTCATGAGAACGGAAGTGTTGATGGTGATCTCATAACTTACTATGTCTAGGAACACATTATACAGCATCATATTATTGTAGAATGGTAAGATTAGAGGATAAAGAGATTTATTTCTGTTTCGAACGATTCTTGTGAAAAATATGCTAAATCTAAAGCATACATATTTTATGTCTGAAGTGTTGGAACTAACAACCATTATTCAACAATATTTATTTTAATGTGAAGAATATCATTATATTTCTTTTACAGTCAAAACAAATTCAATATAATAAGAAGCACATAATTGTATTTAATGCTTTTGAGCTTTTCTAGTTTCATTTCTAATTCCATCTAACATTGTTGCTATATTTTGGTAATGTTGGATTTCACCAGACTTGACTGCAATTTGTGAAAGTAGAATCAGTGGTTAGAAATTTTCAAAACAATCAACGGCATAGATTAGTTAAAAGAAATAAAGTCAAACAGATTTAATAACTTTAATAATATGAATTATCTGAAAAACTATGATTTTAAAATTTTATTTTTAGCTATCAACAATGGATATCATTGGAAAACATATTAAATTTGAGATTTAATAGTGAAATCGATTCTTAAATCCAATTAATGTACAAAAAGCTATCAAATTTCAAATTTGGAATAGAAAGAAATTAAAAATGTGACTGTTCATTTCCAAAATATGAAGGAGGCCTGCGTGCTCTTGAAATCTAACTCAATAATAATATTATAGTATAGATTCTTTGAATTGGTTCATTCTTTCTCATACCACTACCTTGAAGTTTGTAATATTATTCAAGGTATTTATTCGCAATAAGATCAAGATCATCGTCAAATGTCATAAAGTCGGAGTTTCTAGTGTTGTGCTTTCGTATGAAGTTGTGAGTCGTGATTATAGCAATAACCATTTTTACTTAAATCAGAAATTGAAAAGTGAACATATTATTTAAGACTGCAAATTTTCTCTTCCATATTTCAAATGTTTCGTCAATTACCATACTTCTTTTAGGAAAATGAATGATCGTCCTAAAGAGGAGAGCACTCATATAATTTTATCTAAATAAAAAAAGAATCTGCCAATAAGCATGGTTGGTAACAAAACCCCTTGTACAATGTAAAATAAAGTAAAACCCAACTAAACCTAAGAGAAGTTCCAGAACAATAGAATATCAAACCAAGGACTAAAGAAAAGAAAAGGAAGCAGCACCTGTTTCAAACATGCATAATATAGCATAAAGTGAAAGCTAGAGATTACGATGACAAACCCAAATATATATCTAACTATGGAACGAAGAAAATGAATCAATAGAGCGATGGCCAAACAATGCATTAACCACAATAAGACAAGTGAAGAAAGCATATCCCCGCATTCACCATGAGTAAACATTAAGGGCTTTCTGGTCTCCTGCTTCCACTTAAACTGCAAAACTCAACCAAAAAACAAGCATAACACACACGCGCACGCATACGTATACTAAAATTATATACATATATGTGGAAGACAAGTGAAGAAATCGACTTTTTATATACTAAAATTTAATATAAAAAGATACATACATACATATATATACATATTTATATTAAAAAAATCATACAACCAATCTAGATGTGATATATCAATATGCTAGAATCGTCCCCTAACTAGCAGAGCAATAGACAATATATTAACCATTTATACATTAAATTGTAATTGTAGATCATATATTACCTTATATTCAAAGCCTATTAAAATACTTTGAAACGATGAGATATAATCCTCGGACATATTTTCAATCCAGTAGAGTGCTAGTCTCTGAACTGATGACCACCGAATATTGTTAGTTTTACTTTGATTAGTGTCTGGAATTGGAGGGATGGGAGTGGATTATTTTCAGCCAGAGAGGATGTTGATGGAGGTTCAAAATCATCAAAATGAGAGTAGGTTGAGATGATTTATAGAGGTGAGAATGGATAGATATTTTGGGATCAAGATCCACATTTCTCTCTTACCAAATTATTTCCTCATATCCATTCAAACTCTAGCCCTTTTAGCCATCATTATGGCCGCCTCCTATGCTTCATCATGGTCGAATATATCAGCTCCCATATGGGCTTCAAACCCATTTAAAGTCCGAACAAAGTATTTTGCATTTAAATATGATTTAAACGTGTATTGATATCATACATCGATTAATATATTTATAACTATTATAGACATATTTAATAATAGTTGTTCAGTAAATTAAAATAAAATGTTATAATTAATATTTCATAAATATCAGTTAATTTATAATAATTACAAATTAATTAAATCATTTGATCAAAAGAATATTCATCGTTTTGGTTGTGTGACCCATTAGGTGTAAATTTGGTCAGCGATTAATATCGAACTAGTTGAATATTAATGTTTACACATCACTAAACATGTGGTGTGACATTTTATACAAATAATTCGCTTACTTAGTTTCGGTAAAATCAAATTTTACTTCGTTAAAGCGTTGCCCGGTTGTGGCTATTATTTACATTATTCTCTTCATCAAAACTACACCACTTTGGACTTATGAAATTTGGTAATGCTCAAAATTCCAATATCATCCATATTCAACTTTATATTCCAAACACAAAGTTTTTAGTTCAACAATAATAATTAGTATTAACCGAAATGCTCTGGCCAAAGACTTTACTTTGAGCTGACTTCGACTGACCGTGATACTAACCTCATATAACTGAGAGTATGAATCCTCTATTAAATAGTGTTTCACTTCTAATGCTTCCACTCGACCCAATAATAGTCATTCGATGGACGTCGTGCCATGATTTAACTATATTCAAAGCTGAGTTTCCACATTGAAGCTCGACGGTATTCTTAATTCGAGAGAATTGTGTAATATAATCGCATCGATATTTTTTATTTGACCTTAGTCATATTAAACAACAGAAAACTATCGAGTAAGTCATTTCATAATATCTAATAACTATCAGTACGTAACCTTTTGGTGCCCTTAGCAACCATGAGTAATACGCTGCCCAACACTTGGAGAGCATTACGTACTCTAGTCTCAATGGATATATCGATATCCAGTCTCGATACATCTTGACTAGGAATATTTTAAATGGATATTTATTTTTATTGTGATAAATTACTGACGGTTACAACACTTACATAAAACATACCATTTATGGATTTTCTATTAACTATATGCCAAATTAAATTTGTTAATTAATAACACGTTATATCTAGTATATAATAGAAAGAAAACACCTTTTATTTTGAACAAGATTGGTTATTGAGTTAGATATATTCAACAAAGTACATGATTGCCCCTAGGGCATATTCTAATTCTATCAATCTCCCACTTGCACTTGAGGTCAATTATGGAATCTTATTCCAACTTCTCCAATCAGTTTCCTTAAAAACCAATTAGGTTAGTCCCTCAATAAACGAGTATGTTATTATGTTTTAATCGTCTACTCCATCAATCTACTCTCTTCGACGCTGATAAACTACCTTAACATGTGGAACAATTCAGAGTATGTCTCTCGATTTCTAGTAAGCTGTAAATTTTGTTACGAACTATATTAGGACATTTTTATCATATAATAATGTTATGGGATTCTCAACATTTGGAATCACCATCGAATCAGTTGTAAATTTGTGCTTTATAATATATACATTGCTTTTATCATGGTGTTATTCATGTCGTTGTACTTAGCTTTTTCGTCGAATCAGCCACAATCTTTTCTATAGACTATATTCGTCGACGCCATAACATAGTTAGGCACAACTTTGTGTATAATGGAAAGTCACGACATATTCGTCGACGCCATAACACAGTTAGGCAATTACTCTCAAATGGAACAATTTCCATAGACTATATGAGAACAAATGATAACCTAGCGGATCCATTTACTAAAGGTTTATCAAGAGAGAAAATTGACTGCGCATCGAGGGGAATGAGTTTAAAAGCCTAAACCAACAAGAGTTACCTTATACGGAAACCTATCCTAGCGACTGGAGATCCCACGGACTAGGATCAATAGGCAAACCGGTTATGAGTAACTCAAGAAGCTATGCATTTATATGGACTTAGTCCTACCCCATTCCTATGGTGCAAAATATAATGCATGCCTACAAAAGTAGTTAAAGGTTAAAACTATGTTTTTTAATGATGACCATATCTTGGAAAAAAACAAGTGGGGTATATGTAGGATACTCTTAATGGTTGCGATCACCTATGTTAGTGTGAGATTGGTCGGCTCTATGAGAATATTAAAAGGCTTTTATTCTCTAAAAACACTCGCAGAACCAAAAATTGTTAAGGACCAAAATGAACACAACCAAGAGATTGGATGAGAAGGGAATCAATGCTTCGTAAAGCTTATTGTCTGGATATACAATAAAGGCCGGCGGTTCAAGATGAAATAATTCACCGATTAGCCAAGTAGATCCGATAAGTTTTAACTAGGGAAAGTTCAAAGTGAAATATCTACTTATCCACGATAAAGCATTATTCCATATGTACTTTGTGATATTTCGCTTTGTGTGCGGGATATGTATATTATCATTCATGTGGGATTGTTGGAATTCCTAAAACAAATAAAGTGAATGATAACAAACATAAGTCCCACATCGCCTAATATACTAAGAAATCCAAGTATATTAATAGCTTTCTCAAGTGGAGGTTGGGGGTCTGGGGCTCCCAAATGTATGCTTCGTTGTGAGGAGGGAGATCATGCATCACCACCACACGTGCGCGCGCCCCGCCGTCGGGATCGGGTACGGGTATGGGTCTAAAATGACCATTCTTTTTATTAGGCCACTGTTTAACGGTTTTGGGCTTCGTTTGAAACTGGGCTGGGCCTGCAATTTGAAGAGAAGCGGGCGGGTGAAGACGGGCGCGGGGTTTTTGCTTGAGGAGATGCGGCTGTTCATAAGCGGACGCGAACAGTAGCGGGTGCGACCAGTTAGAAGCAAACAGGTGCGGCCAAACGCGAGCGGGTGCGACCCGACTGAAGCGGTACAGGCGAAACAGTACCAGGCGGTACGACCGGGTACGAAATAGTAGCAGGCAGGCGCGACCCGTTAACGAACAGCAGCGACCAAAAGGCAACGGGTGCGACCCGTCAAGCTGACGCGAATCAAATTCTCATCCGATTCCAATCTAATTTCTTCTGCTTCTTTACTCTACTGCTCAATATTCTATATATATCATAGAGTTGACATACTCATTACAATCTCGTGCAGATTACGTCTGTTGTATCTTAGGAGAGTTTTGAAATAAAATTCTTAAGGAAATTGTTACGACAAGCCTCAGACGGAATTTCCTTTATATACTGGTTAGATTCACTGTAATCTTTTCCGTTTATAAGTTGTACTATTTCTTACAATAGTATAACGTTGCTGTTGTAATATATTTACAACGTAACTTATTGTTACACTTATCTAATACAGAACTCCAACGTAGTGGAATTCTAATTAATAAACTTGTGCGACGAGTTTATTGTAGCATGCTATCTGTTTTAGTACATTAGCCAACTAACATCTTAAGAATTTTACTATTTTACGCTAAAACAGGGGTGGCAATAGTTGACAACATGAAAATGGATAAGTCCAACTTTTCAGCGGTTATTTCTGAATGCAATTTGGTTCAGAACCCTAAACAATGGTGGGTTGACACAGGAGCTACTGGTCATGTTTGCTCTGAAAAATTCATGTTTTCAACATACCAGAAATTCGATCAGAAAGAAAGACTCTACATGGGTAATTCTGCACTTTCCATGATCGAAGGCAGTGGCACAATTATCCTCAAGTTCACTTCTGGAAAAACTGTCAAATTAAATGATGTGCTTCACGTTCCAGACATACGCAAGAATCTGATCTCCGGCTCAGTGCTATCAAAGAAAAAATTCAAAATTGTGTTCGAATCAGACAAGATGGTTCTGTTCAAAGCTGGAATGTATATCGGAAGGGGTTATTTATGTGATGTCCTATTTAAGGCAAACATAGCCGTTATCGGCAATAAATCTATGTGTTCTGATTGTGCTATTAATAAAATTGAAGTCTCTTACTTGCTTGAGCACGAAATTTTAATATGGCGCGATATATTAGGACACATAAACTTCCGAAAAATGAAGAAATTATCAAACTTGGGATTGATTTCAAATTTCCAAGTAGATAAGAACTACAAATGTGAGACATGTGTAGAAGCAAAAATGGTCAAACAACCATTTAAATCTGTTGACAGAAGCACCGAACCATTAGGTTTGGTACATACAGATTTGTCTGATTTTAAATCACTACCTACAAGAGGTGGGAAAAAGTATTTCATTACTATTATTGACGATTATACGCGATATTGCTATGTATATCTTTTAAATAGTAAATATGAAGCAATAACAGCGTTTATAAAATACAAGGCTGAGGTAGAAAATCAGTTAAATAAAAATATCAAGACACTAAGATCTGATCGAGGTGGAGAATATGAATCACGATTTGAACAGTTCTGTGCCGAAAATGGTATAATTCATCAAACAACAGCTCCATATTCACCACAACAAAATGGTGTAGCCGAGAGGAAGAACAGAACGTTAAAAGACATGATTACTGCCATGCTTTTAACTTCTGGTCTACCGACAAACTTGTGGGGGGAAGCCTTAAATATGTCTAATCACATATTAAACAAAGTTCCTCACAATAAAACGGGAACAATTCCATATGAGATATGGAAAGGACACAAACCAAGCTTTAAATACCTCAAAGTGTGGGGGTGCTTGGCAAAAGTTCCAGTTCCGTCTCCCAAGAGAGTCAAACTTGGACCAAAAACAGTAGATTGTTATTATCTTGGGCCAGCCCAAAATAGTAGTGCCTACAGATTTTTGGTATCAAATCTGATATAACTGATATTCATGTAAATACAATCATGGTGTAACGACCCACTATTTGTACCATTCGAATTCGACAGTAATAGAACATGTCGAGCTGGAATAGTTCAAAATAATAGATTGTAAATATAGCTAAGGAACAAAAGAAACCAAATACACAGAATCACAGACACAGATATCAGAATCTCACAGCGGAATATAAAATAACACAGTGGTTCATGAAGCCACTTAAAACTTTTACCCAACAGAATTACATTGCTTGTAAATCTCAAATACAATTTTAAACATAAATAGAACGAGTCTTCAAAATAAGGTAAAACAGAAAAGCTTCCAGCAGCATGAATGATCTACGAGTGTCCTAGCTCTGGAGAGGAAACTGAAGCTGCAACTCAGGCTGACCCGAGCATACAATAAAACAAAACACTCGAGTCAGGACATACATACTTATATAATGTAAGCTAAATCAAGTGTACTGTAATGTAAAAAGCAAGTAACTTAAAGGATGCTTGGGATCGCCCATCCTCTAAGGATCCGTTAAACTATTTACTATATAGTATATTGCGCTATTATAATAGTGTCTATATTAAAATAAACTTACTTTTTAATAGCGTTAAGGGGTTACCCATATAGCCCTTAACACGTAATAGTCCCAGTAGTCCATCCAATATCATAGCTCCTCCTACTCGGGAAGCAACTAGAGGATACCACACGGGCTACGGGAGAAAACCAAACTCGTACAAGGCTCGATATGGTAGGTGACACGGCACAACTAGGCAATGCCAGGGTAGATATACCAATTGCTATCCGGACCGGTGGTAACGCGAAGCCGCAGCAACCGCCCACCTCGAACAACACTCCCAAATCAAAGGTGCGCACCAATACAATCACAAGAGTAATAGAATGGCATACGAAGAAGTGCGTTCGATCAGAGGAGCTACCTCATTAATCCGAGAATCGCTCCTGTTTTAGCCACCTTAAGCCAACTCACGGGAGTCGGGTCCACGTATATACCTTTAAGAGACCGTCACCACCAACCTACTTCATTCTGGAATCTCCACCGCGTACACGGTTGTCAAAGTGGTTTTCGGTATCGACAGAGAGTATGTCCATATCCGATCCCGGTCTCTTTGCCAACCAAACGTTATTATAACCCGTGGTTATAGTTTAAAAAAAATGGTATTTATTTTTCCAAATCAATATATATTTCAAATACCTTAAATTTTCAAATCCTTGATTTAAACATTTCTTTAAAAATATACCATTTCAATTTATTCAATCAAATTTGGAATTTATTTCTTTTATAATAGAAATCATATTTTCCTTTAAAATCTATCCAAACTCAATTTCTAGATTCTTTTATTTATTACATATTTAAATTCCAAAGTTTAACTTATTCTCAAAATCTTCCATAGATTCTCAAATAAATCCATCTTAATTTCTACAGCATTCAGGGAATGCTGTCTAAAGTTATGAGTTTAACCTAGTCAAATTTCAAAAGATAGCATTTAAATGCGGTTGTAGATTTTTAGATTTAAAATCTATTTCTAAATATAACTTGTTATATATATATAATACTCTAAATTTAAATCTTATCCTTTCAAAACTCCAGAATTTCTTAACATTTAAAACATTTATTCTATATTTATTTATTTTTAACATTTAAAACATTATAAAAATTTTACTAGAATATCCTGAATTTCTTAAAAATAATTTAAAATATTCCCAGAAAATAATATATATAAACCACGGGCCTGTATAAGATTTTCTAGCCTAGGTCAAGTGAAACGGATCTATATCATTTCAATCCGATATTTACACAACTCCGGGTTCTATCATTTCGAACCCGCAATCCCAAGATAATTTACAGCAGTTAACAAAATAAGTGATCAATAAAAATCAATTAGGCCTATCATTTCAGCCCATACCATCTATAATAACAGGGAACTTACAGTGGTGATTTAAGCAGTAAATAAACAATAACATAACTGCAGAAATAATATAACAGATAATACTGATGAGATGTCAATTTTAAACGGGTCCATCATTCTATATTACACTACAGACAGATAATAGTGAAATGCAATCATACACATACACTTGCAATAATTTACGAAATATAAATACGTATGTCTGGTGAGAAATACTCACTTGGGTGTTGCAGAAAATTTGAATTCAAAAATGACAATTCACCGGTACAGACTGACAGAGAGTAACGGTCAAATTTCCCGGGCGTCGCCTAGATTTAGATCTAGAACAAAATTTCAAAATATAGGAACGCGACTTTAGATTTTATAGTCAACGAAAAATTAAAGATAGGAAAAGAAATTTGACTTGCTCGACCAAATTTTCTAAGACACGATTGCAAAAATGAATACGAGTGTACCCCTAACTTGTTCATGCCTACCCTATACATATGCAATGCCTACCCTTTTCTTCATTCATCAAATAATTTTTTTTTTCTCTTTTCTTCTTCCCCCTTTTTTTTTTTTTTATTTATTTATTTTGATTACCAAAAATCTCAAATAAATATCAGATTTCACTGCCACCAGCCCAAATGACATTTACCCGAGTTTCCCTTCTATGCTTCGAGTCAGATCAGGAATTTCTTCGAGTCAAACTTTAGTCTGCTTCGGGTTACATACGCATCTACTTCGAGTCATTTGTGGAAGTGTTGAAACACTTCAATTTCCAGAAATCCACCTTCTCTGGCCTTCACTGCCATTCCTTCCTCCTACCACTGACTTCACCTATCTCAGCCACCTCCTATACCCCATGCTAGTGTGTCAGACCATCCCAGCCCCTGGATTTGTGTGTGTTTCTGATGTGCAGGTCCTGTGCACGTGCACACTCCAGGTATGCTAACAGTTGCATCATTTTCCCACTTCTTCCCAAAGCTTTCTACTGCTAACCAACTTCACAATTTAACTGCATCACCAGACATCACTTCACCAGATGCACCTTTCAGATCTGCCAGTCTTCACTCAACCTTCCCCCTTCCAGATTTCCAGACCTGGCAGTTTCACCAACCTCAACTATTTACCACTACATTCAGTCACCCATGCTACCCTCTCATGCCATTTACACTGCTACATCTAGTGCAAGTGCAGACTGAAATTCATGCAGATCTGAACCCCATACATATGTAAACTGAAACCATGTCTCCTATGATACTTATAACATGCTTACATGATGCAAACTAAAATCATATTCATATGCACTGACTCCTACCATGATGCAGACACACTTTTACACAAGATTCATATGAATGGTGGGTCTGACACTTAATATGTATATAGATGCACTGAAAACATATGCCTACCTGATGCAGACAAACTCCTATACCAATTTATAGTCTACCTCTTCCACTGCAGGCTTCATCAAAAGAACACACACCCCAGATCTACAACTGATATCATGTTAGACACATTTAAACTTCCCTATATGCTACTCTGTAAAACATGTAGACAGCACAACATGAACCTCATACCAAAATTGGGCATGGCCGAGCAAGACACACAAATGACAGAGAAAAGCTTAGAATAGGAAGGAAGAAATAAGAGAGACTATTACCTGATTTGAGCAAAAGACTGACTGGAATTTGCAGAGGAAAATGTAGAGGAAGGTGAAAGATACATATAGGCCGAGGCTTGATATTCTAGAGGAAATCAAGGCAGTTTCTCTTATGTAATGACTCTGGGAAGATTTTGAGCAAATTAAGCTATCAGTTTCAAAGTAAATGTCTGATGCGTGATCATAGCCATTGATGGTGTGATGGAGGGATAAGGTAAAGGCAGAGTTTTCTATTCCTAAACAAACGTTCAGCCCCCTTTTTATTTTTCATCAATTCATATTAAGGCCGAGCAGTTTCCAATATTTGAAGTTTATCTGATGCTTTGCTTTGGAAAGCAATCAATGGCTGTTTAAATTTAAGAAACTGATGAAAGAATCATGCGAGATCAAAGCTTGATATTGAAACTGAAGTTGAAGTTAGGGGAAAGATTGATATGTTGATGCACGATTTCAGTTATAAATTTTTTTTTTCCAGTGCATATTTACTTTTGAGCATAATCAGTGGTTACTTGATTCACTCGTATATGGTTATGAATCTAGCCTGGCACTGTTGAATGTGCATGCTACAGTTTGAATATGAGGTAGTGTACAAGTGAAATTGAAATGGCCGAGAGAATGTGAAACAAAAGTTTGAACGTGTTGAATTTTAAATGTTGGTTTTAAATTTTTGTTAAACTTCCTCTGATTTAGTTTGACGTTTTCAAATGTTAACGTTACGTTTATAAGTAGTCAGTTTAAAATTTGAACGTACGTCAAAATATATAAAATCAGCTGACAGTTTAAAATACGTACGTTAGTTAAAACGCTGACTGATATTTTATGTCCAAAGATATTTAAAACATGATTTTTACACTACGCTAGACAGACGCAGTTTAAAATTTCAGAAATCTTCGTAAAAATATTATTTTAAAAACACATGTTTTATTATGTCATTTATACCCTATAATTTACGCGTCTGTTAAACGCGAAATTTAACTGTCAAATCTTAGATTAAATTTTCACAGATATTATTTAATTTTTATTGACATGAACAATTTTATAAAATATATCTCCAATTTAAATAATTAAACTATATTTTTAAACATAAATTATATAATATAGACTTCAAAAATTCAAATAACTAAGTAGAATAAATAGCTAAAACTAGGGTTGTTACACTCTCCCCCACTTAAGAACTTTTCGTCCTCGAAAAGGAACGAAAGAAAAGAATCAAAAGGAATATAAGCTAGATAGATAAGTACCTTAAACGAATAGTTCTGGGTTTGAAGCACGGATGCTCTCCTCCGTTTCCCATGTGCAATCTCGCCCATCAGTGCTCCATTGCACTTTGACCAACGGGATGGATTTTCTTCTGAGCTGTTTCGTACCTTGATCGACGATACGAAGCGGCTTCCTTTCCATAGTCAAATCAGGCTCGATGTCCAGACCATCGAGAGCAGTAGGCTGGATGACTAAAGATGGGTCGTGAAGACAGCGACGAAGGTGAGATACATGGAATACATTGTGAATTCCAGCAAATTTCTCAGGTAGATCTAGTCTATAAGCGAGAGACCCAATCCTCTCCAAAATACGGAATGGACCGATGAATCTAGGGGCTAGCTTTCCTCTTCGACCAAACCGGACTACATTCTTTAAAGGAGAGATTTTCAGAAATACCAAATCACCAACATCAAACTCCAATTTCCTTTTTCGCCGATCAGCGTACTTCTTTTGTCTGTCTTGAGCAACCTTTAATCTCCTCTTAATCTCCTCTACTTTCTCTGAAGCTTCTAGAATCATCTCCGGACCAAGGACTAAGCGGTTACCAGACTCAATCCAACAAGAAGGAGATCTACACGGTTTCCCGTATAGAGCAGCAAAAGGGGACATCTTAAGACTAGCCTGATAACTATTGTTATAGGTGAATTCCACAAGATGAAGATGGTCTTCCCAAGATCCTCCATAGTCCAAGATGCAAGCACGAAGAAGGTCTTCTAGAATCTGATTTACCCTTTCAGTCTGACCGTCAGTTTGTGGGTGATAAGCGGTGCTCAGGTTCAAACGAGTACCCAAGGATTCTTGGAACGCTTTCCAAAACTGACTAGTGAAAATGGGGTCACGATCGCAGACAATGCTAAGAGGAACGCCATGGAGACGAACAATCTCCCTCATATAAATCTCAGATAAACTCAAAGCCGTGCGGGTAGATCTGACTGGAATAAAATGAGCAGACTTAGTCAATCTATCCACAATAACCCATATGCTTTCATTACCCCTTCTAGATCTCGGTAAACCATCGATAAAATCCATAGAAACTTGCTCCCACTTCCAGTTTGGAATTTCCAAAGGCTGCAATAAACCGGGTGTTTTCTGATGGTCTGCCTTAACTTGCTGGCAAGTCGCACATCTACTGACAAAGATGGAGACATCTCGCTTCATACCCTTCCACCAGTATAGCTTCTTCAAATCCTGATACATTTTAGCTACGCCAGGATGAATGGAGAGTCGGGACTGATGATGTTCCCGGAGTAATTCCTGCCTTAAACCGTCAACATTAGGGACACAAATCCTTCCATTTATCCTTAAAACTCCTTTATCATCGATCTGAGCTCCCTTTCCATCAGAGCTATTACCACCAATTCTGCTACGAACACTTCCCTTTATACGCCTAAGCATCTCGTCTTCATCTTGTTTAGCCACGATACGATCCAAAAGAGGGGAAGATACAAAAATCTGACATAACAAAGATTTCTTCCTGCTTAGCGCATCTGCCACTACATTGGCTTTCCCAGGAGTATAGTTGATGTCGAGGTCATATGCAGCAAGGAACTCGAGCCATCGCACTTGTCTCTGATTTAAATCTTTCTGGGTAAAGATATATTTCAGAGATTTATGATCAGTAAAGAGATCAAACTTAGCTCCCAAGAGATGGTGTCTCCAAAGCTTCAAAGCAAAAACAACAGCCAACAACTCTAAATCGTGGGCAGCATAGTTAGCTTCATGTGTCTTCAGCTGACGACTAGCATAAGCAATCACTCCCCCATCTTGCATTAGCACTGCTCCCAATCCTTCTCGACAAGCATCGGTGAATACCGTTAATCTTTCACTTCCGTTTGGTACAGTAAGTACTGGTGCGGAGGTGAGCTTATCTTTTAACTCTTGGAAAGCAGCTTTACACTTACTGCTCCATACAAACTTGACATTCTTCCGAGTTAGAGCAGTCAGAGGAGCCGAAATCCGAGCAAAATTCTCAATGAACCTTCGATAGTAGCCGGCAAGGCCTAGAAAACTGCGGATATCGGTGGGAGTCTTAGGTTCTTCCCAATCTTGGATTGTAGCAATCTTGACTGGATCAACAGAAACTCCTTCTCTAGAGACAATATGCCCAAGGAATCGGACTTCTTCTTCCCAGAAATGGCATTTAGAGAACTTAGCCTTCAATTGGT
Source organism: Allium cepa (assembly GCA_030765085.1). Classification (NCBI taxonomy): domain Eukaryota; kingdom Viridiplantae; phylum Streptophyta; class Magnoliopsida; order Asparagales; family Amaryllidaceae; genus Allium; species Allium cepa. Next base: position 734,943,114 of record CM060935.1, on the reverse strand, counting down.
GATTCCGGAGAGTCTCTAAAACATACATCAAATGAACTCTATGCTCTTCCTCAGACTTGGAGAAAACAAGGATGTCATCAATAAAGACAAGGACAAATTTATTGAGCACATCGCGGAAAACTCGGTTCATCAAGTCGACGAAGAAAGCAGGGGCATTTGTCAAGCCAAAAGGCATAACTAGCCATTCAAAGAAACCATTCTCAGTTCTGAAAGCAGTTTTGGGGATGCTTTCCTCAGCAATTCTTAGCTGATGGAAACCTGTAGCTAAATCAAGCTGAGAGAAAACAGTTGCTCCAAAGAGTTGATCGAACATATCGTTTATGCGGGGCATAGGATATCTGTTCTTCATGGTAAGCTTGTTGAGTTCTCTATAATCAACACACATCCTGAGAGAACCATCAGATTTTGTGACAAAGACAACAGCTGCTCCCCATTCAGAGAAGCTAGGTCTAATCAGACCTTTGGAAGATAAGTCTTGAATCTGATTTCTTAATTCGCTCTTCTCTCGTGGTGCCATTCTTCTTGGTGGAAGGACTACCGGTCGTGCTCCAGGGATAAGATCGATACGGAAATCAATTTCCCGTTTTGGAGGTAAAGAAGTGACTTCACCAAACACGTCGGGAAACTGTTTGACTACAGGGGTGGAATGGATATCATCTGGGAAAGTGTCAAGAGAATAGATGAAACTACCAGCAAACTCTTGAGGCCACTTACACTGGATCTCTAATGGATTCCCTAAATCATCTTTAAGAACAACAGTACGAGAACTACAAGAGATATCTGCACCATGCCTATCTAACCAATCGCCTCCGAGTAAAAGGTCGAAAGCGTCGAAACCCAAAACATAAAAGTCTCCAGTGAAGCATTGTTGGAAATGGAGGAGCTTCACATCCCTACAAACTTTACTAAGGTTCGCAGGACCACCGATGGGGTTTGAGACACATAAAGGTATAGAAGAAAGTTCAGGAGAAAGGCGATGTTCAAATCTATTACAGAGATCGGATGAAATGAAGCTGTGGGAAGCTCCGGTATCGAATAAAACTCGAACGGGTAATTTGAACAAAGTAAAAGATCCCTGAAGAGTACCTTGAGAATCATCTGGAGCTGGAGCTGGTGCAGGTGCAGGCTGCGGAGCTGTAGAAGATGCAGCAGTTACTGCAAAGACTCCGGATGTCGTGCCCCTCTTCTGAGTGGGACAATCCTTCTTGTAATGTCCTGGCTGGAGGCAGATGTGGCATAGATCCCTCCTGGCAAACTGAGCAGGTGGTGGAATGGAAGCACCCAAGGTAGGACAGCGATTGGCAAAATGTCCTTTCTGGTGGCATCTGTGGCAAGTGATGGTGGACAGATCTACAGGTGGCCTCGCAGAAACGGAAGATGATGATGATCCCAACCCTTGAGCCTTGTTCCTCTTATGACGGTAGAAATTTGATTTCCTCTTTCTTGAATTACCGGAAAACCGAGCTGATGCAGACTGGGCAGCTGGGGTGTTCTTAGATGTAGGGTTCTCGTACCGGAGAGCCATATCCATCAATGCCGTAAATGTCCCATGCACATGAGTAATGAGTCGATCGTAGAACTCAGGTCGAGCTCCAGCGATAAACTTCTCGTTCAGCTTGAGCGGGGTGTCAATCAGGTTCAGACCATACTGTGAGAGTTCGTTAAACTTCCTCTCATACTCCGTGAAGGTCATATTGCCTTGCTTAAGATCCATGAATTCCCTATAGAGTTGAGACTTGCCTGCTTCGGGCATCCACTTGGCCAGAAAGGCCTCCCTAAAGCACGATAAGAGTTTAAAAGATAGATTCAAAGCTGGAATTCAAGTCCGAATTTTGACAACCAAAAGATACCTAAATTGCTCCCAAGTGAGGTCAGCCTCATTTGTCTGAGCAGTAATAGATAGCCACCAATTCAAGGCAGCGCCCTTCATCTGCCAGGCTGCGAGTTGCCTTTGCTGGGCATTAGTAATCTCGAGGCAGGAGAAAATCCTTTCTAAGTCCCGAAGCCATTGCTGAGCTTCTATGATAGTCTCTGTCCCCATAAATTTTGTGCCACCTAGCTCAACATAGTCCTTGCACAATTTAGTGAAACGGACAGGGGCAGCAGGAGGAGGAGCGACTTGCCCTCGACCTTGATTATTTCTTCTATTCATCCTGAAAGATTAAGGATGGATACTAAGGATAGAGGAAAATATTAAGATGTTCTAGGATACGATAAAGTCTAAGCAATTAACAAAAGCTTGAATATAACGATGGAGAGAAATGGAAGAAGTGTTTGGAACTTATTTAACCTAGGAAGTTTTATACCAAAATACTTTGAAAATACGCTCTCTCACCAGGAAAGATTCTGGAATTTGACTTCACTCATTCTAGAGTATTGCTACTCTATCTCTAATGAGTTTTTTTTTTTGTTCCTTAAGCTATGGTTTATAACCTGGCTCTGATACCAACTGTAACGACCCACTATTTGTACCATTCGAATTCGACAGTAATAGAACATGTCGAGCTGGAATAGTTCAAAATAATAGATTGTAAATATAGCTAAGGAACAAAAGAAACCAAATACACAGAATCACAGACACAGATATCAGAATCTCACAGCGGAATATAAAATAACACAGTGGTTCATGAAGCCACTTAAAACTTTTACCCAACAGAATTACATTGCTTGTAAATCTCAAATACAATTTTAAACATAAATAGAACGAGTCTTCAAAATAAGGTAAAACAGAAAAGCTTCCAGCAGCATGAATGATCTACGAGTGTCCTAGCTCTGGAGAGGAAACTGAAGCTGCAACTCAGGCTGACCCGAGCATACAATAAAACAAAACACTCGAGTCAGGACATACATACTTATATAATGTAAGCTAAATCAAGTGTACTGTAATGTAAAAAGCAAGTAACTTAAAGGATGCTTGGGATCGCCCATCCTCTAAGGATCCGTTAAACTATTTACTATATAGTATATTGCGCTATTATAATAGTGTCTATATTAAAATAAACTTACTTTTTAATAGCGTTAAGGGGTTACCCATATAGCCCTTAACACGTAATAGTCCCAGTAGTCCATCCAATATCATAGCTCCTCCTACTCGGGAAGCAACTAGAGGATACCACACGGGCTACGGGAGAAAACCAAACTCGTACAAGGCTCGATATGGTAGGTGACACGGCACAACTAGGCAATGCCAGGGTAGATATACCAATTGCTATCCGGACCGGTGGTAACGCGAAGCCGCAGCAACCGCCCACCTCGAACAACACTCCCAAATCAAAGGTGCGCACCAATACAATCACAAGAGTAATAGAATGGCATACGAAGAAGTGCGTTCGATCAGAGGAGCTACCTCATTAATCCGAGAATCGCTCCTGTTTTAGCCACCTTAAGCCAACTCACGGGAGTCGGGTCCACGTATATACCTTTAAGAGACCGTCACCACCAACCTACTTCATTCTGGAATCTCCACCGCGTACACGGTTGTCAAAGTGGTTTTCGGTATCGACAGAGAGTATGTCCATATCCGATCCCGGTCTCTTTGCCAACCAAACGTTATTATAACCCGTGGTTATAGTTTAAAAAAAATGGTATTTATTTTTCCAAATCAATATATATTTCAAATACCTTAAATTTTCAAATCCTTGATTTAAACATTTCTTTAAAAATATACCATTTCAATTTATTCAATCAAATTTGGAATTTATTTCTTTTATAATAGAAATCATATTTTCCTTTAAAATCTATCCAAACTCAATTTCTAGATTCTTTTATTTATTACATATTTAAATTCCAAAGTTTAACTTATTCTCAAAATCTTCCATAGATTCTCAAATAAATCCATCTTAATTTCTACAGCATTCAGGGAATGCTGTCTAAAGTTATGAGTTTAACCTAGTCAAATTTCAAAAGATAGCATTTAAATGCGGTTGTAGATTTTTAGATTTAAAATCTATTTCTAAATATAACTTGTTATATATATATAATACTCTAAATTTAAATCTTATCCTTTCAAAACTCCAGAATTTCTTAACATTTAAAACATTTATTCTATATTTATTTATTTTTAACATTTAAAACATTATAAAAATTTTACTAGAATATCCTGAATTTCTTAAAAATAATTTAAAATATTCCCAGAAAATAATATATATAAACCACGGGCCTGTATAAGATTTTCTAGCCTAGGTCAAGTGAAACGGATCTATATCATTTCAATCCGATATTTACACAACTCCGGGTTCTATCATTTCGAACCCGCAATCCCAAGATAATTTACAGCAGTTAACAAAATAAGTGATCAATAAAAATCAATTAGGCCTATCATTTCAGCCCATACCATCTATAATAACAGGGAACTTACAGTGGTGATTTAAGCAGTAAATAAACAATAACATAACTGCAGAAATAATATAACAGATAATACTGATGAGATGTCAATTTTAAACGGGTCCATCATTCTATATTACACTACAGACAGATAATAGTGAAATGCAATCATACACATACACTTGCAATAATTTACGAAATATAAATACGTATGTCTGGTGAGAAATACTCACTTGGGTGTTGCAGAAAATTTGAATTCAAAAATGACAATTCACCGGTACAGACTGACAGAGAGTAACGGTCAAATTTCCCGGGCGTCGCCTAGATTTAGATCTAGAACAAAATTTCAAAATATAGGAACGCGACTTTAGATTTTATAGTCAACGAAAAATTAAAGATAGGAAAAGAAATTTGACTTGCTCGACCAAATTTTCTAAGACACGATTGCAAAAATGAATACGAGTGTACCCCTAACTTGTTCATGCCTACCCTATACATATGCAATGCCTACCCTTTTCTTCATTCATCAAATAATTTTTTTTTTCTCTTTTCTTCTTCCCCCTTTTTTTTTTTTTTTATTTATTTATTTTGATTACCAAAAATCTCAAATAAATATCAGATTTCACTGCCACCAGCCCAAATGACATTTACCCGAGTTTCCCTTCTATGCTTCGAGTCAGATCAGGAATTTCTTCGAGTCAAACTTTAGTCTGCTTCGGGTTACATACGCATCTACTTCGAGTCATTTGTGGAAGTGTTGAAACACTTCAATTTCCAGAAATCCACCTTCTCTGGCCTTCACTGCCATTCCTTCCTCCTACCACTGACTTCACCTATCTCAGCCACCTCCTATACCCCATGCTAGTGTGTCAGACCATCCCAGCCCCTGGATTTGTGTGTGTTTCTGATGTGCAGGTCCTGTGCACGTGCACACTCCAGGTATGCTAACAGTTGCATCATTTTCCCACTTCTTCCCAAAGCTTTCTACTGCTAACCAACTTCACAATTTAACTGCATCACCAGACATCACTTCACCAGATGCACCTTTCAGATCTGCCAGTCTTCACTCAACCTTCCCCCTTCCAGATTTCCAGACCTGGCAGTTTCACCAACCTCAACTATTTACCACTACATTCAGTCACCCATGCTACCCTCTCATGCCATTTACACTGCTACATCTAGTGCAAGTGCAGACTGAAATTCATGCAGATCTGAACCCCATACATATGTAAACTGAAACCATGTCTCCTATGATACTTATAACATGCTTACATGATGCAAACTAAAATCATATTCATATGCACTGACTCCTACCATGATGCAGACACACTTTTACACAAGATTCATATGAATGGTGGGTCTGACACTTAATATGTATATAGATGCACTGAAAACATATGCCTACCTGATGCAGACAAACTCCTATACCAATTTATAGTCTACCTCTTCCACTGCAGGCTTCATCAAAAGAACACACACCCCAGATCTACAACTGATATCATGTTAGACACATTTAAACTTCCCTATATGCTACTCTGTAAAACATGTAGACAGCACAACATGAACCTCATACCAAAATTGGGCATGGCCGAGCAAGACACACAAATGACAGAGAAAAGCTTAGAATAGGAAGGAAGAAATAAGAGAGACTATTACCTGATTTGAGCAAAAGACTGACTGGAATTTGCAGAGGAAAATGTAGAGGAAGGTGAAAGATACATATAGGCCGAGGCTTGATATTCTAGAGGAAATCAAGGCAGTTTCTCTTATGTAATGACTCTGGGAAGATTTTGAGCAAATTAAGCTATCAGTTTCAAAGTAAATGTCTGATGCGTGATCATAGCCATTGATGGTGTGATGGAGGGATAAGGTAAAGGCAGAGTTTTCTATTCCTAAACAAACGTTCAGCCCCCTTTTTATTTTTCATCAATTCATATTAAGGCCGAGCAGTTTCCAATATTTGAAGTTTATCTGATGCTTTGCTTTGGAAAGCAATCAATGGCTGTTTAAATTTAAGAAACTGATGAAAGAATCATGCGAGATCAAAGCTTGATATTGAAACTGAAGTTGAAGTTAGGGGAAAGATTGATATGTTGATGCACGATTTCAGTTATAAATTTTTTTTTTCCAGTGCATATTTACTTTTGAGCATAATCAGTGGTTACTTGATTCACTCGTATATGGTTATGAATCTAGCCTGGCACTGTTGAATGTGCATGCTACAGTTTGAATATGAGGTAGTGTACAAGTGAAATTGAAATGGCCGAGAGAATGTGAAACAAAAGTTTGAACGTGTTGAATTTTAAATGTTGGTTTTAAATTTTTGTTAAACTTCCTCTGATTTAGTTTGACGTTTTCAAATGTTAACGTTACGTTTATAAGTAGTCAGTTTAAAATTTGAACGTACGTCAAAATATATAAAATCAGCTGACAGTTTAAAATACGTACGTTAGTTAAAACGCTGACTGATATTTTATGTCCAAAGATATTTAAAACATGATTTTTACACTACGCTAGACAGACGCAGTTTAAAATTTCAGAAATCTTCGTAAAAATATTATTTTAAAAACACATGTTTTATTATGTCATTTATACCCTATAATTTACGCGTCTGTTAAACGCGAAATTTAACTGTCAAATCTTAGATTAAATTTTCACAGATATTATTTAATTTTTATTGACATGAACAATTTTATAAAATATATCTCCAATTTAAATAATTAAACTATATTTTTAAACATAAATTATATAATATAGACTTCAAAAATTCAAATAACTAAGTAGAATAAATAGCTAAAACTAGGGTTGTTACACATGGAATCAAGAGATGCCTCATTCTTTGAAGATGTGTTTCCGCACAAAAGGAATGAAGGAAATAATGTCTCAAAAAGGACAAGGGAAGAATCAAACGATTCGCATAAAGATGAAACTCATCATGAAATTGAGGATGCTGAACCAAGAAGAAGCGTAAGGGCTAGAACTTCCAAAACATTTGGTTCGGACTTTTTTTACATATGTATTAGAGCACTAACCTCAAATGTACAAATAAGCAATGTCGTCTTCTGAATCCTCATGTTGGAAAGAAGCAATCCAAAGTGAGATTAATTCAATTCTAAGTAATAAAACTTGGAAAATTGTTGATATTCCACCAGGAATAAAACCAATTGCTGCAAATGGATTTTCAAGAAGAAAATGAAAGCAGATGGCTCTATCGACAAGTATAAAGCCAGACTAGTAGCCAAAGGATATCGTCAAAAAGAAGGAGTAGACTTTTTTGATACATATTCGCCGGTAACACGAATAACCTCTATAAGAACGATAATAGCAATTGCGTCCATCTATAATCTAGAGATTCATCAGATGGATGTAAAAACAGCATTCTTAAATGGAAATCTCGATGAGGAGATTTACATGGAGCAACCTGAGGGATTTATTTCCAAAGGAAATGAAAACAAAGTCTGCAGATTAGTCAAATCATTATACGGACTAAAACAAGCTCCAAAGCAATGGCACGAAAAATTTGATAGTGTCGTGATGAGAAATGGTTTTCGTATAAATGAATGTGACAAATGTGTTTATTATAAACAACTTGGACAATCATATGTGATGATCTGTCTATATGTGGACGATATGCTAATATTCGGTCCAAATACTCTGGTAATTGAGACCATAAAGAAAATGTTGATCAACGATTTCGACATGAAATACTTGGGTGTTGCAGATGTTATTTTGGGAATAAAAATAATAAGAACACCTAATGGAATTGAGTTATCTCAATCACATTATGTAGAAAAAGTGATTGAAAGATTTCAAAATTTTGGAATTAATGGAGTAAATACACTTTTTAATCCATCAGAAGTACTGCATAAAAACACTAATGAGAGTGTAATGCAATTGGAATATTCTCATGTAATAGGATGTCTCATGTACCTCATGAATTGCACAAGACCAGATATAGCTTATGCAGTAAGTCGCTTGAGCAGGTATACAAGCAATCCAGGGAAGGAACACTGGAAAGCACTAATGAGAGTGCTTGGATATTTAAAAAATACCACTAACTATTCCTTACATTATGGAAAATATCCTGCTGTCTTAGAATGATATAGTGATGCAAATTGGATTGCAAATTCAGAGAAATCAAAATCAACAAGTGGTTATGTCTTTACCCTAGCAGGGGCAGCAGTGTCATGGAAATCTACTAAACAAACATGCATAGCTCGATCCACTATGGAATCAGAGTTCATTGCATTAGATAAAGCAGGCGAAGAAGCAGAATGACTTCGTCACTTTTTAGAAGATATCCCATTTTGGCCTAAACCTGTACCGGCCATATGTATACACTGTGATAACCAAGCTGCGCTAAGTAGAGCGCACAACTTTGTGTATAATGGAAAGTCACGGCGTATTCGTCGACGCCATAACACAGTTAGGCAGTTACTCTCAAATGGAACAATTTCCATAGACTATGTGAGAACAAATGATAACCTAGCGGATCCATTTACTAAAGGTTTATCAAGAGAGAAAATTGACTGCGCATTGAGGGGAATGAGTTTAAAAGCCCAAACCAACAAGAGTTACCTTATACAGAAACCTATCCTAGCGACTGGAGATCCCACGGACTAGGATCAATAGGCAAACCGGTTATGAGTAACTCAAGAAGCTATGCATTTATATGGACTTGGTCCTACCCCATTCCTATGGTGCAAAATATAATGCATGCCTACAAAAGTAGTTAAAGGTTAAAACTATGTTTTTTAATGATGACCATATCTTGGAAAAAAACAAGTGGGGTATATGTAGGATACTCTTAATGGTTGCGATCACCTATGTTAGTGTGAGATGGGTCAGCTCTATGAGAATATTAAAAGGCTTTTATTCTCTAAAAACATTCGCAGAACCAAAAATTGTTCAGGACCAAAATGAACACAACCAAGAGATTGGATGAGAAGGGAATCAATGCTTCGTAAAGCTTATTGTCTGGATATACAATAAAGGCCGACGGTTCAAGATGAAATAATTCACCGATTGGCCAAGTAGATCCGATAAGTTTTAACTAGGGAAAGTTCAAAGTGAAATATCTACTTATCCACGATAAAGCATTATTCCATATGTACTCTGTGATATTTCGCTTTGTCTGGGGGATATGTATATTATCATTCATGTGGGGGATTGGTGGAATTCCTAAAACAAACAAAGTGAATGATAACAAACATAAGTCCCACATCGCTTAATATACTAAGAAAGCCAAGTATATTAATAGCTTTCTCAAGTGGAGGTTGGGGGCCTGGGGCTCCCAAATGTATGCTTCGTTGTGAGGAGGGAGATCATGCATCACCACCACACGTGCGCGCGCGCCGCCGCCGCCGTCCAACCGAACCGAACCGGGCCGGGCTCGGGTACGGGTACTGGTCTAAAATGACCATTCTTTTTACTAGGCCACTGTTTAACGGTTTTGGTCTTCGTATGAAACTGGGCTGGGCCTGGAATTTGAAGAGAAGCGGGCGGGTGAAGACGGACGCGGGGTTTTTGCCTGAGGAGATGCGACTGTTCATAAGCGGACGCGAACAGTAGCGGGTGCGACCCGTTAGAAGAAAACAGGTGTGGCCAAACGCGAGCGGGTGCGACCCAACTAAAGCGGTACAGGCAAAACAATACCAGGCGGTATGAGCCGGTGCGAAACAGTTGCAGGCGGGCGCGACCCGTTAACGAACAACAGCGACCAAAAGGCAACGGGTGCGACACGTCAAGCGGACGCGACTGTTTGAATGGATGCGGACGAAATTATAAATAGGAGAGAATACTGATCACATTCTCATCCGATTCCAATCTAATTTCTTCTGCTTCTTTGCTCTACTGCTCAATATTGCATATATATCACAGAGTTGACATACTCATTACAATCTCATGCAGATTACGTCTGTTGTGTCTTGGGAGAGTTTTGAAATAAAATTCTTAAGGAAATTGTTACGACAAGCCTCAGACGGAATTTCCTTTATATACTGGTTAGATTCACTGTAATCTTTCCCGTTTATAAGTTGTACAATTTCTTACAATAGTATAACGTTGCTGTTGTAATATATTTACAACGTAACTTATTGTTACACTTATCTAATACAGAATTCCAGCGTAGTGGAATTCTAATTAATACACTTGAGCGACGAGTTTATTGTAGCAAGCTATCTGTTTTAGTACACTAGCCAACTAACAATTAATTCATTATTTACTGCGTTCATTTTTCAATTTTCTTTATGGTTCTTTATTATAACAAACACAATGAACGTTGGTGATAAATATAAATGATTTGAGCGTATAGTCAATTGCATTTAATGAAATCAGATTGAGTTATTCATCTTCATACTGTACTTCATTTTTAACAGCAGGTTTATATCTTAAGTTATATTGCCTTCTGCTTTTCGTGCATCCAGAAGTTGCTTAATTTTGAGAAGCCGACTCTATATTGCTTAGCACAATTTTCCAAAGTAAACTCCTACGAATAAGAAATTACTCTTTTAGACTCTATTTAAAGCTAATTACAAAACTAGACTTGGTTTTGAATAATACTTGAGCAATTATGAATTGCACAAGCATTAAAAAAAATTATATACGTTGAGCTTGCGCATTCCATAAATGCGCAAGCTCTATGTATATAGCTTGCACAATCCAAAAGTGTGCAAGCTTTATATTTAAAGTTTGCACACTTATGAAATGTGCAAGTTCATTTTTAAGCATCAAAAAGATAGAGAGCATAGATCTGTCTTCATTTACTCGTTTCTTCATCTTCCTCTCAAAATCCTCCAAAACTCTCCTTCCAAACCCTTTTTTTACCAAATCCAAACCTTCAATCACCTTGTCAACCAAATAGTTTCTAAACTATATATGAAATACTCTTCTTCATCCTTACAAAATAATGGTAATAATTTATGTTGATCAAAACGGCGCTTAGATTTTGCTATTCTTGTTGGTGTTGAAAATTAATAGTTACTGTTGTTGGTGATGTTAATTACTAGACAATCGTGCTGTTATTGTTGAATAATTTATTAATGGTTAATGAAATAGGAAACCCTACTTAAGTACTAGTAAATTGGAAACGCTAATTGATATGTTAATATTTTATTGTTTATTTTGACCGTAGGCATAAATGTTTGGAAGATAAACGATGAAACTTTGATGAAACATTATGATGAACTTGAAGCGAAAATCGATGTTGCTAGCTCGAGTCATATTGACGTTGACGTTGATCATGTTCCGAAAACACAGTTCGAAACAATTCAATTCTGCACCATCAACCTTATACGCTCGTCACGTGAAGTTGTTTCTACCGAAAGACCCGGTCATCAAATTAGCGTTGATGGAAATAAGCTGACGCCCGTACATCTTGTTGGTCTATCCATGCCACGGGGACAACGACCATATCTAAATTGTTATTGTGGAGGTATGTGTGTAGTGGTCGTTTGCGGAAAGAAAAGGAATGTCGGGCGAAGATTTTTCGATTGTAGTTCGTACAACGAACACAGACTGAATACTCATGAAGTTGATTGTTACAATTAATTTAAATGGATTGATCAATCCTTGTGCGAAAGGGGACTCGAGTATGCATACGAATTGCAAACCGAAATCATTCGTCTCAAAAAGATGAATAAAGAACTAAGGGAAAGCAGTGGGAGATTAAGATTTTGGTAGACGTTTGAGACTAGGGTAACATTGTCATATATGGTTTTTATATTGAAACGTAGTTTTTGTAATATGATGTTCCAAAAATGTTTACATTTGTTTTAACCCATAATGTGTGCTAGCTAAGCAGTTGATTGTGTTGGTGAAATATATTTGGTAGTATTGATTTTGTTGGTGAAATACATTAGTTACGTTATTATATTGATTCGCTTGTTTGATGTTTCCTAAAGATTGATTTGACTGCTTTTGGTTGAAGATTGCCTATGGAAGCAAAATCTACTTGGGAAAACAAGGTAATACTTCAACTAATTTATGTTTAGAATTATGTCACAAAATCAAGATTTTGAATATGGTATTGCAACTGATTTTGTAGACAATGTTAAAGGTTCCAACTATATTTTCCTATGATGGAGAATTGTTGGTTGATGATGAAGGTAAACCTAGATATGTTAGCGGAAAGCGAAAACGATTAACAATTAAAAATCGTTGTAGTTTTGAAGAGCTTAAACAAAGGGCATTTGAAGTGACAAAAGTCAATCATGTGATGTATGATTTAAAATTAGTGGTGAAATGAGTTCAAGATGATGGGTCATCCACTATTGATTTGGAAGATGATGGTGATTTGAACTCTACATTTTCGGTTGGAACGAGAGTGATAGAAATATATGTTGCGAAAGTGGAACATGATAATGTGGTCGAAACACAACCGACAATAATTTTTGTGGATGAGTATATACCCACCACACATTTACAAGAAACATAATGGTCAGCGTATCCTTCTCATCTTTCATGTCATCAAGGTGGAGAGTTCACAAGCTTACTTCATAGGTACAGCGGAATAGTTGGAGTCTCTTCTAGTCAAGAATAAAATATGATGCATAACTCTATACATCCAAATCAATCGCAAGCGTTGGGAAAGTGAGTAATATTAAACTCTAGCACTTGTACTTTGACTTACGTTCATGCAAAATATATTACCATTGTTTTTTGTCAATTCGTAATGTCAAAGAAGCATTAATTGGTTGTGATGACGACGATGGTGACGATCATGTGTTAATATTGCAAACGAGAGTCGAGTGCAATTGGATAGCATGGAAGTAGCTTGCACGGATGATGTAGATAGAAATTAGATCCATCAAATGGAAGTTAATAACGTTGCAATCATATATGCGGACATTAAGGAGGCTGATGATGTACATATCGAAGAAGAACAAATCACTTATAAAGAGGCACTAGTCGATGATTTATGCATGGCAACAATGATGGTGAAATCGACAATGGAAAATTGTCGATTTGACGTGGAAGTGTTTGGAAGAGAATGTGCTGAGAAAGAACCATGGGTTGAAAGTAAGCAGAAGCTTGTTAAACAGTTATGTGAATGGGCGATTAAATGTTCGTTTCTTTTCAAGTTTTGAAATAGCATGCAAATCAACACACAATCCGTTGTGATGTAGATGACACATGTCCTTGGTGAGTGCATGCAAGCCTATCGGTGAGGGGGAAAAAATCAAAATTGGTAGAAAATAACTGCATATGGCGGCGATCACACTTGTTTAAATGCAACAATCAACTCAACCATTGACAGGCAACTTCAAAGTTTATATGCAGCAAAATACTACTATTGATTAAAGATGAAACAAACATGACTGCAAGAATTGTTCAAGAGACAATGTCCAATATGTTTCATATTAAAGTGAATTATTCTCGAGCCTGGTACGGACTATAGAAAGATGTTGCAATGATTTATGGAGATTAGGAATCATCATACGTGGAATTGCCAAAATACCTTCGAGCCCTACAACGTACCAACACCGAAACTGTATATGATGTTATTCATATTCATGGGGTTTTTGATGGTGCTTTTTGGGCTTTCGGACCTTCTATTCATGGTTTCAACCACTATCGACATATACTGTCTATTGATGCTACTCATTTATACGGAAAGTATCTTGGTACATTACTAGTAGCTACTGGATTGGACGCAAACTAAGGTATATTTCCGTTAGCCTTTGCTATTGTACGAACAGAGTCGTGGCAAACGTGGAGTTGGTTTATTCGTTGCATATGGAATTGTATTACATCCGTATGTACCAGATGTATTACATTTATTTCAGATCGTATGAAAGGAATTCCACGTGCGCTTGGAGAAGCTTGGACAATTGAACATCATCATCGCTTTTGTATTCGTCATATTAAAGCAAATTTCAAGAAATCGGGGTTTGGCACAGATGAGCTAAAAAATTCATACATGCATGTGCCACGGCATCGGAGGTTGTAAAATATAATAAACTTCGAAAACAGTTGAAGGATGTAAATTGAGATACCGATACGTGGAATGAAAGAAGTTTGAACAATCAGGAATCAAGCTGGACTCTTTGTCACGACGACGGCGTATGATTCAATATGATGGCAACTAATGTTTTCGAAAGCTTTAACGGTGTGCTGAAAGGAACTAGGAATTTACCTGTTGGATCCTTGGTTGCACGTATATTTCATCGATTGAACGATTACTTTACCAAATGTTGAACTCAATGAGAAGAGTGGACGTCACAACTCATATCGAGATGGGAAGCATTAGCGCGAAGAAGAATGAAAGAATCAAGGCTCGTCTCCATAGAGAGATATAGCTTCATAGAATGGCAGGTGAAAGATGTTCATATGTTCGATTATACGATGAATATCGAAGATAATGTTACCAAAAGTTCATGCAACATGTCAACGTTAGATCATTTTCCATGCTCCCACGTATTACCAGCTTGTTCACGTGGTTTGGATGATGCTAATAGAGCGTATTTTGACTTAATCTCCAAGTGGTGCATGACAGCTAAGTATACCGCTGCTTATGCTCTTTTATTCCATCCTGTACCAGATAGTCACATTGGGTTGTCTACGATGGTCCTATTATACAATCACCACCAATGTGCATAAATTCAGGACGTTTACGATCAACTCGAATCAAAGGTTTCGTGGAACCCCATCTTCTTCCGACCATAAAAAATGTAGTAAATGTGGTTCTATTGGCCATAAGAAAAAAACATGTCCACGTTGAATTGTATGAGTTGTCGTATATCTTAGTTATTCAACATTTTTATTTTTTTGTAATGGAAGAAGTGTGTTAACTTGCTAAGAAGTGGGCTAACTTGCTATTGCATATGTTTGTTTGTTACTTCACATGTTAGTTTTTTTACTGCAAAGCTTTATTTCTTTTCGTTATTAATTTCTTTGCATTGCTAATTTCCACTCCTATTATTATTTTATGGTGGAGTGGGGTTGCAGGAGCTTTTTGTCTTTGACAGAAAGCAAATACTGCTTGCACAATTATGGATTGCGCAGGCAGTATTAATAGATATAGCTTAGGAATGGGTTGCAAGAGCTCTATGTCTTTGACAGAAAGCAAATACTGCTTGCGCAATTATGGATTGCACAAGCAGTATTAATCCATATAGCTTCCGCATTTTTGAAATGCGCAAGCTATGTCGATTAATACTGCTTGCGCAATCCATAATTGCGCAAGCAGTATTTGCTTTCTATCAAAGATAGAGAGCTGCCGCAACCCACTCCATCATACAATATTCAACATTAACTACAATCAACAACAAATATAGCATGCAAACTGCAATCGATATCAACACCGCTACTAAACATCATCAACAACAAAAAATAACATCCAAAATGCAATTGAAAACCATCAAAATTAGATTCAACAATATATACAATCAGCCAATGACATATACATCAACACCCTCCTTTCTGACCAAAGGAACATCAACCACATATGTCGGGGAAACAACAGTACACCTCAATCGCGAATCCTTCTAAGCTTAATAGGTGTGTCTCTCTTCTCCTTCTTCCTTCTATACACGATTGGAGCCGATCCTTGGCCTTCTTCAAATGTTGGAGCAGGTGTTGGAAGCGGGATTTTTTGTTCTTGACTTAGTCTGAAAATTAATTCTTCTTATCGACTCTCCCCACTGAGGCCACTCTTCCATCTGCTCTTATGTGGATTGACCAAGATATTCAAAGTGTTATTCTCCTTCGTGTCAAACGGGCCACTGAGCCTGAATTTCTCCGCCAACGTGTTGTTATTCTACTTCATGCCAAGTGTAACGGCCGTGATTTTATTACCATCAAAATATAAATTTAAAATGGAAATTTTAAATTGAAACTTGAAAAATAAATTTGCAATGCGAAAATGATTTTTTAAGTCAGTTCAAATTACTTGTTTCATTGAACAGAACCAAGTTGTGTTATATTTTCATTTGGCCTGCACGTGAGAAAATATATGGGTCCAGTTCAAGTAGCGAACATTTTATTAAAGCAAGCTGTCACATTCGCTTTATGAAACAAAGTTCACTTATTTAAAAAAATAAACAATTGCTGACACACAATAATTAATAAAGCATTGTATGTACACCTTGCTTTTGTTATCACAGAGTAAAAACATTTTAGGCTGTTGTGCTGTCACATTCATTTATATAAACAAGTTGGATCATACATTTGGCTGCAAAGCACTAAAAGAAAAACCAGAGTAAGGCTAAAAGCAAAGTGAACTCTTTTTATTTATTTACTTTTTCTGCCATCATCGCATTAGTGCAGTGTGTACCTTCTTTTGCATACACACGTTGCCTTAAATGTTATAGTACAAAAAGTATGGCCAGCACACTCATTTTCATTGTTTTGGTCACAATTGGAAAGAAGGTGTTGCTGCCTAATCAATTGGTTCATTTTTCATCCAATAGCCTTCATTTTGTTTCCACTTTTCTAGTAGTTCTGCAAAACACTTCAATGGCAGTTCATTTAGTTCCTGGCTGCTTAAAGTTTTGGAAGCAAGTTAAAAGTGAGTGTAAAATACTCATATTTTCTAATTTATACATATTTCTTCATTTACTACGTGCATTCCACTTATGCATGTAAATATGTGAAGCATGAAATTCTTTGGTACAAGATCATTTTAAAACTATTTTGGCCTGAGTTAGAAATCGCAGTTGCCTCACTGTTGTTCATACTTTCTGAAATGTGGCGCTGTATAGAAACCAGGCCTATCTACTTCCACAAGTTTTATTTCACATGCAAGTATAAATATATTTCCCAGGTTATAGTTTTATGCAATATTTGTGTGTAAACTGGTAGTAGAAAACGAAAACAGGGGTAACAAACGTGAAGTAAAAATATAATGAGTTTAGGACAAAGTTTTGATCTACTTTCCTTTTTCGTGTATTTATGCATACAGACACTTTGTTTTAGAAATTTTTATTTGCGTGTATTCATAGCTTGGTTCATATAATGAGCACACACTTTGTTTTAGAACTTCTTATTTGCGTGTGTTCATGCATACACGTGAGGATGGCCACATTTCTGCATTTGCCCAAATCATAGTGTTATAATATTGCGTGCACGTGCCTTCATGTAGTGACAGGTTGCAATATTATGTGTATCTTATTAGTGTACAGGCAGTGGTTTCGTTTCATATTTGCATATAGGGTGGTGCTCATGCATGAATGTCTAGATTGTGTTCATTTTTATTGGGCATAAGGTTGCTTCATATTGCACAGTGTAGTATAGTTTCTTTCGCACATACATGCGTACGAGTTTATGTAATAATAAGCTATTTGCTTTTCATATTTTCATTTTATGTAATCATAGTGTTCATTTTCATATTTGTAGTTCTAATATTCAAAAATATATGGCCAGGACATATAAAAGTTGCCTATAAATGATGCATGCATGAAAATATGAGATACACAAAAGTTTTAAAAATGAATTCAAGTTGTAGTTTCGTGCATGCTATATATATAGTCAGATTGTTGTTTTCATCCACCCAGTAATTATTTTTGTACAAGTCTTAGTCATTATTTTCATCATTTTCTCAGCACGTGTGGGAGAATATAAATCCTTTGCATGAATATAAATCAAAACGTGTGGAAGAATATAAATACTTTGCAGGAATATAAATCAAAATGTGTGGGAGAATTGCATATTGCTCAACACGTCATTTATTTCTGGTCAATTATAACTTTGCCTATTCATTATTTGCGTGAAGTGTCCAGGGCATTTGCAATATTTTGATGATCAAATGGAGTAGACCACTGTTTATAAAACTTGTATTTGAACCGATGTGTGGTTTTGAAACGTATTTTGTTACCATTATTTTTATGATGAGATTTTTACTCCGATGATATATTTTTGAAGCGTGTTGTTTTGATGATTTTTTTGACGAATAAAAATTACTGTTGTTTTGACTTCAGTAGCCGTCAATTTTAAAGTGGATTTTCAAGCGGTTATCCCGCAATGCTGATTTGATATCTGTTTTTACGATGTTTTGTGAAGCGCAATTTTCTCGTCGAAATTGCTATAGTTGTTGCTGTTTTAATCACGTGTTTTAAAAATTGTTTTAAAATAAAATTGTTTCCAAATTTTTTTTTACAGTTTGCGCATTCAAAAGAATGAGAAAGCGATTTAAACGCTTCAGCAGAATTGAGGACTATGAACCCTTACTTTTACTGATTCGCTTAATTCCGGACTTGTCCTTTTGAGAACGTAAAAAGTTATTTATATAAAATACACAATTTTACACTTTCAAGGAAATGATGAAGAGATTTAAACGATTTAGTAAAAGTGCGGAGTATGGAACCATACTTTTACTATTTCGGTTAATTCCGGACTCGTTAATTGAAATATCTGATGTTTGATGATTTTGATGATTTTGTGAGCTTTCGAGCCACTCTGCTGGACCTTCGGGTCATTTGTTGGACCTTCGAGTCATATGTTGGACCTTCGGTCAATACCAGTACTAGACCTTCGGGTCATTCGTTGGACGGGTCATTTGTTGGAACTTCGGGTCATTTGCTGGGCGTCAAAAATTATAGTACTTGGTAGGCTTCGGCCATATGAGATGCACGTGCGGCGTAGCTAAAACTCGCCATCTGTTGGGATCGATCCATCTTTTATGTTGATTTTCTAGTTTCTTATTTTGATTTCTAGATTTTGTGACTGTTGATTTGTCTAGTTATCATAATTGATTTCTAGATTTTTGCGTACTGCTGCTTTGAATTCAATTGTGAATTTGAAAGTTGATTTTGATGATGTTTAATGGGATTTCTTCCTTTAAACTATATTGACTACTATGTTGTATAGTCTCACCCGAGACTATAACTTTGTATATAGTCTCATCCGAGATTATAATTTTGTGTATAGTCTCATCCGAGATTATAAATTTGCGCATTGCCGTTTTGAATTCAATTGGGAATTTAAAAGCTGATTTTGATGGAGTTAAATTGAGATTTCTTCATTTAAACTATGGTGATTATTTATGTTGAATAGTCTCATTCGAGATTATTGATTTTGATGGAGTTTAAGTTGAGAATTCTTTATTTGAACTATGTTGATTATCTATGTTGTATAATCTCATTCGAGATTATGATTAATTGCATAAGTGTAGTTTATCATACACTTATTTCTGAAGTTTAAATTAGACTGATCCGTTTATTATTTCTTTTAAATAATACTCGGGTCAGACCGAGTTATTTCAGAATAATCGCTATCTCCGATTCAGTTATTGCTCCAGCTTTTGGGATTTCACTTCATCGTTTGTCTAGCTTCGAGGTGTTTCTTTTTGGTGCGTTGGCTCTCGCCTTATGTATGTTGATGGTATGTAAATGTACATTTGGTTCATGTGAACCATCGATTGTTGTAGCATGTATCCAGACTTGTCTTCCGCTATATATCTGATATTTCTGTTTTGATGTGATTATACTATTAGTGTCGTTGTTATTATGAGTTGTTCTGAATTTTTCTTGAGCCACCGTAGTTTCATTTTAGATTTGGATTGAATATATATCTTTGGGAGTAATTTACACAACTCATATTGATGTAATCAATACTCGTCTAAAGCATAACTTACGGATGGTCGCTTCTAACAAGCCTTATTCTTCGCAATAGCAGACGTTATTTCTTATAATAACCTTTGTTATTGTGAGCATAGAGGTGGGGCGTTACACCTAGCGGGCCATTGAGCTTGAATTTCCCCGACGGCGTGTTGTGATCCCTCCCCTTCCGTATGCGCCTCCATCTCGTTTGTCTTTCCTCCGCTCCCTCCAGTGTTGTATGTATCTCCTCCGTAAAACGTAGTCGTTCTTCTATAATGCGCAAAGGTTTTGCCGGTCTTCCCAGCTTGTTTTGAGCAAGAATCATATCAAGTATACGTCGTAGGTCAATGCACTTGCTTTTCATCTTGCCTGGCTCCATACCTATCTTCGATTTCGTCGACCACATCCAAAGTGCTATATATCCTGCTTACCTACACCAAATTTATAACGATGTATCAATGAATATGAGCTAAAAAATTGGACAATCAAATTTTAAAAATTACAATAATAACCACATCACACTCGAGTAGAGCATGGGGAATGTACGCAACCAATTTCCTTGTCGACTTTTTAAAAATATAACGGCGAGCAATTTGCCAATACCAATACTCGTACTCACTCAAGGGTGTTGAGTGCTCACGTGTTCGTTCGACACGATCAATTTGGAATTCCATAACACAACACTTTCCTGCAGAAATGTCATCCAATTAGGGGGTTCTGGATCTAAGGGCACAACGGGATCAGGAATGTGCTGATAGTCAAAGCTAAACTGTCTAATTACTCGGTCAGGAGCATGTAATTCAAAATCCAAAAAAAGAATCAGTCGGCTCTTAGCGATCCAACTAGAAAACATATACTCAATGTTCGGATGCCCAAATTTATTCACCAAATAATACGGTTACCATATAACGGTGTCATCCGCCAACAAATCCAATTCATTCCAGTAAAACTGTACATTTTATGGCGTTTCATGCCAACTCCTAGCACAGTTCCACCTGCACCCGAATGAAAGATACGAATCTAAGTTAGTAGGAATTCTTATAGATGGTCGTCCAATAGCAATATGAGACCATGACCATATTTGCAACAACATTGCAGAACCCCCTAAAACTTTTCTTCATTGCAATGCAACGTTTGTCAACTCACTGTACAAATAGCATAGTATAGCACTGCCCCAAGAATGGTAACCACAACTTGCTAAATCATCCAAAAATGGTAAAAACTTCAAATTTAATCTACCTTTTGAATGATCTAGAAAAAGACGGCAACTTAAAAAGTACAATATAGCACGACTGCGTTGAAACATATCTAAATCGGTCACACCTCCAGGAAGTGGCTCAGAAAATTCACTTTTATACCATGTGATTGCCAGCTTACTTTTAGACTTAACAGCTTCTTCAGGCGGAAAAATACCAAGCAAGCCATGACACAATTCTAAATAATCGATATCCAAACTTTGGGAACATACCGAGAAGCCGTCCGTGCCTAGGCCAAAAAGAAAATAAACATCGGCTAGAGTTACCGTCATTTCACCGACTCTCAAATGAAAAGTATTTGTCTCTGGCCTCCATCTATCGCACAAAGCCATAATAAGATGATGATCTAGTCGTGTAATTAGTTTGCATAGCTTTTCAAAATCCAGCTATTCTTAGGTTCTGCTCCAACCTAGGATTTTTAAAGTCGAAATCCTTTAGCTTGCTCGAATGATCGCAAAGCTTAACTATTTCCACATCCTGATAATTATCAACAAATTTAAATTAGCAATTCATATTTGCATTTTGGCTTACCCTTAATGCATTGTGTATAAAAAAATTACCTCCATTAGCACATCATTTTGACTTCTATGTTGTTCTTGAACATAGAGAACACTTCTATCTTCGGGTCCAGGAGCCAATTCTACATTATAAACATCAACTAATTAATCAATCAAATATCTATTTCCCAACGGTTTTGGTTTTAGAATTAATTCAATGATATTTGCATTTTCAACATTGACACCAACCATTAGAGTAAATTGTCATCGACATCATCAAGACTACTTCTTCCATTAACAACAACAATTACTTGTTAACTAATAATCAATTTACACCAAAATTATTTTTACCTCTAATCACCGTAGATGAAGAGCTTCCTTCCATTTTATGCATAATCAAGTAGTTGCTTAGCGGAGAATAATGTTATTGATGATTTGGATTTGGAATGGGCTTGGAATGAGAAATGGGAAGGGTTTTAGAAAGAAAGTTGAGATGTGGAAATATGAGGACAGATCTATGCTCATTGTCTTTTTTATGCTCGAAGATGAGCTTGCGCAATCCATAAGCGTGCAAGCTTTAAGTATAAGCTTTAAGTAAATAGTTTGCGCATTTATGGAATGCACAAGCTTTATACATAGAACTTGCGCAATTATGGAATGCGCAAGCTCTACGTATAATTTTTTTTCCAACATGCGCATTCCATATTTGCGCAAATATTATTCAAAATGAGGCATAGTTTTGCAATAAGTTTTTGATGAGGCCTAAAACCAAAATAAGTTATTTGTGCAGGCCTCTTTTGAAAAAATGTCCTATTTCTTATTATCATTATTCTAAAAAACAATTTATTTATAGGGTTTTATGTCCATACATGGCTCCATTACTTTATATGGACTAATGAATATAGTATCTTCTTCTAGTAGAAGTGCATGAATATTTGTATACACCTATCCATAATTTGTACATGAGCTTATAGAAACATAATGCAACAATTGGAAACATTTTGATGATAATTAAAATCATTCTTTATAGAATTTGAGTGCACACCTGGTTTTTTCATGTTCAAGTACTAAGAAATTTTAGTACACTCCCTTTTACGGGCATAAGATTCATATATTTCATTGTAATTGCCTACAAGCTGTGATATTTTCATACTTAATTAAAATGGTTGCAATTAATAAATTGGCTAGCGTTGGTTTAAACTTCATGTTTTACCATCCATATATTTTATGTTTTTGGAAGCGTTGCTGACTAAATTTTTGTTTATTAACAATTATAATGGTTGTTTGAATACCGCTATGCTTGGAGACGATGCTTGACTTTCTATACGGATGATTGTTATTTTAGTTTTTTGGTTGAAGCCAAAGCTTGATGCTATGGTTAATGCTTGTGTCGTTGAGTTTGTAATCGGTGTATGTTGAATTCAATTTGTAATCTTGATGAGAAATGTTGTTGATATATATTTGTAACCATTTTTGTCAAGGTATTTCATTGTGCTTGAATTTACAGATATTGTAGTGCTATTTGGATTTTTGGGAACATTTAATAAAATATTTGAAATAGTGTTATGTTTGAATCGATGGATACTACGTACTCAACAAATTTTATATATTTGAATTTATAGAAATGTGATTTATAATAATTGAAATTGTGAAACATTTGTAAAAATCCAATTGCAACTGGCAAAAACAGTTGTAAAATGCTCTATTGCAATAACCAAAAATAGTGGTAAAAGATTCTATTGCAACGGGAAAAAACAGTTGCAAAATGAACCAACTCTATTACAATTTCGTATATTAAGACTAACGGCTGCTAGTTGTAATAGGCCTATTACAATTGGCATTTTCAGTTGCAAAACGAGCATTTTGTTGTAGTGCATGTTCCATATTAGACATTTTAATAAGGTGTACTTGCATATCGTTTATGACATTCCCGATATCTTTTATACTTACTATAAAAGATGTTATTTACAAATGCAACATAAAACACCTAAAGCTGATTTTAACATAAGGACATCATTAACAAATAACATGTTGTTACTTATGGTTTAGAAATATTTATGTACCTATTAACTTATAAACACATGCTTTCTTTGCATTTTGATCGATAGTCATACTATTTGATATCTCTATCAAAATACTTGTTCAATTTTGATGCTTTTATGAATGATACTTTCGTATCCGTTCTTGGATCGTATCCAAAAACGTACAAACTCAATATCGCTCTCACTGACTTCGAGGCACTTTGATTATTATGTGAGATTTACTCTAAATCATTATTTAGAATTTTCTGTTTCAAAACATACGTACCAATACATAAAGCCTTGTTAGTCGATAATTTTGCAAGTAAGATTTGAACCAAATCGAGTATATTGAATGGTGAATCTGTTATGCTAATTTCAACAATTGAAATTAACAATGTTATTCTTATTAATGTATTTATCTATATTCCAATTGCATTTGTCTTTCTTTTAAAGACACGTTTACGATCAATGGATCATACCCCTTTGGGCATAACTATCAAAATCGTATTTTGATAATGTATTTGAAATTTATTTCGGATCTGCGCATCATACCATATCATAAAGTAAATACTCTTAATGATTTAATTAAGCAACCAAGGATTATTTATTTTTGACATCGATAAGAAACTCACAGTTTCTCTTTAATGTATAAGAATACTCATTAGATGTTATAATGTGTTTTGTTCATTTAGGTTCAGTCAATTTCATTTTATCCATTATGACCAGTTTTATTCTTGGATCGTATATAAATTCATTTTATACCAATAATATCTTAAAGAAATTCATTCTCTACGAAATTGGTATTTCTTGAAACAATGGTTGTTTCTCAATGCATTACAACGAGCATTCATAATTATTTTATGAGTTGCCTTATATAAAACCAATTTTGCATTTCTTCACAATATAATTATGTTCATAACATAAGATAGACATCTAATGACTATCATTTCCAGAATTCTCTTTGGACGATTCGTGCAAGATCTCTTATATATAATTATTATGGGAAGTCTTTTTACTCGCACAACATGTCAACTCCTTAGCCTAGGAAATGTAAGGGTTTCGTATACGTATCTTGTATGATTTTATATGTATGGTCTTATAGACTATTCTTTGGATGATATTAATTTTAATCTTGTATACACTCTTAAGTACGT
This sequence comes from Allium cepa, assembly GCA_030765085.1. NCBI lineage: Eukaryota > Viridiplantae > Streptophyta > Magnoliopsida > Asparagales > Amaryllidaceae > Allium > Allium cepa. Next base: position 734,918,327 of record CM060935.1, on the reverse strand, counting down.
ATCTTATAGAAAGAATTTTACTCAACTTCACTCATCATTGATTGTACTTGCATATCATTTGGAATATTCTCGATATCTTTTATACTCACTATAAAAGACATCATTTGCAAATCCAACGTAAAACATCTAATGTTTATTTTAACATAAGCATATTGTTAACAATTAGCACGTTGTTACTTATGGTTTAGAAATATTTATATACCTATTAACATTCTTTATTATAAACACATATGCATTTTGACCGATAGTCATATTATTTGATACTTCTACCAAAACACTTGCTCAATTTTGATGCTTTTATAAATGACAATCACATTCGTTCTTGGATCATATCCAAAAACTCACAAACTAAATGTCGCTCCCACCGACTTCGAGATACTTTAGTTATTATGTGTAAACAATTTACTCTAAACTATTAATACATACGTATCAAAATATAAAGTCATGCTATGAGATAATTTTGTGAGTAAAATCTGAACCAACTTGCGCACATCTAATGATGAATCCGTTACGTTAATTTCAACAATTGAAATTACGATTTTATTCTTGTCAATGTTGCTCATTATATTCCAACTGCATTAATCTTTCTCTTAAAGACACATTTGTGGCCAATAGATCATATCCCTTTGGGTATAACTAACAAAATCATATTTTGATAATGTACTTGGAATTTGTTTTAGATATGCGCATCGTACTATATCATAGAGTCAATACTCTTAATAGTTTAATTAAACAACCAAGGATTATTTGACATTAACAAGAAACTCGTAGTTTCTCTTTAATGTACAAGAATACTATTTAGACGTTGTAATGTATTTGTGTTCATTTAGGTTCGATTAATTTCATTTCATATATTGTAATCAGTTTATCATTAGATCGTATCCAAATTAGTTTTATGCCAATAATTTCTTAAAGAAATTCCTTCGCTATGAAGTTGGTATTTCTAGAAACAACATTTGTTTCTCAGCGCAATAGAACGGGCATTCGTAAACATTTTATGAATTTCCTTATAAAACTGATTTTGCATTAGTTCCAATAAATAAGTTCACAACCTAAATTTGTCATCTAATGACCATCGTTCCCAAAATTCTCTTAGCAAGATCATATAAGATCCCTTATGTACAATTATCATGTCCAGTTTTCCAACTCGCACAGTCTACCAACTTGTAACATTCCACCTCAAAATGAGCCTAATTTTTGGATCAATAAAATCCCATCGAACCTTAGGCTCATTCCAAAGCTGGTTGTTGGTTGGTAAATTTGATACAATGAATAACATACATAGTTGCCTATTTATGCTATCAAAATCTCACAAGGGAAATGATAAAATATATTAATATAAACAAGTACTTATTTCATAAAATATTCAAATCATAGAAGTACAACATATCATTCCAAACATCCAAAATACAATATCCCAAAAATAACATCAACATGTCTAAAAGTGGATACCTCAAAAAATATCGAAAGCATAAATAGATAGATAAATTGCCACAATATGTGTTGTAATGAGGAAGGGGTTAGGACAACAATGTCTGATGAATGAAAATCTTAACTCATGCCATAATAATATTTGGGTGGTATCATTTATATAAGTAACATGTCTTTACATCCTATACTATAACCTACAACAATACATCAAACTGTAAGACAAAAGGCTCTTCCATTCCAACTCCATAACGTACCTTCAACTGTATGCCAAAGACCCTTTTTCATCCAACGCAACTACGACCAATCATGTCCTAACAATATGAGGGGAAGTGCCCGAGCCACGTAATACCTTTTAATGGGAACTAGACACATTTCGACCATTTAATACCTAGGCAGATCCCCAATATAATACCTATCCCAAAGTAGACCCCTATCTTGTGCTTTCTAGCTGACATCGGATGTCATCTCATCAGGTCACTAAATACTTCTTTGTTTGAAGATGCAGACCTTACAATAGCCACTTAATACCTCGACCCTGAAATGGACCTCTCCCGAGATTCCCTACTACCGCACCTAAATTATAATCCCGACCATTTAATACTTGTCCTTCTAAGAAAGCGGTAAATCCCGAGAGTTGCCTCTCTTTCGGACACATGGATCAGTGTGGCCGATATCTTAGTGACAAAGACAACGTAGAGGTTTACGGCTCCCTCATGCGGGACATGTACTAAAGTCTCCTTCCTGTAATATCAGAAGTGTATTTTATATATGCTAGTTAATTTTCTCATTAGCCAAACAACTTGTCGTTAACCTCGGGCTACCAAAAACATCTCCTTAAAGTGATTTAAGAATAGAAGTTGCAGGGCAAGGCCAACCCTAGGCATTGACCCAAGACAGTCTATTAAAAAAGTAGGTAAGGCAAAAGACTTGCACCTTGCATTTTTTTGGCCTTGCGCACGAGTACATGTTTTTTCCTTCAAAATTGCAAATATTAACTTGTTATGGACGTCTGTTTTTTTCTTCATAATCAACGTTCAATAAAAAATTTACGTTGAGTTTGGGTAATCAAATTTCGATTTGCTACAATACGTCAATTCATTTTGAATCATTATAAAATCAAGAATTCTATGATAGAGTAATACCATTGTATATGAAAAATATAAAAATAAAACAAGAGTTAAATAAATAAATAACCGTTCCAATCGATTTCAAAGCTTTTTAAGAAAATCGAAACAAATCAATGGTAGAATAAAGCTCTTAAAAAAATCTCTTCCACGATGGATTAGCCTTAATCATGAAAGTCCTAGAAAAAGGAAAAGAGATTTAGGAAGAGAACGACAAAATAAAATATAATAATAATAGAAGAAGATGGCCAAAAAAGTGTTAATACGTCATTATTTGTAAAGCATAAAACACATTGCACCTCTCGAGTGTTTTATCTAAAAATTCATTTTCGTGCATCTTTACTGACACCTTTTGCAGTTAAAGCGCGTAACGGTTCTATAACGATGGAGGAACAAAAAGTTATAACGGGGATACTGCGGAAATAACAAAGGTGCAAAATGCTTTGTTTGACATAAACCAAATATTTAAAGCTAATTTATTTTTATTCTCACATCATTTGCATAGGCAAAAAAATATTGTTTAAGTCTATATTGCAAAAACGAAAAATATCATGATTTACGCAGACTATATTTGGTGACTAAATAAATTTCTAACTTATATTTAGCATTTATACCTTAAAATTAGGTCTTTACCCTAACTTTGTGTTTGATTTAGAAGAGAACTAGTCAAATTAACCTTTGTATATTAACACTGCTAAAACGAGTGCTAAAATACATTGATTTAGCAGATGCAGCGAAAAACAATGTGATTTAAAACAGATCTACCATTTAATAGCGCTGCGTTGAAATAGCGTAGAGGTCGAAGAGTGCTATGCACTATAGCAGTAATTTTACAGCGCTTTAGCAGGGCTTTAGCTGCATGCCTGACATCTACTATCTAGTGTAGAAAAGCATTGAGTCCATGCTTTGAGCATTTTCTTAGCTTGAGTGCACTTAGGCACATTGCTTGACAATCTTACATAGGCTAGATGCGCAATCATTTAGGGCTCGGTTCTATAGTAAATGTATAAGAGGAAAATTCAATTTTTAAATATTACAATAAAATCAACAATACATTTGGTTGAGGATGTTTCCCCATTCGGAAACACTGTTTTGAATTTCACCATGCACACTACATATTTTACATATAAACTCGTCATTTATTTGATTTTGTGTTGTACTCTTACTTTTATCAAAAATAACTTCTATTTGTTTACTAATGCTTCTATTCTATCCATCTTTTTTGTTTTGCCAAACACCTATGCACTTCTTCCAAAGTTTACTTATACCCTATTTCTCGCCTTCTCTTTGTAGTTATTTATATTACACATTTCAATATAAGTTTATACGTCAAAGTTAATTAATAAATTTTGTATGTCTGCTGAAAATTTTACAAATAAAATTTTAAAAGTTTCTTTAAGCAATATTAACCAAATATTTGAAGATATTTTTCACTTTCTTCCTTATTTTTCATTGAAGAAATTAGGTATTTATAGTAGCGTACAATACCCATGTTTTTTTGTTTATTTAAAGCCATAAGCAAACATAAACAATTTTTCATATGAATAATGTTTGCCCCTTGGCATCTGCTCTTGTTTTGTCCCTCTTCCTTTGAACCAATCATTGAAGCCACCCTCAGCCTTTCTTCCTCGCATAATATTAATCAAGCTACTACTCTTCCATTGTCAACATTTCGTACAACTCCCACTCCTCTTCCTTCACCCATTGTTAGTCATGCTTTTTTTCTTTTGGAGAGTATCTTGTTGATCTTATAGAATGGAATGATGATGAAGGCTTTTGGCAGTATTTTACAACTAACATGTGTTCCACACCTACTCATAATTGCTATTGTACCATGATGCTTTACCTATGCTAACTCAATGCCGAAAGTAATTTTGAAAGCACTCGGTCTCTATGAGAGATGTCGATTATTTTGCAATAAGAAAAAATAAAGATGAGAATAATTAAGAATGAATGCCGAAAGTAAAAGTCATAAGAGATTTATAGTGGTTCAGGAAATCCTCATGTTCACTTTCAGATACCTTTCTTATTAAGAGGCTCTAGGCCGAGAGTAATAAAAACCTAACAACCATTAATGATATTTTTTTGTGCTTTAAGCAAGAAAAGCACAACATGAAAATTCACGTCATCTTTTCTCATAGAATGATCTTATGTATCCCTTCGTAGGGTGTGAGCTCTGTATTTATAGTAGTTTGAAATTGATGTAGATTGATGACTTAGAAGATCGTAGGCCTTCATAGAAACCCATGTTGCAATCCTAAAGTTGAAATGAGTCAAGCAGACTGGTGTGTCATGTAGCACCTCCTTGAGTGGTGGCAAACTAGTCGTTTGATCTTTAATTTGAATGACATGTATTCAAATGGATGGTTAATAATTGACATGTTTCGGTTAGACTTTGATAAGAGCGTGCCAATGACTTATGAAATTGGTTTAACATTGAGTAGAGCTTTAAATAGCTTTGATTGGTGTCACGTGGAATGGTTGAGGGATTTGAACCCTTGAGTAATGTTGGAACTACATCCTTTAGTTACGGTCAACATTCGTCGCTTGACTTTAGACCATAGTTGTCATCAAAAATCTTAAAATCTTATGATTTAAGTTTCGTTTCAAATAAGTTTCACCCTTTATGATTCAACTTACATTCTGATTCAAACTCGATTATAGTCGCAATTGAGAAAATTCATTAAATTTATACTTATTTATTCGACATACTTATTTGAATCCATATTTCTAATTATGATGTTTCCTAAACAAAATATAAGTGGATTAGATAAAAAATGAATTTTAGGTCTAAATATAGAAACTCAAACATCAAAATTAGTTTTAAAGCATGTACAAAGCTTAAAATATGATTCTTTTGAATTTACGATGTACCATTCAAATTGTGTTTCGATTTAAAATTTTTAACTTTACAATTTGAATCCCGTTTTGAAAACCTTGGCTTCAAGATAATTGGTCAATTAACAAGTATTAGCTCCCTGTGGAAGCTTTGGAAGCTTCCATCATCTTGAGCATTGGAAAACCATTTTGCATAGGAACAAAAGTCACTCGTTTTGATTTTAATATTATGTCCCAAAGTTCATAAGTAACCATAGAACGAAAGACAAATGTTGGGGCCTTCCTAGCATCAAACTGTCAATTCGTTTTGTTGCTTCACTAACAGAACGCCGAAAGTAATTTCGAAAGCACTCGGTCTCTGTAAGAGATATCGAGCTTTTTACATTAAAAAATGAAACAATAATTTAAGATATATTGAAAGTAAAATATACAAGATTTATTGTGATATTAGGAACCTCTACATCTATTGTTGGATACTCTCCTTATTAAGAGGCATTAAGCCAAAAGTACAAAATAATATGAACCAAGCAATGTTGATGATTTTTGGTGCTTTAAGAAAGAGAAATGCAACACATACAAGTAAAACTCAATTTTATCAGAATTATCAACTTTCTCATAGGTTAATCTCATGTATCCCTTTGTAAGGCGTGGAGTCTCTATTTAATGTTGTATGGAATCAACACTGATCAATGATTTGATAGATTGCAGGGTTTAGATAGAAACGCATGTTGCAATACTAGAACTAGAATGAGTCATTCGGACTGGTGACGTATCATAGAGTGCCTCTATGAGCGATGGCGAACTAGTTACTTGATCTTTAATTTGAATGATACATGTCCAAATGGATTGTTGAAAATCGATCTCTTGTCTAGGCTTTAATTAAGAGATTATCAATGACTTTTGGCATTCGCTTTTAGATAGAATTTGAATAAATGAGTAGAGCTTTCAATAACTTTGATTGGTGTCATGTCAAATGTTTGAGGGATCTAAACCCTTGAGTAGCACTAGAGCATTCTCCTTTAGATATATTTGGCATTTAATTCCTAATTTTGGAGCATATTTACTTCAAGAAAATTGGTCAATTAACAAGTACTGGCTTAGTATGGGAGTTTTGCAACTGTCGACACTACCGTGGACGTTCTGCACAGAAATAGGAACCATTCGTTTCGAATCTAATGTTGTAGTCCAAAGTTCATAAGAAAATACCAATGATGTGGACTATATATCATCCTGAGAGGTTTGGACCATTCAATATTTCGAATATATATAGGGAATTAGGGAGAATGACAAATTATGAAGAAAAAATAGACCGATAACATCAAGTTTTATTTTTAGACTAAAGAACGGAATTTTAGTTATATCTAGTATTATATTCAATTTTTACACTATAAAGAATGTTGGTTATAATTAGCATTATATTCGGTTTACACTATACGAAATGGTAATTATAATTAGTATTGTTATTCAGTCCAAAAAAAAATACTTGTTCTTCAGCCTAATTTTCTTCCAAACTTTGTTCTTGTGCATATTTTCCTCTATATAGTATACAAAAATGTAATTACTTTGTCAAAATTTTGATATAACAACTAATGATGATTATTTGATGCTTTCCGTGGTAGGCGATGATTTGTCTTCAGTTGCTAATGCTATGCTTGGTGAGCACAATAGTATGTTAATTTTGGATGTTGATCGGGATAGAAGTTATGTTTATTCTGTGAATTAGTAAGTTATATTTTACTTTGTAGATTAGTCTGCTTACATTCCTAATCTAGTTAGATGGTTCTCCTAATCTAGTTAGATAGTTCATTGTCATGACTCATGATTAAGGAAATTTATTTTGGATTATTTGGATATGCTACTTTCTGGTTATGTATATTTTTGTTTGATGTTGGAGAAGCGTGTTTCTTTATTTTATTTTCTTAGTAGTAGAAGTATATTGACATCATTTTTACATCTTAACTTACTGATTTTTCGAACAAAAATGATATGACCCATACAGACTCGCTTGCCTCACGAGAAATAATCTTATACATAACTAGCATAAACTGTATGCACGTGCATCTAGTAGCTAGAGCAGATATGTGTTGTAAGGACAAAAGTTTGGTAATCACAACGCTTTTATTTCAAGTTGTTTTGTTGGTGGTGTCGGTGACAAATTGGTAGTAAATTTCCATTAATGGGCCGTTGAGAAGAGATGGTGGTGGATGTTGCAAATTAATGGCGGATTTCCGTTGATGGATAATGGTAGTTTTAAAATTTCAAAAAGACTCCGTAAAAATGTTAGTTATTAAATTCTCTTTATTAGTAGTAAAGATAAAGATAAAAATATTGCATTATTATAATTCAATATGAATTGTAGTTCAGATTCAATCCAAATGGATCATTGAATTTAGGATTTATTGTTTGAGAAAATTGTTACATTTTAGCACAATCAAATTAGATAACATGCACTTGTTCCATGGTCGGCTCCATGACTAGGCTGACCAGACAGCCGCCTAAGGTAACCCCCTCGGTGGACGCAACAACCGAAGGAAATCTGACAACGATGAATAATAAGTTATTAAAAAATAATCTTTGATATATATATTTTGAAAGAAGTGTCAATTTGATAAGTTATTAAGATGGTTGTACACTTATCTGCCCTCCATGAGATCAGAAGTTCAATTCCTAGTGGCAAGCAAAAAAATTTGTTTTGTTCTATCATATTTTTACACTTTACCCTAGGTTGCCTAGGACAACCCAACTTGTGGAGCGGGCGCTGACTTATTCCATCAAAATGTACCAAATAGTCAAGATCTTCATAGATCTTAAACCTAACGGCCCATATTACAAGGTGAACTACTGTTTTTTGCATTAAACTGAATCAGAAGATCATTACACACTATTTGTGAGCTAGAAAAGATAGATAAAATAGCTTATAAGTCACAATTATGATATCCAAACATTTGCCATGTAGTATTATTCATGTAATCCACTTGATGGAAATAACCAACTTAAAAGGACGGTATACCTATCTGTATTGATATAATTACATGCAATGATACAAAATCAAACACTACGATCATTTGATCAAGAAGGTAAAAGAGATTACGATTTGTTGGAGTATTTCATCACATTATATCTCTCTCATCAATTATTTATCATTGTTTAAACATTCAAGCACTTGAAGTTGAATTGGCATTCATACTAACAAATAAATATATTTTCAGCATTAAACATTCTTAATCAACAAAGATAATAAGCAGATCAAAAAATTAAGAAAAAATAAAAACCTGATGAAAACAAGGATAAGAGCAACTGTCTCTAGATTTTAAGTACCCCATGTCCAATGTTATTATGATCATCTATTTTAATAAATTAAGTAAAAAGTCAAAATAATTAATTCAAAACAAAATATTGCGTTTAGGGCTGTCAACGGATGCATTCGGATACGGATAGTGCCATATCCGTATCCGTATCCAAAATCATTTTCGGGTATCGGATATCCTTATCCGTTTAATTTTCGAATATCGGATATCCGTATCCGTTTAATTTTCGGATACGGACGAATATCGGATATTTATCCGCTCCGCCAATAATTGATAAATTTAAAGGTATAAACGAAAAAATTTAGATCAAAATAAAACATTTTTTGTACTATTGTTTATAAAAAAACAAAGAAATAAAAAATATGGTGATAAAACATTGTTTTATACTAATATATGTATCTGTATCCAAAAATATTCAAAAGTTAAACACTCATAGCCCTATTTTCCTATTTTAAATTATATAAATATTCATCAGTTAATCGGACGGATATTTTTCGGATACGGATACCATATAACCATATCCGAATCCGAAAAGCTTTTCGGATATCGGATATCCGCTTTTCGGAAAACGGATATTTTTCATATTTTCAGATACGGATTCGGACGGATATCATTTCGGGTACCCATTGACAGCCCTAATTGCGGTAAATGAGGGACCAATATGGGATGCAAAGGACAGGAGATATAGTTTAATAAAAATAGCAATCCTAGTATTAAAAAATAGTAGATCTAGCGAGTCTCATAGCAATGCCAGTTTGCCTTCATATTCAGTTATATCTTCAAGATAGCAAATAAAGAACATACTGTAATAATCAAAACTGCAACAAGTCTCACTTTATATAAGTACTTTCGTTCTGATGGAATACACAAACAAGGGCAATACAGCTTACCAAATGCCTTTCAATTTCTAGCATCAACGATATATTACACGAGCACGCCACTACTTAACAAGACTGGATTCAGAACCAAAGCAATTGATCCTCTACTGAAAGATTTTCCTTTTCTTAGGGGTACTTGCAGCTAAAGCTAGAACCAAAGAATTTTCCACCCTTTCTTGTTTTTTCTTGTATTTGAGGCCGCATGCATTGCAAGCCGTCTAATGCCACAAACATGTGCAACACGGTGTGTTAGTACATCATCAAACTTGTAATTTTAAAGAGTATACAAGTTAAATATTTACAAAGTAGCATGTATTTCTGTCATATTTATTTATAAATCCACAAGCAAACATAACATTCTTGTTACAATTAAAAGATCAAAAAATATAGTATGATAATTATACAGTCGGTTAAATAAGATAAATTTGGTATATAAATCTAGTACCCAACTCAGAAAACCTAATGGATCAACTCATCAACCGAATTTGCATAAAAAAATAATAGAACATGGCAAATAAATACCAACATAAATTGCGATTAAAAGACAGAAAATTCAGCAAACTATGATTATGAAACAAAAACATTATAGAACAATATGGCATGCATTCCTGGTAGATATGCATGCAGCTGATATAACAAAAACTTAACTTAACACAATCATACTTAACAATCAAATTGAGAAAGGGCATGATACCTTAGGTCCGTAGGAACTTGCTCTCCACAAAGGTGTATTAGTTTCTCCGCAAAACGGACACTTTTTTTCTGGGTTAGCCTGATCTAGTGAAAGAGTTACATCTATACCAGTGTTCTCATAGTTTATGTCATTTACACGACTAAGTAAATCACGTTCCTTAACAACATCACCATTCACACTCGTATTATTATTACTGGTGGTAATACCAGTGATGGACAATGACAAAGATAAATTGGTAGAAGTAGAAGAAGAATAACCAAACAAATCGAAAGCCATAGAAACTAAATTTAAGTTTGGACAACAAATTCTTTTGAAGCTGTGAACAGAAAAGGGCAGTGATGCACCATATATAGAAGACCACTCATAGATCCCGAGGCATGTTCTTCCACTGCTGAGTCGACAAAGTTCGTCGTTTTGCATAAGTGTCAGGGAGGAGTCAGTAAAAAAAGGAGGAGATTACTTCATAATGATGAAGAGACAAACTTCACCAGCTTTTAGTTTGTACTTGGTCAATTAATAATTAAAACGCCCTTCCTAAAGAGTTAAAGAAAAAGATGAAACATGAAATGAACAAGGCGTGAGCGTGTGACGTATATAGTTCTTATTCAAGTTCACTAAATATCTTCTTAAAATATGAAAAAAAAATCTCATATATATATGATCTAATTAATAATCATCAGACTAATATTTCATTTTCTATATATGCATAACTTGATTTATATTCTATTTTATATATATAGGAAAATCGTATCCTGAAAAATGATCTAGATTCTATTTTAATTAAAACGATTGTAGTTGGTTACGTGAATTCTTCTTTTCCACAAATTTTTATCTTGGATAATATCTGTAATTAATTTTTTCAATATTTTCTAATATGCTCTTTCCACGATTTAGATCTCTATTTTTTTATCTTTTCTTTTCTATGTAGATAGTGTCTCACTTATGAGGTGGATCGCTTCATCTTCTTTGAATATGTTCGTGCATCCAAATCTACTTTTGCTAAGTTTCTCATTTACATGTGCTAATTATGATTTTCTTCGATTTCTTATTTTCAACACTACCTTTTCCATTGACTTAAATCATTTAACTTAATGTTCTCATTTCACCAACATTTATCTTATTTCCATATTTGTATTTCGAAGTCCAACATTATGCTTTCTGTAGTATGGTTGGTCTAGTCACCATTCAGTAAAATTTACTTTTAATTCTTATCACATAAACTCCACTCAATTGCATAGATATGGTACAATCCATATAAATTCAGTTTGTTAGATCTCTCTTCTCTCCAATTATTTGTTACTGATCTTAGATATTAATATATTTTTCAATTATTTAATTTTATAGTTCAATTGTATCAATATTCCTAATTTTTTTAACAGAAGTTGCATAACATATACTCGGTTTTAGTCCTACTAAGTTTCAACTCTTTATATTCTAGTGCATCGATCCAATTTTTTTAATTTTTGTTCAAATTGTTTTTAGACGTCTATTATTAGCACAATGTTATTATTTGCAAACATCATGTATACATCCTCTTGATGTCACGTGTTAGTTCATCGAAGATGAATGGAAATAGGTAAACTTGGAATCGACCGTTAATGCAACCCAACCATTATTGACAACTCGCATGGGTGGTTTATACTCCCATAACAGAATTTTAATGGATCATTGGATTAAATTTATTACAACTATTGACCATATACATTTTTACTCGAAGCTCACAAAATTATTTTGTTTCGTATCCTATCATATGGTTTTTCTACATTAATAAATGTCATATGTAAATCTTTTTGTTTACTTCTAAATCGTCATATTAATTGTCACATTTAGTGTATAGCTTATCTTATTGATTTATCCAACATATCCAAACTGGTTATCCAATACCAAAGATTTATTTTTAAATCTCTATCCAGTATCACATAGTTTCTCTGTTATACCTCAGGGTTGGTTGAGAGGAAGATGCAAAGTTTTTGAGAGGAAGGTACAAAGTTAGAACCATAACGACATCATAAAATACAACTATCGAAATACTTGGATATATATTATGGGCATACATTCCCTTAGATAATTCATTTTAACCACGGGATGATGAGTGGTTATGCATCAAATTGTTGAAAGGAATGTGAATGTATGTAGGAACATGCATGCATCCCTTCAGGTTGATACCTTAAGTCACTGATAATTTTTTCAAGTGGTAAGATATAAAATATAAGTTAGTTGTTAGAGGTCTTGGGTTTGATTTGCTACGCATATGCATTAACCAAATTTCAAAAAACCAGTTTCGTTTTTATGACTTATTAATTTATTTTTTTAGTAATTCCTATAACTTTGTATATCTGATTTGATCATAATTTTATTTATAAGCCCGAGAAAAAACCTATTTCAACTTTAAGCCTCGTTCAAAACTTATTACAAAAATAAGTGATTTTCACCAAAACGGAACTTGTATTTGCACAATTTTAAAGGGTGCAAGCATAAGTTTACAATTTGTCATTGCGCACTTTGTAATTGTGCAAGTACAATTTTTTTGGTAAAATTTGCGTTCGTGCAAATTCAAAATGCCAATACGGCGTAAAAGAGGCATATTTTTGTAATATGTTTTGAACGAGCCTTAAAGTTGAAATATATTTTTTCGGACCTATAAGGAAAATTTGTCCTTATTATCAAGATTTTCATTAATTTAATTGGTACTTTTCTTTCTATTATGCATCTTTAAATAAGTTCGTAAGTCATTCAATGCATTTATTTTCTAATGATTTTCAAGCCTATATTGGTCTACTATATAGGCATACTTTTTTATTTATTTATCCTTATTCCTTTAACTTTTAGTTTTTATTGTATTTATCATCCTTATGTTGTTATCTAGTTATTATACTTCCCCTTCAGACTTCATTAAGCAATTGTTCAAAATAATGTTTCTAACTTTTTAATATATTAATATTTTATCAATACATTATTATTTATGCCTTTAATACATTTAATTTGTCCGTAATCACAAAACGTTGTTTTTGTTTATTTATAAATATCATTTTCTCATTATTTTGTTCCTACCTTGTGGTATATATTTTAATAAGCATTTTGTTGGTTATTTATACTAATTTTTTTCCATTTTTAATTTCTTATAATTTTCTTGATCTTCTTGTTGTCTATTATATTGCTGTGTTTTAAAAAAAATTCCTTTAAATATATACCTTACTTTACTTCTTCCCCTTCACCATATCTTTTGATAAATTTATTTGCTTTAGTCTCTTTAAAGATTTCTGTAATTGTTTTATTGATGTCATTTGTTATGTTTTTCCCATGATCTATATATGTCATGTTTTAGTTGCAATTTGCTCCTTTTATGATATGTTTATTACACTTTATTATACTGTTATCTTTTGAATATTCCCATTTAATTTACGTGTCCCTTGTTTTTAAAATTCAATCCCTTAAAAAATGATCGTTTATTACATTTTATCCTAATATTACCACCATATTTACATAGTGCTGAAAAAAATCTATAAATAATAATCAATTTGTGATTTACTTGATCTGTTTTTGTATGTTGTCAATTGGTTCTCCATTCAAAAAAAATGTGTTTGTTACAGCTTCTTAGGAGTGGCAATTAGACCCGCCAAGCTGAATCCAAACCCGATCAAATGGGTCTTAGGTTTAGTCAATTCTTGTTTTTTGGGTTATAACTATGCACTTCAAAATCTAGACCGGTCCATCCCAAACCCAACCAAAGGGATTTTATGTCTAGTCAGTTCGGGTTTTACCAGTTTAAACTATAAATTCTAAAACCTAAATCTGGCATGTCTCACGGGTTGGGAAGATTTGTTCAGGTCCGTTTGAATAATAACAATGTAATACTATATTCCTTTTATGAGAATATAAGCATGATACTTTATCCAAGTATAGCATTCATTTTAAGGTCTCGAAGGTTGAACCATTGTCTTTTAGGACCTCTGTCTAAAACGTCATACCTTTAACCACTTGAGGTAGAGGTCATTGACACCAAAAATACAATAATATATATACATATGTTATTGTATTTTTTGGGATGTTCATGGTATTTTTCAACAGACCCAACCCAAGATTCATGATGTTGGGTCGGTTTTGAATTATAACGACCCGTAATTTTTAACGATTTATATAACGTAATTAACTGAAATTTAGCAATGAAAATTTGGTACTTGGTATGTGCCTATTCAAACATAGCAAATGGTAGATCTTCGTTGATAAATATGAAAGTTATTTTTTTTGTGTAATTTTCAATTTCAATTTAAATCGGTTAATAATGATGTAAATAAATTATTATTGAAATTTGAATGTTTTTATATAATAAAAATGTTCATCATTTTCTAAGTGAGACGCCATACTTTGTTTCGCATTCACGTGCTCTAGCTCTTTAATCTTCTATCTGTTGAATCCTTCATTGCCGAGAATTGCTTTGTCATTTCTGCTCATTTCCTTCTCTCCGTTTGTTTTTAAAAAAAATAGGATAATATAAAAGTATATAGATTGTTTGTATAAAATATGGCCAGAGAATTTTTGCTTCCCCCTTCCTTTTCGCCCACAACCGAGCCCTACGTCAACACTCCACCTAACTTGCCTCGGCCTCACTACTTCACCGACCCATCCACTCCACCTTTCCCTTACCTCCTTCAATCGATTCACCCATCATCTTTCCCGAGCACAACCTCACCCTCCAAGCCCAGCATGGCCGAGATCCAACCTCACCACAACCATGACCCACTTCTCTCCCATGCTCGCCCATTTTCCCTCCACCGCCTTGCACCTCTTCGAAGCCCACCACCGCACAACCAAGACCACATCCCACTTCCCCAAACGACAACCTCCCCGTGCCGAAGCTCCGTCCCGCAAGCCTCAACAGCATCCTCCTTACCCACTTCTTCCTTGCTGCGCTCGGCAAAACCCCATTCCCCTCCAATTTTCAAACCGACCACCCTCTCCATGCTAGCACGCAACCATCTCCACGGCTTTCCTTCCACCAGCCAAACAACCTTGCGCCACCACTATTGAGTTGCATCCATATTTTTAAAGGAGTGTATATATATAAAAGTTCTGTATATTTATAAAGTTTATATAAGTTTGTTTGTTTTATGTGTGTATATATATGGAGGTATATATATTACATTGTATGTTACAGCATATAGATGTTTATATACATGAGTCTATAAATAAATTTGGTGAAGTCTACATATATGATTTTAAGTAACATGCGTATATATGTTTTGTTTTGTTGCATATAAACAGTCTGCATATATGTTTGTTAAATAGCTTGCATATATATATATAATCATATATATATATATAATCATATATATATATATAATCTACATATGCTATAGATATTTGTTTACATATGTATATTAAAGTCGGCATGCATGTTTCTACATATATGTTCATTGAGTAAAGGGAATATATATACTTTGTTGCATATATATGTTAGAGTCGTACAGTCTGCATATATATTTTGTTGCATGTATAGTAACCTACATATATACATTCTGCATAAATATATTTTGTTGCATTTATATGTTGAATTCGTACTGTCTATATATGTGTGCATATATAGTAACCTACATATGTATATCTAGCTGTGTATATATATAGAGTCTGCCTGTGTATATTTAGTCTGCATATACTTGTTTATATATATATATATATATATATATATATATTTGTGTTCTAGTTTGCAAATTCTCTCTTCTATTATAAAATAAAACAAAATATATTTAATATAATACCAAGCTTTATTTTTATGTGTTTAAATTAAATATTGAAATTTTATGAATTAAATATTGAATTTTTTTTCGTCGAGTCCAACTCATCGTGCCTTGCTTTTATTTTGCCATTGTCCAGAATTTGTCGCATCAGCTTTTGCTTGTTCATGTCTGTATCCGTGTGCGTGTCCGTGTCATCGTCTTCGCCATCATCGTTTTCTCTAGCTTCAAAAGGTGAGTAATCACTCATTATTGACATTTTTATATTTGGTAAATTTGATTTCACTTGAAACGACAATTGAAATATGCTATTAGATTTGAATTGTTATTATTTAATTGTTAAATATGATATGCTATTATCTGAAATTGTTCACCTGTGATATATGACATCATATCTTGTTGTGTATATTTTATTTAATTTGTTACTGACAATATATGCATGTTGTGGATACGTTATATTTTTATCATGATTGTTCTTACTCTGCAAGTTCCCTGTTAATTTAGAATTCCCTATGGGTTGAAATGATACACACCCGAACGATATTGTAGAATATGAAAAATCGTTATAGGTTGAAATGATAAATCCAAACGATTTTCATTTATTTTTGAAATTTTGGGATTGCGGGTTGAAATGATGTATACTCGTAAAATATTAAATTGCGGATTGAAATGATAAATATTCGTA
Source organism: Allium cepa (assembly GCA_030765085.1). Classification (NCBI taxonomy): domain Eukaryota; kingdom Viridiplantae; phylum Streptophyta; class Magnoliopsida; order Asparagales; family Amaryllidaceae; genus Allium; species Allium cepa. Next base: position 734,901,637 of record CM060935.1, on the reverse strand, counting down.
TCACTTGACCATAGGATTGAAAATTATATACAGACACCGTTGATATATTTTGAAATTGATTTTTATAGTTTTGGAATGAAATATATGGATTTTATTAAATATTGATTGTTAAATATAAAAAAAGATATTTTATTTTGTAAAATTAGATTCTTAAATTATATGAGAAAATTTTAAATTTACAAGTTAGTTTGAAAATATAACTTTTAAAAAAATTTACTTATAAAAAATTTATCATTTTTAAAATATATAAAATAAGATTTTAAAATAGATTTATTAATAAGATCTAATTTGATATAAATTATTTAAATAAAATTTAATTTAATTAGTATATATATATGATATGCTTAAATATTTATTTAAAATTTTACATTAAAAATTTAAATAGATTTTGTAATGACTTTAAATAAATAGAGGTTGGAAAATAAAGTAAAATTGACTTGAAATTTAAATTGGTTAATAATTGAATTTAAATAAGAATTTGTTTGAACTTATTAATGTTGAGATTTGAAATGCATGATTCATAACTTGGTTTGATGAAAAGTGATTAAATGAATATTGTCAACTTTAAATAAAATTGAGACTGAATATTTAATATTGATTTAAATTTATATATTGAGATTTTATTGAATTGTTATTAAATTAGTTAAGTGAATATATCAAAACTAAATAATAGTAAAGTTAAATGTTGAAATATAAATGAAATTTATATATTATAAATGTTTGAATATTTAAACTTGAATCTTTGAACTTTAAATTGAAATGGTTAAACTGAAATCAATTCAAATTGAATTTTTGGAATTTAAGATGATTTGAATCGATTTGCGAAATTGGAGGAAACTATTTTTATTATATAAAGTATTTTTAATATATAAACTATTTTAATTTATAACTATTTATCATATGGGGGCGGCTATTTAGACATAAAATTAGATATGAATAGGGGACACAAAAATTCATGGCCGTTGGATATTTTTGTCCTTGTATGAAAGGTGGAAATCAAGGGGAAATCCAATGGTGCAGATCCATCGTGTCACCAATTGTGTCTATATTTTGTGTCTAAATAGGCTTTCCCTTATTATATATATATACTATTTTCAATATCTAAACTGTTTAAGTCGAAAGCGTTGTGATTTCAAAAGCGTTATGATTTCAAAAACGTTATGATTTCAAAGCGTTATGATTTCAAAGCGTTATGATTTCGAAAGTGTTACGATTCTGCAAATGAATATTATATAAAGTGAACAATGATATCGAATTGATATGGTTTTTGAAATGTTTATGATATTTTGATATGAAGTATGAACTATTTGAAAAGAAATGACCACGGTGTGAAATAAGCGTTTGGTTGTTAAAGAGACCAGAATCGGATATCGTCACAATCTCTGCCAATATCGAAAACCACTTTAACAACTGTGTACGTGGTGGAAATTCCAGAATGAAATAAGATGGTTCGGTGGCGATCCTATATGAGGTATTAGCGCAGCCCTGACTTCTGTAAGTCAGTTTGATGTGGCTAAAACAGAAGCCACGTCGGGCCAAGTGAGGTCATTTCTCCAATCGGACACATTTCTTCGATACCACTATATTGCTTATGTGATTTGATTGGATACATCTTTGATTTGAGAGTGTGTCTCGAGATGTACGGTAGAAACTGCTATGCATTACCACCAATCCGAATTCGCAAACGTATATCTACCCTGGCATTGCCTCGCGTGCCTTGTCACATGCCCTATCGCTCCTTCTACGAGTTTGTTTTGTACCGTGCCTATATGGTGTCCTCTGAGTAAACCACCGGTTTGGTGGAGCATACGACATTGTATAGACTACGGGAATATATAAAATGTATTAAGTGGGATATGGGTAACGCCTTAACGTTGTTTTAATAGTTTACTTTAATATAGACATATTATAATAGCGTATATTACTTCACTGGAGCTTTGTTTGATGATCTATCTATTCATCTTTTAGTTATTTCAATTTATTCCAGTCATTTATGTTCAGACTCGTCGGTTGCTTATGGATTAGAGATTCATTTGTATTCGAGATTCTGTTGTATTTTGTTTCAAACTCTGATATTTATATAGTAGCTTCTTGAACAGCTATTTATCTTTTCCGCTACTTATTGTTGTAATACTATATGTCTGTGATTCTTTGATTGATTTATATATTTTATATGCTGAATTTTGCCAAATATAAATTAACAATATGACATTTTGAGCAATTCAAGTCCGACATGTGCGGATGCGAATGGTTCGAAAAGTCGGGTCATTACATGAATCATATTGGATCGATTTGATTCGGCTCTGTGGATCTCGATTCTAATTGTCAATCCTAGCTTCAATGGATGAGGCGACTTTTGAACTTCTCATTTTTAAATAAAGTGTGCATAATATTAGAAAAATTAATTAAAATATTCAAACGTCGATAAGCTAAATTACCTACAAATAGCTTTTGTTAAGGGAATATATAGTTATGAAGCTAAGAACATCTAGCTCAAATGATTAGAGGTCTAATCCTTTAGAAAGACCTTCTAAATGTCATAGGTTGGAGCCTCTGATACATCAAATGAGTGTTCTGCTTGAATAAAGCACCACTTTTATTCTAAAGAAAGAAAATTCAATTTTGTGAGTGCTCTGCTTCAATAAAGTATCATTCTTACATAAGAAAATAGTTATGAGAATCAACGAGTTAAATTTACATAATATCATATACATGAATGTAAAACTAAACAAAGCGGTATAAATAGTTTGATCGAGGTATCTAATGATATTGTTAAAATGAAAAAATGCAAATAAATCGAAAAAAAAGATATAGTCCTTATCAGAGCTAATCAATGACATTATTTATCCACCAATTTTACAACAAAAAAATAAACATATACTATTGTCAAGACCATATTCAAACCCGTTACTTTTTTTATAATAAGATTGGTACTAATCTAAGTAGAGCACTCTTTTAGTATCTGAGGATCGAACTCATAACCTCTAGAACTATAATTTAGAGATATTACCAGTGGAGTTAGTGTTTAACATATTCAAACATGTTATCAATCTTTTAAATTTTAAAAAAATATTTTGAAAAGTTCACGTTTACACTAAAAAAAGTGCATCACAAAAATATTGCAACTATTATAGATATTCACTCAAGGTAATTTTAAGCTTTCAAAATACAAACTGTCATGAAATAATTGATTAAAAATAGTATAACGATAATAAGTCATGAATATATAATTTGAAGTGACTATTGAACTGTCTATTTTTTAATTTAATAAAATATGCATAGTATTAAATATTTGAAATTATGTTTAAAAAAAATTAGATGTCAAGAAGGTCAACTAACTATAAATATTTTCAATAAGAAAATTATTATCATGCAGAAAGCGAGTTAAATAAATAGTACATTAAATATATGAATCTAAAACAAAACCATGATGAATAAACATTACGAACGAAGTATCCAATAATGTTCATGATATAAAAAGCATAGATTGGACGTGGCAAAAATAGTCTTTGCCTGAGCTAGTGTTCAAATACTTGACCATATTTATGCAGCAAAATTTCTAATAAAAACTAAAAATGCACTAATGGTAAGATCGAAAACCAAACCAAAGACCTTGTATGTATTTATTTTGTTAATTAAAAATATGGACATATTTTTTTTGAATTTTTTTTTATACCGAAAAATGGAACACCAAATGTATCACAACTATTATTAAAGAATGTAAAAGATAATGCTTAGATTCGAAAATATAAATTCTCATGAAATATTAGATTAAAAATGGTATAATGATGAGATATAATAATCATAAACCACAAATATATAATTTGAACTGACTTTTAAACTTCTTGTTTTCTGAATAAAACTAAAGTTGAATAACATTAAAATTATTAAATTCCATTTTGGAAAACCAAAAATTAAGAAGATCAATTAGCCATGAATATTTTATAATAAAATAAATATTATTCAAGAAGATAGAGTTAAATATTTAGACTGTAGATGTATGAACACAAAATAAAACCATGACAAATAAATATTTCAAAAATGATATTTGTAATATAGAATACATAAATAATTTGGAGTCATAGATAACCGACATATATGGTACTGTAGTTCTTATAAGACCTGAAATTCGAACCCTTTCGTGATAAAAGTAGAGAGATAATTTTATCACTAGTGGGATATGAGCCTATGACCTCATACATAAATCATCTTTTCAAATTAAAAACAAAAATGAAGTTTTGGGAAGTTTTTGTTTACACCAAACAATTCTGACACAGAAGGTATTAGACATATTATCAAAGGTAAAAAACATTCATGCATTTTTAAAACTCATGTTTACACCCAAAAAAAATGTGGCACCAGGTGAACTACAATAACTATTATTAAAGATTTGCGTTAATATTTATAAAGAAGTGTGAGAGGTAGGAGAAGTGTATTTATAGCTCTGTTCTTTTATAGGTTAATGACTTCACATATTAATCATTGTTTGCGTAAGTTAGCAATGTTAAATCAAAAAATTGTACATAAAAAACTGATATATAATAGTCATTATCCAATGTTTGTTTAATGTTTTGATTTTTTGTTAGTGACTAAATGTATGAGTTTCCAAACTTGCTGAGAAAAAAAGATCGAAAGTGTTAATCTAGCACAATGCACTACTTTATAGTTTAGATTAATTAGGTTGATTTAAAATCAAATTAGACTGAAAACACACAAAAATGGATTTATAATTGACATTGAATCATTACATTAAGAACAAAACTAGCCAACTTATTGTGGGTAGAGGCAACATTTCTACCGCCAATAACTAGCTTCACATTCATTAATCAAAATTTAGCCTTATTCTTCAAAACAATTGTTTAGTTATTCTAGCACCACTTTGAAATAGGAGATTTAAGCACCACTAGAAGAAATTTTGAACTCTAAAACATTTCATAATGTAATTTTAATATTTTTCCTGCAATGTGGGTTAATTTACAATCTAGAGAGAAAATAACTCATGATATTTTGAAATATTTTCTTTTTTCACTAATCAATTTTAAAGCATATGGGTTGCAAAAACAATCGTTCTTACAACACCAAAAAAAATCAAACTATATTATTCACACATCTTTGTATGAACTACTTTGTGATATGTTATGTTAAGAATTAAGGTAGGACTTTTTTGCAAGTAGTGTATATGTTGAAAAGAGAAATACATAAGGCACGTGTAGTAGTGTATATACTTAAAGCATGAAGTTACGTGCTTCATTAAAGTTTCAATCTAATTTTCCTTCCGGAGCCTCTAACATGTTATTGAAGCACTAAATTCTAATTTGAAGGATCTTTTCTCCTTAGACTCTTTCCAAAAAATATTAACAAATATTGAACCATTTAAAACTATTTATAATTACAGACCACTATTTATTATGTGTGCAGAAAGTGGAAAAGCAACCAATGTGTTTCCAATCACAGTAGTTCAAATTTGTGAAAAATACACTGGTGCAATTTGAAATTACAGTAGCATGTTTTGTCACCAAAAAAAGAGTCAACTATACAATTTACTACGATGGGAAAAAATTACACTAACACTGTCTGAAATCACACCAGTGTAATAGGTCTCTTTGACATGTTGATACAAATGATTTTATTTATAGTTAGTTTATAAGTAAAGGCAAATTTGTAAAAAGTTTCTGAAGTGCAGCACGGCAAAAAAACCCAGCATTAAATCATTTTTACCAGTATATCTCTGTTATATGATTGAGTACTTGTATCCTGTATCATAAAAAACACGATTCACATAAGTTAACATCACGCATAACAGTATTCTCATACAACATTTAGAAAAGTAAAAAAAGTGTATATATTACCTACATACATGATAAGCAATATAGTATATGACAATTTGAATACGACAAAATGTATACAATAAATGCATACGACATAATATAGATGACATTTACCTCTGTGTGTGTGTGTTATATGATTTCGTAGTTGTATGCTATATAATAAAAAACATGATACATATAAGTTAACATCACGCATAACAATGTTCTCATACAACAAAATACAACATTTAGAAAGACAAAAATGTATATAAAGCACATACATACATGATAAATAATAATAGTATATGACAATATGAATACAACAAAAAGTATATGACATAATACACACACGCACATGAGATGACATAATTTTTTGACAATACGACAACTCATATGATCACTATTTAAAATCATTGGTTTAATTTCTACCATTGAAGATCAACTACTTTTTCCTTGTAAAAATCAATTTGCATATGATCTTTTATAAATTGTTTGCCAAATATATAGAACTCCTAAATCCACAACTCAATTGTGTAAGACAAATTTACTTAAAAATGAATCAAGAAACCAAAACCACAAACAAATTGGTCTTCAGATTTGGATATAAGTGATTAATAGATGCAACCGGACCACCTATTTTTCGAATTGTATATATGTATGTGTGTACAGTTATATAGTTATTCCAGTACAAAAAAATTTCTCTTGTTTCTTTACCCAAGGAACTGCAATTACATAATAAAATTGTTGCATAGCATACTATATAATTCAACAAATTTATATGCTTGATTATTATTATCTTCTAAACACGTATTAAAATAAAACTCATTTATCCCGTTCATACACTTAACGTTATTTAACACTTGAAATGGTATACTTGCTAGCAGTTATTAAGGATGAAGCTAGCTAATTGTTTGTTAAACAAAAAGGTTTTCTTTTCACACTTTCTTAATTGAAAGCTTTTGTCATAACGAAAATTACATTTGTGATAAGCCCATCTCATTACACCTTGCTCAAATTTTAGTTTATAAAACAATATATACACAGACACACACACACACAAAATATTATTGAACTACTAAACATCTGGTTAAATCTACTTAAATTGAGCTCTTCAATAGGGTCGTTGCATTTCAAAGAAAACAAAAGATAAAATATATCTAGTTCAGTGGCTTGGCATTAGAATCCTAAAAGCAAAGATAAAATACTCATGTATTGTGCATTCAAGTGTGTCAAATAACATTTTATATTATAGTATCATAATACTGCATACTGAAAAGTTGGGTAAACTGATAAGCAATTTCTGTTGTATCATTTATAACTAAGTCAAAACATTTTACTTCAGAGAAGTAGCCATAGTAAGCTCAGAATTCTTGTAAAAAAGGGGGAAAATGAGTTTCTTATTCTAATTAAATGAAGAAGAAAAAAGGCACAAAAAAATACAGGTTCAATAGAAATGAAGTTGTTACATTAACATGTTAAAGTCTAGTAAAATTAAAGTTCAAAAAAAACATTTTACTTAAAACCTTCTATTTTATTAAACATGCATTAGACAAGCTTTCCAAAGTAGTTCAATCGACTATAAATAACACGGTTCAATCTCGACAAGTAATATTCTTACTGTTTGAGTAATTATTACTTATCTGGTAATTCTTAGTTCGAAATTCATCTAGCATAATCTTCTACAAAATGACGCAAGCTACAGTAGACTCAATTAATAGTATGTTGAAAGTAAACTTAATTTTTCAACCAAATGGTAGGACTATTTTACCAAATAGGTAATGAACTTGCATCTCAACCGGATGAATGTTTCTCCTACTAAAGTAACTGAATCAATATCTTGTACTGCCCATTGTCTTTTGCAAATTCAAGCAGTTGTACGCTGACAAATTTGTTGTTCTAACTGCATGCGGGTAGCTGACAGCAATCATCCGGTTACTAGAAACATTTGCAGTAAATTCATCACCAAACAACACAGTACATTATTGGAAACAATATGAAGAAACCAATTACATCATTTTCAAACTCTGGTAAAATCATTGCAATATCTATGATAATTAGTTACGGCACAAAAGCATTAATTGTGACAAAAGCATTAAATTTGTTTCTAGGGTTTGGGAAATCAGGGTACCTCAGTCCTGATCACTAAAGAAAATTCGGAGGGAAAATTCGAAGAAAGAGACGCTATCAGCTGTTTTCCGATACAAGATGCAAAAGTTGTTGGATTAGTCCCCAACAAAATATGTACGGGTGTGAGGAAAGGAATGAATTGCGCTTAGCAAAAAATGGAATTGGGAAAGGTTTTGCGGCCATTTCCATTCATGTCGCACATTTTGCCTTTTCCATTAATTGGAAGAAGAAAAAATTAACACATCCCATTTTTATTTTTCCCACCTACAAATACCAAAATTACTTTTTGTACTTTTTTTCTTCTCATTACTCCTTTTTTTCCGAATATTGTTCATCATTGCCAACAAGTGTCGATCTCGAGAATCGAACTCATGATCTTTAATTTGATCGTCTGAACTATCAACCAACTGAGTCAAATCAGTTGGCTTCTCTCGTTACCCTTTCATTATGCTATTTCAAAGTATTCTTACTTTCATCTTTATACAATACACCGGAGGGTTATTCATCATTCCTAATGCACCTCACGCTAGGTTTATTCCAAGCCATTCATAGACTTCATTTTCTAACATTTCAAATTACCTATGGACAAGATTTCTGTCAATTTCTTATCGACATAACACTATGTTACAAATGAAGCACTAAAAACCAACACAGGAAGAAGAAAAAAGAAAAAATACATGTAGACTTGAAACGTAACAGCATCGTCTTATTAGAAAGAAAAAAAAATCTTATTCGAAAATATTGTGCTCATCTTCTTCCTTCATTGTTTATAGACAATAAAGCAAAAAGTTAGATTTTGATATGGGAAGTCACAATAACATTATAGTTCAAATGAACTTTTAGTAACGGTAAACCAATCATTGACTCATTATATTATTATTTATTTTTCAATGGTCGGCAAAAAGGAAAAAATGGGTGATTCAATGGAATTGGCCATGTTTTGTTGGGGCCTATGGCTTTAGAAAATCTAAGTTAAATGAATTTGGTGTGCATTGGCAAGTTTGCATTAAAGAGTAGTCGTTGAGGAGTAAAACTGAACACTTAATTATTGTATTGTATTTGAAATGGGTATTTTTATAAAAGCTGTGTAGTATTAATTATTGCCAATTATGTTACTTTTTAATTAATTAGTATTAACATAAGTAATTTACACAAGAATAAAGGTAGAATAATTTACAATAACGGCTAATTATAACATATACAATAATGTTGAATTGAAAATTCATTTTTACATGCAATGTAGAATAGTAAATATAAATGCAATACATAAAGTAATTCAACGAAGACATGTAGCAATTAGTTCACCACTTATGCTATCTCAAGCCTGTATTTACTTTTAAAAAATCTATTCAACACTTTACCTTTTTAAGAAAATCTTTGAAATACACGTTAAGTTGGAACCAGGTCAGCCCGTAGCGGAAGAAATGAGTGAATTATAATTTTTTAACCATATTAGATCTTTATCGGACCTGCGAGCCTAATTTATTTATGACATTTCTAAATTTCTTTTTAAATAAAATCATTATTTTATTTAAATTTATAATATAATTATATTATGTAAATAATATTATATTACATATAAACGTGTATCATATACATATATGTGTGTGCACGCGCTTATGTCACAGAGCAATCCGTGCAAGGTATAACATGCACGTGTATATGTATTGGGATTTACACCGCAATAGAAATGTTAGCTCATCTAGTGTATAAATATATCGTCCAAATGTATTTTTATACATATTTTATTTATGTATTCTAATATTGTGAATATATATATATATTATAGATTCCATATAAATTTATATATACACATATAAATAATTATGTACTAGTATATATTTAAAATTATATTAAAGTTTTATTAATTTTATTGGAAAATCAAAATCAAAATCAAATTTGTTTTATTAAACATATATATATATATATATTCAAATTTGTTTTTATTAAACATATATATATATATATCTCTTATAAATAGTTTAATAATAAATTATAGAAATATACTTAAATGAATTATATATGTATATAAATTAATCAATAAAATATATGCCTATTATAATGCTCATGACAAAAATTAGGTTATATATATATATAATTTCCATATGGAAAGTAATACAAATTGATAAAAAATTAAGTTTAAAAGTTAATTTGAAATTAAATTTCCAGTAAAAATCCAAGAAACATTTAATGTTTGAATATTACGTATATGTGTATGTATATATGTATATATGTATTATAATTTAAAATCAATTTTAATTTTCGGCTATTTTTTAAACATTTAAATTGTATATAATTTTTTTATCTTGCTCACAAAAACAAGTCATGCACTAATTTAGTTTTATAAAACTTAAAACATATTTTACATATTTTATATATATAAATATATTTAGTTTATGTGATTAATTAATTTAAATAATATTTAAAATATTAAATATTATATATATAACTATTTTGTTTATGTCGACTATATTTTGAGTATGAAACTAAATATATAAAATTATAAAATCATATTTTGTATAGCATAAGATATTGTATTTAAATTATAATGTTTACATAATAAATAATGAATATTAAATTAATTAAATAATAATAATAACTTATTTTTTGTCGAGAGCACTAATAGTAGGTGTGTGTCATAATAAAATTTAATATAAAAACACACACACGTATATATATATAATCACACAACCAATCTAGATGCGACGATATATCAATATGCTAGAATTGTCCCCTAACTAGCAAAGAAATAGATAATATATCAACCATTTATACATTAAATTATAATTGTAGATCATATATTACCTTATATCCAAAGCATATTAGAATAAGCTTGAAACGATGAGATATAATCCTTGGACATATTTTCAATCCAGTAGAGTGTTGGTCCCTAAACCGATGACCACCAACTATCGAATATTGTTAGTTTTACTTTGATTGGTGTCTGGAAATGGAGGGATGAGAGTGGATTATTTTCAGCCAGAGAGGATGTAGATGGAGGCTCAAAAATCATCAAAATGAGAGTAGGTTGAGATGATTTATAGAGGTGAGAATGGATAGATATTTTGGAATCAAGATCCACATTTCTCTCTTACCAAATTATTTCCTTCTATCCATTCAAACTCTAACCCTTTTAGCCACCATTATGGCCGCCTCCTATGCTTCATCATGATCGAACATATCAGCTCCCATATGGGCTTTAAACCCAATTAAAATCCGAACAAAGTATTTTGCATTTAAATATGATTTAAACGTGTATTGATATCATATATCGATTAACATATTTATAATTATTATAGACATATTTAATAATAGTTGTTCAGTAAATTAAAATAAAATTTTATAATTAATATTTCATAAATATCAATTAATTTATAATAATTACAAATTAATTAAATCACTTGATCGAAAGAATATTCATCGTTTTGGTTGTGTGACCCGTTAGATGTAAAGTTAGTCAGCGATTAATATCGAACTAGTTGAATATTAACGTTTACACATCACTTAACATGTGGTGTGACATTTTAGCAAAATTTATCGCTTGCTTGGTTTCAGTAAAATTCAATTTTACTTTGTTAAAGCGTTACCCGATTATGGTTATTATTTACATTATTCTCTTTATCAAAACTACATCACTTTGGACTTATGAAATTTGGTAATGCTCAAAATTCAATATCATTCATATTCAACTTTATAGTCCAAACACAAAGTTTTTAGTTCAATAATAATATTAGTATTAACCGAAATGCTCTAACCAAAGACTTGACTTTGAGCCAACTTCGATTGACCGTGATACTAACCTTATATAACTGAAAGGATGAATCCTCTCTTAAATAGTGTTTCACTTTCGATGCTTCCACTCGACCCAACTATATTCATTCGATGGACGTCGTGCCATGATTTAACTATATTCAAAGCCGAGTTTCTACATTGAAGCTCAATGGTATTCTTAATTCGAGAGAATTGTAATATTGTCGCATTGATATTTTCTATTTGACATTAGTCATGTTAAACAACAGAAAACTATCGAGTAAGTCATTTCATAGTATCTAATAACTATCAGTACGTAATCTTTTGGTGCCCTTAGCAACCATGAGTAATACGCTGCCCAACACTTGGAGAGTATTACGTACTCTAGTCTCAATGGATATATCGATATCCAGTCTCGATACGTCTTGATTAGGAATATTTAAAGTGGATATTTATTTTTATTGTGATAAATTAATCATAGTTACAACACTTTGTAACTGCTATCATAAAACATACCATTTATGAATTTTCTATTAAATATATGCTAAATTAAATTAGTTAATTAATAACACATTATATCTAGTATATAATAGAAAGAAAACATCTTTTATTTCGAACAAGATTGGTTATTTAGTTAGATATATTCAACAAAGTACATAATTTCCCCGAAGGCATACTATAATTCTATCAAACTCCTACTTGCACTTAGGGTCAATTATGGAATCTTATTCCAATTTCTCCAATCGGTTTCCTCAAAAACTAATTAGGTCGGTCCTCAATAAACGGGTATGCTATTATGTTTTAATCATCTACTCCATCAATCAACTCTCTTCGACGCTGATAAACTACCTTTAACATGTGGAACAATTCAGAGTATGTCTCTCGATTTCTAGTAAGCTCTAAATTTTGTTACGAATTATATTAGGACATTTTTATCATATAATAATGTTATGGGATTCTCAACATTTGGAATCACCCTCGACTCAGTTGTAAATTTGTGCTTTATAATATATACATTGCTTTTATCGTGGTGTTATTCAAGTCTATGTACTTAGCTTTTTCGTCGAATCAGCCGCAATTTTTCTATTTGGAACATTTCCAACTTAAAGATTCTTAACTTAAATTTATCATTGACATACTGTACTCAATATCACTTATGAATTTTGAGTCTAAACATCCCTTCATAAAGCGTTCGTCGTTTCTGTAAAAAGTTCTCTAGTATTTCATAAATACACAAGAACATCTCAAACAACCATTCAGTAATATCTACTTGGATTTGATATTTACTTCATGTATCAAATACATAAACAAATCACGATATCGTAGACAGTGTAACATGAATGATAATTCTTATTGCCAATACATAAGGAATTCATCTTACATCACTACAACATATATACCATATTACAATTAGTTATTTACAATCGGCACATAACGATAGTTGTAATAAAGGGTTTTTAACAATTGACTTTTACTGACAATTGTAATAAAGGGATTTTCACAACTGGTTTTTACTGACAGTTGCAATAAAGAATTTTTAACAACTGGTTTTTCTTGACAGTTGCAATAAAAATATTGTTAACAACTGGGTTTTTCTATCTGTTGTAACAAACTATTTCTAACAACTATTTATTTTAGCCAGATGTAATAGAAATCTACAACAACTAATTAGTTTTGATCATTGTAAATATTGATATTTTCTCAAAGCTGATAAAAAAGTTGAAAGTTTGATATTACTAAGTTTAATTATTAAGAAATTTCTTTAAAACAATCATTTTCGATGAATAATTAATAATTAACCTTTAATAATGAATATTAAATATATAATTAATAATTATTAATAATTAATCATTTATATATATATATAATAACTAACAATTAATAATTAATACTCAATTATAATTAAGAAGTAATAAGTAATAATTAACAATTAATAAATGTGAAGTAATACTTTAATAATCAATAATGAATAATTACTACTAAATAATTAATAATTAAGAAAAATATTTAATATTTAACAATTATTAGTTATGAACTAATAATTACTATCAAATAATTAATAATTAATAATTAAAATAATAATTAATATTAAATATGTAATAGTTAGTAATTAATAATTGCTATTAATAATTAATAATTTATTAAATATACATAATAATTAACATATAATAATTAATAATTAAGACTAATGTTTAATATTTAATAACTGATATTTAATATTTAACAATTAGATTTCTTTAACAACTTTTCTTGCACTAGCGTTGCAAATATTTATTTACAACAACTTTAATTATAGTTATCCTTCACAACCGACGAAAATTCTAAGTCGACGTAACAGTACTAATAACTATTAATAAATAATTTGTACTAAACAAATGTTTGAATTCGAATTTGGCAGTTTATTTTTGCTCTAGCCAAAAAATTTTGGTGCCCTCTTCAAATTTTCAGTTATTTTCGTTTTCCTACAACACTTCCTCTCAACCCTAATAATGATGCCAATAATATCCCTCTTCCTCTTCTCCATTATCACCTTGGCACCTTACTAACATCAACACAAATATGCAACAACGCTAACATACCCTTTTAAAACTCAAACACTCCTTTGGAAACCCTTCAGAACTCGCTTCCTGGAACCTAGATCATGCCTCGGACTGGTGCTTGTCATGAAGAGATGTCGGATGTGACTCCAATGGCAGAATCTCATCAGTCGGTATTTTTTTTTAATCCTTAATATGTTTTCAATGACATTAAAAGTGGGTATTTTTTTTTAACCACACCATGTACTTGTATCTCCTTTCCATTACTCTATTCATCAACAACGTCAGGGAACTTTGTTTTGATTAAGTATACTTTCATTTCCTGACATTTAAATGATTGTTAAATTATCATTTGTTTGCTACATCTTGCCTCAATTCACGTCTATATTCCACTGAAAAGCTACACTGAGCAGCATCTCACCATTTTCCACTTCAGCGTTCAATCAACCAGTGTAAACCTAGGTTGAACTACCCTGAGCATCACTAGAAACCACAGGAACAACACTCTCGATGCAACGACCAACAACGATGATCAAATAAATACTTTGCCTGGAACTGCCGCAGTTTGACAGACAAGCTGCTGCCTGTCGTGGTTGTAAGAGGGGTCATGAAGCTTGCCATTGATGATATGTGTGTCGTAGTTGATAGAGATGCTGATGCAGATGAATCCCTTATGCTTTGGTTGGTATAAAATTACCGTAGTAGTTTGGATTCTGATGTTTGCAGTGGCTTGAGGTCTTGCCTGTTGTTCATCCATTGCATTTTTTAAATCTCAATCTGGTTCTACTAACATAGATGAGTCTGAAACATGAGTGCAAATTAAAGGTATCACTGCCTGTTGGTAGTAGTTTGAGTCGAAAATTGATAGGCTTTTAGCCTGTTGTATGAGATATAATGAAGATGAACAATGAAACTCTGGTAGTTACCCAAACCTGAACCGCTGCCTCACACTCGACTGACTCCATCAGTCACCTGAACCACCCGAGCATCTTTACTATTGACTCCATCAATCACACGCTTTGGTAAATATTGATTAATTCTTTCTGTTAAGATTCATTATTAGTAATGTATTATAATTACTAAATTAATTCATTATTTACTGGATTTATTTTTCAATTTTCTTTATGGTTCTTTATTATAACAAACACAATGAACGTTAGTGATAAATATAAATGATTTGAGTGTATAGCCAATTGCATTTAATGAAATCAGATTGAGTTATTCATCTTCACACTGTACTTCATTTTTAACAGCAAGTTTATATCTTAAGTTATATTGCCTTCTGCTTTTCGTGCATCTAGAAGTTGCTTAATTTTGAGAAGCCGGCTCTACATTTCTTAGCACAATTTTCCAAAGTAAACTCCTCCAACTAAGAAATTACTCTTTTAGACTCTATTTAAAACTTATTCCAAAATTAGACCTGGTTTTGAATAATACTTGCGCAATTATGAATTGTACAAGCATTAAAAAAAATTATATACGTAGAGCTTGTGCAAGCATTAAATTTTTTTATATACGTAGAGCTTGCGCATTCCATAAATGCGCAAGCTCTACGTATATAGCTTGCACAATCCAAAAGCGTACAAGCTTTGTTATATTTAATGTCTGCGCACTTATAAAATGTGCAAGTCCGTTTTCAAGTATAAAAAAGACAGAGAGCATAGATCTATCTTCATTTACTCATTTCTTCATCTTCCTCTCAAAATCCTTCAAAACTCTCCTTCCAAATCCTTTTTTTTACTAAATCCAAACCCTCAATCACCTTGTCAACCAAATAGTTTCTAAATTATATATGAAATATTCTTCTTCATCCTTACAAAATAAAGGCAATAATTTATGTTGATCAAAACGGTGCTTAAATTTTGCTATTTTTGTTGGTGTTGAAATTTAGTTATTGTTGTTAGTGACGTTAATTATTAGGCAATGTGTTTTTATTGTTGAATAATTTATTAATGATTAATGAAATATGAAATCCTAATTAAGTACTAGTAAATTAGAAACTCTAATTGATATGTTAATGTTTTATTGTTTATTTTGATTATAGGCATGAATATTTGGTAGATAGACGATGAAACTTTGATGAAACATTATGATGAACTTGAAGCGAAAATCGGTGTTGCAAGCTCAAGTCATATTGGGTTAATGTTGTTCATATTACGACACAGTTCAAAACAATACCGTGTAAATTCCATTCTGCACCATCAACCTTACACGTTCGTTTACGTGAAGTTGTTTCTACCGAAAGACCCGGTCATCAAATTAGCATTGACGGAAATAATCCGATGCCCGTACATCTTGTTGGTCCATCCATGCCATGGGGTCAACGACCATATCCAAATTGTTATTGTGGAGATATGTGTGTAGTGGTAGTTTCCGGAAAGAAAAAGAATGCTGGACGGAAATTTTTCGATTGTAGTTCGTACAACAAACACAGACTAAATACTCGTGAAGTTGACTGTTGTAATTATTTTAAATGGATTGATCAACTCTTGTACAAAAGGGGACTCGAGTATGCATACGAATTGTAAGCCGAAATCAGTCGTCTTAAAAGGTGAATGAAGAACTAAGGGAAAGCAGTGGGAGACTAAGATTTTGGTAGACGTATGAGACTAGGTTAACATTGTCATATTTGGTTTTTATATTGAAACGTAGTTTTTGTAATATGATGTTCCAAAAATGTTTGCTTTTGTTTTAACCCGTAATGTGTGCTAGCTAAGCAGTTGATTATGTATATATTTGGTAGTATTGATTTTGTTGGTGAAATACATTGCTTACGTTATTATATTGATTCGCTTGTTTGATATTTCTTAAAGATTGATTTGACTGCTTTTGGTTGAAGATTGCCTACGGAAGCAAAATCTATTTGGAAAAACAAGGTAATACTTCAACAAATTAATGTTTAGAATTATGTCACAAAATCAAGATTTTGAATGTGGTATTGCAACTGATTTTGTAGATAATATCAAAGGTTCCAACTATATTTTACTACGATGGAGAATTGTTGGTTGATGACGAAGGTAAATGTAGATATGTTAGTGGAAAGCGAAAATGATTAACAATTAAAAATTGTTGTAGTTTTGAAGAGCTCAAACAAAGGGCATTTGAAGTGACAAAAGTCAATCATGTGATGTATGATTTAAAATTAGCGATGAAATGAGATCGAGATGATGGGTCATCCACTATTGATTTGGAAGATGATGATGATTTGAACTCTACATTTTCGATTGAAATGAGAGTAATAGAAATATATATTGCGAAAGTGGAACATGATAATGTGGTCGAAACACAACCGACGGTAATTTCTGTGGATGAGTATGTATCCACCACACATTTACAAGAAACACAATGGTCGACGTATCCTTCTTATCTTCAATGTCATCAAGGTGGAGAGTTCATAAACTTACTTCACAGGTATAGCGGAATGGTTGGAGTCTCTTCTAGTCAAGAACAAAATACGATGCATGACTCTATACATCCAAATCAATCGCAAGCGTTGGGAAAGTGAGTAATATTAAACTCTAGCACTTGTATTTTGACGTACGTTCATGAAAATATCTTACTGTTGTTTTTTGTCAAATCGTAATGTCGAACAAGCATTAATTGGTTGTGATGACGATGACGGTGATGATCATGTGTTGATATTGCAAACGAGAGTGGAGCGCAATTGGATAGCATGGAAGTAGCTTGTGCGAATGATGTAAATAGAACTTAGATCCATCAAATGGAAGTTAATAACGATGCAATCATATATGCGGACATTGAGGAGGCTGATGATGTAAACATCAAAGAAGAACAAATCACTTATAAAGAGGCTCTAGCCGATGATTTATGCATGACAACAATGATGGTGAAATCGACAATGGAAAATTATCAATTTGACGTGGAAGTGTTTGGAAGAGAATGTGCTGAGAAAGGACCATGGGTTGGGTTATTTTTTGAAAGTAAGCAGAAGCTTGTTGAACAATTATGTGAATGGGCGATTGAATGTTCAGTTTCTTTTCAAGTGGAATCGACAATGGAAAATTATCAATTTGACGTGGAAGTGTTTGGAAGAGAATGTGCTGAGAAAGGACCATGGGTTGGGTTATTTTTTGAAAGTAAGCAGAAGCTTGTTGAACAATTATGTGAATGGGCGATTGAATGTTCAGTTTCTTTTCAAGTTTTAAAATCGCGTGCAAATCAATGCACAATCCGTTGTGATGTAGATGAAACATGTACTCGACGAGTGCATGCAAGCCTATCGGTGAGAAAAAATCAAAATTGGTGAAAAATAACTGCATATGTCGGCGATCACACTTGTTTAAATGCAACAATCAAGTCAAACCATTGACACGCAACTTCAAAGTTTATATGCAGCAAAATACTTCCATTGATTAAAGCTGAAACAAACATGACTGCAAGAACTGTTTAAGAGACAATGTCCAATATGTTTCATATTAAAGTGAGTTATTCTCAAGCCTGACACGGACTACAGAAAGATATTGCAATGATTTATGGAGATTGAAAATCATCATATGTGGAATTGCCAAAATATCTTCGAGCCCTACAACGTACCAATCCCGGAACTGTATATGATGTTATTCATAGTCGTGATGTTTTCTATGGTGCTTTTTGGGCTTTCGGACCTTCTATTCATGGTTTCAACCACTATCGACCAGTACCATCTATTGCTAGTCATTTATACGGGAGGTATCTTGGTACATTAGTAGTAGCTACTAGTGTGGACGCAAACCAATGTATATTTCCATTAGCCTTTGTTGTTGTACAAACAGAGTCATGGCAAACGTGGAGTTAGTTTATTTGTTGCATATGGACTTATATTCCATCCATACGTACCAGATTAATCACCTTTATCTTAGATCGTATGAAAGGAATTCCACGTGCCTTAGAGAAGCTTGGCCAATTGAACATCATAATCGCTTTTGTATTCGTTATATTAAAGCAAATTTCAAGAAAGCGGGGTTTGACATGAATGAACTACAAATTTTGTACATGCATGTGCCCCGACATCGGAGGTTTTAAAGTATAATGAACTTCGAAAACAGTTGAAGAATGTAAATCGAGATACCAATACGTGGATTGAAAGAAGTTTGAACAATCAGGAATCAAGCTGGACTCTTTGTCACGACAACGGCGTATGATTCAATATGATGTCAGTTAATGTTTTTGAAAGCTTTAACGGTGTGCTGAAAGGAATTAAGAATTTACCCGTTGGATCCTTGGTTGCACGTACGTTTCATCGATTGAGCCATTATTTTACCGAATGTTGAACTCAAGGAGAAGAGTGGACGTACAACTCACACCGAGGTGGGAAGCATTTGCGCGAAGAAGAATGAAAAAATCAAGACCCATGTCCATAGAGAGATATAACTTCATAGAATGGCAGGTGAAAGATGTTCATATGTTTAATTATATGGTGAATATCGGAGATAATATCGCCAAATGTTCATGAAACATGTCAAGGACAGATCATTTTCCATGCTTCCACGTATTAGCAGCTTGTTCACGTGGTTCGGATGGTGCTAATAGAGCGTATTCTGACTTAATCTCCAAGTGGTACTGTGATGACACAAAATTTCTAGATACTTGAAATTGAAATGTTTAATTTATTTTAAATATTTGAAAGTTAATTTAACTTGAATTTCAAATACTATTTATTTGGCAATCAAATTATTTAATTTAATAATTGAAAATTGGTTAAAATGTCGAGTCTTCGGTTTTTAGCTAGTTGAAAATATTTCAAAGGCGTGGAAAAATTATATTTATAATACTGAAGATAATAGAAGTTTTAAATTTGAATTTGGGAATGTATTGTTCAGTTTTAAAAATATATAGTTTAAATCGAATTTAAATATAGCCTTCTGAGGCACAGTCTCGGAATTTGCCGAAACTAGTTCCATTGGATCCGTAATGGTGTATTATTACCGAATTTCAAATTCCGTAGTGTTTAGAGTTGTTGTGTGAGCGTACGATAGGTAAAAGCGCTGAAATTATATTAAAATTTAATAAAAATAGCTGGTCCAAAAAGATATCTTCTCCATACGATCAAATATCAACACCACTACTAAACATCATCAACAACAAAAAATAACATCCAAAATGCAATTGAAAATCATCAAAACCAGATTCAACAATATATACAATCAACCAATGACATATTCATCAACACCGTCCTTTCTGACCAAAGGAACATCAACCACATATGTCGGGGAAACAACAATACACCTCAATCGCGAATCCTTCCAAGCTCAATAGGTGTGTCTCTCTTCTTCTTCTTCCTTTTATTCACGATTGGAGCCGATTCTTGGCCTTCTTCAAATGTTGGAGCAGGTGTTGGAAGCGGGATTTTTGTTCTTGACTTGGTTTGAAAATTAATTCTTCTTGTTGTCTCTCCCCACTGCGGCCACTCTTCCATCTGCTCTTATGTGGATTGACCAAGATATTCAAAGTGTTATTCGCTTCATTAAGCGTTGCCTTTTTAGGACACATTCTCTTAGAATGTTCATCGTCCTCCTGACGATGTTTTGAAAACATTCATCCATACAAGTCCATTCCGGGTTCGAACGGAATCGAAGACACTACTCCTACTACATTCATTTTGGAATCACCCTCAGGATTAGTAGTGATTAGCCCTTGCATTTCACTGCTCCATCTTCGACTCCAAGCTCTTGTCTTCTTCACGGAAACATTCAAACCTGATCGAAGTGGTTTTCGAGAAATTAATCCCGATCCCGGTCTCTTCGAAACGATCAGCGCATTTACCAATATTAATAGTCGGTTATTTAACTATCAAATAACATTCACAACAATCATGAGCCTTAATAATTTCATAATTTATTTATTATTCAAAATATCTTCGCAAGCTATTACTTCAACCCTTTGAAAACAGTTCAAATCACTTTCCTCGTGCGGAATAAATTCCCAAATATTATTTATTTCCACTGAAAATTACCAAGTCTAAATACTTTAGA
Organism: Allium cepa; assembly: GCA_030765085.1. Taxonomy (NCBI): domain Eukaryota; kingdom Viridiplantae; phylum Streptophyta; class Magnoliopsida; order Asparagales; family Amaryllidaceae; genus Allium; species Allium cepa. Next base: position 734,880,445 of record CM060935.1, on the reverse strand, counting down.
TTTAAAATAATTTAAAATCGCTTTACCCAAAATATATATATTTAAAACATTTTAAAAATAAAAACCACTTAAAGGACTTTATTTAAATTACCAGTTATGAAATTTTATAATAACTTCTCGGGTAAATCTTAAGCCAAAACAAATTCTAAAATAAAAGTTATGAAATTCTATACAAGTTTTCAAATAAAAACTTCAGCCAAACTATCTTTAAAATAAAAATGACTTTATGAAATATAAATATTAATAATTATCTTTAAAATCATAATACTAGTCAAACCTTTCAAATAATTACTACTATAATTAATTTAAATAAATATTTACTTTTTTAAAATTCTAAACAATTTAAAATAATAAAATTTCTTTTATAACATTCTTTAAAAATCACTTTAAAACCTTTAAACTTATACTTGGAAATCTTTATTTGAAAATATACTCGGCTTTTCAGGAAAATACGCTTTCCATTCCACACCTTTTAAAAATAAATCGCCATTTAATTTTGAACAAATCACCCTTCCCTTATAAATTCCCATTTCGAATTTATACTTCCAAATTATCCTCTGATAAATATTTCACTTTATTTATAACCATGTTTATAAATTTCACAATCTCATTCTCCTTTAATCATAGTTTCAACACTTAGTTGGTTTTCAAATTTGATTCCCGAAACCAATCTCCATTTTAAAATAAATTTCTTTACTTATCCAAATTTATTTCAAACCCATTAATTTCGGATTTTACTCCTTTATTATGATTAAAGGTCTTATTTAAATCGGAAATATTAATTCCATACTTTATTTCAAATTCTCCTTTTATTTTTTCCCAACTCGTTTTAAATCTTAAATTTTAAAAATATATTTCTTTGTACTTTACAAAACAATATTGCTTAAGTCCTTATTTTAAATAAAATCCTTTTTCCATTTATTCAAACCCCTATTTCTCCCATCATTGAATTTAATATATATAATTAAAATCAATCCTTTATTTCTTTCCAAATTCACTCCTTTAATTTATTTGAATTTACTATAATTATCTTACTTAAAAAATTCTTTTTTTATTATTTCCTTTTTTAAAAATCCAACTTTATATAGATTTCATTTTTCTCAATTACTAATATATATTCAACCAAGTCATAGCATTTAAAAATTTTAATTCCAAATAAAAATCAATATAATCCATCATAGATTATCACATACATCACATTACTGATATAAAATAAATTCAACATTTGAGGAATTCAGTTGGATCCCTTCAACCTGTTTCATGCATCCACAGATGTTAGCACAAAAATTTTAAATACCAATTCCACTTCGAGGTGAAATATCGTGGTATAAAGGATCATCGGCTATTATACGGGAAGCATAGGTTCTCATCCGCTCTATAATGCGGGAAATCAATCGCTCCAACATATATATACTATTATATATAATATGTCACGTCCAAGCTAATAATAAATTATCAACTCAAGCAACAATAATAATTTAAATTTTAACTATTTAAATCTAATGGTATTCCAAATGAGTGAGATTAACTCACCTTTTACTTTTAATTTGCAATCCACTTCAATCTTGCCTTGGTTTCCCGATTTTGACCTTGAATAAATAATTTATATGATTTATTAATATCTGAGATAATATACAATAATCTTTCATCCAATAAGTCAAATTGACCAATAATTTAATTTATACTATCATTTGGTTTTAACTAATAATTTGATTTTAAACTAAATTCCTTTAATAAATTATCTTTTGTAACTAAAATAATTAATTAACTCAACTTAACAATTTGTGCACCAAAACCATTATATAAAAAATATATTAGCAGATTAAAATATGTAGATGAAAATAGGTATATATATTTTAAACTACATATACTGGAGAATTGGCTATATACATTTTAAATTCTACTTTTTATAAACTCTACAACATTATAAAAATTCCTTTTTATTTTCAAATTCTTATCTATATAAAATAATTTATATAGATATTTAAAAACTGTTTCTTTTTCCAGTAAACACATAATTAGTGATTTACTTTACTGTAAAACTTTTCGCCCTTGCTATATATAAATATATTTTGTAAAAAAAAACAGCAACTTCATTTCTCTGGATTAGATGAAAATTTAAAACACCTATCATTAACCAAATAAATTCAGAAGCATTGACTAAAATTAGATTTAGTTAAAATAATTCCAGGCTAAAATAATTACCAGAACCACCTCGATCCCCCACGGCGTCGCTGTAACCCTACTGCAAAACCCTCAAATCTAAAATTGGCCTCCTCCTGTCTGTATGCGAGCACGACTTCCGAACCCCAAATCGACGTGCCATCCAATTGCGGCCATTCCCCCGACAGCTTGCCTAGGCGAGCCGCCGCCTCCTTGAATCGAGGAATTCCTGACCGCATACTCTTGCCATCGACTCGAACTCTCGACGTCGCGACTAGCCTCCTGCCTCGCCACCCCGTACCGAGCTTCTCGCACTTGCGTGCTCTAAATCTATGAGCCTGTCTCGATTTATATCAAGCAACCCTAGCTTGAACCGCGCCTTCGAATAGAAAGGGGCTCGAGCACTTTGACCCTGAAGAAAGAGGAGACTTAGGATTTAAGTTCGGCCATTTTGATTCTTTTTTTCTCTTCGAGTAGTTTTTTGAATAAACTAGGCGGACTTAATTTAAGGCAAGAAAATTTTTGATCGGCCATTTACTATTCGAACGATAGATATATTTTTTTTCCTTTTAAGGGGAGACGCGTGTTATTATGTAAGACACATGCTATACCAAGAGAAGCCCGTATTTGAAAAAAAAACCGCTGAGAAATCTTTTGTTAAAACAAATTTGAATATAAATATTATTTAAATCAAACCCGTCTCAAATCATGCAACTCGAAATCTCGACCTCCTATCGATGTGTGCCGTCGGCATTTATAATGTTATACCCCTATTTCGAACGCAATGGAAAATATTCCGAGTCCTAATTCGATCGTATGGAGAAGATAGCTTTTTGGATCAGTTATTAAATTGAATTTATGATATAGATTTTAACACGTTTATCTACTGTACGATCACACGACAACTCTAAACACTACGAAATTTGAAATCTGATAGTAATACAGTATTATGATTCAATGGAAATGGTTTCGTTGAATTCCGAGACTGTGCCTCGAAAGGCTATTTTAAATATCAATTTAAACGATATACTTTCAAAACTTAACAAAACACTTTTAAATTCAATTTTAACACTTTTACTATCTTTAGTGCTATCAATATAAATTTTACAAGCCTTTAGATTATTTTTAATAAGCTTAAAATTTCAGAATCAACATTTTCCTAATTTTCAGATTCAACATTTTCCTAATTTTCAATTATTTAATTAAACAATTAAATCACTAATAAATAGTGGCATTTGAAATTCAAATTAGAAATTGACTTTTAAATATTTAGAATCAATTAAATATTCCAATTTTAAATGTCTCAAATTCTAGGTCGTCACAATAAGGGTGTCATCCGCCAACAAATCCAATTCATTTTGGTAAAACTATACATTTTTTGGCGTTTCATGCCAACTCCTAGCACAGTTACACCTGTACCCGATATGGATCTAAGTCGGTAGGAATTTTTATGGATGGCCATCCAATAGCAATATGAGAGCATGACCATATTAGCAACAACGTTGCAGAGCCCCCTAAAACTTTTCTTCATTGCAACGCAACGTTTGTCAACTCACTGTACAAATAGCGTGGTACAACACTGCCCTAAGAATGGTAACCACGTCTGTAACAACCCGCAAATCCGTACCCCTTGAGTCAACAGTATTCTACAAAAATCAACTCGAGTTGTACAGAAATACGAACCATTTGGGTTTAAGAAGAAGAGGTAGAAGAAGAGAAAACAAAATCAACATCAGAACCTAACCATCGCAGCGGAATAAAATATAATAGATAATAAATAATCTTTACTCAATCAAATATATCTCTGTTTATATATTACATCAATCTGAGTACATCAATCACAGCTCAACATCAATATCATACAAATGGGTACACAACAACTCAACACAGCGGAAATATATATATAAACAAGTACGAGAGTACGTATCGTCATCCAGCTCGTCTCCTGAGCTCCACAGCACCTCCTGTATCCTATAATACTCGGTCTGACCCGAGCATTACAGTTAAATAATACCCGAGTCAGTCTGGAATACCAGCGTGAGAAATTCACACCCAATTTGATTATTAAAGTTTCAAAAATTCTTTAAAAACAAAAGCATCTCGTAAGACCACGTCACAAATAAACATGTCGGGTTTTTACCTTACGATAGCTAAAACAATTTTTATAGAAATCCTCTGATATTATAATAGTGTCTATATACAAATACTTATAAAATAGCCGAAATTGTTACATGATTAAATTCCAGCTACTAGCCACAAAATGGGTAATACAAACAAAACTCGTACAAGGCTCATAGGGAGAATAGATTTCCAACTAATGATTAGGCACTAGGGTACCACCTGTCACAGTACGGGACCTAGATCACCGTACCGAGGAGTACGCCCGCTCCCCTGCAACACAAGGCCGGGACTATCCCTTACTGGATAATCCCGAGTGAGATCAACCCGCGGTTGGGATCAGCAACCGCCCACTAAGCCGAAATAAAAAGGGACATCTAGACTGGAATGACCTCACCCTGCTTGGGTGCTACCCACCTAGCCTTGCTGCATATCCCCTGATTTTCAATCATTCCCATTCGATGAGGCTTGAGGCTAAGCGTTACCTTTTTAGAATATATCCCTTAGAATGCCCATCGTCCACCTAACGATGTTTCGCAAGCATTCATCCATACAAGTCCGTCCCGGGTTCGAACAGAACCGAAGGCACTATTCCTACTACATCCATTTTGGAAATATCCTCAGGATTAGTAGCGATTAGCCCTTGCACTTCACTGCTCCACTTTCGAATCCAAAATCGTTTTTCATGAAATCGTACAACCGGATCGAAGTGGTTTTCGAGAAATAAATCTCGATCCCGGTCTCTTTGAAACGATCAGCGTATTTGGCCAATATTGATAGTCGGTTATTTAACTATCAATCAATATTCACAAACATCCATCAAATAATAAATAGTTTCCCAAATTATTTATTTATCCCAAAGATATCTTCACAAGATATATTTCTATCTTCAATCCTTTGAAAACAGTTTCAAAACCATCATTCTTTTCAGAATAAACTTTCCCAAATATTTTCTATCTCCTCTGAAATTACCAAGCACAAAACTAGATTTTAAAATAATTTAAAATACTTTGCTTTGAAATATATACTTTTAAAACATTTAAATTAAAACTACTTTAATAATTTGTTAAAAATACATACTATGTGGATACTTGAAAATAAGGTTACTTAATAAAATATAAACTAGATTTTTTTCACTTTGAAAATAAAATACTAAGGCACTTTTTAAGTAATTACTACTATAATAGATTTGAGAAAACACTTACTTTTAAATTTAAATATTAGAAATAATAGATTTTCCAAAACCTACCTTTTTAAACAACTTTAAAACCTTTAATTTATATTTTAAAATTTATTTTAAAAAAAAACGTACTCGGTTATCCAGGGAGAATTCCAACTTCAATCACTTAAATCAATTTTCCAAATTGATTCCCAATTTATTCCATTTGAACTAAATTTCTCTACTTATTAGTTTCTCTCAAAATTCATTAATTATGACTTTATATTTATTATTATTATTTTCCGTTCGATTTTATACCATTTAACTGAAATATACCAATTTCAGCTTCTTCCAAATTTCTTCTTTATTCTTTTCAATAAATTGAATCTTAAATTTTAAGTAAATGTTTTATTCTTTTAAATTAATAATACTAAAATTTAAAATTCATTAATCTTCTGATTATTCAAATTTCCATTACTAAACTTAAGATTTATTTATTAGAATTTTAAAGGGCACTTTATTTCTTTTCCAATTGATTCTTAAATTTATTCAAATTTTCTATAATTATTTTACTTACAAATTCACTTCTTTTATTATCTTTCCAATCCAATTTATCTATTTTTGGTAATTTATCATATCCGATTATATCCAATCGAACCATAACATTCAATATTCCAATACAACTCATCCTAGAATATAAAATAATTACTACAGAGAATGTTAAATAAGTTAAATAAATGTTGAGGAATCCAGTTGGATCCCTCCAACCTGTTTTCCCTGCATCCACGGATGTTAGCACAACATAATACTCCAATTTCAAAATATCATACTATATCACATCAATCAATTCAACCATCCAACGATTATTTAAATTTAATCATTTAAATTTAAATTTAACTGAGTGAGATTAACTCACCTTTTGCTTTTATTTGCAATCCATTTCCATACTTTTCCATTCCAGCTTGTTTCTCGATTTTAGACCTTGTATAAATATTTACGGTTTATTAATATTCGAGTCAATTGAGCGATTTTAAATTTCCATTTGATAATTAAATTAACCATCAATTTCATTTTAAACATTTAAATTTAACTAATTCCCCTTTTTAACAGATTATCTTAACAACTAATTAATTTAATAAGTTAATGAAATAAATTACTTTCCAAAAATACACTATTTAAAAATAACCTAGTAAATTATGAAAGTGTTCAAGTAAATTCATTTCCCTTTTGAACTGCATAATACCAAAGGTCCACAGAGATTCCGAACCTAATTTTTTTTAACCTACCTTACTGTAATCACATAAATTTCTTGTACACATGTGTGTGTGTGTGTGTAAACTTTAGAATTTTAAAACTAGACAGTAAACTTTTTCTTTTCTTTTTTTTTAGAACAAATTCACAAAAATCAAATTAAAAATCACAATAGATTCACTTACTGGATCAGATTCACCCTACTCGCACCGAAGCCCTAACGCAGCCGCCTCACTGCCCACGGCTACCATGCCATCGCGACCCCACTGCTCGCGATCGAAGCCGCCACCATCGACAACCTACCCAAGCTCCTCGCGTACGCGAACGACGCGACCATTCTCTAACGTCGCCGCCTCGCCGAACCATGCCCTAGCCCCCCTACTATCGCACGCGAGCTCGCGAATTCCTCCTCCTAGGTCGCCTCGTTCCCTACCTGACCTTGCTCCCATCCGCGTCGAACATGTGCGGTTCGATTCGACCTTAGCCGCCACTGATTCGAGAAAACGTTATCGGCTTCGGCCATCATTTTTTTTTAACTTGTTCGGCCATTTTGATTTATATCTATTTTTTTCGTTTTATCTGCTCGTTCGAAGGAAGATAAAGGGAATGTTCGCGATCTAGAAAATGGACGAGGGTTTGCGCGAGTAAATTTATTAATTTCATCTTTAGCTTGCGAGAGAAGGAACGAATATATGTATAGGTTTTATTCGACTCGATTTGGAACCCTGAAACAAAAGAAATCTTGTGATGTAAAAAGAAAAGAAAAGGAAAGAGGCGGGCAATGTTATTATTTTATTTTATTTCTTTCCCGTTGAGAAAGAATGAAATCGATTTGAATTTCAATATAAATTTTCAACGCGTTCACTTATCGTACGCTCACACAACAACTCTGATCAAAACGAAATTTGAAATCTGGTAATAATTCAATATTACTGATCCAATAGAACTGGTTTCATCAAATTCCGAGGCTGCGCCTCTGAAAGCTATTTTTAAATTCAATTTAAACGATGAAATTTCAAAACTGAATAAATCACTATTAAATTTAATTTTAAAACTTATATTATCTTCAATAATATCAATATAAATTTTATAAGCCTTCAAATTATTTTTAATCGGCTTAAAATTCTAGATTCGATAATTTTCCCAACTTCAAATTATTTAATTCTATAATTTAATCATCAAATAAATTGCGATATTCGTAATTTAAGTTAAAATTACTCTATTGAATATTTAAAATCAATCAAATATTCCGATTTAAAATACTTAAAAATTCCAGGTGGTCATATTCCTCCTCCCTTAAAAGAATTTCGTCCCCGAAATTACTAATTAGGAAAAATGGTCCAATACCCGTTTACTTATTCCCAAAACCAAACAACTTAACCTTTTACCAACTATCCTTTTTATAAAAGACCCATTATTATTCTTTTTAACTTTCCAAACTTTTCCCTAGTTCCCAAACAATTCTGATTATATAATCATTCAAATTATAATTCAAGACCAAATTTTGAATTATCAAAATTTTCTCAAAAATTTTCTAACTCCCTAAATTTCCGAAAAATTTCGCCAACGTCTGCTTTGTGCGGCTAGCTCGGTACAACTACAAAAGGGCTCTACAGCCTCCCAAATCCAAAAAGAAAACAAAAAGCCAAGTGGCTCAATCCAAAATCCCAATCAAATTTCACACCAAATTTAAATACATACCTTTTTGTCGAGCATTTCAAATTCATCTTTTGAAATCCAAAAACCAATTCTCTTTTTCCTTTTATAATATCTGCATAACCTGCTTAGCACTAATATCCAATCACAACATCCCAAAAACATTTTATCAATTTCCATACCAAATGTCAATATTCATCCAAATATCAACTTAGAATATATTTGCAATAGTCAATTTCCAATTAAGAATTAACCATCCCTTACTTAAGTTAACATAAGCATGTTATATGTTTCTTTATTTATTTTCATCTTACCACTTTAGTTTATATCTATTCCCATTCAAATCGATTCATTCATTTTCATATGAATCCAATTTATCTTTAACTCTGAATATTTAAATTTTATTTTTCATTTATAACCAATTCATGTCATTGTTTAAGTTAGTTTCATTTACTAATTATATTTCAATTTCCAGTTTGAAATCGTTTTGTCGTTAACAAAAATTCTCCAAAAAATTTCAAAAATTTTCAAACTCCCAAAATTTTCGAAATTTTTTGGCAGAGTCCCCTTTGTACGGAGGAGCTTTTGCAATTTGACAAAAGAGATAAATATATATACATCGACCCACACGGTCGGAAAAACAAAAAACAGTTCATATTTCCTATTTTTATTGCGTAGGCGTACCTTATTTAGCATTTTTAAGCAAGCGGCTTATTTATTTACCGTTAGCGCAACCAAATCCAGCCACACGGCTTGCAGGTACCTGTACTTACTCAATTTAAACATGTAAGTTTAACTACATTTCATTTATTTACAATAGTTAAAACACATGAATTCTAAAAGAAATTCACACCAAACATTTTTCCATAAACAACTTATACAATTTTCATACTAATTCCACTGGTCCAATTAATTTACAAACCATTTTCATTCAATTTGAATGGTTTTCAATCCATTCGTATACATCTTCATCAATTTGAATGGTTTAAAACTCAATCGCTTACGTTTAATTTATTCTTAAGCAAACTGAACTCATATTTAATTCAATTGCTCTCAAAATCAGTTCATTTTACTTCTATCAATTTTATAGAATGTTAATTACTTCCATTTACATCCAATGGCAATTTATTCTATGCAATTTAACGAGATCTATATGCATAAATAAGTACTTATGTTTTATAACCAATTTAAATTGGTTTTAACTCAATTTGTACTTAATTCTATTCCATTTTTAAAATTTATCCACAATTCACATTTATTCTCACTTGTATTACATTTCAGATTTGAATCCATTCACTTGTATTTCATTTTATTAACCAAACTAGTTCATTCAAAACCATTAACAACTTAGGTTCATCTTCATTACCAAATTAAATTTCCCTTTTTTTTCCTTCATTCACAACCATTTATTTAACTCGACACATTCCATTTCAAATTTGTTTATTCCAAACTATTATATTTAGCTCGAAGACAATCCAAGCTATTGCATTCCATAACCATTTCAATTTTCCTTATGGACCCCAAGTTATTTCTATTCCTTAACAATTTAAATGGTTTACAATTATTTATTCTAGAATTTCATTCCATTAATATTATTTATAACTCATCGAATTTTATTTCGATTAAAAATTTATTTTTACTTGATTTAAAACCAATCCAATATATTAAACTTAATTTTAAGTTGAATTCAATTCAACTCCTTTCCATCTTTTAGCTTAAGTTTATTCACTCTATTTTTTTTATATACTTAAGCTCATTCTCATTTTGCAAACAAAGTTCTCTTTTCAATTTCTTGATTCTATTTCAATCCAATCTCCTTTCAAACTACAAATTTATTTGATTAGTTATTATAAATTTCAAATTTCCAAGTTCAATTCATTCTCAGTTCACTTAAATAAATTACAAGGTCATTTCAATTTATTTCCACGTATTTGGATTTTATTTGCAAACCATACCATTACTATTTTAATCCAATCACATTTTTATTCGATACATTCCCAATTATATTTAATTTGTTAACACTTCAAGTTAAATTTTAATTTATAACTCAAGTTCTGGATCCATTATTCGTTTCAATTTACCATTCACTAACAATTTCAGTCGAATCTTATTTATAACTTTAGTTTTATTTCCAAACTTCAGTATTAACTCACCAATTCAGCTTTATTTAACATTTCATTAACCAATTTATTAACAAATTAGTTCTTCCTATTTATAGTTCAATATTTGATTTTTAATTCCAGATAGCACTTCATTTAATTTTCTTAGTTCAATTTATTTTATAATTCAAGTTTTGATCTTCATTTTATTTTCAATTCATCAAACAATATGTATTTTGGATTTGTATTCCATTTTCAGTCACAACTTATTATTTACACCATTCCATTCATTATAGGCTTGAATATATTCTTCTTTTATTTTTGACTCGAGTTTTACGCTTATTTATTTAACTCAATCTAATTCTTCTCCAATTTATTTCTTATCCAACTTATTTCCCAGTTATCCAAGTAAGAATTTAATTTCATTAAATAATTCAGCTGAATTTTTATTTCAATTCAATTTTATTTTAACTCAGATTTATTTAACTCAATTTGACTTCAACTTAATTCGAATACAACTGGATATTATTTTCAGCTTATTCAATTAATTTCAATCCAGTTAAATTTTTCTTTCCCAATCCAAGTTAACTTCATTTTTAATTTTTCACTTAAAATTTACATTCCCAACATCCAAAGCTTATATTTCCTGATTTAAAAATCATCCCAATTTATAAGCTTACAACTATCTCATCAGGATTTTCAAACACCCGGTTTATTGGTTTCAAACATTTTGAAATCTTCAACATCTCAAATTACATTTCTCAAAAATTAAACCAATCCTGGTTTTATCCCAACAAATTTCCTTTGAAATTTCCAAAAACAACTAGCTTTTCTGACAAAATCAGATTTTGGCAGCAATCCGTCATTTAGAAATTCGAAAATGAATACTGATGATGCGGCCGTCATCATCAGAATTATTTTCCAATAATCCAAGTGATTTCAATATTATATTACTTTCAAAATCACTTTAAAACAATTTCCTTTCAGAAATACTTCCAAAATAATAATACTATTATTTATCTTCCAAAACTTCCAAATCTCCGGGATCTAGATTCCAAATCCTGCTTAAATCAATTTTAACTATGATTCATTTGCATAGTTTCCCATTTGATTATAATTCAATTTATAATTTACATTTATAATTCATATTTATAAATTTTTATAATGAATTTATTTCTTTAAACTTTGATTATATTTTCAATTTCTAGTTAAATTTTACACAACAATGATAATAATTTAATATTATCATTCCTAACATCCAAGCAACCATATATTAGCTAAATAGTTTTCAAAAACTATTCTTTATATCAAAATATGTTTTTGGGTAAAATTATTTCATTTACCCATATTTAAAACAATATCGTGTCAATTGCTCTATTCAAGAGTTTAGAAACCCCTTCGATACAGTTGTCCAGACTATGCCGACGAAGGTTCATATGCCACTCAATAAATCAATCAACGCAATATTAAAACAATTTATATTCACTAACAAATACGCGCTCATATCTATTAATACGCTCAAACTCATTCTAGAGTACTCCGGACTCTAATTTAAATGAGTAATTCCCACCAGAGCCAAGGTTATCACCAACCTAAGCTCTGATACCAACTGTAACGACCCGCAAATCTGTACCCCTTGAGTCAATAGTATTCTACAAAAATCAACTCAAGTTGTACAGAAATACGAACCATTTGGGTTTAAGAAGAAGAGGTAGAAGAAGAGAAAACAAAATCAACATCAGAATCTAACCATCGCAGCGGAATAAAATATAATAGATAATAAATAATCTTTACTCAATCAAATATATCTCTGTTTATATATTACATCAATCCGAGTACATCAATCACAGCTCAACATCAATATCATACAAATGGGTACACAACAACTCAACACAGCGGAAATATATATATAAATAAGTACGATAGTACGTATCGTCATCCAGCTCGTCTCTTGAGCTCCACAGCACCTCCTGTATCCTATAATACTCGTTCTGACCCGAGCATTACAGTTAAATAATACCCGAGTCAGTCTGAAATACCAGCGTGAGAAAATCACACCCAGTTTGATTATTAAAGTTTCAAAAATTCTTTAAAAACAAAAGCATCTCGTAAGACCACGTCACAAATAAACATGTCGGGTTTTTACCTTACGATAGCTAAAACAATTTTTATAGAAATCCTCTGATATTATAATAGTGTCTATATACAAATACTTATAAAATAGTCGAAATTGTTACATGATTAAATTCCAGCTAGTAGCCACAAAGTGGGTAATACAAACAAAACTCGTACAAGGCTCATAGGGAGAATGGATTTCCAACTAATGACTAGGCACTGGGGTACCACCTATCACAATACGGGGCCTAGATCGCTGTACCGAGGAGTACGCCCGCTCCCCTGCAACACAAGGCCGGGACTATCCCTTACTGGATAATCCCGAGTGAGATCACCCCGCGGTTGGGATCAGCAACCGCCCACTAAGCCGAAATAAAAAGGGACATCTAGACTGGAATGACCCCACCCTGCTTGGGTGCTACCCACCTAGCCTTGCTGCATATCCCCTGATTTTCAGTCATTCCCATTTGATGAGGCTTGAGGCTAAGCGTTACCTTTTTAGAATATATCCCTTAGAATGCCCATCGTCCACCTGACGATGTTTCGCAAGCATTCATCCATACAAGTCCGTCCCGGGTTCGAACGGTACCGAAGGCACTATTCCTACTACATCCATTTTGGAAATATCCTCAGGATTAGTAGCGATTAGCCCTTGCACTTCACTGCTCCACTTTCGAATCCAAAATCGTTTTTCACGAAATCGAACAACTGGATCGAAGTGGTTTTCGAGAAATAAATCTCGATCCCGGTCTCTTCGAAACGATCAGCGTATTTGGCCAATATTGATGGTCAGTTATTTAACTATCAATCAATATTCACAAACATCCATCAAACAATAAATAATTTTCCAAATTATTTATTTATCTCAAAGATATCTTCACAAGATATATTTCTATCTTCAATCCTTTGAAAACAGTTTCAAAACCATCATTCTTTTCAGAATAAACTTTTCCAAATATTTTCTATCTCCTCTGAAATTATCAAGCACAAAACTAGATTTTAAAATAATTTAAAACACTTTACTTTGAAATATATACTTTTAAAACATTTAAATTAAAACTACTTTAATAATTTGTTAAAAATACATACTATGTGGATACTTGAAAATAAGGTTACTTAATAAAATATAAACTAGATTTTTTTCACTTTGAAAATAAAATACTAAGTCACTTTTTAAGTAATTACGACTATAATAGATTTGAGAAAATACTTACTTTTAAATTTAAATATTAGAAATAATAGATTTTCCAAAACCTACCTTTTTAAACAACTTTAAAACCTTTAATTTATATTTTAAAATTTATTTTAAAAAAAACGTACTCGGTTATCCAGGGAGAATTCCAACTTCAATCACTTAAATCAGTTTTCCAAATCGATTCCCAATTTATTCCATTTGAACTAAATTTCTCTACTTATTAGTTTCTCTCAAAATTCATTAATTATGACTTTATATTTATTATTATTATTTTCCATTCGATTTTATACCATTTAACTGAAATATACCAATTTCAGCTTCTTCCAAATTTCTTCTTTATTCTTTTCAATAAATTGAATCTTAAATTTTAAGTAAATGTCTTATTCTTTTAAATTAATAATACTAAAATTTAAAATTCATTAATCTTCTGATTATTCAAATTTCCCTTACTAAACTTAAGATTTATTTATTAGAATTTTAAAGGGCACTTTATTTCTTTTCCAATTGATTCTTAAATTTATTCAAATTTTCTATAATTATTTTACTTAAAAATTCACTTCTTTTATTCTTTCCAATCCAATTTATCTATTTTTGGTAATTTATCATATCCGATTATATCCAATCGAACCATAACATTCAATATTCCAATACAACTTATCATAGAATATAAAATAATCACCACAGAGAATGTTAAATAAGTTAAATAAATGTTGAGGGATCCAGTTGGATCCCTCCAACCTGTTTTCCCTGCATCCACGGATGTTAGCACAACATAATACTCCAATTTCAAAACATCATACTATATCACATCAATCAATTCAACCATCCAACGATTATTTAAATTTAATCATTTAAATTTAAATTTAACTGAGTGAGATTAACTCACCTTTTGCTTTTATTTGCAATCCATTTCCATACTTTTCCATTCCAGCTTGTTTCTCGATTTTAGACCTTGTATAAATATTTACGGTTTATTAATATTCGAGTCAATTGAGCGATTTTAAATTTCCATTTGATAATTAAATTAACCATCAATTTCATTTTAAACATTTAAATTTAACTAATTACCCTTTTTAACAGATTATCTTAACAACTAATTAATTTAATAAGTTAATGAAATAAATTACTTTCCAAAAATACACTATTTAAAAATAACCTAGTAAATTATGAAAGTGTTCAAGTAAATTCATTTCCCTTTTGAACTGCATAATACCAAAGGTCCACAGAGATTCCGAACCTAATTTTTTTTAACCTACGTTACTGTAATCACATAAATTTCTTGTACACATGTATGTATGTATGTATGTATGTATGTATATATAAACTTTAGAATTTTAAAACTAGACAGTAAACTTTTTCTTTTTTTTTCAGAACAAATTCACAAAAATCAAATTAAAAATCACAATAGATTCACTTACTGGATCAGATTCACCCTACTCGACACCGAAGCCCTAACGCAGCCGCCTCACTGCCCACGGCTACCATGCCATCGCGACCCCACTGCTCGCGATCGAAGCCGCCACCATCGACAACCTGCCCAAGCTCCTTGCGTACGCGAATGACGCGACCATTCCCTAACGTCGCCGCCTCGCCGAACCATGCCCTAGCCCCCCTACTGTCGCACGCGAGCTCGCGAATTCCTCCTCCTAGGTCGCCTCGTTCCCCACCTGACCTTGCTTCCATCCGCGTCGAACATGTGCGGTTCGATTCGACCTTAGCCGCCACTGATTCAAGAAAAGGTTATCGGCTTCGGCCATCATTATTTTTATTTTTTTAACTTGTTCGGCCATTTTGAGTTATATCTATTTTTTTCGTTTTATCTGCTCGTTCGAAGGAAGATAGAGGGAATGTTCGCGATCTAGAAAATGGACGAGGGTTTGTGCGAGTAAATTTATTAATTTCATCTTTAGCTTGCGAGAGAAGGAACGAATATATGTATAGGTTTTATTCGACTCGATTTGGAACCCTGAAACAAAAGAAATCTCGTGATGTAAAAAGAAAAGAAAAGGAAAGAGGCAGGCAATGTTATTATTTTTATTATTTTATTTTATTTCTTTCCCGTTGAGAAAGAACGAAATCGATTTGAATTTCAATATAAATTTTCAACGCGTTCACTTATCGTGCGCTCACACAACAACTCCGATCAAAACGAAATTTGAAATCCGGTAATAATTCAATATTACGGATCCAAAAGAACTGGTTTCGTCAAATTCCGAGACTGCGCCTCGGAAAGCTATTTTTAAATTCAATTTAAACTATGAAATTTCAAAACTGAATAAATCACTATTAAATTTAATTTTAAAACTTATATTATCTTTAATAATATCAATTTAAATTTTATAAGCCTTCAAATTATTTTTAATCGGCTTAAAATTCTAGATTCGATAATTTTCCCAACTTCAAATTATTTAATTCTATAATTTAATCATCAAATAAATTGTGATATTCGTAATTTAAGTTAAAATTACTCTATTGAATATTTAAAATCAATCAAATATTCCGATTTAAAATACTTAAAAATTCCGGGTTGTCACAACATCTTACTAAATCATCCAAAAATGGTAAAAAAATTCAAATTTAATCTACCTTTTGAATGATCTAGAAAAAGACGGCAACTTAAAAAGTACAGTATAGCACGACTGCGATGAAGTATATCTAAATCGGTCACACCTTTAGGAAGTGGCTCGGAAAATTCACTTTTATACCATGTAATTGCCAACTTTTCGACTTAACAGCTTCTCTAGGCGGAAAAATACCAAGCAAGTCATGGCACAATTCCAAATAATCGATATCCAAATTTTGGGAACATACCGGGAAGCCGTCTGTGCCTAAGACAAAAAGAAAACAAACATCGGCTAGAGTTACCATCATTTCACCGAATCTCAAATGAAAAGTATTTGTCTCTGGCCTCCATCTATCGCACAAAGCCATAATAAGGTGATTATCTAGTCGTGTAATCAGTTTGCATAGCTTTTCAAAATCCAGCTATTCTTAGGTTCTGCTCCAACTTAGGATTTTTAAAGTCGATTTCCTTTAGCTTGCTCGAATGATTGCAAAGCTTAACTATTTCCACATCTTGATAATTATCAAAGAATTTAAATTAGCAATTCATATTTTCATTTTGGCTTACCGTTAGTGCATTGTGTATAAAAAAAATTGCCTCCATTAGCACATCATTTTGGCTTCTATGTTGTTCTTGAAGATAGAGAACGCTTCTATCTTCGGGTCCCAGAGCCAATTCTACATTATAAACATCAACCAATCAAATAATCAAATATCTATTTCCCATCTATGGTTTTGGTTTTAGAATTAATTCAATGATATTTGCATTTTCAACATTGACATCAACCATTAGAGTAAATTGTCATCGACGTCATCAAGACCACTTCTTCCACTAACAACAACAATTACTGGTTAATTAATAATCAGTTTACACCAAAATTATTTTTACCTCTAATCACCATAGATGAAGAGCTTCCTTCCATTTTATGCGTAATCAAGTAGTTGCTTAGCGGAGAATAATGTTATTGATGATTTTGATTTGGATTTGGAATGGGTTTGGAATGAGAAATGGGAAGGGTTTTAGAAAGAAAGTTGAGATGTGGAAGTATGAGGACAGATTTGTGCTCATTGTCTTTTTATGCTCAAAAATAAGCTTGCGCAATCTATAAGTATGCAAGCTTTAAGTATAAAGCTTGCGCACCTATGGATTGCACAAGCTTTATACGTAAAACCTGCGCACTTATGGAATGCGCAAGCTCTACGTATAATTTTTTTTTCCAACACGCGCATTCCTTATTTGCGCAAATATTATTCAAAACGAGGCCTAGTTTTACAATAAGTTTTTGATGAGGCCTAAAACCAAAATAAGTTATTTGTGCAGGTCTCTTTTGAGAAAGTGTCCTATTATTTATTATCATTCTTCTCAAAAAAAATTTATTTATAGGGTTTTATGTCCATACATGGCTCCATTATTTTATATGGACTAATGAATATAGTATCTTCTTCTAGTAGAAGTGCATGAATATTTGTATACACCTATCCATAATTTGTACATGAGCTTATAGAAACATAATGCAACAATTGGAAACATTTTGATGATAATTAAAATTATTCATTATAGAATTTGAGTGCACACCTGGTTTTTCCATGTTCAAGTACTAAGAAACTTTACTACACTACCTTTTACGGGCATAAGATTCATATATTTCATTGTGATTGCTTGCAAGCCATGATATTTTCATACTTAACTAAAATGGCTGCAATTAATAAATTGGTTAGTGTTGATTTGAACTTCATGTTTTACCATCCATATATTTTATGTTTTTGGAAACATTGCTGACTAAATTTTTGTTTACTAACAATCATAGTGGTTGTTTGAATACCGTCATGCTTTGGAGACGATGCTTGACTTTCTATACAGATGATTGTTATTTTAGTTTTTTGGTTGAAGCTAAAGCTTGGTGCTATGGTTAATGCTTGCATCGTTGAGTTTGTAATCGGTGTATGTTGAATTCAATTTGTAATCTTGATGAGAAATGTTGTTGATATATATATTTGTAACCATTTTTGTCAAATTATTTCATTATGCTTGAATTTACAGACATTGTAGTACTATTTGAATTTTTGGGAACATTTTATAAAATATTTGGAATAGTGTTATGTTTGAATTGATGGATACTACGTACTCGACAAATTTTATATATTTGAATTTATGAAATTGTGATTTTATAATAATTGAAATTATAAAACATTTGTAAAAACTCAATTGCAACTGGCAAAAACAGTTATAAAATGCACTATTGCAATATCCAAAAACAGCGGTAAAAGATTCTATTGCAACGGGCAAAAACAGTTGCAAAATGAACCAACTCTATTACAACTTCGTATATTAAGACTAACGGCTGCTAGTTGTAATAGGCCTGCTACAACTAGCATTTTCAGTTGCGAAATGAGTATTTTTTTGTAGTGCATGTTCCATATTAGACATTTTAATAAGGTGCCCTTGCATATCGTTTAGGACATTCCCAATATCTTTTATACTTACTATAAAAGACGTATTTACAAATCCAACGTAAAACACCTAAAGCTAACTTTAACATAAGGACATCATTAACAATTAGCATGTTGTTGCTTATGCTTTAGAAATATTTATGTACCTATTAACTTATAAACACATGCTTTCTCTGCATTTTGATCGATTGTCATACTATTTGATATTTATATCAAGATACTTGTTCAATTTTGATGCTTTTATGAATGATACTTTCGTATCCGTTCTCAGATCGTATCCAAAAACGTACATACTCAATATCGCTCTCACTGACTTCAAGGCAATTTGATTATTATGTGAACGATTTACTCTAAATCATTATTTGGAATTTTCTGTTTCAACACATACATACCAATACACAAAGCCATGTTAGTCGATAATTTTGCGAGTAAAATTTGAAACAAATCAGGTATATTGAATGGTGAATCTGTTATGCTAATTTCAACAATTGAAATTAACGATGTTGTTCTTATTAATGTATTTATCTTTATTCCAACTGCAGTTGTCTTTCTTTTAAAGACACATTTACGATCAATGGATCATACCCCTTCGGGCATAACTATCAAAATCGTATTTTGATAATGTATTTGAAATTTATTTCGGATCTGCGCATCATACTATATCATAGAGTCAATACTCTTAATGATTTAATTAAGAAACCAAGGATTATTTATTTTTGACATTGAAAAGAAACTTACAGTTTCTCTTTAATGTATAGGAATACTCATTAGATGTTATAATGTGTTTTGTTCATTTAGGTTCGGTCAATTTCATTTTATCCATTGTGATCAGTTTTATTCTTAGATCGTTTCCAAATTCATTTTATACCAATAATATCTTAAAGAAATTCCTTCGCTACACAATTGGTATTTCTTGAAACAACATTTGTTTCTCAATGCATTACAACGAGCATTCATAAATATTTTATGAATAGCCTTATATAAAACTGATTTTGCATTTTTTCACAATATATTTATGTTCACAACATAAGATAGTCATCTAATAACTATCATTTACAGAATTATCTTTGGACGATTCATGCAAGATCTCTTATATATAATTATTACGTGAACTCTTTTACTCGCACAACATGTCAACTCCTTAGCCTAGAAAATGTAAGGATTTCTTACACGTATCTTGTATGGTTTTGTATGTATGGTCTTATAGACTATTCTTTGGATGATATTAATTTTAACCTTGTATACTACTCTTAAGTACTTATCTTATAGAAGGAATTTTACTCAACTTCACTCATCATTAATTGTACTTGCATATCATTTGGAATATTCTCGATATCTTTTATACTCACTATAAAATACATCATTTGCAAATCCAACGAAAACACCTAAAGTTGAAGTATATCGTTAACAATTAGCACGTTGTTACTTATGGTTTAGAAATATTTATATACCTATTAACATTCTTTGTTATAAACACATATGCATTTTGACCGGTAGTCATACTATTTGATACTTCTACCAAAATACTTACTCAATTTTGATGCTTTTATAAATGATAATCACGTCCGATTTATAATCACATCTGATTTATAATCACATCCGTTCTCGGATCATATCCAAAAACTCATAAACTAAATACCGCTCCTGCCGACTTCGAGATACTTTAGTTATTATGTGTAAACAATTTACTCTAAACCATTAATACGTACATATCAAAATATAAAGTCACGATATGCGATAATTTTGTGAGTAAAATCCAAACCAACTTGAGCACATTTAATGATGAATCCGTTACGTTAATTTCAACAATTGAAATTACGATCTTATTCTTATTAATATTGCTCAATATATTCCAACTGCATTAGTGTTTCTCTTGTAGACGCATTTGTGGCCAATAGATCATATCCCTTTGGGTATAACTAACAAAATCATATTTTGATAATGTACTTGGAATCTATTTCAGATTTGCGCATCGTATTATATCATAGAGTCAATACTCTTAATAGTTTAATTAAACAAACGAGGATTATTTGACATTAACAAGAAACTCGTGGTTACTCTTTAATGTACAAGAATTCTATTTGGATGTTGTAATGTATTTGTGTTCATTTAGGTTCGATTAATTTCATTTCATCTATTGTAATCAGTTTTATCATTAGACCGCATCCAAATTAATTTTATGCCAATAATTTCTTAAAGAAATTCCTTTGCTATGAAGTTGGTATTCCTAGAAACAACATTTGTTTCTCATTGCAGTAGAACGGGCATTCGTAAACATTTTATGAATTTCCTTATAAAACTAATTTTGCATTAGTTCCAATATAATTAATTCACAACCTAAATTTGTCATCTAATGACCATTATTCCCAAATTCTCTTAGGACGATCATACAAGATCCCTTACATACAATTATTATGTCCAGTTTTTCAACTCGCACAGTCTACCAACTTGTAACATCCCACCTCGAAATGAGCCTAATTTTTGGCCCAATAAAATCCCATAGAACCTTAGGCTCATTCCAAAGTTGGTTGTTGGTGGTAAATTTGATACAATGAATAACATACATAGCTACCTATTTATGCTATCAAAATCTCACGGGGGAAATGATAAAATATATTAATAGAAATAAGTATCTATTTCATAAAATATCGAAATCACAGAAGTACAATATATCATTCCAAACATGCAAAATGAAATATCCCAAAAATAACATCAACATGTCTGAAAGTGATACCTTAAAAAATATCGAAAGCATAAATAGATAGATAAATTGCCACAATATGTGTTGTGATGAGGAAGGGGTTAGAACAACAATGTCTGATGAATGAAAATCTTAACTCATACCATAATAGTATTTGGGTGGTATTATTTATATAAGTAATATGTCTTTACATCCTATACTATAACCTACCAACAATACATCCAACTGTAAGACAAATGGCTCTTCCAATCCAACTCCATAACGTACCTTTAACTGTAGACCAAAGGCCCTTTTTCGTCCGACGCAACTATGACCAATCATGACCTAACAATATGAGGGGAAGTGCCTGAACCACTTAATACCTTTAATGGGAACTAGGCAGATTTCGACCATTTAATACCTATATCATAGGCAGATCCTCATCATTTAATACCTATCCCAAAGCAGACCCCTATCTTGTGCTTTCTAGCTGACATCGCATGAAATCTCATCAGGCCACTTAATACTTCTTTACTTGAAGATGCGGACCTTACAATAGCCACTTAATACCTCGACCCTAAAATGGACCCCTCTCGAAATTCCCTACTATCGCATCTAAATTATAATCTCAACCATTTAATACTTCTTAAGTGGGAAAAAGGCGGACCATACAATAACCATTTAATACCCCATACCTAGAAGCAGGCCATCCATATTATGACCGGTAACTCGAACTATGACATCTCACATTAGTCCAACTATTCGTAGGTACTGATAGTCAAATTAGTTGGGCAGACTTACCCTATAGAATTGGGACCGTGCATCCACCATAGGTACTTATTATAGGCGACATCTCACATCAATCCTAAAGTCAAGTGCCAGTGGCCAGATTAATTGGGCAGACTTCTATGTGCTTTTGACTGATCTCGCATCCCTATAACTTAGCTGTATTTCCGCTCTCCTAGCATACTACCATATATACCTCACTGCATTTTGCATTAAGGCCATATAATGAAAACTCCTTATTCAACCTTTAATTATGAATTAACCTCTGTGATTATCTTTAACTTCATTCCTAAGGGTTTAATGTTATTTGCTAACCTATTTAAACTATGTGATTAATATGCTATAAATTATACATTATTAATATATTTATATGCTAATATATTTATACGTACGTAATTTAGACTAGCTAAAAATTCCTAAGCGTACGAAGATTTTCGCTTCCTATGCAAATCATTTAATATGTCAAAAATTCTAAATTTATACAAGTCTAAGTCCATTCAATGATTTACAAAATAACTAATATCCTTAGCTAAACAATAGACTTGCATTAATAAAATAGAATCAAATGTCAAACTTATTTTATATTAATACGATAGAATTAGAACCTTTAAAATTTTGCGATTTGAACTCTTTATATTCTATTCAATTTTTACATGCAATAAAAAAGGGATTCATATTTAAACTACGAAATAGGTAGTGCAAACTGCGAATAGGGAAATTCGTACTTTACACACCATTTCCTAACTTGTTTTCTTTTTAGAACCTTTTTGCAGAACAATAGAGAAAACTTAGAAGTAGAATAGAATATAAAATATTCAAATTGAAATAAGAAAAAAAATTCTGCTATTGTAATATAAAACAATTGAGATTTCAACAAACAAAAGAATTGACATTTTATTTTGGGGGAATCTTAAGGTTTTAATTTTAGGGTTTTTGTGTAAAAAATTCCCGAAGGCGTAAAACAAATCGAACTTCTACAATACAGAAACTAAAATGTGAAAAACTAAGATTTCAACTTGCAAATAGTATCCAACTTCTCTTTGGATTTGATTCATGTCTTTTCCTTACTGCTCCTTCATATTTCCTCTCTTTGAAATGTATGGTAATTCAATTGTAAATAATTTAGACTCAGAATTCAGAGACTATGGAAGAATAAAAATAGAAGACGTATATCTATATAAACCCATTACCTTTTCTCCTTGGACTTGAATTCTTAAATCTAATTAAGGAAGTAGACTGGCGGAGTTTCACTAGCGTTTCAAATATTCTTATGAATAAAAGTGAGGCGACTAGCCTTCTAGTTATAGTGGTTAGAAGGTGTCTGGACCGTAAGATTTAAGTCGGTTTAAAATAATTAAATCTAGGCTGTCTATGCCGAAGAAAACTCTAGCTAGCTTCACAACACTGGTCCACCGCTCACCCTCAAGCGGTTGGCCGCTAGCGATCGATAGGTCATGGTGAGAGGGTAGACAGGTCCCTATTTGGAACGTGAATTTATTTTTAACTTAATTGCTTTATTTATTTTCCGATTTATTTTTAACGTTAATCTTTATTATTTATTGTTGCTTAAACCCTAAGCATCCATCAACATTAAAAATATTTATTAGCGGTTTTAATTTCAAATGTTAACATTGATTAAATTTGGAATTTGAATTCATTCAAATTATTTTTAATTAAAAAACTTCAAACATCAATAACTTTTCCATTTGAGCTTTAATCGTAAATCCTTATATATGAAAGCTGACTAAAAAATGGCCATGAACCCAATGGTGTAGCTTTCATGACCAAATTCCAACAACCGCAAAATTTCCATTTTAGCCTTATTAATTAATTAAGTTTCTCATTATTAATTTGTTAATTACTTATTAATTTTTACGGGGTGTTACATTCTTCCCTCTTAAAAAGTATTTCTTCCCCGAAATCCCTAAAGGACTGATAGTGTTATGCAACTCAACATCCATGTTATATAACCAAGTTATCTACTCAACCATTTAATTGGTCAAAAGTGCAATGTGATTATGTATGCAACATACTACATGTGAGCTCAGTCCTAGCGTGAATGCAAGATTGCGACATATCAGCATGTATGAAAGCATCCTAATCATGCATAAGATTCTACACAAGTGAAAAAATAACAGTAAAAAGTGTGGCAATTATCCCCTACCATCCAATCTAGTAACCATGATGCAACCAAAAAATTAATTTTGGAAAGAGAAAATTTACTGGGGAATCAGGATGAGAAGCTTTCATCTTTTCTTCGGTTTCCCATGCGCTTTTCGTTGGATTATCTCTTCATTCTACTTGTACCAATCTAATTTCTTTGTTGCGAAGCTTCCTAGTTCTGTGCACCATTATGCACGCGGTGGCAAGGTGCTATGGCTCCATCTCAACATCTACTAATTGATTAGGCTCTACTATAGTGGTGGTATCGTGAAGGCATTTCGTCAAGTGCAAAACATCAATGACGTTATGAATTCCCTCTAACGTATCCAATAGCTTCACTTGATATGCAAGCTTCCCCATCCTTTATAAATTCGAGAAAGGCCCATAAACGTCGACACCAACTTCCCTGATATACCAAACCTCGTAATCTTCCTAAGAGGGGAAACATTAATGGACACCATGTCTTATGTCACAGACTCCAATTTCCTTTATTCACTTGTCAGCATAGGACTTCTGATGGTCCTGTGCGGCCTTCATTTGCTATCTAATCATCTCTGTCATTTTTGAGGTTTCGCGAATCAAATCTAGTCAAGTAGAACTTTGTCGCTAGTTTCCCACCAATAATCTGGTGATTTTCATAGCCTTCCGTTTAACACTTTAAAGAATGCCATGTCAATCGTTGTTTGGTACCAATTATTGTAAGAGAACTCTACTAAGGGAAAGTGTTACTCCCAATGTCCTTAAAAATCCATGATGTAGACCCTCAATAAATCTTTCAAAATCCTATTCACCCTTTCGGTCTGACCATCGGTCTATGGGTGGTAACCGATGCTAAGATTAAATGTCATTCCTAAAGCTGACTGCAAACTCCTCCAAAATTTGCTAGTGAATAAGACGTCCCTATCACTAACAGTGCTAAATAAACTTTGTGCAATCATACCACTTTCTCAATATAAGTATGCACACAGAACATTGCAGTCGTGTTGTCCCAACTTGAACAAAGCATGTACTTTTAGTGAATCTATCCAATATAATCCAAATAGCTTCATTGCCCTTTTGACTCATAGGTAATCCATCTATAAAGCCCATCGATATATGCTCCCACTTCTAGACCGGCACTTTTAATAGCGATAACAATCCTTTGGCCTTCCCTTGTTCCGCCTTTATCTTTTGGCATGTCAAACACCTAGAGAAAATTTTTGCTATCCTTATCTTCATCCTTGGCCAATAGAAAATTAGCTTCATATCCCTATGCATTTTATCTCCACTAGGGTGAATGGTCATCCGAGAATGGTGGCACTCGGTTAGAACTTCCTCTCAAATGTCCTCCATTATAGGAACATGAAGGCATCCATCTCTTCGCAAACATCCTATTTCATCAATTGTTTACCTATAGCCATAAGGAAAATGTTATCCTCTACTCAACTTGCCCAAAATACCTAGTATTCTGCAGCTTTCTTCTGTTCCATCCTGATGCGGTCCATCAATGTTGGCCTAACTTCCATTGCTGCTAGATATCCAAAATACGTTTTGTTGGCGGTTGAAAATTGAAATTTAAGGGGAACTCCAATTGCCTTCACTCGTTTATAGCACCTAGAGTAGCATGAGTTCGGCTAAGAGCATCGGCGACAACTTTCCCTTTTCTAGGGGTGGGCTGTATCTTAGATTAATATGATGCTATGAAATCCATCCACATATGCTGCCTATGATTCAAATCGTTTTGGAAAAATAGGTATTAGAAGGTATTTCTAGTCGGCAAATAACTCAAACATTTCTTCCAGAATATAGCACCTCCACATCTTCAATGCAAAGACGATTGCCTCTAAGTTCAATTCATGAGTTAGGTACCTCTTCTCATGGTCCTTCAACTGTCTACTTGCATAGGCTATCGCTCTACCTTCTTCCATAAAAATAGCTCCTAATCCCGTACCACATGCGTCGGTGTGAATAATGAAAGGCTTTGTCCTATCGGGTATGGTAAGTACTTCACAACACTGGTCCGTTCGATATTTTATTCAATTTAAAATAATAAAATTCGAGTCATTCATGCTGAAGTAAACCTTAGCCGCCTTCATAACACCGATCAATCGCTTATCCTCTAGCGGTTAACCGCCAGTAGTCGACCGATCATACTGAGGGGTTCGACCGGTCCTATTTGAAACATGAATTTATTTCTACCTTAATTGCTTTATTTATTTCCCTGTTTATTTTAACATTAATCTTTATTATTTAACGTTGCTTAAACCTTAAACATACACTAATGTTAAAATTATTTATTAGCATTTATATTTCAAAATGCAACGTTAATTAAATTTGGAATTTAAATTCTTCTAATTATTTTAATTTTAAAAAGTTCAAACGTCAATAACATTTCCATTTGAGCTCTGATTGCAAAACTTTATATATGGAAGTTGATAAGAAAATCGCCATGAACCCAATGGTGTAACTTCCGTGGCCAAATTCCAACGTCCGTGGCCAAATTCCAACGTCTACAAAATTTTCATTTTTAGCCTTATTATCAATTTATTAATTTCTTATTAAATTTTACGAGGTGTCACACAACTCCTTTGCTTAGGATATATGGGGGTTTCTTATAAAACCTTTACCTTGTATAATTTTGTAAACTATTCTTGGGTGATATTAATTTTTACCTTGCACACTGCTTATAATTGCATACCTTATAGAAATAATTTAAATCAAGTTCACTCATCAATAATCATGCTTTGTACAACAAAATTCAATTACTCCTTATCAATACATCATTATGTATTATAGGAAGGAGTGACCTTTGAGGCCGAATCTTTATTCATAATAGATACATACAAAACTTTTACTAATACACCCACCTATTCAGTCAAATCAAATTGAATCATTTCTGTCACATATTATATTATTTATTTTCATTTTATATTCTACGAGCTTATCATAGACTTATATATGCATATCAAATACATATATCCATGTATGTGATAGCTCATCGGTGGATATGATGAAGTACATGTAACTGTTTTGGTATTAATAAACTTACAATTACATATATTTATATGTATCAATCGAAGAGTTCATCGACTTTTATGACGCTCCCATTAAATGGGTGCATAGCTCTTAATTGTTTGAGACATAGTTAACCAATATCATATGATTCATAATCATATAATAAAAATTATTTCTCAAAACTAGGCTTAGTCTATATTCTATAATTCTAAAGTAATTGTAAATAATTTTAGATACTTTGATATTTTCTAATGCATCATTTTTGTTGTGAAAATAAATACCTTTTTTCATAACGAATATTTAAATATAACTATGTCTATTTTTCAATCGACATCGAGATATAGTCATTATTTCATAAATAATGTTCGGTGTGTTTTACAAAAACATTTTTCATAATTTACTGCAATCAATAAATGCTATAGACATGCTTAAACTATTTCCACTATAATAGCATACTAAATACAAAGGTCTACGATCCACTTAATATAGATTATTTACTTCATATACTGCAACTAGTTTATAGCAGAGAGCTCTTTGATCAAATATTTTGAACTAAAAAAACAAATCTCATAGAAAACAGTTTTCTATATGAAAATAAATTTTGGAATATAAATCATGTTTCTTATTCCAATGTTAAGCATCAGTCACTATTATTACAATTTTCATTTTCGATGTTTCTTTATGAAGCAGAAGTGGCCATTCACTCTCTTCATCCCAATTATACCTTAAATCATATATACTCTTATACATTCGTTATTCTTTCTAAATGGTCAAACCATTCAAAAGAAATTCCTTGCTATGGTATCATAATGAACTCTTGACAAAAATGCATTTGATTATCCATAACATTTAAGGACATCAAATAGTGCACCGTACATAAACTGGTCAAAATGACATTTCAACAATTGAATTCGTAAATCTATATTGTAGTTTTGGTCTTATGTTACATTTAACATGGTATGATATTTTGTTGTAATCAATCAAATTTAATACTTGATCTCACACTATGGTTTATTTGACTATTTCAGATGATTAGTTCCATCAAATATTGTACATTACAAACTGTAACAACTCGCCCTTTCAACCCTTGAACGTCGACACTAAATACATCTATTCGTCTATCGAGCACCCAAGTTGATAGATAGTTAGGGTAAAGTAAAAAAGAAATATAACAAGATATAAAGAACACAATATCATAATCTCATAAGCATAACGATAATATACAATATCCCAAAAAGACAGTATAAAAGGTTACTCTGAAATACAGAGTAGTTATAGAGTTACTAAACCTATGTACTATCATCAGCCCAGACAGTTATAACCGTATGTCCTCACAATGCCTATACATACATAATAACAGTGAAACAAAAATAGAAATAAATAGATACACAAAAGCCTCCAGCTTGTCTTCTGAAGCTCTAAAGCGTCCATAGTCAAACTTGATTTACTCAGTCTACTCGAAAGAGTACATAAGGAATTAAATAAAAAATAAAAAACACATACCAAACATATGTATGTTATGAGAAACTCAAGATGCATGCTTCCATATAACTGTAACTTTTGAGACTATATGGATTACCTTAACAGTTTTTCCTTCAAAAGAAGCAAAACCATCCAATGAGTGAATATAGCGATATAATTGATAATGTCCAGGGTGTAGAATATAAATAAAAAATAGCTGTGATGCGTGTACACTACAACAATATTAGAAGTACATCTAAAACCACTAAGGTAAGTTTGTACATGGATTTTACATGCAGATGCCTCCGATAAACTAAAGCAGGTCTCCATGACAAGGATTAAAACTACTTTCCGAACATTGTATATCTCTTTTCGAACATTGTATATCTCTAGGTAAAATATACCATAAGGTAAACACAACTGGTCCATGCCCATTCACGTTGCTCCAAGTATCCACAACTCCCGCTGACAACACCGATTAGCATACTCTAGATATAAAGTTGATATACCCTGTTGTAGGCTCGTTAAACCTCAGACTGTGCATCCTACTCTGTTTTTAGTCATTTCTAATATTGAGGTTACGTTTGACATCCCTCACACAAATCTTCATCACTCAAATAGATCATGAATCTCTTAATGGATCCTAGTACAAGTCGTCTGACAGATGCTAAGGCTGACCTCTCTCTTGGACTTAACCTTAGGATGGATAGTGCAACTCTATAACAATAGTCTGGAATATTAAGGCTGACCTCTCCCTTGTGCTTAATCTTAGGATAGACAATTCAACTCTATAACATTCCACTTTACAACCACTTCCAAAATTTAGAACTCGTCTGCTAGTTTTAGAATGGTATTCGGTTAGTAATACATAAATCTAATTATCTGATCTCGGACTCTTCAAAACTAAATTGATGAACTTCCAGTAAACTCAATTCTAGTTCATTTAGAAGTAAGTGAATAATTTATTATAAGATAAGATATAAATAAAACAACTCAAAAGATATTATATTATATAAGATTTTATTTCTTTAATTATATAATTAACTAATTTTCTAAAACCTAAAATTTACTTTAAAATGCTTATGATATAGTTTAAACATTTTTAAAATGTTACTTAAAATATCTAATTTATAATACTTTTAAAACTTTAAAAATAGCATTTTTATCTTTATTTAAAAATAAACCTTTTAGTTTAACAATTCATAATAAATTATTATAAATTCATAAAAATTCCAAATCACTTTTAAAATATTATTATATATGTTAGAAAAGAGTTGTAAAAAGATTGAAGAGAAATACTTAAGTTTAAAGTCATTTCAAAGCAATTTAAAATCTCAAGTAGAAAAGTCAACAATTACAAAATGCGGAAAAAAAGGTTTAGAGAAAAGATAGTTTTTAAAATTACGTAGTCGACTGTTATAAAAGGCTATGAACTGGGAAAGTTTCGGAATCTTGAAAGTTTGATCGATTCTCGACATGCAAACAAACTTTTTAGCATCTAATCTTTTTTTACAGTAACTAGTATACACATAATACATCGCAACCTTGGCAAGGAACCCCTAAGGATCTTTCTACGAATTTCTATAGAAATTTCAAATACAGGCAATTCCTAAGTGCGTTTATAGCGACTATCATCACTTCTATATCAAATCCGATTCAAGTACAAGTCCAATCTAACCGTATGTGCTTTGTTTCATACATATGCAATAAGTCATACAAAATAACACAAGTCCGTATCCATCAATTGCATATGTCATTTGTTTTCCATAGCAAGAATTAAAATCAAATAAAATAATATAAACTTGAGCAACATTTATATAGTTTAAACAACCATATTATAACTTCATATCCATTCAAGTAGTGAGTTAGCTCACCCTTTTACAAGTAAACAGGCTAACACAAGCTTCCACCTCCTACCACAACCTTGCAAGCTTCAAACTTCCTACCTTCTCCTTGCTTTGCACTTGGCCTAGGCAATATTGCCTCTCGAATAGCTCACGACTTATGCATATGGGTGGTGTGTGCTCCAAATCTTCAAGCTTTGAGTTAACGAACAATTTTTGATGTTTTAGTAAGCTTATAGAAGAAGTCTGAGACACATTAATAGTCATAACCAAATGATATTTTCAGTAAAGGATTCTGATCGGAGTGCTTGTGCTTTGTTAAGAGCCATGGAAGTAGAATAAGAGTTAAGTCAGGTTCAAATAGCAAGAGAATTTGTAGATGTTTATGAGCCAGTTATAGGACTACCACCGAAACGAGCTGTTGAGTTTCGAATAGATCTTATGCCAGAAGCTGAACCTGTTAGTAGACCACCTAGCAGGATGACAGCGACTGAGATGAAGGAAGGTGCAGCTAGTGGATCTAGAAGGGAGAAATTTTATTAGACCAAGCAGTACGCCTTGGGATGCAGCTGCGGTGTTCGTGAAGAAACCAGATAGATCGTTAAGGATGTGTATCAACTATCGTAAGTTGAACGAGAAAACGATTACGAATAAGCATCCTTTGCCAAGAATCGATGATTTATTTAATCAGTTGTGTGGAGCCAGAGTATTTTCCCAGTTGGATCCGACAATAGGTTTCCATCAGTTAAGAGTGGCAGAGGACGGTATTCCGTTAATTGCGTTTTGAACTAGGTGTGGTTCGTATGAGTGGTTAGTAATGTTAATGTCATCCGGGTTAACGAATGCACCAGCTTTCTTTGTAGATTTGATGAACTGAATTTTTTTAGAGTACTTGGATAGGTTCGTTTGGCATTCATAGATGACATTTTAGTATACTCTAGGGATGAAAGAGAGCATAAAGAACATTTTAGAGTAGTGCTTGAGACGCTGAGGCAGCATAAGATGAAAGCGAAGTTTTCCAAGTGACATTTCTGAAAGAAAAAGGCTATGTTTCTTGGTCACATGGTTTCAAAGGAAGCTGTTAATAACTGGAGGAGACCGGATAACGTGACTGAGATTAGAAGTTTTCTTGGATTTGCTGGCTATTACCCAAGATCCATTAAGGATTTTCTCGTAGATAGCAGCGCCTTTGATTAAGTTAAATAGGAAGGACATGTAGTTTATCCAGTTTGCTAGTGTAAGGAAGCATACCTTAAGGTACAATATTTTTTAGCAACGCGCTTATGTTAGTAGTTCCAGATGGAAACCAAGGGTTGGTGGTGTATACCGATGCATGCGAAATCAGATTAGAAGCTGTGTTTATGCAGAATGGTAAAGTCATTGCCTATGCTTCACGACAGCATGGACCGCATGAAGTGAGATATCCTACTCATGATTTAGAGTTTGCTGCAGTGATTTTTGTATTAAAGATATAAAGACATTATCTCTTAGGGAAGAGATTTGAGCTATACACAGATCATAAGTCCTTAATATATTTATTCTCTCAGAAGGAGTTGAATATGAGACGTCAGAGATGGTTGGAGTTTTTAGCAGCATATGATTTTGGTATAGAGTATACACTTAGAAAAGGGAATAAAGTAGTGGATGCTCTCAGTAGAAGACGTCAGAATGTGGTGTTAGCTATGTTGGCAGAATGGAAAGATTTAGAAGCTTTGACTACTTGTAGCATGTAGTTAAGATCGACTGCTAGTTCTAGTCAGAGCATCGCTAGGTTATCTTGTATGGAAGTTCGACCAGTATTGATCGAAAAATTGCTTATAAGCAGAAAGAGGATCCATTATTAGCCGGGAGGATTAGAGGGCTTGAGATTGCATTGGAGATCGATGATGTAAAGGATTTTAATCTTGACCAGAAGTGATGGTTAAGAAAGATTGGACGATTATGTGTTCCAAATGTTGAGGACTTAAGGAAAGAAGTTCTTAGGGAATGTCAACGGTCCAAATTTACGATTCATCCTGGAGGAAGCAAGATGTATCAAGATATAAGGAGGAGCTTCTACTAGGAAGGTATGATGAAGGATATTGGCTTTTGGGTCATGTAGTGTGTGAACTATCAACAAGTGAATCCCGAACATCAAAAGGCGAGTGTGTTGCTTCAACCTTTGGAGATATCAGTTTGGTAATGAGATTCGATATCCATGGATTTTATTAATGGGTTTCTAAGGTCAAATAGAGGACATGAAAGTGTATGAGTCATAGTGGACATGTTAACCAAGAAAGCCCATTTCATTCCAGTTAAGTCAACCAAGACGACATCTGTTATGCATAAGTTGTTCATGAAGAACTTATTTAGACTGCATGGAATTCCTAGTAGTATAGTCAGTGATAGAGATGCTTTATTTACTACTAAATTATGGAAGAGTCTATAGGATGTGTTATGTACCAAGCTCCAGATGAGTGCTACGTATTACACTCAGATTGATGGGTAGACAGAGAGAGTCAATAAGGTTATTGAGGATCTGCTGTGGGCTTGTGTGCTAGACTTTGGTGGATCTTGGGAAGATTACTTACAATTAGTGGAGTTTTCCTATAATAATAATTATCAGAGTCGTATAGGAATGGCACCTTTTGAAGCTTTGTATGGAAGGCCATGAAAATCATCAATATGTTGGTTAGAGACCGAAGATAGATTAGTCTTAGGTCCAGGTATGGTTAGAGAGGTAGCAGAGAAGAGTGAGTTGATGCGGGAAAGGATGAAGGAAGCTCAGTCTAGACCGAAGAGTTACACAGATAAGAGGCGTAAAAATCTAGAATTCTCAGTTGGAGACAGAGTTTTCATTAAGCTATCACCGATGAAACGTGTGGTACAATTCGAAAAGTCAGGGAAATTGGCATCGAGATATGTTGGTCTGTTCCCAATTATAGAAAGGATCAGGAAGCTCGCATGCAGAGTAGAGTTTCCGAGCAGTATGGTCGGTGTCCATAATGTGTTTCATGTATCTCATCTTCGCAAGTATATGCATGATCCATAGACTACTATTCCTCCAACAGAGTTGGAAAATTTGATAGTGGAACCGAATTTGTATTTTTTTAGGCAACCAGTTCGGGTTGTAGAGAGAGATGAGAAGAGGTTAAAAAACAAGACAGTTAAGTTGGTGAAAGTTCAGTGGAGCGATAACGTGAAGGACTGCACTTGGAAGACAGAAGACAGGAATAAAAATACTTATCCTGATCTTCTACGAGGGTATATTCTATATTTGCTTTATATAGACTGGCCTAATCAGGTAGGCTAGTATGATAGTTAGGAGTTACTACAGATGATTGCTATGTTTTGTATTTAGTCCTTATTGAATTTCGAGGACGAAATTCTTTTAAGGAGGGGAGCCTCTAACACCGCTAATTTTAATAACATTATTCAAGAGATTTAATTACATAAATTAAATAGAATAATATAAGCATTAGAGTGATAAGGAGATTGAGATTTGAAAATATATTAGAGGCCGAGCTTAACTAAATATAAACTTAAAAGCATGGGTTTATGGAAATGGTTTTCTAAGTTAATTAACAAGAGACTAAGCAAGGGTATTATAGGGAATAGTCGTCCACCATAACCCTTAACCCCTAAACTCTTATTCCTATTTTCATTTCACAAGTTCAAAATCCTAATACATAAACTAAGGAGCTCAACCGGCCATCACCTAGCGGGAGAAGAGGATAAATTCAATTAAAAGCTAAGGAATCAAGTATGGAGAATCAAACAAGATCAAACCTCAAGTCCTTATCCAAATCAAGGTGAATAATAATCAAAACTATTTCATTTTTCATTTTTAAAGAGCATTAGATTTCAGGTTTTAGTTAAAATCTATTATGATGATTTTCGATGATGATATGCTTGGACTGCATGATATGTTATATTCAAACAAGTTTGTTTAATAAATGTTTTATTATATTTTAAGGCTAAAATCGTTTATATTGGGTTTTGAATGCCATGAAGATTTAATATGTTATGTAAAACATTATTTTGGAGATGGGTTTAATTTTTCGTAATTATCCAAGCTACGGATAATTTATTATGAATTTTCAAAGGAGAATATAAATGTTTAGGTTTAGAAATTAATTTCGGTAGGTATATAAAGGATTTTGGGTCCGAAATTTATATATGTTAGATAATATAACAAAAAGTTAATATTGATGATTTTTGGGGATTTTTTCTAAGTAATTTACTGGGTAAATTTATTATGTTTAAGATGGAGGACTTAAAAGTCTCAATTATTTTGTTAAAAGAGAAGGGCTTCTTTGCTAACTATCTTTAATTAATTTCTGAGTAAATTCGATAGTCTTTTAGAAAATATTTTTGTAAATTTTATGGCAACTAGCTATATTTTTACAAATACGGAAGTTAGTTGAAAAGCATTTACTATAAAAGGCAATAAAACAATTTTGCATAGATTTTATGTTTCGCCACTTCTAGTATCTAACTTTCGACCACAAACTTCCACTCTTATCTAAATCGAAACCAATATACATGGTATCACTTCTTAGATATGTAGTGGATTGGAGAATGGCGGTAGGTATGGCATCGAAACCAAGCTTTTGAAGGGGTTGAAGCCTTTGTTATACTATCCAAAGAAACGACGTTAGCCTTGTTTTCTAAAAAAATGCTTTCGAAAGGATTTAAATCAATGCTTTCAAAAGGGTAGTTTGAACCCAGTTGAAACCATGCCGCCGCCTTTATACCTTTTAAATGGATTAAAGACATCAACAAGTCCGAAAGGTAGCTTTTGTTTTATAAATATACTAAGCCACTTCCCAAAGCTTTCAAATAGGCTCCAGTAGCCACTTATACTAAAGGTTTTGAAGGCAATGAGTTCGAAAGGTGTTTCGTAGCTATCCTTCCAAATTTTCACCTGATAGATTAAAGCTTTCGAAATGATGGTTTTGAAGCCATCAATTTTCCCCAAACTCTTTTATTTGAAGGTTAATGGTTTTGAAAGGGGCACTTTCGCTTATGATCATTTGACCCAAAAGTTATACTTAAGATTAAACCCAATTGTTTTGAAAAAGGAACTTTCAAATGGTTTCGAAGCTATGCTTCTACAAGTTGGAAAGACATGCTTTAATACTTTCGAAAGGAACATATTTCGATGGTTTCGAAAGGAATATATTTTGATGGTTTCAAAAGGAATATTTTAATGCTTTTGAAAGAGATTTTTTAAATGTTTCGAAAAGCATGTGCTTAATTTCTTTGAAAAGAAGATTTGAAAGCTTTTGAAAGATAGATTTTAATGGTTTCGAAAGTAAAGGTCTAAGGCTTCAAAAGTCTTAGTTTTCAAAATGGGCAGCCTTGAAATAGGTTATCCGTGTTTTGGAGCTGGCTTGGAATCTTTTGAAGCCTTTTGGTTTGGAAGCTATCGGATTTTGGAAGTTTTGGCTTTGGTAACCTTTTGAAGTGTTGGAGTTTTGAAGACCTTATCGAAATAGAAGTATGTTGGAACCTTTTGAGAACTCTATTGTCGTTCCGTTGTGAAGTTGTTATTATCCTGTTGTTATGTCAAATGTAGCACTCTAATGTTAGTGATATATGGTGTAATGGATATTGCGATGATGTTGTATCTGCATGTTGATCGATGATAATTTATTTTATTTCAGTTGTTTATATTCATCTAATGTTGTTATAAGCTCCATCCAAATTGGAGTT
The DNA here is from genome assembly GCA_030765085.1 of Allium cepa. Lineage (NCBI taxonomy): Eukaryota > Viridiplantae > Streptophyta > Magnoliopsida > Asparagales > Amaryllidaceae > Allium > Allium cepa. The sequence goes on along the minus strand of CM060935.1, from coordinate 734,844,051 downwards.
CGACGTTTGAATCTTCGGCAGTCAAATACAAGTGAGGTATTTAATGTCGATTTTCGAACGTTGAATTTTAGGTCGTGACAAGTGCTACAAAGAACCCAATCTCATTATAAAAAGGAAAACCCATGGCAATATAGAAGATCTCTAAAATGACTTTTAATTTTGGAGTTTTTGAAGAAGCTTTCCTCGATAAAGTAATAGGTTAAAAACATTAACTATGAATCAAATGGAAATGATCTCAAGGATATAAAACCATAGATGTTAGTACCGTTATGTTATTGTAATTGCTACTTCTATAAACATATTCACTGTATAATGGACTCATAACTGTATTTTGGGGAGAAAAGATTGAATAACCGGCTAGGTTGATCTAATAGTGAATATAAATTGAGTTAACTCCTGTATGAGTAGAATTGTATCTAAGAGGTCAGGTAGACCGGAATATAGGATGCCCAAAGACTGATTAAAGAAGTTGTCAGTTTAGATAGTTTCATAGTAAACCCATGAAAATTATGCTTGGAAGGAGTTATTGGCATGTGCTAGTAGGTTCGTAGTGATCCCACGAAAACTATATCCAGATAAACATATTGACAGAAGTCCATAGGTTCTTAGTCAACCCATGAAAACTATAATATGAAATAAGTTATTGGGGATATCAATAGGTTTAGGGAGAAGCCATGAAATAATAAAGTTATTGGTGGGGCCAATAGGTTCTTAGTGATCCCATGAAAACTATGAGACCAGACAAATAGTCCATTAGCTTTAAATAGGTTATTAGTTAGCCCATGAAAACAAATAGGTTAATAGCGACCCTAGAAACTATAACAGAGACAGATAGTCAAATGAATGGGGATGGGAAATCCAGAATAACTTTCTTGTTTCATATCATCATAATATTTTAAAATTGCTACGTTTTAACCATTGTGAATGTAGGAGCACAATATATGGTTATTATAAATTTTTGGATAAGATACCGGTGAGGGAAAAACCCGTTCCGCTAAGCGGCATGGTCTCACTAGATATCTAAATGGTTTGATATGGTACATTATTATTCATACCAGGCTTTATGTCTGACTCGAAGTTTATGTTTCCCACTTAAACCCTCCAGTACTTAATTAATTTTGAGTAATTTGAGAGTTGAGGTTTTCAGATTCACCTTTAGATGAATAAGCTTTTGGAGACATGCAGGAGGCAAGCTAGCTAGTAGGAGTTCTTTTCTACTTTGACACCACTGTGCTTTGTTATAAAGGCTAAGTTGTTTAATTGCCTATGTTTAGATTCTGATCATCCAAGGGAGCATATTCATATGTCGCTCATGGCGTATTTAGTAATAATTATATTTTCCCTGAACGTGGTCTTGAATCTGGGATTATGTATTGAATTTGAAATGATTTAAATTAGGATAAGAAAGTTGTTTAATGATTTTAAAAATTTCCATATCCATGTGTTTCTATTATATCAATGTATCTAACATTACCGTAATTGGTCACCAATGATTAATAACTATGGATTAGTGCAGCATCCATAGTTGTTTGTTTTGGGCCTTCTACTAGAGGATGTTACACATATACTCGAATCTTGGATCAAGACTAGTCTTACGAATAAAACGATCTACGTACCCCTTACACACTTATCCTATTGGTTTCTTAACTACACTAATTACTATTTAATCACATTCATTTTCACTAATAGTATCTTTTATTTAATAATAAAATCATTTACGAACCATTTCACAAAACATAACTTAAATTATAACTCGTATATTACTCTACTACATCCTAAGAGTACACACCGGACATCAAATTCATTTTACTTTCTAAAATTCAGATGAAGGCCCAAACAAAATCTGGGTCTTATAACTTAGTCAACCTTTCGGACTTCTTTAACCATTAGGTTAGGCAAGTAGCTAAGACGAGCAGGACATCGGTATCCAGACTCAAGACTAAAGTCTACTTTCCTTAGACAAGCCTAAGGTAAGGACGTTTATTAGTTGGCCCAATATCATCGAATGTTTACTTAACATAAATGTTCAAATCAATTTAAAACTCATTCTAACTTACTACATTCTCAATTCAAGCGCTATCTACTCTCATCTTTATATTTTTTTAAACACTTAACTTTAAGTTCTATAACAATTCTGAAGTTTTCGACTATCCAAAATTGCCGAAAACTCTGTTTCATTTTAACAAATGAAAATTACCAAACAACATATCATAACATGATGCACATACTATACTGTCCTAATGCATATGATACATGTGTCAATAAAACAACTTATCAAAGTTTTACCTATTTATTAGACACAACTTACTTTAAAGGGAAAATAATAAAAGGTTTTTGATTATTTGGGTTATGCCATTACCACTCGGGATCCCTATATAAACAAATTTTCTATAAGAAAGCCCTTAACCAAATCTTTATTAATTAAAACTAAACTTTACCAAATTATTCTATATCTTATCTCGAACTTCCTTAAGGAAAAACTTTAGAACTAAACACCTGGTTTCATTTCAAATCATTTGAAACAATACTATATACATATATCCTTTTGTATCAAATCATATTTTTGGGATTTAAGTCAAAATCTATTTTACAAAAATCACTCTTTAGCTTCCCCCACTTTGAAACCTAAAAATGAATGCCAATGGTGCCGTAGTCACCACCTGAATTATTTTCAGGCGACGGAAGTGAGTTCAATACACTTAATCATACTTTTTGTGCCTTAACTAAAATCATTTTCAAAGCAATACTTCATATAATAGTACTTATTATAATGATCCCAATTTCATAAACCAATTTCCCAAATATATACTTTACATATCTATAGAAGATATACATATAGATCGAGTAACACAAAAGTGATACTATGGAAATGGGTCCTACCAAACCGTACCACATGCCTCCTTACTAAGAAGGGTAATGCCCACAATAAGTGCTTAACAATCGAACATATACCTTGCTCATTTTTAGTCACTTTCAATCCACTCAAACTAGATAACATAAAAATACTTTATTCTAGAATTAATTCGTTGACTCCGAGAGTAACCTCAAACTCAAACAAATCTTCAAACCCTTTTCAAATATTAGTATTCATAAAACTTTCAAATAATTGTACTATTATTTTCTTCCAATATATTAGAAAACCAATTTTAAAAACATCGAGATTTAAGTTCTTAAAATATTAGTTTACATGCTCTTTATTTATAATCAATATTTTATAAAATCATATTATAACATTCCCGTTTTAGGCCAATTAAATCTAGTAATTAATTTTAATTTTTGAATTAATTTGTGAATTAATTGGTAAATTAATTTGAAAATTTTCCAGGAATAAATAAATGTATATTTGTTATACATATGAAAATAGATTTTAATAGAATCTGGGTTTCGAAATAAATATATAGATATATTGTAAATAGAATTATGGGTTTGAATTTCATAAATAAATACCTTATAAATATATTGGATTTGAAAAACATTATATTTTAAATTAATAAAAATTTGTTTTCTAAGTTTTATATATATGTATATATATATATATATCTATATTTGGAAGTTATGATTTGAATTTGAAGTTAAAATCTATATTTTAAAATGATTAATATATATATATGTGTGTGTGTGTGTGTGTGTGTGTGTTTATTAATGCATCATTAGATTCTAAAATCAAATTCTTTGAAGTTATAAATATGTATGAAGGAAATGCATTAATTTAAAAATAGAAACATATATACATATCTCTTTTGAAATCAATATAATAAAAAGAAAAATATAAACATAAAACATATATATATATATATTTAAACTAAATAGAAAATCATATTTAAACATTTAATAAATATATAAATTAAAAGTGTAAAGGTTTTATCATACAAATTTACATTTGTAACTAGATTAACAAGAAATAAAACAAGTGTTAGCTCAATTTTATTTTATAATTACAAGTGTCAATTGTATTTTATTTTCGAATTAATAAATAAAAATGTGAAACAAGCATATATACATCTATACTTCCCTTCTCATTTTCTTTTCTTCAAACTTATTTTAAAAGCCAAAACCTGGTAACCAAAAATTCAAACCAGCAAAGAGAAATAAAAATCAAAAGAAAACAAAAATCTGTTTCAACCTCAAATCAAAACCTAAACAAGGCATAAACTCAACAAAAATAAAGTAAAGATTCAACTCAGATCAGAAGCAAGCTTGTGAAAATCAAAGATTAGTTTCAACTTCAATACATCAGAACTTCAGATCAAAACCATTTTAGTTTTTAAAATCAAGCTAATCCAAAACCAGAAAGGATCAAAGCAAAACAAATAGCAATCAGTTAATTTATGCAATTCATCTAGATCAAAGATCAATCACTTTCCAGATTTCATTTCCAGGCAAAACCCTCTGTTCTTTTTTTGTCGGGTGAGAAATCACACTTATATCTGCCTCTATGTTTTGATGTTTGTGGTTGATGTTTGAACATGTTAAAAAAATGTTGTCTAGCTATTAAATATGCTTGCATGTTGAATATATATGTATGTATGTATGTATGTATAGATGTGCAGGCCTGTAGATGAATGGACACACCTCTGTTTTGTTTTCCAGGCTTGCTTCTCTGTCTTCAATCAAGTGAGCAAACCTCTCGAACCTATTATTGTATCTCGATGTTGATAATACTTGAAAGTATGATGGTGAAAAGTATGCATGGAAGTAAATATGTTTAGATATCAAATAGGTTGAATATGTATGTCTGTACATATATTTATAAAGGCCTCTACTTAGCTTAACAGGTTTTCAAAACCTGATTCGAACTTCAAAATCTCTTCCTTCATTCCTTTTTAAGATAAAATGTTTAAAGGAAATAGGTTTGAATGATCATGATTTAAATTTTAAAAATGGTTTTAGGTGAAGATAGTAAGTAGGATGACTGGAAAAAGGGGAAGAACAGTGAAAGACAAAATCAAATCAGAAATTTGATTGTAAAATAATTCATGTTTTGATCATATAGCTAGTTCCGTCTTTAAAAATAATGGTTTTTGGAAATAGAATCATAATTTTTAAGTTTATATATTGGAAGAAATCAAAGGTTGAACGGGAGAGGGTTTTCGCTAAATTCTGACGATCGCTAAGTTCGTTGGTCTCGGGTTTGGGGCTGGAGATAGCCTAGGGAGCGGATATCGTTAAAAAATTGGGCAGGAGGTTGTTAGTCCACCATGGTGGCTTAGCCGAGTTAATGTAGGGTTTTAGGTCGTCATCTGGATGAGTTCGGCACCATGGCGGCGTCGAGCTGGGCCAAGGCAAGTGAAAAGGAAGATGACCCTACGACGAAGGTTCAGGTGTGATGCCGTGATCTTCAGTGGTCGGAGATGGGAGGTGCAATCGAGTTTTTGGTCGAACTGTTTTGTTCCAATAGGCTCGATAGCGTTCGATTTTGAGTTTGACATTGTAGGGGCGACCTAGGCGGTCAGAACGTATGAGTGGTTCATCGGCAACTCGCGGATGGTGGAGGCGATGGATGGAGCGGCGGTGGTGATTCGTGCACGTGCACAAGTATCTTCATATATCAGGTTTGGTTAGTACTTTGGGAAAGAAGCAGAGGAACTTGGGACGATCTCGAGTTTGTTGCGTGAGTGGCTCGAAGAAAAGTGAGGATGCGAGTTCTCGGGGGATGCTCGGGGAAAAACACGAAGTTGAGCTTGGGTTGTTGAACATAGCAGGTTTTAAAAGTTATAAATAAATTATGTGTTGATTTTAAAAACTTTTGTAAGTAAATCTATACAAGTTTTAAAAAGTAACGAGAGATATAAGTTGAAAGCTTAATGTTATACAAAGTTTTTCAAAGCCAAGTGAAATAAACAAGTTTCAAAGTTTTAACACGATAAAACCTTTTTAAAAATTTGTTTGGTTCAAAAATTTAAATTCTTAAAGTTATGTATGTTTTGAATTTAAATTGTTTTATTTTTGAAATAATTATAAGGTAAATAATTTTATTAAATCTCTATTTTGTTTTCTAAAACAAAATGATGTAATTAGGGAAGTGATTATTGTTAGTAACTTTAATTAATCAATATTTTGGTATAAAATGATTTCAAGCATTTAATTGAAATGATGTAATTAAGTAATGAATTTAGATAAAAAGGTTTATTTTTGATTAATTAAGGAAGATAGTTAAAAGAATAATCAATTGATTAATTAAGGTAATTAATTAAAGGTAATTGATTACTAAAAGATTATTACTTAATGAAAGTAATTAAGGATGAATTAATTAATGTCTAAAAGTTAATTAAAATAATGATTTAAGAATAATAAATTAAGTACTTAAGGACAATTAATTAATGATTTAAAGGTTGATAAATCACGTGATTAAATAATAATTAATTAAAGGATAATTAACTTATGTGATTAATTAATTTGGGGGAAATTAATTTTTTTAAAGACTAATTTATTTTAATGAATGATTAAGGAATAATTTATTAATTAATGGTTAATTAATTAAGGATAATTAACTAAAGGATTAAATAATTAAAGGTTAATTATTTAATGATTACAGATTGAATTATTAATTAAGGTTGATTAATTAATAATAAAATGTTAATTAATTTATCATTAAAGGTTAATAAATAAATGATTAAACAATAATTAATTAAAGGTTTGTAATCGATTAATGTTAATTAACCAGGATTAGTAATTTATTCATAAGTAATGATTCTGATTTAAATTAATCAGATGATTAATCGATCTTACTTATGAATGTTTAGATTATATTAAATGTTTGAATTGTTTGATATCCCTTATGTGTGATATTCTGTAATGTAAATTGTTTGAATTGAGCTGTGTGTGTAATTTATTTGTCTATGACGCATTTATATATATATATATATATATATATATATATATATATATATATATATATCTGTAACTCTGTGAATGGAAGATAAGTGTTATAAGATTATATCGCTTATCGATATTGCTGTGCTTGAATCTGTAATGATTTATGATGTTACACTATTGTGTAAAACCCCTGGACTACACTATACACACACAAATATGGATTTCACGAGGAAAACAGATAAGTCACAGACATTTTGAGTTTAAATATTATTTTATTTAAAAGTTGAATTTTGAATTTAAAATGGTTTGGAAATGAAATTGGGTTAAATATGAAAAGCTTTTGAAAGGAGTTTTGAAGATAAAATTATTTTAAATAACTTGTTAAAGTTTTGAAATTTAAATAGTTTGGTTTGAATTTGAATTCAAGATTTTGAAGTTGTATACATACATATATATATATATATATATATATGTTTATTTGAAAATTATGGTTTAAAAAAGGTTATATAAGTTATATAATGTATTTACATGGGTTTTAAACCATTTTAAATATATTATTTTAGGAATTTGAATTTGACACAAGTTTATACTTTAAAGGCTATAACTTGTGTATATGTGATCGGATTTTTTCGAAACAAAAAGCAATTGTTTTCAAATGATAATGGCTTTTATATAAAGAAAAGAACTTCCAGTTTTTGTTGAACGATTTCAAGTTTGAAATGGAAATTGATTTTGAAAAAACTATGAACGAATATTTGTTAAAGATTGGTGAACTTTGTTTTCAAATTGAAGAGGATCTTAAAGGTGTACCTTCTGTATAAAAGATTTGGAATTGAAATAGTTTTGAAAGCTATGAATGAATCTTTTTGAAAGACTGGTCAACTTTGTAAAGTGAATCTTTTGTTTAAAAGGATTTGAAAACGGTTATTTTTTTTAAACCATTCAAAAGAAAGGTTTTGGGCTTCAAGTTGTGACTTAACTAAGATCCCACTATATCCATATGTTTTCAAAAATTTGCGCTCATTATTCGGTTTAGCCGGGAGAGGACTTTATGTCATATAACCCATTCTGAATAATGATACGATGAAATGGATAGCATTTGAAGACCGGTGATGAAGACCAGATATTTTCGAAAGCGAAAGGATTACCCATCGAATGTCTCTCACCGAATGGCCCAGTATAAAGATTTGATCACCCTTCGTGATGGGGAATCCAGACGTGATGAGGGATTATCCAGATTGCAAGGGCTTCTTTTGAAGTGCCTTCGGTTCTGTTCGAACCTAGGACAGACTTGTATGGATGTATGTCTGACGTTACACTTTGAGATGTAAAGCTGGTTTCTATCAAATACATTTCTATTTGGTGGCGGAGAATTTATTCTCTTAGCTTAACACGCTTCTCTGAGACGTACGAGCTCAGAGGTTATGTAGTTAATGGTTACTAGTGATACATTTCCAATTTGGTGACGTAGCATACGAAGTGCTGCTGATCATATGTTGATCGAAGCATGACTTTTGTGAAAAGCGTAGCTTTGTGGACATGACCTCGTCGGACCTCACAACCCGGAAATGGTCGAAACAGGAAGGATGCGGCAAGGTTATCAGGGGTCGCATCCCTTAGGGTATGTTCATTTCATTTTGGATAAAAGGTGGTATCATGGGATGAAGCCCAGATATTTAACCTATGTGGTTGTTGCAAATTTATTGCGATTTGTTGGTGTTGAGTGCTCTCGGATAAAGGTCGGTAACGACGGGGGAGTGGCATATTCGTGTCAGTAGTTACCTATTTATAGAGGTAATCCGACCTTGTGTTGGTAGGGATCCGGTTAGGTTCTCGAGGCGTCCCTCCAGAGGCGTACCCATCTGGCTCAGGAAGTTCCTTAGCCTGGCCATTTGTTGGAAATCCAATCACCAATACGTGCCCTTTACGATTACAGTTGTATAACCTGCCACCTTCGGTGGTAGCTATAGCAGGCATAATATAATGGTGCCTATGCTGGCTAAGATTAATATTATACTTGCAAATGTTTTCTGCACTATGCACTGATAATAATGTCAAAAAGGTTTTTGCATATCAAGCATGTTTGACTAGCATAAGGAGAAATCTCCTCCAATTGTGCGGTTGCGTTGTGTGTGTGCGAGGAGGCTCTATGGTAGTTTCATTTTCCAAAAAACATTGTGGATTTCATTTAAATTCTTTTTCTTTTGTTTGTTTTTGTTTAAAGAAAACTGTTTTGTTTGTCCACACCAGTCTCATGACTGACCTGGAGTATATTGGTTCCTTTCTAAACTCTGGGTGCCCATAATTTTCCATACGCGTAGCCTAGAGTCAGTTTTTCAAATAATCAAATAGTTGGTGTAGATTCGATAGCATCCAGCCTTTGGATTTGGAGATCGCATTTGTTTCTCTGGCATTGGAGTTGCTTAAGTTCAGTGTTGATGATAGTTCGAGCTTATAGCTTGGAGATCTTTGGAGAATTGGATTGGGATGCAGTTTGTGGATTCTCTCTCTCTTGGAAATCATGGTGGAGTTATCTCTTTCGTTTTTGTTCTTTCGTTGTTGTGTCTTAGCTGTGATATTGATATTCATTGAATCATTGTTGTATTGAATATTGTATATCAATAAATCATTCATTTCATTTTTCTTCTTCTATGTTGTTGTATTAATGTGTTATAAGCTCTGGCGAACCAGATTCGACGTTTGAATCTGTGGCATTCGAATACGGGTGATATATTCGGTGCCGATTTTCGAAGGTCGAGTCAGGGTCGTTACACATATTATATAAAATTACTTTCTAATATAAAAATATTACCAAAATTTTCTATCTTTCCTTTGGATAATGTTCGTCGACGAAATTCTATCGGTTTAGAAAACCGTCGAACAAATTTAAATTTAAAAATAACCGCAAGCGCACGGTATACAAATGTAGCACGTGGCGAATACGGGTCGATCCACAGGGAATTGATGATTTTAAAAATCTATTCAATCAAATTAAACCAAGGTTGAAGAGAATGTTAAACTAGAAAAGAAGAAAAATAAGCAAAAGAAAATTGATAAAAATATGAATGTTAAGACAATTTAGAGAATAGATCAACTCTCTAGATCACGTAAATCAACAAAATGAAGTTATGATCTCTCTTTTCTTGTCATTAGTGAATTAGTTGATGTGCTTATCATAAGTATGGTATATTTGTGCTATTAATTAGCTCAATATAAACCATCAAACTATAACACAACCACTAATACACTTTGAAATCTCATAAAATATGACAACAAAGTTGAAAGCAAATCTATTTTAAGCATGATCTATTAACTATTAATTAGAAATATAAGACATCAAATTTTAATTTAAGCAATCACTTCTTTGCCATAATCATATGTAAATGAAGAGGCAATTTGTGTTTTGTTTGTTTAAGCATAGCCTATTTGTTATGAACAACATAGACTATCAAATTCAAAGCTAAACAACATCATTAAACCACTTCAATCATTCTCATTAAGCACAAAAAGAGAGCATAAACATCAAATTAAGTTGAAGCTACATGATTAGAGAGCTTTATTACCTCTAAATTGAAGGGTTTAGCCTCTCATATTTGTCATTAAAACAAAAAATGTAGCTTGCAACATGAGAGAAAAATAAAAGGAAAAAGAAAGTAAGATAAAGAAAAACTATTATACTTGCATGAAAAATAAAAGAAATCTACACTACAACATGAAAGGAAATAAACAAGAAAAGAAGAAAAGAGCATGTATTTAAAGTTGCATAAAAAGAAATTACATGAATAAAATGGCTAAGTAGCCATGAAAAGAAAAGAGAAGCTTTATTTTATTTGAGCCTAAACTAATGAAGATAGGACTAAGAGAAGAGAGGCTAAGGGAGAGAGGTTACATGAAACATAAGGGGTTATTTATATATGCATGAAACCCTAATCCATAATTTGGGGAATGACCAAACTACCCTTGAGAAAGTGTGGAGGCCAAGTAATCATTAGCTTCTACTAATCATTGTTTAAGTGTACATGAAGCCATTAATTCCATAAGCATGTGCATTAGCCTTTAATTTGTACATTAAGGTGGTGGGTAGGTGGGGTCCTCCATGATCTTCACTTTGAATTATTTTCGTCTTCATTCCTTTATATTCATGTTGCGCATGCATGTGTCTTCATGAAACCACTCCTATTTGAGATCAAATTCCTACAAAAATATATATAAATTTCCAATTATTTTTTCTCAAATAAATATATGCACACAAATCACCATTTTGCTCCTATATGAAGATGGATATGTGACAATTTGGAATTAATATGGATTTTGGTTAAAACAAGTTAAAATACCTAATATGATCATTTATTTAATTTAAGAAGAATAAATATGGTGGTAAAAATATGCACATTCACGGGCACGTCAAATACCCATACACTTATATTTTTATTCGTCCTCGAATAAAGGGAAACTAAGATAAATCCGTTTTCGTAGGAAGCACGATTGCATTGAGCATATGCAACAAGCTGTTAAACCTCTGGTTGTCCCCAGTAGGACGAGTGTTGTCTTGTGAGGGTTTTCAGCGGATACTACCCACAAAATCCAAATGCAGGATGAAAATATTTACAAAATTCAAGATTTATTTGCAAAGAGATGAATGCAAGTTTTTGAAAATATTTACAAATGAAGGATTTATTTTTAAATCGACACGAATAAGTTAAATATAGGTTTTGGCTATTATCTTGAAAATTTATGTCATTTGCTCGTCGAAATTTCTAACAAAAATAAAGTTATCATAACAAATAGACTATATTTTCATTCGTTGTTTTGGTTAATAACAAAGTGTAACTATGAAATGGATCCTTAGTTGATTATCAAAGTTTTCAAAGTGGTATTTTCATTTCTTTTCAATAACAAATCAAATCAACTAAGTAAAAATAGTGCGAGGATTCTCTCATTATTTGCAAGAAAAATTACACACCTAGCTCAGGTAAACTGAGGCCAGATATACCACCCATGCACTGCCTTTCGGGCTTATGTGAAGGGAGTACAGAGCATGGCGAGTGCACACACTTTCGTGCATACACCTATCGACCGTAGATGGTTTTTATTAAGTCTGTTTTTTTACATGTGTTCCATACATGCATAACCGTGAGGACTTTTAAATGAGTATGAAAGCACATAATCAAAGATTCCAAGTAATTCACCCATGCATAACTGTGAGGACCTTTAAATGAGAGTGAATACATGGATATTTTTATTTTATTTTTTTTAAAGGGAGAGAGTTTTGCAAAATCATCTTAGCACCATTTAACTTAGAAGGCAAAAAAATGTAATATCCTTTACTTTAAATCAACCACTTTTTAAAACAAAGATTTTCAATTAGGATGTACTTCATTTAACACGTATGAATCTTCTTATATACTAGTTAAACCACTATTATTTGTAATCAAACTTCATTTTTATTTTTGTTAAGACAAATAAATTTTCAAAAATTTCAATTTCATAAACCAAAACCATATATTTATCTTAGTGTTTCTTTTAAAAACAAATCAAAAGAAAATTTGTTTTTGTGTTTTTTTTGAAATTTTAAAGCAAAAATAAACCGTGAAAAATAAAAAATATTGAAGATGAGTCTCCCCCCACACTTGATTTTGACTGTGTCCCCACAGTCAACCCAAGTGGAAGGAGAAAAATAAAATAAATACCCAATATTTATATGAAAGATTATTATTTACAAGAGATGAGAAAGTATACAGTCAAAAAGTAAATGAAACGGTCTTCTAAAGACCGATTCATTTGTCTCGACAAATGTGTGAGACACAGCTTAAGCACGAAAAACCAAATCGTAAAATATTTCGAAGTTGAATGTGGATTTGGAAAAACGAAAGTCATTTTATTGAAAATCATACGAGGTGTTTTATTTTCGATGATTTTTGGGGTAGATAGAAAAATTGGTTGAAGTTCAATTTCTTCCAAAGTATCGATTTCAAAATCAATATGGTGATCGAAATTTCCCCTTCAGAGTTCAACAACCCATCATCCAAAAGTCCAAAAAATTCATGTTCATTAAATTCGTCTTCCTTTGTTGGATTATCAACAACTTTGTTACATGTCTTAAGTTCAAAATTCAAAGTTGTTGTATTCAAATTTTCAAAATCAAGAAAAGGAAGATCGAATTTTAAATTTGGTTCCACACCCTTAGAAGAATTGAAATCCAATTCAATTACCATGTTTTCAACAACTTCATTAAGATTTTCATTTTCAATTTCAAAAGTTGTTATTTGAAAATCGTCGATTTGGGTAAAAGATGGATTCTCACTTGACTCGTCACACATTGGAATTTGATTTTGCTTTTCACGTTGTTTCATATAAATTTCAAACAACAAACCGTGTGATCATCGTAAATTTCGTTTATTTGTTCAACAAAATCCTACTTATAATTATTAACTTGATAATTTTCGATTTGGATTTGTTTAGAACAAAAATTTTCACTTGTATTGTAGTCAAGATTATTCCCATTGCCAAAATTATTTGAAAAGTGGATCACATTTTCATTTTGATTTTGAAATTCATTTTGGAGTTCAAAATTGTATTGGCATGGGTTATACTCAAAATCGTTTGAATTTTGTAGTGAATTCAAATTTTGATTATTTTGAAAACTTTGATTCGAGTTATCGCACAAATATGAATTACACAACTTATTTATCATTTGATTTTGTTGTGTAGCGATTTCAAGTAAAGGTGAAATGCTATTTTCAAGATTTGAAGGCCGGTCATCATTTTGAAAATTTTGTGGTTCAAAATTCGAATCGTTTAAACAATAGTTAAAATATCCATACGAATTTGGAGTGAACTCATATGGATTATATTGATTTTCACAACTAAATTCGAGTAAGAGAAAGGAAACTCGGACATTTCCAAGATTTTTGTTTTTGTTTTTTTTAATGAAAAATATTTACAAATAGAATTTATTTTTGAAAATGGAAAATTGATTTTTGTTTTGTTTTTGGATTTTCAAATTTTTTGGCTTTTTTGTTTTAAAAAAAGTTCTACATATTTTTTTGTATTTTTGTTATTCTAAATTTTTTTTGGGTTTTTTGAAATTTAAAAAATGGATTTAAAAATTTCAAAGAAAAATAAAAGGAATATTTACAATTTTTTTAGTTTTGGATTTTTTTTTGTTTTTTTAATATGCATGAACTAATGCAACTAAATGAATGCAGTGGTTAATTACAAATGTTTTGTCCTAGGTTAACCCAAAATTGTATATTCACACTTTGTCTTAAATCAACAAGATAGTTCTCAGCCAGGTAACGGGCATGATTTATCGGTGCACCACGAATCACCGTAGCAATGCAGCCGAAGGTTTAAGTACATTTAGAGGAACAGCCACTATGATATTTACGAATCACCATAATAATTATAAATGGTTATTGCTCTGCCGTAGCCTAGACACCAAGAAATTAAATTGTTCAAAGAAGACAACATGTCAATATACAATTAAGTGTTATCAATGTCTAACCGTTATTATTAATCAAAATCTAGGATGAAATGCAAAGCAGAAATTAAAAGTGAATTAACAATGCAACTACAATGAATTTTTTTTAAGTGAAGGTAAACAACAATGTTAGGCAAGCAAAAATAATAGATATATACAATGCAAGGCAAGTAAAAAGAAAATTATAAATAAGCAAACAGTTTTTTTTTTTGGCAAGCTCAGCGAAGCAACTCCTCTTGATTTTATCTGCTTTGACAACCTGAAAAGAAATTAAACACAAAATATATACAGTTTTTTATTTTATTTTTAAAGTAAAGAAGAAACTAAGAAAAATTTGGAAACAAAACAATCTGCAAAACCAAATTAACCACACTAACAAAACCTAAAACGATTCCTTTTTTTTAAAGATGGAACTTAAAACATACTATTTTTTTTGGAGAAGATAAACTACTTTAAAGTTAAAACTAAAAAAGAAGAAAATGAAAAAAATATTACTAAACTTTCAGCCCAGCCCAAACTCACACAACTTCTTGTATTCATTTTTTCATATATCCCAAACTCACAGTACCAAAACTGCTAGATTCGTCACTTCACAATTTTCCAAATTTCTCAATTCAATTTCCTTCTCTTATCTTCCCAAATCAATTTCTCAATTTCGCAAGTTTTTTTTTTGGTTCATGCTCAATTCAATTTGACAACCACTGGATTGATTGTGGAAGGTAAGAGGACCGAAGGCATTTTTTTGTAAGTTTGGGTGGTTTTGGGTTATTGAATCGCGGTTAGAGGGGATTATGAATAGGCTAATGTTCAGGTTGTGATTTTTTACAGGCAATTGGATATGTTCGAGAGGAATTGGCGGAGGTGGTCAATGTCGATGTCGCGACAGAGGATGATTTGATTGGATTTGGAATTTTAGCGGGTTTGTGAGTTGCTGAAGATCACGATTGGGAAGTTGATGGTAGGACAGCAGTGAGGTTCAGGTTGGAGGAATTCGGGGCGGTCACTGTAGTGGTTGTTGCAGTGGTTTTCAATGTACAGAGCAATCACTATCTTGGTGGTGTCGATGTATTGATGTGGTATGTACTTGCAGGCAGAGGAGATGGTCAACAGTGTGACTGCTTGGTGATGTAATGAATGTTATTTGTATTGTAGAGGATGGTTGCAGTAAAGGAGTTATGGATGTGGTTGAGTTAGTGAAAGATGTTGAGTTGGTGAAGCAGTGCAATCCAGGTGATACCAGAAGTGTGGTAACTGTGAGTGACGTCTTGTTCGATCAGGACTAGGAAGAGAAGTGATGACGGATAATTTCGATGGAGGAAAAGTTTGAGATGTGTTGACTGTTGACCAGTTTTCTGGGTTGGCGGGTTGGTGGGTTGTCGTTGTTTGTGAAATGTTGTGGAAGATTGAAGTTTCAGGTGGATGATGGCAGTTAGATAGGAAGGCAGTAAATGAAGTGGTTGATGTTGAGTATGTATGGGAAATGAAAGGCAAGAATGGTGATGCACTGAATTGTGTGCTTTAGAGGAAATTGTAGATGTGAAGGGAAGTGGCAGTGTCTATGGGGTGGTGGCACTGTGCTGCAGCAGTGAATGATATCATGGATGGTTTGATGTCGAGGAGTGGAAGCTTTGGAGTATGTTTGAAATGTATATATGCAGGGTTGGCTTGGGTGTTGAAGGAAGTGAAGGTTGACAGTGTATGGTTTGTGGGATGAAGGTTGGAGATGTGGATGTTAGAAGTTGAACTGTGGTTCTGTGCACTATGATTTTGCACAGTTTTAATGCAGATGGGATGAATGTTGATCAGGACTGAGAAGAACAGAAAATGCAAATAATGTGAACAGAGAGAAAGAAAAAAATATATACGTGTACAAATGAAAATGTGAATGACAATGTAGAATATAAATTGTGAAAGAGCAATGGAATGTTTTTTTTTCTTTTTCAATTGAAGCTGTGTAATTTTTTTTTAATATGCCAATGCAATGCAAACAAAAAGAAAACAAGACCACAAACAAATGCACAAAAAAAAATCAAACACAAGCAATTCTTTTTTTTTAAAAAAATTTACAAACACACAAGACACACACGCAATAAAAATCAAACGACAAATAATTCGAAAAATAGAAAATCAAAATCAAAACAATTCCCCGGCAACGGCGCCAAAAACTTGTTCGTCGACGAAATTCTATCGGTTTAGAAAACCGTCGAACGAATTTAAATTTAAAAATGACCGCAAGCGCATGGTGTACAAATGTAGCACGTGGCAAATACAGGTCGATCCATAGGGAATTGATGATTTTAAAAATCTATTCAATCAAATTAAACCAAGGTTGAAGAGAATGTTAAACTAGAAAAGAAGAAAAACAAGCAAAAGAAAATTGATAAAAATATGAGTGTTAAGACAATTTAGAGAATAAATCAACTCTCTAGATCACCTAAATCAACAAAATGAAGTTATGATCTCTCTTTTCTTGTCATTAGTGAATTAGTTGATGTGCTTATCATAAGTATGGTATATTTGTGCTATTAATTAGCTCAATATAAACCATCAAACTATAACACAACCACTAATACACTTTGAAATCTCATAAAATATGACAACAAAGTTGAAAGCAAAGTCTATTTTAAGCATGACCTATTAACTATTAATTAGAAATATAAGCCATCAAATTTTAATTTCAACATTCACTTCTTTGCCATAATCATATGTAAATGAAGAGGCAATTTGTGTTTTGTTTGTTTAAGCATAACCTATTTGTTATGAACAACATAGACTATCAAATTCAAAGCTAAACAACATCATTAAACCACTTCAATCATTCTCATTAAGCACAAAAAGAGAGCATAAACATCAAATTAAGTTGAAGCTACATGATTAGAGAGCTTCATTACCCTTAAATTGAAGGGTTTAGCCTCTCATATTTGTCATTAAAACAACAAATGTAGCTTGCAACATGAGAGAAAAAGAAAAGGAAAAAGAAAGTAAGATAAAGAAAAACTATTATACTTGCATGAAAAATAAAAGAAATCTACACTACAACATGAAAGGAAATAAACAAGAAAAGAAGAAAAGAGCATGCATTTAAAGTTGCATAAAAAGAAATTACATGAAATAAAATGGCTAAGTAGCCATGAAAATAAAAGAGAAGCATTCTTTTATTTGAGCCTAAACTAATGAAGATGAGACTAAGAGAAGCGAGGCTAAGGGTTAAAGGTTACACGAAACATAAGGGGTTATTTATACATGCATGAAACCCTAATCCATAATTTGGGGAATGACGAAACTACCCTTGAGAAAGTTGTGGAGGTCAAGTAATCATTAGCTTCTACTAATCATTATTTAAGTGTGCATGAAGCCATTAATTCCATAAGCATATGCATTAGCCTTTAATTTGTACATTAAGGTGGTGGGTAGGTGGGGTTTTCCATGATCTTCACTTTGAATTATTTCCATCTTCATTCCTTTATATTCATGTTGTGCATGCATGTGTCTTCATGAAACCACTCCTATTTGAGGCCAAATTCCTACAAAAATATATATATATTTCCAATTAATTTTTTTCAAATAAATATATGCACACAAATGACTGTTTTGCCCCTATATGAAAATGGATATGTGACAATTTGGAATTAGCATGGATTTTAGTTAAAACAAGTTAAAATACCCAATATGATCATTTATTTAATTTAAAAAGAATAAATATGGTGGTAAAAATATGCACATTCACGTGCACTTCAGATAATAATAAACATCTCATACTAAATATAACTTCTAACCCAGCATTATCACCGAACACCTTATAGTCAAACTGTGAAACTTAATTCACAAGGCATCTGTTTCAATGTATCTTCAAATACTACCTACACAAGCCAAGCAGTAAAAAGATAAACTGCTCACAAACTAGTGGAGTATAAATAACAATTAGCAAACAATAACCAATGCTCCTAAACTAGCCAAGCATGATTAAACAATCATCAAGGTTACGGGATATAAAACTATGAGAAGCACTAGTTTCAAACAAAACACCAATAAGAAATCCATAAACATATAGTATACCTTCTAGAATTTGTTTCCCTTTTGCAGTTATAGAAGTGGAAGGTGCTGAAGCAAGTGCAAAAACCCTAGGTTGTTGTCCCATCTGAAGCAGCCAACAACCTCCGACAAATTGACATGGATGGTGGCAATTGTAACAACTCTTTAGTGCAAATCATGCTTTAACTGCTTGCGGCTCAAGCTTCGGTACCTTTTCTATCGGTGCTTTGGTACTTGTCATTCTTTATCCGTCTTACACTTTATAGTAAAATGCCTCTTCTGTCCACAAGTAAAGCAAGCTAATTTAGAAACATCCTTCGGTGATTGGAACTTACACTTGTTGCTTCCGGTTGGTTTAGATACATATGGCCCTAGAGCTGAACCCTTGAATCGTAAAGCCATACTTATTAAATGCACAAACGCTTACTAGGCATGATTCTTCATGTCTTTACATAACCTGTCACACAGACAAAGCCAAACTTGAACCTCGATGATAGTCTCAGTGTCGTTGAACCTCTTCCCGCCCAATGTCTCAAATTCTCGGTATAACGAAGCAAAGTCCTTCTACAGCTGAACTTGCACCTTTCCTTCCACTACACTTCCCTCAGCATTAGAAGTCCCAATACTCATAGTTCTTACTTCCAAATCAAAGAAAAACTTCTTTAGGACACTCAAGGATAGAGTTATTTCAAAGAAAGAGTAATTCCTAAGAAAATACTACAAGAGGTAGGTTCATCAAAAAAATACAAATACCTTCTTGTGTGTGTAATACACTCGACTTATTCTAGGGTCTAACTTACTCTATCTCTAATAAGCCATACCCAACCAAAGCCAAGGTATTCACTAAACCTTGGCTTTGATACCATACCCAACCAAAGCCAAGGTATTCACTAAACCTTGGCTTTGATACCAAATGTAACGACCCGCCCTTTCAACCCTTGAATGTTGACACTAAATACATCCATGGTAATCATGTGCTAAGCACCCAAGTGCCAGAAAGACATATAGTTAGGGTAAAATAAAAAAGAATAAGAAAGAGAGAACACATCATCAGAAAGTCACAAGCGGAATGATAATACACAATATCCCAAAAAATAGTACAATGGGTTACTTTGAAATACAAAGAAGTTACAGAGTTACTAAACTTAAGTACTATCATCGGCCTGAACAATTATAACTACATGTCCTCACAATGCTAATAGACACATAATAACAGTGGAATGGAAATAGTAATAAATAGTTACACAAAAGCCTCCAAATCGTCTCTTAAAGCACTAAAGCATCCAAAGTCAAACCCGTTTTACTCAGCCTACACGAAAGAGTACACAGGGGATTTTGGTAAAAAAACACATGTTAAACATAAGTCTGGTATGAGAAACTCAAGATACATGCTTTCATATAACAACAACTTTTGAGACCGTATATATTATCATAATAGATTTCCCCTCAAAAGAAACCAAACCATTTGATGAGTGAATATAGAGATATAACCAATAATGTCTAGGGCAAAAAATATAAATAAAAAAATAGTTGTGCTGCATGTACACCATAACAATATTAGAAGTAGATCTAAAATTGCTAAGGTACTTTCGCATATTAATTTTCCACTGAGATGCCCCAAGTAAACTGAAGTGGCTCTCCATGATAAGGATCAAAACTACCTTCCGAGCATCGTGTATCTCTAGATAAAATAAACCATAAGATAAACACAACTTGTCCATGCTCGTACATGTGGCTCCAAGTATTAATAACTCCCACTAGCAATACTAATAAGCATGCTCTAGATATGAAGTTGATATACCCCATCGTAGGCTCGCTAAACCCCAGGCTATGCATCCTATTCTTTTTTTAGTCATTTCCGATGTTGAGGTTATGTACGACATCTCTCACACAAATCTTCATCACTCGAACAGAGCATGAACCTCTCAATGGATCCCAATACAAATTGTCCGACAGATGCTAGCTCTAACTTCTCCCTTGGACTTAACCTTAGGATAGACAGTGCAACTCTATAGCATTAGTCTGAACCGTTAGTGCTGGCCTCTCCATTGGATTTAACTTTAGGATAGATATTTCGACTCTATAACATTCCACTTCACCACCACTTCCAAAACGTAAAATCCATATGCTAGTTTTGAAGTGGTATTCGGTAAGTAATACATTAGTCTACTTATCCGATCCCAGAATCTTCAAAACTAAATCAATGAAATTTCAATAAACTCAATTCAAGTTCTTTTAGAAGCAAGCGAACATTATATAAAGGAGTCATCCTTAGGGGATCTCGTATATACACACTTCTTAAAGCTAAAAGGTGTTTCATAACAATTAGTCCTCCCTATAGGATCTCAAACTATATGAAGCCATGAAATTTTCATATAATTCCTAAGTTAAATGGTCAAGTTCGATTAGTTGACTAATTGACCATGTAGTTCTTAAAAACGATCGCTTATAAAAATCAAGTTTCGTATAATTAACACGTTTTCGACTGTCTCAACTTACTATCCATCAGTCAAGAGTGAAGGCAGAAGGTTAGAGCAATGTTGCTTCCAAACCTTGCTTGAACAGCATTCTTAACTTTCACGGATAGACAACTCTACTTCGTCGGCTTTTAGTGTTAAGTATATTTAATTACATTCCATAAACAAGTAACCAAAATAAACATGATTTATCCACTAATCAATTCCTAAACCTCTTTTTTAAAACATTAGTTTATAATTTAGAATATTTTAAAAATGATAAAGATGTATGTATAGTAATTTATTTATAAGATAAGATATTTAATAAAACAATTCAAAAGATATTATATTACATAAACTTTAGTTAATTTGATTAAATAATAAATAATTTTCTAAAATAAAATATAATTAAAATACTTGTAATATAGTTTAATTTTTTTTAAATATTTCTTAAAATATCTGATTTATAATATTTTAAAACTTCAAAAATAACATGTTTTCCGTTATTTAAAAATAAACCTCTTACTTTAATAATTCATAATAAATTATTAAAAATTCATTAAAATTCCAAACACTTTTAAAATACTCTAATATATGTTAGAAAAGAGCTGTAAAAATATTGAAGAGAAACACTTAAGATTAAATTCATTTCAAAGCAATTTAAAGTCTCAAATATAAAAGCTAGCATTTACAGAATCTTGTAAAAATAAGTTCAGAGAAAAACAGCCTTTTTAAAGTGTTATAGCTTATTATAAAAGGCTATGAACTGGGCCAGTTCCGGTATCTTGAAATCTTGATCAATTATCGATATGCAAAAGAACTTTTTAGTATCCAATATTTTTACAGTAATTATTATACACATAATACATCACAACCATGATGAGTAACCCTTAAGGATCTTTCTACAAAAATCTATAAAAATTGCCGAACACAAGACAATTCCTAAGTGAGTTTATAGCGACTATCGTTACAAAACAACTTCTATGTCAAGTCTGATTCAAGTCTAAGCCCGACCAAACTTTATGTACTTTATTCTAAGGCTATGCAACAAGTCATATAAGTCCATATCCATCAATTACATATGTCATTTTCTTTCGAAAGCAAGAATCAAAACCAAATAAAACAATCTAAACTTAAGCAACATTTATATAGTTTAAATAACACCATTATCACTTCATATCCATTCAAATGGTAAGTCAGCTCATCCTTCAATAAGTAACCAAGCTAATATAGGATTCTACTTCCTACCACTACCTTGGAAGCTCCAAACTTCCTACCTTCTTCTTACTTTTCACTTGGTCTAGGCAATATTGCCTTCCAAATAGCTCATGGCCTATGAATGTGGGGGGGGGGGGGGGAAGGAGAGGGGGGTGGGTGTGCTCTAAATCTTCAAGATTTAAGTTGACCAAAGGTGTTGTGATGTTATTATAGGTTATAGAAGAAGTTTGAAGAGATTTGGAGTTGTTTTGAATTGTTTAGATCTTTGGAATTTATAAAGAGAAAAGAGTGAAGAGAGCTTGTTTTATTTTTGTAAAAATGTAAAAGTGATCTGATGAACTATACATAGCCTTATATAGGCTTTAAATGGTTAGATTACCCCTTCCCTCACCTTCCTATTTCTGGTCAAGAAGGCTCACCCTCCTCGTTTCGCCTCCATGTGCTTGCTTTCCACCTCACCATGCCTTAGAAAATATCTATTTCCACTCACACTTACCCATTTTCATCTAGAAGCTTCTAGAAGATTCCTGAAGTGATTTGGTGCTAATTATTTTTATTAGCTATCAATGATTTCCTAGGTTATTTAGTGTATGTAAAAATGGTTTGAACAACTTATATTGAGTGAAAAGCTGTTTATTGGAAAACGGTTTTCGGTCACATTATCGATATTACTTCAACGTATTTATTTTTGTAAACAAATTTCCAAAATAAGTTTACCATAATTAGATATTCATTATAGGATATTTAACATGGTTATAAAATCACATTTATAACACTTAACTATATTTCAAAAGTTACGATATTCAAAGATGAAGCGTTCGAAATTATAGGTTACTACAGTGATCGTTCACCCTATAACATTTATGTGTGATTATATATCGATCAAATATCCATAGTATTATATTGCTTTTGAATTTGGAACTCATAGAATGAAATACATGGTCTCGACCAAATAAACACTTATTGAGCAAATTATGAATGTATTTAGTAGTTGTTGTTATCCAACTTTATGACCAAACCATATTTGGACGAGTCAAAGTAATCGAACATAAAAATTACCAAACACGAATCCAAAGCAGTAACTTCCTAACTTAAACATCGAGTAGAAACGATAGACGGAGTTATAAACATGTCAAAGGCTCCTTGAAATAGCCAACATGTCATTTAAATGCCAAGATCCAAGATTCGAACTAAGGCGTGGATCGGTACTGAGCCATTCCCAGGGATTGATATTGATCCCTAATACTTGCACAAAATCCGCCAATGATTCACACTACATGATGCTAGAGTGTTTTCAAATTAGTATGTTCCAATGAAGAAGGTTCGCTAGTAATACACAACTCGAATGATTGATGGAGAAACCAAACACCTTTATTTAACTTCCGAACCACAAAATTCATCCAAAATCCAGTTCATAACAATGCACCAAAGTTCCACGGGTGAAGGTACTAGTCAAGTAAATAGCATTGAGGAGTCGAAGATGTCTCTATGGCCAATCTTATGGATCCATACTGATCCATAGAGCATGGACCGGTACCGATCCCTGGATCTTGCTAAAGTGGTCATGATCTCTTTTAAGCAGCGCCTCTTAGACGTGGGGAACATGGGTGCGAACATGGTGGAGAGATTTTTGACGAACTGCAACTTTAAATAGAGGAGGAGGGACATTGTTTCGAGGATTTTCTATAACCTCAGGGTTCATCATCAATCATTTAGAAAAACTTCGTAAAAACTCGAAGAAATCGAATAATAGAGTTTAAGTGGATGTAGGTCAGAGTATTCGTCGAACCACTATAAAGTTATGTGTGCTTCTCTTCTATTTCTTACTTCTTCTTGATTTTTTTTTCATATTTATTACTTCATTTGGTGTTTGTGCTAACTTTTGATGTAAACAGTTGTAGAATCAAGCACTTGCACGCATGTTGAAATGTTAACATGCAATAAGCATTAATTAGTTAGTATTTGTTGTATTTCTATTTGTCAATCTTCAGTTTAGTTCATTTGTATACCTTAATTGATAAACATTTTATTAATCATATTAAACACACAAATTTATCGGTGTAGATTATTATAACATTATATAGCATATGTTCTTACAATATTAGAAATGTTAAATGTTATCATTTCATTTTTCTAATAAGGCTCCCACTAGTCTTTTATGTTTCACTAAGCTCTAAGTCAAAACATAAAAGTCCTTTGACTTCACCGGTAGGTGTTAGGACTCGACTGTCTTGGAATTCTGACCTTGAGTTTGCTTAAAAAGTCATAGCTCCACGGATGATGGATACCTCTATTTCGATTACATCATATACAACTCCTAACCCATGGCACCTTATCCTAATTCCACTTCGACATTGAGTTTTCTCAACAAATCAAAACGAATTCGTACCTACCATATCGTAATGGCCTAAGTATAGTATACGTACCTTGGGTTTACTCGACAAGCACATATAGTTATCTTACTTTGTCTATTTGATACATTAAGCATACTATACATAACATTCCTAGCTTGAGTTTTCTCAATAACTAAGGAGTATGCAAGTAATTTATTAATATAGATGGTAGAGAACAACATTATATTGAAGATTAAAAATCTTAAATATATTATATTGAGTGATATCAACTTGTGGAATAATGTATTTCTTTTGAAATACCCGCGTGATTCAAGTGTCGGATACATCAAAATTACGGTATGCGTACATTTACGTATGTATTTATTCCTTAATTATGTTTGGGTTTCTTTGATGTTGCACCTTTAGTTTATAAATTTATATTATATAAGATTTATTATTATATAACTTTTATATTTCATGTTGCTTATATAATAGTCTTATGTTTAACATTATACTACTTAAATCTTATTTAATTAATTTTATATTAATTTAATACAGCATTTATATTGGATATTTATTATATACTATAACCTTTATAGTGTATCGCATATATGCATATATTATTTGATTAATTAACCTTTGCATTAATTTATTCAATTAAATAATTTTATTTAAAATATATTAATTTCAAAAATTATTTATATACATATATGTATAATTATGATATGTTAAACATTTTCAAATACCGTAACATATATCAAAATATATAATTCAAGTATATATTTTTCATTAATTAACTTATTTAATTCATTTATATGTTTTATCAATCTTATTAATAAATCTAAATTTTTGAAATTTTCTATTATAACATTTATAATAGTATGTTTTTTATTTTAAATTTAAATATTAAATTTTGAATCTTATATTTTTAATTTTCAAACAATTTTGAAAAGTAGCCCAAGGCCCAATTTAAATTGGACCTTTTCTATTATGGGCAACCTGCTCATATATTTGTATTGGCCCGGTTGGTAGCTAGGTAGGGCAGAGTACTTGATTACCTAAATCGAATCCTTCGACACTACCTTTGTGGACACTCTACTATCTGGGCCGTGAGCTTAATTAGTTAACTCTAATAAGACTAATTTAAACAACATAGGCTATTAGGTTAAGATATCATTGTTGGAAAAGGACCAGCTTGCAGTGGAAGATATGGGTGAATTATAATTTTTTACTATGCTGGATCTTTATCTGACCTATTAAGTCTAATTTATTTAGAACATTTCTAAATTTCCTTTTAAATAAAACAATTATTTTATTTAAATTTATAATATTGTTTTATTTTATTTAATTAATATCATACCATATATAAATGTGTATCATATACACTTATATACATTTGTGCATGTGTCACATACCAATCCGTGCAAGGTATAACATGTCGGTGTATAAATGCTGGGATTTACACAACAACAGTTAGCTCATCAAGTACTATATATCGTCCAAATGTATGTTTATAATTTTTTTTATGTATTCTAAATATTGTAAATATATTTTCTGAAAATGGATTAATTTTATATAATTGCAGCTGGGCTTTGCGGCCGAAAGAAATACAAAATTTGACTCACAACTATAACAGAAAGTAATAGACAAAGCAAGACTTTAAACTGAAAAACCTAAAAATATTCCATCTTTAGGGCTCGAATATGGCGGCTCCCAGTTCACTGCTTGAGCTGATTCGTTTGACACCTTCAACTTCGACGTCTCCAATAGTAGTTCTTCTTGTGCCGTTGCAGTGGAATTCTTCGGAATCCGATCAATTAGTAAGCTAATGTCCCTGTTTATTTGTCTCATAAGGACTAACACATCTTGTTGTCTATTGTTGAAAGCCCGATTGTTCCTTTTCTTTCAGATGTGCCATAGGAGGTTGTGAGGCCAATTTTTCCTATCTCTTGCATCAGCTTTATGAGGTTGCTCCCTCTATTCAGGTATTCTACTTCCTCTGTTAGATCCTGAGCATTGTTAGTATGTAGGTCCCTTAACCTTTGTATACACCACACTCTTTTGTTGTATTCACACTCAAAAAATAGATGTTCATGATTTTCTTCGTCGGAATTACAAAGATAACATAGTGTATTCTCCAAAATCCCCCATTTATGAAGTCTATCTTTAGTTGGTAATCTTTTAAGTAAGGCTTTATACAAGGTGTGAGCCATTTTTGGGCTATTAGACCTACTCCAGACCACTTTTGTCCAGTTAGCCAAAGGGAATTTAGTTCTAGATTCCTCCCACACATCCCTAAATTTGAACTGACCACCTAAGCTGCTCTTTCATATCCAAATATCTTCCATTCCATCTGTTTTAATGTTTTTACATTGAATTTCCTCTTTGTAGTTTGAACTGAGCTAATTCCTATCACAATGCCATTCATTGTTATCTATTATTTCAACCACTTTGCAGGTAGGAGCTCCATATGCTGAAAAGGCTTCCCAGCCTAGCCTGTCAAAAAAACTTTGTGAGTTCAGCCAGGGGTCTTTCCATAAGATTGTGCGATACCCATTAGCAATCTCTCTTTCTAAATAGGTTTGTAGTTCATTTCTGGTTTTTAGGATATTTTTCCATGTAAAGAGGCACTATAATCAATTTTTATGGTCTAAAAATTGTCTTTTAGATACCTCGATCTCATCCAACTAGCCTATAGATTTTTAGATGTTAGAACATTCCAAGCTAATTTCAATCCGTATACTTTCTTAAGCTCATATAAATTTTTCAGCCCAACTCCTCCTTCCTCTTTCTTTCTACAAAGATCTGAGTATTTTACTTTATGCATTCCCCCCTTCCATATAAAGTCTGCATAGACTGAACTTATTTTGGCAATAGAACAGTTAGGTATTTGAAAGGATTGCGCCAAAATCTGGCTTTTGAGGTGATAAAAGTATGAACCAATTCAACTCTACCTGCAAATGACAGCAATTTGGATCTCCATCCTTATAATTTGTCTCTAATGGCATTAACTAGTTTACCACATTCCAGATCTGTAATTGTGTTATTTGAAAGTGGTATCCCCAGATATTTAACTGGAAGGTGGCCCTCGAGAACCCCAATCTCTCTAGCATAGCCTGCTTATTTGAACAGAATTTATTGAAGTACCATTTTGTTTTTAGTTCATTCAATCTAAGTCCAGTTAGCATCTCCAAGTCAGTGAATATAGACTTGACCTTATCAATGGCCTTTGTATTGCCTTTTATCACCACTAATAAGTCTTCAGCGTATATTTAGTGGGTTACAATTGGGAGGATATTGTAAATAGGTTGAATGAATTTGTGATAGCATGCCAACTCCATTTAAAGAGTAAACCATTCCATAGCCACAACAAATAGATATGGAGAGGGAGGGTCACCTTGTCTAATCCCATGATTACTCTGTATATAACCTTTAGGTACTCCATTTATCATGATAGAGAAGGTAGGTGTTTCTAGAGAGTACTTGATCAGTTTTAGTAACTTTAATGGAACCCCCATAGAATTAAGCATGTGAATAATGAATCCTCTGTTAACCCCGTCATATGCTTTTGTAGATCGACTTTGATGCACATTTTATCAACCCTATGCTTGTTAAAATCTGTTATTAATTCATGTGCCATCAGAGAGTTTTCAGAAATAAACCTACCTTTGATAAAAGCACTTTGACATTGTGAAACTAGATCAGGAAGTACTCCATTCAGTCTCATGCATATAATTTTGTCGAGGATCTTATAGGTGACATTACAATAGGCAATTGGTCTGTAGTCTTCAATTCTCTCCGGTTTCTTAGTTTTTGGAATGAAGGATACGAAAGTATGATTAATTTCTTGTACAAATTCTCCAATCTCTAAGGCTTCATTGTAAGATTTAAGCATATAATCGTACCCAATTCATTCTGAAGAAGGCTGCTCCCATACCATTAGCGTCGGGGAAGAGTCACTATGGATCGAGCAGACAGCTTTCTTCAAATTCCCTTTCAAAATCCGAGTTGTCAGCATGTTAACACCAGCAGAGGAGATCTTCTTCCTACAGTTTATGTGAGGCAAGTGATTGTAGTTTTCTCCATTATATAGGTTTGTGAAATAAGTGATAGCTTACTCTTTAATATCTTTGATATGTCTAAAGGCATTGCTTTGTTCATTTAAATGGTTGTTAAGATTGTTGTGATGTTGTCTTAGTGACATCTTTGTATAATTTTTTTTACTGCATTTGTCTCCCTATTGTAACCATTTCTCTTTGGCTTTCTGCTTCAACTCCACTGCCTGTTTATTTAGTTCTACTTTGAGTTGTTTTTGAAGTGCGTAGAAGACATCATTTAGGCCCTTATGTTGGGAATCATTATCCAGTTGATTCTGAATATTTCCTAATTGTCGTTGGATTGCTGTTGGTGTCAGTGGTCTTTGGTCTGCATTTGTTCTAGTCTTTAAGTCTATTTTTCATGATTTTGATGAGCATAATGTTACATCCCGCCTTTTTGTACGCTTAAGCAAACACACGTGCCTTCCTAACCATACAGAAGGGAGGATTGTTATGGGGTAAATAAGAAAAGCAGAGAAAGAAAAAAAATAAAATAGAATCTTGCAGCGGAACGATAAAATATAATAATCAAATAAACAGTTCATGAAGCTGTTTACATCACATTGATTATACTTATACAATACATATCGGGGTTACACATACCAGAGAATAATCAAATGCAGCGGAGAACACGATGCAGTGAGTAATATAGTAGATAATAGTAATAATATCTTTGTCTTTGTCCTTCAAAATAAAGTCTTCAAATCCTGTAATGCTCAGACTGACCCGAGCCAATTGAAAAGACAAAATACTCGAGTCAAAACTAAAAGACCTTATGTAAGTTAAATCAACGGTAAATAAATACGAGTGTAAACGGCGTCGGAAATGTTTACGGGATTTGACATCTCCTATCCAGTGTCTAACGTGAGTGCAGTAACTTAAGAGATACTCGGGATTCACATCTCCTAAGGATCTTAAATTATTTACTATGCAGTAATATTTCGCTATTATAATAATGTCTATAGTAAAATAAACTTACTTTTAAATAACATTAAGGCTTTATGTTTTTCACCTTAACACGTAATAGTCTCAGTAGTCGATCCAGTATCATAATACCTCCTGATCGGGAGGCTACTAGAGAATACTGCACGGGCTACGGGAGAAAACAAAACTCGCACAAGGCGTGCTAGGGTAGGTGATATAGCACATAAGGCAATGCCAGGGTAGATATACCAATTACGCATCCGGACTGGTGGTAACGCGTAGCAGCTACTACTACGCGTTACCACCGCCTACCTTGAGCCACATCCATAAAATCAAAAATCAAATGTGGCCACCGAATCAATCCAAAAGTCAGAGTATAGTATCGAAGGAGTGTGTCTGATAAGAGGGGCTACCTCCTTGGCCCGAGAATCGCTCCTGTTTTAGCCACCTTATGCCAACTCACGAGAGTTGGGTCCACGTATATACCTCAAAGGAACGTCGCCACCATCCTACTTCATTCTGGAATCCACACCGCGTACAAGGTTGTTAAAGTGGTTTTCAGAGTTGGTAAAGAGTATGATAACTTTCGATCCCAGTCTTTTTAACAATCAATCGTTATTATAACACCGTGGTCATTTCATAATTTATATTTCAAAACCAGAATATATATCCATTTCGAAACCATATAAATACAATATCATTTCCATTTCAAACCAAATCAAAATGATATCATTTTTAATAAAATCCAAATCAATATAATATCATTTTTATTTCAAATATATCCTTTCCCAAAATCATAGCACTTTCGAAGTTAACACTTCGAAATCAAAACACTTAAAGTATAACACTTTTAAACTCATAACTTTGAAACATAACTACACCACTTAAATGGCTTCAATATTAAATTATTTTATACAATAAAATAGCTTCTTCAATTTCATAAATCAATTTCAAATACAGATTTGAACCCCCAAATAAGTCATTTCAATTTCCACATATTTCAAAGCTTTAAATATTCCTCCATTTCAAAACCAATTCTTTGATAATTCCATATATATCAAATTCAATTACTATTATTTATATTTGAAATGTTTACTTAATAAATCCAATATCATTTAAGTAAAACCCTTAAACTTCAAATAACTGAATATTCTTTGATTTATTTAACTTGATATATCCATTTAAATTAACTTGATATTCATTTAAATCACTCTAAACCAAAATCAAGTAATAAAAATCCTAACCTCTAAAGCCTCAATTTTATTTAAATTTCAAATCAAATTTATTCGAGTATGATTCTTAAATAATTTAATTCAAATCAATTTCATAGTTATCTTCCAACCTTAACTTTATTTAAGTCATTATAAACTCTATATACAATATAACTTAAACAGATATTTAACCATATTATATAAAATAATCGAACTTTATTATTTGGCTTATTTTATACTGTCAAACGAATTTACGCATGGCTAAAAGTCAATAATAGAATAACATTTATATAACCTCTGAAATCAATATTTATATAACCCATATATTTCCTTACAAAACCATAGAAATCATTTCAAAATATTTGTATATATACACCACGGTGTCTGTATATAATTTTCTATCCTATGGTCAAGTGATACAAATATTTATCATTTCAATCCGTAATTTAAAATATAAATACGGTTATATATCATTTCAAACCGTAATCCCAAATGAAATAAAATCCATAACGACTTGCAGTTGATAACAGTATAAAATACAACATCCATTCATCCAATATCAATCATCAAACATTTATTACAATCATCATCCAATTCAATCAATAACATCAATATAGAACATATAATAAATAACAGACATTTACTGGCAGTTTATATTCAATAAAAAATTAAATAACTATTTAACCGGCAGTTTATATGCGATAATAAATTAAATAACAATTTAATTCAAATAAATTCAATTTAACTGGGACGATGATAAAAAATATGCCAAACAGTCATAAATAAATTTCTAATCACATCATAAATTAATTTAACGAACATAAGAAATTTTAAAAGTTGTGAGTGGGTTAAAACACTCACATTTTGAATTTAAATTGAATTTAAATCCAATTTAAACCCAAAATTTGAACAGTCTCAGAATTCGTCCAAACTAGCGTCAAAATGTCCGGAATTTCGATTGGATCGCAGTGGAGAAAACCATGAGTAAATCCGACCTCGTATGCAGAAGTTATGCTAGTTAGAGAATTATACAATAGAATTGAATTAAATAAAATAATATAGTAAATTACCATGTCAGCATCTTCACTCAGAAATCACAGGCCAAAAAAATACATCGAACATGACTGAACCCTAGCCGCAGCCACGAACTTCGAAGAACGCTGCCTCCACCCGCCGTTTCGCCCCGATCAGTGGCTACTGCCGCGACCCCCTCCCTAAGTCGCGCCATCCGTGGCCAAGCGGCCCTCTCCGACCTCCCCAATCGCAACCGACGTCGACGAAAAAACACACGAATTCCAACGATTCTGTACATGATCTCGACTAACCATCCATGCCGATGACCCCTAGTCGACGTCCTCTACACATTGGAACCCTCTAATCGAACCAAAATCGCAGATCCACCGTCCAATTCATCGACCTCTCGTGAATGGTCGAAAATAAACCTTCAATTTTTCGACAAAAAGAGGTTCAAATCGAAAAATGGATTATAGATCAAAGATGCATTCGTCGAGAGCATTCTAACGATATAAAATTTGATATTGTTTGGAGAGTTTGAATTTTTGACTTTGAATTTTATTTGAAATTGCAATTAGGAATACGGGTTGTCTGTCATTGAATAAGAGGAGCAGCAGGAATTGTACATACAGAATAATGAGTAAGAAATAGGCTAAGGTTTATAACAGGGTATACATAGGCAAAGCTGAAATTAGAACGGACTGGATCAATTGGATTGAAAGCTGAACGACAAATGGCCCGAAAAGCCCGTTCTGACTTCGGAACGAAAATAAGTCAACACATATATCAAAATAGAAGTTTTTGAATATTTTAAACACAATGGAATATGTTTCAAGTCCTAATTCCATCAGATGAAGAAGTTATGCTAAAATCAAGTTATCTCAAATTGATTTCAATTGATTTCAAGGCGTTTTGAGTCCGTACGATCAAACGACAAGTCCGATTGCTACGAAACTTGAAATCTTACAATAATTTATTGTTACGGATCGGATGAAATTAGTTTCGTTGAAATCTGAGTCAGTGGCCAAAATGGCTATTTTCACATTAATTAAATAAATTAATAGTTAATTAGTTAACTAAATCAAAATTTCAATTTCAATTCTATAATTGACAATTTATCATTTTTAAATTTCTTAATCATTCACATTAATTTAAACAAATTTAGATGTCAATTAAAAATTGATTAATTCCTCAATTTCAGTGTTTAGTTTCAGTTTCGTTAAATTTAGAAATTTATGCATTTAAAATTTCAAAATCCATTTATTAAATGTTTAAACCTTGTTGTTCACATCTTTTATCACAATAAGGATGCCACTGACATTAGTTCATGATTTATTGCATTAAAATCTCTAAATTTCTCTTAATTTCCTATTAACATAATATCTAAATATTTAATTCCATTTATTTGCAATAAACCCAATCACTAAAATTTAAATTCAAATAAATTAATAAATCTTGTTTTCCATTCTTTAAATCAACCTATTGTCATATTATAAATGGAATTGACATTACTTAATATTATCTTAATTTACATTAACATAATATTTAATTATATTTATTAAAATTTATTTCCTAATTTACTAAATACAATCAATTATAACCTTACAATTGTTTCAATTAACTGCAATTGTACTAATTGTTTCAATTTGCATTAAGATTATTACCTTACAACTTTTTATTTCTTCCAATATTAAAACAAGATTCATTAAATTATCGAAATTTTACGAGTCGTTACACAGAACAAGTCGGTACATGTGACTGCCTGGAGGAATTCTCACTGTATTAAAGTTCACTACTTTATCGAAGCCTTCAATCAGAGGCCAATGATTTGCATATCGAAAAGGTTTTCCTTTATGTATTTCATCGTCGTCATTGAATTGTATCAAGAGGGGATAGTGATCACTTGTAGAGCAAGGTAGAATATATACTTTAAAATTTGGGATTTTGTTGAATAGTTCAGTGTTGCCAAATGCTCTATCTAGTCTTGATGTAATTTTCTTAGCCTCACCACTTTCCCATATAAATTTCAGGCCTGAATTGTTAGTCCTTGAGATGATGGGTTTGACGACAACAACCTTAGGACTTGTTATAAAATATAAATACTAACATTAAAGTTTATATATATATATATATGATTTAACCATGCAGGTACCAAGAATGAAGACTGTACAATATAGACATTCAAGATTGAAGGTATCAAGATTGAAGACTCATGAGTACCAAGATTTCAAGAGTATAAGATAAGTATTGAGTCTAGAATTATGTTAAAACTTCTTGAAACCACTTACATGTTTATTCAAAATTTATTCGTGGAATGGAATCCACATCGAGCTTGTTAAAGGGATGGAACTCTAGTGGGATGGAACCTACGATAATATCCAGTGAAACATATAATGGTCCTATTTTGATATCCACTAATCTTATAAAATGTTTTTCAAAAAATATATCTCTTGTTTTTTTTTAAAACATGTTTCCAAAACTTTCTTTTCAAAAAGACATCTCTCTTGGTTTTAAATATTTTCGCCTCAAAATAATTTTTATCATTTTTAATATTTTGATTTTAAAATTGTCCTTGATTTTAAACTATCTCTTGTTTTAAATACTTAGCTTTAAAATATTTATACTCAGATTTTAAATCACTTTATAGATTAGGATTATATATTAAAAATTACTTTCTAAACTCTTTTATATGTTTAAACTATATTCAAATATATTTATAAAAGTTTAAAAATTGTTTTGAAAAATTATAGAAACCAATTTTAGTAAGAAAATCAAAATCACCATTTTGCCTAGAGCATGTCGACATACTCCTACCCCTCATGTCGACATGGTGCTCGTTAAAACTAAAATTCAAATTTTCAAAAGAAATGTCTATTCATCGTATCCTTTCACGAATAGATATGGCTGTTGATCTTCAATAAACACTAGTAGTTCTAAATGAATTTTAAATCAGCTTTCACTTGTTTTCTCTCCTCTTCATCTTTCATGTTTATTCTAAAGAATCCCAAACTATACTCTGCCAAAATACCAAGTGAATCAAAATTGATTATCTCTTTTTTGATTCTCTGCCACTCTCTCCATAAGATCTCAGTGCTATACAGGGTTATAGGATTATTTGTAAATCAAAATGTTGAGTAAAAGGTGTGGTTGAGCCTTGAAATCAGTTGGGTGTGATTATTGCCCCGGAAATCGATTGGGTGATCTTGTGGCCTGGTAAATCAAGAGGGTTTTCACTAGACTCGAATACAGAAGGGTGTACCTCGTGGCCTTGAAATCGAGGGTGTAATCGGAAGATTATTTTGAAAAGAAATCCGTACAATTCTGCGGGACTGGATGTAGGGTAACTCTGAACCAGTATAAAATCTTGGCGTGTTCTTTCCTTTACCGCTTTTATTTATCATTTGCATATGTGTCTGATTTTGTGATTATATCTGTATCTGTGTATTGCATTTGTTGATGATTAAATTACATAAGTTTCAAAAAGTTTAGAAAATCCACAAAACACTATTCATCCCCCCTGGTGTTATTCTAGCCTTAAGATCCGTAATCCGTATTTCTCACATTTGGTATCAGAGTAAGGTTTTCAAAGTCTCCATAACCTGAATTTTGAATTTTTTTAAAATGGCTATTTTTAGGGATTTTGTTAACCCTGGTTTAAATATGTTCAAATCATCACTGCCTCATAAGTCTGCATATAGTTATTATAGAAAATAAAATTATCTACAAAGTTTATATTCTGTGCTAGAAGAAAAATGTTATATGGCCTTTGAAGAATCAACTCTCAATGGACAAATTGTACAAATCAAGAAGAATAAGTAGATATTTGATAGTGGATGTTCAAGACACATGACTGGTAATCCAGATATGCTGAATGATATTATCTACAAAGATGGAGGATTGGTTAATTTTGAAGACAACTCAAAAGGATATGTGATTGGCATTGGCAATGTTGGTAACTCTAAAACTCCTAATATTTCTAATATTTTATTAGTTAAGAATTTGAAACACAATCTACTTAGTATTTGTCAACTTTACGATAAAGGATACAAAATTAATTTTGAAAAAGATAAGTGTCACATCGAAGATAATAATTCAAATATTATGTCTGAAGGAATTAGGAAGAAAAATATTTATATTCTTAGTATGAAAATCTCAAATGATAATCTATGTCTTTTGGCTAATACAAGTGACCCTTGGATTTGGCATAAAAGATTTATGCATTTGAATTTTAAACTCTTATCTAGACTTTCTAAACTTGATCTAGTAAGAGGTCTCCCTAGAATGAATTTTAAAATAGATAGTATATGTGATGCTTGTCAATTAGGAAAAGTTAGGAAAAGTTCTTTCAAATTAAAAGATAAGATTTCAATTGCAAAACATATTGAGTTACTTCATTTAGATTTATTTGGTCCATCTCAAATTCAATCAATAAATCAAAATAAATATGTCTTTGTAATTGTAGATGATTATTCTTGGTTTACATGGACAATTTTTGTGAAACATAAAAGTGATACTTTTGATTCATTTAATTTTTTTACAAAAAGACTTCAAAACCAACTTTCTTTAAAAATTATAACCATTCATAGTGATCTTGGTGGGGAATTTGAAAATAAAAATTTTGAGAAATTTTGCAATAAAAAGGGAATAACTCATAATTTCTCTTTTCCAAGAACTCCACAACAAAAAGGAGTGGTAGAACATAGAAATAGGACGCTTCAAGAGTGTGCTAGAACAATGCATTCATATAGTAACTTACCAAAACATTTTTGCAGAAGCAGTCACTACAACTTGCTACATTTCGAATAGAATATTAATTAGACCGTTAACTGATAATACACCCTATGAACTTCTTTACATGAAGAAACCAAAGGTATCTTGTTAGAATCTTTGGAAGTAAATGTTTTATTCTAAATACAAAAATAATTTAGGTAACTTTGATCCTAATTTCGACAAAGGAATCTTTATCAGATATTCTAATAGAAGTAAAGCCTACAGAGTTTTAAATTTAAAAACTAATACCATTGAAGAAACATTGCATGTTTCGTTTGATGAAAATTTCAAAGATGTTGAACAAATTAACGATGAAGAAGATTTTGCTACCCTATATAATGAATCAATTGAAACAAATAATGAAGTCATTCATCCAAATAAAAAGGTTAAGCTTTTAAAAGATCATCCTATAAAAAATATACTAGGAAATATTGAATATATTGTTAGAACTAGAAATCAACATAATATGAGTAATGCTGCTTTTATATCATCTACCGAACCTAAAAATCCAAAGGAAGCATCGTCTGAAGATTCATGGATTCTGGCTATGCAAGAAGAGCTGAATCAGTTTCACCAGAAATAATGTTTAGGAACCTGTTCCTAAATCCGAGGATAAAACTATAATAGGAGCTAAATGGGTTTATAAAAATAAAATGAATGAACTAGGTGAGGTCATTAGAAATAAAGCTCGATTAGTCGCACAAGGTTATTGTCAAGAAGAAGGAATATATTTTGATGAAACCTTTACACCAGTACCAAGATTAGAAGCAATTAGAATTCTATTTGCTTTCGCAAATTATAATAATTTTAGATTATTTCAAATGGATGTTGAAAGTGCTTTTCTCAATGGATTTGTTAAAGAGGAAGTTTATGTTGAACAACCTCTACTCCTTGAATATGAAAAATTTTCAAATCATGTTTTCAAACTTAAGAAAGCTCTATATGGTCTGAAACAAGCTCCTAGAGCATGGTATGACTAAGATCATTTTTTATTACAATCAAATTTTGAAATTGGTAAAGTTGGTAATAATCTTTTCATTAAAAGAAATAAAAATAATATCCAACTAGTACAAATTTATGTAGATGATATTATTTTTGGATCAACTAATCATGAAATAAATAAAGAATTTTTTGAAATAACGACAAATGAGTTTGAGATGAGTCATATGGATGAACTTACTTTCTTCTTAGGGAAAACAATAAGATAACGGTATTTTTATTAGTCAAGAAAAATATGCTTGGGATCTAGTTAGTAAATTTGGTATGGCTACTACGAGTGGAAAACCCACTACCATGGAAACCAATGAAAATTTAAATAAAGAAGATCTTTTAAAAGATGTAAATCAAAAACTATATAGGGGAATAATTGGATCACTACTCTATATCACTGCGAGTAGACCTGATATCATGCATAGTGTTTGTCTCCGTGCAAGATATTAATCTCAACCCAAAGAGACTCACTTAAAAGCTGTGAAACGTATCATAAGATACGTTAAGCATACTTTTGACTATGGTTTATTTTTCTCTAAAAATGATTCATTAGATTTAATTTCTTATTGTGATGCTGACTATGCTGGTTGCAAATTTGACCGAAAAAGTATGAGTGGAACATGTCACTTTTTGGGGCATTCTCTGGTTTCATGGTTTAGTAAAAAGAAAAATACCGTTTCTTTATCAACAACTGAAGTAGCATATATCTCTGCTGCTTTGGCCTACTCTCAAGTCATTTATATGCAACAAACCTAAAGAGATTTTGGATTAACAATTTCAAAATCACCAATTTATTGTGATAATACTGGTGCAATAAATTTATCTAAAAATCCTACTCATCATGCTAGGACTAAACATATTAGATATAAGACATCATTTTCTTAGAGATAATATAAGTAAAGAGATTATTTCTCTTGAATTTATCAACTTCGAGAATCAAATTAATGATATTTTAACAAAACCTTTAAATCAATCTATATTTACTAAATTAAGAAGAGAAATAGGAATTTGTTCAATAACTGAAATATGGAATATGCATATATTAACATTTAAACAAAGGTATAAAAGAAAACCAAAATTTTCATAGGTATGTCGACATACCCCTACCACCCATGTCGACATACAATGGCAAATTTTAAAAATTTGGTTTTTCCTCTAAAAATAATTTGGTAGTTATATAAACCAATGTATTTCGAATTTTTTTATCTTCTCACTTCTCTTTCTCTGTATTAAACTTATGAAAATTAAAAGTAATGGCCTCCTCTACTAAATCAAACCAAAATGACACAGTTTCTTTTCCTTCTCCTCATTCTGGTCTATTTCAATGCACTACACCGACATCTATGATAAAAATTGAAGAATCTTTGAAGGATGCTATATAAATATTGACCGAACTTCAATTTGTGCAAATAAAGATGGCAAAAGAACAAGAAAATCAAGGCCAAATTCTTCAGAATTTGCAAAAATTCCTGATGGGTAATCATGAAAATTTTATACCGATCGAAGAAGATTCTCCTAAAGTTCAAGTGCGTAACCCTTTAGAGCATAACAAAGAAGAAGAAGAAGAAGAATAACAAGAGAAAGAAGCACCTATGGAAAAAGACGACAAGGTGGTCTGCGTAGGCAAAATATGTTTTGACAAAGATGGGAATTTGGTTGAACAACGTGGAAGCTTTTTCTCATTATCCGAATTGTTCAATTCACAAATCTCCAATCATCAACAACTCTCGTTAGAAGTGTTATTCTATAATTTATATATTTGTATGTCTGTAATCCATATATATGTGTGTGTGAATATAGCATTGTATATAATAAATTTTTGTTTCGCTT
This sequence comes from Allium cepa, assembly GCA_030765085.1. Taxonomy (NCBI): domain Eukaryota; kingdom Viridiplantae; phylum Streptophyta; class Magnoliopsida; order Asparagales; family Amaryllidaceae; genus Allium; species Allium cepa. The sequence continues at coordinate 734,804,877 of CM060935.1, read as the reverse complement.
ATTATACTTCCTTATTAGTATTTAGTTTAGATAATATTAGATTAAGGGGTGGTTATATATATATATATATATATATATATATATATATATAGGTATAGGATTTGTTTTTGTTGATGACAAAGGAAAGAAATATAAAATAGAGTAGTTAGGCTTAGATTAAGGGGGAATTATTAGTTTTAGGGGGAGTTATTGAGAGGGTGAAGTGTATTTTATAAACAAAGGTTGTCATCATCAAAAAGGGGGAGATTGTTAGGAACTGAGTTGATGATGTTTTGATGACAACAACCTTATATAGTTATTATACTTTACTTTATAAAATATATACTAACATTTTCATATAGATAGATATATATATGTATATAGGAAGTATATGCAAGTATTATCGAAGACTGATCAGTATAAAGACTCAAGCATCAAGATGAAGATTAGAGATTCAAGATTCAAGACCCTAGAGAATCAAGATTTCAAGATCTCAAGATAAGTGTCTAGTATTTTGTTAAAACTTCATAATAGCACTCTCATCTTTCTTCCAATTTTCTTTTGGGAAGGAACCCAATTTCTATCGAAACCAGTGGCTTACAAACCCACGACAAGTAGCTTACAAACCTACGACAAGTGGCTTACAAACCCACGAAAATCAAAATCATTTAAACTACTTTGTACAAGTTCTCGAGTCCTATGGAGGAGCTCTGTAGGAAGGTTCTTGCAATTTCAGTTTGAACAGATTTTTCAAAATGTTTTTAAATCTGTTTTCAAAATGTTTTAGCTTTCAAAATCATGTTTTCAAAAATGTTTTCAAACTTTGTTTTAGCCTTGAAATATTCCTACATTCTGATTTTAAAAACTTTTATTTTTAAAACATCAAAACTTATTCTGATTTTAAATATTACTTATATAATTGACGGTTTATATCATTTATATATATATATATATATATATATATATTTAAAATAATGTTTTATATTCATTCTCTATCTCAAAATATTGTTTAAACACTTTATTTTTCTTCAGAGAAGTTTCAACTTGTTTTAAATTCAAATGCTTCTACAAAACAACATCTCTACAATTTTGAACTGAGGGATGTCGACATATGGGGATACCCCATGTCGACATGGTGACAGTTGGATTCAAAATTCAAATTTCAAAAGAAGTGCCCATTCGTTCAAAAACCTTTCGCCAATGGTTATGACTGTTGTGCATCTATATAAAGGCTTCCAAAACGAATTTTTTAACAACTAATTTTATTTTTTTCTTCACTCTTTCTTCTCCACCATTCCATATCCATAAAGCTTCATATTTCCAAGATCGTGCCATCATTCTGCCAAATTATCAATAGGAAATCATTTAGATACTCTCTCTATTTGATTATCCATCATTCTACTAAAGATCAAAGTGCTATTCAGAGTTATAGGATTAAATTGTATTCAAAAAGTCCATAGAGTCTATCCATTCAAAAGGATTGTTATTAAGAAGTATAAGGGTGATCTTGTGTCCCGTAAATCAAGAGAGTTTACCCCAGACTCGGAGATAGGAGGGTTTCTCAAGGCCTTAGAAATTGAGGGTTGTAATTTGGATATTGGCTTATAAAAATCTATACAAGGATATTGCCTTGGTGCAGGACTGGATGTAGGAGGATTCCAAACCAGTATAAAATCCGGTGTGTTCTTTCCTTTTACTTGCTTTACTTTACTATTTGCATTTGTTATATGTTCTGTGATCATTCTGTGTTAGAATTCTGTTTAGATTTGTGTTGAAAGTTTTAATTTAGTCATATAGTCATATATTCTTTAAAACACTATTCACCCCTCCTCTAGTGTTATTTCTGCCTTAAGATCCTTAATCCGCATCCCCAACAGTTATGATTATTGTCCACTTGGGTGTTATGTGTACTCTGATGATGTAATGTATAAACAGATTTGCTTTTGTGTTAAGATCAGTTATTATCTATTATATTTTATTCCACTGCGATGGCTAGATTCTGTTGTTGTTTTGTTTTTTCTTCTTCTATCTCCTTCTTCTTTAACCCTAATGATTCGTATTTTCGTTCATTTTGAGTTGATATGTTGGTGAATAGTGTCGACTTAAGGGGTACGGGTTTGCGGGTTCTTACACAAGATGAGTAATAGTTATCCATCTCAATATTGCTTGTTTATTTCGGTTTTTATGCCTAAACTTGAATCATATGCTGTTATTATGCCATATGATGATTGTTTGTTTGATTATACGTTAATTACTAGATTTATTATAGAATTATTTAATAGGTTTGAAGAGTGAAAATCTAGTTTACGATATCGAATTGACTTGAAATTTGGATATGATGTTCATAACATTATTTTATAAGTGAATTTTTAATTTCATAATTTTCCAAGTAAGTACGAATATTTTATGATTGTCCTAAGTGAGGAAAATGATTTAGAGTTTTAATTATTAAAAATAATTAAGTAACGTTTTTTGTCTGGAAATATTGATATGTTAAAGAATATATAAATTTTGGTTTTCAATGATTTTTGGGGATTTTTCTCAAGTGTTTATGATTTTATATGAATTTATTAGACTAGAAAAGCTTAACAATTATTTTAAAATAATGTTAGAAGTTAAATGGTTTACAAAATACGTTGAGAACGATAAATTTAGTTTACCATAGTTTTTTGGAAATGAAGTTGATAAAGTATAGTTATAACCAATAGAAATTGGACATGGGTTAGGGGTTGGTGAAAAGAAATTGCTTTTTTTAAAAATAGAACAATTTTTATGTTAATTACGAGATTGCCACGTCATTATTAGTCAATGCCGACGTCCATCCATGCCGCAGCTGTCAATGTTGGTTACTTATGTTACCTTTAACTATGTCGGCATTAATGATTCCACTAATTTTCAATATCAACTCCTTAAGATTTTGATGCTGCATGTTTTATATTGTTAACCGTTAAATAATGGCAACAAAGCTGCATATTTTGTATCGGCTATAGTATTACCGCTAGTATTGCTTTCGAGATATAGGTTTTATGGAAACAGTGCCACATTTTTATATCGGCTATAATAATGCCACAGTTTTCACTATGGTTTTAAACAATGTCGCATGCTTCATATTCAATGCCATAGCTTAAGGCAGCAATGCTGGAAGTAGTAGTTTCGACATTAATTACTATAGGCAGTGATGTCGCTAGTTTATAAAATGGTAATGATGCCGCTTATCATCAATTTTGGCATTATTATTATTACAGCGGTACAATAGCTCGGTTTATGAGTTCAATGTCAATTTTTTTGTGGAATTGATGTCGGAATTCATCAATGTCGATCTTTCTATTTTAAAGCATCTAATATCAATGGTTTTATGATATCGATGCCGAAGGTTATCGATATCGACATTTCCGTATTTCCACGTTTAAAATCTTTATACTATGCAAACTTTATAACTTACATTTTATACCATGTGACATAGATGATATCGACCTTATGGCCTTAAATCAAAATTATTTATTAATAGCGACATAGAAGGGATGAGATAATATATGTAGGCAATATGAATGCCATACATTATCAATACAATTAGTTTTATTATATGGCTTTACAACCTAAGGTTTTAGAGGTGCGATGACTCCAAATTTATTTCGAAGTTAATGAGAGCTATTTTATTAAAGCATATATCTTGGCATAGTATTTTGGATAAAATAAAGGGTTATAATTTCCTTGTTTTAAGTATGATTTCAAGGGTTAAATTATTAATAAAGAATGATGTATTCAAGGAAATAAAGAGGGTATTTAGCCTATAAGTTTAGTAGTGAAATTATTATTCTTATCACTATTAGATAAATTGTGATAGGACAATTGACTCAAGGATATGAGAATAGAGAACTAGATAGTAGGACCGGTGTAGAGTAGCGCCCTATTATAACAACCATGTTTTAGAAGCTAGAATGTTAAATTAATTTAATTAACATATAAGTGTTTGAATTCGATTTTAAAATTCTTATTTTTGGAATCGAATTATTATTCAATTAAAGTATATTTAATAAAGGATTTTGTTATAGTAAAATTTAATAAATTAATAAATTCATTTTTGATAATATTTGAAAATATATGATGTCTAACGAAGTGTAAATCAAATTAATTTAAACTAGAATTGATTAAAAAATCAATATATGAATCAATTAAAAGAAATCAATATGGGTAAGAATAAAATTGTGAAAAATAATATATCAGCTGGAATGATTTTTATAAAAGGTTTCACAACTCGAATAAATCCAAAAGGAGCCTAATACCTTGAGAAAAAAATATATTAATAATAAGAACTTTAATTTAAGTTAATGGGCCTAACAACTTAATCCCAAACCCAAACCCATACTTTCCCTATGTAAGCTGAGCTTGCATCCTTAGTCTTCTGATTCTAAAAGCCCGATTTTCTCCTAAGCCCTAAGATTCCCAAATAGAATTCGTGGAAAATAATAATAATAATGATGATGGTAATAATATAATAAAACCGCACGTAGTCGAAAGGCCGGTGCGGTTAAAGCAAAGGGGGAGTTCGATGGTTGACGTGGACGTGATGGCGCATGGCATTTCGGTGGGTCACGGTGGCTGGAGGCAAAGTGTTGGAGCACGTGATGAGGCGTGGATTCACATTCACATTGGTTTGGCAATGAACGGTGGTTGCTAGAATGGAAGTGGCAAATGGAGGCAGTGGTTTGTGAACTTCGTGGTGTGGTCGATTGGCGTTGGTCGTGCATGTGGTTGAAGTAGTGAAGTGGGCAACGAACGATTAAGGTGAGTTATTTTTAACTCATGAATTCTACCTCTAATTATTTGAATTCCTAATCATGCCTTGCTTTATATTAAAAATTGCATAAATATTTGGTTCTGATTGAATGATAGGATTAGTATAAAATTATATGTTATAGTTTCAATTGGATTGACGTTTGAATTAGTTGAATTATGTATTTAAAAAATTGGATTTAAATCTATAATTAAAAATGAATCAAATGATTGAAATAAGATTGCAAGTTAAGATTTTATCATTCATTTTTAAGTTTGGATTGATGAATGAAAATACATATGTTGTTTGTATGATCAAAGTTGTCAAAAGCAACTCGGATTACTAAATAATTCCATATTATGGAATTACATTTTTTGAGCGACGTTGGCTCTAGATATTGAATTTTCAATTCGTTTATTGTTTGAAAGTTTTAAAAGAATTTCGAAATTTTGATTTTATTCATTCTGATCCTTACTAGAATTTTATTTACAAAATATATAGTTAAATTATGTTATATTCTTAACTAATTTCTTATTCAAAATTTCTATTAAATATTTTTAAAAATAAGTAATAATTTTAAACCTTTTTAAATTTACTATTATAAGTATAAACTTTTAGAGGCAAAATGTAACGACCCGAAAATTTTCGATATTAAAATAGCTAAATTTAATAAGATTCCGTGATTTAGTGTTAGAAAAAAAATTGTAAGTCGTTTGGAATAATAATAACTAGAATGAAATGCAATAAAATATTATCTAAGTTAATTATTTATGAATTGAATGAAATCCCAAATCAATTGAAATAATATGTAGTCAAAGGTAATTGAATGAATTTGTATTGTATAGGTAATTGTGACACTTGTTTATAAATAATAAACTTATAAGTAATTAAAAGTAAAGGTGATAATTATTTAAGTTACCTATTCATTTAGTTAGTCGAATTTAATTTGTGAACCAAATTGAAATTGAAATGAAAGTTCATATATTAGTTGAGTGCATTATCTCTAACTGTTGATTAATAATAATGTAGAGTTCATTTGATGTAATATAGTAAATCGACTGATAATAAAAAATTTATTTAAAAATCCAATATTGAAATCCGTCAAATATTGAACAATTAAATTGTTTAAATTTAATATTTGAAATTTATTGAATAATTGAATAACGAGAATCGAATAACTGTTTAATGAAAATGGTTGTTCTATAATTTGAATTTGTTAAATTTTATAAGTTCGTTTTGAATATTTCAAAAGATAGTGATTTAAGAATAATCAAATTTGTTTAAATTTAGTATTACAAATGTTGAATAATTAAATTCCGAATTTGATACGATTAATTGGATATTGAAATTTAATATAAGAAAATAGAGTGAATAATTGAAATTTGATTTAATATGATTCAAATTGGTTTCCAATGTAAATATAAGTTATATCGGGACTATAATAGAGTTAATAAATTTTAAAATTGAAATTATTGGATAATTGAATAACGGGTTTAATATGATTAAAAATGATTTGTAAAATTTTATTTTATCATATTGAAGTTATAGTGATGTTATAGAACTTTTAAAACTGAATTTGAAATTTATTGGTGAAAGTTGAATATTTTAATATTTAATTATCGACTGAAAAATAGCCAAATTTTGAGCAGTCTCAGAATTGGACGAAATCAGTTCCATTGGATCCGTAATAGTTAGTTATTATCGGTTTCAATTTTCGTAGCAATCGGAGTTGTCGTTTGACCGTGGTAGCTCGAAACGCATCGAAATTGTTTTAACATTAATTTAACGAGTTAAAATAGTCATTTTTCAAACAGTCTCGGATTTCGACGAAACTAGTTTCATCGGATCCGTAATGTGATATTATTGTAAGATTTCAAATTTCGTGTCAATCGGATTTACCTTTTGTCCGGGGCGAGCCAAAATGCATAGAAATTCGTTTAAATCGATTTAATTCAAATTGATCGTTTATCGCTATAACTCGCACAGATGATCGAACTAGCTTCCGAAATCTATTTCATTGTGTCCGGAACGCGGGATAAACCCTAGGAACGCCGGTTACCGCGCGTAAATCAGAGTTCGAAAAAAACCGGAATGAATAGTGTTCGTCGTTTCTCTATATAAGCACTTCATTTATTTCATTTTCAAGAAAATAAAAACCCTAGTTTCTTCTATAGCCGGCCGCCACTTTGTTTTGAACGACCAGGAAATCGCCTCCTTCTCTCTCAATTTTCTTCCAATCCGTAAAGCGATTCAACAAATCTTCAACTACAATATTGTAGATCACAATGAGATCTTGTGATTCAACGGTTATGATCGTTTCTAGTGCTATAAATCGGCGACAAATTGGCTGAAAGAGGGACGAGTTCGAGCACGCAATACGAGGAAAAAGGAGAGCCGAGCATGGCCGGCCTATGGCCGATGATAGAGTGCGAGTTGAGCGTCGATTTGAGGGTGGTATGATGGGGTTTCGTTAACGTTTAAGGGCGCGATGATGTTGAGGTCGAACGGCATTTGGGGTTCGGTTGCGTTCAAGTTGCCTGGAAGGAAAGGCGTGAAGGAAGGAGAAATAGAGGGTGCGGCCTGGATCTGGGTTTGAATTTTTGAACGGCTGAGATTAAGGTTAAGAATAATAATAAATAAAAGGAATAGAAGGTTAAATTGTTTATGTAAATTTGTATATGAAATTCAAACGGCTATAACTTTTTGATACGAGGTCCAAACTGGGCGAAACAAATAGAGACGGGTCCGTATTGACGAGCACAACGCTATGGAACTAGATTGGAGTCGTTTGGAGCTAGAGAAAATTTCGGGTAAAATTAAACGTCCGTTTAATTTTATTCGGAATAAAACGCTGGAGCTGCATTAAAATCAGAGTGAGTGTTTTATAACGCTCACAACGTACTAAATATTTGAAATGGATATGACTTTTGAAGCGAATATGATATTTTGATATCAATTATGAATCGATTTGAAATGTAAAAGAGCCAACGGTGTAATAATACGTAGTTATTAAAGAGACCGGGATCGGATATGGACATACTCTCTGTCGATACCGAACACCACTTTAATAACTATTATACGCGGAGTGTTGATCCAGAATAAAGTGGATGGTTTGGTGAACGCGTTGATTGAAGAAAGAGAACGATTATTGGATGACCCCTGACATGACTAAAACAGGAGCTGCGCCGGGCCATTGAGGTTCTCCACCTCTAGCGGACACGCTTCTTCGATACCATTTCTATTACATTTGTGATGCGATTTGGGTGCACCCCTTGATTTGGGAGTGTTGTTTCGCGGTGTTGGGGTAGCTGCTGGCTATGCTCAACATCAGTCCGGATCACGCAACTACTAGTATCCTAGTTGGTATCGCCTCATGTACCTTGTCATACCGATTATCCTATTCGCCACTACGTTTTGTTTTGTGTTATACCTATGGGGTACCCTTTGATAACCACCAGTTTACGGTGGGGCATACAGTGCCGTATAGACTATGGCATTATAAAAATGTGTTAAGGGGGGTTATGGTAACGCCTTAACGCTATTTTGATACTTTATATTACTGATAGACATTATCTACTTAGCATACATTACTACATAGTAGATAGTTTAACGGATACTTAAGAGATGGAAAATCCCGTAACATCTCTTGAGTTATTGCACGCACGTTGACACTGGATATGAGATGTCAAACCCCGTAAACATCTCTGACGCCGTTACACTCATATTTATTTACGATCGATTTAACTTTCATAAGGATATTTTAGTCCTGACTCGAGTGTTTTGTCTTTTCATTACGCTCGGGTCAGTCCTGAGTTTTTCAGATTTTTGAAGATCTATTCTGGAGGATGAAGACGAAGATTTGGTATACTATTACTATTATTACCCTTGCATCATGCTATCTGCTGCATTATTTTAATTGTTTTGTTGTATATGTATAACTCTGATAAATGTTGTATAAATAATTGTCATAGTATAGTAAACAGCTTCATGAACTGTTTATTTGACTATTATATTTTATCGTTCCGCTGCGAGATTCTGTGTTGTTTCATTTCCTTTATTTCTTTCCTTTTCTTTTCTTATTTACCCCAATAACCATCTGCCCTTTTGAATGGTTTGGAATCGACATGGGTATTTGATCGTCGGTTTAAACTGTCCAAAAAGGGGGTCGTTACAGTTGGTATCAGAGCTTTGGTTTGGCGATAAACCTTGGCTCTAGTGGGGAATAACTCATTGAAATAGAGGTAAACTATATGAATGAGTTGAGTGTATATGAGAGAGCGTACTTGTTATTTGATATAAAATGGTTTTATATTGTGTTAACTTTGTTCCGTTGAGTATTTATGAATTCCGGTCGATACTTGGGACGCCAAGGCGTCGATAGGAATTTCTAAACACTTGAATAGGACAAACCAACACAATATCGTTTTGGAATATATTTTATATAAAAGAATTATTTGAATATTTATTCATTTTGATTGAGTTGATTGTTGGGAGATGATAATATTATATTATTATCATTATTGTTGATCAGTCAATATTTACAACAATTGATTAAATAACAATGGATTTAGGAAAATGAAATCTTGTAAACACAATTGATAATGAATATAAATGAATTTTAACTTGGATTTGGGAATTTAAATTCCAGTGTTTGAAATTGACTTACAAGAATTTGAAAAATATAATATGAGTATTATATGATAGTATAATTGAGTTGAAATTGTTTTCGAAGGATTTTATTTATGATAAGTTTTATATTCCCTTCTCTTGACGCTAGAAAATGATTTCGGTGATGAGTGCATGCATCATCGGTGTTTATTTTCAAGAGTCTGAGTGGGGGAGACCACTTAATAGCTTGTCTAAGCCTTGTTTTGATTCAAATTTTATTTTATTTTGTATTCTCTATGGTATGATTTGATATATAAATTATATAAGTATATATTATTTCAAAACTTGATTTGAAATGAAACCGGGATTGGAATTCTTAAGTCCTTTAATAATTAATGATTTTTTTTAATGATAGACTTGAATCATTAAGGAACTTCTGAATTGTGAAATGAGAAATGAACCTAAGAGCTAAGTGAAAATATCAATTGAAGTAGAAACCCTTAGAATTAGGAAATTATGAACTTAAAATAAAATTGAAACTGTAAAACTCGCATAGTATTAAATTTCATTCTATAGCGTAGATATAACTTACCAAAATATTTAAGAAGTTCAAAAATGTTATATGAATTGTTAATTGGATAATATACAAGTATAGGTTTGAATAATGAAATATGCATTTAATTAATGGTTTGCAAATATAAATAAAATTGTTAGTAAATAATTGGAATTTAAATTAACATTTAAAGGTGATTCACAATTATGTTAATATAAAATGGAAATACTATATGTGAATGTAAATGTGAAATTAAATTATAGTGTAATTTAAGTAATGACTTAAGAATTAATTAATTGAAAATTCAACTTTAAATGAAAAGAAGTTGTATGTTGTTTAACTACATTCTATTTGCCTAACTATAACTTACCAAATACTTAAAAGGTTTAAAATGCTAATAAGGATAAGTAGAGAAATAATATACCAGTGGGTGAGTGAATAATAAAATATGAAGATCTATTGATAGTTGTAAATATAAAAGAAATTTAAGCTGTAAAATGAATGATATATCTAAGTGAATAAATAAAATTTAAATTAATGAAATATAAATTGGTAAATGGAAACTAATTAAATTTGAATATAACTAAATGTCAATAAACTTGGAAGTGTATGGAAAAAAAATTGACTTGGAAATGTATAATTGATTTAGTGTAGATTTTGGATGAATGTTAATGTTTGATATGAATTGGTTGTTAGATGGATGAAAATTGATTAAGTAGAATTCATTGGTGTTAATGGAATTGAATAAACGGAATAAAATTTTAAAATAATTAAATTCAAAATTGAAGCAAAGTGAAATTAAATATAATTGAATTCAATTTAAATTGAAGCAAATTGACTTTAATTTAAAATGTGAATGAAACAAACTTGAATAAATCGGAAACAAATTGAATGTAAACCTTTTACATGGATGAATAAGAAAATAAATAACTTTGTGCTTATAATTGTTCTTTAGAAATCTGAAGTTATGATGGTTTGTACTTTGAAATAATAAAAGCAAATTTTTGGAAAAATCCAAAAATTGTCCAATATATGCTGAAACGAAAACAACCATAACTTTTAAATGATTGAACGGAATTTGACGATCTTGGACTTTTCGAAAAGCTTAGAAACTATAGAACAACTTTTGTTTAGATAACTTGAGAAAATTCCTTCGTCTAATAGGTTAAAAACTTGAATGTTACTCGCTGTCCTGTGTAAAAATAAGTAAAATCTGTAGTATACACCCTTAGTATTTTCGACATATCTTTTGACTGGTTTATCGGATTTTGATGATCTTACACTTTCTACAAAGCTAAGAACTTAAGCTAAAACTTTTGTTTTAAGTGTTTTGTATTTTGATGTCGTTTAGAAGGTCGAAAACGCGGGTGAACGTCGCTGACCTGCGCAATTCATTGCCCAGGCTGAGGCATATCCTCCAAGTAAAACGGCCATAATTTTTGAACGTTTGTTCCGAATTCGATGATTTTGGACATTCCGGAAAGCCTGAAATGAATGCAACAACTTTTGTTTAGATTATGTTGCTGAATTTTATCGTTTAGGTGACCTAAAACTTGGATTTGTTTGCTGTCCTGAAATTGGAATCTCAGTTTTGAAGCTAAATATGTTATATATATGTTGTGTAGGCTAAGCATATCGATCTATCTATATATGCATGGTTCTAACTTAGTTATTGAGTGTTTGATAGGTGCGGATTGCGCTTGCTTCGCATTTGGAGCTCGCTTTCGCGCTATATTAGCCGTATATGCTCGTTAACAATATATAAGGTACATATCTCGGATTACATACCGTACTTTTACACTTTTTCCCTGCGGGATGCCTCATCACTTGATGAGATGTATATTTGTGATATATATACTGCCATTTTTTTCCGATCGAGCCACGCAAAGGAGACTCTGTTGAAATTTTCCGTAAAATCCGGGTGTTAGAAAATTTTTCAAGTTTAAAATTTTTTATAACTTGTTTTGATTACTAACTTTTAAAGTTAGGAAGCCGTTTGGAGTAACTTAGTGGAAGCGTAGTTATGACTTTATAAATGGAATTTCATTGTTTTATAAGCGGATAATTTTGATAAAATATATCAGATGTTGAATTCTTTACTTAGTTCCTTTTCTCTTCTTTTTCCTTTTCGGGGACGAAAAGTTTTGAGTGGGGGAGAGTGTAACGACCCAAAAAATTTCGATATTAAAATAGCTAAATTTAATAAGATTTCGTGATTTAGTGTTAGAAAAAAAATTGTAAGTCGTTTGGAATAATAATAACTAGAATGAAATGCAATAAAATATTATCTAAGTTAATTATTTATGAATTGAATGAAATCCCAAATCAATTGAAATAATATGTAGTCAAAGGTAATTGAATGAATTTGTATTGTATAGGTAATTGTGACACTTGTTTATAAATAATAAACTTATAAGTAATTAAAAGTAAAGGTGATAATTATTTAAGTTACCTATTCATTTAGTTAGTCGAATTTAATTTGTGAACCAAATTGAAATTGAAATGAAAGTTCATATATTAGTTGAGTGCATTATCTCTAACTGTTGATTAATAATAATGTAGAGTTCATTTGATGTAATATAGTAAATCGACTGATAATAAAAAATTTATTTAAAAATCCAATATTGAAATCCGTCAAATATTGAACAATTAAATTGTTTAAATTTAATATTTGAAATTTATTGAATAATTGAATAACGAGAATCGAATAACTGTTTAATGAAAATGGTTGTTCTATAATTTGAATTTGTTAAATTTTATAAGTTCGTTTTGAATATTTCAAAAGATAGTGATTTAAGAATAATCAAATTTGTTTAAATTTAGTATTACAAATGTTGAATAATTAAATTCCGAATTTGATACGATTAATTGGATATTGAAATTTAATATAAGAAAATAGAGTGAATAATTGAAATTTGATTTAATATGATTCAAATTGGTTTCCAATGTGAATATAAGTTATATCGGGATTATAATAGAGTTAATAAGATTTTAAAATTGAAATTATTGGATAATTGAATAACGGGTTTAATATGATTAAAAATGATTTGTAAAATTTTATTTTATCATATTGAAGTTATAGTGATGTTATAGAACTTTTAAAACTGAATTTGAAATTTATTGGTGAAAGTTGAATATTTTAATATTTAATTATCGACTGAAAAATAGCCAAATTTTGAGCAGTCTCAGAATTAGATGAAACCAGTTCCATTAGATCCGTAATAGTTAGTTATTATCGGATTTGAGTTTTCGTAGCAATCGGAGTTGTCGTTTGACCGTGGTAGCTCGAAACGCATCGAAATTGTTTTAATATTAATTTAACGAGTTAAAATAGTCATTTTTCAAACAGTCTCGGATTTCGACGAAACTAGTTTCATCGGATCCGTAATGTGATATTATTGTAAGATTTCAAATTTCGTGTCAATCGGATTTACCGTTTGTCCGGGGCGAGCCAAAACGCATAGAAATTCGTTTAAATCGATTTAATTCAAATTGATCGTTTATCGCTATAACTCGCACAGTTGATCGAACTAGCTTCCAAAATCTGTTTCATTGTGGCCGGAACGCGGGATAAACCCTAGGAACGCCAGTTACAGCGCGTAAATCGGAGTTCGAAAAAAACCGGAATGAATAGTGTTCGTCGTTTCTCTATATAAGCACTTCATTTATTTCATTTTCAAGAAAATAAAAACCCTAATTTCTTCTATAGCCGGCCGCCACTTTGTTTTGAACGACCAGGAAATCGCCTCCTTTTCTCTCAATTTTCTTCCAATCCGTAAAGCGATTCAACAAATCTTCAACTACAATATTGTAGATCACAACGAGATCTTGTGATTCAACGGCTATGATCGTTTCTAGTGCTATAAATCGACGACAAATTGGCTGAAAGAGGGACGAGTTCGAGCACGCAATACGAGGAAAAAGGAGAGCCGAGCATGGCCGGCCTATGGCCGATGATAGAGTGCGAGTTGAGCGTCGATTTGAGGGTGGTATGATGGGGTTTCGTCAACGTTTAAGGGCGCGATGATATTGAGGTCGAACGACATTTGGGGTTCGGTTGCGTTCAAGTTGCCTGGGAGGAAAGACGTGAAGGAAGGAGAAATAGAGGGTGCGGCCTGGATCTGGGTTTGAATTTTTGAACAGCTGAGATTAAGGTTAAGAATAATAATAAATAAAAGGAATAGAAGGTTAAATTGTTTATATAAATTTGTATATGAAATTCAAACGGCTATAACTTTTTGATACGAGGTCCAAACTGGGCGAAACAAATTGAGACGGGTCTGTGTTGACGAGCACTACGCTATGGAACTGGGTTGGAGTCGTTTGGAGCTAGAGAAAATTTCGGGTAAAATTAAACGTCCTTTTAATTTTATTCGGAATAAAACGTTGGAACTGCATTAAAATCAAAGTGAGTGTTTTATAACGCTCACAACGTACTAAATATCTTTATGCTAGTTAAATTTGATATTATGAAGTGTTATGATTTTATTTGTCGTTGTTTGATAAAATTTAATTGTCATATAGCTTGTCATTTGAATTAACCGTTGAAAAATTAAATTGACAGTTAAATTGAAATAAAAAAAATTGAATTGCGATTAAATTACCTGACATTGATAATGTAACGACCCTAGATTTTAATTTAATTTAAATTGATAATTAAAAGAAATTTTGAATAAAAAATTATAAAATTTAATATAAATGGAAGCGAGTTTCCTCGATTCAAATAGAATATATATATATAGTCATATGAATTTGAAATTTTGTATATAGGTGAATATATATGTATATATTTGATTTTAAATAAATTCTTATATAAATGATTTTGAAAAAAATAAATAATATACTTTGGACACAAGTATAAAAAAGAATAAATAAATTGATTTAAAATTTATAAATGATGATAATTTGAGTTATATAAAATATATGGGTATATATAGAGAAATATAAAACAATAATTTTTAAAGTAAAATTTATTATAATCATTTAAACTAAAAATAGAAGTAAATTTAAAATGCAAGAATAAGAGCAAATAAAAATATGTTATTTATTTAAAATAAAGATAGTTTCTTTTATAAATTGTTTTAATTAAATAATGAGTTGTATTTAAACAATATTAATAGTATAATATTTATACAAATGGATTTTTATAGATAGAAATGGTTATTTCAGATTTATATATATATATGTATGTATGTATGTATGTATTTTTTTTTAAAGAAAACTAGGATTTGTGAATTTAAAATGAAATAAATTACAAACAAATGTATGCATACAAACATAATTAAAATAGAAAATTTTTTGTAATACAAAGTGAACTAAACAAACATATATGCAAAAGCTTGTGAAAGAAAATAAAGTAAAATAAATATCCACAAAACCAAAAATAAAAGCAATATATGTTAAATTATAAAGCAAGTACAAATATAAGCATGGGCTGTAAACATAAAAGAATAGGAAGCATGGGAACAAAGTATCTTCAGCCATGACTTGCTTATACCTTCCCCTGTACACAAATCTTCATTTATATATACACATCCTGTACAAAAAAAAAATACTGTAAACACTCTCCCCTATATATATTATTCAACTCAAACATCAAGAAGCAAGGTACAAACCAGTTCCAAATTGAAGAAACCTGTTCTCTGTCTTCCACAAAAGAATGTGAGCAAACCTCTTAACTCTGATTTTTATCTGGATGTTTGGATTCGTATGAGAAGCTATGTTGTGAATATATTTGAATGTTGTGCCTGCTTCATGTGTATATAAGTGTGTGGTTGGGTTTATAACTGATGACAGGTATGAACATATCCTGTTCAAACTTACAGGCTGCAAATAAAAAAAAAAAAACAAAGTACAAAAATGCATGAATTAAACTATAAAAAAGAATACAAAGCAAAATATCTACAAACTAACTACATACATAATTTGAAAACAAAGTAAGATATATAAAGCAAAGTAAAATACAGCATGAACATAAAAAAAAGAAAAAAAAAAAGAATTAAGGCATAAGCTTATAAAAAAAAAAAAAACTAGATTAATTAAATAAGTAATTAAAGAGTAAAGTGACATGTGAAGGGTTAAAGATTAATTAATTGGTAACTAAGGATCTTTTAATTAAATATTAATTAATGATTAAAGTTGATTAATCAAGTGATTAAGCAATAATTAATTCATGAATAATGTGATAAATCAATCAAGGTAATTAATCTGAGATTAATTAATGTAGTTAAAGGTTAATCAAATGAAAATGATTTAAGGATAAATTACTAAGTTAAAAAGAAATTAATTAATGGTTAGAGTTAATAAAGTAATTAGGAATAATTACTTATTATGATTAATTAAGGATAATTAATCAAAAAGGAGATAAATTAAATGATTAATTAATTGAGAATTAATGGTTAATTAAATAATTAGTGATTAATTATATGATTTCAAAGGCTAATTAAAGGGTAATTAACAATAATTAAATTGAGTTCAATTACTTAAGAATAGTAATTAAATAATTATGAATAGTTAATAAGGATCATTTACTTGAGATTTATTTGACAATTTATTAATGTGATTAATCTTGATAATTAATGTGATAAATTAATTTGTGGATTGTATTAAGTATAATTATTTAATAACAGTAATTTAGAAATAAATTATTCAATATAATTAATTGGGTTAATCAAATCTGTTTAAATTAAATTCTTAATTTAACTAATTCAGAATAATCACTCGATAATTTTGGAAAGGTAATTACTTAGAGAAATAATAAATGAATGATTATATTGTATGAAATGCCTTGAATTGATTGTCTTATCTGATTTGTGATATTTTGTTATGTAGATTGAGCTGTGTATATTTATTTACATCTGTATATTATCTGTGAATCTGTGAATGGACGATAAGCGTTATAGTTTATATCGCTTATTAAATATATTGTTGTATTTGAATCTGTGATGATTGAATGGTTGTGCACTATTGAGTTAAAACCCCTGAACCACACCATACACACACAAATATGGATTTCACGAGGAAATCGATTAAGTCGCAGATTTTTGAAATAGTTCAATTTGAATCTTTAAATTCAAATGTTTTGGAAATGGAATCGGAATAAATGTGAAAAGCTTTTGGAATGGAATTTCAAAATAAAATTTATTATTTTTAAATTACTTGATTAAGTTTTGGAATTTAAATAATTTGATTTAAATTTAAATTCAATACTTGAAATTGAATTCTATGATTTGAAATTAGGATTAAAGATGTTATATTGGTTATATAGGGATTAAACCACTTTTAAGTATTGTTTTTGGGAATTTGAATTTAACCCAAGGATTTAAACTCGTATAAATGAACCAGATTTCCAAATGAAAACTGTTGTTTTCAAATGATAAACACTTTTAGATAAAAACTGAGATTCCAGTTAATTAGGGGAATTTCAAGATTGAATAGAGAAATGATTTTCCTAAGTTATGAATGAATCCTTTTTGAAAGCTATGAATTAAATCTGTTTATTTTTAACAGATTTAAATTGATGATTTGTTTAAATCAAATTGAAATGAAATTGTTTTGAAGGCTATAAGTTAAATCTTTGATTTAAAGATTTAACGAGTTAAATCAAATTGAAATGAAAATTGATTTGGAAAATATGTGAATGAATCTTTTGTTTAAAAGATTTAAATGTGAAAATTGTTTAAACCGTTAAAGGTTGTGAAAATGAATCTTTTTGTTTAAAGATTGAAAATGTTAATTTGTTAAACCATTTGAAAGAAAGTTTGAATTATTAAGTTGTGACTTAATTGAAATCCCATATCCATATGTTTTGAAAAATATTTTCGCTCACTATTCGGGTTTAGCCGGGAAAGGACCTTTGTGTCGTATAACCCATTCCGAATATGTGATACGTCGTTATGGATAGCATTTGAAGACCGGTGATGAAGACCGGGTATTTGCGAAAGCGATAGGATGACCTATCGATTGTTTCTGCACCAAGTCGCGCCGGTATAGAAACTCCCTAAGTGATGGGAAAATCCGATCGGGATTGTGAATATCCGGGTTGCAAGGACTTCTTTGTAAGTGCCTTCGGTTCTGTTCGATCCCAGAACAGACTTGTATGGATTGTATGTCTGACGTTACAAATTGAGATATAAAGCAGATTTCTTTCAAATATATTTCTGTTGGTGGCGGAGAATTTATTCTTTTAGCTTAACACCCTTCTCTGAGACATATGAGCTCAGAGGTTATATAGTTGAAGTTATCAGCGATATATTCCCAATTTGGTAATGTGACATGCTGAGTGTTGCTGTAAATGATCATTGTGTTGATCATTTGTTGACCCAAAGCATGGCTTTTGTATAAAGTATGTTTTCGTGGACGTGACTTCGTCGAGCCTCACACCCCGGAAATGGTCAAAACAGGAAAGATGCGGCAAGGTTATGAGGGGTAGCACCCTTTAGGGTATGTACATTTCCTTCTGGATAGAGGTGGTATCATGGTATGGAGCCCAGATATTTAACCTATGTGGTTACTACGAATTTATTACTTTGTGGTTGTTGGTTTTCGGGATCCCGTGAGAAAGGTCGTTTACGATCGGGGAATGGCGTGCTCGTGTCAGTAGTTACCCAGTTAGGGGTAACCCGGCCTTGTGTTGGCAGAGTTCCGGTTTGGTTCTCGGGGATGTCTTTCCAGAGGCATTCTCATGTGGCAATGGGAAGTTCCTTGGCCTGACCATTTGTTGGAAATCCAAAGAAACAATACGAAACTTGTACGGTATTGGTTGTAGAACCTATCATTCACTTATGGTGTCGCAACACTGTTTGGATGGTAGCTATAGTAGGCATACGATAATGGTCGTATGTTGGCTAAGATTTATATTCTACTTTCGAAATGAATTTTTCCTACACTATACACTAGTAATAATATCAAATGCTTCTTTTTAATGCGTATCAAGCATCTTTGACTATCATAAGGAGAAATCTCCTCCGATTCTGCGTTTGCATTGTGTGTGTGTGCGGGAGGCCTTATGGTAGTCTCATTTTTAAAAAGCATTGCGAATTGACTTTGAAAATCTTTTGTTGAATGTTTTTAATAGATAAACTGTTTTGTTGCTCACACCAGTCCCACGACTGATCCGGAGTTTATTGTTTCCTTCCTAAACTCTGGGTGCTCATTATTTTCTACACGAGCAGTCTAGAGTTGGGTTTTACAGATAGTTAGATATAGTGGATTATCTGGAGTTGGTTCAGTCTTTGGACCACACCAGTCTTGCTAAGCTTGGTGCAATGTTTATGGGGAGTTCGAGCTATTGCTGGATTGATTCTTGGAAATGGAGTTACCGTTCCGATTTGGAGTACTTCCTTGAAGACTATCTTAGAGTTATTTGTTTCGCTGCTAGATGTTATCTATCGTTTTCTTTCCGCTGCTATTTTATTGTATCATATCTCTGATGTATATTGATATCTATTGGATCATCTGTTGTATCAGATATTGTATCAAAGCTGTATATCAATGTATTATTCTTTTATTCCGCTGTGTTGTTTACTTAATGATTGTTATAAGCTCCGGCGAACCGGATTTGAACGATCGAATCTATAGCATTCGAATACGATTTGAAGTATGGATGTCGATTTTCGAGCGGGCAAAATCCGACTCGTTACATTTGGTATCAGAGCTAAGGGTTGAACTTTAGCTCAGGAGTGTAACACATTAAGTAACTCATTAGAGATAGGGTGAAGTAAATCCTAGAATGAGTAATCCTTAAGATATCCGTTTGAATGCCTCAGTAAATTCTCTTACTATCTACTGATAGTAAGTATGAGTGCAAGAAGAGAACGAGATAGGTGACATGGGAATACGACTATAAATAGTCAATACCCTGCAACAGTTGAAATAACTTTCTTCTCAATTTTTTTTGATTCGTTTCCAAAATTCTTTTGAATTGTTTCATGACAACTACAAGAAGAAGTTTCGGTGCGGTGATGCCCTACGAATCGTAATAGGAAAATTCTTACTTCGTATTTCATCGATTTCTTATCAGTTTCTTGATTTAAACCTTAATAAATTTGAAATTGGGAATTTTAAATAAATTAGAAATTTTAATTGAATTAAATTGATTAATAGAATATGAAGAATGATTAGAATTGTATCGATAAAATGATTTTGTTTAAAACCAAAATTGAAATTCTATTATAATTTCTTGTATCTGTTGTTGATATTCTGATTTGGTGAGCCAAATGCAGAATTGATATCCAGTTTGATTTGAAAAGATATTTCTTCTACCTTTCGTCTATCTCTGTATTGTTTTCGTGCCTGCGAATTTCGAGGACGAAATCCTTTTAAGGGGGGAAGTTTGTAACGACCCTAGATTTTAATTTAATTTAAATTGATAATTAAAAGAAATTTTGAATAAAAAATTATAAAATTTAATATAAATGGAAGCGAGTTTCCTCGATTCAAATAGAATATATATATATAGTCATATGAATTTGAAATTTTGTATATAGGTGAATATATATGTATATATTTGATTTTAAATAAATTCTTATATAAATGATTTTGAAAAAAATAAATAATATACTTTGGACACAAGTATAAAAAAGAATAAATAAATTGATTTAAAATTTATAAATGATGATAATTTGAGTTATATAAAATATATGTGTATATATAGAGAAATATAAAACAATAATTTTTAAAGTAAAATTTATTATAATCATTTAAACTAAAAATAGAAGTAAATTTAAAATGCAAGAGTAAGAGCAAATAAAAATATGTTATTTATTTAAAATAAAGATAGTTTCTTTTATAAATTGTTTTAATTAAATAATGAGTTGTATTTAAACAATATTAATAGTATAATATTTATACAAATGGATTTTTATAGATAGAAATGGTTATTTCAGATTTATATATATATATATATATATGTATGTATGTATTTTTTTTTTAAAGAAAACTAGGATTTGTGAATTTAAAATGAAATAAATTACAAACAAATGTATGCATACAAACATAATTAAAATAGAATTTTTTTTGTAATACAAAGTGAACTAAACAAACATATATGCAAAAGCTTGTGAAAGAAAATAAAGTAAAATAAATATCCACAAAACCAAAAATAAAAGCAATATATGTTAAATTATAAAGCAAGTACAAATATAAGCATGGGCTGTAAACATAAAAGAATAGGAAGCATGGGAACAAAGTATCTTCAGCCATGACTTGCTTATACCTTCCCCTGTACACAAATCTTCATTTATATATACACATCCTGTACAAAAAAAACATACTGTAAACACTCTCCCCTATATATATTATTCAACTCAAACATCAAGAAGCAAGGTACAAACCAGTTCCAAATTGAAGAAACCTGTTCTCTGTCTTCCACAAAAGAATGTGAGCAAACCTCTTAACTCTGATTTTTATCTGGATGTTTGGATTCGTATGAGAAGCTATGTTGTGAATATATTTGAATGTTGTGCCTGCTTCATGTGTATATAAGTGTGTGGTTGGGTTTATAACTGATGAAGGTATGAACATATCCTGTTCAAACTTACAGGCTGCAAATAAAAAAAAAAAAAAAAAAGAAAAAAAAAATCTATGAGCAACTTCACCTTTAAACCCTTAAGTATAATTTTGGTTCATATTATTTCTGTGTTCCATCTTGTAATGTGAAGTACATTTGGATATTTATCTTGTTGAACTACTGAAGTATAATGAGTGTATGTTTGTATGACTTGAAGAAGACCTCTGTTCCAAAAGATTTCAAACTCAGGTTATCTTTCAAAATTTTTTTCCTCTTGATCCAAGGAAAATCTGGACTCATAATTTAAACAGAAGTTGATTGTTTTACCTTAAGCTTTAATTTAAAATTTTATTTAAGATAAAACAACTAGTTAATGTTTCTGGAAAATCAAGGTACTGAGCAATACTTTAAATAAGTTAAAATTCGAACCTCTTAATATTCGAATTCAGGTACGTAGATCGAATTTTTATGCTGTAACTCGATTTTTAAAACCTAAATCATGATTTTTAGATCAAAGATAAAGGAGTAGTTTGGGTTTGTAGGAATTTCAATGTTTTAGTGATCTATGGTGATTTACAGATTAGTAGGGATCGGGGCTTTGGTTAGTGATGGAGGGATGAACGGTGGTTGGAGGAAAAATGGCAGATGGTGATGCAGTTCACCATGGAGGTCGCGGCAGTGGGTTTCCCTCTGGAACCCTAGTTTTACTGGGTGAGATAAATTTGGGGACTTCGGCACTTGTAGGTGATCGAGTGCTATGGGCTGTTGGGTGGTGGTAGAGATTGAGGCGACGAAGGAGATGCCGGAGTTTTAGCACCTACGATGGTCGGAGCGTGGGGGACGACGTGTTGACAGGTTTGCTAAGTGATGGGTCTCGCGTGTTCCAGGTTTGGGTTGTATGCTCGTTTTTGATTTTGGGGTTCGATGTGGTCTCTGGGTGGTCGATTGGGTTGAGGTGGTCGGCGAAGACTTGTGAGTGGCAACGGTGATGGTCGGAGAGGTGGCGGACGCTGGTGCATATGCACACGTATCAGTGTGTATCAGTGAGGAGTTTGGGGAAGAAGGTAATGCACTCGGGTTCAGGCTTGTTCTCGTGTGGGATGACTCGAAGTTTTACTCGGGGCTTTGTGAGTTGAACCCGAAGCAGGGGCTGGTGAGACTTGGGTAGGTCTTAGTTTCAGGTTTTAACCTGTTTTGTTTTGAAATTTAAAACCAAATTTGAATTTTAAAACTTTATTAAAAATAAATTTGTATTTATTTTAAAGCTTGAAATTTAATTCGGAATTTGATTTGAGAATTGAAATCAATGTTTCCAAACACATTATAATTAATCATTAAATCATAAGTATGAATAAGTTTACTTTAAGTAAAGAAGATTTAATGATCTACAATTCATTAATTATTAAGTTAATAAAAAAAAAACTAGATTAATTAAATAAGTAATTAAAGAGTAAAGTGACATGTGAAGGGTTAAAGATTAATTAATTGGTAACTAAGGATCTTTTAATTAAATATTAATTAATGATTAAAGTTGATTAATCAAGTGATTAAGCAATAATTAATTCATGAATAATGTGATAAATCAATCAAGGTAATTAATCTGAGATTAATTAATGTAGTTAAAGGTTAATCAAATGAAAATGATTTAAGGATAAATTACTAAGTTAAAAAGAAATTAATTAATGGTTAGAGTTAATAAAGTAATTAGGAATAATTACTTATTATGATTAATTAAGGATAATTAATCAAAAAGGAGATAAATTAAATGATTAATTAATTGAGAATTAATGGTTAATTAAATAATTAGTGATTAATTATATGATTTCAAAGGCTAATTAAAGGGTAATTAACAATAATTAAATTGAGTTCAATTACTTAAGAATAGTAATTAAATAATTATGAATAGTTAATAAGGATCATTTACTTGAGATTTATTTGACAATTTATTAATGTGATTAATCTTGATAATTAATGTGATAAATTAATTTGTGGATTGTATTAAGTATAATTATTTAATAACAGTAATTTAGAAATAAATTATTCAATATAATTAATTGGGTTAATCAAATCTGTTTAAATTAAATTCTTAATTTAACTAATTCAGAATAATCACTCGATAATTTTGGAAAGGTAATTACTTAGAGAAATAATAAATGAATGATTATATTGTATGAAATGCCTTGAATTGATTGTCTTATCTGATTTGTGATATTTTGTTATGTAGATTGAGCTGTGTATATTTATTTACATCTGTATATTATCTGTGAATCTGTGAATGGACGATAAGCGTTATAGTTTATATCGCTTATTAAATATATTGTTGTATTTGAATCTGTGATGATTGAATGGTTGTGCACTATTGAGTTAAAACCCCTGAACCACACCATACACACACAAATATGGATTTCACGAGGAAATCGATTAAGTCGCAGATTTTTGAAATAGTTCAATTTGAATCTTTAAATTCAAATGTTTTGGAAATGGAATCGGAATAAATGTGAAAAGCTTTTGGAATGGAATTTCAAAATAAAATTTATTATTTTTAAATTACTTGATTAAGTTTTGGAATTTAAATAATTTGATTTAAATTTAAATTCAATACTTGAAATTGAATTCTATGATTTGAAATTAGGATTAAAGATGTTATATTGGTTATATAGGGATTAAACCACTTTTAAGTATTGTTTTTGGGAATTTGAATTTAACCCAAGGATTTAAACTCGTATAAATGAACCAGATTTCCAAATGAAAACTGTTGTTTTCAAATGATAAACACTTTTAGATAAAAACTGAGATTCCAGTTAATTAGGGGAATTTCAAGATTGAATAGAGAAATGATTTTCCTAAGTTATGAATGAATCCTTTTTGAAAGCTATGAATTAAATCTGTTTATTTTTAACAGATTTAAATTGATGATTTGTTTAAATCAAATTGAAATGAAATTGTTTTGAAGGCTATAAGTTAAATCTTTGATTTAAAGATTTAACGAGTTAAATCAAATTGAAATGAAAATTGATTTGGAAAATATGTGAATGAATCTTTTGTTTAAAAGATTTAAATGTGAAAATTGTTTAAACCGTTAAAGGTTGTGAAAATGAATCTTTTTGTTTAAAGATTGAAAATGTTAATTTGTTAAACCATTTGAAAGAAAGTTTGAATTATTAAGTTGTGACTTAATTGAAATCCCATATCCATATGTTTTGAAAAATATTTTCGCTCACTATTCGGGTTTAGCCGGGAAAGGACCTTTGTGTCGTATAACCCATTCCGAATATGTGATACGTCGTTATGGATAGCATTTGAAGACCGGTGATGAAGACCGGGTATTTGCGAAAGCGATAGGATGACCTATCGATTGTTTCTGCACCAAGTCGCGCCGGTATAGAAACTCCCTAAGTGATGGGAAAATCCGATCGGGATTGTGAATATCCGGGTTGCAAGGACTTCTTTGTAAGTGCCTTCGGTTCTGTTCGATCCCAGAACAGACTTGTATGGATTGTATGTCTGACGTTACAAATTGAGATATAAAGCAGATTTCTTTCAAATATATTTCTGTTGGTGGCGGAGAATTTATTCTTTTAGCTTAACACCCTTCTCTGAGACATACGAGCTCAGAGGTTATATAGTTGAAGTTATCAGCGATATATTCCCAATTTGGTAATGTGACATGCTGAGTGTTGCTGTAAATGATCATTGTGTTGATCATTTGTTGACCCAAAGCATGGCTTTTGTATAAAGTATGTTTTCGTGGACGTGACTTCGTCGAGCCTCACACCCCGGAAATGGTCAAAACAGGAAAGATGCGGCAAGGTTATGAGGGGTAGCACCCTTTAGGGTATGTACATTTCCTTCTGGATAGAGGTGGTATCATGGTATGGAGCCCAGATATTTAACCTATGTGGTTACTACGAATTTATTACTTTGTGGTTGTTGGTTTTCGGGATCCCGTGAGAAAGGTCGTTTACGATCGGGGAATGGCGTGCTCGTGTCAGTAGTTACCCAGTTAGGGGTAACCCGGCCTTGTGTTGGCAGAGTTCCGGTTTGGTTCTCGGGGATGTCTTTCCAGAGGCATTCTCATGTGGCAATGGGAAGTTCCTTGGCCTGACCATTTGTTGGAAATCCAAAGAAACAATACGAAACTTGTACGGTATTGGTTGTAGAACCTATCATTCACTTATGGTGTCGCAACACTGTTTGGATGGTAGCTATAGTAGGCATACGATAATGGTCGTATGTTGGCTAAGATTTATATTCTACTTTCGAAATGAATTTTTCCTACACTATACACTAGTAATAATATCAAATGCTTCTTTTTAATGCGTATCAAGCATCTTTGACTATCATAAGGAGAAATCTCCTCCGATTCTGCGTTTGCATTGTGTGTGTGTGCGGGAGGCCTTATGGTAGTCTCATTTTTAAAAAGCATTGCGAATTGACTTTGAAAATCTTTTGTTGAATGTTTTTAATAGATAAACTGTTTTGTTGCTCACACCAGTCCCACGACTGATCCGGAGTTTATTGTTTCCTTCCTAAACTCTGGGTGCTCATTATTTTCTACACGAGCAGTCTAGAGTTGGGTTTTACAGATAGTTAGATATAGTGGATTATCTGGAGTTGGTTCAGTCTTTGGACCACACCAGTCTTGCTAAGCTTGGTGCAATGTTTATGGGGAGTTCGAGCTATTGCTGGATTGATTCTTGGAAATGGAGTTACAGTTCCGATTTGGAGTACTTCCTTGAAGACTATCTTAGAGTTATTTGTTTCGCTGCTAGATGTTATCTATCGTTTTCTTTCCGCTGCTATTTTATTGTATCATATCTCTGATGTATATTGATATCTATTGGATCATCTGTTGTATCAGATATTGTATCAAAGCTGTATATCAATGTATTATTCTTTTATTCCGCTGTGTTGTTTACTTAATGATTGTTATAAGCTCCGGCGAACCGGATTTGAACGATCGAATCTATGGCATTCGAATACGATTTGAAGTATGGATGTCGATTTTCGAGCGGGCAAAATCCGACTCGTTACAAATAACTACGAAACTGCCATGAATTGTATTGTCTATTGGATGATGTATTTTGATGGATGTTATTGGTTGATATTTAAATGTTTGGATGTTTATTTGCTTATATATACTGTTATGCATACATATGAAACTGTGATTCAATTTAAGTGATATATATTCATCCCTGACATTTAATTGAAATAAATAACTACTTGGCCATAGGATAGAAAATTATATACGGACATCGAATTGGCTAAATTAATAAATTTTGAAATCGTCGATTTGAAATTTATTTAAATGTTTGATTTAAGAGTTATAAATAGAAATCAATTTATAGAAATCGAATTTATCGAAAAATTGAGTTTGGGGTGTTGAAATAAATTTTGGTTAAAGGAATTTAGTTAAATAATTTAAGTTGAGACTTTGAGATTTAAAATTTGGATATAATTGAATTTCGAAAATTTATCTGTTTTAAAGATTGAACATTACTTCGAGCTTTGAGCATTACTAAGTAAAAGCGATAAAAAGATATTTTGGAAATTGAGCTTGAAATTTAATCATGTTTGTAATTTGGATTTAAACTTGAATATTGATGGAAAATTTGTTAAGTGTTATAAATGGATATTTTGAAATCAAGCTCCAAATCGATAAAAATTGAAATTGAATAAATTAAAGGTGAATGTAAAATTGAATTAATTTGAAGTAAATGTTGACATTGATTTGAATTGAAATCGAAATTGAATCGGTAGAATAGAAATTGAAATTGATTTGAATTGGGAAGTCATAATTGAAATGGATTGGTTTTGAAGCTGTTGTAATTTGTTTTTCCAAATTACTCTGTTATATAAACCATTTTGAATACTTAAACTATTTTAATCTATTTTTAATCTACTTAACCCAATTTAAATTATTTTAAACTAATTTATCTATTTTAAATCCATTTTAAAGATTTAATTATTTTTATCTATTTTAATTATTTAAACTACTTTTAAACTACTTAAAACTATTTTCTAAAAATTTCAAGCTGGTTAATAAGGTGAAATGTTTATGTTTAAATCTTGAATTTAAAGACGAATTGGGATAAATGAAGTTGCAACCTAAATTGAAATTCGAAATGATTTTGAAACCGAAATGAGATATTGATGCGAAAAACGATTTTTGAAACGAAATCTTAAATTTGAAAAGATACGACGATATTTGAAATGGATATGACTTTTGAAGCGAATATGATATTTTGATATCAATTATGAATCGATTTGAAATGTAAAAGAGCCAACGGTGTAATAATACGTAGTTATTAAAGAGACCGGGATCGGATATGGACATACTCTCTGTCGATACCGAACACCACTTTAATAACTATTATACGCAGAGTGTTGATCCAGAATGAAGTGGATGGTTTGGTGAACGCGTTGACTGAAGAAAGAGAACGATTATTGGATGACCCCTGACATGACTAAAACAGGAGCCGCGCCGGGCCATTGAGGTTCGCCACCTCTAGCGGACACGCTTCTTCGATACCATTTCTATTACATTTGTGATGCGATTTGGGTGCACCCCTTGATTTGGGAGTGTTGTTTCGCGGTGTTGGGGTAGCTGCTGGCTATGCTCAGCATCAGTCCGGATCACGCAACTACTAGTATCCTAGTTGGTATCGCCTCATGTACCTTGTCATACCGATTATCCTATTCGCTACCACTACGTTTTGTTTTGTGTTATACCTATGGGGTACCCTCTGATAACCAACAGTTTACGGTGGGGCTTACGGTGCCGTATAGACTATGGCATTATAAAAATGTGCTAAGGGGGATTATGGTAACGCCTTAACGCTATTTTGATACTTTATATTACTGATGGACATTATCTACTTAGCGTACATTACTACATAGTAGATAGTTTAACGGATCCTTAAGAGATGGAAAATCCCGTAACATCTCTTGAGTTATTGCACGCACGTTGACACTGGATATGAGATGTCAAACCCCGTAAACATCTCTGACGCCGTTACACTCATATTTATTTACGATTGATTTAACTTTCATAAGGATATTTTAGTCTTGACTCGAGTGTTTTGTCTTTTCATTACGCTCGGGTCAGTCTTGAGTTTTTCAGATTTTTGAAGATCTATTCTGGAGGATGAAGACGAAGATTTGGTATACTATTACTATTATTACCCTTGCATCATGCTATCTGCTGCATTATTTTAATTGTTCTGTTGTATATGTATAACTCTGATAAATGTTGTATAAATAATTGTCATAGTATAGTAAACAGCTTCATGAACTGTTTATTTGACTATTATATTTTATCGTTCCGCTGCGAGATTCTGTGTTGTTTCATTTCCTTTATTTCTTTCCTTTTGTTTTCTTATTTACCCCAATAACCATCTGCCCTTTTGAATGGTTTGGAATCGACATGGGTATTTGATCGTCGGCTTAAACTGTCCAAAAAGGCGGGTCGTTACACAAAAGATAAAATATAGTATTATTTAATAAAGGATGTTATGGAAGTAATAATTTTAAATTTAAGTGGTTTTGGTTATAAAAGAGATTTAAATGATTTAAAAGAGTTCCAACAGCTTTTGTTAATAAGCTACTCTTCTTTAAAATGAATTTATGGATTTTAAAGTGATTTTGAAATTTTTTTATCTTGGTATATATAAAAACTAATTTAAAACTCTTTTAATTTATTTATTATGGATTAACAACAGTGAGAAGTTTAAAAGTGAATTATATATAAAATATTTTAGAAATCATTTTCTATATGATAAAATTAAATTAATTACTTTCAACCTATAAATTATTGTTGGCCTTTATTGTATTTAGCTTTTGGATATTTTTATGCAAATTTAAATTGGATTTCTGTTGAATTTCTTGATTTTCTATGAAACAAAGAATTTTAATAAATGTTTAAATTGTCAGGTGGTATGAGACATTTTTTACAATTCTTTCGATTATTATTATAATTTGTTAAATAGAGTTTGAGTGGAAATTACTAGTTTTAGTAAAAAAATTGAATTTACTTTTTGGTATGGGACGGTTAAGTAAATTCTTGTGATTACTGGAGTGACAGTAATTAATTCTTAGAGTTGTATTATCTTAGCGTGTTCGTATTTTAGACCGATAGATCCCCAAGAGAAGATACGTAACGACTCAAAATTTTCGATCCCGAAAATTCCAGATAGTTATGAAAAAGAAGAAAGAGATAAGAAGAAGAAGAAGAACAGAATCATCAACATCTCACATTCGCAGCGGATAAAATATAATAATAAATAATAGCTTACAGAAGAATACTATATCTGTCGATTACATTTAAATACATCAGAGTTACACATATATTTAAACACTGGACATATACAAAGCAACATGTCACAGAATTACAATAATATAATACAGCGGAAATACTCTACACGTTCCTGTCATCCAGCTCGCCTCCTGAGCTCCAGAACGTCCTTACCTGAAAATCTGTAATACTAGGTCTGACATTACACCAAAGTAACACCTGGGTCAGGCTGGAAACCAGCGTGAGTAAACCCATCCAACATGGAATACAAAGCATACAACTTATAGAACCCGGGTAACCCAAATCAATTTACAAAGTCACAATTTGTTATAGACATAACTTATTTTCAAAATAAGTTTTTCTAAGTGCCAAAATTTAGATTAAATAATCCGATTCATTTAAATCCATTCATTCCAACCTATCAATTTCTCATATCAATTTATAAGAAATTCGAAGTGGTTTCGGGTATCTCCCAATACTCGATCCCGGCCTCTTCGAGTCTCATGTCATCCTATCCCAAGTTATCCATACGAAGTACACAACATTTCATATCAGAGGTATCAACTCATTCAAAGCATCCAATACCATTCAATCGGCCATAAGCAAAACTTGTTCGCTACCAATATTAATTAAATTAAATCTGATTGAATTTCTAACCTCTACCATTTAGAATTCTTCACTTGTCATTAATTAATTTCAAATCAATTAACCAATCTTACCTTCATTCATTCATCTTGATTAATCAACCTGGATTAATTATCCTTTAAATTACATCCAAGAAGTTAACTTTAATTACTTTCACGATATTAATTTTCTTACCTAGAATTAACTATTTTAATTACGTAAATCCTTAATTACTTATATTAATTAACTTCTCATATGTCACTTATTACCAAATAATTCATTTAATTAATCAATCTTTAATTACATCGTTGATTACATAAGTTAATGATTTCCAATCATACTTCAATTTACCCTAATCTAAATTAATTGCATTAAATAATTATCATTAATTAAACTACAAATATTAATCATTCTTGATTTACCTCAACCTATAATTATCTACCATGCTATTTACTTCATTAAATCAATTAATTACTCCTTAATTAATTATCTTAATTAATCTCTTGATTAATTTCACAGAGTAATTATATTTTATTAATTACATTAAGTAATTACTTATTAAACCACCAAATGATCATTCCAAATTAATATAAACTTAATTAATTAACCCGAATCATTAATTAATTTAATTAATTAATTATCCATTTAAATTATCCTACCTATTTAATGAATCACCAATCGTTAAACCCTTATTGAATTTACTGAACCATTTTCTTATTTACGATTTAAGTTTAAAACCATTAAAAACCCAATGCTTCGAGTCAAACAACAATTAACTCGAGAACCAACCAAAAACCAAGGTTACTCACATCACATCAATTCAACCATTCAACCAATTATTCAAATTTAACCATATAAATCCAAAATAAAAATAAGAGTGTGATTAACTCACCTTTGGTTTTATTAGCATCCATTCCCAAATCCATCTTGTTTCTTCTCAAAATTTGACCTTGTATAAATATTATATGATTTTTATTAATATTTTACATAATCAAACAATCAACTATCCCTTTTAACAATTTTAATTAAAATTTAATTTTAAATTAATCACTTCATATGATAATTTAAATTGACCAATGACTTAATTAACTATTAATTCCTCCCTTAAAACTACATATAGAAATAAATTATAGATTTAAAAATCTACCTTTTTATAAATTCCTCAAACATTTTAAAATCCTTATTACATATCAAAATCTTTTCCATACATATATAAAATTAACTAAGATAGGCATGAATATAATTTTTTTCTTTACTGCAATAACAATTTCATTTTTTTTTCATTTTTTCATTTTTTCAATATCCCTTACTGTAATAAATCATGTTTCCAATATTTATTAACTCAAACAAAAATCTAAAATTGGCTATACCTCACTGCCTCGAATGCAAGCCAAACCCTTCGTCGTCGAGTATCGCTGCCAACCACATCCCACGCTTTAGCAATTTCATCCTCATCCATTGCAGGCAACTCAACTTGCATAACAACTTCAATCCCTAACATCAATTCCTCTCCTACAACAAACACCTACAGACTGCAATCGCGACTACGAACAACCATCACTGCCTTTCACAAGCAACTCGCGAACCATTCCCTTTACCTCCTCTCCATCAACAACAGATCACCCACTTCCTCTGTCGAAAAATCAAATCGCCTCCAACTGCCATCACGCAACATTCCTCGAACCCACGAACGCACTCCTCAAACACTGCACTCCTCAACCAGTCGCCTCATCCTAAAATCGCAACCAAAATCTGACTTCTTGCTCCTCCCGTGACCATCGCGATCTTCCCCTCACATGTCTCCGCACTCGACTGTCGTGCATCCTAAACCCACGTCGCTCCTCCTAAAGTCGTGACTACAACCCTAAACTCGCCGCATCGGGTTGCGATCCTCCCCCTATTTATCTCCCTTGCTGAGGAATCGGCCTTGAATTTTTCATTTGACGAATTCGATAATCTGGAAAGAGGCTTCGGCCATTCTTTGATTTTGATTTTTTTATTGAATTCGATTTCTGTTGAAGGTTAGAGAAGGGACAGGGATAAGTTATAGGGTTGGGAAAGCTTCTTGAGTATGCGTGAATATTAAATAATTAAACATCGAAAATATCACGTGTTGCATAACGCGAAATCCCGAACCCCGAATCAGACATGCCGAAAAACGTTTATAAGGTTTTACCCGCGTTCCGAACACAATGGAACGTGATTCAGAAACCAGTTTAATCGTATGCGCGAGTTACAGAAGAAAATGATCAAATTTAAATTAAATCGATTAAAATAGTTCTAAGCGTTTTGAGCTGCCAGGGTCAAACGACAACTCTGATTGCTACGAAAATTGAAATCCGATAATAGCTAACTATTACGGATCCAATAGAACTGGTTTCGTTGAATTCTGAGACTGTGCCTCGGAAGGCTATTTTTAAATTCAATTTAAACGATAAAATTTCAAAACTTAACAAAACACTTCCGAATCAATTTTTTTAACACCTTTACTATCTTTAGTATCATCCATATAAATTTTATAAGCCTTTAAATTAGTTTTAATAGGCTTAAAATCCCATATTCAATATTTTACCCAATTTCAAATTATATAATTCAATAATTTAGTTATCAAGTAAATATTGATATTTGGAATTCAAGTTTAAAATTAACTTTTAAATATTTAAAATCAATTAATTATTTCAATTTTAAATTGTTAAAAATTATGGGTCGTCACATTCCTCCCCCCTTAAAAGAATTTTGTCCCCCAAATTACTATTTAGGGAGAATGGACCAACACCCATTTACTTTTTCTCCAAATCCACAATTCAACATCCTACCAGCTATCTTTTATTGAAGACCCCCACTCATCTCAACCAACTTCCCAAAACTTTCTATAGTTTTCAAACAATACCCTTTTGCTCAATGATTTAAATTTCAATTTAAAACCAAATTTTGAATTATCAAAATTTTCTTAAAATTTTTCTAACTCTCTAAATTTCCGAAATTTTTTGCCAGCATCTCCTTTGCGCGGCTAGCTCGGTACTACTACAAAATGCCTCTACGGGCTCCCAAATTCCATAATAAAACAAAAGGCCGAGTGGCTAGATTAAAAACCTAATCCTATTTCATACAGAAATTTAAATACATACCTTTTAGTCGGGCAATTCAAATTTATCTTCTGAAATCACAAACCATTTCCTTTCTCTTTATACTACCTGCATATCTTACTTAGCAACAATATTCAATCGTAACCTTTCAAATCATTTTATACATTTTCTTACAGAAGTTTTCATATCCATTTCTATTCAAACTAGTTTTCCCCATTTTCATACGAATTCAATTTGCTTTAAATTTTGAATATTGAATTTTATCTTTCAAGTATAACTGATTCATATTAGTTCATCTACTAATTTACTTTAATTTCCAATTTGAAATAGTTTTGTCGTTAACAAAAATTTTCTAACTCCCAAAACTTTTGAATTTTTTTGGCAGAGTCTCCTTTGTACAGAGGAGCTTTTGCAATTTGACAAGAGATATGAATATGTATACATCGACCCCCACGGTCGGAGAAAGCAAAAACAGTTCATATTTCCTATTTTTATTGCGTAGGCGTACCTTTATTTAACATTTTTAGCAAGCAGCTATTAATTTAAGTAATTAGCGCAACCAAATCCAGCCAAACGGCTCTTCAGGTACCTATACTTACTCAATTTACACATATAAGCACTATATATATGAAGTTTATAACATTTCTCTTATTTAAACAACTATAACACTTCAATTCTAAAAGAAATACATTCAAAATAACTTCCTTGAGCAATTTATATGTCTTCAAAACTAATTCAATTGCTTTCAACCAATTTATATACCATTTCCTTCAATTTTAATGGTTTGCAACTCAATTTCTTACATTCAATTGATTTTTAATCCAAACAAGCTCATATTCACTTCAAATGATTCAAAATAAATTTTATTTAATCTCTACCAACTCATAGAATTTTAATTACTTTTGTTTATGCCAAATGACAATAATTTTTATGCAATTTCGACGATATTCATTTAATAGAATATCCATTTTAGTTTATAACTACTTCAAATTAATTTCAACTCATTTAATATTTATTTCCATTTCATTTCTAATTTATTTACCAACCATACATTGCATTTCATTTCATCTCCGCATTGGATTCATTTTAAAACTATTCCATTGAGCTTGACAATACTCATTTCTTATATTAATATCCATTTTCTAGATAAATTTAACCCAAATCCTTATTTAATGGTCTACTATCCTGATTCGAAACCAAGCTTTTATTTAAGTAAATTTGCTTCAAATTAATTCGCCTCATAACTCAAATCCATTCTGATAATCCAATTCCAATTAAAACTTTGATTTAATTTCTATTCAAGCAGACTTCATCCATTTATTTATTTATTTTACGTAATATCTCCACTTATTTTAATTCATTATCAAACCCAAGTCGACTTCTATTTACAATTCGAATTTATTTCCAAACTCCATTATTAACTTACAATCCATTTTATTTAACCGAGTTAAATTTTATTAACATACTCTATCAATTAATTATTCAGTTAATTAGCTTACTTCCAACTTTTGAATCAATATTTGATTTTATTACAAAAACCATTTCATTAAATTTTCCTGAGTTCAAATTTTTCATCATTCCAGTTTAGATTTTCTTTCATCGTTCAAAATTCTAACACTTTTATTTTAAAATTTAGAAATGCTTTTAAATTCAGATACTACAAGTGAAATAGCTTTTTATAAAAATATTTCTTATAACTTGATGTCTCAACCAGTGCATCCTTGTTCTTACAGAAATTCAGTCATACGTTGATCAGGCATAGGACTGAAAATCTATAAGTACTTGCAGACCCATTTTCAACATCCAGTGAAAAATACTTGAAAAAAATAATTTCACTGAAAATATCGAAAACAGTTTTGAAAATATAGAGGAAATATCTTTGGTGAGAATGCTCTGGAAATCAGCACCCCCATTCATGGTCGCAGTTAACCCAATGGTTACGTTGCCATCCCGACAAAATCCATAGATAACTGTAGGCCTCCACGCCCCTCGATTACACCATGGAACCCGCTACAGATCGCAGCTACAACTGGGGTTACGTAGCTATCACAGCAAAAACCCATATAATTGTAGGCATCAGCGCCCTCGAATTTCGTTGCCAAAAGAATGAAACTTCTCCACTCCACTCGACCATAGATCGCAGTCTACCGATGTTGCGTTGCCTTCCCGGCAAAATCAGTGTAGACTGTTGGCACTCATCCTCCACACGATTTTCGCTATGATCCCCACAGTAGATCGCAGTGACATCGAGTTACACTGTCGTCACAGCATAACCCAAATGCCCCTGTAGGCATCAGCGCCCTCGACTTTCGCTACCCAACAATCCTCAGGAACTAGTTTGTCCGGACTCCTCATAGGATCAACTTTAGAATCCCCCCTTGGGGATTAAGGCAGCACCACCCGGTGGTACTCCTGAGAAGTTCATTTCAAGGGAGCGCCTTTTTCCTCAGAGCCATCATCAAAACACTTTATACTATGCATATAGTATCTTTCAAATCATACACCTAGTATGATCTCATACAAGGCTCCTTTACACAAAATGATTATCCCAAAATCGATAATTCTCAAACTAAGCTTTTCAAATTTTTAATATTGATTTTACCCAAAAATCAAAAGCCTTTCCAAATCCAAAGGTTCCCAAAACCTTTTTTAAAAATCCTCATAAGATCCTTTATATATTTATATAGATATATATAAAATTTAAAAAACTTTGGATCATTTCAAACTTGTATAAAACTCCTTTTATACTTCAAACACCTTCAAAAATCCTTTTCTTCTGGCAATAGATTTAACAAGAGGAGATTTATCTTATATAACAAAGATATATAACTTTTTTTATTCAAAATCAAATATTCCAATCTGATTTTTCGTTTCATTATCAATTTCATTCATATCCGTACGATGTACACTTATCATCCGTACGTATACCAATCTGATCGCTCACTCGATCACACAGTTTCACTTTCGAATTAGCATCGTCCACCTGACTTCCTAGTGCGGACACAAATCTGGTTTCTTGATTAGATACTGTCATTCTCCTTGCATAGCCATAATTATGATAGAGAATATCCAGAACCAATCAACAATCCATATCCAAGATCGTCGTCGAAAATCGAGTGAAAAATCCCAACTTGGATCGATAAACTATCTCGAAATTCTGTGCTTGAAACTGGATCAAATCACTATGGGAATAGAATAATAAACGTACATCCCACGTATTTATTTTCATTGATTTTCAGCCAAATCAATTCCCCTTTCATTCAGATTTCCTTTAATTCCCTTTCACTTATTTACAATTGCCATAATACTCATTGAATTATCGCTTCAATCCTTATCTCAGTTGGGTATTTAAATCAATAACAATTTGAACTCCAACCAGTTTATATTTAGAAAATAGCTTGAAAATTTTAAAAATAGATAAGTAGTTGAAAAATAATTATTAGTTTGAAAAATAGCTATAAAATAGTCAACTAATTGTAAAATAGTCGGAAAATAGTTGAATAGTTTCAGGAGTTTTAAATAATTGCAAAATAGTTGTAAAATAGAAATTAGTTTGTGAAATAGTTGAAAAATAGTAATTAGTTTAGAAAACAGTTGAAAAATGGTTAAATAGCTCCAAAAATAATTGTAAACCAAGTATAAACTAATTTGGCTTTAAGAAAGAAAGGTTGTATATCTTTTTTAATAGCTTAGAAAAATAATTTTGTATCAAAACAATTTATATTGAAAATAGTTAAGAGTCAACTGTTCACTTCCCTAACAATTCAACTTAAATTTCCACTTCCATTTAATTGACTCAATTCTAACTTGAATAACTTCAATTTCTATTGAAATTTATTTAAACCCAATTCAAGTTGAATCAATCTTGATTCCTTTCCCGATTTAAATCAAATTCCATTTGATTTTAATCCTGTTCAACTTTAATTATAATTTCAAATTATTCCAATCAATTTGAATTATTATCAATTGAACCCACTCCCAGTTCAAATCATTTCAATTCCTGCTTGAATTTAATCCCAATTCCCATTCAAATTTTAAACCTTCAGATTAATAACCTTTCCACTTAAGTTTAGAACTTGCTTCACTTGGGTTTCACATCACACTACAAGGAAAATTCAAAACTCAACCTTAGAGTTTATTTTCATATTTATTTCCTTTACACCAGGCTACCTTTAAATTTTAAACCACCCTTGGTTTTAATTTCAAAACAAATCCCTTAAAAATCTTCCAAATATTTCTTGTTTTAAAATAAGACTATATTCAAAATAGTTTGAATTATATTATTTATTATTTTCCTTTAACTCTTTGAAACAATTGATTGTTTCTAGACTTAGGTTTTAAAACTTCACAATTTAAAAATCCACTTTAATTTAGAAGTTATACTCATCTTAAAAATTTACTTCATTTGTCTTACTTAATAACAAATACATCATTATTAAACACAATAATTATTTATAACAATACCTAAGGTTATCATATCCAAATACCAATTCCTTTTTATATTATTCTTACTTCTATAAATTCAAGATTAAATTTCAGTTTGAATCCATTTCAAACTTGCCTTTATTTAATTTTAAAATTTTTAATTTCTGAGCTCAATTCTAGAATTTTATTTCAACTAATTTAATTTTTATTTAGTTGTATTTCTGTTACCACTTAATTTAATTCCAATTCAAGATTTCAATTTGGTTGTATTATATTACTTTTGAATTCAATTCCATTAATTTGACATCCAATCACCTTAATATTTATTAGAAGGAGATATTGTTTTATATATAAAAATATATTTTTACATAAAATCATTTAAAATCTTTATATAAGAAAATAACAAGTACGCGCTCATATATATATATATATATATATATATATATATATATATATATATATATACACTCAACTCATTCTAAAGTACTTCAGACTCTATTTAATGAGTAATCCCTACCAGAGCCAAGGTTCTCGCTTAACCTTTCAGCTCTGATACCAAATGTAATGACCGGAAATTTTCGATCCCGAAAATTCTAGATAGCTATGAAAAAGAAGAAAGAGATAGAAGAAGAAGAAGAACAGAATCATCAACATCTCACATTCGCAGTGGATAAAATATAATAATAAATAACAGCTTATAGAAGAATACTAAATCTGTCGATTACATTTAAATACATCAGAGTTACACATATATTCAAACACTGGACATATACAAAGCAACATGTCATAGAATTACAATAATATAATACAGCGGAAATACTCTACACATTCCTGTCATCCAGATCGCCTCCTGAGCTCCAGAACGTCCTTACCTGAAAATCTGTAATACTCGGTCTCATCCGAGCATTACACCAAACTAACACCCCGGTCATGCTGGAAACCAGCGTGAGTAAACCCATCCAATATGGAATACAAAGCATACAACTTATAGAACCCGGGTAACTCAAATCAATTTACAAAGTCACAATTTGTTATAGACATAACTTATTTTCAAAATAAGTTTTTCTAAGTGCCAAAATTTAGATTAAATAATCTGATTCATTTAAATCCATTCATTCCAACCTATCAATTTCTCATATCAATTTATAAGAAATTCAAAGTAGTTTCGGGTATCTCCCAATACCCGATCCCGGCCTCTTCGAGTCTCATGTCATCCTATCCCAAGTTATCCATACGAAATACACAACATTTCATATCAGAGGTATCAACTCATTCAAAACATCCAATACCATTCAATCGGCCATAAGCAAAACTTGTTCGCTACCAATATTAATTAAATTAAACCTGATTGAATTTCTAACCTCTACCATTTAGAATTCTTTACTTGTCATTAATTAATTTCAAATCAATTAACCAATCTTACCTTCATTCATTCATCTTGATTAATCAACCTGGATTAATTATCCTTTAAATTACATCGAAGTAATTAACTTTAATTACTTTCATGATATTAATTTTCTTACCCAGAATTAACTATTTTAATTATGTAAATCCTTAATTACTTATATTAATTAACTTCTCATATGTCACTTATTACTGATTAATTCATTTAATTAATCAATCTTTAATTACATCGTTGATTACATAAGTTAATGATTTCCAATCATACTTCAATTTACCCTAATCTAAATTAATTGCATTAAATAATTAATCATTAATTAAACTACAAATATTAATCATTCTTGATTTACCTCAACCTATAATTATCTACCTTGCTATTTACTTCATTAAATCAATTAATTACTCCTTAATTAATTATCTTAATTAATCTCTTGATTAATTTCACAGAGTAATTATATTTTATTAATTACATTAAGTAATTACTTATTAAACCACCCAATGATCATTCCAAATTAATATAAACTTAATTAATTAACCCGAATCATTAATTAATTAAATTAATTATTTATCCATTTAAATTATCCTACCTATTTAATGAATCACCAACCGTTAAACCCTTATTGAATTTACTGAACCATTTTCTTATTTTCGATTTAAGTTTAAAACCATTCAAAACCCAAATGCTTCGAGTCAAACAACAATTAACTCAAGAACCAACCAAAAACCAAGGTTACTCACATCACATCCATTCAACCATTCAACCAATTATTTAAATTTAACCATATAAATCCAAAATAAAAATACAAAAGAGTGTGATTAACTCACCTTTGGTTTTATTAGCATCCATTCCCAAATCCAGCTTATTTCTTTTCAAATTTTGACCTTGTATAAATATTATATGATTTTTATTAATATTTTACATAATCAAACAATCAACTATCCTTTTTAACAATTTTAATTAAAATTTAATTCTAAATTAATCACTTCATATGATAAATTAAATTGATTAATGACTTAATTAACTATTAATTCCTCTCTTAAAACTATATATAGAAATAAATTATAGATTTAAAAATCTACCTTTTTATAAATTCCTCAAACATTTTAAAATCCTTATATACATATCAAAATCTTTTCTGTATATATAACATTAACTAAGATAGGCATGAATATAATTTTTTTCTTTACTACAATAACAATTTCATTTTTTTTCATTTTTTTAATATCCCTTACTGTAATAAATCATGTTTCCAATATTTATTAAGTCAAATGAAAATCTAAAATTGGCTACACCTCACCGCCTCGAATGCAAGCCAAACCGTTCGTCATTGAGTATCGCTGCCAACCACATCCCACGCTTTAGCAATTTCATCCTCATCCATTGCAGGCAACTCAACTTGCATAACAATTTCCATCCCTAACATCAATTCCTCTCCTACAACAAACACCTACAGACTGCAATCGCGACTACGAACAACCATCACTGCCTTTCACAAGCAACTCGCGAACCATTCCCTTCACCTCATCTCCATCAATAAAAGATCGCCCACTTCCTTTGTCGAAAAATCAAATCGCCTCCAACTGCCATCACGCAACATTCCTCGAACCCACGAACGCACTCCTCAAACACTACACTCCTCAACCAGTCGCCTCATACCAAAATCGCAACCAAAATCTGACTTCCTGCTCCTCCCGTGACCATCGCGATCTTCCCCTCACACGTCGCCGCACTCGACTGTCATGCAGCCCAAACCCACGTCACTCCTCCTAAAGTCGCGACTACAACCCTAAACTCGCCACATCGGGTCGCGATCCTCTCCCTGTTTATCTCCCTTGCTGAGGAATCGGCCATGAATTTTTTTCATTTGACGAATTCGATAATCTTGAAAGAGGCTTCGGCCATTCATTGATTTCAATTTTTTTATTGAATTCGATTTCTGTTGAAGGTTAGAGAGGGGACGGGGGTAAGTTATAGGGTTGGGAAAGCTTCTTGAGTACGCGTGAATATTAAATAATTAAATATCGAAAATATCCCGTGTTGCATAACGCGAAATACCGAACCCCGAATCAGACATACCGACAGACGTTTATAAGGTTTTACGTGCGTTTCGAACACAGTGGAACGTATTTCGAAAACCAATTTAATTGTATGCACGAGTTACAGAAGAAAACGATCAAATTTAAATTAAATCGATTAAAATAGTTCTAAGCATTTTGAGCTGCCAGGGTCAAACGACAACTCTGATTGCTACCAAAATTGAAATCCGATAATAACTAACTATTACGGATCCAATGGAACTGGTTTCGTTGAATTCCGA
This sequence comes from Allium cepa, assembly GCA_030765085.1. Taxonomy (NCBI): domain Eukaryota; kingdom Viridiplantae; phylum Streptophyta; class Magnoliopsida; order Asparagales; family Amaryllidaceae; genus Allium; species Allium cepa. The sequence continues at coordinate 734,763,307 of CM060935.1, read as the reverse complement.
GACTGTGCCTCAGAAGCCTATTTTTAAATTCAATTTAAACGATAAAATTTCAAAACTTAACAAAACACTTCCGAATCAATTTTTTTAACACCTTTACTATCTTCAGTATCATCCATATAAATTTTATAAGCCTTTAAATTAGTTTTAACAGGCTTACAATCCAATATTCAATAATTTAACCAATTTCAAATTATATAATCCAATAATTTAGTTATCAAGTAAATATTGATATTTGGAATTCAAGTTTAAAATTAACTTTTAAATATTTAAAATCAATTAATTATTTCAATTTTAAATTGTTAAAAATTACGGGTCGTCACAAGATAACTCTTTTTTCATCGATTTGAGAATTGACACATTTTTTAGTTTTGGGTAGGCTGATCTCTTTCGGAAGATCTCTTATGGTGTAAATACGGCTGTCTCTTTCACAAGGTAGATTTTTACATGCATCATGGTCTATAAATACTACAACCTATCAGTTTATTTTGTTTTATACAGTTATATTATGTTTACCTCTTTCGAAAGTTAAATTTGCATAAGACAGATTAGGAACATGGCCGCTCTTTTCTTTGACCGGTGTCTCTAATCTGCAGTTTCTTTTGGCAGGATCCCTTTTTATGTAGTGGGTCTCTTTCAGTAGATTTCGTGTCAATATATTAAACTGATAGATGACTACCAATATTATTTCATTATTGATGATTATTTCTTCAGAGATTTCTAGTATGGATATTTTGTATCCTTTATGGCTCTGAGGAATTTTAATTGGTTATCACCATATTTTGAGATGATAGTCTATTGAGACTTAATATGTATTTATGAAATGATGATTTGTTAGAAATGCAATATTTGAGTATTTGTTTTGGGCATATTTTATTTACGACTTATTTGTTTATTGTTAAGTCAAAATTTTGAGATTTGTATTTATTGGTTTGATATGCCTGTTTGAATTTTTAGGTTTTGGGCATATTTTGAGATGACTTATTTTAGAGTTAAAATTATTTATGGAACTACAAAGTAGTGAATTTAATTAATATGCCTTATTATGATTGTTTGTTTGGCATATTTTATGTGACTTATTATTTTAAGTCATATAGTTATGATATTAATATCTCACCTTTTTATTTGGATATAGTCTAACCCGTTAATTGTTTTTAATAATACTCGGGCAGGCCAAGACTTTACAGTTACAGGGAATCATTGACTCTTGGATTTTGAGTCAGCTTTGGAGTAGACTATTTTGACAATTTCAGTTTACTTCATCATTATATGTGTTGGCATTTAGTAGTAATGTCATGTATATTATTCAATAGTCATTTTATACCGGATATATTATATGAGGTACGATGTATATTGGAGTGAGTCTAGTATTGACATTCTGTAGACTCACATCTTATTATGAAATATGTTGTATATTAGTCTGCTGAAATATGTGACTTTTATTCTAATTTATCTATATCATATACTGTTATAAATATTTTTTACCCATATGTTTATTACTTTATGTTAATACCGTACACGTTAAATTTTTAGTTCAAATCCTCAAAAAGGTAAATAAGGCATGTCATGGTTAGTATAATGATATATTCCCATTCGATCGCCCTTAACCAGCCGTATTTTTCGGATTAGCAAACAACATTACTTGTAATGTTCTTTTCCAAACTAGGCATAAGTTGTTACAGCTTGGTATTAGTGCTAAATTCAGAATATTATAAAATATAATTTGCACAAGGTCGAAAGCTAAACCTTGATGATCTAGAGTCCCAACCCATAGGTGTGTAGTTGTTAGTAATTAATGAACTATATAGGAATAGGAATATAAATGATTATCGGGAATAATCATTGGGATGTATTTGAAAAAAATCTTTTGATAATACTTTATAACTTATTGTTATGTAAATATTGGAACTCACTTCTATAAAAGGTGAGATTTAATGGATATTATAAATAAGTGGATGACTTAGAATTAAATTGTTATGTCTTGATTTATTAGCGATTAGAGTGCACAACGGAAGCTGGAAAATAGCTTTCTGTCGAAGGCGGTTGTTTGTTTGATTGATTGAAATGTATGTTGTTTACATCAATGGATGTTAGATTGTTTTGAAAATTCTAAATAATTTTTGAATTAGTATTGAGTATTAATTTTCATCCGAAAATTTATAACCTGCTCTATATTAATTATTAAACATTACGGTATCTTCATTTATGTGGTTATCGTAAAGGAAATTGAAAACCTTGTTTTATATAAAATGAAATTGTAATTATTGGTAAAACCAAGTAAATACCAAGATGCACAGTGGAATTAAAATTTGTTAAGAAGTATTTTATTTAAATTTTGGAATGGATAGAAAGAACTTTTATAAAAGAAAATATTAAATTTGAAATTTGAAAATATACTTAATAAACAAAATAAGTAATGAGAAAAAATTTGATTAGTTAATGGATTCTTGGTTGTTATAAAATTGTAAGTGATTGTGAATAGGTAGAAATCACTATTGAGAGTTGAAACTTGCTCGATAATAACAATAAGAGCTTGCAGTGTCTTCAGAAGTGTAGTTACTGCAAGAAATAGTGAAAATTTAAATATGTACGAAATGTTAATTACTACGTGCGATTATAGTTAAGATGGATTAAAAATTTGATGTTTGTTTGAGGTGTATATTGATGAATGTGTGTACGATGGAATTATTATATATGAATTATTCTTATATGCAGATATTAAGATTGTTTGAAAAGACTTTGTTGAAAGCAAGCATCTGTTTAAATTAAAATCTTTTTGATATTGGATATACATATATATGGAATATTGTTATATTTATTATAAATAAGCTAATATTTGGAAAATCCTAAAGTATTAAAATAAATATGTATATCTTATAGAAAGTGATTTTGTGTTAAATTGCCCGTTGAATGTTTTACGAATTCTGGTCGATGCGCCCGATCATCGTTATCAATAGGGATTCCTAAACACTAGAACGAGATAGTTAGACACAGTAGTTCATGTTATAATAAATAGAGTTTAATGCAAGTTAACTATTACTTTAAAATTTGGATGAATATCTTGGAAAAATGTATTCGTGTAATAAATTTTGAAAGAAAAATGTTTTAAATACAGATAATATTTTGAGAAGTGCTATGGAGTATATATTTTCTTTTAAAGTGAAATATCATCTGAAATTTTGATAATAAAATAAAAAGTAAATTGATATGAGATTAGGTATTGCTCGAAACGGTAGAATATATTTTAGAAAATGTTTTGGTAAAATTTTTTGGGAAGAAAAGGTATATCTAGTATGAAAATATTTTTTTTTTGTATAATAAAATTTTGACGACCCATATAAGTATAATGAAGACAGTATGGATACCTATATGTATTGATTTTATTTTAGACGACGAATACAATCATCGAACTTAGCAATAGTCGAGGTCAATGGCGAGGCAGTGTTGATCGCATAATCAACATTATAGCTAATTGACAAAGCAATTTGCTATAAATAGATGGCAATCTAATGTCATTATATTATTTGGTAATTATTGATATTGTATTGTGGTTGTAATAAATGTTAGGATTTTTATTTATATTAATTTCCAAATTCATAAGAGTTTGAAATGAAACTAAATCTCAATTATGATTGTAATAAGTTACTAATTTTAGGATACTTGGATTTAGTGGATAAATATTTTGCTCCAATATGATTTTGTAAACTAAAATAAGAATTTAAGTTTTCTCTTATAAAGCAAAGGTACGAGGGAAATGTGTGGTAATAAAATAAAATAAATTTGTGTATGAAGACACTAAGTACCAAAATAAACTTTTAAGTTATTAATTATGGAAATAAAGTCTTGAAAATGTAATTGATTTTTTACGTTAACTACTCATAAATAAACTTTTAATAAGGAAATGCTTAGTTTTGAAATGACTTATGTACTACAAAGTTGAAAAATAAAGAACAAAAATCGGTCCATCGTTCTAAAATGATTTGTTTAGTAAATTTGCATTTGAAGGTTGATCTATAGCACAATAGTCCTATTGTTATAGTGTAAGCATAACACTAATATAATAACTCAAATAATATATGTTTTTTTAATGGCAACGTTAAGTATTTTTGATGCTTTTATTTTTAGCACATGAGCCATGATATCACTTGCATGCATTTTGACAATCCATTGAAAGCTAAAGTTTATCAATTGCAAAAGTTGCATATTATTGTCATTACCAAGATTACTTTGATATTCTTGTACATGAATCAGATTTGGACCTTTAATACATATAAATCTAGTAACCTTTCCATTTTTGTTGCAACATTCTCCAGTTGTAATATCATGTTGTATTGTTTGTTTTCGTTTCAGTACACCTTGTATTGATATCGTTAGGATGATTTCTTATATAACATGATGTTAATAAAATAAAATGCATACATATATGCAACAATTTATTTAGACAAAAGGTAACTTGTCTGCTAATATGTCTTCAATGTATGACACATATGTAATTTGTTTTTAGTTGATGTGAAAATTTAAATCTTTGGAAATATACCCCATAGTATCATTTATGTCATAACCATTACTTATACATTTCCAATAAAATGCTATCACTAACATACTTTGGATAATATTATTGCGTGTGAGAAGGGTTGTCATTATAATGCTAATGCCAGTGATGTATTTGTATTGATTAACAATGTTAAAGGATCTTAATTTTAGCTTTAGTAAAAGATGCCTTTATTCAAATGCAATTGTACAACTCTTTATGTTACATATGCATCTACAAATTTTTATTATTATATTATTTTGCATAACTTATCAGACATGTGAAAGCTTAATTTAATTATTTGATTAATGGTAGAGAAAATATGGTAGATTAATTTAATGGTTTCTATGGATAAAATTCAAATATCATTGCATCTTGTTTCCTTAAATAATGAAGAATTTTGAGCAATATTTCTAAAATTTTGAATTAAAAACTAAGCATGGTTTTGACCATAAATCTCAAACCATCAATTCATTTTCAATGATTTTAATTTATTTTGAAATATATGAAGTTTGCTATTGTTCAAACTAGAATTTAAAGGGAAGCATCTTTGCTGTCTTAAAGTTCCAAATTTTGTGTAAACAAAACTGAATATATTTGATCATTACTTTTTAACTGGTTGTTTGATTTTGATGAATTTTCCCATTTCGAAAAGCGTATAAATTAAGCAACAACTTTTGTTTAGGGAGTTTTGTGACATTTTAGTGTTAACTAGGCGTAAAACTCGGTTTTTCAAGGTGGGCCTGCGTTTATGTTATATTTCAAAAATTGGCATTCTATAGAGAAACCACCATATCTCGAGAAGTGGTTAACATTTTTGCAATCCGAGAACTATTTTGGAAAATTATAGCACTAAGTAACAAATTTACTTTGAAAACCATAGTTATTTTGATGTTTTTTTACATTTTAAGTTTTGTTTCCAAATGGTTAAATATTTAAGTTATGTTTCAACTACTTTAAATGGAAATCTAACTCTATTCTTTTGTTATTGGAATTACATACCACTTTATGTTTTATGTATGATCTCACATGAGTTGTTGAGTTGAGATAGGTACTTATGAAGCGGAATTGGATATGTTGGTTGATATTGACTTGCTTTGCTAGCTTAATAATAAGCAAACTTGATTAAAAATGCTAAAATAAAGGTACGCTTTCAGATTAAATATAGAGTTGTTTGAAATATTATTATGTGTTGTGTTTCCGACTGTGTGGTCATTGTATGTCGTTTGTATTATATTTATGAAGTTGCAAACGACTGTCCATACAAAGGAGACTATCGAAATTTTCCAAAAATTTTAACACTTGGAAAAATTTCAATAAATTTTCATGTGCAAAGAAACAGAAATTAATAAATGAATCTATTTTAAATTTTAAATACACGGTAGGTTTGATTTTATTGTTAACTACTTAAGTTTTGATGAAGTTTCAACGTAATAGTAGAATTCGAAGAGAGTTAATGTTTGAATGTGTTTTTGACGTCTTCCTATAAGAAATTGCGAGGACGCAATTTTCATAAGAGGGGAGGTCTGTAATAGCCATGTTTTAGAAGCTATAATATTAATTAATTTAATTAAAACATATGTGTTTGAATTCGATTTTAAAATTCTTATTTCTAGAATCAAATTATTATTTAATTACATCCTATTTACTAAAGGATTTTGTTATATTAAAATTTAATTAATTAATAGATTCATTTTTGATAATATTTGGAAATGTATATTGTCCAATGATGTGTAAATCAAATTAATTTAAACTAAAATCGATTTAAAAATCAATACAGGTTTCATTTGAAAGAAAATTAACATCGGTAATAATAAAATTGTGGAAAACATTATATCAGCTTGAATGATTTTTATAAAAGGTTTCACAACTTGAATAAATTGAAAAGGAGCCAAATGCCTGGTGAAAAAAAAATTATAATAATAATAAACATTTTAATTTAAGTTAATGGGCCTAACAACTCAAGCCCAAACCCAAACCCCCTACTTTCCCTATGTAAACGTGAGCTTGTATCCTCACTCTTCTATATCTAAAACCCGATTTTCTCCAAAGCCCTAAGTTTCCCAAATCGGATTCGTGGAAAATAATAACAAAAATAAAATTGTACGTATTCGGAAGCCTGGTGTAGCTAAAGCGAAGGCAAGGTTTGATGGTTGACGCGGGCGTGGTGGCGCATGGCATTTCGGTGGATCACGATGGCTGGTGGAAAAGTATTGGAGCAAGCGATGAGGTGCAAACTCACGTTCGCATGGGTTTGGCGATGGATGGTAGTTGCTAGAATGGGAGTGGAAAATGGAGGCAGTGGTCATTGTGAACTTCGACGTTGGTGGTGCGATGGCCGTCACGAACTTCGTGGTGTGGTCGACTGGTGTTGGTCATGCACGTGGTTGAAGTAGTAAAGTGGGCAACGAATGGTTAAGGCGAGTTATTTTTAACTTATGAATTCTATCTCTAATTATTTGAATCCCTATGTCATGCCTTGCTTTAAGTTAGGAAACCATAAATATTTGGTAATGATTGAATGATAGGATTAATATAAAATTATGTGCTATAATTTCAATTGGATCAATGTTTGAATTAGTTGAATCATGTTTTTAAAATATTGGATTCAAATCTATAAACAAAAATGAATCAAATGAATTAAAATGAGGTTATACGTTAAGGCTTTATTGTTCATTTCAAGTTTGGATTGATGAATGAAAATACATACGTTGTTTGTATGATCGGAGTCGTCGAAAGCAACTCGGAATACTGAATAATTCCTTATCATGGAATCACATTTTTAGAGTGACATTTGCTCTAGGTATTTAATTTTCGATGGGTTTATTATTTAGCTGTTTTAAAAGAATTCCATGATTTTATTCATTTTGGTCCTTATAGGAATTTTATTTACAAAATATATAGTTAAATCATATTATATTCTTAACTTATTTCTTATTCAAAATTTCTATTCAAAATTTTAAAAAATGAGTAATATTTATTTTAAAACCTTTTTAAATTTACTATTATAAGTATAAAATTTTAGAGGCGAAAGATAAAATATAGTATTATTTTATAAACGATGTTATGAAAGTAATAATTTTAAATTTATGTTATTTTAGTTATAAAAGAGATTTAAAAGAGTCCCAAAAGCTTTTGTAAATAAGCAACTCTTCTTTAAAATGAATTTATGGATTTAAAAGTGGTTTGCAAAAAATTATATCTTGGTATATAAAAAAACTAATTTAAAACTCTTTTAATTTATTTATTATGGATTAACAAAGGTGAGAAATTTAAAAGTGAATTATAGATAAAATATTTTTAGAAATCATGTTCTATATGATAAAATACATTAATTACTTTTAACCTATAAACTATTGTTGGACTTTAATGTACTTAGCTTTTGGCTATTTATATGCATGTTTGAATTGGATTTTTATGGAATTTTGTAATTTTCTATGAAACAAAGAATTTTAATAAACGATTGAATTATCGGTTGGTATGAGATACTTTGTACAATTCTATCGATTATTATTATAATTTGTTAATTAGAGTTTGAGTGGAAATCACTAGCTTTTAGTAAACACTTAAATTTACTTTCTGGTATTGGATAGTTTGTTAAATTCTTGTGATTACCAGAGTGACAGTTTTAATGCTTAGAGTCATGTTATCTTAGGGTGTTCGGATTTCAGAACGATAGATCCCCGGGAGAAGATAACTCATTTTTCATAGATATGATAATCAATATATTTTTAGATTTGGTTAGGCAGATCTCTTTCGAAAGATCTGTTATGGTGTAAATATTGTTTTCTCTTTTGAAAGGTAGATTTTTACATGCGTCATAGTCTATAGATACTACAACCTATCGGTTTATTTTGTTTTATACAGTTAGACCATGTTTACCTTTTTCGAAAGGTAAGTTTACGTAGGACATATTAGGTACACGACCGCTCTTTTGTTTGAGCGATGTCCCTAATCTGCAATCTCTTTTGGTAAGCTTCCTTTCTATATAGCGGGTCACTTTCGGTAGATTTCGTGTCATTGTGTTAAACTGATAGATGTCTGCAATCATTATTTTTTTTATTGATGATTATTTCATTAGAGATTTTTAGTATAAATATTCTATATCCGAATGTTGAATTGGTTATCACCATATTTTGATGGATAGTCTATTGAGACATGATGTGTATTTATGAAACGGTGATTTATTAGATATGCCTTATTTGAGTATTTATTTTGGGTATATTTTATTTTTGACTTATTTAGTTATTGTTAAGTCATAATTTTGATATCTGTATTTGTTTGTTTGATATGCCTTTTTGAATTTTTGGGTTTTAGGCATATTTTGAGATGACTTATTTTAGAGTTAAGTCATTTATGAAACTACAATGTAGTGAATTTAATTAATATGCCTTATTATGATTGTTTATTCGACGTATTTTATATGACTTATTATTTTAAGTCATATAGTTATGACATTAATATCTCACCTTTTTATTTAGATATAGTCTGATCCGTTTATATTTTTTATAATACTCGGGACAGGCCGAGACTTTATAGGTACATGGACTCATTGACTCTTGGATTTTGGGTTAGCTTTGGAGCAGACTATTTTAACAGTTTCGGTTTACTTCATTATTATGTGTATTGGCATTTAGTAGTTATATCATGTATATTAATTAGTAGTCATTTTGTACCTGATATATTATATAAGATACGAATGTATATTAGCGCAAGTCTAGTATTGACATTTTATAGACTCACATCTTATTATGAAATATGTTGTATATTAGTCCATTGAAATCTACGACTCTGATTCTAATTTATCTATGTTATATACTGTTATGAATATTTTTAATCGGTGTATTTATTACTTTGTATTAATATTGTACACATCAAATTTTTAGTTTAGATCCTCAAAAAGGTAAATAAGACATGTCAGTGTTAGTATAAAGATATAATCACATTCAATCTCCCTTAACCAGCCGAATTTTCCAGATTAGTAGACAACATTACTTGTAATGTTCTTTGCTAAACTGGGCATAGCACGTAGAATAAAATATAATAACCAACATAGATATAAAACATGCAAGATAGTATTCATAACCAAAATGAACCATAAGAAATATCAAAGCAATAAGTTCATGGCAGTTATACAACATCAATAGAGTTTATACATAATCAAAGCATGAACTCCAGTAATATCTCTAATAATAGCCAGCACTGATAAAAGCTCCATAATGCTACATAGTGGAATAACAATAATCTCTAAAGTAATATATAGATAAGTGTTAACCTCATGCTCACTCTCTGAGTAGCTCCATATGTTAATCTTAGACTTGATATCTAGTCTACTCATTTAAGAGTACCCGAGATAGCAAGAAGGAAAGCATAAAATCTCATGAAAAATATTAGTCTGATGTAAGGGATATATATATATATATATATATCAAAATAATTTAAGAGTCAATAAAGTAAAAGAAACGACTGCATGTGACGAATCATACCCTCTTTATCCTTACATCTAATGAGTTAGCAAACTGTTATCCCTAGTTGACATAAGTCCGCAATTCTAGTGCGTAGAGCTATGTTAAGGGTAAAACTAAAAGTGGGTTTACACACCAAAAGGAATTTATGATTAGATAGGTTATTGGTTGGCCTGCAAAACCACTAGTTTCATAGTGAGCCTAGCAAAACTATGAGACTGATAGACGGTCAGGTTAATGCTAAGATGATTGTATTTGGGACGGGCAGTCCAATTTCCTTCTAAGGGTAAGTTAGAGAACATTGGTATATCTGGTAGGCCCGTGTTAACGATACAGGTTTGTAGCAACCTTGGAAAAACTATGAAGTAGGGACAGACATTCAATTAATTGAGACAGATTGGTCAGTTTTACCTATTTAGTATACGTGCATATGATTGTTTATGTTTATTTAACCAATGTGAATGTAGGAGCATGATTATGATTTAAATATTTTCAGAGGATATTAGTGAGGGGAAAACTCATTCCGCTCAGCGGTGTGATCTCACTAGATATCTTTTGTCGAGGTGGCACATTATTATTCACACCAGACTTATTGTCTGACCCAAAGTTTTTGTTTTTCCCCTTTAACTCCCGGGTGCTTATTTGAGTAGTTCGAGAGTACGGTTTCTAGATTTTAGTTTGACAAATAAAGCTTTCGAAGACATGCAGGACGCAGGGCTAGCTATATATGAGTCTATTTATGGCCGCTATGTTGTTGTCGTTTTATTTGAATATATGTAACGGCATAAGTCGAATCTGTCTAGTAGTAAACTCTGATCAACCAAGGGCGCATCTTCATATGCCACTCTTGAGGTATTTTGTAATAATTATACTATATGAACCTGCACAACGTTTTGAGATTATGTAATGAATATGGAAATTATTAATGAAATGTGTTTCCAAAAAAATTTCATATTCCTGTGCTTACTATTAACTTCTCTCATTTTATCACTGGAGAATAATACATTGATGATTGCTGCATCAGTAGCGCTTATTTTCGAACCTTGGATTGAGGGTTGTTACAGAGATTTAATTTTCATATATGATCATTTTAATCATTCTCAGTAGTTGATTTATTTATTATCGATTCTGCTATCTTCTTTATGTATCGTCAATCTAAGACGTGCTTATTTGAGCATTGATATCCTTTATCGGATATGACAAAAACCAAAGAGCAAGTGAAAGCCAAGCTATGTGGGGTTGCTCCCATTAGGGTATTATCACATCTACTCTGGATTAGTTTCGGTTATATGCGCATTGAGATGTGAAATACTTAGATTCTCATTAAGGTTAGCGGGGTCCAGCATGGACATGTCCGAAAGCCATCATAATTCTCAAGTATATTTCTGGTCGTATACTTTCGATAAGAGGGTGCACTCTCGTAGTCATCGTTGGAAAATTCCTTTTCCTTATTTAATTTAAATCTTTGAATCATTTTATTAATTGCATCGAGAAGTGCCTAGAGCTCTTCTCGATGTTTAATTATTTATTTCCATTCTTTCAAGTTTGATTTTTTTCGAATTATTTTCATTCTTTCATTTATGGATGTTGTTCTTGTGAGGTAAAAACCTGTTTCGTATTTAGCGACATGGTCTCGTAGAATTATTATATGTTCACCATATTACTTGAGTTTTCTCACACTGGTTTTCCTGGCTGATCTGGATGTTATCTTATTATAATGCTCAGGTTAGACCGGGTATTTTTCCAAGTTGACATTGGAGGGACATGGAGTTCATGGAGTAGGGCTGGATGCTCACCTGTTATAGTATTTTTAGTTTCGGTATTATTGTGTATATCCATCGGTAATTTTAAGGACATGAAGTTATAATTATCCAGGATGATGAAGTTTTTTTTAACTCTAACTACCATGTACTTTAGAGTGACGGCTTTTATTGTTTTTGTTAGATTATATGTTGTCGTTCCACTGTGAGATTCTATTTTCCCTATTCTTTTTCTTTTTGTTTTTCTTTTTAGCCTAACAATTTGCCTTTCCAGCACTTGGATGATTGGTATTTGAATATAATGAAAGTATCAAGTGCCGACTTTTGAGGGTCGAAAAGGCGAGTCGTTCCACTTGTTATCAGAGCTGAAGTTTAAGTGAGAACCTTTGTCTTTGATAGGGTATGGCTCATTAGAGATAAGGTAAGTGACACCCTCGAACAAGTGAGAGTATTATATATACAAGAGCGTATTCGTTATTGTTATAAAAACGTATTGTGTTAATTGGCCAATTATGTTCCTTATGAATTCTAGTCGAGACGTGGGACGCCAAGGTGTCGATAGGAATATATAAACTCTCGAATAAGGCAAATGGACACGATATTGATTTTTGGAAAATTGGTAAATGAAATATTTTACCTAGGCTTGTTAATTTTTTATAAATAAAAGAATAATTTTCAAATTAGTATAGTTATTTATAGTGTTTATTTAGTAATGATAATATACTTTTATTATCATTATTGTTTGATTTGTCATGCTCAGATAGTTTAGGAGCATTGACTATTGTTTGTTGATTGTTAATTTACGCTTGACCAGTTAAAGACATTTATTGTTTTGATAATTGTTAGTGTATTATAATGAACTCCTTATGAATTAAGTTTCACAATTTGACTATAAGGTGTTCGATGATAATGTTGAGTTAAAAGTAAACTTTTAATAAAAGTTGTTTAATATGATCCACATGGGAAGAGAAGACATTTAGAGGATAAATATTTAGGAAAATTTTATTATAATAAGAATTATTATTATTATATATGAGTTGATTTTATATAAAGGCAATTTTATATAAATTTAGTTATAAAATGTGTTTAAAAAAGGATATTTGGATTTAAAACCCCGGTATGGCTTGAATTGATTTCAAAATGATTTTGAGAAAAGTAATGATAGTATTACTTGGAAGTATTTATAAGTCTAAATATTTCAAGAGAATTTCTTAAAGAAAGATACATTTTCTTTGGATAGTTAAAGGTCGATTAATTTTGTGGTAATCTGAATAATCTTCTAAGTATCGATGGAATGTTTACTTAGGCGAATGTTGTACTGCACTTAGTAAATTATTCCCTTTATCATTGTGCGATCGGAATGAGTTTGAATCTAAACGAACCCAATGTGAGTGTTGGTGAATTTTTTTTGTTAAGTTATTTTATATATAGAAATATATGTAGTATGATTTCAAAAGGGGTTTTGAAATAAAAACTGGGTATTTAGTCCTTCAGTTTCCTTAAAGGAAATTAAATGGGTTTATCCTTTATTATAAAATGGTTTCATTTTTAAAAGAAGACAGTAGTATTTGGAATAAATATCTATGAAACTTTTACAGGAAATTATTGTCAAGGACAAAATTTCATAGCTTTTTAGCCTCAAGGACAGACCTTCAATATTTTATCCTGAAGGACAACTTTCTGTAGGTATCAGTTTTTAGTTATTGATAGCAGTTTTTAGGTATCAGTTTGTAGTTATCGGTAGCAGTTTTTAGGTATCAGTTTTTAGATCGGTAGCAGTTTTGTTGTCCTTATGAATAATTTTGAAAAATGTTTGTCCTTATGAATAATTTTTAGAAGAATGTTTGTCCTTATGATAAAAATATTGAGGTCATGTCCTTGAGGCAAAAAATATATAAATCTTTGTCCTTTAAATTAATTCCCTCAAACTTTTATGTAAAATATTGTAATAAAAGACAGTTTTATAAATAATTTTAGAGACTTATAAAATGGAGTTTTATAAATAAATTTATAGATTTACAAAAGAAGTCACATCAGTCGACTAAGTTTTAAGATCCATATTTTATTTGGGCCTACATTTGAATTTTGAAAAATAAAATAAATAATAAATAAAATAAAATTGATATTTTGTATAAACTCTTAGGATGTAGGAGAGTATTATACAAGTAAATAAAAGTGGAGTACGTTTTAATTTAATATTTTACAAAGTTGTGTCTTTATGAAATGTTTGTAAACTTAAATGAAATTCATGAAGTAATTCATAAATAATTTTAGTGTTGAATGAAATACTATAAATAAAAATGATAGTGATCTGAAAACGATTGGTGTAATTAAGAAACCAATCAGATTAAGTGCTTAAATCATACGTTGATCATTTCATTCACACGGTTCTTGATCAAAGATTCAAATATATTAAAATCGAGGTGGTTCACATCAAGGATTTCTCACTTGATTCTTATCAGCGAACACTTGATTCAGATTCTTGAAATGATACAAAGGTTTCCTATCATACTATATGGCTATTTAATAAGAATGGATTTTTCTAATCAGGGGACCCGATCGAAGTCCACACTAGGGAGGTAAATTGAGCGATACTTGTTTAGAAATAAAGTTTGTGTATCCGAGCAGGCAATCAGATCAGAGAATGGGTACGGATGATTTATGTACATTATATGGCTTAAGTGTATTTGTACACTTTGTTATGTGACTTAGGAATGTTTGGGAAGTGACTTTCAATTTTGTTCTAAGGTAACATAGATAATCTTCTAAGCAACCAAAGGCTGATAAGCGTAATAATACGCTTAGGAAATTATCTATATCCTTGGACGATCGGGAAGGTTGTGAATCTAAGAAAAAAAATTCTAAATCTTGTTCAATAGTCTTTTAACATTTTAGATAATGTTAACTGTCATTTTATTCCTTTATGGAATTTGATTTGATTAATAGTGTGACTATAGTTTATAAAGTTGTTGTTTGTTAGAACTTTAAATCCCCGTGCTTTTGGAAAAAGTGATTTTGAAAGAATTTGTGAAAGAAATAATAATTGTATTATTTAATATATATATATATATATATATATATATATATATTGATGAAATTGTTATTATTTCAGAACATTCGAAAAGTATATTTGTGAAGTGATTTTTCAAATATTTTTTGTTATGACTAAAGTTGGGTGATTGAGAGTTTTTCGATTTAGAAGACTTGTTGGGTATATTTGTTTACTCTAGTTGTTGTCCAGTATACCACTGGATGCTTCGTCTTGTTTTGATTCTAGGTTATACCATGCTTTGGCAGGAGGATCCCCCATCTTATCATAATTGATTTTGGTTTTAACTTTCTCTTTGGAGGAATTTGAATATATATTTTGAATATAAAAACCCAGGCATTTAGTTCTAAATTCATCTTTTGAAAAGATTGGATACTTAGTATTTTATTAAAGAGCATTCTCTATACTTTTTATCATATAGTTGTTATATTGCTTTTGGGTGCATGCGGCTTTATATCACACTAGAGTCGCATCATTATTATAAGTTGCATCGTATTGCCTTGTTGCATATGGTTGTTGTATTTTTTATGTTGTTATTACTTATGATAGAAACATTCTGTGTATCACTCTTGTGTTAACATGATTCTCGTTTGGATTATGTAAATTCAAGATGAGTATAGGGAAGCAAGAGAGCTACTACTTGATTTCGTACGCACTTGCATTGGCATCGAGATAATAAATTGCTTGCTAAAAAATAAAAATCAAACGCAAAGGAGATATGTAATAGATTGGTAATTGATTGATTGATTTTATGCCCCAAATATGGGAGGCCACTTGGCTTTGTTTTCTTTTGTTGTTTTGGACCAACCGCGGCGAGTTGTAATTCTTCGGTTCTAGCCGTGCAAAGAAGGTGCTACCAAAAATTTCCATAATGTAATGGACTTTAAAAGTTTAATAACTCATTTTAATTAATAGTTTTTAAACCTTAAGGGTTTGGAGATATTTTCTTCCTTTAGAAACTCGAGGACGAAATTATTTTAAGGAGGGAGAATGTAACATTTTAGAATTTTATCATTTTGATTTTGAATATTCAATTAATTTTAAATATTTCAATAATTGGTTTTTAAAGTTTAATAACTTGAATTCAAATATAGGGATTATTTAAATATTTGAATTATTAATTAAATATTAATTAAATGGATTTAATAACCTTATATGATGCCTTTTAATTAACAAATAATAATGGTAAACTCAATTAGTAATCTTTACAATAATAAATAGTCTGAAGAAAATAACAAGGAAATTAATTGTTAATATAATGATTTGATTTTATTGACATAATTTTAAATAAATTTACTGGATTTTTTATATAACTTTTAATTTTAAAAATATTTAAATTATCGTTTGACGATTTTTGGCAAACGATGATATTTGTGAATTTTAGCAAAATAAGTTAACTAGTGTATTTTATTATTGTTTTGAGATATGTCACTTTTTCATGCACGATCATATTTTTGTTTTGTCATTCGTGGTTCGTACATGGATTGAATTCTATGTAGCGAGATGTCAAAAATTACGAATTAAACTAAGTTCAAAACTTAGAATATTCATCACACTTTCACTTTTGCTCTTCTCTCAGTTTTTCATATTCATTCTCTATAACAAAAAGAAAACAACCCACCAATTTCAAAAAAATACTCACTTGCTAAAATATTATAAAGCAAGTTTATTTGAATTTATTTGGGGTAGATCTACCTATTCATTGGGTTTGGTTGTGTTTGGTGGTGTTTGATGCTCGTGGATGTGTGTAGTAGAAACTAGGGTTAGTATTTTCTTGAGATTTAGGCAACGGGAGGCTGTGAGATTGGTTGCATCGGGTTCGTGGTGTGGAGGAGAAACTTTGGTTGAAGTTTGATAGGTTGCGGCCTTATTTAGCGTTGTGCAACATTTGCATAGGGAAAGCTTGACCATTAAGTCGCATTCTGGATGCCTCAATCAGGCATCAAGTGAGGGTGACCGAGGGGAAGCTCTCGCCAAGGAGGACGCATAGGCAAAGGCGGTTTGCAATTTCGTTGAGAGGTGATAGAGACATCATGGGTGGAAGGTATCAATGAATGGGTGTATCTGCATGTCTGTATACATGTTCAAATTGGGGAGAAGATGATTTTGTAGGATATGGGTAATTAAGGAATTGAATTAAGTTAATTAATTGTTTAATTAATCTGATAACTTATAAAATCAATATCTTGTCCATACGAGGTCGGATTTGGACGTGGTAAGTTGCATTAGACTCGTATCTATGTCATCTACATATGAGAATTGGATTCATCGAATTTGGAGCTAGTATAATTTCGAGCTAAAATAAACCGCTATTCGATTTTAGATCGAACCGAAACGCGAAAGCATTAACTGGAATTTGGGAGAGTTCGCTCACCTCTATATAAACTATATGAAATCTATGTTGCTATAGATTATCGTCGAATGCTTGGATTATAGTTGATAGTTTTATTGTAGTGATTTAATTTAATTACGCTTAACATAGTTAAATTAGGTATACTCCATTTGGACATTTGTAGAGAATAATAAATCACCGTTCCGTGCTTGCAAAGTAAAAATATTATTTTTGAAGTTGAATAATATGTGAATTACATAATAAATGACATGTTAACTAGGGATTTCTAATTGCTGATAATAGTATATTTGTTATTATTGTTTGTTTGTATTTGAATTCGCGCTTGAAAAGCGGATTACATAAATAACCATTGTTTTGCAGTGCACTTTTGTAGAGAGATCCTAAACGGCTTCGCACCATTATTAATTTACTATTACATGCAACTTACTTATATTTTTATGTTGCTTACATTGATATTTGGTTGTAATATTTGGACATACTGTTTGACTGTGTAAGTGTCGTTACATCAATTATCGTTGTACCGTCACTTATGAAATATCATCTCCTTAACCCATGTGTATTGAACTTGAGCTTGTATTTTTACAAAATAAATGTTTGGTCATGTTTATGCACTTTGAAATTCTTTAAACTACATTTTCAAGTATTTTGAGAATTTTGAAAATAAAGGATATGTATTGATTAAAATTTATAAAATAAGTTATAAATTTAATTAACTATCTTTCGGGACAATAATGTTGTTTTAAATTTATAAAAATATTATAAATTTAATTAATTATCTTCTGAGATAATTAATGTTGTTTTAAATTTATAAATTGGATTTAATTATCTTTCAGGATAATTAATGTTGTTTAAATTTATAAAGGTTATTTACCTTGAGTATTATGTAAATTCTTTTCAAATAGGTTTGTAAGGATTATATAGTATTTGAAAAAAATTAGAGGTTTAAATTAATTATTATTTGACTATAATAAAGTTAATAGTAAATTTATTAATGATAATTAATTTAATTTATCGATTTAATAAAAGTGATTAAAGTTAATTAACCGATTTAATAAAAGTTCTTTAAAGTTAATTAACTGATTTAATAAAGGCGATTAAAGTTAATTAATAGATTTAATAAAAGCATTTAAAGTTAATTAATTGACTTACTAAAGGCATTGTGAATTCGATTAATTGTCTATTGGAATAATTAATGGGGGTTTAAATTTATAAAAGAATTATATCGATTATCTTTCACAATGATTAACATTGTTTTAAATTTATAAAAGTATTTTAATTAATTTATTTCTTTTGGGATATTAAATGTTTTTTGAAATTTATAAATGAAAAATTCTTTTTAAAGGAATCGTTTGAAAATAAAGCTGTGAAAATTGTCTTGGGTCTATAGTAAACAATGTTTTAATGACATTTTTTTGACCCTTCTTTTTAAGACACTTAGAAATATAATTAGCTCTTTGAAAAGAATATTTTTAAAGGGTGTTTTTAAAGTGTCCGACATATATTTATGATGTGAAAATCAAGCACAATCGTGAGTCAAATAGTTTAAGAGATTTAATTTTCATACATGATCATTTTAATTATTCCCAGTAGTTGATTTATTTACTATCAATTCTGTTATCTTCTTTATATATCATCAATTTGAAACGATTTGTTGCTCATTTGATCATTGGTATCCTTTGTCGAAAATGACTAAAATCAAAGAGTGAGTGGAAGCCAAGCTATACGGGGTTGCTCCCATTAGGGTATTATCACATCAACTCTAGATTGGTTTTAGTTATATGCACATTGAGATGTGAGATACTCGAATTCTCGTTAAGGTTGGGCTGGTCCTACTTGGACATGTCCGAGAGCTATTATAGTTCTCAAGTATATATCTAGAAGTGTACTTTCGGTAAAAGGGTGCACCCTTCCAGTCGTTGTTGGAAAATCCTGTTTCCTTATTTGATTCAAATCTTTAAATCATTTTCTTAATTGCATCGAGAAGTGCTTGGAGCTCTTCTCGATGCTTTATTATTTGTTTCCATTTTTTTGTCTGATTTTGTTTTGTCTTGTTTTCTTTCTCTCATCTATGGATGTTGTTCTTGTGAGGTAAAAACATGTTCCATGTTTAGCGGTGTGGTCTCATAGAATTATTATATGTTAACCTTATTACTTGAGTTTTCTCACGCTAATTTTCCAGACCGATTTGGGTGTTATTTTGTTTTAATGCTTGGGTCAGATTGAATATTTTTCCTGGTTGTTGTTGGAGGGACATGGAGCTCATGGAGTAGAGCTGGATGTTCACCTGCCATAGTATTTTTATTTTCCACCACATTATTATGCATACCCATTAGCAATTGTAAGGACATGAAGTTATAACTATCCATGCCGATGAGGTTTGTTTTTTACTCTAACCTACCATTTATTTTAGAGCGACAACTTTTACTGCCTTTGTTATATTATATATTGTCATTCTGTTGTGTGATTCTATTTTTTCTGTTCATTTTCCTTTTCTTTTAACCTAACAATTTGCCTTTATGGAACTTGGATGATCAGCGTTTAATTACAGTGGATGTATCAAGTGCCGACTTTCGAGGGTCAAAAAGGATGGTCATTATAGTGACAGTCTCCAACTGTAGCTGCATCTACTATAGATCCATCAATTGAAGGAACTATCGAGTGTGTAGTGGTTAAAATGGGTGAATTTCAATTTTTTTTTAAACCATTTTGGATCTTCTTAAGCCTATAAAGTCAAAATTTCATTTAGATCTTATCTGAATTTATTTTAAATGAGATCGCTACTTTATTTCATTTGTAGTTAAAGTTTTATTTAGGTGTTATATGTGAATTATTTAATGTAAACATGTATATCATATACACATGCATGTGCATGTGCAATAGTTACAATATATATAGTTCAACTTGCCCATGTATATGTGTTGTGATTTACACTGCAATAGACATTAGCCCCTCCATATACATATGTATTGTCTAATGTGTATATATGTATATATATTTGAATATGAAATAGAATAACATTTATAATAGTATTACATAGGTACATATACATACATACATATATATATTTACCTATTTTTATGTTTATAATATTACAAAATATTAATTTTTTTAATTACCAATATAAAACTTCAAATATAAATTCAAGCTTTAATTCAAGTTTCAGATTCCAAATTTAAAATAATTATGTAATGAATTATAATTAGTAAATAAACACACACACACACATATATATATACACATACATACACATACTTAAAAAATAATTTTTTCATAATATTGTAATGACCCTACCACTATACCTATTAAATAACATTACATGTAATGTCATCTAATAACATGGATAATATGACTGGTTAAAGGCGATCGAATGTGAATATATCTTTATACTAACACTGACACGTCTTTATTACCTTTTGAGGATCTAAACTGAAATTTTTAACATGTACAGTATTAATACAACGTAATAAACACACCGTATTCATAAAGTATATAATATAGATAAAATAGAATCAGAGTCATAGATCACCGCAGAATAATATACATCATATACATAATAAAATGCGAGGCTACAAAATATCAGTACTAGACCCATAATATACATACATCACATCCAAAAGTACTGTATTAGGTACACAATGACTACTAGATAATATACATGACATATACTCCTAAATGTCAATATATACAAGGATGAAGTAAACTAAAATGATCAAAATAGTCTACTTCAATGCTAGCACAAAATATAGAGGTCAATGAGTCCCTGTACCTGTAGAGTCTCGACCTGACCTGAGTATTTTAAAATAAACGAGTCAAACTATATCTAATAAAGACATGAGATACTGATATTGTAAGTATATGATTCAACAATAAAATAAGCCATAATAAAAATATGCTTGAATCCAAAATCCATAATTTGGCATACTAATCCAAATCACCATTCCATAAATTCATATCAAGTCTCAAAAATGGACTATCATCTAAAATATGGTGATAACAATTCAAAATTCTTCAGAGCCAAAAGATACTAAATATACTTCTCAAAATTTCTGAAGAAACAATCATCACTAATGAAATAAAATAATGGTAGTCAACTATCAATTTAATACAATGACACGGACTATAACGTATCAAAATAAATCCCACCATATAATGTATAAGTCTAGCGTATCAAAATAGACTACTATGCGAATTCACCTAACATATCAAAATAAGTAAACATCGTCAAACTGTATACCCAATCAGTTTATTAGTCATCCAATCTATACGCCAATCATGCATGTAACACCCATCGACCAAACAAAAGTGCAACCGTATCACACCATAACATACCTAACATTCCCAAAATCGGTTTTCCTACCCAAATCTAAAATGGTATCGACTCATAGGTTGATGAAAAATGAGTTGTTGTCCCTCAGGGATCTATCTGCCTAGAAACAAAATCCGAACATCCTAAGATAATATAACTCTAAAGTGTTAATTGCTGTCACTCCAGTAATCACTAGAATATAACTAACTAACCCATACTAAAAAGTGAAATTCTAGCATTTACTAAAAGCTAGAAAATTCCACTTAAACTTTATTTAACAAATTATAATAATAAGCCAAATAATTGTACGAAATGTCCTATATCAATCCGACAATTCAATCGTTTATTAGAATCCTTTATTTCATTGAAAAACACGAAACTTAATAGAAATGGAAATCACTCAATTGTCCAATTAAAATCTAACTGGGATTGTTAAGCCAATTTTAAACAAAAGCAGAATTTTATAAAAATTTACTTTAATTTATAATTTTGAAATGATAATAAAATCCCAATAAGATATATATATGTATATGTATATGTATATGTATATGTATATGTATATGTATATGTATATGTATATGTATATGTATATGTATATGTATATGTGTGTATATATATTATTAATAATCTTTTGTAAACTCTACAATTTTATAAAATCCATCTTTATTAATTATAATTAAAATTCATCATTTACTATTATAAGAAAAGATTATTTCTTATTCACCATTACAAGGAAAAATTATTCCTTTTTTAAACAAATATCTGATAAACTTAAACACAAACATATATATAATTTCTTCAAATCAACACAAAGAAATCAACTTTTCCATGGTTTATAAAATATCATGTTTATCTAAAAATTCATTTTTTTAAAATGTTAAAAAACAAGAAATCCACTAAATAATTTTTCAGAGTTCAAACAGTAGTCCACAAGCTTATTAAAACCATCAAAATCCATCCACTAAAAGAAATCCAATAATTAATTACATGACAAATGACAAATGCATATGTAAAAGTAAAAGACAAATGCATATGACAAATCCATAAATCCAATAATGGGATTTTCACCAATTCAATCCAAATCAATGACAAATGCATATGTTAAAGTGTTAGGATTTCATACCCAACAATCAAAGATAGTTATAGACAAAGATGTGAGATAAAAATCTCACCTTTTCACAAAATCAATGAAAGAGAAGCTTGAAAGCAAAGGAGAATCAACCCAAGAAGCTTGAATCAATGTCTTCTCTTTGAATTTGGAGTTGGATGTAGGATTTGCAAGTGAACTAGGGCTTGGAGTTTTAATTTCCCATTCCTTCCTCCATTTTTGATGAAGCTTGAGTGTTTGGAAATGAAAGTAAAATTATGAAGGTAAGTGGGTTGAGTTAGAGTTATAAGTTTAGGCTAATGGGCTAAACCAAACCTAAAGTGAAAAAGTAGCAAGATTCCACTAACTCCAAACATATCAAAGTTTATACTTAAAAAGATCGCAAACGGCGTTTTGAACCCAATGAAAGTGGTCCCGAGTCCAAATTTGAACGTATGCAAAAAGTAACTTTTCAGATATTATCCAACTAAAGATAAAATATTTAAACAAAATATTTAAATAGTCAATCATAAAATACGCGAGTTGTTACAGACTCCCATCCTTAAAGAAATTGCGTCCTCGCAATATTTAAGAAGAAAATATAAGGTAACAACCATAAAAGCATATCAACACAAAAGATATTTGAAGCAAGAAATTCATCTCAAAGAGCACGAGAAAGTAAGTCCGTATGTGTTCACTCGGTGAACTCTCTTGCAATCCTTAGGATTTGAGGACCATTGGACTTTAACAAGCAGAACATCTTTATTTCGAAGGCGCTTGACCTCCAAAGCAATAATATGAATAGGATGTTGCTCATAAGTTAAATTAGGTGAAACTTCAATTTCTTCCACAACACCGGGCTCAAGAATAGAATCAGAATCTCGGAGGCACTTCCGTAATTGAGAAACGTGAAACACGTCGTGAATAGCAGAAAATTGAGCCGGTGATAAAAGACGATAAGCCACGGAACCAATACGTTCGGTGATGGGAAATAGACCAATATATCGAGGTGCTAACTTTCCCGATCGACTGAAACGTACAACACCCTTCATAGGTGAAACACGAATAAACACAAGATCTCCCGCAGAAAATTCTAATTTCCTTCTTCGGTTATCGGCGTAGGACTTTTGTCTACTCTGGGCCTCTTTCATCCTATGACGAATAAGGTCAATCTTTTCTGTGGAATCACGAATAAAATCTGAACCTAAAACCAGCCTCTCACCGGCCTCAAGCCAACAAGAAGGAGATCGGCATGGCCTTCCATAGAGTGCCTCGAAAGGTGCCATACCAATACTAGATTGGAAGCCATTATTATAGGAAAACTCAACAAGAGATATGATCTTCCCAACTTCCACCAAAATCAAGAACACATGCACGAAGAAGATCTTCAAGAGTTTGATTCACATGCTTAGTTTGTCCATCGGACTAGGGATGGTAAGCGGTGCTAAAATTAAGCTTCATTCCCAAAGCTTTTGAAGACTCTTCCAAAATCCACTAGTAAATAATGGATCACGATCACTAACAACAGAAGTAGGGACTCCATGTAATTTAACAATCTCTTTAATAAAGAGTTTGGCAAAGAGAGGAATGGTTCGATTGGACCGAACGGTAATAAAATGGTTGGATTTAGTAAGTCTTTAGACTATCACCCATAAGCTATCATGACCCGAACGAGAGCGGGGAAGGCCATCTATAAAATCCATGGAAATTTGATCCCAATTCCAGATTGGAATTTCTAAAGGTTGCAATAACCCTCCGGGCCTTTGATGTTCGGCCTTGACAAGTTGGCAAGTTATGCAACACTTAACAAAGTTAGCAATATCATATTTCATTCCCTCCCAATAATAAAGTCGCTTCATATCCGCGTACATTTTACTACTACCGGGATGAATGGTAAATTTAGAACGATGAGAATCTTCTAAAATGTCTTTACGAAGATTACTAATATTTGGCACTACAAGTCTACCAAATTTTCGAATACCGCCACGAGAATCGATATTAAAGTCTTTCAAACGCTCAATATCAATTTTATCCCTAAAATTCTGGCCAAGAAGAGCCAATTCGGGATCTAGCTTTTGAGCTTCAAGAATGTGGTCTAAAAGAGAAGGATGAGCCTAAAGGCTACATAAAACAAGAAATGAACACAAATCGAAAACACGATCTCAAACCTCACAAGTGGATAAGACCCCGAGATCATTCCATTAAGATATCATCATAGAAACAACCGCTTGTTGCTTGCGACTAAGTGCATCCGCAATACGATTTCCCTTTCCGGGGGTATAAAGAATATCAAGATCATAAGCTGCAAGGAATTCGAGCCAACGTTGTTGACGCAAATTAAGTTCCTTTTGAGAAAATAGGTACTTCAAAGATTTATGATCGGTGTAAAGAATAAACTTTTCTCCCAAAAGATAATGACGCTAAATACGAAGGGCGAAAACAATAGCCGCGAGCTCTAAATCATGAGTGGCATATCTAGTCTCGGCAGGCTTTAATTGCCTTGAAGCATAAGCAATAACGCGTTCTTTTTGCATAAGAACGGCACTCAAACCAACGCGACTAGCATTGGTATAAACAAAAAAATCTTGATTCCCCTCGGGAATAACAAGAATAGGAGCATCGGAAAGGAGTACTTTTAATTTCTGAAAAGAAGCTTCACATTTGTCCGACGAAATGTATTTAACTCCCTTCTTGGTCAAACTAGTAAGAGGCACGGAAATTTTTGAAAAGTCTTTTATAAAACGACGGTAATAGCCCGCCAATCCAAGGAAGCTACGAATTTCCGTCACACTCTTCGGTCTCTTCTAATTTTGAATCACTTCAATCTTTGAAGGATCCACAGAAATTCCGGATTCGGAAATAATGTGACCAAGAAACTTCATACGAGATTGCCAAAAGTGGCATTTAGAAAATTTTGCTTTTAATTGATTACTCCTAAGAGTTTCCAGCACAATCCGAAGATGTTTTTCATGCTCCTCCTCGGTTTTAGAATACACAAGTATATCATCAATAAAGATGAGAACAAACCGATCGAGGAAGTCTTTGAAAACTCTATTCATAAGCTCAACGAAATAAGCCAGAGCATTCGTTAAACCAAATGGCATAACAAGCCATTCATAAGATCCATATCTGCAGTACGAAGCTGATGAAGACCGGTAGCTAAGTCTAATTGTGAAAAGGCTCTAGCACCACTAAGATGATCGAACAGATCATCAATCCGAGGTAAAGGATATTTGTTCTTGATAGTAAGATCATTAAGCTTGTGGTAGTCAACGCAAAGCCTAAGTGTACCATCGGATTTCTTCACAGAAATTGCCGAAGCTCCCCAAGGAGAGGAACTAGAGCGAATGAATTGCTTCGTCTCCAATTCGGATAATTGTTTGCGCATCTCCTCATTTTCTTTATTGGACATACGATAAGGAGGACGAGTTATAGGTTGAGCTCCAGGGATGAGATTAATTCTGAACTCAACTGCTCGCTTATGTGGTAATCCTAAAATGGGCTCAAATATGTCAGAAAATTCACGAACAACGTGAATAAGAGAAATAATATCTTCCTCATCATCGTTATCGTCATCATGAGAATTCAAAGAATATAAAGATGCAACCAAGCTGGAATCCGAATCTTTAAGGTCAACAGAAATCTTCTTAACAGATTGAGGATGTCGAAGATGAATAGTCCGTTCAGGACATAGGATTTGGGCTTTATAGCGGTTAAGCCAATCCATTCCCAAAATCATTCCAAAGCCTAAGTAGCGCATAACATGCAAATCGGCGCGGAAAGAAAAATTACACAAAATAATCTCGACATCTTTACAAAGCAAACTGATTGTTGCGGATCCACCAACCGGATTCGCAATTCTCAAAGAAGTCATTAAAGCGACAACACTTAAAGAAAAAGTATCAACAAGTTCTTTTGATATAAAAGAATGGGATGCACCCGTATCAAAAAGAACTCGAATAGGTTGATTATGAAACATAATAAATGCCATCAAGGATAGAATGAAGAGTATCTTGACCACGACATGTGTTTCCATGGGCTTTAGCAACATTAAGCTTTCCCTCCTTCTTGCCCTGAAGTTTGGGGGCATGAAGATAAAAAATGACCCGAACTTTTGCAATAGCGACAAAAGAGAGGTTTCAGACATCTATTGGCATAATGGTCCTTAGAACCACAATTGTAGCATTGCCCACTACTAGGGATAGAAGCCTTTGCCAACGGAATTGCTTGCTTCCCTTTCTTATTGGGATAAGACCCTTTGAACTTAATAGGCCTTTTCTTGTTGTTGTTGAATTTTGGTTTGGCATCCACAACATCAGCATCACTCTCTTTATCTGCCTCTTCAAGTCGAAGAGCGATATCAACAAGTTGACCAAAAGAAACTTCTAATTTTATAAGTAATGGCTTCTTGATACCTTTATTCAAGCCATAGACGAATCTCTAATTTTTGTTCAATGGGGTATTAATGTATTCAACCCCGTATTTAGAAAGAGATTCAAAAGACGCGACATAGTCTGCCATGGAGAATTCACCTTGAACAAGGTCTATGAAACGGCGAGCCAAAGTCACCTTCTCAGCTTCTGGAACAAATTTTAATTCGAAGCGTTCCCGGAATTTCTCCCAAGTAAAATCCGCTTTAATCATTTCAGAAATCAGAAGCTCATACCAATCTAATGCTCTTTCTTGGAGCATGCTAGAGGCCACCTGAACACGGTGAAGATCAATAAGATTCATGCAAGAAAAGATTGGATCGCACGATCTCAGCCAAGCCTGGACTTCAATAATGGTTTCAGAAGATTTGAATGACTTTCCACCCAAATTGGTATAATCGCTGCACAAACGTGCCAATCCAGACCTAGGGTGAGTAGACTCCGGATTAGATCCGGCTGCTTGAGCATTCCTTACTAGATCAAGAAGCTGCTGGGCAGACATAAATACTCCACCCTGGGGAGTAGCACGAGATTGACCGGCGCTGGGACGACCTGGTCTAACCATTTCTCTTCCTTAAGAAAGAGGGAAGAAGAAAAAGGTTATTGACAAAATGAATATCAACCAATTATGATTTGATGAAACAAGGAATCACAAAGAAAATAGGATAGGATGGTATGAAGACACGGATCAAATCCCAAGACACGACTCCTAAGATGGACTTAGGACGATGATCCTTGTTAAATTATTCTACATTGTTCCGAAGTTTGGCTCTGATACCAAGCCATGACGCCCCACCTCTACACCCACGCTAACCAAGGACACTACGGGGTAATGCAGTCAACTAGCATGGAGACTAAGGCTATTGATAAGCGACCATCTGTGTAATTGCTTTGTGCGAGCACTGATATGTCAGATAGTACTATAAACATAAGTCCGACATATCGATACAAACCCAGAGCTACTACACAGTGGCTATAATGTCTTCACAAACAAATAGAGAAATAAGCATAACATAAATCAGTCATAGGCATCCATATCACAAAGGCGGAAAAAGATATGAATATAACACATGAAAGTGTACATCAGAGTAGTGGTCAAACAAGATTCACAATATCATAAAAGAATGGTTACCAGTGCTAGACAAAAGAATATGTATACATCAAGGAGTCTATATCTCAAAGGTATACAACAAAAACTACTAATCTAAGTAGTTAGCCAAAAGTCAGGATGATAATCCCAGAAGTGAAGTCAAGCAGAAGCACCTGTAACATCTCGGTCTTACTCGAGTATTATTTAATAAGAAAATAATAAACGAATCAGTCTAGCTATAAATATCAGATAAAATGGTAAAGGGTAAGAGATATGACATAAACATATGATAACCATAAAGCCATACTGTGATAAGTATGTAATTGAAAATCAACAAGAGATTAATTAATATCACCAGAATCTTCTCAAAGATCAAAAAGGAATGTCATACTCCTTATTTACCAAATCACCAAACTATAAATATTGACAATAATATCACTGCCAATCACAAAAGTTAATGACACACAAATTCACCAATACACAAAAATTGATAACACATATCAATGAAAATCACGAAAATTGGCGAAACACAAAAATTCCAGAAATCATCAATGGAAATACAGAAATCACAAAAAGGGGAGGCCTATCACAAAACGGGAGCATGAAAACTCACCAACACGTGTATCACAAACGGGACGCTATCCCATGGTCGCTAACCATAGAGCCGGTGCAACGACGTATTACAACTGTACGCCCGAGGAACCAGGAACTCGAATAGTTCGGAACAACAACGTAGTACAACGGTACGCCCGATGGACCGAACTCCATAAAAGAACATGGGTCGCTAGGCCACAAAAGTTGAGTTGAAACTCTAAATAATACATAGGACGTTAACCTATAAAGAAATGAGATGAAACTCAATAAGACGAGGTACTGTCCACTATGTGGACAAAGAAACATAGCATATCGCTAGTCATAATCACAAAAATGATCATCATCGATCATCAAGAAGTGTCAATTACAGTAAGCTAGTAAATATATAAGCTTAGCTTCATGTCCCATAACCACTAGCTTAACTTAAATATTTACGAACAAATTGTAGATTTCCACTAGAAAATTGTCACAAGAGATTCAATCGAACAAGTCCAAGAATTAACCGATGAAGTAAGCGCAAGCG
Source organism: Allium cepa (assembly GCA_030765085.1). Classification (NCBI taxonomy): domain Eukaryota; kingdom Viridiplantae; phylum Streptophyta; class Magnoliopsida; order Asparagales; family Amaryllidaceae; genus Allium; species Allium cepa. Next base: position 734,734,122 of record CM060935.1, on the reverse strand, counting down.
TTTCATACCATTTGTTTTACTACGCCATTTAATTAGATTTCTCGTACGAGTGAGGTAAAGGTTTGTATATTTGAAAAAAATGAAAAATCACAAAAATGATCGTAGAAACAATCAATCACAAAAATTCACATACGAAGACGTGAATAAAATCCAAAGAATTCGATTCCAACTTCATCAAAGTTGAAACACCCCTACGGCTCAACATGGCATGACCAAACTGCCAAGCGACCTAAGGAGATGTGCGACCTAACATGGCCGAGCGACCTAACAGCAAGGTGGGACAAAAAGCATCGCGCGACCTACGGAGCGCGACCTAAAAGGGCACGACCTAAACAAGACGCGACCTAGCAGTTGCGAGCTAACACGGAGCGACCTAGGAAGGTAAGTGACCTATAGGCATGCGTGACCAAAGGAGGTAAGGATAGGCCGAGCGACCTAAGGGGTAAGGCCGAGCGACCTAATGACCTAAGGCGTGTGAGAGGGTCGAGCGACCTAGCGACCTAGGGAGTACAAGGCCGAGCAACGACCTAACGACCTATAGGGGGGCGACCTAAATGCAAGCCGACCTAACGACCTAAGGAGTAAGAGAAGGTCAGCGATCCAAGACAAGCCGACCTAAGTGTGCCGAGTGACTAAACACATGGAACGACCTAACACGGCGCGACCTAGCATGGCGCGACCTAAAGCGCGTACGACCTAAGTACGACCAAACTACCGACCGAGCTAACTGCAGGTCGAAAATGCCTCATGTGCTGGCAGAGCGACCTAAGGGTTTTGAAGCGCAAAACTCACCCAATTTGCAACCGATCGAGCATGGACGCTAGGGGATTATGCCTATAGGCTACCCAGTCGTATTGGCTCCTCGGCGCATCACCAAAAACGTGTTCAAACATCAAAGTTAGTATTTTTTTTAAAGATTTGAACCTGAAACACTAAATATTGGGATTTCACCAATTCAATCCAAATCAATGACAAATGCATATGTAAAAGTGTTAGGATTTCATACCCAATAATCAAAGATAGTTATAGACAAAGATGTGATATAAAAATCTCACCTTTTCACAAAATCAATGAAAGAGAAGCTTGAAAGCAAAGGAGAATCAACCCAAGAAGCTTGAATCAATGTCTTCTCTTTGAATCTGGAGTTAGATGTAGGATTTGCAAGTGAACTAGGGCTTGGAGTTTTAATTTCCCATTCCTTCCTCCATTTTTGATGAAGCTTGAGTGTTAGGAAATGAAAGTAAAATTATGAAGGGAAGTGGGTTGAGTTAGAGTTATAAGTATAGGCTAATGGGATAACCAAACCTAAAGCCTAAAGTGAAAAAGTAGCAAGATTCCACTAACTCCAAACATATCAAAGTTTATACTTAAAAAGATTGCAAACGGCGTTTTGAACTCAATGGAAGTGGTCCCGAGTCCAAATTCGACCGTATGCAAAAAGTTACTTTTCGGACTATAATCCAACTAAAGATAAAATATTTAAACAAAATATTTAAATATTCAATCATAAAATACGCGGGTTGTTACACTTTAGGTATAAATTCTATCAGAAAATAATATCAAACAATTAGAAAATTAAAGTTCATACTTTACCTTAGCTAGTGGCGTTACATTATGGCCAAATTTATTTCTTACAAAGCTTTAATAAAATATAATTTTACTAACTTAAGCGTTATTCGGTAGTGGCAATTATTTTCACTAATACTCTTCGTCAATCTATATTACACTAGGACTTATTGAATTTGGTAAAGTAAAAATTCCAATATCGTCCACATTCAACTTTATAGTCGAAACACAAAGTCCTTGATTCAATAATAATAATAATTAACTACACTACTTTGTCTAGAGACTTTGACTTTGAGTTACTCCAGTTGATCCAGTAATACTAACCTTATAAAACCGAGGAGACAAATTCTCCCTTGAATAGTGTTTCACTTCAAATGCTTTTACTCGACCCAACTATAGTGTTCGATGGTTGCCGTGCCATGATTTAACTATAATCAAAGTGGATTTTCCATATTGAAGCTTGATGGTATTCTCAAATTGCGGGAACTGTGAAATATGTCACATCGATATTCTACATTTTACCTTATCTTTATTAACCAACATAAAACTATTGAGTGAGTCATTTCATAGTTATCCAATAACTATCGGTATATAACTCCTTGGTGTCCCCTCTCCCAGAACCATGAGTAATACACTACTCAATATTTGGAGAGCATTACATACTTTAGTCTTAATGGATGTATCGATATCTTATCTCGATACATCTTAACTAGGAGTATTTAAAATAATGTGTTTATTATATTGTGATAAATTGCTAATGATCACAACACCTTGTAATTACTATCACACAAACACCATTTATGGATTTTCTATTAAATGTACTTAATTGAATAATCAATTATTTATAACACGTTATAACAAGTATATAATAGAAAGAAAACACCTTTTATTACGAGCAAGATTTGTTAACGAGTTAGATGTAAGTAAAAAAATTACATAATTGACCCTAGGGAATACCCCTAACTCTATCAATCTCCCATTTGCACTCGGTGTCAATTAAGGAATCTTTCTCTAACTTCATTGATCAGTTTTCTCAAAAACTAATCGGGTCAATCCCTTAGTGAATGGGTATGCTATTTTATTCTAATTATCTACTATGTCAAAAATCGTCCTTATCAACTAGAAATATTCGAAGTATGCCTCTCGACTCTAGTGAGCTCTAAGTTCTTTTATGAACTGTGTCACAATGTTGTTATCATATAACAATGTAATAAGATTCTCAACATTTAGAATCACCCTTGGCTCAGTTGTAAATTTGTGTGTTTATATTTATACATTGCTTTTATTGTGGTGCTATTCAGGGCAAAGTACTTAGCATTTTCAGTGAATTAGCCACAACCTTTTCTTTAGAACATTTCCAACTCATAACTTCTTAACTAAGGGTTGAAAATGAATTAGATATTGATATATAATATTCAATATCACTTATGAAGTTTGAGTCTAAATACTCCTTCATAAGGAGATCATTGTTTCTATAAACAATTCCCTAGTATTTCATAAATACTTAGTGTAACACCCCATGTTTTTATGCTAATCCATTAAAAAGAATTTAATGAATAAGTAGCAATGCTAAAAATAGAATTTTTTGCAAACATTAGAATTTAGCTATGAAACTTATGCAATTCGGCGTGTGTGTGGCAATTTTCTGATCAATTTTCATATATTAACTCGAAGTTTAGGCGAAAATGTTATTAACATTTAAAGTTTTAGCACCAAAAATAATTATATATGTAACTATGGTAATAAAATAAATTAAACATTAATTGGTAATGTTAATGGAAACTTAGATGTTAACAAATGTTAATGTTAAATTAAAATCTTAGAGAATATACAAAGTGGTAAAGAAATGAACGAGATGGGTTAAATAAGGAACTAAATTAACAAAATCATCATTGATAAATAAACGCACAAAACTAATCAGAGGTCAACCAGCAAAACGTCAAGGTCAACCAGTAGCAGTCTACCAATGGCAATGGGCGGTCGACCCATGTCGTATAAAAATTTGTAAATAGGCGTAGGATTGAACAACATTGATTTACCTACTTATTTTTCTTAGCCGTCGAGTTATTGATGCGTGTTCTGGATGGATCTTGAGGTTTCCTAGGCTAAATCTAGCGCTCCAAATCAATCCCTAATCCCTATAAATTAACAAGTAACCAATCCTAATTCATTTAGGAAACTTTCTTCTTACTAAAACTCCACCATTTTTCTCTTCTCCTCCAAGTTCTAGAAATAGTAAATTACTATATATATATATATATATATATATATATAAGTAAAAGAAAGTGGAGAACAAGAGAATATAAGAATTCGATCGATTCAGAGCGTGGAAATAAAGGTAAAACATGAATCTTAAACTCTAATCTAAATTCAATTCAATCATTTCCCCAAATATGTAATTTTAGTATATTTATACCCTTTTTATTATTTGATTTGAAGTAAGAGGGAGTCAAATAAAAAGGGATCGTGTTCAGATCTAAAGAATTGGAAAGCTAGAGCAAGGTGAGTGAGAAAATAAAATGTTTCGTCATAAGATTATATTTATATCATTATGATCTATATCATTTATGTGGAAGTGCGTAATAATTAGATATAAATCTTAGTTTGGATAATTTATTATTTACGCGTAACGAACTAATGTAAATAATGAATTATATACACATAATGATTATGGAATAGATCTAATGAAATTGAATATGGAATAAATCAAATGAAAATGATTATGGAATAGTTCTAATGAAACTGATTATGGTATAGATTTAATGAAAGTTAGAAAACTAGGCAACATATTACTTACAGTAAATTGTTGAGAACTTGTTAATAGTAAATTCGTATTGTAATGTAAGAGAAAAATGTAAAACAAAGAAATTTTAATAAGATTTAGGGGTTTAAGTAATATTTTAATTCATTGGAATTTGAGATGTTGCAAGTAAATTTCTATGTATTATCAAGTTTAATTAAATAAAAGTGCAACGTCTGAAATTACAATGAATAGAAGAAAAAATGGAAGAGATGTACAAAATTGGGATATTCACTGTATTTTGTACTGTCTATTTCAAATAATAAAATGATAGTTCCTTGTAATTACAAACACCATGCAAATCTATCCTTTTAGATAAGATAGGGAAATTTATAGTGTTAACATTTTTATGTTAGAAATGTGGTTCCAATGAGTTAAAATGCAGTAAACCCAAAGAGTTAAATAGGAAGATATGAACGTGATAAGAATATCCTAAAAAGATAAAATGAAAAATACCAATAAAAATGGGAAGTAAATAAAAAGGAAATTCGAAGGATAGGCAAGAAGACATAAAAAGATAAAATGGAAATGGAGATGGAAAACGGGGAAAATCGAATATGAACAATGGAGAATGATATTATGAACCTGATAAGAGGAATGCGCTAAATAAACTTAAAGTAAATAAAAAGGTGAAATGCATAATAAAATGAAGACCTAGGGTCAACAGTGGATTGTAGAAGCATGTTAATCAAGTAAGACACACATAACACACACAGAGAGAGCCTCAAACTAGGCGTTATGATTGGTGTGAACTTTGAAGTTAATATGTGATTAAATGAATAGAATGACATAGTCATTAGAATAGTTTGGAATGCAAGGTCAATAGTGTTACACAGTAGAAGCATTCCCACCACAAGGGGCTACTAGAATTTTTGTATGCATTATACTAATGTAAGACATGTCCAACCATATGACCCGTAGATAGTATACACCTGCGTATAGATTGAGGAATACCCAATAAAAAAGGTAGCCTGCTTCAATAAAATGGGAAATAGGGGTATTGTCTTGATTGCAATAGGCAATCAAAATCGGATGATGAGTGAAGAGCAACACTATGACAACATGCCAGATGAATTGGTACCAAATAAAGGAGTAGGACTATGCATAGATCGAGAATGTCATCCATCCTTAGCGGTCAACGGGAAAGACGGGGGTTACATCTAATAGGCGTACACTGCCCACTAGTGTATTGTCATGTTGGGGCATGCATCGCCATGTTAATTTCTAGTTTTTTTGTTAAGAGGAAAGCTATTAGGGAAGTCTTTCAAACATGCATGGGGTAGTCCATGGAACCGAGTCCACAGTCGATGGGGCTGAATCCACCATTGTATTAGACCATAAAGCCGAGTCTTCAATCGGGAAGTAGATAAGAAAATCCATAAAAATGCAACATAGAGGACATCTAAATTGTTGAAAAGTCGTTATTAGTCGCTATGGGAGTTCCTTGGTACGCGCGATGACGAAAGCGTAATACAGCGAGGTATCCTGATGGGGTGCCAAGTTTAGGGATACTAGCAGGGATAGTATCTTGGTCCAATGGGGGACCATGGTACTTATACATACATACACACACACACATATATATAGGTACATATCTATAGTCTACTACGAGTAGATGGGACGTATTGTACGCGTATGTAAAGTCGAAACGACTAATTGAAAATAAAAGAGATAACAAGAGATAGAAGACAATCGACATAAACTATTGTTATGTACAAAGTGTATAATTTTACCAGTCACCAGAATGTTATTCTAACCCCCTCCTCATTACAATCCACATGATAGCTTAATAGACATGTACTGGTGCTAGTCATGCTCGATGCTAACAAGGACAATTGATTTTGGAAGCATCAAATCTTGGTCGTAGTTATGAGACTTGTTTTTTATTCCGTTGTGACTAATATCATTAGTGTTTTGATATGCATTCTTGTTTTATTTGTAGGATAGAAAACCATCAATCCGTACTTTGGTAGACTTGGGTTTTCGGTTTAGCGAAATTCAAGCCTACTAAGGTGCGGGTTATTACATTTGGCATCAAAGCTTAGGTTAATCGAGCTTGAAAAGTTAGGAAAGGTTTAGTGAACATATTTGTATTTTGCTTATAAATATAAATATAAGCCAAATCCTAAGAATTCTAACTATTGTGTAGTTGCATATGGAAAGTCCCTGAAGTTGGATAGTACACGACTCCCAAGTCGGGCACTAATAGCCCAATGATTGTAGATCCCCATATTATTGTCAATTGAAGATGTACAATATATCCAAATAAGGGAAAATTTAAGAATCCATATGTTGTAGGTATCCGAAAGTAGTTAATTTTCTGAAGGAAGGTGTGAAGTAGTCACCCCAAGTTGAATAACCGGATTTCTAATAATGGAAGGAAGATAAGTCGGTAAGTTGAAGAGTAGAAGTTCTAGAAAAAGAAAAAAAAGGAGAAATCCACTTTGAGTCCAATCTAATAGAAAATAGTTTAAAAAGTTGAGAAAAATATATAATTAATATATTTTAAAACATAAGCAAATATTGGACAATAAAATATATAAATACAAATATATAGTTAAACTGAAAAGTTTTCATAAATGGGTTTTACAAAAGATACACATTGAAAAGTTGTAGAGCGTATATAGCTCGCTAGTTTCTTTGTAAAGAAAGAAAAATGTCAATATAAAGTTCTAGTAGAAACTCAAATTTGTCAAATTATAAAATTTTAATGAAGGTATTTTTGTAAAAAGCTATTTCTTTTAAAAGAAAATTGGTAAAGTAATATAGCTCATGGGTTTTTCTCTAATGAAAATATTTAAGCTGTAAAAACATTTTTAGGGTTGGACAATAGGAAGTGGTACAAGCTTGAAATAGGGTACATAGTATGGGAAAAAAGATTTAAAACTCTAAAATAAAGCTGTAGGCAAACTTATTATAATGGTTCAACAAGAAGTGTAGGATCATTTTCACCCTAGAGGAGAGGTGAATGGAGTGATACTAATAATAATAAAAATTAGTACAGAAATAAAAACAATCACGAATAATTAAAATAGAAAGATAATGCAGAATAGATCACACACAAATTGACCCATCTTTGGAAAAACCCTGCCTATGTGCTGCCCCCAAGGTTTCTACTAGAAATTAAACAGTCAGACGCTTACACATGCAAACTTGCGACACCCGCTAATGAATAACCTAATTCTACGCTCAAAATCCTGCCACAACTCAGTCACCAAGTTGCATATTCTCGAACTACACCAACGTAGTTTGTAACTTGGTCACACGACTAGAAAGTTACACCAGTTAAAAAAAGGAAAATTATAAAATAAAACAAAAACAAGCAAAATAAATAAAACCCTATTACTAATAACTCTAAGCCCAAAATAACAATAGAGCCGACCCACTTATTAAATAAAAGACAATCACCCTTTTTGTTTCTTTTTCTATGTGAAATGTGTTCAATCTCCTTATCTTCAAAGTTAGGGTTTCTCCCTGTTGAAACCGCCGCTTGTTCTTTTGCTTCGATTGAAGCATGTGTTTTCCTTGTCAATCGATTGCTGCTTCGTTCGCCTACGGCTGCTCCAATTGTCGAGTTCGATTGCTATGAATTTGGTATGCGAATTTTGCCGTTTAATTCCTATGTTTTCTTTCTTTGGTTCGAATTCGATTCGAGTTATTGATTGGGATTTAATTTGAATCTTGGCTCTGAGATTTTTGCTTGAACTCGATTAATTTTTACGCCGATGATATAACTAGGTTTTATAGGGATTAAAGCCTTATATTTTCGTTCGTATTTTTTGATTGAATTCTTCGTGGTTTTTTCTTGAACATTAGATAATTGACTCAATGCTTGTGATAATTCTGACTTGTTCTTATTTGATATAATGCTTGAATAGTTTGAGTCGGTTCCATTATTTTCTCTGATGCACTTGCATTTTCTCCATGAATTTCTTTGGGTCAGTTCCTATGACTTCGGCATTTGAAATTGTGATAATATTGATTTTGTAGCTTGCCTTTAACTTGTACATGTACATACTACTGTCCACCTTGTCCACCTTGATTTGTTGTTGCCTCTGGTTCTACTTTTCCATGTCATACTGACATGGTACGCTTTGTTATTGAGTGGAGTGGCATTTCATTCTTGTGTTGCTTTGATCCTTGACCGGTTGTGCTTTTCTGGTTTGTTTGAGTCTTCACTTGTATGTTGTGAGTCTGATATCGCTTCATATGGCATCCATTTATCTCTCCATATATATACATACATGTACGTATATATGTGTGCGATGGCTATGCTTTCTTGTGTGTTGCTCATGACTATTTTTGAATTGCTGTTTTGATTTGTTTCTTTTCACCTGTGTTGAATTCAACCTCGGCTTGGGTTTGACCTTGTGTTCACCTGTCCTTGTGATTTTAACAATCAAGCGTATGCCGGTGTGCATAAATTTGTGGCATGTATAGTGATACACTACGCATGTCACAAGTTATTCGTGTATGGTGATTTAAAAGAATATGACGACGAACAACCCAAATAACTGAGAAAAGATATTTTCAAACACACATTTTATTGTACACTGAAAAATATATCTTTTTCAATTTTACTCCATCAGGTTTGTTTTGCAGATAATTCAGATGATGGATATAGGCTGGAACAAAGTTGAAGATAAAAATATGAGTAATAGATGAATATGTAGTGAGGTCAAAATGGAAAATTGAAATTTGTGATGTAATTGAAAATGTATAAATGTAGTGAGAGCTTAAGTTTGTACTATTTGAATTGGTAACAAAATATACGTTTAATTTTGAATTCCGAGTTATTTATTTTATTCAACATATATTTAATAAAATAGTAAAAAAATAAATACATTTAAATGAATATATATATGTATATATATATGTTTATTACCATCAAACAAAAATCATATACTAGAATATTCTACAATCTCCCCCTTTTGATGATAACAAATATATATTAAGATTTTGAATTTGTTAAATGTATTTGGTCTTGATGAGTTCTATTAGCTAGCTCCGCCCATTTGAATGCTCCGCCTACAACAAAGCTCCCCCATCATCTATGCATCATAATAAATAAAACTATGCAAATAAAAAATAATAAAACCATGCAATGAACCTAAATGAGAATATGCAATTAACAAATAAAATATTTGAACTTATTTGCTGAAATCTTAATTTCTCTCTTCCCCTTTTGTTATTAGCCAAAGAGTAATAGTGTTAGAAAAATAGAGATAAAGTGATAGACATTGATACAACATAATACCTAATCAAGTATAAATATTAAATTTCAATTAAAAATCAAACAAAAATCATAATACTCTGTTAGGCACATATTACACTTTAGAGTGATTGGCGTGATGACGATATATAAAACCATATAGTTGTATCTATTTGAGGTATATTTATGACCAGAATTTGAATACTTACTAACCATGCATAACCGTTAGGACTTTTAAATGAGATTATTAGTATTTCAAATTTTAAAAAAATGAATTTCAGGCATCCTATAACCACGTATAACCGTAAGACTTTTAAATGATATAAGAATCAACTTGCCTATTTAATAATCAATTTTGATATATGTTCATTACATGCATAACCGTGAGGACTTTTAAATGAACATGAAAGCACATAATCAAAGATTCCAAGTAGTTCATCCATGCATAACCGTAAGGACTTTTAAATGAGAGTGAATACTTTGGATATTTTCATTGCTAATTAAACTAAAAATGAATAATTTTCCATTTAAAATACTACATTTTGACATACTATATTAGGTTTTGATGAGTGATGGTCTTTGTAAATACGATAGAAATAGATATGGTCGTGGAATTTTTACCAATCAAAGTTATTACAAATTTTTTTTATTTTTTTTTATTTTTTTTACTTTTTTTACTACATATACTGTCTCAAGCCATAATATATGTTTAATATCAACACTCACCATTTTTTCACTTACTGCTTATCTTTTCGATGATCAGTAGGGAGACAAAATAGTTAACACGGGCATTTAAGTTCAAATTCAAAAAGTTGTCAAATTTATAAAATGCCTAAACTGAGATGAATTTGGCAAAACTATTTTCTGAAAGGGTTTTTATAAGAAATGTCTGCCAATTGAAAAGGTCAAAATGAAATTTATGCAAATATTTTCTTTGGAAATATTATTTCTAATGAAATGATGTGGAACATCTATATACTTGGTGAAAGAATGATGTACAAGATTATTTGTCAGATCAAATGTGGAACTCGTTTAAAATTTGTTTTTGACTTGACCATGCAACTAACGAAAGTCCCAACATACAGTACGTTCCACTAGTATTTTTTCTATCAACTAGACTACCAGCATAATCTGCATTTGAATACCCCTTTGACTTCGAGTTATCAGACGGATACCAAAGACAAAATTGTGAGATGTGCAACAAATACCTTGTAATCCTTTTACAGCTTTTAATACATGATTCCTTTGGATTTTACTAAATCGTGCACATAAACAAACTAGTGAACATAATGTCACGTCCAGAAGTAGTAAGATAAAAAAAAATCCACATATATCTAGGGCAATCATCAACTGATACAAAACAACATCTCTTACCACCTAAACTTGCAATATCGTTAGTCCAAACAAATCTATATGAACTATTTCAAGGACTTCAGAGGTACTTACAGTGCCCTTGGCATAAAAAGATAATTGGCCAACAATTTTGCATAAATCAAAATCAAAATCAACATTCATTTCCTTATCACATAATTGGTTGATTTAAATCAGATTATGGTGTATATTTTCAACATATATCGTTCAAGATAAATGCACCATTACCTATTTTACCTTTACCGATAATTTTTCATCATTGCCCATTGTGACTCTACCACCATTATGTTTATCTAGGCTAAGGAAACTTTGATTTGATGCCCGTTGTGACTCTTATTGTTCCTTAGCCTACCACCATATCCACACGAAAAAAGACTTTTGTGACCTATCTGTTTTTGCAGGTCCATGATTGTTGGTGACAAACAATTCTGGAAAACAAGTTTGTATAAGACCAAAGCAATATATATATGTTCCTTTCGGCCTCTAGATTGTTTGATTTTAAGGAATTTAACATTCGTGCCTTTAGGAACCCAATTTGGAATGGTTTTCACATATTTAGGTCTGTACCAAAAATTGTTGTGATTATGTCTCATTTTTCCACAAATCGTGCACTTGGAATTGACTTAATTAATTTTGCTTCTAACTCTTTCAGATTGAATATACGTAAGTCCTTATCTAATAGTATTAACAGTTTGTTTCCCTAACAGCATATTAAGTGATTTTTCTCCTCTGAAGAATTTTCCTAAAGTTGTAGACAATTTTTGGACTTGTGTTTTGAGATATTCATTTTCATTTAATAACAAAGTGCACTTTTTGATAGAATTTTCTCTCCTAGTATTTTCACTTTCTTTCAAAATCAGAATTTCATTTTCAAGTGATTTAATTTTAATTTCTGATTTTTTAATCTCTTCTTCAAATGATGAACACTTATCAAACTTAGGGCTCTTAATTCGATGGTTTTTAACCAATTGATCAAGCTGTTTATTTAGTTCTATCAAACTATCTCTTTGTGATTCAATTTTAGCGTACTTCTTCCTAACTCTTTAAAAATAGCCATTTACTTCATGAAAATATATAAGTAATTATGAATGAGTAAGTTTTGATATCTCTCTTGGCTCGTCATCATCACTGTCAGTTGTTTCTCCTTGAAGATACAGATTTTTTTCACTCTCACTACCAATTCTTTTATTAGCTTCACCAATTTCATCCCAAGTAGCTGCAAAACTTCTCCTTTTCAGTTTCTTTCGTTGGATGAGTCGATTCTGAGGACAATTTCGCTTGATTTGACCAGGTATGATGATTTAAAAGAATATGACAACGAAAAACCCAAATAACTGAGGCAAATGATATTTTCAAACACACACTTTATTGTTCACTGAAAAATATATTTTTTTACAATTTTAGTGCGTCAGTGTTTATTTTGCAGATAATTCAGATGCTGGATATAGGCTGGAATAAAGTTGAAGGTAAAAATACGAGTGATGAATGAATATGTAGTGGTCAAAATTGTAAATTGAAATTTGTGATGTAATTGAAAATGTATATATGTAGTGAGAGCTCAAATTTTTACCATTTAAATTTGTAATAAAATATTTGTTTAATTTTGAATTCTGAGTTATTTATTTTATTCAATATATATTTAATAATATAGTACAACAACAAATACATTTAACGGATATATATATATGTTTATTATCATCAAACAAAAATCATATACTAGCATATTCTACAAGGAGACTACAAGTTGGGAGAAAGGTCAATAAAGAGGAACCATTAAATAAGAGTAGTCTAGGTAAAGGAAAGATAGATAATAGTGTTATCCAAAAATATTCTCAAGAATAAAAGTATGAAAGAAGAAGCAAGAGAATTGATGAAGATCAGAAGGCATTAGAGTGGTCCATCTCAACATTAGATAAACCTTTCAACAAAGAAGATGAAAGCATCAGCAACACCTTTCGAAGAGGTCAAGAGATTGTTTCAACAGAGTAAGCAGAGAGCTTTCGACAAGGTCGAAGACTATGTTTCGAAGTCAACAAGTAGCATACTTTCTACACATGCACTAAACAATTCAAAATGATTGGTTTCGTCTTCATCTACATACATCAGAAGATAATTCGGCACAGGCAATCCTTTCGAAAGCGCATGTTATCCTTTCAAATTGGTTAAAGCCATTATCACTTATAAAGGAAGAGATAAGATTCCGCCACCAGATGGATGGAAAGCTTTCGAATGGAGTCTCTAGAAGCTGATCTCTCAGCAATGTTTTGACTCATTCAGAACACACAAAGAACATGTTTCGACAGAAATGAAGGCCAACACCCATGCTAACTTATATAGCATATAAACAGCTAAAGGGAGAGCGCAGTTATACACCTTTCGATGAAGTCGAGAGTGGCCAACAATGCCTTTTGATGAAGTCGAAAGCAATAAAGCAATAAGCCTTCCGACGAAGTCGAAAGGAATAAAACAAAACAGGGGGAAGCCAGTCTTCAGTGGCAGCGAAAGGCTTGCCATACGGCCCCTTTCAACCTTTCGACTAGGTTGAAAGCTATGTCGACTCAAGAGATGCACACGAAAGTAGGAAAGCAAAACTTCCGACCGTCTTGAAGGCACTTGTTAGAATGGTGCTAACCTGCACCTATAAATAATACCACAGGGGTCATGTTTGAGGGATCCGATTACTTTTACTTCTTACTTATACTTTTCTAAAGCTTGTAACCCTAATTTTTAAATCAAATTGGGGATTTGGTCAACTTGTATATCTCAGTTCAATAAAAAGAGAGATAATGATAATTTGGATTATGCTGCAACTACGAAATTCTTATTTCACATGATTATTATCGTTCGACGTCTCGATCTAGTCGGAAGGTTACCCTTTGACCGAGTCGAAACCCCAAGTATACATTGTTCCCTTGCGTTTCAGCTTAGATTCACAAGACAATAAGATCTCACTCCTTTTGACGAAGTTGAAACCCCTTACTTTTCCAGTATATTATACCCTAAACTCTCAACTACCACTCACCTTTCGAGTGTGTCGAAACCAACATTCCAATCTATTAGTACGAAACCTAAGCCCTTAAAGAGATTATCTTTCAATAAGCTCAAAACCTTTCCACTCAAACTTTATCCTTAGGCAACTTGACCAATTCAAAAGGATTTTCCGAGAGAGGAGTTAGCCTTTCGACTGCATCGAAAGGTACCAAGGACGTGTTGTTGACCATCTTTACCAACTTGAAAAGAGTTAGCAACCTTCACTCGTTCGAAAGAAGGTTTTGAAAGCATCACTCATACTCTAAATTTCAATTTAAGGCATTGATAAGTTTACTTGTCAACATTTTTGGCGCTAGAAGAAGGGCTCAAACCTTCATCCTCGATAACTTTCATCAAAGATTAATTGCATAGGGTCATTCATTTAAAAGAAGAAAACAGCAAGAGCAAGAAATGACAACAACAAACCAAGTGAGGAAGATGCTACACTATCAACTTTGAAAACTAACATAGTCTCAAACATTAACTCGGAGAATAGGGAAATTGGGCGATCTTCAACCGTAATAGGATTGGAAAACAATGAGATCAAAGTCCAGAATCAACAACAACAAATGATAGCCATGTGAGAATTTCTTGAAAGGGCTCCATCTTAAGAATCATTAAGGATTATGGAAGGAGAAGATGAACCACAACCACCATATGGGATAAAGGATCAAGAGTTAAACCAAGAGAGTTCAGTAAAAAGATCCCTCAAGCAATCAAATAGCCCAATCCAAATAAAGAGCAAAAGTTTCCATAGAAATGAAGTTGACCAAGAAGACATTCCACACCAAATAATGATGGACATGCTTAAGGAAAAAGGAATTTCTAACCCGAGGAATATGTTATCCTGGAAAAGACCCCCTTTTCATAAGAAATAATGGTAGCTAGTATCCTTTCCATATTCCTTCATTGAAATATGATGGAACTATTGATCCAGATGATCATCTCGTAGTTTTTGAAAACAAGATGAACTTTTATGTTCCTCTTACTTTTCAGGGAGCAACTATCAAATGGTATACGAGTTACCAAATGGAAACCATTTATTCTTAAGAACAATTTACTTGCGACTCCGTGGCCCAATTTTCTGTGTTCAAAGATAAAACTATGGACTTTAGCTTGTTGGCAACAATCAGACAAAACCAGAAGAACTGCTTGGTGAATACTCGAATAGATTCAGCTTAGAAGCATTAAAAGTAGAAAGTACATATGATAGAGAAAAGCGTATGGTAGTTCGATCATGGTTAATCAAACAAATCCCATTTTTGAAAGACCTTTATGTTAATGGATGCAAAGATCCACAACATTTCTTTCTTCAAGCTGAAAAGTTTATTCCAATGGACGAAAAGCATCATGCTATGAAAGAATTCCATCGAGAATGTAGAGAAGAGAAATCCGACTCTAAGCATCATGTCAAGAGACTAAGGGAGAGTGAAAACCAGAAGGGAAATCGAAGAAAGATTTCTAAATCAAATTGTTTAGTCCTGAACAAGCCCCTCTTCCACATATTCGCCATGGTGCAGGGCGAAAAACATTTTCCTATTCCTTATAAGGTCCGAAACGCTCTAGAGCCAAATAAAGGAGGAAGTTACTATGACTACCATAAAGCAAATGGACGTGAAATTGATAATTGCAATGTTTTGGCAAAATTAGTTCAGAACCTAATCAAGTTTGGATTTTTAAAAGAGAATTTTTAAAAAACGATTAAAAGATTTCCTACCTCAAAAGGAGTAACTCAATCATTTTAAATCCTTGATGGAAAGTCAGAATTATCACTTCTCCTTCAAACGCTAATCAGGCTACGAGGCCTAGCAACATTTGAATATTATAAATTTTCTTTGCTTATAATTTCTTTAATTTGAATTATACTTAGAATTGGTCATATAATGATACAAAATTCAAGTGTCATTAAGGTTAAAAAAATTAGTCCATGGCATTCAACATACTCTCGGAGGACAACAAATTTCTAACCACTTGAAAAATACAGCTTAGATGCCTGACACGGGACGACTATCAATATTTCAATCAACCTAATGCAAAGGATTGCTTCCATGAGATATCAAATCACTACCAATCCTTCATCAATTTGAGGGGAAGTTTACACCAACATTATTTTCGGCAATTATTTTAAAAGAAATTTCTCAAACATGTTTTCATGAAAAGACTATTTTTAATTACCCTGCAACCCGGGGAAGACAAATGTCTATCTATTTCAAAAGTTAATTTGTGCAATCTTTTTGAAATATTATGTAGCATTAATATTTGTTCACAAAGGATTTATAGCTAAGCAATCTTAATATTTCAATTTTTTCTAAAACCATTGGCAAGGAGAAGCCTATTTATTTTCAAGAAAAGTTTTAAAGCTATCAAAAGCTTACTGACAAAAAATTCGGTTGAGGGAATCCTATTCTCGACTAAAAGACTACGGGTTCATGAATCATGACCATCCAGTCTCCTATTTGAGATATGTGTTTCTACTATGAGAATGATTTAAAGACCCCTATGAAAGGCAGCATTAAGGAAAGATTCTCATACATGCAAGCTCTTTTCAAAAAGTAATCCCTCGATATATTAGAAGAGTTTATTTACAAAAATTCTTTTTCTCAAGAGGAAACCAATATTCAAAAAGATTCTCAAAGAAAGTTTCAATTGGAAAAAAATGATTTTCATATACAAAGTTTAGCCTACGGCCAATCCGTAGCACCTCCTAAAGGGAGGGGGTCCTGTACCCACCGTTTTAGCCAATGGTTAATCTGTAACACTTCATAGAGGGAAAAGGGTCATGTACCCATCAAAAGCCTACAGCCAATCTATAGCACCTCCTAGAGGGAGGGGGTCCTGTACCTATCAAAAGCCTATGGCCAATCCGTAGCATCTCCTAGAGGGAGAGACAAAACCCCTAACGTTCAACCCACCTCTTGGAGGGAGGGTCAAGATGAACATCAATCAGCAACCTTTTAGAAGAAGGTCAACTCAACGTACACTACATCCCTTAGAACCAAAAGAGGCTCCAAACAAATGAAGAAAGATAAAGACATTTATAACTCAAAACAAAAATCAAAACCTAAGATAATAAAGGGATAAAGAAATCTAGGACAAAGTCAAAACCCAAAAGAATAAAGAGTTAAAGAAAGAAATCTAGGATAAGATAAAAACCTAAGAGAATAAAGGGTTAAAGAATGAAATCTGGGACAAAGTAAAAACCCAAGAGAATAAAATTTTAAAGAAAGAAATCTAGGACAAAGTCAAAACCTAAGAGAATAAAGGGTCAAAGAAAGAAATCTAGGACAAAGCCGAAACCCAAGAGAGGGATACATACAAAAGCAAAAGGATAAGGATGTCCAACACCATAATCTGGAACAGACAAAGAATCCAAAATCAAAATCAGGAAGAACCAAACATGAGATATCAAATTTCAGTACATCCAAAACTTGAAAGGTGATTCTCACATCAAGAAATCAAGAAACTTGCATCCATAAAGGAGACATAAGACAAGAAAATGGATAAATAAATCCTTAGCATGAGATGGAAACCAAATATCTACATAAAAGCTAAGAGGATGGAATAGATAACAAGTTTTCACTACAAAGTTAAAAGTAACTCCATTCGAAGAATAAGAAAACCATTCTTGAATCCTTAAAAATAGGGTACCCCTTGGGATGGAGGAGTCTATATTTTATCCGTATGCAATTATAAGTTATTTGGGTCATTGCACCACTAAACAACCAAGCAACAATATGGAACCACTATTCCGAATGGTTTCATGGCTTTATAGAACTACTCGACTCCAATATAACAATAATACTACTAGCTTAAAGGTCTAGAATTCTTTTGCTTAAACCTGCTAAATTCACTATTACTAGATAGATTTCTGATTTTGTGCTTATATTGGATGAATTTTTAAGTACTATTCGTCAGATGAAATCCTGACAAGATTTTGGCTGAATTATCGATTTCGTGAACTTTCAGATTCCTTATTTCTTTTTTTGAAGATTTCATATTGGTTTTGTGAAGCTAAAATTTCAACGTTGACTTTTATGATGATTTACGGGCTTCGTATTCTTGGATTCCTTGTTGGATTTTCTTAGTGATTTCTTACACAAATTCTAGTTTCTAAATTCTAAGTTTTCTCATTGACTTTTGTGATGATTTGTAGATTTCACATATTTCGTTTCCCTATTGGATTTCAAAATGATTTCTTATTGAATTTCTAATTTTGAGGATTCTGAATTTATGTGCTGACTTCTATGATGATTTATGGATTTTATATTCCTAGTTTCCTTATGGAAATTTAATATCAATTTCCTATTGGATTTCAAATTTTGAGGATTCTGAATTTCTATGTTTACTTCTATAATGATATGTGGATTTTTAAATTCCTAGTTTCCTCATTAAGATTTCATAATGATTTCATATTGAGTTTCTGGTCTTGGAATTCTAAATTTCCATGTTGAGTCGTAGGGATTTTATATTCTTAGTTTAATTTTCGAATTTTTGGTTTCATAAATTCTATGGTTTTTCATTGAATTTCTATAATGATTTATGGATTTCATATTTCAAACTACCTTATTGGATTTTTAATGATTTCATATTGAATTTCTGATTTCATGAATTCTAAATTCCTGCACTAATTTTTATGATAATTTGTATTCTTGGTTCCTTGTTGGATTTTTCGATGAATTCATATTGAATTTCTACTTTGACGAATTCTGGATTCCTTTATTGAATTTTTGATGATCTCTTATTGGATTTCTAATTTGTGAATTCTAGACTTCCATATTGGTTTGATGATGATTTATGGATTTCATATTTTCGATTTCCTTATTTGTTGATGTTCTCTTATTGGACTTCTAATTTTGTGAATTCTAAATTCCATTGACGATTTTCACTGTGATTTGTGAATTTCATATTCTTAGATTCTGTATTGAACTTTCATGATGATTTCCTGCTGAATTTCTGATTTTGTGGATTTTAAGTTTCTTGATTGATTTTTGTAATGATTTGTGGATTTCATACTCCTGATTTCCTTATGATAATTTTATAATGGTTTCGTACTAAACTTCTATTTATGAATTTTTGGTCCCTTTATTGAATTTCTACAGTGATTTATGAATTTTTCATTGAATTTCTAAATTTGAATTCAATACAGGATTTTCTCAATATCAGATGGGCTTTTGTCAAGGGTTAGCATAAAAAAAGGAGAGCTTCCTGATCTTCATATTATTAAAGAACATCAACACCAAACTATTTATTAACTAATCAACGAACAAATGAAAGTTGTAACATAAAGTGTAGGGATGAAAATGAAGTATGGCAAGATTGCAAGGTATAACCACGTTAAATAAGAAACCTATATCAAATGGTTAAATAAAACCTAACTCAAGAACGAGATATCCTGAGTGTATGTTGGATTACTTCAAAGGTTCATTTATTTAAGCCGACGCCTGCTAACCAGGTGATATTGATCCACATTTTAAAAAGAGGTTTGGTCGTGTGTTATCTAGAATACTATATCCAAAGATATTACTAGCATCTTGAACATTGGCTTATAAGTTTTAATTTATCCACTAAGGTCTCATAATAAGATTATGACCTGATAGAAGTTATTAACTGCTTTGCAGGAAATAAAGAAACAAGTTCTTTAGAGCTTTTGTCCTAAATAACAAAAGCTTCTTTCATATTGGAGTGGGGGATAATGTCATCCAAAAAATATTCTCAAGAATAAAAGTATGAAAGAAGGAGCAAAAGAATTGATGAAGATCCAAAGGCATTAGAGTGGCACATCTCAGCATCAGATAAAGCTTTCGACAAAGAAGATGAAAGTGCCAGCAACACCTTTCGAAGAGATCAAGAGGTCGTTTCAACAGAGTAAGCAGAGAGCTTTTGATAAGGTCGAAGGCTACGTTCCGAAGTCAATAAGTAGCATAATTTTTACACATCCACAAAACCATTTAAAATGATTAGTTTCTCATCATCTACATACATCAAAAGAGCATTCAGCAAAGGCAACCCTTTCGAAAGCACATGTTAGCCTTTCGAATTGGTTAAAGCCATTCTCACTTATGAAGGAAGAGATAACATTCCACACCAGATGGATGGAAAACTTTCGAATCGAGTCTTCGGAAGAGGCTAAATTTCATGCTGAGTTACATAGAATGCCAACATCTAAATGGAGAGCGCAACTATACACCTTTCGATGGAGTCGAGAGTGGCCAAGCAGTGCCTTTCGATGAAGTCAGAAGCAATAAAGTAATAAGCGTTCCAACGAAGTCGGAAGGAATAAAACAAAATAGGAGAAAGCCCAGTTTTCACGGTAGCAAAAGGATGGCCATACAACCCCTTTCAACTTTTTGACTAGGTAGAAAGCTATAACTCAAGAGATGCGCACGAAAGCAGAAAAGCAAACCTTCCGACTGTCTCGAAAGCACTTAATCGAAATGTGCTAACCCACACCTGTAAATAAGACCCCAAGGGTCATGTTTAAGGGATCTGATTCCTTTCACTTCTTACTTATACTTTTCTAAAAGCTTGTAACCCTAATTTCTAAATCAAACTGGGAATTTGATCAACTTGTATATCCCAATACAATAAAATTGAGATTATGATAATTTGGATATGTTGCAACTATGAAGTTCTTATTTCATATGATTATTATCATTCGAAGTCTCGATCTAGTGGGAAGGTTACCCTTCGACCCTGTCAAAACCCCTAGTATACATTGTTCCCTTAAGTTTCAGCTTAGATTCACAAGACAATAAGAGCTCACCCCTTCCGACAAAGTCGAAACCCCTCACTTTTCCAGCATACTTAAATCCTAAACTCTCAACCACTACTCACATTTCCAGTGCGTCGAAACCAACTTTCTAATCTATTAAGAAACGAAACCTAAACCCTTAAAGAGATTTGCTTTCCATAAGCTCAAATATGTCCACTCAAACCTTATCCCTAGACATCTTGATCAATTCGAAAGGATTTTCCAAAAGAGGTGTTAGCCTTTTGACAGCGTCAAAAGGTACCAAGGACGTGCTTTTGACCATCTTGGCCAGCCTAAAAAGAGTTAGCAACCTTCACTCGTTCGAAAGAAGGTTTCGAAAGCATCTCTCATACTCCAAATTTTAATTTGCGGTGTTTCCAAGTTTTCTTGTCAACAAGTAGTAGCACTACGAAATACAAATAGAGACAAAGTTAGGAATTTATACAAAATAATGTTAGTAATTAGAAATTACATTTGGAGATTATATAAAAAATAATGATGCTAGTAATTTAGTTAGAAGCAGCATAGAAAATTAAAGGTAATGTAGAGAAGAATGGACATTTTCCATTATTGTGCACATTTAATATAAGTATCTTTTAAAAGACCCCATCACATGATATTAGAGGCGCTGCTAAGGATTGGAAGTGGAGATAGTATGAGTGGTAAAAAAATGATAAAATGAGAATTATTATTATCTACTCCAGTTTTTATTGTTTAAAAATTTAGAGAAGTGTTCTAGAAAGTTCATTTTTGGAATGAAATAGTTTGGTGTAGCAAATGAGTTTTTGATAGAAAAAGTTAATAAATAGCTGAATTAAAAATATCAAATTTTAAGAACTAAAAGTGCAAAAGGTCTTTAAAAAGGAGAAAAGGTTGATTTGAAGAAAAAGGAAAGAAAATTTTTGAAAATTAGATTTGCTAACAGTTTCTCTTAGATTCAATAAATAAATTAAATTCAAAAATTTTAGATTATAGTTTTAAAAGGATAAGACACCAAGTATTTTTGGATTTAATAAAAGGCTTCTAAGTTTCACTTTTAAACACAAAAGTTTTGGGATTAAGTATTTGATTTTTTTTGAAGTTTTTAATTTTTTAAAACGAAGGGTAGAGACCAAACCAAGATTTTAAATTGGAGCATATAGGAATAGTGCCTAAGTGAGACGGGGTGAAAGATAAGGCTATGAAGAAGATAACAATGATTACTCATGGAGTGGTAGTAAGGAACCCCTATAAAGTGTAAAGAATAATGGTAAGAACCTAGGAATATTTTGTTAGACACGTGTACAAGCTATATAAAGGACCGTAAATGAATGATAAATGGTATTAGAGTACGCTTCTACGATTCAAGGATGTCCTCGTATGAACGGTCAAAGATAAAGGAAATAAATACCCAAATTTGAGAAAACTATCAAAAGATTGGGTTAAATGGAGATGGCAATAGATGGTAATGAGATGAAAACACACACAAATGATATTGGTAGACTCAAAGCTAAGAAAGACAAGATAAAGGGTGGAAAAGTTATTCCACCATGCCAAGATGCCAATGAGTTATTTAAATATGCATAGTTTATATTTCTTACTCACTACGGTGTGGGGATGCACAATTTATTCCATGACTAGGTATGGTGATGGAAGAAATGAATAGACCATATTCATCAGAAGCAATAAAGGAAAAGTTTAGATATGCAGATTGCAGAAGGATGGCATGTTATAAAGATTAACTCGGGTCAGATGTGATAAAGGTACAACATCATTAGTGTTAGTTAATGTTGAAAGGAAGCTTTCAACAGTTGTTCTATTTAGATCGGGTCGTAAGCATTAGTTTTCTTTATTGGGGGTAAAGGCGCGTATGATATTATAGGAAATGTTCCTTTTTATATATTTTCTATGTGGACCGATATGTTATGGGAAAATAATAAGGATAAGGAAATTTCAAAAAAGACCGTCAACTAATATGAAAGAAAAGAAAATAGTAGAGGGTGGAAGTTAAGAAATAAATTATTTATTTAATTAACTACTAAAATAGAATTGAAATAAGATTGCAAGTCCTAAAAAATTTAGAAAATAAATTTCAGTGAGAAGGGGACAGGGAAAGGCTGTTACATAGCCATGTGTCAATGTTTGTGTACCTTAAAAACTAAAATTTATAATTGAAATTGTGTGTTGGTTGCTATTATAAATAAATGAGAAGTTTCGAGAAACTTAACATTTACCACGAAAATAGATAAAGTCCACTATGGACATTGAGTTGTTGACTAAACTCCGATTTCATGAGATGTGGAAAATTTTGTTTTGAAAACCTATATATGTATACTTTTGAAATAAAAATATCTTTGCCAAATGTTTTGGAAAATCCTTTTAAGAATTTTATTTTTTTAGGGTAATATAAGAGTATTTAAGAAGAGAAGAAAATTTTCAAAATTGGAAATGCCACATATTTGACTCTGGGGAATAGTAGATAAATTGGTTAGTGTAGATTTTACTGTGTAGTAGAAGTGACGGTAAAATAAAATACGGTTAGAACAAAAAAGTTTTGTTAGCTATAGAGTCTTTTTCAATATACCATGTCGATAGGTGAACAATATGTCGATTTTTGAAATAAACCCTGTTATAAAAACCGAAAAAGAAATTGATTCATGCGAACCGTACTTGGAAAAGTTGGAAGAGAATTGAGTGCAAAAGAGAAGATTCCAAGATAAAATGGAAAAAGGGTACATAAGAGAATGACAGAAATATGGAATTTTCCATCCAAACCATTTTCAAGCATAATAAAATAGGTTCAGAAAACTGGATTTTTCTAAATTTGGATACTAGCAACAGTATGCTACAATTTTGGATGATAGGTATTGGATGCGAAATTGGTTGAGCTATACTTTTATTCGTAGAAGTGTGGGAAAATTTGGGTGTAAAAGCAAGTTTTTGATTTTCAAAATTTGCATGCATAAAGAACTGCCAATATATTTAGGATGTTTGCATCATATTTTGAAATTGTTTTAGAATAATGCATTCATATAAGAGGCATCAATTAGAATCATTCTACATACATATCATATATGTTATGATACATTGTGCAATTGTACATGATTTGTTGCAAAATTGCTTGCATAGTGTTATCCGACATTTTGACCTGGCTATATCCGAACTAACTGGACCAGTTAGACTCGACTGTCATCAAGGCCAGTATCCCAGAGCGATGATTGTGAGGTCTAGAATTCAAGTACAGGTAATGATATGAAGCGTCGATCAACCGAGACAAAGAGATAGGCTCTGTACAATATTCTAAATATGGATTAGTATCTCTCCCAAGCAGGGGATCGGTGCCTATCCCTTAGCCTTGGAGATCGGGACATATCCTAAATTTTTGACCCAAACTGGATGAGATCAATATAAAGTGACAAGGAAGGTCCCGCGAGGCTATATTTCAAATCTCAAGTCGTTTGGAGTTTGTATGCTAAAGTTATGGGCAAATTACTTCACCTAAGAAAGGGATTGGTATAAAAAAAGATAGGTGTAAAAGGGATCGTATAGAAGGGATCGACATATTTTAGCCAAACAAGTACAATATAATGGAAAACAATCAATATCTCAAGATCTATAAGTCCAATGAATATAGAACTTTAGGAACAAGTGTGGACCCTAGGGAGCCTACCTTAGGAATTGCACCTCAAAAGAATGAAGAAAGAAGGATCGACTCTTTTCCCTTAATAGGAATCGGCTAGAATCAGGAAACAGTTCACATTGCACCAAAGATCGAGCAATAACTCAAGTTATACTTGTCTAATTAACATGAAACTTGGAGCTCAAGCTTACTACAATATGTGGAACACCCATAGAGATCTCATTCCAATTGGTGGAAGTTGGAAAGATTGACATAACTCCCTTTGGAGGGATCGGTAGAAATCAGAATTCAAGCAACACAACTTCATGGAAAATACGATATTTCACAAATCATACATCGGAATTGCATGAAATTTAGGAAGAAAGTAGTTATCATCATGGGGAACCCCTTGTAAAGATGGCAACACATTTGGACACACTAATAGGGATCAGTACCGTTCCCTGTTGTGGGTCCCGATGGGTCTGGAAATTTTTGGGTGGCCTCTTCTTGGTCTCCCGAAATTTGTACCGAAATTTCAGTCAGGTCTATGCATGTTTTCCCCTATAAATACAATAGGCATTGCATCAGAAAGAAGATCCCTCTTTCTGCTGCAAAGGCACCTCCATTTTTTTCTTCGTTCTTGTACTAAAGGATCCCAGCTGATCCAAATATTCTTGTAATTATAATCAAGTGCAAGATCAATAAAAATATGAAGTGGCGTAGGCTAAGATTGCTGAACTACTATAAAAATCTATTTGTCTATTCATGATTTTTGTTCTATTTTAATTTCATTCTTCATTTATTCTCTACTAGATTCTATTGGGTGTTGATGCCTATTTATGGCGTCAACATTTTGGTGCTTTCACTAAGAGCCGAATCTCAACTTAATTGGATCTCACCATCTACTTTTGGGTTCCCATATTCATGAGATAGATTCAATTATTTGCCGAAAAACTTCCTATTCTACTCATATTTGAAAAAAATAAAAAGGAAACTGATAGCCATGATTAGAAGAACTAAATCTACTTTCGTGTTGTTAGAGGATCTGATGATGCTAGCGCTTAACGAGGCAAGCAGAACACTCAATCGACATTCACGTCGATCGATTGCAAATTTCACATAAGGACCGGGATTTGAAATCGGTGCGTTGGAACATAGTGTTGGCAATTCAAGTTTGATTCTAATCCATGTTCAAGGCAAAAGATCGTGCCCATCCCTATGCATGTATATTCGAGCTTGAGGACTGCAATTTATGGCTCATTATCAAGTTCAAGTTTGGATGCAAATGTAAAGGTCCATGGAGCTAGATAGTGTTGAATCTTCCTTACACAACATGGTCTTATGCGAATTAAACACCATGCCATTGTCACTGACCCTTAAATACATATACATGCTCAATACCGATCCCTCCAAAGATGTCAATACCGATCTCTCCGAAATAGCTATAACGATCCCTCCAATGTATATGTATACCAATCCCTCTAGCACATATGCCGATCGCTCCAAAAATCATATATACCGATCCCGCTGCAAGGTGTATATACCGATCCCTGTACAAGGTCTATATACCGATCCCTCTACAAGGTGTACATACCGATCCCTCTGCAAGGTATATGTACTGATCCCTCTACAAGGTATATGTACCGATCCCTCTGCACGGTATACATACTGATCCCTCACCAAGGCAATACAGCCGATCCCTATACCACATATCCCCCTTAGCACTGCAACCGATCGCATGCCAACAACTATCTTCATAACTGCTACGTCATGAAAGAAAAATGATCGATCCCTTTTGCTCTCAAAAAGGGTTCGTACCCGATCCCTCATTTTTGGGATCTAGAACTGATCCCTTCAATTGATCACCTATAGTCGATCCTTACATTCACTACCGATCACCTCCATAATCCATATGGCGGATTCCTCCATACTCCATATAACCGACCCCTCTCATAAAACATTCAATACCGATCCCTATGCTACATGCGTGATATGACTTGAAGCAGGCTCTATATGTTTCGACCCGAAGTCGAACTTGAGTAATCACCCATTCGACACGAAGCAAACCCAAGAAACTCTGGCCCAAAGCCAAACTCGGGTAAAACTGAGATTTTCTCCAAGCAAACAACAATATGACTCCAAGCACTGTTCGTCACCAACCGAGCACATCAAATTCAGCGACTCTAAGCGAATTAGAGGTTAACTCCAAGCAAATATCAAATTTTCTTGGGTTGAACTCTAGGTAAATTATCACCAATTCGTCAGTCAAAACCTATTCATCAAAGCCGTTTAGCATGGATAATATTCGAGGAGATTTGATGTGCCGACCACACTAGCGTATTCTATAAACATGGACCCCCGATAACATCTCATAAAATATGAAAGTCACATGGATTCCTCCAGAACGACGAACACCATTAAATGCTGATTCTTTCCCATATTTCTCGGGGGAGTAGCAAACGATCATGTGATTTATATGATTACCACCCAGATCCATCTCCTCGTTTAATCAACTGGCTAAGGAGTTCACCGAGCAATTTAGAATGCATGCAACTCGCCCCAAGGATGCGATGTCATTATCCAACTTATCCTAAGCGCAAAGCGACCCGCTCAAAGATTTTTGGCGGAGATTCAAGTGAGAATATCATTCCGGTGGCGTTGATAAGGAAAACTGACCCCAAGATAGATTTTACCAACCGGTAAGCTAGAGAGCCTCCATCAAACATGGATCGTTTATGTTACAAAGGGAACCAGAACCTAAGTAAGGAGGAGGTAGAGCACACTAGGAAAAAGAACGATGCAGGCCCGTTAGCTGAAGGAATTTAGAGAAAGGGCAGCATTGAGGCCTTATAGGAGGACTCAGATTCTAGGAGATTACCCGAGATCCTAAAATTCGACTCATATACTCCTTTGAACGTTTCAATCGAAATCATATACTTCAAGGTTTATGAGTCGGAGCAGTATTGGAAACCAACCTCGAGAGAGTCCACCAAAACCCAAAAGATGTCTAGGAAATGTTCTATATCTCAAAGTACACACGGTCATAACATAGGCAATTGTAGACACCTCGGAGATGTGATCAGAAAGATGACCCGGAAAGGAACGTTTCAAAAATATGTGCAAGCCCCATAGAATAGTGGGAAGGGAACATCCTATAAATAGAAAACTCTGATTGTCAATTGGACCATCTACGATCGACTTCCAGTTGAGAAGGGCTGGGATGAAGTGGCATAGCGAGCATACGATGCTGCTTCACTCATCGATAAGATTTATATCAGTTTCAATTATGTCATGAACTACGACCAACCTGAACTAAACTACTTCCAAACGATGCAGGTGACTAAATACTTAAAGTTGGGCACCAACCAACCTCCATGGACCATGTTCGAGCCTTTGGGAGATTATCAAGATGAGTGTGATTCGAACGCTCATCAGCTATATATGCTCTTAATTAGGGGCAAGGAATCGAAATGGAAAGTGGGTGTGACTCAACCATCCACTTCTTACTCTATGCTTTAATTCTGACAGAACGTTCATGCCTTACTCAAAGCCCAACAAGGTCAGAATCCAATAAAAAGTGGATATAACTGAACGTCTATTCAGCAACCTCCGCACTTGACTTAGAGACCAAAGAGGGACTTGGAGTGGATGTGATTCGACCATCCACTCTCCAGCTCATACTTTAAGTTTGCCAAAATACTTATGCCTCTCCTAAAGCTCAACATGACCGAGGTCCAACTAAAGTGGACTCGAATTGACCGTCCACACAAAACTCCTTCCCTAGACATATGACGCATTCTAGAAGCTCGACTTAAAGTATGCGTGATTGACCGTCTACTCATTAATCGCCGCCCTCGACAGGAGGACATGACACAACGTGAGGTGGGTGTGACTTAACGGTCCACCCAACCACTCTCTCTCTTGACTTGCCGGGAGGAGTACGAAGCAAATTGGACGCGGTTCAACTGTCCATTGATCAACTCTGGTTCCCAGAGCGACTAGAGTATAAACATTAAACGGGTGTGACTAACCACCCATCATAAAACTTTGGTCCTCAGAGCATTGACCGAAGTATAAACACAAAAAATGGATGCAGTTCGACCATCCATTGATCAACTCTGATCCCTCAGCGTGGTCTACAGTATAAATACCATAAAAGTGGATGTGGTTCAACCATCCTCTCCTCACCTCTTGCCCTTGACTTGGGGGAAAACACACATCTCAAAGTGGATGCATTCTAACCATTTGCTCTCCTGCTTGAGCTCGAAGTTCTCCATAACACTTACCTTACTCCTAAGGCTCGAAAAAAAAGGATCCAAATGGAAGTGGACATAATATGACCGTCCACGCATCGACTCCTGCCCTCGATGTAGGAGGCAGTTTGAGAGCCCAAGCCTAAATTAGACATGGTTCGACCGTCCAATCCAAAGAGGATGTGATACATCCATCCATGATCTTGCTTGCGCATGAAGTATAGTGAACTATTCAAGGCTTGACTGGACATTGACAGTCCAAAGTCCAAACCTAGACATGGAAGCGATTCGACCGTCCAATAAATAACTCTGGTCCTCATTTTGGATCGGAATATAAACACAAATTGGGTGTGGTTCGACCACCTACCAACAAACTCTAACCCCCAAAGTGCAGATATGAGTATAAACAAATAGATGAGTGCAGTTCAACTACTCAATATTCCATAAACTTTGACCTAAACTCAACAGACGAAGATAAACATACTATGGATGAGATTCTACAATCCTCAACTAACTCCACCGACCCGGAACTGGGGGCAAGAGTAAAAACCACTAAAAGCTAAATACAACAGCTCAATATAGCACCGGCTTGACGTTATTTATGACTTAAGACAACATATATAAGGAGCCCTTAATACAAAGATACCTGAAACGACAACCGAAGTTATGGGTGACCGACTATATCGTACCATCAGATCGACGATCAATATCGATCCGCACCAACCACAAACAGATGTTACCCGAATGTCCTTCAAAAGACTTTGATCCCCAGAGTGCAGATTGGAGAATAAACCACGAATGAGTGTGGCTTGATCATTAATTCTCCAGCACCCTTGTTAACGCTAAAAATGTATGCTACACCCCAATGTGAGTTGTGATATAGCGAAAGCACCACCCATTGGTACGGGAATATAAAGCAAGCAGAAAATAGCAGAAAATAGTAAAGAGACAATAATTTTTATAGTGGCTCGGCTCAAAGTCAAGCCTACGTCCACTTAATCTCTTTTATTGTTGATTTGATTACAAATTCTACAATAGTTCTTCAATTACAACACAATTAAGGCAAGTAGTTAGAACTTTGATGCAGAAAAGCTCTCTGAATTCATGTTGAATGAACTTGATCTTTTCCCAAGGTTCTTTGAAGTGTCTTTGGCATTTGAAGTGTTGTAGAAGTCGTGAAAACAACAAAGTCTTGGCGTTCGAGAAATTATCCCCCCTCCCAATGTGGAGTAGGCGGGGAATTTATAGGGGAGTTTCGGAGTTAGGTCGTGTGGTGTAGGCCGTGGGCGGCTTAGGAGTTGAGTAAGGTCGCGGGCGACCTAATGGGTACGGATTACGGCTTATAGTGGGTGTATTTACCCATTTGTGTTGGCTGGTAGGTCGCAGCAACCTATGGGGAATGGAAGGCGATCTATATGCTGGGGCATCAGGCGGATCGACTTAAGATAGACTTGGGAGAAGCAGCGACCTAATATAGGTTGGAGCGACCTATATACAAACGGCATAAGGAGACGCGGCTTATTTAGGTGCAGCTATGGGCTCATAACCCGCTAGGTCGCTACCTCATTGAGTCGCTGTAGTATTCAAGCCACTGTCGTGTTTGAGTCGCTATGTCGTTGATCTGTTTAGGTATCTTGACTCGTTGAAAGCCGCTGGGAGGTTGAGTCGTTAACTCATTGCAATGTTAGCTCGCAGAATGCTATAGGTCGTAAGTCGCTTGGAGCTGTGAACAGTTAAGTTGCTTGGGGTTTTGGGGTAGTCAACCCGTTGTTATGTTAGGTCGTTAAGTCGCCAGCCTTTTTTAAGCAGTTGGGTCGCCATTCAGAAAAGGGATTAACACTTGCCCCTCGAAGTACATGCCTAGGTTATAGGTCGTGTGCTTCGATTTAACCTTGCTAAGTCATGGATGACTCAAGGATCTTGCTAACTCACGCGCCTATTCATCTTCCCCTTTTTCTTCTATATAAGCCGCTAAGCCGTTTCACCCTTTTCACTTTACTGTTTATCATCTTGCCGCCATTGTTGCATTCAAGCTCAAGAGCTAAAGTGAAATTCCCTTCCTCGTATCTTCGATTATCATTTTCAACAGCAAATCTAGGTTAATCCGATCATCTGACCATCGTGTTCACCATTGATTCTCCCATAACCAATTTCACGCAATTTTTGTTACCATGTTGAAAGATTATACCCCAACTCACATTTTGATCATCTCGAATGTTGGTAATTGCGTTATTCTTGAAAAATGAATCGACTTAGGGTTCCATGAAGTTATTGGGTGAATGTAGAGTTTTTGGAGTTAATCATGGGTTTTGGAAGTTTGGAGGAGACGAGGAGGACTTAGGTTTTTAGTGGAAGAGAGCTCGGTATTTCTAGAATACCCTTAGGGCGACCTAGGGCATGAGGCGAGTTAATCATGTAGAGCGACTTATAGAGTTGAATGACCTAAGAGTTTTGATGACTTAGGGAGCCTGAGCGACATATGAGCTTTGGCGACTTAAGGGAGTCTGAACGGCTTAGAGAGCTTGCAACTTAAGCTAAGTCGTTGGAACAGGGTACATGAATAACTTTTTGAGCGACATAGTCATCCTGCGACTTAACTTAGGTCGTTAGAGCTCAATGGAATAACTTAAGAACTCAAGCGACTTAGGATATATAGTATATTGCTTCATACGAGATAACTCCCTTAACGACCCATCTTTGGGTCGCACCATAATTTAGGCGAGTTAACTTTTTATGGTATAACCTTTAGGTCGCTCTTGTACTTGGACGAGCTAAGACTTAAGCACATTTGCCTTATTGTGACTTAAAGCCTTATAGCCTTAACCCGTGACCTTCTACCTTGCACATGCCTTATCATTCCGTGGCTTTAACTTGAACTGCTTGCTTAAACTTTCAACCGCCTCTAAACAGATTGCACCAACATTTGATTGTTAATAACCTGTTATTATAATGCAGAAAACTAGGACGAATATACTTATCATCGACTGCCCACATCGAGTGATGGATTAGGTCAAAGTGATAATATTTTACTTAAGTAAAATAATATGAATCTAAATAAAATAAAATGAAATGCTATGAATCAACTGACTTAAATGAAACATCAATGTAAAATTCATACAGTTATAACTGCTTATTGCTGAATATTATCTGCATTGATACTACACTTAATTTTAATCCAATAACAAGCTTTGAATCTTCCTGAATTGATGTGCGCCAACCAGTATTATTTTAAGTTTTGCTTTATTTACTTGTTATTTTAGTAGTTTTGCATAACACTTCACACGCTTTTAGGAAACGTGCACCTTCGTATTTGAATACCCAGTTCCTTGTGTAGAATGGCTTCTCAACAAGTGTGAGAAGAGATAGTGGAGCGGGCCGATGAGGTTTTCCCAATGGCTGACCCTTTGGAGAATCCTCCGGAAAGAGTTTCAACTACATTGAACCAATGGGCTTTCAGCCAGCTATGTATTCAATTCAGCATTGCTGAAGCGGATGCTCTGCTTCCTGGGGTAAATGACACGGCCGATAGGCCGCCTCCTGACTTCATTGCAGTCAATCGTCAAATTTGTCTGAATGGAGCTATTCCCTCCTTCAACGATTTTCTTAGAACACTCCTCCTTCGACTAACTATTTCTCCATTCCAGTTGCACCCTAATGGCTATGCCATTTTGATGTGGTTGCGTGTACTATTTAGGAGGATGCTTAACCGCCTCCCAAGCTTCAAGGAGATCTGCTATTTGTGTTCATTCGAGAGGAACAAAGATCACCCTTCCATTACTCTTGTAAGGAGTGCAAGAAACTGCAAGCTGATTACGGATCTACCCGAGAGCGCTCACGGGGTTTTAAACCAATTCTTCTTTGTCCGTTGCCTCCCGGGATTCTACGGTATCTGGAGAGTAGGAAGTAAGACTACCTATCTTCGTTCACTTCATTTCTGAGCCTTTCAAAATTCGAGTCGTCAAGTGCTAACTTCATTCTTTACTTTTGCAGCACTTCCTCCTCCCTCTAAAGATTCTAGTCAGAAATCGACTTTCGAAAGATTGATTGCCGTAGCTATCGATGAGAAAAGTATTTAGTTTCTACTGAAGGATGAATTTTTGCCCCAATTCGGACTCTTGCCCTCTTATCGATCCATTCAGTCCCGTGATGCCCCCAGTTCTCAAGCAGAAGCGTTAGATGCACTAGCCTCCGCAAAGGAATTTTCACTGAAGGAACCTATTGTAGAGGCTTCATTAGTGAAATGCTCCAATTCCGTTGACGGTGTGGGATTATTTGGCAAATCTAAACTTCCCCCAGTTATTGAAGAAGAGGAATTTCCTCAACATTCTGGGAAGGCTACTAGAGAAGCTGATGAGGGAGCTGAGAAAGAAAGTTCTGTTATGAAGAGTGTAAAATGTGCTGAAGAGGGCACTGCTGATATGACCCATTCCGTTGGGCACGATGGTGATGATATCTTTGGAGGACTGAGCGAACTTATAGTGACTTCCCACGAGCTCTTTAAAAATGACACCACGACTTCTAAGCTTGTTTCTCCAGCAATCGAAGCGACATCCATTTTGCGCTCTATTCCATCAACCCAAGAATTGACTCCTGTTGCAAAAGCCGACATCACCTCCTAAGCCGAAGAGTGGTTTGTAGCTTGACACGCATAGTTCGCACGCCACACACACACTTAGGATTTTTGGCAATTATGCTCACTTAGCTTCTTTATTTCTAAGATTTCTAAATTTTGTCTCTTCTTCACTTTCAGGTTCTCCCATGGGACGCAGCAGCTCATATTACGATGACTTTCAACGCTATGCGAGGCGTGATTCTTATGACCGCACGTGCTATCTTCCTGCCCCTAGGGAGACTGATGAGGAAAGAGCAGCTAGGAAAGCTCGCGAAAGGCAGGCTTATGAGGGGCGTTATGGAAGAAGAGACGATCGACATGACTCTTACCAGAGGGATGATGACTCCCATAAGAGAAAGTCTCATGACGATAAGGGGAAGAGTCATGTAGCTGAAGATTCAAGCAAGCAAGCCAAGCTTAGCGAAAAGTCTAATAAAGTGCCCGCTGCTTTTATCTCTGTAGACATCCCTTCTAGCTCTCCTGCCCTTAAAAGAGCTGAAATTCAAGCAATCATTAATAGGCCTCCTTATCAAGTTGAGAAGCCTTCGTCTGCACTCCAAAGACGATTTCCACATTGCTGTTTGAAAGGAGTACGTTTTGATCTGGACTTGGTTCCAATTGATAAACATGCCATGTTGAGAAATCTCGACACTGTGAAGCTTGATATTGAAAGAATGTCCGGCTGGCAAAAACTAGTTGAGGAGCTTCATAGAGTAAATCGTTTAAATCTCGAGGCTATGCTGACCATGGAAAGTGATAAGTCTGAGTGGAAAAATGTTCTTGATCAGCATGATACAGAGATAAAGAGCATCACCGCCTATAACGAGAAACTTGAGGCTAAAATCAAGAAGCTTAAAGATGATCTTGCCACCTCTTCCACTTCTTATACTCAAAAGAAAGAGGTTCTTCAAAAGCAAGTAAGAGACGCCCACGCTACTCAACAAGATGCTGAGGCTAAACTCGAGGCGGAGCAGAAAATCATGGAAATCTACCGCAATGATGCTGCTCAGCTGCGGGAAAAGAATAACTCCAAAGATTTGGAGATTACAATGTTAAAGGCCCAGCTTTCTAAGGCTGAAAAGAAGCATGACGAGGCCATCGCTGGAAAAGCAGCAGCTGAACAATCACATGAGGCGACTAAGGCCAATGTCAGCTCCACTCTATTCGAGTTTTATGTTCTCAACGTCTTGGGGCGTGGCAGTCTTTCATTTTTGGGCCCAAAGTATGA
This sequence comes from Allium cepa, assembly GCA_030765085.1. Classification (NCBI taxonomy): domain Eukaryota; kingdom Viridiplantae; phylum Streptophyta; class Magnoliopsida; order Asparagales; family Amaryllidaceae; genus Allium; species Allium cepa. Next base: position 734,699,701 of record CM060935.1, on the reverse strand, counting down.
GGTTACCCTGGCTGAAGTGTGGGAGGCAGCATTTGAATGCTTAGAGACGCTGGCTACGCCGAGGAGGATCTTGAGGCTTATCATTTGGATGATGAGGGTCGTGCCGCCCTTGCCAGAGGGAAAGAACAACTTGCCAAGGAACGAGCCGAAGCGGCAGAAGGAGAGCATCTAGGGAAGGCACCTTTAGCCGACCTAACTCGTCCTTCGGCTTCGGTTGACATCGATATTACTGGCTCCAGTTCCCACTCTTCGCCTCCTGCCAAAGCCGAAACCAAAACTACAACTGCTCATGCCGAAGACGTGGCCCAAGAAGACACCGAAGCCCAAGATCTTGAAATTGACGTGATAAAGCCAATCTCTTCAGGTAACTTCAACACTGATCCAGCTCAAGTGGACTACTCGTTTGCTTCACATGAGCTCGATGAACTTCTTGTTTATTATTTAAGCCTCGACGTGCCACTATCTCCTCTCTTTGCGAGAAACACTAATCTTTTACTTTTCCTCTTCTGTAGTGAAAACAATAAGTGTTGTACAGGCTTCGCCTCCTCCAGCTGTTGCCCCTCCACCTCTTCAAGTTACTCCTTCTTCTGCTTCTCAACCGGGGTCGCAAGAAGAACAAATAGGAGCTCTTCAAGGCTTAGATGACCCGGCCGCTTCACAAGAGCAGAAAGCTGAAGAACTCGAGGAGGGTGAGAGGACCCCAGAGAAATTTACTGCCGATGATACAAAGCTGATTGATCTTATTACTCCGGGCAGCGAATCTTCTTCAAAGAAGAGGGGAAAGCGCGGAATTTCGAAGAAAAAGAAGGGCACTTCTGCTAGCGATGAGAAAGAGGAAGAGGACCCAATTGCACCTCTTTCTTCTTTTCCCCCGACTCATTCAGGCCGACTCAAGAAGTTAACCATTAGGCCAGGCGAGGGCCCCAAAGGCGGCGGGAAGAAGAAGTAATGGGTCTGGTTTTATCCCTCTTGTTCTGCTTTTTTGCTTTTTGCTTGTATCTAAAGACTTGTATCGACCAGAGATTGTGCGGGTACCGACCCCCGCTTTTTGAAACATGCACATGTATAAAAAAATTTATGATATGGAATAGAATGACTCTTTTTACTTGTACAATCTTTTGTCTGTATTTGTAAATGCATTTATTCCTTATTTTCACACAAGTTTTTTTATTTTCTTTGTATGATATTGCCGTGAGCTCGTGGTATGTTACTTGAGCGTTGCTTTTATTGATGTAGCTATATTATATTTCCCCCATATCACGGCTCATTGCAATCTTCTCCATTTTGAGAAGACTTGTACTCTTACTCTGGAGAATAATTCTTCCATTTTGAGGAAATATTATTCTGCCCTAGTAGAGTGTACCTTATATTGGAAAAGTTTTCTTTTTTTTTAGAAAAAGTTTTTACACTTCAACTTTCGGAGATGGTCACTTTTATTTTTGAGAAGTGGATTCTCCTCGCGGTAAAGCGGGCCTCCGAAGAAGACTTTGATTTGTTTGCCAGAAAATTATATCTCATCGCTAAATGGGCCCACGGGACTGGCGTCGGCTGCTTTATCAGATATTTGTTTGCACAAACGATCGCGAGCAGTTAGCTGCGGCCTAGAACCTTCTTTTTGAGAAGGTGCCCCTTCGGTGGTTCCACCAATGATTTTTTCAAGAGATAGCATTTCATTTTTGGGCGTGCCTCGTTAGAGGGCTTTATTTGGCACTTCAACTTTTTTGGGGAAGATTGTTCTCATTATGGAGAAATTGATCTTCCCTTAAGAGTAGAAGTGTGCCTCCGAAGAGGGCTTTTTGTTTGCCTGAAAGTTACTTCTCGTAGTTAAATGGATCCACGGGGCGGATGCAAGCTACCTAATTGGATGTTCGTTTGTACGGACGATCACAATTTGTTAGCAAGGGCCTGGTGCCTTCATTTTGGGAAGGTGCCCCTTCGGTGGTTCCACCAACCTTTTTGTTTGAGGAAAACCATTTCATTTTTGGGCGTGCCTCGTTGGAGGGCTTTCTCTGGCACTTCAACTTTTTTGGAGAAGAATGTTCTCATTATGGAGAAATTGATCTTCCCTTGAGAGTAGAAGTGTGCCTCCGAAGAGGGCTTTTTTTTGGCACTTCAACTTTTTTGGGGAAGAAGGTTCTCATTATGGAGAAATTGATCTTCCCTTGAGAGTAGAAGTGTGCCTCCGAAGAGGGCTTTTTTTGGCACTTCAACTTTTTTGGGGAAGAACATTCTCATTATGGAGAAATTGATCTTCCCTTGAGAGTAGAAGTGTGCCTCCGAAGAGGGCTTTTTTGTTTCGTTTGCCAGGAAGGTTGCATCTCACAGTTAAGTGGATCCACGGAGCAGACACAAGCTACCTAACTAGATGTTTGTTTGCACAAACGATCACAATCAACTAGCGAGGGCCTGGAACCTTCACTTTGGGAAGGTGCCCCTTCGGTGGTCCCGCCAACCTTTTTGTTGAGAGACAAGATTCTATTTTGGCTGTTTTTTGTCTGCTTACCCATGTCTTTTCACCATCTGCCCCTTAGCGATTCCTCGTTATCATTTCCAAGTACATGTTCCTTTCTTTTGCAAGTTGTTTTTTTTTCCAGAGAAGTGTATTTCATTGTTAAGTGAATCCACGGGGTAGGCGCAAGCTACTTAACTGGATGTCCGTTTGCACAAACGATCGCAATCAGTTAGCAAGGGCGTGGAACTTCCACGTTAGGAAGTTGCCCCTTTGGTGGAATCACCAACTGTTTTTGAGAAGCACTTCTTATGTAGGAATTGAATCTGGAATTTTTGTGGCTTGACATTTGTTTGTTGAGTGATTTGTAGGAATCGCTTGGCCTTGTGATGTATTGAATAGGTAAGCTTTGCTTTGATAGCCTACAATATTAAGTCGACATTTTAGAAATATATTTAAGATATTTGCACATCGAAATGAGACAGACATTTTATAGTAGTAGAGAACATAAGATTTATAGTGGTTCGGCCAAGAACTGGGCCTACATCCACTTTACAGTTCTTATTATTGATTCACACTGATTTTACGATGGCTTATAATGCAAGAATGATACATCCACAATCATTTTACAAATTTAAGCATAGCTTCTAAGTAAAATATGAATGCAAGTTATTGCTGTTTCAGGCTCTCGAAATTGGATCTCCTTCGACGGTTGTGAGCTTGAAAGTGCCATCAAGAAGTTTTTTGCCTATGACATACGGCCCTTCCCAGTTTGGCCCAAACACTCCTGTTGCTGTCATGACCCTTTTCAAGACTAGATCCACAATTTCGAAGCTGCGTTGGCGAACTTTAGAATTGAAGTGTCTGGCTATCCTTTGTTGATGGGCTGCAACTCGAGCTTAGCCTCTTTCCTTCTTTCATCAAGCAAGTCAAATGCTTTAAGTTGCAGCTTTTCATTTTCAGCTTGCTTGAAATGAATTCTCCTGTCTGAGAGGACCTCTATTTCCACTGGAATCATTGCTTCTGATCCATATGCTAATGAGAATGGAGTGTACCCAATCGCAGTCTTGTGGGTAGTTCTGTATGCCCAAGTGCTAGTGGCAGCTTATCGACCCAACCACCTTTTGCTTTTTCCAGCTGTTTTTTGATGGTTGATTTGATAATTTTGTTCACTGCTTCCACTTGCCTGTTTGCCTGCGGATGAGCCACTGTTGAGAAACTTTTTTGGATCTTGAATCGCCTGCAAAAGTCCTGCAATTCTTCGCTTTCGAATTACGTACCATTGTCTGTGATTATCTTCTGAGGCACACCATACCTGCAAATGATATTTTTAGTCACAAAGTTTATCATCTTTTTAGACGTAATAGTAGCCAATGGTTCAGATTCAGCCCATTTAGTGAAATAATCAACATCAACAATAACATATTTGATTCCGGACTTGGCAATCGGCAAAAGCCCAATGAGATCTATCCGCCAAATGGCGAATGACCATGGACTGACCATCTGTATTAGCTCGGTGGAAGGTGCTCTTGAGATTTTTGCAAATCTCTGGCATCTGTCACACTTTCGGGAGTAGCTAGCAGCGTCTCGATTAATATCTGGCCAAAAATACCATAGCGGAGAATTTTCTTTGCTAGAGTTTGTCCACCTGAATGATCCCCACACTCTCCTCCATGCACCTCAGCTAAAATTGTCTTAGCCTCTTCCTTGGTTACACATTGGAGTAATGGCATCGAGAATCCTCGTCTGTACAACCGGCCGTCTTGAATTACATATCTCGGGGCTTTTCTTAACAGCTTCTGGCGCTCTTTTGAGTTTTCTGGCAGAGAGCCGTTGAGTAGATATTTCTTGATCGGGGTCATCCACAACTCCTGCTCTTGAGATACAGCCATAATCCAGTCAATATCCATCTCATCAGTACTTGGAGCTGACAAGACTTCCACAGGGACCAATCCCAATAATTGAGCTTCGCCAGAGCTTGAATATTTTGCGAGAGAATCTGCCTTCATGTTCTCTTTCCGGGGTATATGGCTTATTGTATAATGATCAAAATCATCGAGAAGCTCCCAGGCCTTTGACAAGTAAGCAGGCAGATTTCCTCCTTTAGTTTGAAACACTTTCTTGACTTGGCATACAATAAGCTGGGAATCACTGAAGATCTGCAATACTTTGATGTTCAGTTCTTTAGTAATCTTCAAGCCGACAACAAGAGCTTCATATTCTGCTTCATTATTTGTCGAAGGAAATTCTAATCTCAATGCATAATACAATGACCGCCCTTCAGGGGTTTCAAGCACAACCCCAGCTCCGGAACAATAGTCACTTTTTGCACCATCAACATATAATTTCCATCGGATCGGGATGTCATTAGTGCCTCTTCCTCACTGTCACCTTTATCTGTGTATTCTGCAATGAAATCTGCTAAAGCTTGTCCATTGATTGCTCTTCGGGGATGGTAGGTGATATTGTATTGGTTGAGTTCAATATTCCACTTCAAAAGACGACCCGAAGTTTAGGGGCGAAATAGGACTTGCTTTAGAGGTTGATCAGTGAGGACTTTAATAGGATGAGCTTGGAAATATGGCCTCAACTTTCTGCATGCAATCAATAGACAATAGGCGAGCTTTTCCAGCTTTGAATAATCCATCTCTGCCCCCGTGAATCTTTTGCTGATGTAATAAACCGGGCGTTGAACTTTTGCGTCTTCCTGTACCTATGCTGCACTGAGAGCATGAGATGAAACCGCTAAATATATGAAAAGATCTTCACTATTGCTGGGCTTAGAAAATACTGGAGGTGTTTCCATGTGATGAATCAGTTCATCAAAAGCTTTCTGAAATTCAGGAGTCCATTCAAAGTTTTTCTTTCCTTTCTTCATAGCGTCAAAGAAGGGAATGAATTTATCAGTGGCTCTGAAAATAAACCGGCTCAAAGCAGCGACTTTCCCGTTGAGGCTTTGCAATTCCTTCTTTGTCCTAGGGGCTTTGACTTCTCTTAAATCAGTAATCTGAGCAGGATTAGCTTCGATGCCCCTAGCACTCACAATAAAACCCAAGAATTTTTCGGACTCTACCCCGAATGAACATTTCAGAGGATTTAGCTTCATCCCATACCTTCGGAGGACCGCGAACATTTCTGCCAAATGATCCATGTGGTCTACTGCCTTCTTCGATTTTACCAACATATCATCAACATATACTTTCATAGTCTTGCCAATTTGGGGTTTGTACATGGCATTAACAAGTCTTTGATAAGTTTCCCCCGCGTTCTTTAGTCCGAAGGGAATGACTTTATAACAGTAAAGACCAACATCAGTGATGAAGCTCGTGTCCTCCTGATCTGGCTCATGCATCATGATTTGATTATATCCTGAGTAAGCATCCATAAAAGACAATAATTCATGCCCAGTTGTTCCATCCACCAACTGACCAATCCTGGGTAACGGGAAACAGTCCTTGGGGCATGCTTTGTTCAAGTCTGAAAAGTCGATGCATACTCTCCACTTTCCATTTGCTTTTTTAACCAACACCGGATTAGAAACCCAATTTGGATAAGTGGATTCTCTGATGAAGCCATTTTCCGTGAGCCGGTCTACTTCTTCTTTTAATGATGTCGACCTTTTAGGACCCAGGGTTCTTCTTTTCTGCTTTACGGGTGTGAATTTTGGATCAATATTCAAAGCATGCACTGCGATTTCTGAACATATTCCACACATGTTGGCATTCCTCCAAGCGAGTACATCCAGGTTTGCTTTCAAGAATGATATCAACATATTCTGAACCGTCACACCGAGTTGTGAACCCACATTCAGCACCTTGTTTGGATTATTCAGGTCAACAGGTATTGGCACCGTCACTTCCACCGGCACCACTCTACTCTCCCCCGCATTGGTTTTTCTGGGATCAATCTCTTTTCGTGCACCACTATGCTCACCAGTGTAGGGTCCACCCCGTAATTGCTACAAGGTGGGCTCTTTGATGCGGAGCGGAGCTGCCGCACCCTTACCCATTTCTCTCTTCTTTGCCTCCCGTAACTCTATGAGATAGAATTCTCGTCCGGCATTTTGGTCCCCCTTCACAACACCAACGCCATTATCAGTGGAGAACTTCATAGTCAGACACCATGGGGCGAGAATGGCCTTGAATGCGGCAAAAGTCGGTCGACCCAAAAAGGCATTGTAAGCGGAGAATTCATCAAAAATCACAAAATTTTATTTTCGGATCACCTTCTTTTCCCCTTCTCCAAGCTCTACAAATAAGTCAATAGTCCCTATAGGCTGTTTTGATTCTCCAGTGAACCCAACAATTTTCTGCGAGGAAGCTTGGACATCAGCCATGGGAATTTTCATCTGATCAAATGTCTTTCTGAAGAGGACATTGCAAGAGGCGCCGCAATCAACAAGCACCCTTCTTACAATGGCTAGTCTTATGCCTGCAGATATCACCAAGGGATCCATGGTGGGAGCCTCAACACCAACAGAGTCTCTAGCCTGGAATATGATGTCATTGTTAAAAGTTCTTTGTTGTTTTAACAGTGTAGCATCTTCCAAGACAAAAACATTTTCTTCCGCGGGGCATATCTCAAAGCGTGAGCATATCTCTCCATCTCACCCCAACTTCTGCCCGCTGGGTGAGGACCTCCTGTGACAACATTAATGACAGGCCTATCAAATTCCTGTGCTGCAGTCCTCTCATCTGAGCTAGATTGATGAGCAGGAACTTGCTGCCCCTGAGTAGATGAGGTCGGGTCACTTCTGTTTCTCTTCACATGTTGTTGTAGTTTATTCTGTCTCAACAGCTCTTCAATCAAATTCTTTAAATGGCGACATTCATTAGTATCATGGCCAGGTTGATTGTGGAACCGACAGAATCTTCCATTATGCACAACATTTTCTCAGGCTTCATCTCAGGTGGTTTGGGGTATTCAACAACATCCTTGGTTGCGAAAAAGATATTTTCTGGAGTATCGGTTAAGGGAGTAAAATCTGAAGGTTTAAAGTGGCGAGTTTTCTTCACATCTTTCTGCTTTTTTCCACCGTCATTCTCCCTCTACTGGCCACCAGATTCCTTTTTGTTAGAAGCAACATTGTTATTCTCAACTTCAGTCACGACTACTTTTGCAGGCACAGGAAGGCTTTCTAAGCGCATAAATTCATCGGCCTTCTTGTAGAACTTCTCGAGTGAATTTGGCTCTTTCATCTTTAGTCATTTTTCGAATTCACTTGATTTGTCAATAGCTCGCATCAAGTAAGTCAGAATCATCCGAGACTCTACATTATCAACTTCGGCCAAGGCTATATTAAAGCGGTTTAAGAAAGATTTGATAGACTCTTCGGGGCTTTGTTCGAGGCTGGATAGTGACATTGTGTCCTTGGCCTTCGAAGCATGTAACCTGAACTGATCTTTGAATTTCCGAGTTAGGTCGGAGAACTGATCCACGGATCGAACTGCCAGCTTCGTGAACCAAAGCAGGGCCACTCCCTCCAAGTACACAAGAAAGTATCTGCACTCGATCTCTTCTGTTGCTCTGGCACCTGTCATATGCCAGTCATACTTGTATAAGAGCTGGTTAGGATCGCTTGTCCTCTGATAAGCTGGAATAGTGGGGGAAAAAACTTCTTCGGAAATTCAGCCTTCAGAATTCTTTCAGTAAAAGGAGTCTTTCTTGGAGCAAACCCCCAGTCACTTTCATCTTCCTCCCTTCGTATGCTCTCCTTCATAATTTGTCGAATCATTCCCAAGAGCTACTCCTCATCGTTTAGAGGCCCCGCGGGACAGACGTCATCTACTTTTTTGGAAATTTGCTGGACAAACGTTCACGAAGAGTTGGCTGCGGCCTTGAACCTTCAGCTTGGGGAGGTTTCCTCTTCGACGGTGCCAGCTGCCCTCTGAGGAATACTTTTCCCTTGGGAATCATGAACATCCTCAGCAAAGGTTCTTCATTATTTTCTGGTTGCTGGTTAACTCCAAGCAAAGCATTCAACCTGTTCAACATTAAAGTGTTCTCGGCTTCCATTTGTTGATACAACCCAGACACTACAGCATCCAATTCCACCCTTGTGATTCTAACACTAGGAGCCGCTTGATTTGATGCAGGAGAAGTGGCGGTGTTGTCATAAGCATCTCCAGATCTAGTAGATCTACTTTTTCTTCCAGGAGCCATAATTTCGGATAGACTTCTGGTTCTTAGAGAGAGTCTTTCAACAAATCTTTGTGAAGCAATGATGAGAGCACCCTTGAGTTCAATTCTCAGTGAAAGCACCAAAAATGTTAACGCTAAAAATGTACGCTAACACCCCAGTGTGAGTTGTGATATAGCGAAAGCACCGCCCGTTGGAACGGAAATTAAAAGCAAGCAGAAAATAGTAAAGAGACAACAATTTTTATAGTGATTCGGCTTAAAGTCAAGCCTACGTCCACTTAATCTCTTCTATTATTGATTTGATTACAAATTCTATAATAATTCTTCAATTACAATACAATTAAGGCAAGTAGTTAGAACTTTGATGCAGAAAAGCTCTCTGAATTCATGTTGAATGAACTTGATCTTTTCCCAAGGTTCTTTGAAGTGTCTTTGGAATTTTAAGTGTTGTAGAAGTCGTGAAAACATCAGAGTCTTGGCGTTCGAACCCCCCCTCCCAATGTGGAGTAGGCGAGGTATTTATAGGGGAGTTTCGGAGTTATATCTGTGGTGTTGGCCTTGGGCGGCTTAGGAGTTGAGTTAGGTCGCGGGCGACCTAATGGGTACGGGTTACGGCTTATAGTGGGTGTATTTGGCCATTTGCGTTGGCTGGTGGGTCGCAGTGACCTCTGGGGAATGGAAGGCGATCTATACGATGGGGCATCAGGCGGAGCGACTTAAGATAGACTTGGGAGAAGCAGCGACCTAATATAGGTTGGAGCGACCTATATACAAACGGAATACAGAGACGCGGCTTATTTAGGTGCAGCTGTGGGCTCATAACCCGCTAGGTCGCTACCTCATTGAGTCGCTATAGTATTCAACCCACTGTCGTGTTTGAGTCGCTATGCCGTTGATCTGTTTAGGTCGCTTAACTAGTTGAAAGCCGCTGGGAGGTTGAGTCGTTAACTTATTGCAATGCTAGCTCGCCAGATGCTATAGGTCGTAAGTCGCTTGGAGCTGTGAACAGTTAAGTCGCTCGGGGTTTTGGGGTAGTCAATCCGTTGTTATGTTAGGTCGTTAAGTCGCCAGCTTTTCTTAAGCAGTTGGGTCACCATTCAGAAAAGGGATTAACAACCCTCCTTCGATTCATCAGAAGGAGTATGAAACTGGACGAGCATGACCCGACTGCAACTGAGCCAGCTCTATTCCTAGATCTGGCGAGAGAATGTGAATCGGAATGGACATGACTAACCGTCTAGCTCCAAATGAATGCAACGTGACCGTTCATTCATTGACTCTTATCATGACCCGACTAGAAGAGCAATGTAAAATGACTTGACCGTCCGCACACTGATCATTTCCCTTGTTCTGACAGGGAGAGCATCAATCACTGATTGGACATGATTTACCTTCCTACTCATCGACGTGTGCCTCAGACTTGTGGGCACGAGCGAGAAACAAGATGAATGTGAACCAACCTTTCATCGATCAATTCTAAGTACTTGGAGCTTAGGTGGGAGTATAAACATGACTAGGACAAGTATCGATTGTCCATGTAGTACATTTATCGACTCGAGATGGGGATAAAGTGTGATCATCTAAAGATTGACTGCGATACCTCAATACTATGACTTATACCTGGTGTTTATGATGACTCAAGGCTATGACTGAAAGGATGGCTAGAGATAGAATTAGCAAATCGATGCCCAAGCTCATTCGCAACTGACCATCACTCCAACTTGAACGACGAGTAATAGAGCATGAGTACATTGAATGGAAAGTGCATTACTCAAATACACAAGACTAAATTCTACTTGGTGTTTGATTCAGCTCTCCTTTAAGCTTGATTTTCAACCATCGTAGATAATCTCTAAAAGCATCTAAAACCCGTTACTACCAGACTCAATAGCTCATGACAAGACTCTAGGATTAGACAGGAGTGACCGTCATCATTGATCGTCCTAATCGGATTTCACATTGATTGTTACGCGAAACAGTTACATTTTGAACTCAAGGATCGCTATCGGCATATAGGAATCAGACATTCATATTCAAGTTCACTCACGACACATGTCACAATATATACAAGTACAAATATGCTAATCTATTGAAGTCTGAAGTGGTAAACATCTGGTTCAAGGCTACATGCTAGTTCAATCCCACTAATACAAGGGATCAAAATCGATCCCACTTCTTGGGCAAATCCACTCAAGCATTTTTCAGCTCACAACATAAGGCCATTATCGAGCAATAACACCACAGTTGGTTCTATAAAGATATAGACCCAAGATATGAAGAAGAGGAGCCCAAAGAATCCAACGCTGCACTTGTGGAGCTAATGATCGACATACTGTTAGCCATGACGACCCATCAGGGGTCTAGAAGATTAGATCATGGCTCAGTGCAACGATGATAAAGGAATTAGCTGGTTTTCTCTAGGCGAATCTTGATGTATTTGTTTGGACCCATTTTGACATGTGCGGGTTCTCGCCAACTATCATGAGCCATGCATTGAATATTGACCCAAGGCATGTCCTGGTGAAACAAAAGCGATGCAGCATGGATCTAGAGAGATCTGCTACACTTAAAGAGGAAATGGATAAACTCAAAAATAATAGGTTTACTTGGGACCACCTCTACCCGAAATGGGTATCCAATCCATTTCTTGTGAGAAAGGCTAATGTAAAGTAGGGGACAAGCGTTGACTACTCTTACTTGAACAAAGCATGCTCAAAAGATAGCTTTCCACTTTCGAGGATCAACCGGCTGGTAGACTCAACCATTGGATATGAACCGCTTTCATTTATGGATGTGTACTTCAGATACAACTGCTTTCATTTAAGACTCGACCAGGAGCACACCAACTTCAGTACCTCTCTAGGGCTATACTATTATTTTGTGATGTCATTTGAACTAAATGGTGTTGAAGCTACTAACCAGAGACTAGTCAAAACGATGTTCAAAGACTAGATCGGGTGATTGATGGAAGTACATGTGGATGATATGCTAGTGAAGTCATGATGATCAAACGACCACATTGATGACTTAGCGGAGATGTTCAAATTAATATGGAATGACCCTAAATCGCTTGAAATGCTCTTTTGGCATTGCATCGGGGAAATTTCAGGGTTTCATCGTCAACTATCATGGAATCGAAGCCGATACTGAGAAGGTTCAAGCAAGTCAAAACATCTAGGTACCGAAGATGATTAAGTAGGTACAGAGCTTAAATAAGAAGTTGCCACTCTAAGCCGCTTCATCTCCGGAGCCACCGAAAAGTTATTCCTTTCTTCGACTTGATTAGAATAGGGAAAAGGAACTTTGAATGGATGTAAGATTGCATTGATGCATCTCGAGCTTTAGTAAATCACCTGTGTGACCTCCCTGCTACCCAAGCCATTGGATCGTGAAGACTTATACATCTATTTAGCGGTGTCAATATACACCATAAGTGCCACACTATTATGTGAAGAGAATTGGATCCAGAGGCCGGTATATTATGTTAGCAAGCAATTGACAGGTGCTATGAGAAACCACTCAAAGCTGGAAAAGCTCACGTACTGCCTATTGGTTGCATCATGAAAGCTTCCCCCTTACTTCCAAGCTCACTCTATCAACGTCTACACCGACTAGCGGCTATGACGGCTCCTTCAACGACCTAAGACGTTTGGAAAGTTGCTCAAATGGAATATCAAGCTAATCCAATTCGATATCACTCATCTCCCTTAGAGAGTTAACCAGGGACAGACATTGGAAGACTTTATAGCTGCATTCACTACACCAGAGGACTATCCGAAGAGCAATGGAGAACTGACCAACCGATAGAAAATATTTAAAGACGGAGCATCCAACAATCGGTGTTCTGGGGCAGGAGTTGTGTTAATAACTCTTGAGGAACGATCGATCTAGTATGCCTTGAAACTTGACTTCCTTGCAAAAAATAACGAAGCTAGGTATGAAGCCTTAATCTCCAAGCTCAACCTTGCTAGAGAAAGGGGAGTAGAAACTTTATACATCTTTTGTGATTCTCGGTTAGTAGTATGCTAAGTCAGGGAAGATCATCTTTCTAGGGGGCAATGTCTTGCTCCTAATCTAAACCGAGTCCAAGAGCTACTAGCCGACTTTGACTATTACACCATTACACACATCCTCAGAGAACAAAATGAAAAAGTCGAGTCACTGGCAAAGATGGCCAGTTCTAAGGATGTGCAGCAAATAGCCTTTGTCCCGGTTGAAGTACTTAACATTACAAGCATTGATAGATGGAGATCGACTAGATCTTGGAGATAGAGCCAGAAAAGGAGTCATGTATGACTTTTATCAAAGACCGTCTATAATTGGAATTCTTCCTGAATGAAGGAATGAAAAATGACAGATCCTCCTTAAAGCTTCATGTTGCACCATCCAAGAAGGAGTCAAGTATAGAAAGTGCTTTCTCTATTCCCATGCTTCGATGTATCACCCATGATAAAATAAAACAAGTCTTGGGAGAAGCCAATGAAGAAGAATGCAGCGATCACACAAGAGGGGGAACCCTGACAAAGAAAATACTCGGCTATGGGTATTACTAGTCAATTGTCAATCGAGATGCAGCTGATCACGCTAGGCAATGCGACGAGTGCCAGATGTTTGCAAAAATTCTGATGGCTCCCATCGATGGAAATTACTCAAATGGTCAATCCATATCCGTTTTCCACTTGGGGTATTGACATCATCGTCTCCCTGCCAATTTCTAAAGATGATGCAACATACACCATCTTAACATTTGATTACTTCACCAAATGGGCTGAAGCAGAACCTTTAACCATGGCCACGATGAAGAAAATAATCAACTTCATTGTCTAGAACATCATATGTCATTTTAGCCTTCTATGAACCATTGTAACTGATAATGGAACCCAATTCTACAATGCTAAACTAAAAGACTTCTGCCATTGATATCATATTGAAAAGAGATTTATGACAGTTGCTCACCCTAAAGCAAATAGATAGGTTGAAGCTATGAATAAAATCATAAAGTCCGTTTTGAAGAAAAGTTTAGAAAAGGCTAGAAGTAAGGGGGTTTAAAGAATCCCATCAGCATTATAGGCATATGAAGCACCAACAAGTCCACGACTGGCCATACTCCATTCATCCTTGTTTACGGGTCTGAGGCTGTCATCCCTATAGAACTTGAAGTCCCTTCCCATCGAGTGACTTATTACAACTTATTTTTCATTATAAAAAATAAAATAAAATCTAAATAAGGAATTGCAACTCGATTGCAATTAAACTACAAGAAATTAATGATGACCCACGAGCGTACAAACGCACCCGGAGCCAATGACAAGAACATTAACCCGAACATGCACCTGTATCTCTAAAAATTCAATTTTTTAAATTGATTGAAATTGAATTATCACCTGAAGCTTTCAAAGGTGAAACTTTGGGAAAATAATTCCACGAATAACGACTGATGGAATGCAACCCAGAATTTATACTATTGGAAATCGACCAAGCGTCATGACGATCAAAGAGAGATACGATACTTTGGGAAAATAATTTAATGAAAGGATAGCGACTATTCAGAAAACTAGATGGATTTCATTCCGATGACTCTAACTTGTTTCAATTTAAAGGGTGTCATGTTTGACACAAGACGTACTTTAGGAGGAAAGTGTTATTCGGCAATTTGACCCAGCTATATCCGAACGGACCGGACAAGTTAGACTCAACTGTCATCAAGGCCAGCAGCCTAGAGCGATGATTGTGAGATTCAAAAATCAAGTGCAGGCAAAGATATGAAGTGCCAATCAATCGAGACCAAGAGATAGGCTCTCCAGAATATTCTAAGTACAGATTTGTATCTCCCCCGGGCAAGGGATCAGTGCCAACCCTTCCCCTTGGGGATTGGCACATATCCCCAATTTTATACCAACTGGGTGAGATCGATATAAAGTGATCTAGACGGTCCCATGAGGCTATATTTCAAATATCAAATCATTTGGACTTTATATACTCAAGTTATGGGTAGATTACTTCACCTAAGAAAGGGATCAGTATAAAAGGGATCATGCAGAATAGATCAACATATTTCAGCCAAGCAAGTACAATTCAATGAAAAACAATCAATATCTCAAGATTTATAAGTCCCATAAATATTTTAGACTTTAGAAACAAGATGTGGGGACTCTAGGAAGCCTACCCTAGGGATTGCACCTCAACGAATGAAGAAAGAGGGATCGGCCCTATTCCCTTAATAGGGATTAGCTAAAATCAGGAGATAACTTACATTGCACCAAAGATCGAGCAATAACTCAAGTTCTACTCATCTAATTGACATAAAACTTGGAGCGCAAGCTTATTACAACATGTGAAACACCCTCTAAGATCCCATTTCAATTGGAGTAAGTTGGAGGAATCAGCATAACTCCCTTTGGAAACAAGAATTCAAGCAACGCCACTTCATGGAAAATGCGATATCTCACAAACCGTACGTCGAAATTGCACGAAATTTAGAGAGCAAGTAAATAACATCATGGGGAACCCTTCCTAGGGATCTCAGCCAATTTTGGTACGGTAATAAGGATTGATACCAATCCCTATTGTGGGCCCTGATGGGCCTGGAAAAATTTTGGGGGGCCTCGCCTTGGTCTCTCGAACTTTCTGCCGAAATTTTAGTCTGATCCTTGCATGTCTTTCCCTACTAATACAGTAGGCATGGTGTTAAAAAAAGAGATCCTTCTTTCTACTGCAAAGGCTCTTCCTTTCTTTATTCTCCATTCTTGTATTAATGGATACATGCTGATCCAAACATTCTTGCAATTATAATCAAGTGCATAACCAATATAAAAATGAAGTGGACGTAGGCTAAGGTTTCCGAACCACTATAAAAATCTACATGTTCATTTATGAATTTTGTTTTGTTTTAATTTCATTCGTCATTTAATCTCTGTTAGATTCTATTAGATGTTGATGCCCATATTTGGCTCCACCACATACTAATTGATTGGTTATTTAAAAATGGTTGTATATTAGGTTACATTATTCAGCCCTTGAGGAATTCTAAGGATGAAATTCTTTAGGAGGTAGAATGTAACACCCCATGTTTTTATGCCAATTAATTAAAAAGAATTTAATAAATAAGTGGTAATGCTGAAAATAGAATTTTTGCAAATTTATAATTTGGCTATGAAACATATACCATTGGTTTCGTGGTGATTTTCTGTTTTAATATAAAGTTTTTCGATCGGAGTTCAAATGAAAATTTTATTAACGTTTGAAGTTTTAGCCTAAAAAATAATCACATATGTAAATATGGTAATAAAATTAAGTTAAACATTAATTAATAACATTAATGGAAACTTTGATGTTAATAAATGCTAACATTAAATTAAATCTCAGAGAATATACTAAGTAGGAAAGAAATAAACGAGTTGGGTTAATTAAGGAACTAAATTAATAAAATCATTATTGATAAATAAATGCACAATCACAGGTCAACCTGCAAAACACCAAGGTTGACTAGTATTGGTCGACCCATGGCAATGGATGGTCAACCCGTGTCGTATAAAATTTTGTAAATGGGCGTGGGATTGAACGACGTTTATTTACCTAATTATTTTTCTTAGCTACCAAATTATTGATGTGTGTTTTAGATGGATCTCAAGGTTTCCTAGGCTATATCTAGCACTCCAAATCATTCCCTAACCCTATAAATTAACTGCTAACTTAATCCTAATTCATTTGGAAACTTTCAGCTCACTGAAACTCCAACGTTTTTCTCTTCACCTCCAAATTCTAGAAAGAGTAAACTATTATAACACACACACAAATATATACACATACATACATACATACATACATACATACATACATACATACATACATACATACATACATACATACATACATACATACATCCATGCATATATATATAAGTAGAAGAAAGTGGAGAATAAGAAAAGAGAAGAATAGGATTGATTCAGAGCGTGGAAATAAAGGTAAAACATGAATCTTAAATCTAATCTAATTTCAGTTCAATCCTTCCCCTAGATCTATAATTTTGATAGATGTATACCTTTTTAATTAATTTATTCAAAGTAAGAGGGAGTCAAATAAAAAGGGAATAGGTCTAGATATGGAGAATTGGAAAGCTAAAACAAGGTGAGTGGAAAAATTACATGTATTGTCATAAGATTATATCTATATCATTGTGATCTCTACCATTGTGATCTCTACCATTTCTTCCTATGTATAATCAATTTGGAAATTTAATTGCAAGTGCATAATGATTAGGTATAAATCTCAGTTTGGATAATTTATTGTTTATGCGTAATGAATTCTATATGCGTAATGATTATGGAATAGATCCATTAAAATTGACTATGGAATAGATTTAATGAAATTTATTATGGAATAGATCTAATAAAACTAATCTAATGATTACGGAATGTGTCGAATGCTTGTTGAAAATAACATTTGTAATTTATTGTGCATTAGAATGAATCAAATATGCTAAATGATAGTTGAAAATAACATTTGGCATTAGAATGAAAAAATGTGCTAAATGGTAGTTAAAAATAACATGAATTTTTAAAAGCATTTGTATTTTTAAAGCATATCAGATTGAATGGAATGTGTTGAATGATAGTTAAAAGTAACATTTGTATTTTTGAAATGCATTAGAATGAATGGAATATGCCGAATGCTAGTTAAAAAATATCATTTGAATTTTTTAAATGTATCAGAACGAATGGAATATGCCGAATAAATTGAATGATAGTTAAAATTAGCAATTTTATTTTTAAGATACATTAGAATGTATCGAATGTGTCGATTGATAGTTAAAAATAGAATTTTTATTTTTAAAATACATTAGAATGAATCGAATGTGTTGAATGATAGTTGAAAATAGCATTTGTATTTTTGAAGTGCATTAGAATGAACCAAATATGCTGAATGATAGCTAAAAATAGCATTTATATTTTTAAAAACATCAAGTTGAATGAAATATGCCAATGATAGTTAAAAATAGCGTTTGTATATTTAAATGAGTTGGTTACCTGAAATGTGCTAATAATCGGGTATGTATGGATGCAAAAGGCAACTGGATGCCAAACCTAATTGGATACATATGAAACCAATCTATACCCGAGATATGTTGTTTAACCGAGTGTACCATCAAATGTAAAAGCTAACCGGATGCCAAGCCTAATCAACATATGGATGCAAAAGCTAGCTGAATGCCAAGCCGAATCGGGTATGTATGGATGCAAAAGCTAACCGGATGCCAAGCCTAATCTGGTACATATGGATGCAAAAGCTAACCAGATGCCAAGCCTAATCGAGTATACATGAAACCAATATAAACCCAGGATATATTGCTTAACCGAGTGTACCATTGAATGTAAAAGCAAACCGGATGCCAAGCCTAATCGGGTATGTATGGATGCAAAAGCTAACCGGATGCCAAGCCTAATCAGGCATGTATGGATGCAAGGGCTGACCGGATGTTAAGCCTAATCGGGTACATATGAAACCAATCTATACTATAGATATATTATTTAACCAAGTGTACCATCGAATGTAAAAGCTAACCGAATGCAAAGTCTAATCGGGTACGCATTAATGTAAAAGCTAACCAGATGTCAATCTTAATCTGGTACGTATGAAACAAATCTATACTTGAGCTATATTGTTTAACTAAGGGTACCATCGAGTGCAAAAGTTAATCGAATACCAAGCCTAATCGAATATGTATGGATGCAAAATCTAATAGGATATCAATCCTAATCTGGTAAGTTTGGATCAAAAACTCATCGGGTGACAAACCTAATCAGGTACGTATGGATGCAAAAGCTAACCGGATTCCAATCCTAATCGAGTACGTATGAAACAAGTCTACCATTTGTATTTTTAAATTAGTGCATTACAATGTATCAAATTGAATGGAATGTGTCGAATGATAGTTAAAAATATCATTTGTATTTTTAAAGTGTAGTACAATTTATTGAATGTGCCAAATGATAAGTACAAATATCATTTCTATTTTTAAAACGCATTAGAACGTAATGAATGTGACGAATGATAGTAAATTGGTTTAATGTAGCATTTTAGTTATGAAGTTCACTATCATGTTTAAAATATTCAAAATGATATTTTAATATAGCATTTTAATTACAAAGTCTACTAGCATGTTTATAATATGCAAATTGTAGTTTAATGTATCATTTTAATTATGAAGTCCGCCACCATGTTTATGATATGAAAAAAAAGTTTAATGTAGCATTTTAATAACAAAGTCCACAAGCATGTTTATTATTATTATTTTTGGCAAAGTCAGCCAACTTTATAGTGGGTCATGCCACTGTATATATTGTTAGGAAATCAAATCTACGGTTTCGATGACAACAACTATACAATGAAAATCGAATATTAACATATATTTATATATACAGGTACTTACTATAACAACATCACTAGAAAGACAAGAACAAGGCTTAAAGGACACTATAAGAAATTATAAGTCAATAGGAACAAAGAAGCACAAGAAAAAGAGCACAAAAACTGATATGCATAATATCAGACGTCTGGGTGCACAAGCCAGACGTCTGAAACAGTTCTTTGGAACAACAGACAGGCTAAACCGGATGTTTGGCAATTGCACTCAGACGTCTGATCTACTACTATATTCAAATATATATATATAGTATCAGAGTCTGAAACATATCTCAAACGTCTGATTTCAAACTCGTATTTCATATAAGAACTTCAACTGCCACATTCGAATGGACATCTCCGCTTCTCTTCGCTGCAACTCTTCATCATCAACAGAAGCAACTGTAGAGCACTCATTAATGGATGCATCTACTCAAGATATCTATCTACAACTACATATAGCATCAAGAATCAAGAGAAAAATATACCTTACTTACTTATGCTCTCTAATTCTATAGTCTATCATATATTCTTGATCTCTACACTCCAGCAATCTATACTTGTATTCAGTTTTTCATATATTTAGTTCTTCATAGACAATATACTTTAGATATACATTGGAAGAAATTATACTAATTAATCAACATCTGTGTTATACTAGAACACACATTTGACAAGAACAACTTATTGTAACCAACCCTATTCCTCCTTGCGAAGAGAGGGTGCTTGATAGTCGAACTCCGAAGGGGAGCTTCGGGACTGGACGTAGAATGGGAGGTCTGAATCAGTACAAATCCTGGTGTGCGTATTCTATAGGTACTTAGATTAATATTGTTTTAATTGTATCACATAATTTGTCACATATACTTGCATATACACTACATGATCCACCCTATAGGCTTTCATATATAATGAAGAAAGTGCTTTCTGCGCATGCACAGAAACAACTATATGGTTTTATAGTGGCCATTCCACTTAGAGTACATATCAAGAGAGAAGCTAAGGTGCTTCTGCAGCTATAATAATGACCTAAGGAAACATCGGTTCCTCCTCCCAAGAGGAGGAAGAATTACTTCCAACAGGACCCAATTCATGCAAATAATCTATAAAGTGAGGCACTATATCCAAAACAAAACCCGGGTGTTCCTTACTGTGTATATTTCTCCTAACCCAATTGTTAGCACTAAAATTGGTCATTAACACCCAAATTCAAAACAAAGCACCAAATCACAGTCATAAATCACAGATAGAATGTATGTAGAGAGCATGAATGTGAAGAAAGGTGAAAGTTAAAAAGAAAGCAGTAATAAAACAGGATTTATAGTGGTTCGGCTAACTTCAGCCTACGTCTACTCAAGAAATTTTCCTACTATTGATATGATAATCAAATACAATTACACTTTCAGAGTTTTTAAAACAACAATGGCAGAGTAGCCTTAGTGGAGAAGAGGAAGGGGAACAGAATTATGTAGGATCGATTTCACCCTAGAGGGCGGTGAATAGGGTGATGCTGTTAATTATAAAAATTATTGCGGAAGCTTATAAAATTATTTCAACGCAGATATATCAAAATAATAGCAGCACAAATAATAGCAGAATAATAAATGCAGAAACTGAACGACACGGAATTTACCCAGCTTCGGCAAAACCCTGCCTATGTGCTGCCCCCAAGGTTTCTACTAGAAATTAAGTAGTCACACGCTTACACACGTAAACTCGCGACACCCGCTACTGACTAACCTAACTCTACGCTCAAAACCCTACCACAAGTCAGCCACTGAGTTGCGAATTCTCAAACTACGCCACGTAGTTTGTGGCTAGTCACACGACTAGTAATTACACAATTTTCAAAGAAAATACAAAAGACAACAATTTAAAAACAATTAAAAAACAAAACCCTAATTATCCCTTTTTAATATAAACCAATATTAAAGATAGAAGGGCCGGCCCAAAATATATTCACTAAAAATATGGCCCCGTTATCTCCTTCATCTATTTTGCTCTGAGAAAAATGTCGGCATTGGTTCCTTCTTTTGTTCGATCCTTTTAGCTCTTAAATTAGGGCTTGTGAAGTCGCCGCATAAATTGATGGTTGTTGCTTCGATTCCTTACTTCAATTGATTCATTCGCGGCTCCTTCTCCTTGATCGAGTTCGACTTTGATTTGGTATGTAAATTCTTCTTTTTCTTATTTTGATTTTGCTTGCTTGAACTCGATGATTGCAATTTGCCGATGATGTTACTTATTTATATAGGATTCGAGATCCTTGATTTTCGTTTGTATACATCTATTTGAATTCGTCTTCGACCATTAGATTTTGTTTTGATGCTTGAGATTTATTTCTGACCTTTTCAATTCACTTGAATAACACGGTTTTGAATTCTGACTAGGTTCGATTCCTTGATTGCCAAGGCGTTGATTTCGTTCGTTCTCGTTCTTATTATCTTCGGCTTGGACTTGATTTTGACGATGTTGATTTTGTTCGTCTTTGGCCATACTGTTCACTGTTTCTGGTAGCACTCTCGACCTTGTTCGATTTTACTTGCTGTTTCATGACTCCGGCCATTATGTCTTTGACCGTTGTATCACTTTGTTGATGATGCTCGACTGTTGAACTTGGTGGTCTTGTGTCATCTGATTACAGTTCTGTGCACATTGTATTTCATGGTTGCTGTGTTGCCATATTAATCCCTCTGGCCATTTGTGTTCATTCCTGATAGCACTTGTTCTGTCCACTAGTTCATTGTAGTTTGATTTGGGTTGTTATGCCATTTATTAGTTCTCTTGAACTTCATGTAGAGGCTGCAATGTGTATGTACATTTTGATTTTATTTGAGCTTGCACTGTCACTTGTGTCAGTCATTGTTGTAGCATTATGTACATGTGTCCACATTGATGTATATGCATTTGCCACTGTTTGTTCACTTTGATACTGCTGTTTTATGTACTTGTTCTTTTGGCACTATTGCACTGTGTATGTCCTAGTCTTGTGTCTTTGTACTTCTGTGTAGACTTGTTTCCTGGTGCATATGTTTCATTTGTTACCAGATCTTCATATACATGTCGAGTCTTGTTGACATCACTGGTGCACTGTTTGGTTCATGTGAAGTTCATTTGAACTGTGTTTGTATTGTTGCCATATTGGCTTGTTCCTTCAAGTCAGTGAAACTTGTATATGATTGTTTGTGCTGCACTGAGTTGTCTTCATGTGTGACTTGAACTTTAGTTGAGGCCTATCATATTGTATTTTTGGTTCATGTCTACCAGTTAGGACTGGTTGCTTCATGTGCATTGATCTTGAACTTGGTTTTGATTTGTGGTCTTGAGTTTGTAGTTGAGTTTGAGCCATTTGTTTCAGCTAGAGTTGTAGTACTGCCTTTGTGTATACATACATCTATGTATGTATATATGTGTTGTATTTCCTTGTAATGTTCATTTGAAGTTGTAGCCATTTTGCTCGAGTCTGATGCTTTTTGAAGCTTGCACTGTCCAGTTACACTGTTGCATACATGTTGTATCTTTTGGAGTTTAGTCGAGGCTGGAAATATGTATTGAGCTGGTACATGTTTGTACACATGTGTATATACATATGTATATATATTTTTGCATTGTCAAGTGATGCATCGCTTGGCCATATGTATATGATTGCAGTTTTAGCCCTGTTTAGTTTGTGTTGTACTGATTTGGTATTTGCTTCAGTTTAGTTTGATTCACTTTGAACTTCATGTTGATTTTTAAAATCACACCTGAGTTGAATCCAGCTTAAAGCTCGGGTTTGACCTTGTGCTGATATTGTGACATTATTTTTATTGCACTTGAGTTGAACCTGGCGTTTTGGGTTTGACCTATGCTCACCTGTCCCTATAATTTTATCAAGTGTATATATCGGTGTGCACGGCCTTGTGGCATATACAGTGATACACTCTATATGTCACAAGCTGTTCGTGTATGATGAATTCAAAATTAAATGATGACGAACAACCCAAATAACTGAGGCAAATATTGTTTTCAAAATCCATATTTTATTTTATACTGCGAAAATATTTTATTTTCTATTTTACTACGTCAATATATATTTCTGCAGATTGCTCAGATGCTGGATTCACATTGGAATGAAGTTGAAGATCATTACGAGTTGAGTGAATGAGTGATATGTAGTCTGGTGCAATGTAAATGTGAATTGTAATTTAATCAAATTTGTATTGTAAATGGAATTGTGTGTGTATATATAGTGAGAGCTTGAAATTTGTACTATTCAAAAATTGTAATAAATATTATTTTGAATAATTTCTGTTTGAATTCAAATTCTGTGTTATTTATTTTATTCAGCAAATATTTATTTAATCTATGAAAATAAAATAGTATATTAACAAATACATTTAAATGAATATATATGTTTATTATCATCAAACAAAAATCATATAATCGCAAATTCAACAATCTCCCCATTTTGATGATAACAAACATATATTTAAGATTTTGAATATGTTAAATGTATTTGATTATTGATATACTCTAATTGCTCCCCCTATTTAAATGCTTGCTCTTTACACAAAGTTCCCCCTTCATATATGTATACAATTAAAAATATGCAAATGAGCCTAGATGCAAATAGAAAATATTTGACCTTTGCTTGATTTTCTTTGAAAAAAACTTAACTTTTCTCTCCCCCTTTTGTTATCAGCAAAAGAGTAATAGTGTTAGAATAGAGATAAAGTGATCGATATTAATACAACATTAAAACTCAATCGAACATAAATATTAAATTTCAATAAAAAATCAAACAAAAATCATAAATACTTTGTTAGGCGCATATTCCACTTTTAGAATGATGGGAATGATATCATCATATAAAACCATACAGTTGTATTTTTTTATGGTATATTTATATCAGGAATTTGAATATCTACCAACCATGCATAACCGTTAGGACTTTTAAATGAGATTAGTAGTATTCCAATTTTATTTAAAAAAATGAATTCAAGTATCTTCTAACCATGCATAACCATGAGGACTTTTAAATAGGATTAGAATCAATTTTTTATTTAATAAAAATCAATTTTGATATGCGTTCCATACATGCATAACCGTGAGGACTTTTAAATGAGCATGGAAGCACATAACAAATTCCAAGTAATTCACCCATGCATAACCGTGAAGACTTTTAAATGAGAGTGAATACTTTGGATTTTATTTTATTTTATTTTATTATTATTATTATTATTATTATTATTATTATTTATTTTATTAAAAAAATGTAAAATGAAAAACGAATGATTCCTGTTTAAAGTACCACATATTGACAAACTATATAGAATTTTGATGAGTGATGGTCGTTAGAAATATGATAAAAATAGAGATGGTCATGAAATTTTTACCAACAAAAGTTTTATAACTCTTGTTGAAGTTTCTAAAGAATTTACTAATTATACCGTCTCGAGTCATAATATATGATAAATATCAACACTTATCACTTTTTCAATTACTATTTACTTTTTCGATAATTACTAGGGAGAAAAAAATGTAAAACATTTAGAAAATAAAATTTCTAAAACACCTAAGCTGAGACGTAGTTTACAAAAACTATTTTCTGGTAGGGGTTTTGTAAAAATGTCTGCCAATTGATAATCGGTTGAAATGAAATTTATGCAGATATTTTCCTTGGAAATACGATCTCTTATAAAATGATGTCTAACATCTATATGTTTTGTTCGTGAGTGATGTACAGGATTATTTGTGAGATCAATTGCGCTTTTGCTATCACACATTAGTGGTACACGTTTAAAATTTAGACCATAGTCTTGCTAAAGTTTGTATCATCCATAAGATTTGAGCAGAGCAACCACTCAGAGCAATATACTCTGCTTCTGTGGTGGATAACGCAATACAATTCTGTTTTCTACTTGACCATGCAACTAATGAATGTCCTAACATAAAGCATGCACCACCAGTACTTTTTCTATCAACTAGACTTCCAGCATAGTCCGCATCTGAAAATCCTTTTAATTCAAAATTACCATTTGGTGGATACCAAAGACGAAATCGTGGGGTGTGCAACAAATATTTTATAATTCTTTTAACGGCTTTTAAATGAGATTCTTTTCGGTTAGATTGAAATCGTGCACACAAGCAAACAGAAAAAATGATGTCAGGTCTAGAGGCGGTTAGGTAAAGAAGTGATCCAATCATACCTCTATATTGTTTTTGATCAACTGCCTTACCTTTTTCATAATTGTCAAGTTTAATTGTTGTGCTCATGGGGTTCTAGCTGGTTTAGCATCTTTTAATCCAAATTTGTTGACAAGTTACCTAATATATTTTGTTTGAGAAATGAATATACCTTTATCGCTTTGTTTGACTTGAAATCCTAAATGAATTTCAACACTCCAACCAAGCTCATTTCAAACTTTTCCTGCATAACTTTTTCAAATTTCTCATACAATAAATAGTTAGTATAAATGATGTCATCAACATATATTTGAATAATTAAAAGATCATCGTTTTCATGCAACAGAAATAGTGTGGTGTCTATACAGCCCTTTTTGAACCCATTTTCAAGAAGATAAGTACTAAGACATTCATAGCAAGCTCTAGGAGCTTGTTTTAATCCATATAATACATTTTTAAGCTTATATACATGGTTAAGATATTCATGGCTTTCAAAACCTTCTGGTTGTTCAACAAATACATCTTCTTTTAAAATTCCGTTAAGAAAGGCACTTTTAATATCCATTTGTCTTAATTTAAATCCTTTGTAGCAAGCAAAGCTAACAATATCCTAATTGATTCTAGTCTAGCTACTGGTGCAAAAGTTTCATCAAAGTCAACTCCTTCAATTTGATTGTATCCTTTTGCGATTAATCTAGCTTTATTTCTAATCACATTTTAAGATTCATCATATTTATTTTTGAAAATCCATTTTGTTCCTATGACTGGATAATCCTT
Organism: Allium cepa; assembly: GCA_030765085.1. Lineage (NCBI taxonomy): Eukaryota > Viridiplantae > Streptophyta > Magnoliopsida > Asparagales > Amaryllidaceae > Allium > Allium cepa. The sequence goes on along the minus strand of CM060935.1, from coordinate 734,673,765 downwards.
AGGTCTAGATGCTAGACTCCAAACATCATTTCGCTCAAATTGATTTAGCTCTTCTTGCATAGCCATAAACCAATTTTCATCATTGAGAGCTGTATCTATGTCTTTGGGTTCTAATTCTAAAATAAATCCACTATATAGACACAGATCACACAAATTTCTAAAGGAGGAACGAGTTTAAACACCTGTGATAGGATTTCCTATTATCAATTCTGGAGGATGATCTGCTTCGAATTTCAATCTCTTTGGATCTAGATTCCTTCGGACTTCTTTTGTTGTTGCAGTTTCTTTTGGTTTTTCCTTCTCATCTTTTTCGTTCTCCTCTTCAACGTTGCTTTTGACCATTTTCTGCTCACTAATGCCTTCATCAAACTTCACGTTGATTGACTCCACAATTTTTTTATTCCTTTTGTTGTACTCTATAAGCTTTGCTTCTAGAAGAGTATCCAATGAATATGCCTTCATCAGCTTTTGCTTCGAATTTTCCTAATTGATCACTTGTATTGAGAATATAGCACGGACACCCAAATACTTTGAAATAAGCAATGTTTGGCTTATTTTTGAACTATAGCTCATAGGGTGTTTTGTTAAGAATCGGTCTAATCATAACTCTATTCATTACATAACAAGCTGTATTTACTACTTCTGCCCAAAAATGCAAAGGTAACTTATACTTATTTATCATAGACCTAGCCAACTCTTGCAATGTTCGATTCTTTCTTTCAACTACTCCATTTTTTTGTGGAGTAAGTGGTGCAGAAAATTCTTGTTTAAAACCATTTTCATCACAAAAGTTTTCAAATTCATAAATTTCAAATTCTCCACCATGATCACTTCTTAACGAAACAATAGGAACTCCTTTTTCATTTTGAACTAATTTTGTGAATTTTGTGAAGTATGAAAAAGTTTCTGATATTTTTTCGCCAAGAAATATACCCATGTATATCTTGAGTAATCATCAACTAACACAATGCAATATTTCTCACCACCTAAGCTAGCAATGTCGTTAGGTCCAAACAGATCCATATGAACTAGTTCGAGAACTCTAGAAGTGCTTACATTGTTTTTGGCATGAAATAATGATTTTTTAGTTTTCCCAAGGTACATGCTTTACATAAATTTCTTGTTTCGAAATCACGTGATAGCAACCCTCTTACCAAATTTTTCCTTTTTAGTTTGTTTAACAAATTCATGCTAGCACGCCCTAATTGTCTATGCCATAAATTTGCTTCTATATCCTTAGCTACCAAACATTTTAAAAGGGTGAGATCATCAAAAGATAGATAATATATATTACCTTTCCTCTTACCTGAAAATAAGATTTCCTTTGATGATTTGTCAACAATTTTGCACAAGTCAGTGTCAAAAATAACATTCATACCTTTATCACATAGCTGGCTGATTGATATCAAATTGTGGTGTAAATTTTCGATGTATAGTATGTCATTCAAGGTAAATGTATTGTTACCTACTTTACCTTTACCGACAATTCTACACTTGTCATTGTTACCCATTGTGACTCTGCCACCTTTGTACTTTTCTAGGCTAAAGAACTTTGATTTATCGCCTGTCATGTGCTTGGAACAGCCATAATCCAAGTACTATTGCTGTTGTTCCTTAGCCTGCCAGCATACCTACACGAAAAGAGAGTTTAGAGACCTGTTTGTTTTTATAGGTCCATGATTGTTAATGGTAATTGATTTTGAAAAATAATTTTGTGGAGACCCAAAACTATTTATATATGTTCCTTTCGGCATCCAAATTTGTTTGACTTTGAGAGATTTTATGTTTGTGCCTTTTGGAACCCAAATTGGAATCGTTTTCATATGTTTGGGTTTGTACCAGCAATTGTTTTGATCGTGCCCAAATTTTCTACAAATTGTGTGCATTGAATTTACTTTATTAATCTTATTTCTAACATTTTTAGATTTATACCCAAGTCCTTGTCTAACTGTATTCATAGTTTGTTTTCCTAATACCATTGTCAACGATTTCTCACTTTTTGAAAATTTATCTAAAGTCGTTGATAGTTGTTGGACTTGTGTTTTGAGAGATTCATTTTTGTTTAACAATTGTGTGCACCTTTTAATAAAATTTTCTCTTCTTGTATTTTCACTTTCTTTCAAAATCAGAATTTCATTTTCAAGTGATTTTATATTAATTTCTGATTTTTTAATTTCTTCTTCAAATAATGGACACTTATCATACTTAGGGATCCTACTTTGATAGGTTTTAACTAATTGGTCAAGTTGTTTATTTAAATCTATCAAAGTATCCTTTTGTGATTCAAGTTTGGCACACTTCTCCCTAAGTCATTCAAAACAGCCATTTACTTCGTGGAAACATATAAGTAATTTTGAATGAGTATGTTTTGATACCTCACCTGGCTCGTCGTCATCACTGTCAGTTATTTCACCATGAAGACACAAATTTGCTCTTTCACTCTCACTACCAGTGCTATCACTTTCATCTTCATCGATTTCATTCCAAGTAGCTGCAAAACTTCTCCTCTTCAGTTTCTTTTCTTGGCTGAGTCGATTTTGGGGACAATTTGGCTTGATATGATCAGGTTTATTGCATTTGTGACAAATGATTTTCTGCCATTCTGGTTTGTCTAGTGCTTTGTTTAATCTGCTCTTTACTTGTTGATTTTTGACCGGATTGCCATATTTGCGATTCCACCTTTTGAATCTTCCTATTAATAGTTTTAGTTCTGCTTCACCATCATCATCTTTACTTTTAGTTGTCCCTTTAAGAGTTATTGATTTCTTTCGAATGTCTCCTCCTTCACGCTCTTCCTTAAATTTCATTTCTAGCTCGTAAGAGGTGAGGTTTCCGATGAGTTCTTCGACTTTCATTTGTTTCAAATCTTTTGATTCTTGAATGGCAGTTACTTTGGCTTCAAAACTTTATGGAAGGACTCTGAGGATTTTTCGGACTATCTCCAATTCTGTGTATGATTTTCCAAGAGCCTTAGATTTGTATACGATATTGGAAAGTCCTCCATACATTTCATTGACATTTTCTTCCTTGGCCATTGTGAAATTTTCGTATTCGCTGCTTAGCATGGCAAGGCAAGATTCTTTGACTTGAGATGTTCCTTCGTGAGTCACTTCGAGTGTGTGCCATATTTCCTGCGTAGTTAGACAATGTGAGACACGATTAAATTCAAATTAATCCAATGAACAGATGATAGAATTCATAGCTTTATCATTAGCATTTTGTAATTTATTTTCTAGTTCTGTCCATTGATCCATCGGTTTATCTATTTTCTGATTATCTACAGTTATAGTTGGTGCTCTATAACCTGTCTCAACAATATTCCAAGCGTCAATGGATTTTAGAAAAAATTTCATTCTATTTTTCCAATAGGCGTATTCACCATTGAACATCGGTGGTCTAACTATGGACTGACCCTCAGCAAAAACATTATTAAAAGAAGCCATTTTAAAAATTCAATTTTTTTAAAACAAAAAGTGGTTTAAAAACAAAAGTTGACTTCTATTCCTAGCTCTGATACCACTTGTAGGATCGATTTCACCCTAGAGGGGGGTGAATAGGGTGATGCTGTTAATTATAAAAATTATTGCGAAAGCTTATAAAATTATTTCAACGCAGATATATCAAAATAATAGCAGCATAGATAATAGCAGAATAATAAATGCAGAAATAGAACGACATAGAATTTACCCATCTTTGGGAAAACCCTACCTAAGTGTTGCTCCCAAGGTTTCTACTAGAAATTAAGTAGTCGCACGCTTGTATACATAAACTCGCGACATCCGCTACCGACTACCCTGACTCAACACTCAACACCCTGCCACAGCTCAGCCACTGAGTTGCGAATTCTCAAACTATGCCACATAGTTTGTCCCTAGTCATACGACTAGTAATTACACAATTTTCAAAGACAATACAAAAGATAACAATTTAAAAACAATTAAAAAACAAAATCCAAATTATCCCTTTTTAATATAAACCAATATTAAAGATAGAAGGGCCGACCCAAAATATATTCACTAAAAATATGGCCCGTTATCTCCTTTATCTATTTTGCTCTGAGAAAAATGTCGTCCTCGTTTCCTTCTTTTGTTCGATCCTTTTAGCTCTTAAATTAGGGCTTGTGAAGTCGCCGCTTAAATTGATGGTTGTTGCTTCGATTCCTTACTTCAGTTGATTCGTTCGCGGCTCCCCCTCCTTGATCGAGTTCGACTTCGATTTGGTATGTAAATTCTTCTTTTTCTTCTCTTGATTTTGCTTGCTTGAACTTGATGATTGCAATTTTCCGATGATGTTACTTATTTATATAGGATTTGAGATCCTTGATTTTCGTTTGTATACACCTATTTGAATTCGTCTTTCACCATTAGATTTTGTTTCGATGCTTGAGATTTATTTCTGACTTTTTCAATTCACTTGAATAATACGGTTTTGAATTCTGACTTGGTTCTATTTCTTGATTGCCAAGGCGTTGATTTCGTTCGTTCTCGTTCTTGTTGTCTTCGGCTTTGACTTGATTTTGACGATGTTGATTTTGTTCGACTTTGGCCATACTGTTCACTGCCTCTGGTAGCACTTTCGACCTTGTTCAATTTTACTTGCTGTTTCATGACTCCGGCCATTATGTCTTTGACTGTTGTATCACTTTGTTGATGATGCTCGACTGTTGAACTTGGTGGTCTTGTGTCATCTGATTACAGTTCTGTGCACATTGTATTTCATGGTTGCTGTATTTTCATATTAATCCCTCTGGCCATTTGTGTTCATTCCTGATAGCACTTGTTCTGTCCACTGGTTCATTGTAGTTTGATTTGGGTTGTTGTGCCATTCACTGGTTCTCTTGAACTTCATGTAGAGGCTGCAATGTGTATGTACATTTGGATTTTATTTGAGCTTACACTTTCACTTGTATCAGTCACTGTTGTAGCATTGTGTACATGTGTCCACATTGATGTATATGCATTTGCCACTGTTTGTTCACTTTGATTCTGCTGTGTTATGTACCTGTTCTATTGGCACCACTGCACTGTGTATGTCCTAGTCTTGTGTCTTTGTACTTCTGTATAGACTTGTTTGCTAGTGCATATGTTCCATTTGTTGTCAGACCTTCATATACATGTCGAGTCTTGTTGACATCACTGGTGCACTGTTTGGTTCATGTGAAGTTCATTTTAACTGTGTTTGTATGTTGCCATATTGGCTTGTTCCTTCAAGTCAGTGAAACTTGTATATGATTGTTTGTGCTGCACTGAGTTGTTTTCATGTGTGACTTGAACTTTAGTTGAGGCCTTTCATATTATATTTTTGGTTCATGTCTACCAGTTAGGTCTGGTTGCTTCATGTGCATTGATCTTGAACTTGGTTTGGATTTGTGGTCTTGAGTTTGTAGTTGAGTTTGATCCATTTTTTTCAGCTAGAGTTGTACTACCACTTTTGTGTATACATACATCTATGTATGTATATATGTGTTGTATTTCCTTGTAATGCTCATTTGAAGTTGTAGCCTTTGTGCTCGAGTCTGATAATTTTTGAAGCTTGCACTGTCCAGTTTCACTGTTGCATACATGTTGTATCTTTTGGAGTTTAGTTGAGGTTGCATATATGTATTGAGCTGGTACATGTGTATATACATATGTATATATATTTGTGCATTGTCAAGTGATGCATCGCTTGGCCATATGTATTTGATTGCAGTTTTTCCCCTGTTTAGTTTATGTTGTACTGATTTGATATTTGCTTCAATTTAGTTTGATCCACTTTGAACTTCATGTTGATTTTTGAAATCACACCTGAGTTGAATCCATCTTAAAGCTCGGTTTTTACCTTGTGCTAGTATTGTGACATTATTTTTATTGCACTTGAGTTGAACCCGGCATTTTGGGTTTGACTTGTGCTCACCTGTCCCTGTAATTTTATCAAGTGTATATATCGATGTTCACGGCCTTGTGGCATATACAGTGATACACTGTATATGTCACAAGCTGTTCGTGTATGATGAATTCAAAATTAAATGATGACGAACAACCCAAATAACTGAGGCAAATATTATTTTCAAAATCGACATTTTATTTTATACTACAAAAATATTTTATTTTCTATTTTACCGCGTCAATGTATATTTCTGCAGATTGCTCAGATGCTGGATTCACGTTGGAATGAAGTTGAAGATCAGTACGAGTTGAGTGAAAGAGTGATATGTAGTGAGGTGCAATGTAAATGTGAATTGTAATTTAATCAAATTTGTATTGTAATTGAAATTGTGTACATATAGTGAGAGCTTGAAATTTGTACTATTCAAAAATTGTAATAAATATTTGTTTGAATAGAATTTCTGTTTGAATACAAATTCTGTGTTATTTATTTTATTCAGCAAATATTTATTTAATCTATGAAAATAAAATAGTATATTAACAAATACATTTAAATGAATATATATATGTCTATTATCATCAAACAAAAATCATATAATCGCATATTCAACAAATTAGATCCCTTTTTTGAAGCCCCACATGCTGTATTTATAGGAAAAACCTCAGTTACTGGGCTTCCTGAATGATTCGAGCCCATCAATACCAATGTCGATCTAGAAATAATGACCCATAAATGATGATCCAGAAATGACAATCTAGAAATGACAACCCAGAAATGACGACCCAGAAATGGCGACCCCAAAATGGAGACCCAGAAATGGCGACCCAAAAATGATGACCTAGAAATGACGATCTAGAAACGAAGATCCAAAAATGTTAATCCAAATCATCACTAAGCCACATCTACCGACCCATCAGGCTGAGCCACTTGTGACTTTCCATCCTTGACTGAGCCATACTAGCCTTCATACCTCCAATCCTTTCCTAACTCAATACTCGCTCGAGCCCGATCATATCTTTTGGAACTACCATCTTGTAGCCGGGTAGCACTGTTGATTTTAGTTAAATCCGCTATCCACGGCCTTGCCAAAAGGCGGGTTACCATTTGCCCCTCAAAACATGCCTTGCGGTAGGAAGGCGTGTCTTGAAGAGCTTCCGATCCGCCATCCAAAGTCCATATGTCATCCATAGCCATACCATCCGATCCATAATCCAATCCATTTTATCCTAGTGCCATTGTCGTATCCTTATTCAAAACCACGACTGGTTCGAGTCGATATCTGATCCCTATTTAGTAACCAAATCCTTATCTAATTCCATAATCCATATCCATCCGAACTCGATAATAGAGTTATAATCCATCCATGTCCAATAACCAATAACCAAATCCGTGACCACTCCAGGTTGATATCCAAATCCGGGATCGCTCCGGATCATAACCAATCCTTAGCCATTCAAAGCCGAAATTCGAATCTGTAACCTCTCCAGGTTCTTGCCAAGCACACTTGATGACCTTTGTTTAGTAATGCCACGGTATTCCTAGTTTAGTGTCCTCGAACTCTAAGTAATGCTGGGGATTAAGTCCTAATCCAAATCCTGGACGCTACAGACCCTTGCTAAGCATAGGCCAAACTCGATGACCTAAAATTCTAACTGATATATAATATGGTTCCTAAATACTAGGACGAATCCTAGTCTCTCTAGACCCTGCTGAGCATAGTCCATGCTCGAAGATCTTTTAGCCAAAAACCACACAAAAAGTCCATCAAAATCTAATCTGAAGTCCAGATTCAAATCAGAAAACCATAAACCCATATCAAAAGTCCAAACCAAAAGGAAAAACATCCAAACCAGAGTCCAAATCAGAAAACAAACAAAACCAAGAGTTCAAACCAAACTCCAAAACCAAACCAGAAAAAGCAAGTGTCCAAGAAAAAAAGAAAAAACAGATCTCACAAACCAGAGCGTCACGGTTTATTATCATCTCAGAGCATGCCTAGGGGTTGTCTCTATCCCTGTACATGAGTAAGTGACTTAGTCGTCTGCCTAAAGTTTGCTACTTATTCCAAACCATCACGATTAGTTGATGACCAACCGACCACCATTCCTAGGCCTCGCGCCATTCTCATTCATGGTAGGTGATGGCTGCTCCTGTTCCACCGGCCCATTTCGAGTTTCGACATATTTCTGCAACTGACCATTCCATAAATATTCCTCAATTATATCCTTTAGATGCCTACAGCTATTAGTATCATGCCCGTCCATGTCATGAAAGAGACTGTGCCTTCTTGATGCCCTTTTACATTCTGAGGGTTCCCTCCTTGTCGGCCTTCGATAAGGAAGGCGATCCCGAGTGTCCAAGTGTATCCGTTCCAAGTCTCATTCAGTCATGTGTAAGTGGAGAATTTTGGTTCTCCCCAGCGCTTCCTCTTCTCTTTTTCCTTATCTTTACCCGAGCTTTCACCGGATGATTCTCTACCTTTAACCATGTTTACTTCCTTTGACATCATATCCAAACATGCATCTTCTTATCGAAGAAATCACTTAGCTTCATGAAAGAATTCTCCGAGACCCATTGGTGGATCCCGTATCAAAGATACTTTGAAATCCAAATCATCCTTGACTCCTGACACAACCGCCATCAGAACCATTGATGGATCCTGCCGATCCACCAAAGCAACTGCCACATTAAACCGAGTTAAGAAATTCCTGAGTGATTCATCTTCCCTCTGCTTAACTGACGTGAATGTCATCACATTCTTCGGCCTTTTTATGTGAACTCGAAACTGGTTTAAGAACGTATCCGTTAGTTCTGTCCATGTTCTAATAGATCCATCTTCCAGCTATCTAAACCACGTAGTAGTTATATCTGTCAAAGACAGGGGGATACACTGCGCCATAACCTCCTCTGATTCCCCCAGCACTTCCATATGTCTTGTGTACCTTATCAAGTGGTCAGTGGGATCTGTCTTGCCGTTGCATACTTCCAGAGTGGGTAGCCTGAAATTGGCTCTAACTATCCTAATGTTATGAGTAAATGGAATTTTGTTGACTCCTTCCAAATCTCTCTTTGTTAGACCTCCGCGAATAGTTCGCCTGATAATGTCGTCTAATCCAATGTTACCTACAAAGGGTTGCCTCACATCTACATTTCCTAACTGCCCTCTAAGTCCTCGAGGGAATTCTGATACATACTCCTCATCACGCATTCATGTATCCCTGTTGGCGCCAGGCTGAACCGTGCCATTTGGTATCCCTCTATAGATTGGTCTAGCATTACATGGCAGTATGGCCCCAAGTCTAGGTTCATTTAGGTTGATAGTTGTTTGTCGATTAAGGGCTACCCACTGCTGAACCATTCCATCTACTTGCCGGTTCAGTCCTTCTAACCCAGCTCCATTGATCTGAGCTCCTGCTTGTCCAAATTGTCTGAGAAGGGTCTGCATCATTTCCTTTTTCCTTTTCGTCAACTGCTCATGCATGGAATTCATCATGACTTGCATATCGTCCCTAATGATATTGAACGAGGCTTGGTTAGCTCCAGAGGAAATCTCTTGACTTTCCTCTTGCTGACTCCTATCCATCCTTTGTCTCCTAATTGTTTGTCTTGCCATAGTCTCCAGAATCCAAGTTCCTAGGCCTTTAAATTCAAAATCCAAGCTTCTGAATCGCTGAATGCTAGTTGTCTCAATGAAAGCACCAAAATGTTAGCGCCAAAATTGGTCACTAACACCAAATCCAAATGAAAGCACTGAATCATAGTCACAGATCATAGATAGAATGTATGCAGAGAGTATGAATGTGAAGAACAATGAAAATTAAAAAGAAAGCAGTAATAACACAAGATTTATAGTGGTTCGGCTAACTCCGGCCTATGTCCGCTCTACAAATTTTCTTTCTATTTATACGAGAACCAATAACAATTATAAGCCAGAGTTTTTAAAACAACAATGCCAGAGTAGCCTTAGTGGAGAAGTGGAAGGGAAACATAATCAGATCCCTTTTCTGAAGCACCACATGTTGTATTTATAGGCAAAACCTAAGTTACTGGGCTTCCTGAATGATCCAGGCCCATCAACACCAATGATGACCCAGAAATGAATGATGATCCAGAAATAACGATCCAGAAATGACGACCTAGAAATGATGACCCAGAAATGGCGACCTAGAAATGACGACCCAGAAATGGCAACCTAGAAATGATGACCCAGAAACGACGAGATGACCAAGAACCAATAATGACGACCCAGAAATGACGACCTAGAAAGGACGATCTAGAAATGATGATCCAGAAATGATGCTCCAGAAATGTCGATCTAGATCACCACCGAGCTTCATTTACCGACCCACTCAGGATGAGCTACTCGTGAGTTTCCACCCTTAACCGAGCCATACTAGACTTCATACCTCCAATTCTTTACTAACTCGATACTTGTTCGAGCCCAATCATATCTTCGACAACTATCATCTTGCAGCCAGGTAAAACTGCTGATTTTAGTTAAATCCGCATGTCCACGGCCTTGCCAAAAGGCGAGTTAACACCGGCTATCATCAAGGAGTAGAGATCTATTTCGCTTGTTATGTGCTCCATCCACCGTGAGAATAAGACCACCATCATCTATAGAGTAATGTAAACGCCTAGATTCACCATCATCGTCACCAACAAAGTATGGAAATCATGTCTAGCTGGGTCATATCTCATATTGGACTATACGTGGATCTAAGCCATCTCAACAGGGTGTCACACAATACTAGAATCTCTAGGATCTGAAAAATCACTGAGAATGGAGGAATCCATAACAGCGTCAGATATGGGAGGAACAAAAGAAGGCACTAAAGGTTCAACAGTAGGGACAGACGGTGCCACAAGTGGAGTAACTACATGCAATTTCGAGATCCATTTCTAGTTCGGAGGTTAAGGAAGAGGGGTCCGAACCGAGAGTGGACTGACATATGACGTACAAGAGCATGCCGATGATATATGACCAAAAGAGTGACAGGACATCCATATGTCTAGTTTCCAACCATAACGAACTACAGTCTCCGCCACCTGATCCTCAGTCCCTCTAACTTTGATTGTATCTGGTAAAGGCTTATCCAAAAAAATCTCAATCAAGGCTTTTGCATAGACCAGTTTATCCTTGGCACAGTGTTATCATCAAAGCATTTTACTTTATCAACTGATTAGCTAGCCAGTTTAAACGTAACATAGGTTGCAAAATAGAGGGGATATGAGAAAAGTAAGTCCAAACAGGAATAGATAGAACCTGCTCTCTGGCACAGTCAACTGACAGACTCCAAGGAGTGACTATAAAAGGTTTGCCTCTGATAAAAATAGGATCTTTACTAAGAATTCGTAGATGCTCATCAGGCCTTAAGAACTTGAATAAAAAAATAGATTTGTCTATGTGGACTAGTAGGTTACCCTTTGGTTGCCAAGCTTTGAAGCAATGATCTTTAACCACTAGATAAGGTAGGTTATTGTCCAAAAAGAACCCAATGAGATAGTCCGACCAATAATCAATACCTGCTTGGATTACCTCCGTAGAGCGTATCAAAACCCCATCCTTGTTGACCATTTCAAAAGAACGGGGCACAAAATCACCCGCATTTTTGGCAATGCAGAGAATAAAGAGGACCATTTTATGCCAGTTTTCAGCTCAGTTGACTAGAGTGCAATTGAAGGAGGAATTCTATTCTGAGAAGAAGCAGCAAGTACATGTATATTAGCATTATCTTCAAGGGGTATCTGATGTTAAATTGTAGGAGAAATCCTTTTATAAATATGGGCATATACTAGATCATTGTTATCCACACCAATTACATCCATCCTAGAGCTATCGTTTGTCGTGGTATTAGCAAAGCAAGTCTAATTATGTTACCGACGGTATTGGATCCCAGACCAAAAGAAAATGGTGCTTTTTCTTGATTATAAATTACCATAGAAGAAGCATTCATAGGTTTATACATATCAAGACAATCAACTGCTGCCTTGTATTCTACATTTTCAACAGAATCTAACCTCAAAACAACTCTGTTATCTTCACTAACCTCGGTACTCAAGACATCACAACTAACTTTGCCCATTACATCACTTTTCCATGCTGAGACAGATTGATGAAGGATAGGAGATAAGGCAGAGGATGTTGTAGGATTCAAAATACCTGATATAAGACCTTTAGCTGCAGATAAATTATTACATTCAGTAGAGAGAGCCACCATCGATCTTGGCATTTCAACTAAGGTAGCAATAGAAGTAGGCCAAAATCCAAAAGCGACAGGAGCAGAAACATCACACCGATCGAAAAAACACTACCAGATCTGGTACTCGAACGGGAGGAGTTAAATCTCGACTTGTCTTTGTGATTCTTTGCCATAGAGGTAAGTGGGCAAGGGGATTAAGGTGAAGAGGGGATGAAGGGAAGAAGAGAGCGAGATGGGCAGATCGAGGTTGGGAGTGAAAGGACTCAGAAAGGAAAGGCAAAAAGAAATCGCCGATTAAAAGATGTCACCATGGTCGTTGATTACTTATGAAAATGTCAATACACTTACATGTTTAGGATATGCAAAATAATAGTTTAATATAGCATTTTATTTATGAAGTACACTAGTATTTTATCAAAGTGGTAGCATTTTAGTCATGATATCTACAATGTTCAAAATAAAGTAACTCAGCAACTCAATAAACAAGTAAACAAGAAACTGATGCATCATGTTTTATGCAAATTTTATCTTCTTGTGAAACATATGAGCAATGTTACCTAATCAGAATTATACCTTATGCAGGTTCTAAAATGGAAACTTACCCCAGCTCCTTGAAATTAACGAACATTCAATTATGCTATTAGAAATGCATAAACTAAAACAACATAATATTACATTCAATTAAGCATTACACGTAGAGAATTATAATGATAAGTTCATATAACATTTTTTTCTCGGTTCATTTCAATACAGGTGATCGTTGTCTTTACCTTCAGCACCACCAACAACCTTTACCTCCCCTCCATCACCACTCATCTGAACTCGGCCATTAAAGTCATCGTCGAAGTTATAGTCGCCATTGAAGTCGTCGCCCAAGTCACCAACGCCTTCAAATTTGTCGCAACCACCTATGATCCAACGCCTTCACCTAAACGAGTTCGACCTTTACCTGCACTGTCATAACCTATGATTGCGCTGTCGCCTATTCTTGTGATGTCGCCACTTGGTATTGTGATTTGAGAACAAGATTAAAAAAGACGACACAATTTAATTTTTTTTGTAATGATTTTCTTTCAGCCCAGATTATAAACCATGCGTCCTTCAGACGTAAAAATAATAGCCGCTTCCTTCGTTCCAAAAACCCAACCATGTTTTTCCTTGAGCCTATTTTCCTAATTAAAAAATATATAATAAAATATAAACATAATATATTACTTCATCATACATATATTTCATATTTAGTTATTTATATAATTTAGATGTTTAGTAATTAAATAAAGTTATTTAATGATACTGTACGAATGAATTATTTCAAAGAATTGGTAAATTCTTTTTTAAGTATTAAAGGATCATATGAAGTTGTAAATGATTTTAAACTTAAATTATGAACAAGTAAAAGTAATCGATGGTGTTTGTATATTTATGTGAATGTTAATATATATTATAGAAATTAATAATGTATTTTGTAAAATAAAATATTAGCCATACTTTCAAGAAACATATATATATATATATATATATATATATATATGTTTATATAATTACTTTTATATGTATCACATGGGAGAAATTTGAATAAATAGATTATTAGTACCATATAGTATGAGACTTTTGATAATACTTTTCCGGTTTTCCATCGGGCTCGTGGTATAGAAATATCTGTAGTGTAGATTGAGTGTGTTTTATGTGCATTAAATAAACATTTGAATAATGTGCGATGGTATGGGTTGTCGTAGTGTTATTTGTTTGGTTATTCATTGTATACAAATGCCACTCAAATAGGGAGTTTTTATGAATGATGGGGCTCGCTGCGGTGAGCAATATTATATATTTGTGTAAAGCCTTATGATGGCCAATATATAGAGCTATGTGTCCGCGGATATGTAGAACTACGCGTTAGCCATTGGGTATGAACACTATTTGTCCGTCTATCTTTTTCCAAATTTATGATTTTGGAGTAACCAGATTAGGCTAGTAACCCCCCTAGCGGCCTCAATACAGGGTCATGCTTGTATCACCCATAAATTTTGTATGCAATTATTTAGGAGATTTAATTAGATAAATTAAATAGCATAATGTATGGTGTAATAAGGAGAATGATATTTGTTAACTAATATGGGCCATGCCTTAAGTAACCAATTAATAAGATTGATTTTCAAGTAAAATGAAATTCATAAGAAGGGCAAAATGGGAATAAATCATTTTCTCCATTCCATAAACCCTTCCACTCTCATTCATTCTCATTTCATTTTACAAATAAATAGCAAAACATAAAAGAAGGTCGGCCATTACCTAGGAAGAAAAGAAGGAGACATGTAAAGAGAATCGAAGGAAAATCTTAAGGAGATTAATCAATATCAAATCTCAATCTCTCTTATCCCATCTAAGTTGAATAATAGTATGCACCTCATTTATTTATGATTGTTTCTGGATCTACGAACGATTTCTAAATTGATTGTGAATATATGCCATGCCTTGGTTGATGATTATCATGTTTGGATTGAATGATGATATATTGGAATTTTTATGGAATTGTTTTAATAGGTTTTAAAGGCAAAACCTAAGTATTTAATCTCCAATTGATTTGAAATTTGTATATATTGTGTAAAATATTATTTTGAAGATGGATTTTTAATTTCATAATTTTCCAAGTTCATATGAATATTTTATGAATTTCCTAAGAGGTAAAAGATGCTTATTTTGGGTTTCAATTATTAAAAAAATAATTAAACTAATATTTTGACCTTGAAATATTTATATAAGGTAGAAGATGGAAATTTATATTTTTGTGATTTTTGGGTGTTTTTCCCCAATGGTTATAATTTTCTAGGAATTTATTGTTCTAGAAAAGTGTTTAATTAATATAAGATAAATATATTAATAATAAGAGTTTATAAGTAATTGAGAAGGTATAATAGATCTACCACCAATTTCTGAAAAGAAAAGTAAAGCATTTATTTATCCAATGATAATTTAACGTGGGGCAAGAGTTAGTGGAAAGGATTGACTTTAAATGGAAATAAAAAAGATTTTATTTTGATTATAGCAATGCCTATTGTACATACTCGATACCCCTGTTATGTCGATATTCGACATCCATGAAGGTCGGTACATGGAATAACTATTTGATAGTTATATGATGTATCAAATTTGTAGACTCGGTATCTGTATGGGATGATGTATGTGATGTGTTTTCTTGTATAGAAGTTTGGCACTAGGAATTATAGGGATTCGGTACCATAAGGTCATAGAGGCTTGACACCCTATGGTTTCGAATCAATATTAATCTTTTAAAAGTTCGACACCTCCTTTGTTTTAAAGGTTCAACGACCATAAATGTTTTAAAACTCAAAACCTCTTGTCTCCTATTTGTTGGACGCTAATGTTTTTGGTGGCATTAACCATCATATGTTTATAAACTTGATAACTTTGACTAGAGGCTAGGAACCTCATGTTTTAAGAAATTCAACACTACTATATTATATTGATTCATTACCTTTTGACTAGGTGCTCGACACCTATATTTATGCGCATGTATATCTTTGTGTTTACAAATTTGAAAGCTATGTTTTAAAGGCTCAATGGCCTTATGTTTTACAAAGTAAATAGCAATGTTTATAGACTCGATAGCCATGTTTTCTAAAGGGTGGACATCGCTATTGCGACAGCTAATATTTTACAAGCAGTGTAAAGAAGATAGTGCTTTGGCACAAAATTTTGATTAAGTATATGGGCTATGTTTTACTTGTTTTCAAGAATGATTTCAAGAGGTTTATCATTTTTAAAGGTAAATGGTTTCAAGGAAATAAAATGATGTTTAGCCTAATTATATATGAATTTGTCAAAGAAAGATACTACTTAAACTTAAGTAATTTTGCTAAGAAGTGACTATTGATTGAACATATTTTGATGGATAATGTTACATGTTCTTGTTTTCATTTGATCGGTTAAAACTGCATATTTATCATTATCATACTCATATTTTCATGACCCAACATTACATCAAAGGATTTGGGAACAGAATTACTAGTTAGGTTGTTCCAGTAGTGAGTATGGTCAGATTAAACTCCCGAGTGAGTAGAATTGCATCCAGGAGATTAGATAGATCAATTATGTCAGGTTGACGTGAACCGATCAAAAGAAATAAGACTCAAGGATTTAAAATCAAATAATAAGTGCAAATATGGGAATGATGTAGGGTCATCCCCTATGCTTAAACCATTAGTCCCCAGTTGGTAAAAATCCGCAATTCCAGTGCGTAGGGCTTGTCATTAGTGAGACTAAAGGATGTTTATGCACAAAAAGGAGCTCATAGCTCTATGTGCTCATAGAAAAAGGTTATTGGCTAGCTCGTAAACCATTAGATTCATAGTGATCCTAAGAAAATTATGATTGGGACAGTCAATCTAGCTTCCCTCTTACTGTATTTGGAGATTTTGAATATCTGGTTAAAGTTTTAACCGAATCAACCCGATATGTTATTGGTTGACCTGCAAAACTATTAGGTTCATAGTAACCTAGAAAAAATATGATTTGAAATAGTCAGTCTAATTTTAGGGAAGGATAAACCTTGGGTATGCATAACCTTAGGATGACGACTAGTCATACTTACCCATGTTGCATGCATGCATATGATCATGTTATGATTAGTTCCAACCGTTGTGATTGCAAGTACATGATTTATGGATGACATTTTTTGATAAGGTACTAGGGATGGGAAAACTCATTCCACTAAGCGGCGTGGTCTCACTAGATATCTATTTTGGTTCGAGATGGTGTATTTTTATTCACTCTAGACTTTTTGTCTGATCCGAAGTTTTTTCCCCTAAACTCTCAAGTACTCATTTGAATAGGTCGGTAGTAGGCATTTTCAAGTTAGACAAATAAGCTTCTAGAGACATGTAGGAGGCAAGCTAGCTAATATTAGGCGTTTATTTCTATTGTGTTGTTTAAAGTCTATGCTACGTTTGAATGGATATAATGATAGGATTTATAGTTGTCAAGTAGTTTAACTCTGATCACCAAAGGGGACATTTTATATGTTGCTCTTGGATTATAACTATAATTGTATATTTTCTCTAAACGCAAAATCGATGGGATTATGTAATGAATATGAAAGTTATTGATGAAAGGTGTTTTGAAAAAAATTCATATTCATGTGCTCTTTATATTATAGACACAATTAACCAACCTCATCTTGTCGCTGGGAAGTAATACTATCGATGACTATAGCATTAGTGACGTTTATATTCGGGCTTCAAAATGGTAAACATTACAAACTTGGTATTAGAGCGTATGTTTATGTAAAATTTATAAAATTTTAATGGAATAAAATTTTAAATATTTTGAAAATATAATCCTAATAAATAGAGAATAAGAGTGAGGTATGGGACGACACTATAGTAACATACTTGTTATTTGCTATATATAAATATGTATTCTATCTCTACTCTCCCTTCTCTCTTGGACCATTCTTCTGTATCTTACAAAGACTTACATGTAGATCACAAAAAAATTGAGATATGGAAGTGGGAAATGAAAGAATGAATCTAGGTGAAGGAAGCATCACAACTAATGGAAATATTTGTCCCAATGCTAGAAGGAATCCGAGTCGACAAGTAAATGCTATGAGACGACCCGACTTTTCCACCATAGAAAATCGTATCATCTTAAAGAAAGAAAGGATTAAAAAAGAGAAAAGAAAGAAGAGAAAGAAGAAACAACATCTGAATCTAAACAACGGAACGAATAAATTATATTAATAACATAAGTATTACATAGTTTACAATCATTATCAGAGTTACACAGATCATAAACAACACATACTAGACAGTTATAAACAACTGTCTAGTATTTACAACTTAATACAAACACAACACAGAGAACACACAGCGGAAAAACTATATATCTACACGCGGAAGCCTCCTGCTCCATTTGCTCCTCTACAATTCGTCAAAGCCAACCTGAATCCCTTGGCTACTCGTAAAAATTTGAGTACCCAAGAGTTTAAGAAAACAGAAGATAAACTCTGGGTCAGACGTGGGTCTGGTGTGAGTAACAGGTTAAGGTTGCTTAATTTTTAGAAACCTTTTGAAAAGAAAGGTATCACGTAAGACTTCCCACACATAAACATGAAAAAGATTTTACCTTATGCTAACCAAAACATTTGATAGGAAATCCGATGATATTATAACAGTGTCTAGGGTTTTCAAGTAAAATACAGAAATAGCTAGAATGCTTACATCTCACGTTCCAACATAGTTGGGCACAACTAATACGTACGACACTTATTGGATTTTGGATTCCATACAATGGCAGGGCTACCGGGGTACCGCCCGTCACAGTACGTGGCCTAGATCAACGTACCGAGGATCACTCCCAATCCCCTGCAACACAAGGCCAAAACCATTCCTTACTGAATAGTTCCGAACAAGATAACCCCGCGCTTATATCTAGCAACCGCCCACAAAGCCGAATAAAAAGGGACCTCTAGACAGGGGGAAATCTCGTCCTACTTGGGCATGACCCACTTAACCTTGCTGCGCATCCCCTGTTTTAGCCATTCCCGGTTGATGAGGCTTGAGTCTACGATTACCTTTAGTGAACACATCACTTAGAATGCTCATCGTCCACCTGACGATGTTATGAAAGCATTCAATCCATACAAGTTCGTTCTGGGTTCGAACCAAACCGAAGGCATTATCTCGTTACACTCATTTTGGAATCACCCTCAGAGTTAACGACGATAACCCTTGCACTCTGAATCTTCATCTTCACTTGAGATTCACGGCCTATCGTTAATTTGGATCGATGTGGTTTTCGAATATCCAAATATGGAAACCCGATTCCGGTCTCATCGAAATCCAAAACGCCATCTTTTAGGTCCAAGTTGTTTTAAAGTTTAAAATAATTCAATTGTCTATATACGCACAGATAGATAACTCATAAATCACAATTGATAATCAACATTATCATAATAAACAGATGATCCACATTATCATCAAAATAGATAATCCATTACATCACAATGCAACCAAAGCATTCATACCACACAACATCACCTATCTCATTTCTGAGATCACAACCATTCAAGGAAATCAATATCATCCATTCATACATAAGCAATGATTTACTTAATCACAATATAATTAATTTAAAATGAATTAAATTAATTACCTCCATCTCTAATTAATTTAAAATGAATTAAATTAATTACATCATTTTTAATTAATTTAAAATATATTAAATTAATTACTTCATCAATATAAATCTTGGTTATTTAACCATTTAATTGATTACAATCAATTAATTAATCATTTCAAATTAATCACCTTAATTAATCACCCTTGATTAATTATCCTTTAATTACATTCATGTAAATATCCTTAATTAATTTCACAAATTAATTATTCTTAACCAAAAACAGTAATTAACCTTTAATTATTTCAATTAATTAATTAACTATAATTAATTACATTAATCCTTAATTAATTACATTGATTAATTACCTTTTTTCACTTGTCATTAATTAATTAACCATAATTAATCAACTTTAATTACATCATTAGTTGTATTAATTAATGATCCATGATTATATTTAATAAATTATCCCCTTAAATTAATTACCTTAAGTAATTAACCCTTAATTATTAATCTCTTCTGATTAACCATATTTAGTAATTAACTAACTTAATTACTTCATTAAAACAAATTAATTATTCCTTAATTAATTTCTTAATTAATCCCTTGATTAATTACTAAGTAATTAAACTCTAAATTACTTACATTATTAAACATCTTCCATTCATTAACTCCTGTAATTACCAGTCAATTGCTTCACTAAGTAATTTCCAATCCATTAATTATATTAAGTAATTTTCATCAAAACATACAGTGTTTAAAATTAATTAAACTTAATTAATTAATTTAAACAATCACATTAAACTAAATTAATTACATTAAGTAATTAATTCCTTAATTACTTTCATTAAGTAATTACACTTAAACAATTCACAAATGATTATCATTAAATTAATTAATCTAATTGATTGTTAATATTAATCACATTAATTAGTTATTAAATAATCTTAGTTAATGACCTTCATTCACCATTCTCTAATTATTTTCATTAAGTAATTAACTTAGATTTACCCTTGTTAATTACAATTTAATTTATCTTTAATTATTCATTAATTAATCTTAAATTATTCAAATAAATTAAGTGTTAATTGTAACTAAATTAATTCTTAATTATTTAATTAACCTTGATTTTAACTTAATTACTTAATTAATAAATCTTTAATCATTATTTTAATAATCTAATTAATGATCTTAATTACAAATTGATTAACCCTTAATCAATATTTATTAATCCCTAATCAATCAATTAATTAAATCAATTAATTATTCCCTAATTACCTTATTAATTAAATTAATTTCAAAACATTAATCTTAATTAAATTTTAAGATAAAACATTCTTAATTATTTTTAAATTGTCATTAACAAATTTATTTGAAACAAATTACTTTTGAACTTACTTTTAAATTTCATTTTAAATACAAGATTTAAAATGAATATAATTAAACTTAACAAAGTTTAAACAATTTAAAACTTTTTAAATTACAAGACAAATAAGTGCTTGTCTAATAAAAGAAATTCATAAGAGTTTGAAACTAAATTCATTTCGAAATTCAACAATTTAAATTTATACTTTGTTCAAATCTTTCAAATTTAAAAACTCCTTTAAATTTAAAAAACTGAAGTTCATATTTAAATTCTTTTGATTTCCAGATTTAAACCTCATTTTAAACTTTGTCATGTTTTAACACTTCAGTTTAAAAAGAAATATTTCAAACTACTAACTATTTTACAGTAGTTAATAATTCCAGTTTTTAAACTTTATTACTTTTACATTTTCTTATTATTATTTAAAACTGAGATTTTAGATTTAAACTTGGATTCTAAAATTCAAACTTGAATTAAAACCAGGTTTAAAACCTTTCTTTACATTTAAAAGCTTGAGATTTTAAAATTTTAAACAACAGGGTACAGGTTTTAAATAAAACCAGTAACAACTCTTTAACCCGAGACCATTCCTAATATTCTTCGAGTCTACAACCCATCTTCCCCAAGCCAACTACCCACTCACTTCAAGTCAAACAAAGATTTACCCGAGTGCCTTCTCTAACCAAACATCGCCAGTAAAATCTCATCACCGTGCGTATGCACGGCGACTCCGGCCACCGTTGGTCATCATTGATGATCGCTGCACTCCAGAAACAAACCCAGCAACCACCACGTCCATCAATTCAAGCTACCACTCTCGAAAATAGAACACTAAATTCAAACCAGGAACAACAATCAGGTTTCCCTTTCAAACCTGTCAACACCACATCCTCGCTGCTCCGACCACCTGAAGGTCAGCCACTCCGGCCTCGACTTCATCCATGACCCAACTATCAATCCCCAAAACACCATAACACTTGATCAACACTTCAAGCCGTAATGATCGATTCTTCAAACCCATTAAAAACTAGGGTTTAAAAGAATTCTCAAATATGCACCTTCCATAACGATATCCATTACCATAAATGATTTTTCCCAGCTTCTTCTAACCCTCCTCCATCACCTAGAAGAAACCCGAGCCTTCACAATTCATAGATCACCAGGAAATGCAAATACTCCCATCCAGTTCAATATCCAACTGCACCTTCAACTTATTCCTAAAAATCCTAATTCTTGATTTAAAAATCATGTTTTAGTTAATGCTTTTGATTTAAAATACTGAATTGATAAATTATACAGTTTGAATTTTTTGTTTGTGTCAACATATACGGATGTTTTAATGTTTTCAGAAACAACAAGCTTATATTTGGCTTGATTAAAATTTTAAACTATAATTTAAGTAAATCAAACAACATTTGTTTAATATTAGATCCTATCAATAACTAAGTTAAGAGGTAAGGATTTTAAATACAGATTTTTAAACAGGGTACAAACAGAACATTTACACAGCATGTATACATATAATATTTACATCAGACATTTACTTATAATAACATGCAATGCTTATTCATCTCAACATACAATTATGCAACCAAAATTTAAATTTTAAATTTCTAAAAGGTTACTCACAGATTTTAGAAGAAGGCAGAGCCTCGGTTAATATGCTTTGAACTTGCAGAAGACAAAATGTCCTTGCTTCTGATTTTTTTTTTTTGAAGACAGTCTTTTTATACTTTGAATCCTTAAGTTGCTTTTTGATTTCAGGTGGCATGCAGAGCCAAATACCATATTGCAGAAATAAGAATGCAGATTTGAAATTTGCAGGTGCATGCAGAATCCATTTTCCAGATTTTATAAAAATGCAAATTTTCTTTTTAAAGATGATTACTGACATTTAGATAATGAGGAGTTTTGATTTTGTATTGAACATGATTTTTGGATTCTTTGTTGAAGAGTGTTTTACAGGATTCATAGATATGAGGGGTTTAAATTTTGAGTTTGTAAACTGATTTCTAGCTTGATCTAGAATCTGAAAATGGGTTTTAGTTTTGAAAGATAAACAAGTTGAAATTTTCTTTGATTAGGAAATGAAGAAAAAGAGATAGGAATGAAATATGTGTTCTTATATAGGTTATTTTCAGATTTTCTTAAACAAAAGAAAATTGATTTTAAAAGAGGCCACTTGTACAAATTTTTAACATTTGTCAAATGAAATGTTTATATTATAACATTTTTTAAATGAGGCTTTAAGAAATCAACACATGTCTTTCTAAGGTAATTTGTATTTAAATTTAAATGTTAATATATATGTTAAGCCTAATTTAATTTGTTAATTAGGATTTTATATGTATACAAATTTATAAAAGAAATAAAAACAAATTATGCTTATAAATAAAGCTTATGTATATAAAAATTAAAACTATTAAAAATCTATACTTTGGATTTCAAATTCAAATCAAATTCAAAATATAATATTTAAGAAAAGCAAGTTATATATACAAATTAAATTTGAAATAACAAATGCTATTTTTATTAAGAATCTAATTGTAAAACAACACACTATTAGTATTATTTTTAAAAATGACTCACTATTAAATTAAAATAATTATAAAAGAAATTATTTATTTATTAATAAATTACCTATTTTATTAAGCTATAAACCTTTTTGTTAATTCAATTAAATCTTAATTAAATTTTAAACATTTGTCTTAACAATTTAAAATCATATACTTATTTATTAAATGGCTTTGAAAACATAATATTAAATTAAATCAAAATTTCCAAATTATTAATGTACATATTAGAATTTTAAATCATGATTCATTTATTAAATATAAACCAAGATTATTTATTTAATAACTTTGAAAAGCTTATATATTAATAAAAACAAATTCCCAAATTAATAAGAATATTAGAATTAGAAAATATGTTTTATTTATTAAATTTAAAACAATGTTAATCTATTAAAATATGAACCATATATTTATATTATAAATAGAAACCAATTTATTATTTTTAAAAGATAAAATAACCAATTAAATATTTATTAAAGAAGATTATTAAATCAATTTGAATTATTATTAACAAAATTATCAATATCAGTTTAATTTTTAATACAGATTATTAAATTGATATTGTTAAAAATTCCGGGATGTTACAATCCTCTTCCTTAAAAGAATTTCGTCCTCGAAATTTAAAACAAAGGTAATTTAATAATCTCATTAAAGATTTAATTTTAAAACACAAGCATATATCAAACATATGCTAACAACCAATTCAACCAATCAAACAAATTTAATTATCCAGGAAAAATTCAGGATAGAATCTCTTCGAGTTTCCCCAAGTATAAACACCGGGATACTCGCTTTAGGGAATCCAAACAATCAATACTACTAAACTATAGAGCTCGTATTCTTCTATATCTACAAAACTAAACAAGATATCAGACTACAGACGAGTCTGACTCAACAACCAAAACTCCAGAACTGCTGGTTCCACAATCAGAGATAGATCATACACGTACTCCCTCAAAGATACGTGAAACTCATCGAATCCCAGTTATCCAAACAGGCAATCCAATCCGGTAGATCAAACACTTAACCTCCAAGATCACAGAAAAGATCCAAAACACTTCATAGCTAGCTTCCCAGCCTTACCCAATCTTATAGCTCCCTTTTGATCGGAGAAAACTTATCCAAATCAATCTCCGACTTCGAATCCAAATTCCTCCGTCTCTAATCCTCAAAAATCTCCAGACGATCTTGGGCTGCCTACAACCTTGCGGATCAGCTCAACCTTCGTTGATGTCTCTAGAAACAAACAAAAAAAGTATCTCAACAAAATGATCTCCTCAAGATCAACCAAAACCAAGAACTCAAACTCTACTCCTCAAACATCAGAAGACAACAACTTCTCCTATCCGGAAAAGAAAAACAGATGCACTTCCAAACTGCTTCCGCTGCACAACTCTGATCCGAAGTAGAAGAGAATGCTGATGTAGAACACGAGCACAACTAGACAACACACCCAGAAATATGGTTCATCAAATCCATAAAAGAAAATCTCAGAAGTTCCTCCAAAACCTGAGCTGCTACACCAACTCAATCTCCTAGAACCATCCTTCTACTAAGCTGAACCACTGGTAGCACTCCTGGAATCCCAGACGATAAGGAAACTCAATCTCCAGATGCAAACAAACCTCTAACTTCCTTGAAGATATCTGGAAAAACTATGATAACCTAAGAGAACACTCAAACAATCGCAAGTCGCTTTTGCGATCATTCCAAACCAAATCCAAAGAAAACTGTTCTCCCTTTACCAAACAGAACAACTTACACTTATCTAGCCAATCCACCGAAGAAACGGGTCCACTCTGCTGCTTCTAAACTCCTTCTTCAGAAAAACTGCTAAGCCGGAAGACTTCCTGTCGACACAAAACACTCCGAGCTGCACTGCTGTCACAGATGCCAAAAAATTCCTAATCCAAAGCTCTTCGAAAACTTGGACCTCAAATCAACAGAAACACAATGCTGAACTCAGCCACAACATTGAAACAGACTCACTTCCTTAAACTTGTTTCAAAGAAAACATCTTCGGGAACATCCATAGTCACTGCAACTCATCACGCTACTACTTCTTCCTGAGGTATCAAAATACCATCACTCGCTTCTGCCTAGCCGACAGATCCAAACTCTACTCATCCAAACTCTGGACTTCAAAGATGAACTTCGAACCTTTAGAAGGTTTCCTTTAGAGATTTGATGAAATCCGTATACAAAGCAAATCTTATCCGAGATAGTATTGGGTCTACAGTCTCTACAAATACATTTCCACCTTCAAAAATTCAAACTCCAACCAATGGTAGTCGTGTTACACACACCACTACCCTATCTACCTTTATCACTTATATTGAAAAACCTGAACAGGTAACCCAACAGATAGGTAGAAATATATATATATATATATATATATATATATATATATATATATTACAAATACGCTCTCTTAAGATAGACACCACTCCAAAGCCTAGGTATTCACTCAACTTAATACTCCGATACCAAGTGAGACGACCCAACTTTCCCACCACAGAAAATCGTATCATCTTGAAGAAAGAAAGGGATAGAAAAGAGAAATGAAAGAAGAGAAAGAAGAAACAACATCAAAATTTAAACAGCGGAACGAATAAATTATATTAATAACATAAGTATTACATAGTTTACAATCATTATCAGAGTTACATAGATCATAAACAACACATACTAGACAGTTATAAACACCTGTATAGTATTTACAACTTAATACAAACACAACCCAGAAAACACATATTGGAAAAACTATATATCTACACGCGGAAGCCACCTGCCCCATTTGCTCCTTCACAATTCGTCAAAGCCAACCTGAATCCCTTGTCTACTCGTAAAATTTTGAATACCCAAGAGTTTAAGAAAATAGAAGATAAACTCCGGGTCAGACATGGGTCTGGTGTGAGTAACAGGTTAAGGTTGCTTAATTTTTAAAAACCTTTTGAAAAGAAAGGTATCACGTAATACTTCCGACACATAAACATGGAAAAGTTTTTACCTTACGCTAACCAAAACATTTGATAGGAAATCCGATGATATTATAATAGTGTCTAGGGTTTTCAAGTAAAATACAGAAATAGCTGGAATGCTTTCATCTCACGTTCCAACATAGTTGGGCACAACTAATACGTACAGCACTTATTGGATTTTGGATTCCATACAATGGCAGGGCTACCGGGGTACCGCCCGTCACAGTACGTGGCCTAGATCAACGTACAGAGGATCACTCCCAATCCCCTACAACACAAGGCCGGAACCATTCCTTACTGAACAGTTCCGAACAAGACAACCCCGCGGTTGTAGCTAGCAACCGCCCATAAAGCCGAATAAAAAGGGACCTCTAGATAGGGGAAAATCTTGTCCTACTTGGGCATGACCCACTTAACCTTGCTGCACCTCCCCTGTTTTAGCCATTCCCGATTGATGAGGCTTGAGGCTACGATTACCTTTAGTAAACACATCACTTAGAATGATCATCGTCCACCTGACGATGTTCTGAAAGCATTCAATCCATACAGTTCGTTCCGGGTTCGAACGAAACCGAAGGCATTATCTCGTTACACTCATTTTGGAATCATCTTCAGAGTTAACGACAATAACCCTTGCACTCTGAATCTTCATCTTCACTTGAGATTCACGACATATAGTTAATTTGGATTGATGTGGTTTTCGGATATCCAAATATGGAAACCCGATCCCTGTCTCATCGAAATCCAAAACGCCATCTTTTAGGTCCAAGTTGTTTTAAAGTTTAAAATAATTCAATTATCTATATACACACAGATAGATAACTCACAAACCACAATTTATAATCAACATTATCATAATAAACAGATGATCCACATTATCATCAAAATAGATAATCCATAACATCACAATGCAACCAAAGCATTCATACCACACATCACCCATCTCATTTCTGAGATCACAACCATTCAAGGAAATCAATATCATCCATTCATACATAAGCAATGATTTACTTAATCACAATATAATTAATTTAAAATGAATTAAATTAATTACCTCCATCTCTAATTAATTTAAAATGAATTAAATTAATTACATCATCTTTAATTAATTTAAAATAAATTAAATTAATTACTTCATCAATATAAATCTTGGTTATTTAACCATTTAATTGATTATAATCAATTAATTAATCATTTCAAATTAATCACCTTAATTAATCACCCTTGATTAATCATCCTTTAATTACATTCATGTAAATGCCCTTAATTATTTTCACAAATTAGTTATTCTTAACCAAAAACAGTAATTAACCTTTAATTACTTCAATTAATTAATTAACTATAATTAATTACATTAATCCTTAATTAATTACATTGATTAATTACCTTTATTCACTTGTCATTAATTAATCAACCATAATTAATCAACTTTAATTACATCATTAGTTGTATTAATTAATGGTCCTTAATTATATTTAATAAATTATCCTCTTAAATTAATTACCATAAGTAATTAACCCCTAATTATTAATCTCTTCTGATTAACCATATTTAGTAATTAACTAACTTAATTACTTCATTAAAACAAATTAATTATTCCTTAATTAATATCTTAATTAATCCCTTGATTAATTACTAAGTAATTAAACTCTAAATTACTTACATTATTAAACATCTTCCATTAATTACATCCTGTAATTACCAGTCAATTACTTCACTTAGTAATTTCCAATCCATTAATTATATTAAGTAATTATTATCAAAACATACAGTGTTTAAAATTAATTAAACTTAATTAATTAATTTAAACAATCACATTAAACTAAATTAATTACATTAAGTAATTAATTCCTTAATAACTTTCATTAAGTAATTACACTTAAACAATTCACAAATGATTATCATTAAATTAATTAATCTAATTAATTGTTATATTAATCACATTAATTAATTATTAAATAATCTTAGTTAATGACCTTCATTGACCATTCTCTAATTATTTTCATTAAGTAATTAACTTAGATTAACCCTTGTTAGTTACAATTTAATTTATCCTCAATTATTCATTAATTAATCTTAAATTATTCAAATTAATTAAGTGTTAATTGTAACTAAATTAATTCTTAATTATTTAATTAACCTTGATTTTAACTTAATTACTTAATTAATAAATCATTAATCATTAATTTAATAATCTAATTAATGATCTTAATTACAAATTGATTAACCCTTAATCAATATTTATTAATCCCTAATCAATTAATTAAATTAATTAATTATTCCTTAATTACCTTATTAATTAAATTAATTTCAAAACATTAATCCTAATTAAATTTTAAGATAAAACATTATTAATTATGTTTAAATTGTCATTAACTGATTTATTTGAAACAAATTACTTTTGAACTTACTTTTATATTTCATTTTAAATACAAAATTTAAAATGAATATAATTTAAACTTAACAAAGTTTAAATAATTTAAAACTTTTTAAATTACAAGACAAACAAGTGCTTGTCTAATAAAAGAAATTCATAAGAGTTTGAAACTAAATTCATTTCAAAATTCAATAATTTGATTTATACTTTGTTTAAATCTTTCAAATTTAAAAACTCCTTTTAATTTCAAAAACTGAAGTTCATATTTAAATTCTTTTGATTTCCAGATTTAAACCTCATTTTAAACTTGCTCATATTTTAACACTTCAGTTTTAAAAAAATTCAAACTACTAACTATTTTACAGTAGTTAATAATTCCAGTTTTTAAATTTTATTACTTTTATATTTTTTTTTTTATTATTTAAAATTGAGATTTTAGATTTAAACTTGGATTCTAAAATTCAAACTTGAATTTAAAACCAGGTTTAAAACCTTTCTTTACATTTAAAAGCTTCAGATTTTAAAAATTTAAACAACAGGGTACAGGTTTTAAATAAAACCTGTAACAACTCTTTAACCCGAGACCATTCCTAATATTCTTCGAGTCTACAACCCATCTTCCCCGAGTTAACTACCCACTCACTTCGAGTCAAACAAAGATTTACCCGAGTGCCTTCTCTACTTTAACCAAACATCACCAGTAAAATCTCATCACCATGCATATGCACGGCGACTCC
Organism: Allium cepa; assembly: GCA_030765085.1. Classification (NCBI taxonomy): domain Eukaryota; kingdom Viridiplantae; phylum Streptophyta; class Magnoliopsida; order Asparagales; family Amaryllidaceae; genus Allium; species Allium cepa. The sequence goes on along the minus strand of CM060935.1, from coordinate 734,644,520 downwards.
GGCCACCATTGGTCATCGTTGATGATCGATGCACTCCAGAAACCAACCCAGCAACCACCCACGACCATCAATTCAAGCTACCACTCTCGAAAACAAAATCGAACACTAAATTCAAACCTGGAACAACAATCAGGTTTCCCTTTCAAACCTGTCAACACCACATCCTTGCCGCTCCGACCACCTGAAGATCAGCCACTCCGGCCTCGACTTCATCCACGACCCAACTATCAATCCCCAAAACACCATAACACTTGATCAACCCTTCAAGCCGTAATGATCGATTCTTCAAACCCATTTAAAACTAGGGTTTAAAAAGAATTCTCAAAGCTGCACCTCCCACAATGATATCCATCACCATAAATGATTTTTCCCATCTTCTTCTAACCCTCCTCCATCACCTGTGACGCCCCACCTCTATACCCACGCTAGCCAAGGACACTACAGGGTAATGCCGTCAACTAACACGGAGAATAAGGCTGGATAGGAGCGACCATCTATAGCCTTGCTCTAATTATCCATTAAATACGTCGACAATAATCATACCAAACAGATCGACATATCCAATGCATACTTAAAACAAAACCATAGGTGGTTGGATCTATCAGAACAGAATATAATAACTCAAATGTAATATACATCACAGAACAGTAAACCATCATATACACATATACTGAATACATAACAGTGTATACAAAATAATGCAAGTCAAGTGGTATAGCAAACCACAATATACAGACGAATTCCAGCTGAATACATACATATACCAGAGTTACTACAAAATGGGACTACACAAAAAGCTATGACAAAAAGAAGCTAGCGGAGTAGTCCATGCGGAAGCAAAATAGGCTAAGTCCAAAAGCACCTAACCTGAAACATCTCGGTCTGACCCGAGTATAAGATACACGGGTCAGTCTAGCTAAACAAATCAGTTAGATAAACTGAACAACAATAAACCTGCAAGGTTACAAGACATAGCAAATATCTCTAAAAAGATAACACAATCATCTAACAAAAGATGAATCATATGATAACAAGCCTCATCTCATCGGCAACATATAAAAACAAAGGATACGAATATCCCAAAGCAAGCCAAAAAGGCAATAACAAATACCAATAAGGTATACAAGTTCCACAAGGTAAATGCTACGCATCATGCGGCTCATAATGACAAACACTGAAGGGCGATACCAAGGGAATATACATATGAATGAAACATCATAAAATTTGCTCGAGCTCAGTACTGTACAAACAAGGATCCATGAGCCCGAAGACTCCAAACCCAATATCACCCATGCGGCTCATAACGACCAACATCGGAAGCGATACTAAAGGGAAACCCAATATCAGCCATGCGGCTCATAACGACCAACATCGGAAGCGATACTAAAGGGCAACAAACCCGAAGGCACAAACCCGAAGGCACATACCTGAAGGCAACAAACCGTAGTGGTGAAGGTCAGAGACCCAGTACTGGACACCACTAATTGGCGGAATGTGTCACAACTCTCGAAAAGGAATCCGAAAAGTGTTAACGTATGTCCCATAACCACTCGTTCGCACTAAACGGTTTACTATCCGTCAGCCACTTTCACACTCAAAGCAGTACAAAGTCACCTCATAACATCGATAAACCAAACCCGAAGGTCAAAACAATCAATTGAATAGGTCGGGGACTAATCGGAAGGATAAACGCACAGATTCATGGTCCGTGTTTTGCCCAACCATTTAATCACCCTCCCACTTCGCTCGAAGTGTGAAAGTGTGTGTTTTAAATAGAATTTATAAATTGGAGCTTTTAATATGATTAGAAAGATTATTTTATAAAAATCCGTGGATGAAGTCAAAAATAAGTTATCAAAGTCAAAGATGCAATAACAACTACTAAAAAGCAACTTGAATCGATAAAATTTGGATAACCAATAAAAATATGCAAAAATAGGCAAAACAGGCAAAACATGAGCAGGTCGGTCGACCGGTTGCAGGGCTCGGTCGGCTGGCCAGATGCAGGAAAAAACTCAACACGAGCAGGTCGGTCGAACGGCTACAGGGCTCGGTCGGTCGAACTGCATAAATTTGCAGTTTCTGCCCCTTTTTTCCACGAATTGCAATTTCTTCCAAAACGCGATCGTTCGAGCAATGGACCTAAGGAGCCTTAGCCAATAGATACCCCAGCTCCATTAGCTCTCCGATTCGCAACCAAAAACATATTCAAAACCAAAGTTAGGATCTTTAAAGAATTGAACCCAAACACTAAAAATTTGGATATTCACCAATTCAATCCAAACCAAAAGCAAGTGCATATGAACAAGGTGTTAGGAATTCATACCCAACGTCAATGAAATCAAGAGAAGTAGATGTGAGTTCAAAACTCACCTTTAATCTCACAAACAAAGAAGATGAAGGAGCTAAAACACAAGGAGAAGACCAACTAATCACTACTTCAACCCAACAAGCTTCAATCTAAGAACAAACAAGTATTTTCCTAAGTTAGTTTTAGGAAAACTTTCTGAAATTGAAGGAGAAAGAGTTGGAGAAGAAGAAGAGAGACTTACCTATGGCTTCTCTATGATTTTGGAGCAAGAAATCAAGTTACAAAGGAGAAACTAGGGCTTGCAATTTCTATTTCTCTTTCCCTTCCACCATTTTCAGTTTTACTAGAGAAATGAAAATGAAAGAAGATGAAATGAAGAGAAGGGGTTGAGTTAGGGTATTAGTTAAGCTAATGGGCTGAACCCAAACCCAAAACCCAATAGAAAAAGGTCAAAATTTCACTTACTCCAAACATATCAAAGCTTACACTCAAAAAGATCGCAAATGCCATTTTGGAATCAATGGAAATGGTTTCGAGTCCCAATTCGGCCATTTGCAGAAAGTAACATTTCGGACCTAAATCCGACTAACGACGCTATATTTAAATAAAACATTTAAATATAAAATCGTTAAATATGCGGGTTGTTACAGATCTCCCCTCCTTACAAAATTGCGTCCCCGCAATTCCTAAAGACGATATTTGTAACAACTACATACATACAACATCAAAAGAAAAAGGAAATAAGCTTGAGATGAAAAGACATACTCACCGTTTCAAAGCGAAGAAAGAAAACCCGGATAAGATCGCTCAATAAATTCTCTGGTTTTCCAAGTACAGTCATTGGGATTAGCGGACCATTGAACTTTAACAAGCGGCACGTCCTTGTTCCAAAGGTGTCGCACCTCCGTGTCAAGCACGCGAATAGGTTGCTGTACAATAGATAAGTCCGGTGAGATCTCAAGCTCAAGCAAATCAGGAGAAGTAATAACAGAATCCGACTCCCGAAGACACTTCCGAAGTTGCGAGACGTGAAACACATCATGAATGCCAGATAAATGAGCTGGAAGTGAAACTCTATAAGCCACAGGGCCAATACGTTCAGTAATAGAAAATGGTCCTATAAAGCGAGGAGCCAATTTCCCAGTCGCACTGAAACGCAAAACCCCCTTCAAAGGAGAAACACGAATAAAAACAAGGTCGCCGATCGAGAACTCGAGAGGCTTCCTACGGTTGTCCGTGTAGGATTTCTGGCGACTTTGTGCCTCTTTCATTCTCAACCGAATAAGATCAATCTTCTCGGAAGAATCATGAACAAAATCTGGACCAAGAATAAGCTTCTCACCAGATTCCAATCAACATGAAGGTGATCGACATGGCCTTCTATATAAGGCTTCGAAAGGAGCCATACTGATACTAGACTGAAAACTATTGTTGTAGGAGAACTCTACAAGAGGTAGATGGTCCTCCCAACTACCACCAAAATCAAAAATACAAATACGGAGAAGATCTTCCAAGATACGATTCACCCGTTCAGTCTGTCCATCAGACTGCGGATGATAAGCTGTAGAAAAATTTAGCTTTGTCCCCAAAGCTTGCTGAAGACTCTTCCAAAAATGACTCATGAATAAAGGATCACGGTCACTCACAATAGAACTAGGAACACCGTGAAATCTCACGATTTCCTTAACATACAACTTAGCCAAATGCGAAGCAGTCCTATTAGACTTAATAGGGACAAAATGAGCAGACTTAGTGAGGCGATCAACAATAACCCAAATGCTAGAATGGCCAGATCTCGAACGAGGTAGGCCGTCAATGAAATCCATAGAGATCTGATCCCATTTCCACAATGGAATCTCAAGAGGCTGAAGAAGACCCGAAGGACGCTGATGCTCGGCTTTAAAACGCTAACAAGTTATGCAATTTCTCACATAACTCACCACATCGCGCTTCATGCCTTCCCAATAATAAAGACGACGCATATCGGCATACATCTTGCTACTACCGGGATGAATGGTATACTTAGAACGGTGATAATCATCAAGAATGTCATGTCTAAGTGCAAGATCAAAAGGCACAAAAAGACGGTTCTTCTTGCGAAGACACCCATAAGAATCAATGCTGAAATCTTGCAATGCCTCATCACAAAATCCAGACTCACAAAGCTGAACAAGATGCAACAACTCAGGATCACGCCGCTGACCATCGGCAATACGATCCAACAAAATAGGTCGAGCTCCCAAACTAAATAATAGAATAGGAGAATCAGAAGATGAACCTCGATCACGAATTTCACAAAAAATAGAGTCTCAAGAACATTCCATTCGGCAAGCATCATAGAAATAACAGCCGAATGTTTGCGACTAAGCGCATCTGCAACACGATTACCCTTACCAGGGGTATACTGGATATCAAAGTCATAAGAAGCAAGAAACTCGAGCCAACGTTGTTGTCTCATATTGAGTTCCTTCTGAGTGAACAAATACTTCAAAGATTTATGATCGGTATAGAGAATGAAGCGCTCGCCCAATAAATAATGTCGCCAAATCTTCAAGGCAAAGACAATGGCGGCAAGCTCAAGATCATGAGTGGCATAGCGAACTTCATTCGGACGCAGTTGCCTAGAAGCATAAGCAACTACCCGATCCTTCTACATAAGAATAGTACCGAGACCACTACCACAAGCATCGGTGTAGACAACAAGATCATGATTCTCTTCGGGAACCACAAGAATAGGAGCATTAGTGAGAAGTTCCTTCAATGTCAAAAAGGAAGCTTCACACTTGTCGGGCCAATCAAAACGAATGCCTTTCCGAGTAAGGCAAGTGAGAGGAAGCACAACACGGGAAAAGTTCTCAATGAACCGACGGTAATAACCCGCCAATCCAAGGAAACTACGAATCTCATGAACATTTTCAGGCCTCTTCCAATTCTGGATGGCTTCGATCTTTGAGGGATCGACAGAGATGCCATCGGAAGATACAACATGGCCTAAAAACTTAACCTTATTCTCCCAAAAGTGGCACTTGGAGAATTTGGCTCTAAGTTGATGACGACGAAGGGTACTCAAGACAATTCTCAAGTGATTAGCATGCTCGGCTTCAGATTTAGAATAAATAAGGATATCATCAATGAACACAAGGACGAACTTGTCGAGATATTCCTGGAATACTCGATTCATGAGATCGACAAAGAAAGCAGGAGCGTTCGTCAAACCGAACGGCATAACGAGCCACTCAAAAGAACCATATCGAGTGCGGAAAGCTGTAAGAGGTATGCTATCCTCCGCGACTCGTAACTGATGAAAACCTGTGGCAAGGTCGAGCTGAGAAAAGACCTTAGCACCACTCAATAGATCGAACATGTCATCGATCCTAGGCAATGGATACCTATTCCTGATGGTTAACTCGTTAAGCTTGCGATAATCATTGCAAAGCCTAAGAGTTCCATCAGACTTCTTCACAAAAATGACCGCGGATCCCCACGGAGAAAAACTGGACTGAATCAACTGCTTGGACTCAAGCTCCAAAAGCTGCTTCTTGAGTTCCTCATTTTCCTTTGTAGACATCCTCGTGGGAGGACGACTAACTGGCTGCGCGCCTGGAATGAGATCAATGCGGAACTCAATTGCCCGTTTGGGTGGCAAACCCGATACAGGCTCAAAAACATCAGAAAAGTCACAAGCAACCGGAATACAAGATATATCATCATCATCTCGCGAGTCAAGAAAATAAAAAGCTATTTCGGAATTATCCACATCCCGAAGAATAAGAGATAGCTGAGTAGGCGAATCCGGATGTCGAAGATATATAGTTCTCTCCGAACAAATAATCCTGGCATCATATCTCACTAGCCAGTCCATTCCCAAAATCATATCAAATCCTAGACAAGAAATAACGTGCAGATTCGCACGAAAAGAAAAGCCACATAAAACAATCTCAACATCATCACAAAGCAAACGAAGGGTCGCGGATCCCCCAATAGGATTCGCAATCCTCAATGAAGTAACCAAACAAGAAACATCCAAAGATAAATCATCAACAAGCTTTTTCGATACGAAAGAATGTGAAGCACCCGTATCGAAAAGAACTCGTATACTATGGTCATAAAATAAAATAGAACCTTCCAAAATAGATAGAGAGATACCTTTGGGCTGAGAAGGACCTTCAGAAGCCTTAGCAGCATAGAGCCTGCTAGACTTGGCACTAGCCGGAACAGTAGGGCAAGCTGAAACATGATGACCTTCCTTCTTGCAATAACGGCAGAAGAGAGGCTTAGGACAAGCTCGAATAATATGATCAGGAGAACCACAATTGAAACACTTTCGAACGAAAGGTGTTCCGGAAGACTGAGGTTGAGAGCTAGGACCACCGGTCTTCTTTTTCTTAGAAGGAAAAGGCTTCTTCTGAATTGGAAACGGCCTCTTGTTGGGGTTCTTGGAAACCTCAACATCAACATCACTATCACACTCCTTCTCGACGGTCTCGAGGTGAAGTGCCGAATCAACCAAAAAGAAAGTTTAAGCTGGAGCAACAAAGACTTCTTAAGATATTTCTTAAGACCAGAAACAAACTTCAAATTCTTCTTATAAGAAGTGCTGATAAATTCAAGACCATATTGAGATAAAGCCTCGAACGATGCGACATACTCAGAAACAGAAGATTTCCCTTGCTTCAACTCAAGGAAGCGACGAGTCAATAAAACTTTTTCAGATTCAGGAACGAACTTGAGTTCAAATCGCCCCTGAAATTGAGTCCAAGAAAGAGTAGACTCATCAATCTCGGCTACAAGAAGCTCATACCAATCAAGAGCACGCTCTTGTAATAAACTAGAAGTCACAAGAACTCTATCATGGTCAGAAAGATCCATGCGAGAGAAGATACGCTCGCACGTGCGAAGCCAAGCTTGGACTTCAAGAACGGACTCGGAGCCCTTAAACGGCTTTCCTCCAAGATGAGAAAAATCACTGCACTGACGTGCAAAGGCATACTTGCGAGGTGGAGACACTCGAGGAAGAACTGGAGGCTGAGTGCTCCTAAACAATTCCATAAACTGATCAGCAGACATATATACACCATCCGGATGTGAGCCACTGGATTGCCCAGCATCCGAACGTCATCCCCTGCCTCTTCCAGCCATACGCTGAAGATAAGATAAGAACAAGATTATTCACAAGGTAGATACTTCATTACGGAATACTACGGAATAAAATGCATTCCTAGACGTATTCCCTAACTCTACCTAACCTTGATGGAATAAAGAGACACGATGATTCAAAGATTTGTATCACTTGTACACTTTGATGTACCATAATATGTGCATCTATTCTGTGTTTATCATATTTTGTTCTGACTCAGCTCTGATACCACGCTGTGACGCCCCACCTCTATACCCACGCTAGCCAAGGACACTACAGGGTAATGCCGTCAACTAACACGGAGAATAAGGCTGGATAGGAGCGACCATCTATAGCCTTGCTCTAATTATCCATTAAATACGTCGACAATAATCATACCAAACAGATTGACATATCCAATGCATACTTAAAACAAAACCATAGGTGGTTGGATCTATCAGAACAGAATATAATAACTCGAATGTAATATACATCACAGAACAGTAAACCATCATATACACATATACTGAATACATAACAGTGTATACAAAATAATGCAAGTCAAGTGGTATAGCAAACCACAATATACAGACGAATTCCAGCTGAATACATACATATATCAGAGTTACTACAAAATGGGACTACACAAAAAGCTATGACAAAAAGAAGCTAGCGGAGTAGTCCATGCGGAAGCAAAATAGGCTAAGTCCAAAAGCACCTAACCTGAAACATCTCGGTCTGACCCAAGTACAAGATACACGGGTCAGTCTAGCTAAACAAATCAGTTAGATAAACTGAACAACAATAAACCTGCAAGGTTACAAGACATAGCAAATATCTCTAAAAAGATAACACAATCATCTAACAAAAGATGAATCATATGATGACAAGCCTCATCTCATCGGCAACATATAAAAACAAAGGATACGAATATCCCAAAGCAAGCCAAAAAGGCAATAACAAATACCAATAAGGTATACAAGTTCCACAAGGTAAATGCTACGCATCATGCAACTCATAATGACCAACACCGAAGGGCGATACCAAGGGAATATACATATGAATGAAACATCATAAAATTTGCTCGAGCTCAGTACTGTACAAACAAGGATCCATGAGCCCGAAGACTCCAAACCCAATATCACCCATGCGGCTCATAACGACCAACATCGGAAGTGATACTAAAAGGCAACCCAATATCACCCATGCGGCTCATAACGACCAACATCGGAAGCGATACTAAAGGGCAACAAACCCGAAGGCACAAACCCGAAGGCACATACCCGAAGGCAACAAACCGTAGTGGTGAAGGTCAGAGACCCAGTACTGGACACCACTAACTGGCAGAATGTGTCACAACTCTCGAAAAGGAATCCGAAAAGTGTTAACGTATGTCCCATAACCACTCGTTCGCACTAAACGGTTTACTATCCGTCAGCCACTTTCACACTCAAAGCAGTACAAAGTTCACCTCATATCATCGATAAACCAAACCCGAAGGTCAAAACAATCAATTGAATAGGTCGGGGACTAATCGGAAGGATAAACGCATAGATTCATGGTCCGTGTTTTGCCCAACCATTTAATCACCCTTCCACTTCGCTCGAAGTGCGAAAGTGTGTGTTTTAAATAGAATTTATAAATTGGAGCATTTAATATGATTAGAAAGATTATTTTGTAAAAATCCGTGGATGAAGTCAAAAATAAGTTATCAAAGTCAAAGATGCAATAACAACTACTAAAAAGCAACTTGAATCGATAAAATTTGGATAACCAATAAAAATATGCAAAAATAGGCAAAACAGGCAAAACATGAGCAGGTCGGTCGACCGGTTGCAGGGCTCGGTCGGCTGGCCAGATGCAGGAAAAAACTCAACACGAGCAGGTCGGTCGACCGGCTACAGGGATCGGTCGGCCGAACTGCATAAATTTGCAGTTTCTGCCCCTTTTTTCCACGAATTGCAATTTCTTCCAAAACGCGATCGTTCGAGCAATGGACCTAAGGAGCCTTAGCCAATAGATACCCCAGCTCCATTAGCTCTCCGATTCGCAACCAAAAACATATTCAAACATCAAAGTTAGGATCTTTAAAGAATTGAACCCAAACACTAAAAATTTGGATATTCACCAATTCAATACAAACCAAAAGCAAGTGCATATGAACAAGGTGTTAGGAATTCATACCCAACGTCAATGAAATCAAGAGAAGTAGATGTGAGTTCAAAACTCACCTTTAATCTCACAAACAAAGAAGATGAAGGAGCTAAAACACAAGGAGAAGACCAACTAATCACTACTTCAACCCAACAAGCTTCAATCTAAGAACAAACAAGTATTTCCCTACGTTAGTTTTAGGAAAACTTTCTGAAATTGAAGGAGAAAGAGATGGAGAAGAAGAAGAGAGACTTACCTATGGCTTCTCTATGATTTTGGAGCAAGAAATCAAGTTACAAAGGAGAAACTAGGGCTTGCAATTTCTATTTCTCTTTCCCTTCCACCATTTTCAGTTTTACTAGAGAAATGAAAATGAAAGAAGATGAAATGAAGAGAAGGGGTTGAGTTAGGGTATTAGTTAAGCTAATGGGCTGAACCCAAACCCAAAACCCAATAGAAAAAGGTCAAAATTTCGCTTACTCTAAACATATCAAAGCTTACACTCAAAAAGATCGCAAACGCCATTTTGGAATCAATGGAAATGGTTTCGAGTCCCAATTCGGCCATTTGCAGAAAGTAACATTTCGGACCTAAATCCGACTAACGACGCTATATTTAAATAAAACATTTAAATATAAAATCGTTAAATATGCGGGTTGTTACAACCTAGAAGAAACCCGAGCCTCCATAATTCATAGATCACCAGAAAAGGCGAATAATCCCATTCCAGTTCAATATCCAACTGCACCTTCAACTTATTCCTAAAAATTCTAATTCTTGATTTAAAAATCATGTTTTAGTTAATGCTTTTGATTTAAAATATTGAATTGATAAACTATACAGTTTGAATTTTTTGTTTGTGTCAACATATACTGATGTTTTAATGTTTCCAGAAACAACAAGCTTATATTTGGCTTGATTAAATTTTTAAACTATAATTTAAGTAAATCAAACAACATTTGTTTAATATTAGATCCTATCAATAACTAAGTTAAGAGGTAAGGATTTTAAATACAGATTTTTAAACAGGGTACAAACAGAACATTGACACGACATGTATACATATAATATTTACATCAGACATTTACTTATAATAACATGCAATGCTTATTCATCTCAACATACAATTATGCAACCAAAATTTAAATTTAAATTTTTTAAAAGTTTACTCACAGATTTTAGAAGAAGGCAGTGCCTCAATTGATATGCTTTGAACTTGCAGAAGACAGAATGTCCTTGCTTCTGTTTTTTTTTGAAGACAGTCTTTTTATACTTTGAATCCTTAAGTTGCCTTTTGCTTTCAGGTGGCATGCAAAGCCAAATACCATATTGCAGAAATAAGAATGCAGATTTGAAATTTGCAGGTGCATGCGGAATCCATTTTCCAGATTTTATAAAAATGCAAAATTTCTTTTTGAAGATGATTACTAACATTTAGATAATGAGGAGTTTTGATTTTGTATTGAACGTGATTTCTGGATTCTTTGTTGAAGAGTGTTTTATAGGATTCATAGATATGAGGGGTTTAAATTTTGAGTTTGTAAACTGATTCTAGCTTGATCTAGAATTTGAAAATGGGTTTCAATTTTGAAAGATAAACAAGTTGAAATTTTCTTTGATTAGGAAATGAAGAAAAAGAGATAGGAATGAAAGATGTGTTCTTATATAGGTTATTTTCAGATTTTCCTGAATAAAAAAAATTGATTTTAAAAGAGGCCACTAGTATAAATTTTTAACATCTGTCAAATAAAATGGTTATCTTATAACATTTGTTAAATGAGGCTTTAAGAAATCAACACATGTCTTTGGAAGGTAATTTGTATTTAAATTTAAATGTTAAGCCTAATTTAATTTGTTAATTAGGATTTTATTTGTATATAAATTTATAAAAGAAATAAAAACAAATCATGCTTATAAATAAAGCTTATGTAAATAAAAATCAAAACTATTAAAAATCTATACTTTGGATTTTAAATTCAAATCAAATTCAAAATCTAATATTTAAAAAAAACAAGTTATATATACAAATTAAATATGAAATAACAAATGCTATTTTTATTAAGAATCTAACTGTAAAACGATACACTATTAATATTATTTTTAGAAATGACTCATATTAAATTAAAATAATTATAAAAGAAATTATTTCTTTATTAATAAATTACCTATTTTATTAAGCTATAAACCTTTTTGTTAATTCAATTAAATCTTAATTAAATTTTAAACATTTGTCTTAACAATTTAAAATCATATACTTATTTATTAAATGGCTTTGAAAACTTAATATTAAATTAAATCAAAATTTCCAAATTACTAATGTATATATTAGAATTTTAAATCATGATTCACTTATTAAATTTAAATCAAGATTATTTATTTAATAACTTTGAAAAGCTTATATATTAAATAAAAAAAATTCTCAAATTACTAAGAATATTAGAATTAGAAAATATGTTTTATTTATTAAATTTAAAACAATGCTAATCTATTAAAATATGAACTATATATTTATATTATAAATAGAAACCAATTTATTATTTTTAAAAGATAAAATAACCAATTAAATATTTATTAAAGAAGATTATTTAATCAATTTGAATTATTATTAACAAAATTATCAATATCAATTTAATTTTTAATACAGATTTTTAAATTGATATTGTTAAAAATTCCGGGATGTTACATGCTAGTCCAAATGCAAATGCTAATGTGAGTGCTGGAACCCCACTAGTAGATATGAGGACTATGTAACAATTCTTCATGAATATGATGCGAGCAGGAGCCGCTAGCTGGAGGAAACATTAGCAATATGGGAGTTGTAAATCCCGAGTTACCTACCCATAACAATTATACCAAGTTGAGCCGTGATTATACCAGTCTTGGGGGAAAGCCTTTTGGTGGAATAGAAAGTGCCGTTGAAGTGGAAAATTGCTTGTTGCACTGTGAAAGGATTTTTGCTGGCTTAGGCTTGAATAATAAGCGAAAGAGGAGGTTGGCATCTAGACGGTTGCAATGAGCTACTTTATATTGATGAAATGGTGTGATTGTAGGAGTGCTAGAGGAGAACTTGACTTAATTTGAATTTAAAAGGAGATTTGAGTAAAAGTTTTTGTCTGAGATATCCATGTCAACTTTGTTCAAGAAGTTCATGGAATTGGGTAGGGAGAGATGTCTTTACTGGAGTATACGACTAAGTTTGATGAGTTATCTAGATACAGATATGTTATTATTGACACCATGATCAAAAGGAATGAGAAGTTCATTTGGGATTGAAGCTCGAGATTTCCAGGACATAATGTCGCATCTCAAAGATCCATGTGATGTTGTGGTAAAGATGGCATTAAGGAATGAGGACATGCTTTAGAAATTTGAAAGTGACAAGCCTGTGGAGACTAAAGGTTTTAAAGGAAAGAAAAAGGAAGTTCTTTGATAAGAAGGGAGCTAAGAAGGGTGGAGGTTCCAAGAAAGGGAAAGATAATGTTGTCTGAAATATATGTGATAAGAAAGGGCATTTTGCTAATGAGTGTCGATCTAGTGATGGGAAAAAGGTTGTGGGAAAGAAATGCATAAAGTGTTATAACTATAACCAGATGGGGCATTTCAAGAGTGAATGTCCAGAACCATCCCAGCTACTGGACCGACTACAGAAGAGAAAGGAAAGTCTATGATGGGAGGATCGCTTTTGATTATGGCATACCTATTAAAGTATTATTTGATATTGGCACTTCACATTCTTTTATCTCGCAATTTTTGTTAGATAAGGTAAATCTAGAACCATCATACTTTATTACTTCCCAAAGGGTTGCGAATCCATAAAAGATTATGCAACTCTTGGGATGAGATGCGACCATTTAGAATTTGAGTTGTTAAGTCAAGCATTTTCCTGCAATTTACATCTGTTTGATTTTGTGGATTTTGGGATTATTCTGTGTATCGGTTGGATAAGCAGATATGATGCTAGGATATTTTACTAGGATAGAGAGATATCATTAAGGCACCTTTATAGCCGTGATCGAATTATATACTTGGTAGAAAATTCAAGTTTAGATGTATGTGTTTTATTGGGTGCAATGGAAGTGGAAAATGATGTGTATCAAGTTTTGTTGTAAGAAAGTATGCAGATGTTTTTGAGCCAGTTACGGGACTATCATTGCAATGAGTTATTGAGTCTCAAATAGATCTTGTACCTGGAGCGGAACCAGTAAGTAAACCACCTAGCAGAATGACATCACTGAGATGAAAGAGTTAAAGGTACGGCCAGTGGACTTAGAAGGAAAAAAATTTGGGGCTAAGTAGCACTCCTTAAAGAGCGGTCGAGGTGTTCATAATGAAACCGGATGGGTCGTTAAGGATGTGACAACTCGTCCTTCTCGACCCTCGAAGATCGACACAAATACGCCACTGTAATTATGCCGATGATCGAGTGCTAGAAAAGACAGATTGCTGCGGGGAAAGAAAGAAGGAGGTAAAAGAAGAGAAAACAAAACAACATCAGAATCTCACATTCACAGCAGAATAAAATATAATAGATCATAACTGATCTTTACCCAATAGAAACTATACCTGTTTTATACATTACATCATCAGATTTACAATCAAAACAATTGCTGGACAGTTATATTAACTTGTCCTCACAAAAGCTGAGTATACAGCTTATACTGCACAGCGGAATATACTTCAAGTACGTGTGTTACGTCTCGCCATCCGGCTCATCTCCTGAGCTCCACAGCATCTTATCATGTACTTTATAATACTCGGTCTGATCCGTGCATTATAATAGAATAACGCCCGAGTCAGTCTGGAAACCAGCATGAGAAAATACACTCAACTTAATTACTAAAGTTTCACAATCCTTTGAAAATCAAAGGTATCTCGTAAGACCACGCCACAAATAAACATGTCGAGTTTTTACCTTACGATAACCAAAACATTTCTTATAAAATCCTCTGATATTATAACAGTGTCTAAATACAAATACTTAAATCAAATAGTCGAAATTGTTACATTCATTAAATTCCAGCAATTACTAGGCTCTACAATCAAAACTGTAAAGGGCACGTAGGGAGAATGAGTTTCCAACTAATGATTTGGCACTGGGGTACCATCTGTCACGGTATTCGGTCTAGCTCAGCATACCGAGGATCCACCCTGATCCTCTACAACACAAGACCGGACTACCCCTTACTGGATAGCTCGAATAAGATCACCCCGCGGTTGGAACCAACAACCGCCCACACAGCCGAAAAAAGGGACATCTAGATATGGATTACCTTACCCTAATTGATTGCTGCCTCTTAGCCTTACTGCATAACCCCTGATTTCCAGTCATTCTCGGTTGATGATGCATGAGGCTATGCGTTAGCTTTTTAGAACACATCTCACTTAGAATGCTCATCGTCCTCCTGACAACGTTCTAAAAGCATTCATCCATACAAGTCCGTTCCGGGTCCGAACAAAACTGAAGGCACTACTCCTACTACATCTATTTTGGAAATCACCCTCAGGATTAGTAGCGATTAGCCCTTACACTTCACTGCTCTACCTTCGACTCCAAGCTCTTGTCTTCATCACGAAAACGTACTCATTGGATCTAAGTGGTTTTTGGATCTCAAATCCGATCCCGGTCTCTTCGAAACAACGTTCGCTATTTCTCGGTAAACTCAACCCCGGTTCTTTAGAAATACTCAAAATAAAATAAGATCGGAGTTCACCTCATAACCGTTAGTGAATGGATTCCCTTACAAACGTCCTAGAAGAACGAACGATTTTATACGTACAGTATAGCACCTCGAACGGTAACTATACCATATAATTCTCATACCTCTTCTAGATATTCCAAAGTTATATTTGGGTCCAGATTTGATAGTCGGTTATTTAACAATCAAATAAATAATCAATTCAACCAATTATTTTATTTCCATTGAAAAACTCCAAGTCTTTAAAAAATTAAATTTTAATAATTTAAATCACTTTACCTAAAAGTATATACTTAAAACATTTAAAATAAAACTACTTAATTCACTTTACTCAAAATAATAGTTATGAAATTATATAATAGATTCCCAAGTAAAACTTAAGCCACAAACCATTTTAAAAGTAAAAGTTTTATATAAAGTTTAAAAATTAGAAAAATTTCTTCTAAAAACATAATACTAATTTAGTTTTTAAAATAATTACTACTAAAATTAATTTGAATAAAATTTACTTTAAAATTTTAAAACAATTTTAAAAAAATCTCTAAAACATTCTTTTAAAACAATTTTAAAACCTAAACTTATACATAAAAGTTCCTTTGAGAACATACTTGGCTTTTCATGGAAATACTCTTTCCATTTCAATATAACCCGTATAATTCTTTATAAATCCTGCTTGATTTATCCCAATTTAATTTACGTCAATCGTAAATTCCTTTCAACGCTTTAAAAATAAAACCACTTTTATTTTTAAAACACATTAAGGCTACTAAAATTACTTAAATAAAATAATACTTAAGAAATTCTATATGAGTTTCTAAGTAAAACTTAAACCAAAATTTCCTTTTAAAATAAAGTTATTATATCAAATATTTGTGTTAAAATTCTCTTTTAAAATCATAATACTAGTCTACCTTTAAAATAATTAACTAACATAACTAACTTAAATAAATATTCACTTTTCACTTAAAAACATTTGAAAAAAAACATTTTTAAACTTCTAGTTTGTACTTTGAAATCTTTTCTTTAAGATATACTTAGTTTTCCAGGAAAAAATATTTTCCAACTTTTAAAATAAAATCACATTTTTTTAAAAATGAATTACAACTTTTCTTATAAATTCCCATAGGAATCTATACTTCCAAATTTATCCACTGATAAATATTCCACTTCATTTATAAATCTAGTTTACAAATTTCCATTTCTCATTTTCCTTTAAATCACAGTTTCCAAACACTTAATCGATTTCAAACCAATTTCCTGGTTTTAATTTCCTTTAAAATTTATTACTCAATTTATCCAAACCATAGCATTGAATAATTTTCCAACACGATCTATCACAGGATATCAATAAAATGTATAACAGATTATGGAAATAATTTCAATATTTTGAGGAATCCAGTTGGGTCCCTCCAACCTGCTTTCCTACATCCACAGATGTTAGCAAAATATAAAAATACCAATCCCACTTCGAGGGGGACATCGCGGTATAAAGGGTCATCCACTATTATGCGGGGCGCATAGGGTCTCATCCGCTATATAATGCAGGAATATCAATTACTCCAGTATATATACTGCTATATATAATATCACATCCAAACTGGTAATAATATTCACATTCAACCAATCAACCAATAATTTAAATTTTAACTATTTAAATTAACTAGTCAACCAGATGTGAGTGAGATTAACTCACCTTACTTTTTAACGTCGAGCGTTCTGATTTTAAATTAAATCGACCACCTTCGATTTAATCTAAAATTTTCATGAGCTCTAATCGTCTTCAGATCTGCATTGCAGCGTAGATCACGTCGCCGCGATTCCGGCGCTTTCTGTTTCATCGGAATCTGACAACGTATGCATTAGATATGAATTTTTAAAGGTTTGAATAAAATTTATAAACAAATTAAGTTACTGCACTCACGTTAGAAACTGGATAGGAGATGTCAAATCCCGTAAACATCTCTGACGTCATTCCACTTATATTTATTTCTGTTGATTTAACCCACATAGGACATTTTAATTCTGACTCGAGTGTCTTGTCTTTTAAATTTGCTCGGGTATGCCTGAGCATTTCAGGATTGGAAGACCCAATTGCTGGAGGACGAAGACGAAGATTGTATTATTATTATTTATTATATTTCACTGCATCATGTATTCCGCTGCATTATTCATTATTCTCTGGCACGTGTAACTCTGATATGTGTTGTATAAGTATAATCAAATGTTCTGTAAAACAGCTTCATGAACTTTTATTTGATTATTATATTTTGTCATTCCGTTGTGAGATTCTATTTTGTTTTATTTCTTTCTCTGCTTTTCTTATTTACCCCAATAACAATCCGCTCATTTGTATGGTTTGAGTCTGATGTATGTGGTTTATCGTCGATTTGAACGTACAAAAAGGCGGGATGTTACAAAATAATTTAAATTTTAACTATTTAAATTAACTAGTCAACCAGATGTGAGTGAGATTAACTCACCTTGCGTTATAAACTTCGAGCATTCCAATTTTAAATTAAATTGACCGTCTTCAATTTAATATAAAATTTTCATGAGCTTCAATCGTCCTCCGATCTGCATTGCAGCGTAGATCGTGTCGCTCCGATTCCAGCGCTTCCTGTTTCATCGGAATCTAACAACGTGTGCATTAGATATGAATTTTTAAAGGTTTGAATAATATTTATCAACAAATTTTCTTTTTTTATACCAAGCGAGATCATGGCTAGTCAATCTGGAAAGGGAAATCACGGCCGCTTCACCTTTCTTCTTCGAGCATCGTTCCAGGGTTTTCAACCATCGGTCGTCGACTTCAATCGATTATTGCTCCCCACCCTTCCTCCGTACACCCATCAACTACCGCCGCATGGAGCTCTGCACTCGACTGCACTAGCGCCTGAAGCCACAGGAAACATGACACTATGTATACCTCGAGATTCATGCATGAAGTTGTGCCCTTCGCGACACGATTCCCAACGATCTACCCCAAGATATTTGATCACAACCGCTCAATATCTTGGCCTTGCTATGCTCTATGACTTCTTAGTTGGAAGTTTTTGACGATAGTCGATGGATGGAGAGATAAATGAGGAAGAGCGAGGGATGATTTCAGCCATTGGTGTTAAAGAGACGGCGGCTACGAATATCTCCTAGGTTTCATTGCTTGAGCGTATATATACGTTTATAAATATTAATTTAATAATATATTCTCAAAGTACTTAACTTTTCAAATGAATTCCAATTAAAATGTGTCGACAGGCGTTTATAATGTTTTACCCACATTCCAAACACAATGGAATGTGTTTCGGAGGCTAATTTGATTGTATGTGGAAGATAGCTTTTTGAATCGAGTTCAATTTTCGATTTTAATTTCAACGCGTTTCTCACCCATACGAACAAACGGTAACTCCAAATGCAATGAAAATTGAAATCCGGTAATAATATACTATTACCGATCCAATGGAACTATTTTCGTCGAATTCCAAGACTATGCCTTGGAAGGCTATTTTAACTCGTCGATTAAATCGAGCGATTTTCGAAATCGTCGAAATCATTTAGAATTCCACTTTTAAAACTTTACTAACATAATTATAAATCAAATATAATTTATATTCACATTAGAAACCATTCTGATTTATTTTAAATCAAAATCTGATTATTTACATTATTACTACGAGTACATATGCACGTCCAGGTGGACCTGCAAATCACAATTTGCATGCATTTATAGATGTGCTTATATTTTCTTTTATGTTCTATGTTTTTATTTAATTATTATCGAAAGTTAAACCATTACTAATTATATGTTTGGATATAGCAGTTGTTTTTGTTTGGAAGTGGGTGGTGTCGGTCTAGGTTCGTATTATCATAGTTTATTTGTTAATGTTAAAATGTGTACACACATATCATTTTCTTGTAATCAAACAGGTGCCTATATGCAGAAGCTTCCTTGATCCCTGTCATTGTCGAGTTGGATGTGCTTATTGTCTACATTGCAATCTATAATTTTTTATTTTTTCTATAGCCTAGTTTGAAAGTTTGAATGTCGAATTCAAATTTTAAGCTATCATGTTGGTTATTTTCAGTAAGTAACACACACATATGTGTGTGTATAGGTAAAATGAATGCAAAACTCAAATAGCTTTGATCAATGAAGAGTGTGATAGGATTTGAAATTACATTTTACCTACAGTCATGGCGCGTAGCAAGAACCCTGTTTGTATGATGTAGAAGCTAAGTACATTATGTTATGAGATGCACAATCAAATTATAATTCACTAAGTACATTATAAGAACATTTATAATGTGTCTGCATATATAATACTCCGTCTCATGATAGAGATACACATATTCATACTTTTAAATTTAGTTACTATGAATAAGAATCTTAAACCCTGTAAAACAATAGAATTATAGCATATGATGCCAACTGCAAGAACAAAAATATAGTTTCAGTAGACAGTATAATTAACAACCCAAAGCACTGTTGGATAAAATGTTACTAAACATCTGCAAGCAGCATGATTGATCCCCTCCACTTTAAACTCAATCTTCAACCTAATTCAGTATCCGTGATTTAGTGGGCACAGCAACAGCAAGCTCCATACATATGCATATGAACTTCTGTCAAAGAGAAAAACAACAATTTCATAAACCTTGTAAACGGATCCAAACTCGCCTTTTCCAACTATGTTACCAGCACTAAAGTCATTTGTAGCTTTCTTCAAATCTTTATATGAGAATACCCTCAAACTTTGTATGCTAGAAATATCTAAGTGAAAAATGATTTATCATTTGCTTTGACCGGGGAACAATAAATATAAATATTTTACAAATAGATAGATATAAACATGTATTATATTGATTGTTTTTCTACTTTGAAGTTTTTGGACCGTTGAATTTATAATAAAAAAACAGGACATGGTTTGTCAATTACACGAAACTGGACTTTTATACTGTTTGATGGCTTGTAAAAATGAGATGGGCACTGCTAAAGATTTGGTTGTTATGTATGAGGTAAAAATCATTTGCTTAGAAAAAGAAAAATAACAACAACATTTCACATTTATATACATGTCTGTATGCTTCGTTCATTCACGTGTTTACTAAGTTCAAGATGATAACATGATTCAACTAATGCTCTATTTTGTGTCAATCAACCGAATGATCACATCAATGGTTTCTTCTTATGTAAGAAAACAAACTATAACAATAATACCTATGGATAAAGTAGTCACTATTTGATGTAAATAAGCTTAATATATTGATTAAAAGAATAATAAGATAGAGAAATGATATGTAATATTTAAAATTAGAGTGGGTGTAAATTTTCAATTACATTTCTTCCACAATTTTATACCTATATGCTTAGTCTAATTTTTTAACTTCTATCAGTAAATGGATATGAGTGGTATAACATATCAAAATGATAGGCTACAATAATAGTTATTAAATATTGTCATCACACATAAACATAAAAATATGTGTATATTTGTGTAACACGTGAGTAGGCATTATTTGAAAATTTCAAATTGACAAAATAGAATGTTAAAGCTTATGTACATAACAGAACTGTACTTCCACAATACCATTGATTCTTTCTTCTTAATGCTTATTTATCCCCAGTTTTCTTAACTAATTTTGACCATCAACTCGTCATTTAAAAGCATTGAAGGATTGAAATTTGGTTCTTTGTTCTTCTTCTTCTAGTCCTCTTTTCTGACTTTCTTTCTTTTTGCTGACATTGTATTTTGTAAGTTTCTTGGAGGCTTGAGTAGCAGGACGTGATAATGGAATCCTTAAAACATTTCATTATCTGTTAAATAAATAAATTTAATTTAATAGGACTAACTGAAGCCAAGACTTACCATCACGTGCATTGAAGAATAAGGTGCACTATTAGAACTAATCCTATCTTCTCTCTTCTGAAGAAAATGTTGCAGTGGCTTCCATCAGCTATCGGCATCACCATGTTTGATCTTACTTTTCTAAATGTAGTAATTGACGGGGAAAAAGAAAAAACTCTTCTACCTTTCCAGCATCAATGTTATCATAATTCATAACTTCTCCGTTGTATATTATTGTTAACATTCCAGGATTTATAGTACAGGTTCTGTTCTTTTCTTTGAATTCAATTCCAAGGAATAGTTCCAGAGTTGGTTGCCTACTTGTAATTCAATGACCATTAACACATGGCTTATGTTAACAAAATAATCATGCTAAGAAACAAAGTTAAATTAATTAGGTAAATAATCAATTGACATAATACCTTGTGTTGTTTCTTGAGATATGATAGCATTCATGTTGAGTCCTCCAGTATTTTAAGAGAAGCTTTTTTCCATTTTACCAACATATAATCCTTTCAATCAATAAGTAAAGTAGCTAAATTGTAGCATAATCTTAAAAATGAGAAGGCAAGAGCTCTACTCTTTTTCATATGCTTGTCGTAGCTCTTAGCCTCATTACTTTTGGCTTTACTATTGTTGTTGAATGTAGAGGAAGCAATGGAAAGATGGTGCACGATCCAACCGATGCCAACATCAGATACTGCGTTTATGCATGTGCTTCGGACTGCCCCTAAATCCTGGAGTAAATAAAGCACGGTCCATCATTTATTTTGTTCCTAAATGGCTTACCTTCTTAATTGCATGCTCATGCTTAATAGATAGCGCAACTAAAATTGCATAACACACAAATTACAATCGTGTGATATATGCTTTAGGCTGGACTTTTGGCGCCGTTGCCGGAGAATTTGATTTGATTTTGATTTCTATTTTTTGAATTATTTTTGTTTGATTTTTTATTTTGTGTTCATGTTGTGTGTTATTTTGCGTACTTAAAAAAAAATTGTGTTTGCATCTTGGTAATTATTGTTTGCATTTTCATTGTGTGGTTGTTGCTTTTCTATTTTTCTACTTGCATTGCCATTTTAAAAAAACATACACATTTCAAAACAAAACAAAAATATTTTATTTCATTTTCAAGTACTTTTACATTTACAATTTCACATTTACAAACAGTGCCTTTACTGTTTCATTGCTTTCAGTCACTGTGCACTTCTATCTTTGTGCATTTATACTTGCACCGCTTATTCTGACTTAACTGTTTCATAACAGTGCCATAAACAGCTCCTATTCCCCAGTGAACTACTGCACATCCCCTCGATACATTGCCTGCATATCATTTCATCAAATTGTGGCACTGCTTTGCAACTCCAACCTGCCTCATTTCCTCTCTGAAATTCAACTGCACCTTGCCTCTGGCCATTCCACATACGGCAGCAACTTCACAACTTCCCTTCACCAAAACAAAACCAAACTGCACATATACATCCCATCTCTGTGCACTTCATCTCAGTACACATTACCTCACTGCTCCACAAACTTCCACCACTCAACAGTGTACATCATCTGCTCCTCAAACAAATACAAACTGCCACTGATCAACTACACGGCTACTCCTCACCAATCCATTAAAACTGCTGCTTTTGAACCAAAACGGAGCATCAAGACATCACCAAACTAAACTTCTGTCACCCACACTTCAATCTCAACTCCATCACTCTTCAACTACAAACTCCAAACATACATTCATCCATCTCTCCCTTATCCTGTGAAACACTACAAAACTATGCATTACCTTCTTTGCATGACCATCCTCTGTCATTCACATTACACACCTGCCTTGTCTTCACACTGCATCAACATCACATTACAACTTCACTTCCACTTCACATGGCGCCAAAATTACCAAGTTGTGAGTGCACAATAAAACAGTTCTACTATATGACCTTATGGACTGATTTGAAGCTTCTATAAGCAAATTATTGGATTTTTTTCCTGCAAATAATCCCATCAAACTTAGAACCCCACTTACCGATGAAGCATCTTCATTATTTCCAGGTAATCTCTTCACCATTTCAGGTTTAGTGAATACATTACTATAGTAAAAATATTGTATTACTAATTGCACTCGACCATATTTAGTTTCTCCTCTTGATGCACTTGCTGCTTGTTCATAAAACCTGCATGCTAAGCTTCCAACAAAGATGCCTCCAAGTATTAGTATCCTATACATTTCTGCATATGCCACCACAAAAACAAACTAAAGGTTATTCCTTTATGATATATTCTTTTTTTTTTCAAGTTAAAGTTTAATTACTGATGACATATATAAATAACTAATAAATATGTATAATTTATTTCATGTTCAATACAATTTAGTAATTATTGTCGAATGGAATTGTTTGAATCATATTATTGAATGTTTGAATTGTTAATAGTCAAAATCCAATATTACTATACTTTGTTTACATGAGTAAAGTGGCATGTGCTATGCATGTGTATGGGTTCACAATTGGTTCAACAATATGCAATCTACATGTGCTATGCATGTGTATGGGTTCATAATTGGTTCAACAATATGCAATCTACATGTGCTGTGCATAATACATACAGATAGCACCTAAACTAATTGATACAAATAAAAAACAAACCACACATGTAAAGGAAATAATTTATGGGACATTATATTTTTATAAATTGCAAGGCATCTATTTGCAATGTAACTTTTATTTAATCATATGATTCAATTTGACAGTTAAGATGTTTATCTTTATGATGCATACTCATTTCAACTAATAGGTTGCTCAATTCTTAGCTGTTTAAGTAGGGAACATGCTTAGTGTACTTGTGAATGGTTCCCTTTTACTATGCTTGCATTTTTATAATGTTTTTAATAATACATAAAATATAATAGGTGCATAACGCTGAGATAGAAAATATCCATACAAAATGAAATACTCCAATCATTTTTGTACCAAATACCAATGCGAAGATATTGCAAATATTAAAATATATTTTAGCAATCCCAAAATCCATAATGTTAGCCTCATCTACATTATTATCTACATCGTTACAGCCTATTTTAAAGAGAAGAAAAAGCAGAAGCATACAAATTACTTAATTGTGTGCATACGTTGTTAGGGAGTTTAATTTTGTCCTGGATTGTTAATACTCGGTTAACTCTAAAGCATTTGACTGTCAATGGTGGCAAAACAGTGTTTTTCAACATAAAAAATACGACTTAGTCATTCAAAATACTGACAAAAAAATGGAAGTGCGAGTTTGCGCAAAAACCACATTCCATCATGCTAATTTTATGGGTGTTTGTAGGTTATGCTACTGTTTCTATTATTTCATGATACGACTAAAAAACATTTATTTTAATTATATAATGAATATATAACCAAAATTTAACATGGATGCTGTGTGAAATTAAAACCTTAACCGCTTATGCATTTCCTCATGCACTTCGAAAGTCATGTTATCCCTTCCGTAACTCCATCAAACATGTCAATCATCAGACTATTCAAAATCGTCATAGCTTTCGAGTAATAATGAGTAACACCAACCTTCTGTAACTGCCACCTACCTTTGTGTACTTCAACAGGTTACAGGAACAACAATGGATTATTCAAAGAAATTAATAGTTGAATATGAAATTGCATTAATAAAATACTACATCTAATTAAATAAACAAAAAGAATTCTCTTCGTATTTACTATTATGAAATTTATTTATTTGAATGTCTTCATTAAGCACATTATATGTATTATTGATCTATATAAACTTTCTTCAAGTTACATATTTATTTACCAAAATGCTTATAAGCATGTATGATATTGCTTTGAAGGTACTTTTGAAATCATGAGCACAGTTTCCCATTTAAATATACAAATAAACTGAACAATATTTAAAAAGTCCCTTTTCACTTGTAGAAAACAATAGATTAGCATATATCGGTAAAACATTCCATCTTTGTTTTTGGTGGCCTATTTAACATCACTATATTAATAGAGATGTTAGAAGATGGTATAAAATAATACATAACTTTACTTACCTCAAAATGCCTATTACGATTCATAACAAAAGCTGAGAAAGAGTTTTTTTAAGTTGTCTTACTAATAATGAATTACTATAGTAACATCGTTTGAACTGATGAACTATTATACAAAAAAATGAGAGCAAATTGTAAATTTTTTAAGTATCCTAACATGCTTGCACATTCATTTTTTTGTCAATACAAACAATGAGGGCAGAGTTGTTAATTTTTTCCTCTATAATTTAAATCTGCATAGATATAATAGTTATAAGTGTATTTAGTGAATATTGAAAAAAAAGAGGAATATAATTTGATTGTGGTTAACAATTTGAAGAACTATAAATTATTTAATGATTTATTAACTGTTGATATGTTTGTCAATCCTTAATAAAGAATAATTTTTAGGATTTGACTGAATCCATTCAGTGTCAACTTATTATCTGTATGAAATGCAATTCAATGTATATGGGTAGATAATACGAATTGATAAATACTTATAATATTTATCGAGACAAAACTCTTATGAAAGAGCACAAAGGAACCTTATATCAACTAAAAGTGGTTTTTCAACATATTCCACAAACTCTATCGGATCAATTCAACCATCATCAATAACCAAGAAACACTTTCAAATGTATATTAACATCTTTCCAATTGTTTGGTTTCCTTTTTGACATATAACCTTTAATAACTTATCTACAATTTTAATGAACTAAATTACAGGGTAAACTATTTGCTATGAAGTAGTTAACAGAAGAAAAAACTATGCTTAAAAAGGATTAATGAAGAAGATAGTTGGGGGAGTTGACAACCTGCGGAAAAGCAATGATAGGGAGAACTTTGACCGAGTACACCAATAGTCGATTCTAGTTTCATTTCTCCTATTATGGTAGCCATGGGTATAAAGTGCTTATTCATTCTCCATTAGAATAAAAAGGTTTTTATATTCTATACCTTCCATATCTACTTGTCAAACCTAACTTCTCTGTAACTGGTAACCCTATATTAAAACAAAAACCTAAATCAGACACAAATTTACAGAATAGTATCTAATACTGAACTGTAACTGGTAACCCTATATTAAAATAAAAACCTAAATCAGACACAAATTTACAGAATAATATCCAATACTGAACAAAATCAATAGATGACAAACTACGTAAATTTCAAATCCACTAAATCACATCTAAAATTAATTTCATACGGTTATGGAAATTAGAACCCTAAGAAAATCACATTTGCACCCATAACAGATCACAGTCTCGTAGACAGGCCAAATCTTCTTCTTTCGCGTCAAAAGGGTACTTTTGATACATGAAGGATTTTACTCGAAAGCAGAGGCGTTGATTTGCGGTATGTAATATTATTTCATCGTAAGAACATTCCATTGATGAATTTTCTATACTCACCGAACTAAAAAAAATTGGTAAATGGGGAAAAAGTGGTTCTAGATAATAATCGATGAATTTACCTCTGTTTGAATTCAGACGGCACTAACTGTCCATCCCGGATTTAATCATTTGATTAAGTGATTCCATAACTCATAAATCAGTAGCGAACATAAATTTTAATTTGTTCGAGCAGCAAATTCATGTTGTGATGGTTTAGGGATGAGACATTGACGATACAGTAGAAAGATTAATTGATCGAGGGATGAAGAATAAGTTTAGGAGAGGCGGCGTCAATTAGATCTAAGGGCATTTTGGGTACTTCAAAAAGACACGGTTGAATTGTGTTCAAAGAACTCTTATTATTAGTAGTAAAGATATATTAAATCTCATTATTAAATTAATATAAAAATTCCAATTTTAACTTATAGATTTTTGATTCCATCCAAAAGTCCAATACTGTAATTCAAATTCAACTAGACTTAAAATAAATTTATAAATGGTTTCATATCCATTTATATCTCAGATTCGCAAATTATCCCAATTTAAATATTAAATTATTATTTATCCAAATCCAATTAAATTGTCATATTTGAAATTATAATTAATTTTATGGATTCAGCAAAATCTTCTTATTTCAAAATCAATTAACAATGCACATTCAACATTTAAAATAAATTAAATGTTTAAAATTAACGACCAAAATTCCGGGTAGTTACATTCCTCCCCCCTTAAAAAAAATTTCGTCCCCGAAATTTGCTAAGGTAGGAAAAATGCTTCCAAAACCCATTAACTTACCTAAAATCCACTTAACTAAAACTTATATTCACCTTTCAAAAACCTTTTAGTTTTATCCCAAAACCTTTAGCTTTAATTTCTATCTAAAAATCTTTGATTCTAACATTATTTCAAACAAATCAATTTCTAGTTAACCAAAATTTTCAAAACTTTTCTAATACCCTAAAATTTTCAAAATTTTTTGACAGCATCTCCGTTGTACGTAGAGCGTTTTACAATGTTACAAGAGAGATACACACACACACACACACACATCAACCCACACGTTCGAAAAACAAAATATATAGCAATACATTATCATTTCCTAATTTATTGCGTAGACGTACCTCAAATTAGCGTTATTAAGCGAGCGGCTTATTATATATGCATTATGCGCTCTAACTCTAACTGATTGCCTCCCGTACCTGTGCTCACTCAAACAAGCACATAAGTTTCAACAATATGAAATTTTAACAACATTTCATTTACCTACTAGTCTAACACAAAGCTTCTTAACCCAAACAAATAAACTTCATAAATCTACATGTTAACCATATGTTATAAGCAATCACAAGCTTTTAACTCTATTTTAGTTTCCTCCATAAATTCATATATCATTTCGCTTCACTCGAAATGATTTACAACCAAGTTCACTATATTCAATTCATCTTTGCACCAACTCATCTCATATTCCTATCAAATTAGTTTATATGCCTCACTTACATAATTTCACCAATTCCAATTCCAAATTGATTAATTTTCATCACATTCAATTTTCACTTTCAATTATAGGCAATTCCATTTAATTAAATTTCAATCCATTCCAATTGATTCAAAACCAATTTTATTTACTTTCGTTTACGACCAAATGACTAATTTTCTATGCAAATTTGATGTTTGTTCAAGAAAATAATAATTACTTAAGCATATAACCATTTTAAATTAATTCCAACTCAATTTATATTAATTTCATGTCCATTTTCAATTATTCCACATTCAAACTGGATTTTTTTGTAGCTCAAACCATTTCTATTTCAATCCAACTTCACTTCATTCGACAAAATTCACATCATAATTAATTCATTTACAATATATGTTGAATTCTATTTATAACTCAAGCTTTATTTCAAAAGTTCATCATTAACTTGAAATTTGACTTTTATTTAACCATACAAGGTTCTGTTTTCAGATTTCATTAACTAGTTAGTAATCAATTTAGTTCACTCCCAAATCTTAAATCAACATTTGATTTTTATTTCATTTACCATAATATCAACAATTTTATTTACCTTTTCATTAAATTCATTTCCTGATATCAATTACTTAACCATGTAACTTGATTATATCTTTCTACCTTTTCATTTTAATAAGTTATATAAACTTATCTATTCACGATTTCTTTAATTTCCACTTAAGTTTTATCCACATTAATATTTATAACATATGGTTGCGCAAGTAATTCATCATTCATATTTATATTCAACCTACTCAAGCCCAATTCACTCTATATTTACAAATTTAAATTTTGAACCTCCCAGTTCTTTTTACCATAACACCTAACCATTTTTATTCATAAGTTCACCAACTTATTTACTTAAAAATCTTATATTGCTCACTTGAGTCTATTTACATCTTATATCCATAATTCTAGGTTATTTATTTCACTTAAGGACTTGAGTGTATTATCCCATTCAATAATTGTACTTATGCTTATTCAATTATCCTACTATTCCTACTCAATATTCAATTCAATTCAACCCCAACTTTAATTTAATTTAACTTGTCTTAAGTTATATTCCAATATATCTTATTCCCTTTGATTTACTTAAGTTGAATTTTCAATTTCCATTCTTAATTTTGTCAACTTCACTTTATAGATTAAATACCGATTCCCCTTGACTTTTCTCATCATTTCAAAATAGAATTCCCAGAATTCAATTGCCCCGTTTTATTTCGAAACCATTTTGATATCTTAAATAATACATACCCTCTTGGTATATCAAATCAACCTTCCGGATTTCAAAACAACTTGGTTTTACCAAAAATAATTTCCCTTTTGAAATTTCTAAAACAAACTTGTTTATCAAACAAGTCCAAAAAATAATCATACCAAACCACCCTAGTAGCAATCCATCACTTAGAAACTCAAAAATGAATACTGATGATGTGGCCATCATCATCAGGTTTATTTTCCAACGACCGAAGTGAGTTCAATGCTTCCTTACTTCCACAAATTCACTTCAAAACAATTTCTATTCAAAAATATTTCCCCAAATAATATTCCATTATTTCCTTCAAATAATTTGGAAAACATTTCAAAATTTTCCAAAATTTAAAATTCCAAAATTTTTGTTCAAATTCATTTAAAAACATTTTCTAAAATTTCTGTGATTTAAATTCTGGTTTAAATCAAATTTTAGTTATGTTCCATGGTATTATTTTTTACTTATACAATTCTATTTGGTTATAAATATAGACTATTTCAAATTTTAGATTCTTATTTGATTATAATATTAACAACCAAACATCCAAATATATATAACATTTTTAGAAAATTATTTCCTTTATATCAAAATATAATTTTGGGCAAAATTATTTCATTTACCCACTTTAAAAAAATACTACGTCGGTTTATCTTCTTTAAGAGTTTAGAAACCACTATCGATACAGTTGTACTTTCCTTACCGACCAGAATTCATAAACCCTCAACCGATAAGTCAACACAATATAAAAACAATTTTATATTCACTAACAATTACGCACTCATAGCTATTAATACACTTAAACTCATTCTAGAGTACTATTGACTCTATTTCTAATGAGTAATTTCCCCCACCAATGCCTAGGTTATCGCCAACCTAAGCTCTGATACCACATGTGATGACCTGACCTTCTCGACCCACGAAAATCGACACAAATAGGCCACCGTAAATTATGCCTATGATCGAGTGCCAGAAAAGATAGTTAGTTGCGGGGAAAGAAAGAAGGAGATAAAAGAAGAGAAAATAAAAGAACATTGGAATCTCACATTTGCAATGGAACAAAATATAATAGATAATAACTGATCTTTACCCAAATGAAACTATATATGTTTCATACATTACATTATCAGAGTACATCACGATCAAAACAGTTACTGGACAGTTAAATTTACTTGTCCTCACAAAAGCTGACTATATAGCTTATACAGCATGGCGGAATATACTTCAAGTACGTGTGTTACGTCTCGCCATCCAGCTCGTCTCCTGAGCTCCACAGCATCATATCCTATACTTTATAATACTCGGTCTGACCCGAGCATTATAATAGAATAACACCCGAGTCAGCCTAGAAACAAGCGTGAGAAAATACACTCAATTTAATTATTAAAGTTTCAAAATTCTTTGAATATCAAAGGTATCTTGTAAGACCAGGTCACAAATAAACATGTTGGGTTTTTATCTTATAATAACCCAAATATTTCTTATAAAATCCTCTGATATTATAATAGTATCTAAATACAAATACTTAAATCAAATAGCCGAAATTGTTACATTCATTAAATTCCAGCAATTACTAGGCTCTACAATCAAAACTGTAAAGGGACGTAGGGAGAATGAGTTTCCAGCAAATGACTAGGCACAGGGGTACCACTTGTCACGGTATCTGGTCTAGATCAGCATACTAAGGATCCACCCTGATCCTCTGCAACTCAAGGTCGGACTAATCCTTATTGGATATCCCGAATAAAATCACCTCACGGTTGGAATCAGCAACCGCCCACACAGCCGAAAAAAGGGACATCTAGATAGGGATGACTTTACTCTAATTGGTTGCTAGCCACTTAGACTTGCTGCATAACCCCTGATTTTCAGTCATCCCTGGTTGATGAGGCTTGAGTATATGCATTGCCTTTTTAGAACACATCTCACTTAGAATGCTCATCGTCCTCCTGATGACGTTCTGAAAGCATTCATCCATACAAGTTCGTTCCGGATCCGAACGGAACCGAAGGCACTACTCCTACTACATCCGTTTTGGAATCCCCTTAGGATAAGTAGCGATTAGCCCTTGCACTTCATTGCTCCATATTTGAATCCAAGCTCTTGTCTTCATCACGAAAACATACTTGTTGGATCGAAGTGGTTTTCGGATCTCAAATCCGATCCCGGTCTCTTCGAAACAAC
Organism: Allium cepa; assembly: GCA_030765085.1. Lineage (NCBI taxonomy): Eukaryota > Viridiplantae > Streptophyta > Magnoliopsida > Asparagales > Amaryllidaceae > Allium > Allium cepa. Next base: position 734,613,033 of record CM060935.1, on the reverse strand, counting down.
ATTCGCTATATTCCGGTAAACACAACCCCGGTTCTTAGGAATACTCAGACGAAAATAAGATCAGAGTTCACCTCTTAACCGTTAGTGGACGGATTCCCTTATAAACATCCTAGAAGAATGAACGAGTTTATACGTACAGTATAACACCTCGAATGGTAACTGTACCATATAATTCTCATACTTCTTCTAGATATTCCAAAGTTATATTTGGGTCCAGATTTGATAGTCGGTTATTTAACTATCAAATGAACAATCAATTCAACCAATTATTTTATTTCCACTGAAAAACTTCAAGTCTTTAAAAATTTAAATTTTAATAATTTAAATCACTTTACCCAAAAATATATACTTAAAACATTTAAAATAAAACTATTTAATTCACTTTACTCAAAATAATAGTTATGAAATTCCATAATAGATTCCCAAGTAAAACTTAAGCCACAAACCATTTTAAAAATAAAAGTTTTATATAAAGTATAAAAATTAGAAAAATTTCTTCTAAAAACATAATACTAATTTAACTTCTAAAATAATTACAAATAAAATTAATTTGAATAAAATTTACTTTAAAATTCTAAAATAGTTAAAAAAATTCTCTAAAACATTCTTTTGAAACAATTTTAAAAACCTAAACTTATACATAGAAATTCCTTTGAGAATATACTTGGCTTTTCAGGGAAATACTCTTTCCATTTCAATATAACCCATATAATCCTTTATAAATCTTGCTCGATTTATCCCAATCTAATTTACGTCTTAAACCGTAAATTCCTTCCAACACTTTAAAAATAATACCACTTTTATTTTTAAAACACATTAAGGCTACTAAAATTACTTAAATAAAATAATACTTAAGAAATTCTATAAGAGTTTCTAAGTAAAACTTAAACTAAAATTTCCTTTTAAAATAAAGTTATTATATCAAATATTTATGTTAAAATTCTCTTTTATAATCATAATACTAATCTACCTTTAAAAGTAATTAACTACCATAATTAACTTAAATAAATATCTACTTTTCACTTAAAAATAATTAAAATAATAATTTTCTAAAAACATTTTAGAAAAAACATTTTCAAACTTCCGGTTTATACTTTGAAATCTTTTCTTTAAAATATATTTAGTTTTCTAGGAAAATATATTTTCCAACTTTTAAAAATAAAATCACCTTTTTATTTTTAAAATGAATTACAAATTTTCTTATAAATTCCCACTGGAATCTATACTTCCAAATTTATCCACTGATACATATTCCCTTCATTTATAAACCCAGTTTAAAAAATTCCATTTCTCATTTTCCTTTAAATCATAGTTTCCAAACACTTAATCGATTTCAAAACGAATTCCTGGTTTTAATTTCCTTTAAAATTTATTACACAATTCATCCAAACCATAACATTGAATAATTTAGATTTCCAATACGATCTATCATAGGATATCAATAAAACATAAAACAGATTATGGAAATAATTTCAATATTTTGAGGAATCCCGTTGGATCCCTCCGACCTGCTTTCCTGCATCCACAGATGCTAGCACAATATAAAAATACCAATCCCACTTCGAGGGGGACATCGCGATATAAAGGGTCATCCGCTATTATGCGGCGTGGATAGGGTCTCATCCGCTATATAATGTGGAAATATCAGTTACTCTAATATATATATATATATAATATCATATCCAAACTGATAATAATATTCACATTCAACCAATCAATCAATATGTAACGACCCGTAAATTTTCGATAATTAAGATGATAATTAAACAAGAAATTATGAATAAATATTGGAAGATATAAAAATTTTGTAATTTATTTAACGAAATAATAAATAAAGTGAAATGCAGCAATGTTATTTATAGTTAATTATTTACAACTTGAATGGAATTCCAATTAGTTGAAATAAGGTAAATGTATACTTGGTAATAAATTTAATACAAGAAAACAAACGTAAATATTGAATTAATTAATGAATTAATAATAATAAATAGTAATTGAATGACATCAATGTTCTGTAAATGCTTATAATATTGTTTGGAAATGATAACTTATAAAAGTATGATTAAGAGTTAGTGGCAACAATTATTATAAGTTACCGATATATTTTTAATCCATTAAATTGAATTGCAATCAATTGTAATAAATCTAAATAGAATATTACGTTAATTCTAATTAAGGTAATATTTGGAAATAATGTTAATATTATTCATAATAGGACAGTTTGTTGAATTAAAAGAATAGAAATAAAGATTCATCAATTTATTGGGATTTGAACTATAATGATTGGATAAATTGCAATTAAATGAAATTTAATATTTAATTATTACGTTAATAGAGATTAAGACGAGATTTGGAGATCTTAATGTAATAAATCATGAATCAATATTAGTTATATCCTTGTTGTAATAAAAGACATGAATAACAAGGTTTAAAAATTTAATAAATGAATTTTAGGAATTTTAATTTATAATTTCTGAATTTAATGAAATTGAAATTAAACTTATGGATTAATCAACTTTAAATTGACATCTAAATTTGCTTAAATTATCATAATTGTTTAAGAAATCAAAAAGGGTAAGATTTGTTAATTATGGAATTGAAATTGAAAAAGCGATTTAATTAATTAATATTAATTTATTTAATTAACTAGAAAATAGCCATTTTGGCCACTGACTCGGATTTTGACGAAACCAGTTTCATCGGATCCGTAACGGTGAATTATAGTGGGATTTCAAGTTTCGTAGCGATCGGACTTGTCGTTTGATCGTACGGGCCCGTAACGCCTAGAAATCGATGAAATTGAAATTAATTGAAATCAATTTGAAATAACTTGATTTTAGCATAAATTCTTCATACGATGGAATTTGGACTTGAAACCTATTCCATTGATTTTTAAACTGTTTTAAAACATCTATTTTGATATATGGGTTGACCGATTTTCGTTTCAAAGGCAGAACAGGCCTTTGGGCCGATATCATTCAATCAAATCTGATCTGTTCTTTCTATTTTCAACCCTACCTATATACATCCAGTTATAAACCCTAGCAGTCATTCTATTTCTCATTTCTATACGTACAATTCTTTTTATTGCTCTTTTTTCTCAATGGCAGACAAATTCTCAATTCCAAATCCAATTGCAATTCCAAATCAAATCAAAAATTCAAACTTCTCAAACTATATCTCGAATTTTATGTGTATTTGAAGCTCTCGACGAGCGCAAGTCAAATTTGTAGTTTGTTTTTCGATCTAGGCTGCTGTGTGGCCGAAATTGGATGAATAATCCCTGGCCGTTCATTCAAATGCTTTGGTTTCAATGGCGGATCATCGGCTTGGCGACGATCGGAGGGCGTGGATGCGTAGAAGGGGATGAGTAGGCTCGATCCATGTGGTTAGTTGGTCGATGTCGTCAGCGTTTCATCAGATTTGGCCATAGAAGCGTGCATCTTCGAGCTTGGCCTGATGGTCATGGGGGAACGCACGCGCGTCGCGGTGGTGGCAGTGGAGGCAGCTCGGCGTGGTTGAGGGAGTGGAGTCGTCTAATCTTTTCGAAGTGCATCGTAGGTGGCACGGTTTGGTGGTATAGAGCGGCGAAGTCGATGTCGGCTTCGAGTATGGTTGTGTAGCAGATTAGGGTTTTACACTGCAAGCGTGAAGTGGCCCATTCCTATTTGTCAGTTATGTATAACTTTCTTTTTTTTAAATTTCATTTTTAAATGTTCTAATCACCGTAACTTTTGCGTACGAGGCCCGATTCATGCGCGTTTTTCTCCGATAGGATCATTCTGGAATTTCTGACATTTTGGCGCCAATTTGGACGAATTCTGAGACTGTTCAAATTTTGGATTTAAATTGGATTTAAATTCAAAAGGTGAGTGTTTAACTCACTCACAACTTCTAAAATTTCTTATGTTTGTTAAATTGATTTATGACGTGATTAGAAATTTATTTATGATTGTTTGGCATATTTTGAATCATTATCCCAGTTTATTTGAATTTATTTGGATAAATAGTTATTTAATTTATTATTGAATATAAACTGCCAGTAAATACCTGTTATTTATTATCTGTTCTATATTGATGTTATTGATTAAATTGAATGATGATTGTGATAAATGTTTGATGATTGATATTGGATGAATGGATGTTGTAAAATTGTTATAAACTGAAGTTGTTATGGATTTTTATTTCATTCGGGATTGCGGTTTGAAATGATATATAACCGTATTTATGTTTTAAATTACGGATTGAAATGATAAATATCTGTATCACTTGACCATAGGATAAAAAATTATATACAGACACCGTGGTCTATATATAAAAATATTTCTGAAATGATTTCTATGGTTTTGTAAAGAAATATATGGTTTAGATAAATATTGATTTTAGATATTATATAAATGTTATTTATCCTTGAATTTAAGCTATGAATAATTTGTTTTAATATAGAATAAGCTTAATAATAAGTTTGGTTTTTGTTGAAGATAATATGGTTAGTATTTAAATTATATGTTAATATAGAGTTTATAATGATTTAAATAAATTAAGGTTGGAAGATAATTTTGAGATTTATTTGAAATTAAATTTATTTAAGAATTAAACTCAAATAAGCTACATGTGAAATTTATTAAATTTGAAATTTTAGAAGGTATGATTTTTATAACTTGATTTTTGTTTAAGGTGAACTAAATGAATATTTCAAGTATAAATAAAGTGAAGGAAATATTTAGTTATTTGTAATTTAATTTTTATTTAAATGATAATGGATTTGTTATGTAAAAATATTTCAAAACTAAATAATAGAAAATTTAATTGTTGAATCGTAATTATCAAATTTAGTTATGAAATTGTTGAATACTTAAAGTTTGAAACATATTGAATTTGAAATGGTCTTGAAATCGACATAATTTGGAAAAGTTTATTTGGAAACTGAATTGAATTAAAATTTATGATCTAGGATTCGGTTAAATTAAAATCTATAAATTCGAGTTGTTTTGGAATTGATTTGTGAAATTTAAGAAGCTATTTTATTATATATAGTATTCTAATATTTAAACCATTTAAGTGGTGGAAGTTATGTTTCAAGTTATGAGCTTCAAAGTATTATGATTTGAAAGTGTTATACTTTAAGTGTTTTGATTTCGAAGTGTTATAACTTTGAAAGTGCTATGATTTTGGGAAAAGGATATATTTGAAATAGAAAAATGATATTATATTGATTTGGATTTTTATAAAAATGATATCATATTGATTTGGTTTTTGAAATGGAAATGATATTGAATTTATATGGTTTTGGAATGGATATTATATTCTGGTTTTGAAGTATATATTATTTTGAAATGACCGCGGACCGGGATCGGAAGTTGTCATGCTCTCTGCCAACTCCGCAAACCACTTTAACAACCGTGTGTGCGGTGGAGATTCCAGAATGAAGTAGGATGGCAGCGGCGTTCCTTTGAGGTATATATGTGGACCCGACTCCCGTGACTTGGCATAAGATAGCTAAAACAGAAGCGGTCGACGGGCTAAGAAGGTAACACCTTTTATCGGACACACTCATTCGATACCATTCTATTACTTTGTGATTGATTGGTGTCCTTTTGGTTTCAGGGGTGCGGCTCGAGGTGGGCGATAGTACTGCCACCGGTCCGGAAGCATAATTGGTATATCTACCCTGGCATTGCCTAGTTGTGCCGTCTCACCTACCCTAACGCGCCTTGTACGAGTTTGGATTTCACCCGTAGCTCGTGGAGTACTTAGGTTAGTCTCCCGATCTGGAGATACGCTGATACTGGATGGACTACTAGGATAATTATTGCGTTAAGGGGGAGATTGGGTAACTCCTTAACGCTATTTAAAAGTAAGTTTATTTTACAATAGACATTATTATAATAGCGAAATATTACTACATAGTAAATAGTTTAACGGATCCTTAGGGGATGTGAATCCCGAGCATCTCTTACGTTACTGCACTCACGTCAGATACTGGATAGGAGATGTCAAATCCCGTAAATATCTTTGACGTCGTTCCACTCATATTTATTTCTGTTGATTTAACTTACATAAGATCTTTTAGTTCTGACTCGAGTGTTTTGTCTTTTCAATTCGCTCGGGTCAGCCTGAGCATTTCAAGATTGGAAGACCCTATTGTTGGAGGACGAAGACGAAGATTGTATTATTATTAAGTTTCACTGCATCATGTATTCCATTGCATTATTTATTATTCTCTGGCATGTGTAACTCTGATATGTGTTGTATAAGTATAATCAAATGTTCTGAAAAACAGCTTCATGAACTGTTATTTGATTATTATATTTTGTCATTCCGCTGTGAGATACTATGTTGTTTTATTTCTTTCTCTGCTTTTCTTATTTACCCCAATAACAATCCGCTTTTTTATATGGTTTGAGTCTGACGTGTGTGGTTTATTGTCGATTTGAACGTACAAAAAGGCGGGATATTACACAATAATTTAAATTTTAACTATTTAAATTAATTAGTCAACCAGATGCGAGTGAGATTAAATCAACTTGCATTTTAAACGTCGAGCGTTCCAATTTTAATTAAATCGACCGTCTTCGATTTAATAAAAAAAATTCATGAGCTCCAATCATCCTCAGATCTGCATTGCAGCGTAGATTGTGTCGCTGCTATTCCAGCGCTTCCTGTTTCGTCGGAATCTAACAACGTGTGCGTTAGATATGAATTTTTAAAGGTTTGAATAAAATTTATAAACAAATTTTCTTTTTTTATACCAAGCGAGATCATGGCCATTCAATCTGGAAAGGGAAATCAAGACCGCTTAACCTTTCTTCTTCGAGCATCGTTCCAGGGTTTTGAACCATCGGCCGCCGACTTCAATCGATTATCGCGCCCCACCCTTCCGCCGTACACCCATCAACTCCGCCGCATGGAGCTATGCACTCGACTACACTAGCGCCTGGAGCCACGGAAAACTAGATGCCATGCATGCCTCGAGGTTCACGCACGAAATTGTGCCCTTCGTGACACGGTTTCCAATGATCTACCCCAAGATATTTGATCACAACCGCTCAATATCTCGGCCTTGCTATGCTCTACGACTTCCTAGTTGGAAGTTTTCGACGATAGTCGATAGATGGAGAGATAAATAAGGAAGAGTGAGGGATGATTTCTGCCATTGGTGTTAAAGAGACGGCGGCTGCGAATATCTCATATGGTTTCACTGCTTGAGCATATAAATACGTTTATATATATTAATTTAATAATATATTCACAAATTACTTAACTTTTCAAACGAATTCCAATTGAAACATGCCAACAGGCATTTACTCGTTAATTAAATCGAGCGATTTTCGAAATCGTCGAAATCATTTAAAAATACACTATTAAAACTTTACTAACTTAATTATAAATCAAATAGAATTTATATTCACATTAGAAACCATTATGATTTATTATAAATCAAAATCTGATTATTTACATTATTATTATATTAAATCATTATTAAATTAATATAAAAGTTCCAATTTTAACTTATCGATTTTTGATTCCATCCAAAAGTCCAATACTATAATTCAAATCCAACTAGACTTAAAATAAATTTTATAAATCGTTTCATATCCATTTTCATCTCAGTTTCACAAATTATCCCAATTTAAATATTAAATTATTATTTATCTAAATCCAATTAAATTGCCATATTTGAAATTATAACTAATTTTATGGATTCAACCAAAATCTTCTTATTTCAAAATCAATTAACAATCCACATTCAAAATTTAAAATGAATTAAATGTTCAAAATTAACGACCAAAATTCTGGGTCATTGCAGAGGATGTGTATTGAATATTATAAGTTGAATGAGAAGACAATAAAGAATCATTATCCTTTGCCGAGAATAGATGATTTGTTTGATCGGTTGAGTGGAACCAAGGTGTTTTTTCAACTGGATTTTAGCAACAAGGTTCCATCAATTGGGAGTGGCTAAGGACAGCATTCCATTAACGACGTTTTGAACAAGATATGGATCGTATGAATAGTTAGTCATTCCCTTTGGACTAACCAACGTGCTTGATTATTTTGGTTATTTGATGAACCGGATCTTCCAAGAGCATTTGGACGGATTCGTGTTAATGTTTATAAATGACATTCTGATATGTTCTAAGAATGAACAAGATCATGAGATTTATCTTAGAATAATGCTAGAAACATTGTGGCAACATCAACTAATAGCGAAGTTTTCAAAATATCATTTTTGGAAGAAACAAGTGAAGTTCCTTGGTCATGTTGTTTCAAATAAAGGGTTATCCACATATCCAACTAAGATTGAAGCTGTTGATAATTAGAAAAGACCGGAGAATATGACTGAGATAAGAAGTTATCTGCGATTAGCTGGCTATTATCGAAGATTCATCAAGGATTTCTCTCATATAGAAGACCAATGCGCATATGTTAGTCGTTCAATAAGGGAATCAAGTTTTAGTGGTGTATACTGATGCATATGGGATAGGGTTAGGAGTCGTGTTAGTGCAAAAGGGAAAGTGATTGCCTCTCGATCCGGACTCATGATTTAGAGTTGGCGGCGGCGATATTTGCTTTAAAAGTGTGGAGACACTATCTTTTGGGAGAACGATTTGAATTATTTATGGATCATAAGTCTTTAAAGTATTTATTCTCTCAGAATGAGTTAAATATAAGCAGCAAAGGTGGCTAGATTTTTGGCGGTTTATGATCTCGATATTAAGTATATGTCGAGGAAAGGAAATAAAGTTGTAGATGCACTTATCAGAAAACATTAGAGTGTGGTGTTAGCTATGTTAGCAGAATGGAAAGATTTAGAGGCACTGACTGCTGGTGGTGTGTGGTTAAGGTCAACGGCTAGTTCTACCTAGAACACTGCAATGTAATCGTGTTTGGAAGTTCGATCAGTAATGATCGAAAGAATTGCTTCTAAACAGAGAGATGATCCATTACTAGCAGAACGAAAAAGAAGACTTGAAGAGGGAAGTGAGATTGATGATTTAAAAGATTTTAGTCTTGACCAAAATAGATGGTTGAGGAAAAAGGGATGGTTATGTGTTCCAGATGTTTATGGCCTAAGGAAGGAAGTTCTTAGGGAGTGTCACCAATCGAAGTTTACTATTCATCCTAGAGGAACTAAAATGTATTAGGATATAAAGAGAAGTTTCTTCTAGGAAGGAATGAAAAGAGATGTAAGCTTATAGGTGAAACAATGTTTGAATTGTCAACCAATAAAAGCTAAGCATTAGAAACCAAGTGGATTGCTTCAATCTTTAGAAGTGACACTTTGCAAATGGAATTCTATATCCATAGATTTTATCGATGGGTTGCCAAGGTCGAATAGGGAAAACGATAGTATTTGGGTCATGGTAGATAGACTGACCAAGAGTGCACACTTTATCCCCATTATATCGACAAGGATGGCACCTACTTTGGATATAACGACCGTCCTATACCACCGACACCAACAGTACATAAATAGTGTGATACGGTCATTCTCGACCAATATAGGACGATCATTACGGTTCACATAAGCCAATATAGCATATAACCACTCATATCTCACATCGCATGTATAAAATATAATATCACAGATGTAATAGAAGTGACAGTAATAACAATGTGAATAGATCATCATCAGCATAGTATTATATCCATGGAGTTATACATCAATAGTAGAGTTTATACAACAGAAACAAACTCCAATAAACTGTCTCAACAAATAGTAATAAGCAAGCATTGTCACAGGCTCCACAATGCAGCTCAACGGAATAAGCGTGGATTCCATATATGTATATAATACGAGATAGGTCCATCCAGCTTGTTTTTCGAACAGCTGCGTCACCTAGACCTGTTATCTAGTATACTCATTTAAGAGTACTATAAAACCCCTAATTTTGATGAAAATTATTCAAGAGATTTAATTAGATAAATTAAACAGAATAATATATGTGTAGTAAGATAAGGGGATTGATATTTGATAAATATTAAGGTCGGTCCTTAACTAAATAAATTGATAAGATTATTTTAACAACCTTAAACATAGAAGAATATATTGGAGGGGTGAAATTGGAATAGATAAACCTTTCATCCCTTAAACCCTTACCTCCCATATCATTCATGTTTTTCATCAAACTAAAACAATCAAAGAGAAAAATCAAGGCCGGACACAAGCAAGAAGAAAAGAGGAAGAAAACATAGGAAAACAAGTTAGAGCTAAAGAGAATCAAATCTACTCACTCAAGTCTTGATTCTCATTATCAAATAAAGGTGAATAATGATAGACCATCTCGTTTTTATACCTATTTGGGTTTGAATTTTGTTTGGGTTGATTTGTTTATGATGATTTGTTGTGCCATGTTGATTATATCATCGTTTCAGTAAAATAATGATTTATGGAAATTGTATGAAATTATTTATATAGGTTTTACCCTTAAAACCTAATATTTTTGTCTCCAAACGATTTGATTTTTGAATACATTAAGTAAAATATTATTTTGGAGATGATTTTTTAATTTCATAATTTTTCAAAGTAAAGAGAATATTTTATGAATTTTCTAAGGAGAAAATTGAGCTATTTTCGGGTCTTAATTATTTAAAATGAATAAATATGGGTTTTGGCCCTAAAATTTTTATATGATAAGGAATATCATATTTACAATTTTCTATGAATTTTTGGGATTTCTCCCAAGTATTTTCGAATTATGGTGAATTTATTATGCTAGCTATGCATTTTAAAGGTTAATTAATTATAGATATCAATTAATTATTTTGAAGTATGTTTGGGAACTTGAAAATGTTGCACTGTGGTGATTTTCGAAAAGTATTTGTGAAAGATTGTTTTTATCCAATAGAAATTGGACAAGAAAGGAGATTTGGAGAATTTTTTTTTTACTTTAAGTAAATATAAATCAGCTTTTATTATAATTATGGTAAGGCCACATCCTATTGTCTTCAAGCCTAAGACCGGCCGCATTCCTTGAGTGTCGATGTCGTTTGAAGGGAAGTATAAGGTAGTTACTTTGGTAATTATGTAATGGTTCCAAGTAGGCCGAAGTGGACGACATAGGGTAGGTGGCAATGGTACTTCATGTTTTACTTAACGTTTAAAAGCTAAAATCGACATCGACGATGTCGCTTGTCTTCACCGCCATTTTAAACAATGTCGCATCTCATCTCTTCATTGTTTTCCAAACTAAGGCAGTAATGCCACCTTTTTTGACTTTGACTTTATATAAAAAGCGGCATAACAAACAAAGTGGTTTTAGTAAAGAAGTTTTATAGCGTCCTCGAAGGTCTTGGTTGGGTGTCGATGTGCATCAAGGCCTAAGACCTTACGCTTTAGTGTCAATGCTATTTGGCCATGACGTCGCACCTTATCTTTTATGCCAAAGAGGCTTGTTTTCAATGCTAAGTAAAACTATTTTTAAAGTGGCGATGAGGCCTATATATTAAAGGATCGATGATCGTATATCTCTTCGGCAGTAAGCCATAAAACATATGATGGTTTTAAGATTTTGTCTTTGACCTAGATGAAGGTCGACATGGTTAATACCGTGTGTGTTAAACTCTATTTGTATATGTAAAGGCGGAGAGTCTTAAGCTACCATGTCGATATTATATACGATGTTGACGTTGGTACATTTTAAGCTATTTAAATGGCTATATGTTTCCTCGTTTTAAATATGATTTCAGAGGATTAATCATATATCATAATGAAAGTGATTTCAAGGGTTTTAATAATAAAAAGGCAAGTTTTGAGTTAAAACTTTCTAAAGAGAATATTACTCAAGATTAAGTAATATGAACTTATAGACTAATGAATGTTCTATGTTCTTGTGTATTTGGTCATTATTATGCATAATATGTTATTGCCATACTCATATCATTTACAACACATAACTGCATTTTAGGGTATTAAGGGCAGAATAACCAGCCAGGTTGTCCCAGTGATGAGTATGGTCATATGAACTCTTGCATGAGTAGAGTTACATCCAGAAGATAAGGGAGATCAAATTTTTATTAGGATGCATTGGACTGATCAAAAGAAATTGTAAAACCATATAGTAAGTAAAATGTGGGACCGGTGGGCGTTTGCACCCAATACTTCAATCGTTAGCCCTCGGTTAGTAAAGGTCCACACTACCAGTGCGTAGGGATTAGTGAGATGAAAGGATGGTTACGCACAGAAGGGAACTCATAGCTCTTATGCTCACACTTGATAAAGGAAAACTCCAAACCCTATTTGGAGATCCTTAATGATGGAAGCCTCCTAACCGTATCTAGAGTATTGAATGTTTCTCCTAACCGAATCCGGAGATAATTAAGAATGAGTGTTCTCCTAAACATATCCGGAGACTTTTGTATATCTGGTTGAGTTGATTTAGGATAGGCCATCCTGATACCTCCTAACCATATTTGGAGATAGTTATTAGTTGGCTTGTGAAAACTATTAGGTTCATAATGACCCTAGGAAAAAACTATAAACTTGGACAAATAGTCAGATAAGTTGGGATGGGTAATCCAGGGTATACTGCATTCTTTCATATCATCACATATTAGAATGTTTTAACCATTATGGATGTAGGAGCATGGTATATGATTAATGTATTTTGGTAAAGATACTAGTGAAGGGAAAACCCATTGTGCTCAACGCCGTGGTCTCACTGGATATCTATTGTTTCAAGATGGTAGGTTATTGCTCACACCAGACATTTTGTCTGACTCGAAGTTTATATTTTCCCTCTTAAACTCTCGGGGCTCAAAATTAATTTAAGTAGATTGAGAGTAACTATTTTTTTCAAGTTTCCTAGTAGGACGAATAAGCTTTCGGAGATATGCATGAGGCAACCTACAAGAGTTCCATTTTGATGCACTAGTTATTTACATTTGTCACTTGGATGTAACGACAAAGTTGTATAGTTGCCATGTATTTGACTCTGATTAACCAAGGGGGGGTCACTCTTGGGGTATTTGGTAATAATTATATTTTCTCTGAACATGGGTTTACGAATGAGATTATGTAATGAATATGAAATATCAATTGTGAAATGAGATGTAAAATCTGTTATTAAACCATGTTTGAAATTTTTTCATATTCATGTGTTTCTGACTATTGATTTGATTAACATAGACGCATTTTATCGCCAAGAATTAATAACAATGGATGACTGCAACATCCGTAGTAATTGGTTATAGGCCTCAGAATAGGGGATGTTACAAGTACCCAAGATAATAAGAAGCAAAGCATAAAACCTTGATTCGGACAACGGTCCGCTGTGAGCGGTAAATGAGTCTTAAAATACTAATAAATATGATAAGGAACAAGAATACACGATTCATACATGACATGTCCCTACAACCAAAGAGTTGGCATACAATACTATAATATGCTACTCTACAATATCATAAAGATATAACACAAAGCAAATAAAGGATATCATTCTTTTAAGTATTCCTATCTCTAATACATACTTCCCTTGATACCTATGAGTGATAGCCTATTAAAGAGAGCAACCAAAGCAATCATAACATCCATAGCATCGTTAAACCATTATAACTATCACTCCATGTGCTCTGAGCATACGATAATTCATATGACCTCCAAGCCAGAGACTAATGGAAATCCTAGTTCTCTGCTATACTCTCGTATCTCGCAACCCAAAACAGGATACATATCTCGTAGCCCAAAGCTAGACACTAGACCCAAAGCTATAGGTCCAAGGTACATAGGTCCCTTCATTGACTAATGGGCGCACTTACAATACTCCTTCTTCGAGTACAATTGAAAACTCTTCAAGTCATCAACGATTCCTTAGCATATACATTCGAGACCACCTTTGCTCCATTTGGACACCGAGCCCTTCTTACTCGATCCATTTTCCATTATTCACGAGGAACCCTTTCACATTCCCCGATCATACGGCCCACCCCTTTGCGAACCGCCATCTTTGAAACCTACTCCCAACATGAGCCAACATCTGAAGACCATAGCTTTTCATTATGCTGTCATATCATCATCCAACCTGATACGAATGAGCCAACAACTCTAGCACGATCTACAGGACCCCTACTTCACCTTCTAGAAGTTTCATCATATTTGGACTTAACCCTAGAACTCGGCCCTGAACTCTCCACTTAGCCAATTTATGGTTAAGTTTTCTTCCACTCATTCCTTGCTTGTAGTACTCCATGCCTAGATGCTTTGACCCTGGCTTCTCTACGCAAATCAAGTTTCCATAGAACCAGTCCTCTCTTCAAAGCACTCTACTTCATAATCTATAAACAAGTCGACATAGTCTCCAACACTTAGCCAATCACCTATCCATCACTTTAGGCAACCTCTACTAGCAACACTCTTGCTTCCCCAAAAACTGCCAACTTGTTGGGCCAACCCATAAATCTCGGTATCGACCTCTCATGTAAGTGCTGACTTTTATGCTTAAGCAATCTAGATCTGCAACTTGAACCCCTACTCCTCTCATACATCAGATCTTCCCCTCCAATTTTTGTCCAATTTCGACCAACTTTTCCTTCGAATTGCATAATTCTCTGACCTAACTTTCTATGCAATCAAAACACTAGCAAAAAACATCAAATCATATCATCTAACATAGAATAACAAGAAATTTCATCCAATTAAAAATGCAATCCATCAAAAGAAAACAAACAAGTCAATTTCTAATATAGATCAACAAATAGCATGAATATATGAGCATATATCATGGTTATTTCTAATCAATCCATATCATATGCATGGATTAACATGTTATTAAAATTAGAAAAGGTTTTTATGGCCAAAATCAATTTAAAATATGTTAAATCTTATAATTCTACCATATAAACATGTGTAGTATAGTGAGAAGGCATAAACCACTCACAAATAATCAAATTCAACCCATGTGAACGTAGGTCCAATCCGGACAGTAATGTAATGCACTTCAAATGAAGTAAAACGATGATCTCTATCTTCTAGTTTATGATCTAATCTCTAATCCGCAATCTAGTTTGATTTAAAGCGCAATTTACATGATTTTGGATGAAATTAGGATGAACCTAGGGCTAATTATGGTTTAGACCTAATTTAATATGAGAGGGAAAAGTTTTAACTTGACACTTCAGCGCTCTATTTATAGTATTCTCTAATTAGACTAATGAGCTCACTAATTGGCTTAATTAATTACACAATATTCCTGGCCAATAGCTTTAAAAATTTAAAACAGACATAACTTTCTAACTGTAAGCCCTTTTTTCCATATGACCACTCTATAGAATGGAAAACAAACATCCTAAAGCAATGGAACTGGTTTAAGATCCTAATTCAACTCCTATCAAAAGTTATCGCACAAAAAAGTTTTCGAAGGTCAAAATTGTTGTATAGAAATTCAAGAAAAATCATTGGTGTGTAAAATGTCTCTGAGAGTCATATCCCAAAATTATAGAGTCATATGACCTCATACGAATAAAATAAAAATATTTTACAATCCTTCGATATTTAAAATACAAGTCGTTACATTCTCCTTCCATTTAGGAATAGCACCCTCGAAATTCCCAAAAGCCAAAGCATAAGCAAACTCGATCATCTTGCATGCCTATTAATGATAAGCAATCATCAATCATCTCAAACAAGCAACCATGCAACCAATAGTATAGTTAACCTATCCTAGCATGTAAAATACTAACCTATCAAATATAGTATACAATGGTGAAAGTAAATACGATAAACGACGGGTCTTACCATTCAAAGAGCTCAGGATTAGAAGTCCTCATGCTCTCTTACCGTTCCCACGTACAACTGACCTCACTTTCGCTCCATTGTACCTAAACTAGCTTCACTATTTTTCTTCACCGTTTTTCTCTTAAGCTATTTCGTATTGTGCCCAACAATACGAAGCAGCCTACGAGATATAGAAACTTCTGGTTCTACCTCCACATTTTCTAGCTGATACGGTGTAATCATCATGCCTAAATCATGCACAAAATTCCATAGATAAGAAACATGAAAAACATTATGCATGCCCGCCATCTTTTGAGGTAAGTCAACCCCATATGCTAGTTTCCCGATTCTCTCGACTATCGGAAAAGGTCTTACAAATCTTGGCGCCAACTTCCCCTTTCTAGCGAATCGAACTACATTCCTTAGAGGAGAAACCTTTAAAACATTATATTTCTGACAAAAGACTCTAATTCTTTTCGTCTCTTATCCGTGTAGCTTTTCTGTCGATCCTGAGCAGCTTTCATTCTTTGCCAAATGACCTCAATCTTCTCCGAAGTCTCTCTAATTATATGTGGCCCAAGTATCAGTTTCTTGCCTGCTTCCCACCAACATGAAGGAGCGTTATATGGTCAGTCATACAATGCTTCATACGGAGTTATACCTACTCGACTGATAACTGTTGTTGTATGCAAACTCCACCAAACGCAAATGATCGTCCTATGATCCATTAAAGTCTATAATGCATGCTCGCAAGAGATCTTCCAACATACGATTTGTTCTTTTGGTCTGCCCATTCGTTTGCGAGTGATAAGCTGTACTACGATGCAACTCTGTCCCAAAGCCTCTTGTAAGAATACTTATATGTCATGTTCATACACTCACGCTAGGATTGAGATCACTTATAGTATGTCTGCACACAAAATCACATTGCACTTTTGGTTGAGTAGATGGTTTTGTAGATAATTTAACTGGATAACATGGATGTTTATTGGATGTTATGCTTTTCACCCCTTGGAAATATTTCGAGGACGAAATCCTTTTAAGAGGGAAAGAATGTAATACCTCGTTAAATAAACCATAAACAAATAAGTTGAATAAATCAAATTAAATAAGATACAGATAAAAATGCAAATTTTGTAAAAGTCGAAATCTGATTATGAAAGTTATGTCACTGTGTTCATGGCGAAATTCTGATCAATTTCCATATATAATACATTGAAAACGGAGCTCAAATAGAAAATTTATGAACGTTTGAAGTTTTCGAATTTAAAATAATTTAAATAGAATTCAAATTCAAATAATTAAATAATCCTTAGATTTGAAATTTGAAAGTTAACTGTAATTAGACTTGGAGATTGAGTAAACGTTAAAATTAACGTTAACGTTAAGAGCTAATTAAGGAGTTAAATAAAATAAAACAACGATACGAAGAAAATCTTCCCAAAATAGGTGTAACAGTCGACTGCTCCCTAGGACCATTCGACCGGTAGTATAGGAGTGGTCAATTGGTAGATGCATTTGCAGCCAAGGTTTCTAACTATGTGAATGTTCCGGATTTAATTATTTAAATTCGACGGTTTGATGCTTTATCACCACTATAAACAAGACCCTAGACCCCTTACTTTTATTCACAAATATTTTGAGAACATTGCAAAGCTCTGGAAATTTATCCTTTCTAAGATTCAGAAAAACTCCATTGGGGTTTCAGGTAAGAAATCATACATATCTATTTTGTTTTCTATTTATTTCCCCAACCTATTCTTCTCTCATTTTATGAATATATATATATATATATATATATATATCCCTTGTTGTATATATTTGAAAGAAGAGATTTGATAGAGATTGTCAAAGGCATGTCAAATCCAAATGAGACAAAGTTAGGATATACTATGATTTGAGATATTAGCTTTTCTACCTTAGTAATTTATTAGTGTAATTTGGGTTTGAATATGCCATGGGGAGTTTTGGTTTGCGAAAACATCATATTATAAACCCCCAAAACTCTTTAATGTGAAATGTCAATTCTAGGTTATAAAATAATGGAAATTGTATAGATTTGCAGTTTTGATAATTTTACCTTCTATTTCGCTCCTTATTCTTCTTCTTTGAATTTGATTAAAGAGTTCTAATTGAGGGATAGTGTGTTATGGTACGAATTTATTCAAAGTTTGCACCACTTATTCTCATGAATTAAATAGAAATTCCATTATTTATTTTTATGTCAAAAAGGAGTTGAACAGACCGTAAAATTGGAATTGTAAGTTTTTATTATTAAATATTCCATTGTTTTGATGTAATAAGCTAAGTTTAAATTTTAATTGCATAATAGTCAATTGATTTGACTATTATGCTGAATATTGGAATTATGATATTGTTGGTTATATGGGATGAGACTAGTATAATTGTTAAAAGAGTTGACAATTAAATGCTAGTTTAGGGCGTATATTCTGCATGCTTATAGCTCACTACTATGCATGTATCAGTATACATATAAACATAATAAACATATAATTTTGTATTAAATAGGTAATTAATTTTATTAAATCCCCCCGCGAAGGTAATCATTGTTAATGGCGAAAAAAGAAAGACTTCTTATAAGGCCTAGATTATGGAAACGGTAAGATGTGTGATAATATATGTAGAGTTTGATATAGATTATGACTAAGTTATAGGGATACGAGGACAGTCAAAAGCACATGGAAGTTTGCCCAGCTAATCTGGCTATCAACAGTGTGACTTTGGGGCTAATATGAGACATCACCTATAATAAGTAACTATAATGATGCGAGTTTAGTCCCAAATTATGTACTTAAATCTGCCCAGCTAATCTTGCTACTAGTACCTATGAACAATCGGACTAATGTGAGAGACCACCAGGAGCTACGGCTCGTAATAGGAAGGGCCTACTTCAGAGATTAAAGGTATTAAGTGATTGTTTGAGGGCCCGCCTCTTCTCTATGTAGGACGTTGTAAATGGTCGGGTTATGGGTTAGGCACGGTAGAGGATATCTCATGAAAGGGCCCGCTTCAATAAGAAGCATTAAGGAGCTAAAGTGAATTCGTGCAATGTCAGCTAGACGGTTACTAGTGAGGGGTCTGCCTTGGAATTATAGGTAGTAAATGATGTGGACTTGCGTTAAATAAGGCACTAAGTGGTCGAAGTCTGCCTAATTCCCATTAAAAGGTATTAAGTGACTTGAGTGCTATCTCTTACATTAATAGGACATTATGGACGATAGATATGAATTATTGGGTTGATAGCAAATTGGTTATGGGCTTTAATTTGGAAAGACTTTTATTTAAGTTTGATAAAAGCCTTTGGCCTTTTATTGAAAAGACTTATGTTATAGGTTGAAAGATAAGACATATTCTTATTTAAATTACACTGCCCAAGTAATAATACAGTAAGACTTAAGATTTTTATTCACTGGACATATGTTATTCTGACTCCCTCCTGATTGTAACACAAGTTAAAAAGATTATGTTAAAAGAAAATGCATGGAGTAAGCTTGTGGAGGTCTATCTATTTATCTATTCACGTTATTTTCATTGTACCCGTTAGAAAATGTTGTATTTTAAAAATGATGTAGCACAGATATGTAATGGTTATTATTGGTTTATGACATTTGGATTTAAGTGAAATAGGTATTGTTTCTGTTATTATATTTTATCGTTCCACTGTGAGTTCTGAATGTGTCGATAAATAGCTCTTTATTGATCTTTATACCAACCAACGGCCAGTTTTGGAATGGGTCTAAGTTTCGATGTGCCTTTTCTGAGTTGTAATTTAAGTCAATTTCAAGATGGGTTAATACAAATTCTATGTCCAGGATAAGGAATTATCAACCAATATTGAGGATAACATCCGCTTCATATAGATCTAAGGCAATGTTCATATCTATGCATATGTTGAGATCCATATGCCGACAATATAAATCCCACTGGTTGTTCAAATCATGTGTAACGTCCCCCACTCTGAAACTTGAAAATGGATGTTGATGATGCTGTAGTCATTAATGAAATCATTTGCCAACGATGAAGTGAATTCAGTATTATTTTGTACAACATAATTAAACGGAACAGTTAAATAAATTTTTCATTACAACAATTTGAATTACATAATCCATCACATCGTTGATAGAAATGGTTTCCCATGCAGGATTAAATATAAATAGAACATGGATAGAGTAGTGTTGTGGCCGATGTATGAGAACGCCAACACAACACATAACCGGTTGCAGATCCTAGTTTTACACAACAGAATCTAAAAATAGTTTTATTTATGAACAAGCCTCTTTCTTTGCCTTCAGAATCTTTATTCATCCTTCAAAGATGCTACCTGTCTGATCCAGAAACTCAGCCTACTCGATTGAGTATGTAACAACCCGTAATTTAACCTCTTTAAAATATGGATATTTAATATATTTTGAAATAATTAATTAATGGATTTATGATTAAAGTAAAACTCTTTGAAATAATAAATGATGATAGTGAAATAGTTTTTAAAATAGCTTACAAAAATATTTAGTTTGATGAAAAATAAAAAATGCGACCGAAAATCATTTTTCGAATTTTCGACTTTACATCTTCTAAAATTTGTCCGAAATGTTGTGAACATTTTTGTAGACATAAAAAAACATTTATAAAACAAATTAGGTTTTAGAAATGATAATACATACTTATTTGTAACTTAAGAATGTAAAAAATGTGATGTGACAATTTCCTAAGTTTAAAATTAAAGCAAAAAGCAAATGTCACACCAAATGAAAAATGTTTAGACATGATTTGATATTTTGGAAACTTGAGTTTTAAATGCATGTTGGTAAGGGGGAGACAAGGGTGATGACATGGCAAGCATGGAGTGGAGGTTATGTCCTTTAAGGGTAGTTTGGTAATTTGATTTATCCATTAGTATAAAGGTTAATTTCCTAATTATTTTCTTATTTTTCTCATTTTTCTCATTTCTACATTCACTTTCAAAACTTCATTTAAGTTCTTTCCTAAGTTTTCATGGCTTTTAAATACTTTTAAATTAGAAAAAATAATCATTTCTTTTGACCAATCTACTACAGTTGCAACAAATATGGACATATGAAGAACCAGTGCCCTTTTCCAAAGAAGGGATCTCAGGGACAAGCTTTTACTATTAAGGAAATACCATCTACTTCTACGGACCCAAAAGGAAAGCAGGTGTTGCAAGGTACGCTATCCATTTCTGATATTCCTGTTAAAGTGTTATTTGATACTGGTGCATCCCATAGTTTTATCTTATACGACCTAATGAACCAGTTGAATCTGAAATATGTTATTCTCCATAATTCTATTTGTGTGTCGAACCCGATTGGGGGTGCGACCAATCTTGACACCTAATGTTTGAATGTGCCTATTTCTTATTGAGATCGGACTTTCTTTTCTAACTTGTTTATCCTTGGGTTCATGGGTTTTGGAGTATTATTGGGAATGGATTGGTTATCTAATTTTAAAGTTGTCCTGGATTGTGTTAGAAGAGTGGTCATAGTAAAAGATGTAATAGATAGAAACGTTGATATATGCTACGGAGAGCCTAGGGGGTTGATGAGAAGTTTTTTGCATTCCCTCGAAGTACCCAAAGAGGAGATAAGGAATATACCAATCGTTCGGGACTTCAACAATATTTTTGAAGAAGTGCAAGGTTTACCACCTCATCAAGAAGTAGAGTTTTGCATTGATTTGATTCTAGGAACCAGACCTATTGCACAACCTCCTCGAAGATTGGCTCCAAAGAAAAGAAGAGAATTGGAGAAGCAGACGTTTGATTTATTGCAGAAAGGTTTAATCAGACGAAGCATATCAAGTTGGGGATCGCTAGTTTTGTTCATTACCAAGGATGGTGGTTCTCTTAGATTATGTGTGGATTACCGAGAATTAAATAAGAGGACTATCAAGAACAAGTATCCATTACATAGGATTGATGACATTTTTGACCAGCTCCATGGAGCTCGGATATTTTCCCAGTTGGATCTTGCCACTGGTTTTCATCAATTAAGGGTAGCAGAAGAGAGTGTACCCTTAACAGCTTTTCGTATCCTTAATAGGTTTTACGAGTGGTTAGTCATGCCATTTGGATTGACTAATGCACCGGCTTATTTCATGGACTTGATGAACAGAGTGTTTCGGGATTTCCTTAACAAGTTTGTTCTAGTCTTCATTGATGACATCCTCGTTTATTCTAAAAAGGAGGAAGAGCACAAGTACAATATTCAAATTGTTCTAAGTACATTAAGGAGTCATGTTTTAAAAGCAAAGTTTTCTAAGTGTCATTTCTGAAAATCCAAAGTTAGATTTCTAGGGCACGTAATTTTGGAAGAAGGCATATCAGTGGATCCACCTAAAGTAGTTGTGGTTCAAGATTGGAAGAAATCCAAAAGTATGACTGAGGTTATAATTTTCTTGGGATTGGCAGATTTCTATAGGAGATTCATTATAGATTTCTCGAAGATTGCTAGTTTCTCATCTAACGAAGTTGACGAATAAGGATGCTAAGTTAATTTGGACACCTAAGTGGGATTAGGCATTCAATGAGTTAAAGGAGAAATTTACAAGCACTCCTGCCTTGATTATTCCAGATGGGAATGAAGAATTAATGGTTTATACGGATTCTTGTAGAACCGATTGGGAGCAATTTCAATGCAAAAGTAATAGCGTATGCGAGTTGATAGTTGAAACCTCATGAGAAAAATTACGCTACGCACGATTTGGAGCTTTTGGCAGTAGTCATAGCATTGAAGGTGTGGAGGCACTATCTTTTTGGTGCAAAGTTTGACTTATATATGGATCACAGGTCATTAAAATATCTCTTTACCCAAAAGGATTTGAACTTAATGTAGCAAAGACGGCTAGAGTTTCTCGCGTCTTATGACCTAGAGATTCTTTACACCTCAGGGAAACTAAACACCATTGTAGATGCGTTGAGTAGGAATGTGGTGATGATTGCAAATTTAAAAGTTAAGCCAGAACTAGTGGAGTGAGTTTCATATTTCCAAGAATAAGACTCTGCTCTAGGTCGGCTTAAGAAGGATGTTGAAGGTGGAATTATCTTTAGTTTTCAGATAGACTCTCGAGGCATTTTAAGAATGAATGGACGGATTTATGTGCCATATATTAATGGAATTAGATATGATATGCTGTGAGAGTGCCACCAGTCAAGGTTATCTATCCATCCAAGAGTAACTAAAATGTTTCAGAATATGAAGAAGACTTTTGGTGGAAAGGGACGAAGAGAGGCATTTCGATCTTCGTGAACCGGTGTGAAAATTGTCAATAGGTCAAGAGTGACTAGCAGAAGACTGATGGGTTTCTCCAACCATTAGAGATACCGAATTGGAAGTGGGAGCAAGTATTCATGGACTTTATTGATGGGCTGCCCAGAACAAGAAGAGGTAATGGAGGCATTTGGATAATTGTAGATTGATTAACAAAGAGCACCCACTTTATTCCGGTGAAGTCAACTAGAACTGCAGCTTCTCTGGTAGGAATTTATTTGAGGGAGGTCGTTCGACTGCATGGAATCCCGGTAAGTATAGTCAGTGATCGAGATCCCATCTTCATCAGTCGTTTTTGGGGATCATTTCAAGCCACTTTAGGGACAAAGCTAAGCTTGAGCACATCCTATCACCCATAGACAGATGGATAAACCGAAAAGGTGAACTGGCTATGGAGGATCTTTTAAGAGCATGTATTTTGGATTTTGGAGGATCATGGGAAGACCACCTTTACGTAGTAAGGTTCTCTTATAGAAATAGTTACCAAGCTAGCATTGGCATGGCGCCCTATGAAGCTTTGTATGGCCGGCCATGTAAATCACCTTCATGTTGGGTTGAGACTGGATACCGATTAATTCTTAGGCCACAGTTAATTCAAGAAGCATCAAAGAAAGTGGGTATGATAAGGGAAAATATGAAAGAAGCTCAGGATCAATAGAAAAGTTATGCCGATCAACGGAGAAGGGGCTTAGAGTTTGCAGTCAGGTATTTGGTATTTGTGAAAGTTTCCCCGATGAAAGGGGTTATAAGATTCAAAAGGCAAGAAGGCTAGAATACAGATTCATTGGACCATTTAGAATCCTTGAGAGAATTGGATCATCTGCCTATAGAGTAAAATTACCTGAAAGGTTGTCAGAAGTTCATAATGTCTTTCATGTATCTCATCTGAGAAAGCATGTTCATGATCCATCTTTAATTGTTGAGACATCTGTTAAGGAAGACTTAGTAATAGAACCAAATTTTACTATTGTCCGACACCCAGTTCATTTCATCTCGAGATGAAAGGAGATAAAAGAACAAGGTGGTTAAGCTTGTGAAGGTTCAGTGGAGGGATGACCCTCGCGATTGTACTTGGGAGACCGAGGATTGAATTAGAGAAACTTATCCTGATGTAATGTCATGTTAGTTGTTTGGATGCATTATGTATGTTCTTTTATGGCATAGTTGCTTTGCATTGTTATATGAATTTCTTGGTATAATATATACCTTTTGGATTGTCTATTTGTGTATTAATTTCAAGGACAAAATTCTTTTAAGGGGGAGAGTGTGACAGCCCGTAATTTAGCCTCTTTAAAATATGGATATTTAATATATTTTTATATAATCAATTAATGGATTTATAACTAAAATAAAACTCTTTGAAATAATAAATAATGATGGTGAAATAGTTTTTAAAAATAGTTTACAAAAATATTTAGTTTGAAGAAAAATTAAAAATGTGAATGAAAGTCATTTTTCGAGTTTTCGACTTTACGTCTTTTAAAATTTGTCCGAAATGTTGTGAATATTTTAGTAGACATAAAAATTATAAAAAAAATTTGGATTTAGAAATGATAATACATATTTATTTATAACTTAAGAATGTGAAAAAAAGTGATGTGACAATTTCTTAAGTTTTAAATTAAAACAAAATCAAATGTCACATCAAATGAAACATGTTTAGACATGATTTGATATTTTGGCAACTTAGGTTTTAAATGCATGTTGGCAAGGGGGAGACAAGGGTGATGATATGGCAAGCATGGAGTGGAGATTATGTCCTTTAAGGGTAGTTTGTTAATTTGTTTTGTCCATTAGTATAAAAGTTAATTTCCTAATTATTTTCTTATTTTTCTCATTTCTATCTTCACTTTCAAAACTTCATTCAAGTTATTTCCTAAGTTTTCATGGCTTCTAAAGACTTTTAAATTAGAAAAAGTCATTTCTTTTCACTTCTTCCTTAAGCAAGTCTACTAAAAAAACCACTTCTTTCTCCACTACACCTATTCTCTTACCAAAACAAGTCCATACACACCCATATTCAACTAAGTCGAGCACTAATCCCCCTAGGCCAAAACACTTTTGCGTTTCAAAGCATTTAAAAACCCATTTTTCCAAGTTACTAGCAAAGATCTCGGTCGTATGGAAGTTATAGTTGAATTTGCAAACTTTTATGAGTAAAAATCTCATCTTTCAAAATCTTAACTTTTTAAACTAATTATTGTTCATTTATTTGTTATTAGTGGCATGTTATTTTTGTATTACCATGTGATGTATGTTGGATTGGGTTATACCTTGAAAAGCTGTCACCTTGTTAATTTAGTAACCAAGTTAGTAAGCAAGTTTTGGATGTTAGTAGTAAAAGTCAGTTGTATGGTTAATGATTGTTCTCTATACGTTGTATAATAGTTTAGCACTTTGTATTATTGTTTTGATTTTATTATATGATGTATGGATGAAAGTAAAGTGACATAAAAATAGTTACTGAGGTGTCCGTATAGCGACCATCGCTATATCGGCACTTTCGATAAACATATCCTTATCGAAATTGTTTTGTTTTACAAGTTAATAAAGTTGTTAAATAAGGATAATTTCAAATTTCATTAATTATTTTAATAAAGATTTTGAAACATAATTAATTAATTAATTAATAAGGTTAATTAATAACTTGTTAATGATGAGTTTAAATTTAATTAATTAACTTATTAATGACGTGTTTAAATTTATTTAATTACTTTGTTAATGGTACTTAAAATTTATTTAACATTTTGTCTAATGATGTTTAAGGTTAATTAATCATCTTAATTAATGATGATCAAAATAAATTAACTTATTTAAATTAATGATTTTTAAATTTGATTAAATTATTTAAATAATTAATCTTTTCTTTAATTATGTTTTAAATTGATTAATTTAATTAATTTAATTAATAATATTTATTGTCAATTACTTTAATTAATGATGTTTGAATTTAATTAATTAATGTAGTTAATGAGATAAAATTAAATAAATTAATTTAATTGATTTTGTTAATTTAAAGGTATTAACCTTTTTAATAAAAGGGTATTTTGAAGTCAATTATCTAAATTGATAAATGAAGTTAAAGATAATTAATTATTCCCATTTATGATAGCTAAAGCGAAGTATCCAATTAAATAAGGATGTTGAAAGTTGTTAAGTCCTTTTATAATGATGTTTTAAAGTTAGTGAACTCTTTTAACAAAGTATTTTAAAGCTAAAACTTGTAATGTGAAGCCCAAGCACGAATTCAGGTTTTTAAATGAAAATTTTGAATTGTTTATGGAAATGAATTAATTTCCGCAAAGCGATTCACTTGTACGGAAATAAGTTATTGTATAATTAGCGCTAAACATCGAAGAAGTAGATTTATCGCTATTTCAAAAGTTAAGAATGATCATGAGACACGAGTTCGAAGTAACTTTACCTTGACTTGTCCGGTATTATTGTTAACCAAGAAATAGTACAAGTTTGAATTCGATGAGTGGTGATAAGAATACAAGACTCAATTTCCATTTACGATCGTTTTATATCCTTGATGGTTGGTTTCTCAACTATCGGTTACTTCAGTTTTTTTATTATCGTCGTTCTAAGACAATGTGTTGCTCTTTAGAGCGTTGATATCCTTTGTCGGAAATGACTAAATCCAAAGTGCGGGAGAAAGCCAAGCTATGTGGGGTTGCTCCAATTAGGGTGCTTTCAAATCTCATCTAGATTGGATTCGGTAGCGCTATTAGATGTGAAATATTCAGATACTCGGTAAGGTTTGGTAGGGTCCAGGTTGGTATTGTCCGAAAAGTGTCATAGAGTGTATGAGCTTCTCAGAAGTATACTACTAGAGGTATACTTCAAGGGTGGTGCACGTTCCTAGTCATTTGTTAAAGATTTTCCTTTTCTTATTTGATTGAACCTTCAAATTTGTTTCCTTAATTTAATCGGGGAAGAGTCAACCACTCTTCGCGATGTTTATTATTTATCCATTCTTCACGTTTGGATGTTGATTCAAGTGAGAGTAAACCCGTTCCGTGTTCAGCGGCGTGGTCTCACATTTTTGTGTTTAATCGCACACCTATAGATTTAATTTTGTTTACTCATACCAAACATTTCGTCTGATCCGAGCTGTTTGTTTTAACTAAACTCTCGAGTACTTAATTTTATTTGAGTAGTTCAAGAGTAACAGGTCTATGTGGGATTTTTGAAGACGGCTTCCAAGCATGAGGCTTTCATCTTCTTAATTATCTATTCTGATGTATTATCTTATTTGTGCAAGTGTATTTTGTTTCAGCATATCTAAAGGCAGGTTGTTATAACTGCCTAAGTTGATTTGTGGTGATTTATGTAACTCTGATAACTCCCTGTTAAGAAGTGACCTGATGTAATATTGACTGTTATGGTTTATTTTACAGTTTCATTGTGAGATTTTCTATTCTGTTCTTTATTTAACCCCACGACGATTCATCTTTTCGATGTTTGGGCAACGGCACATAAACATCGAGGATGTGTTAAATGTCGTTTCTAGGGGTTAGAAATGTGGGTCGTACAGAGTACCTATGAGTTTATGGAAATAATAAAAACACGGATCAGACATAAAGTCTGGTATGAGAAAACATTTACCCAAGACATCAATAGTGAGACCAGGCCGCTAATACGGAACGGGTTTTCCCTTACCTCATCATCATCATGATACATCATATATGTAAATAACAGAAGAAAAAAGCAACCATGCGCATCCACAATCAATAAACATACCCTGCTCTTACCACCCAATTAAGAACCATGTCATATATCAATTCTAATCAAGTATAACCTTTCTTAGCAATCTGTTATGAACCATATCATACATTCATTCATCATCCAAGTAAATGTCACTTAATCTTTTATTTTAGGTTTTCATTGTTAAGTTATTATTAACTTATTTAGTGATCACCTTCCTGGACCTATCTGTCATTAATTCATCTTTTCTCGAACAACGTCACCCGATGAAATGACTACTCATTCCACCAATGGAAGTCACCCTGATTAGAGCCACCCTGACTAGAGTCACCCTGACTTTCATAAGAGGTTGAATGTAAGCATCCTAAAAACATTATCGCAAGCGTTCATACTAAGCATTAATAGCCCCTCTTAATCCCTGAACCGCTATCGTTCAAGTTCTCGATTTGTTTATTTTAGTTATAACACTACCCTGATGTTTTGGCATCTTGCCATAATGTCCCTTTAGGGTTTATAAATTATTAGGACTGAACCCTATCGTGGCACCTTGCCATATACCATTGGACTTTAGAATAATAGTCAAGGCACACTGCCATCAAATAACTCCATGAGCCGATATATCTTTGTGATTACAGTTCTACCTATTTCATTCATTTATAAATAGTGTAGCCTACATTTCCTTTAGATAAAACATTTCTATCTTTCATTTCAATGATATTCTATCATTTACTAGCTTCTCTAAGCTTTCCTTCATTTCAAAAATAAGTTAACACAATTTTAACTTATAAAAATCATCCATTTATTTCGTCTCTATAAAATAGTTCAATGACACTTAAAAACTATCTTCCAAAGTTCCCTAAGCATTTTCTTATTTTATGTAGAAAATATAACATCCCATGCTTCTATGAATTATGATTAGTCGTCACAAACTAGACATCCCACAGCTCCCAAATGCTTTAGCCTAGCTATCATGGAATGACTATCCCATAGCCATCATGGGTTAATTATCCTAGTACATCACATAGTGATACTATTTAATTATCGTTTCAACTTCTCAATGGCTTTTATGTGCAGATAGCTTCCCAAGCTATCTTATATTGAACTTCAAGTAGCGGTTCGGTGTAATCTTTCTTATAGTCATTACATAACACCCCATAATTTTACGTTAGTTATTTAACTAGTTAGTTAGTTAATTAATTAGACTCTAAAAATGGAATTTGTAAAAATGATGGAATTGGACCTCAAAACTTGCACCATTGCATTCGTGGAAAAATTCTGAGCAATTTTTATATTTGGAGTTTTGCGATCGGAGTCCAAACGAAGAAGTTACGAACGAAAAACGAATTCGAA
Source organism: Allium cepa (assembly GCA_030765085.1). NCBI lineage: Eukaryota > Viridiplantae > Streptophyta > Magnoliopsida > Asparagales > Amaryllidaceae > Allium > Allium cepa. Next base: position 734,583,954 of record CM060935.1, on the reverse strand, counting down.
ATGAAAATATCTCGAATAGAATAAATTAGCGTTTATATATTAATTATCTAAGGCCCATATATCGATCTGCATATAGGATTGGTCAACCAGGGGCGGTCGACCCTTAGGAAGGGTGACGATAGACCGCTTTGTACGTGGCGGTTAGGGTTAGCCTAGGCCCAACGGCCAAATTTAACATATTTTGATCTAACGGTTCTAGTTGATTCTAGCATCTATAAATTCAGGCATAACTCTCTCTTCTCTTCTCATATTTTTTGAAGGCAGTACTGAAGCTTTGCCATTCTTCTTCTCCGCTTTCTTTCTAGATTATAAAAATAAGTTATTTATATCTATATTCATAAAATTGGAGAAGAATAAAAATCTAATAAAAAGGAGAAAATAAGAGAATCAACTATACGCGTATTTGAGGTAATTTATATATTTATATTTATATCTATTTTCTCTTTCAATCTCAAATCACTTCTCGGATCTGTAATCCTAATGTATGTATATACTCTTTCATACATATTTCTTAGATTAAAAAAGATTTTGAGATGAATTTAACATTCCACTTCAAATCTAGAGACTTGGATCACTTTTAAAAGGTGAGTGGGAAATTTTATATATTGTTTATGATTTTAAATCTATTATGTTGGCATAGTTTGATTTTATGCCTAGATTAATTTTATTTGTGAGTTGTAGACTTAAATTAGTATAGAAAAATATTGCCTACATATTCTTGTTTTAGACTTAATTTAAAATATGTTTGCACCTAGATCTGGAAATCAGTCTCAAAGATTTTAGAATTTGAATGTTGTATATTTTATTCAAATCTGGACTTGGGTGTAAAATAGGATTTTTGGATTATTTCCCAAATTTGTGCTAGGTTGTAGATTTTACATAGTTTAATTTTTAGGAAGAACATTCGTTGATGTTTATAAATTTGTATACTTTTTCCACTTTTGATTCAAAATGGCGACCCTTGATTTAACAAGGAATACCCACAAACAAAAAGAGAATAGATGTGTAAAGCACAGATCTATTCTCCATAGTTTACACTGCTTATTCCAAATAAAAATAAATTGTCCATTCCTTATAATTTCAAATGTCGTAAATCTTTCCTTTTGTGTTAAAATCAATTTATGGAAATCACAGCAGAAAATCTTCCTAAGGAATCTAATTCCGGCAAATTAAATATGGAACGCATATTCTAGTTAAATACAAATGACTAGAATATATTTTGATAGGAATAAGTAGTTTTATTAGATAATTTTTGCGTATTTATTGTGTTGACAAAAAATCGTGTTTATTCATACGTTATTTATGCGTAACATTCGTTAGTTATTGTTATATTTAGGGAAGCGAATAAATAGAATTAAGAAATGTAGTAATTCATATTAATGGGCAATAAATTAGTAATTGCCAATAATTAATGGAAAATAAAATATTATAACCACAGTTCATGGGAATTTAATGAGAAATAATGGATAAGGTTAGATTAGGGTAACAATTGGTTAATATGAAAATTAAAGACTGTAACCCCAATTAATGTGCAATTAATGGAAATGAGTTAGAAGTTACAATTAATAGGGACAAGTGGATTAACGGGGCTGATAAAAACGGAATAGGTATATAAAAGATTTCTAATTTGAAATTGGTATCAGACATAAAATGTCTTAGGAAATATCCATTAGGATTTTATGGACAAGTTGACTTGTATGAGCATAAAAAATGATTTATGGGTAGATAAGCATTTAAGGAAATCTTATTGTCTTAAATAAAAATAGAATTAGTAAGCTAAATTTAATGTCAAACTAAGATAATATAAGTAAAGACTTAGGATAGTTAATTGGACTTAGTAGGTTAGTGATGCGAGGTCAGTAGAGTCACTCGACGGAAGACCGTCCTTCACTTTGAGGCTACCGATAGTCGAGTGCACTTACTACTAATGTAAGATATCACTAATCCTAGGACCCATGACGACGTGAGAGATTGGGGCTGCTTTCTTAATTGAAAAGTATTAATGGTCCAATTTGGAATTAGAGCAGCGAGAGATATCTCCATAGGGGTCGCTTCTAGTTTGAGGTATTAAGTGGCTATAGGGTTTGTCTCTCTCCTAAAAGAAAGTATTAAGTAACCTAGTGAGATTCCAAATAAATAAGGATGCCTCTAAAAGAGTTCATTTCAGCGTTGACGTATTAAGTGACCATTTTAAGGCCCGCCTCCCCACCGAAAGAAGCAACCTAATGAGATTCCATATTTATAATTAATAGTGACAGTGGATATCTCAGAAAGGGTTCGCTTTGGGTCTGAGATATAAAGTGACTGATCTAAGGGTTCTCCTCTCTCCTAAAAAGAAGTGTTAAGTACCTTAATGAGATTCCAAGCGATGTCAGCTAGGTAGTACCAGTGAGGAGTCCGTCTTGGGGTTAGGTATTAAATGACAAAGGTCTACCTACAAATAGGTGTTAAATGGTCAGGGGTCTGCCTAGTCCTTATTAATGAGATATTAAGTGGATTGGTTTAGCCTCTCATGTTGCTAAGATTGTAATGACGATAGTACCAATAAGGAGTCCTCTTTAGGATAGGTATTAAGTGATGTAGGACCTACCTAGAATATAGGTATTAAATGATTAGAAGTCCGCCTAGTCATTTTAAAGGTATTAAGTGGTTTGGGTACTGTCTCTTACATGGCTATGATTTTATTGGCGATAGATGCGGTAGTAGTTGAACATTAAATATCGAAAGCCTTAAATGCTTGTTAAAGGTCTTTGTAGTTAGGACCAACCGACCATTGACAACATTGTTTGAAACCCACCTTGGGAATAGGTCTTAAATGATAGGGTCTAACTTGATTGAGGTCTTAAATGGCAAAGTCTGCCCATTTCTCTTTTAAAGATATTTTTTGGTGGTTATAGAAGCCCGCTTCATATTTAGAAGTATTAAGTGGCAAATGGGTTTGGAAGTATTAGGTGGTTGATAAATCTTCATTGGTATTTTATACCTTAGGAGGGGTAGGTAAGTAATCGTGTGTGTAATGCAAGGTTAGATTAGAATTTATAACCTTAATAGACATAACAATTAAATGGAAACCAATCGTATAAATTTATGCTATAGACAATTTATAGATTTTACAGTCATTAGAACGTTGTTCTAACCCCCTCCTCATTACAACACACATGGTAGATTTAGAGGAACATGTCACTGAAGTTGGATGTGCTTTGTTGTTGGAGAAGTCTTCTTTTCTCTCATGCTTGATGCTAATGTAACAACTTGCTATCCAAGGAATACCATTAATTCCAAGATATTAGTCATAATCAGTATTCTTATCCTATTATTGTTTCGCTGTGAGTTTAGATTTTTATCAATCTCTAATAATTCTCATGCTTATTTGTAGGTACCAAATCAAATGATCCGTGCTTTGTTGGACTTGAATTTCGATTTTTGTTGAAATTTAGGCCCATTAAGGTATGGGTTGTTACACATCGCACCAAATCTATCCAAAGTCCTCGCGCCTATTCCATCCAAAGCCCTCGCGCCTAATCCATCCATAGCCATCATGCCTAATCCATCCATAGCCACCGCGTGCTATTTCAACCAAGCCTTCATATGCTAACTTTTCCATAGCCATCGTGCATTATTTCCATCAAGGTCATAGCGTATTTAATCCATACAAAGCTATTATGGTTCTACACGATGATTCCACCTTTCTTGACATGTCACGTTTTTCGAACATGTGCCTTATGCCTTGGTATTCAGGGCACTGCCATCAAAACCATCGCATGTAACTCCCAGTTGAAGCCTTCGCGAGTAGATATAGCTTCAGTGTTATCAGTATTAACTCGTTAATGGCCATTGTGGGTTATTTCCACTATTGCCATTGCAGCTCTCTTGAGTTAAATGGCGATTTTGTAATTATATTGAAAACTGATTCATTGTCTTGTTTAGCATTAACTTTACACCTAAACCCATTTGGTGTTGAATTCTCATTGGCTAATTTTGTTTTACAGATTACTTTTTAGAAATGGCTAACCTCCATTAGTTGATTACTTATCATTAATTAATTAATTAATTCTTCCCTTAGTCAATTAATTCATATAAAACCAAAAATTAATAGGTAAATTCCTAAAAATACACCAAAAATCAATTTTATCATATTTTACCAGTTTTAATTTCAGATTAAAATAATTAATTTTATTATTTTGAATAATTAATTTATCGAATTTTTTTTGATATAAATGATGTATGATCCAAAGATTATATAGTCATTATATATACATAAGAAAATAGAAATACAGGAGTCCGGGCAGCAAACCCGTAGCATAAGTACAAAATGCCAACATGCTTGGCCAGTAGCAGGATAATGACGAGTAGGCACCAATGAACCGACCAGGGAAAAAACAAAGTATCATAACAATATGCATCTGAATAAGTAATAGAAATGCGGGATATGACTAGTGAGAATTCCATCTAGGCCCCAGCACATTTATGGAATCATCCAATAAGCTCAAGGCAATATCCAGGAGTACGAGGAGAGAATATGAATTTTCGATCCTAATCAGGAGCTGCCAAAATCGCCCCATTATTATCCCTACATTCACCGTTATTGCATAGGACAAGCTCAACATCCATAAGTCTATAATAGAGTTCGGGCTCATCTTTATCATCATTTGATATCCATTTGGAGAATACCTGCCATCTCGAATGGTAGCACAAACCACTTTCCCTATGAGAACAGGTTCCTTCTTTGTTGCAACATACCAACTGCATGCCTTCGGCTAGCTTATCAGTAATTTCCTTAGCTATGCACTCAGCACTAGAAGGGTCGGATTATAGAGCATCCATAAATTTCAGTTTCAGGCAACTGATAGGTAAACAAGGCGATGGCACCTGAGAAGTTTCGTGGGAGTTTTGGACCGGCAAGGGAGGAGGCGACAAATAGGAAGGGTAGATGGAGAGGATGGGACTGGATCATGGTTTGGAGGATTGATTGGGGGGATAGCCACAAGGTCGAAGGGAGGAGGATCGAAAGGGTGCAAGGGTTGGGAAGCGAGGATGGATGGAACGGGAAGAACGGAATGAGAGATGTGGGGAACTTTGATCTTCCAACGCCTAGATAGAGGTTTGGGTAGGGGATTCTTAGGGGGAAGCTTATCTGGATCTGGACCGAAATAAGGACAGAAAGAAGTGATATGGCCAAAAGAGTGACATAGGTCGCAAATAGGCGGCTTCCACTGATAAGAAATGTCAACATAGACTGTCAATGGTTAGGGAGATAGGGATACGAGAGGGCAACTGCCTAGAGGAGGAAATCTCGATAAGTGCCTTGGAAAAACGAAGAAGCTGCCTACATTCGGTGGAAATATCAAAACAAATCAACTGAAAAAAATTTGGTTGGAAATTTAATTAACACCCTCAAGCGATCGGAAAACTGAAGTGATATTTGAGGTATGCACCCACACTGGAATAGACAAAACTTGCTCACGAGCAAGATTAACACACGGGTTCCATTGGATGATGATAAATACTTTACCTTTAATGATAATAGGTTCAGATTCTAGAACACGAGCTCTCTCATGAGGACAAGAAAACTTAAAAAAAGTATATCGAATTATCACATCTAACATTTACTGGTCCGTGCAAATGCCACAAACCAAGAAATGTTTTTTTGTAGCAAAATAACGAGGGGCCTCATTCAAAAAGAAACCAATCAAATAGTCTTTCCAGAAATCAATACCCGCAGTAATTTCCTTGGGAAGGCTCGATGGGCATATTAGTAAAATTAACATAATACCATTTAGGAACAAAAGAGCCTGCGTTTCCAGGCTTCTTCTTAAATAAATAAGACCAACCATTCGTAGGTGAGGGCATAACAACACCACTTCAGAGCGGGGTTTGCATTTAGTGATTGTCGAGCGAGAAGATTCATTAGGAAAAGTAGGATCAGGAAATACCTTTGGTTGTAGTTTAGCAGATGTAGCCTGAAGCCCAGAAAGTGAGCAGTCAAGAGGGCTATTCACCAACCCCTTCCTAGCAATCGTCGAAGAATCCACGGCAACTGAATCCTCCCGAGGCACATCAGCTGTGACAGAAGCACCATGCTTGGGACTCATATCGATGCAGCTTCAGATGAAGCCAGCAGAGGAAAATTAGCTATATTCAGCTCCGAAGCCGCCGTCGAAGGCATTGATGACATCCAACCACACGAATCAACTACAGAGAGGATCAACAGAGGCAAAAACAACTATAAGGGCGAACGAAACGCAATCTGAACAAGGGTAGAAGAAGCGAACTAGGATGGAGAAAGTCGAACACGAACGAAAATAAAGGTCGCGAATTTGAGAAACCCTAGCATTGGAATCGCTGAAATTTCAAAATAGAGGCCGCCATTTCAACATTTACCCGTAATTAACTATTTTATCAACTTAGAATTTTTTTATAACTTTCAAATAAATTTGAAAAATTATGGGATTAATAACCCACCTTTCTTTCATTATTACAAACATCATATTAAATTTTCGTGGCAGTTAAATATGATTTGATCACATTTCACCCTAAAACATGAGCCAATTTACTTTATTTAAATTTCTAAACATGTCCAATTAGTGTTTAATCATTCGAACATGTCTAACAACATCAATAACAATCATACACGATCAAATTCGAACCAAAATAGGTTTTAAAGAAAGATTTTACTCATTTTAGCTTTAAAAAACTTGTTTAATCTTCTCTTCTCATTAAAGTTGAAAGCTTTCGTCTTCTAGCTTTGAAATTTTCTTCTTATTCCTTGAGAATAACGGTCGGCCGAGGTTCTTGAGTTTAAGGATTTTGTTTTGTAAAAAAATAAAAATGGAGTGAGGCACGGTGAAATGAGAGGTAGGACTAAGGAAAGTAGGCAATGGCTTATTATCTCATACTAACATAGTCACACTATTACATTTCACTTAACACAAACATTCTCATCCAAAATTTAAAAATCTATTTTCTTGTATAATTACTCTTGATTCATTCAGTTAACTTTATGAAGTGTCACTAATCAGATCTCTTTTAAGAAATTCTTGCAATTAAGTTATCTTGTTCATCAATTTAATAATATCTTCTTTCACTTGGTTGCCTATTGAAGTCTCTTCACCTTCTTTCATTTGGTTGGCTATACAACTATATTCATAATTTCCATTGCCTTCAACATGTAAGGTTTGAGAAACCAATAGATGTACGAATGATGATGCATGTTATTAAAGCATCAAGGTAAATCGAGAATGAGAATTTTCCTTTTCGGTTAGGTGTCAATTTTTTACAGCACGCGATTGTGATGAAAGTTATCAATCCATTATTCTTGCATATTCAACACTCCAAAGAATATGGTCCATATTGTATATACCCATGTTTCTTTTCCTTTTTTAATATATATATATATATATATATATATATATATAATTTCTGGTGCATGTTGGCAACCTTACTTTACGTTGCCTAGATTCCAAAATGGTTGTTGTAAGCAGTAAATAAACATCTTTAGCTTCCAAATCATTACCCGTCTTTCATTCTCTATGTCATTACCAAACATTGTCTTAAAATGGATGAATTCTGAATAATAATATAAATCTCATGATTCTTCGATTAGAAGAGGATAGTCAACGCTCTCCCCTATACTTGATAACTTTTCTCTTATCTCATTATCCAAGCAGTCCATTAATTTTTAAATCAAACGTGCAATAAGAAGGAGCTACAAAAGAACTAAAAGTGGAGATATGAATAATCTGTTTTTAACGATTTTAAAACACAATCAAAGCTGAGGTAATATTTATAACTATAATTTTAAAATAGTAAGCAAAAATGCGTACAAATAAAAATAATAAAAATAAAAATAAAAATAATAATAGCAGCAACGACAACAGCCGCAGCCGCAATAACATCAACAACAACAACAATCCTTTAAAACATTTAATAAATAAAGATATTTGTAATCTCCATTCCACAAATGTGCTGCAATCGCACCTATAAGTTGCATCGTACGAGTTTATTTGTACGCACACCAGGATATGATTATTTTTTATCATCCATTCATCCACCTTAGGATACGCTATAATGATAATGATTTTAATCGTTGCATGGTTTTCTACATTAACTGTAGAAATATAACATTAAAGGAGGAAAAAGAAAAACACAGCTATCCATTCAAAGCTTCGAAACTGGAGTTCTAGGATTTTGCCTTTCAGGAAGTTTCAAGTCTTCATCAACCTTGGAAAAATACATGTCCACTGTTTTGTCATCTATCAGTTCCAATCTAGATGGCTCTCATAATAAGATTTCTTAAAAGGAAACATAAGAAACACTCAGTTCTATTAAGTGTGTACTTCAATTCAAACTGATAAAATTGTTTTAATCATTTGACATAATAAAACCAACCTTCGGGTTCTATCTTTGTCCACTAATAAAGCTCTGCAACCCTGAACATATAAAGAAGGAATTTTTAAACAAATCTAGGTCGATGAGTCAATATTTGTACACGATAAAGAAAAGGTACCTCAAAGAAATCCTTGCTGAGTTCTTTACTAAGAATATGAAGACATAACCTGTAATCTTGGATAAGGCATTGTCCCACTTGCTTTGGCCATCCTTCTCTTACCTAAGCTTACCAGTTGCAGTCAACATAAGAACCTCATAAACCTTATTAGTAGTTTATAAATCTAATTGATGTCAGTGTAAGACCGAGAAACAACATCCTGTTTCTTGCTCTTCCATGAAATAAGAGTATCTCCTAAAAATATACAAAAGCCACTTGTGGATTTTCTATCCGTTGAATCACCAGCCCAATCTGCATCAGAGAAGGCACGAAGCTCCAAAGATGAGGTCGATGGGAACAAAAGACTCTGATAAAGTGTTCCTTGCAAGTAACGAAGAATGCGCATAATAGCAGCCCAATGAACAGAGGTAGGGGAAGATACGAACTGGCTAACAATGTGAACAGCATAGGCAATATCTGGACGAGTGATGGTCAGATATACAAGGCATCCAACAATAGAACGATATAAAGTGGGATCAAAAAGAGGACTCCCATCGGTCGGAGTATATCGGGCATTTGCCTCAAGTGGTGAATCAACATGACGTGTATCAGTAAGACCAGCACGATGAATAATGTCAGTGGCGTATTTGGACTGGGAAAGAAGATAGCCTTTTTCTAAGGAAGCTATTTCTATGCCTAAAAAATAACTTAGATGACCCGAATCCTTCGTATCAAAGCAATGAGACAATGTGGCTTTAATACTCACAATATCATTACTGTCATCACCTGTAATGATCATATCATCTACATATAGTAGAAGAAGAATACGGCCTGCAGAAGTCAATCTGACAAAAAGTGCTGAATCATGGGGACTAGAGGTAAAACCAAGTGATGTAACTACAGTCGAAAATCTCTCATACCAAGCACGTGGTGCTTGCTTAAGACCATATAGATCTTTTTTAAGCCTACAAACCTGACCTGGAGCATGAGAAACACCAGGTGGAGCAACCATGTAAACTTCTTCCTTAAGATCTCCATTAAGAAAAGCATTTTTAACATCCATTCAAGAGATGTCCCATTGACGACTGGACGTAACAGCAATAAGAACCCGAACAGATGTCATCTTAGCCACAGGAGCAAATGTCTCCTCATAATCCATGCCATACTCTTGGGCAAATCCTTTAGCAACTAAACGAGCTTTGTATCGCTCAATAGAACCATCTGACTTGGTTTTAATCTTATACACCCATTGACAACCAATAGTTTTCTTCCCAGTAGGAAGGTATATGTTAACGCTAAAATTTGAACGCTAACACCCCGGTGAGTATAGAATTAACGTGAAAGCACCACCCGATGGTTCGGGAACAGAGTATAAGCAGAAAATTGCAGATAAGTAGTAAACAACAGCAATTTTATAGTGGTTCGGCTTAAGAGTTTGCCTACATCCACTTTGAATATCTTTATTGATGATTTCGTTACAAGTCGATACAATTCTTCCAAGTACAATACACTTTGAACTATCAAACACTTTGAACGAGTAGCTTAAGCTTCAATGTAAATGAAAGTCTTCAAATCCATGTCGGATGTATGAGATTTCTTCTTGAAGTTGTTGGTAGCGTTCTACGTGTCTTGAAAGCTTTGAGTGTAAAGTCGGTTTGGAATGCAGCAGAGTATCGGCGCTTGAGAAGAATGAGCCCAAAGGTCCGCTTCTAGTTGGAGCTATGGTTGTATTTATAGACATTTTTCGGAGTTAAGTCATAACTCGTAGATGACTCATGATAAGTCATAACTCATAGAGGACTCATGATAAGTCATAACTCGTAGAGGACTCATGATAAGTCTTAACTCGTAGAGGACTCATGATAAGTCTTAACTCGTAGAGGACTCATGATAAGTCATAACTCGTAGAGGACTCACGATAAGTCATAACTCGTAGAGGACTCACGATAAGTCATAACTCGTAGAGGACTCATGATGAGTCATAACTCGTAGAGGACTCATGATGAGTCATAACTCGTAGATGACTCATGATAAGTCTTAACTCTTAGAGGACTCATGATAAGTCTTAACTCGTAGAGGACTCATGATAAGTCTTAACTCGTAGAGGACTCATGATAAGTCATAACTCGTAGAGGACTCATGATAAGTCATAACTCGTAGAGGACTCATGATAAGTCATAACTCGTAGATGACTCATGATAAGTCTTAACTCTTAGAGGACTCATGATAAGTCTTAACTCGTAGAGGACTCATGATAAGTCTTAACTCGTAGAGGACTCATGATAAGTCATAACTCGTAGAGGACTCATGATAAGTCATAACTCGTAGAGGACTCATGATAAGTCATAACTCGTAGATGACTCATGATAAGTCTTAACTCTTAGAGGACTCATGATAAGTCTTAACTCGTAGAGGACTCATGATAAGTCTTAACTCGTAGAGGACTCATGATAAGTCATAACTCGTAGAGGACTCATGATAAGTCATAACTCGTAGATGACTCATGATAAGTCTTAACTCTTAGAGGACTCATGATAAGTCTTAACTCGTAGAGGACTCATGATAAGTCTTAACTCGTAGAGGACTCATGATAAGTCATAACTCGTAGAGGACTCATGATAAGTCATAACTCGTAGATGACTCATGATAAGTCTTAACTCGTAGAGGACTCATGATAAGTCTTAACTCGTAGAGGACTCATGATAAGTCATAACTCGTAGAGGACTCATGATAAGTCTTAACTCGTAGAGGACTCATGATAAGTCATAACTCGTAGATGACTCATGATAAGTCTTGACTCGTAGATGACTCATGATAAGTCATAACTCGTGGAGGACTCATGATAAGTCATAACTCGTAGATGACTCATGATAAGTCGTAACTCGTAGAGGACTCATGATAAGTCGGTAACAAGTTAAGGTTGTTGAGTCGGTAACTCCTCGAGGCTGTTGAGTCGGTCTATTCTCTTAAGCCGCTAAGTCGTTCCTTCCTTAAATCGGTAGGTCGTTGCACTTCTTAGGTCGCTTTTTCCTCTAACCCGTTAACTTGTTGAAGCTTTAGGTCATATACTGTTTTGGACGGGGCACTGCCCCGCACCCTGCCGGCGGCGCTGCCCTCTGGACCCCCCTCCGTAGGGGATCTTATCTGAAAAGCCATTCAACAGAACTTGCTTTGTTGGGAGGTTGAGTTGACCATCCTTCGAGACGAACTATCATTAGCTTCTCGGTCAATTTTTGATATCACGGCCTTGCTGAAAAAGTGGAGTTAACACTTGCCCCTCGAAGTATACGCCTAGGGACTAGGTCGTGTGCTTCGATTCTTCTTAACTCGTGCTCTACTGAGCTGCTGAGCTTGTACTTAGGCAACTTTGCATTGCTTTTGACCTGAAGCCTTTTAAACTTGACCAATGTGATTCAATGGAACTTTGACCTGAACTTGCTGCATCTCTTTACAGATTATTTTAACAACCTGTTAAACGCAACATTTGTAGAAAAATAGGGCGAATATACTCATCACCGATTGCCCATATCGAGTGATGGATTAGATCGAAGAACTGGTATTTTACTGTAAGCAAATTAGTATGGTCTTGATGAAATGTTGCGAATCAACTGTCTTGAATGAAGTATCAACACAAAGTTTACACAGTTATAACTGCTATCTGCATTGACACCGCACTTACTTTCAAATAACAAGCCTCGAATTTTCTGAATTGACATATGCCAACCAGTATTATTTCAAGTATTGCTTTAATTACTTGTTATTTTAGTAGCTTTGCACAACACTTCATACGCTTTTAGAAAACGTGCACCTTTACTTTTGAATATTCAGTTCTTCATATAGAATATCCTTTTGATAAGAAGAGTAGTGGGGCAAACTGGATCTTTCCATTTCTGGGATTTTCAAAATCCAAGTTGTCCGGTACCAATTTCATTCTTTACTTTTGCAGCACTTCCTTCCTTTTTCCGAATATTCCAGTCACAAGTCAATTTTTAAAAGACTAAGTGCTGTGACGGTTAAGGAGAGGAGTGTTGAATTTTTGCTGAAAGATGAATTCTTGCACTAATTCGGACTTTTGCACTCCTTTTGGTCGACTTAGCTTCACGATGCCCCTGGTTTTCAAGCAGAAACTTTAGATGCCCCAGCTTTCGCAAAGGAACTTGCATCAATGGAACCTATTGCGGAAGCCTTATTGGTGTAATGTTTTTCTCCATTTGACGGTATGGGGTCATCCTTCTTGTTTTGCCTTTTGAAACCTGCACGTGCATAACAAATTTTATAGAAACTTTTGTCTGTATTTGAGAATGTATTTGTTCCTCATTTTCATACAAGTTTCTTTATTCTCTTTTCATGATATTGCAGTGAGCTTGTGGTATGTTGCTTGGGTTCTGCTTTTATTAACGTAGCAATATTATATTGCCCCATACCACAGCTCATTGTAATATTCTCCATTTTGAGGAGATTTTTGGAGAACAATTCTTCTGTTTTTAGAAGACTTGTACTCTTACTTTAGAGAATGACTCTTCCATTTTGGGAAGGCATGCACTCTTTCTTTGGAGAATAATTTTTCATTTTTGAGGAAATGTTATTCTTGCTCTGGTAGAGTGCGCCTTGTATTGGAGAAGCCCTTTTTTTTTTCTTTTTTTTTTTTTTTGTTGCGCCTCGTTGGAGGGCTTTGATTTGACATTTCAACTCTGGAGGAGTGGGCCTCCACAGAGATTGCACTTCAGCTCTAGTGAAATGTGCCCCCGAAGGGGTCTTTATCCTCTGAAGGGTTGTGCCTTTGAGTAGGGCTTTAGTTTAAGCTTCAAACATGGGAAGCGTGCCTCATTGGAGGGCTTTAGTTTACACTTCAAACTTGGGAAGTGTGCCTCATTGGAGGGCTTTAGTTAGCGCTTCAAACATGGGAAGCGTGCCTCATTGGAGGGCTTTAGTTTACACTTCAAACTTGGGAAGTGTGCCTCATTGGAGGGCTTTAGTTAGCGCTTCAAACATGGGAAGCGTGCCTCATTGGAGGACTTTAGTTTGCGCTTCAAACATGGGAAGCGTGCCTCATTGGGGGACTTGAGTTTGCCCTTCAAACTTGGGAAGTGTGCCTCATTGGAGGACTTTAGTTTGCACTTCAAACTTGGGAAGTGTGCCTCATTGGAGGACTTTAGTTTGCACTTCAAACATGGGAAGCGTGCCTCATTGGAGGACTTGAGTTTGCACTTCAAACTTGGGAAGTGTGCCTCATTGGAGGACTTTAGTTTGCACTTCAAACTTGGGAAGTGTGCCTCATTGGAGGACTTGAGTTTGCACTTCAAACTTGGGAAGTGTGCCTCATTGGAGGACTTTAGTTTGCACTTCAAACTTGGGAAGTGTGCCTCATTGGAGGACTTTAGTTTGCACTTCAAACTTGGGAAGTGTGCCTCATTGGAGGACTTTAGCTTGCGCTTCAAACTTGGGAAGTGTGCCTCATTGGAGGACTTTAGCTTGCGCTTCAAACTTGGGAAGTGTGCCTCATTGGAGGACTTTAGCTTGCGCTTCAAACTTGGGAAGTGTGCCTCATTGGAGGACTTTAGTTTGCACTTCAAACATGGGAAGCGTGCCTCATTGGAGGACTTGAGTTTGCACTTCAAACTTGGGAAGTGTGCCTCATTGGAGGACTTTAGTTTGCACTTCAAACTTGGGAAGTGTGCCTCATTGGAGGACTTGAGTTTGCACTTCAAACTTGGGAAGTGTGCCTCATTGGAGGACTTTAGTTTGCACTTCAAACTTGGGAAGTGTGCCTCATTGGAGGACTTTAGTTTGCACTTCAAACTTGGGAAGTGTGCCTCATTGGAGGACTTTAGTTTGCACTTCAAACTTGGGAAGTGTGCCTCATTGGAGGACTTTAGCTTGCGCTTCAAACATGGGAAGCGTGCCTCATTGGAGGACTTTTGCCTCCGAAGAGGGCTTGTGTGTTTTCTGTCTGCTTGCCCATGCCTCTTCACCATCCGCTCCTTAGCGATTCCTCGTTATCATTTCCATAGCCATGTTCTTTTCTTTGCAAGTTATTTGTCTCTTTTCCAGAGAAATGCTCCTCATTGTTAAGTGAATCCATAGGGCAGACCCAAACTACCCGACAAGATGTCTGTTTGCACAAATGATCTTTGTCGGTTAGCGAGGGCCTGAAACCATCGCGTTGGGAAGGTGCCCTTTTGGTTGTATCAACTGTTCGTGAGGAACATTTCTTATGCAGGAATTCAATTTGGAACCTTTTCTGGCTTGACATTTATTTGCTCAATGACTTATAGGAATCGCTTTGCTTTGCGATGTGCTGACTAGGTAAGCTTTGCTTTGATTGCCTGCAATATTAAATCGACATTTTAGCAATATATTCAAGATATTTGGCATTTCGAAATAAAACAGGTCTTTTATAGTAATAGAAAACACAAGATTTATAGTTCCTATATTTCATTTGCAATGTTTTTACAATGACTTTTAATATGAGAATGATAAATCCATCATTCTTTTACAATTTGTAACAAAGCCTTAAAGTAAAACATGGATGCAAATCATTGCTGTCCCAAGCTTCTCGGGATCGAATCTCCGGTGTGAGAATAGGAACATTCTCTCCCTTCGGGGCTTTTCTTAGAGCATGAGCGTATCCTTCCATCCCATCATGATTCCTTCCCGCCGGGTGAGGGCCTCCCCTGAGTGGATGAGGATGGGTCATTCCTGTCTCTTTTGACATATTGCTGAAGTTTATTCTGTCTCAATAGTTCTTCAATCAAATTCCTTAAATGACGACATTCATTGGTGTCATGACCAGGTTGGTTGTGGAACTGACAGAACCTCCCATTATGCATAGCATTTTTCCCAACCTTCAACTCAGGTGGCTTAGGATAATCAAAAGCATCCTTGGTTGCGAGAAAGATGTTCTCCAGGGTATCAGTTAAGAGAGTAAAATCTGAAGGTTTAAAGCGGCGAGCTTTATTCAAGTCTCTCTGCTTTTTTCCACCATCGTTCTTCCTCTTCTGTCCTCTAGGTTCCCTTTTATCAGAAGTAACACCCACATTCAAAATTTCGGCCTCGATTGCTCTTGATGTCGCAGGAAAGCTTTCCAAACGCATAAATTCATCAGCCTTCTTATAGAATTTCTCAAGTGAGTTTGGCTCCTTCATTTTTAGCCATTTACCGAATTCACTCGATTTATCGATAGCCCGCATTAGATAAGTCAAAACCATCCTTGGCTCTGCGTTCTCGACTTCAGCTAGGGCTATATTGAAACGATTTAAAAATGATCTGGTAGATTCTCCGGGGTTTTGTTCTAGACTAGAGAGAGACATTATATCCTTGGCTTTTGTAGCATATAGCCTGAACTGATCCTTGAACTTCCGTGTTAAGTCAGAGAATTGATCCACGGATCTAACTGGCAGCTTTGTGAACCAAAGTAAGGCCACTCCCTCTAAGTATACCGGAAAGTAACGGCACTTGATCTCATCTGTTGCTCTTGCCCCGGTCATATGCCAATCGTACTTGTACAGGAATTGATTAGGGTCACTTGTCCCTCGATAAGCTGGGATGGTAGGAGGTACAAATTTCTTGGGAATCTCTGCATTTAAGATTTTTTCGGTGAAAGGTGTCTTACTCGGGGCAAATCCCCAATCATTTTCATCCTCTTGCCTTTGCATGCTTTCTTTCATAATCGAGCGAACCATCCCTGATAGGTACTCCTCATCGTTCAAAGGTCTTGCCGGGCAGACGTCTGCGTCCGCTGTTCTTTCGGAAGTTTGCCTGGGCAAATATTCGCGAAAAGTTGTTTGCGGGCCTGAACCTTCAGCTTGGGAAGGTCCCCTTGCAGTGGTGTTGTCTGCTTTTTGAGGAATACCTTTCTCTTGGGGGTCACGGGCATGTTCAGCATAGATTGTTTCATTATCCTGTCGTTGGTGATTTGCCTCAAGTAGAGTGTTTAACCTATCCATAATCAAGGTATTCTGGGCATTCTGGGCTTCCAACTGCGCATTTTGAGCATTCAATTGCTGATTCAATCCCAAAACTACGGCGTCCAATTCTGCTCGTGTAACTCCAGCAGTTGGAGCTGCTTGACTTGAAGGAGGAGAGGTAGCGGTATTCTCTTGAACATTATCGGATCTTGCGGAACTTCGCTTTCTCCCAGGAGCCATTATTTCCAATAAACTTTTGGTCTTTAGAGAGATTCTTTCAACAAACTTTCGCGAAGCGATGGTGAAAGTATTCCTGAGTTCAATTCTCAGTGAAAGCACCAAAAATGTTAACGCTAAAATTTGAACGCTAACACCCCGGTGAGTATAGAATTAACGTGAAAGCACCACCCGATGGTTCGGGAACAGAGTATAAGCAGAAAATTGCAGATAAGTAGTAAACAACAGCAATTTTATAGTGGTTCGGCTTAAGAGTTTGCCTACATCCACTTTGAATATCTTTATTGATGATTTCGTTACAAGTCGATACAATTCTTCCAAGTACAATACACTTTGAACTATCAAACACTTTGAACGAGTAGCTTAAGCTTCAATGTAAATGAAAGTCTTCAAATCCATGTCGGATGTATGAGATTTCTTCTTGAAGTTGTTGGTAGCGTTCTACGTGTCTTGAAAGCTTTGAGTGTAAAGTCGGTTTGGAATGCAGCAGAGTATCGGCGCTTGAGAAGAATGAGCCCAAAGGTCCGCTTCTAGTTGGAGCTATGGTTGTATTTATAGACATTTTTCGGAGTTAAGTCATAACTCGTAGATGACTCATGATAAGTCATAACTCATAGAGGACTCATGATAAGTCATAACTCGTAGAGGACTCATGATAAGTCTTAACTCGTAGAGGACTCATGATAAGTCTTAACTCGTAGAGGACTCATGATAAGTCATAACTCGTAGAGGACTCACGATAAGTCATAACTCGTAGAGGACTCACGATAAGTCATAACTCGTAGAGGACTCATGATGAGTCATAACTCGTAGAGGACTCATGATGAGTCATAACTCGTAGATGACTCATGATAAGTCTTAACTCTTAGAGGACTCATGATAAGTCTTAACTCGTAGAGGACTCATGATAAGTCTTAACTCGTAGAGGACTCATGATAAGTCATAACTCGTAGAGGACTCATGATAAGTCATAACTCGTAGAGGACTCATGATAAGTCATAACTCGTAGATGACTCATGATAAGTC
Source organism: Allium cepa (assembly GCA_030765085.1). Classification (NCBI taxonomy): domain Eukaryota; kingdom Viridiplantae; phylum Streptophyta; class Magnoliopsida; order Asparagales; family Amaryllidaceae; genus Allium; species Allium cepa. The sequence continues at coordinate 734,566,299 of CM060935.1, read as the reverse complement.
TTAACTCTTAGAGGACTCATGATAAGTCTTAACTCGTAGAGGACTCATGATAAGTCTTAACTCGTAGAGGACTCATGATAAGTCATAACTCGTAGAGGACTCATGATAAGTCATAACTCGTAGAGGACTCATGATAAGTCATAACTCGTAGATGACTCATGATAAGTCTTAACTCTTAGAGGACTCATGATAAGTCTTAACTCGTAGAGGACTCATGATAAGTCTTAACTCGTAGAGGACTCATGATAAGTCATAACTCGTAGAGGACTCATGATAAGTCATAACTCGTAGATGACTCATGATAAGTCTTAACTCTTAGAGGACTCATGATAAGTCTTAACTCGTAGAGGACTCATGATAAGTCTTAACTCGTAGAGGACTCATGATAAGTCATAACTCGTAGAGGACTCATGATAAGTCATAACTCGTAGATGACTCATGATAAGTCTTAACTCGTAGAGGACTCATGATAAGTCTTAACTCGTAGAGGACTCATGATAAGTCATAACTCGTAGAGGACTCATGATAAGTCTTAACTCGTAGAGGACTCATGATAAGTCATAACTCGTAGATGACTCATGATAAGTCTTGACTCGTAGATGACTCATGATAAGTCATAACTCGTGGAGGACTCATGATAAGTCATAACTCGTAGATGACTCATGATAAGTCGTAACTCGTAGAGGACTCATGATAAGTCGGTAACAAGTTAAGGTTGTTGAGTCGGTAACTCCTCGAGGCTGTTGAGTCGGTCTATTCTCTTAAGCCGCTAAGTCGTTCCTTCCTTAAATCGGTAGGTCGTTGCACTTCTTAGGTCGCTTTTTCCTCTAACCCGTTAACTTGTTGAAGCTTTAGGTCATATACTGTTTTGGACGGGGCACTGCCCCGCACCCTGCCGGCGGCGCTGCCCTCTGGACCCCCCTCCGTAGGGGATCTTATCTGAAAAGCCATTCAACAGAACTTGCTTTGTTGGGAGGTTGAGTTGACCATCCTTCGAGACGAACTATCATTAGCTTCTCGGTCAATTTTTGATATCACGGCCTTGCTGAAAAAGTGGAGTTAACAGTATACAAGATCCCAGGTACCGGTTTTGTCTAAAGCAGACATTTCCTCAAACATAGCACGTTGCCATACAGGAGAACGAACAGCCTCCGAGTAAGAAGAAGGCTCATAGAAAGTGTCAATGGAAACAAGAAATGAAGCAAAAGCCCGAGAGTAACAAGAGTAAGCAAAATCAGATAATTGAGTAGATTTAAGTATGCGAGTGGGATAGCGTGGTTGAACAGGATCAGTCATCACAGGAGGTGTTTGAACAGTCGTAGTAGCAGGGGATAAAGTGTCACCTGCAGAAGGAGGAGGAACAGAATGTATGGATGACGGAGCATCAATGGTAAGAGGTGGTGAATCAGAGGAGTTATCAGCAGGAAATGGATCAATGTGAATAAGATCAGACTTAGTCATACTATGAGGACTAGCTGGAATAGAGTAGAAGGGAATATGTTCAATAAAGGAAACATGACGAGAAACATATAGTTTATTTGAAGAAGGATCATAACAGCGATAGCCTTTTTGTCCAATACCATACCCAAGAAAAACACGTATAGCAACACGTGAAGATAATTTTGTATGTTCTACGTGTGGATGAAGAACAAAACAAGTGGAACCAAACACTTTTAGGTGAGAGTAATCAGGAGTTTGACCAAACAACTTGGCATGAGAAGAAATACTAGAGTTATGAGAAATCGGGATCCTATTAATAAGATAAACGGAAGTAAGAACGGCTTCTTTCCAAAATTCTTTTGGAACGCTAGCTGAAAGAATCATAGAACGGGCAGTATCAACAATGTGTCTATGTTTTCTTTCAGCAACACCATTTTGTTGCGGGGTATCAGTGCAGGAAGTCTGATGCAAAGTACCATCAACCGTGAATATGTTAGAAAGATCTCCCTTAGTGTATTCCCCCCTAAATCAGAACGAAAGCATTTAACAATAGCAGAGTGTTGTGTTTTAACATATGCTTGAAATGCAGTATATATATCAATAAACTCATAACGACGTTTCATCAAAAAAATCCAACAATAACGAGTATAGTCGTCGATAAAAGATACATAATATCTGCACCCACCTTTTGTGGGGATGGGTGCTGGACCCCAAACATCAGAATGAACTAAGTCAAAAGGTGCAGTGGAAGTAGAAACACTTTGATTAAAGGACAAAGCAGAAAAATTTCTAAGTTTAGAACCGCTACAATCTGAAATATCATGAGAACGTAAATCTCCCAAAACACCAGAATTACACAAGAATTTAAGACGAGAGCTAGAAATATGACCAAGTCTAGAATGCCATAAATAAAACTTAGAAGACAGTGGAGTTAAATGAAAAGAAGAAAGGTCAATACTAGCAGCAACGGCATGACTTGGAATGTGCAAGTCATCCAAAACATAGAGACCGCCCTGCCTACGGCCTGTCTCAATCAACTTCTTGGAGTTGGGATCCTGCACAGAGCAAGTGGTAGAAGAAAAATGAACAAGATATCCAAGATCACAAAGTTGTCCGACCGACACAAGATTCATAGTTAATTTAGGAATACAATAAACATTTGGGAGGGAAACGTGTGTGGTTTGAATTGTACCGATTCCTGTTAATGGCAAAGGTGTGCCATTAGCAGTCAAAATAGAAGGTGAGCGAGAATCAAAAGACATAGATATAAATGATGAACAATCATGGGACATATGATATGAGGCACCAGAATCCAAAATCCACAAAGGAGAATTCAAACCTGATATGGAGGGAGCTGACATGGCAAAGTGCTGAGATTGAGGAGCAGTCATGTTTTGAGACGAAGACTGGCTAGTAAGGAACTTCTGAAATTGTTCTGCAAGAGAGTCCATAGAGGAATCCACAACTGATACATCAGAAGGATGTACCAATGCAGCAGTATTAGGCTGGGAATTACCTCGTGACTGTCCATGTCCTTGTGCAGTAGAGAGGGACTGTTGTTAGCTACCACGTTGTTGCTGTTGTCATCTATCACCTGGTTTAAAACTTTGATTTTTTTGTCGAGCCAATAATTCAGGACATTGATTTTCCCAATGGCCTGGTTGTTTACAATAATTACAATCACGAACATTCTTGATATTTACCTTGTTGCGTTGAGATGTGATTGGTAAAATCCCTGTAGCAAAAACAGATGCAGAAGAAGTCTGTGCAACTTTCTCAGTTTGAGACTTCAAGCGAGTTTTTTCAGCTAATGATTCATGTAGAACAGAATCAACAGAAGGTAAAGGAGTGCGATGTAGGATGGACGCACGACAATGCTCGTACTCTGGTCGAAGAGCCATCAACAATTGAACAAGACGTTGTTCCTCCCTACGAGCGATATATGGAGCAAATGACCTAAGCTCAACAACCTCAGTCATAGCCAATTGATCCCAAAGAGAAGTAATTTAAGAATAAAAATCTTGAATATTTCGATCATTCTGAGACAATGATCGAATATCAGCCTCTAATTGATATTGAACGGCAAAGTTAGAACACACAAAAAGTCGCTCCAAATAGTCCCAAACTTGCTTAGCAGTATCATACTTAGCCAATTGCATACCAATTTTATTTTCAACAGAATTATTAATCCAAGTGATGATCTTTGAATTGTTAGTATCCCATTTCTCCATCAATTGAACATTAGCATCTTTAGGAGCCACAATAACACCAGAAATATATCCCCACATCTGTTTTTCTTTCAGAAAATTTTTCATGACATAACTCCAATAAGAATAGTTTTTTCCATCTAAACGAACATTAATAGCCTGTAATGAATCATCACCTCCTGCCATATTTTGAAGTCAGCAACTGTTTCAGGTCAAGACAGGTATCAATTGGGCTAGAGTTTTGGGAACTAGGGTTTCTGGTTGATCGGCAGGCTGGGGTTTCGGGACAGGGAGATCGGCAGGCTAGGGATTCGGTGCTTTTTAGGGTTTCAGCAAGGAGATCGACAGCTGGGGCAGGCGGATCGGCAGCTGGGGGCTTGGGGGAAGGCAGGGAGATCGGCAGGCTGGGGACTTGGGGACGGGGCTCTGAGGATTTGGGACAAAATCGACGACAGGCTAGATGCTAGGGTTTGGAGCAGATGATGATACCAGGCTAGAGTTTCGGGTTGAGGCAGAGAAGACTAGGCAGCGACGAGGCAGCGACGAGACAGCAGGCAGAAACAGGAACGAGGCTCTGATACCATGTAAACATTTGTATAATCAAATAAGAAGAAAAAGATAATTCATATTATTCAGCAAGACGGCTGAGCAAAAAAGAGATTGATTATATTAGGGTTACAGAAATAGGTTTATATAGATAGAAAGCATAAACAAGAAAAAAGGCTAAAAAGCCCAATATGCTAACAGTCAGCAAGTATACTTTTCGTCAATTTATACAGGATTATTGGTTAAATGAGCCTGAGTTAAGTACATCACACAGTGTATTTTTTCCTCACCCTGTCCAAGTATACCGAATCCTTACTTTGACTTTGTTATATTAACCATCCCAAATGAATGTGCTATGATCTCAAACTAATGTCAAAATTAATCGAATAGTTATTAACTATTTAAGTATTTGCCACAGATTTGATCAACCAGGTTAAATTACAGATACATGTGTTAGGACAGGAATCAGCAGGAAATGACATCAGAATGACTGCGTGTTTATGGTGGTAAGTTAATGGGACATGTGCTAAGGGTGGAATGTATGCATGTATTATGTATATATGTATGTATGTATGCATGTGCGCGGTGGAGGCAAGATTGGCTAGCTTGAGGAAAGCCGCTGAAATTTTCAATCATAGCACAAAAAATATATATCTGGTATTAGGCCCTATCTCGAATATTATTATAGCCTTATCTGAAAATTAATCAACACAGTGAAAGTTTAATTTCGTAACCATGAATGGCTATCATACTTTCAACTATAAAATGATGATGCAAAAATGAAATTATCACAAGCCACAGTGTTAATGTTTATATAATGAAACTAGGATCATACGTGAAGTGTTTTAGTTTTTCCTATTTAGTGAGTTATTATACACAACGATAATATTGCCCTGGCTGAAATCATGGGCTAGCTCCGCTGTTATGTATGTGTATGTGTATGCGTATGCCTATATGTATACGTTACGCATGCGCACACACTATAGCATAGAGTTGAAAGATGGCATAACCACTTTGATTTATCCAACTGTGTTAGGATTGAAATGAGTTAATCATACATTTCGAAGAGTGATCTTTAGACTGATTAGAGATGCCTTCTTTAGCGACTCAATTGCATTTTCCAGTAATAAAATGCATAAGTTAACTCTGTACAGAAACATAACACAGAAGAAACATACATTGTTCAAAATAATTTTCAACTTACAAGAGCAGATATAATTTCTTCCACGGTTTTTTTTGGAAAAGCATCTGTTGATTATATCCAACCTAGAAGATATGACAAAAAAAATATTTTTAGCACATATTTGCAAAGCGCATCTACTCTCTGAATTATGTTTCAAACATACTGGAAAGATTTAAGTCTTACTGTCTTAACAGGTTTACAAAGCGTCTTTTGGAATAAATTAAAATACATAGTATTTAACCAGTTCAATGTATTTCTGAATACAACTACAATTACACCAAATATTGCACAACAGAATTTCCACTACAAAAAATTATATCAGAAAGGAAAAATAAGCAGCATGTGACATTATCAGAAGCGGTTAGATTAATTTTTCAGTTAATACTGCATTTCAAATATATTTCGTAACAACAACAAAATATTTGGCAATAGACTGACAAAATGGATAGTACATTGCACTGTTCTTTAAGTTTCCAAAAAAAGGCTTGTTAGAATGTAGCACACAGCAGTATCTATATCGAAGTTATAAAAGGCGAAAGCGTGCATGGGACGTCTTTGTGCTCGTAGGGTGAAGCATAAGCCTTGAACCGCAAGTTTTTCAAGTAAATTTAAAAGCATCACATATCAAGGAATTAAACATGCCAAACAATCAATTGGCTAAACAAATTTTTTGTTGAACAATGAACATGCATCGTTTGAGGTAGAGACTTGACATAACGGTTAGGTGACCCGCATGATGATCTGGGCGTCCATGTTCGAGTCTGGAAAAAGCATCTTCGCAATACAAGGAAAAGATTGCGTACATTATTTGTTGTAAATTTTCAAAGAATGCTTTTGGATTTGAGTTTTGATTTGGAAGAGAAGAAGAAAAGAAGAAAGATCTATTAGTCCCACATTCTAGAGTTTTATACAATAATCTTGTATAAGTATAGCTCTCTCAAGTGAATGTTGGGTCCTTGGGGCTTCCACTTGTTTGCTTTATTTTGAGGAGAGAAGTCATGCAACACCACACGCGCGTCGTCGTCGTCCGACGGGTTTCGAGTCCGAAAATAATTTTTAGATCTAATGTGAACAGTAACGGAAAAAATCTCAGCCCGTTAAGGACCCATAACCGATTTTCTGAAATTGGAATAAAGGGCGGTAAATTGCAACGGTTTTCTGAACGTTGCAAATATGAATGGACGCGACGTTTGAATTGAAACTGTTGCGAACCGTTGCAAACGGTCGTGACGCTTCGCGAATGAACACCTCTTCACATCTATAAATAGCAACGCCCAGAAATCATCACAGTTTAGTTTTCGAATCCTCTTCTTCTTCCCCGAACAATTCTGCAACGCCATAATACCATTGCTCTGTTTTGTGACGCCTCCAAGGTGTTGCAAATTCAGAAACCGTTGCAGAATTGCTCTCTTCTTTCTCTTCATTCTGTTCTTTATAAATTGCATCATCATAGACTATTTTCTAAAGTGTTCTTGGTTGGATCAAAGTCGTACAAACTTTGAATCCGATTACGCTGTTGTAGGGCTTCATTGAATCCTCAAAGTCGATAGTTCGATAACCCGTTTATACCTGGTGGGTTGAACTATTGTCTGAAAAAATCTATTCTATAGATCCTTGAAGTCAAAAGTACAGCATTATCTTCATCACAATCGCCATCAAATTCGCCTCAAACCGCAAAATCCCCAACATTATCGACCTCCACAAAGCCCGCTATTGTACGAAAGCCTCGTGCACTGGGTTCCACCTTTAATGAACATGCATCGATTACAATCTTACTCTACATTTTAATAAATAGTAAACATGCATTCTTAATTCAATAGTAAACATGCATTGTTTATTCATATAACTTAGCAATTAGCAATATTTGGCTTAGCAAGTTAGGTATATATAACTTGACAGTTGTAGATTATTAAACGATAAACAACAATATCATATCAAGTTGCTGTTATTATTTTGCCTTGTATCATCCCTCTCCTATTCTTCTTCTTTTAAAAAATGATTTCAACCCAAATCAAAAATCCATTTCAATATAGAAATCAATTTTGAAAGTGATTGCTACATATTAATTTTCGTAAATCAAAAAATACGTATGACTCCTGAACATTAAACCTGAAAAAACACGGCTGACCCGCCACAACCACACCCCAGGTAAGCCAAACCTTTCAGTTGGCTTAAGAAGCAGCTGCGAGAAATCAAACTCCTCAAGAATCGAACTCCTCACCTCATATGAGGGAGGCCGTTGCTCTTGCCAACTACGCGAAGCATGCAAATAATTTTGTAACTTTTATTAGACCCCATCTGAGATAATTTTTATGTTAAGGCGCATGCCTCACCAACCTGAGGCATGTAAGGCGTATGCTTCAAACATCTCAGACTGCCTAGACGTAAGCCTTAGAGATAATAAGCCTTTCTGAGTAAACCTCAAAACGTTATACATTCCCTTGTCTTGAGGCGCTACTCAAGGCGAGCCTTAACACGAGCTTTTTAGAACACTTATCTATATGTAAAACAATGGTATATTTATTCAAATGTCAAGTGATGCTGATTGAAGCAAAATGCATGTTATGTTGGCAAAGATAAAGCGGCCATGGTGTTGTTATTTAAAAGTAATGAAAATGGATGAAGATAGCATAGTAGTCTAAAATCAATTTGACCTATTATATGCACTGCTTTCTTTCAGAGGCACTGATTGTGAGAACCTGTCAATGATCTCACAAATTTTAAAAGAATCAGAAGCATCCACCCGAACAAGGGAGTCTTCCAGCAAATCCAGTTTCTGTTAGCTAATATGTTTATTATTCAAGGACAAATCACATTTGCATTCTACACTATTGTATGTGATTCTAAATTACCAAGAAATGCATTAAAAGAAATAATTTAAAAAAAATCAATGCAAAGAAAATGTACATTATTCAAGGACAAATCCCATTTGGATTGTACGCTGTTGGATGTGATTACCAGGAAGTGCATTGATTTTAAAATAAAATATAAATCAATCAATCAATACGAAGCTAATAACCTGGAAGTATATCGTCTTCTAAATCTCAAAAGAATTCAAAGTGTAAACCTTACTATATAATTGAAGTAACTGAAACTGAAGATGCTTACCAGTAAGAATGAACGAATGAAGGTGTGCTTTCTCTGATATGTAATCTAGTGATCCACTCACCATATATTGCATCATCTCAGCGTTCATTCAATCCAAAGGGAGATATTCTTCTGCAACTTTATTTCAGATACTGGGCTTAAAGCCCAATACATTTATTTGTATCATATATATACTGATGTACAAAAGTCGTGTATGATAATCATCATTTGCAGCAATAAAACATCTATTTGTTCAAATATCATTCAAATCAAAATATCTGTTTTAGATTGTATTTCTTTCTTGGTATCGGAGCCAAGGTCTGTGAAAACTGCACTGATCATAGTTGTAAGTCCATCAGAAAAGTCTCATCACGTGGACTCCTCTCATCAAAGATCCGAGATCTCGTCACTTGAGAGTTCTGCCTATTCATTGATAATCAGTGCCTCGCCAAAAACTCTGTCTGGCTGCATAAGACTACCAGGAAAAGCATAAAATTCTAAACCAAAGGAGCAAACTGATCAAGAACATCAAGAAAATTCGCAGTTGAATCAAGAGCATCAAGAAAACTCATCAGAAAGCAAATTGTTCACAAATAAAAAAAATCATCATCTAAGTTCACAAGACACCATCAAGATTCAACCACAAAAAATTTCTTAAGTTTCCCAATTCAAAGAAGGCTCAGGTTCAGAATTTACATACCAATTTCTTATTGCTCAGGATTGTAGCATTCATCATGTCCAATTTGGATGATGTAACAAGCCCTAAGATAACACAAAACCAACCACAATCAGATCCAGTGAATGATCTGATGAAGGCAATAATCAAGCCTCAGAGTCAGATGATATCCATTCATCTTGATGAATCGAATTTCTTGCTCTGGAAATTACAAGTGGAAACATCCATCAGAGGCTATGGATTAGAGGACTATATTCTTGGCACAAGAATTACTCCACCAAAGTTTGTTAAAGATAATGAGGACAAACTGGTACCAAATCAAGAATACATAGCACACCAGAGGCAAGATAGTCTGGTATGTGCATGGATGATGTCATCCATAAGTGCTTCAATCTTGCCACAGCTTATAGGCTGCAAAACCGCTCAAGAAGTATGGACAACAATTGAAAGAAACTTCACATCCCAGTCATCTGCAAGAATCATGCACCACAGAAGACAACTACAAAATATTAGAAAGAATGACATGACAATGAATGAGTATGTACTCAAAATCAAAAACCTATGTGATCGACTAGCTTCAGCAGGTCATAAAGTATCAGAATCAGAACATGTTCTGCACATAATCAGTGGGTTAGAGAGTGATTATGAAGCTGTTGTGGCCATCATCTCACTATGGAACCTACACCATCCTTACAATTTGTATATTCTACCCTTCTTTCACATGAAGGAAGGATAGAGCATAACAAAATAGTCAGTTCAGATATTTCTGTCAATTACACATTCAACAAAAGCAAGCAAAATTCAAACACCAAAGGACAGTTCAATAATTATCAAAGAGGTGGAACATCCAACAGAGGAAGAAGAGGAGGCAGAAGCAACACTAGCAATAAAATAAGATGTCAAATATGCGAAAAACATGGTCATGGAGCAAATAAATGTTACTTTAGATTCAACAAGAACTATACTCCATCACAACAAGGCAGTAGTACAAATATAAATCTAGTCACTATACCAAAAGACAGCAACTCAACTCAAGCAGATGCTCTAAACACTGAATTAGCAACAAATGATGATACTGCAGATGACTGTTGGTACCCAGATTCAGGGGCTACCAATCATATAACCAACAATCTCAACAATTTAAACTTGGGGAACAAAGAGTATAAAGGTACGCAAAATCTTTCTGTTGGTAATGGTAAAACTGTGCATATTACACACACTGGAAATGCAAGAATACTAGGACCTAAACAACTTATTCTAAGAAATTTGCTAAGGGTTCCTTCAATTAAAAAAAAATTAATGAGTGTTTCCCAATTTGCAAGAGACAATAAAGTTTATTTTGAATTTTATGAAACATGCATAGTTAAAGATATACTAACTCAAGAAATTATCTTACAGGGTAAAGAAAACAATGGATTGTACAGATTTGATTTTTCAAATTCAAAAACCTCTGAAAATGAGGAAAATACTCTTGTAATGAATGTTACTAGTGATTCTAAAAACTGTAATAAATTTGATTTGTGGCACCGCAAACTGGGACATCCCAGTATGAAAATTGTAAAACATGTCATGAATAGTAATAACATTTCATCTAGTGACATCACTGATTCTTATTTTTGTACTTCTTGCCAATTGGGAAAGAGTCATAAACTTGCATCTCCAGATTCTCACACGAATTATATAAGGCCACTTGAGTTAATTGCTAGTGATTTATGGGGGCCAGCACCTATTAGCTCTGATTACGGTTACAAATACTACATATCATTTATAGATGCTTATTCAAGATTTGTATGGATATACATGCTAAAGTCTAAGTCAGAAACCAGTAATATAATGCAGTTCATCACCAAGGTTGAAAACGTGACTGGAAACAATGTATGTGCATTTCAATCAGATGGTGGAAAAGAATTTCTTCCTTTAAAAGGTTTCTTTGAAAGGAAAGGTATTAACCATCAGACTACATGTCCATACACATCTGAAAAAAATGGAATTATTGAAAGAAAACATAGGCACATTCTGGAAACTGGTTTAACTTTATTAGCACAAGCCTCAATGCCCCTAAAATTTTGGCCAAAGGCATTTAACACTGTTGTACACTTGATAAATATACTACCAACAAAGATTCTTAAGTTCAAGTGTCCACAAGAAATATTAACTAGAATAAAGCCATATTATGAGCATCTAAAAATATTTGGGTGCCAACGTTTTCATTGCTTAAGATCTTATAACAAACACAAATTAGAATTTAGGTCTACCCCTTGCACCTTCATAGGATATTGTAATAAACAAAAGGGGTATAGATGCTTAGACAACAAAGGAAATATATATATATATATATATATATATATATATATATATATCTAGACATGTAAAATTCAATGAGCAGGTGTTTCCTTTTAGCAATACTGAAGTCAAAACCACTAAAAAGGTGAGAAATACAAAGTTCATAATTCCTGATCTACCTGATGAGATTGAAGCTCTGCCCTCAACACAGCCTATAAGAAGTGTCATTAGCACAAGCTCTCAACATACCATGACTCCTAGAGAGTCAGGTTAAGAGCAAGCTGCACATGAAGATGATAGCAACAATCTGAATCTTCAAAGCCAAGAAACAAGTAGTTCAAGTCATGATCATGACATCAAAAATAATGACATGGCCTACAGTAGCTCAAACAACAGTTCTGACAATACTGTCAGAAATAATATCAATACTCATCCAATGTTAACTAGAGCAAAATGTGGTGTTTATAAACCAAAAATTATCAACAATATGGTTCTTCAGGAAGAACCTTCATTCTACATAGAAGCTACTCAAAGTGATAAATGGAGAGCAGCTATGCAGGATGAATACAATGCTCTAATTAAAAAAGGAACTTGGGATCTGGTTAAGAAACCAGAAAACAAAAATATAATAGGATGCAGATGGACTTTTAAATTAAAGAAGAATGCTGATGGTTCAATTTCTAAATACAAAGCAAGGCTAGTTGCAAAAGGGTATTCACAACAGTATGGGTTTGATTTTTCAGAAACTTTTTCCCCTATTGTGAAACCTTCCTCAATCAGAGTCACTCTAACAATTGCCTTGAATACAAATAGGAACATCAGACAATTAGATGTCAATAATGCTTTTCTCAATGGTGTTTTGCAGGAAGAAGTATTTATGGAGCAACCAGAGTGATTCATTCTAAAATCAGACAAAGGGCTGGAATGCAAACTCAATAAAGCCATTTATGGGTTAAAACAGGCTCCAAGAGTCTGGTTTAACAAGCTCAAATCAACACTTGTGGAATTTGGCTACAACTCACTAAAATCTGACAACTCCATATTTACTAAAATTAATAATCTAGCCACTACTTATATACTAATTTATGTTGATGATCTTATTATCACAGGGAGCAGTGAATCAAAAATTAAGAAACTCACAGCAATGCTTAACTCAAAATTCTCAACTAAGGATCTGGGAGACCTGAATTACTTTCTAGGAATTGAAGTACAGAGAACATCAAAATCCGAAATACATCTCAATCAAAGGAAGTACATTTTAGAAATATTATCCAGAACCAAAATGGACAAAGCAAATCCTCTACCAACTCCAATGATTGTAAATCATCAGCTTTCAAAATACAAGGGTGAAGCAATTCAAAATGTCAAACAGTACAGGAGGTGCACTTCAATATGTGACCATAACAAGGCCAAACATATCATTCTGCTTGAATAAAGTTAGCCAGTACATGCAAAATCCTTCAGACATTCATTGGAAAGCAGTAAAAAGAATACTCAGATATCTGAGAGGAACAATAGATCATGGTCTTATTTTGAAAGCTAGTAACACACTTAACATAAGTGCATATGCTGATGCTGACTGGGGAACAGATATAGATGATCGGAAGTCAACATCAGGGTATTGTATTTATTTAGGTAAAAAAACCTGTATCATGGAGTGCCAAGAAACAGAACACCGTGTCAAGATCCAACACTGAGGCCGAATTTAGACGTGTGGCAAGTGCAGCAGCAGAAGTTATGCGGTTAGAATCTCTTTTAAATGAACTCAACATCAAAACAGACAGAGCAACAATCTGGTGTGACAATGTTAGTGCAATCTCTTTAACATCTAATCTAGTACTTCACTCGAAAACCAAGCATATTGAACTAGACCTCTACTTTATCAGAGAACAATTAATTAAAGGAAAAATAAGAGTTGGATACATACCATCGTCGCATCAAAAAGCGGACATACTTATTAAACCATTATCGAGGTCAAGCTTCACAAGACTAAGAGAAGAGCTCAATATCGATGTCGCTAAACCTAGCAGAAGATCTCATAGGATAGTCTTCATACCAGATTGAGGGACATATCTTGTTCGTTGTATCTCCTCCTTAAAAAAATAATGCCGCCACCATATTTCTTTTTCTCGTGCAAACCCTAGATCTTTCGGGTTTGAGGGGGGGAGTAAGAATGAACGAATGAAGGTGTGCTTTCTCTGATATGTAATCTAATGATCCACTCACCATATATTGCATCATCTCAGCCGTTCATTCAATCCAAAGGGAGATATTCTTCTGCAACTTTATTTCAGATATTGGGCTTAAAGCCCAATACATTTATTTGTATCATATATATACTGATGTACAAAAGTCGTGTATGATAATCATCATTTGCAGCAATAAAACATCTATTTGTTCAAATATCATTCAAATCAAAATATCTGTTTTAGATTGTATTTCTTTCTTTACCAGAAATTCAAGAAAAATATAATAAAGAAGAGCAACAAATTTAGTAGAAATTGCATGATATTGTGGATATGCATGTTTATGGTGGAGGGAACAAAGTGAGTTGATATTTAGTTGAAGTGACTTAAACATTAATAAATTATTATTATTTAAAAAAAACATACCAGAATTTCAAGAGCGAATACGTTAAAAAACAGCAACGGATTTAGTAGATAGCGCGGGTATGCATGTATACTTTAGAGGAAACAAAGTGAGTTGCATTCTAGCTACTGTATGCGATTCTAAATTACCAAGAAACGAATTGACTTGGAAAAATAAGCAATTTAAATCTAATATGTTTATTATTCAAGGACAAATCACATTTGCATTTCTAAGCAATAGTGGGTATGCGCATTACTGTGGGTATAACAAGTGAAGTAATGAACAACAACAAATTTGGTAGAAATTACATGATATAGTGAGTATGCATGTTTACCGTGGAGGATGTTAGAATTCTCAAAATAAGGGTGAATGAGATATGTCCCACATCGCCAAAAATATGTTCATTTTTTGGTTTATATAGTATACTCTCAATTTTTATATTGGTTTTTAGGGTTGGGTAATTTTGAACGAGGGGGAGGACCTATATGGACATTAGCCTAACGCACGGGTGCGGGTGCAATAAGAGTGGATCATGTTATATTTTTACTGTACAGAAGTGAACGGTAAAAATATAAAAGTGGACTGTTGCAAATCGCAACAATTTCTTACCGTTGCAAACGAAGAGACGCGACTGTTGCAAACCACAACAGTTTTCGGTTGTTGCAAACGAAGAGACGCGACTATTGCAAACAGCAACAGTTTTCGACCGTTGCAAACAGTAACGCTTTTTGGCGTTGCAAATGAAGTGATGCTAATTTTCTTGGTGGGTGTAGCCATTGGGAATTCGGCTATAAATAAGGAGGAAACCTGATCACTTTCCTCACTCAATCGATTCTGAATTTTCTCTTCTTCCTCTTTGTTTCTTAATATCTTCAATCCGTGCGCTTTTGCATATCACACAGAAGATCATACACATCACAATCTCGAGCAGATCACGTCTGTTGTATCTTAAAAGACTTTGAATAAAGTCTTAAGGAAATTATTAAGACAAGACTCAAACGTAATTTCCTTCTTCAACTGGCTAGATTTCTAGTTGATTTATATATATATATATAAACATCGTTTTCTTTCTGCGTTGCATTATTTTTTTAAATAGTATAACGTTTGATTTATCACTATAGTTATTATTGCTATAGTTGTTACTTTGTTGTTATAATGAATTACAACATACTTAGTGTTAAAATAACTAATACAGAATTCCAGAGTAGTGGAAATCTGAGTTGTAAACTTGTGAGACAAGTTTATTATTGATTCGTCTCTGTTTTGGTATACTAGACGTATAACATTTTAAGACTTTACTGTTTTAACTAAAACAGAGATGGCAACGGTTGAACTATCAACAAAGGCTACTACTCACAACAGGCTTAATCCATTCAAAGGACATGGTGATGACTTCATAAAGTGGCAAAATCAAATGCTATTTTATCGTACCACACTCGGTCTGCAACGGTATCTCGAGGAGGAGGAACTGATTCCTGCACCAGGCAAGGAATCGGATGTTGATATGTGAAAGCATTCCGATTTTCTATGCAGAAACTATATTCTGAATTGTCTCGACAAGATGCTATACAAAATATATCAGCCTCTAAAGACAGCAAAAGCACTCTGCAATGCACTTGCCACAAAATATAAGACGCAGAATATCGGTCTTAAAAAATTCATTGTAGATAAATTCATGGACTACAAGATGGTTGACTCCAAACCGGTGACCGCTCAACTGCATGAACCGTAAATCACATTCATGAACTCGAAGCGAAAGGTCATAAGGTTGGAGAATCATTTTTGGTTGAAGCCATCAGGAAAAAATTGTAGTCATCATGGATAGATCACCGCAATTATCTAAAGCATAAGAAAAAGAAAATCTCTTTACAGGATCTCATAATCCAACTAAAAATTGAGGCAGATAACCGTAGAGTTACAAAACCAAGCGAGGAGGTATTTGTGGCTGAAGAGTCAAAGACCAAAAATAAAAAGAAGAATTTCCAGAAGAAAATGAAAGCTCCATACAACAAACCAAAAGACAACAAATGAACCAAAAAGTTTAATGGCGAGTGTTGTGTTTGCGGAAAGGTTGGACATGCCGCTAAGATTGCAGGCACAAAAAGGAATGCAACAAAGAGGAAAATATAGTAGAAAACATGAAAGTAGACGAGTTCAACTTCTCGGCAATTGTATCTGAATGCAATTTGGTTCAGAATCCTAACCAATGGTGGGTAGACACAGGCGCTACTCATCATGTCTGCTCTGACAAATCTATGTTTTCTACATATCAGAAATTCGATCACTAGAAAAACTCTATATGGGTAATTTCTGCAGTATCCATGATTGAAGGCAGTGGCACGGTAATCCTCAAGTTTACTTCTAGAAAAAATGTCAAGTTAAATGGCGTGCTCCACGTGTCAAACATACGCAAGAATCTCATCTCTGGTGCAGTGCTATCAAAGAAAGGATTCAAAATGGTGTTCGAGTCAGACAAGATGGTTCCGTCCAGGGCTGGAATGTATATCGGAAGGGGATATTTATGTGATGACCTATTTAAGGCAAATGTAGCCGTTATCGGCAATAAAACTGTGTATTCTGATTGTGCTATTAATAAAATTGAAGTTTTTTACTTGCTTGAGCATGAAATTTTACTATAGCATGATAGATTGGAACACATAAATTTCCGAAAAAGGAAAACATTATCACACTTGGGATTAATTTCGAAATTCCAAGTAGATAAGAACTACAAATGTGAGACATGTGCAAAAGCAAAAATGGTTAAAAAAACCATTTCAATCTGTTGATAGAAGCACAAACCAGTAGGTTTGGTTCATACTGATTTATGTGATTTTAAATCGTTGCCTACAAGAGGTAGGAAAAAGTAATTTATCACGTTTATTGACCATTATACGCGATATTGCTATGTATATCTTTTGAATAGTAAAGATGAAGCAATTACATCATTTATAAAGTACAAGGCTGAGGTAGAAATTCATTTAAATAAAAAAAATCAAGATATTGAAATCTGATCGAATGGAGAATATGAAGCATCATTTGAACAGTTCTGTGCCGAAAATGGTATAATTCATCAAATAATAGCTCCATGTTCACCATAAAAAAATGGTGTAGCCGAGAGGAAGACAGAACGTTAAAAGACATGATTAATGTCATGCTTTTAATCTCTGGACTACCGACGAACTTGTGGGGGGAAGCCTTAAATATGTCTAATCACATATTAAACAAAGCCCCTCACAATAAAATAGGAACAATTCCATATGAGTTATGGAAAGGATACAAACCAAGTTTTAAATACCTCAAAGTGTGGGGTGCTTGGCAAAAGTTCCAGTTCCACCTCCCAAGAATGTCAAACTTGGACCAAAAACAGTAGATTGTTACTATTTAGGGGAAGCCCAAAATAGTAGTGCCTACAGATTTCTGATATTCAAGTCTGATATAGCTGATATTCATGTAAATATAATCATGCAATCTAGAGATGCATCATTCTTTGAAGACGTGTTTCCGCACAAAAGGAATGAAGGGAATAATGTCCCTAAAAGGACAAGAGAAGGATCAAGCAATTTACATAAAGATGAAACTCATCATGAGATTGAGGAAGTCGAAAGAAGTGTAAGGGCAAAGACTTTCAAGACATTTGGTTCAGATATTTTTTCACATATGTGTTAGAACACGAACCTCAAACGTACGAAAAAGCAATGTCATCTTATGAATCTTCATGTTGAAAAGAAGCAATCTAAAGTGAAATTGATTCAATTCTAAGTAATAAAACTTGGAAAATTGTTGATATTCCACCAAGAATAAAACATATAGGCTGTATATGGATTTTCAAGAAGAAAATGAAAGCAGATGGATCTATCGACAAGTATAAAGCCAGATTAGTAGCCAAAGGATATCGTCAAAAAGAAGGAGTAGACTTCTTTGATACATATTCGCAATATTCGCTGATAACACGAATAACATATATAAGAATGCTAATAGCAATTGCATCGATCTATAATCTAGAAATTCATCAAATGGATGTAAAGACAGCATTCTTAAATGGAGATCTCGATGAGAAGATCTACATGGAGCAACTTAAAGGTTTTGTTTCCAAAGGAAATAAAAACAAAGTCTGTAGATTAGTAAAATCATTATACGGACTAAAACAAGCTCCAAAACAACGGCACGTAAAATTTGATAGTGTCATGACGAGAAATGGTTTTCGTATAAATGAATGCGATAAGTGTGTTTATTATAAACATATTGGACAATCATATGTGATGATTTGTTTATATGTAGATGATATGTTAATATTTGGTCCAAATACTCAGGTAATAGAGACCATAAAGAAGATATTACAGCAATTTCGATATGGAAGACTTAGGAGTTACAGACGTTATTTTGAAAATCAAAATAATAAGAACACCTAATGGAATTGAATTATCTCAGTCACACTATGCAGACAAAGTGATTGAAATTTTTTAAAATTTTGGAATTAAAGGAGTAAGAACAACTTTTAACTCATTAGAAGTACTGCATAAAAACACCAATAAGAGTGTAATGCAACTGGAATACTCTCATGTAATAGGATGTCTCATGTATCTCATGAATTGCATGAGACCAGACATAGCTTATGCAGTAAGTAGACTGAGCAGGTATACAAGCAATACAAGAAAGGAACACTAGAAAGTACTACTGAGAGTGCTTGGATATTTAAAAAATACCACAAGTTATTCCTTACATTATGGAAAATATCCTACGGTCTTAGAAGAATATAGTGATGCAAACTGGATTACTAATTCAGATGAATCAAATCAATGAGTGGTTATGTATTTACCTTAGCAGGGGCAGCAGTGTCATGGAAATCAACTAAACAAACATGCATAGCTCAGTCCACTATGGAATCAGAGTTCATCGCTTTAGATAAAGCAAGAAAAGAAGCAGAATGGCTTCATTATTTTTTAGAAGTGGCCTAAACCTGTACCGACCATATGCATAAAGCCTACACTGTGAATCCAAGCTGTGCTAAGAACAACGCACAACTTTGTGTATAATGGAAAGTCACGACACATTCGTCGACGCCATAACACAATTAGGCAGTTACTCTTAAATAGAACTATTTCCATAGATTATGTGAGAATAAATGATAACCTAGCGGATCCATTTACTAAAGGTTTAAAAGCCTAAATCACCAAGAGTTATCTTATACGGAAACCTATCCTAGCGATTGGAGATCCCACGGACTAGGATCGATAGGTAAACTAGTTCTGAGTAACTCAAGACGTAATGCATTTGCGTGGACATAATCCAACTCCATTCCTATGGTGCACAATATAAATGCATGCCTACATAAGTATTTAAAGGTTAAAACTATGTTTTTTAATGATGACCATATCTTGGAAATAACAAGTGGAGTATATAGAGGATACTCTTAACAGTTGCGATCACCTATGTTAGTATGAGCTGGGTCGACTCTTTGAGAATATTAAGGGCTTTTATTCTCTAAAAACGCTCGCAAAACCAAAAATTGTTCAGGACCAAATGAACACAACCAAGAGATTGGATGTGAAAAGAAATAATGCTTTGTAAAGCTTATTGCCTGGTTATAAAATAACGGCTAACGGTTCAAGATGAAATAATTCACCGATTAGCCAAGTATATCCGATAAGTTTTAACTAGGAAAAGTTCAAAGTGAAATATCTACTTATTCTCGATATAGCATTATTTTCAGATGAACTGTGTGATATTACATTTTATGTAGAGGAGACATATATCGTCATTCATGTGGGGGATTGTTAGAATTCTCAAAATAAGGGTGAATGAGATATGTCCCACATCGCCAAAAATATGTTTATTTTTTGGTGTATATAGTATACTCTCAGTCCCTATATTGGCCCTTAGGGTCAGGTAATTTTTTGCGAGGGGGAGGACCTATATGGCCATGGACTAATACACACGCGAGCCGCCGCCCGCTCATCCGACCGACTGAACCGGGCCTGGTCGGGTGCGGGTGCGAGTCCAATAATAGTGGACCGTGTTATATTTTTGCTGTACAGAAGTGAATGGTTTTCTACTGTTTAAATTCAAAAAGAAGCAATTACTGGATGAGACGCGACTGTTGCAAACCGCAACAGTTTCTGGCCGTTGCAAACGAAGAGACGCGACTGTTGCAAACCGCAACAGTTTCTGGCCGTTGCAGACGAAGAGACGCGACTGTTGCGAATAGCAACAGTTTTCAGCCATTGCAAAACGAAGAGGTGTGACTGTTGCGAACAGTAACGCTTTTTGGCGTTGCAAATGAAGGGATGCTACTTTTCTCAATGGGTGTAGCCATTAGGAATTCGGTTATAAATAAGGAGGAAACCTGATCACTTTCGTCACTCAATCGATTCCGAATTTTCTCTTCTTCCTCTTCGTTTCTTAATATCTTCAATCCGTGCGCTTTTTCATATCACTCGGAAGATCATACACAATACAATCTCGAGCAAATCACGTCTGTTGTATCTTGGGAGACTTTGAATAAAGCCTTAAGGAAATTGTTACGACAAGCCTCATATGCAATTTCCTTCTTCAATTGGTTATATTTCTAGCTGATTTATATATTTATATACATAAATATCGTTTTCTTTCTGCATTATACTATTTCTTTAAATAGTATAACATTTGATTTATCAGTATAGTTATTATTGCTATAGTTGTTACTTTGTTGTTGTATTGAATTGCAACATACTTAGTGTTAAAATAACTAATACGGAATTCCAGGGTAGTGGAAATCTGAGTTGTAAACTTGTGAGACAAGTTTATTATTGGTTCGTCTCTGTTTTGGTATACTAGACGTATAACAGAGGGAACAAAGTGAGTTGTAAGTCCACAAGCAAGCATTTCAAGCCCATCCAACCTTGCACCAGTTAAAGCGACATACTCACCTGCAGCAATTATATTGATGTGAATCATTATTTCCTAAGGAACCGAATAGCTAGCAATGAAGTTGGGAAGTATCAAGAAAGCAGCAAGAATGAAAATTTGAAATAAAAAATATATTGTTGCAGGTAATCTATTAAATTATGAGAAGAATTTTAATTTATAGATATGAAAAAAAATTCACCCTATATCAAGTTCTTCTAAATGGATAATGGAGATGAATTAAAGAAGCAATATACATTATGATCTATATTCTTAGCCGTTATAGTTCCCAGAAGGAATCAGGAAAGGCGTTTAAATGCATAAATTAGTTTGACTGCAGATCTGATACTTACATCTATTGAACGAAGTCAACAATCGATGTGTGTGTGGGTAGGTGAGGAGGTGGTGGGGGGAGGGGGCATAAAGTGAAGCAAGTGAGCAACATTTAATTGGGGTCATCCACGACTCCTTCTCGGGCTCTATCTTTAGTACCTAGTCGAACCATCTGGTTTATGCTCGAAGTGTATAGTACTTTGACCATAACTAAGCGCATCTATTGTTCATCCCCAGTGCTAGCAAACTTTGTCAATGAGTCGGCCTCTTTGTTATGATCGCAGGAAATGTGCACGATGTCATAATAATCAAAGCTAGTCAATAGCTCTTGGACCTGGATAAGGTATGGGGAAAGTCATCGTCCCTTAGCCTGTTAATCTCCCCTGGCTCCGTATATCATCAATTGGGAATCGCAAAAGATTTCAAAAGATTTTATTCCTAGCTCTTTGGCATATTTTTAAGTCCAGCAATCAGAGCTTCATACTCAGCTTCGTTATTCATCGCAGGGAAGTCAAGCTTCAAAGTGTAGCAAATTGATCGATCTTCCAAAGTTACTAGCATGATTTCGAATCCAGAGCAGCGATCATCGGATGCTCCATCTGTATCATTTTCTACTGAATGGTAGGGGCTCCACCACTCTCTGTGAGATTATCCTGTGTGATGAATTCTGCTATAAAGTCCCCAGTGTCTGTCCCTAGATGGCTGTTTGAGGGAGATAAGTGATGTCGAATTATCTTAGTTTAAATTTCATTTGAGTAACCTTCCAAACGTATCAGGTCGCTGTAGAACCCGTTGAAACGGCTGATCGGTGTGCACGTTGATGGGATGAGCCTGAAAATAGGGGTGGAGCTTTCGTGAAGCAATCAACAAGCAGTACACCAATTTCTCTATCTTGGATTAGTTCCTTTCAGCTCCTATTAATCGCTTGCTAACATAATAGACCATTTTTGGATCCGTTTCTCCTCACGAAGCAGCGCGGCACTTATAGGATGTATTGACACGGCCAAGTAAATATACAAGCCTTCATGATCCACCAGCTTTGACAAGATGGGAGGCCTCTCTAAGTGGCCCACCAAAGCTTGGAATGCATCTTCACAATTCTGTGCCCATTCAAAGTTCCTTTTTCCTCTTTTGATCAAATCAAAGAAAGGAATACATTTATCGGTGGCTCTGGAAATAAATCAACTTAGAGCGGAAACATTCCCGTTTAAGCCCTATACTTGTCTGATGGTTTTTGGCGTTTGAATGTAGCAGATTTCTCGAATCTTCTTGAGATTAGCTTCGATTCCACAAACATTGACGATGAAATCCATGAGCTTTCTTGATGTAACACCAAAAGAACACTTCAGAGGATTGATCTTCGTTTTGTAATATCGAAGGATATCGAACATTTCTGCTAAATCTCTAATGCATGTGATCGCTTGATCGTTTTGACTTCATGAGCATATCATACACATATACATCCATCGTTTTTTCAATCTGATCTTTAAACATCTAGTTAACCAGGTGTTGATATGTTGCTCCAGCATTTTTCAATCCAAAAGGAATTACCATATAGCAATACAATCTGACGTCGGTAACGAAGCCGGTGTGCTTCTGATTAGGAATGCACATCGGGATCTGATTATATCCTAAGTTCGCATCCATGGAAGATAGCAACTCGTGTCCTGCAGTTGAGTCCACCAATTAGTCAACCATTGGAAGGGGAAAACTGTCTTTTGGACATGCCTAGTTTAAGTTTGAATAGTCAACGCACGTCCGCAACTTTCCATTTACCTTTCTCAAAAGTACAAGACTAGTTGTCCATTTAGGATAGAGGACGCCGTGAATAAACCCATTTCTTTTAAGCCTATCCAACTACTCTTTAAGAGCAGCAGATCTCTTCGGATCCATGCTACACCTTTTACGTTTCACCGTGACATGCCTTGGATTGATATTTAATACGTGGCTCACAGTGGAAGGTGAGATCCGACACATGTCGGAATGAGTCCAAGCAAGCACATTAAGATTCGCTCGGAGGAAACCAACAAGTTCTTTCATTATTGGGGGCTGAACTGTGGTTCGATCTTTAGGACTGTGATGGATCGTCGTGGCTGATCGTGATGTTAATCGGTCAGCTCAACCGGTGCAGCATTTTTCTCGTTAGGCTCCTCCTTGTCATACCTCGGATTTATGTCTTTATAGAACTGACTTTTGCACCCGAGCCAAGGCCCAGGCACAAGTTGTCAATCTTTGGTGGTTTGGATGCGGAGAGACTTGTCCACATCCATACCTCTCTCCTTCCCTTGAGCGTCTCTCAATTCAACCACATAGCAAGCATGTCGGTCTCCTAATAACCATGCATAACTCCAACACCATTATCAGTCGGGAACTTCAAATTCAAACACCATGGGGCAAGAGCTGCCCGAAATTCTACTAGGGCTGGTCAGCCAGAAAAGCTTTGTATGGAGATTCAACATCCAAGACAACAAATGGCAACATCCACACCCTCATGCGGTCACCTTCTCCCAACTTTACGAGCAATTCGATATATCCAATATCTTCGGTCGCAACACCATTAAAGTCATGATTGCGATCTTTAGACGGTTTCAAGTCCTTGGCTTTCATCCTCATCTGATCGTAAGCCTTTTTGAAAATTATATTTACGGAACTTCCATAATCAACCAAAATCCTCCTCACTAAAGTGGGGCCGATCATGGCTGAAATGACCGTTGGGTCGATCGTCGGTGCCTCCACCCTATCTCCGTCCCTGTTTCTGAACATAATGTTATCTACCATTGTACGTTACTATTTTGCCAAAGCTCCATCTTCTATACTCGAACAACATTCAAAATTCATATGCTTGATCGTGCAAGCATGGCGCTCCATTTCATGCCAACTCTTATCAGCTGGATGCGATCCTCTGACTATTGTATTAATCACTGACCTTCCAACAATCGGTGCAGGCTCCTCAGCCCTGTACGACGCTTGTCCTCAGTTGGGATCAGATGTCCCCTACCTGCCATCCTGTGGGGTTTTAACAACTTTCTGTAACCTTCTTTCCCGAATCATTTTCTCAATAACATCCTAGAGATGCCTACACTCATTTGTGTTGTGACCATAGCATTCGTGGAACTGGTTCTCCGTTGATTCTCTCGAATGTGGCTTCTTATATTGCATGTAGACAAATAGACGTTTTCTAGCGACATATTCAGTGGTGTGCAGGTATAATACATTAGAATCCTTGGCTTTCCTCTTCCAGAATCCCTCTTTCGCTCACGGTCCCAATCGTCGCCTTTCTTTTGCTGATTTGGTTTATTTTGGACATTTATTTGAACTTTTCCGGAACTCTCCCCTGACAATCTCACTACGATGTTACTCTGCACTCCTTCACCACTCGGTCCTACAACATTCTTCTTCCTAAAGCATCTAGCTTTATCTTTCCTCAAATACTGGGCTACTTTTGCGTAGAAATGCTTCAAAGTTGCGGGTGGTCTGCCAGTTAACTAATTGTCAAAGTCAGATTCTAGATAAATCCTTCTTGTTACCACCATCAATATTGAATGGTCATTCGGATTACTGATTTCTATGACGGCTGTATGAAATCTCTCTGAATAATCTTTTAGCGATCCTCCCGGAGCTTGGATCGCGCTTGATAGGGACATTACGTCTTTAGGGCGAGTTGCGTGCATAAAGAACTGTTCCATGAACTTCGTTTTTAAATCGTCAAATCTAGTGATTGACCATGGGGTAACCTTGTAAACCACATCTTTGTTATTCTAAAGAGTGTAATGGGAAAACATATGCACTTTGTTGCATCATCATGTTGTGCAGAATCCATCAGCCTTTCGTATCTCTGCTGCCCGGGGTGGTTTTTCCATCGTATGCAGGCATTGACGGCATGCTTAACCTCTTTAGATACTCCGCATGTAGGATATTGTTAGTGAATGGGGTAAGGATGCTCAAGATCTCTCAATCATCATTGGTCAAGCCTTAGCTTTCCTTTACTAGTTGTCTAACCATAACCGACAAATTCGGCATTTGGATAGATGGAGCCAAGCGGTAGTCATGCTCCATCTCATGGGAATGGTCCGGTCGATGTCTACGGGCCATTCCACACCTTCTTGGCTCAACATCCTCTTGATGTATATCACATGCATTCAGTTCATCGTCATTCTGGGAAGGTAACTAATTTGCATTAACTTGAACTTTAGCATCCAAATCGATCACAGCATCAATAGTGCGTGCTCTTCCCGCTACCCGATGCGACCTACCTCCAAGAGTTGGATCGGAGCCGACCGTTCCGGATGGTTTGGTACCATCTTTATCGGTCTGTTTGGATCGATCAGGCGATGGTGGGTTTACGTTTCTACGTGGTATCCATGAGTTTCGCGACATCTGCACATGTGATAGACATCTGATGAAGTTGAGCCGTCCAATGCAGAATAGGGAGTTGGCTCCCTTCTAGTTTTCCTATGTTGTTAATCCCTAAGTTGGTTCATTAGATCGATATTGGCTTGAATCTGCTGGTTCAACAGTCGCTGGTTATCCTCTAGCTCTCTCATTGGATTTTGAGAATATGCTCTTGTTATGGAATCAGCCGCATTCTGGACATCAATTGGATTGCAGCATTCATGTCTACATGTAGATTGTTCGGACCTCCTTGTTGTATGTTAGCGTTCTCATTTCTTTCTATGTATTGGAAAGTAGATCCAGTGCTCCTAACCACTGTTGATAGCTTTTCTTAGACTTTCGCAAATCTGAATAGAATGGATAAACTACTAGAAGATAGTTCTGGATCTCTTTGGAGGATTTATGCAATCCATTAGCAACAAAATGATCCAAATAGTGCAGAGAATCTTCGCTCTCGGTAAAAGCACTAAAATGTGGCATAAACACCTAATAGAGATTTTGTACAGAATTAAATGAAGAATAATCAATGAAAATAGAGGAAACAAATAATTAAATAATAGAATATAAACAATAACGAGAAGACAACGATTTGTAGTGGTTCGATGTTGAAAGCCTACATCCATTTTGGAGAAATAACTTTATTAAACACTTGAATTGCTGAGTATGGGAGGATGGATTGGAGTAAAACCCAATGGTTACAAAGAATTGCAAAGTAATAAGCAGCACAAAGGTCCCCTAAATGAACAATCAAGCCTATATTTATAAGGGAAGACGATGAAATATCTTCCTCAAATTTCGACAATGGAGTCTCATGTTCAAAAGAGGTCATGATATCGATTGCAGGTCCCAAATCCTTGAGAATAACGATCAGTGCCCATTGTTATTGGCTTGCATTGGCATGCGATTGATATGGTGGGCTCCACTCTTCAATATATTAATGCTCTCAAAGTTTCATCTGTGTTTGACTTGTAGATTTTGAGTTATCTATCGTTTTCCATGGCATTGAACTATAGTATTGATCGATACGATCCACAATAGGTGAATATGGATTGTACCCGATCCATTTTCAGCACATGGTGTATTTTCATACTTCCATCATTTTATTGAATCCGTCTTCTGCTTTCACTTCGCCAATGCTTCATATTATCGTCTATATCTGATCTTTGGGCTTTGTTATCGTTAATCTTACTTGTTGGCTCCGATGACAGTTGACTTTAACTTGCCTAATCAGTTCAAAGATAACCGGACCAAAAGGCTAGATAACATATATATATATATATATACATATACATATATATATATTTAGTCGAATTATGTTTTGAAAAAATAAAAAAAAAATTAAAATCTTATGGCTTCAAAATTGTATTTTCCATTACATAAAGATTTCCACACTAAAATCATAAAAAAATCAATATTTTTGCGAAAAAAAATTAAAACATATACATAATTTTTAAATATTTATATATAATTTTATAGTATATATATATGTGTATATACTATATAAAAGTTAGGTTTTATATTATAAAATAAATTATATATATATATACATGGTTTTAATTTTCATATATATATATATATATATACATGTTAAAAAATTAATTTTCGAAAATATATATTATGTGCACAAATTAACAAAATTATACATACACACACATATTTATACATTAATGTGTGTGCGCGCATTAAAATTGATTTTGTTTTAATTGTTTTTAACGTACGGATTAATTTTGAAATTAAAATAAAGTTTTTTTTTCGAATAATATATGTAAAAATACATGTAAAAAAATTATTACACATACATATACATATATGTATATTAATCCAATGTTGACAACACATATGTGGATTTATGATAATATACATATAAACTAAAGCAGTAAAGTGACATAATAAATAAATATATACATATACGTACTTAAATAGAATAATTACCTAGCTATGATCTAGTTGAAACACGTTGAAATGTTGAATCAACAAACTCCTTGAATCTATATCCAAACTTCCAGAAAGAGCAACCCGACTGAAAATAGCAACCACTGATCTACCGTTTTAGTTTAAATTTTCATTTACAAAGCTTGAAAAATGTGATGGAGGGAAAGGGTATGGCGGGCCTATTGTGAGATAGAAAGAGGCAAAATCTAAGAGTCCAAAAGTGGAGTTTGAAGCGTTTAAATAGTGGAGGGTCATAGGAACAAAAAGAGGATCTAGATCCACATTGTCCGCTGACCATTTCACACTTTATGAAACAACATTCCATCCCAATTAACCCCCCCAATGGCCGGCCATTATAGCTCATCTTTGGGCCTGCAAATTACTTCAAGCTCAATCAAATAAATATGTGTTAACTCTAATTTAAATGGACATCGATATTATAAATCGATACGTGTGTATACAACTCTTATATATGCACTATTTTAACACTGATCGACATAAATCAAATAAAAATTTACAATCAATATTTCATAAGTATTAATTAATTTAATTAATTTATAACAATTATAATTGATTAAATCGAGTGGTAGTTAGAGTATTGAACATTTCAGTTATGTGACTATAAGGTGTAAATCCGATCAGCGATCAGTATCAAACAATTCAAATATTAATGTTCATATGTCACCTTAGCTAGTAGTGTGATATTATGGTCAAATTTATCGCTTACATAGCTTCGGTAAAATCCAATTTTACTTATTTTAAGCATTACACGTTAGTGACAATTATTTACATCAATTATCTTCGTTTGGCAAGGGTTAAAATTTCAGTATCATCCATATTCAACTTATATGCCAAAAACAAAGTGCTTGGTTCAATAATAACAATTATTAATTATTATTAATCGAACTGCTCTAGCTAAAGACTTCGACTTTGTGTTTACTTCAGTTGACCGTGAACCAACCCTATATAATCGAGAAGAAAAGTCTCTCTTGAATACTATTTCATTTCCAATGCTTCCCCTCGAGCCAACTATAGTCATTCAATGAATGTCGTACCATAATTTAACTATAATGAAAGTAGAGTTTCCACGTTGAGGCTCGACCATATTCTCAAATCGAGAGAACTATGTAATATTATCACATCAATATTTTCTTTTTGGCCTTAGTTATAGTAACCAATAGAAAACTATCAAGTGAGTCATTGCATAGTTAATTAATAACTATCAGTACTAACCTCTTGGTGTTCCTAGTTGTCATGGGTAATACACTGTGTCCTACATTTGAAGAGCGTTACGTACTCAAGTCCCATATTATATTATGATAAATTGATCATAATTACAACACCCTATAATTCATACCATAAAACACACAATTTATTGGTTATTCTTTAAATATACTTAAATTGAAATCAAACGACACGTTGTTTGTTTATCTATACAAATCCCTGTAGCTGGGTGACTGAAGTGATGATTACTTATGTAGCAAGCCTTCAGCATTTAATGCGCATTAAATGCAAAGCCTACACATGGTACAGAGGAACAATTTGTATATTTCTCAACGACGCATCATGTAGCACCTTTACAACTATCTCTCATTTGCCTAAGCAGCCAGATCAACGGCCAGCACTCTTCTCGTCTATTTTGTAGCACAATCTCAACCATTTACCATCAATCTCAGCTACTATAAATACCCATGCACTGCCGCCTCAACGGGGTTGGAAAATATAAGAATTCTCGGTACTATACGCGATTTAGATCTTTCGACACAATGAGTTCTTTAGTGCTTCATTTTTTTTATTATTCTCTTGTAATTCCTTAAAATTATAAGAGCGAAATAAAATAAGAGAACTACATAGTGGACGCAGGCAATCTTGCCGAACCACTCTATATTCGGTATCGTTTATCTTAATTGCTTATTTTCTTCCTCGTTTTCCATTTTAAGCATAGCAATTAGCATGTAACATTTTCTTTCTGCAACACATTAGTCTAATTTCGACGTCGGCTAAAAATCTAGTTAATAGAAGTCATTTTGGCATCGATGGGCATCGAAAATTTGAGAAAACTAGAATTTTAGTCGCATGCACTTCTCGCGTTATGGCTGGACCAAGCAATTTCTATCCCACACTGGATACGTGCAAGATAATACTTGAATCTACACGGTTAGCACCAGATCCGCCAACTTCCAATTGTTTTTTTTCATCTCTTCTCCTCGCTAATTCTTCCTAACCGTCCTCCGCCTTCTCGTTGGGATCTCTATCCGCTTTGGACATGGAAATAACGTTTTAAAAGAAGAGATAAAATATATAACAAATGATACTTTGCAAAAGGAACCGACTAGGGTTAGGCAGCTGCCATGACATAATGGTACAACATATTTTCCTATTAATATGATTAATTAAATAAATAAATAATTGAATGACTGTATTTGCGGTTTACATTTTTTATTATCTTTCTTAAACATAATGTCTCGTTTCTCACTTTGATTTTTCAGGTTCTTATGTATTATGTTCATCCGTTTGAAAATGTTCTAAGCATTAAAATCAATATTGAATATTAGTTCCTAATATTAATATTTTATTCTGTTTTGTTACTAAATGTTACATTTAATGATTAACTATTCTCCTTGATATATTTTAGCTGAGGGTCCTTATAAAAGCCTTGCTTAATTTGTCGAACTTTGGTTCTATGTATAAAAGAGTTTTGCCTGCTCGATTAGTTATTTATAAACTTTGGCCTTGAGCTTAAAAGCGAATGTGTCCCTAGGACTAAACTTTGTACTTCAAATAATGTTTTTGGTATGAAATATATAGATTAAACTCAACTATGAAATCTATACTCTAATTTAGTTCCCTTTAATTTTTCAATGAAATTTAATTTGGGATCATGTATTCGTAAGTTGAATGGTCGGTCCTTTTCCGAAGAATTAATTTATTCTCACCTTTATTCCACTATCTATCCCTAATTAGAAATTACTCTAATGGTCGTCATTTTCTCCTAACCTTCAGCTGCCTAATTACCCTAATTGTGTTTAATCTTATTGCGATTAGTCCCACATCGGGAAATTTCCAATATGAATTCTGCATAAATACTAAGAGACTTTCTATCATATTAACCAATTGGTTTTGTGATAATATATGATTCTCTAACAAATCTGTTGCTTGGCAATTTGACTCTAAAGAATTGGCTGAAATTTACCTCCACTGCACCATTGCCATGTTGTTCTTCATCACCTCACAACCGTGTTTTTCAATCCGCAACCGCATACATTGGGGGATTGCTTAGAGTCGTCCAATTCAGCTTATCAATGCCTTCCAGCATGAATTCGATACTTTATAGAGCATATGTTATTGGTACTACTTCCCCAATTTTATTTGACTTCACCAGTTTTGAGAATGTTAAGGCCCCCGTTTGGCTTGCCGTTTTTAGTTTTGTGTTTTCATCTATACAAAAGCACGTCGTTGTACGTATTTTTGAAAAACAAATAATTTTGAAAAATGAAATTAACATGTAAAATAGAAAACAAGTTTATTTTTTTTCGTGTTTTGAAAGATAACAAAAGAACGGAGAACAATGCAACTACTTCGTTGTCTGTTGGTTGTCGCAATGACTAAGAATTATAAATCTTCATCTTCTTCTCTTATTTCTTACTATTTAGTGCATGTTGAAAACACAAAACTTAAAACACAAAATAAAACCAAATGGACCTTCTCATCCTCGAAAATGTGATGTGCTCTGCAGTAACTCCAACCTTTCTTCTGTTCAATATGCTCGTAGCGAATATCTATGAACATCAAAGTCATTTCCTCTGTCCAATCGACGATATAATGGACGGAGCTGAAAGTTGTTGGAATTCCCAAAGAACAAAATGAATGAAACATACATAAAGTCCCACATCGCCAAAATTGCTAAGCCATACTAGTTTATATATGGCTTTGCAATGAAGGTGTTGGGGCCTAGGGGCACCCAAATGTATGCTTCGTTGTGAGGAGGGAGATCATGCATCTCCACCACACACGCGCGCGCGCCGCCGCCGTCCGTCCGACCGACCGAACTAGGCCGGGCCCGGGCTCGGGCTCGGGTTTGGGTCTAATATGATCCTAATTTTACTACAAAACTGAGCCGGGCTTTTTAACAGTTGCAGGCCATACGAACGGACGCGACTGTTCATAAGCGGACGCAGATTGCTGAGGAGGTGCGACTTCTGAAGCGAGCGGGTGCGACCTAACTGAAGAAGCACGGACGTACAGAAGCGGGTGCGGCCGGACTGAGGAGGCGCAGCCGAATGGATACGAGCAGCAGGCGGGTGCGACCCGTTAACGAACAGCAGCGTTCAAAAGGCAACGGGTGCGACCCGTCGAGCGGACGCGACTGTTTGAAGGGATGCGGACAAAACTATAAATATGACAGAATGCTGATCACACTCTCAGTCGAATACAGTTCTGTTTTTCCTCTGCTTCCTTTCTCTACCGCTCTACATATATCACAGAGTTGACATACTCATCACTATCTCGTGCAGATTTCGTATGTTGTATCTTGGGAGAATTTTGAAATAAAATTCTTAAGGAAATCGTTATGACGAGCCTCAGACATAAT
Organism: Allium cepa; assembly: GCA_030765085.1. Taxonomy (NCBI): domain Eukaryota; kingdom Viridiplantae; phylum Streptophyta; class Magnoliopsida; order Asparagales; family Amaryllidaceae; genus Allium; species Allium cepa. The sequence continues at coordinate 734,534,158 of CM060935.1, read as the reverse complement.
CTGGTTAGAATTCTAGTCTGTTTGTATATTTATATACATTATTCTGTATTCTATCCGTTATTCTGGTTATACTATTTATTCAAAATAGTATAACACTGTTGTTGTAACTTATTTACAACATTCATATTGTTATAATAATTAATACAGAATTCTAGTGTAGTGGAAATCTGAGTTATAAACTTGTGCGACGAGTTTATAATTGATTATTCTCTGTTTTGGTATACTAGACGTATAAGATCTTAAGAATTTTACTGTTTTCTTACTAAAACAGAGATGATAATAGTAGAATTTTCAAAGAATACTACTCATAACAGACCTGAACCGTTCAAGGGAGATGGTGATGATTTCTTGACACGGCAGAATTAGATGCTGTTTTATCTCACCACACTCGGTCTGCAAAAGTACCTCAAGGAAGAGGAACTGATTCCTGCACCAGGCAAGGAAGCAGAGGTGAATATGTGGAAGCATTCTGATTTTTTATGCAGAAACTATATTCTGAATTGTCTCGACAAGGTGCTATACAAAGTATATCAGTCTTTAAAGACATCAAAAGCACACAAAGTACAAGACGCAGAGTATACTATGGCATGATAGATTGGGACACATAAATTTCCGCAAAATTAAAACATTATCAAACTTGGGATTGATTACAAAATTCAAAGTAGATAAGAACTACAAACGTGAGACATGCGTAGAAGCAAAAATGGTCAAACAACCATTTAAATCTGTTGACAGAAGCACTGAACCATTAGGTTTGGTACATACAGATTTATTTGATTTTAAATCACTACCTACAAGAGGTGGGAAAAAGTATTTCATTACTTTTATTGACGATTATACGCGATATTGCTATGTATATCTTTTAAATAGTAAAGATGAAGTAATAACAGCGTTTATAAAATACAAGGCTGAGGTAGAAAATCAGTTAAATAAAAAGATCAAGATACTAAGATCAGATCGAGGTGGAGAATATGAATCACCATTTGAACAGTTCTGTGCCGAAAATGGTATAATTCATCAAACAAAAGCTCCATATTCACCACAACAAAATGGTGTAGCCGAGAGGAAGAACAAAACGTTAAAAGATATGATTACCGCCATGCTTTTAACTTCTGGTCTACCGACGAACTTATAGGGGGAAGCCTTAAATATGACTAATCACATATTAAACAAAGTTCCTCACAATAAAACGGGAACAATTCCATATGAGATATGGAAAGGACACGAACCAAGTTTTAAATACCTCAAAGTGTGGGGGTGCTTGGCAAAAGTTCCAGTTCCGCCTCCCAAGAGAGTCAAACTTGGACCAAAAACAGTAGATTGTTATTATCTTGGGCCAGCCCAAAATAGTAGTGCCTACAGATTTTTGGTGTTCAAGTCTGATATAACTGATATTCATGTAAATACAATCATGGAATCAAGAGATGCCTCATTCTTTGAAGATGTGTTTCCGCATAAAAGGAATGAAGGAAATAATGTCCCAAAAAAGACAATGGAAGAGCCAAACGATACACATGAAGATGAAACTCATCATGAAATTAAGGATGTTGAACCAAGAAGAAGCGTAAGGGCTAGAACTTCCAAAACATATAGTTCGGACTTTTTTACATATGTATTAGAGCACGAACCTCAAACGTATAAGGAAGCAATGTCATCTTCTGAATCCTCATGTTGGAAAGAAGCAATCCAAAGTGAGATTGATTCAATTATAAGTAATAAAACTTAGGAAATTATTGATATTCCACTAGGAATAAAACCTATTGGCTGTAAATAGATTTACAAGAAGAAAATGAAAGCAGATGGCTCTATTGACAAATATAAAGCCAGATTAGTAGCCAAAGAATATCGTCAAAAAGAAGGAGTAGACTTCTTTGATACATATTCGCCAGTAACATGAATAACCTCTATAAGAATGCTAATAGCAATTGCATCGATCTATGGTCTAGAAATTCATCAAATTGATGTAAAGACAGCATTCTTAAATGGAAATCTCGATGAGGAAATTTACATGGAGCAACCGGAGGGATTTATTTCTAAAGGAAATGAAAACAAAGTCTATAGATTAATCAAATCATTATACAGACAAAAACAAGCTCCAAAGCAATGGCACGCAAAATTTGATAGTGTCATGATGAGAAATGGTTTTCGTATAAATGAATGTGACAAATGTGTTTATTATAAACAACTTAGACAATCATATGTCATGATCTGTCTATATGTGGACGATATGCTAATATTCGGTCCAAATACTCAGGTAATTGAGACCATAAAGAAAATGTTGATCAACAATTTCGACATGAAAGACTTGGGCGTTGCAGATGTTATTTTGGGAATAAAAATAATAAGAACACCTAATGGAATTGAGTTATCTCAATCACATTATGTAGAAAAAGTGACTAAAAGATTTCAAAATTTTGGAATTAAATGAGTAAATACACCTTTTAATCCATCAGAAGTACTGCATAAAAACACTAATGAGAGTGTAATGCAACTGGAATATTCTCGTGTAATAGGATGTCTCATGTATCTCATGAATTGCATAAGATCAGATATAGCTTACGCAGTAAATCGATTGAGCATGTATACGAGCAATCTAGGGAAGGAACACTGGAAAGCACTAATAAGAGTGCTTGGATATTTAAAAAATACCACTACCTATTCCTTACATTATGGAAAATATCCTGCCGTCTTAGAAGGATATAGTGATACAAATTGGATTGCTGATTTAGAGGAATCAAAATCAACGAGTGGTTATGTCTTTACCTTAGCAGGGCAGTAGTGTCATGGAAATCTACTAAACAAACATGCATAGCTCGATCCACTATGGAATCGGAGTTCATCACTTTAGATAAAGCAGGCAAAGAAGCAGAATGGCTTCGTCACTTTTTAGAAGATATTCCATTTTGGTCTAAACCTGTACCGGTCATATGCATACACTGTGATAACTAAGCTGCGCTAAGCAGAGCGCACAACTTTGTGTATAGTGGAAAGTCACGACATATTCGTCGACGCCATAGCATAGTTAGGAAGTTACTCTCAAATGGAACTATTTCTATAGATTATGTGAGAACAAATGATAACCTAGCGGATCCATTTACTAAAGGTTTATCAAGAGAGAAAATTGACTGCGTATCAAGGGGAATGGGTTTAAAAACCTAAACCACCAAGATATCGTATACGGAAACCTATCCTGGCGACTGAAGATCCCAAGGACTGGGATCAATAGGCAAACCAGTTCTGAATAACTCAAGACGTAATGCATTTGCGTGGACATAGTCCAACTCCATTCCTATGGTGCACAATATAAATGCATGCCTACAGAAGTATTTAAAGAATAAAACTATGTTTTTTAATGATGATCATAACTTAGAAATAACAAGTGGGGTATATGTAGGATACTCTTAATGGTTGCAATCACCTATGTTAGTGTGAGCTGGGTCGGCTCTATGAGAATATTAAAAGGCTTTTATTCTCTAAAAACACTCGCAGAACCAAAAATTATTTAGGACCAAAATGAACACAACCAAGAGATTGGATGAGAAGGAAATCAATGCTTCGTAAAGCTTATTGTTTGGATATATAATAAAGGCCAATGGTTCAAGATGAAATAATTCACCGATTAGCCAAGTAGATCCGATAAGTTTTAACTAGGGAAAGTTCAAAGTGAAATATCTACTTATCCACGATAAAGCATTATTCCATATGTACTCTGTGATATTTCGCTTTGTGTGGCGATATGTATGTTATCATTCATGTGGGGGATTGTTGGAATTCCTAAAGAACAAAATGAATGAAACATACATAAAGTCCCATATCGTCAAAATTGCTAAGCCATACTAGTTTATATATGGCTTTGCAATGAAGGTGTTGGGGCACCCAAATGTATGCTTCGTTGTGAGGAGGGAGATCATGCATCTCCACCACACACGCGCGCGCCGCCGCCGCCATCCGTCCGACCGAACCGAGCCGGGCTCGGGTTTGGGTCTAATATGATTCTAATTTTACTGCAAAACTGGGCCGGACGCGGATTACTAAGGAGGTGCGACTTCTGAAGCGAGCGGGTGTGACCTAACTGAAGAAGCACGGGCGTACAGAAGCGGGCGCGGCCCGACCGAGGAGGCGCGGCCGAATGGATACGAGCAGCAGGCGGGTGTGACCCGTTAACGGACAGCAGCGTTCAAAAGGCAGCGGGTGCGACCCATCGAGCGGACGCGACTGTTTGAAGGGATGCGGACAAAACTATAAATAGGACAGAATGCTGATCACATTCTCAGTCGAATACTGTTTTGTTTTTCCTCTTCTTCCTTTCTCTACTGCTCTACATATATCACAGAGTTGACATACTCATCACTATCTCGTGCAGATTTTGTCTGTTGTATCTTGAAAGAATTTTGAAATAAAATTCTTAAACAAATCGTTACGACGAGCCTCAGACATAATTCGGTTAGAATTCTAGTATGTTTGTATACTTATATACTTTATTCTATATTCTATCTGTTATTCTGGTTATACTATTTATTTAAAATAGTATAACGCTGTTGTTGTAACTTATTTACAACATTCATATTGTTATAATGATTAATACAGAATTATAGTGTAGTGGAAATCTGAGTTATAAACTTGTGCGACGAGTTTATAATTGATTATTCTCTGTTTTGGTATACTAGACGTATAACAAAAGTTTCATGGATCGACGATCTGTGAGGAAATTGAACAAAATAGAGATGGCGGATAATAATGCTATACAAATACTTTAGAATGTAATAATGACATTCTTAATTATAAAACATGAATCTCGCTTTCAGTTTAATCAAGTCACGATGTGATGTGCTTCTACGGCAGAAACCACAAACTAATAAATTTTTTTCCCATTTCCAACTTTCACGTCCATTGTCACGAGCAAGATTATTATTTTTAGAAGAATCGGCCTTGGTTTTCAATAAAACAGTTGGTTATAAAAGTGCTACGTCCCATAAAGTCTACATATTGTTGTTATAGATTGTGCACATAAGTATACTTACTAATGCACAACATTTATTATGATGATCATTTTAGTGGTTCCTTTCCTGTACATACGATCTAGGTAAGCATGAACATATAAATGCCTGTTTTTCAAATAAATCAGTAAGCTTATGATGGTTGAAATATTGAACATGGTTTTATTACCGTTAGAAAGTGTGTTCACTAAGTGGTCTTTTTTTAAAAAAAAAAATTGTTTTTCGTCTCCAAAACTGCAACAATAATATAAACGGATATACACCAAACAAACAAGCTGGGTGGCACTAAATGAGCATCTTATTCTTGCCTCCACCTAACCTACTTTATATAACCTATCAACGGCGATTTCACTGAGCCAGTAAACGAGTAAGAATACCATGGCATCATCCATGGTTCCAAATAAGGCACTATCGTCTTGCTCCAAGAATGATGACACGTCCTTGTTCCTCCTGGAAGAAGACAACGTCACTAGACATATCGTTCTCAAGCCCAAAGCAAGCAGTAGTTGTGACGCTGCTGCTGCCGCCGCCCGTAAACCTTTTGAAAAGGAAGTGGTGCTTCGCAGGATCAGACACAGAAAGCGGGTGAACAGAATCAGAGGCTTGTTTCGTTCATTTTTCACGCCCAAGAAGGAGGAAGATGATGATGAAGATGAAAAGGCGGGTGAGTGGCTAGATGATGCATTTTCCTCCCCGTGAAATTAATTACTAGTCAAACAATTTCACCCAGATAAATAACATTCCGTTCCTTCATTTGTGATTTATTATCCAACTCTATAATTCCCTTTACTCTTTTTTTATCGAATGTGTATTATTTTTTTTCTTTTTTTTCGTTTACATTACTTTGTGAAAATTTTGTGAATATATGATGAGTTTGAGAAGATGTGGCAGCTGATTATTTCGGCAGAAGCCCAATAGCAATACACTGGATGATCTTTGGGCTAAATTGCATTTGCATTTTATACCTTATGATATTTGGTCGGAAGCCCAATACCAATAATACTGATCGTATGTTTAACAGTAAGCCGACCAGCTAGAAAGTATTGCACCCTATGATAATATCTTCAACGTATAGGATGTAGATACTATGTGTAAATAATGAAAATACACGGATTAGACTACGGAATATTTAAGATATGAAAAGGTGAAAAACATAACAGGTGTATAAACCTGCTGCCAAAACGTTGGATTAATTTAGTCAGCAACATACTGATCAGATTGCAAGCAAGCGTAACATCTGATATCGGAATCAGTGGAAGTGTACATACGTCTACAAGGAAAAACAATAAATTATCTTCAGTACTCTGGTCCTAAAATAATAAGTGTACAAAGCAAAATTACATGAATAATACCGCACATCCATTCAGTTAGTAACTTAAACCAGATATTTGGTCACTCAGAGGCACTGGAAAAAGAACTCAAATTTTAATAGTATTTGATTTGAAAATAAGTCTTATGTTTTGAGTTTTCAATATGCATATCAAATGATATATCATAAGAAAAAAAGATTTGTAAAACACCATTCATTCAAACAAAGGATTGAAAAATAAAAGGAAGATGGTTTTTGCCATTTTCCAAAATGTGAAAAACAAAAAAGAAACATTTTTACTTTTTATATGTTAAACATTTTTTATATCGACCATTTTTCACTCTCCACCTCTGCCCGTGCATTTTAAAAAATATACGTTGAAAACTTAAAAAAGAAAACTATCATCAAACCTAACACACTTAAATTTTTAATAATCTATTAAATGTCGAGGAAATTGTTACAACTTGAAGTCCTCAAAGAGTTTTTGGACAACAAACAAAAAAGGTTAGATATGACTCAAGAAATGCTTGAGCATTTGCCTTGCTTTTTCAAAATTACCTAGCTAGAGTAAAGAGTACAATCGATATTTTGATTTTTCCCTTTTTTATCAATATATGTAAGATTAGAAAAAATTTAAATAATGGTCTAAGACATAGTTGTCTAGGTATGCGTAGTACACTATATTCTAGAATCAATTATTCTCAAACCGTATGAAAAGAAAACCTCTTATAACTAGGGTTGTCAATGAATACCCGAAAAATCTGAAATCCCTCCGCATTTACATCCGAAAAGCGGATAAATATTCGATATCATAAAAAACGGATGTGGATGCGGATACGAAGATATCCACATTCGAAAATTATCTGTCAGGTTTTTGTCAAGATTGTATTTCGAATTATGTGTATTTTAGTACAGTGAAAGATATTTATTTATTATTTTATTATATTGGTAGTTTATATTATATGTATTTAATGCTTTTTAACTGCTTGAAACTATTTATCATCATCATATTTGTTAATTTTTAACACTTTTATAATCGATGGATTGAAAATTAATTATGTTAAACTAAAATTTTCTTTTTATAATTCTTGATTTATCGGTCGTTAGTGGATAGGATAACTATCCGAAATCCGTCCATATCCGTGGATGCGGATATCCGATATTCGAAAATGATTTCAAATGCGAATGCAGATATGATACTATCCGCATCCAAAAGCATCCGTTGACAAGCCTACTTATAACTAAAAGGGGGTGGGAAAGGTTTTTGGTTTATCTAAATCTATTTCAATAAAGTTAGAAATCATGGATAGCTATAAATAATTAATTTCTCTTTCTATGATACAAATAATAAGTACTTGAGAGGTTTTGAACAAAGAAATGACTATGTTGTTGGAGAATTGTGTGATTTAACTATATTCTACTCTTATTGCAAGTGTCTACTGATCATATTGATTTTAGGAGTGGACAATAAACTCACGATCCAATAGGATTTTGACCTAATACGAGTTGGATCAACGAAACAACGACACATATCCAATCGATTAGTTGCTTTCCCTAAAGTTCGGCTGCACAAATCTAATTCGTATCTTATTCTTAATAACCAGAATTGGTTCACGATTATTCGGTTTGATCGTAAACTTTACAAAATTTCTTATGGCATCCAAATAAGATTACATGTTTGAATCTCGAGTACTGCAAAAAAAAATATTTTTATTTTTAAGAAAAGGAAGTAGAACTCAGGTCATGGTACTTGTTCGAAATAATATAAAATTTATGGATATGCATATTCTAATAAAAGAGAACGTTTCACACTATTAAATTACATGCAACAATCCTGTTGTTACCATACACATGGTTATTTGAGCACCAATTAATTGTTTTTTATGAATAGAAGCATCATTTTTCTTTTTGGCTGGTTTATTGATTTAGGTTTCTGGTATTGATTTGGGTACTCAAACTAGGATTCTGCATTTTGTTCTTTGGAGAAATTAATAAAGCCGATGCTATGAGAAAAGTATTTGTAAGTCATTTATCTTGCCTTCTCACTCTTCACAAGTCTATATGTGTAGAGAATCTTGAATAATTATAACAATAAGTATAATAGTTTATTACACAATTTTCTAAAGAGAATTTGGTTATAACGAAGATAAGTAGAAAAATTTAACGGAAAGACTTAATGATCATGGAAGGCAAAGATGGAGGATTTCATGCATCTCAATGATCCTCGCCAGCAATTGAAGAACAAAAAAGAGGCCTGGCGCTATAACGGAAGCAAAATTGGTAATTTTGAATAAGAAGGCCATGATAGCTATTAGATGCTTCTTAAAGAATACAGTATTTCATATTGTTGTCAATGATAGATAAGCTTATGCAATTTGAAGAATACAATGTTTCATATTGCTATTGCCAAATCCAACCCAAAGACTTCCCCTCCCACTCCTATTACGGCCGGTCCGTAAAGTTTCCAAAATTACCTACAACACTTCAAAGCCCAAATGCATTTAATTTCATTTAAAATCTAATTTAAACGTATAATGATATCATATATCGATACGAACATATATAGATTTTTTATACGCACCTAATTAATTACTAACATCACCTAAAATGCTTTTAAAGGTTATCTCATTTACTAATACACCATAAATATCAAACATAAAAATAATTAATATTTCTTAAATATTAATTAGTTTATAATACTTTATAAAACAGTTAAATCGAGTGGAGTTTCAGAGACTGAATGAATTCAGTTGTGCGACTCACATATGTCAATTCGATCATTGATTAATATTTGAACAATTCAAATGTTAACGTTCATACATCACTCTTAGCCAACAATGTGATAGTTTGGTTGAGTTCACCGCTTATAGATCCATAGGTAAAGTTCAATTTTACATTTTAAGCGACACCATTTAATAACGATTATTTGCACATGTTCTTTTGTTAAGAACCATATCACTTTAGGACATATGAAATTTGATATTGGTCAAAATTCGAATATTATTCACATTTAACTCGGATTAGTCCATAAATAAAGTCCTTAGTCCGATAATGATATTTATTATTGATTGTTCTACGATGGTCAAAGATTTTGGTTTTGAGTGACTACATTTGACCGTGATACTTAATCTCATACAATCGAGGAAACGAATTCTCTATTGAATAATACTTCACTTCTTATGCTTCTGCTCAGACCAAAACTATGGTTACTTGATGGTCTTTGACTTTAATCAAAGCGGAGTATTAATATATAAGTTTCACAGTATTCTCAAGACCAGATGACTATGTAATAGTGTCACACTGATATTTTCTGTTTGACCCTATTGTTATCAAGCAACAAGAAACTCTCAAACGGCTCATTTCATAATTTACATACTCTGGTCTAGATGGATGAATCCATATCATTTCTCAAAACATCTTGATCAAAAAATATTTAAACAGAACATTATTTTATATTGTGATTAATTACTCACGATTGCAACTATTTGCAACTATAATCACATAGCATTTTATTTAAAAAAAAAATCTTATTTATACTTTAAATTAATTATTTAAATAATTATATCACCATATAGCAAAGTGTATAACAAAGATTAAACATCTTAATTATGAACAAGATTGATTAGATAGTTAACAAATTATATAATTGCTCCTAGGACATACCCCCAGCTCTTTCATAAAGTTTCACTCTCATTCTCAAAAGAAAAAAAAAACCTCTTTTTTTATCCTCCGACGACTAACATTTGACTATTATCATTTTAGCATTGACTAATAGCTTTCCTCTTATATTTACTAACTTTTACTCGATGAGTAAGTTTTCAAATAATAAGTCTCTATTGAGATTTTCAGGTAGCACTTATCTTACAATGTTGATACAACTCCAAATTATGGAATTTACTATTATTAACATATTAGATATTGATTTTGATGACAATAACCATATATATATATATATATAATAATGTTTTATCAAGTTGTATAATTTATATTAAAAATATTACAATGTACAAAATGGTTAAACTTAGAGACTGATCGGTATAAAGATTAAGAATAAAGATTTAGAGATGACGATCAAGACTCATAAGTATAGAGACGGATGACTTGATGTGCTCAAGGCTCTAATGTTTAGTATGAGTCATTAGAACAAATTGTTAAAGTCCTTGATAGCATATTCTGATCCTTACCACAAATTTTCGATCTTTGATACTTTAATCAAAATAAATTATTTCAAATTTGAAATATATTTTTTCAAATATTTTATAAAAGTTTTATGCGTTCAAAATATTTAAAATTATGTTTAAAATTATTATAAAAAACAATTCAAAAAAAATCATTTTCCAAAATAAGCAAGGGTATATTTGGCATACCCCTCCTGGATATGTCGATATCGTGATCGTTGGTTTGTTTTTTAAATTTTGAAAAGAAGTACCTTTTGGGCGCACCTCTTCACAAATGGATACTTCTATTCATTCACTATATAAAGAGAAGCGCAAACAAATTTTTAATTATTTTCTCACTTTCTTTTTACTCCTTACTCTCTTGTTCTATTTCTAAAAAAATGCTTTCTATATTCTTCAAAATTCACATAGAATCAATCCATACTCTACTAGATTGATTTTCTACAAACTATCTACTATTGTGGAAGCATTCTCTCTACAAAATCAAAGATCAAACCGCTATCAGAAGGGCTATATGATATCTTGTATCCCAAGTACAACTATTTGTATTTGAAAATCAACAACTCTACTCTTATTTGTTTGGGTGATCTTGTTATCTGGTAAATCAAGAGAATTTACCCTAGACTCATAAGATAGGTGGGTGTATCTCGTAGCCTTGAAATCAAAATTGTATTCTGATTTGCTTGCTACCTGGTTAAAGCAGGCAATTGAAAAGAAATGCGTATAAGAAATTGTACGAGACTGGATGTAGAAGAAATCCAAAACAGTATAGAACTTTTGATGCCGTATCTCTAACTCATTACTTTACTTTTACTGCATTTATTTATATCTACAACTGTCATTTAGTGTGTGTGTGTGTGTGTGTATATGATTGATTATCTGTGTTTTACTCAAATATTGAAATAAGTTAAAAAGTTCCATAAAAGTTATAAAATACTATTCATCTTCTCTTGTATTAAAATAGCCTTATGATCCATTCACATTAGTACTACACCGTTTTTTAACAACTCTCAATGATAATTCATGTAAAAATAACTCATATTTAGCATTCCTATTCAATCTGGGTTTTGAATACCCCCTCATCGCTTCTCTAATTTTCCCATGCAACAAACTACGTTTTATGACTTATGGGTAGGGCGTATATAGGACATGACAGTCCATTGTCCGACTCGGTCCAAGAATGTAAGACGTCCAGTCCGTGTCCATACGATTCTCATTTAGGACATGAATTAGGACACGAAAAAATGTCCGTCCGAATATATTCGATGTTTTTCTATTGTCCGAACATTATTCGTCCGTTGTTTGACTCGTACAAACAATGTTCGAAGTTAAAGTTTGTTCGGTACATGTCCGTTCGAATCTTTTATAAGACAGAATTAGAACACACCTCCGTCCGGTCCAACCCGTTTACACCTCTACTTATGAGCGACCATGTTAAGATTAAGGGTGCCCCACTCCAAACTAATTTCCTGATAATATTAAATATTATTACGTGTTATCTCATTCCAATGAATGATAATATTTACTTCTCCAAGCAACCATTCAAATTCCAATTCATCATTTTCCCTAGTTATAACTCCAAGCAGATCTCCGGATTGGTCTCCAAAGCATCTTCGGGGTTTCACTAATATTAAACTTTGGTTTATTAACGTCCAATCGTTTAAATTACTCTTTATCTCGTGTATAATAATAACACAAGAGTTCTCCGTTATGGTATTAATATCCTATATGCTTTTTGGTGAGTACAAAGCATGTAAATAACATCACCAAACAATACAATCATTCATTTTAAGTTACATCATTTATCACTCCAATCATGAAAGGGATTCCCACTTGATTCTCCTTTTTCTTTGTTTCTGACCTCTATTTAATATAGGAATTTACTTTCCTATTATGACTAGTTTACATGTTTTATCCTATTAAAGTACACAAGTAATATACATAGTTTATCCCATTTTATTTTCTTAAATGCCACACTCATATGATTTTTCACTGGATGCACCATATAAAGCATATAAATTGCCAACATTAGAACATCCCACTCCATGTAGATAACCTATTTGTTCGTGTACCATGTATTGTAGGAATACCGCACAACAAAAAAGTGTGTCGTGGCATTCCCTCTTAACACAATATCATTCAATTTACACGTGCCATGCCTTATGACTTTTGATAATCAACGTATCAATGCTCCACCAAACAAAAATATAGTATTCGATAATAATCCAATTATTCTTTTATTTTATTTGAGAATCTACTTGCTTCAACTAGTGAATATAAAACATTGAATAATGTTGCTCGTAGCCTTTTGCATTGATCACTAATGATAAAACCTAATAAACTCATTAACTAGCTAGGATAACATATAAACTAATCATACTTATTTGAATACATTTCCGATTGGAACAGGGATTACAATGAATCTAAACAGTCGATCGAACACCTTATGTGGTCTATAATACACCTATTCCACAATGATCCAACCGATTAGTTGGGATCAGTGCTAAGGGACTTAGTTTGAATCCTTCCAATATTTTGCAAAAAAGTTACGTTAGTATAATGAACCAGGCCAATATTAGTTTTCCATTGTTATAAACACAAGATGGTCGTTTTACATTTGTATTCGGATATTGATATTTAAGGCGTCTCCAAATTGATTGAATATCCTTAATTTCTACACTTCACGAGGCTCGATGTTCCCTTTTCCTTTTACGTTAAAAAACTTTAATAAACTAATGTTGCACATCTGTCTCGAATAGAGATTTTAATCGACTGGACCAGATGTAGGCATGTTCTAATTCTGTCTTAAAAGAGTTTCGAACGAATACAGATCAGACAAAACTTAGAGATGGACATTTTTCGTACAAATCATACAAGGAACAGATACAACCAATAGAAAATTAATCGAAAAATTTGGACGGGCATGAACATATTTTGCTTATTCTAATTCGTGTTACAAATGAGAAACAAATGAACGTGGACATATGTTTTTTGATTATATATTGGTTCGGACAATGGATGCTCATATAAAATTAATATGCCTAATTATTCTAAAAAGTTAATAAATTAATATGATCAATCTTAAGGTAACGTTAGCGAGCACAATCTGGTTAGGTAAAATTGGCATTGCATTGGACGCATCAAACATGACATCCATCATTTTGTCCAATTTAAACGAACACATAAAAATGTTGTGTTGGCGTCGGACATGTTAGATGTCAATGTTAATTAATCCGCATTATCATTTGTTTTTAGTATATATTTAATATTTTAATTCAGCTTAAACTTCAAACACAAATAATTTTAATACTCTAAAACACAATTAATAATAACACAAATAAATGCTCTTTTCATAATGTTACTTTCATAACACAAGAATGTGATCCCCTTTTATGAAGCATTCCTCTTTTATGCGTCTATCCTGTGCCATTTTCGTGTTCCTTGTAGCAAGCAAACTCACCTTAAATAATCTTATGTTCTGTTTGTTCCATTTCAGCAAGTACTCCAACCCTGCTAAACCTCGCAAAATACCTTGAAATTAGAAATCAGAGTGACAAAAGTCACTCAACATATCTTGACCTACCGAATTCACTATTTAACCCAATATACTATAGATCTACTTCCATCATCATTAATCATTGGCTAGTTCTATTTAAACACATAAAATTTATAAGTACACCCTACAAAACTAAAAAAACAGGATACCTATGTTTTTGCTGAGCATATCCAATCTTATTATTAAAAATTTTCCTTTACATTCTTGCCTAATAGGAACTAATCGGTAAAAACAAATTACTATAGGAACAACCATTCCACTTTAGAGAAATTTTTTAATTTATGCATCTCACAACCTGCGTGGTTCTTCATATATCATACATTTCTACTGCTTGATTCTCTATTAAATCAATCGGTTATTCTTGTGCAATTTGTGCATTTTCGAACTTGAAAAAAAAAAAAATTAAGTAAAATTTAAGTTTTATCTCTTTTGGTTTATTAGATCCTAGGCTTAAAAGAAAGGAAATAGGGTTTATCGGGTTAGTGAATATAATAATGTCAATTTCGTGCTAATTCTTTTTAAAATTTTTAGGGTGTCGTCTGAACCTCCGATACCACCCGACCCTCGAATAGCATACCGTCCTCCTCTTAGCAAGATTTCATTTTTTACGATAATGTCGTTCCGCTCTGCATCAATCTCCCGATTCATCTCAACTGCGCGATCATCAATCCGGACCCCGTCGTTCCGCTCGATTCCTCGCCGCCGCCTTTCTTCCCGGTATTATATCACAAAAGGCAACTCTAATTTTTCTTCTTCAATCAAATATCCATTTAAACGTTTCTTAATTCATTTCAGATCTGGGTTTGGTGCGCTTGGCTGCGGCCATTCTCTTCTTCTGGTTAATAAATCTGTAGCGACTGTACCACGTCTGACGTCACATCTGTCCGTCACAGTCAGAGCTTGCTGCGAATTGTCTCAGGGTACTCCCACTGGCCAAGATCGCTAGTATTTTCCTCTCTCTTAATGCTTTTGTTGCTTATCTGTGTAGACTGATTTGTGCTGAAAATCCTAGTTGAAAGTAAACAGATTGAGAACATTATTCAAAGATGAAGATGTGGTATTGTTAAATATCCTAATTTCCTTTGAAGAAAATGTTAACTTCTCAATTATCATTAAATATGACCCCATTACTCTGTTATTACCATCCGGTTTTAAGAAATGAAAGATTTAAATATGTAAGCTTTTAGAACTCAGTTCAACTGTCAATATAATGTTGAAGGAACTAAAGATCATTCGGTTTTTGTGGAATAAAATATTCCATCTTCTTTGGTGATGTATTTATGTATCGCGAATATAGTTGCTTTCGGTATTACATTGCCGACTCAGTTTTCACCATTGAACTTAGAAGTTGTCAAGTTTATGCATTTTAAAATTTTAGTTAACGGAATAACTAAAAAAGTATAATCAGTTTTAACAGTACTTTAAGATATTACTAATAAGGTACATTGGATGTCTGAATTTGTTTCACTTTAAAACTATGAATATACTTTATGACATCAACTATCATGTATCAATCGAATCGATTGTAAATAGTTTATTTTATCGGACAGTCGACACAAAATCAGACTTGTAGATTAGAATAGTTTTCGTTCGCCCATTCGCTTTTAAAAATATTATAAACTAACTTGTAGCAATGGCCCAAAACATAATAAAGATAAACAGAAAAATACGATAGTCAGGACACATGGAAAATAATTGCCTGGTTGCCAAAACAGATTCATTTTTCACAGGAACTTACAAATTCATTGAAAAGAATCCTCCAAATTTGACAACCTATGAGAACTGCCCAAATTCAAACATAGTTATATTACTTTGCAGACACAGGTTCCAGTGAACCGTCGTTCAATGAACTTGTGTTTTTGGATTTGTGATTAAAGTTGAAATGTAAAATTAGATGTAACATTCAATAGCCTATATAATGCAATTTGTCTTATTGTGCCATGTTATGTTATTTTGATTATTACTGATTAATTTATATTTTTAAGTAATTAACTATATAATTTTTTAATGTACTTAATTAAATAATTATTCAAAATCTTTGCTACTTTGTTGTAATTATGATCAATAAAAAAATATAATCAAATAATTTTCAATTGTTAATTTATTATACAAAATTAAATAGTTATTCAATTATTTAATTACTATAAAAACACAAATTGTAGTTAAAACACATTTTCATAAGTGGTAAAACGAAGCAAAATAATAACTGATACCTGAATACAATAACGACCACATATATTAAATGCCTTTCAATAGCAATCAAAACAAATATAATTTTTTCGCTTGTTTTAGTAGTTTGTTGGGCATTTATTGAATTGTGAACGGCATGGGATGTTGATTCAGTTTAGTGCACTTACCACAAAGTCAGAAGGAACACCGACTTCGTTAACAAATTTATAAAAACTGGCATCTTTGTTATTTCACTTATGAAATTTCAAACAGCACATGGCACAATAAAATTTTTTTAGCTTGTTTTTAAAGTTGTATCCAAACATGTCTTTGAAAATGTTGTATATTTTTGTTTTATAATTTCAAACTTCATGTTCAAAATTTAAAATATTTTGGGCTGATGTAATCGCGTAATGTGATTTTGTTCAGTTCGATAGAGCGAGCGGTGATTTTTACTTTTGTATACTCTCCTGATAATATTTACCAGGTGGAAGATAAGTTGGAACCTTTTTAACTAGCTATTATATAGATGGAAGTCAAGTTAAAATAAGAAGCAATCATAACATTTTGTGTGAAATAAATCTTTAGTCTAACAAGTGCTGTTCTTTCCCCAACCCAATCCAAAACAAGAATCCCTCTATATCTTCATCGGTGTTTTCAAAGAAATAATATAACGAATAAAGAAGTGATACGTTGATACGTTGAATGTTATATTTGGTTTCATGAATAACAACATTTTATTTGTATAGACGTCAATACCGATTGTTTACCTATGTTCATATTTGACATGCCATGACAAAGTGGTAGAAATATTCATATTGCTTCCCTAATAAACAGATACAAAGGGGAACTTAAGTTATACCTAGTTACAATACATGAATTTTTGAAATAACGAGACTTCATACAAAATACGCATTAAGACCTAGACACAATATCGTTCAATACATCTGTTATTCAAATTTTAACCATTTAAAAAAAGCATATAAACCGACCAAACCATTTTAGCAATGACTTTGAGTTTATCCTGTACTCTTTAAGGAAATGATACGAGTTATTTTGAAGCCAGTAACTCAATTTTAGAATGGATGACTTATTTTTATATTTTTTAAATTTGAAATTGTAGAAAGATAAATCTGTTTTTGAACAAAAGTTGTAAAAATAAATTAAAATGTGACTTTGTAGAAAAAAATCTTAACTAATAAAGTTTACGTTTGACTCATTATCTTTTACTTTGACGTCCAATATAAGAGGCGTCAGATGCGCCCATCATTTGATCAGTGGGGCCTAAACTTTAAAGTTGTTGTTATCCCATTTTTTGGACAAAACTGGAATATCAATGTTGTGCGCATTTCCACCGCGACTAGAACAAGAAGAAGCAGCCAGCAAGCGTATATCAATCAGGAATTTCACTCAAGGTTCAAATATAAAGTTCATTCGGTAAAACGATACAAGAGCTCATTCGGCACTCATCCCATTCGGCATGCCTTGTTCATCCGGCATCCCAATACAAGAGCCCATTCGGCGGTATGAAGTGAGAATTCGTTCGGCATTCACAACACAAGCTATCATCCGACAGGTCCATTCGGTAGTACCGAGACCGAACC
The DNA here is from genome assembly GCA_030765085.1 of Allium cepa. Lineage (NCBI taxonomy): Eukaryota > Viridiplantae > Streptophyta > Magnoliopsida > Asparagales > Amaryllidaceae > Allium > Allium cepa. The sequence goes on along the minus strand of CM060935.1, from coordinate 734,516,345 downwards.
ACACTCCTCTACAAACTCCCACCGGTCCAACATCTCCCCAGACCGGCTCCATGCCTACCACCGAATCAACGCCCCACCGGACCAACATTCCTCCCAGACGACACCGAACCCATCACACTACCAAGCCACTACCGGATCGCACTCCAAGCTACTACCGAACCATCCATCCACCACCGAACCAGGAAAGGAAAGCTTCGCCGAACCAAAGTTGCCAGTCCAGATTGCATCAGCCCAGGCCCACCAGCAGCTATAAACATCCAAGACCCCTGCCCCAGCCTCACTCTATAAATAGAGGGGCAGGGGTACAACAATGGCAGACAAGTTTGAGAGCTCAAGCCTGGAAGGAACTCTCAAACAACTTTAGATACTTGTAATCAAAGCTTTGTACTTGTAATCTAAAGAAAAAAAGAGAATAACATATAAAGTGGACGTAGGCACGTTCTGGCCGAACCACTATAAATCTGTGTGTCTTTTACAGTTTAGTCCCTGCTTTTTATATATTTGCATAAATCACCCAAATCACTAAATACAACATAAAATCAACCAACTCATACGACTTTGGGTGTTTGCGGCCATTTTTTACGCAAACATTTTGGTGCTTTCATTGAGTGATTCATGAGGCAATTCAGGGTTCATATTGCGAGACCCAAGAATGTGATGACTTTGGCAATCTTGAAACAGAAAACTGGAGAGACTTTGAGGAGCTTTCTAACGCGATTTAATGCGGCGGCAGCATCAGTGGATCGACCAGATCCATCTATGGTCATGATGGCGGCTGTATCTGGAATAGCTGGTAATACAGAGTTCAAAAATTCATTAACCAAGGACCCGCCTATGAATCTGTGAGAGTTCTATCATGAGGCTGAAAAGTTTCTGCGTTTGGAAGATGCTAGTGCAGAAAGAGAGGAAGAAGATGACGTTTACGTAATCAAGAGCGGAAACTCACCTGGAAAGGGTGCGGAGACTAGCAAAGGAAAAAGAAAGGCCGAGGATAATGATGACATGACAAAGTGGCTACGAAGAGAACCACGCTTCACCACCTATTCAGAGCTGAATGAGAGTTTGGAACGGATTTATCAGGATACCAAGGGGCAGGTTCCGTATCGTAGACCAATGCGAAGGGATCCAACCTCTGACGAAAGAAAATCAGATAAGTTTTGTGTATTTCATGAATTGAATGGTCATAACACTAATGATTGTAGGCATTTGAAGGACGAGGTAGAAGGGCATATCAGGAACGGTATGCTCCTTCAGTATGTGAGGAGACGAACTCCAGCGGTGGAGCCAGAGCGACCGCCCTCTACGTCAGCTAGAGGTGACCCTGGATCAAGGCACTATTTGATTATCCATTGATTGCTTGATTAAAATAACGATGAACAGGTCGTAAGCTTCCACTAACGCAATTAAATCGTTTACACATGTATGAGATCGCGAACGATCTCCAGGCATGCTCTGAATGATCATTGACTGCTTCGGAGTGGGAACTTACACTTTGACATCCTTGCTTTGCTTTTGTTTCGATTTGAACATTTGAATTCTTTCTGTTTGGACATTTCTGCTGTAAGGTACTATTGCTTTAACATTTACAATTCTATGAAAAAATTATTTACTTGTATGCCCGTTGGATCGCGAACGGTCCACGAGCACCTATTGCATGGCAACGAACTGCCGAAGTCTTTGATTCGAAAAATTCCCCCAAACAATGACTCAACACTGATAATATTAAGTCCCCCCCGGGCACACTCATTCGCCTCGAACGGCATCCGACTTCGAACAGTCACAATTCGCCTCGAACGGCACTCGACTTCGAACAGTCACAATTCGCCTCGAACGGCACCCGACTTCGAACAGTCACAACTCGCCTCGAACGGCACCCGACCGCGAACGGTCACAAACTCGCCTCGAACGGCACAACTCGCCTTGAACGGCACAACTCGCCTCGAACGGCACAACTCATCTTACCTCAAATGGCTCGATCGCGAACGGTCGTCATTTGAGGTCCGCCACCTGATCACTGACTGTTACGCCTTACCTCAAATGGCTTGATCGCGTACGGTCGTCATTTGAGAACCACCACTTGACCGCGCACTATCGCACTTTACCTCGAATGACTCGATCACGAACGATCGTCATTTGAAGTTAAGCGCTTGACCTTGAACGGTCCCCACTCGACCGCGCACTGTCGCACTTTATCTCGAATGACTCGATCCCGAACGGTCGTCATTTGAAGTAAAGCGCTTGACCTTGAACGGTCACATTTCACTGCAGATGACTCGATCCCGAACGATCGACGCACGGATTTATGCGCTTGACCGCGCACGGTCGCACTTCACCTCAAATGACTTGATCACGAACGATCGTCATTTGAAGTTAGGCGCTTGACCATGAACGGCCGCGCTTCATCCCAAATAGCTCGATCCCGAACGGTGTTCATTTGGGGCCATATAAAATATCAAGCTCTTTACAGGTTGTCAACATGATATGAACATCCAGCTCATGGCATTACAAAACACGCATTCCTACCGCAAGGCATATTTTGGGGGGCAAAGTGTTATCCATTTTTTGGACAAAACTGGAATATCAATGTTGTGCGCATTTCCACCGCGACTAGAACAAGAAGAAGCAGCCAGCAAGCGTATATCAATCAGGAATTTCACTCAAGGTTCAAATATAAAGTTCATTCGGTAAAACGATACAAGAGCTCATTCGGCACTCATCCCATTCGGCATGCCTTGTTCATCCGGCATCCCAATACAAGAGCCCATTCGGCGGTATGAAGTGAGAATTCGTTCGGCATTCACAACACAAGCTATCATCCGACAGGTCCATTCGGTAGTACCGAGACCGAACCACACTCCTCTACAAACTCCCACCGGTCCAACATCTCCCCAGACCGGCTCCATGCCTACCACTGAATCAACGCCCCACCGGACCAACATTCCTCCCAGACGACACCGAACCCATCACACTACCAAGCCACTACCGGATCGCACTCCAAGTTACTACCGAACCATCCATCCACCACCGAACCAGGAAAGGAAAGCTTCGCCGAACCAAAGTTGCCAGTCCAGATTGCATCAGCCCAGGCCCACCAGCAGCTATAAACATCCAAGACCCCTGCCCCCAGCCTCACTCTATAAATAGAGGGGCAGGGGTACAACAATGACAGACAAGTTTGAGAGCTCAAGCCTGAAAGGAACTCTTAAACAACTTTAGATACTTGTAATCAAAGCTTTGTATTTGTAATCTAAAGAAAAAAGAAGAATAACATATAAAGTGGACGTAGGCACGTTCTGGCCGAACCACTATAAATCTGTGTGTCTTTTACAGTTTAGTCCCTGCTTTTTATATATTTGCATAAATCACCCAAATCACTAAATACAACATAAAATCAACCAACTCATACGACTTTGGATGTTTGCGGCCATTTTTTACGCAAACAGTTGTAGGTTCAAATAGATCACAACGGCATGTTCAATTATTGGAATATTTCCTGACATTTGACTAGGTCATTACGTCCAATGTAAGAGGCATTGGATCGGCCCATTGGTTCTCTCAGGCCTAATTTTTAAAGTTCTAGATTCAAATGGATTGCAAAAGCAAGCACAGATTTTCTACTATGTTTCCAATATTTGAAAATTTATTTTAAACTATATTTTAAAAATACAGTCAAAAACAGAAAAACCATATTTTTGTAATTTTTTTAAGGAAAAACCTTGTCAGAAAATAATAAATGTAAATTAAATGCAGAAGAATTTGATTTATTCAAACACATAACGTCAATATCAGCAAAAATTACTGTTCAGAAACTCAAATGGATTAAAATTTCTTATTTTTTCTTAGAAAATGAAAACAAGTTTATTATACTTTTTTATTTTATTTTCATTTAAAATTAAAAACGGTCGTCATATATGCATTATAATCAGTTATTATATAATTAAAAAAAAAACAATAATTTTCAATTGAAACTTGAAGTTTTCTAAAAAATCTCATAATTTGATGTAGTAAATTTAAAATATGATTACCAAATTTAATATATGAAATTAGAAATTAAAACACTCATTTTCTAAAAATCTTGTTTTTTGTCTACTTTTTAATGTATTTAATATATTAGTGTATTATTCTAATTATATAGTAATTATTATTATAGAAAATAATAATAATAATTATATTAATATTTGTTGTTTGTTATGTACATAATTTAAATATAAAATAATACTTAGTAAACAAACAAATTATACAGATCTTACCTATATAAACAAGATCTAAATACAAGATTAACTATAAATTGTAGAATAAAAAATTCAAGAGGTCTTTTCTTTATTGTTGGATCCTTAATTATGGACCTTGAGTTTGGTGTAGATTGTTTTTATCCCGCAGTTTCGGGCCGTAGATCAAGCCAAGGGGGGCTCCTCCTACTCACTCCCTTTATATTGTCTGTTTAATATCATGTTGCAATAGAAATTTCTTATTTGATTATGCGATACTAGATTCTACGAGAATGAATTCTTCATTTATTTATTATTTCATAGTATAGGAAGAAACAACTATTTATCTTTTCGATGATGATTTTTAACATTGGTTATTTCTACCGTACAAAAGATATGTTTTTTAGAAATACTTCAAATTTTTTAATTTTTCCTGACTGTTCTATCAATTTCATAATGTAAAATGGTTTATTAAAGTAAACATTTTTTTAAAGGAAAAACCTTCTTTCAGAAGGTAATGATACATATTCTACTCAGGAGAATTTGTTTTATTCCAACATAGCATCAAGATCATTGAAAATTATTGTTCAAAAAACCTCAAAAGGGTCAAATTTTCATCTGAGTTCTATAAAGCAAAAACAAGTTTACTATAATTTTTTATTTTCATTTAAAGCAAAATCAATCATCGTATATGCATTGTAATCAGTCACTGTATAATTTTAATAAAATAGGTATGTGTACGCACTGCTTGTGCTTGTGTGTGTGTTATTTTTGAATGGAAACTTGATGTTTTAATAACTTATAATTTGATATTTTTAAATTTAGCAATAAATGATAAACATGACATCGGTGACTTATAATATCTTTTCAAGATATACTTCAAATTTTCATTTTTTTAAAAACCATTCTAGGAATATCATAAAGTAAAATATTTAATTAAATTAAACATTTGAAATGAAGCAATATAAAAAAGATCTGGAAGAAATTTTCTTCAAGAAAATATAATAACAATATTTTATTTTATTTCTTCCATAAAATCGCAGAACTCGAGTATTATTCATAATTTCATATCAAACTAAAAAAACATGGTTTTTCTACATATTTATGATGAAAAGTATTCCGAAAAGTTTAGCACATGTATAAAGTTTGATTATTTATTTATTTTGGAACCTTTTTTAATGGTCGTGTAATATCAACTAAAATCTACTTTCATAATATATTTTTTACATAGCATTTGTTTGTGCTTGAATACTTTTTTTTAATGATTCTTAGGTACATTAGTTATTTTTGATGCGTTAGACTGCACATCGAGACAGTTCAGGCACAACCAACGATGATTTGTTCAGTTGAAAAACTAGCCACTACGCAATCAAGTGTGGCTTGTTCAGTTGGCTGTGACTGGATTTAGGTGATTTCATAGCTGGTTCACTAAACAGAAGACTGATTTTTTAAACGTAAAGATTTTGCCGTTTTATTGCAAATATGGGTTAAAACAGCAAAGACTTCTCTATATTTGCAAGCAAATTGAATAAAACAGCAAAGACTTCGCCGTTTTATTTAATTTGCAAAATAAAATGGTAGTCTTTGCCGTTTTATTTTTTTTGCAATTTTTTCAAACTAGTTTGGTTGCCGCTTTTGAGGTTTATATGGGTGCGTAACCGGTTTGTTTAGTGCAAAAGAGAGAAAAGAAAAATGAACAAGTCTATTGTTGGTTATGGTGTTAGTTAATTGTTATCTTTGTGCGGTAGTGTCAGTATTAATGGTGCTTTTACTGTTATTGGGTTTCGAGCTATTGGTCCAGTGGCAATAATTCAATCCCTACATTTAAATGATCATAAGATTTTTTTTCTTTTAGTCGACATCTCATGATAAATCACCATAAATTGTTTCCATTGGAAGAAATCAGTCTAGAAGATGTCAAATGTTAGGTCTCCAAAACAAAAGGATTGAAATCATTTGCAATTACCAGAGCTAGAAATCCAAATAATATTAACAAACTATTATCTAGATATTAAGATTGACTTGCGCTATTACAAAATTTCAAAACAGAGATGTAGAAGAGAAAGAATGACATTAAATAGTAGATGTTACGAAGAATATGAATTAAATGCGTATAATTAGTTGATTTTGGGCTTATAATTTACCTTTTAGAGGTTACATGGAATTGACATGCCAGCTTTGTTATTTCAAATGATTAATAATCATATTCAGAATATTAAGCAGACGTTTAAGTATGACGTTGATCTTGAAAAGCACAAATTAGTGCAAGTTTTACGTACATTTCCATTTTCAAACCTTTTATGTCCTGTGATTAATTTTGGCCTTTGATTTTGAAAACTGACTGCAGTTTTGTGGATATGTAATGAGTTGAATTTGGGATTTTATGTGGAATCCATTAGCTAGACTTTAATATTGACTAGATTTATATTTTTGGTAGTTTAGGATTTTAATTTTGTGATTAAGGATGAGTAAAAAGTTCAATTCCGTGCCACACATTGTTATTCAGTCGCCTTCACTTGCCTTTTAATTGGATAATAATATTTAGGTGGGCCCCACATTTATATTATAAAAAATTAAGAAAAAGCCAGCCAATCATAAGAGCCACTATAGTTCAGGCGCGGGTGCTCTTAGAATATCACGAGTAAATAAAAGATTATAAGTGTACTAATTATTGATTACGGTACAAAATGATGTTTTCGGAAACCGCAAACAAATGAGTTTTGATTTTTAAGCTTGCATGAAGTCTGTGTTGGAAAATTGATGGGCAGGAATAATAAAGAGAGAGTGACTGGAGTTGTGTCATGTGTGTGATCATAGCCTTGAAAGCGAAATTCACCACAACTATGGTGCAATCGATAATTGTCATCCGCTCTTCAAGGTTAACACAATGATCCTTCAAATTTGTGGAAGTCATTGCCTAAGAGTTTCAAGTATATTTGAAATGTTGATTTAATTTTAGAGGAAATTATAGAGAGATGAGATGAAGAAGATAACTTCGGTTTACCATAAATTTTTGTACATCTGATCCATGTACAGTCCGACATGAGATATGACATGATTAGACATGATTTCCATACTTTTGTTAGTGATGATGATGGTGAATCCACACAATTACATTACTCTATAGATGATGGTGGTCTTATTCTCACAGTGGATGTAGCTCGTGGTAAGCGGAATAGATCTCTTCTCCTTGATGATAGCTGGGATATGAGATATATATACAGTAGGGAACACCCGGGTTTTGGTTGGATATTATGTCTCACTTTGCATATTATATGCATGTGTTAGGTCCTGCTGGAAGCGATTCTTCCTCCTCTTGGGAGGAGGAACCGACGCTTCCTTAGGTCATTATAGTTGCAAAAGCACCTTAGCTTCTCTCCTCTTATGTACTCTAAGTGGAATGACCACTGTAAAACTATAGACTTGTTTTTTGCATACGTGTAGAACACATTTTCTTCATTTATATACAGTGACACGATTCTAAAGTGGCTGGCTTTGCCCATTTTTTGCACATCTTTTTCAAAGAAGAAAGAAAATGAGAAAAAAATAAACGTAAAATTGTACCTTTTTCTCTTGAGCCCATCAATCATAATAAATAAGCAGTACATAAATAGAAACGTTTTCTCATTTATAAATGATGCAAAATGGCAAGCAATGGAAAGTCTTTGATTTTGGTGTAATTACCCAATAATCCCTGCTAATTAAAACACATTACAAAGAAGACGAAATAAAATAACCCGGACAAGAAGAAAGTCTCATACGTAAGTACCAATGTCTTTTGATTGAATTGATACATGAAAAAGTGAGTTTAAAACTTAATCTAAGTAGCGAATTTCATTTTGAATTACAAAAATTTGGGTTGATCAACTTAACCTAAGTAATGAATCTCTCTTGAACTACAAAGATTTTGGTTAGGATCTCATAACACACACTACATTTTCAATTTCTACAAACTCCATCATAAATATGCGCTTTAATAGCCAAACGCTTGCCTTGGAAACTCATGAGTGCTTTAGAGAGCTCGGGTCTCTCATAAACAGCGGTCCACCTTTACATCCAAATAGGTGATTTATCAAGAGCTCGACTCTTAACACCACCACTCATGGCTCTGGACTCATTAGGAGCAAATGTCTCAACCTCGAAAAATAAATAAACATAATTCATCAACCGCGTCTCAAAAACACCACCAATGCTGTCTATGAATTATATACGAGTAATAAGACATTGTTTTAAATATATTAATGAAATTCATCTAGTACATCTCAAAAGCATCATCAATAACCGTCTATGGAGTATACAGAAGCAAGGAAGCTCGAACTCATAACAAATAATAAAATCCATCAGGTGCCTTTCAAAAGCACTACCAAAAATTGGTTATGGATTATAAAAAGTAAAGAAGCTCAAACTCATATCAAATAGAAGAATCAATCAAGTGTGTCTCAGAAGCACCATCAATAATTGGTTATAGATTATGTAAAAGTAAAGAAACTTAAAATCATATAATATAATAAAATCCATCAATGTTCGTAGGCCTAGTGCGGTTGGCAAAAGAGTATGCTTCCCTCATAGTAGGTTGAGAGTTCGAGTCTTGGCAGGCGCACTGAGTCGTCTGAAAAGGCTGACTTAATTTGAGGATTCGGTTGTGGTGGACCAGCGTGTATTCCCTCCTGTTGTTACCGGCAAAGCCAGATTTTCTAAGATTCCAAAAAATAAATAAAAAATCCATCAAGAATCCATCAAGTGCGTTTCAAAAGCACCATAAAAAATTGGTTATAAATTATAAAAGCAAAGAAACTCAAACTCATATTAATTAGAAGAATCACTTAATAGTACAACAACTACGCGATTATTCCCAAATAAGTTGGGGTCGGATAGAGATGGAACCCAAGACTAAATGACAAAGTCAATTTGAAAGTCATAACAACAACAATAATAAAAACCATGATGACAATGCTAAAATAAAGTCAAATAAGTAAACAAATAATAATAATAAGTAAAATAAAAATAAAGATAAAAAAACATGATGATAATAGTAACGCTAATAGTAATAGTGGTACCAATAGTAATATTGATCGAAGACCAAACACTACGTCTTAGCCTTCTATTCACTAAGCCAACCTTAAGCAAAAAAAACTCCTAACTTGTGGTTCTGCTACGTGGATCGCTAACTTCCACGCGCTTCCATCCGATACCAGCTTTTCGGATATATTCCAATCTTTCAAATCTTTTTTTACCACTTTCTCCCATGTCAAGCTTGGTCGACCTCTATCTCCCTTAGAGCATTTGACACAGTCTATAATTCCAACGCACATAAGTGCTTCGAGAGGCTTCCGTTGGAAATGTCAAAACCATCTTAAGCGGTGTTCGACTAGCTTCTCTTCAATTAGTGATACTCCAAGTTTATCACGCATATCATCATTTCTAATTCGATTTCTTCTTGTATGACCGCAACTCCATTGCAGCATACGCTTCTCTGTAACACTTATCTTCTGTACATGTTGGTTTTTAGTAGGCTAACATTCTGCACCACAGAACACACATGCCTGGTTCCCGTTCTGTAAAACTTTTCTTTAAGCTTCTGTGGAACTTTCTTGTCACATAAAATAGCAGACACTTGTCGCCATTTCACCCGTCCCGTTTGAATTCTAAAACTAACATTTTCATCAATCTCACCATCATACCGCAACATCGATCCTAAATATCGAAAGGATTCCTCCTTGGGCACTACTTGTCTGGACAAAGTGATATGTCCATTCTTTGATCTGACAATGCTGAACTCGCACTTCATATACTCTGTTTTAGTTCTGCTAAGTCTAAAACTTCTTGATTTTAAAGTCTGTCTTCACAGCTCCAGTTGTCCATCAAGCTCAATCCTACTTCCGTCAATTAGCACAACATTATCAACAAAGAACATACACCAAGGAATCTCACATTGTATACCCTTTGTAATCTCATCCATCGGTAGGACAAAGATATAGGGGTACAAGGCTGACCCTTGATGTAATCCTATATTAATGGAAAAGTCACCGGTTTCACCTCGCATGCTTTGACACTAGTTACAAAATCATCGTATATATTGTTGAGACTCTTTTCTTTTATTTAGCCCACCATATAATCTTTCTCGGTACTTTGTCATATACTTTTTTCAAATCAATAAATAACATGTGTAGATCATTTTTTACTCTCTAAACCTCTATATAAGTCGTTTTATCAAAAAAATGCCTCTGTGATCGACCTCCTAGGCATGAAACTAAATTGGTTTTTAAAAACATTTATCATCCTTCTTAAATAATGTTCAATGACTCTTTCGCAAATTTTCATTATATGACTCATAAGCTTAATTCTTTTGTAGTTTGTGCAACTTTAAATATCTCATTTATTGTTAAAAATTGAAACTAATATACTTCTCCACTCATCTGGCATATTGTTTGATTTGAAAATATTATTGAACAACTTAGTTTGCCATGCTATCCCTACATCTTCAAGGCATCTTCACACCTCAATGGAGATGCCATCAAGCCCCAATGTCTTGCCCGCATTCATCCGTTTTAGCGCCTCTTTCACCTCGGACTCTTGAATTCTCCGAACAAAATGTCTATTGGTGTAATCAAAAGAGTCGTCCAGCTCGATCGTATTGCTATCACCTTTTTCATTGAATAGTTTGTTGAAGTAATCTCTTCATCTATTGATTGTGGATTATATAAAAACAAAGAAGCTTAAAATCATATCAAATGATAAAACCTTTTGAGTATGTCAAAAAATCGATTGTGAAATACATAAAAGTAAAGAAACTCAAACTCATATCAATCATAAGAACCTATCAAGAGCATCTCAAAAAACACCATCAAAATTGGTTATGGATTATACAAAAGTAAGGAAGCTTGAAATCATATCAAATAACAAAATCCATCAAGTGCGTTTAAAAAACACCACCAAAAAACTGGTTATGGATTATAAATCAAACTCGTAAACACAAAAATAGAAAGGGAAATAGTAATCATGTTGCGTTGTTTGACCACTAATGGATACTCATCGTACTTTTGTCTATTCTAGGCTCGAAGTCATTCCCCTTGAAGATCCAATGACTAATTTCCTTTGAAAATAATTTAGAAAGCGGATTCGTGAAGTTCTCTTTGATCTTTCTCATTTTTATGAGATCACTTCATTTATCAATTTATCAATTTCTTTAGGTCCAAAATGGACATGTCTTCTCTTTCAGTTACACTCTTATAGAAATTTCAAATTCTCATCAATAAGGATAAATGTGTTTTCTCACATCATAAATAGTAATATGTTTAATAATTCAAGAGAAACATGACGATTCTCACTTTCACCACATTTATTCAAATTATGTTATCTATTCTTATATATACAAGAGCCATGGAGATATAACATAGGTGACATATCAAAACAATCAAACCTTTCAATGATTTTCTCAACGTTGTGAGATGAACTTAAAAAAATAATAATTCAATTTTCCTTACATTATCTTTTGTAAATTTGCTGCCTCATAATAGAAGAACGTGGAGGAACTCAAAATCAAATACGTACTTTCCATGTTGATTTCTCTAAAATGTGTTAGATCCACTTTAGCTCGATACCTCCGCACTTCAAAAATTCTAGTTTCTTATGCGGAACAATATTTGTACGAACAACCTAACAAAGTAGTTTTCCCCACGTACAATCTAACTTGCAAAAATCAGTATATTCAATTTTATATCTTCAGCTACAATCAATATTGTTTTAACATGTTATTATTTTCATACATACAAACAAACATCAATATAGTACATTTAAAAATAACGGTCAGATAAAACCAATCATGAATTAACATGGTAGACGATTCAACTCACGACATTCTTCTATCTTCGTGCATAAATTCGTAAAGTATGCACCTATTCAATGTGACGTGTCAAACATTGGATCTCATAATCGAGTTCATACAAAGACAAAAACACATTAATCATCATGTTTACACATATATATTCAACACAAATATTTCCATCACTTATAATTAAAACTCCAGTCTCATACATGTACTTAAAATAAGTAATTTTCTCATATTTATAATTCTTATATTGGTAATCCAAATACATATTTCTCCAGTAAGAAATTTTTCTTAGGCTCCTATATGGACTAAAATAACTATTTCTCACATATACAGAAATCACATGAACACGACTGTTTATGTACATAAATATCTCATTTTGAAATACTTTATGGTATATTTAAACAAAACTTATTCTCTTTGATCTACAAATATTCTTCATAAATATACATCACCTTCTTTCCAGTGTCCATCATTTTATTTTATTTCAAAGACACTCATCCTATAATTTGCTGCTATACAAGTTTTGTGTAGATTGCACCATCGCTATATTATAACACATAACCCTTTTTTTTTGTATTTTCAATAAATTCGTTCATATCAACAAAGTGAATGTTTCAAATCCTCTTGGAATATATTTCATTTTAAGTTGTATTGTTAAGTACACATGCATAACAAACATGGATGAGTCCAATATGGAATAGTAATTACATTTTGGAATATACCAATGTCTTTGAGATGATAACATTCCTTCTTTTGGATGAAACTTTTCATAACCACTATATGAATTAAATATTCATAATTTCCCTATTTTCGTAATTGACTTAATATAAAATTTTGATATATTTGGCATACCTTTTTCAAAGAGGAGAGAAATGAAAGAGAATAAAAAATAAATGTTAAATTGTACTTTTCCCTCTTCGCCCACCAATCCTAATAAATAGACATTTCGAATATATAAACATTTTCTCATTAGTAAAGAATGCAAAAGGACAAACAATGAAACGTCTTTGATTTTGATTTTGTTCGTAATTATCCAACAGTCTTTATGGTGTATTGGAAATAATTAGTAACTATGGTACAAAAAAATATATAATCTTATCTATATTTCCTGTAAGACTCAAATTAGCTTACAGTGAGGTTCAGTTGAAATGAGTGTTAGAGTAGACATTTACAATACCCATGTGTATAAATGGATAGAAACTAATTAGGTTCCACTCAAAATGGTAGTTTCCCATGATATTAAAGCGTTCAACAAATGCATCTTATTTAGTAAGAGTTTGATGCTAGAGCCTAAAGTCGGATGCTTATATAATAAGTGTCCAACGGCTAGATGTATATTGGAGATTCTCCAAAGAGATATATATTTTATAACAGTTGGCATGTGTACAATGCTAATCGTTACATTTTTGATAAATGAACGTTGTCAACTTTTTTACATTAAAATCAACTTTATTGGAAGACGTATTGCTTTCTATTAATTTTATTATGCTGGAATCAAATATATGTTGCTTCCCATGTTCAATACTCCCTTATATTGTGTTATTATATTGCAGGTACTTGAAGGTAGTCCGTATTAGAGGATTTTTTTTTAAAAAAAAGGTACGTGGGGGATGGTTTACTGGTGTGCATCCTCTTTTCAAGGATGTTTTGAGGAACTGTTTCTTACAGCTTTTGTTAAGTTATTGTACTAAAAAATAAGATGAAAATTTTGTTACCCTTGAGTATAATTTCGTCACTGCATTCACTTTCATTTATGCAAATCATTTGGACTGCAATTTGGATGATTTCCTTGTGCATCTTATATCCAATAATTTATACCCATGCCTGTGTCACACACTGCTGACCGTAGTATGAAGCATGATGCATATGTACCAATTATGTATTTCGTTATATACTTTTTTATATGGGAATTTGATTTATAGTTTCTAAGCTATATTTGTTCCTATTTCCTTTTCCACTTGGTTTTGCTATATTTTTTTCTCTCGATGATGGTGACAGTATTTGGTTTTTCATATAAACTCAATTTTAGCTTTTCATTATCCTTTTGTTGAAACAATTGAAATAGCTTCAGTTATTGAATTTTGCATTTGGCATTCCTAAAAAGATAAATGTATGCTATACGTATAAATGATGTAATTCTAGGATCATGTTTTATAAAAGAATGGCAACATAATTGCTTTTAAAGTGCGAATGTGGACATGGGACAAGGTTAATGGTTGGATTTGTATCAAATTAAACCCACTAATAGTTCCCTAAATTCTCCCTCATTCCGCGCTGTTTTCCAAAAGCTATTGAGCTTGATAACCTAAGTGAAAATCAATGTGCGAAACTAATGCTCAGAACTTCGTACGTCAGAGAAATAAATCGACCATCTCCTTGTACTCTACTTAATCCTGTACCCATTGTTTTCAGGTCTTGTAGAATCGTCCTTCAACAAGGCTGCAAGACTTGAAACCTTAGTGCGAAAAGTTTTGTGAAACTTATCTCGTGGAGTAAGTTTAAGCGAAGCTTTAAAATGAATGCTCGCAGGTGAATATAGGGAAAACCCGTTCTTCGTTGGCATTTATATTTTAGGATTTATTTCACCTTGAGGGGGGGGGGGGGGGGGGTGTTTGGTTTTGTAAGCTTATATAAAATATTTTCAACACTGATATATCAGAACATCAGCACAGATAATAACAGAATAATAAAAATGCAGAAATTAGAACAACACATAATTTATCCAGCTTCAGGAAAACCCTGTCTACGTGTTGCACCCAAGATTTCTACTAGAAATTAAGCAGTCAGACGCTTACACACGTAAACTTGCGACACCCGCTATCGACTAGCCTTAATGCTCAAAACCTTGCCACAGCTCAGCCATTGAGTTGCCAATTTTCGAACTACACCATCGTAGCTCGTCCCCTAGTCACACGACTAGACAATACACAAGTTTAAAAAGGAAATACAAATTTAAAAACAAATTAAAAATCAAAACCCTAATTTTATATTAAAGCCTTATCATAAATCCAAAACAAAGCCGACCCAAATAAAAGTAAATATGAATCCCCTTTTTGTTTATTTCTTTGGCCCGTCCTTGTTTCATTTTCCTTTATCGTTCGTTCCTCTGTTTTTTTGCTCGAAATTAGGGCTTTGAGAAATTAGAAGCCGCCGACTTCAAATTGATCGATCGAATATTCGATTATGCGTTGCTAGCTCTGTGGATTGACCGTCTCCTTGATTCGCACTCGGCTGCTTCTCGATCGAGTTCGATCTTGACTTTGGTATGTAATTTATGCCTTTTGCTTTTTCTGATTTACTTGCTTGAAGTCATACATTTACGGCCGATGATGATAGGGTTTATATAGGGTTTACTCCCCTATAATTTCGTTCGTATGTATTTGTTTGAGTTCGTCAATTTCTTTGTTCCGATTGTTCGATTTTGCTTCGATGCTGGTGATGATTTCTGACTTCTTCAATTTGTCACTTCGTATATTTGATTACTTGATACTCACGGCTTTGAATTGCCTTGCTCACCACGGTTTCGATTTCTGGCATCGGCTTTGACTTTGATCGTGTTGACTTTGTGAAAACTGCTACGTGAATTTTTGGTACTTTGAATGTGTTGATAAACTTGATTGACTTGCGGCTTGATGGTCATATCCACTTGCTGTTGGTCTTCATGTAGATGCTGTTTCATGGTGATTTTATTCTTGCTGTCCCACCGTTTTGATCTTGTCCTCTGTGACTTTTGATGACCTCTCTGACTTTGGTTTGAAATTGTTACTTTTGTTAACCTGAGTGCTGGATACATTTCAGTTTTGTTTATCTTCATGGTTTACAACTGATATATGAGTTCTTATGCATTTAGAACTCTCTGATTGTCTCGAGCATGTTATGTTGTTATTTTATTTGTCTTTGAGTCGTGTAAACTTGTAGTGTCTGGACTTCTGATGCATTGTGATTCGATACACTTGTGTAAATCTTCTGTTTGACATTATGTACATGTTGTCATTCACTTGGGTACTGTCTTGAGCTTGAGTTACTTCAATATTGCTTTGCACTTGCAGTCAGGTCTGCATGGAGTCTGGTCTTTGTTTCACCGGTGCATGTATCTTGTACTCGTGATGCATTGCATTTGTTTGCATATTGAGTTGTTTCACTGATGCATCACTTGTTTTTGTGACTTTGAGTCTGGGCACGTGTGCTTCATGGACTTGATCTTGTTTCATGTTGGCTTCATGTGTATAGTTGCCTGGTCTTTGTTTTCTGGTCTGGTGCTTCACTTTGGCATTTGAGCTGGTTGCCTCGAGTATGTTCCGTTCACCACTGTTGCACTGATTGATCGATATATATATATATATATATATGTGCATGCTTCTCTGAACTTATGTTGATTTGGAACTTCATCATTTTGTAGCTCCTTGATGTTCTGGATTAGTGCAGTTTGTTATTTGAGTCGTGTTGCAGCTGAAACTTTGAACTGTTACATGTGTGCTCAAGTCTGGGTTTGCATATGAACTGGTTCAAGACTTGTTGGTTCTAGCTACACCGTGACTCGAGTTTGCTTGCATCTATATCAATCCATATCATCATTTTGATATTGCAGTATGGTCTTGGTCGAGTTGGACTGTCTAGCCTCTATTTTCATATGTACGACTTGAACTTTGGTCGAGGCTTGATTTATGTGTCTTGACTATTTCATTTGAATTTGCACCTATGTTGAATCCAGCTTAAAGCTCGGGTTTGACCTTGTGCCGATATTGTGACATTATTTTTATTGCATTTGAGTTGAACCCGGCTTTTCATTTGTTTTTGACCTGTGCTCACCTGTCCCTGTAATTTTATCAAGTGTATATATCGGTGTGCACGACCTTATGGCATGTACAGTGATACACTGTGCATGTCACAAGCTGTTCATGCATGATGAATTCAAATTTAAATGACGACGAACAACCCAAATGACCGAGGCAAATAATATTTTCAAAATCACATTTTATTTCACACTGCAAAAATATTTTATTTTCAATTTTACTTCGTCAGTGTGTATTTTTGCAGATTGCTCAGATGTTGGATTCAATCTGGATTGAAGTTGAAGATAAATATGAGTGAATGAGTGATATGTAGTGAGGATAGTTATGTAAATTGAAATGTATTGTAATTGCAAATTTGTATATATATAGTGAGAGCTCAAATTTGTACTATTCAAAATTGTAATAAATATTTGTTTGAATAAAATATCTGTTTGAATTTAAATTCTGTGTTATTTATTATATATAGCAAATATTTATTTAATCTGTTAAAATAGAATAGTACATTAACAAATACATTTAAATGAATATATATATATATGTTTATTATCATTTAACAAAAATCATATACTCGCATATTCAACAATCTCCCCCTTTTGATGATAATAAACATATATTTAAGATTTTGAATTTGTTAAATGTATTTGATCATTCAATTTACTACCCCTATTTGAATGCCCCCTCTCTACACAAAGCTCCCCCTTCATATATGCATGTAAATAAAAATATGCATATAAGCCTAGATGCAAATAGAAAATATTTGACCTTTATTTGTCAAAATCTTAACTTTTCTCTCTCCCTTTTGTTATCAGCAAAAGAGTAATAGTGATAGAAAAATAGAGATAAAGTGATAGACATTTATACAACATTAAAACTCAACCAAATTTAAATATTAAATTTCAGTAAAAAATCAAACAAAAATCATAAATACTCTGTTAGGCGCATATTCCACTTTAGAATGATAGAGACAATGTCATCATATAAAACCATACAATTGTGTCTATTTGTGGTATATTTATTTTAGGAATTTGAATATCTACTAACCATGCATAACCGTTAGGACTTTTAAATGAGATTAGTAGTATTCCATTTTAAAAAAAAATGAATTCAAGTATCTTCTAACCACGCATAACCGTGAGGACTTTTAAATGGGATTAGAATCAACTTGTCTATTTAATTAATCAATTTTAATATGTGTTCCATACATGCATAACCGTGAGGACTTTTAAATGAGCATGGAAGCACATAAAAAATTCCAAGTAAGTCATCCATGCATAACCATGAGGGCTTTTAAATGAGAGCGAATACTTTAGTTTTTTTTTTAAAAAGAAATATAAAATGAAAAACGAATGATTCCTGTTTAAATTACCATATATTGAACATACTATACTGGATTATGATGAGTGATGGTCGATAGAAAATGATAGAAATAGAAATGATCATGGAACTTTTACCAACAAAAAGTGTTTATAACTCTTGTTTAAATTTCTAAAGAAATTTACCAATTATACTGTCTCAAGTTATAATATATGATTAATATCAACACTCATCACTTTTTCAATCATTATTTATCTTTTAGATAATTAGTTGAGAGTCAGATTAGTCAATGTAGTTATTTAAAATCAAATTTAAAAATAATTATCAAATTTTCTAAAAATGACTAATCTGAAACAAGGTCAAAAATGATTTTCTAGAAGGGGTTTTATAAGAAAAATGTCTGTTTTTTGAAAATTATTTGAAATGAAAAAGATGTAGATATTTTCTTTGAAAAACGATGCAGTTACTAAATGTCTCAACATAAATCACGTTCCACTAGTAATTTTTCTATCAACTAGATTACCAGTGTAATCTGCAACTGAATTTTTCTTTCACTCGAGATTATCATTAATTGAATGTTATAGACCAGATTGTGAAGTTTCAACAAATTTCTTGAAATCATTTTTAGCAGCTTTTAAATGAGATTGAATTGAAGCCGTGCAAGTTTACATATAGTAACCATAGTGTCAAAAGTAAAGTAAGCAGTATATCCATGTGTATCAAGAGCAATCATCAATCATCGTCAATAGTCCAAATAGTTCAAAGATGATTGGTTAACAATTTTGAATAAGTAAGATTAATCATCAACATTTATTTCATTATCACATTACTGGCTGATTTAATTCAGATTACTGTGCAGATTATCACATTAATATATCGTTCAATATACCATTACCTGTTTTACCCTTACGATAATTTCTCGTTGTCGCCTGTTGTGATTCTGTCACCTTTATACTAGGCTAAAGAATTTTGCTTTGTCGCTCGTTGTGTCCCTGGAACAGCCAGAATCGAAGTAACACTATTGTAGTTCCTTAGCCTACCACCACACCTACACAAAGAAATTGTTTTGTGACCTATTTGTTTTTATAGTCCATGATTGTTAGTGGCAATGGATTTTGAAAAATAATTTTGTGGAGACCCAAAACTATTTGTATATGTTCCTTTCGGCACCCAGATTTGTTTAACTTTGAGAGATTTTATATTTGTGCCTTTTGGAACCCAAATTGGTATAATTTTGACGTGTTTGGGTCTATACCAGCAAATATTGTGATTGTGTCCAAATTTTCCACAAATTGTGCACTTGAATTTAACTTGATTAAATTCACTCCTAGCAGGTTTAGTTTGAATATATCCAAGTCCTTGCCTAACCGTATTAATAGTTATTTTCCCTAATAATATATTCAACGATCTTTCACTTTTGAAAATTTTTCCTAAAGTCGTTGACAATTGTTGGACTTGTGTTTTGAGAGATTCGTTTCGTTCAATAATTATGTGCACTTTTTAATAGAATTTTCTCTTCTTGTATTTTCACATTCTTTTAAAATCAAAATTTCATTTTCAAGCGATTTAATATTAATTTCTGATTTTTTAATTTCTTCTTCAAATGTTGGACACTTATTGCACTTAGGGATCCTATTTTGATAGTTTTTAACTAATTGATCAAGTCATTTATTTGATTCTATCAAAATATCTCTTTGTGATTCAATTTTAGCGTATTTCTCCTTAAGTCTTTCAAAACAACCATTTACTTCATGGAAATATATAAGTAATTCTGAGTGAGTGAGTTTTGATACCTTGCTTGGCTCATCATCGTCGCTATCAGTTATATCACCTCGAAGGCACATATCTGCTTTCTCACTCTCACTGCTAGTACTTTTATTATCTTCGTCACTTGCATTCCACGTGGCTGCAAAATTTCTCCTTTTTAATTTCTTTTCTAGGTCGTGTCGATTTTGAGGACAATTGGGCTTGATGTGTCCGGGTTTGTTGCACTTATGACAGATGACTTCTTGCTGTTCTGGGTTATCTAGAACTTCGATTATTCCGCTTTTTAATTTTTGATTTAGAGCTGGATTTTCATATTTGCGGTTCCACTTTTTGAATCTCTTTAATACGAGTGCCAGCTCTGCTGCTCCATCATCATCGTCATCATCATCACTTTCAATTGTTCCTTTGAGAGCTATTGATTTCTTTTGAGTATCTCCTCCTTCACGCTCTTCCTTGAATTTCATTTGTAGCTCATAAGTGGTGAGATTTTCGATGAGTTCTTCAACTTTGATTTGTTTTAAATCTTTCGATTCTTGAATGGCAGTCACTTTTGCTTCAAAACTTCGTGGAAGGACTCTGAGGGCTTTTCGGACTATTTCCAATTCCGTGTATGATTTTCTGAGAGCTTTTGATTTGTATACGATGTTGGAAAGCCGTCCATACATCTCTTTAACATTTTCTTCCTTGGACACTGTAAAATTCTCGTATTTGCTACTCAGCATGGCAATGTGAGATTCCTTGACTTGAGATGTTCCTTCGTCAGTCACTTCTACTGTGTGACATATTTCCTGCGCAGTTAGACAGTGTGAGACATGATTAAATTCAAATTGATCTAATGAACAAATAGTAGAATTCATAGCTTTGACATTAGCATTCTGTAATTTATTTTCTAGATCTGTCCATTGATCCACCGATTTATCCATTTCCTGATTATTTACAACTATAGTTGGTGCTCTATAACCTGTCTCAACTATATTCCAAGCATCAATGGTTTTCACAAAAATTTTCATTCTATTTTTCCAGTAAGCATATTCACCATTGAACATTGGTGGTCTAACTATAGATTGACCCTCAGCAAAAGCAGTATTAAAAGAAGCCATTTTAAAATTCATTTTTTTTAAAAACAAAAATTGGTTTTTGAAAAATCAAAATTTTAAATACAAAAATGGCTTTTGTACCTAGCTGTGATACCACTCGTAGGATCGATTTCACCCTAGAGGGGGGAGGGGTGAATAGGGTGATACTATTATTTATAAAAAATTTATTGTGGAAGCTTATATAAAATATTTTCAACACAGATATATCAGAATAGCAGCATAGATAATAGCAGAATAATAAAAATACAGAAATTAGAAAACACAGAATTTACCCAGCTTCGACAAAACCCTGCCTACGTGCTGCCCCCAAGGTTTCTACTAAAAATTAAGCAGTTAGATGCTTACACACGTAAACTCGCGACACCCTCTATTGACTAGCCTTAACTCTACGCTCAAAACCCTGGCACAACTCAGTCACCAAGTTGCGAATTCTCGAACAACACCACCGTAGCTCGTCCCCTAGTCACACGACTAGAAAATACACAAATTTAAAAGGAAAATACAAATTTAAAAACAAATTAAAAATCAAAACCCTAATTTTATATTAAAGCCTTATCATAAACCCAAAACAAAGCCGACCTATATAAAAGTAAATATGAATCCCCTTTTTTGTTTATTTCTTTGGCCCGTCCTTGTTTCCTCTTGCTTTGTCCTTCGTTCCTCCGTTTCTTTGCTCGAAATTAGGGCTTTGAGAAATTAGAAGCCACCGACTTCAAATTGATCAATCAAATATTCGATTATGCATTTCTAGCTCTTTCAATTGACCGTCTCCTTGATTCGCACTCGGCTGCTTCCCGATCGAGTTCGATCTTGATTTGGTATGTAATTTATGCCTTTTGCTTTTTCTGATTTTCTTGCTTAAACTCGATACATTTACGGCCGATGATGATAGGATTTATATATGGTTTAATCCCTTATAATTTCATCCTTATGTATTCGTTTGAGTTCGTCAATTTCTTTGTTCCGGCCGTTCGATTTTGTTTCGATGCTGGTGATGATTTCTGACTTCTTCAATTTGTCACTTCATATATTTGATTACTTGATACTCACGGCTTTGAATTGCCTTGCTCACTACAGTTTCGATTTCTGACATCGGCTTTGACTTTGATCGTGTTGACTTTGTAAAAACTGCTACGTGAATTTTTGGTACTTTGAATTTGTTGATAAACTTGATTGACTTGCGGCTTGATGATCATATCCACTTGCTGTTGGTCTTCATGTAGCTGTTGTTTCATGGTGATTTTATTCTTGCCGTCTCACCGTTTTGATCTTGTCCTCTGTGACTTTTGATGACCTCTTTGACTTTGGTTTGAAACTATTACTTCTGTTAACCCGAGTGCTGGCTGCATTTCAGTTTTGTTTGTCTTCATGGTTTACCACTGATATATGAGTTCTTCTGCATTTAGAGCTCTCTGATTGTCTCGAGCATGTTATGTTGTTATTTTATTTGTCTTTGAGTCAGTGTAAACTTGTAGTGTTTGGACTTCTGATGCATTGTGATTCGATACACTTGTGTAAGTCTTCTGTTTGACATGTTGTCATTCACTTGTGTACTATCTTGAGCTCGAGTTACTTCAATGTTGCTTTGCACTTGCAGTCAGGTTTGCATGGAGTCTGGTCTTTGTTTCACTGGTGCATGTATCTTGTACTCGTGATGCATTGCATTTATTTGCATATTGAGTTGTTTCACTAATGCATCACTTGTTTTTGTGTCTTTGAGTCTGGGCACGTGTGCTTCATGGAATTGATCTTGTTTCATGTTGGCTTCATGTGTATAGTTTCCTGGTCTTTGTTTTATGGTCTGGTGCTTCACTTTGGCATTTGAACTAGTTGCCTCGAGTATGTTCCGTTCACAACTGTTGCACTGATTGATCGATATATATATATATATATATATTATATATATATATATGCATGATTCTCTGAACTTATGTTGATTTGGAACTTCATCAATTTGTTGCTCCTTGATGTTCTGGATTAGTACAGTTTGTTATTTGAGTCGTGTTCCAGCTGAAACTTTGAACTGTTACATGTGTGCTCGAGTCTGGGTTTGCATATGAACTGGTTCAAGACCTGTTGGTTCTAGCTACACCGTGACTCGAGTTTGCTTGCATCTATATCAATCCATATCATCATTTTGATATTGCAGTATGGTCTTGGTCGAGTTGGACTGTCTAGCCTCTATTTTCATATGTACGACTTGAACTTTGGTCGAGGCTTGATTTATGTGTCTTGACTATTTCATTTGAATTTGCACCTATGTTGAATCCAGCTTAAAGCTCGGGTTTGACCTTGTGCCGATATTGTGACATTATTTTTATTGCATTTGAGTTGAACCCGGCTTTTCATTTGTTTTTGACCTGTGCTCACCTGTCCCTGTAATTTTATCAAGTGTATATATCGGTGTGCACGACCTTATGGCATGTACAGTGATACACTGTGCATGTCACAAGCTATTCGTGTATGATGAATACAAATTTAAATGATGACGAACAACCCAAACGACTGAGGCAAATAATATTTTCAAAATCACATTTTATTTTACACTGCAAAAATATTTTGTTTTCAATTTTTCTTCGTCAGTGTGTATTTTTGTAGATTGCTCAGATGTTGGATTCAATCTGGAATGAAGTTGAGGATAAATACGAGTGAATGAGCGATATGTAGTGAGGACAGTTGTGTAAATTAAAATGTATTGTAATTGCAAATTTGTATGTATATAGTGAGAGCTCAAATTTGTACTATTCAAAATTGTAATAAATATTTGTTTGAATAAAATATTATTTAAATTTAAATTCTGTGTTATTCATTATATTCAGAAAATATTTATTTAATCCGTGAAAATAGAATAGTACACTAACAAATACATTTAAATGAATATATATATATATATGTATGTTTATTATCATCAAATAAAAATCGTATACTCGCATATTCAGCAAGTTTTGGGGTCCTGTAACGTAGGATAATTCCAAAGACCCTAAGAGCAGTGCCAACATGGGTCAGTCATAGCGAGCTCAAATTTGGACATGCACCTAACTCATGAAGTCGCATTGACGACCTTATGCGTGAGTTAACCAACATTAATAATGCCAGCTTAGTTATATGACATTATTAATGTCATATAACTTGGTCTGCAAGAATAAATAATGTTATTATTGCTTATTTGTTTACCATTTAAATATTGAGGCTAAGTTATCAGACATTAATAATGTCGGATAAATTCATGGTTGTGATTTTACAACATGTAGCACGTGGCTCGCGAACTTTGCGATTGTGATTCAACTCTAGTTTATCAAACATTAATAATACTGAATAACTGGGCCTTTGAAGCCACTGAAATTGTGTTTTCTAAGAACACTTAGGATGAGTCGGCCAAAATTGCTGAGGTGTCCACCACTGACTCACTTCATCGTTGGGAATTCCCTAACTAGAATTTGTAAATTGTGACAAAAGAAAATGAGAGTGGTTTGGAAACACTAATTCCCAGTTGATATTTTTAGTTTTAGAAACTGAAACCCATGCATCCTTGATCTTAATTTTTCCGGCCCCCAACTAAGGTGTGTTTGCACCTTTATTTTGCCCATTTTGTGTCCGCGGTGAAGCTAACTATTCTGATATTGAAGATTTGGCTGATACACATGTTATTAAGAGAATTAGGACACTACAAAAAGCCTCAATAGATCGAATTCAACCTTCAGTATATAAGGAAATCCATCCATTGGGTTGACGATATATTGTGCGGACGTGTAGAACGTTGCCAATGAAATTTTCAAATGAAAAAGCTTTGTTTTATGACATTATGTGAGCACGGTGGAAGCCAATCTTAGAAATATAGGGTAAAATAATAACTATCTTTCTGTATACAAATGCTTTGGCTCTTTCTACGTGACAGGCTGTTGAAATATTTCAATGATCGAATAACATGATTTGTAATTATTTTCAGGAAGTTTAAAAACTGTTGAGTTAATGTTCTAAGGATATTATTAGGTCGGACAACTCTCGATTTAACAGTCCTGGAATAAATTAGAACACACATATATTAGATAACATGTACTTTAAAAACTGTATCGGGGTTATTGATGTTGAATATATGCATGCCTCAGAGGTCCATCACTACATTAGAATAAAGAGTATGCTACATAGAATATTATAGCTGCACGCGCATTTGATTTAAAATTTACGCTTGTAAGGACATGATGGAAAGGAACTGCGCATGATGCTAAAGTTTTTCATTCGGTTTTAAACAAAAAAAGTTTGAATTTTCCTCACACACCACCAGATAATATTATTCAGTTGATTCTGAATACCACTAATGAATGGGTACTTACCTCCGTACTATAATACTAAATATTATATTCCCGATTTTGATGATACAGAAAATCAATCAAAGACAAAAAATGAAAATATCAATTTCTATCCTTTGAGTTTGCTTATGACAATCAAAAGAACTTTTCAAATTTGGAAGAAATTTTTTACGATTTTACATAACTTGCTAGCATACAAATATAAAATTCAAGTAAAAGTGATTACTTCTACAATGGCTATTCACAATTATATATGGACATACAATGAAGGTGTTGACAGAAAAAAGCTAGACTAATGTGTTTGTGTTAACAAAGATTACTGGCCAACCCTATGCTCAAAAATGTATAATGAGGAGAAAAAAAGCAAATAAGCAAATGTCACAAAGATATAGAGTGATCCGGCTAAGCTTTTCTATGTCCGTTATGAAGATCTCTTACTATGTTGATATTTTGGAATTACAGGAGAATAACAAGAAATTAAGCACTTAAAACTATAGCTTTGCTAATCACAAGAGCTTTGAGTGTTTAATTTGCCGAAGAGAGTAAATCCGAGCATAAAAATCACCCCCTTTGAAATTATATGACATTAAGATATTTATATTACCTGGTATGTGCAGTAGATAGTTGAAATTGCATAGTAAAACATATGTGAAACACTCCTAACTGTCGATCTAGTCACACAGGTTGATGGATTAAAGCCGTAAAGGCATTACAGTTATGTGTTGAAAAGCATGCCAGTTTTCACTCCAAACTGGGCACGTGTTTTGAGCTGAGTAAGGCAAGTTGCTATAGGAATAGGCATGCTTTCGGCGGACATACTATGATATCTAGTGCGGCTTACTGTACTATTCGTCGTCTACTTCTGCTTCTCCATGTGGCAAAGCAGAAAAGAAATTTCTTATGTAAAGTGACTATCGGTTACTTGTTGTTGAAGATTGTTGAGTGAAGTTGAATATTGCTAAGGACTAAGTTGCAAGGGATGTGTCGAGCAGCTCATGGGATTGATAGAGTTAGGGATATGCTATTGGAGCAATTTTATAATTCATTGCAAATTATTAACTCTAAATCTCATTCGAAATAAAAGGTGTTTTCTTTCTGTTATATACTTGTTGTAATGTGTTATAATTAACTAATTATTTAATTTAAATATATTTAATAGAAATCCATAAATGATGTGTGTGACGCCCCACCTCTATACTCATGTTAGCCAAGAACACTACGGAGTAATGTCGTCAACTAGCATGGAGAATAAGGCTGTTGAGGAGCGACCATCTGTATAATTGCTTTGTGCGAGTACCGATATGCCAGATAAAAATACAACTTTTTATCACAAGAGGAAATCCGACATACCGATGCAAACTCAATGCTACTACACAGTGGCTACAATATCTTCGGAAACAAATATAAAAATAAGTATAACACAAATCAGTCACAGATATCCATATCACAAAGGCGGAAAAAGATATGAATATATAACACTTAAAAGTGTACATCAGAGTAGTGGTCAAACAAGATCCATAATATCACAAAAGAATTGTTACAAGTGCTTCACAAAAGAATAAGTATACATTAATGAGTCTATATATCAAATGTATACAACCAAAAACTACTAATCTAAGTAGTTAGCCAAAAGTCAGGATAATAATAATCCCAAATGAGGAGTCAAGCAGAAGCACCTGTAACATCTCGGTCTGACCCGAGTATTATTTAATAAGAAAATAAAAAACGGATCAGTCTAGCTATAAATATTGAATAAAATGATATAGAATAAGAGATATGACAAAAACATATGATAACCCTAAAGCCATACTGTAATAAGTATGCAACTGAAAATCAACTAGAGATTAATCAATATCACAAGAATCTTCTCAAAGATCAAAAAGAATGTCATACTCTTTATTTTTATTCACCAAACCATAAATTTTGACAATAATATCAATGCCAATCACAAAAGTTAATGACACACAAATTCACCAATGCACAAATATTGATAAAACTTATCAATATTTATCACGAAAATTGGTGGAACACAAATTCTAGAAATCATCAATGGAAATCCAGAAATCACAAAAAGGGGGGGGGGGAAAGACCTATCACAAAACGGGAGTATGAAAACTCACCAACACGTGTATCACAAAATGGAACGCTATTCCATGGTTGCTAACCATTAAATTTGATCCGAAGCTCCACAAAACGGCCCGTAGACCATGGGTCGCTACCCCATAAATTTTGAGCCAAAACTCCACAGAAACGGGGTTTAATCTCCCTCGCAGACAAAGAGACATCGCATATTGCTAGTCTAAATCACAAAAATGATCATCATCGATCATCAAGAAGTGTCAATTACAACAATCTAGTAAATATATGAGCTTAGTTTCATGTCCCATAACCAAAAGCTTAACTTAAATATTTAGGAACAAATTGTAGATCTCCACTCGAAAATTGTCACAAGAGATTCAATCGAACAAGTCCAAGAATTAACCGACGAAGTAAACGCAAGCGTTTCATACCACTTGTTTTACTAAGCCGTTTAATTAGATTTCTAATACGAGTGAGATAAAGGTTTGTGTATGCTAGTAGATTGGAAAAAGGGTTTAAGAAACGAGCTTTGTAATAAAATAGTGTTGAAATCTTTTTGATGAAAGAGTTTTGATATTTACTACTAGTATTGAAACCTTTATATTTTTAAAGTGACAAATACAAAAATGATTAAAGAACAATCAATTCACCAAAAATTCACATTCGAAGATGTGAATAGAATTCAAAGAAATCGATAACGAATCCATCAAAACGAATATTCCAAAAAGTTCCAAAGAAGATGTTATCAAAGCCAACAAGGTGATAACAACTAGTCGGAGAACGAAGAATCGATCAAAAAGTGGAAACTCAAACCCAAAAGGTAAATTAGGCAAAAGCAGCAAATTCAGTAGACTGGACCAGGGTGGTCAGTCGACTGACTCATATCCTGGAAACTTTCTGTTTCCAGGTCCAGTCGACTAACTTAGAGTGGTCAGTCGACTGAATCATGCCTGGAAACTCTCTGTTTTCAGCTTCAGTTGACTGACTCAGAGTGGTCAGTCGACTGACACTGGCCCAGGAAATTTCCTGGGTTCGGTTCAGTCGACTGACCACTCTGAGTCAGTTGACTGAACTGCACTTTCCAGTGTATCCAGCCTATGCCCCCTAGGGGCAAAATTCCAACAACTTGCGATCGATCGAGCATGGATGCTAGGGGTTTACGTCTATCGGCAACCTGGCCCTATGGGCTCCTCGATGCATCACCAAAAGCATGTTCAAACCTCAAAGATAGGATTCTTAAAGATTGGACTCCAAAACACTAAAAATTGGAATATTCATAAAACCAATTCAAATCAAAAGCAAATGAACATCAGTAAGTGTTAGGAATTCATACCTAACAACAAAGATAGATATAGGCATTGATGTGAGATAAAAATCTCACCTTTAAACCCAAAACTATGAAGAAGAAGCTATAGAGCAATGGCAAGAACAATCACTCTTCAATTCCAACCCAACAAGCTTGAATCTAAGCTTAAAAGAGAAATATTTCCTAAGTTAGGTTTAGGAATTTCTGAAATTGGAAGGAAAATGAGTTGGAGAAGAAGAAGAGAAAGCTTGCCAAAGCTTCTTTTATGAATAAGGAGTTGGAGCTTGGATTTGCAATGAAACTAGGGCTTAGGAATTCTAATTCTTTCTCTCTTCCCCCATTTTTATCTAAAGCTTGAGTATTAGGAAATTATGAAGGAATGAAGAGAAGAGGGGGTGAGGCTTGGGTCTAACAGGCTGAAACCAAACCAAAGCCCTAAGTGAAAAAGTAGCAAAATTCCTCTAACTCCAAACATATCGAAGTTTATACTCAAAAAGGTCGCAAACGTCATTTTGGACTCAATGGGGGTGGTCTCGAGTCCTAATTCGACTGTTTGCAAAAAGTAGCTTTTCGGACAATAATCCGACTAACGATGAATTATTTTAAATAAAATATTTAAATATTCAATCATAAAATATGCGGGTTGTTACAAACTCCCCTCTTTAAGAAATTGCGTCCTCGCAATCTTAAGAAATAAATGAACAAAAAGTAACAACCATAAAAGCATATCAACACAAAAGAAGAAATTTGGAATAAGAAGTTCACCTTAAAGAGCAGAGAAAGTAAGTCCGGATGTGTTCGCTCGATGAATTCTCTGGATTCCCAAGAACAATCCTTAGGATTTGAGGACCATTGAACTTTCACAAGAGGAACATCTTTATTTCGAAGGCGTTTAATCTCCGAAGCAATGATACGAATAGGATGTTGCTCATAAGTTAAATTAGGTGAAACCTCAATTTCTTCTACAATACCGGGCTCAAGAACAGAATCAGAATCTCGAAGGCATTTCTGTAGTTGAGAAACGTGAAACACGTCATGAATAGCAGAAAACTGATCCGGTAATGAAAGGGGATAAACCACGAAGCCAATACATTCGATGATGGGAAATGGACCAATATATCAAGGTGCTAACTTTCCCGATCGACTGAAACGCACTACACCCTTTATAGGTGAGACACGAACAAACACAAAATCTCCCACAGAAAATTCTAATTTCCTTCTTCTGTTATCGGCATAGGATTTTTGCCTACTTTGAGCTTCTTTAATCCTATGGCGAATAAGGTCAATCTCTTCTGTGGAATCACGAATAAAATCTAGACCTAAAAACAGCTTCTCACCGGCCTCAAGCCAACAAGAAGGAGATCGGCATGACCTTTCATAGAGTGCCTCGAAAGGTGCCATACCAACAGAAGATTGGAAGCTATTATTATAGGAAAACTCAACAAAAGAAATATGATCTTCCCAACTTCCACCAAAATCAAGAACACATGTACGAAGAAGATCTTCAAGAGTTTGATTCACACGCTCGATTTGTCCATCGGACTAAGGATGATAAGCGGTGCTAAAATTAAGCTTCGTTCCCAAAGATTTTTGAAGACTCTTCCAAAATCCACTGGTAAATAATGGATCACGATCACTAACAATAGAAGTAGGAAATCCATGTAATTTAACAATTTCTTTAATAAAGAGCTTGGCCAAAAGAGGAACGGTCCGATTGGACCGAACGGGAATAAAATGGACGGATTTAGTAAGTCTATCAACAATCACCCATAAGCTATCATGACCCGAACGAGAACGGGGAAGGCCATCTATAAAATCCATGGAAATTTGGTCCCACTTCCAAATTGGAACATCTAAAGGTTGCAATAACCCACCGGGCCTTTGATGCTCGGCCTTAACGAGTTGGCAAATCATGCAACGCTTAACAAAGTTAGCAATATCAGATTTCATTCCATCCCAATAATAAAGTCGCTTCATATCCGCGTACATTTTACTACTACCGGGATGAATGGTAAATTTAGAACGATGAGAATCTTCTAAAATGTCTTTACGAAGATCACTAATATTTGGCACGATAAGTTTACCAAATTTTCGGATACCGCCACGAGAATCAATATCAAAGTCTTTCAAACTTTCAATACCAATTTTATCCCTACAACTTTGGCTAAGAACATCCAATTCGGGATCTAGCTTTTGAGCTTCAAGAATGCGGTCTAAGAGAGAAGGATGAGCCTCTAGGCTGCATAAAACAAGAGATGAACATAAATCGAACACACGATCTCTAATCCCACAAGTGGATAAAGCCTCGAGATCATTCCATTCGGATATCATCATGAAAACAACCGCTTGTTGCTTTTGGCTAAGGGCGTCGGCAACATGATTTCCCTTCCCGGGAGTATAAAGAATGTCAAGATCATAAGATGCAAGGAACTCGAGCCAACGTTGTTGACGCAAATTAAGTTCTTTTGAGAAAATAGACACTTCAAAGATTTATGATCGGTGTAAAGAATAAATCTTTCTCCCAAAAGATAATGATGCCAAATTTTAAGGGCGAAAACAATAACCGCGAGCTCTAAATCATGAGTGGCATATCTAGTTTCGGCAGGCTTCAATTGCCTAGAAGCATAAGCAATAACACGTTCTCTTTGCATGAGAACGGCTCCCAAACCAACACGACTAACATCGGTATAAACAATAAAATCTTGATTCCCCTCGGGAATAACAAGAATAGTAGCATCGGAAAGGAGTTCTTTTAATTTCTGGAAAGAAGCTTCACATTTGTCCGACCAAATGTAACTAACTCCCTTCTTTGTCAAACTAGTAAGACGCACAGAAATTTTGGAGAAGTCTTTTATGAAACGGCGGTAATAACCTGCTATCCATGAAAACTACAGATCTCCGTCACACTCTCCGATCTCTTCCAATTTTGAATTGCTTCAATCTTTGAAGGATCTATGGAAATTCCGGATTTGGAAATGATATGACCGAGAAACTTCACCCGAGATTGCCAAAAGTGGCATTTAGAAAATTTTGCTTTCAATTGATTGCTCCTAAGAGTTTCCAACACAATCTAAAGATGCTTTTCATACTCCTCCTCGGTTTTAGAATACACAAGAATATCATCAATAAAGATGAGAACAAATCGATCGAGGAAGTCTTTGAAAACTCTATTCATAAGGTCAACGAAATAAGCCGGAGCATTCGTTAAACCAAATGGCATAACAAGCCATTCGTAAGATCCATAACGCGTACGGAACAATGTCAAAGGAATGCTATCCTCTGCAATACGAAGCTGATGAAAACCTATTGCTAAGTCTAATTGTGAAAAGACTCTAGCACCACTAAGTTGATCGAATAGATCATCGATTCGAGGTAAAAGATATTTATTCTTGATAGTAAGATCATTAAGCTTGCGGTAGTCAACGTAAAGCCTAAGTGTAACATCAAATTTCTTCATAAAAATAGCCGAAGCTCCCCAAGGAGAGGAACTAGAGCGAATAAATTGCTTCGTCTCCAATTCAGATAATTGTTTGCGCATCTCCTCATTTTCTTTATTGGACATACGATAAGGAGGAGAGTAATAGGTAAAGCTCCAGAAATTAGATTAATTCTGAATTTAATTGCTCGCTTAGGTGGTAATCCTAAAACGGGCTCAAATATGTCGGAAAATTCACGAACAACGTGAATAAGAGAAATGACATCTTCCTCATCATCATTATCATCATCATGAGGATTTAAAGAATATAAAGATGCAACCAAGTTGGAATCCGAATCTTTTAAGATCAATAGAAATATGCTTAACAGATTGAGGATGTTGAAGATGAATAGTCCGCCCAGGACATAAGATTTGAGCTTCAAAGTGGTTAAGACAATCCATTCCCAAAATCATTCCAAAGCCTAAGTAGCGCATGACATGCAAATCGGCTCGGAAAGAAAAATCACACAAAATAATCTCAACATCTTTACAAAGAAAATTAATTGTTGCGGATCCACCAACCGGATTCACAATTCTCAAAGAAGTCACTAAAGCAATAACACTTAAAGAAAAAGTATCAACAAGTTCCTTGATATAAAAGAATGGGACGCACCCGTATCAAAAAGAACTCGAATAGGATGATCACGAAACACAATAATGCCATCAAGGATAGAATGAGAAATACCTTGATCACGAGAAGTGTTACTAGGAGTTTTCACCACATCAAGCTTTCCCTCCTTCCTGCCTTGAAGTTTGGGACATACGGATATATAATGGCCTAAACTTTTGCAATAGCGACAAGCAAGGAGCTTTGAACACTTATTAGCATAATGGTCTTTAGAACCACAATTGTAGCATTGCCCACAACTAGAGGCAGAAGTCTTTTCCATCGGACTTTCTTGCTTCCCTTTCTTATTGGGATAAGGACCTTTGAACTTACTAGGCCTTTTCTTGTTGTTGAAGTTTGGTTTGGCACCCATAACCTCAACGTCACTCTCCTTATCTGCCTCTACAAGACGAAGAGCGATATAAATGAGTTGATCAAAAGGAACTTCTAATTTTAGAAGTAATGGCTTCTTGAGATTTTTGTTCAAGCCATAGACAAATCTTTGGTTCTTCTTCAATGGGGTGTTTATGTATTCGACCCCGTATTTAGAAAGTGACTCGAATGATGCGACATAGTCTGCCACGGAGGATTCACCTTGAACAAGGTCTATGAAACGACGAGCCAATGTCACCTTCTCAGCTTCTGGCACAAACTTTAATTCGAATCGTTCCCTGAATTTCTCCCAAGTAAGATCCGTTTCATTCATTTCAGAAATCAGAAGCTCGAACCAGTCTAATGCTCTTTCTTGGAGCATACTAGAGGCCATCTGAACTCGGTGAAGATCAATAAGATTCATGCGAGAAAAGATTCAATCGCATGTTCTTAGCCAAGCTTGGACTTCAATAATAGTTTCAGAACCTCTGAATGGCTTCCCACCCAAGTTGGTATAATCGCTGCACAAACGTGCAAATCTAGACTTAGGGTGAGTAGGCTCTGGATTGGGTCCGGCAGCTTGAGCATTCTTCACGAGATCTAAAAGCTGCTGGGCATACATAAATACTCCATCCTGGGGAGTAGCACTAGAGTGACCGGCGCTGGGACGGCTTGGTCTAACCATTTCTCTTCTTTAAGAAAGAAAGAAGAATAAAAAGGTTATTCACAAAATGAATATCAAATAATAATGATTGATAAAACAAGGTATCACAAAAGAAAATAGGATGAGTCGGTACGAAGACTCGAATCAAATCCTAAGGCACGACTCCTAAGATAGACTAAGGACGATGATCCTCGTTAAATTATTCTACATTGTTCCGAAGTTTTGCTCCGATACCAAGCTGTGACGCCCCACCTCTATACCCATGCTAGCTAAGAACACTACAGAGTAATGTCGTCAACTAGCACGGAGAATAAGGCTGTTGAGAAGCGGCCATCTGTATAATTGCTTTGTACGAGTACCGATATGCCACATAAAATAAATCTTTTCATCACAAGAGGAAATCCGACATACCGATGCAAACTCAAGGCTACTACACAGTGGCTATAATATCTTCGGAAACAAATATAGAAATAAGTATAACACAAATCAGTCACAGATATCCATATCACAAAGGCGGAAAAAGATATGAATATATAACACTTAAAAGTGTACATCAGAGTAGTGGTCAAACAAGATCCACAATATCACAAAAGAATAGTTACACGTGCTTCATAAAAGAATAAGTATACATCAATGAGTCTATATCTCAAATGTATACAACCAAAAACTACAAATCTAAGTAGTCAGCCAAAAGTCAGGATAATAATAATCCCAGACGAGGAGTCAAGCAGAAGCACCTGTAACATCTCGGTCTGACCCGAGTATTATTTAATAAGAAAATAATAAACGGATCAGTCTAGCTATAAATATTAGACAAAATGATATAGAATAAGAGATACGATAAAAACGTATGATAGCCCTAAAGCCATACTGTAATAAGATGCAACTGAAAATCAACTAGAGATTAATCAATACCACAAGAATCTTCTCAAAGATAAAAACGAATGTCATACTCTTTATTTTTATTCACCAAACCCTAAATTTTGACAATAATATCAATGCCAATGACAAAAGTTAATGACGCACAAATTCACCAATGCACAAATATTGATAAAATTTATCAATGTAAATCACAAAAATTGGTGAAACACAAATTCTAGAAATCATCAATGGAAATCCAGAAATCACAAAAGGGGAGGGGGAAGGCCTATCACAAAACGAGAGTATGAAAACTCACCAACACGTGTATCACAAAATGGAACGCTATTCCATGGTTGCTAAGCATTAAATTTGAGCCGAAGCTCCACAAATTGGCCCGAAGACCATGAGTCGCTACCCCACAAATTTTGAGCCGAAACTCCACAGTAAAGGGGGTTTAGTCTCCCTCGCAGACAAAGAGACATCGCACATTGCTAGTCTAAATCACAAAAATGATCATCATCGATCATCAAGAAGTGTCAATTACAAAAAGCTAGTAAATATACGAGCTTACCTTCATGTCCCTTAACTACTAGCTTAACTTAAATATTTACGAAAAAAATGTAGGTCTCCACTCGAAAATTATCACAAGAGATTCAATCGAACAAGTCCAAGAATTAACCGATGAAGTAAACGGAAGCGTTTCATACCACTTGTTTTACTAAGCCGTTTAATTAGATTTCTAATACGAGTGAGATAAAGGTTTGTATATTCTAGTAGATTGGAAAAATGGTTTAAGAAACGAGCTTTGTAATAAAATAGTGTTGAAATCGTTTTGATGAAAGAGTTTTGATATTTACTACTAGTATTGAAACCTTTATATTTAAAGTGACAAATCACAAAAATGATTGAAGAACAATCAATTTACCAAAAATTCACATTCGAAGACGTGAATAGAATTTAAAGAAATGAATAGAATTTAAAGAAATTGATAACGAATCCATCAAAAACGGATATTCCCAAAAGTTCCAAAGAAGATGTTATCAAAGCCAACAAGGTGATAACAACTAGTCGGAGAATGAAGAATCGATCAAAAAGTGGAAACTCAAACCCAAAAGGCAAATTGGGCAAAAACATCAAATTCAGTCGACTGGACCAGGGTGGTCAGTCGACTGACTCAAATCCTGGAAACTTTCTGTTTCCAGGTCCAGTCGACTGACTCAGAGTGGTCAGTCGACTGAATCATGCCTGGAAACTCTCTGTTTCCAGGTTCACTCGACTGACTCAGAGTGGTCAGTCGATTGACACTGGCCCAGGAAATTTCCTGGGTTCGGTTCAGTCGACTTACCACTCTGAGTCAGTCGACTGAACTGCACTTTCCAGTGTATTCAGCCTATGCCACCTAGGGGAAAATTCCAACAACTTGCGATCGATCGAGCACGGACGCTAGGGGTTTACGCCTATCGGCAACCCGACCCTATGGGCTCCTCGATGCATCACCAAAAGCATGTTCAAACCTCAAAGATAGGATTCTTAAAGATTGGACTCCAAAATAGCAAAAATTGAAATATTCATAAAACCAATTCAATTCAAAAGCAAATGAACATCAATAAGTGTTAGGAATTCGTACCTAGAAGTAGGCATAGATGTGAGATAAAAATCTAATCTTTGAACCCAAAACTATGAAGAAGAAGCTATAGCGCAATGGCAAGAACAATCACTCTTCAATTCCAAGCCAACAAGCTTGAATCTAAGCTTAAAAGAGAAACATTTTCTAAGTTAGGTTTAGGAATTTCTAAAATTGGAAGGAGAATGAGTTGGAGAAGAAGAAGAGAAGGCTTACCAAAGCTTCTTCTATGAATAAGGAGTTGGGGCTTGGATTTGCAATGAAACTAGGGCTTAGGAATTCTAATTCTTTCTCTCTTCCCCCATTTTTATCTAAAGCTTGAGTATTATGAAATTACGAAGGAATGAAGAGAAAAGGGGGTGAGGCTTGGGTCTAATAGGCTGAAACCAAACCAAAGCCCTAAGTGAAAAAGTAGAAAAATTCCTCTAACTCCAAACATATCGAAGTTTATACTCAAAAAGGTCGCAAACATCATTTTGGACTCAATGTGGGTGGTCTCGAGTCCTAATTCAACTGTTTGCAAAAAGTAGCTTTTCTGACAATAATCCGATTAACGATGAATTATTTTAAATAAAATATTTAAATATTCAATCGTAAAATATGCGGGTTGTTACAATGTATTTGTGATAGTAATTTTAATTGTTGTAATCATGAGTATTTTATCACAATGTATATAATAAGCACACCATTTTAAATATTCCCAGTCAAGATGTATCGTGACTAGATATCAATACATTTGTTCAGACTAGAGTATGTAACGCTCTTCAAAGTTTGGGTAGTGTATTACTCATGACCACTGGAGGTACCAAGGGGTTACTATTAGTATAGATAACATTGGAATGAATTACTCGATAGTTTTCTATTGGTTAATATAACTAAGGTTAAATAGAAAAAATCAATGTGATAAATTTTCATAGTTCTCTTGACTTGAGAATATACATTGAGCTTCAATGTGGAAACTATGCTTTGATTATAGTTAAATCATGATATGACATCCATCGAACGACTATAGTTGGAAAGAGTGAAAGCATTAGAAGTGAAACATTATTCAATAGAGGATTCGTCTCCTCAATTCTATGAGATTAGTATTACAGTCAATTAAAGTCAACTCAAAGTCAAAATCTATAGTCAAAGCAGTTCGGTTAATGATTATTATTATTACTGAATCAAAGACTTTATGTTTGGACTATAAAGTTGAATATGGATGATATTGGAATTTTGACTATTACCAAATTCCATAAGCCTTAATGTGAAGTTTTGATGAAGAGAATTAATGTAAATAAATATGTAACACTTAGATAAATAAAATTGGGTATTACCGAAGCTATGTAAGCAATAAATTTGTCCATAATGTCATACCAGTAGCTAAGGTGACATATGTACGTTAATATTCAAATTGTTTAATATTAATCGCTGGCCAAATTTACACCTAAGAGTCATACAACCTAAACATCTGCTACCAACCGATTTAATTAATTATAATTATTATAGATTAATTAAATTAATTAATATCTTGAAGTATTAATTATAAAATTTTATTTATTTTACATTGATCTAAATAGTGCGTATATAATAGTTATATACACACGTATCGATATATAATAACGAATTTGAATTTGATTTAATCGCACATTTATTTGGTCGGACTTGAAGCAATTTGGAGGCCTAAATATGGGCATATTATGATCTACTATAGGAGGTCATAAGTGGCTTGAATATTGGTTCAAAATAAGGTGAAATAGTAAGAGAAAGAGGAGGATCTGAATCCCCTTTTTTCTCCTTCGTATCAACGCTATTTATACCTTACAACCCCCCTTTAGATCTCTTGATTTTTGATCCTTCTAGACTAAGTCTTGGTGAAGCCTCCCCTTGCCCTACTCCTCTAATATTTCAAGCATTCAAAACACAATTTAAATACAAATATAAGATCGATGGTTGCTGCTTTCAAATTGGTAGCTCTTTCTAAATTCTGGATACCGATTCAAGGAGATTTGGATTCATTGTTTCAACGTGTCACAACTAAGCCTTAGTTAAGGAAAATATATACTAACAATTGCATATAAAATTATAAATATATATTGCTCATTATGTCATTTGTGTGCTAAAGTAGGTATATGAATTATCACGAATATATACACACACACACACATACATACATACATTGGCGTCGTCTTCTTTGGATGAAATTTTATATATGTATTAAAAAAAATTATGTATGCTATTTATACACGTATAGCTCATGGCCATAAAAAAAAATCAAAATATAATAATATTTAAAAAGGATTTTTAAATAAAATCGATTTTAACAAGAAAACGTAAATATATATAGTATATGTTTACATTTCATTAATATATATATATATATATATATATATATTTATGGTTTTTAGAATTAATATATATATGTTATTTTTTTAAATCCGAATATTATATATATATTTCAGTTTAAATATTGTATCCAATTATATATACATATAAAATGTCATAAAGTATATGTGTATATATTTAATATAATACGTATATGTTTAAAATTGTTTTCACTTTATTTTTATTTTTATTGATTTTTGTACAAAAACCAATAGTAAAATAATAAAAATATTTTTTCAATTAAAACAATTTTGAAACTACAAGCAAAAGAAAATATTCTATGACCGAATATATATAAAAATGTGTG
The DNA here is from genome assembly GCA_030765085.1 of Allium cepa. Classification (NCBI taxonomy): domain Eukaryota; kingdom Viridiplantae; phylum Streptophyta; class Magnoliopsida; order Asparagales; family Amaryllidaceae; genus Allium; species Allium cepa. The sequence continues at coordinate 734,477,366 of CM060935.1, read as the reverse complement.
TATATGTATATTTAATTATTAATATACATTAAATATTAATATACGTTAAAACACACACACACACACACATATATATATATTATATAGTGTTTCTAAATATTAATTTTAATTTGTATATATCAGGTTTTAAAAGAAATTAAATTTTGAAATAGACACACACACACATATATATTATGTAAATATTTATGTAAAAATTAATATATTAATTTGAATTTAAAATTACTAGATATTTTATTATGCAGATCTAGATCGAAAACATAAAATTTGAATATGAACTCATATTTATGTGTATTAATATTCACAATTACTTTATATTATAATGTAATATTTACACCCGCACAGATATATATATATATATAAACATTTACAGATATTGTTTTTATAATATATAAACTATGTATAGATATGTACATATATATTAGACAATATACATGCATATGGAGAGGTTAATATGTCCCCTGTGGTGTAAATCCTAGCACTTATACACGGGCATGTAAGATCATGTGCACCACTTCTATTGCACATGCACGTACACACACATGTATATGATACACATGTTATATTATATAATATAAACATATAATAAATAAATATTTATTTATAAATAAAATAAAACATTGTTTTTATTTAAAATAAATTTAGATCAGATCTTAATAAATTTAGATTAGATCTCAATAAATTTAGACTTCATAGACCCATAAGGTCCAAAACGTACCATTTACCCTGCGGCATGCTAGTCCAGATCCAACAGTGATGACAAGACAAGTTGCCTGGGAATGGTCGAAGGTGGACTGATATGAAGCCGTGCCAAAGACGGGCCACACTTGGGCCAGGCCTGGTCAGATGAGTTGGTGTTAAAGTCGTCTTAAGTTCAGTCGGTCAGCTATAGTCCAGGAGTGCTGCTGTACGGATGGTTGGCTGGGGACTAGAATGAGTGCGTGCCAACATGAGTCGAGCCAAGCTTAGGAGCATTAGGCTTGCTTGAGTTAGGTCGGGCTTTATCGTGCTGGCTTATTATTCTTACGAGAAATTTGAGCAACATTTTGTCCCCAACTCGTCTCTGAAAGTAGGGGCAGGCTTGTCAAATCACAAGGATCATGCCGACTGTCTCTTTTGCTATGCATTTAATGCGTGCCATACATTGCGTTTCGTCATTGGCTGAGACGATTCACTTTTCCAGACATGGCAAAGGCTATTTATGTTTTCAACGCGTGTAAAGTCATGGTGGAATTGATTATACCTATACGGTTGAGATCAGTTTTCTTTTTGAATCCAATGGCTACGATCAACAGGTTATGCATATAAATGCCTCTTATCTTCTTTGTAACACCCCGTAAATATTAATAAGGAATTAATTGATTAATAATAAATTAAAAATGGAAATTTCTGTGAATCATGACATAAAAGTTGCATTATTGCATTCGCAGCAATTTTCTTATAAACTTTCATACATAAAGTTTTGTAATCGGAGCTCAAACGAAAAGTAATTAACGTTTGAAGTTTACAAATTTAAAATAATTTGAAATGAATTTAAAAGTTAACTTTGACTAGAAATCTTGGTTTAAGGAAATGTTAAATTAAATGTTAATGTCAAAATTAAACAAGGAATTAAATAAAATTAAAATGAAACAAATAAAATGTTCCAAATATAGTACGCTAGTCGATAGCCTTCACTGGGGCCGGTCGACTGCCTAGGAAGGAGCAGTCGATTGGTAAACATACGACGGTTAGGGTTTTGCTAGGCGCGAACAATTGAATTTTATTATTTTAAACCAATTTAAATCAGACAGTTCGGATGCCTTCTAACCTCTATAAATAGGAGTCCAGCCTCCTCACTTTCATTCATAAATTATTTGGAACGCCAACGAAGCTCTGTCAGTCTCTTTCTCCTCTATGATTCATAATAACTTTGGATTTCCGTGTAAGGGATTTTAGATATTCAATATTAGATTTCTAATTCTATTCTTCTCCAATCACTAAAATTCTGAATCTAATTCAAATACAATTTAATTGTTGTATATTTCAAAAAGAAAAAGTCCGAAAAGAGATTAGGAGCAGGCATAATCAAATCCAAAAGGAAGCAGGAAACTATAGGCGAGTGGAAATCTTAGTTTTTCACATTTTAGTATTGGCATAGTAAAAGTTCGAATTTGTTTTATGCCTTGGGGAATTTTGTATACAATAAACCTAAACCACAACCCCAAAATTTCTCTAAGTGAAATGTTAATTCTTAATTTATTGGAATCTTAGTTGTTGTACATTAAAGTAGTTGAGTTTATTTTGTTATTGCAATTTGAATATTTCATATTCTATTCCACTTCCAACTTTTCTCTATTGATATGTTAAAGGGTTCTAAAAGGAAAATAAGTTAGCAAATAGTGTGTAAGGTGCGAACTCTTCTATTGATAGTTTGCACTGCCTATTTTCAATTTTAAATATGAATTCCATTTCACTTCATGTTCGTATATAAAAAAGATGAATAGAATATAAATGGTTTAAATTGTAAATTATATTCCTTGGAATAGAGACATTGATTCTACTATATTAATATAAAATAAGTTTGGTAATTGATTCTATTAATGCAATTCTATTTGTTTGGCTAAAGATATTAGTTATTTGATAAGTTTTTACATGAAGTTTGACTTGTACAAATTGGAAGTTTTGGCATTTAAGAGATTAGTATAGGACATGAATATATGCATGCTTGGGGATATTTATTTAGCCTAAATTACGTATATAAATAAATAAATATATTAGTGTATGTATAATATATAATTAAAACATATTATAAATAGGTTAATAATTAACATTAAATCCCTTAGAAAAGCAGTTGAGGTAATTATGGAAATTAATCCATAATTAAAGACAGGATAAAGTGTTTTCCTTATATTGCCTTAAATGCGATATGCATCAAGGTATATATGTTAGATGTTAGAAGAGAGGAAATATAACTAAGTTATAGAGGTGCTAGATTAGTCAAAAGCACATAAAAATCTGCCCAACTAATCTGGTTACCAACAGTGTGACTTTGGAACTATATGAGACAATTTCTATAATAAGTACCTATGGAGGACGGGGGGTTTGTCCTAATTTGGTAGGGTAAGTCTGCTCAACAAATCTGGTTACCAACACCTACAATTTGGACTAATGTGAGATCCCACAGTTTGGATTACGAGTCATATAACGTAGGACTTGCTTCTAGGTCAAGGGTATTAAGTGGTTGTTGTAGGGTCCACCTCCTTCCAACTTAAGAAGTACTAAATGGTTGGGGTTATCGTTTAGGCATGGTAGTGGGTAATCTCGGGAGGGATCCGCTTCAGGCTCGAGGTATTAAGTGATTATGGTAGGGTCCATCTCCTCTCATAAATAAGCGTTAATTGTTTGATGAGATTCCATGCAGTGTTAGCTAGAGTATACCAGAGAGGGGTCCGTCTTGAGTTAGGTATTAAATGTCGAGGAATTATTTAGGATATAGGTATTAAATGGTTAGAGTCTTCCTAATTCCCATTAAAAAGGTATTAAGTTTTGGTACTTTCTCTCACATTGTTAGGTTATGATTGATGGTAATTACGTGGGACTGGGAAGGAGGGCCTTTGGCCTATAGTTAAAGGCATGTTGCATAGTTGGACTGGAAAAGCCTTTATGCTTACAGTTGGAGGTATACTTGGTAGGATATAGTATATAATAAGTAAGACATATTTCTTATTTAAATGATACCATCCAAATACTATTATGGTAAAGCTTGTGATTTTCATTCACCAATTATTATTGTTTCGACTCTCTCCTCATTACATTACACAAGTTAGGAGAGACGATGTCGATTAAGGAGATGAAGGCAGAGGCAAGGACTTAGGACAGTTACCTATCTATTTATGTTTTTCTATATTTTGATGTACCCCTTTCAGACATGATGTTTTTATTTTAAATATTATATTTTAGATATTGGGATGTTATGCTATGTTTTTGAGATTTAATATTTTTATAAAATGGGTACTTATTTTTGATATTATATTTTATCCTTTCCATTGTGAGATTCTGATAGCATAAATAGATAGCTCTGTGTATTGTTAATTGTATTAATTTACTTACCAACAATTAGCTTTGGAATGGGGCTAAGGTTCGATGGGATTCATTGGGTTGAAAATTAGGTTTGTTTCGAGGTGGGTTATTGCATTTAAGATTAGAGCTTAAGTTACCCGATCAATGGGATAGGTATATGTAAGAGTGCGTACTCGTTATTTTTGAAAGTATTTTTCAAAAGCCCTACTATACATGCACACACTCTTTTATTTCAACATATGGAAACACACTAGGAAAATCTTTTATTTCAGTAAATAAGACTATCTTAGGAAGCTGTAACTAAAATTTTGAACCCACAGATAGTTGATTATGGCTGAAAATCGTTCCTCTGAGGTTGGGAACCCCTTTGCCCAAGAGATACCCACTATCCAAAGGATGCCTGAATGGTTTAAGAAATATCCAAGGAATGTAGGGCAAGTTCCCATTCCTCAACAAGCTGCACCAGTAGCACCCGCTGCCCTGCCTGCTAAAGCTGCACCTTGCCTACTAGACTTCCCTAGTGCAAAGACTTTTAGAATATAGGAGGACGGGTGTATATGAGAGATGAGAATTTCATGGAGATGAAGGCTTGGATTAATGACTGTGAATTTATATTTCTAGAGCATGGATGGGAAGACCAGATCTAGAGGAGATAGCTGCATGACATCTATCAGTAGAGGCGATAGATTAGTAGACTATGGTGGTTGAGGAGAATGCCGAGGAAAGGATCACTTGGGCAGAATTCATCTTCAATTCACGATTCATGTTCAGAATTGAAGTAAGTTTGCCATTGGAAAATTTTATACAGCTTAAGTAGTGAGACTCCACGTTGAAGGAGTATATCAGTAAGTTCACAAAGTTAGCTAAGGTCGGGTTGAGTTTGATTGATACCCTTGTGAAGAAGGCTATGAAGTTTTCTATAGGGATGAATTCCCTACTTAGAGAGTTACTTTTAACCCAAGTACCCACGGGCGCCACTTATGAGATGATAGTTGAAATGGCCCTACTACAGACTACCGGTGGTGAAGAGAAGGAGAAGGTGGGACCACACAAAACCAAGGTAAAGCTAAGAAGGGAAGATTTTGGATGAACAAGAAGGCCAAAGGGAAGATCAAGAAGGAGGGCATAACATATTGAAGATGCCAGAAGAAAGGACACTTACTAAGGATTGTAAGTTGAATCAAATAAGGAAGGAGTTCGAAGGGAAGTGCTATCACTTCCATAAGGAGGGAAACTACAACAATCAGTGTCCAAAGGTTGCAAAAGAGGGGCGGAGTGGACAAGCTTATGCCATTGAAGCTGTTCCCATCTCGAGTAAACCTCGTCCAAGAGATCAAGGAAAATCTGCAATGGATGGTACAGCTATTTTTTCTGAGAACACTATTCATACCCTATTTTACTCGGGAGCATCGCATTCATAGCTTGAAATATAGTTAACTCTTTGAGTTTGAAACTTCTAGTTGTCACCGACCCAATAGCCATATCAAATCCTATTGGGGGTTCGACACATCTTTCTTCAATTTGCAAAGACCTAGTTATGGATATATGTAGCGCCGATTTCACATGTAATGCGTATGTTCTTAGTTTTGAGAGGTATGGACTTATCCTAAGAATGGATTTCTTATCCTACGATGGGGCTATCTTATATTTCAATAGGAGGATTGTATGGTTAAGAAGGTGTAAGGGGCGAGACGTAGATGTTCGATGCACACCCTAAAACTCAATCGGGTTAAGCTATTTACATTCTCTTTGCCTATCACAAAATGACTTCTCATCTGTTCCTGTAGTCTAAGTTTGTCCTGATAATTTTGAAGGAGTCTTGTTTCTTCCTCCTCGAAGGAAGATTGAGTTTATAAATGATTTAGAGAAGGACGCTAGACTTATCACTCTGCCATTAAGGGCGAGAGTTGGACAAGCAAATTTTGGAGCTATTGCAGAAGGGATTTTTTTTACAAAAACACATCTAAATAAAGAGCACCTATTATCTTCTCCACTAAAGCATATGGCTCTCGAGGTCTATGCGTTGACTATCGATAAGTTAGTGACCAAGAAAAATAGGTATCCCTTATCTATAACAGATTATTTGATCAGCTTGTTGGATCCAAAATCTTTTTCCAGTTGGACTTAGCCACTGTATTTCATCAATTGAGAATAGCTAAGGACAACAAGTCGAAACCGCACTTCGCACTCTAGACAGACTGTATGAATGGGAAGTAATGCCTTTTAGATTGATGAATGACCCCTTATACTTTGTTGATTTGATGAGTACAACCTTTAGGTTTTGGCCGAAAAAATGCCCACCAATACCCAGTTGTATGAAAGCACCAATATCTAATCCAATCATAGAAATTCGAAGATAAAGGAATGAAGAATAGAATTAAAACAATTAGAAAGCAGTAAACAGAGATACAAATTTATAGCGGTTTGGCTAACTTCGGTCTACATCCACTCAAAGGATTTTCGTTTTATTAGTTTACATGGCCGATTATAGTTACAAATTCGTGAAATTGAAGAATAAAATTGGCAAAGTATATCCTAGGTAGAAGATGAAGTGAAGGAGGAAGAAGGTCCTTTTTCTAACATCATGCCTGGTATACTTATAGGAAAAGACGTGCACGAATTAAGCTGAAATTTCGGCAGAAGAACCTCCAGGCCATGACGATGCCACCCAAGAATTTTCTGACCCATTGGGGTCAATAATAGGGATCAGTACTAATCCCTATTTTGATGTCCAAATCAAGTGCGATCCCTCTGAGGGTTTTCCCATGATGTTAGCTACTTTTCCACTAAATTTCATGCCATTCCGATTTATGTTTTGTGGGATATCACGTTTTCCATAAAGTGGTATTGCATACATTTTGATTTCAACCAATCCCTTTGGAGGGATAAGGGCCAATCCCTCCAGACTCCTCCAAATGACATGGGATCCCTAGGGGAGCTTCTTCATGTTGTATTATGTGTAGCTTCTATGTTTCATACCAATTGGATAAGTAGAATCGAGTTAAAGATCGATATTTGTTGCAATATGCTACGAAGGCTGGTATAGCCGATCCCTATGGAGAGATAGGGGCCAATCCCTCCAACTTCGTCCAAATGATGTGTGATCCTTGTAGGGTGTTCTACATGTTGTAATTATCTTATGCTCAAAGTTTCATATCAATTGGATGTGTAGATGTTGAGATATTGATCGATCTTTGCTATAAAGTTGGGTTTAGCTGATAGCTAAGAGGGAAGAGAGCCGATCCCTCTTTCTTCATCCTTTTGAGGTGAGATCCCTACGGTAGGCTACCTGGGGTCTCCATATCTTGCTCAAAAAATTTCATATGCATTGATCTTATGGGTTTTGAGATATTGATTATTTTCCATTGAGTTGTGTTTTTTGGCTGAAACATGACGATCCTTTCTGTACGATCTCTTTTATACCGATCCCTTTTTTATGTGAAGTAATTTACCCATAATTTGAGCATACAAACTCCAAATGACTTGACATTTGAAATGCAGCCTCGTAGGGCCTTCCTCTTCACGTCATACCGGTCTCACCTAATTTGGGACAAAAATTGAGGATATGTACCGATCCCCTAGGGGAAGGGATATGCACTGATCCCCTGCCTTTGGGAGGCACTAATCCATACTTAGAATAATTTGGAAAGTCTATTTCTTGCTCTTGGTTGATTGTCACTTCATATCATTACCTGCACTTGATTTAGACCTCACAATCATTGCTCTAAACTACTAGCGCTGATAATTTTGAGTATATTAGGTTAAATCCATCTGTACATTGCCTTGTCAAAAAGATGGGTTAAGAGTTTACCCCCCAAAACATGCCTTGCGATAGGAAGGTGTGTTTTGAATAGCCATAAATCCAAAATCCGAAATCCATAACACATCGATAGCTGTATTTTCCAATCCAAAATCCAATCCAAATCCACAGTTTCTCCGGATTGTTTTATCCAAATTCGCATCCATCCAAAGAAAAATCCATTGTTGTTCGAAGCCGATATTGAAGTCCATGACCTCTCCAGACTGTTATCCTAATCCATATTCTCGATCTCATCGGACCTTGTCGAGCACAATCTGTACTTGATGACCTACGTAGGTCGATCCATCGTGTTCGAAGGAAGCGACCTACCCCTTGCCAGGAATAGTCCATACTTGACGACCTTGATCTCTCCAGATCCTTTCCGAACATAATCCATACTCGGTGACTTGAGTAGGCCGATCCATCACGTTTGAGCAAAGCGACCAATCCCTTGCCAGTCATAGTCCATATCTAACAACCTTGATCTCTCTGGATCCTTGCCGAGCACAATTCATACTTGATGACCCGAGTAGGTCGATCCATCACGTTCAAATGAAGCGACTTACCTCTTGCCAGGCATATTCCATACCTGACGACATGTTGTGTTTTATTCTTTGGCCTCGATACCCAGTTGAGGACTTAATCCATGATGCATGAGTCCGTTTCATCGTGTTTGCCCGATGAAAAGGCCCGTACCTCGCGATTGTTATCCCGTCTCTTCGGAGAGGACCATAACTGCACCTAAGTTATACATTACATTGATCCAAATTTAAGCATTCCTAAGTCCATTTGCCAAAATATGAAATAAGGGTCCGTATAACCAATAAACTAGAGTTCAAATAAAACTAGAAAAACAAGAGTTCAAAGCAAACCAGAAGAATTTTTTTCACAAACCCGAGCACTACGGTTTATCATCGTCTCAGAGCATTCTTAGGGACTGTCCTCGATCATGTACATGTGTAAGTGACTTAGCCATCCTACTTCGAAGTTTTTACTTATTCTATGCCATCCGATCAATTGATGACAAGTTGATGATGATGCCTTGATCTAGTGCCATTTTCATTCAAGGTGTACGGTGGCTACTCCTGTTCTACCATCGCAGCCCGAGTCCTTATGAATTGTTGTAACTGACCATTCCTTACGTGTTTCTCAATGATATCTTTCAAATGCCTACAGTCATTCATTTTATGCCCATCCAGCTCATGGAATAGATAGCGCTTTCCTTATGTCCATTCGTGTTCGAAGGGCTCCCTCCTTGCCAGCCTTCGATACGGAAGGCATCCTCTAGTATCTAGATATGTCTGTTTTACGTTTTCATTCAATTCTGAGTAAGAAGAGAATTTGGGTTCTCCCTTCTACCACTTCGATCCACTGAAGCTATTTTCCATGTTTCATTTACCTGTGTACTTTCTTGAGCTTTCACCGAACAACTCTCCACCCCGTACCATATTTACTTCCGTTGCCACTCTATCAGCTTTCACATCTTCTTATTGTAGAAACCTTTCTGTTTCATGGTAGAATTCCCTAAGATCCGTCAGTGGATCCTGTATCAGTGATATCTTAAAATATGAATTATCTACAACTCCTGACACTGCCGCCATCAAAACCATCGATGGATCTGGTCGATCCATAGAAAAAACTGCCGCATTAAACCTAGTTAAGAAATTCTTGAGTGGTTCTCCTACCCACTGCTTTACTAATGTCAATATCATCATATTCTTGGGTCTTGTAATGTGAACTCAAAACTAAAAATTTTCGACTAATTCCATCCATGTGCTAATAGAGCCGCTTTCCAACCGTCTGAACCATAGCGCAACTACATCTGTTAAGTACAGGGGGACATCATGCAAAGACTTCTTTCAATGCCCCAAGTACTTCCATTTGCCTTATATACCTCATCATATGCATAGTTGGATCCGACTTTCGGTCAAAAACTCCAGCGTTGGTAGTTTTAATTCTGGTGGATTCCTAGCATTCCTTATATTAGGAGGGAATAGACTTCTATTTACATCCTCCAGATCTCTATTCGCCAATCCTCCATGCAAAGCTTGCCTGATCATCTGTGCAAACCTGTCATTGTCTTTCCGTGGTAGTCTTCTATCATTATGCCCAAGCTGCCCCCGAGTCCATGAGGGAATTCTAGAACGTATTCCTCCATATGAGCATCCAAATTACGACTCATACCGAGCTCCATGGGATTGACTGCTCCTCCAGCATCATGATCGACTGGACTTGAGGGCATGCCCCTAGGCCTTTGGAGATCACGACCGATCCCTCTAAGATGGCTGGGGACTGCTCCCGGCAGCTCTGTTCCATTCCTTTGTCCATTAGCTCCATTTCCATATTCCCGGTTCTGATTTCTAATGAATCCAACTGCTTCAATTCCTTGATCCATAGCTCCAGTAGTTCCTATCATTCTAACTCCTTGGTTTTTCATTCCAGTAGCTCTTATGGTTCCAACTTGTTCAATCTGTCAAAGTAGATTCTAGGTCATCTCCTCCTATCTTTTTAGCATCCACTCCTGCATTCCGTTCACCATTGTTTCCATCTCATCCCGGTGATGTAGGTAGAGGTTTGATTTGCTCAAGCTGCCGAGGAAGCCTCCTGACTCCCTTCATGATGGCTCCTATCCGCTACCTGCCTTCTTGTTGATTGCTTCACTATTGCTTTAAATCCAAGTTAGATCTTTTCCAAACTCTAAAACCGAATTCCAAATCTACGAGGCTAGCTTTCTTGGTGAAAGCACCAAAATGTTGGCAGCAAAAAGGACCATGAACACCCAGTTGTATGAAAGCACCAATATTCAATCCAATCACAGAAATATGAAGAGAAAAAATGAAGAACAAAATCAAAACAAACAGAAAGCAAGTAAAAAGAGACATAGATTTATAGTGTTTCAGCTAACTCCGACCTATGTCAACTTCAAAGATTTTCCTTTTATTAGTTTATACTGTTAATTATAGTTACAAATCCGTGAAATTCAAGAATACAATTGGCAGAATATAGCCTAGATAGAAGATGAAGTGAAGTAGGAAGAAGATCCTTTTTCTTACACAATGCATGTTGTATTTATAGGGAAAGACGTGCACGGATCGGGCTGAAATTTTGACAGAAGAACCTCCAAACAATGACGAGGCCACTCGAGAATTTTCAAGCCCACTGGAGCCCACAATAGGGATCGGTAATGATCCGTATTCTGGTGTCCAAATAGGGTGTGATCCCTCTAGAGAGTTCCCCATAATGTTAACTACTTGCCCTTCAAATTTCTTGTTGTTTCGACTTATGGTTTATGAGATATCATGTTTTTCATGAAGTCATGTTGCATACATTCTGATTTCAACCGATCCCTTTGGAGGGATAGGAGCCGATCCCTCAAAACTTCTCCAAAAAACATGCAATCCCTAAGGGAGCTTCTCTATGTTGTATTATGTATAGCTTTCAAGTTTCATGCCAATTGGATTTGTAGAACTCAAGTCGATAATCGATCTTTGTTGCAATATGCTTTAAAGGCTAGTTATAACCGATCCCTATAGATAGATAGGGGCCGATCCCTCTAACTTGCTCCAAATGACGTGTGATCCCTATGAGGTATTCCATATGCTTCTCTAAGTTTTATATCAATTGGATGTGTATATGTTGAGATATTGATCAATCTTTGCTATAAAGTTGAGTTTAGCCGATCCCTAAGGGGGAAGAGAGAAGAGGGTAGATCCCCTTTTTTCATCCTTTTAAGGTGCGATCCTTAAGGCAGGCTCTATAGGGTCCCCACATCTTGCTTACAAAATTTCATATGCATTGGAATTATGGATTTTGAGATATTGATTAGTTTCTATTGAGTTGTACATACTTGGCTGAAATATGTCGATCCCTTTTGTACGATCCTTTTTATACTGATCCCTTTTATGCCACTCCCTTTCTTAGGTGAAGTAATTTGTGCATAACTTGAGTATATAAATTCCAAACGACTTGAAATTTAAAATGTAGCCTCTATGGGGCCTTCCTTGTCACTTTATACTAGTTGCACCCAGTTTGGGACAAAAATTGTGGATATGTACCGATCCCTTGCCTTTGGGAGGCACTAATCCATACTTAGAATATTCTAAGGGCCCATCTCTTGGTCTTGGTTGATCGTCGCTTCATATCATTGCTTGCACTTGATTTTTGGACCTCACAATCATCGCTTTGGGCTATTGGCCTAGATAATCATGAAATCTGTTGGGTTAAATCCACCTGTATACTGCCTTGGCGAAAGGTGGGTTAACATAAGGGGTCAGCTAAATGAATTCGTCATAGTGTTTGTGGATGATATTCTAGTATTCTTTATACATGAGCGTGAGCACAAAAATCACTTAAGGTAGGTACCATGGACCTTGAGGGAGCACCAACAAAAAGCCAAATTCTCAAAGTGCCACTTTTGAAAGAAGAAGATGAAGTTTCTCGGTCATATTGTTTCCGGTAAGGGATTGTCTATTTATCTTACAAAGGTGGAAGCTATCTAAGGCTGGAGGATTTCGAAGAACGCCTCGGAAGTTAGGAGTTTTCTATGGCTAGCGGGTTACTATAGGAAATTCATCAAGGACTTTGCAAAGATAGCAGTCCCACTAACTTGCTTAACTAAGAAAATCTAGTTTTTGCATGGAATGAGAAATGCACAAAGGCATTCGAGAAGCTGAAGGAGCCGTTGACCAACACGCCAGTACTTACTATTCCTGAAGGGACAAAGCCTTTCACTGTTTGCACTAAAGCATATGGTACAAAATTAGGAGCAGTTCTTATGCAAGAAGGAAGAGTGATGGCTTATGCAAGTAGGCAGTTGAAGGACCATGAGATGAGATATCCAACTCATGACTTAGAGCTAACGGCTATCATTTTTGATTTGAATATGTGGAGGCACTATCTTTTGGAAGAAAGGTCGAGTTATTCACCGACCATAAATCCCTTAAATACCCGTTTTCCCAAAAAGATTTGAATCTTAGGCAGCAGAGGTGGCTGGAGTTTGTAGCATCATATGACTTTTGCATACATTATAGGCTTGGAAAAGGGAATGTTATCACCGATGCCCTTAGCCGGAGGCATGCTACTGTTGGTGCTATTTATGAGTGGAGGCAGTTGGAGTTCCTTTCGAATTTCAATTTGCAATTGCCAACATAACACACTCTAGTCAATTTGGTACAAATAGAGGTTAGACCAGCATTGATGGACCGCATCGGACAAGAACAGAAGAAAGATGCGGCGATAATAGACATTTTGGACAAGCTCAATTGAGGAGAATATTTTCTCCACATCGATGGATATGCAGTTGACAAAAAAGGATGTTTAAGGAGACATAGGCGCCTATGTTTCCCTATGAAGGAAGATGTCTTAGAGGAAGTTTTGGCCGAGAGTCACCATTCTAGAATGACAATTCACCCCAATGGATATATGATATATAGGGTTATGAAGTAGATTTCATTGGTCGAGGATGGAGGAGAGGATAACGGAGTTTGTTTCTAAGCGTTTAAGATGCCAAAGGATAAAGGCGGAACATGGGAAGCCCATAGGACTGTTACTTCCGTTAGAGGTGCCAACTTGGAAATGGGAGCATATATTAATGGACTTTATGTATAGGTTGCCTAGGAGTCAAAGAGGCAATGAGGCCATTTGGGTTATTATAGATAGGCTCACTAAAAAGTGCCCACTTTATTCCTGCTAGGAGCAATAGGACCGCAACAACTCTAGTGCAACTTTATATTAGGGAAGTGGTACAACTACACGGAGTTCCAATTAGCATTGTTAGTGATAGTGACCCTTTATTCACTAGCAAATTTTGAAGGAGTTGGAAGTCAGTTTTTGGAACGACATTTAATCTTAGCATTACTTATGACCCGTAGACTGATGGCTAGACAGAAAGGGTGAATAGGATTTTGGAGGAGTTGTTTAGAGATTACATCATGTATTTTGGATGACATTGGGAGCAGCATTTACCCTTAGTAAATTTCATGTACAATAATAGTTACTAAGTGACGGTTGGCATAGTACCCTTTAAAGTGTGGTATAGGAGATCATGCAAATCGCTTAATTATTGGTGGGAAACCACTAACAAAATTCTACTTAAATTGGATTTAATTTGCGAGACACTAGACGGTGGATGAAAGCCGCGCATGACCATTAGAAGTCCTATGCTAACATATGTAGAAAGGAATTGGAGTTTGCGGTAGGCAAATGGTGTTTGTTAAGGTTTCCCTTCTTAGGAAGGTTATGAGGTTTGGTACACCGGGGAAGTTGGTGCCAAGGTTTGTTGGGCCTTTCTTGACCTTGGAAAGAATAGGGAAACTTGCATATCCAGTGGAGCTGCCAAATAAGCTAGCGGGAGTCCATGACTTTTTTCATGTTTCACATTTGAGGAGATGCCTTCACGACAATGCTATTATAGTAGAACCTGATCGTTAGCAAAGGTAGAGACGAATTCGGTAACATCTCGTGCCATTGCACGCATAATGGAGCATGTGACTAGAAAGTTCCGCAACAAAGATATTAGGTCGGTCTGAGTACAATGAGAAGATAACCCAACAGAAAGCACATAGGAAACCGAAGAAAGGATGAAGGCTTCTCATCCTGAGCTTCTCTATGATATATTTTCTCTCACCAAAATTTAGGTTTTTGGTTGCATCGTGTTCGCTAGATTGGAAGGTAGTAAACGGTTGCCACACTTTTTACTATTATTTTTGCACTCAAAAAAATTTTATGCATATTTAGGATGCTTACATACATGCCTATATGTCACGACCTTGCATTCACGCTAGGACTGAGTTCACCTATAGTATATTGCATATATAATCACATTGTACTTTTAGTCGAGTGATTGGTTGTGTAGATAACTTGGTTGTATAACATGGATGTTGAGTTCACATTACACTATCCACCCCTTAAGGATTTTAGTGGTGAAAATTTTAAGGGGGGAGAGAATGTAATACCTCGAAAATTAACTAGGAATTAATTAATTAATAATAAAGTTAAAAATGAAATTTTTTTGCATGTCAGAATTTGGCCATGAAATTACAGCATTGCGTTCATACGATTTTCCTATCTCCTTTTGTTAACGAATTTCTTCATCAACCCCAAAAAGTGTAAGGTGCGTGAAACTTAGTTGAGGTAAGACTAAGGCAATCCCAGGCTAGTTTGTTAGGAAGCCACATGCTTTATACCGAACCCATGATAATTTTGAAAGCATGAACGTTTAGTCCTCCAAAGCAAGTTATGATTGGAATCACAAGTGCTTAAGAATTCGAAACAAGTCACAGTTCAAGTTAGGATTAATGCCTTCTGTCAACTTGTTAAGAGTACGTGTGTTCAATATCAAAGCCAAAACCATGTCGAAGTCTCAAGTGCATAAGAATCACAAGTCAAAGCTATGTCACTTTATTTCATATGCTATGTGATTGCAATTATACAAACCCTTATTTGCATAAAGGTCGTAAGAATTACAATTAGCAAAGAAATCCCTAAATTAATTTAGGGTTAAAACAATTAAATTTTAAGAATGGGAAAAGAATTGATCGCCCTTTCCTTCATGCTTCTAGGTCCGTATTTATAGGGGTGGAAAGATACGGCATGGATGCCGCATGTCAATATGGCATGCTTGATCTTCGACATCACATAAAATCTTGATGGCACTTGGGATATTTCTTTGGTTTGATGATTCACAACATTTGATGTTTTGAAGGATTATGACATCATCATCCTGACTGCATGTGGCTTGATAGATTTCGACATCATCCCTGAAAATGAAGGCATTCGGCATCCTTTATCGTACTAGCGACATGCGATATGCTTTTGTATATTGCCTTGGTTGGTAAACGACGACATCATTATGACACGACATTGGGTATATGCGGTATTGAATATATGTGTTATTGCTTGAACGACAACGTTGAAGGTAGGCGACATCCTTATATTTTTTGTTCCTTGACACTTGAAATCTCTTAGCTTGTTTACATTCGTCATTCAACATTGAAGAGATGCGACAACAATGTGATAGGACCTCGACGATAGATCATGCCGCTACAGTATTGATGTCTTACAATATTGTGTTATTTGATATCACTGCCTTGATGATGTATGATATGAATGGTGTACGGCATCGATTGTGGGTCTCAGACGATATCATCCACTGGCGATATACGAGATGCAGCATTAATGGCATTCAGTATTCTTAGTCACTCTGATGACTTGCGACATTATCCACTGACTTTTGTTGATGATTGGCGGCATCAATGGTATGTGACATCATTGTAGGCCTTCGCCATTGGCTTTAATGGCCTGTTTTTTCTTTAATTTGACACTTCTTCTATGAGCTCCTTCGACTTCAACCTTCTTATCGTCGTCATGACTTCATGTCTTCAGAATTAATAATAACAATAACATCTGCCCCCTAGTATGAAGGAAGCATTGACTTTTCAAGTTAATGTCTCGATAATGGTGCTTGCCGCCCATTGGTCTTCTCCTTCAGATCTGACCGCTCATTTAAATATAATCCAATGACGACTATTTGTCTTCTTCTTCCCTACAAATAACAGAGCTTTTTTTAGTTTCCTTTTTTACTTGTGATTCAAAACTCAAGCATAAGAGATTTTAAAATTCTCAAAATCATTCAAAACTTTCAACCTCAGGCATCTAAGCTAATATCAAGGTACGATCTTCATTTTTAATTACATCGGTAACCTAAATTAAGAAATTTTATATCAGAATCATTATTAGAGTTTCATTTAGGGATTCTTGGATTCGAATTGATGTTTGGGTTTAGATATTAGGTTTTGATCGTTAATTTTTTTATTACTAATTGAAATAATGATCTATAATGCTTACGAATGGAATTAATTTTGAATTACTACATCGGTGGAGGATTTACCGGATTAATTAGAGTCAGGAGATATCAATCTTAGGAGTTTCTAGTTTATTTATGGAATGAATAGCTTTATTAAGATAGAAACCTGATATTAGCTTGTTTGATTTCGAAATTGATGCCTTACGACATCAAGATGAGGTTCATATCAACTAGGTTTACTCTTTGTTTACTAATTCAATAACCAACTCGAAGCTTAGAAAATTTTATAGTGCGAGATCCTTATATCGTTAGTAATTAAACAAAGGTGCGATAACCAGTTTAAATCCTAAGAGTTATTATAATGTTATTTTTTTATCAGTTTGATAGTTAACCATGGGTGCGTCACTCATGAATTTGACATTAGTTAAAGCCGTTGTCACATGAATTCGATACTATCTCAAGGGATTATTGCATGAAGTCGATATCCTTATATTGTGATATTACTTAAATTTTATGTGACGTTACTAATTGTGCCGAAATTATTGTAAATTAAACTCATGAACTGCCTCTACACTTGACATTTTCATAAAAATGTTTATTTTTATTTTATATTTCAACATCATATATTGATTTTCGCTATTTAATATTTCAGCATCGGTTATTATTACAACATCATGTTATAACTTTGATAGCGCCACTGATGCGACACTCAACATCACTCTTCCAATTCCACATGCTATTTTAAGGTACATTTAAGATGGTTTTTTCACTTAGTTTTATTTTGAATAATCATAAGCTTTATTTTCCACCATGGATCTAATTCTTTTACATACTTCTAATTGATTAAAAGTTTATGCATTTCATGAATGTCATTATGAATTATTCAATGATTTTAACCTTTGTTGTAAGTATACTGGTGGACTATGAACTTTAACACTTTTGTGTCATGATTTAGGCAATTTATAATCAATTTGGTACTTATTGTCTTAGCTTAGTTTAATTTGTATTCATGAGCATATGAATTTCATAAAATATTTAGTATTTTTCCAAAATTATGCAATATCACTTGGCAAGTAAATGGATTGCAAGAAAGCAAGCAAGAAGAAAAGTAAGCACACTAAGCCATCACCTTCTGCCAAGAAAGGAGATTTCCATCTTAACCAATCATATATTACCACTCAAGAAGAAGTGGACTCCATCCTCCGAAAATTTGGGACTGTGAACATAGAAGCCAGGCCTGCTGGTCATTTGGGTAGGATAGACAACTCTCTAGATGGGTTTTTTGCTTTCACTCCAATTTATATCTGGCACTCGGGGTACCTGCCTTTCCCTAATTTTCTTTTACGATTCCCGAAGCATTTAAATATCGCTCTGTTCCAATTGACTCCCAACTCGTACGCCTATTTGAATTGCCTAGAAACTCTTGCTCGAGAAGCTAAAATCCCCTCTTTAAGTGCTGAAATTCTTCATATCTTAGCCAGCCCTATAAGAATAAGTGAGCGGCTGAATAATCCTCTATATCCCCTTCGTCCATTCTAGAAGAGCTTAACCATTAACACTATTAACATGATGAAGGAATAGGAGAACAAATTCTTCTATGTTAGATGCAATTCCCCTAAGATTAGGGGCACTTTATCCTTTATCAGTAAGTTTCCATTTCCTGTCATTTATGTTATATCCGTTGTTCTCTTATAATAAGTGTTTTCCTTCCGGTCTTGCTTCTAAACAGCGAAGCTCTCCTTTGGATGACACTATCCAATCTCTGGCTCAAGCTTCAAAGAGCATAGGCAACAAGCTTACCCTTTTGATAGAAGTGAATCTCCGCAAACATTCCCTGATTTTAGATAATCACATATACTTGGAAAACCTCCAATGATAAAGAGGAATGCTCAATGGAAATGATCATTAATTATCCGTAATTGGAATACTTTCTCTATTTCCTTTTCGGTTCAACTTGAACCCTGTGGTAATTTTTTTAATTAAAACTTATATAGAGTTTCTTATAACCTTCTTTCTTTGATTTAGGCGCACCTTCTCCCATTATTTCTCCCTAAGTGAAGGAGGGTAAGGATGATTCTCCCTCGGTAACCAAATCGATAAAACCTGCTTCTATTTGGGATTCCATTGCTAAAGTGGTTGGGGCACTTAAAGGGAAAGCGATCATTGTGCTCTTGCTAATATTCTGCCTCCTCCCTTGAGTAAAAAGCCTAAACTCATGGATGAATATACTCCTATTGTTGTGTCTAAGGAGCCACATGTGACTATTGACTCAAGCCTTGATGTTGCAAATTTAGATTCTTCTGGGTGTAGAGTTCAAAAGTCAACTGTTGTGGCTTATTCTTCGGACCCCCTTCTCAACATTTCTCTTTCTAATTTTCCAATGGCCCTTCACCGTATTTGTGACGAGCTTGGACTCTTTCCTTCTTTAAGTGATTCTCTTCCTTCTAAGGCTCAGGCTCAGATTCCCATAGCGAGCTTTAATGATCTTCTTTGATTGGCTGCCTAATCTGCTTCTTTGGTTTCTCTCAGGCCACCCCAGCCTTTGATTTATTCTAAAGATCATCTTTTTATTATTATTAAATAGCTTTTATCGGTATGCATTTCCTTTTGTTTTGTTATTCTGAACATTTAGCTATGTATATCCTGTTCTGACTTAGGCTTGTTATACATTCTAGGTAGCCAAGCATATGTTCTTTCTCCAAGAGGCTTCTTAAGGGACTTGTACCGAAGTGGCCAAGCTTAAAGAACAAATCTCCTCACTTAACAACAATATAATTGATATCACTATAGCAAGGGATGTGGATATTTCTAAAAAAGACAATCTCACTTCCTCTCTTGATGAGGAAAAGAAAATTAAATAGTTATTGGAGGAACAAGTGAAAGCACTGAAGGCGGATCTTCACAAGGTCAACAAAGAAAAGGACGAGCTAGCTAATAAGAATAAATCTTTGAAGGATAGGTCGAAAAGTAAGAGTGACATCCTAAGTCATTCGAACAAAATTATCAAGGATGCCAAGGCGAAAGTCTACTTTTTCTCAATAACGCTCTTACCAAGATTATCAAGAAGTCCAATGAAAAGCTTTGTTCGTGGCATGTGGTGATAATGTCGAAAAGTGTCCAGATTTAGACTTTCCTTCCCTTCCAGTTTGGAATGAAAAATTCAAAAGTTTAGCCACATATTGAGGATAACTTAAGGGTCTCTTTAAGAAGGTTTTCCCGCCGAACAGAAGGTCAATGCTAAAAAGTTATTAACTTTTGATGACCCCCCCCGGCCTGAAGAGGAGACAGATTCTGAGAAGGAAGAAGATAATGACGATGATAATGCTAATGATGATGGTGATGGCCATGATGATGACGATGGTGGTGACGGCGACAAAAAGGGTTCTTCAAGACCAAAAGATGGTGGAAATGGATTAGGTGATCCTAACTTAGACTTTTCTACTCATAATGTGGGCTTTGCTGAATTTCCTGATCCCTAGGATGCTACAATGAAGGATTCCTCCTCAAAAAATAGTGCATCTTCCAACCGTCAACCAAGCGAGAAAATTCAGACTTCTACTTCTCAAGTTCTGACCTCCTAGGTATGGAGTTCTTCATTTAAATGTCTAAAGTTGCCAAGCAGTTTTAATTAATACGCTTACTATCTTAGCTAAGGAAAAAGAAGAAATATTATTATGAGACTTTATACGAAAAGAGTCAAAGGGAGGTGTGTTGATCACACAGAGAAGTTGATAGATTAGTTGATGAATATATCCAACTATTAGATAAATACAAACGCCCCTCTGCTAGTGCTACACGGTTAAAGTTTTTTGAGGAAAAGGAGGCTACCCCTCGCTTAAAAAGAGATCGGCTTCACTAGGACCGAATTACGAGAGAGAATGCAAAATTAATGAGCCTTTTTTGGATGTTAATCGATGATAGAAATGCTCTAGTGAAGTTTATAAAGTTTACTGTAGGGGAAAATTTGTTGGATTCTCTTACTTAGGTGAGAATAGTGAGGGTTTAATTAGACATCTCCATCGTTAATATTTGGATGATAGTGGGTCTGATCTTCATCCTGGGATGTGTTGGAACCGTTTCAAGGTAGTGGCAGTTCCACTTTCCCCTCACTCCTTTTCTCCCGATAAAACTCAGTATAATAAGGAGAGATTCGTTTCTGAATTTTAAAAGGAATCAATATTATATGAACCCAAATGACTGTGTGATTGTAATGTGCAATTTAAATAGCTTGTAAACTTTATCACTTTTGTTTCTTTGTTCTTAGTCTATTTTTCATATATCATACAAATTAAGGAATCCTCAAGTAGTTTTGTACCCATGGAACTCTTGAGTAAATTTATTAAGTTAAAGAAGGATTTTAAAGAGAAGTCTTTAACTCTCAGAATATCTCAGTTAGCAAAACATTGTCTTCTTAGAGATCTACATGAAATTTATACACGATTTCCTCACTTTCATTTTGGTTTCTTGGGTGAGGATAAACTGCTTAACGAAATTCGAACTAATCACGCTAAATTATTATGCGGTTAAACCGGTCCCCAGCCGAAAAAAGGACTATCGTCAATTCCCTCCAGTTGATACCCTAGAATGGATTAGATTATCTTTTTATTCTACCTTTACTTGTCTATTGGGTCAGTTGAAAAGGCCAAAACTGTTGTTTCTAAACTTTAAGCGTTAGTTGTATATGACATTAATGTAATTTTGAATTTGCCTAAGTTATTAAATTTTGTCTTTTAATAAAGAAAACACTTTCTGTGTATTGATTTTCTTTCCTATCTATGTGTTAGGAAAAATAATAGAAACTTGCATCAAGTGATATGATTATTCTCACCTAACTTGATTCTATTAATGGCAGGCTTAAGGCAGAACTCGAGAAGAAACATTCTTCTTAAGAAACCCAGCCTTACAATTTCCAAAAAATTCCGTTGTGCAAAATTGGCATGACAAACGCTACAAATTAAGATTTATGTTTTGCAGTTTTAAAGAGACGACTTCTGATCTAGAGAAACAAATTAAAGAAAGGGATGGGAGAATTCAAGAATTGAAAAGAGAAATAAACACTATTGGCCAATATACGCTTTCTTCTCAAAACACCGAAGCTGATGCTGAGATTACTCGATTACATCAAAAAGTGATGGAGCTTGAGGTAGAATTATTGAAAAGGCAATTGAACTACCAGTCTTTGGAAGTTATTACGAGTGGGGGCGAATCTAGCCTTCCTACTCCTGCCCCTTTGATTGGTGAGAATTTTTTTGCTCTGTTAGACCCTCCTTTGGGCCTAAATGATAACAAAGTTGCCAAATGGAGTCAAAGAGGTAGATTGAGATATATGAAATTTTTGAATGAACAGTGGATGGGTAAGTTCTCTACTCATCTTAATACTTATGAAGCTAAGGTTGAGAGACATAAGCATGAAAAATATGCTTCCACACAGGAAATTGAAAAATTAAAGAGCAAGATTCATCTTTTAAAGGGAGACAATAAAACGCTCAATCATGCATTAAATATTCAGATTTTGTTGATTAATGTTACAAAGACTATTCGACAGAAGGAGAGGAAGTTTAAACAACTTTTAAATTTGGCGATTCATCACATTATCGGTTCTTCTTCGATTGCTGAAGACTTAAGGAGAGTGTCTCAAAGCCTTGACTCTTAGCTTGTACTTTTTTAATTAAATATTTTGTTCCTCCACCTTTTTTTGTTCCTGCAATTCTTATGTACAATGTATTAAATAATAAATTAATTTGCGTTTGAATGAATGTTACCTCGAATGTACCATATGTACGTTTTCTTTTGAATTTGCTGAATTATTTGAGATACGTAGATTGCTTTCTAGCATTTTAATATGATATATAGCTTTAAGTTGAGCATTGATTTGTCTTTGAAATTGCTTGATGATTGATACCTTGCTTTAAGATATAAACACCCTTCAATTTTGATATAGTCATCTGGCAGAATAATGTTCTAGAAAACAATTCTGGCAATAATAATCTACATAGAAGAATAGAAAATCCATCTTGCAATACTATGAATAGACGACTAGAAAATCCATTTGACAATAATACTTTTTTCAGAGAAATCCCTATATGTTTACTTTGAAGCAAAACAACTCATATTTGATAGATCTTCCGCTAAAAGAATGCTTTTGCTTTATAACACAAATGACTCATTCTAGATTGATCTTCCTCTAGAAGATTGAGTTGATCCATTCTTGTGGATAGAATTCGACTGACTTAATTGGTTTTTGTCACCATCTTAGGTAATGATTTTGATTGAATCTCCGATTACCACAATTGGTAATGAATTTTAATCGATTTCTTTGGCATCATCTTAGGTGATGATTTCAACTTGGGTAGAACCCCTTATCACCGTCTTAGGAGATGATTTAGGTCTTTTGTCCAATGTATTTGGTTAGCTATCTTTAAGTTAAACCAAAGACTTACCCGACCTCCCTCTAGAAGACGTTTTAGCCATGCCTTATAGATGGTACTGAAGGCTGGTTGGTGTTTTGGCTAGGCCATCTTAGGTGGGATTAAAGGCTTATTCGGTCCTTCCTATAGGAGGCTCTTTGACCAGGCCACGTAGGTTGGATCAAAGGCTTATAGATGCTTTAGACGGGTCGTTTTCATGCAGGACCAATGGCTTACTCTAACCTTCCTCTAGGAGGTGCCTTAAATAGGCTATAAAGGAAGGAATAAGTGCTTATGCTTCGGCCAGGCCACATAGGTGGGACCGAAGGCTTTGTCGGTGATTTGGCCAAAGCCATCTTAGATGGGACCAAAGGCTTACTCCATCCTCCCTCGAGGAGTTGCTTTGACCAAACCATCTTGGCTGGATCAAAGGCTTTTTCCTTTATTTTAGAAGTTTCTTTTTCTCCTTAACCCTATAGATATTCTTATTTTGTGTAGAAAATCCTACTTTTTAGTTAACTTGATCAATATCTTTTTACAAAATCTTAAAGCTTTCCTTATCCTAGAAAATTGCTGATCTTCCCTTCTAAGCTTCAGCATTGATTTGTGTCATGACCATTGGAGTGGTGATAATGAAAATATAGTCCTCTGAGATTTCGTTCATTCTTTGCTTGTTTCTTTTGAGAATGCAATAGTTTAGCCTTTCTTTAGTTAAAAGTAAATGTCCTCATGAGAAGCAGTAAGAAAATAGTTCTTTGAAAGTCATGAATTTTTGGAAGATGATTCCTTTGAATTCCACCTAGCTCTTTCGTTGTATGTGACGAGCTCTTAAGATTTTATAGCAAGTTTCCACTTTAAAGAGTTTTGAGCTTTGTTTAATCTATGGGAACGATTAAGCATTTTTTCCACCTTTTAGTGAATTGATCGAAGTCCTTTATTATTTCTTTTTTAAAAATGGTGCCCCTTACTTGGAGTTGAATTCTCTTTCTCATTTCTATGAAGATGTTATCTTTCTTATCTTTTTTCCCAAAGCAAAGATTGGTGTAGGCCCTATCTAAAAAGGGTTTAAGCTCCATTTGTTTGGATCATAAAAGGCTACATGTCTTCTCTTATCTTCCATGATTTTTAGTGCTATGAATCTTAGTACTTGCTCCTTATGAAGCCGAGGATCACTAGTGATTTGGTATGCTGGCCTAATCATTAAAGGCTCGGAAGATCCCTGTTCCAAGTTAGCCATTATTCAAGCAAGGTTAGATGGGATTTGGAATGGTTCCTCAATAGGATATGCTTGGTAGGGATAAATCCTTTAAGCCCTACATATGCAGGTCAAAGGTAGTTCTACTTCTAGGCTAAGCGGAGATGGAGGTTCAGGCCCTCCTTCTAGCACCAAAATGTTAACGAATTTCATCGCCAGTCTCAAAAAGTGTAAGGTGCATGAAACTTAGTTGAGATAAGACTAAGGCAATCCTAGGCTAGCTTGGTAGGAAGGCACATGCTCCATATTGAATCCAATGATAATCTTGAAAGCATTAATGTTTTGTAATTCAAAGCAATTCATGGTTGAAATCACAAGTGCTTGAGAATTCAAACCAAGTTGCAATTCAAGTTAGGACTAAAGCCTTATGTCAACTGTTGAGAGTACATGTGTTCAACAACAAAGACAAAGTCACGTCGAAGTCTCAAGTGCATAAGAATCCCAAGTCAAAGCTATGCATTTTTATTCAATATGCTATGTAATTACAATTATACAAGCCCTTATTTGCATAAAGGTCGTAAGAACTATAATTGACACAAAAATCCCCAAATTGATTTAGGGTAACAAATGCTTAAAATGTAAGAATGGGAAAAGAATTGGTAACCCTTTCCTCCATTCCCCTAGATCCGTATTTATAGGGGTGGAAAGGTATGACATTAGGTGCCACAAGTAAATGTGGCATGCTTGATCTTCGACATCTAGGTCCATCTCGATGGTGCTTGGGATATTGGTTTGATTTGATAATTTATGGCATTCTTTGGCATATTGAAGGATTACGGCATCATCATCCTGATTGCATGCGGCCTGATAGCATTCAACATCATCCCTAAAAACGAAGGCATTTGGCATCCTTTTTCGTACCGACGACATGCGATATGCTCTTGCATATTGCCTTGGTTGGGAAAAGGCAACATCATTATGACATGGCATCGGTGATAAGCTGTATTGAATTGAATGTCATTGCCTGAATAACGATGTTGAAGGGAGACGACAACCTTATATTTGTTGTTCCTTGACACTTGAAATCTCTTAGCTCGTTTACCTTCGGCGTTCAATATTAAAGAGATGCGACATCAATGTGACCAAAATCGACGATAGATCATGCTGCTATGGTGTTATTTGATATCGCTGCCCTGATGATATGCGATATTAGTGGTGTATGACATCGATTATTGACTTCAGACAATATCATGCATCGACGATATATGAAATTCAGCATTGATGACATTCGGTATTCTTAGTCACTCTAATGACTTGTGACACTATCGACTTACCTTCATTGATGATAAGCGACATCAAATCATTGTAGGCCTTCGCCATCGGCTTTAATGACTTGTTTTTCTTTAATTTGACACTTCCTTTTTCTACAAGATCCTTCGACCTTCTTGTTGTCGTCATGCCTTCATGTCTTCGGAATCAATAATGGTAATAACACCTTTCATATAAAAAGTTTTGTAATAGGAGCTCAAATGAAAAATTTATCGACATTGAAGTTTTTGAACTTAAAATAATTCGAATTGAATTTTAATTTAAAATTTTAATTTAAAAGTTAACGTTGATTAGAAATCTTGGTTTAAGGAAATGTTAAAATTAAATAAGGAATTAAAGAAAATTAAAATGAAAGGAATAAAACATACCAACTATAGTAGGCCAATCGATCACCTTCACTAGGGCCAGTCGACCATTAGCGGTCAACCGCCTAGGAAGGAGCAGTCGATTGATAAACATATTGCGACTAGTGTTTTATTAGGCACGAACGACCCAGATTTTATTATTTAAACCAATTTTATGAAATATGACAGCCTGGATGCCTTCTAGCCTCTATAAATAGGAGGTTAGCCCCCCCACATTTATTCACAAATCATTTGGAACGCTAATAGAACTATGTAAGTCTATTTCTTCTTTATGATTCAGAATTACTTCTAATTTCCAATTAAGAGATTTTAGATATTTAATATTCGATTTCTAATTCTATTCTTCTCCAATCTATGAAATTCTGAATCTAATTCATATACAATCTAATAGTTGTGTATTTCAGAAGGAAGAAGTCTAAAAAGAGATTAGGAGTAGGCATATTAAATCCAAAAGGAAGCTGGAAACCATCTATGAGTGGAAATCTTAGTTTTCACATTTTAGTATTTGTATGGTAGAAGGTTGGATTTGTTTTATGCCTTGGGGAATTTTATACATGAAATCCTAAACTAAATCCTCAAAATTCCCCAAGAGAAATGTCAAATCTTAAGTTATTGGAATCTCAATTGTTTTGTATTAAAATAGTAGAGTTTATTTTGTTATTGCGATTTGAATATAAATATTCTATTCTACTTTCAACTTTTCTCTATTGATATGTTAAAGGGTTCTATAAAGAAAATAAGTTAGGATCTAATGTGTAAGGTTCGCATTCTTCTATTTATAGTTTGTACTACATGTTTCAAAAATTTAAATATGAATTTCTTTTTCGCTTCAATTTCATATATGAAAAAGTGTAATGGAGTAAAAAAAGGTTTAAATTGTATATTTTATTCCTTGGAATAGAGGCATTGATTCTACTATATTAATATAAAATAAGTTTGATAATTGATTCTATTAATGCAAGTCTATTTGTTTGGTTGAGGATATTTGCTATCTGGTTAGTTGTATGAAGTTGAACCTGTATAAATTGGAATTTTTGATATTTAAATGATTATTATAGGACGTGAATATACACAAGCTAGGAATATTTATTTAGCCTAATTTACGTGTATGTGTGTGTGTAGTAGAATATGTATAACATATAACTAATAACGTATTAATTGCGTATTATAAATATGTTAATAATTAGCACTAAACCACTTAGGAAGGTAATGAGATAATAATGGAATTTAATCCATAATTAAAGGCAGAATAAGGAGTTTTTTGTATATCACCTTAAATTCGATATGCGGTGAAGTATGTATGGTAGATATTAGGAGAGAGGAAATATGACTAAGTAATAGGGATACATGGTCAGTCAAATGCATATAGAATTCTACCCAACTAATTTGACTACCAACAGTGTGACTTTTGAACTGATGTAAGACATTGCGTGTAATAAGCATCCAAAGAGATGCGTGGTTAGTCCCAATTTTGTAGGGTGAGTCTGCCTAGTTAATCTAGCTACCAGTACCTACAATAGTCAGAACAATGTGAGACGTCATAGTTTTGATTATGGGTAATATAATGTTGGACCTGCTTCTAGGTCGGGGGATAGGGGGTGTATTAAGTGGCTATTGTAGGTCCGTCTCCTTCCTATTTATGAAGTATTAAATGGCCAAGGTTATCGTTTAGGCACGATAGTGGAAAATATCTGGAGGGATCCACTTTTTGGTTGAGGTATTAAGTGGTTATTGTAGGGTCCGCCTCCTTCCATAGAGAAGTATTAATTGGCCTGATGAGATTTCATACGATGTCAGCTAGAGAGCACTAGAGTAGGGTCTGCCTTCGGTTAGGTACTAAATAACAGGGAGCTGCATAGGATACATGTATTAAATTGTCAAATTCTGCCTAATTTCCATTAAAAATATATTAAGTGGTTTGAGTACTTTCTCTCACATTGTTAGGGTATGATTGACGGTAGTTGCATGGGACTGGGAAGGACCTTTGAAATACATTTGAAGGTAAATTGTGTAGTTGGACTGGAAAATCCTTCGGGCTTATAGTTGGAGGTATACTTGGTAGGATATAATATAAAATACGTAAGACATATTTCTTATCTAAATGATACTACCCAAATATTATTATGGTTAGACTCGAGATTTTCATTCATCATATATTGTTGTTTTGACTCCCTACTTATTATAATACATGTTAGGAGAGACGATGCTGATTAAGTAGATGAAGGCGGAGGCGAGGACTTGTAGCAGTTATCTATCTATTTATGTTTTGATATATTTTGATGTACCCATTTCTAACATGATGCTATTATTTTGAGATATTGTATTTCTGATATTGGGATGTTATGTTTTTGGGATTCAATTTTTTTTTAAATTGGTACATATTTTTGATATTATATTTTATCCTTTTTGCCGTGAGATTCTAATAGCATAAATAGATATCTTCGTGTATTATTCATTGTATCAATTTACCAATAAATGGCCTGCTTTGGAATAGGCTTAAGGTTCGATGGGATTTATTAGGTTGAAAATTAGTTCCATTTCGAGGTGGTTGTTACATTCTTCTTCTTTGGTTTTCAACAAAACCAAATGAGAATATAAAATAAATCAATAAAAGCTTTCACCTCCTTCAAATAGTAAGCCCTTTCCCCATCGTTTCATCCACACCTCTTCTTCGAGTTTTTTAGAATGCTCATGGTGCTTTCGCCTTGGAAAAGTTTTTTTGTTGCTTTTTTTGCTGCGATTGAAATGCTTTATCAATTTAAAAACCTTAGCTTTGTGGAGTTGTTACTGTTGGTATCAGAGCTATGGTTTAGTGATAACCTTAGCTTTATGGGATCTGACCATTTAGAAATAGGGTAGTAATACCCTAGAATGAGTCGCTGAGTGCATATATATAAGAAAGTGTTTTTGTTAGTGTTATAAAAAGTTTTTGTATTGTGTCAATTTGTTCCATTTTGTATTTATAAATTCTGGTTGGTGCATAGGACGCTATGACATCGATAGAGATTTCTAAGCACTTAATAGGACAGACCGACACAATATTGTTTTGAAATATAGGTAAATGAATAATTTTGCCTATTATATATTTTATACATAAATAAGAAATATTTATAAATGACATAGTTGTTATATACTGTTGTTAGGTAGTGAAATTTTATAAATACTGATTGAAAAACAAGATTTACAAATAAAATGAATATAAATTAGAATTTTGAGAACTCAAGTTCTGGGATTTTGAAAATTTCTTTAGAAAGATTTTGGAATAAAATATTAATATATTTAGAAGTATTTTCTAATATAAATATTTCAAGATGATTTGAAAGAAATGTTTCAAAATGAAATTTTTGAAGGAAATAAGTTCTGTACCACCCTCTCTATCGTTGGAAAATATTTTCGGTGATGACTGCATGCATCATTGACGTTCATTTTCGAGTTTCAAAGTGGATAGACGGTTGTAGTAGTTTTACTACTCCTTGTTTTGATATATGATCTTAATTTTGAATTACTAAATATGATTTGATCTATAAATGATGAATATATATATATATATATATATATATATATAAAATCTTAACATGATTTAGAAATATAATCTGAAGGTAGTTCTTAAACCTCGCGATAATTAGTAATTTTCAGTTAATTTAACAAAATGAAATCTTAACTATTTTAATTTATGGAAGCTGATAAGATGTGAAATAAGAAATTAGACGTTAAGAGAATAATGAAAGATAAAGAAATTGAAGGTTGTCAATTGTAAATTAAGAAATGGAAATAAGAAAATGTAACTACTAAACATTTTTTTAATTAAAATAAATATGGTAACTTGGGTAACTGTGACGACCCGGAATTTCTAACAATTTAAATTTTTTTAGTTAATTGATTTTAAAATATTTAAAAGTTAATTTTAGCTTGAATTCCAGATATCAATATTTACTTGATAATTAAATCATTGAATTATATAGTTTAAATATTGAATTTAATAATTGAAATTGGGTAAATTGTTGAATCTGAATTTTTAAGTCTGTTAAAAATAAATTAAAGGCTTATAAAATTTATAACGATGATACTGAAGATAATAGATGGTTGAAATTTAATTTAAAGGTAATTTGTTCAGTTTTAATTATATATCGTTTAAATTGACGTTTAGAAATAGCCTTCCGAGGCACAGTCTCAAAATTCAACGAAATCAGTTCCATTGGATCCGAAATAGTTAATTATTATCAGATTTCAATTTTCGTAGCAATCAGAGTTGTCGTTTGACCCTGGCAGCTCAAAACGCTTAGAACTATTTTAATCGATTTAATTTAAAATTGATCGCTTTCTTCTGTAACTCGCACATATGATTAAATTAGCTTCCGATACATGTTCCATTATGTTCGGAATGCGGGTAAAACCTTATAAACGCCTGGCGGCATGTCTGATTCGGGGTTCGGGATTTCGCGTTATGCAACATGAGATATTTTCAATATTCAATTATATAATAATGAACGCGTACTCAAGAAGCTTCCCTAAATTGATATTTATCTCCGTACTTTTAATCTTCAAACAGTAGATCGAGTTCGAATTCACAAAAAAAAGAAGAAGGCGACTGAATCATGAAATCAAACCAAAGCAGAATCATAAATAGCCGAGGGTTTTGTCATGTGCGTCGATGTTTTGGGTAGCCGAGCATCGCGACCTGGGTCGCGCGCGAGCTAGGGTTCATTGTAATTTTGGGAAGACACGATGAGAGAAGAGGGGAAATGCTAAGTAGTGGCACTTGGATGGGAAGTGGGTTGCATGTGAGTCAAGGAGGAAGGAAGCTCGATTTGGGTGCGCGATTTGGGCCGCGATCGTGCGAGGAGGGCGGCGTGGGGGTAGTCGCGTTCTTGTCGAAGTTTTGTCATGCCTTCTGGAGAGGGATCGCTGGAGGAGCTGATGCTCGATTCGACGCTCGCGTTGGGATTCGTGGCACGCGCAGTCGCATGGGGCTCGCGACTGTGTCGATGGTTAGTGGAGGTTCGCGAGTTAGCGGTGAAGTGAGGTAACGATTTTTCTTTATTACTTTAATTGTATAAATGGCAGAAAGAAAAGTAAATAACATAAATATACATTTTACAAAAAGAAGTATAATTATATACATCCAGTAAGATATTTATTTAGCATTTGAATTGATAAGTATATGTATATATATATTTTTAAAAGGGAAATTTACCAGTTAAGTTAAATAGTTAGTTTTTAAACAATAAAATTTTAGTGGTTAAATTATTTGGTTAACCTATTTAATTTTTTTTAGTTACTAAAGGATATTTCTTTTGTTATAAAAATTTGGTTTAAAACTAAATTTATTAGTTGACTAAATTTATTTAAAAGAAATTTTAGTTTTAAAATTGTTGTTAAACTAAGTTATTAAAGGAAATTGGTTTGAAATAAAGATCATTTGTTAAGCAAATTAATTAAATGAAAATAAATTGTTCGATCATTTCGAATATTAATAAATCGTATAACTATTTATACAAGGTTTAAATCAGAAGGAAAACAAATCGAGACCGGATTTGGATTGCAAAATCAAAGGTGAGTAAATCTCACTCTGTTTGATTTTTATTTAGATTTAAATGTTAAATTTAAATAATGAGTTGAATGATTGAATTGATTGAATGTGTTCTGATAATCTGGTGACTTTGGTTTTGGTTGTTTTCGAGTTAATTGTTGTTTGACTCGAAGCATTTGGGGTTTAAATGGTTTTAAACTTAAATCATAAATAAGGAAATGTTTCATTTTAAAGTCTATAAGGGTTTAATGATTGGTGATTCATTAAATAGGTAGGATAATTTAAATGGATAATTAATTAATTAAATTAATGATCTGGGCTAATAAATTAATTTAGAATGATCATTGGGTGGTTTAATAAGTAATTACTTAATGCAATTAATAAAATATAATTACTTTGCGTAAGTAAATCAAGAGATAAATTAAGATAATTAATTAAGGAGAATTAATTTATTTAATGAAGTAAATAAAAAGGTAGATAACTTCAGGTGGAGATAAATCAAGTATGATTAATACTGTGGTTTAATTAATGTAATTAATTTAGAATAAAAAAATTTAAAAATACAATTGGAAATCATTTATTTATATAATTAATGATGTAATTAAAGATTGATAAATTAAAATTGATTAATCCATAATCAGTGACTTATGAGAAATTAATTAATATAAGTAATTAAGGATTAATGTAATTAATATAGTTAATTAATTTATGAAGTAATTAAGATTAATTATTGATTTTCTTTAAGAATAATTAATATCGTGTAATTAAACAAAGATAGCTACTTGAATGTAATTGAAAAATAATTAATCCAGGATGATTAATTAAGATGAATAATGAAGGGTTGACTAATTAATTGATTTGGAATTAATTAGTGTTAAATGAAAGAATCTAAGTGATTGAGGTTAGAAATTCAATTAGAATCAATTGAATTAATTTGGAAGTGATCAAATTTGCTTATGGATGATTGAATGGTATTGGATGCTTTGAATGAGTTGATATCTCTGATATGAAATGTTGTATATTTCATTTGGATAACTTGGGTTAGGATGACATGAGACTCGAAGAGGCCGGGATCGGGTATTAGGAAATACCCGTAACCACTTCAAACTTTTATAGATTGATATGTGAAATCTATAGGCTGGAATGAAGTGATTTAAAGAAATTCGATTATTTAAATCTAAATTCCGGTACTTATAAAATGGATGTGTGGAATAAGTGATGTCTATAATTAATTGTGGCTTTGTAAATTGATTCGAGTTACCCCGGGTTTTATATAAGTTGTTTGCTTGGATATTCCATGTTAGTTGGGTTTACTCACGTTGGTTTCCATCCTGACTCGGGTGTTACTTTGGTGTAATGCTCGGGTCAGACCGAGTATTACAAATTTTCAGGTAAGGTCATCGTGGAGCTTATGAGGCAAGCTGGATGGCAAGAACGTATATAGTATTTCCGTTGTATTATATTGTTGTATATCTATGACATGATAATTGTGTATATTCACTGTCTGTATATATGTGCAACTATGATGTAATTAAAATGTAATCGATAGAATATTATTCTTTTGTAAACTGTTATTACTGTTATTGTTATTATTATATTTTATCCGCTGTGAATGTGAGATGTTGATGTTTCTGATATTCTTCTTCTTCTATCTCTTTCTTCTTTTTCATAACTATCTGGAATTTTCGGGATCGAAAATTTCGGGTCGTTACAGTTGGTATCAGAGCTGAAGGTTAAGCGAGAACCTTGGCTCTAGTGGGGATTACTCCTTAAATAGAGTCCGTAGTACTCTAGGATGAGTTGAATATATATATATATATGAGAGCGTACTTGTTATTTTCTTATATAAAGATTTTAAATGATTTTATATATAAATATATTTTGATATATAAAGCAATATTCCCTTCTAATAAATTTTACGGTGATTGGTTGTTAAATTGTTGAAATTAAATTAAGAAGTAGTATAATACAATCAAATGGAAATCTTGAATTGGAATTAAATTAAGTGGTAACAGAAATACAACCAAATTAAAATTAAATTGATTGAAATGAAATTCTAGAATTTGAGCTCAGAAATTAAATTGTTTAAAAACTTTAAATAAAGGTAAGTTTGCAATGGATGCTAACTGAAATTTAATCTTGAATTTATAGAAGTAAGAATAATATAAAAATGAATTAATATTTATATATGATTACCTTGGGTATTATCATAAATAGTCATTGTGTTTAATAATGATATATTTGTTATTAAGTAAGTCAAATGAAGTAAATTTATATGATGAGTATAACTTCTAAATTAAGGTAGGTTTTAAAATTTTGAAGTTTTAAAAACCTAAGTCTAGAAACAATCAATTGTTTCAAAAGGTTAAAGAAAATAACAAATAATATAATTCAGACTATTTTGAATATAGTCTTATTTTAAAACAAGGAATGTTTGGAAGATTTTGAAGGGATTTGTTTTAAAATTAAAACCAAGGGTCGTTTAAAATTTAAAAGTAGCCTGGTGTGTAAAGGAAATAAATATGAAATAAAACTCTGAGGTTGAGTTTTGAATTTTCCTTGGAGTGTGATGTGAAACCTAAAGTGAAGCAAGTTTCAAACTTAAGTGGAAAGGTTATTAATTTGAAGGTTTAAAATTGGAATGGGAATTAAACAGTTTGACTCTACACTATTTTTAAAATAAATTGTTTTAGTACAAATCTATTTTTCCAAGTTATTTATTATATATATAACATTTCTTATTAAACCCAAAACTATCTTATGCTTATTTTATAACTGCTTTTGGAGTTATTTAACTATTTTGTAAATGTTTTATAAATTAATTATTATTTTTCAACTAATTTACAAATTAATTACTATTTTACAACTATTTTGCAATTATCTAAAATCTTCGAAACTATTTAACTATTTTCCAACTATTTTACAATTAATTAATTATTTTTACAGCTATTTTGCAAATTAATAATTATTTTTCAACTACTCATCTATTTTTAAAAATTTCAAGTTATTTTCTAAATATAAACTGGTCGGAGTTTAAACTGTTATTGATTAAATTCCCAACCGAGAGAAGAATTGAAGTGATAATTCAATGGAATTAAAGAAATTGTGAATATGTGGATAGAAATTAAAGAAAATGTGAATAGAAAGGAAATTGATTTAGTAAATAATAAATGAAGTTAAATACGTAGGATGTACGTATATTATTCTATTCGCATAGTGATTTGATCTAGATTCGAGCACAGAATTTCGAGATAGTTATATCGATCCGAGTTGGGATTTTTCACTCGATTTCCGATGGTGAACCTAGATATGGACTGTTGATTGGTTCTGGATATTCTCTATCATAGTCATAGCTATGCAAGGAGAATGGCGGTTTCTAATCAAGAAACCAGATCTGTGCCCGTACTAGGAAGTCGGGTGGACGAGACTAGTTCGGAAGTGAAATTGTGTGATCGAGTGAGCGATCAGATTGGTATAGCGTACGGATGATATGTGTACATCGTACGAATTTAAATGAAATTGATATTGAAAAGAGTAATCAAAATTTGAATAAATAAAGCTATATATCTTTGTTATATAAGATAAATCTCCCCTTGTTGAATCTATTGCCAGAAGGAAAGGATTTTGAAAATGTTTGAAGTATAAAAGGAGTTTTATACAAGTTTGAAATGATACAAAGATTTTTATCAAGGATTTAATATATGTGTGTGTGTATATATATATATATATATATATATATATATAAAGGATTTTATGAGGATTTTGGAAAAAGGTTTTGGGAACCTTTGGATTTGGAAAGGCTTTTGATTTTTGGGTAAAATCAATATTGGAATTTGGAAAGCCTAGTTTAAGAATTATCGATTTTGGGATAATCGATTTTGTGTAAAGGAGCCTTGTATGAGATCATACTAGGTGTATGATTCAATAGATACTATATGTGTATAGCATAAAGTGTTTAGATGATGGCTCTTGGGAAAAAGGCGTTCCCTTGAAACGAACTTCTCAGGAGTGCCACCGGGTGGTGCTGCCTTGAGCCCCAAGGGAGGGTTCTAAAGTTGATCCTGTGAGGAGTCCGGACAAAACTAGTTCCTGAGGATTATAAGTAGATTATACCATAGCGAAAGTCGTGTGTGCTGCTGAGAGCCAACAGTCTGCATTTGATTTTATATCAGTAGACTGCGACCTATGGTAACATAGTGAAAGTCGTGTGTGCCGCTGAGAGCCAACAGTCTGCGTTTGATTTTATATCGATAGACTGCGACCTATGTATGAGTAGAGAAGTTTCATTTTGAGAGCGAAAGTCGTGTGTGCCGCTGAGAGCCAACAGTTACATGGACTTTTGCTGTGATGACAACGTAACCCTAGAATGTAACTGTGATCTGTTGTGGGTTCCATGGCGTAATCGAGGGGCGCGGAGTGCCTACAGTTACATGGACTTTTGCTGTGATGGCAACGTAACACAGGATGTAACTGCGACCATGGATGGGGGTGATGATTTCCGGAGCATTCTCCCTAAAGATATTTCCTCTATTTTCAAAAACTGTTTTCTATATTTTCAATAAAATTATTTTCCAAGTATTTTCACTGGATGTTGAAAATGGGTCTACTAAGTACTTATAGATTTTCAGTCCTACGCCTGATCAACGTATGACTGAATTTCTGTGAGAACAAGGATGGACCGGTTTTGTTGATCAACGTATGACTGAATTTGTTGTAATTTATTGGTCGAATTGGATGATGATTATGATGGATGTTTGATTGTTGATATTGGATGACTTGATGTTATGTTTAATTTATATACTGTTATCATTCTTTCCCTTAGTTATTATTAGGAAAATCACCATGGGTTGAAATGATATATACTTGAAAGATCTATAGATTAGGAGAAAATCGTTCTGGGTTGAAACGATAGACTCGAGCAATTTTATGGATTTTGATTGCAGATTGAAATGACATATATATCCACGAATTTAAATATTTATGGATTGAAATGATAAATATCCGTACCACATGACCATAGGGTAGAAAATTATATGTGAACACCTTATTAGTTAAATTAAACGATTTTAATTCATAAATTTTTATTTCAGTTAAATTCTAATTTGAAATAAAATCTGGTTTATACAAACCGAATTATTTTTGAAATTCTAAGTTTTAAATGCTAAAATGGAATTGATTTAATGAATTGTTTAAAGAATTAAATGGAAGTCTCAAAGTTGGATTTTTGAAGCATAAATGAATACCAAAATCGAGTTATTGAAGTTATTTGAATACAACTTGGAAATCTATTTAATCTAGAGTGGTTTAAATTGATAATTCAAACATGGATTTGTAATTGATATTGATTAAAGGGTTAAATGAGAACTTGAATTTGAAACCAATTTTAGTTAGTTGATTTGAAAAACTGGACATGGTCCAGATGTGTTGGAATAAAAGAAATGGCTTAATGTTGATATTAATTTAAATTTAATTATTCTAATATAAACTATTTAAAGATTTATTAATTTAAAATCCCTGATTTGTAAATTTTTTAACTATTAAACTATGTTAACCTATTTTAAACTATATTAAACTATTTTAGTCCATATTTAAACCATTTAAACCATTTAAAGTATTTTTAAACTAATCTAAAGTATTTTAAACCAATCTAAAGTATTTTAAATTATTTAAAACTATTTTTAAGATTATAAACTATTTTAATCTATTTTCAGCTATTAAAACCAATTAAACTGTAATTAAAATATTTTAACCATTTAAAATCTAATTTAAACTATTTAACTATTTTAAAACTATTTTAAATTATCTAAACTATTTCTAAATTTCAGATTGGGTATAGTTGGTGTATTTATATTTAAATCCTTGATTTAAAGGCGAATCTGGTTAAATGAAGTTATAACCTAAGTTTGGAATTGAAATGATTAGTGAATCAATATACTTGAGTAAATAAGATGATCTTGAAAAGGGAATTTAACCTATATTTTTGATATGGTTTCGAAAGTGAATATGATTTCGAAAGGGATATGGTTTAAATTGAATAGGATATTTTGGTATCAGTTATGAAACGATTTTGAAAATGTAAAAGAACCATCCGGTGTGAAATAAGCATTTAGTTGTTAAAGAGACCGGGATTGGATATTGGCATACTCTCTGCCAATACCGAAAACCACTTAATAACTGTGTACGTGGTGGATATTCCAGAAATGAAGTAGGATGGTTTGGCAAACAATTATGTTTAGGTATTTATATGACCCTGACTCCCGTGAGTCAGCTTAGATGTGACTAAAACCGACGGTGTACTGGGCCAAGTGAGGTCATTCCTCCTATCGGGCACATTTCTTTGATACTAAATTTTGAATTTGTGATTGGTTTGTTGGCCACCACTCGATTTTGATTATGGGAGTGTGTCTAAGGTGGGCGATAGTAGTAGTTATGAATTACCACCAGTCGGGGAGTGCAATTGGTATATTTATCCTGGCATTGCCTCGAGTGCCGTGGTCACATGCCCTATCGCGCCTTCTACAAGTTTGTTTTGTATTATACCTATGGAGTGCCCTCTGGATAAACCTCATCGAGGAGCGTATAGTACTGAATAGACTATGGGAATATATAAAATGTGTTAAAGGGTATATGGGTAATGCCTTAATGCTATTTTAATAATTTACTTTACTGTAGACACTTTTATAATAGCATATTATACTATATAGTAGATAGTTTAACAGATCCTTAGGAGATGGTAAATCCTGAATGTCTCTTAAGTTATTACACCCACGTTTGACACTGGATAGGATATGTCAATCCCTATAAACACCTCCGACGCTGTACACTCATGTTTACTTAATGTTGAATTAACTTACATAAGATCTTTTAGTTTCGACTCGAATGTTTTGTCTTTTCAATTCGCTTGGGTCGGCTCAAGCATTTCAAGGTTGAAGACCTTATTTATGAAGGACGAAGATGGAGATTTAGTATATTATTACTATTTGTTATTATTATTCCCACTGCATCATATTGTTCCGCTGCATTTATTTATTAATTTTTTCTGTTGTATGTAACTCTGATTTGTTTTATATAGTGTAACCAAATGTTGTTTGTAAAGCAGCTTCATGAACTGCTTATTTGATTATTATATTTTGTCATTCTGCTGTGAGATTCTATGTTTTGTTTTGTTTTTTCTTATTATCCCACAACAATCCTTCTTTTTGAATGGCTTAGAATCGGCATGTGTGTCTGCTTTGTCGATTTAAACTGTTCAAAAAGGTGGGTCGTTACAATTGATATTAGAGATTTGGTTTGGCAATAACCTTAGCTTTGTGGGGTGTGACCCTTTAGAAATAGGGTAGTAATACCCTAGAATGAGTCACTGAGTATATATATATATATATATATGAGAGAGCATTTTTGTTAGTGTTATAAAAGGTTTTTTTATTGTGTTAGTTTGTTCCGTTTTATATTTATAAATTCTGGTTGGTACGTAGGATGCTATGACATCGATAGGGATTTCTAAGCACTTAATAGGACAGACCGACACGATATTGTTTTGAAATATAGGTAAATGAATAATTTTGCCTATTATATATTTTGTATATAAAATAATAAATTTTATAAATGATATAGTTGATTGTTATATATTTTTTTGTTAGGTAGTCAAAATTTATAAATACTGATTGAAAAACAAGATTTACAAATAAAATGAATATAAATTGGAATTTTAAGAACTTAAGTTCCGGGATTTCGAAAATTTCTTTCGAAAGATTTTGGAATATAATATTATAGAAGTATTTCTGATATAAATATTTTTAGATGATTTGAAAGAAATGTTTTAAAAAGAAATTTTTAAAAGAAATAAGTTCTTTACTCCCCTCTTTGTCATTGGAAAATATTTTTGGTTATGAGTGCAAGCATCATCGACGTTCATTTTTGGGTTTCAAAGTGGGCAGACGGTTGTATTAGTTTTACTACACCTTGTTTCCATAAAAAGAATCTTAATTTTGAATTCCTAAATATGATTTATTCTATAAATGATGAATATATATATATATATATATATATATATAATCTTAAAATGATTTGGAAATATAACCCGAAGGTAGTTCTTAAACCTTCTGATAATTAGTAGTTTATAGTTAATGTAACAAAATGAAATCTCAACTATTTAATGTATGGAAGCTGCTAAGATGTGAAATAAGAAACTAGATGTTAAGAGATTAATGAAATATAAAGAAATTGAAGGTTGTCAATTATAAATTAAGATTGGAAATAAGAAAATGTAACTATTGAACATTTTGTTAACTAAAATAAATATGATAACTTGGGTAACTTTCTATTGCATTCTAAAAGACATATATATAATTTACCAAAATGTTAAAAG
Organism: Allium cepa; assembly: GCA_030765085.1. NCBI lineage: Eukaryota > Viridiplantae > Streptophyta > Magnoliopsida > Asparagales > Amaryllidaceae > Allium > Allium cepa. The sequence continues at coordinate 734,437,511 of CM060935.1, read as the reverse complement.
TTGTAATGTTAATAAGAATATGTAATAGAATATTATACAAGTAAAACTTTAGTAAATCAAAGTGTTCAATGGAATTTCTTCTGTGAATATGAATTCTGATATTATACATTGTTATAAACTAAAATTAATAGCTTGATATGCTACTAATTAAATGTAATAGAAGAGAATACTATAAGAAAAATGATTACAAACTTAAATCAACATTTTAAGCTATTTATAATCAGATTGAATAGTAAAAGGTGAATGCTGTAAGTAAATAATTATAAACTTAATTTAATGTTGAAGCCATTTATAATTTAAATGAGTACTATATTAATTAAATGGTTATAACTTCGTAAAACATTGAAATGATTTAGAAATGAATGTAATATTCAATAATACTATATATGGAAGAACGAAAATAAAAAGGAAATAATCTATTAATGGTGAATTAAATTGTAAAGAGATTTACATAATAAATAATCTAATAATTGAAATGAAAATAACTTATGTAAGCAATGAATGTAAAGTAATGAAAAGAAAAATGATATTGTATAAGTGAATGGAAAACGAATTTTGTAAGTGATAAATGTAAAGGAATTAAACAAGCATTGTATGAACAAATGAAAATGAACAGCGAATAATGTGAAAAAGAAAGAGTAACAAGAATAAAACTTAAATATTATTTGAAACTATTGTTTGTTTGACTTATGGATGGGTTGGGAAAGGATACTTCTATTGTGTAGGATGTATAAATGATCTATTGAGTTTAATATAAGACTGTTGAGTGTATGGTATGCTTGGTAGTTTATTTATCATTTTATACGATTAAAAGTTTCTGAACCCAAACAAACCCTTTGTTTTGATTGCTATGGATGGATGGTTGATTATTTTGATTGCATGTGATGATTGTATGGTTTTGTTGCTCATGACCATTGTATGTTTTTTTGATTTGGTTATGATTAATAGAGATAAGATAAATATTATCTTTTATATAATTATTAACTCTTTTCGATTATACAAATGAAATACAGGTTATGGAAGCAATAGCTACTCCTTTTGGTTTCATAAATTAAGCGTTGTTCGCCCGATAAATAGGTACGTTCTTGGATTACGGTTTTCTAGCGACATTATATTGTTTTTCCATAGTTTAGGATGTATTATTTTGAAAATTTCTGATATATATTGATATTGCTCTTTCTCCCAGACCTCTTCATACAAAGGAGACTCTGCTGAAATTTTCCATGAATTTTTTGACTTAGAAAATTTTTATGAAATGTTTTCCAAACTTTCATTAACTTGAATATAAAGGATTTAATTATTTATAAATTGATATATTTTGTTTAAATTATTTAAATTAATTGTTCATAAATTTAATATTTTGAACATGATATATTGATTACTTAATTCCTCCTTTTCCTTCCTTTCCTTTTCGAGGACGAAAAATTTTGAGTGGGGGAGAATGTAACCACCTGTAATTTTCGATAATAAAAAATAGTTAATTTAATAAGGATTTATGATTTAATGTTGGATGAAATAATAATTTGTGATTTAATAATAAGAATATAACGGGAATGAAATGTAATATTATTAATTTAAGGTAACTGATAACTGCTTTTAGATGTAAGTTCAATTAGTTGAAATGGTTAAAAAGTTACAATTGGGTATAAATTGTGAATTTATTGTAATTATTTGTGTATTAATTGATAATTTAAATGTTGTATTAATTATTGGAATAGTGAGTAATAAATTGTAATTGAATAAAATTAGTGTTGTGTAAATAACTGTAACATTTATGTGTAAATAACAAACATAAAAAATGTGATCAAATGTAGAAATAATGACAATTGGTATTTGTTACCAATTTATTTAGTCAATTATAATTAAGTGAAATTAAAATGTTACGTAAAGTGAGTTAAGACGATAACTGTAAAAGGTGAATGCAATAAAATGTATAGAAATGTCGATTATAATTACAAGGCAATAATTGGTGTAATAAAATGGAGTAAAAGAAGGATAAATTGATTTATTGGATTTTAAATTATAATAAAATTGACAAAAATTCAATGTAATTGAAATATTGCAACTACTATGGTAAATGATGATAATTGTAGAATATTACTGTAATAAGATATAAATTAATGTTAACTATATCCATAGAGTTAAGATTGATTGAATGAAAAAATTGAGATCAAAATAAATGGATTTAATTGAATTTAAATTATACTTAATGAATTTATTGCAATTGAAATGGACCACTGTAATTTGTGTAATATTCAACACTGAATTGATATGTAAATTTGTATTAAATTGTTGTAAATGTGTATCAAAAATGATAAAATTGTTAGTTTTTAAACTTGAAGTTAAAAAGTGATTTAATTGATTTGATATTACTTCATTTTTATGATCTGACGCTTGATCATGGTATTTAACAACCATTGATAAGTTGCCCCTGCATTCTTCAAACCAAATGGCATTACTCTATTGCAGTATAGACCTAGGTCGGTGATGTAGTTGGTGTTTACTTGATCAGGTTTGTGCATTAGGATTTGATTGTACCCGGAGTATGCATCTGTGAATGATAGTAGCCCGTGTCCTGTCGTTCCATCCACAAGTTAGCCTATTCTAGGAAGAGGGAAGCTGTCTTTTTGGCAAGCTTTGATCAAGTTCGAGTAGTCGATACAGATTCGCCACTTCCAATTGGAGTTTTTGATTAAGACCGGGTTGGATACCCATCCGGATAGGTTGCATCACGGATAAAACCGTTGGCCATTAACTCATCCACTTCTTCTCTTTGTGCCTTGGATCGTTTAGGACCTCAGCTGTTCCTTTTTTGCTTTACTGGTATAAACATGGGGTCTATGTTGAGCGCGTGACATGTGATTTCTGGAAAAACCCCACACATTTTGGAATGCATCCATGCGAACACATCTAAGTTGGCGTGGAGAAATTTTATAAGCTCCATATGCATCTTGTTTCCCAGGTGCGATCCGATTTTCAAACTTTAGCAGAATTGTCCATCTCGATAGGGACACCGTCGATTCTGCCAGTGCCGTCTATTCCTCCTCTGAGCCCTTCCTTCTAGGGTCCAAAGCCTTATCGAATCGACTAAGGTCCCAAGTCAGGGGCGAATCTGTAGTTGCTATTCAGAGGGTTCACGGATTGGGAGAGTTCTCCACACGTCCTTCCCTTTTTCCTTTTTTCTAGATTCACGTAATTCTGCAATGTAACATTCTCTAGCAGCACATCGATCTCCGTTCACCACTCCGATTCAAGCTATAGTAGGGAACTTCATGGTTAGACACCATTGGGCTAGAGCTATTTTAAAATCTACTAAAGCATGCCTCCCCAAGAAGGCGTTGTACATTAAAATTTCGTCCATAATTACAAAAGTCCGAATGAGGGTGACACTTCGATCACCTTCTCCTAGCTCCACCGGTAGGACGATTGTTCCCACAGGTTGCTTGGGCTTGCCAGTGAAACTTTGGATCTTTTTTGGGCATGCAGACATGCTTTTCATTCCAATTTTCATGTGCTGAAAAGTACGATTAAAAAGTATATTAACAGAACTGCAACTATCGACCAACACTCATCAAACTACAACGGGTTCGATACCTACTATCACCATCATCAGATCGAGAGTTGGAGCTTCGATCCCTTCGGTGTCTCGATTCTAGAACACTATATCGTCACTCAAAACCCTTTGTAGTTTGACCAGAGTTTCACATCTATTGTGAGACACGAGCCTTTCCAAGTGTGCTTCAACGAACTCGCATACCATTCCATTTCCCCCTAACTTCCTTGCGTGGGGTGTGGTCCCACAGATATCGTTCTAATAATGAGCCTTTGGTTGGTTCATTTTGACCCTTTGTCACTAGTTCCAACTTGATTTTTTTGTTCTCTAGGAGGCTGAGGGGCCGTAGATTGATTGGGGTTTTGTGTTGGTTTTTCATGTACTATTGGAGCTTATAGTTTCAGATCAACTCTTCAATGATATTCTTTTGGCGGCGACATCCGTTTGTATTGTGGCCATATGACTCGTGGCCATGTGTCTCATGGGAGCGGTAGAATTTCCCTAAGCACTTTTTCTGCTCAGTTGCCTCTCTTTTAGGGGGTTTCTTGTATTCTTCAATTTCCTGTGTTGTGAGATAAATATTTTCCAAAGTTTCATTTAGAAGGGTATAATCTTCTTGTCTGAACTCTTTAAATCTTTTGTTACTGCATTGCTATTTCTTTTATTGGAGTTCTGATTTCTCCTCTTTTGATTCCCATCTTTTCTTACGACTCCTTGAGCAGTTCCAGAATCGTGCGCATTTTGAATCGTCGTCACATCGCTCAGTCCGATGTTCATCGGTTGCACACCAGTAGACTTTCTTTCCAGCTCCTGTGCTTCCTCGAATCTTAAATACTGACTTGCTTAATGATTAAAGTCGTTCCTTGTAGTAGGCTGCTTCATTTTAATCCATTTCCCGAATTTAGTCTCCGGGCGAATAGCATGGAATAATGCCATAAAAACCATGTCCTCATTGGGGTTACTTACTTCCATCACCGCGGTATTGAACCGGTTCATGAAAGATTTTAACGACTCGTTGCATCCTTGGAACAATCCGGATAGGGACATGAAATCTTTAGGTCGCACGGTATGGGGCCTGAACTGGTCAAGGAATTTTGTTGCCAATTGGTCAAAGGTAGAAATAGATCTCGGGGGAAGTCTTGTGAAGCACATAGATGCAGCTCCTTCTAGAAAGATAGGGAAACATCCACAGCAAATTGCCTATAGAGCATTGGCTCCATCCATATACCGGCTTTACTTGTATAGATGGGGTTTTAGGTCCTTCGTCCCGTCGTAGGATAGGATAGCCGGCATCGTGAATTTGTCTAGATATCTTTCATTCAAGATTTCACCGATAAAGGGAGTCTGACTTGGAGCATATCCCAATTCATCATCTCTTTGGTTTTTACTCTCTTCCATCAACCGTTTAAACATGTCTGCTATATATGCCTCTGATGTCCAGTAATCCTGGGGATGGAAATCAGTCACTACACCAAGTGTTTAGCTTTGCAAATAGTCTTGGCATGTGGGTGGATGCCTAGGCTCTCCTACCTTCAAGAGAGCCACTACCATGGGACCTCGTTGGCTTGCAGTTGGCCCGATTGGGGTAGTTTGGAAATTCCTTGCACCATCGAATGTGTTGGCATTTTCTTCCAATCAATTATTTTTCTCCCCATCTTCTGAATTGGAGAGATCCACATCTATTTCTTGTTGCGAGGTCTTGGGCCCCTGATTCAAGTTCAGAATTGGTTGCCTTGTGGCAGGTGGAGTATTCGCGTTCTCTTCCACATTATGTCATGTTGTCACCCTTTTTTGTCGCTATTTTCCATTTCTTCTATGTAGACCAGAAATGGAGGAATTCTCTTATTCTATAGAAATCATTGGTTCGGGCATAGTCCTTGGAGAAGGATTTGATTGTATGGTTAAGAGAGTGTTAAGATTATCCATTAGAGCCTTTTCACTACTTTCCATTTTTTATTTGATCTCATTAACCATCTTATTCAACTCATCCCTGATGATAACTTCTTGTTGGCTGGAGGAAGCTGGCGCCTGGTTTCCTAAGCTAGCACCATTTACTTCAGCTTGTTAGGGATTAACATCTTCTCCAACTATTACTACCGCAATGGATCTTCCAAATGAAGTTCTTCTTCTTCCAGGAGCCATTGATTCCAAGTGGTAGGCTTTTTAGGCAAAGATTGCAGATCTAACTTCTGAAATTATGGGATCCGAAGTAAATAGCTAGATCTGGATCTTGAGTTGGAGTTCTCGGTGGAAGCACCAAAATATTAACCCAAAAAATGGATCAATACCCTAGTTTGAGTATGAAAGCACCAGCCCTATTCTGACAAAGAAATAACACTGATAATAGGTATATAAAAGACAGTAAAAAAAGAAGATAAGGAATTTCTATAGTGGTTCGGCTGTTAATGAAGCGTACGTCCACTTTATAGTTTTATTATAGACTGATTGCTGTTACAAGTAGTGTTCTTTTACAAGGCTTTTGATTATCCTTAGCTAGATTGAATTCCCATAGTTGGAATCCCCGAGAGAATCACACTGAATCCCTTTGGAGAATGTTATGAGGTAGGTAGAGAGTGAGGAAAGTTTCCAGTAGAGCTTCAGCAACCAATTTGGAGAAGATCCTATTAAAGTTGCAGGTTGGACAATATTTATAGAGATTGGAAAGCCTTTGGACCAAACTTTCTTGTCAATCACTTGCAGATGGACACAGGATGACCTAAAGGATTTTAGCCGAGCCAAAATCATGGATTGCTAGTGATCCATAGACTTAGCTCGCACGCGAGTTAATTGCTTAGTTCCTATCTCATTTCTTCACCTAGCTAGCTCGTTAAAGTTCCATGGACATGTATGGATCGCTGGCAATCCATTGTGTATGGATCGCTAGCGATCCATACACTTAGCATATTTTCTTGCGTTGCCTCTTTCTTCCATGTGTTGTAGCAAACTATCATGTTGCGTGGATCACTAGCGATCCAAATACTTGGATTATTTTTAGAGTTTGAAGTTTGGAATGCTTTCATGGCCTTGTAACGTCGTTGTTCGCGTAGTGTCGTTGCACGTTGCTCCATTTCGAAGATGATCTTCTAGCTGGTTGTGCTTAGTTGCTGGTTGGATTGAACGGTCTTTGGTCCCTTGGTTTAATCAAATTCAATCGATGCTTTAGTAATATGAGTCACCTCTCTTAAACTTGTTGCTTTATCCCTTTTGGCTGTGCTCTGAGCCATTCTGATTTCATCATCTTATTCCATCTTCTATTGAATCCGGCTGGGTTAAAAACCCAAATAACATGTCTACATACATAAAACCATTTGATACTTCTTATAAGGAAAGGAGGCGGGTCCTTAATCAACCACTTAAGAACTTCCATTCTCGAAGCAGATTTCTAAATCCCATGACCCATACCCCATGTCATAAATGTATAATCAATAACCTAAGCCACTTAATAACTTTTATTGGAAAATAAGCAGACTCTAGCCACTTAAGAACTCAACTGAGGCAGACTCCATCATTTAATATATATTCACAAGGCAGATTCCTCAATGATAACTATCTAGCTGTCATCATATGGAATCTTTCGAGTCACTTAATACTTCTTTACAGAAAGCCATACCCTCAATCCGTCACTTAATACCTTATCCCAAAGTGGACTCCTATCGAAATATCACCTATCATGCCTAATAACTAGCCCCTTGGCCATTTAATACTTCATTTAGGGAAAAGAGGTGGGCCCTCAAACAACTACTTAACACCTCAAGACCTTGAAACAGGCCCTTCGTATTATCTCCCATACACATAATGACGTCTCACACGAGTCTAACTATTCGTAGAAACTAGTAGCCAGAATAGCTGGGCAAATTTACCCTACAGAATTTGGAACTAACGTCATGTCATCACAAATATTTATCATTTGATATGTCTCATATCAATAGGAATTTAGGGACATTTTTAATGGTTTTAGGGATTTGTCATATGATTTATCTATGATATGTCTCATATTTATAAAGATTTATAAATGATTTGAGAAATGATTTAGGAACGTTTTAAATGATTTGAGGGACTTATAAAATAGTTTATAAATGGGTTTTAGATATATTTATAAAAGAATTTATAAATGGTTCTAGTATTTTGTAAAAAGGAAATCTTCCTCAGTTCTGTGAATATACTCATATCGTTGAGATAAGTATATGGATATTTCTCTAAGAATTGGAATTATAGGGATTTATGAATATTCCTTTGTAAATGTATTTTGGTACAAGTATATACAAAATGATTTTTATTATTTATGAAAAGATTAATTAAGAGGCTAGTAATTTCTTATGTGCTTAACCACTGTTGGTTTTTTTTTCCGTTTGAAATAAATTCCTAATTTGAATGTTTGTTATTCGATAGTTGAATAACAAACTATTGAATTTGGACCCAATACGTAACTTTGAAAATATCTAGGGGAAACACATGAGTTATATGGCATAGTTAACCGTTGATGCTGTACTGTGCATGTAAATCTCATTTAGTTCTCCTTGGACAAACGATAAGGAAATCTTTCCACTAACAGTTAGGAGGTGATCTCTGCTCTTATCTTTGACTGTTTATTTCCTAAAGAACTGGGATTGAGTTTGCAGAAAACCATAGAATGTTATTTCGAAGAGACTAGGATTGCATATGTTATCCAAAAACCACTTCGATCCAACTTAAGCGTTTCGAAATGAAGATACCTTGGAAATGATGGAATTGAAGATGGAGCTCTCAGGCGTTTCATCCAGTCCCAGAAAGAACTTGTATGGATAAATGTTGGCATTTCATTGTTGTTTGGAGGGTAGTGTTAGCAATCCAAGTGGGAAGTGCTATATAAAAGGTAAAATCTAGTCCCAAGCCACATCAAATGGGAATGACTAAAACAAGGGAGATGCACCAGGGCTAAGTGGGTCGCTCCCAAGTAGGTATGATCATTCATATTTAGAGTCGATATTATCTCTCATTTGTGTGCTTCGGGTCCCATTAACGAAGGGGTGACCATATTCGGTACTACTATTCAAGAGTAGGGTAGTCCTGTGTTGGTTGGGGATCCTAGCGAGGTATTTGGTGTTATTTTATCTAGAGATGCATCGTGACGGGCGTTACCCCAGAAGCCAGTCATTGTATAGGATCCATTCTCCAACAAACGCCGTATGGACTTATTTGTGATTAACTATGCTGAAATACAAGATTCAAGCATTTCAACTATATTCATATTTTACTCTGACTCCTAGACATTATTATAATATCAATGGATTTTCTATGAAAAATGTTTTGGTTATCGTAAGGTAACCCATCCGTGTTTATGTGCGGCGTGGTCTTAAGAGATACCTTTATTTGAAAGGCTTTTGATAAATATTAATATTTAATTGAGGTGAGTTTCTCACGCTGGTTTATCAGACCGACTCAGTCGTTATTTTATTATAATGCTCGGATCAGACTGAGCATGTTTACAGATTACTTTTGATGAATTGAAGCTCAAGAGACGAGCTGGAGGTCCAAGATGTATTTATGTAATTGTTTATGTTCCGCTATGTTGTTTGTTGGTTGTAATTATCAGCAATTGTGAGGATAGGCTGTTATAACTGTCCTATTGAAATAGGTTAGTGTACTTTGATTAAAGTCTATATATGTTTATATATTATAGTTTTGTTTTTGTGTAGAGAATTGGTCTGTATTATAGATTATTCGTTCCGCTGTGAGATTTTGTGTTGTTTGTTTCCTTTCTCTCTTCTCTTCCTTCTTTCTTCTTTCTTTTCTCCTAATGATCGGGTTTTCCAGTATTTGATTACTCGGCACGCATGCAATGGACATATTAGCGTCGATTTTCAAGGGTCGAGAATCCTGGTTATTACATTTGGTATCATAGCGTAAGGTTAAGCGAGAACCTTGGCTTTGGTGGGGTAGCTCATTAGTAGTTAAGGTAATGGAATGCCTTATTATGAGTTTTGAGTGCATATATATTTGAGCGTGTATTTGTTAGTGATATAAAAATGTTTTATAGTGTGTTGATTGATCGGTTGAGTAACTTATGGATTCTGGTCAATACAAGTACCTAACGTTATTGATAGGTATCTCTAACATTTGAACAGAGAAATTTGACATAGTATTGTTTTGAAATTGAGTAAATGAAATAATTTTACCTTGATTATATTTTATATATAAAGGAATAATTTTTTAGGAATTATTATAATATATACGGTGTGTTTGGTTTTTAGTGAATGATAATATTTGATTATTATCATTGTTGTTTGTTGTTTATGTTCTAATAAAGGTTGTTGTTATTATAATATAAACAAAGATAAACAATTAAGGAATGGTTTTATATAACCATAATGAGATTGTATATAAGGAAAATTTAGAATTATGATTTGTAAATAAAAATAATTTAAAAACCAAGAATATGAGAATTTAAAATCCCATTCTTTTGGAAATCATTTTTTTAGAGTTTTGAAGAAATAATAACGATATTATTTAGAACTTTTTTCTAGAAATATTTATAAACAAGAAGATTTAAAAGAAATAAAAGCACAAAACTCACTTCGGCCACTAAAAAATAATTTCGATGATGACTACAACATCATCGACGTTCATTTTCGAGTTTTCAAGAGAGAAACAACCATCATTGGAGTTTTGTTTTGGTAAAAATAGTTTTGTTTTTAAAATTCAAAGGTATGATTTGAAATACAAAGAAATTATTAATAGTATTGTTTCAAAGTAATTTGAAATAAAAACAGGGTGTTTAAGACTTTGGAAATTTTCAGTTAAGTGTTTTGTCAAAATTTGAGAAAATAAGTTTCATAACTTACAAATTTTGAGAATTATTAAGTAAAATAAAATTTTAAATTGATGGACATGACTGTTAATTTGAAATGAAATTTAACTTAAATTAAATTAAATAAAATGAATTTTGAAAAGAAATTGAACCTAAAGTTAGGTTAAATGAAATAATTTTTGAAATGAATTAATGGAATCAACTAATTAAATAAATTAGTAAATTGTATATGGTTTAGAATGTTGTTGATAAGAGCGGATAATGAAGTGAATTAAGGGAATGAGTCAAATGAAATTGAATTTGATTTAAATGGATATGGACTTAGGTTGCAAAGTGAAAATTACTATGAGAAGTGTTGGATAGAATGTTATAATGAACTTAAGTAAAATTTGATGGAATGGTTCTTAAGTGATATTTAGTATTGAAAGAATATACTAAGAAATAAGTGAATGTGAATAAATCAATATAAATAATGATCATGAATAAATGTAAATAAAAAAAATCTGAATAATGAAAAACCAATTGAAATAAATATGTAAGTTGTACGTATATTATTTTATTTGGATAACTGTTTGATCTAGATTCGAGTACATGATTTCGAGATGATTTACATTGGTCCAAGTTAGAACTTTTCACTCGATTCTTGATGGCGAACATTAGGTATGGATTTTTGATTGATTCTGATAATTCCTATCATAGTATATAGCTATTCAAGGAGAAAGATGATTTCTAATTAGAGAACGGGATCGAAGTCTATGCTAGAGTGGTCATATGGACGATATTAGTTCGTAATGAAACTGTGTGATCGAGGGAGTGATCTGATTTGATACTGCATACGGATGGTATATGTACATCGTACAAACTTCAGTAAATTAAATGTTGAAATTGAAAAATGTAAGGTGATATGGTTATAAATTAATTGGATGGATATTATTTGTTTGATGGTTTCTCTTTTTACATTTGCATATAGTTATTGTATTAGTACATGTAATATATTGATATTACTTTCTCTGTACTTGTTCTCATTGGTCGTTGAGTGTTTAGTAGGTGCGGATGACATATGCTTCACATCTGGAGCTCGCTTTTGCATTTGATTGATTGTATATACATGCTAATGCTAATAAAAGGTACACATCTCGAAATCCATTTCATATTTTTTATATTTTCCCTAAGGCATGCCTCATCCTTAAAGATGAGATGTATATTTGTGATTATATATATATATATATATATATATATATATATATATATTTGAAATTCTTCCGATAGAACCACACAAAGGAGACATTGGCGAGATTTTCCATAAATTTAAGGCGTAAGATTTTTTTTTGAGAATTTTGGGAAATTTTTGATAACTAAAAATTTGACTTTTATGTTATAACTTGGAGTGGTATTAGTTAGTAACTATGAATGAATTAAAGACTTAGAAAAAGGTGTGATAACAAAGTTTCAACAAATTGATTTTGGAAAGTTAAAGGCTTAAAAGAATGTGGTAATCTATTTCAACTAATTGTTTTTGAAAAGGTTAATGGGTTTAAGATATTTTCATATCTTGAAAATTTCGAGAACGAAATTCTTTAAGGGGGAGAATGTAACGACCTAAAATTTAGTCATTTGAATTTGGAATATTTAATTGATTTTAAATATTGAAAAGTTTATGTGATAAGTTAAATAGCTTGAGTTTCAAATATAGCAATTTATTTAATAATTAAATTGTTGAATTTATTATTTGGAATTGTTTAAATAATCAAATCCTGAATTTAATGTGAATAAAAATGACTTTGAAAGTTGACTTAATTTATATGTAAATAAGAATGAAGATGTTAAAATTTTAATTTAGATTTAAAAGTGATTAAACTGGTTTTTTATAATAATTCGTTTTAATTAACATGTAAAAATAGCCTTTCGGGGGACTATCTTGGATTTCGACAAAACCAGTTTCATTGGATGCGTAATAGTATTTTTGTATGCTAACGAATTTCATGACAATCCGAGGTATCCTGTGGTCGTACGAGTTTGAAATGCTTATAAATTAATTTCAGAAATTAATATAATATAACTTGTTTTGAAAAGCTATCTTCTGTGTATGGTCAAATTAGGTCTCGAGACTAGTTCAACTATGTTCAGAATAGGGGTATTTGATATAAAATACCAGGTGACACGTCTCATTGGGAGTTCAAGATTTTTCGGACGTAAAATGTAGGATTTTATTAAAATAAACAATATGTACTTCACTATTCATCCATACCTAATACAACAGCCCATACTTCACCATACTTCCCTTACCTTACTGTATTCCATCCCACTTCCTCTCTATTTATTCATCCTAGTAAATTTCAAATTCTAGAAAATCAATTTTACTTAAATATTCAATCAAAATTCACAAAGCTTGGATTCGGTAGGTTTGTTCTGACGAGTGCTTCAGGTTGATGATGGTATTTTGGTGTTAAATTTTGTAGTAGGGAGCTTGGGTAGCCAAGGCCGATGCATAGAAGATTGGGGCTTAATTTTTTGGAAATCATGCTCATCTATTTGCAAATCGATGGTTGGATTCGAGTTTGAGAGAGCTAGTGGCACCTAAGGCCAAAGCTAGAGGTGGCGTGGTGGCTTGGGGAGTGGCGCAATAGGTTGACGGACAAGAGGAGGGCGGGTTTGGTCGAGATGGTAATAACGAGCTCGAGTGTATAGTAAAGGTAATGGAGAAGTAGAGGTGGAGGAGAGGGAGTCGATGGTGGATTCCATTCGTTAGATTGGAGGCCAAAGAAGCATGTTAGTGCATGACCATAGTGCACATTGTGTATAGGGGAGGGAGATATTAGCGTTTGAGGAAGTGGGTAGTTAGAAAGGCAATGAATTTTAATAGTAATTAGTAAATTAATTTTATATTATCTAAATTCAATTTCTTTTAAAATCTATATCATGCTTGTACGAGGTCCAATCGAGGCAAGGAATTTTGCGTTGCGCTCGTAACGACTAAAGCGTCGCAACGGAATTGGTTTGGTCGAATACGGAGATAATTGAAATTTGTGCTAAAATCGAACATCGTACAATTTTATTCCAAAACGAAACGCCTCGATGGAAACAGAAATTCCGGTAAGTTAATCTCACCTTTTTAGTCAACTAGTAAAATTATATAGTCGATAAAAATCGTTGATTTAATTTTTGGATGTTTTACTGTTTTGTCAGTTGGTTTGGATTTATTCCTGCCCCCAAAGTGGGTGACTCTTTACATATACCTTCCTAATATCTGATGATCCGTATTATATAAGTTTATACTGTATGTGATGCAGGAGGATAGGTTGGAGGGATCCAACAGGATTCCTTATTATTGTTGACTTATTTCCAATAAATTTTCTGTTATATGAATCGTTGGATATGAAACATGACTTATGGACACTATTGGTTATGGCATTGTTTATTTTTAAAAACATAAACCTTTTAGTGATAGAAAATAAACATCGATATTTGTTAAGCTTTTGGTAGCTATTGGCCTTGAATTATTATTTTAAAAATATTATAAATTATTACTAGAAGTTGGAGTTGAATTTGAGACAGGAAATGATTTTTAATCCGAAATAAGGTCGGAAATATTTTGTTTTAAAGCGTTTAATTTCTATTTTATTCCAACCTGTTTATATATGTTTTTCTAAGTTGTTTATTTATGTTTAACATTGTTTTTAAAAAATTTATTTATTTTTTTGACAATATTTTAAAAAGTAATTTATTTATAACCAATATTGTTAAAAGTTATTTATTTATATTTAATGTTGTTTAAAGATATTTATAAATATTTTACTATTTTGAAAAGTTAGCTATTCAAATACTTAATATGGTATGAATTTAATAATAATGATTATTAATATTATTTTGAAAGTTAATTATTATTATTTATAGAGTGACAAAGATTAATTATCATTATTTTATTAATAATGTTTTGAATTATTAATTATTAAATTTAAGATAATCCAAAGTTAATAATTATTATTTATTTATAACGTTTACTATTAATTATTATTATTTAAATAGTGTTTTAAAGCAAATGATTTATTAATTTATAAATATTTCGAGATTTATAAATAGAGTTATATAAACAGATTTGGGTTTTATAAGAGGAATCATATAACATTGTTTGGGAAACTTAAAGGAAGATTAGTAAAAAGGTAAAAAGAGTTTTAAATATGGTTTTAGATATTTATAAAAGAATTTGAGAAAAGGATCTATAGATCTATTAAAGAAGTTTATAATTAGTTTTATGGAATCATAAAGAATTATGAATGATTTGAGAAATGATTTAGGGACGTTTTAAATGGTTTTAGGGATTTATAAAATAGTTTATAAATTAAATGGTTCTAGTATTTTGTAAAAAGGAAATCTTCCTCGGTTCTGTGAATATACTTATATCGTTGAGATAATACATTGATATTTCTCTAAGAATTGGAAATATAGTGATTTATGAAAATACCTTTGTAAAGGTATTTTGGTACAAGTATATACAAAATGATTTTTTTTATTTGTCAAAAGATTAATTAAGAGGCTAGTAATTGCTTACGTGCTTAACCAGTGTTGTTTTTTTCCTATTTGAAAGAAATTCCACATTTGAATGTTTGTTATTCGATAGTTGAATAACAAACTATCGAATTTGGACCCAAAACGTAACTTTAGAAATATCTAGGGGAAACCCCTGAGTTATGTGGCATAGTTAACGCCGATGATGATGTACTGTGAATATAAATCTCATTTCATTCTCCTAAGACAAATGATAAGGAAATCTATCCACTAACGGTTAGGAGGTGATTTTCGCTCTTTAACTTTGACTGTTTATTTCCTAAAGAACCAGGATTGAGTTTATTTGAAACCATCGAATGTTGTTTCGAAGTGACTAGGATTGAATATGTTATCTGAAAACCACTTTGATCGAGCTCAAGTGTTTCAAAGTGAAGACATCTTGGAAATTATGGAATTGAATACGGAGCTCTCAAGCATTTCGTTCAGTCCCAGAACGAACTTGTATGGATGAATGCTGGCATTATATTATGCCTGGAGGATAGTGTTAGTATTCCAAGTGGGAAGTGCTAGGAAAAAGGTAAAACGTAACCTCAAGCCTCATTAACCCGGAATGATTAAAACATGGAAGATGCAGCAAGGCTAAATGGGTCGCTCCCAAGTTGGGTATGATCATCTCTATCTAGATTCGATATTATCTCTCATTGTTATGGTTCGAGGCCCATTAGCGGAGGGACGATCATATTTGGTACTACTAGTCAAGTAGTAGGCCGGTCCTGTGTTGGAAAGGGATCCTACCGAGGTCCTTGGTGTTATTTTTTATATAGATGCTCCATGATGAGAAGTACCCTAAAAACTCAGTCATTTTATGGAATCCATTCTCCAATAAGCGCCGTATGGACTTAGTTGTGCCCAACTACGTTGAAACGTGGAGTGCAAGCATTTCAACTATATTCATATTTTAATAGAACCCCTAGAAAGTATTATAATATCAATGGATTTTCTATAGAATTTTTTTTGGTTATCGTAAGGTAAAAATTCGTCCGTGTTTATGTGTACGAGATATCTTTATTTGAAAGGTTTTTGATAAACATTAAAATTCAATTGAGACGTGTTTCTCACGATGGTTTACCAGACTAACTCAGGTGTTATTTTATTACAATGCTCAAGTCAGACTGAGCATATTTACAAATTGCTTTGGATGTATTAGAGCTCTAGAGATGAGCTGGAGGTTTAGGACATATATATGTATTTATTTATGTTCCATGGTGTTGCCTATTGGTTATAATTATCAGTAGTTGTGACGACAATTAACGACCCAGAATTTAAGTCATTCGAATTTGAAATATTTAACTGATTTTAACTATTAAAAAATTAATTGTATTAGATAAATAACATATATTTCAAAAAATAGCGAATCATTTGATAATTAAATTGTTAAATTTAATTATTTGAAATTGTTTAAATAATTGAATCTTGAATTTAATGTAAGTAAAAAAGATTTCGAAAGTTGATTTAAATACTATTTGAATAATAATAAAGATAATAAACTTTTAAATTTAATTTAAAAAAATTGAACTGATTTTGGAAAAATAAACGTGTAAAAATAGCTTTTTGGGGCACTGTCTCGGATTTCACTGAAACTAGCTTCATCGAATCCGTAATAGTGAGTTATTATATATCGTCGAATTTCGCGGCGATCCGACTTATCGTTTGGTCGTGAAAGTTCCAAACACGTAGAAATTAATTAAAGGAATTAAAATAATTTGATTTTGAAAAGTTAACTTTTGAATATGATGTAATTGGCTTTCGATATATATTTCATTGTATTTGGAATAGGGGTATAACATATAGAATGCCAGGTCGTACGCTTCATTTGGAGTTCGAAATTTTCACAATTGAATAGTGCTTTGGAATTTTTTCTATATAAAGGCCATAATCTTCTTTCATTTGCAAATCCTAGCTTCTATTAATTTTCAGCCACCATTAAAATAAAACCATCGAATGGCCGTGGTTCATCAGAGCCTCTAGGGATTGAATTAGCCAATGACTTTAACTAGGAAAACATAAAGGGGGACGATACGAGCTTGTTCAATGGTTGGATCGTTGATCGACAAGCTAAGGCGATGGCAAGCGCTTCCAATCACGAGCAGTTTTAGGTCATGATTTCTTTCTTGTGCGCGTGTTTGGTTTCTGGCAAGTCGAAGCGGTTGGACAGGTGAGGCGCGATCATCGAACGATTAACGAAATAAAAAAAGATTGTGCTTGGGAATGTTCGTGCATGGGGAGGAAAGCAGGAGGGAAAGCAGATAGAAGAAGGATTAAATTTTTTAATTGTTAATTTAATTTAGTTAAGTTATTTCTAATTATTGCAAATGTTTATAAACTCGTAACATTCTCGTACGAAGTCGATTTTGAGTGCTACAAGTTGCGTTCGTATCAGCGAGCACTACACTATGGAATTGGATGGGACGAATTCGAAGCTAATTGGAATTTTGAGTTAAATTGAACGACTATTCAATTTTAATCCAATCCGAAGCGCTTTGGTGATTTCTAGAATTTTTATGAGCTAACTCACCTCTGTGGTTTATGCTGTTTGTTGCTTGTTTGGATGATATACTATATGTATATTAGTTGGTTTGGTTATGTTCCCGCCTATTGGAATGGATGAGACCCCATTAATTCCCGTTAAGATCAGATGACTCTTTGTATACGAATCCCACCTCGAAGTGGTTGATTTTTTTATTATTTGATTATATGATGTCTGTTATGTAGCGGGACAGGTTGGAGGGATCCAACAGGATTCCCCACATTGTTGATTTTAATTTTTATATATTCTGATATATGATGTGATGGATGCCATATATGATGACATGGATTTGTTTTGCTTATATAGTGCCGTGGTAGCACTGGGTTATGTCTTTAGTATTTTTGAAACACTATAAAATATGGATTTTGAATTGAAATGATTTTCAAAGGGATTTTGGAAGTATATATGTTTTAGTAATTTTTAAATTATCAAAAGTAATGAAGTTATTTTTAAAGAAATAAAAAGTTGTGATTTTTGACGTTATAAAAGTATAGTTTTGTGAAATACTTTTTATAAAGATTTTTTGGATAAGTTTATATAAAGGATTCATAAAAGTGAGATTTTATAAACAAAGAAGTAGATTACAATTGGAATTTATAAATATTTTGTAATGGCTTTGAAATTGATTTGGTAAATGGAATTATAAATAGATTTTGTAAATAAATTAGATTTTTAATGAAATGGATTTATAAATGGATTTTGATAGTAAAATAAATTTTCATAAAAGACTGATTTATAAGTTGAATTTTACAAATAATGGATTGTATAAAATAGAAGTTTTATAAATTCAAAGGAGATTTATAAACATAGTTTTATAAATATTGAAATGATTTATGTTGAGATTTAAATATGGATTTTTATGTAAAGGAAATATATTTAAGTTTTTAAGAGTTAAATAATCTTTTAAAGGATTGCCTTGAAAGTAATGTTTTTAATGAAGTAATTGTTTTAAAGTGGTAATTTTTTTAAAGTAATGTTTTGGA
Organism: Allium cepa; assembly: GCA_030765085.1. Classification (NCBI taxonomy): domain Eukaryota; kingdom Viridiplantae; phylum Streptophyta; class Magnoliopsida; order Asparagales; family Amaryllidaceae; genus Allium; species Allium cepa. The sequence continues at coordinate 734,419,095 of CM060935.1, read as the reverse complement.
AAGTAATAATTCCAAATGGAATTTAATGGTTTTGAAAAACGTTTTAAAATGAGATATGTATCGAATACATAAATTTCAACATTTATTGTTGCACAAGACGTTTTCGGGAAGTATGGAAGGCATGCACTATAACATTGTTATTATAGTAAATGGTTTCCGAAAAGAAATGTTTTATTTAGTATATGGAAATATTTTCTAAGTGTTGAAAATGAAATGATTTATGAGTACACTTATATCATCGATATAAGTATATGGAAATGTTTTCCAATATCAAAGGAATGAAATGGTTTTAAGAATATATCTGTTAGTCCCTGAGAAGTTGGTTTTGATGACAACAACCTTAGGAATTGTTATAAAATACAAATACAAACATTATATCTTAGATATATATGTATATGCAGGATTCAACCATGCATGTACCAAGAATAAAGACTGTAAAATATAGAGATTCAAGATATCAAGATTGAAGATTCATGAGTATCAAGATTATCAAGAGTTCAAGATTTCAATAATAAGTAATCTAATTAGAATTTTTTTAAAACTTCTAGAAAAGCACTGGCATCTTAAAATCCATTTTATTCGTGGAATGGAATCCACTTCGAGCCCGTCAAACGGATGGAACTCTAAGTAGGATGAAAATTACGAAAAATCTAGTGGAACATTGTTTTTTATCCACTAACTTTTATTCAAATGCTTTACAAAATTATATCTTGTTTTCAAAATGATTTCTAAATCTTCCTTTTAAAAGAATCAAAAACATCTATCCTGGTTTTAAAATACTTTTAGCCTCAAAATAATCTTTATCTTCAAAATCAAATTATCCTTGGTTTTAAACTATCTTTTAATTATAATATATTTAACTTTTAATATTTATACTTAGATTTAAATATATAGTAAAATTTTATATATACCAAAATATTATTCTCTATACCTATTTATGTATTTTAACTATAGTTACGTATATTTGAAAAGTTAAAAAATAGTTTTAATATGAGATAGAAGTTATTTTCAAAGAAAAATAAATTACCAAAAATTACATAGGCCTGTCGACAACCCCTAGGGTCCCTTGTCGACAAGGTGGCAGTTTATTTTAAAATTTTGAATTTTAAAGGAAGTGTCTATTTGTCATATCCTTTCACGAATGGACATGGCTGTTGTCCTACTATAAATAGGGGCTATTTTAAACGAATTTATATACATATTTTCTTTGATTTCACTCCTTTTATTCTTCCACATTTCTTTATATACATTTTTACCATTACTCTACCGAAATCACAATGAATCTAACTAGATCATCTCTTGTTTGATTCTCTATCACTATCTCAACGAGATTCCAGTGTTATTCAGAGTTATAGGCTTCTTTGTAATTAACTGAGTGAGAAAATGTGTGATTGTAGCCTGTGAAATCAATAAAGCGAGAAAAGGTGTGATTGTAGCCTGGGAAATCAAATGGGTGAACTTGTTGCCCGTAAAATCAAGTATCTCTACCCAGAGGATTGTGAATCTGGAGTGGTGTACCTCATGGCCTTGAAATCGAAGGTGTAATTGTAAGAATTGATTTTGTAAGGAAATTCGTACTTGTGTACGGGACTGGATGTGGGGTAACTCTGAACCAGTATAGAATCCGATGTGTTCTTTCCTTTATTACTTTTACTTTATTTCTGCATTTGTGTTTGATACTATGATCATATCTGTGTCTGAATATTCCATACATTTGTCTTCAAATTAATATAAACTCAAAAAGAATTAGTAATTCCTTAAAACACTATTCACCCTCCTTTAGTGTTAATTCTAGCCTTAAGATCCGTAATCCGCATTTCTCACATTTGGTATCAGGGCAAGGTTTTCAAAGTTTCATAATCTGAATTTTGAATTTTTTACAAAATGGCTACCAACACTGGTACTGTTAATACTACCAACGCTGGTTCTATTATTCCTGTCACTAGTTCATTTGTAGAAGACCAGTCTACTGTCAGACCATCACCTCTTAATGGAAGTAACTATGCATATTGGGCATGTAGGATGAAAATATATTTACAATCTATAGGACTAGACACTTGGAATATCACACAGACTGAATATTTTGAACCCACAACTGATTTTGCACAGTGGACTACTGAGGAAAAAAACCGTTGCACAAAAAAACCTCTAAAGCTATGAATATTTTGTTTTGTTCACTTGATAGGAATGAATTTAATAGAGTGTCAGTTTGTAAGTCTACAAATGAAATCTGGAAAACTTTGCAAGTTACCCACGAAGGAACAAGCAAAGTTAAACAGACCAAAATTTCCATGCTCACAAATCAGTTTCAATTATTTAAAATGAATTCTAATGAGTCTATTTTAGATATGTATAGTACATTTCAGAATATTGTGCATTCTCTAATATCCTTAGGAAAGGAATTTTTGAAAGAAGATCAAGTCAGAAAAATCTTAAATTCTCTTACTCCAGAATGGGATCAAAAGACACTTGCAATCGTAGAGGCAAATGACATCAGTACCTTAAGGATAGAAGAATTAATTGGAAATCTAATGTAGTTTGAAGTCCAAATGATTGAGAGAAGAGAAAGCAAAGCATCTGAAAAGAAATAAATTGCATTCAATGCATTGACCGATGGATCAGACTCAAATAGCTATAATGATGAAGTGATAGCCTTTATGACCAAGAACTTTTGGAAATTCCTGAAATACAGAAAGATGAATAATCTCAAGAGAAAAAACTATAAGAACACTGGAAATCAGAATGTAATGTCAAACTATATCAAATGTTTAAACTGTGACGAACCAGGCCATATCAAAAGAGACTGCCCGCATCCAGATAGGAAAAATCTTCCTATAAACAATGATTCTGCAAAGAAATGAAAATGTGCATTTACTGCTACTTTAGATGACTCAGACTCGTCCTCAAGCGATGACGATCAGAAGACAGATAATTCAAATAAGTGTTTCACGGCAGTTCACGACTCCAACGAATTCAGAGAAATAGACTCAGGAAAAGGTACATGTTTACAACACATTGGTTGAAATTGCATGCTTAGAATTGGATGCTTAATTGGTTGATTTTGAATTGGTGTGTTGTATGAATTTTAAATTTTTTATTTTTATTTTTTTAATATTATCATAATATTTTATGGAATATACTATAATTCTAGTATTATTCCAGATATATATAGACATTAAAAATAATATATATATATATATATATATATATATTAGAATACTTAAGAGAAATAAATCATGTAAATTCAGATACACCTGTTGACAAGGTCCCCACCATGTTGTCGACAAGGGTACAAAAATTTGAAATTCAAAATTTGAATTCAAATGTTGAATTTCCCTCCATCTTTTCACTTCATTCAAGACTCTCAAAAGTCACCTTTCGACCAGAGAACATGTCCTTTGAGAATCTATTTATTTACTATCTCTTATCACAACTTTTCACTTTCATTTTCAAATTCAAACTCTTATTTCAAAATATCAAGCTCTCTACCCTCTACTATAATGGCTTCTTCAAGAAACTCTTCCAAAATGAGAATTCCCAGAAAGATAAAAGAGCAACTTTCCAATGATCCAGAGGCTATAAAAGCATATATCAACTATGCTAACTATGGAAAAGTCCATTCCGGGAAGTTTGCTTTATTTCAAGATTTCTCTACTTATGAAATTGAATCTCCTTTTGCAAACAACCAAGTTCTTAGTCTTGTTGATGCTTCACAAAATGATTTTGTTTGTTATCCAAATCTTGTTAAAATTTTCTATGCAAATCTCAACCGTGGATTTTATAATGAAAATGATGATGAAATTTGGAGTAGTGTCAAAGGCACTAGAATCATCTTAAATTGTGATCTTTTTGGTACCATTCTTAATTGCAAGAGCATGGGAATGGGTAGTTTTAATATCGATGAAAATGATGTAGGATCGATTTCACCCTTGAGGGAGGGGGTGAATAGGGTGATGCTATTAATTATAAAAGTTAATTGCGGAAGCTTATAAAATAATTTCAACACAGATCAAAGAACAATAGCAGCACGGGTAATAGCAGAATAATAAGTGCAGAAATAGAACGACACATAATTTACCCAGCTTCGGCAAAACCCTACCTATGTGCTGCCTCCAAGGTTTCTACTAGAAATTAAGTAGTCACGCGCTTACACATGTAAACTCGCAACACCCTCTACTGACTAACCTAACTCTACGCTCAAAACCCTGCCACAACTTAGCCACCGAGTTGCAAATTCTCAAACTACGCCATGTAATTTGTCCCCTAGTCACATGACTAGAAATTACAATGGTTTAAAATACAAATTTAAAACAAACAAAAAACACCCCTAGTTTTTAAAAACTATAACCCTTTAAAATAAAAGGCCATCCCCTTTTTCCCTTTTTATAATATTTGGCCCGTTCCTTTTGTTTGAGATAATGGTGGCTCTAGTTTTACGTTCGTTCCTCTTCCTTCAAAAATTAAGGTTTTCGTGTAATTCGAAGAAGCGTCTTTGAATGCTCGATTGAATAATTGATTCGGCGTTCCTTTTCTGTCAATCGATGGTTTCCTTTTTTGCTTCGACTGCTTCGAATTTGATCGAGTTCGTGATGGCTTCGGTATGTAATTTTTTGCTCTTTTTACTTTTGATTGAATGCTTGAACTCGACTGCTTTATTTCGCCGATGATGTTGTGTTTTTTATAGGAGTTCGATCTCCTTTATTTTCGTTCGTATATATTTGTTTGAATTTGTCAATTGATTTGCTCGGTCGTTCAATGTTGCTTGGATGTTGATGATTTGTCCGACTTAATCAAATTCATATAATTTGATACTTGCTTCTCACGGTATTGGTTTTTGACTTGGTTCGATTTCTTGTTTTCCACGGCTTGATGATTATGCTGTGACGATTTGGGCTTTAACTTGTACTTGACCCTTGCCAAGGCGTTGATTTCGTGATGACCCGCGGCTTTGACTATGTTTATGCGATTCCATGACTTTGGCATGATTAGACACTAAGCTACCACAGTCACTATACTACTCATGTACTGTAACTCCTACATCATGATTCAGATCCATGTTTATAACTGCATTCAGAGACCACCAACTCATCTGCAATTCTGCAAGCTTAACCCAGAACTTCTTCATGTTGCATGATTGTTGAGTTCAAGTTGCACTGTGTTTGATGTATATATGATGTAGTCTGGTTTTCCTTTCTGGTTTGCATTGTGTTGTTACTTCGGGTTGTATTATTGAAAACTGCAACTTGATGGTTTTGTGGCACTGCTTACTGTCATGTTGAATTGAGTCACTGATGCATCACTTCTTGCCATTCGCTTGAAATCAGTTGCATTCGTTCGGTTTGGTGCAGTTTCATGTTGCCACCTCTGTTTGCTTTCACCTTCATTCTGCTGTGTCTTCATGTAGTTTGCACCACTACCTTTGTGCACTGTTTTTAGTTGTTTGGTTATGGCCGTATCTTTGGTGCACTGGTGTTGTTTGGATTTGCTCTACTAGTTGCTGTGCATGATTCATGTATACACATTTTGTAGCTGGACTTGATCTTGTTTCAGCTGCCATCATATACATGCTGAGTCTTGTGACATTGTCTGATATGCATTTGAATTTGTTTTTCGAATTACACTTGAGTTGAATCAAGCTTGTAGCCCGGATTTGACCTTGTGCTGAAAGTTGTGAATTATATTATTGCACTTGAGTTGAATCCGGTATTTTGGGTTTGACCTGTGCTAACCTATCCCTGTAAATTTATCAAGTGTATATATCGGTGTGCACGGCCTTGTGGCATATACGGTGATATACTGTGTATGTCACAAGTTGTTCGTGTATGATGAATTGAAAATTAAATGATGACGAACAACCCAAATAACTGAGGAAAATATTATTTTCAAAATTCACATTTTGTTTTATACTGCAAAAATATTTCCTTTTCAATTTTACTGCGTCAATATTTATTTTTGTAGATTACTCAGATGCTGGATTCGATTTGGAGTGAAGTTGAAGATAAAATACGAGTTGAGTGAATGAGTGATGTGTAGTGAGGTCAAATGTAAATGTGAATCGTGATGTAATCAAAGTTGTATTATATATAGTGAGAGCTTGAACTTTGTACTAGTCAAAGATTGTAATAAATATTTGTTCGAATAAAATTTCTGTTTGAATTCAAATTCTGTGTTATTTATTTTTAATCAGCAAATACATTTACACAGTATATATATAAAATAGTATATTAACAAATACATTTACATGAATATATATATGTTTATTATCATCAAACAAAAATCATATAATCGCATATTCAACAATCTTTCCCTTTGATGATAACAAACATATATTTAAGATTTTGAATATGTTAAATGCATTTGATCATAGATATACTCTAATTGCTCCCCCTATTTAAATGCTTCCTCTGTACACAAAGCTCCCCCTACATATATGCATGAAATAAAAATATGCAAATGAGCCTAGATGCAAATGGAAAATATTTGACCTTTGCTTGATTTTATTTGACAAAATCTTACAAAATCTTAACTTTTCTCTCCCCCTTTTATTATCAGCAAAAGAGTAATAGTGTTAGAGATAAAGTGATCGATATTAATCCAACATTAAAACTCAATTGAATATAAATATTAAATTTCAATAAAAAAAATCAAACAAAAATCATAAATACTTTGTTAGGCGCATATTCCACTTTTAGAGTGATGGGAATGATGTCATCATATAAAACCATACAGTTGTACCTATTTGTGGTATATTTATATCAGGAATTTGAATATCTACTAACCATGCATAACCGTTAGGACTTTTAAATGAGATTAGTAGTATTCCAATTTTATTTTTAAAAAAATGAATTCAAGTATCTACTAACCACGCGTAACCGTAAGGACTTTTAAATGGGATTAGAATCAACTTGTTTATTTTAAAAATCAATTTTTGATATGCGTTCCATACATGCATAACCGTGATGATTTTTAAATGAGCATCGAAGCACATAACAAATTCCAAGTAATTCACACATGCATAACCGTGAGGACTTTTAAATGAGAGTGAATACTTTGGTATTCATTTATTTTATTTATTTTATTTATTAAAAAAGAAATATAAAATGACAAACAAATGATTCCTGTTTAAAATACCACATATCGACAAACTATATTGAATTTTGATGAGTTATGGTCGTTAGAAATATGATAGAAATAGAGATGGTCATGGAATTTTTACCAACAAAAAGTTTTATAACTCTTGTTTAAATTTCTAAAGAAATTTACTAATTATACCGTCTTGAGTCATTATATATGATAAATATCAACACTCATCACTTTTTCGATCACTATTTATCTTTTCGATAGTTATTAGGGAGTCAGATTAGTCAAAATAGTCATTTATAATCAAATTCAAAAATAATTATGAAATCAAAATTTCAAAATGACTGATCTGAAAATATGGTCAAAAATGATTTTCTCGAGGGGGTTATATGAGAAAAATTTCTGCTATTTGAAAATTATTTCAATTGAAAATATGCAGATATTTTCTTAAAAAAGCGATGAAATTACTAAATGTCTTCTACGAAAATCACGTTCAAATACTATGTTTTCTATCAATTAGATTCCAATGTAATCTGCATCTGAATTTCTCTTTCACTCCAAATTATCACTAATAGACCATGAAGTGTGCACCAAAAATTTCAAACTCAATTTTAACAGTTTTTAGAATGACATTCTCTTGAATTTGAAATGTAAATAATCAGAAACCGTGAATATAGAGTTAGCCGTATTATAACCAAATGTATTATCATCCAACAAAAACTCTATTTTTAATCCAAACTAATATATATGAAGTAATTCAATGAATCTAGAGATTTTTATAGTGTTTTTGGCATAAGAATATAATTGACCAACAATTTTGAATAAGTCAGAATCAAAATCATCATCATTTCATCATCTCATTATTGGCTGATTTAACTTAGATTACGGTGCAGATTATCACATTTAATATATTGTTCAAATAAATGTACCATTACCTGTTTTACCTTTATGATATTTTTAGTTGTTGTCCATTGTGATTCTATCACCTTTATACTAGGCTAAGGAACTTTACTTTGTTGCTCGTTGTGTCCTTGGAACAGCCAGAATCCAAGTAACACTATTGTTGTTCCTTAGCCTGCCACCACACCTACACGATGAAATATTTTTGTGATCTATTTGTTTTTATAGGTCCATGATTGTTAGTGGCAGAATATTTAAAAAAATAATTTTGTAGAGACCCAAAACTATTTATATATGTTCCCTTCGGCACCCAAATTTGTTTAACTTTGAGAAACTTTATATTTGTGCCTTTTGGAACCGAAATTGGTATAGTTTTCATGTGTTTGGGTCTATACCAAGAACTATTTCGATTGTGTCCAAATTTTCTACAAATTGTGCACATTGAATTTACTTGATTAATCTCATTTCTAATATTTTTGGATTGATTATATCCAAGTCCTTGTCTAACTGTATTAACAATTTGCTTCCCTAATAGCATATTCAACGAATTTTCACTTTTTGAAAATTTATCTAAAGTCGTTGACAATTGTTGGACATGTGTTTTGAGAGATTCATTTTCGTTTAACAATTGTGTGCACTTTTTAATAGAATTTTCTTTCCTAGTATTTTAACTTTCATTCAAAATCAGAATTTCATTTTCAAGTGATTTTATATTTAATTTTTGATTTTTTTCTCTTCTTCGAATGTTGGACACTTATCACACTTAGGGCACTTGTTTTGATAGTTTTTAACTAATTGTTCAAGCTGTTCATTTGATTCTATCAAAATATCTTTTTGTGACTCAAGTTTAGCATACTTTTCCCTAAGTCATTCAAAATAGCCATTTACTTTGTGGAAATATATAAGTAATTCTAAGTGAGTAAGTTTTGATACCTCGCTTGGCTCATCATCATCGCTATCAGTTATATCACTTCGAAGGCACAAATCAGCTTTCTCACTGTCACTGCTATCGCTTTTATTCCACGTGGCTGCAAAAATTCTTCCTTTTGATTTCTTTTCAAAATCGTGTCGGTTTTGAGGACAATTGGGCTTGACGTATCCCGGTTGGTTGCACTTGTGACAAATGATCCCGTGTTCTTCTGAGTTGTCTAGTGCTTTGATTATTCTGCTTATCAATTGTTGATTTGAAGCTGGATTTCCGTATTTGTGGTTCCACTTTTTGAATCTCTTTATTAGTAGCGCCAGCTCAGCTGCTCCATCATTATCATCATCCTCATTACAACTGCCTTTTTCCAATCCTGTTAAGCACATTTCTTTAACTGAGTTGGTTGTGGAGGATTTCTCATTGCTGTTGACTTTTGCACCATATATTGCATTGAAAGTATTCCATATTTTCTGTGCATTTTCACAATGAGAGATGAAATTAAAATTATCATGATTAATATGAGAATATAATATATGCATAGCCTGAGCATCAATCGAGATAATTTTCTTATCTGTTATATCACACCCATTTTCAATAATATCCCAACATTTAACATTAACAGATTTTAAATAAAATTCCATTTTCAATTTCCAATTCAAAAAATCTGTTCCATCAAAAATAAAAGGAATAATATTGGAATGACCCTCAACAAAAGTAGCCACTTTAAAAATTCAAAATTTTGAAACAAAAATTGGTTTTTGAAAAAATCAATTTTTTAAAACAAAATGGCTTTTGTACCTAGCTCTGATACCACTTGTAGGATCGATTTCACCCTAGAGCGGGGATGAATAGTGTGATGCTATTAATTATAAAAGTTAATTGCGAAAGCTCATAAAATAATTTCAACACAGATCACAGAATAATAGCAGCACTAGATAATAGCAGAATAATAAGTGCAGAAATAGAACGACGCAGAATTTACCCAACTTCGGCAAAACCCTGCCTACTTGCTGCCCCCAAGGTTTCTACTAGAAATTAAGTAGTCTTACGCTTACACACGTAAACTCTCAACCCCTGTTACTGACTAACCTAACTCTACGCTCAAAACCCTGCCACAACTCAGCCACTGAGTTGTGAATTCTCAAAGTACGCCACGTAGTTTGTCCCCTAGTCACTAGAAATTACAACGGTTTAAAATACAAATTTTAAACAAACAAAAAATGCCCCTAATTTTTAAAAACTATAACCCTTTAAAATAAAAGGCCGGCCCCTTTTCCCCATTTTATAATATTTGGCCCGTTCCTTTTGTTTGAGATAATGGCGGCTCTAGTTTTACGTTCGTTCCTCTTCCTTCAAAAATTAGGGTTTTCGTGTAATTCGAAGAAGCGTCTTTGAATACTCGATTGAATAATTGATTCGCCGTTCCTTTTCTGTCAATCGATGGTTTCCTTTTTTGCTTTGACTGCTTCGAATTTGATCGAGTTCGTGATGGCTTCGGTATGTAGTTTTTTCCTCTTTTTACTTTTGATTGAATGCTTGAACTCGATTGCTTTATTTCGCCGATGATGTTGTGGTTTATATAGGAGTTCGATCTCCTTTATTTGCGTTCGTATATATTTGTTTGAATTTGTCAATTGATTTGTTCGGTCGTTCAATATTGCTTGGATGTCGATGATTTCTCTGACTTAATAAAATTCGTATAATTTGATACTTGCTTCTCACGGTATTGATTTTTGACTTGGTTCGATTTCTTGTTTTCCACGGCTTGATGATTATGCTGTGATGATTTTGGCTTTAACTTGTACTTGACCTTGCCAAGGCGTTGATTTCGTGATGACCCACGGCTTTGACTATGTTTATGCGATTCCATGACTTTGGCATGATTAGACACTAAGCTAACACAGTCACTATACTACTCATGTACTGTAACTCCTACATCATGATTCAAATCCATGTTTATTACTGCATTCAAAGACCTCAAACTTATCTGCAATTCTGCAAGCTTAACCCAGAACTTCTTCATGTTGCATGATTGTTGAGTTCAAGTTGCACTGTGTTTGATGTATATATGATGTAGTCTGGTTTTCCTTTCTGGTTTGCATTGTGTTGTTACTTCGAGTTGTATTATTGAAAACTGCAACTTGATGGTTTTGTGGCACTGCTTACTGTCATGTTGAATTGAGTCACTGATGCATCACTTGTTTCCGTTCACTTGAAATCAGTTGCATTCGTTCGGTTTGGTGCAGTTTCATGTTGCCACCTCTGTTTGCTTTCACCTTCATTCTGCTGTGTCTTCATGTAGTTTGCACCACTACCTTTGTGCACTATTTTTAGTTGTTTGGTTCTGGCCATATCTTTGGTGCACTTGTGTTGTTTGGAATTGCTCTACTAGTTGTTGTGCATGATTCATGTATACACATTTTGTAGCTGGACTTGATCTTGTTTCAGCTGCCATCATGTACATGCTGAGTCTCGTGACATTGTCTGATATGCATTTGAATTTGTTTTTTGAATTACACTTGAGTTGAATCCAGCTTGTAGCTCGGATTTGACCTTGTACTAAAGTTGTGACATTATATTATTGCACTTGAGTTGAATCCGGTATTTTGGCTTTGGCCTGTGCTCACATGTCCCTGTAAATCTATCAAGTGTATATATCAGTTGCACGGCCTTGTGGCATATACAGTGATATACTGTGTATGTCACAAGTTGTTCGTGTATGATGAATTGAAAATTAAATGATGACGAACAACCCAAATAACGGAGGCAAATATTATTTTCAAAATTCACATTTTGTTTTATACAGCAAAAATATTTCCTTTTCAATTTTACCGCGTCAATATTTATTTTTGCAGATTGCTCAGATGCTAGATTCAATTTGGAGTGAAGTTGAAGATAAAATACGAGTTGAGTAAATGAGTGATGTGTAGTGAGGTCAAATGTTAATGTGAATCGTGATGTAATCAAAGTTGTATTATATATATAGTGAGAGCTTGAACTTTGTACTATTCAAAGGTTGTAATAAATATTTGTTTGAATGAAATTTCTGTTTGAATTCAAATTCTATGTTATTTATTTTTATTCAGCAAATATTTATTTAATCTATGAAAAATAAAATAGTACATTAACAAATATATTTACACGAATATATATATGCTTATTATCATCAAACAAAAATCATATAATCGCATATTCAACAAATGATCGTGAGACATTTCATCACATTTTTGAAGGAGATAACTTTGAATTCATAAATCGAAACTTTCGACCAAAATCTAGAATTGTTAATCTTCTTTTACAACATACTTTGACTCCAAGATCAGGGAGTTTTAACCATCCAACTTCAAAAGTTTGCATAACACCTTTTGCTACTCTTGAAAATTATGATATTAATTGGACGCAAGTTATTTTGGATGAATTTCGTCCCAAAAATCTTGAAATGGGTGAAAACACTTTGTATCATGGAATCTATCTCACTCGAATTTTTAATTATTTTGGAGTAGATTTCAAAGGAGAAGAATTTGTTTCAAGAAAAGCTTTTGGTCACTCAAATATTTCTCTTATGAAAATTCCATATGTTTTTCAACCATATAAAACTCTTGCCGAAAAGGAAGAGCGTTTGGCTCATGAGGAGATGGAAGAGGAAGAAGAAGAAGGGGATGAAATGGAAATAGAAGGAGAAGAAGAAAGTGAAACATCCTCGGAAAGTATTGACTATCCCTCTAATCCAACCAACAAAACCTTACTCAAAAATCAAAAGATCATTGTTGAGAATCAACGGACACTTAAACGATCTGTTAGTAAGAAATTGGATAAAATGTCATCCAAGATGAACAAGTTTTTATCCAAAGTCAGCAAGAAGCTTGGATTATCTTCATCTTCGTCATCCTCTAACTAGTTCTACCTTATCATGTATTGTTGTATTGGTATTAGTTTGTTTTGATTTGAATGTTCGTGTAGTTCTTAATGTTTAATCATTGTATCATTCTATTATGAAATGAAATTGAATTACTTTTCTGTTATCTAGCCTATCCTATCTCCAGAATAAATGTTAGTATGTTATATAAATATATATAAATATATACATACACAATTATTCACAAAATCAAAATGAGTCATCAAAATTTACTGACCCCTATCGACAACCCCCTAGACCTTGTCGACAAGTACTGGTCAGAAATGACTTTTCATTTTAAATTTGAAATTTGAATAACTATCTTGTGTCTATTCATTTCAAATGAATTTCTACACCTATAAATACATATTTCTTCCATAATTCATCACTCAAAATCATTTCTTGTCTACTTTATCTATATTTCTTCTCACAAACTCAAATATGGCTAATCCAATTCATAGTTTGACCGAGAATCTTGAAGAAACCCTTAACTTTTTTAAAATATTAATTCTTTCATTCTTCGTAATCAGCGACACTTAGAGTTGAGTCAGATGCAGATGATCAAGGAGTAAGAAAAGCATTTCGATACGATACGATGGATGATTTCCTCCATGCACAAAGATGATAATGAAGCACATCCTCCAGTTTCTCTCACCAATGAAAATGAAGATTGGGATGCCATTAAAGCAGACCCTATATTTGGAGAAGAAGGATGGGTGGAAGTTCCTCGTAATGTTTAATTTTATTTGATTTCTTTTTTTGATTTGAATTGATTGCTTGGATTGATTTGATTTGGTGTGGATTGGTAATTGGTGTGCAAAACATAATATGTATAAATACACATTAGTTTCTTTTCAAAAATTTCTAATCGTTATATGATTTTACTTATGTTTTGTATGTAAATGTAAATATAAAAATATATAATTAATAAATGATTTGTGTTCTTATATTTGAATTCTCACTTTATCTCTATTATAAATATTATCATATATGGATTCTTACTTAGGATAGTTAGTAATTAAGGACTAAGTTATAGTTTTAGAATTAAGTGTTGATTATTTATGATAACACTATCATTATAATCACATGTCATATAGTAGTAGATTAAGGGGGAGTTATATAGTGTGGAGTTAGTTTTTGTTGATGACAAAGGGGGAGAAGTATAAAATAGGATAGTTAGGCATAGATTAAGGAGGAGTTATTAGTTTTAGGGGGAGTTATTAGGATAGAAGTAATATTTTATAAACAAAGGTTGCCATCATCAAAAAGGGAAGATTGTTAGTCCCTGAGAAGTTTGTTTTGATAACAACAACCTTAGGAATTGTTATAAAATATAAATACTAACATTATATTTTAGATATATATGTATATGTAGGATTTAATCATGCAGGTACCAAGAATGAACTGTACAGTATAGAGATTCAAGATATCAAGATTAAAGACTCATGAGTATCAAGATTATCAAGAGTTCAAGATTTCAATAATACGTAATTTAATTAGGAATTTTGTTAGAACTCCTAGAAAAGCACTGGCATCTTAAAATCCATTTTATTCATGGAATGGAATCCACTTCGAGCCCGTTAAAGGGATGGAACCCAAAGTAGGATGGAACCTATGAAAAATCTAGTGGAATATTGTTTTGTATCCACTAAATTTTATTCAAATGTTTTATAAAATTATATCTTGTTTTCAAAATGATTTCAAAATCTTCCTTTTAAAAGAATCAAAAACATCTATCCTGGTTTTAAAATACTTTTAGCCTCAAAATAATATTTATCTTCAAAATCAAATTATCCTTGGTTTTAAACTATCTTTTAATTATAATATATTTAAATTTTAATATTTATACTTAGATTTAAATATATAGCAAAATTTTATATATACCAAAATATTATTCTCTATACTTATTTATGTATTTTAACCATAGTTAAGTATATTTAAAAAGTTTAAAAATAGTTTTAATACAATGTAGAAGTTATTTTCAAAGAAAAAATTACTAAAAAATAGTTAGGCCTGTCGACAACCCATAGGAACCCTTGTCGACAAGGTGGCAGTTTATTTCAAAAATTTGAATTTCAAAGGAAGTTTCTATTCGTCATATCCTTTCACGAATGGACATGGTTGTTGTTCTACAATAAATAGGTGCTGTTTTAAACGAATTTATATACATATTTTCTCTGATTTCACTCCTCTTCTTCTTCCACATTTCTTTATATACATTTTTACCATTACTCTGCCGAAATCACCATTGAATCTAATTTGATCATCTCTGTTTTGGTTCTCTATCACTATCTCAACAAGATTCCAGTGCTATTCAGAGTTGTAGGATTCTTTGTAATTAACTGAGTGAGAAAAAGTGTGATTGTAGCCTGTGAAATCAATCAAGCGAGAAATGGTGTGATTGTAGACTGGGAAATCAATTGGGTGAACTTGTTCCCCGTAAAATCAAGTATCTCTACCCACAGGATTGTGAATCTGGAGTGGTGTACCTCGTGGCATGGAAATCGAGGGTGTAATTGTAAGAATTGATTTTGAAAGGAAATCCGTACTTGTGTGCGGGACTGGATGTAGGGTAACTCCAAACCAGTATAAAATCTGGCATGTTCTTTCCTTTATTGTTTTTACCTTATTTTTGCATCTGTGTTTGATTATGTGATCATGTCTGTGTCTGAATATTGCATAAATTTGTGTTCAAATTAGTATAAACTCAAAAAGAATTAGTAATTCCTTAAAGCACTATTCACCCCCCTCTAGTGTTAATTCTAGCCTTAAGATCCGTAATTCGCATTTCTCACAATAAATTTAAAAATAATTTGAAGTAAATATTTGGAGATTGATTTGATTAATAATAGATTAATTAAATGGGCATAGTGATTGCTTATGTGCTAGATATTGTTTGTTGCTTTGATAGCTAAATAACCGACTATGAAACTTGGCCATTTTTGTTCCTTAACTTGATGTGGGAACCGATTAGTCATGCACTTAGCATGAAGCCGACCGAGTAGGCTTGATTATCGTTTGGATTAAAAATGTTGATTTGAGTAGTGTTGAGTGACTATGGTACTCTAATCTACCGGGCTTCCTTCTTGGCTGAAGGATAACAGTTGAGAGTTGGAAATCCTGATAAGTCTACGCGACTTGGTTTCCGTACGAGGTTAGGAAACTGATTATCGTATTGGTCCGGAGAGACCGGGGTCGGATTTATCTAAGAACCAATATGGACTAATGTGTGTGTTCGAAAATGCAGGTTTATGATGATGATTTTAAAGATGGAGATCTTCATGATGCGTGGCTACTTGCCACTAGTCCCCCGAGGTGAAATTTACCATATTATGTATGGTGGTAGTAGTGCTTCGTTATGAAAATCTACGATGTGCAAGGACTTCTCACTGCTAATTCTAAGGGTAGCTCCCGATAGGATGTGGTAGGAGTGTGCTTTTGGGTTGTCCTATTCCTGGACAACTTTTATGGATGGATGTTTGAAATTGCATTTTGGGATTACAACGTTGACTTTTATGAATGTACATCTATTTGGTGGCGGAGAAGGCAACTTTTCTTGGCTTAACACCCTTCTCTGAGGCATACGAGCTCAAAGGTTGTATGTTTGTGAAAGTCAATAGTGATCGAAGGAATGTCAATGTGGCATTCGAAGTGGAAATGTGCTATGTGAAATGTAACCGCTACCTCAGGCCTTAACCCTCGGTAATGGCTTAAATAGGGTACGCCGTAAGGCTATGTGGTTCGCAACCATTATGATATGCTCATCACCTTTCTTGGTAACCCTCTATATCTCGGGTATGTGGTGCATGCTATGAGATGTCTCGGATAGGTCGGTAACGATTGGGGTGATGGCATATTCGATTCCATCTTGGCCATATATGAGTGCCAAATAGAGATAGGCTGGTCTCGTAGATGTGGAGGATTATTTTTGTATCATCGGCGTATTGCTCTAGAGATGTGCTGTATGGAAGGTAGTCCCTTACCTTCTATTCTTTGGAATTCATTCTCCCTATGTGCTTGTCATTTTATTCGTAGATCCTAACATACTGGAATTTAATATGGCAACAATTTCGGCTAAGATTGATTTTTATTTGTATACTAGACACTAGTATAATATCATAGGATTTGATATGAAATGTTTTGCCTATCGTAAGGTAAAAACCTGTCTGTGTTTATGTATGGGTGTGGTCTTATGACATACCTTTTGTTTTTGATGAAGAAAAGTTTTATAACTTAAATAAATTTGAGATGTGTTTCCTCACGCTAGTTTACCAGACTGATCCGGTCGTTTATCCCTTTGAATACTCGGGTCAGACTAAGCATATTTACCAATTCAGATTTGGATGCTTTGAAGCTTTAGCAGATGAGCAAGAGGTCTTCAGGTCGTATTCCACGTATATGTTTATTTTTCGCTGCATTATTGTTTAATTATCAGCATTTGTGAGGACATTTTACTATGACTATCCAGGCTGATGATTGTGATTTGATTGTAGTACTTTGATTGATGTATATAAATTATTTTACAGTTTATAAAGCTCATTGATATTATATTATATGTTGTTTCGCTATGATTGTGAGATTCTGCATTTGTTTTAGTTTCTTCTTCTTATTTTCTCTTCTCCTCTCTTCTGTCTTCCCTATAAAGTTCTGGTTTTCCATTTAATTTGGGATAGACTAGTGTCGTTTATTGTCGGTTGGAACTGTGTGGATTTTTGGGCTTTTACATTTGGTATCAGAGCTTAGGTTTAGCGATACACCTAGGCTTTGCTGGGTACACATTATAAATAGGGTCAGTAGCATCTAGGATGAGTTGAGTGGATATATATGAGCGTGTATTTGTTAGTAATATAAAAATGTTTTATATCGGGTTGTTTGATTTATTAAGTTTGAATTTTGGGTTCTGGTCGATGCGCCAAGCTAACGTTATTAATTGAGATTCCAAAACACTTGAACAAGAAATTGGCATAATATTGTTTTTGAAATTGGTAAATGAAATAATTTTACCCAAATTATATTTTATATATAAAGGAATTTTTTTTGGAAATTATTGTAGCTATATATGGTGTGTTTGGTTATTAATGAATGGTAATATTTGATTACTATCATTTGTTATTTTTTCTTGTGTTTAATAAAAGTTATTATTATCATTATAAATTTAAACAAAGATAAACAATTTTAAAATGGTTTTAAATAAATGAAGTTATATAAGTAAAATTTATTACTGTGATTTATAAATGAAATGGATTTTCGAAAGAAATAAAAAGCACTGAATTCACCGTAGTCATTGGGAAATAATTCGGGTGATGACTACAACATCATCAATACTCATTTTAAGTTTCTAAGTGATGGATTGATACCTTAGTAATTTGCTATTGAAGTTTTGTTCTGATAAATAAGTTTTGATTTTAAAATCCAACATATGATTTAATAAATGCGAGAAATGTGTTATCGAACTTATAATTTGAAAATGGTATAGATAAGAAAAGAAAGTTTAAAATTGAGATACAAAATTAAAAAAAATTAAGTCGAGAAAAGTTAAATAAATTGAGTTAGTGAATTGAAGTAGATAAATTAATAAATGAATGTACACTTAAGTTGTAAAGCGTTTATATAATCGTGAATTGAAATTATAGTATGTGAATAAACCTAAGTAAAATATTCATGAAAATTTGAAGTAAATAATTTTTATAACTTATAAATTTGAGAATTAGTAAGTTAAAATGAATTTTTAAATTTTTTGAATATGAATGTGAAGAAAAGTAAATTTGATAATTGAACTATGAAATGAAATTTAACTTAAGTTAAATAAAATGAATTTTGAAATGAAATTTGACTTAAGCAGAGTTAAATGAAAATGAAATTGAATTTGATTTGTAATAAATTAATGGAATGAATATGAACTTGAATTCTAAAATGAAATTCAACTTAAGTGGCAAAATGAATTGAATTGAGCTAACGAAATAAATTAGTGAATGGAATATGGTTTGAAATGTTGTTTGTGAAAATTGAATATGAACTTTTAGTTGTGAAGTGAAAAATAAACATAAGATTATGTTGTATAAAATGTTTATAGTTAACTTAAGTAAAGAATTTTATGGAATGGTTATTAAGTGTTATTAGTATTAAAGAAATATACTAAGTGAAGAATGAATGTAAATGAACATGAATTAAATAAAAGCGAATGGTGAATATAAATATGTAAATGAAATTGGAAATTAATAAATCGAAGGATACTAATTGAATGCAAGTCAATTGAAATAATTGGAATGTAAATCAACTGACTGTAAGTGAAATTGAGTGCAAATGAATTGGGTTTAAATGAAAGTATAAATGTAAAGTTAAGATTGAAAATGCAAATCGAGATTGTTATGAATTAACTGAACGGATATCATTTGTTTGATAGTTTCTTTTGTTATTTATGTTTCATTTGCATATATTTATTGTAGTGGTTAAATATTGATATTACTTTCTATATATTTGTCCTCATTGGTTGTTGAGTGTTTAGTAGGTGCGGATGGTGTATGCATCGCATTTGGAGCATGGTTTCATGCTGTATTGATTGTATATGCTTGCTAATATAATAAAAGTTATATATGTCGGATTACATATCGTACTTTTACAACTTTTTCCCCAGGATGCCTCATCTTCGAAGATGAGATGTATATTTGTTATTATATATGTATTGTGATTTTTTTCGATTGAACCGCGCAAAGAAGACGATGGCAAAAATTTTCGTAAATTTAAGGCTTTAATTTTTTTTAAGAATTTTGAAAAAGAAAAAATTTGATAACTAAAATTTTAATTTTGTTTTTATAACTCGAAATGATATTAGTTGATTTTTGTAATAGTATTAGTTAATAACTATGAACGAATTTGAAGACTTAAAAAAAGTTTTTATAAGAAGTTTTAACTAATTGATTTCAAAAAGTTAAAAGTTTAAATGAATTTTATAATCCATTTCAACTAATTGTTTCTAAAAAATTAATGGGTTTGTGACATTTCCTTCCCTAGTAATTTTGGGGATAAAATTCTTTTAAGGGAGAGTCTGTAATGACCCAGAATTTCGGTCATTCGAATTTGAAATATTTAACTGATTTTAAATATTAAAAAATTAATTTTATAAGTTAAATAACTTATATTTCAAAAATAGCGAATTATTTGCTAATTAAATGCTAAATTTAATTATTTGGAAATATTTCAATAATTGAATCTTGAATTTAATGTGAATAAAAACAATTTCGACAGTTGATTTAAATTCTATTTGAATAATAATAGAGATAGTAAACTGTTAAATTTGATATAAAGTAACTGAACTAATTTTGGAAATTACTCATTTTAATTAACGTTTAAAAATAGATTTTTAGGGGCACTTTCTTGGATTTTGATGAAACCAGTTTCATCAGATCCGTAATAGTGAATTATTATACATCATCGAATTTTGTAGCGATCAGAGTTATCGTTTGGTCGTACGAGTTCAGAACGCATAGAAGTTAATTAAAGGAATTGAAATTAAAATAATTTGATTTTGAAAAGTTAAATTTTGAATATGATGGAATTGGCTTCCGATATATATTCCATTGTGTTCGAAATATGGGTACAACATATAGAATGCTAGGCCGCATACTTCATTTGGAGTTCAAAATTTTCGCGGATGAACAGTGCTTTGGAAAATTTTCTATATAAAGGCCATCATCCTTCTTTCATTTGCAAACCCTAGCTCCTAATAATTTTCAAGTATCGTTAAAATAAAACCATCGAATGGCCGTGGTTGATCGGAGCCTCTAGGGGCCGAATTATCCAATGACTTCAACTAGGAAAACGTAAAGAGCGACGATACGAGCTTGTTCAAGGGTTGGATCTTCGGTCAATGAGCCAAGGCGACGACCAAGTGCTTCCGTTCGTGAGAGATTTTGGGATGCGATTTCTTTTTCGTCCGTGCATGGTTGGTTTTGGGAGATTCGAGGTGGAGGGTAGTACATCAGAGGCAATGGTCTACGATGGATGGGCGAGGCGCAACCGTCGAACGATTAACAAGAAAACCCATGCTTAGGAATGTTCGTGCATGGGAAGGAAAGGCAAGAGGGAAAGCAGATTGAAGAAGGTTTAAAATTTTTAATTGTTAATTTAATTTAGTTAAGTTATTTATAATTATCGAAAATGTTTATGAACTCGTGACTTTCTTGTATGAGATCGGTTTTGAGCGCGACATGTTGCGCTGTGTTCGTATCAGGAGCACTATGCTATGGAGTTGGATTGAATGAACTCAGAGCTAGTTATGGTTTTGGGTTAAATTGAACGACTATTCAATTTTAATTCTATTCGGAGCGCTTTGGCGATATCTGGAATTTTTGTGAGTTAACTCACCTCTGTGGCGTGCTTATATTTTTATATAAGTGAATGTAATTTTATTTATGATGTTTATTGCTTGTTTGAATGATATACTATGTATTAGTTGGTTTGGACATATTCCCGTATTGGAACAGATGAGACTCAATTACGTTCCCATGTAACAGCAGATGACCTTTTGTATACGAATCTCGCCTCGAAGCGGTTGATTTTTATATTAATTGGTTATATGCCATTTGTGATGCAAGGGAATAGGCTGGAGGGATCCAACAAGATTCCTCACACTGTTGATTTTATTTTTCATATATTTTGATATATGATGTGATGGATGCCATATGTGATAACATGGATTTATTTTGCTTATTTAGTGCTATGGTTGCACTGGGCCATGTCTTTAGTATTTTTAAAGTACTATAAAATAGTGATTTTGAATTGAAATGATTTTCAAAGTGATTTTGAAAGTATATATGTTTAATAAATTTTAAATTATTAAAATTAATGAAGTTATTTTTAAAGAAATAATAAGTTGTGATTTTTGATGTTATAAAAGTATAGTTTTATGAAATACTTTGGATAATGATTTTTTGGATAAGTTTATATAAAGGATTTATAAAGGTGAGATTTATAAACAAAGAAGTAGATTTATAATTGGAATTTATAAATATTTTGTAAATGGTTTTGAAATTAATTTGGTAAATGGACATATAAATAGATTTTATAAATAAATTAGATTTGTAAAGAAATGGATGTATAAATGGATTTTAATAGTAAAATAAATTTTTATAAAAGAATGATTTATAAATAAAATTTTATAAATAATGGATTTTATAAAATAAAAGTTTTATAAAATCAAAAGTAGATTTATAAAAATTGTTTCATAAATATGAAAATAATTTATGTTGAGATTTAAATATGGATTTCTATGTAAAGGTAATATATTTAAGTTTTTAAGAATTAAATAATCTTTTTAAAGGATTGTTTTGAAAGCAATATTTTTGATGAAGTAATGGGTTTAAAGTGATAATTTTTTTAAAGTAATGTACTGGAAAGTAATAATTCCAAATGGAATTTAATGGTTTTGGAAAATGTTTTAAAACGTGATAAGTATTGAAAACATAGATTTCAACATTTATTGTTGTAATAGACGTTTTCGGGAAGTATAGAAGGCATTGACTATAACATTGTTGTTATATTAAATGATTTATGAAAATAAATGTTTTATTTAGTACATGGAAATATTTTCGAAGTGTTGAAAATGAAATTATTTTTGAATATACTTATACCGTCGATATAGGTATATAGAAATGTTTTCCAATATCAAAGGAATGAAATGGTTTTGAGAATATATCTTATTAAAGAAAATTTGAAGTAAATATTTCGAGATTGATTTATTTAATAAAAGACTAATTAAATGGGCCTAGTGATTGCTTCTATGTTAGATATTGTTTGTTGCTTTGGTAGTTAAATAACAGACTATCAAACTTGGCTATTTTTGTTCCATGACTTGATGTGGGAACTGATTAGTCGTGCACTTAGCACGAAACCGATTGTGTAGGCTTGATTAGCATTTGGATTAAGATTGTTGATTCGAGTAGTGCGGAGTCACTATGGTGCTCCAATCTACCGGACTTCCTTCTTGGCCGAAGTTTAGCAAGTTAAGAGTTTGAAATCTTGATAAGTCTATGAGACTTGGTTTCCATATGAGGTTAAGAAACTCTACATCATGTTGGTCCGGAGAGACTGGGATTGGATTTATCCAAGAACCAATTCGGACCAATGTATACGTTCAGAAGTGCAGGTTAATGATGATGATTTTGAAGATAAAGATCTTCATGATGCAGGGCTACTTGCCACTAGTCCCTCAGGGTGAAATTTACCATATTTTGTATGGTGGCAATAGTTCTTCATTATAAGAAATCTACGATATGAAAGGACTTCTTCCTACTAATTATAGGGGCAACTCAAGATAGTATGTGGAAGGAGAATGCATTTGGTTTGTCCCGTTCCTGGACAACTTGTATGGATGGATGTCTGTCATTGCATTTTTTAGATTACAGCATTGACTTTTATAAACGTTCATCTATTTGGTGGCGGAGAAGGCAACTGATCTTAGCTTAACACCCTTCTTTAAGACGTACGAGCTCAAAGGTTGTATTTTTGTGAAAGTCAATAGTGATCAAAGGAATGGAAATGTAGCATTCGAAGTGGAAATATGCTATGTGAAAGGTAATCGCTACCTTAGGCCTTAACCCTCGGTAATGGCTTAAACAGGGTACGCTCTGAGGCTATGTGGTTCGCAGCTATTAGGATATGTTCACCACCTTTCTAGATATCTATCATGATCCAAAATCTAGCGTTCGAAAATCGACATCAAATACCTCACTTGTATTCGACTGCCGGAGATTCAAACGTCAAATTTTAGTTTGGATGGAGTTATAACAACATTAGATGAATATAAACAACAGAAACAATTGTCATAAACAACATCATAGATAACCTTGCTGCATCTTTCCTGTTTCGACCATTACCAGTTTGTGAGGTTCGATGAAGTCTCGTCCCCAAAGCCACGCTTTCCACAAAAGCCATGCTTCGATCAACAAATGATCAACAGCACTCAGCATGCCACACTAACAAGTTGGAAGTATATCACTGATAACCATCAACTACATAACCTCTGAGCTTGTACGTCTCAGAGAAGGGTGTTAAGCTAAGAGAATAAATTCTCCGCCACGAATAGAAATGTATTTGAAAGAAAATCTGCTTTATATCTCAAAGTGTAGTGTCAGACATACAGCCATACAAGTCTGTTCCGGGTTCTAATAGAACCGAAGGCACTTCCGAAGAAGCCCTTGCAATCTTGGCATCCACAATCCTGATCGGACTCCCAATCACATATGGAGATCTCTATACCGGAGCAACTCAGTGCAAAGTCATTCGACAGGTTATCCTATCAATCTCGAAGACACCCGGTCTTCACCACCGTCTTCAAATTCTATCCTTTCGTCGTATCACTGTTCGGAATGGGTTATATGACACAAAGGTCCTCTCGCGGCAAAACCGAATAGTGAGCGTCAATTTAAAAACATGTGGATATGACATTCACAAAGATTCACAGGTTCGATGTGGGTTTTTGATAACCAATTGGAATCCGACTCCCTGTCGCATCGAAATTCAAAAGCCATTTTTACGGGCCAATGGATTTTCACATTCACACAGAAACAAATCACAGATATCACAGCTCAGCACAGGATAAATCATATCACATAGCATTACATATCAGAGATATCAATCAGTACACGACATTCAATAATAATTAATCATCCACAATTAAGATGAATTAATTATGTGATTTAAATTAATTTATCACATAATTGCTTTCATTAATTATCTTTAATCAATGATTACTTAATCCTTAATTGTTAATTAATTAAATCTTAATCACCTTCATTAATTAATTATTCCTTAATTAATTACCTTAATTAATTTCAAACCAATTAACCTCAATTATTTAGTTAATTAATCTTTAGCATTAAGTAATTAATTAAATAGTTATTCTTTAAGTAAATCATTTATTACTCAAGTAAATCATTAATTACTTAATAAATTGAAAAGATAAATCTTCTTACCTTTGTTAATCATTTTGATTATCTTGTAAACCTTATTAAATAAATAATCCTTATCACATAAGTTAACTTAAGAGATTAAAATTAGTTTACATAGCATTTTATCTTTACTATCATTCTTAATTACATTATTTAATTTATATAAATAATTTTATAAAATAATGTAACAAAATTAAATTTAATTTAATTACTTTAAAAATGCCTTACTTCGAACTTTAATTAGTTTGAAACTCAAATCAAAATTATCATTTAAAACATGATTATAAAATTATTTAAAAGTTTGAACTTTATTTTTTAAAGTAAAACTGTTTTGTACGTCAACCCCTGAGACCACTTCGAGTCACCCCCTTACAATTTTGCTACTTGCTTCGAGTTGTTAACAAAACCTACCCATGCGCCTTATAGTTTTTTTACTTAAATTTGTCTAAGTACAAACCCTCCAACCCAAAATTTACTTCGAGTTCATATGTGAGCTTGAACCCTTATCTCGCGAAGGTTACTTGGAGTTTCCCCTTTCGTCCCAAGCCTATGCTATTGACGCAACCCTAGCCATATGCACATGCACAATCGATCCGGCCGCCTCAGGTTGAATCTCTGGCCATCGACACGTCCATGGTGATGTTCCTGAACCACACAAACACCCAGAATCCCGAAATGATGGTGATTTTGAAATCGTGCCACTAGACCCAAATCTGGAACAAAACTGAGCCATAATTGATCGCCTCGCTCTCCCTCCTCTAATCATCAAAAATCATGATACTCCATCCTAAGCTCTGTCGGCCACCCAGGCTTCTGGTGGCCCCTGTCCAATGATCTCCGATGGCCTAAAGACGACACAATGACCACGTTTCTAACCTCAACCCATTTTAAACCTTAAACCCTAAACCGATCAAGATCATCATCATCATTGATCTAGAATTTAACCAAGCATTTTTCCCAAACACTACCACCTTCCAGCTAGCTCTGGTTACGAGCACGAAGTCCATCACCTTATCGACCGCTAGAACTTAGGGAAAGTGGCGACTCTGTTCACCCCCATCTTTCTCATAGAATACTTGATAAAAAAATAATTTCACTTTTACAAATCATCAACTTTGTAGTCATTTCAATTGATATATTCATATCTGAAATCATGATTGCTGAAATTTCTGTTTATATTAGGTTTGCCTGTATTCTTATATTTCCATACAAAATTTTTTGTTTAACTTACTTAAATTTATTTTAAAACTTAAAGCATAATCATACAAACATGTTGCCTTTTGATTTCAAAGCCTAAAAACAATCAGAGATAGAGCTTTTGAATTTTGAGATAGGTTTTGGAACCTGTAGGCCTAGAACAGAGTTCGTTTTGATGTGTATAGACATGCATCTTCATTTTCATGCATATATACATGCAAACACACATCTTTCATTCAAGCTTCAATATTATTCACAGCAACAAGTTCTAGTTCAAAGCAAAGAGTTTACTCACCTGTGGAGTTT
The DNA here is from genome assembly GCA_030765085.1 of Allium cepa. Classification (NCBI taxonomy): domain Eukaryota; kingdom Viridiplantae; phylum Streptophyta; class Magnoliopsida; order Asparagales; family Amaryllidaceae; genus Allium; species Allium cepa. The sequence goes on along the minus strand of CM060935.1, from coordinate 734,392,844 downwards.
GAACAGAGAGTTTTTTGCTGGGATGTTGTCAAAATTGAAAGCGTGGAAACTGTTTTTGACTTAGTCTTGAATTTTTTTTGTCTGCAACTAGTTAATATAAATTTGCTTAATCTCTGATGGATTTATTACTTCATTTCTCAACAACAAACTCAAATTCTAAATTACTTACAGGTTTTTTATAATGAAAACAGAGAAAAACTTTGGTCTGCAACTAGAAAACTGGAATTTGAAAATCTTGAGTTGATCTTGATTCTTGTTGTTTATGTGATGATCCTAGCTTTTGTTTAATTGTTGAAGTTGAATTATGCTTTGAGACCGAACTATTTGTTGAAGAAGTGAAGTTGTTTTTGTTGGAATTTCTTTTCTGTCTTGAGATTTTGAGAAGGTGGTTACAGATTTTTGCTTACTGTGGTTTTGATTTAGAAGTTGAGGAAGTTGTTGGTTGTTTTAATTACTTGTTGCTGATGATTTTTCTTTTCTGGATTAAAGATTGTGTATAGGCTTAAGAAATGAATAAAAGAGAAAAGAGGAAGCAGATAAAATAGCTTATATAACTTTATTTTCTTTTCTATGATTTTCTAAAAAAAAAATGAAAATATTGTAATGACACAAGTTAATTTCTTTATACATGAATTACACTTGTTAATTCATTTCTTAAAATTCAAACACTTGTTAATTAATATGTTACAAATCCTCCATGTGTCCCTTGCATGAGAAAAATGATATATATATATATATATAATTTTTAATTGTTTTTCTTAATTTATAAATGCATTTCTCTTTTATTTGAATATATATAATTTAAAATAAATATTTTTAAATTAATTATGCATTAATACCTATATATATTATTTAATATCCAAATTATTTTACTAAGGCTTTTATTTAAATTTAAATTCAAAGTCAAATTCAAATCTATTCATATATACACACAAATATATATTCATACATATATAATTTAAATTCAAATGATTTTAAAAACATTTATTATTTCAAAATTTAAACTCAAAAGAAATTGAAATTTTATTCATATAAATTAACACATATTTTATTTGTTTTGAACCTTTTCAAATTAATCTCAAATTAAATTCCAAAAATTCAAATTAATTACTAATTTAAATTGATAAAATTTTGGGATGTTACAGATTTCCCTCCTTAAGAAAATTTTGTCCTCGAAATTTGAAAGAGAGAGAAATGCAAACAAAGGATATAAGAATATAGAAAAAGATAGAGAAAGGCTTACTAGTTTAAGCCGAAATATCCACTCTGCAATTGGGATATGATTTCTGCATGCTATCTTCTATCTCCCAAATACAGTCCTTTGGATCACCGCTCCATTGCACTTTAACCAGTTTTACAATTTTGTTCCATAATTTTTTTTCATCACGATCAATTATTTTCAATGGCTCTCTTTTAACTGCTAAATTGGGAGTGATTTCAAGATCCTGCTGAGCTGCCTCTTCGATAACACTGTCTGGATCGTGCACATATTTTCAAAGATGCGAAATGTGAAATACATCGTGTATGCCAGATAACCAGCTAGGTAGCTGCGCTCGATAGGTCAGAGGACCGATCCTTTCCAATATAGGAAAATGACCAATGTATAGTGGTGTCAACTTACCAGTTTTCCCAAATCTTAACACACCAAGCATTGGAGACACTTTCAAGAAAATGGAATCTCCAACTTGAAATTCTAAAGCTCTTCTCCTACGGTCGTAATAACTCTTCTGGCGACTTTGTGCAGTTATCAACTTCTTTTGAATAAAATCAACTTTTTTCGTGGCTTCTTTAATCATATCTGGTCCAAGAACGAGTCTATCACCAGACTCAATTCAGCACGCCGGTGATCGACACGGACGACCATATAAAGCTTCGAAAGAAGCCATTTCGATACTGGCTTGATAGCTATTATTATATGAGAACCCAGCCAGATGTAAATAGTCCTCCCATGAACCACCAAAGTCGAAAATACAAGCTCGCAAAAGGTCTTCTATTATTCGATTTATCCTTTCAGTCTACCCATTAGACTGTGGTGATAAGCAGTGCTGAAGTTCAGTTTTGTTCCCAATGCAGCTTGAAATGCCTCCCAAAATCTACTAGTGAAGATCGGATCGCGATCACTCACTACACTGCTGGATACACCGTGGAGACGAACAATCTCTTTTATATATAGATCTGCTAAGCTTGATGTTGTGCGGGTAGATTTCATTGGTATAAAGTAGGCTTTCTTAGTCAAATGGTCCACAATAACCCAAATTGCTTCATTCCCTTTTCGAGTGCAGGGAAACCCGTCGATGAAATCCATCGATACTTGATCCCATTTCCACTTGGGTACCTCCAAAGGCAGGAGTAAACTCACTACTTTCTTTTGATCACTTTTAATTTGCTGGCAGGTAGCACAACGACTCACATATATAGATATATCCCTTTTCATTATTTTCCACTAGAAAGTTCTTTTGATATCTCTATACATCTTATTAACTCCTAGATGGATACCATGTTTAGACTTGTGACATTCATCTAAAACTTCACATTTCAGATCAGGGATTTTCGGAACACACAATCTGCCTTTCAGTCTTATAACTTCATTATCATTAATTTCAAAACTGGTATCTTTACCACAACGTATTCTCTCATAAATCTCATGAAGAAACTTGTCTTCTTTTTGCCTGCTAGCGACTTTTTCAAGAAGAGTAGGAGTGACAGCAAGGTGAGTAAGAATAGCATGTTTCCTACTCAAGGCATCAACTATCATAATGACCTTTCCAGGCGTATACAGAATATCTAGGTCATATGACGCTAGAAATTCTAACCATTGTTGTTTCCTTAGATTTAAATCTTTCTGGATGAAGAGATATTTCAAAGATTTGTGGTCGGTGAACAACTCAAAATTTTCACCTAGAACAAGAAGAATTTATTAAGTACATATTTTAAATTAAATTAAAATTTTAAATTTTAGTAAAGCTGAAAGAGATTCTTACCCAGAAGATAGTGTCGCCAGATTTTCAAAGCGAAAATAACAGCTAGAAGCTTGAGATCGTGAGTTGGGTAATTTTTCTCATTTGGACGTAATTGTCTACTCGCGTAGGCAGTTACTTTCCCATTCCGTATTAGCACCGCACCCAGACCATCACCACAAGCGTCAGTATATATAGGTAAACCTTGGTTCCTGTTAATGATAGCGAGAACGGGGGCGGTAGTTAGTCTTCTTTTCAACTTCTGGAAAGCTTCATCACATTTTGGAGTCCAATCAAATTTAGCATTCTTCATTGTTAGCTTAGTCAATGGACTGGCCAACTTGGAAAAATCTTGGAAAAACTTTCTATAATATCCCGCTAAACCCAAATGACTTCAAACTTCTTTGGGAGTAGTGGGTTGCTTCCAGTCTAGAATAGCAGAAATTTTTCCCGGTTCAACAAAGGTTCCCTCTTCATTAACAATGTGCCCGAGAAATTTGACTTCTTTGACCCAAAAATGGCATTTAGAAAATTTTGCAAACAGAATGTTCTTCCTTAATATCTCAAAAACAATTCCAAGATCTCAGCATGCTCCTCTTCGGTTTTGGAATAGATTAGAATATCGTCAATAAACACTTGCACAAATTTATTCAATACTCCACGGAATACACGGGTCATTAAGTCTAAGAAGTATGCGGGAGCATTGGTTAGTCCGAAAGGCATGACTAACCATTCGTAGAAAATGTCTGGACCCCTGAAAGCGGTCAAGTGAACACAGTCTTCGGCTATTCGTAGCTGATGGAATCCCTGGGCTAGATCCATCTTCGAAAAGAATCGACCACCGTGAAGTTGATCGACTAAGTCGTCGATTCTAGGTAAAGGGAATTTGTTTATGAGAGTTTGTTTATTGAGATTGTGGTAGTCGACACGCAATCTCAAAGATCCGTCAGATTTAGCCACAAACACCACAGTTGAACCCCATTCAGAAACACAAGGACGATCAATCCTTTATCTAGCAAATCGCTGGTTTGCTTGACTAATTCAATTCTTTCCCTGGGTGCCATCCAACGGCTTGCTTGAGCAATAGGACGAGCATTGGGTACTAAATCAATTCTGAATTCTATTTCTCTGTGTGGAGATAAGGATTTTACTTCTTCAAATACGTCGGAAAATTCCCGAACAACAGGTATAGACTCCAGACTGGGTTCAGGATATCCCAAAGTGTACATCAGTTTATCTCTCTTAGGACTCGGATCCTCACAAGAGATTTCAATAAAATTTCCAAGTTTTGTTTTGACCAAAAATGTCCGATTGTTACAATCCAATTTAGCTTCGTATTTCGATAACCAGTTCATTCCGGGTAAGATTTCAAATTCATTAAAGTCGAGAACATAAAGGTTGATAGGAAATTGATAGCAATAATATGAAATAGGAACTTTCCTACAATACAGACAAAGATTTGCGGGACCTCCAACCGGATTCTTCACGCAAATGGGGTCGTTAACAAATTTAGGTTTAAGTTCTGTTTCATTTACGGTTTGTTGGGAGATAAAGCTATGTGAAGCTCCCATGTCAAACAAAACTCTAAAAACTCTATCATAAATAATAAGATTACCTTCTAGGACTCCTTTTCCTTTATCCGTCCTTGAAGTTGAGGGGTCATCCTTTATCGCATAGACATTTTCCACTTGTGCTTTCTTTATTACCGGGCAATTCTTAACTACATGCCTAGGCTTATGACAATTATAGCATTCTCTAACTCCCTGAACAGTCTTCACAGGTTGTTCTTTCTTAACTTGCTTCTTTGGATTTCCGCATCGACTTGAGTAATGGCCCTTTTCTTGACAATTGTAACAAGTTATATCTCTAGCCGGGTTTCCCTGATTGCTTTTCTTATCCTTGTCTTGATATGGTTTCTTGGCCCCGAACTTTCTTTTTTTCCAATTTTGATTGCTCATATTTCCACCTTTCCTCGAGACTTCCTGCATATCCAGGGTAGCATACCTATACCCCATATCGATAAGATCAGAAAAAGATTTTTTGACATGTGCTGTCATCCTTTCGTCGAATTTCTTATTCATCCCACGAATGAACCTTTTATTTTTCTTTAAAGGTGTGTTCACCAATTCCGGACCGAAACAGGATAATTCGTTGAATTTGTTTAAGTACTCCTCAAATGACAAACTCCCTTGCTTCAAGTCCATAAATTCCTGGTACATTCGGGAAATGCCGGCCGAGGGCATATAGCGCTTCTCAAATACTTCCTTAAATCGACTTTAAGTAAACTCTTCTTCAGGTTCATCTACATTATCCGTCTCCCACCAAGCTAGGGCTTCTTCTTGGGGTTGCCAAGAAGCTATTAGTCGCATTTGATCGTCTTCTAACTTTAGCCCTTTAAAAATTCTTTCACAGGATCTGATCCAGGCGTGAGCCTCAACAATAGATTCCTTGCTAGTGAACGGTTTACCACCAAGTCTCGAGAAGCTTTTATATAGATCATCCAGATTCGGTTGATGTTGAGTAGGTATTGCTGCTTCTGCTGTTGGCGGGACTTGACCAGTTGTGGTATTTCCCTGTCCCCTAGCTCTTCCTCTTCGCCCGCTCATTCTTACTATCTGTAATTAGTAAGAAAACTGGATTTAGATATGTGGACGAGATATCTTAGGAAATATCAGCAATTAAAAGAAATATACGAAGAAAATTTAGGGTTTTGGCCTTGGGTTATACTCATTCTAGGGTATACTTCACCCTATCTCTAATGAGCCACCTAATGTGTTATACTCCATAGCTAAAGTTCTTACTCAACCTTTAGCTCTGATACCACTTGTCAAGATCCGAAATCCAGCGTTCGAAAATCGACATCAAATACCTCACTTGTATTCAACTGCCGGAGATTCAAACGTCAAATTTCAGTTCGGATGGAGCTTATAACAACATTAGATGAATATAAATAGCGGAAACAAAATGAACTGTCATAAATCAACATCACAGATAAACATCATCATAATACCCATTACAACATTTATCACCAAAATCAGAGGATTGTATATGTGAAACACAACTACAAAATGGAACATCACAACGGAATAACAAAGTTATTATACTTCAAGACGGTTTTCAACGAAAGAGAGCGATAGCGAGCTTCCAAACTAAGCACCTTGAGATCCAAAAACTTCCAAAAGATCTCCAAGACAAAAGCTTCCAAAAATCCGATAGCTTCCAAATCAAAAGACTTCAAAATCCAAGCCAGCTCCAAAACACGGAAAACCTGCTGCTAGGCTGCCCGTGTGGAAATTATGGGCACCCGGAGTTTAGGAAGGGAACAATAAACTCCGGGTCTGTCATGGGACTGGTATGAGTAAACAAAAATAGTTGTTTAAATAAAAAACAAATTTTTAAGGGAAAACCATTCGTGCTTTTGGAAAATGAAACTACCATAAGGCCTCCTGGCACACACATAATGCAATCGCACACTTGGGGGAGATTTCTCCTTATGATAGTCAAATATACTTAATACGAGAAAACTCTTTTGATATTATTATTATTAGTGCATAGTGTGAAAAATATTTTGAAAATATAATATAAATCTTAGCTTGCATAGGTACCATTATATTATATCTGCTATAGCTACCACCTGAGGTGGCAGGTTATACAACTGAAATCGTAAGGGTTCGTATTGGTGATTGAATTTTCAAAAAATGGTCAAGCTAAGGAACTTCCTGGGCCACATGGGTACGCCTCTGGAGGGTAGCCCCGAGAACTTAACCAGCTCTCTGCCAACACAAGGTCGGGTTACCCCTGTAACTAGGTAACTACTGACACGAGTATGCCATCCCCGGTTGTAACCAACCTTTATTCGGGGCCCCAACAACAACAATCACAAAGCAATATATTTGCAATATCAACATAAGTTAAGTATCTGGGCTCTATACCATAATACCACTTTTATCCAGAAGGAAATGCATATACCTTAAGGGGCGTTACCCCCAATAACCTTGCTGCATCCTTCCTGTTTCGACCATTACCAGTTTGTGAGGTTCGATGAAGTCTCGTCCACAAAGCTACGCTTTCCACAAAAGCCATGCTTCGATCAACAAATGATCAGCAGCACTCAGCATGCCACACTAACAAGTTAGGAGTATATCACTGATAACCTTCAACTACATAACCTCTGAGCTCGTACGTCTCAGAGAAGGGTGTTAAGCTAAGAGAATAAATTCTCCGCCACGAATAGAAATGTATTTGAAAGAAAATCTGCTTTATATCTCAAAGTGTAGTGTCAGACATACAGCCATACAAGTCTGTTCCGGGTTCTAATAGAACCGAAGGCACTTCCGAAGAAGCCCTTGCAATCTGGGCATCCACAATCCCAATCAGACTCCCAATCACATATGGAGATCTCTATACCGGAGCAACTCAGTGCAAAGTCATTCGACAGGTTATCCTATCAATCTCGAAGACACCCGGTCTTCACCACCATCTTCAAATTCTATCCTTTCGTCGTATCACTGTTCGGAATGGGTTATATGACACAAAGGTCCTCTCCCGGCAAAACCGAATAGTGAGCGTCAATTTAAAACCATGTGGATATGTCATTCACAAAGATTCACAGGTTAAATGTGGGTTTTTGATAACCAATTGGAATCCGACTCCCTGTCGCATCGAAATTCAAAAGCCATTTTTACGGGCCAATGGGTTTTCACATTCACACAGAAACAAATCACAGATATCACAGCTCAGCACAGGATAAATCATATCACATAGCATCACAATTACATATCAGAGATATCAATCAGTACACGACATTCAATAATAATAATTAATCATCTACAATTAAGATGAATTAATTGTGTGATTTAAATTAATTTATCACATAATTGCTTTCATTAATTATCTTTAATCAATGATTACTTAATCCTTAATTGTTAATTGATTAAATCTTAATCACCTTCATTAATTAATTATTCCTTAATTAATTACCTTAATTAATTTCAAACCAATTAACCTCAGTTATTTACTTAATTAATCTTTAGTATTAAGTAATTAATTTAATAGTTATTCTTTAAGTAAATCATTTATTACTCAAGTAAATCATTAATTACTTAATAAATTTAAAAGATAAGTCTTCTTACCTTTGTTAATCATTTTGATTATCTTGTAAACCTTATTAAATAAATCATCCTTATCACATAAATTAACTTAAGAGATTAAAATTAGTTTACATAGCATTTTATCTTAACTATCATTCTTAATTACATTATTTAATTTATATAAATAATTTTATAAAATAATGTAACAAAATTAAATTAAATTTAATTACTTTAAGAATGCCTTACTTCAAAATTTTAATAAGTTTTAAACTCAAATCAAAATTATCATTTAAAAACATGATTTTAAAATTATTTAAAAGTTTGAACTTTATTTTTTAAAGTAAAACTGTTTTGTACGTCAACCCTTGAGACCACTTCGAGTCTTCCCCGGACAATTTTGCTACTTGCTTCGAGTTGTTAACAAAACCTACCCGTGCGCCTTATATATTTTTTTGCTGAAATTTGTCTAAGCACAAACCCGTGCAACCCAAAATTTACTTCAAGTTCATACCCGAGCTCGAACCCTTATCTCCCGAAGGTTACTTCGAGTTTCCCCTTTCTTGCCAAACCTATGTCTACTGACAGAACCCTAGCCCTGTGCACATGCACAATCGATCCGGCCGCCTTAGGTTGAATCTCTGGCCATCGACACGTCCACGGTGACGTTCCTGAACCACATAAACACTTAGAATCTCAAAACGATGGTGATTTTGAAATTGAGCCACTAGACCCAAATCTGGAACAAAACTGAGCCCCAATCGATCACCTCGCTCTCCCTCTTCTGATAATCAGAAATCATGATACTCCATCCTAAGCTCCGACAGCGACCCACGCTTCTGATGGCCCCGGTCCGATGATCTCTGATGGCCTAAAGATGACGCAGTGACCACGTTTCTAACCTCAACCCATTTTAAACTTAAACCCTAAATCGATCAAGATCATCATCATCGTTGATCTAGAATTTAACCAAGCATTTTTCCCTAACTCTACCACCTTCCAGCTAGCTCTGTTTTTGAACACAAAGTCCATCACCTTGTAGATGGCTAGAACTTAGAGAAAGTGGTAATTCCGTTCATGCACCTCTTTCTCATAGAATACTTGATAAAAAAAATTAATTTCACTTTTAAAAATCATCAACTTCGAAGTCATTTCAATTGATATATTCATAATCTGAAATCATGATTGCTGAAATTTCTGTTTATATTGGGTTTGTCTGTATTCTTATATTTCCATACAAATTTTTTTGTTTAATTTACTTAAATTTATTTTAAAACTTAAAGCATAATCATACAAACATGTTTCCTTTTGATTTCAAAGCCTAAAAGCAATCTGAGATAGAGCTTTTGAATTCTAAGACAGGTTTTGGAACCCGTAGGCCTAGAACAGAGTTCGTTTTGATGTGTATAGACATGCATCTTCACTTTCATGTATATATACATGCAAACACACATTTATCATTCAAGCTTCAATATTATTCACAGCAACAAGTTTTAGTTCAAATCAAAGAGTTTACTCACCTGTGGAGTTTGAATAGAGAGTTTTTTGCTGGGATGTTGTCAAAATTGAAAGCCTGGAAACTATTTTTAACTTGGTCTCAATTTTTTTTGTCTGCAACTAGTTAATATAAATTTGCTTAATCTCTGATTGATTACTTACTTAATTTCTCAACAACAAATTCAAATTCAAACTTACTTACAATTTTATTTTTAATGAAGATAGAGAAAAACTTTGGTCTGCAACTTGAAAACTGGAATTTGCAAATCTTGAGTTGATCCTGATTCTTGTTGTTTATGTGATGATACTAGCTTTTGTTTAATTGTTGAACTTGAATTATGCTTTGATATTGAATTATTTGTTGAAGAACTGAAGTTGTTTTTATTGTAATTTCTTTTCTTGCTTGAGATTTTGAGAAGGTGGTTACAGATTTTTGTTTATTGTGGTTTTGATTTAAATGTTGAGGAAGTTGGTGGTTGTTTTAATTACTTGTTGCTGATGATTTTTCTTTTCTGGATTAAAGATTTTGTATAGGCTTAAGAAATGAATAAAAGAGATAAGAGGAAGGAGATAAAATAGCTTATATAACTTTATTTTCTTTTCTATGATTTTCCAAAAAAATGAAAATAATGTAATGACACTTGTTAATTTCTTTCTACATGAATTACAATTGTTAATTCATTTCTTAAATTCAAATACTTGTTAATTAATATGTTACAAATCCTCCATGTGTCCCTTGCATGAGAAAAATGATACATATATATAATTTCTAATTGTTTTTCTTAATTTAAAAATGCATTTCTCTTTTATTTGAATATATATAATTTAAAAGAAAATATTTTTAAATCAATTATGCATTAAATAAATAACCTATATATTATTTAACATGCAAATTATTTTACGAAGGCTTTTATTTAAATTTAAATTCAAAATCAAATTCAAATCTACTCATATATACACACAAATATATATATATATATTCATATATATATAAAATTTAAATTCAAATGATTTTAAAAACATTTATTATTTCAAATTTTAAACTCAAAATAAATTGAAATGTTATTCATATAAATTAACACATATTTTATTTGTTTTTAACTTTTCAAATTAATTTCCAAAAATTCAAATTAATTACTAATTTTAATTGATAAAATTTTGGGATGTTACAATAACCCTCTATATATCGGGTATGTGGCGTATGCCATGAGACGTCTAAGATAGGTTGGTAACGAGTGGGGTGATGACATATTCGGTTTTATCCATGCCATGTGTGAATGCCAGATAAGGATAGGCCGGTCTTGTCGGATGTAGAGGATTATTTGTGTATCCTCGGTACATTCCTCTAGAGATGTACTGTACGGAAGGTAGTCCCTTACCTGCCATTTTATGGAATCCATTCTCCATACGTGCCTGCCCTTTTGTTTGTAGGTCCTAACATACCGAAATTTATTATGGTAATTTTTTAGCCAAGATTGATTATACTAGACACTATTATATTATCAGTGGATATAAAATGTTTTGGTTATCGTAAGGTAAAAACCCATCCATGTTTATGTGTGGGCGTGATCTTACAAGATACCTTTTGTTTTTGATAAAGAAAAGTTTTATAACTTTAAAATAAATTAGAGGTGTGTTTTCTCATGTTGGTTTACCTGATTGATCTGGGCGTTCATCCCTTTTAATCCTCAGGTTAGACCGAGCATATTCACAGGTTCAGATTTGGATTCTTTGAAGCTTCAGCAGATGAACTAGAGGTCTTTAGGTCGTATTCCACGTATATGTTTATTTTCCGCTCCATTGATGTTTAATTATTAGCATTCGTGGGGGAATGTTATTATAACCATTCAGGCTGATGATTTTGATGTGATTATTGTACTTGATTGATGGATGCAAATTATTCTACAGTTTCTTGTTTGCAAAGCTCATAGATATAATATTATATGTTGTTCTATTACAATTGTGAGATTTTGTGTTTGTTTTAGTTTCTCTTCTCCTCTCTTTTTTCTTCCCTGCAAAAATTCGATTTTCCATTCGGTTTAGGATACACAAGTATGGTTTATTGTCGGTTTGAACTGTGTGGATTTTTGGGTTTTTACAGACAAGCTGTTATAACTATCTGGGTTGAAATAGGTTAGTATACTTGGATTGATGTCTGTATATGTATATATATTACAGTTTGGTTTTGTGTAAAGAATTGCAGTATATTATAGATTATTCATTCCGCTGTGAGATTCCGTGTTGGTTGTTTCCTTTCTCTCTTCTTCTTTCTTCTTTCTTCTTTCTTCTTTCTTCTTTCTTCTTTCTTCTTTCTTCTTTTTTCCCCTTTAATGATCGGGTTTTCTGGCATTCGATTGCTCTGGATGTGAAATAGTGGACGTATTAGTGTCGATTTTCGAGGGTCGAAAATCCCGACTGTTACATAATCATTTCTAAGCATACGACCCATACGCCCTAAACTAGCGTTGAATGTCAATTCTTTTAACCATAATACTAATAAAGGTCATTTTCCTTCAATTACCCAAAATTTTAATAATCATAACCAGGGATTCTAATATTCATAACAATGATGAAATATCCATATCCAAACTGTAACAAATAGACTTGTAAATAGAAAAGGAAACCCAATTTGTTACATCAATTCAGCGGGATATTCGAAACAATAGGAATTGCAATCCTAACTTAATATTCTATTCAACTCCTCTTTTACAAAGAAATAAATGAAGGAATTTTGTGGAATAAGTGGTGTAAACTACGAATAGAATTCATGCTCTACACACTTATTTTATTTTTGAAGAAAAAGAAGGGGGAAGTGAAATTGACTATGAAAATTTGCAGAAATAATACAAATTACATCAAATTGACTTAAAAATTGAGAATCTCCATCTAGGATTGACATTTCAATATAGAAAGAAATTTTGGAGGTTTTTTTATTTTGTTTTCGCAAGCCCAAAATCCTTAGCGCATATTCAAATCCAGATATGTATACTAATCAATTACTAAAAAAGAAATACTAAGTTTTCCACTCATTGATTATCTTTATTTCTTCCTATATGTATTTGCAATACCTAAGCAACTCTTTTCCTGATCTCCCTCTTTTGATATATATATATACACACATAGTGAAGGATATATATATATATATAATTTTATTAGATTTTGAGAGGTTAGAGGAGAAGAAAATAGATAAAAAGAATAATGAGAAAAGAATTGGAATCCTTACCTGATCCCTAATTGAGTTTCTAAATCCAACCGAAGAGAGAAAATGGCAAAGGTTCATAGAGTTCTCGAATATTTATGAATAAAAAGTGGCGGGGTAGAGTCCTATTTATAGGAGATGAAACGTACCAAAATCGTGGGATAAAATAAGATCAAAAACAGATAAATTTGGGCCATTCCTCAACACAAAACCCTGGCAGCTATTTGAGGCAGTGGCCGACTACCTATGCTTGACCGATCGACTGATAGGGGTCGACCGGTTGGTCAAATAGTTCGAATGCTCCTCTTATTTAGGGAGCCCTGATTTGTTTCTGTTGTTCGTTTATTTAATTCCCTAATTAACTTTCAACGTTAATTGTTTAGCTTGACGGTTAATTAATCCCCAGGTAAGCATACAGTTAATTTTTGAAATTTAAACCCTAAATTTAAATACTCACTTGAATTTAAATTCAAACTAAACTAATTTAAATTGGAAAACTTCAAACACTCATAACTTCTTCGTTTGTGCTCCATTTTTAGCATAATATATGTGAAAACAGATCCGACTTTTTCCATGAACGCAACAAAATAATTTTCACGATAAAATTCTAACTTTTACAAAATTTCCATATATCTTATTTTATTTAATTCACTTAATTTATTTATGGTTGATTTTACAGGGTGTTACACCTCATTCTTTATGGTCGTGTACTTTGGAGTAGTATACGAGGTTAAAATTAATTTCATTTAAGAATATTCTACAAAATCTTACAAGATAATGGTTTATAAGAAACCCTATCATATTCTAGGCCATGGAGTTGGCAGGTTGTGTGAGTCGAAATACTACACATAATAATAGTACATGAGGGATGTCATATGGATCACCCAAAAGAATTTTAGGAGCGATTGTCATTGGCCGACCAAGTTGTATTTTAAACGTAAGTATTGTAAACAAAAACCAAATCAATTTGATAAGGCAATTTACAAAATGTTCATGAATACTCATTCCGCTGCACTAAGAAATAATTGTGGTTTTAAAAGTACCAACTTCATAATGTAGGAATTTCTTTTAGAATAATGGATTTGGATACGATACAAGAGTAAAATTGATTACGAGGAGTGAAATGAAATTAACCAAACCTAAGATGAACACAATGCATTAGAATGTCTAATATGTAATTTTACATATTGAAGAGAAATTATGAATTTTTTAATCAATGCTAAGAATAGATAATCAACAATTGTCAGTTAAATCATTAGAAGTACTGACTCTATGATATGGTATGAAGCGTAAATCCGAAATGGATTCCAATACATGATCAAAACATGATTTTGATAGATGTACCCGAAGGGATACGATCCATTAGCTGCAAATTTGTCTTCAAGGTAAAGACTAATGCAATTTGAACATAATGAGCAAACATTGATAAGAATGATATCGAAAATTTTAATTGTTTAACTACAGATTCACAATTCGATGTACTCAGTTTAATTCTGATTTTGCTCACAAAATTATCCCTTGATATGACTTTGTTTTTTGGTACATATGTATTAAAAAAGAAAAATCTAAATAATGATTTAGCATAGACTATTTGCAACATAACAACCAAAGTATCTTGAAGTTGGTGGGAGCGATATTGAGTTTGTTGGTTTTTGGATATGTATATGAAGATATAATTCGACAAGCATCAAGTTGAAAAAATGTTCTAATAGATATATCAAATATTTAGATTTTTAATCAAAATGCAGAGAAAGTGTTTGTCCATAAGAAAGCGCATTAAATGTATTTCCGAAGTATAAGTAAAGAACATATTGCTGATTGTTAATGATGTACTTATATTAAAATCAACAACACTTTGGTTGTTTAATACTCGATATTGGATTTGTAAATTATATCTTTTTATAATAAGTATAAAGGATGATGGGAATGTGCCAAATAATATATAAAGACATCATATTAAGTTATTCAATATGGAATATGTTAGATGTATTTCTTATGTACTGGTAATTGGAATTATAATAGATTTTGTATTGTCTATAATATCATAATTTGCTAATCTATTTGATATATGAAGCATATATCAAATCAAAATTGCAATCTTTAGATCATAGTATATAGTATTCTCTAGTATTTATGAAATGCTAGAGGATTGTTTATAGAAACATCGAGCTCCTTATGAAGAAATGTTCGGACTCGAACTTCATAAGTGTCGTCAAGTATAATACGTCAATATTAAATTTGTGTTCAAATTTTAATTAAGAAGCTTTACGTTGGACATGTTCTACTACTACAAAATAGGTCATTTGCTTCAGACGTTTAACCCATATTGCTTCAGCTCAATGATCAATGCAAATGAAGATGATGCAACATGCCAAATATGTTGTCTCGGTTGTTGGACCGAAGCACAAGATGCTTTCTCTTTCATCATTTCTTGATGACCAAAGCAATTGACCCTCTTTTGCTTCGGTTGTCTCATGATGGCTGAAGAAAACGTCAATCTTTTGTTTCGGTCATTTCACGATGACCGAAGCAAATGTTAACTGAAACAAAAAAAATGATGTAGTTTTAGATTTTAAAACCTAGAACCTATCAAATTGCATATAAGAAATACATAAATGCATTATTACTATGAATCTTGTTGAACAAGCTGTTCAATTATGTTATCAACATAATTCGTATTTACTACATAGACCAAAAATGAAGTACAAATAGTATACAAATACATGATGAAACTACAACATGTTCACTACATATTTGTACAAACAAAGTAATCTTACAAAGAAGCTTAACCTAACAGCAAATTCATTAGTAGGAGCAACAACGTTTTCAAGCAAATATTAATGAATCCTTCTTGATTTCCTTTGTTCTCCATAAATAACAAACGTGGAGTTACTTCCATTCCAACTCATCTATTTTTTTTGCCCAATTCATGTTGTCCACATTTAGCATCATGAAGTCCACTTTATACCTAAAATATTCATGATTTTATCATAATATGTTCCATTAAAACATTGAGATATCAATCGAAAATAAATGGTAAGATACATCAGAGTTTACGAACATAAGCTTGGTTCTCTAAGTTTTGTATTTTCATTTTGTTTTAGAAAAATAAAATGAAAAGATTTTAATTAACTACGAAGTGAAAGTTCCCATGAAGTAATATTGAAAACCATGCTAAAAAAGTTTACAATTACAAGAACTTTGCATTCATTATGAAGAATGAAATGAGAAATCTAATGATACATGGATTGTCGCTCAACTTTGTATGCAGCACAAGTTAGATCCTTGCACACTTCACAACAATCTACATAAAACTCTATTACTGTAAGCAAACCATTTGAAACTGCCTGGAAAATGACAAGAATGAGATTCAAAATTCTAAATAAAATATGTTCACTATATTATGTCCAGATTATGGTAGATGTATAAATATGTGTGCATGAGTAAAAAAAAAGGAGACAAAAGAAATGTATAAAATAGACTAACCACTTCATATGTAACAGTAGCAACATATAGATCTTTTAAAGAGACTGGTATTATGGCGAGATAAATGGAAGAGTTCTGTTGCTGAAGAAAATGATGCTAAAGTTATCCTTCAATTAAAGCTTATATTTGGGAATTCTTCTGGCAATATTCTATAATAAATATGTAGTTTTATTGTAATCTTTACGCTAAGCTCTTCATGACAATATCCATCATATGTTGATTTCAAGAATTATAAATATTGACTTGCAATATATATAGTGCAAACAAATACAATAAAAATAAAAAAAGTTGACTTTCACCGTATATAATGCAAGATTTGGCTCCTATTTCTTTTGGTTAATTAACGCAATAATGGCCGAAAAAACGTGTATATACACAACAAATAAATTTCAATACTAAAAAGTTTGGACATTCTAAAAAAGGGATTAAGATATAGGATCATTGAGGTAAGAAGTCGACTGCCAAGATCAATGAGAAAAATGGTGAGATTAATTGCTTAAATCAGAGACGAAGCTGTAAGGGAGCAAGTAAGGGCCATGGCCCCAAATTGATTTTCAAAATTTTGTAATATGGTTAACTACTTGATGGTACTATGGTTGAAATAGCAGATAAAAATACGCCTGAACTACATAAAATTTGACTACTTGATGGTACTACTTACTAATGGAAGGAAGTGGTTTGTGCTGCCACCATTTTGCACCTGCATAAAATTCTGGCAAAGGTGGCAGACAAGTCCGTAAAAAATAATGGCCCCTATGTTATGAAATTCCTGGTTTCGTCCATGGCCTAAAGCACGTACGAAGTTTGAAAGGGAGTGTTATTCAGTTTAATTAAGCTCTCATTTTATCTAATGTAAGAGTATTGTTTATCCTCTACTAAGCGATTGATATTACGTAACATATAACAAGATTTGTGTTTATTATTCCATCTAAGGTCAGTAGTTATCAACAGTGTCGGCCCTTCACATTGGGTTGCGAGGTTGAAAAAAATTTGTTGCCATCAGGAATTGAAGTCTGGACCTCAAACATGAAAAGAGCATACTCAACCAACTTGACTAGCAACTTTTCATTAAATAAAATGCATCTATGTATATTTAAAATATATTATTCACCGTCAATATTTTTCTCCACCAACCTGTTGCCCCGTCGAGGGGGTTTTCCTAGACGGCTGCCTGCTTGGCCTTGCCCTAGGGCCGGCCCTGGTTATCAAAAGCATAAATTTTTATTTCAATTTTGAACTGTAAATAATAAAATTATAGTACACGAGTAATATATGTCAAGCTCTCAATTATTGACAGATTATAAAACTTGATATAATTCAACTAATAAAAGAATAACAGAATAAACTGGTTGATCATAAATGACAGCTACAGTAAATCTAGGAATAATCTGTCAATAACCCTTCTAAGTGATGTCGATGATCCTTTAGACAATAGCAGACCAATAGACTTAAAAAGGGTTGAATATACTGTCCTTATTTAATTCTCATATGCATGTATGTTAACATACAAGGGACCATATTTTATCTCTATGTACATATTGCTTTTTATTTCATGTAACAGGACAACTGCTAACAAGCGACTGAATTTAGTGTCCTGATTTAATTCTCATATTCCACATTAACATACAAGGGACTGAATTTGAAACTAACCTCGCATCATCACAAATATTTATCATATGAGATGTCTCGCATCGATAAAAAGTATATAAAACTATTGTACCCTCATAGTGAGGAGAAAACTTCTGTCATGTAACTCTACTGACCTTGCATCCTATGCTCGACCGGTCGACTGCTGAGGGTTGATCGGTTGGTTGTATAGGTCGATTGCTCCTCTTATTTCTGGAGCATCGATTTATTTCCGTTGCTCATTTATTTTATTCCCTAATTAACTTTTAATGTTAACTGTTTAACTTAATGATTACTTAATCCCCAAGTAAACCTATGGTTAATTTTTGAAATTCAAACTGTAAATTTAAATACTCATTTGAATTTGAATTCAAACTAAATTAATTTAAATCTGAAAACTTCATACACTCGTAACTTCTTCGTTTGAGCTCCATTTTCAGCATATTATACATGGAAATAGATTAGAATTTCACCATGAATGCAAAGGAATAACTTTCATGGTCAAATTCCAACTTGTACAACATTTTCTCTTTAAACCCTGTCTTATTTAATTTAATTCACTCAATTTATTTATGACTGATTTTACGGGGTGTTACATTATTCCCCTCTTAAAAAGGATTTCATCTCAAAATCTTTCAAGGAGTGAACAGCGTAACGCGCAATAACATCCATGTTACACAACCTAGTTATCTACACAACCAACTAATTAACCAAAGTGCAATCTAATCATGTAATGCAGACATACTAAAATGAGCTCAATCCTAGCATAGGTGTGTAATCGTGTCATGCAAGTATCTATCCAAATAACCTAAATAAGCATAAAAGTTTCTACATGAGTGTAAAGTGGTTGTGGAAAAGTGTGGCAACCATGACGCAACAAAATCCTAATTTTTGAGAGAAAATTTATCAGCGAAAAGCTCTGGATGAGTGATCTTCATCTTCTCCTCAGTTTCCTATGTGCTTTCCGCCGGGTTGTCTCTCTTTTGTACTTGGACCAGCCTAATCATTTTGTTGCAGAGTCTCCTAGTTCCGTGCACCACAATGCATGTAGTGACATGGGGCACTGTCTGCTCCATCTAGAATACCCCCAACTGATCAGGCTCAACTCTACTAGCGGTGCCATGAAGGCATTTCCTACGATGAGAAACTTAGAAAACATTGTGGACTTCTACCAACCTAGCAGGAAGTCCACGCGATAAGCAAGTTTTCCTATCCTTTTCAAAACTCTAAATGGTCCAACAAATCAAGGAGTTAGTTTTCTAGACTTGCCAAATCTAACCACTTTTCTAAGAGAGGAGACTTTGAAAAATACAATATCTTTAACCTCAAACTCAAGCTCTTTTTCCTTCTTCTATCTGCATAAGATTTCTAATGGTCTTGCACTGTCTACATTCGTTATTTGATCAACTTTACTTTTTCCATTGTATCACGAATCAAATCGGGTCCGAGTAATAACTTGTTGGTGGTTTCCTACCCACAACTTAGCGATTTGCATGGCCTTACACAAAGTGCTTTAAAAGGTGCCATATCAATCATCGCTTGATGGCTATTATTAGACGCGAATTCGATCAATGGCAGTGCTGCTCCCAATGCCTTCGAAATCCAAAACACAAGCCCTCAATAAGTCTTCCAATCCTATTCACCCTCTTCATTTGACCATCAGTCTGCAGGTGATATGTAGTGCTGAGATTTAAAGAAGTTCGCAAAGCTGCTTGTAGGCTTCTCTAAAATCACTAGTGAACATGGGGTCCTTATCACTAACTATGCTCATAGGAATTCCATGCAGCCGAACTACCTCCTTGATGTAGATTTGCATGAGAGCAGTGGCAATTCTATTGTTCCTAACCAAGATAAATGGGTACTCTTAGTGAATCTGTCCACCACAACCCAAATAGCTTCGTTACCCGTTTGACTTCTAGGAAATCCCTCCACAAATCCATTGAAATATGCTCCCACTTCCAAGTCGAAATTCCCAAACGTAATAGTAATCCACCAGGCTTCCCTAGCTCAGCTTTTACTCTCTGACCTGTCAAGCACTTAGCAACAAACTCAGCTACATCTTCTTCATTCCATGCTAAAAGAAAATCCATGTATATCTTATGCCCTCTGGTGTGAATGTCACACTCCATAGGCACCTCTCTTAAAAAATTATCAACCATCGTAACATAAAGGCATCCATCCCTTCTTAAGCATCTGCTCTCATCAACCGAATTCCTACGAGCATGAGAAAAATGCTCTCCTCTCCTCAACTTCTTCAAAATCTCTACTAACTTTTCATCGTTCACTTGCTTAAACCATATACGGTCCATCAAGGCTGGCCAAATCTTCATGCTACTAAAAATCCTAAAATGGATTCTGTTGGCTGTTGGAAGTTAAAATTTGAGAGAACTCCAACTGCCTCCATTCATATATAGAACCTAGTTAGTGTGCTTCAGACTAAGGGCGTCGGTGACTACGTTCCCTCTTCCAAGGGTATACTAAATATTAAAGTCAAATGATGTTATATATTATATCCATCTCTGCTTCCTAAGATTCAAATCGTTTTGGGAAAATAGGTATTTGAGTGACTTATGGTCATTGTATAACTCAAAACTTTCTCCCAAAAGATGATGCCTCCACATCTTCAAGGCAAAGATGATAGCTGCCAACTCCAAGTCATGTACTGGATATCGTTTCTCATGATCATTCAGTTGCCTACTAGCATAAGAAACTACTTTTCCTTCTTGCATTAGAACTGTTCCTTACCTATACCACGAGCATCTATGAAAATCATAAATGGTTTGGTTTCATCGAGAATAGTAAGCACAAGTGCACTATTCAATAATTCCTTAAGCTTCTCAAATGCCTTAGTGCATCTATCGTCCTAAGAAAAGACTAGATTCTTCTTAGTCAATTGGGTTAAGGGGGCTTCTATTCTTACAAAGTTCTTGACGAACTTTCTATAGTAGCCTACCAACTAGAGAAACCTTATAACCTTTGATGAATTCCTAGGACTCTTCCATCCTCGAAAAGCTTCCACTTTGGTAGGTTCTACTACCAATCCTTGCTTAGAAACAATGTGCCCAACAAATCTAAATTCTTTTCTCTAAAAGTGGAATTTAGCAAATTTGGCCTTAAGCTGGTACCTTCTAATTAACAAGAAAATTTGTCAACACCCCAAATTTGAAGTTGAAACAGGCATAACACTTTCAAAACCTTCCATTGAATGAGGGAAATTTGTTTGAGCTTTTTATATGGGTAGAAATGATTAAGCCTTGTCTTTAGGACCTTTCGACGCAGTCGAAAGGGTAAACTCCCTCTTTATTATTCCTTTCGAATGAGCTGACCGGGAACAATGTCGAAAGCACCTTTTGACCTAGAAAATATTTCTTAGGTCAAGAACTTAATGGCTTTCAGAAGTAACTAAGTTGGGAAGGTATCGACTCTGTCGATAGAGGTAATTCTTACAATTTGATAGATCTGAATGAAGGATTGTAGAAAATTGGGAAACTCAGGGTTTCGACTTGGTCGAAAGGGAAACCTTTT
Organism: Allium cepa; assembly: GCA_030765085.1. Lineage (NCBI taxonomy): Eukaryota > Viridiplantae > Streptophyta > Magnoliopsida > Asparagales > Amaryllidaceae > Allium > Allium cepa. Next base: position 734,371,467 of record CM060935.1, on the reverse strand, counting down.
AATTACATAGGCAGCAGGATGATGTATCCATAATAAGCGATGAAATCTTAGCTGCTAAGCAAACACAATTATCATAATCTTCTTTTTATTTAACTCAATTGTATAAATTGACCAAATCCCAAATTTAATTTGAGAATTAAGGTTTACAATTTTAAGAAACATATAAGGGAAGAATGGAAGAAATCAGATCTCTATAACTGACCCCTGGGACGTATTTATAGGTCTGGGTTTGGACCTTTTGACTCTAACCTATCGGCATGGTCGAAAGGTAAACCCCTATTGCTTTCGCACATGACTACTGAGCCATACCTTTCGACCTAGTTGAAAGGGTTTTAACCATCCTTATGTTGGTGCTTGAGGTTAAGCCTCTTCCTTTTTCTCTATTCCCCTTCGCCTTTATCGAGAGGGGGTTGCTAGATACCCTTTCGACCTTGTCGAATGGTTTGTTGTTGGACTATTTTGACTTGGATGCTAATGTGCCTCATAGTTGATTTGGACGCTTGCCTTGAAACCAGTCTTCCTTTGGCCTTGATTAAGTTGAAACACCTGAAAAGGCTTTGTTTCAAATGAACTCCTTCGAAAGCTTTTGCCTTGATTAACTCGGAACCCTATGTTCTTATGGCAGTAATTGTTAGCTCTTCCTTCATGCATGAGAGTGGCTCTAACCGTTTCAAAAGGCTATGTACGCTTTTGAAAGGTCTAATTTAGTGGAAGACCCCTTCAATGTGCATATAATGAGACGAAGCCAATTGCTTTGGGCGGTTTTTAGGATATATGGAGGAAGCATATTGCTTATGGACTTCGAAGGGTAGCCTCTGACCTTGTCGAGAGCTCCTTGTTGATGCAGTCGAAATATTATTTTGACCTCATCGAAAGGTACTACTGGTGTGTTTTTGCCTCCTTGTCGGAAGCTGTGACTAACCTGACCATCTTGGTGCTTCTTGACCTTTACCTATGCTCTTATGTTCCTTCTTTCATGCTTTTATTCCTGAGAATATTTTATGGTTAACATTTAGCCCTCCTAGTATGAAAGAAACTTTCGTTCTTTAGGATAAAAACTCCAAGAAGTTTCTCTTTTTATTTCCTACGAAATAGGTAAATACCTCTATTAAAATTTTAACCTTGTTAGGAGATCTTAAAAAATAATCTTAATTTTATAAAGTTAATGTTCAAGATGTGGCATGTTAATATTTTTGGATAAAATATTCTCAGATATACATGATTAGGAATATGGAATAATATCACCTGATTTATAGACAATAATTTAATTAAATGAACCTTAGGAGAAAGTTGGCTATATTCTCTGGGCAATCCTTCCTCGAGTCAAATCTCTCCTAACACTATTAGTTAATAATTCTTACTTAGTGAGAAAGTAGTAAGCAATCTAGTATCAACTTCATTTGGTGATATGAATATCTTTCATTGGAATTGAATTTTAGATTTAATGAAGAATTCACAGACCATTATAAAATTCAATAATAAAATATAGAATCCTTCAAAGTCAGGTACCCAATGGGGGTCTTAATCAAAAATATGAAATTCACGAATTACCAACAAAATTCATAATAAGGTTTAAAATCCATAAAACCTGGAATCTAGTAAGAGATCATCCAAAATCCAATGAAGAAATCATGCACATGTATCCATAAATCATCATTGAAACCCTCCAGGAAGCGTTAGAACCCACTAAACAAAAACCTATGTTAATACCCTATATTTGAAGTTAAAATAGGTGTAACACTTTCAAAACCGTCCTTTGTATGAGCGAAAGGTACCACTGGTGTGCTTTCACCTCCTTATCGGAAGTTGTGACTACCCAGACCATCTTGGTGCTTCTTGATCTTTACCATGCTCTTGTGTTCCTTCTTTCATTATTTTATTCTTGAGAATATTTTATGGTTAACACTTCTTAAGGTTTCTAATACCTCTCTTAGATGGTCCATATGCTCCTCTTTACCCTTGGAGAAAACCAAAATATTATCCACGAATACAACAATGAATTTATTGAGCTGCCCCCTAAATACCGTACTCATCAAATCCACAAAATATGCAGAAGCATTCATCAATCCAAAAGGCATCGCTTCAGGTGTTTGAAATGCAGTCTTCGACTTGCTTTCCTCTACAATCCTTAACTGATGGAATCGAGTTGCTAAGTATAGTTGAGAAATGACTTTAGCTCATCTAAGCTGATTAAACAAGTCGTCAATCCTAGGTAAATGGTACCTATTCTTCCTAATCAACTTGTTCAGTTCCCCATAGTCAATGCAAAGTCTCAAAGAATCGTCTGCCTTAGTGGCAAAAACAATAGAGGCTCCCCACTTCGAAATACTCCTACGAATGAATCCTTTATTTAATAGCTCAGAGATTTGCTTATCCAATTCTCTTCTTTCTCTAGGGCTATGTGTCTTAAAGGCAGTGCGGCCAGCCTTGCGTCCTTCTCTAAATCTATTCGAAATTGATCTTCCTATGGGGTAGGAGACCCGAGACTTCCTCAGAGACATCAAGAAATTCACAAACTACTGGTACAGATGATGGTTCTCCAACAACAGATACACTTAGTGAGTATAGATAGCTTAACTCAACTAAATCTTGGGGGTGTACAAAGAGTATCAAGGTCACAACCTCCATAACTTCTTAATTATATAACCCTTCTATCACAATCAAGAACTGCTCCATAATATGCTACCCAATCTATACCTATGATAAGTCCATGCCCTTCAAAATTGAGAACTTATGCATTATATATGAAATCAACATCTCATATGTCCAACAATATGTCTTTGCAAATAAAAGAGAGATGTGTCGAACCCCCAATAGGATTAGAGACCACTATTGGGCTTGTGACAATCTATGTTTGAAGGTTTAAAAGTCTACTACATTCCCAGCTATGAAGGAATGCGATGCCTATGAATCAAATAGGGTACAAATTGTAACCCCTAAAATAAGGGTCCTACCTTTCAAGGCTACCTTCCCTTGATCTCTCGGTGGCCTGCTTGCAATAGGGGCAGCTTCAATAGCATAAGATTGTTCGCTTGATCTTTCCTTGTCCAACTTAGGGCATTGATTCTTGAGATGCCCTTCCTTGTGGTAATTTAAGTACTTCCCTTAAAATCTTCTTTCATCAGACGTACCCTACAATCTTTAGCTTCATGACTTTCTTTTGGCATCGCTTGCACACCTTACATCCTTCTTAAACTTCCCCTTTGACTTCTTGTTAATCTAAAAGCTTCCTTTCTTAGACCCTCCTTGCTTTTGGAAGATGCAGCCATCTCCTTCCACCCCTTATTTTCCACATTGGCCATGTGTAGCATTGCCATCTCCACTAACATTTCATACGTGTCACCAATGGATAATTAGGTCAACAACATTTCTCTAAGCAGGGAATTTAGGCCCTTCACGAACCTCATGGCCTTTTCCATAGGTGTATCCATGAAGCTCATCCCAAATTTAGCTAACTCTATGAACTTAGCTATATACTCCTTAAGGGTGGAGTCTCCTTGCCTAAGTTGAATCAATTTCTCCAGTTGTAGACTCACTTATGTCTTAGACATATTTCTCAAACACGTTTTTGAATTCATCCCAAGGGAAAATCCTTCCAGCGTTCTCCTTAGTCGCTAAGTTCCCCCAATCTTGAGCTTCTCCTTTGATATGGCAAGCGATCATCCTCCTCTTTAGCTGATCCTTCCAACCAAGCTCTCTAGATATCTTCTCGCAGTCATTAACCTATGCTTTAGCCTTCAGATATCCCCCAGTTCCATAGCAGGTCTTCCCTTCAAGATTAAGAAAGTAACTACACAACATAGGAAAGCCAACAGGATGGGGTATTGCATCAGCAGGTAGGGAAACAAGTGCCATTGATGCAGTTGAAGGAATAGGAAATTGATGAACAGTCCTAAGATATTGTCTAAACCATCCAGGCATTCCTTAAATGGAAGGTCTTCTATAGGTAGGGATCCCATTTTGGAAAGAATATTGATTATCAGATATATCAACTATTTGTAGGTTAAATCTTTGGTTATGATTCCTAAGATAGTATTTGTTATCCCGCCTTTTGTTTAGGTCGGGGTATCTTAGATTCGGGCTAAGTGGATGAAATGGAAATCGGTTACAGTTGAAATCATGGACGATAGTTGAATAGACTCGGATGGACAATGCTCAAAAAATGGCCGAGTACCTGATCAAGGTGAAATCGGTATGAAGTGAGAAGGAAGGCCCGATGATGCCACATTTCAAATTTCAAGTTAATCGAAGTTCGTATGCTCGAGTTATGGACAAGTGAAAAATTTATATGGATCGATCTAGAACAATCCATAAAACAACGTAAATCGATAAAGATCGAGCAATATCTCAAAATCCACAAGGCCAATTCACTTGAAACTTTTAGATCATCAATAAAATAAAGAGTGGAGCCTACATAAATGATCGCAGATCACAAAATGGAGATTTGAAAATGGCCAATCGTTATTGGCCGTTCGTTTTTGCCAAAACGATCGGTGTAGTTTAGTGCACAATCATGTTCCACAACGATCGATCCATATCTCCTAATTTACAACTCAGAATATTCCATATTTTAGGAGCAGTGTCAAGAGGTATGTGGGACTCCCCACAAACGATCGGTGAATATTTGGCCGACCATATTGATTATCAAGTTAAGGCTAACGGTCATTATGGTGGGCCCCTATGGACCAAGAGAGCCTTTTTCCAAAATTTTAGAGAAATATCTCATCATCTCTCCCAATAAATACAGGCCTCTTGGTTCATTTTAGGATATTTGGATGCTGCTGATTAGAGGAAACTTCATTGTAATCAAGTGCTGCCTTTATTTCTCCATTGTAATCAGATTCATAAGTGATTAATAAAGGCAAAACCTTCAAATTGGACATGGGCGTACAACACCAAACCACTATAATTCTCTTTTTTTTATTGCTTTTTATTTGTTTTAGCCTAATCCTTTTCTTGGTTTAATTTAATCTTCTTCACTTACTTCTCTAGTAAATCTACCCTTGGGTGTTTGTGACCAATTTCGGCACAAACATTTTAGTACTTTATGTAACGACCCGCCTTTCATTCCATAGAAAGATGCATGATTAAGAAGAAAGAAAGGGATAGAAAAGAGAAAAGATAGAAAAGAAAGAAACAAACAACATCAGAATCTCCCAGCGGAACGAATAAATTATATTATATCACATAAGTTATTGCACATTATCATATACATTAGAGTTATACAGCTAATACAACACAAACTAGACAGTTATAAACACCTGTCTAGTTACTACAACTCAAGTACATCACAGAAAACAAATACAACACTACACAGTGGAACCACTATATATATACATCTACACGCTGAAGCCTCTTGCTCCATATCTCCTCCAGAACTCGTCAAAGCTAACCTGAATCCCTTGACTACTCATACATAATATGAGTACCCAAGAGTTTAATAAAATAGAAAATAAACACCTAGGTCAGACATGGGTCTGGTGTGAGTAAATGGGATAAAGTTGCTTAACTTTTAAAATCCTTTGAAAATAAAAGGTATCACGTAAGACTCCCCACAAATAAACATGGGTAAGTTTTTGCCTTAAGCTAACCAAAATATTTGATAGAAAATCCAGTGATATTATAATAGGATCTAGGGTTTCCAAGTAATAGAAAATAGCCGAAATTGTTACATTCATTAAATTCCAGCTACTAGCCACAAAAGTGGGTAATACAATCAAAACCGTAAAGGGCACGTAGGAAGAATCGGTTTCCATCAATGACAGGGCTACTGTCACGGTATGGGGACTAGATCACCGTAACGAGGATCCACCCTAAATCCCCCGCAACACAAGGCCGGAACCATCCCTTACTGGACAGTCCCAAACAAGACAACCCCATAGATGGCCGTCGCCAACTGCCCGCACAGCCGAATAAAAAGGGACCTCTAGGCAGGGTTAGATCTCGTCCTACTTGGGTGCTACCCACTTAGCCTTGCTGCACCTCCCCTGTTTTAGCCATTCCTGGTTGATGAGGCTTGAGGCTACGATTACCTTTATAGAACACGTCTATCTTAGAATACTCGTCGTCCACCTGACGATGTTCTGAAAGCATTAAATCCATGCAAGTTCGTTCCGGGTTGAATGAAATCGAAGGCACTATCTCGCTACACTCATTTTGGAATCACCCTCAGAGTTAACGACAATAGCCCTCGCACTCTGAATCTTCATCACGAACCTGAAAGTATGACCCCGTTAAACTCATATTGGAATCACCCTCAGAGTTTTAACGACAAATGGTCCTTACACCTCGAGTCTTCACTCTTCACTTGAGATTCACGACCTAATGTTTAATTTGGATCGATGTAGTTTTGGGAATTCCAAATTTGAAAACCCGATCCCGGTTTCATCGAAATCTAAAACGCCATCTTAATGTCGAAGTGATTTTAGTTTGAACAATTAATTCAATTTAAAATATTGAATTCACATAGCATTATTCACAGATAAATATACACATTTATCATAGCTATAATCAGTATCATATCATAGCACATCATAGATTATTCAAATTATAAGCGTCAACCAAATCCAAAAATTCCATTCAATTAATCATCCATAAATAGGAATCATTAATCCAATTTATAATTAATTTAATCAACTTAAATTAAATTAATTAGTTGAGAATTAATCACATAATCCTGCTCAAACAATCATTAATTAATTACAACATTTAATTAATTAATCAACCTTTAATCACTTTATAAACCAATTAATTAATCTTTAATTAGAGATTGATTATCCCTTAATTATTTTCTAAATTAATCACCCTTGATTAATTTATACTTAATTACAATTAAGTAATTAATCTTTAAATTAATTACACAAATTAATTATTCTTTAACCACTTAGTAATTAACCTTAATTACTTCCATTAATTAATTAATTATAATTCCTTAATTAATTACATTAATTAATTATATCTTAGTCACTTCATTGATTAATTATCCTATAATTAATCACATTTATTAATCAATTAAACCTTTGATTATTATCATTAATTAATGATCATCTAATTACTTTCATTAATTAATTATCCTTCTAATTACATTTAATAATTAATCTTTAACTTAATTAAATTCATTAATCAACCTTGATTAATTCCACTTAGTAATTAACTATCTTTAATTACTTCATCAATTAAACCAACTCCTTGATTAATTACACTAAGTAATCCTTTAATTACACTGAGTAATTATCACTTAATTACTTCCCCTAAGTAATTATCTTTTAATTACTTTCCATAAGCATTTCCTTTTAATTACATCCAGTAATTATCCATTAATTACTTCACTAAGTAATTACATCACATTAATTACATTAAGTCATTATATTTAATCTCATCATCAAATGATTACCTTTAATTAGTTAACTAAAATTAATCATATTGGCTTAATTAATTACACTGAGTAATTAATTACTTTATTAAGTAAATAACCTTTAAAAATCTTCTTAACATTAAGCACTTAACCTCTTAATTACTTATTACTCAATTATTTCCTAATTGATTAACCTTGATTAATCAATCCTTAATTAAGTAATTAATTTCACTTAATTAATTATATAAATTAATTTATCTTAATTTAATTACCCAAATTAATCATTTAAGTTAATTAAGTAATTATATTTTAATTACTTTAGTTAATAAAACAAGATTAAATTAAAATAAATCATTTATTACATTAACTCTTAACTTCCATTTTAACATAAATTAAAATTTAAAACTTGAATATGATTTATTAAAATCATTATTCCTTGATTCAAGTTAAATACTTTTTACTTAAGTCATAATTATATATCAACAATTATATATTAAGTTGAAAACATTTATACCTAATTACATATTTACTCTAATGTAATATTTGTATAAATCAAACTATTTTAAAACAACATTTAAACTTTAAAATCCATTTCCTTTAAAATTTAAATTTGTTTTAAACATCATTTCTAACTTTAAACATTTTATACCTCTTTTAAAAACCAGTCAAACTTTGATAAAAATTTAAGTTTGTCTTTTTAAAATTTGAAAATCACTTTAGATTAAAACCTGGTTAAGTTAAAAACTGGAAACAAATATTGTTCCCAAAACAGGCTCGTGACAACCCCCGCGACAACTCGAAGCAACAAAGATCACAACCCTCACTTCGTATCTACCCGAGACGAACACGAGGAAAGCACGAAAAAAACTTCGGGTCAGGCCTTTCTTTCCCAAACCGAAAACTCTGACGCATGCAAAAATCATTGTGCACATGCACAACCAGAAAACTCACCGTCGACCAACTTTCTGGTCTTCGGCAACTCACCTTCAACCTCGACAAACACTCTAGCTAAGCAGATCAGCGAATCACGAAGCAAACTCAAAAACGACACTCGCACCCAAAACTGGAAGATGCACGAGATCAGAAAACCCCCTGTCGCCGACCACCCACGCCTTCTGAAACCCAATGGCAATGACCAAAGATGTGCCTCTAGCCACCGAAGCCATTCCCCCCTACACGATTGAACTCAGTGCGCTACCGATGTCGTTTCACCTCGACAAAGCCGACTCCCCTCCCAAATTTCACACTAAAACCTAAAATACTTTCGACTGCACAACACGATCATCGGAAAAATCTGCACCTATTTTTCCATCAATCTACCATCCTCCAGCCTCCTCCATGCCAAAGCTCGCAGCACCAGTCATCGCCGATCATCGGCAAATGGCAAAAACCCAAAAATCGTACATCATTCAATATCTCGGCCAATACACCATTAAAATCTATAAAATTTATTTCTAAATTCATGATTTGGATTCACTATCCATATTATAAAATCAGATATATAAATTAACATATTTGATTTTAACCTTTCTTTCTAATTTTTACCGTAATCCTTAAATTTACAGTACATTTAACAAATAAAATAACTTAAAATTATTTTTAAATACTATAACACATTGTTACTTACCTTTTCTTTTCTGAAATCAAAGTCTAATTTTGATTTTACAGAGAGATAGGAATTATTTTGTGCTGGTAGTTAGCCTGTTACTAATAACAGAGCACAAGTATAAATATTTACAGATATTCACACATGAAATCAAGCATCTTCATACATATATTCAGATGAAATGAAGCATGCAAACCATATCACAACTTCATCACACAAAATCATCACATGCAACGTCTAAAACCGTTTTTAAATAAGAGTTTACTCACCATTATTGAAGAGCAGAGGACAGTGATTATGTTTCATTCTTGATTACTGTTGTTTGCAATTGATTATGGTTGTTGAATTTTACTTGCTGTTTTGAATTTGCTGCAATTGATCTTTACAGAAATGTTGATTTTGCTTGCATTTGAGAAGATCACTTTGATTAGAGGTTGTATTTGAAGTTAGAACTTGCTATAGGCATTGATTACAGCTTTGCTTTTTTTTCGAACTTGAGATTTGTTGAGTTTGCTGATTTTAAAATCCTGTTTCGATGAATCTGCTGTTGATCTTCATTTTATTTTGGTTTGTATTTGTTGCAAGACCTCGGGTTAGTGAATTTTGAACTGATTGCTTGCATTTGGTTTATATGTTTTAAGAAGAGGAAAGGGAAGTACAGAGGAAATTTTTTTACTAAAGAAAATAAAATGAACAGCCCTTTCTTCTTTTCCAAAACATCGTTAATTTTTATTAAAACAAGATGTATCCACTTGTTATCTTAGAATGCCAAACGTTTACAAGTGTTATTTCATGGTTTAAATGTCTTACACATGTTACATTTCAATATTAAAATAAATTTCTTCATTTTATAATTGTTTTTAAATTCATTTAAATTAATTTCTTATTTATATTAACATGTTCTCATGTTTATTCTCATTTTAGCTTTTAATGTTTACCTAAACAAATTACCTTTATTAATTATAAACTATGCTTAGTTGATTGATATATTTTTAAATTATATCTTCCAAAGTTAAAATTTAAAGAAAGAAAATATAAAAAGAAAAAGATATTGAATTAAATCTTATTTTAAAGTTTCAAACGAAAACATTGTCCTTTAATATATATGAACTAAATTTATTCCAAAAGCCAATTTTTAAAGAAAACAAATTAAACTTTTATTATAATATACTATTTAAGCTATTATAATTACTTTTGAAAATATAAGATAGATTTTTAAATAAGCTATTGAAAAGTTTCTATATTAAATTCAATCAGATCTTCCAATTCACAATATATATATTTATATTTATATATATATATATATATATATATATATATTATAAATTTGAAAACATTTTTTATATTAAATTAAAATTAAAATCAAACTTCCTATTTGCAATGTATACACTAATATATACATTATAAATAGAATATATTTTAGCTTAGAAATATAAATTTTATAAATTAAATATTTTTAACTTTGAAAAGAATAAAATTCCCAAATTAAATTATTATTATAAATTTTGAAAAGATAACATTTGTCAAATTAAACACTTATTAGTTTTGAAAAGATAATTAGATTATTAAATCAACATTACACATTTTAAAATAATTATTAATGGAAATTATTAAATAAATATTGCCTAAATTTCCGGGACATCACATTCCTCCCCTCTTAAAAGAATTTCGTCCCCGAAATTTAAAAGCAAAGACAATTCAACGATCCCATACAGATTTTAATTTTAAAACAGCAAGCATATGCTATCAACCATATACTAGCAATAATAGCGACCAATTCAAACAAACAACACTAACTATCCAGACAAAATTCTGGACAGAGCTTCCTAGAGTTTCCTAGGTGCAAACATCGGGATACTCGCTCTACGGAATCTAAACTAGCTACACCATTCCGATCTAAAGCTCCTATATCTAGATCTACAATCTAAATAAGATAGAAAAATCCTGATCAACTTCCAAATCTCCCTAGAACTACTGGTCCTAAAACCAGTGATAGATCATACACGTACTCCCTTAGAGATACGTGAAATACATAACGAATCCCAGTTATCAGAACTGGCAATTCAATCCTGTAGACCAAATACTTAACCTCAAAATAGAATACAGAAAGATCCAATACACTTCTGAGCTATCCTCCGGACTTACCCAATCTTATTGCTCTTACGATCAAAGAAAATCTACCCAAAAATTAAATCCCTGACTTCGAATTCTAAATTCCTTTGTCTCTTATCCACAAAACTCTACTGCTGATCTTGGGCTGCCTTCAACCTTCTATATCAACCAAATCTCGCAGATGCTACACGAACCCAATCTGGTCCAAGAATAAGATGATCTCCAGATCCTTACCCAACAAGATGTTTCTTTCAAGATCCATCAAAATCCACCACTCAAACTCTACTATACAAACATCAGAAGACTTCAAACACCCTACTCCTATCCAGAAAAACAAAACAAATGCACTAGAAAACCAAGCCTTAAAATCCCGAATGAATTCCTATAGAAATCCTCTAATCCAAGACAAATACAAACCTCCGAGGAATCCGAGGTTGCTTCTATTCTGAAATAGCTGCCACCTTGCTTCCGCTGCACAATACTGATCCGAAGAAGATGAGAATGCCGTCGATGAACATGCACACAAACTAGTCCGACACATCCCAGAAATAAGGTTCAACAGATCCAAAAAGAGAAAACTCAAAAGTTCCAAGAAATACTGAGTTGTTTCACCAAAAACTCAACCTAGGAGACATCATTCTACCCAGCTGAATTACCGGTAGCTCCAAGAACCAAGTCGGTACGAACTCCATCTCTAATGCAGACAAATCTCTGACTTCCCTGAATACATTCAGAAAATCTCTGACAACTCTAACTCCTACATCCTCTAGAGATGCCTCAATCTCAAACAAACATAACTAAGAGGACTTTCGAACCATCGCAAGTCACTTTTGCGATTCTACCCAGTTCAGATTCCAAAGAAACTGTTCTTTCTTAACTAATCAGAACAGCTTAAGCCTTCAAAAAGGAGAAACTGATGGTCCACCCAAACCACAACATCAAACCCAACTGAGCTTCCAGGAGAAGTGGACAAGCCCTCACCATATACCCGGCCTACTGATAAAAGAATCATAAAGACTCCTGAACCATCGAAGAAACATGCCACTCTACTACTTTCGGACTCCACCGAGGATACTGCTAAGCCAAGAGACCTTCCTGACAGGACACTCAACACCACCGAGCTGATACTGCTGCCAAAGACTTTCTTATCCAAAAGTTCCTCAAATCACAAAGCTATATCAGACAAATCCATAAAAGAGCCTTCCAGATAGACAAATATCTCTCAAGAAACTCGGCTTCAAACTAAACACAAACACCAAGCTGAACTGAGCCTCAAACTCCAATACAAACAAAACTCCCTCCTATGGTTGCCAAGATACCATCACTGCTTCAGCACTTTCGAATGATCCAAACTCTAGAAAATCCGCTCGCACGAGCGCAACAAAGCTTACACTCCAAAGATGGACTCCGAACTTTGAAAAGATTTCCTTCAGAGAAAGATGAAATCCATACACAATACAGCAAAGCTTACTCAAGATACCCAATACTGCCCTAGCAGATACACTTCCAACCTCTACACCAGGACTTCTTCCACTAGTGGTATCGTGCTACACCCACCATTACCCCCATCGACCTTTAGATCTTATATTGGAAAACCCGAACAGGTAACCCAATCAAAAAGGTAGGTATATAGGTATATATAAATAAAAATACAAATACGCTCTCTCAAGATAGAAATCACTCCAAAGCCTAGGTATTCACTCAACCTAGCGCTCTGATACCATAATCTAATGACCCGCCTTTCATTCCATAGAAAGACGCATCATTAAGAAGAAAGAAAGTGATAGAAAAGAGAAAAGATAGAAAAGAAAGAAACAAACAACATCAGAATCTCACAGCGGAATGAATAAATTATATTATATCACATAAGTTATTACATAGTATCATATACATCAGAGTTATACAGCTAATACAACACATACAAGACAGTTATAAACACCTGTCTAGTTACTACAACTCAAGTACATCACAGAAAACAAATACAACACTACACAGCGGAGCCACTATATATACACATCTACACACTGAAGCCTCCTGCTTCATATCTCCTCCAGAACTCGTCAAAGCTAACCTGAATCCATTGACTACTCATACATAATATGAGTACCCAAGAGTTTAATAAAACAGAAAATAAACACTTGGGTCAGACATGGGTCTGGTGTGAGTAAACGGGTTAAAGTTGCTTAACTTTTAAAATCCTTTGAAAACAAATGGTATCACGTAAGACTCCCCACAAATAAACATGGGTTAGTTTTTACCTTATACTAACCAAAATATTTGATAGAAAATCCAGTGATATTATAATAGGGTCTAGGGTTTTCAAGTAAATAGAAAATAACTGAAATTGTTACATTCATTAAATTCCAGCTACTAGCCAAAAAAGTGGGTAATACAATCAAAACCGTAAAGGGCACATAGGAAGAATGGGATTCCATCAATGGCAGGGCTACTGGGGTACCGCCTGTCACAGTACGGGGCCTAGATCACCGTACCGAGGATCCACCCTAAATCCCCTGCAACATAAGGCCGGAACCATCCCTTACTGGACAGCCTCGAACAAGACAACCCCGCAGATGGCCTTCGCCAACTGTCCACGCAGCCGAATAAAAAGGGACCTCTAGACAGTGGTAAATCTCGTCCTACTTGGGTGCTACCCACTTAGCCTTGATGCACCTCCCCTGTTTTAGCCATTCCCGGTTGATGAGGCTTGAGGCTACGATTACCTTTATAGAACACATCTATCTTAGAATGCTCATCGTCCACCTGACGATGTTCTGAAAGCATTCAATGCATACAAGTTCGTTCCGGGTTCGAACGAAACCGAAGGCACTATCTCGCTACCCTCATTTTGAAATCACCCTCAGAGTTAACGACAATAGCCCTCGCACTCTGAATCTTCATCTCGAACCTGAAAGTAATACCCCATTGAACCCGTATTGGAATCACCCTCAGAGTTTAAACGACTAATAGTCCTTACACCTCGAGTCTTCACTCTTCACTTGAGAATCACGACCTAACGTTTAATTTGGATCGATGTGGTTTTCGGAATTCCGAATTTGGAAACCCGATCCCAGTCTCATCGAAATCCAAAACGCCATCTTAATGCCTAAGTGATTTTAGTTTGAAAAATTAATTCAATTTAAAACATTGAATCCACATAGCATTATTCACAGATAAATATCACTCATTTATCATAGCTATAATCAATATCATATCATAGCACATCACATATTATTCAAACTATAAGCATCAACCAAATCCATTCCATTCGATCAATCATCCATATACAGGAATCATTAAACCAATTTATAATTAATTTAATCAACTTAAATTAAATTAATTACTTGAGAATTAATCAATAATCCTGCTTAAACAATCATGAATTAATTACAACATTCAATTAATTAATCAACCTTTAATCGCTTTATAAACCAATTAATTAATCTTTAATTAGAGATTAATTATCCTTTAATTATCTTCTAAATTAATCACCCTTGATTAATTAATACTTAATTACAATTAAGTAATTAACCTTTAAATTGATTACACAAATTAATTTTTCTTTAAACACTTAGTAATTAACCTTAATTACTTCCATTAATTAATTAATTATAATTAATTACATTAATCCTTAATTAATTACATTAATTAATTATATCTTAATCACTTCATTGATTAATTATCCTATCATTAATTACATTTATTAATCAATTAAACCTTTTATTATTATCATTAATTAATGACCCTCTAATTACTTTCACTAATTAATTATCCTTTTAATTACATTTAATAATTAATCTTTAACTTAATTACATTCATTAATCAACCTTGATTAATTCCACTTAATAATTAACTATCTTTAATTACTTCATCAATTAAACCAATTCCTTGATTAATTACACTAATTAATCCTTTAATTACACTGAGTAATTATCACTTAATTACTTCCCCTAAGTAATTATCCTTTAATTACTTTCCATAAGCATTTCCTTTTAATTACATCCAGTAATTATCCATTAATTACTTCACTAAGTAATTACATCACATTAATTACATTAAGTCATTATATTTAATTTCATCATCAAATGATTACCTTTAATTAATTAAACTTAATCAATTAACTTAAACTAATCATATTAGCTAAATTAATTACACTGAGTAATTAATTACTTTTAGTTACTTTATTAAGTAATCACCTTTAAAAATCTTCTTAACATTAAGTAATTAACCTCTTCATTACTTATTACTTAATTATTCCCTAATTGATTAACCTTGATTAATCAATCCTTAATTAAGTAATTAATTTCACTTAATTAATTATATAAATTAATTTATCTTAATTTAATTACCCAAATTAATCATTTAAGTTAATTAAGTAATTATACTTTAATTACTTTAGTTAATAAAACATGATTAAATTAAATAAATCATTTATTACATTAACTCTTAACTTCCATTTTAACATAAATTGAATTTTAAAACTTGAATATGATTTATTAAAATCATTATTCCTTGATTCAAGTTAAATACTTTTTACTTAAATCATAATTATATTTCAACAATTATATTTTAAGTTGAAAACATTTATAACTGATTACATATTTACTCTAATGTAATATTTGTATAAATCAAACGATTTTAAAACAACATTTAAACTTTAAAATCCATTTCCTTTAAAATTTAAATTTGTTTTAAACATCATTTCTAACTTTAAACATTTTATACCTCTTTTAAAAACCAGTCAAACTTTGCTTAAAAATTAAGTTTGTCTTTTTAAAATTTGAAAATCACTTTAGATTAAAACTTGGTTAAGTTAAAAACTGGAAACAAATATTGTTCTCGAGATAGGCTTGCAACAACCCTTGCGACAACTCGAAGCAACAAAGATCACAACCCTCACTTCGCATCTACCCGAGACGAACACAAGGAAAGCACGAAAAAAACTTTGGGTCAGGCCTTTCTTTCCCAAACCAAAAATTCTGATGCACGCAAAAATCATCGTGCATGTGCACGACCAGAAAACTCACCGCCGACCAACTTTCTGGCCTTCGGCAACTCACCTTCAACCTCGACAAACACTCCAGCTAAGCAAATCAGCGAATCACGAAGCAAACCCAAAAACGACACTCGCGCCCAAAACCGGAAGATGCACGAGATTAGAAAACCCCTTGTCACCGACCCCCCACTCCTCCTGAAACCCAACGGCAATGACCAAAGATGTGCCTCGAGCCACCAAAGCCATTCCCCCTACGCGATTGAACTCAGTGCGCCACCGATGCCGTTCCACCTCGACAAAGCCGACCCCCCAAATTTCACACTAAACCCTAAAATACTTTCGACTGCACAACACGATCATCGAAAAACTCTGCACCTATTTTTCCATCAATCTACCATCTCCAGCCTCCTCCGTGCCAAAGCTCGCACCACCAGTCATCGCCGATCATCGGCAAATGGCCAAAACCCGAAAATCATACATTATTCAATATCTCGGCCAATACACCATTAAAAACTAAAAAATATATTTCTAAATTCATGATTTGGATTCACTATCCAGATTATAAAATCTGATATATAAATTAACATATTTTATTTTTACCTTTCTTTCTAATTTTTACTGTAATCCTTAAATTTACAGTATATTTAACAAATAAAATAACTTAAAATTATTTTTAAAAACTATAACACATTGTTACTTACCTTTTGTTTTCTAAAATCAAAGTCTAATTTTGATTTTACAGAGAGGTAGGAATTATTTTGTGATGGTAGTTAGCCTGTTACTAATAACAGAGCACAAGTATAAATATTTACAGATATTCACACATGAAATCAAGCATCTTCATACATATATTCAGTTGAAATGAAGCATACAAACATATCACAACTTCATCACACAAAATCATCACATGGAACATCTAAAACTGTTTTTAAATAAGTGTTTACTCACCATCATTGAAGACCAAAGGACAATGACTATGTTGCATTCTTGATTACTGTTGTTTGCAATTGATTATAGTTGTTGAATTTTACTTGCTGTTTTGAATTTGCTGCAATTGATCTTTATAAAGATGTTGATTTTGCTTGCATTTGAGAAGATCACTTTGATTAGAGGTTGTATTTGAAGTTAAAACTTGCTACAGGCTTTGATTACAGATTTGCTCTTTTTTTTCGAACTTCAGATTTGTTGAGTTTGCTGAACTTAAAATCTTGTTTTGATGAATCCGCTGTTGATCTTCATTTTCTTTTGGTTTGAATTTGTTGCAAGACCTCGGGTTAGTGAATTTTGAACTGATTGTTTGCATTTGGTTTATATGTTTTAAGAAGTGGAAAGGGAAGCACAGAGGAAAAAAATTTTACTGAAGAAAAAAAAATGAACAACCCTTTCTTCTTTTTCAAAACATCCTTAATTTTTATTAAAACAAGATATAGCCACTTGTTATCTTAGAATGCCAAATGTTTACAAGTGTCATTTCATGGTTTAAATGTCTTACACATGTTACATTCCAATATTAAAATAAATTTCTTAATTTATAAAGGTTTTTAAATTCATTTAAATTAATTTCTTATTTATATTAACATGTTCTCATGTTTATTCTCATTTTAGCTTTTAATGTTTACATAAATAAATAACCTTCATTAATTATAAACTATGCTTAGTATATTAATATATTTTTAAAATATATCTTCCAAAGCTAAAATTTAAAGAAAGAAAATATAAAAAGAAAAAGATATCGAATTAAATCTTATTTTAAAGTTTCAAACTAAAACATTGTCCATTAATATATATGAACTAAATTTATTCCAAAAGCCAATTTTTAAAGAAAACAAATTAAACTTTTATTATAATATACTATTTAAGCTATTATATTTTTAAATAACATAAATATTTACTTTAATTAGTTTTGAAAATATAAGATAGATTTTTAAATAAGCTATTGAAAAGTTTCTATATTAAATTCAATCAAATCTTCTAATTCATAATATATATATATATTTATATATATTATAAATTTTAAAATATTTTTTATTAAATTTAAATTAAAACCAAACTTCCTATTTACAATGCATCCACTAATATATACATTATAAATAGAATATATTTTAGCTTAGAAATACAAATTTTATCAATTAAATATTTTTAACTTTTAAAAGAATAAAATTCCCAAATTAAATTATTATTACTATAAATTTTGAAAAGATAACATTTGTCAAATTAAACAATTATTAGTTTTTGAAAAGACAATTAGATTATTAAATCAATATTACATATTTTAAAATAATTATTAATGGAAATTATTAAATAAATATTGCCTAAATTTCTGGGACATCACATTCCTCCCCCTTAAAAGAATTTCATCCTCGAAATTTAAAAGCAAAGATAATTTAATAATGCCATACAGATTTTAATTTTAAAACAGCAAGCATATGCTATCAACCATATACTAGCAACCATAGCGACCAATTCAAACAAACAACACTAACTATCTAGACAAAATTCTAAACAGAGCTTCCTAGAGTTTCCTAGGTGCAAACATCGGGATACTCGCTCTACAGAATCTAAACTTGCAACACCATTCTGATCTAGAGCTTCTATACCTAGGATCTACAATCTAAAAAGGATACTGGACCATAGACAAATCCTGATCAACTTCCAAATCTCCCAAGAACTGCTGGTCCTAAAACCAGTGATAGATCATACATGTACCCCCTCAGAGATACGTGAAATACATAACGAATCCCAGTTATCCAAACTGGCATTCAATCATGTAGACCAAATACTTAACCTTAAAAGAGAATACAGAAAGATCCAATACACTTCTTAGCTAACTTCCAGACTTACCCAATCTTATCGCTCTTACGATCGAAGAAAACTTACCCAAAAATTAAATCCCCAACTTCGAATTTTAAATTCCTTTGTCTCTTATCCACAAAACTCTACTACAGATCCTGGGCTGACTTTAACCTTCTAGATCAACCAAATCTTGCAGATGCTACACGAACCCAATCTGTTCCAAGAATAAGATGATCTCCAGATCCTTACTCAACAAGATGGTTCTTCCAAGATCCATCAAAATCCACCACTCAAACTCTACTATACAAACATCAGAAGACTTCAAACACCCTACTCCTATCTTGAAAAACAAAACAGATGCACTAGAAAACCAAGCCTTCAGATCCCAAATGAATTCCTATAGAAATCCTCTAATCCAAGACAAATACAAACTTCCGAGGAATCCGAGGTTGCTTCTATTATGAAATAGCTGCCACCTTGCTTCCGCTGCACAACTCTGATCTGAAGAAGATGAGAAAGCCGTCGATGAACATGAGCACAGACTAATCCGACACATCCCAGAAATATGGTTCAACAGATCCAAAAAGAGAAAACTCAGAAGTTCCAAGAAATACTGAGCTATTTCACCAAAAATTCGACATAGGAGACATCCTTCTACCCAGCTGAATTACCGGTAGCTCTAAGAACCAAGTCGGTACAGAACTCCATCTCTAATGCAGACAAATCTCTGACTTCCCTGAAGACATTTGGAAAATCTATGACAATTCTAACTCCTACATCCTCTAGAGATGCCTCAATATCAAACAAAGATAACTAAGAGGACTTCTGAACCATCGCAAGTCACTTTTGCGATTCTACCCAGTTCAGATTCCAAACAATTGTTCTTTCTTAACTAATCAAAACAGCTTAAGCCTCCCAAAAGAAGAAACTGATGGTCCACCCAAACCACAACATCAAACCCAGCTGAGCTTCCAGAAGAAGTTGACAAGCCCTCACCATCTGCCCGGCCTACTGATAAAAGAATCATAAAGACTCCTGAACCATCGAAGAAACAGGCCACTCTACTACTTTCGGACTCCACCTAGGATACTGCTAAGCCAAGAGACCTTCCTGACAGGACACTCAACACCACCGAGCTGATACTGCTGCCAAAGACTTTCTTATCCAAAAGTTCCTCGAATCACAAAGCTATATCAGACAAATCCATAAAAGAGCCTTCCAGATAGACAGATATCTCTCAAGAAACTCGGCTTCAAACTAAACACAAACACCAAGCTGAACTGAGCCTCAAACTCCAATACAGACAAAACTCCCTCCTATGGTTGCCAAGATACCATCACTGCTTCAGCACTTTCGAATGATCCAAACTCTAGAAAATCCGCTCGCACGAGCGCAACAAAGCTTACACTCCAAAGATGGACTCCGAACTTTGAAAAGATTTCCTTCAGAGAAAGATGAAATCCATACACAATACAGCAAAGCTTACTCAAGATACCCAATACTGCCCTAGCAGATACACTTCCAACCTCTACACTTGGACTTCTTCCACCAGTGATATCGTGCTACACACACCACTACCCCATCTACCTTTAGATCTTATATTGGAAACCCCGAACAGGTAACCCAATAAAAAAGGTAGGTATATATGTATATATATAAATAAAAATACAAATACGCTCTCTCAAGATAGAAATCACTCCAAAGCCTAGGTATTCACACAACCTAGCGCTCTGATACCACAATGTAATGACACGCCTTTCATTCCATAGAAAGACACATCATTAAGAAGAAAGAAAGGGATAGAAAAGAGAAAAGACAGAAAAGAAAGAAACAAACAACATCAGAATCTCACAGCGGAACGAATAAATTATATTATATCACATAAGTTATTACATATTATCATATACATCAGAGTTATACAGCTAATACAACACAAACTATACAGTTATAAACACCTGTCTAGTTACTACAACTCAAGTACATCACAGAAAACAAATACAACACTACACAGCGGAACCACCATATATATACATCTGCACGTTGAAGCCTCTTGCTCCATATCTCCTTCAGAACTCATCAAAGCTAATCTGAATCCCTTGACTGCTCGTACATAATATAAGTACCCAAGAGTTTAATAAAACAGAAAATAAACACTTGGGTCAGACATGGGTTTGGTGTGAGTAAACGGGTTAAAGTTGCTTGACATTTAAAATCCTTTGAAAACAAAAGGTATCACGTAAGACTCCCCACAAATAAACATGAGTAAGTTTTTACCTTGCGCTAACCAAAATATTTGATAGAAAATCCAGTGATATTATAATAGGGTCTAGGGTTTTCAAGTAAATAGAAAATAGCCGAAATTGTTACATTCATTAAATTCTAGCTGCTTGCCACAAAAGTGGGTATTACAATCAAAACCGTAAAGGGCACGTAGGAAGAATGGGTTTCCATCAATGGCAGGGCTACTGGGGTATCGCTCATCACAGTACTGGGCCTAGATCACCGTACCGAGGATCTACCCTAAATCCCCTGCAACACAAGGCCGAAACCATCCCTTACTGGACAGTCCCGAGCAATACAACCCCACAGATGGCCGTCGCCAACTGCCCACACAGCCGGATAAAAAGGGACCTCTAGACATGAGTAAATCTCATCCTACTTGGGTGCTACCCACTTAGCCTTGATGCACCTCCCCTGTTTTAGCCATTCCCGGTTGATGAGGCTTGAGGCTACGATTACCTTTATAGAATACATCTATCTTAGAATGCTCATTGTTCACCTAACAATGTTCTGAAAGCATTCAATCCATACAAATTCGTTCCGGGTTCGAACGAAACCGAAGGCACTATCTCGCTACACTCATTTTGGAATCACCCTCAGAGTTAACGACAATAGCCCTTGCACTCTGAATCTTCATCTCGAACCTGAAAGTACTACCTTGTTAAACTCGTATTGGAATCACCCTTAGAGTTTTAACGACGAATGGTCCTTACACCTCGAGTTTTCACTCTTCACTTTAGAATCACGACCTAACGTTTAATTTGGATCGATGTGGTTTTCGGAATTCCAAATTTGGAAACCCGATCCCGGTCTCATCGAAATCCAAAATGCCATCTTAATGTCCAAGTGATTTTAGTTTGAACAATTAATTTAATTTAAAACATTGAATTCACACAGCATTGTTCACAGATAAATATCACACATTTATCATAGCTATAATCAATATCATATCATAGCACACCATAGATTATTCAAACTATAAGCATCAACCAAGTCCAAACATTCCATTCAATCAATCATCCATAAACAGGAATCATTAAACCAATTTATAATTAATTTAGTCAACTTAAATTAAATTAATTACTTGAGAATTAATCAATAATTCTGCTTAAACAATCATGTATTAATTACAACATTTAATTAATTAATCAACCTTTAATCACTTTATAAACCAATTAATTAGTCTTTAATTAGAGATTAATTATCCTTTAATTATCTTCTAAATTAATCACCCTTGATTAATTAATACTTAATTACAATTAAGTAATTAACCTTTAAATTAATTACACAAATTAATTATTCTTTAACCACTTAGTAATTAACCTTAATTACTTCCATTAATTAATTAATTATAATTAATTACATTAATCCTTAATTAATTACATTAATTAATTATATCTTAATAACTTCATTGATTAATTATCCTATAATTAATCACATTTATTAATCAATTAAACCTTTGATTATTATCATTAATTAATGATCCTCTAATTACTTTCATTAATTAATTATCCTTCTAATTACATTTAATAATTAATCTTTAACTTAATTACATTCATTAATCAACCTTAATTAATTCAACTTAGTAATTAACTATCTTTAATTACTTCATCAATTAAACCAACTCCTTTATTAATTACACCAATTAATCCTTTAATTGCACTGAGTAATTATCACTTAATTACTTCCTCTAAGTAATTATCTTTTAATTACTTTCCGTAAGCATTTTCTATTAATTACGTCCAGTAATTATCCATTAATTACTTCACTAAGTAATTACATCACATTAATTACATTAAGTCATTATATTTAATCTCATCATCAAATGAGTACCTCTAATTAATTAAACTTAATTAATTAACTAAAACTAATCATATTAGCTTAATTAATTACACTGAGTAATTAATTACTTTTAATTACTTTATTAAGTAATTACCTTTGAAAATCTTCTTAACATTAAGTAAGTAACCTCTTAATTACTTATTACTTAATTATTCCCTAATTGATTAACCTTGATTAATCAATCCTTAATTAAGTAATTAATTCACTTAATTAGTTATATAAATTAATTTATCTTAATTTAATTACCCAAATTAATCATTTAAGTTAATTAAGTAATTATTCTTTAATTATTTTAGTTAATAAAACATGATTAAATTAAAATAAATCATTTATTACATTAACTCTTAACTTCTATTTTAACATAAATTAAATTTTAAAACTTGAATATGATTTATTAAAATCATTATTCCTTGATTCAAGTCAAAGACTTTTTACTTAAATCATAATTATATTTCAACAATTATATTTTAAGTTGAAAACATTTATAACTAATTACATATTTACGCTAATGTAATATTTGTATAAATCAAACTATTTTAAAACAACATTTAAACTTTAAAATCCATTTCTTTTGAAATTTAAATTTTTTTTAAACATCATTTCTAACTTTAAACATTTTATACCTCTTTTAAAAACCAGTCAAACTTTTCTAAAAATTTAAGTTTGTCTTTTTAAAATTTGAAAATCACTTTAGATTAAAGCCTGGTTAAGTTAAAAATAGGAAACAAATATTGTTCCCGAGACAGGCTTGCGACAACCCTCACGACAACTCGAAGCAATAAAGATCACAACCCTCACTTCGTATCTACCCGAGACGAACATGAGGAAAGCACGAAAAAACTTCTGGTCAGGCCTTTCTTTCCTAAACCAAAAACTCTGATGCATGCAAAAATCAACGTGCACGTGCACGACCGGAAAACTCACCGCCGACCAATTTTCTGGCCTTCGGCAACTCACCTTCAACCTTGACAAACATTCTAGCTAAGCAGATCAGCGAATCACGAAGCAAACTCAAAAACGACACTCGCACCCAAAACTGGTAGATGCACGAGATCAGAAAACCCCCTGTCGTCGACAACCCACGCCTCCTGAAACCCAACGGCAATGACCACAGATGTGCCTCGAGCCACCGAAGCCATTCCCCCTACGCGATTGAACTCAGTGCGCCACCGATGCCGTTCTACCTCGACAAAGCCGACCCCTACAAATTTCATACTAAGCCCTAAAATACTTTTTAGACTGCACAACACGTTCATCGGAAAAATCTGCACCTATTTTTCCATCAATCACCATCCTCCAGCCTCCTCCGTGCCAAAGCTCGTACCACCAATCATCGCCGATCATCGGCAAATAGCCAAAATCCAAAAATCGTACATCATTCAATATCTCGGCCAGTACACCATTAAAAACTACAAAATTTATTTCTAAATTCATGATTTGGATTCACTATCCAGATTATAAAATTAGATATATAAATTAACATATTTTATTTTTACCTTTCTTTCTAATTTTTACTGTAGTCCTTAAATTTACAGTATATTTAACAAATAAAATAACTTAAAATTATTTTTAAAAACTATAACACATTGTTACTTACCTTTTCTTTTCTAAAATCAAAGTCTAATTTTGATTTTACAGAGAGATAGGAATTATTTTGTGGTAGTTAGCCTGTTACTAATAACAGAGCACAAGTATAAATATTTACAGTTATTCACACATGAAATCAAGCATCTTCATGCATATATTCAGATGAAACGAAGCATGCAAACCATATCACAACTTCATCACACAAAATCATCACATGCAACATCTAAAACTGTTTTTAAATAAGAGTTTACTCACCATCATTGAAGAGCAGAGGACGGTGATTGTGTTACATTATTGATTACTGTTGTTTGCAATTGATTATAGTTGTTGAATTTTACTTGCTGTTTTGAATTTGTTGCAATTGATCTTTACAGAAATGTTGATTTTGCTTGCATTTGAGAAGATCACTTTGATCAGCGGTTGTATTTGAAGTTAAAACTTGCTATAGACTTTGATTACATCTTTGCTTTTTTTTCGAACTTCAGATTTGTTGAGTTTGCTGAACTTAAAATCCTGTTTTGATGAATCTGCTATTGATTTTTATTTTCTTTTGGTTTGAATTTGTTGCAAGACCTCGGGTTAATGAATTTTGCAATGATTGTTTGCATTTGGTTTATATGTTTTAAGAAGAGGAAAGGGAAGTGCAGAGGAAAATTTTTTTACTGAAAAAAATAAAATGAACAGCCCTTTCTTACTTTTCAAAACATCCTTAATTTTTATTAAAACAAGATGTAGCCACTTGTTATCTTAGAATGCCAAATGTTTACAAGTGTTATTTCATGGTTTAAATGTCTTACGCATGTTACATTTCAATATTAAAATAAATTTCTTAATTTTATAAATGTTTTTAAATTCATTTAAATAAATTTCTTATTTATATTAACATGTTCTCATGTTTATTCTCATTTTAGCTTTTAATGTTTACTTAAATAAATTACCTTTATTTATTATAAACTATGCTTAGTTGATTGATATATTTTTGAAATATAACTTCCAAAGCTAAAATTTAAAGAAAGAAAATATAAAAAGCAAAGGATATTGAATTAAATCTTATTTTAAAGTTTCAAACTAAAACATTGTCCTTTAATATATATGACCTAAACTTATTCCAAAAGCCATTTTTAAAGAAAACAAATTAAACTTTTATTATAATATACTATTTAAACTATTATATTTTTAAATAACATAAATATTTACTTTAATTACTTTTGAAAATATAAGATAGATTTTTAAATAAGCTATTGAAAAGTTTCTATATTAAATTCAATCAAATCTTCCAATTCAGAATATATATATATATTATAAATTTAAAAACATTTTTTATTAAATATAAATTAAAACCAAACTTCCTATTTACAATGTATACACTAATATATACATTATAAATAAAATATATTTTTGCTTAGAAATATAAATTTTATCAATTAAATATTTTTAACTTTTAAAAGAATAAAATTCCCAAATTAAATTATTATTATGATAAATTTTGAATAGATAACATTTGTCAAATTAAACAATTATTAGTTTTTGAAAAGACAATTAGATTATTAAATCAATACTACACATTTTAAAATAATTATTAATGGAAATTATTAAATAAATATTGCCAAATTTTCGGGACATCACACTTTAACTGAGAAAGCTAGCCCCTACGGATTTGGAGTTTAGATTTGGAATCAACTAGAGAACTTGGAATTAGAGTAATGGTGAAACCATCAACAAGGAGACAGAGAGAGGATAGGAGCCATCATGAAGGGAGTCAGGAGGCTTCCTCAAGAGCTAATCAAACCTTAATCTTCATTACCAGAGACGAGATGGAAACAATGATGGATGCTATGTAGGAAAGGATGCTAAAAAGACAGGAGGAGATGATGCAAAACCTACTTCGACAGATTGGACAAGCTAGAGCGTAAAACCAAGGAAATGGCGTAGGAGGAAACGTCGGAACTATAGATAATGGAGATAGATTAGCATGAGCTGAGAAAATCCAGAATCAAGACCAAGGACATGAAGTTAACAGGGTGCAAGATGGAGTGGACCAACCAGGAGCGTCCCCTGACCAATCAAGAAAGATTGATGCCAATCGATCCATACTTAGAGGCATGCCCCAGGGTCATACTAGATAGGTCCTAGACATGATACCGGGCAGTGGCATTGATCGAAATACGGATGCTCGTCCAAAAGAGTAGATTTCAGGATTCCTCCGTGGACTCAGGGGTGCAGGTTGAAGACAGTGGTCGAAGACTACCACTAAATGACAATGACAAGTTAACGGAAATGATCAGATAGGCTATGAGAGGAGGATTGGTAAATAGGGATTTAGAAGATGTAAAAAGGACCCCCTTTACTCCAAATATCTAACAAGCTAGGAATCTAACAGAGTTTAAACTACCAACGCTTGAGATATATGATGGAAAAACAGATCCCGCTGTTCATCTGACGAGATACATGAGACATATGGATGTACTAGGGGCATCGGAGGATGTCATGGCATAGTGCTTCCTCTTTTTTTTAAGTGATATAGTTGCGCTATGGTTCAGATAGTTGGAAGGGGCTCTATTAGCACATGTACGGAGCCGATCTAAGGTTTATTAAGCAGTTTAGGGTTCACACCTTGAGACCAAAAACGTGATGAGTTTGGCAACACTGGAGCAGAGGGTCGGAGAGTCCCTGAGGAATTTTCTAACACAGTTTAATGTCGCGGTGGCATCGATGGATCGTCTCGATCCATCCATGGTTTTGATGGCATCTGTATATGGAATTGCTGATGGATGGAGTTCAAGGATTCACTGGCACAGGATCACCTATGGATATCGGAGAGTTTTATCATGAAGCAGAAAGGTTCCTATAGCAGGAAGACGCACGAGCAAACAACCCAGAGATGAATGCTGTGCAAAGTGGAAGATCATCAAGAGATGTTAAAATGAATGACAACCGCAAATGTAAAATGAAGGATGGCATTAATGTGTCGAAGAGGCAATGGAGAGAACCAAAATTCTCTTCTTATGCGGATTTGACCGAATCTCTGAAAAGGATTTATTTCGATACTCGAGACCACCTTTATTATCAAAGGCCGACAAGGAGGGAACCCTCTGAACACGAGTGAGCATCAGGAAAGCATTTCCTATTCCATGAGCGAGATGGGAATAATACAAATGACTGTGGGCATTTAAAGGATACAGTTGAGAAACATGTGAGGAGTGGTCAGTTGCAACAATACGTGAGGACATGGGCTGCGGCGGTGGAACGTGAGCAGCCACTGTTCACCTTGAATAAAATTGGCACTGGATCAAGGCATCATCGTTAACTTGTTATCAATTGATTGGGATGACATGGAATAAGTAATAAACTCCATAGTAATACAGCTAAGTCACTTACACATGTACAGGATCAAAGACAGCTCCTAGGCATGCTTTGAGATGATAATGAACCGTAGTACTCGGATTTATCAAATTTTTATTTTTCTTGTTTACTCCAAACTCTGTTTTTTATGAGATCTTGGTTTATTAGTTTTTTGGTTGTATGGACTCTTATTTTATATTTTTCCAAATGGACTTTAGAATGCTTAAATCTGGATTAATGTAATAAATAACACAGATCGCGATTAAGGCCCCAACTAGGTAGATTTGGCAATAATCGCAAGTCGTGAGTCCCTTTGCGGAGAGTGACATGATGGATTCATACATGAATTAAGTCTTCGACTGAGGATCAAGGATAGAGAAGGATACCACATAGACTAAGTCCTCGACTTGGGGTCAAGGCTGGAGAAGGATACCCCATGGGTTAAACCTTTGTTTGGGGATCGAGGCCGGAGAAGGACCCCCTATAGATTAAATCCTTAACCAGAGAGTTGAGGCTAGAGAAAAAACCCAGCAGGTCGTTAGGTATGGATTATACCTAGTAAGGAGTAGGTCGCTTCGCCGAAGAACGACCGGATCGGCCTACTCAAATCGTCGATCATGGATTATGCTCGGCAAGGGTCCAGAGAGACCATGAACACGGATAAAGTTTCAAAGAGATTGCAGATTGGCTTACCGACTTCCAAGATTTTAAATGGCTACGGATTTGGATACAAACCCAGAGTGGTCCCAGATATGGCAAACGACCTGGAGGTGTCATAGATTCAGATATCATCTTCGAATAGAAATGAATTTGGCTTCGGATGATATCGCAGATTTGGTTAATGAATTTGAAATGGATTCGAAATTGGATATCGACTCGGAATAGTCATGATTTCGCTAATGATCCAGAGAGATCAAGGAATTGGATTGGCAACGGATTGGATTCTAGATTGGATAATACGGCAATCAATGGATTATGCACTTCAGATTTTGGATTTAGCAACTCAAAATGCGTCATCCTATAGTAAGGCATGTTTTGGGGGGAAAATGTTATCCCGCCTATTGGTTAGGCCGGGATATCATGGATTAGGCTAAAGTGGATGGATTGAAAATCGGATGTAGTTGAAATTATGGACGATAGTTGAATGGATTCGGATGAACAACGCTCAATAAATGGCTAAGTCCCCAATCATGGTGTAATCAGTAAGAAGTGACAAAGAAGGCCCGATGAGGCCACATTTCAAATTGCAAGTCGGAATTCATATGCTCAAGTTATGGACAAGTGAAGAATTTATATGGATCGATCTAAAACGATATATAAAACAGCGTAAATCGATGAAGGTCTTTCAATATCTCAAAATCTACAAGACCAATTCACTTGAAACTTTTAGTGCATCAATAAAATGAAGAGTGGAGCCTACAAAATTGATCGCAGATCACAAAGTGGAGCTTTGAAGATGGTTGATCGTTGTTGGCCGATCATTCTTTCTTATCCATCCAAACGAACGGTGTAGTTCAGTGCACAATCCAAGTTCGAAAAACATCGATCCATATCTCCCAATTTACAATTCGAAATGATTCCATATTTTAGGAGCAATGTCAAGAGCATGTGGGACCCTCCTAGAAATGATCGCACTTGAATTGAATGCAAGAAAAAGGATCGGTGAACATTTGGACGATCGTTATTGATTGTCAATTTAAAGCCACCGATCTTATGGTGGGCCCTTATGGACCTATAGAGCCTTCTGCTGAAATAGTAGTGAAGTATCTCATCATCTCTTCTATAAATACAGGCCTCTTGGTTCATTTTCAGGATCTTTGGTGCTGGCGATTGGAGAAAACTTCATTGTAATCAAGTTCTACCTTTATTTACAATGTTGAACCACTATAATTCTCTATGTTTCTAATTATTACTTTTTATTTAATTTAGCTTAATCCTTTCCTCGGTTTAATTAAATCTTCTTCACTTACTTCTCTACTAAATCTACTCCTGGGTGTTTGTGACCAATTTCAACACAAACAATATTATTATATGTTGAAAGAAAAAGGGTTGCCTAGTGTCGTGCGTAGCTCAAGGAAATATGCGCATATATATATATATATATATATATATATATATGGTAAGAATTTTGGAAAGCCTTTTCAAAAATAACAAGTATGCCACTAATATGTGTAGTTTTCCTATTGATTGGGAACCATAAGCTCTGATACCAAATGTAACAACCCACCTCGGAATAGGCCTAAATTTTGACCCAGAAAAGGCCTATCGAAACATAGATCCATTCTAAGGCTGGCTGTTGGTTGGAAAAAGAAGTTACAGTACATAGAAATAACTATTCTTTCAGAACTCTTTGTAGATGGAATAAAATATAATATCAAATTGTACCCATTTATTATATAACCATTTTAAATGTCATAATAAAAAAACATCATAAAACTGTCAAAAAAGATCCGTTACATCATTTATTCAAATACTTGGGTATAAAAATACCATAAAAGATAATAAACGTCATAAGCTTAATCCACCCCACCTTCAAGCATCGTCACTGAGAAGACCGCCCTACACCATCGACACCCAATATATATACGATGGTGCATTGCTGTTGTGCTGATCGATGCAGGACAAGCATCAAGGTATAAAAATGAAGCAAACCATCACAGAGGATGTAGTATATCTCACAACACATGGAGTAAAGTATAATATCATAGATGTAAAATAAGAGAGACAATAATAACTAAGTGATCCAAGTATCAGAGTATAGATACATAAAGTTATACATCATAAAATAGAGTTTATACAATAAAAATAAACACAAATAACTATCTCTAATAAAAAGTGAACATTGCCAAGGCTCCACAGCATTACACAGTGGAATAAGCATAAAAATCCATATATAATACAAGATAGCTCCCTCCAGCTTGTCCTCTGCACAGCTATTGTGTCGCACTGAAACCTGCTATCTAGTTTACTTATTTAAGAGCACTTGAGATAATAAGAAGCAAAGCATAAAACCTTGAGTCAGACAATAGTCTAGTGTGAATGGTAAATGAATCTTGAAATGCTATATAAGTCAATATAGTAAGGAATAATGTATAAGAATCATACCCGACCTATCCCTACAACCAAAGAGTTAGCACATAACAACATAATATGCTACTCTAAGTATCATAAAGGTGTAATACAATAAGTGTGATAACGGGTGTGCAGGTATCCCCATCTCCAATAACTATCTCCAATGACTGCCCTAGAGAGATAGATCATGGGGAAAGAAACCAAAGCAACCATAACATCCATCAAACAATCTTCACTATCACTTAATGTGCTCTAGACATATGATAACTCATATGACCGTTCTTCTACAAGAGACTAATAGAAATCCTGGTTTTCAATTGTACTCTCTATAGCCTAAAGCTTGTACTAGACCCATTCTTCTAGTCTAGGGTACATGGATCCATTCTTTCAATATGGGGTGGCCATTCTTCACTACCTATGAGTGTCTTCATGATACCCCGCTTTGAGCCCAAAAGAAAACACTACGAGTATCAACGATCCTTTAGTACACGTATCCGAGCCCTTTCTTCTACTCCAACTAGCTTCCATTATCTTGGAGGAACCATTCTACATTCCCCCACTCAACATATCCTTTCTTCATCGAGTCATTTCCCTTGAGGAACCATTCTACATTGCATATTCTACAACTCCAACATCGAGCCATTATCTCCCGAACCTAACTCCATTCAATGTCGAGTTACCATTCAAAGACTCTAACTTTCATCATGCTATTACGTCGCCATCAGTCATCATGAAAAGGAGCTAACACCTTTAGCACGATCTGTAGAACATCTACAATAGTTCTTAGAAGCTTTACATTCCCTGGAACAACCCTCTAAATTCAGGGCCGAATTAAGCCCTTAATTCATCGCCAACCCAAGC
Source organism: Allium cepa (assembly GCA_030765085.1). Classification (NCBI taxonomy): domain Eukaryota; kingdom Viridiplantae; phylum Streptophyta; class Magnoliopsida; order Asparagales; family Amaryllidaceae; genus Allium; species Allium cepa. The sequence continues at coordinate 734,339,622 of CM060935.1, read as the reverse complement.
CTTAATTCGTCGCCATCTTAAGACCTTAACTCGCCATCAACTCAAATACTTGAATCATCACCAACTTAAGTCATAATTTGTAACGACCCGGAATTTTGGGCAATATCGATTTAATAATCTGTGTACAAAATTTAGCTGGTTTGATAATTTTCTTTATAAAATTGGCTAAATTAATCTTTTAAAGAATAATAAATTTTTAATATGGCAATATTGGTTAGAATTGTTTTTCAAAAGCTAATAAATTTTATTCTATTTATAATATATATGTTTGATATATATTGTGAATGGGAATATTCTTTTGTTTTAAATTGAAAGATAAATTTTAAAATTGTAATATATGTGTATATATATGTTATAATTTGGAATTGTTTGAAATTTAATCTTAATCTATTAATAAATTTTATATGAATGAATATTGAAATGGAAGCTTTGTTTTAAAACATAATGTTTTTCAAAAGATAAATTAAAAGATTAATTTATTTGTTTTCAAAATTATAAGATTGTTATTTATTTTTAAATAGGATAGTTTAAAAAAAAGGTTTAAACAAAGTTTTGTTTTGTCTTTCTCTTAAATATTTAAAATGTGATAGTTTCAAAAGTATTTAAACAAGCTTTGTTTTGTTTTCTTTTAAAATGTTTACATTAAAAATGAATGTTTAAGATTTAAAATAACATGTATAAGATGTATATTATAACTAGCTTTAGAGTATTTCTTTAATAAAGTAACATAAATATGTAAGATATATTTACATTTAAACTAAAAGAATAAAAAAATATACTTAAGTACATGTGTTAATATCTTAAGTCATCTTTAACACATGTAAGGCATTTAGGCAATATGGAGGACAAATGTAACTTTAAAATAACAAGTGTCTTTATTTTTAAAATATATACTTTCTTTAATTTTAATAAAAACATAACATTTTCATTTTACATTGTTTTGCTTCCTTTCAAATGTTTTAGTGGCAAAACACCATTTTCTCAAATATGAAATCAAAACCAAAAGTAAAACACAAATCAAAACCTGAAGTAAAAATCTGAAAAGCAAATTAAAAATCTGCATTTGTACAAGCTTCAACCTGCAAATGAAGTCTTCTGTAAATCCAAATAAAGTTCAATCTGTAACAAAATGGAATGAAGCTCAACTGCAATTCAATCTGTTCAACATTTTAATCAATCAAAGATTTTAAAGCATGCAAGGGCATTTGATTTCAACAGTAAGCAAATACATTTTTTTGAATAATAGTTCAAGCCTGGAAAAAAATAATCCGCTCTGCAAAAGTCAAAAGAGGTGAGTAAATTCTTTTAAAAACAGTTCTTAACAAATCTGTAGTTGAATTTGTTGTTGCATGTGTTGAATTTGCTATGATATTGAATACATGTTTACATTAGTACTGATGTTTATGCATGATTAAGGGTATGGCATGCCTGGGTATAGATGAACCTGTTTATGTTCATCTCTGTCTAATTATAGAAGTTGTTCTTTTTAAAGAAAATGCAAAAATCTTCCACTAACATCATCATTTGACATTGATGATTGAATAAAAGTTGTTGATATTTGTTGTTGGTAATATTAAAAATAGTTTCTGCAAAATTAAACTTACAAATAATTTTTAAAATGTAAATTACAGTGAAATCTTGATTTCTGTCAAAAATCAATTATCTTAAATTCAAATTTGAATTATATACATGTAATCGTGATAAGAAATCATGAATTTAGGCATGCATTTCAAAAAATTTAATTGGATATTTATTGGGAAATTTGGGTTTGAACTTTTCTGAGTCTTTTGGTGATTGCCGTCGAATTACTCGATGATTCGAGTTGAAATTTGGATTGAAGGTAGTATTTGAGGTGTAGAATTAGGGAAAAATGTTGAATAATTTTTCCTATGGCCGAATTGGTCGAATTCGATCGTAATAGGGTTTTAGGACCTGATATTGGAGCTGGCGTTTCTATGAGTGTCTCGTCGTCGTTACGTGACCGGAGTGAGTCGCATCAGTGGGAGTAAGAGGTGGAGAGTTCAGGGAAGTTTCGGTAACGATGGTAGGCAATTTTGAGGTATGTGGAGTCGGCAATAATGGAAATTCCGGCCATGATGGTTGCTTCAGTGTGTTGTTTTTGCTCGTTTTTGACTCTCGAGTTTGTTGATCAATCTGGTGACGTTTTCGAGTTCGTGTGAGATCGTGTGGTTGTAGGGAAGTGTCGCGCCTATCATCAATGGCCAGAGGGGCAGGTGCACCGTGCACGATCGAGTACTGGTGGAGTTTTGTTTTGGGAAGATGGTGATTCTCGGGTTAGTTTTCGTGTTTTTCCTGGGGGCGACTCGAAGGAGGGAGGTGGCTAGGTTCACTCGGGGCAGGTTCGAGTATTGGTTGTGTTCGACTCGAGCATTTAGTGTTTCTGGTTTGAGCTGTGTAATATATATAAGTTTCTGATTTAAACTTATTGAATAAATTTAGATTAAGTTTTAAGTTATAAACAAGTTTTCCAGTAAATGAAATCATGGCCTAAGTTTTAAGAAGAAGTAAATTTACAAAGTTAAAACTTGGTTGTTTTGAAACCAAGTTAATCAAACTTTAAATGTAAATTGAGTTTACCTTCAAATTTAAAACGTTTGAGATGATTTCTTTGAAGTAGTTTTACTTAATTTAAGTTTGAATTTTAATTTAAGAAGAGTGTTTGAATTTAATCAAAGTTTAAGTAAGTGTTCAGTAATGTTTTAATAACAAGTTTCAAATTTATATTGAAAATTAATAAGTTTAAATTAGATAATTTATAATGTATTAAATTTGAAATTGATTACAAAATACATTATTTCCAAATAAGGTTATTGTTATAATTTTGAAATCGAAATAGAATAATATATTTTAAGTTGTTAAATTTTGATTAATTTCAAATAACTTATCTATAAGGATAAATAAGGTTAAATTATTTTGATACGAATTTGAGAATACTTAATAAATATGATTTGTAATTAAGATTAATGAATTCTTAATTAATGATTTTAAAATATAAGAAGTTAGTTAATTAATTAATTGTTTAATTAATTTTAAATAATTAGTTAATTATTTATTTAATTTTAAATAATCACTTAATTATGGATTAATTAAGTGTAATTACTTAATGAAGTAATTAATGGTTAATGATTGAATGTAATTAAGAGGATTTACTTATGGAAGTAATTAAATGGAAGTGATTAATGGTTAATCACTTAATGTTATCAATTAAGAATTGATTAGTATAATTGTTTTAAAGTTAATTAATTATGGAGTAATTAATTAGTTAAGATTTATTTAATGATGGAATTAATCATTTTTAATAGAAGTAATTAGAGATAATTACTTATGTAAGTAATTAAGAGTTAATTACTTAATTAGTTTAGTTAATTAATTAATATGATTAATTAATGAATGAGATTAAATTCAAGATTAATTACTAAGTGTAATTAATTAAATTTGTAATTAATTAATTAAGTAATTAATTAAGGATTAATTGTTAATTTAAATTGATTAATAATTACTTAATGAAGTAATTAAGATTTATTAATTTAACTAATTAATCAAGAATTAATATAATTAATTAAGAAGTTAATTAATTAAGATAAGTAATTACAAATTGTTAATTACTGTTTATGGTTAATGAGATGATTAATTACAAGTTAATTATTTAATTAATTAAAGGATTATTAATTAATAAAGATTATTAATTAATATAATTAATGAAGTAATTAATTTAAGTAATTAATTTAAATATGATTAATTAATTGTAATTAATTAAGGATTAATGTAATAAATTATAGTTAATTAATTTATGAAGGATCATTAATTTTGTAATTAATGATAGTAATTAAAGGTTAATTACTGAATATGGTTAGAATTAATTACTTAAGGAAATTAAGAATAATTAATCGAGGAAGATTAATTAGGAAGATCATTTGAAGATGATCAATGAATTTGATTTGTAATAAATCAATGAAGCAGGAGTTAGGATAATCCAAATGATTAAAGGATAGTAATTAATTTAATTAGAGGTTAATTAAATTAATTAAGAGTTAATCAATTCTGCTATGGGTGATTGATTAATATTGAATGATATTGGATGATTGATATTGGATGTTGAATGATATTGGATGATTGATATTGGGTGACTGGTTGATATTGGATGATTTGGATATCTATGTTGTGATATGCTTCTTTGTGAGATGAATATTTGTTATGAATTATTTATAGTTTCATCTATCTGTTTATATCATCCTGAACGAGTTAAACTGTTTAAAACCCTTAAGTACAACTTGGACATTAAAATGGCGTTTGGTTTCGGTGAGACCGGGATCGGGTTTCCATATTTGGAATCCGAAAACCACATCGATTCCAATTAAACGTTAGGTCGTTAAACCAAGTGGAGCAAGTGAAGACTCGAGGTGTAGGGCTATACGTCAGTATAACTCTGTGGGTGATTCCGTAATGAGTTTGACGGAATAGTACTTATAGATTCGAGATGGAGATTTAGAGTGCAAGGGCTAGGTCGTTGATTCTGAGGGTGATTCCAAAATGAGTGCAACGAGATAGTGCCTTCGGTTTCGTTCGAACCCGGAACAAACTTGTATGGATTGAATGCTTTCAGCACATCGTCTGGCGGACGATGAGCATTATAAGATAAAAGTGTTCTATAAAGGTAATCGCAGCCTCAAGTCTCATCAACCGAGAATGGCTAAAACAGGGGAGGTGCAGCAAGGCTTCGTGGGTCGCTCCCACTGGAGAGCAAGATTTACCCCTGTCTAGAAGTCCCTTATTATATTCGGCTGTGTGGGCAGTTGTTGGCCACAACTGTGGGGTTGTCTTGTTCGGAACTATCCAGTAAGGGATGGGTCCGGCCTTGTGTTGCAGGGGAGTTAGGGTGGCTCCTCGGTACGATGATCTAGGCCCCGTACTGTGACTGGCGGTACCCCAGTAGCTCTGCCATTGATGGAAACCCATTTTCCCTACGAGACCCTACGGTTTTGTTTGTATTACCCACTTTTGTGGCTAGTAGCTGGAATTTAATGAATGTAACAATTTCGGCTATTTCATATTTACTTGAAAACCCTAGACACTATTATAATATCACTGGATTTCCTATCAAATGTTTTGGTTAGCGTAAGGTAATTTTTTTTCCATGTTTATGTGTGGGAAGTCTTACGTGATACCTTTTCTTTCAAAGGTTTTTCTAAAGTTAAGCAATTATAACCCGTTTACTCACACCAGACCCCTGTCTGACCCGAGTGTTTATTTTTTGTTTTATTAAACTCTTGGGTACTCATATTATGTATGAGTAGTCAAGTGATTCAGGTTAGCTTGACGAATTCTGAAGGAGTAATGGAGCAGGAGGCTTCGACGTGTAGATATATGTTGTTTCCGCTGTGTGGTGATATCTGTATCTTGTATACTTGAGTTGTATGAATTAGACAGATGTTTATAACTGTCTAATATGTGTTGTAAAGTTGTGTAACTCTGATGTAATCTCATACTATGCAATATTTTATGTTATATATTATATTTTATTCGTTCCGCTGTGAGTTCTCTGATGTTGTTCTGTTTCTTCTTTCTCTTTCTTTTCTTCTTCTATCCCTTTCTTACTAGTGATGCGATTTCCTGGAGATAGGAAGTCGGGTCGCTACATAATTCATCTCCAACTCAAGCCTTGATATGTCACCAACTTAAGCCCTTGACTCGTCACCAACTTAAGTCTTAATTCATCCCTAACTCAAGCCTTAATTCGACACTAACTCCTATACTTAGCCAATTTCCTTCCCCATGCTATGGAGCAACTCTTCTAGCCAAGCTCTATGCATCAATGCCAATAGCCAAACCATGGGAGCTACCACCTAAGTTTGGTGCCGAATCATGCCTCTTATTTAGGGGTCGAATTTAATCCTTGGAGAATTTGGGGATGCGACTTAATATGTAGGTTCCCCCTATGGTCCAGAGCTCCTCCACCATGTTTCATCCAATTCCGACCAACTTAGCCTTCGATTTGCCCCAATCTCTTGACCTATCTACCTAACATCCAAAACACTAGCAAACAATATCAAAAAATAACATAAAATCATAGATAATTATGCATATGTATCCATTCATCCATACAATACATGAGAATATAAGGATTAAACTAGTTTTATTCTAAATCTAAATTTTACATTAGCATATGCATATAAATGATGGAAATTACACTAATATGTGAATATGAGTAATTAGATTTCAAAACTAATTTCTAAAATCATTTGAAAATCTCATATTTCTGGTCATAAACATATATGAACAAGTGGTTAAAATTAGCAAGCCCTTTAACATGTAAAAACAACCATTTTAACTTTATAAACAAGTATAGATGAGTGAGAGGTCAAGAACTACTCAACAATATCTAAATTACCAATTTCATTCCTTAGATCTGAAGCAGACATCAAGGAAGAAAGACCTAAGTCAGTAGAAATGAAAATCTCTAGCTTCTATATGCTAACTTCCTATCTAATTAATGATTTAACTAAGATTAGTAAGGAAATGATGTGATTTTTAATGGGATTCAGGCTAATGGAGGTTTAGATCTATTTGGAAAAAGAAAGAAAAGACCTAGTTCAGTTTTTTAGCCTCATGTTAGCACAAACCTCGAAGTGGGTTAATGGGCCTAAGCACAGACTTATTTACTTACCCACTAAAACTGACCAGCATCAGCCAAAATTTAATTCTGCCATAACTTTCAAAAAACAAGTCAGATTTTCTACTATGACCACTTTATGGAATGGGAAAACATCATCCTGAAGCAATGGAAGTGGGTTAAGACCCTAATTTAACTACTATCAAAAGTTATAGTCCAAATAAGATTTTCAGGGACAAAATGGTCACATAGAAATTCGACAAAAATCATAAATGTGGTAAATGTCCCTAAGAGTCGTTTTCCAAAATCTTAGAGTCATATGGCCTCGTATGAATAAAATAAAAATATTTTACGATCCTTTGATATGTAAGACATGGGTCATTACACTCTCCCTCCTTTAAGAATTTCACCTCTAAAATCCTCGAAAAAACACAAACACTCAATAATAATTACCCCGCATGCCAAACAATCATGTGTATCATCAAACATATCGTATATGCGACCATGCAATCAATATACATATAACCCTATCCTAGCATGTTTGATGCTAAATTACCATATATGATATTGAAACTGAAAGTAAATACAATAAACAATAAGCCTTACCATATGAAGAGCTCCGGATGTGTGACTCTCATACACTCCTCGGTTTCCCATGTTAAATCGCCTTCACTTTCGCTCCATTAAACCTTCACTAACTCCACCTTCCTCCTAAGCTGTTTCATACCGCATCCGACAATACGAACTGATCTATGAGGTCTCAAGCTTTTGGTTCAATCTCGATATCATCGAGTCGATCCGGTGTAATTATCATGGCTAGTCGTGCACAAACTTCCGTGGATGAGAAACATGGAAGACATTGTGTACACCCGCCATCTTCGAAGGTAAGTTGATCCTATATGCTAAGTTCCTAATACTATCTGCTATTGGAATACGAATCTTAGTGCCAACTTCTCCTTGCTACCAAATAGAATAACATTATTCAAAGGAGAAATCTTCACGAATAGCATACCGCCGACGGAAAATTCTATATCTCTATGTCTTTTATTAGTATAACTCTTCTGCTTATCCTGTGCAACTTTCATTCATTGCCGAATGATCTATAACTTTTCCAAGGTTTCTCTAATCATGTCTGGCCCAAATATTAGTTTCTCACCCGCTTCCCACCAACATGAAGAGGCATTACACGGTCGATCATACAATGCTACATATGATGCCATACCGATACTAGCCTGGTGCTGTTATTGTATGCGAACTCTATCAAATGCATGTGATCATCCCATGAGCCTCTAAAGTCGAGAATGCAGGCTTGCAAGAGATCCTCCAGTATACGATTCACTCTTCTATTTGCCCATCTATTTGTGGGTGACAAGCTATATAGCAAGATGTAGCTCGGTACCCTACTCCTCCTGTATGCTCTTCCAAAATCCACAAGTGAATAACGGATCTCGATCACTTACAATGCTTTTTGGCATACCATGGAATTGTACAATCCATTTCACATACAATTCGGCCATCTTGGCTGCCGATCTACTTGAGTTGATGGGTAAAATCTAGCGCTCTTGGTCAACAGATCGACTATGACCCAGATGTTGTCATACCCTGCTCGAGTCCTTGGCAGCCGATTAAGGAAACCTATCTATATTTTTCCCACTTCCACTCGGAAACTTCATGTGGTTGCAATAGGCCACTCGATTTCTTTTGTTGTGCCTTTACTGACTGGAAGGTCATACACTTCGAGATGAATGTCCCAATGTCCTTTCTCATTCCTTTCCAATATTAGGTCTGCTACCGTTGGGTTGTATGGTCAACCTAGAATAGTGGCACTCCTGTAACACCTCGTCTTGTAGTTCGTCTACATCGAGAATAAACACTCTCTTACATATGGAGCCAACCTTCTCGGTCGAGTCTGTATTGCTTTATATCCTCTGATTGTATTCTTCCTTCTACTTTCGACATGATCTCAGCCAATCTAGCTTCTCGCTTCTGATTGCTACCGATCCGCTCAATCATAGTAGGCCTGATTATCAAACCTACCAACATCTTTGGCTCTAACTCACACTAGTGTAGGCTATAACTTTTCCTTTCTACATCAATACTGCACCTAATCCAGTACCAGTGCATCTGTGTATACTGTCAGCTCCTCATTCTCATACGGAATGGTCAATATAGGTGCACTCGTCAACCTCTTCTTCAAACTCACAAATGCCTGCTCACATCTTGCATCTCAAGTAAAAGTCTGATTTTTCTTTGTCAAATTGGTTAATGGCATGGCTACCTTCGAGAAGTCCTTAATAAAGCTCTATAATATCCCGCCAGTCCTAAGAAACTCCTTACATCAGTAACATTCTTCAGTTGGCTCCAATCCTGAACTATTACCACTTGGCAGGATTTACTACCATACCCTGCTCAGAGATGACATGACCTAAGAATCTCACTTCCCTTCAGAAGTGACATTTTGAAAACTTTTCTTTTAACTTATGCTTTTGTAATACTTCAAGCATAATCCTTAAGTGCACCTTATGCTCCTCTTCTGCCTTAAAATAGACGAGGATGTCATTTGCGAACACAAGTATGAACTTATTGAGCTGATCTCTGAAGACGCAGTCCATGAGATCATCAAAGAATGTCAGAGCATTGATTAGCTCGAATGGTATAACCAACAACTCATAGAAACCAAATAACATATGAAACAAAGTGACCAACACACTCTCCTTTGCTACTCTCAAATGGCGAAATCCTATCGCCAAATCCAATTTGGAGAACAACTTCACATCATAGAGCTGATTGAACAAATCATCAATATGCAGAAGTGGACATTTATTCTTCTTCGTCACCTTATTCAGCTCACGATAATCTACACGCAACTTCAAAGAGCCATCCGTCTTAGTGGCGAATGCTACGGGTTCACCCGACTCAGATATGCTTCTAAGAATGAACCCTGTCTCAACAAGTCATTCTCTTGCACCTCTAACTCCTTATGCTATGTAGGTGACATACACTTCAACAGTCTAGCATCCTTCGTCAAGTCTATACGAAATTCGATCTCTCTATGCAGTGGTAATCCTGTCACTTCCTCGAATACATCCAGATACTCCCTAATGGTAGGCACAGATGATAACTCATCCTGTGGAATCTCAAATAAATATAGAAAGCTAACCATAACCCCATCCTCTGGAAGGCAGCCAATCACTACCGTCCACCCTTTCATAACCCTAATTATCACCAACAGCTTCTGGCAATCCACTACTGCCCATACTTCCCTAGCTAGTCCATTTTCAAGATAATCCCAAACCCAACTAAATTCAAAACAAAACAATTACAAACAAAAGAGCATCTATGACTCGATAAGACCATACCACGACAAACAATACATAGGCTAGTGGAGCCTCCAACATGGTTCATCACAATCAATAGTCTGTCAACTATTTCGGGTTTCAATCCTAGTTAATCTACTAGGTCACTAAATATAAAGGAATGTGAAGCCTCGGTATCGACAAAACACTAATTACATCATAAAGGGAAAGCATAGCTTGAATGACAACGCCATTCCCCTTCTCTTTCGTCGAGGGAGCACTCGACGAAGTCGGAACAACGTTTATAGCATTTGCCTTCACAACCTGTTTCTACTACAATGGTTTTGGATAATTCTTCAGTATATGCCTAGGCTTGCCACAGTAGTAACACCTCTTCCTATCGACTTTGCAGTCTTTGATCATGTGACCCTTTTCCCCATAGCCATAGCAAGTATGGTCCCATTTACCCTTCTACTGAGCATCCCTTCCCTCATTCTTCCCATGAGATAGCTTACTTTTTCCAAACCACTTCTTCTGCTTGCCTCCTCTGCTCTGTTGCGATCTCGGCTCTTCCTTAACAACAATAGCTAAATTGGACTTGGGATATAAAATCTCATGGCGTAGAACTTTTCCGACGAGTCTCTTAAATGGCTCACCGATGTGGTTTACTAGATTCTTCCCCGAGTACTCGTTCGAACCAATGAAATTTTTTTCATTCTTCTTTAATGGAGTGTCAACGACATCTTATACTTTGACAGAACGTCGAGTTCAGTAATGTATTCAGTAATAGACATCTCTCCCTGCTTTAAATCAGCGAATCTCCTGAACAGTACTGACTTTTGAGCAGTCAGAACTAATTTCTCTACAAATCTGGCCTTGAACTGATCCCAAGTGAATCGATCCTCGAGTGTAGCAGTGATAGCATTCAACCAGCTCATGGCCCTTCCTTGAAGCTGTCTAGAGACTAACCTCCTTTTCAAGGCATCATCAATCTCCATATCATGAAAAATACACTCACGGTGTCCAACCAATCCAACACTTTGATGGCAGACTCCGTCCCAAGAAATGACTTGCCTCCCGAAGTAGTGTAATCTTTGTAGAGCTTGAAGAAGTTAGCCCTTGGTGCTTATACTTGAGCACCACCACCAACAGAAACATTTAGAGCAGCCGCTTGGGCATTTTGAAGCATATTCGCCGTCATCATATTAAACATAACTTGCAAGTTAGGATTTGCAGCCCTTGAACCCGATCCTTACTCAACTTCAGAGGTAGAGTTTCTAACAATGTTTCTTGTTTGCTGCTCATTTTTGATTTGAATCAAGAATGATCAATCTCTCAAAAATAGAACCGTGTAAATGGTACTCGTGTGTGCATCCGATTTATATACTATATATGCTAGCATATAGTTTTTAAAATCAAAATGTATAAAAAGTACACGCTCTCATATGTATACTCTCTCGATTTAGTCTAAGTTGAGAACTCCTATCCTATCTCCACTAAATCACGACATTCCTTAGGTTAACCAATGCAACCTAAGCTCTGATACCAAATGAGACGACCACACTACACCACCAGCACCTAATATACATAAAATGGTGCGATAGTCATGCTGATCGATGTAGGATGACCATTAAGTTTAAAAATGAAATAAAACATCACAGAACCTATATTATATCTCACAGAGCATGGAATAAAATATAATATCATAGATATAAAACAGAAGAGACAGTAACAAATAAGTTATCCAAATATCAAAGTACAAATGCATAAAGTTATACATCATAGAATAAAGTTTATACAACGGAAATAACTCCAATAGTTGTCCTATACTACTAATAATAAGTGAACGCTGCCAAGACTCCATAGTGTTTCACAGTGCAATAAGCATAGAAATCCATATGTAGTACAAGATAGCTCCCTTCAGCTCGTCCTCTGCACAGCTACTATGTCACACCTAAACCTGCTATCCAGTCTACTCATTTAAGAGCACCTAGGATAATAAGAAGCGAAGCATTAAATCTTGAGTCAAACAATAGTCTAGTGTGAGCGATAAATGAATCCCAAAATACTATACAAGTCGATATAGTAAGTAACAAGGTATACGAAATATACCTGACTTATCCCTGCAACCAATGAGTTAGCACATAACAACGTAATATGCTATTTTGATTGTTATAAAGGTGTAACACAAAAAATGTGATAATGGGTGTCTATGTATCCCTATCTCCAATACCTATCTTCAGTGACTACCCTAAAGTGATAGACCGTGGGGAAAGAAACCAAAGCAACCATAACATCCATCAAACAATCCTCATGATCACACAACGTATTCAGAATATATGATAACTAGAATGACAAATCTTCTGCCAAGGACTAATGGAAATCCTGGTGTTCAATTGTACTCTCTTTAGCCTATAGCTGGTACTAGATGCATTCTTCTGGTCTAGGGTACACGGATCCATTCTTTTAAGCTAGGGTTACCCTTTTTCACTACCTAAGGGCGTCCTTACCATACCTCTACTTTGAGCACAAAAGAAAACACTCTGAGTATCAACGATCCCTTAGCACACATATTTGAGCCCTTTCTTCTACTCCAACTATCTTCCATTATCTTGGAGGAACCATTCTACATTCCCCCACTCAACGAATCCTTTTTTCATCGAGCCATTGTCCTTGAGGAACCATTCTACATTTCCTACTCTACGACTCCTTTCTACATCGAGCCGTCATCTCCAGAACATAACTCCATCCAAAATTGAGTTACCATCCGAAGACTATAACTTTCATCATGTTGTTACATCGCCATCAATCATTATGCCAATGAGCCAATACCTCTAGCATGATCTATAGAACATATACAATAGTTCCTAGAAGTTTCACATTCCCTGGACCAATCCCCTAAATTCAGGGTCGAATTAAGCCCTTAGTTCATCGCCAACCCAAGCCTTAATTCATTGCCAGCTTAAGCCCTCAATTTGTCGCCAACTTAAGTCCTTGACTCGTCACCAACTTAATCTTAATTCATCACCAACTCAAGGCTTAACTCGTCACCAACTTAAGACCTTGACCCATCACCAACTTAATTCTTAATTCATCACCAACTCATGCCTTAATTCGTCACCAACTCCTATACTTAGCCAATTTCCTTCACGTGCTAAGGAACAACTCATATAACCAAGCTCTATCCATCCATGCCAACAGCAAAACCATAGAAGCTACCACCTATATTTGGTGCCAAATCAAGCCTCTTAATTCAGGGCTGAATATAATCCTTAGAGAATTTGGGGATGCGACTAAGCATGTAGGCTCCACATATGCTTCAAAGCTCCTCCACTAAGTTTCATCCAATTCCATCTAACTTAGCTTTCTATTTGCCCCAATCACTCGAACTATCTACCGAACAACCAAGACACTATCAAACAAGATCAAAGCATAATATACAATCACTGATAATCATGTATATGCATCCATTCATCCATACAATACATGATAATATAAGGATTAAACTGGTTTTATTCTAAATCTAAGTTTTACATTAGCATATGCGTATAAATGATGGAAGTTACACTATCATGTGGATATGAGAAATTGGATTTCAAAATCCATTTCAAAAATCATTTGAAAATCTCATATTTCTAATCATAAACATATACGAACAAGTTATTAAAGTTAGAAAAACCTTTTTAGATAAAAAAATGTAAAAATAACCATTTCAACTATATAAACAAGTATAGATTAGTGAGAGTACAAGAACCACTCACCAAATACATAAAATACTAATTTTCTTCCTTTAATCTAAAGCAGACCAAAAGGAAGAAAGACCCAAATAAATAGAAATAAAAATCTCTAGCTTCTGTATGCTAACATCCTATCTAGTCAACGATTTAATTAAGATTAGTACGGAAAAGATGTGATTTTTGATGAGATTAGGGCTAATGGAGGATTAGATCTATTTTGGGGAAAGAAACAACCTAGCTCGGTCTCTCCATCCTCCTATTAGCACAAATCCTGAAGTGGGTTAATGGGCCTAAGCACGAGCTTAGTTAATTACCCTCTAAAACTGGCCAGCAGTAGCCAAAACTTAAAAATGTCATAACTTTCAAAATAAAAGTCTGTATTTCTTTTATGACCACTTTACGGAATGGAAACCATCATCCTGAAGCAATGGAAGTGGTTTAAGACCCTAATTCGGCTCCTATCAAAAGTTATAGTCTGAACAAGATTTTCAAGATCAAAATTATCACATAGAAATTCGGCCAAAATTATAGATGTGGAAAATTCTCCTAAGAGCCACTTCCCAAAATTGTAGCGTCATACGATCTTATATGAATGAAATAAAAATATTTTACGATCCTGTAATATGTGAAACATGGGTCGTTATAGTCACTGTCATCACTCCGTCCTTAACATGAGTTGTACTAAGGAGGGAGTCAGAACAACAAGTGTCTGGTGAATAAAAACTTTGAGTCTTACCATTTCAGTATGTGGTAGTATATTTTAAAATAAGAATATGTTTACGTACATGAAACATTTAATACATGTTATAAGGAAAGGAGGTAGGTCCTTAATCAACTGCTTAATACTTTCCATTTTTGAAGTAGGTTTCTAATTTCCATGACTCATACCCCACGTCATATATGTCTAATCAATGCAAGTGATAATACCCAGGCCACTTAATACCTTTTATTGGAAAATAGGCAGACTCTGGCCATTTAGGATCTTAATTAAGGAAGAACCCATCATTTAATACCTATTCCCAAGGATGAATCCTCAATGGTTACTATCTAGCTGACATCATATGGAAGCTCTTGGTTCACTTAGTACTTTTTTAGGAAAGGCGGATCCTCAATCAATCACTTAATATCTTAACCAGAAGCGGACCCCTGTCGAGATACCACCTATCATGCCTAATAACTAGCCCCTTGGCCATTTAATACTTCATTTAGGGAAAGAGGCCGGCCCTCAAAAAACCACTTAATACCTCAAGACCCCGAGTCAGGCCTTTCGTACTATGGCCTATTCTCATAATGACATCTCATACTAGTCCGGCTATTTGTAGGAACTAGTAGCCAGACTAGCTAGGCAGATTTACCATATAGAATTTTGAACTAACCTCAGGCCATCACAAATATTTATCATATGAGATACCTTATATCAATAGGAAGTGTGCAAAACTGCTACTAACCTTAAAGTGAAGGGCAGACTTCTATCGTGAAACACTATCGACCTCACTTCCCTATGACTTAGCCATAATTTAATATTCTCCATATATATAATACTCATCTCATTATTTCATAATTAAGGCCTTATAGCGAATCTTCCTTATTATGTCTTAAAATATTAATTACCTTCCTAAAGGGGGAAAATAATGACAATTACTATCTAATTATCTATGTAATTATATGTCAAAATTATACGTTTATTACGCTGATAGAAATAATTATGTATTTTCTCCTAATCATTTCTGAGCCTGCGGTTAATACGCCCTAAACAAGTATTAAATGTCCATTCTTTTAATGGTTAATACTAATACAAGTCATTTTTCTTCAAATTCTCAAGATTTAACATCCATAACAAGGGATTCTAATATTCATAACAATGATGAAATATCCATATCCAAAACTGCAATAAATAGACTTGTAAATAGAAATAGAAACCCAATTTAGTACATCAATCGAATGGAATATCCTAAATAATAGGAATTGCAATCTTAACTTCATTTTCTACCCAAATCCTCTTTCACAAAGAAATAAATGAAGGAATTTTGTGGAATAAGTGGTGTAGACCACGAATAGAATTCGTGCTCTACACACTTATTTTATTTTTGAAGACAAAGAAGGGGGAGTGGAATACACCTTGAAATTATCAAAATTTGCAGAAACAATACAAATTCCATAAAATTAACATAACATATGAGAATTTCCATCTAGAATTAACATTTCGAAGTAAAAATGGATTTTGGAAGATTTTATCTATTTTGTTTCCGTAATCCCAAAATCTCTAAGACATATTCAAATCCATACAAATATACTATTCAGTTACTAAAAAAGAACTACTAAGGTTTCCACTCATAGATTATTCTTAGCACTTCCTATATGGATTCGCAACACCAAAACAAATCTTTTCCAGGTTTCCTTCTTTTGATATATATACATAGTGAAAGATAAGTGTGTATTTTGTTAGATTCAGAGAGGTTGGAGGAGAAGAGAATATATGAAAAGAATAATTGGAAAAGGATTGGAACCCTTACCTGAATCCCTAATAGAATTTCTAAATCTAACCAAAGAGAGAAAATGGTAGAGGTTCAAGGGTTCTCAGATATTTGTGAATAAAAAGTGGAGGCTTAGAGTCCTATTTATATTAGTTGAAACGTACCAGAATCGTAGGATAAAACTAGATCAAAAATGGATAAACTAGACCATTCCTTAACACAAAATCCTAGCCTCCACCATGAGGCAGCGGTCGACTACCTATGCTCGATCGGTCGATCGCTAGGGGTCGATTGGTTGGTCGTATAGGTCGACCGCTCCTCTTATTTCGAGAGCGCTGATTTGTTTTCGTTACTTTTTTATTTTATACCCTAATAAACCTTTAATATTAATTGTTTAGCTTAATAGTAATTTAACCTCCAAGTAAACATGTAGTTAGCTTTTGAAATTCAAACCCGAAATTTAAATACTCATTTGAATTTGAATACAAACTAAATTAATTTAAATCCGAAAACTACAAACGCTCATAACCTTTTCATTTAAGATCCGTTTTCAGCATATTATATATGGAATTAGATTTGAATTTTTCCACGAACGTAATGGAATAGCTTTCATAGCCAAATTCCATCTTTTATAAAATTTCCATTTTCAACCCTACTTGGTATTATTTAATTAACTCAATTTATTTATGGTTGATTTTACGGGGTGTTACAGTTAACCTCTTTCTTTAAGGTCATGTACTTGAGTAGTATATGAGGTTAAACATAGTTTCATCTAAAGATTATTCTACAAAATCATACAAGATAATGGTTTATAAGAATCACTAACATATTCTAGGCCACAGAGTTTGTAGGTTGTGTGAGTCAAAAGACTACATGTAGTAATTGTACATAAAGGATCTCGTTTGGATCACCCTAAAAGAAGTTTGGGAAATATTGTAATTGGATGGCCAATTTGTGTTTTAAATGTAAGTATTTTAACTAAAACCAAATCAGTTTTATAAGGAAATTCATAAATTTTTTATGAATACTCATTCCGTTGCACCAAGAAACAATTATTGTTTTAAGAAATACCAACTTCATAGTGAAGGAATTTCATTTAGAAATTATTGGTAGTAAAATGGATTTGGATCATCTGGTGAAGCTTGCACTTCTGGTTTCTTATATTAAGTCCTAATAACCACGGGTACCTGGAAGACTATACCGGTATACTAAGTGGTTTTTGCAGAGAGAAGGACCATTTCTTTTGAACATGAGGAGGGCACTTTATTACTCGGTGTCATTAGCTGACTGAGGGAATGGGGTTGCCGGACTCCCCTATAGAATTGATTTCTTAGTGATAGGGATATGGGTTCCATGGGCGGATGAATTATCCTCGCCTTCTGCTTAAGATCTCTAATCTTTTAGTACTACATAACATGCTGAGATTTTGTCAAAGAGCTCTACCAATACATAAATCGATGTGGAATTCTAAGACTTCTCTAAGATAAGGAGTCCGAATTAGACACGACCTCCTTAGCTATCCAAGTAAGACCCGAGAACTAGTGATTATTTGATTTGCTTAAAGCCCGAACTATGATTTCCGCGGTCAAAGAAGACGGAAGTTGGCACGGGGCAACTATGAATTAGGCATTTGCGTAAGTCAACTAGACAAATGATTCGACTCCAAACTATTTAAAAGACTCTTCAGTCTTAGGACCGAAGCAGTATATTAATTGGGATTCGCAACCTCTATTCTATCTAGCTCTTCTTCCGGGATCTAGGCAAAGGTCCAAAATGATAATGCATAACGTACTCAAAATCTTTATTTTTAACCCAATCGGACAATAAAAAAACAAAAGAAAGAACAGAGACCTAACGTGTGTACCAGCTAAGAGGACTAAATGCTTTTCATTCTTTTTCCAAATGAGAAAGCAAGCCATAACTCGTGTCTCGGTTACCTATTCTCGAATGTAGGCGAAACATATACATAAAATCGAGACAGAAATTGACCTTTTTCAATTTCAAGAGGTAAAATCAATCGACTTATAAGGCTAAGCGACATTAGATCTACGAATTTCGGTTGAGAAAATGCTCAACCAGGGCCAT
Source organism: Allium cepa (assembly GCA_030765085.1). NCBI lineage: Eukaryota > Viridiplantae > Streptophyta > Magnoliopsida > Asparagales > Amaryllidaceae > Allium > Allium cepa. The sequence continues at coordinate 734,321,399 of CM060935.1, read as the reverse complement.
GGCAATATCGAAAAAGTAGAATTTGATGAAACCTCATGCTTTACTATTCAATTAGGGCGAATTTGCAGTCTCTTTGGGGACACGAAATACGCTTCAATCGTGATCGGGTCGGTGTAAAGTCACATCGGTATATACCCGGACACAGCTTCGCACCTTCCTTGTGTTGCTTATGAACAGACTTGTTCGCATTTCTTCCACTCCCCTTGGTCCTTCCTGTCTTCGCCGTTCATCTAGATTCTCGTCTTTCTTTCAAGCCGTAGTGATATCTTGTTCAATGAAGCGGGAGAAAAGGGGCTTTCAAATCCCGACTTGCGCAATAACCGGAATAAGAAATATGACACTTCAACCAGTGGGAAAGATAGACAAGGAATCTATGCCGAGGAATCTAGCTAGTCCCATTTGAAGTCTCTGATCCATCCGACAGCATCCTTTGTTTCCAATATAAGGCGACCTCCGGGAGCCCAGTATATTTGACCGAGCGACCCCAGTATCTTAGTAAGAGAGGTCCAGTATGAACCCAGTATACTTATAGGCAACTAACATCTAGTATATTGTTCTTGTTTCAATAATACCTTTCTAGTAGCAATAGCATTACGGGTAGGTAAACTACTATAGACTATAGCAACAATAGCATTACTCATAAGTCATAAGCTTACTTCGCTACCAATAGAACAATAGTCCTGTCTTATTACCAACGGCAACAAGGGAACTGTCAAAGAGAGTCCCACCTGCGATTAGCCCTGTTCTTTCTTAGCTCAATTAGTCACCCTCTGAACCAATACTGGAACAAGAGTAATGGCATGACCAGACCATAGGCGACCCCAGTATCTTAATTAGAGGTCCAATTCACTCCGATCGTTCCAAACTATTCGAACGAAGTGAGTGGATGTCGTGACTACGGATAGGAATACCGGCTAAGACTCATACTCGGTATGGCCTCTTTCTGATCTGATTCGATATCTAAAGGTGAAACAAAACCTCATTCTAGTTTGCGAACATGGCAGAAAAAGTGGCCGATTTCACCTCATTGAAAGAACTTATTGACAACCAGTTGGAAGATCTCTTTGAGTCGCAGGGTGTTCAGTTGCCCGCACAACTGAATATTCAAGATGTATCCGCACATCTCCATAACAACTTAGAAAACGTTGTTTTTCCTCAAAACATTTCTTTATGTTGACCTTCTAGAAAAAAGGAATCCACAGCCAATATTATACTGACTCCTCGGGTTTCTTTTGATAAGAGGTCGCCAATGTTTATACTGGATTGGTCTATTTATACTGGCCAATTGATCGGGGTCGCCTTATTTTCGTTTTCTTGTTTTTCGACAAGATAGCAGTTCTCAGAAGGTGCTTGCGATTCAAGACAGAAACATTGCCTGCAGGGGATGATTCGAGATGTGAGAGTTTAGCCTTTTGATTTAGGAGTTCAGAGTGCTATCAGACATCCAGAAAGTAGTTAAGCCAGTAGAGAAATGTCAGGGAATCGAATTCTGGTTGAAGGAATAAGGTAGGAAAGAAAGCAACCTGTATATTAATTGGGCGAAGGCGATCGAGAGAGGGATTAAATGAGGGTGAGACTTGCTAGGGCGTGTTCCACATCGAAAGCGGACCAAGAGCATTCCCCGACTTCCCTATTAGACTGTCCCTCAAGAAGGAAGAAGGAAGAAGCAATCGCAAGCACCTCTCAGCTCATTTGCCATGTCAGTCCCCTATTTGTTTTGTTGATCCGCGTAGACAGAGAGGATACGTGACTTTCGCCATTCTGCTGTGTGGGCTTTTGCCAATTCACGTATAGCACCAACTCGGCCGTGTTGCGCACATGCATCTGTGAAATTTCCTATAATAGGTAGACCAGTGCTTTCACGCTCTTCCAGGCTTCTTGTTTTCTTTTGTTGGAAAAATCAACGCAAAAATCAATCATTATCTTTGAGATTTTCGGGCAGTCACAAAATGGAAAGACAAATGATGACAGAGTTATTCAGGACATTAGAATGGCGATTCCTCACAATCGCTCCCTGTGATGCCGCGGAACCATGGCAATTAGGATCTCAAGACGCAGCTACACCTATTATGCAAGGAATCATTGACTTACATCACGATATCTTTTTCTTCCTCATTCTGATTTTGGTTTTCGTATCACCGATCTTGGTTCGAGCTTTGTGGCATTTCCATGAGCAAACTAATCCAATCCCACAAAGGATTTTTCATGGAACTACTATAAAGATTATTCGGACCATCTTTCCAAGTACCATCCCGATGTTCATTGCTATATCATCGTTTTCTCTATTATACTCGATGGACGAGGTAGTAGTAGATCCAGCCATTACTATAAAAGCTATTGGAAATCAACAGTATCGGAGTGCGCCTCTTAACGAGGGTGATTTAAGTGCAATGAAATTGGTGGTTCGTGAAGCATCTGGCTTACCAGTAATCTCCCATTCCCTCGAGAGACTATAAGAACTATAGCATGCCAGGGGAGTTGAGGTGGTTAGACCTATACCCTGAAATGCTCCCAGCATAGGAGCCTATGGTTCCATTCTTATTGTTGCTCGAGGTACACATACCTCTTCTCGGTACGATATACGAAAAATAGATGCTAAGCCTGCAATGTCCGATAACAGCGCTGAAGTAGTGAATCTATCGGCACCACAACAGTGGCATACAACTTTGGACCTAACGGCTAGCCCCTTTCCCTTTTGAAATGGGGGATCCCCGTTGGCAACAACCACGGTAGTAGTTGCGGAACTACTGGGCCAAGAGAGGACAACCTGTTGTTCCTGCTCCTCTTTCTTCGCTTTGGGGACGGAGGTCCTACGGTAGGTAACAGCAGACACAAGCACTTGACCGAAGGGGACCAACGCTTCTACTCCTCCACCGAGGAGCCGTTCGAACTGAGAAACAAGGGATGTCGTGAACGCGAAATAAAAAAAGACAGATTTCTTTCTGATCACAGCACTATAATTTTTTGCGGACATCGGTGATTAGAAAGAAGAAGGTTACTAAAATAAAGAAGATAGAAGTGACTCCCTATTAGTACTCCCCAAATGTTTATAATAGTTTGGATCGCCCTTTAAAGTGATTCGGAAGAAGACATAATTGTTGATATTTCAGTAGGTAATGGTGTTAAGTCATTTATATGTGGTGTTCTCTTTTTGGGTGTCTTATGGCATCAGATACTAGTTTTGATTCGATTGATCCTCAAATAGCATTTCCAACATGAAATATGATCAATCATCGGTATATTCATAATCATCATCATTTGGAAAGATTGTATAATACTACCGATAATATGTTATTGACGCGTGAGCATCTAACTATGTATAGCTATCTTTCAATGAAAGACTCAATCTATTATGATCTTTCTGAATTCGAATATAGGATAATTATGAGAAAGGCGAGATCGAACTCGGTTTCCTGCCAATGAGGAGCGATCGGGGTCTAACTGAAATTCTCCATATAGGTCGTTGCTAATGCAGTCTAGGCTCGATGGTTTCATGCTCATTTTCAGCTACCTTTTTCATCGTGTTTGCGGATAGAACATCAAATACACAATTTCTTTCTCTCTTTGTACTATGTCATTTATGAAGATTCATAGCTTGGGAAGAAACCTGAAATCCTACCTTCCGGCATTACTATAAAGTGTTGACAGAGCAGAGTGAAAGGCACTACATCGAGAGAGAGGGCAGGGGAAAGACCCGGAAATTGAGAAGCAGACAACGAGATTCTATTATTCAAAAACAGGTACTGATAAAAAAGCACAAGCCCTAGCTTTTAAGCCGAAGAAAGAAGCAATCATACTAAAAAAAATAGAAAGATATTGCACTTAAAAATCGTTACTAGAAGCACTTCCTATCTAGACAAACCAAACCAGATTAATATACTTGGACTTCATGGCTTTCTTGCAGTTATTCTTGATTCTAGCATGAATGGAACCCATAACAATCCAAATCAAATCCAGATTCCAATCCAATGAGTTCGATTTCTCGCAGCTGGAAGTCAAGCTAGCAGCGCAGTCGCCGACAGAGAAAGAGAAGACCGGATCTTGGACTTGCAAGCTCTCTCGAGGGAATCACTTTTAGCAAGTTTTGGAGAAAGTTTAGATCCCATCCATCGAATTAGAGTTTATTCTGTCCGATTCAGGCTGATTGGATCACCAAATTATCTTCCTTCAATACACAGCACTATTCAATGGCTCTTAGGCACAAGAGTTCGGATTCTCGGTCTACCCTTCTTCATTCGACCTGACCACTTCAATTGTGTTAGTAAAGTATAATTTTAGAAGTTTTAGACCCTTATTTATAGAATGAAGAATTTTGAAATTCCTAACTCTAAACTCTAAAGTTACAGCAGAAGGAAAGCATGGACAAGAACTAAAGAAAAAGAAATTCTTACTTTCGAATCAAAGACATAAATTTGGGGTATGCTATTGAATATTCCTATGTGAAGGACTTGCGGTTTGTAACAGCAATGGAGTTTGTCTCTTGATAGGGATCTCCGAATGAGACAACCTATTATTGTCACAAGAATAAAATTGATTACGAGAGATGAAATGAAATTAACCAAACCTAAGATGAACAGAACACATTAGAGTGTCTAATAAGTATTTTTACATATTGAAGAGAAATTATGAACTACTTATCAATGTTAAGAATAGATAATCCATAGTTGTCAATTAAATCATTAAATATTGACTCTACGATATGGTGTGATGCGCAAAACCGAAATAAATTCCAAGTACATTATCAAATTATGATTTTGATAGATGTACCTGAAGGGAAATGATCCATTGGCCCCAAATGTGTCTTCAAGGGAAAGATTAATGCAGTTAGAATATAATGAGCAACATTGATAAGAATGACATTGTAAATTTCAATTGTTGAAATTAACGTAATAGATTCACGATGTACTCAAGTTAATTCAGATTGTACTCACTAAATTAGTGCTTGATATAACTTTGTTTTTTGTACATATGTGTTGAAACGGAAAATTATAAATAATGATTTAGAATTGACTGTTTGCACATAAAAAATATCTCGAAGTTAGTGGGAGCGATATTGAGTTTGTGGGATTTTGGATATAATCCAAGAATGGATATAAAGATATAGTTCGACAAGCATTAAGTTAAACAAGTGTTTTGACAGAAACATCAAATAGTCGAATTTTTAATCAAAATGCAGAGGAAGCGTTTGTCCATGAGAAAGCGCATTAAATGTAGATTGATATTTCTGAAGTATAAGTAAAGAACATATTGGTGATTTTTAATGATGTACTTATGTTAAAATCAGCAATAGTTTGGCTGTTTAATACTCGATATTGGATTTGTAAATTATATCTTTAATAATAAGCATAAAGGATGTTAGGAGTCCTAAGTAATATGCAAAGACACCTTATTAAATTATTTAATATGGAATATGCTAGATGGGTTTCTTATTCACTACCAACATGAATTATCATACATGTTGTATTGTCTATAACATCGCAGTTTTCTACTGTATTTCATATATGATGCATATACCAAATCTAAATTGAGATTATTTAATCGTATTATATAGTATTCTCGAGTATTTATGAAATACTAGAGGATAGTTTACAGAAACAACGTAGTCCTTATGAAGGAGTGTTCGGATCCGAACTTAATAAGTGCTATAGGGTATAATATGTCAATATTAAATTCATGTTCAAATCTTAATTAAGAAGCTTTAAGTTGGAAATGTTCTACTACTACAAAATAGGTCATTTGCTTCAGTCATTTAACCCATGTCGCTTTGGCCTAACGACCAATGCGAATGAAGATGATGCAATATGCCAAAGTAAGTTGCTTCGGTTGTCGGACCAAAGCAACAGATTATTTTCTTTAGTCGTTTCTTGATGATCAACAATTGCCCTCTTTTGCTTCAGTTGTTTCATGACACCTAAAGCAAATGTCACTCTTTTGCTTCGGTCGTTTCATGACAACCGAAGCAAATGTTTTGATGTAAAAAAATGATATTGTTTAAGGTTTTAAAACCTGAAATGACATCAAATTGCATTTAAGAAATTCATAAATGCATTATTACTGCGTATCTTGTTGAACAAACAATACAATTATGTTATCAACATAGTTCGTATTTACTACATAAACCAAAAAAGAAGTATAAATAGTATATATATACATTATGAAACTACAACATGTTCACTACATATTTGCACAAACAAAATAAGCTTGCAAATAAGCTTAACCTAATAGAAAATTCACTAAGAGGAGCAACAACATTTTCATGTAAATATTACCTTGCAAGACTACCGACTATGAATCCATCTTCATTTCCTTTGTTATCCATAAATAATAAACACGGAGTTCCTTCCATTCCAAACTCATCTAGTTTTTTCGCCCAGTTCATGCTGTCCACGTTTAGCATCACAAAGTCCACTCGATCCCTAAAATATTCTTGGTTTTATCATATAATGTTTAATTAAAACATTGTGATATCAATGAAAAATAAAAGGTAAGATACATCAGAGTATATGAACATAAGCTCGGTTCTTTAAGTTTTACATTTTCATATTGTTTTAGAAAAATAAAACGAAAAGGGTTTTAACTAACGACTAAGTAAAAGTTCCCGCGAAGTAATATTGGAAACCATGCTAAACAAGTTTACAATTGCATGTACTTTGTATTCATTATGAAGAATGAAATGAAATAACTTGCATTGTCTCTCCACTTTGTATGCAGCATAAGCTAGCTCCTTGCATACTTCACACCAATCTGCATAAAACTCAACTACTATAAGCAAGCCATTTAGAACAACCTGGAAAATGACAAGTATGGGATTCGAAATTCTGCATAAAATATGTTCATTATATCATGTCAAGATTATACTAGATACATAGATATATGTGCATGAGTAAAAAATAAAAGGAAACAAAAGAAATGCGTAAAATAGATTAACCACTTTGTATGGAATAGTAGCAACATATAGATCTTTTAAAGAGACTAAAATCAAGGCGAGATAAAAAGAAGAGTTCTGCTGCTAAAGAAAATGATGCTAAAGCTACCGTTCTGTTAAAGCTTCTGTTTGGGAATTCTTCTGGTACTATATTTCATAATAAACATTTAGTTTTATTGTAATCTTCTATGCTAAGCACTTCTTGACAATATCTACCATATGTTGATTTCAAGAATTATAAATATTGACTTGCAATATATGTAGTGCAAATAAATACAATAAAAATATAATAAAAGTGAACTTGGACCATATATAATGCAAGCTGGCTCCTATCTCTTTTGGTTAATTTATGCAACACTGGCCTAAAAAAGGTGTATATACACAATAATTAAATTTCGATGCTAAAAAGATAGGACAATCTCACAAAGGGATTAAGATACAGTATCATTGAAGTATAAAATTGACTATCAAGATTAACGAGGAAAATGGTGAGTTTATCTACTTAAATCAAGGATGAAGCTATAGGAGGGGCAAATAAGAGCCGTGGCCCCCCTTGATTTTCAAAATTTTGTAGTAAGGTTAACTACTTGATGGTACTAAGGTTGAAATAGTAGCTAAAAATATGCCCGAACATGCATAAAATTTGACTACTTGATGGTACTACTTATTGATAGCCAGAAGTGGTTTGAACCGCCACTACTTTGTACCATCATTTTGAACCTGCATAAATTCTAGCAATGGTGGCAGACAAGTCAGTTAAAAAAAATAGCCCTTTTATTGTCAAATTCCTAGCTTAGTCCATGGTTTAAAGCATGTACTAAGTTTAAAAGGGAGTGTTATTCGGTTTATGCAAGCTCTCATAATATTTAGTGTAAGAGTATTGTTTAACCTCTACGAAGTGATTAATATTACGAAAATATAACAAGATTTGGGTTTATTTTTCCATCGAAGGTAAGAAGTTATCAATGGAATAACTTTTTATTTCAGTTTCAAACTGTAAGTGATAAAATTATAGTACACGAGAAATAGATGTCAAGCTCTTAATTATTGGCAGGTTATAAAACTTGATGTAATTTAACTAGTAAAAAAATTATAGAATAAAATGGTTGAGAATAAATAATAGCTACGGTAAATCACGGAGCAACCTGTCAATTACCCTTTTCAGTGATGTCAATGAACCTTTAGAAAATAGTAGACCAATAGACGTAAAAAAGGTTGAATATAATGTCCTTATTTAATTCTTATATGTGTGTACGTTAACATATAAGCGACTGTATATGTATCTCTATGTACATATTGTTTTTTATTTCATATAATAGAACAGTTGTTACTTTTGAAATGGTTTCTAGTTTATCTTTGGATGTTACCTCATAAATTAAACGGTGAGAATTTCATCCTAAAAATGAGGTACCAATAAGTACTATTCTACAATTTTTTGCAACTCAACCTAATATGTAGTTTAATTTGACATATTAATGCAAATTTTATTCTAGGAGATAATACAAATAACTTCTACAAATTTGCCAGATATTTCTTGATCCAGATTTGACAAGATCTGATATCTTATAAGCATGTACATTTTTTCTTGAAACTAAATATGTAACGACCCGTAAAATTATAATAATTTTTATTGGTTTATTTAACGTATTTAATTGAACCTTGGTGAAATTTTATAATAATAATATTTTGGAGTAATATTAAATATTTGGATTACGTCCAACTAAATAGCAGATTTTAAATTTTAAATTTTAAATTAATTTTATTAAAGTTTATCATTGTGAAATTCTATTAAATTCAAGCTAGCTAATAATTGCTGATAATAATTTTATTTTCAAGCCTGAATATTTTTCTATAGAAAATTTCTAAATCCTTTTCTAAGTAAGACAACATCTTTCGTTTTTCTAAATTCGGACGTCTACTGCTCCGTCTACCGTATTTCTGAAAAATTAGCAATATTTTGGTACCGATCATCGATTTTTGATCGGATGATCGTACCACTGATATCTGTGTACCGTTTTGATCGTCTCGTCGTTCAGATCTCAACGGTATATTTATTTTTGTATTTTGGGATCCGGTGTACAATGGAAGCTATAAATTGTTCGTTGTAACAGTACCCTAAAATTGTGACTTAACTTTTCCTTTTGCGTTTCAATATTTAAACGTGCTGTCCAATCAGTCAATAAATTGCTTTAAATTATCTGCCCATCAATCTAGGGTTATGCTGTTACTTTTGAAACAAATTCCAACCTTTATTATTTTAAACGTTGAAATTTATTTTAGCAAAATCAGAGCACGCACACTCCTCCCCTTCTTTAATTGATCTGTAGTCGTTTCTATTTGTGTCCGTAGCTTTCTTTCTTTTCATATGTTGAATGTGCATCCCAAGCAATGTGATAAATTACTTTGAAATCGCGTTAGCTGGAATTGGCAGCTGGCATCCCATCACTCCAATTTATTAATTGCCGTAAATTTTCAGCTAAATCTAAGCTCGTGACAGTTGCCATCCCATATTTGAAAATCAACATATAAATTTGCATCCGTTTTATTCTTTTGAACGGTCCATTTTTTTTTCACTTTTCTTGGCTGAAATCGTGCCCACGTGCCATTCCTCTCTATTGTTTTCGATCCCCTTTCTCTATATATTCTTCTTCCCCTCTTTTTGTTTTATATTTTCATTCTGCTCTAAATTATACAATTCGCACCTTCCTCCACCAAAAATTCACTCACAGCCGTGTCCACCTCCGGCTCCGCCTCACCGAGCCTGCACCGCCGAACAAACCACTCCTTCCTCTCCTCTTTTTCTTTCGCCCACATCCGAGAACGCAGCCGCCACCCATGCCACTTACCCTACACATCACCGCCCCTCTGCTTCAACCACCTCCTCACGCCGACCAGCGCCACCCTACCTGATCTCGCCCACATCCGAGAACGCAGCCGCCACCCTTCACTTACCCTCAACTGCCGCCGCACCACAGGCCCTTCCCCTTTGAACCTTGCTTCCGCCTACCCAGGCCGAGCTGCCCTCTACCCACGCCCTCGCCCAGTTCACCGAACCATCAACCACATAGCCGAGCCACCATCTCCTCCGTTTCCCTCATCTCTTCTTTTATATAATAGGTATGTTGTATTATTTAAACTATATTATGTATTATGCAGTGATGGTATGTCTATGACAGAGACACCTATATATATTTTATATTTGTTCTATTTTATCCGGGTCCTGTTATACTAGATTGTTGAGTTTGCATTTTGGTTTACATATTATATCATAAAATCTGCATATTTTAGCTTAGTTAATTTGTTATATATTGTTCTGCATAGTTACTGAAACATATGTATTAAAGTTTCAACTTATTTTAATATATATAGTTATAGTAATTTTTATATGCCAGCCCATATATTAGTTATATATATATATCATTTCACAGTATATATATATATTTTTTAGTTTATAAATTGTTAGTTCATATATGTTTTCTCTGGTAATTTATGTATAAGTATTTGGTCTGTTTGATTTCATATTAGCCTCTTTACTAGTATATAGGCGTTGGTTCAAGTATATGAATATATTAGTTCATACGCATGAAAAAAAATACTTGTTTACAAGGGGCATTTAGTATTTACTGTTGGTTTACATATAGTTCACACAAGTTTTAGTCTCTTACTTTAGTGCTGTTGACACATATAGTAAGTTTAGGATATTAAAATATATTTTGTGTAGTTATGGGTTTAATACACGTCTGCATATATTTTGTATAGGTATAGGTGGGTTTTAAAACATGTCTGCATTCATTCTATCTCAAATATTCTAATACCTGTTAATGTAAGCGTATATATATTTGTTAAGTATATTATATAATATATGATTTTAAAAGTTATATAATGTTTTCCGAAGCCTGCTTACGTCTTATATATGGGTTGATGTGTAAATAGCTTGTAGGCGGGTGATTCGTTATACATTTATAAGTATTATATTTTGTAATTATATATAGCTAAGTTTATTCATATATATATAAATTCATTTTTTTCTAAGTTCTGGAAGCATATTGAGTCATACGATATTATATAAATTGTTGTACTATATACACGCTTTTTTATAAGGTCAGTGCGTGTATATTTATACATAATAGGTTGATAATTTATTTTGTTGTTATATAGTGTATACAATTATATGTAATGCTTGGGTAGCTTATATAGTTGGCAGAGTTGAAAAAAAAAGATGAACATTTGTAGATAAAATATAACCCATAAGTCATGTATATGTAATACGGTCAGACTTAAATAAATATAGTGTATTGCTTTTGGGTATAAGCATAGTATTTTACAAGTTCGTATATAGTTTTAGCGTAAAGGATATGTTGGATTTGCATTATGATTTTTTTTAGTTATATCCGGCGTATATAACTATCATCATCGATCGATCTAGTTCTGATTTGATTTCGTCAGTTATTTATATATCAACTTATCCGTTGAACTCGTGCCAATCTAGCTTTGCTTCGAAATTCGTGTTCAGGATTCGTAACCCACTTCATTGTCTATCTCTCTAACCTCGAAAGGTGAGCAATCACTCACGATTAACATTCTTTTATTTATTAAATTTGATTTCAATTGAAACGACAATTGAAATATGCTGCTGTAGTTATTTAAACTGTTATATTTATGCTATTATCTGTAACTGTTCACTTATGGGATATGACACCATATCCTTTTGTTTATATTTATTTTGATAATATATGCCTGTTGTTATTATTATTTCCATATCTGTTATCACTCTGCAAGTTCCCTGTTAGTATAGAAATCACTATGGGTTGAAATGATACATACCCGAACGGACTTTAGAATAGAAGAAAATCGTTATGGGTTGAAATGATAAACCCAAGCGATTTTCATTTAATTGAATTTGGGATTTCAGGTTGAAATGATATCCACCCGTATATATTTAGTGTACGGATTGAAATGATAAATATCCGTAGCATTTGACTATATGATAGGAAATATATACCGGCACCATTGGTCCATATAAATATTTTAAAGGTAAATTTATATAGTTTGAAAAGAAACGTATGGGAATTAATAAATATTGGTTCTTAAAATATTATATATAAATGGAAACTTTATATATAAATTTAATAATAATATTTTGGGATTGATTTAATCCATATAATATGTTTAAGTATTATTTAAGATTTATATTTCAAAATTTACCGTTGTAAAGAATTTGAATAATTAAGATTGGGAGATAAATTGGGTTTATAAAAATGGTATTTAAATAAAGATTTATTTAATTAAATCAACTTGAAAATTTTGAAATGTAAATTTAAGGGTATGATTTTTGTAACAGGATTTTTGATTTAAGAGATTTAATGACTATTTCACGTTTAAATTAATTAAAGAAAATATTGAGTAAAAGGGAAATTTCAGGTTACTTAAATAATATTGAATCTAAGGAGGAAATATTCAAGGCTAAATAATAATTTGATTAAATCAAGATCTTTATGAAACTGTTAAATTGAACTTTGGGAATGTAGAATATTAAAGCTTTGAACTATACTAGAATTTAATTGGTGTTTCAGATCTGTATTTGAATCAATATAAGTTGAATCTATTATTTAGAAAACTAAATTGAAATAAAATTTAGTTTGAAACGTTTAATATTTAAAAGTTTGAAATATTGAAATGTAAAAAGGGTATTTTGTGATTACAAATCCGAATTTGAGATCGATAAAATTGAAGTGGTTATTTTAGGAATTGAGTTGAATTTAAATTGATAAATTGAGATTGAATTTAATTTAAATGGGAAGGTCGGGTTGATGTTGAAACAATTTGTTAAGTTGAGGGAATTGAAAATATTTTACGGTATAAATTATTTAATATGTCTAAATACTATTTTGGAAAATAGCTATATTTGAAGTGAAATGATATTTGATTTTGAGTTATAAATTAAGATGAAAGAACCACGGTGTTATAGTGTATATTTCTACCCTGTAGATAGTTCCATGGACCCTTAGAGGATGGTTATTCCAAACATCCTTTAAGTTATTTGTATTTCAGTTGATATTTCACTTGAGTTTGATTTTTTGATATAAGAATGTTAATCCTGACTCGAGTTTTTTGTGTTTTTCTTTACGCTCGGGTCAAACTGAGTGATACAACATTTGAGACTCACCTTCGAAGTTGGAGCCTTGCTTAAAGATCCAGCTATCTATCCTTTCAGACATCCTGTTGATTTGTTCAGAGAAGTCATCTACGCATACTGGAGACTTCACTACATCTAAGATATTCAGTTGTATTTTATTTCTAACTCCAATGTATATAGTATGAACTACTATTCTTTATCTATTCCGCTGCATTATATTACTCTATGTCTGTGATCTGTGATGATTTATTTACTATATATGTTAAGTTTTGCCAAATTTTAATTAACAGTTCGGTATTTTGAATTATTCAAGTCGGACATGCATGGTTTTATTGTCGATTTGAATGGTCCAAAATAGCGGGTCGTTACAAAATATTACTTAGAATAAAAATAATAATGTTGTTGTTGTAACTACAAAGTACAAACTGCAATATAGAATACATTGTTTTGCTGGTTTCTAATTTTGCTCTTATAGCAAACACAAGTTCTAATAATTAGCAATACATATCTATTTCATAGTGTTTGTTGGTGCTCGGTGTGTAAAACCCACTAGAAGTTGAGCTTTGGTTAATTATGTTCAAATTTGAAGCAAATTAATAGCAAACACATTGAACTTTATTCACTTTGTAAGGAACCCAACTTCTTTCAAAAAAACAAGATGGTTGAACAATTTACATCTCTATACTACAACAAATCCCAACAAATCCCTCTAATTTTTTCAATACCAAGAATAGTTTGAAGAGACATACAACTAAAGAAGGTGAAAACTTATGGTATCCGATACAGAAAAATAATAGGAATAGTTCATGGGTTCATACAAACTTTAAAGATCAATATGATAGTCATGTATTCCGATCAATAATTATTACTATAAAAGAAATAAGACCATTTTCTATTTTTTAACATAATTTTGTATAAGTGATTGTGTCATTTTGATAATTAATCAGAAGATAAAAATGACACTACGTGAGTCACTAAAAATTTATTGTTTGTTAAGTTCATGTTACAAATGCGATTAAGATGGAAATGTGAGAAATGCGGAATACGGATCTTAAGGCTACGATTAACACTAGAGGGGAGGGGGGTGAATAGTGTTTTAAGGAATTACTAAATCTTTTTTAGTTTTTGTTAATTTGAACACAAATGTATGCAATATTCAGACACAGATATGACCACAGAAACAAACACAGATGTAGAAATAAAGAAAAAGCAGTAAAGGAAAGAACACACCGGATTTTAAACTAGTTCTAAGTTACCCTACATCTAGTCCCACACACAAGGACGGATTTCCTTTCAAAAGCAATTGTACAATTACACCCTCGATTTCAAGGCCACGAGGTACACCAGTCCAGATTCACAATCCTCTGGGTAGAGATGCTTGATTTCACGGGAAACAAGTTCACCCAATTGATTTCCAAGGCTACAATCACACCTTTTCTTGCTTGATTGATTTCACAGGCTACAATCATACCTTTTATCGCTTAGTTTATTATAAAGGAGCCTATAACTCCGAATAGCATAGAGATCTTGTTGAGATAGTGATAGAGAATCAAACCAGAGATGATCTAGTTAGATTCAATGTTGATTTCAGCAGAGTAATGGCAAAAATGTGTATAAAGAAATGTGGAAGAAGAAGAGGAGTGAAATCAGAGAAAATATGAATACAAATTAGTTCAAAACTACCCCTATTTATAGTGGAACAACAGCCATGTCCATTCGTGAAAGGATATGACGAATAGACACTTCCTTTGAAATTCAAAATTTTGAAATAAACTGCTACCATGTCAACATGGGGTACTTAAGGGTGTCGACATGCCTAAGGTATTTTTGGTAATTTTCTTTTCTTTGAAAATAACTTCTATCTTGTATTAAAACTATTTTAAACTTTATAAATATACTTAACTATAGTTAAAATACATAAGTAAATATAGAGAATAATATATATATATATATATATAATTTTCTATAATTCAAATCTAAGTAAAAATATTAAAAGTTAAATATATTATTATTAAAAGATAGTTTAAAACCAAGGATAATTTGATTTTGAAAATAAAGATTATTTTGAGGCTAAAAATATTTAAAACCAGGATAGATATTTTTGATTCTTTTAAAAGGAAGGTTTTGAAATCATTTTGAAAAAAGATATAATTTTGTAAAAACATTTGAGCAAAAGGTTAGCGGAAACAAAACAATGTTCCACTAGATTTTTTGTAGGTTCCATCCCTTTAACAGGCTCGAAGTGGATTCCATTCCACGAATAAATTGGATTTTAAGATGCCAGTGCTTTTCTAGGAGTTTTAACAAAATTCCTAATTAAATTACTTATTATTGAAATCTTGAACTCTTGATATTCTTGATACTCATGAGTCTTAAATCTTGATATCTTGAATCTCTATACTGTACAGTCTTCATTCTTGGTACCTGCATGGTTAAATCCTGCATATACATATATATCTAAACTATAATATTAGTATTTATATTTTATAATTTTATTCTAAGGTTGTTTTCATCAAAACCATCATCGCAAGGACTAACAATCTACCCCTTTTTGATAATGACAAACCTTTGTTTATAAAATATTACTTCTATCCTAATAACTCCCCTTAAAACTAATAACCCCCCCTAAAACTAATAACTCCCCCTAAATCTATGCCTAACTATCCTATTTTATACTTCTCCCCCTTTTTCATCAACAAAAACTAACTCCAAACTATAGAACTCCCACTTATTCTTGTACTAAAATACTTGCATTAATATTATATTCAATGGAGTATATAATAGATAGATTAAGAGATAATTATACTGACAACTAATCAAAGATCATATAAATATCAATGTGATTTTATACATGTTTTTCACACCAAACATTAATCCGCACCAAATATCAATCCATACCAAACCAAAACAAATCAAATCAATCCAAGCAATCAATTAAAATCAAACAAAGCAATCAAATAAAATCAAACATTACGAGGAACTTCCATCCATCCCTCTTCTCCAAATATAAGGTCTGCTTTAATGACATCCCAATTTTCATTATCATTGGTGAGAGAGACATGAGGATTATCATCTTTGTGCAGGGAGGAAATCATCCACCGTATTGCATCGAAATGCTTTTCTTGCTCCTTGATCATCTGCATTTGACTTAACTCTAAGTGTCGCTGGTTAAGAAGAATGAAAGAGAGAATATTCTTGAAAGAATTAAGGGTTTCTTCAAGATTCTCGGTTAAATTATGAATTGGATTGGCCATTTTTGAGTTTGTGAGAAGAAATGTAGTTAAAGTAGATAAGAAATGATTTTGAGTGATGAATTCTGGAAGAAATAAGTATTTATAGGTGTAGAAATTCATTTGAAATTAATATACATAAGGTAGTTATTCAAATTTCAAACTTAAAATGAAAAGTCATTTCTAACCAGTACATGTCGACATGGTTAAAGTCGACATGGTTAAAGGGGGATGTCGACATGGTTCAGTGAATTTTGTTGACTTATTTTGATTTTGTGAATAATTGTGTGTATATATATATTTATATAATATACTAACATTTATTCTGGAGATAAGATAAGATAGATCACAGAAAAGTAATTCAATTTCATTTCATAATAGAACGATACAATGATTAAACATTAAGAACTACACGAACATTCAAATTAAAACAAACTAAAACAAATACAACAAGACATCAAAATTTAGAACTAGTTAGAGGATGACGAAGCTGAAGATAATCCAAGCTTCTTGTTGACTTTGGAGAAAAATTTGTTCATCTTCGATGACATTTTATCCAATTTCTTACTAACGGACCGTTTAAGAATCCGTTGATTCTCGACAATAGTCTTTTGATTTTTGAGTAAGGTTGTCGGATTAGGAGGATAGTCAATGCTTTCCAAAAAAGTTTCACCTTCTTCTTCTTCTATTTCCATTTCATCCCCTTCTTCTTCTTCCTCTTCCTCCTCTTCCATCTCCTCATAAGCCAAACGCTCTTCCTTTTCGGAAAGAGTCTCATAAGGTTGAAAAACAAATGGAATATTCATAAGAGAAATGTTTGAGTGATTAAAAACCTTTCTTGAAACAAATCTTCTCCTTTGAAATCTACTCCAAAATAGTTAAAAATCCAAGCGAGATAGATTCCATGATACAAAGTGTTTTTGCCCGTTTCAAGATTTTTAGGACGAAATTCATCCAAAATAACTTACGCCTAATTAATATCATAATTTCCAAAAATAGAAAAAAGTTCTTTGCATAATTTTGAAGTTGGATTGTTAAAATTCCCCAATCTTGGGGTCAAAGTATGTTGTAAAAGAAGATTAACAATTCTAGCTTTTGGTCGAAAGTTTCGATGTCTGAATTCAAAATTATCATTTCCTTCGAAAATGTGATGAAATGTCTCATGATCATTTTCATCGATACTAAAACTAGAAAGATCCATTGCCGTGCTTTTGCAATTGAGAATGGTACCCAAAAGATCATAATTTAAAACGATTCTAGTGCCTTTGACACTACTCCAAATTTCATCATCATTTCCATTATAAAATCAACGATTAAGATTTGCATAGAAAATTTTAACAAGACTTGGATAACAAACAAAATCATTTTGAGAAGCATCAACAAGACTAAGAACTTAGTTACTTGCAAAAAGAGAATCGATTTCATAAGTAGAGAAATCTTGAAATAAAGCAAACTTCCCGAGATGGACTTTTCCATAGTTAGCATAGTTGATATATGCTTTTATAGCCTTCAGATCATTGTAGAGTTGCTCTTTTATCTTTCTAGAAATTCTCATTATGGAAGGATTTCTTGAAGAACCTATTAGAGTAGAGAGCAGAGAGCTTGAAGTTTTGAGATAAGAGTTTAAATTTGAAAATGAGAGTGAAAAGTTGTGATAAGAGGAAGTGAATAAATAGATTCTCAAAGGACATATTCTCTGGTCAAAAGGTAGCTTTTTAGAGAATTGAATGAAGTGAAAAGATGGAGGGAAATTCAATATTTGAATTCAATTTTTGAATTTCAAATTTCTATATCCATGTCGACATCATGGTGGGGACCATGTTGATATGTGTCTTTGAATTTCCATACAATAAAATGTCACTTTGGTTAGACCCCAAGATTCAAGTTTCAATCCCTCAAGCAAAACTTACCTGCAAGTAACCAAACACTCCAACTGAACCACTGATCAATCTAACAAGAACAAAACACAAAATGCTACACTATCACAAATTACAATATGATTCTGCACAAATAAGTCAACATAAACTAAAAACAAGATAAAAATAATCTCTTAGGGAGATTGAACCTCTTTCCCTTTATCCTTTAAAGAAGGCGTTGTATTCGAATCGGAAACGCTAGCCTTCTCGATCATCCTAACCACCTCCTTGATTCTTGGACTTTGACCAGGGGCCTTGGCAATGCAAGCCATTGCGATCTGTAGCATTTGAATCATGTCTTCTTCGATGTTTTGATCATTGACCAGATTGACGTCGAACACTTCTTGGAGTTGTTGTCCGCGTTGCCATAGTCGTGTCTATAATTTTTCTAGGCCACGAGACCCTTTTTTTTTTTTTTCCTTTTTGCATCTTTTGATTTGGGGATATAGGGTTGGGGAATAAACAAATAGCATATAGGATAAGGTTAGAAAGGAGGTGGGGGCGTATAAGCATGAAGGATTTGGTCTAAAAAATTGAAAATCACTTGCTTCAGTCCTTGATAAGGAACCGAAATAAATAACTCTATTTGCTTTGGTCATAAAGATAACCGAAGTAAATAACCTTATTTGCTTCTATGCATTTCTTTTATTGTAAATGACGACCGAAGCAAATTGCAATTTTGTATTTTCTAATGTTTTGCATATACCAATTGCTTTGGTTGTTAAGGAAGGAGCAAAGCAAATGATACAATTTACTTCGGTTGCTAACATAGCCAAAGCAAATGAGACGAGACAATAAACATATTATGTACTCATATTCCAAACAAAACTTTATGGCTGATTCGATGAAAAGGCTAAGTACACACCTTGAATAGTGCCATGATAAAAGCAATGTATATATATAAATCCACAAATTTATAACTAAGCTAGGGGTGATTCCAAATATTGAGAATGCTACATTATTGTTATATGATAATAATGTTTTGATAAAAGCCCACTAGAAGTTAAGAAACATATTCCGACTAGTTCCACATGATAAAGAAATTTTATTAGCATCTGAGGGAGTTAATTGGTAGAGTAGATGAATATAAAAAATCCATCAAGTGGCAAACCAAAGCCATCAAAGAGAGTGTTATTATGCATTAACAAAAGGAAACTATCATAAGGAGTTCAATGAAGCTGCCGCTTGCAGTTCTAGGAGGTCCAACATGCTATCAAGAGCAATCCTAAGATAAGTTTAAAAAAATGATTTAAGCCACCGTGAAAGGTTTCCAAGACGTTGACATGCCTAATTCACAAACTAAAATCCATCACAAATCCATGCCGTCGCGATGAGTTAGAGCCATCACTTCTGTTTTAGACCAAAAGATGGAGCCATCGAGGAAGATTTTGAAGGAACCATCGCGTATGATCTTAAATCAAGGGCTGCCATTGAATAAATATGCCGAATGTCATGTTCAATTGTGCGCCACATGGTCCAATCTGGGTTGCCAACTTCGAGTAGGATGCCACGTGTCAAGAATCTAATAGCTCCATGTCTTTATAAGTACAGAGATAACCCCTAAAGACATTTGAATTTCGCTACTCCTCCTTCTCATTCATTTTCGTAGTTTTTTCCACTTTGTAAAGAAAGCATGTATTGGGGATTCATGGCCATTAGGGAAAATTTTAACTGACAATTTTCTAATAAAGGATAGATATTGGCATAATTTGCATAGTTGTTCCCATTGAATATATGATGGCATGCCTTTGCAGATTCTATTATGATGACGACTTTGACTTTACCTTTACTTCCTCTTTACATAACTAGCCTAACCTAATTTCTACCCTAACATTTTTAGTGCTTTAACTGATAACCTAACCCAAGGCTTGCTCTCATTAATTCACCCCTCAAAGTTAAACCAAACTTTCTTGGACTTCTAACTATGCCAATTAAGTTTCAATATGGTTCTGCTAAACCACATCTAAACAGTTCACCTTATCTAATAAGCAAGCGACAATTTAGTGAAGAAAAATAATTTAATTTGAGAGGGCTAGCTCTTCGAATAATGGAAGAAAAGGGAAAGATTTCCTAATATAACCTAAGTAAATAGTGTTTAAACCCTTTTCATATTGGAGAAAGACCAATCTTTTCCATAGCCAACGAATTAAGACTAGAGAAGTTAAGCCAAGGGAAAGGGGATATAGTAAAGTTTGAAAAGAATTCGTTTTCACAGATTAAGTGAAGCATTCAACTTCAAGCACGAGCCATAGTCTTCAAACCTGAAATGAACCATGATTTTAATTTTTTTGCTTAGAAATCAGAAAAGATGATTAAGTTGGAAGCTCTATTTGAGGAAATGAAAGTCGGAAGAAGATTATGGAATGCAAAACTCCCATAAAAAATATAAAAATGAACAAGCGAATTCTAACATAAAAGGACCAAAAAAAAATCATCACTCCTCTTCTTGCCCCTCAAGAGGAAGTGTATTTTAGAAATAAGGGAAGGTTAATATATTAGATTTTAAACAACGTTGCGAGAAAGGTAGAAAGGCATAAATGAGGATTATACTATCACTATCACAAAGCTATTGACACCACACTACTGATTGTCGATGTAACGACTCGGGATTTTTGACATCCCGAATTGTGAATATTAATTCATAATATTCAATAGTATTGTATTTTAATATACAGTCTTCCCATTTATCAATAATTAATAATTGTATAGAATTTTCCAAAACCAATATAATTTAAACTTTTAGACCTATATTAAAATACAGATTGATTAAATGGAATTTCTTACATATGTATATTTTGTTTTAGGTAAAATATGTGTATTTTCTTTTAGAGACAAAATATGTATAATTTTTTCTAAAGATAAAATATAATAGATAATTAAGATTAATTGGAAAAATCATATGTATATATTTTTACATTTAAGGATAATAGAATTTATATGTATATATAATTTGGATAGAGATACATAGCAGTAAATAGACAATGAAGTAAAAAGGATATTTTTTATTTTGGGCATATAAACAATATTGTTTATATTAAATAAAATAAGGTTTTAAGTTTCTAAAATAATATATATGTATACCATGAATAAGAAATATTATATATATGTAAAGATAAGTTCAAAAGGAAAATTTATATATATATATATAAAAATGTTATAAATTAAATGATGTGTGTAAGAATCACTTAAGTATAAATAGGAGAAACAATACACACACACACACACACACATAGATAACAAATAAATTTAGTTTATTTGAAAATAATTTATTTCTATATTGTAAATAAAAAGATGTATATATGGATACAAATATACATGAAGGCTTAAAAGTTGTTTTAAAAACTACTTTGTAATCCTTGTTTTATAATACATGTATGTAAAGTCATGTTGACCAAGTGTTTTAAAAAGTGTTATTTTATATCCTTAAAATTTAATCAATAAGTTTCATTTTTAAAATTATGTAAAAGTATAAAATGCAAACATGTATTTTATTAAGGCAATAACAACTATAGGCTGTCCAACATCATAAGAATGTGTACATATGTATATAGGGTAGAATGTTGTTTTATTTCATTTTGTTTAAAGTAACATATATTTATTTATATAAGATAAATTAACCAAGAGGGTTACTTTAATTTATAAGTTTCTCATTTTTTTTAATGTATAAGAGACAAATGCAATACTGCATTGTCAATATTAATTTTGGGCTGTCTAACTTCTTGAGTATACTTACATATACTTTAAAGTATTTTATGGTTTATATTAAAATATAATAATAGGAAAAGGTTGCAAGTCATTTATCGTTAAGAGAAAACAGGTTAACAAAACTGTTTTAAACCAAGTAAAACGATGGGTAAACAAGTAATGAAATTTAAATTAGCAAACATACTAACACCTGGCATAAAACAACTGATAGAAATGTTGTAATGATTTTCTTTTTTTCTTTTCAATTCTTCAATAAAGTAACCATCTGCTCAGCCACCAAAATGGTCATCTCAATCTATCATCTGTTGTTGCAAAGCTTGTGTATATATAGGTATGGATGGATCTGAGTTGTTGTTTAGAAATATTAAATCTGTAACTTAAGATATAGCCTCTGTTCAAATTCAAGCAACAGAAAACAAAATTTAAAAAAGAAGAAGAAGAAAGGCTACTTGTTTGGAAATTTAAGAAGTCAGGATCACCCTCTGTTTAAATTCAAACCACCAGGAGATTTTAAAAGCAACTTCAGATTTAGATTTACAGATTTCAACTTCAACTTAAAGCTTCTAGAATCAGACGTTTAAGGTGAGAAACCTTAATTTTAAACCTAGCAATGAATTGTTCTGTTACTTTGTTGTCTGTGAATATTTTGTTCACACCAGTATTCAAAAATCTAAATCTCTTAATCTAGTTCATATTTGATGATGATGTAAACTAAGAAAATATGTATTTTCTAGCATAGTTTAAGTTAAAAATAGAATGTGAATAAATTATGCTGTGTGGTTTATTATTCATAAGTTTTATAGTAAGTATCATACTTTAGTGAAAATTCATTATGTTCAAAACAAATATTTAAGCATGCAATTAGGATTATTGTGTAGAAATATGAATTTCAGTAGGAAAATTATAATTTTTAGTGTCCTACGTTACGAGATATTGAAGGATGATCGGAATTCGTTCGAAAATCTTTTTCGGTCAATCTCTTCGCCATGAGGTGGTGTGGCCTAGTCTGAAGGAGCAGGTGGACCTAGGGGAGGTGACTACCATGGCCGTTTGATGGAATTGGGCTTGGATTGGGAGAATGAGTGGATTTTAGGGTTTCGGGAAGGCTTTGGGAGGCTGGCAAACGCGACGAAACTGAGAGAAGTGGCGCGACCGGGACGCTCGATATTTTGCTCAGGGGTAGTGTAGTTGGAGGGCTTCCGATTGGTGAAGGAAGTGATGAGATCAGTGGGGTACTGTTAGAGCAGTTTGTCGAAGTTGGTCTTCGGGTTTGTTCGATGGTTCGTCTAAGGGTTGTTTTTTGATAGGGCGAGTTCGAGTTTCCTTCGAGGTGACGATGGTGACCAATGGAGGAAGGGGCATCGACTTAAGGATTCGCAAGGCCGGAGTGGACATCGGAGCGATGGTGCATGTGGTGCTTGGCCGTGACAGATTTGGGTTATGTGAGAAGAATGGGTTCGATCCAGGGTCGTGTTTCGTTCGTGATCTATTCATGTTCGAGAGGGTTGTTGGCGAATTGGACGGAGATGTTTTTCGGTTCATGGCGAAGGAATTCAGGTAGGCTTGGGAGTGTAAATGTTAGTCTGGAAGTAGAGAGGTGTTAAGGGGAGAAGGTAGTAAGGTTTTCGGGTTTGTTTCCTAGCTGTTGGATTTGGGCTTCGGCCCATGTGCATTGTGTTGTGTTAATAAATGGGTTTTCGGTTTTGCCTTCTTGGTTATTGGGCTTGGGGCTTCTGCCTATATTTGGTCTTGTTTATTTTCATACAGGATTAAATAATAAAAAGAAAAATGGTATAATAAAATCTATAACAATTTGTATTCCCAAGGCTTGAAGCAGGAAGTGGTTTAAAGAAATGTTTTTGAATTTATACTCTTAAATACTAAATGTTTATATAAATTTTTTAATATATACCTAAAAAGAATTTTGGATAATAAATTTGTTTTACTTTAAGTCTACTTAATTATGGTCATTTAAATAAATTATTGTATCATAAGTTAGTCAAGCTTTTAAAAACAATTTATTATTAATCCTTGAGTTTATTTAAATAAAGTGAAGTATAATTAAGATAATTAAGGGAAAATAAATGTTTATACTCTTGAATTAATTCAAGTTCTTAAGTGATTATGTTTATAACAATTATTTAATTTCACATATAATAAAGTGTTATTAAGTGGATGGTTCGTATCGACGGATGTTACGTCGTTGTACGATCTGTTGTGAAGTTAAATAAGTAAAATTTTATAAGCTTATTGAGGCAAAATTTAATTATCGTTTGAGAATAAATGCCGTTGTATAATTTTATACGGCCTATTTGTAAGATGTTCCCAAACAAAATAATGTGTTAATGTAGATTATTCAAAACTGTTGATATATGGTCAGCGGAATCAAACACCATTCCGCTAATTATTTAATTTAACTTTTTAGATAGTTTAAGCCATCAATCCGATATTTTCTATGTAATTGTTTACTAGCAATGATTAAATCTCTAGTCCGATTATTCATGCATATATCTGTTCATTTGCCTGTTAGTTATATTTGAGTATATAATATGAATCGATCTATGGAAGCTGATTGATTTTGAATATTTGTATTGTCATGCTGGACTGTGAATTATAGTTTGATTAGTACAGTTGATACTGATAAGCCTTATTCTGTTTGGGTTGACTTTGAATCTTGTTTATTTAAATAAATATTTTTTTAATGTTGTTTTTACAAGAATTGATAAATATTTGGAAATGTCAAAGGAAGTTAATTTATTATTTTTGGAAATATTTATAAAGTATAATTTTTATTATAAGTTATGAGTCATTTAAAATATTTTCTGGTATAAAAATAGTGATCATTTAAAAGTAAATTTTTATTTTAGAATAATTAACATTTAAGTATATTTTCTTCAAGATAATCTATTATAATTGTTGTTTTAAATGATATATTGTATAGTAAACTTTTATAAGAATATTTTATTAAAAACTTGAGAAATGTATTTGGAAATTTTATAAATATGATTTGGAAAGAAATTGTTTTATGTATATATTTACCCAATGAAATATGCTTACTTAGTAAATTTTAATCAGTTTGGAATTTAAATGTGAACAAGGCTTAATGGTTGCAATGAGAAATAACTTGGCTGAATTGATTGATTATTTTGATAGTTAAATAACCGACTATCAAATCTGGACAAAACTTAACTTTGGAAATATCTAGAGGAAACTCGAGAATTATATGGTACGGTTAGCGTTCCAGGTGCTATACCATACGTATAAACTCTTTTGTTCTTTAGGACGAATGATAAGGAAACTCGTCTGCTAACGGTCAAGAGGTGAACTCCGATCTTATTTTTCATCTGTGTATTTCCTAAAGAACCGGGGTTGAGTTTACCGGGAAATGGCGAACGTTGTTTCGAAAAGACCGAGATCAGATTTATAATTCGAAAACCATTTCGATCCAACGAGTACGTTGTCGTAATGAAGACTAGAGCTTGGAGTCGAAGATGGAGCGGTGAAGTGCAAGGGCTAATCGCTACTAATCCTGAGGATGATTCCAAAATGGATGTAGTAGGAATAGTGCCTTCGGTTCCGCTCGAATCTGGAACGGACTTTTATAGATGAATGCTTTCAGAACATCTTATAGGAGGATGGTGAGCATTCTAAGTGAAATGTTCTAAAAGGGTAACGCTGAGCCTCGAATCTCATCAACCGGGAATGACTTAAAATCAGGGGATATGCAGCAAGGCTAAGTGGGTAGCACCCAATTAGGGTAAGATCATCCCTGTCTAGAGGTCCCTTTTTATTCGGCTGTGTGGGCGGTTGCTGATCCAAACCACGGGGTGATCTTATTCTGACTATCCAGTAAGGGGTAGCTCCGGTCTTGTGTTGCAGAGGAAGGGAGTGGTCCTTGGTATGCTGATCTAGACCAGGCCACGTGACAGTGGTACCCCAGTGCCTAGTCATTCATTAGAAATCCATTCTCCCTACGTGCCCTTTACGGTTTTGATTGTAGAACCCACTTTGTGGCTAGTATTAATGGAATTTAATAATGTAACAATTTCGGCTATTTGGATAAGTATTTGTATATAGACACTATTATAATATCAGAGGATTTTATAAGAAAATGTTTTGGTTATCGTAAGGTAAAAATCCGACATGTTTGTTTGTGGCGTGGTCTTACGAAATACCTTTGATTTCAAAAAGATTTTTAAACTTTAATTAATTAAGTTGAGTGTGTTTCTCACACTGATTTACCAGACTGACCCGGGCATGGTGTTTTTCCTATATGCTCGGGTCAGACCGAGCATATTTCCAGGTTTAGTTGGAAGACTGGAAGCTTCAGGAGAGGAGCTGGAATCAGGAGACGTATTCACGTAGATGCTTATACTTAGTTTTAATTTGGTTGTGTTGTCAACAAGTTGTGAGGGCAGGATTGTTATAAACTGTCCGAGTTGTATAGATGTAACTCCGATCAAAGTCTGTATAAGTTATTAAAGTAACAATTTTTGTTTCATGTAAAGATTTGGTTACATTATAGTTTGTTCGTTCCGCTATGAGATTCTGAATTGTTATCTTTTTCTTCTATCCTCTTTCTAACTTCTACCTTCTTTCTTTCTTTCACTATCCGTCTTTCCGTGTGATTTAGCTGATAAGTCCAGTTGAAATCATTTTAAATCAGTACGGAAAAATGGGTTGTGACATTCTGGTATCAGAGTCTAGGTTGAGTGAATACCTAGGTTCGGGTGGGTTGCTCATTAGGGATAGGGTCTGTAACAACCTGATTGAGTCTGAGTGTGTGTGTGTATACACGAGAGCGCATATTTCTTGGTTATATAAAAATGGTTTTATATATTGTGTTAATTGATCGGTTGAGTGGCATATGGATTCTGGTCAATTCGAGTAGCTAGCATTATTGATAGGGATCTCTAAACACTTGAACCAGGCCAACGGACACAATATTGTTTTAGGGGGTAGATGAAATAATTTTACCCAGAATATATTTTTCTATATAAAAAGTATGATTTTTAAATATATAGTATTTAATATGATTGGTTGTGATGACAGTATTTTATCAACTATGATTTGTGTGGTCTTAGCAATCAACCTTGAGTATATCCTTAGAGATCCGAACCCTTTAGGATATGAATCTTGGGAAAATGGATTTTTATTGAGTTTTATTACTAGAGGAATTTGGAAAACTTTTAAACTAATATTTTGAAGAAGAAAAATTCCACCATTGAAGATAATTTCATAATTATGGATTTCTAGAAAAGGATATTTGAGAATTTAAAACCTTATAACACTTTACTTTGTTGTACATATATACATACATATATATATATATATATTGAAGGAATAAATTGTTTATACTATATCATTGTATATTTTTTCTCTACCTTGTAACCACTTTCAAGATATATACTTAAATTATTTTTGGAAAAATGAATTTTTATAAATTTTGGGTAATAGAAATTTTAAGGGGGGATAAATTTTGAAGTGTAAACCTTGATGTACTCTTTAGCCTATAGAAGTCTAAACCTTAGGAGCTCACCTTTGAGTTTTGGTATTGATTATAGAGAATCCATAGCATCAGTCGAGATGGAGCTTTGGCTATGGCTAGGAGGATGGTGATTTTGACCGGGTCAGTAGATTCGGGCGGATCTTAACGAGCCGTCATTATATGAAGAAGAGCCAGAGGAGCCAGTAGAGCCTGTTGAGCAACCTCAGCCTCAGCTTCAGGAAGAAGACCCCAAGGAGGAATTCAACAATGAAGAAGAGTTTGAAGTCGAGGGTGAAGATGATGAGTTTGACGGCGAGGAAGAGTTTGAAGTAGAGGAGGATCTTGAATCAAAAAATGACGATGCAGCCATTTGGGAAATTGGTGAAGTTGTTGAGGATCTAGTTGCGGGGTTATATTTCCTTCAGAGAGCGCCTAGTCCAGATATTGTTTGGATTCCAGACAGTGATATGGAGTCCAGAGAATTATCGAGACCCAAAGGGGAGGACTCTGGTAGTAAGAGTCCATAGTTAGTGTTGGGTTGCTGTTTCTAGGTAGTGTATGCCTTTTTGTATGTGTCTTTTCCCTTGAACGTCATGGATGTTAGGTGTTAATGTTTGGTGGGGCAATATATATATATGTGTGTGTGTGTGTGTATATGCATGTTTGTGTGGATGATGATAGCACTTGTAGGAATATTCTGGATGGTACTTGATGTAATGTATAATTTGAAATACAAGTATGAAATCTATGTATTTGCTGGTGTAATTTGGGTTGTTATTAATCAGTTCTAATATGTGTGGATAGTTTTACTAACTTAACTATGGAATTTCGGGGACGGAATTCTGTTAAGGGGGAAGGAATGCAACGACCTAGGATTTTTGACATCCCGAGTTATGAATATTAATTTATAATATTCAATAGTATTGTATTTTAATATACAATATTCCCATTTATCAATAATTAATAATTGTATAAAATTTTACAAAGCCAATATAATTTAAATTTTTAGATCTATATTAAAATGCAGATTGATTAAATGGAATTTCTTACATATGTATATTTTGTTTTAGATAAAATATGTGTATTTTGTTCTAGAGACAAAATATGTATATTTTTTTCTAAAGATAAAATATAATAGAGAATTATAATTAATTGAAAAAATCATATGTATATATTTTTACATTAAGGATAATAAAATTTGTATGTATAAATAATTTTGATAGCGATACATAGCAGTAAATAGATAATGAAGTAAAAAGGATATTTTTGATTTTAGGCATATAAACAATATTGTTTATATTAATTAAAAAGGAGTTTTAAGTTTCTAAAATAATATATATGTATACCATGAATAAGAAAAATTAAATATATGTAATGATAAGTTTAAAAGGAAAATTTATAATATTTATAAATAGATAAAAATGTTATAAATTAAAGGATGTGTGTAAGAATCACTTAAGTATAAATAGGAGAAACAATATATATACATAGATAACAAATAAATTTAGTTTGTTTGAAAATAATATATTTCTATATTATAAATTAAAAGATGCATATATGAATACAAATATACATAAGGCTTAGAAGTTAGTTTAAAAACTACTTTGTAATCCTTGTTTTATAATACACGTATGTGATGTCATGTTGACCAAAATGTGTTTTAAAAAGTGTTATTTTATATCCTTAAATTTTAATTAATAAGTTTAATTTTTAAAGTTGTGTAAAAGTATAAAATGCAAACATGTATTTTATTAAGGCAATAACAACTATAGACTATCCAACATCATAAGAATGTGTACATATGTATATATGGTGTTTAACATAGAATGTTATTTTATTTCATTTATTTTAAAGTAACATATATATTTATATAAGATAAATTAACCAAGAGGGTTATTTTAATTTATTAATTTCTCATTTTTGTTTTAAAATGTATAAGAGACAAATGCAATACTACTTTGTCAATATTAACTTTGGGTTGTCTAACTTCTTGAGTATACCTATATATACTTTAAAGTATTTTATGGTTTATATTATAAATATAATAATAGAAAAAGGTTGCAGGTCATTTACTGTTAAGAGAAAATAGGTTAACAAAACTGTTTTAAACCAAGTAAAACAATGGGCAAACAAGTAATGAAATTTAAATTAGCAAACATACTTAAAACTGGCATAAAAAAACTAATCAAAATGTTGTAATAATTTTATTTTATTTTTCTTTTCAAATATTTCTTCAATAAAGTAACCATCTGCTCAGCCACCAAAATGGTTATCTCAGTCTATCATCTGTTGTTGCAAAGCTTATGTATATATATAGGTATGGATGCATCTGAGTTGTTGTTTAGACATATTAAACCTATAACTTAAGATATAGCCTCTGTTCAAATTCAAGCAACAGGAAACAAAATTTTAAAGAAAAAAACAAGGTTACTAGTCTGGAAATTTAAGAAGTCAAGATCACCCTCTGTTTAAATTCAAACCACCGGGAGATTATAAAAATCAAGTTCAAATACAGTATGGATCTCAACTTCAGCTTAAAGCTTTTGGAATCAGATGTTTAAGGTGAGAAATCTTAATTTTAAACCTAGAAATGAATTGTTCTGTTGCTTTGTTGTCTGTGAATATTTTGTTCATCCCAATATTCAAAAATCTAAATCTTTTAATGTAGTTCATGTTTGATGATGACGTAAACTAAGAAAATATGTATTTTCTAGCATAGTTAAAGTTAAAGATAACATGTGAATAAATTATGCCATGTAGTTTACTATTCATAAATTTTACAGTAAGTATCATACTTTAGTGAAAATTCATTATGTTCAAAACAAGACTTAAGCATGAAATTAGGATTATTGTGTAGAAATATGAATTTTAATTGGAAAATTATAATTTTTAGTGTCTTATGTCATGAGATATTGAAGGATGATCGGAATTCGTTCGAAAATCTTTTTCGGTCGATCTCGTTGCCATGAGGTGGTGCGGCCTGGTCTGAAGGAGCAAGTGGACCTAAAGGAGGTGACTACCGTGGCTTTTTGATGGAATTGGGCCTGGATTGGGAGAACGAGTGGATTTTAGGGTTTTGGAAAGGCTTTGGGAGGCCGGAAAACGCAACGAAACTGGAAGCAGGTGGCGCGACCGAGACGCTTGATTTTTGGCTGAGGGGTAGTGTAGTGGAAGGGCTTTCGATTGGTGAAGGAAGCGATGGGATCAGAGGGGCATGGTGAGAGAAGTTCGTCGAAGTTGGGCTTCCGGTTTGTTCGATGGTTTTTGAGGGTTGTTTTTCGATATGGTGAGTTCGAGTTTCCATCGAGCTGGCGATGGTGACCAGTGGAGGAAGGAGTGCCGACTTAAGGATTCGGGAGGCTAGAGTAGACATCGGAGCGATGGTGCATGTGCACCGTGTGCACGTGGTGCTTGGCCGTGGTTGATTTGGGTTAAGTGAAAAGAATGGGTTCGATCCAGGGCCATGTTTCGTTTGTGATCTATTCATGTTCGAGAGGGTTGTTGGCGAGTTGGTCGGGGATGTTTTCTGGTTCTGGCGACGGAATTCAGGTGGGCTTGGGAGTGTAAATGTTAGTCTGAAAGTAGAGAGGTGTTGAGGGGAGAAGGTAGTAAGGTTTTAGGGTTTGTTTCCTAGCTGTTGGGTTCGGGCTTTAGCCCGTGTGCATTGTGTTGTGTTAATAAATGGGTTTTCGGGTTTGCCTTCTTGGTTATTGGGCTTAGGGCTTCGGCCCGTATTTGGTCTTGTTTATTTTTAGACAGGATTTAATAATAAAAGGAAAAATAGTATAATAAAATCTATAACAATTTGTATTCCCAAGGCTTGAAGTAGGAATGTGGTTTAAAGAAATGTTTTTGAACTTATACACCTAAATACTAAATGTTTATATAAATTTTTTAATATGGACCCAAAAAGAATTTTGGAAATAATAAATTTGTTTTACTTTCAGTCTATTTAATCATAGTCATTTAAATAAATTATTGTATCATAAGTTAGTCAAGCTTTTAAAAATAATTTATTATTAATCATTGAGTTTATTTGAATAAAGTGAAGTATAATTAAGATAATTAAAGGAAAATAAATGTTTATACTTTTGAATTAATTCAAGTTCTTAAGTGATTTTATATTTATAATAATTATTTAATTTCACATATAATAAAGTGTTATTAAGTGGATGGCTTGTGTCGATGGATGTTACGTCGTCGTATGATCTGTTGTGTAGTTAAATAAGTAAAATTTTATAAGTTTATTCAGACAGAATTAAATTACCGTTTGAGAATAAATGTCGTTGTATAATTTTATATGGCCTATCTGTAAGATGTTCCCAAGCAAAATAATGTGGTAATTGTAGATTATTCAAAACTATTGATATCAGGTCAGCGGAATCAAACACCATTTTGCTAAGTATTTAATTTAACTTCTGTCAGTATTTTAAGCCATTAATCTAATATTTTCTGTGTAATTGTTTACTAGCAATGATTAAATCTTTGATCTGCTTATTCATGCATATATTTGTTTATTTTCCTGTTAGTTATATTTGAGTATATAATGTGAATCTATCTATGGAAGCTGATTGATATTGAATATCTGTATTGTCATGCTAGACTGTGAATTGTATTTTGATAAGTATCGTTCAGACTGATAAGCCTTTTTCTGTTTGGGTTGACTTTGAATCTTGTTCGTTTTAAATGAATATTGTTTTTAATGTTGTTTTTAAAAGAACTGATAAATATTTGGAAATGTCAAAGGAAGTTAATTAGTTATTTTTGGAAATCTTTATAAAGTATAATTTTTATTATAAGTTATTAGTTATTTAAACTATTTTCTAGTATAAAAATAACGATCGTTTGAAAGTAAATTATTATTTTAGAATAACTAATATTTAAGTATATTTTCTTCAAGATAATCTACTAAATATAATTTTTGTTTTAAATGATATATTGTATAGTAAACTTTTATAAGAATATTTTATTAAAAACCTGAGAAATGTATTTGGAAATTTTATAAGTATAATTTGGAAAGAAATTGTTTTATGTATATATTTACCCAATGAAATATGATTACGTGGTAAATTTTAATCAGTTTGGATTTTAAATGTGAACAGGGCTTAATGGTTGCAATGAGAAATAACTTGGCTGAATTGATTGATTATTTTGATAGTTAAATAACCGACTATTAAATCTGGACAAAACTTTGCTTTGGAAATATCTAGAGGGAACTCGAGAATTATATGGTACGATTACCATTCGAGGTGCTATACCGTACGTATAAACTCATTTGTTCTCTAGGACGAATTATAAGGAAACCCGTCTACTAACGGTTAGGAGGTGAACTCCGATCTTATTTTTCGTCTGTGTATTTCCTAAAGAACTGGGGTTGAGTTTACCGGAAAATAGCGAACTTTGTTTCAAGGAGACTGGGATCGGATTTGTAATTCAAAAACCACTTTGATCCAACGAGTACGTTTTCTGATGAAGACTAAAGCTTGGAGTCAAAGATGGAGCAGTGAAGTGCAAGGGCTAATCGCTACTAATCCTGAGGGTGATTCCAAAATGGATGTAGTAGGAATAGTTCCTTCGGTTCCGTTCGAACCCAGAACGGAATTGTATGGATGAAGGCTTTCAGAATATCGTGAGGAGGACGATGAGCATTCTAAGTGAAATGTTCTAAAAAGGTAACGCTAAGCCTCGAACCTCATCAACCAGGAATGACTGAAAATCAAGTGATATGCTGAAAGGCTAAGTGTGTAGCACCCAATTAGGGTAAGGTCATCCCTGTCTAGAGGTCCCTTTTTATTCGACTGTGTGGGCGGTTGTTGATCCCAACCGCGGGTTGATCTTATTCGGACTATCCAGTAAAGGGTAACTCTGGTCTTGTGTTGCAGAGAAACGGAGGATCCTCGATATGCTGATCAAGACCAGGTACCGTGACAGGTGGTACCTTAATGCGTAGTCATTCGTTGGAAATCCATTCTCCCTATGTGCCCTTTACGGTTTTGATTGTAGAACCCACTTTGTGGCTAGTATTGCTAGAATTTAATAATGTAACAATTTCGGCTATTTGGATAAGTATTTGTATATAGACACTATTATAATATCAGATATTTTATAAGAAAATGTTTTGGTTATCGTAAGGTAAAAACCTGACATATATATTTGTGGCGTGGTCTTACGATATACCTTTGATTTCAAAAATTTTTTTTAACTTTAATTAATCAAGTTGAGTGTGTTTCTCACACTGGTTTACCAGACTGACCCGGGAGTGGTGTTTTTCCTATATGCTCGGTAAGACCAAGCATATTTCCAGGTTTAGCTAGAAGACTGGATGCTTTGGGAGAGGGCTGGAATCAGGAGACGTATTCACGTAGATTCTTATATTCAGTTGTAATTTGGTTGTGTTGTCAACAAGTTGTAAGGGCAGGATTGTTATAAACTAGCCGAGTTGTATGGACATAAATCTGATCGAAGTCTGTATAAGTTATTAAAGTAACAGTTTTGGTTTCATGTAAAGACTTGTTGATATTATAGTTTATTCATTCTGCTGTGAGATTCTGAATTGTTCTCGTTTTCTTCTATCTTCTTTCTAACTTCTACCTTCTTTCTTTCTTTCTTTCACTATCCGTCTTTCCATGCAATTTGGCTGATAAATCCGGTTTAAACCAGTTTAAATCAGTACGAAAAAATGGGTTGTGACAGTCGAGCTCTATCTGGAATCATCGAGTATTATGTAAGGAAGGAGAATTACATGATTTCATAGAATCCCAATGTTCAAAGAACTAGAACTAAAGCAAGCAAAACCAAATGTAAAGCATAATAGTTATCATAAATTCCATTTTGAGACCAAAAGTGGCGTTAATGGATCTTTGAAAAGCGTTTGGTCCCATCGCCAGGCATAGCCAAAGCACCCATCTAACAAAGATGGTCAAAAATTCTACAGTCTCGCTTTTACGCATGGCCAAAGCAACCATCCATAAAGTGATGGTCAACTAAGATTTCGATCCCACCACCAGGCCTGTCCAAATCATCCATCAAAGGGAGATGAATGAAAAGCCTTTGGTCTCGCCTTCGGGTCTGGATGAAGCAACCATCTAAAGAGTGATGGTCAATTAAGCCTTTGATTCTACGATCAGGCCTAGTCAAAGCAACCATCTAAGGGAGATGGACGAAAAGCCTTTAGTCTCGCCTCCATGCCTGGCCAAAGCAGTCATCCAAAGAATGATGGTCACTTAAGTCTTTAGTTCCACCACTCGGCGTGGCCAAAACACCCATCGAAGGGAGATGGTCAAGAATCCTTCTGTCCTGGCTTTGGGCCTGACCGGAGCAACCATCCAAAGAGTGATGGTCAATTAAGCCTTTTGTTCCGCTTTCAGGTTTGACCAAAGCACCCATCCAAAGGAGATGGTCGAAAAGCCTTCAGTCCCATCTTTGGGCCTGGCCAGAGCAACCATCCAAAGAGAGATGGTGAACTAAGCCTTTGATCCCGCCGTCGGGCCTAGCTAAAGTACATATCCAAAAGAAATAAAAGGGAAAGAATGACTAGTAGCAAATCTTTGTAGACTACTTAATGAATCTAACATTCAACCACTTTAGAGCCAGTCTATGAAATTACAAGCCAAAGCGAACGTGACAACAAATTAAAGGAGATATTTTAGAACGAAAAATCACCAAAGTCAGGTATGCAACAAAGGGAAATTTATTCAATTTATCAACATGCTTATTGTTATGTTGCCTTTTGGCAAAGCCACGATACCATAGATTTGGCTAAAACGGGTGGTTACCAACCTTGAGAATCAATGATATACAAGACTATGGATGATGGTCGAGCAGATTCAGACTGGGCCCTGATTATAGTGCAATCAACATGAAGTGACAAGGAAGGGCCCATAAAGCTATATTTAAAATTTCAAATCAATCGAAGTTCGTACGCTCGAGTTATGGACAAATGAAGAATTTATATGGATCGATCTAGAATGATGCATAAAGCGGTGTAAATCGACAAAGATCGATCAAAATCTTAGGATCTACAACTCCATTATCCATGAAACTTTCAAAGCATCAATACAGTGAAGAGTGGAGCCCACAAAATCAATCGTAGGTCAAAACTCTAAGGTTCAAGAAATGTCGATTGTTTAGTGCCGATCATTCCTAACGATCGGTATAATTCAGAAAGAAACCCAAATGCGACCAAGATTGATCCATATCTCACAATCTATAGCTCAGAATGACTTCATATTTTAGAAGCAAGGTCTAGAGGCATGTGGGACCTTCCACAAACAATCGCATGGCAATCGGAGGCAAAAATAACGATCGGCACAATTTATACGGATCGTTCCAAAACAATAAGTTATGTCCACCAATTGTTATGGTTGGCCCCTATGGATCAAGGGAATCTTCTAGCAAATTTTCAGCCGATCCATGCACATCTTTCTCTAAAAATATAACTACCATTATCCATAAAGAGGGTCTTTCTTTCTGTCGCCTAGGCTCTGCCATTTATATTCTTCACTCTTGTACGAATGGGTCCCAACTGATCCAAACATTCTTGTATTCATAATCAAGTGCAAGATCAATAAAAATATGAAGGTACGTAGGCCAAGATTGCCGAACCACTATAAAAATCTGTGTGTTCATTTACCTTTTCTGTTATATTTTAATTTCATTCATTGTTTAATCGTTTTGAGATTCTATTGGGTGTTGACGCCCATTTGTGACATCAACACTTATATTATACAACTTCATACAAAAAATTAATATACGACATAACTCACAAAAATCATAACACAATTATTTTAACATAATGAATTCTTTTTATAATATTTCACTTTGTCATCTATGGTTATGGAAGATGAGGAGCCAAACGATGTTGATAGATGAGTTCCTTCTGTTTCCCCTCTACATCTAAAGTACATGAATGTTATTCACTAGTTAAGGCCACTTCTTTGTGCAAAATTGTAGACTCTCCAATATTTTTAAAGGCTTTGGAGCATCTATATTTGAAAAAATGATGAAATCATTGATAGCTAGAAATAACAGCTTTCCTTAATCTGCTATCTCTTTCTTCACCTAGAAATGCAAAATCGATCTTTAACTAAAAGTGACTATAACCTCAATTAAGTAATCGATAAGAGAATTATGCTGGGAAGCCCTAGTATAATAAAATTGCATTAATACTAATTGGTCTTTTAGTTCTTTTACTCATTTATAAGGGTTTCAACTGCAAAAGGAGGATCGACAATGTGTTATAAGGCGACTAGAAGATACCTCTTAAGATTTCTCTCCTTACAACTAATAATGTTAAGTGGATCAGCATAATCAATTTGAACTAGAAAGGCCCTTTCATGGGTATTGTTTGCACCCTTTAGTTGAGAAATTCAATGTTCCGTCCCACTGATGTTGTCTTCAAGGACCTTAATCTTCACTATTAATTTGATCTTTTCATGTTCTAACGTTTCTATTTCTCGTGTTTGTGATGAGAATGTATCGGTAAATTTGTCATTCCACTTTACCTTAACTTTTCGAATACATTCTAATTTGAAGGCTCTACTCAATCTTATAAAGTCCCCTAATTTGTCTACTTAGGGAGAATCAACCGCACCACAACCTCTAACTGATTGCCCTATGGACAAGGTAGCAAGATGCAGTGATTTCCTATGGGAAGAATCAATTGAGATAGGGGTACATAGCCCTTCTTCGACTTTAGTAAATATCAACTTGTAAGATTGGTATTCGTTTTTATATTTTACCGCTTCAATTTCCAAGTCAAGTATGCACTGATTTAGTTGAGAAACTTTTGTGTCGAGTTCTAACCGCTGTTTGCAATCAGTACCTAAACCGAGTTTTGTATTCAGTTCGGTAATTTAAAATCCTTCTGTAACACTTTCTTCTTAAGATCTTTTACTATTTCTTGAGTTAATTTCATAATAGATCTCTCTTTAAGGCA
The DNA here is from genome assembly GCA_030765085.1 of Allium cepa. NCBI lineage: Eukaryota > Viridiplantae > Streptophyta > Magnoliopsida > Asparagales > Amaryllidaceae > Allium > Allium cepa. Next base: position 734,284,062 of record CM060935.1, on the reverse strand, counting down.
CTTCTCATACCACTTGTTTGCTCTGACACTGCCTGTGATTAAAGGACCAAATATGGAACAAGAAGGTCGTACTTTTAATACTGATGTAAATTTTGCCTAAATGATCTTGAGACGTTGATTAAGATAAGAAGTGTCAATTGATAAAGAAAACTCTTCATCCGAATTTGGGAAATAAGAAATAACAATATTTCAACAAAAATGAAAGAAAAGACGATAAAGTTTCCATTAAAAACAATCATTTTCTCATAAGAGATATTATATCCACAAAAGATAACAATGATCAAAAGTAAAAATCAATAAATTTTTAGAATTGGAAAGAGCATCATGAATGTTCTGAAATAGGAAGACGAAATATAGAATGTTGTGCTAAAGGGAGCATCAACACTAGGGGGAGTATTGACTAGAGGAAACCCTTGGTTGTCTCATTCTTTAAGAGGGGCTAAGTCCACTACACGGTAATTTGGCATGGTTAGTCCCGATTTCATGGAGAAATTGGTCCTTATGGATACCTAGGAAATTGAAATCTAGGTTTGGAATTTGGTTGTACAATTAATTATGGTCACAGAGAAAGCAATATTATGATAAGTGCGCCTTGTTTATTATGTAGAAATTTTCTTTAAAAGTCCTTTCCAATCTGGCTGATTTACTTAAGTCGTTTCTTGAAATGGAGGATGATGAATAAATAGAAATATATTTAGAAGCTTGCATATCGATTATGGATATATTAAAATACCAAGCTAATAAAATCAATACAAGATTCAGCTTAATAACAAAAGATAAAAATTTACAATATTGCATAGGTTTGTAGAGAATGGACTCCCTATAATATTTGATTACAAATTTGTCCCTGTTGAATTTTATCTCATTAAGGGGTAGGTAGTCAACAGTCAAAGGCACGATGGGAACCCTAGGCAAGCTCTAACATTCCTTAAGGTGAGGGTCAGTTCCATGCAAAACTCCAAATACCACTTATAAAGGCGTCTAAGTAGTTCCCTACAACCATCACCCAGGAAGGAAAAGTCGGTCATAAGGAATTGATTGTACATAAGGTATAAGCACTCCATAAGTTTATCCATATCCTCAATTAGCATCCAAAAAAGCATGGTCGATTCTTTATTTTCCTTGTGAAATTTATCTTGGTGAAATTGTTCCGAAGAAGAGGCCCGGCTCTTGTGTTTTTAAAATCCTCTAGGTACTTGAGATTTTTTAAAATATTCGTAATTTTTTCATGCGATCCATTCATATCTTTGCATAGTCTTTCTCCTTCCCGGAAGCCATAATTTTCTTTTTTTTATCTATAATAATATTTACATAATTCCTTGTCATTATCCTATGTCGATAGTTGAATAATGTTAATAATCTTAGACCATACATATAGAAAGTAAATAACAAATAAAATGAGAAAGTTACTAGTGAAGGAGTAATGGTGGCATTGGGTTTAAAAGAATGGACAAAAAAGAGCGTTAGAAGAAGTCTATGCCTCAAGAGAAGGTTGTGTTCCATAGGAGTGTAACCTATCTCACCGGACCTGAAAGAAGATAGTTTGAAGGAAAAGCTCTAAAAGGAGGGATTTCACTTGTGTTCTTTATAGCTCCCAAAGGAGAAGGATTGGGTATATGAACAAAGCAATCATGGGCTCCATCTCCACTCTAATCAGGGTCAACATTTCTGTCTCCTTTTGGAAGGCCCTTCCTAGAGGGATCACCACCACCATCATTTCCATCATGATCTTCGCCATCATCATCTTTACCCTCTTTATCGACTTTATCGATTTCTTTGTTATCATCTTCTTTATTGTCATAATCCATCAATATGTCATCAGAAGCCGAGGACTCAGCGGGATCAATAGTGTCCTCCCATAACATTGGAATAGTCACCGAGGATGCGTCTTAATAAGATATCAAACCTTCTCTTATAGTCTACCTCTAAGTTGCCAAATGAGGTAATGACGATGTCAGGACATCGATCACCGTTGTCTTTGTAGACAGTGAACAATACCACTTCACCATATTGCGCTTCCCATCGAGAAAGAAGATTATTCATGAAAAGGAGACCTTGGATTCCATGGCTTGAACGGATTATTTTAGCTTACCAATAATAAGATTCTTTTTTTCCAATTACTTCTCTAGGTCGGGAACTTTTGCCAAAAATATTCTAAGAATAAAATTATCTAATCCCACTCGAGAAAGTTCACCCTATAAAGACCATGCTCCATCCTCTAGCTCTTGATTTCCTTGAATTTTTCTTCCAATGATTTCACTTCCTTTTCCGTCTTCCGGGACCTTTCCTTTTCTAAATCCAGCAAGACTGTGATCATCTTGTTCTCAAAAGATAGCGAATCATTGTTAGAATGAAGGTTCCCAAGTTCAGTCTCGAGGAAAGACACTTTCTCATGTAATACGGAATTCTATTCTTGCAACCGGGATGCGTCTGGGGAAGAAAATGTGGACGATTGTTGAATGTCAAATAAGTTATAATCAATCTATAAAGAAAGAATAATGCAAAGTCAGGAACTAAAATGGTAACTAAGCTCAATACTTATACCACAATTGAATAAGAAAAATTTACCCGAATAAGGTTTTTGTAAATGGTTTATACAGATTCTAAGGAAAGTGAAATAGTACAGTCAGAAAAGCTTGAGGAAACAAATGCAAAAGAATGAAGAACCTTCATAAACAAATCTATAAAGTCAAAAGATGAGAGATCCCGATCTAGAGAGAGGGACTAAGAGTGGAGCATCCTCGAGCATAGTATTAAGTCCTAGATTAATGCAAAATAGCCATGGACTCCTTAAGAGTAAGGTTAGAAAACTTGGTGGTAAAATCCTTTGTTGGGAAAGTGAGTACGATGGAAATGGCACTAAAAGAAGCAGAAGGAAATGGAAGCACATTGGATCCAGCCACTTTGGGCTTCTTTGAAGGCACCTTAAAAGGGGAAAAAGCAACCTTGGAACATTTTCCTTTTAAATCTAGCCTTCACTATCACATCATGAGCAGTGGAAACGATGAATTAAGGCATCTTCTGAAGCCATCACCTCCTATATTTCCTTAGACGAAGTGGACAATTCAAAACATCCTTATTAGGTGTTAAAGCATCTACGCTCACAAGGTGCACATCAGAAGGACCTATTCACGGAAGGAATGGCATTGAAGAAAGGAATTTAAATATATAAAAAGAAAAGAGTTTAGGGAATGAAACCTGGAGATTATCCAGGGCTTTCGGTCATTGGGCATTGTATCGGAGAATTTGCGGAAAATGTGTCCAGCTTGTTGACAATAAGAGCCACTGGGTCATTCCTTTTTCTTTTTCATTATTAGGGGTGCGCCCAAAACCCAGTGAGTTGGCAGAATCAGAGAATATTTCTTTATTTTTTGTTCATTAAGAAGCCTCTGCCAGCTTTTAGAGAATGTTGTTGCATCACCAAAGCTAGGAATCTTAAATAAAACTCAAGGATCGATATTATTGGATCAACGCTAATAGTCATACAAAAGAAAAACCAATATTAACAAAACGTAAGCTAGTAAGAATTATTGTAGATGCTAAGTGAGTAAAAAAAATAGTAAGAATATATACCAGGGATTGAGCATCTTCCAGTGATGTCTGGAGAAAAGCATCTTACGGAAAAAATACATAACTCCATTCCCCAGGCTTTTTGAAAAAGTTAACCACTACTTCACAACGAACAAAACTGAGATAGTAAGTAGAGTGCTCAGGTTGGTTCTTTGTTCTTCGGAGAGTAAATAAGGAGAAAAGGATAGAAGGGTCAAATCTTCTAGCTTGAGTTCTTTAAATAAAATGAACAAAGAATTGATGTAACTACAGGAGTTAGGGACCAGTGGAATAGGAGCAATTTTCAAAAATACTAGGATCGTGTGGGTAATAGGGTTGCAAGGTAGATAACATGAGTGATAGATGTGAAGAGGAGTAAAGGCAAAGAATCCTTGAGAAGTAGTGTTGATTTGGTCATCTAGGCCCGGAGCCCTCATCTCATCTCGAAAATAGCAAAGAGGAGGAGAACATAGTCGTTGTCTTCCTGCTTTGTAAAACAAGGCTGATGGGAAGTGTTAATCTTTTCTTCAGAAGAGCCCACAAGCTTGGGATGCTTAGGGGGTTTTGATGCTTCCTTGGAAACTAGTTTCTTGCCTCCAGCCATGAAGTCTATAATAGTAGTCGAGGTAACTGGAGACTATAGAGGTAGCATTGAGTGCGTGTGAGGAAGGCTTCTGGTACAAGCTGAGAGCTATCGATCTTCTATCTTGTTATTATGGTAACATAGTAGACATACACTTTTATGGATTGTGATCGAGCGGATATAATTTTTTTCGAGATTGAGAGTCCATGAGATAATCAATCCATGTATATTTTGATTGTGTTATCATCGGGAGGGTGATCCTTAACACTACTGAGAGTAGTGTGTTGTGTACCTGTACCTTGTTCCCATCTCACTGTTACATGCTTAGCTGAGAGCTAAGTTAGGCAAGTAGAGTGCTTTATATTAATTTCATATATGCTTGATATGGATTGTCGTGTATTTTCGTTTAGGTTGAGTATGGCAGATTCTTGATATGTCTACTTCATGATTATCTGATAGATAATATTGGGCACTGCTAAAAGCATGTCCTATGTAGTTTATTATCTGTTTTTACTTGATGTTAGTTGGATATATTGATTGTTCCATCCACTTGAAATTATATGCATAGTTTGTAGTTTGACCTGATTTTATATGTGTGATAATACTTGTTTATGGTTTTCTAATATGATGTTATTAATTTGATATATTGGCACCTTCATTCTAGACATATTCTGGCTCGTGTGTTAATTATATAATACTTGGGCTAATCCGAGGCATTATATGTATAGGAATAAGGTGACCAGTTTGTTAATGTTGGGCTTATATGGAGGATAGAGTATTGTGTATATATATATCATTATGTTTTGAGTCATCTCATGTATGTATAACATTGAGTTGTATATTGGGCATACATTGTATTTATTTTTGAGATAGAGGAAATTTGACCTATTTATATCCCACTCAAACTTGCGTATATTCCTATTATATATTATCATCGTGTTTTATGACTCTGTGCTCTCTAATATTTATTTTGTATTGTGTATTTTTCTGCCTTGGAAACACATGTGTTTATTGCTTTACGACAATACTGAGTACATATGTGTGAGTTGTTTATTCAATTTTTGAACATGTACCAATATTAGCCCAAGGTAATATTAAAGTGTAATAGCCCAATATCGCCTCATTCTTTGTATTACCATATGGTATTACCTAGCAATACTCTTTGGTAGTATAGGTATAGAGGTAGGATGTTACAGTAAGAGATGACTTCTCTCTATCTTCGGTAGCAAAAGTGATGGGCCGATCTGTTTCTAACCTACGGGCTTTGGAGTCTCCGTGTTTTAAAGAATAAATTTGGCTACAACTTTTTCGTTTTGTTGCTGGAATGGTGTCAGCTGGTTGTTCTATCGATTGTTCCACTTGATGCAGAACAAACTCTACAAGCACCCCTTCTCGGAACAATTTTATAATTTTGTCCTTCAGTATATGACAGTCGTTGGTGGAACGACCATTGATTTGATGGAACTTGTAGCATTTACCATTACTATGAGGTTCCTCCCTTCTCCAGTCTCTAGTGGTGGGCAGTCTTTGGAATTGCACTTGGTTCCTAATTTTGAGATATATTATTTCCATATACCTGTTTAGGGTATCATAGTTATTGTACCTAGACCTGTATTGGGTGCCACCTCCTGCTCGTCCTTTAGCGCTACTCTACCGACCATTACTTTGTTGGTTGGTAGTTTCATAAAGAATGGCTTGGCCAACATGTTGGGTTTCATTATCGCTATAAGAAAGATCAGCATCATCATCCCCACAATACCATTCTCTCTATGATAACAGACAGTTAGTTATGTAGCCAGCTGCTTTTGGGGTTCCTTCCATATTCTCATCTTGTACCAAACCCCCGAGTAGAGGGCCAATACAAGGCTATTCTTGTCAGAGCCCTAATCTGGATGGACTCTTTATTAGAAAGGTTCACATATGATCTAAGATTCTTGATCGACCCTTGTTTGATGTTACCTAGCACACTAGCCATCATAACATGGATCTTTAAGGTGAAGAACTTTTTCATGAAGTTTACACATAGCTAGACCTAAGAATAGACGTTGTCTCATTGTATATGCAGGAACCAATGGGAGGGAGGACCTGTGAGAGTAAAGGCGGAGAGTAGGCACTTTGTTGGGCTGGAGAGTTGGCATATACAAGTGACGTAGTTGAATGCAGTAATGTGATCCGATGGGCCAGCACTCCTATCATACATGTAAATAGACGACAAGGCACACCAACTACAGATGTAAATGTTCAAGATTTTCTTAGAAAATGTATCTTTATTCCCATCATCAGAAAAATCCCCTCCTTTAATATTTTGAGCTTGAATTCTATGGACTGATGGAAAAGTGTGCTCATTTCATCCTAGAGGCCAACATCGACCTATTGTGGGATTTTTTTGCCAACAATGGGTCATGGGCTCAATCGACATCTTGGTGGAGCAGGAGAATGATGATGATGAGGTGATGTAGAGTGATGGTGACGATGGTGAGCTGGAATGGTAGACCTCCTCTACATATGCATCAAGGGCAACCGTGGTTGCCTGGTTCGCCCTTCTCTTGATCTGGGCTCCGCCACACCCCTATAGATTGGGATTGTCCCAAGGGGCCTAATGTTCTCTATCGGCGGCATGCGTGCCGCTATTAAGTCACTCGAACCTAAAGTCTCGAGCTCTTTCTACCGCTATTAAATCACTTGAACCTCAAGTCTTGAGCTCCTTCTACCACTTGAAGGCACTCAAAAGAAGGTGGTCGATCCATTAAGGGGGGAAAAATCGATTCTTAGTTCTCTATATATAGATATTTTTGAATTTATATTGATAGCATGAATTGCCCTGCGCACAACAAATCTTCTTGCAAGAGCAAGAACATCCATGACCAAGGTTTCAGGCACCACCCTATCCCCATGCCTTGGTGGTGTTCATGAGGTCGTAAGCATTGGGGAGAACATGTTGGAGAGGAGTCAGTTCAGCCACTGTGAGAGTTGGTGGAAACAAGTTCACAGTTGTCTGAGCCCATGGTCGGGGCAAACGGGGCAAACAAAAATGTTACCAGTAGTCTCACGGTCATTGGAGCTATTACCTTTGTCGTCGCCTTCTCGATTCATGGCAACAACCTAGAACATGCTATTTTTATAAAGTAAAAGTGAAGAAAGGTGAGAGTTTTAAGGGGATGCCCTTAAGATGTTGACTAAAAAATTAGCCAACCTCAAAATTAGACTATTGCGTTTATGTTAACAATGGTTAAATGCCAAAACTAGATTAAAAATGTAAAATAAGGAGCAAAAAAAGCAAATTAAGTAAATGACACAAAGATGCAAAGATCTCTTACTCTAGTCTCCCGGTTATTAGAGTTGTTACCTTCATCGTCACCTTTTGGATTCATTGTTAAGCTTGCTTACGTCAATAAGTTCTGGCAAGGCCACCCTCTACCAACAAAGTGTTAAAAGTACTCAAAACAAAGGTAGAGTCAAAACAATCTTCTACCAAGAACTATACAACAACTTCTATCTCTCAAACAAGAATAATTCTACATCTCTCTCTAGCTTCAACTAAGCTACTCCACTCTCCCCCATGTTGCCACCATCTGGCACTGGCACTTCAATAAGAGAATCAAATTTGAGCAATGCTTGAACTTAACAACCGGCAACGCCTTAGTAAACATCTACCGCATTATCCTTTGTGTTGATCTTCTTAAGACGAATCTTCCTTTCTTCATTCATGGAAACGAGGAATGACTCTCTGACTTCTATGTGCTTTATTATCGAACCAAATGCCATTATTTTAGCCAAATGAATTGCACTCTGACTATCATAATTCACCACCATACTATCGTGCACAAAGCCTAGATCAATAATAGATGTTTCAAGTAAAGTGCCTTCTTAGCTGCTTCAATAATAGCTATCAACTCTACTTCTATAGTAGATAATGCAACCACAGACTGCAACTTCACTCTTCAACTAATAGCTATACCTCCAAGAGTGAACACATATCCAAGGTTAACTTCCTTCTATCTCTATCACCCACATAATCCGAATCATAATAACCAACCAAGCTGCAACTCTTTCTACTTCCAAAAACAAGCTCATAACCTTATATTCCCTTCAAGTATCTCAAAATAGCTTCAAAAACTTCTCAATGAGTCTTCCTCGGATTAGTCAAGTAACGGCTAACCATACTAACATCATGAGCAATATCCAACCACCTGCAGACCATGGTGTACATCAAGATCCAAAACGCACTTCCATAGGGCATACTCTATATAAGTCTTATCTTCAACTGAAATAGGAGATTATTTTTCCAAAAGCTTTACATACAAAGGCATGGTTTTCACAATAGCTTTTGCAGTATCTATGCTAAAGCGAACAAACACCTTCCATATATACCTTTTTTTGCTTGGTCTCAAAAAATCAAGCTTTCTATCTTCAAAGATTTCCATGCCTAAAATCTTCTTTGCTTCTCCAAGGTCCTTCATTTTGAATTCCACTTTTAAACGCAACTTCGATCAGTTAATTTCTTCTCTATCCTTGGAAGCAATAAGCATATCATCCACATATAAGAGTAAGTACATCCAATCATCGATTTCCAAGTGTTTATAACACACATAAGCATCTTTTATGCTCCTATCAAAGCCAATACTCAACATAAAAGAATCAAACATCTTGTACCATTATCCGGATGACTTTTTTAGACGATACAATGACTCCTTCAGTTTGCAAACCCAATCTAGCTTACCATCCATGGAAACCCATCTTGTTGTTTCATGTAGACTGTCCCTTCCAAGTCTCCATGTAGAAAAGATGTCTTCACATCTAGTTGCTCCAACTCCATATCATGAATAGCAACTATAGCTAACAAAATCCTAATAAATGTATGTCGTACCACCGGAGCAAAGATTCCATCATACTCTTTCCCTTTTCAATGTGAAAACCCTTCTGCTATGAATCTAGCCTTATGCCTTCTTTAACATCCCATATCTAGAGGCCCAAAGCTAAGAGCTACAAATGATGCAGTCATCCATAGTATTAAATTACAGTGACTAAATATGGATATATTAATGGTATCCATTATATCAGAAGCACTTGAATAATAAAATCACATATTTTAAAATAACATTTGTTACATTTCAAAACACATTTCACATTCAAATTACATAATTCCATAATCGTTTCCCAAGGTTCAAATAAAATATAATTATTACATAAATACGCCAAGAGCTACACATGAGGATGCCCCCTTTGTTGTCTAGAGCACTATATAGACATAACTATCTTAAATACAACACAGCAGAATAAAATAAAATAACACTGCAACCCTAAATAGCTATCCATTAGCCACCTGCTTGTCTCTGGAAGCTTATTTGTCAACCCACTAAAACCTGTAAAACCTCAACCCTCAGCCAACTCAAATCAATTTTGAGCACCCGAGAATTTAAGGGGAAAAACATAAACTATGAGTCAGACATAAAGCCTGGTGTGAATTATAATGTAAATCTCGGTTATTTAATGTTAAGTGAGACCATGCCGCTTAGCATAACGAATTTCCACTTGCTAACATCATTTTAAGACATATCTTTGCAAATCTTTATCCTACAACCAGAACTGGTTAAAACTGTAAAGCAATATCATGTAAACATACATATTCGGTAACAAATGGATTATCTGTCCGAACACTATAGTTTTGTTTGGCTTACTACTAAACTTTGGCTGACTCAGGCCTACTAGACAATATAACAACATAATCTAACACTTGTTAGACACTCCTTTTCTGGATAGTATGTCCTTAACTGTCTATTAAATACTCCTTTACTAGAAGGTCTGTCCCTAACTTAACATATCCCAGAGTCACCTGATCCTAATGGTTTTGCGGGCTCACCAATAGCCTAGTTGTATACAAACATATATTCCATTCTATGTGTAATCATAATTTTAGCCCTACCTATGACAAAGCCCTACAAATTGGAATTTTGGACCAAATTAGTTGGGGCTAATAGCTAATGTATAGGGAAAAACCCTATATTAGTCCGATATGGTATTCCAATATCTGAGTCATTTTGCTTAGGGAAACCTTACCAAAATTTTCTTGAAATTGATTTAAAGATCTTTAAACCAGACTTAAACAAGGAAAACATATATAGTCTATGCTTTACTCAAAATTACCTTGCCATGTTATATATATATATATATATATATATATATATATATATATACACTTTACTCAAATCTTAGTTAATGAAGACATTTGAACCTTTGAAAGTACCCCTTTCGAATCCATTGAAAGTATCCCTTTCGAAACCAAGTAAAACCCTTTATTTCACCTAGGCTGAAAGGCCAAAACCTTCCTTTCGAAACCAATCTCAAAATCTTTCGAAACCCTTGAAAACCTTTCCTTCGAAAGTTGTAAAACCTTAGACATCTTATCTCAAAATTTTAAAAATGCCTTTTAAAACCATTGGAAAAACCTTCCTTTTAGCCCTTTCGAAACAACTAGAAAAATACCCTTTCGAACATTTCGAACATTTCGAAACCATTGGGGAACCACACCTTAGAAACCTATCTTTAAAACCTTTCAAATGCATTAAAACATTCATAAACAACAACCTTTCGAAAGCACTTGGATTCAATTTAAAACATGTGGAAAACTCCTTTCGAGACCATTTGGGTTATACTGCAAACGGGTCATTAAAACCACTTACGTCGAAAGCCTATCTTTTGAAAGTATTCCAAAGCAAAGAAGTGGTGGTGTTGAAACCACCCCTCCAAAAGCATTGTAGAAGTGGCCAAGTTTAAAAAAAAGTAAACCTTCCGAAACCATTGACTTTAAAAGGTAGGAAAAGCGGTAGCTAGGGGTTTCGACCCCTTCAAAAGCATTTTTTAAAACAAAAAGCGCAACCCATTTGAAACCATTCCGTTGAAATCATTTGACCAGGTCGGAAGCCAACCCAGTCGAAAGCTAACTCTTCGAAAGCAATGCAGGCTCCATTTTGATTTAAAACAAAGCAGCACTTCGACCCATTCAGAACCCCTGTTTTTGACCACATATCTTCCGCTTATGTCCAATTCACTGCGTACCAAGGCTTTGATGCCACGCGCATTGGTTTCGATAGGGTTAGAGGTGGAGGAACTAAGTCGAAAGCCATCTATGTTGGAAATAAGGTGCCGAAAGTGGCGAAACACACATTTTACATATTAAACTGATTTTTAACCTTTTTAACTAACCTGCTTTATTTTATAAATCTTATTAGTTGCATATTTTCTTTTCTAAAATCACTGCCAAAAATTCAGAAATGAACACTTTAATTTTATTTACGAAATACCCCTTCTCCATTTATAAATAATAAAACATTTAAGTCCCATGCCTCAAATAATTTTATGTATTCATCAAAACACTTGAGAAAATTCTACAAAAATTCAAAAAAATCATTTTCAATATGTTTTCTAATATATATAAATTTCAGTTGCAAATAAATAATTATTTAGCCATAAATAATTTATAACCCAAATAACCATTTTCTACACTAGAAAATATATATAAAATCTAAAATAATTCAGAAAATTATGGAAATTGAATTCATCTCTAAACTATCAATTCTGATCTAAATCTAAAATCACAAGGCATTTGGATGTCATTTAATAGGGTTTCCTTATCAAAACATATCATAAAATCTATATGAACAAGCATGAAACATCAATAAGTATACATAAACATTTAATCCATTAAAACATGGCATAATTATGCAAAACACTTCAGATTCAACTTAAAATGGAATTTTTTTAAGAAAATGAGATGTAGTCATTAATCACACTAGCTTTTTGATGTTGGATGTGAAATCTGATCTTGATTAAATGATTTAATTATTCTCTTGAATCCTAGCTTTTATCTTCCTCTTGCTCTTGCTAATGGTGGCCGGCCTCAAGTTTGATAATTTTGACAAATGAAATGAACGTGTAATTTAGATTCCTAAGGGTTTAGGGTATAAGAATATCCTTATTCCAACTTTACCCTTTTCTATTTCCTTTATCTATTTTATTTCATGCTATCTCGTTTTGATTTGCACACTAACATGGCACGGCTACCCTTATTAATCACAAATATTGATCCATTAATCAACCTACATTATTTTATTTAATTTAACTAATTAAATTTCCTATATAATGTCACTAAAAATATGAGGTGTTACAATCTCCCCTCGTTAAAAAAGTTTTTCCTCGAAATTATGATAAGTTACACATCGAAACAATCAAAGGTAAAAGATACCATCAAACAAATCAGGATAATTGTCCTAACCCTGCTTTTAGTCTTCCAAGTATAGTCCTTATCATCCTCACTCCACTGAACCTTCACTAATCTGACTATCTTGTTCCTCAACTTCTTCTCATCTCTCGCGACTATCCAGACAGGCTTCCTAACTATAGTCAAGTTTGGTTCCACTATTAAATCTTCTAACATAGTCGGTGCTATAGTAGTGTCTGGATCTCTAACATGCTTCCTTAGATGAGATACACGGAAAACATCGTGGACTCCTTCCAATTCAGTAAATCTACTTTATACACGAGTTTCCTGATCCTCTACAATAGGAAACCATCCTACGAATCTCGGTGCTAACTTCCCTATCTTTCTGAACCTAATAACACCTTTCATCGACGATACTTTGACGAAAACATGATCTCCAACAGAAAACTCTAAGTCTTTCCGTCTTCTATCTGCGTAGCTCTTCTGCATAAGCTGAACTTCCTTCATTCTTTCTCTTATCAGCTCAATCTTCTATGATTCTTCTCTTATCAAATCGGGACCAAGAACTAATCTATCTCCTACCTCTAACCAACATGCAGGAGATTTTCATGGTATTCCATATAAAGCTTCAAACGGTGTCATCCCTATGCTAGTCCGGTAACTATTGTTCTATGAAAACTCGACTAGGTGTAGATAGTCTTCCCATTATCCCCTGAAGTCTAGTACACAAAATCGCTAGTGAACCAGGAATCTCTGTCACTAACAGTACTGCTAGGAATTCCATGAAGTCCGACTATATTCTTCATAAATAACTTCGCTAAAACAGGTGCCATCCTCGTTGACTTAACTGAAATGAAATGGACACTCTTGGTCAATCTGTCCAAAATGACCCATATACTTTCATTTCCTCTATTAGATTTTGACAACCCATCTATGAAATCCATAGAAATAGAATCCCGGTTCCATACTGGAATATTTAATGGCTGAAGCAACCCACTTGGCTTCTGATGCTCGGCTTTCACCTATTGACAATTCAAACACGGTTTCACCCATAAGCCAATATCCTTCTTCATTTCTTTCCAGAAGAAACTTCTCTTCATATCCTGATGCATCTTCATTTCTCCTAAATGAATAGTGAACTTTGAACGATCCCACATCAAGAATACATAATCTACCCTTCTTTCTCAACCACCCACTTTGGTCAAGACAGAAATCCTTCAAGTTATCATCCTTCGTTCCATCCCTTAGTTTCCCGATCCTTTCAATTAACACTGATTCCTCTTCCTGTTTAGAAGCACTCTTCTCAATCAATTCCGATCAGACTTCTAAATAAGACAACATAGCAGATTCTCCACTAAACCCAGCCTTGGATTTCCACTCTGCAAGTTGACAACGCTTCCAAGTCTTTCCATTCTGCTATCATTGCCAACACTACATTCTGATGCCTCCTACTAAGTGCATCTGCAACCTTGTTGCCTTTACCTGGTGTGTGCTCAATTCTAAAATCATAAGCGAGTAAAAACTCTAACCACCTTTGCTGTCTCATATTTATCTCCTTCCGAGAGAACAAATACTTTAATGACTTATGATCCGTATAAAGCTCAAACCTTTCTCCCAAAAGGTAATGCCTCCGCACTTTCAGTGTAAATATCGCTGTAGCTAACTCCAAGTCATGCGTTGGATATGTAACCTCATACGGTCTAAGCTGTCTAGAAGCGTAGGCAATCACTTTACCTCTCTACATCAACATAGCTCCTAATCCAGTTCCATATGCATCTGTATAAATTACCAAGTCTCGATTCCCCTCCAGAACCACTAACATAGGTACATGGGTCAACAAGTGTTTCAAGCTCTAGAACGCTTCCTCACACATATCGGTCCACACAAATTTCTCATCCTTTCATGTTAGCTTGGTCGTTGGTGCTACTATCCTCGAGAAATCCTTTAGGAACCTTCGATAATACCCAGCCAATCCAAGAAATCTTCTTATCTCTTCTGGTCTCTTCCAATTATTAACAGCTTGGATCCTATCTGGATGGTTTGAAAACCCCTTCTCTGAAACCACGTGACCAACAACTTAACCTCTTTCTTCCAAAAATGACACTTCAAAAACTTCGCCTTTAGCTGATGTTCTCTCAAAGTTTTAAGAACCACTCTAAGATGAACTTCATGCTCTTTCTCACCCTTAGAGTATATCAAAATATCTTCTATGAACACCAACACATACCTATCCAAGTGCTCTTTGAAAATTCGGTTCATCAAGTCTACAAAGAATGCTGGTGCATTAGTTAGTCCGAATTGCATGACTAACCATTCGTACAATCCATACCTGGTTCTAAACACCGTTAAAGGTATACTATCTTCTGCTACTCTAAGCTGACGCAAACCTATAGCCAAATCCAATTGAAAGAATATCTTGGCTCCACTCAACTGATCGAACAAATCATCAATTATAGGCAATGGGTATTGATTCCTTATCTTCTTCTCATTCAGCTTATGATAATCGATACGCAACCTTAATGATCTATCCAGCTTCTTAGCAAACATTACGGCTGCTCCCCATGGTGAACTACTCGGTCTGATTAAATTCTTTCCTTCCAAACCCACCAACTACACCTTCATCTCTCTCATCTCTGTAGGTGTGATCCTACTTGGTGGACTACTAACTGGTTCTGCTCCAGGCACCAAATCTATTTGAAATTCAATGGCTCATTTTAGTGGCAATCCTACTATTGTCTCGATGACATTCACGAATTCTCTAACCATGAAAACGCGATTCAACTCATCTTCCAACACCATAGCACCCAATAAATCATTCACCTCACAACTAGGGTTTTCTGTAGTATATACAACCCGATCACTATAATCAAGGGGCCTACGTGATATTTTCCTATCATGGAAAAATATCCTAGCATCATACTTACTTAACCATTGCATACGCAATATAATTCTGAACCCTACAAAGTCAAACACTTGCAAACTGCAAACAAAGGTGTAGCCTAGCAAGTCAAATTCTAAGTGGTCGCACTTCATCCCCAAGTGTTGCATACCCTCCTATTGGATTTGCTACCCTTACGAAAGTAACTACATATGTGGGTTCTATGTTAAGCTTATTCACTAAACATCGAGATATAAAAGAATGCGATGCACTGGTATCAAACAGAACGCTAACAGACATACCATGAATCTAAAGCATACCTCCTAAAACTGCCTTTCCTTTCTCCTGCACTATCGGCTTCGAAGTAGCAGGCTCTAATGCACAATCTTACCCTTCCCATCCTTAGCGCGCTCTTTACGTTGATTCTTATGGTGGACGATCTGATCGCAATTGAAGCACCTGATATTCTTCTTCCCGATCACTTCCTCATCCTTTCCAGTATAACACTCATTAGCAAAATGCCTCTTCTTGTCGTACTTAAAAAAGACCAACTCGGACCTTCCTTTCTTCACTGCTCCTCCCTTCTAAGCACCATTCTTATTAAAGAACTTACTCTTCTAGCCTTGTCTAACTTACTCTTCTAAACTTGCCTAACCTAGACCTCCTTCTTCTTCTCCAAACAAGCAAGTATCTTTTTATGTCTTAACGTCGTCTCCACTACCACATCACAGGGATCTCTGATGTGAGGTAATGTAGCTCTTGCCAACGCAAGCTTCAACCCCCTTATGAACTTCTCATTCCTCTTCAACACAGTATCTACAGTAGCATACCCATATCTAGCCAACTCTTCAAACCATCTAGCATACTCCAATATAGGCATTTCTCTTTGTTCTAGCTCAGCAAACTTTTGGATCAAAACAGACTATGCCATCGCCGACATGAACCTCTCCTGGAACCTTCTCTTAAACTTTGCCTATGTCATTATCTCCTCGTCCACACCAGCCGTTATGCTATTCCACCAAAATAAAGCCGCTCCTTGAAGCTGTCTAAAAGTAAGCCTCCACTTCTGCTCATTATTGATCCCTAAATCAGCAAAAATCTTTTCATGGTGTAGTGACCACTTCTCCACCTCGATAGCATCTTTAGCTCCAATAAATGGCTTCCCACTAAGTTTAGCGAAATCTCCACTCAACTTAGCATAAGCATTGACAACTGAAGCTTCCTAAACCCCTACTCCAACATTCCCTCCAATAACTCTAGCAGTTATCTCAACTTGCATCATGTTCACGAAAAACTGAAACATAGCTCCCATATCCACTTGTGGGACTCCAGCACCAATATTCTCAGCTTGAGCCTGACCTTGAGTCCTCCTCATATTAGGTCAGGCATTTCCATTGGTGATGGTGATGTCCTCTCCTAGGTTAACTCTGCTTCTTCATGCATCCATATCTATTTCAAGCCTCATGAGATGTATAAGAATAACCTAAGAGAGACAGGAAACTAAAGATATAATGTATAGTTATATGTACCAAATACAAATACGTTGCTATAGCATTATTCCATACCCCGGTCTTGACTTTAAGTCCTAAGGATTATGTTTTCAAAATGATTTTTAGTTTAAATTTTTTATAAACCTATGCTTTGATACCAAGTTGTAACATCCCCTATCTAGAGGCTCAAAGCTAAGCGCTATAGATGTTGTAGTCATCCATGGTATTAACTTTCGATGACTAAATACGACCATGTTAATGGTATCCATAATATCAGAAGCACTTGAATATGAAACAAAATCATAGATTTTAAAATAATGTTTTACCGATTACATTCCAAAACACATGTTTCACATTCAAATTACATAATGCCATAAACATTTTCAAGTTCAGATAAGATATAATTATTACATAAATATGCCAATAGTGACATGTGATGAACCCCCTTTGGTTGACCAGATCACTATATAGACATAACCGTCTTAAATACAACACAGCGGAATAAAACAAAACTGCAACACTAAATAGCTATCCATCAGTCACCCCCTCATCTCCGGAAGCTTTATCCGTCAACCTGCTAAAACCTGTAAAACCTCAACCCTCTGCTTACTCAAATCAATTTTGAGCACTTGAGAGTTGAAGGAGAAAAACATATATTTCGAGTTAGACATAAAGTCTGGTGTGAATAATGCTATACATCTTGGTTATTTAATGTCAAGTGAGACCAAGCCGCTTAGAGAAACGAATTTCCCCTCTCTAACATCCTTTTAAGACATATATTTTGCAAATCTTTATCCTACAACCAAAACTGGTTAAAACTGTAAAGCAATATCATGTAAACATACATATCAGATAACAAATGGACTATCTGTCTGAACACTATGGGTTTGTTTGGCTTACTACTAATCTTTCGCTTACTCGGGCCACCAGACAGTATAAAAAATAATCTAACACTTGTTAGACACTTCTCTTTTGAACGGTCTGTCCTTAACTATCTGTTAAATATTCCTTTTCTAGACGGTAAATTCCCTAACTTAGCATCTCCATGGTTCATCTGATCCTAATGGTTTTTGCGAGCTCACCAATAACCTATTTGTATACAAACATATACCCCCTTCAGTGTGTAATCATAATTTTAGTCTTACCTATGACAAAGTCCTATAAACTGAATTTTGAACTAAATTAACTGGTGCTAATAGCTAATGTATAGGGCGTGACCCTATACCAGTCCTATATGGTATTCTAATATCTGAGTCATTTTTCTTAAGGAACGTACCCAAAATTTCCTTAAAAACTTTTCATCTGAAATTGATTTAAAAATCTTTTAAACCAAACTTAAACAAGGAAAACACACATACTCTATGCTTTACTCGAAATCACCTTGCCATGATATATATACTTTACTCAAATCTTAGTTGATGAAGACATTTAAACCTTTGAAAGTACCACTTTCGAATCCACTGAAAGTACCACTTTCGAAACAAAGTAAAACTCTTTATTTCACCTAGGCCGAAAGGCCGAAACCTTCCTTTCTAAACCATCTTCAAAACCTTTCAAAATCCTTGAAAACCTTTCCTTCAAAAACTATAAAACCTTAGACATCTTATCTCAAAACACTTTAAAACTGCCTTTCGATACCATTGGAAAAACCTTCCTTTTAGCCCTTTCGAAACAACTAGAA